>OX326960.1:24034508-26778258 GCA_946800325.1 Luzula sylvatica
CCCTTGGATGATTTTTTCCCCCTGCCCCCCCCTATGGAAATTTTTACCACCTACCCCTCCTTGGGAGATTTTTACCACCTACCCCCCCTTGGGAGATTTTTACCCCCTACCCCCCCCTTGGGAGATTTTTACCACCTACCCCCCCTTGGGAGATTTTTACCCCCTACCCCCCCCCCCTTTCGAGATTTTTACACCCTACCCCCCTTTGGATATTTTTTCCCCTACCCCCCCTTTGGAGATTTTTACCCCCTACCCCCCTTTGGAGATTTTTACCCCCTACCCCCCCCTTGGGAGATTTTTACCCACTACCCCCCCCTTTGGAGATTTTTACTACCTACCCCCCCCCCCTTGGATGATTTTTACCCCGTACACCCCCTATGGAGATTTTTACCACCTACCACCCCATCTTTAGAGATTTTTACCCCTACCATCCCCCCTTTGGAGATTTTTACCCTCCTACCCCCCCTTTCGGAGATTTTTACCCAACCCCCCCTTTGGAGATTTTTACCCCCCTACCCCCCCCCCCCTTTGGAGATTTTTACTCCCTACCCCACTTTTGAAATTTTTACCACCTACCCCCCCCCCCCCCTTTAGAGATTTTTACCCCCTGCCTCCCCTTTGAAGATTTTTACTCCCTACCCCCCCTTCCGAGATTTTTACCCCCTACCCCCCCCATTGGATATTTTTACTCCCTACCCCCCCTTCCGAGATTTTTACCCCCTACCCCCCCTTTTGATATTTTTACACCCTACCCCCCCCCCTTTGGAGATTTTTAACCCCACCCCCCCCCCCCCCTTGGAGATTTTTACCCCCCTACCCCCCCCCCCTTGGGAGATTTTTACCCCCTACCCTTTGGAGATTTTTACCCACTACCCCCCCTTGGGAGATTTTTACTCCCTACCCCCCCTTCCGAGATTTTTACCCCCTACCCCCCCTTTGGAGATTTTTACCCCCTACCCCCCCTTTGGAGATTTTTACCCCCTACCCCCCCTTGGGAGATTTTTACCCACCTACCCCCCCCCCCCTTTAGAGATTTTTACCCCCAACCCCCCTTTGGATATTTTTACCCCCTACACCCCCTTTGGAGATTTTTACCCCCTACCCGCCCATTTGAGATTTTTACCCCCACCCCCCCCCCCCTTCGGAGATTTTTACTCCCTACCCCCCACCCCTTCCGAGATTTTTACCCCCTACCCCCCCCCCTTTGGAGATTTTTCCCCCCCTACCCCCAACCCCTTTGGAGATTTTTACCCCCTACCCGCCCCCCTTTGGAAATTTTTACCCCCTACCCCCCCCTTGGGAGATTTTTACCCCCTACCCCCCCTTTCGAGATTTTTACCCCCTACCCCCCCTTTGGATATTTTACCCCCTACCCCCCCTTTGGAGATTTTTACCCCCTACCCCCCCCCCCCTTTGAAGATTTTTACCCCCTACCCCCCCTTTGGAGATTTTTACCCCCTACCCCCCCCCCCTTGGGAGATTTTTACCCCCTACCCCCCCTTTGGAGATTTTTACCCCCTACCCCCCCTTGGATGATTTTTACCCCCTGCCCCCCCTATGGAAATTTTTACCACCTAACCCCCCTTGGGAGATTTTTACCACCTACCCACCCTTGGCGAGATTTTTACCCCCTACCCCCCCCTTGGGAGATTTTTACCACCTACCCCCCCTTGGGAGATTTTTACCCCCTACCCCCCCTTTCGAGATTTTTACACCCTACCCCCCCTTTGGATATTTTTACCCCCTACCCCCCCCTTTGGAGATTTTTACCCCCCACCCCCCTTTAGAGATTTTTACCCCCTACCCCCCCTTGGGAGATTTTTACCCCCTACCCTTTGGAGATTTTTACCCCCTACCCCCCCTTGGGAGATTTTTACTCCCTACCCCCCCCCCCCCTTGGGAGATTTTTACCCCCTACCCCCCCTTTGGAGATTTTTACCCCCCTACCCCCCCTTGGATGATTTTTACCCCCTGCCCCCCCTATGGAAATTTTTACCACCTAACCCCCCTTGGGAGATTTTTACCACCTACCCACCCTTGGGAGATTTTTACCCCCCTACCCCCCCTTGGGAGATTTTTACCACCTACCCCCCCTTGGGAGATTTTTACCCCCTACCCCCCCTTTCGAGATTTTTACACCCTACCCCCCTTTGGATATTTTTACCCCCTACCCCCCCTTTGGAGATTTTTACCCCCCACCCCCCTTTAGAGATTTTTACCCCCTACCCCCCCTTGGGAGATTTTTACCCCCTACCCTTTGGAGATTTTTACCCCCTACCCCCCCTTGGGAGATTTTTACTCCCTACCCCCCCCCCCCCTTGGGAGATTTTTACCCCCTACCCCCCCCTTTGGAGATTTTTACCCCCTACTCCCCCTTGGATGATTTTTACCCCCTGCCCCCCCTTTAGAGATTTTTGCCCCCTACCCCCCTTTGGATATTTTTACCCCCTACACCCCCTTTGGAGATTTTTACCCCCTACCCGCCCTTTTGAGATTTTTACCCCCAACCCCCCCCCTTCGGAGATTTTTACTCCCTACCCCCCCCTTCCGAGATTTTTACCCCCTACCCCCCCTTTGGAGATTTTTCCCCCTACCCTCAACCCCTTTGGAGATTTTTACCCCCTACCCCCCCCCCCCTTTGGAAATTTTTACCCCCTACCCCCCCTTGGGAGATTTTTACCCCCTACCCCCCCTTTCGAGATTTTTACCCCCTACCCCCCTTTGGATATTTTACCCCCCTACCCCCCCTTTGGAGATTTTTACCCCCTACCCCCCCCCCCTTTGAAGATTTTTACCCCCTACCCCCCTTTGGAGATTTTTACCCCCTACCCCCCCCCCCCTTGGGAGATTTTTACCCCCTACCCCCCCTTTGGAGATTTTTACCCCCTACCCCCCCTTGGATGATTTTTACCCCCTGCCCCCCCTATGGAAATTTTTACCACCTACCCCCCCCTTGGGAGATTTTTACCACCTACCCCCCCTTGGGAGATTTTTACCCCCTACCCCCCCTTGGGAGATTTTTACCACCTACCCCCCCTTGGGGAGATTTTTACCCCCTACCCCCCTTTCGAGATTTTTACACCCTACCCCCCTTTGGATATTTTTACCCCCTACCCCCCCCTTTGGAGATTTTTACCCCCCTACCCCCCTTTGGAGATTTTTACCCCCCTACCCCCCCTTGGGAGATTTTTACCCACTACCCCCCCTTTGGAGATTTGTACTACCCTACCCCTCCCCCCTTGGATGATTTTTACCCCGTACCCCCCCCTATGGAGATTTTTACCACCTACCACCCCATCTTTAGAGATTTTTACCCCTACCATCCCCCCTTTGGAGATTTTTACCCTCCTACCCCCCTTTCGGAGATTTTTACCCAACCCCCCCATTGGAGATTTTTAACCCCTACCCCCCCTTTGGAGATTTTTACCCCCTACCCCACTTTTGAAATTTTTACCACCTACCCCCCCCCCCCCTTTAGAGATTTTTACCCCCTGCCTCCCCTTTGAAGATTTTTACTCCCTACCCCCCCCCCTTCCGAGATTTTTACCCCCTACCCCCCCCCCCCATTGGATATTTTTACTCCCTACCCCCCCCTTCCGAGATTTTTACCCCCTACCCCCCCTTTGGATATTTTTACCCCCTACCCCTCCTTTGGAGATTTTACCCCCACCCCCCCCTTTGGAGATTTTTACCCCCTACCCCCTCCCCCCTTGGGAGATTTTTACCCCCTACCCTTTGGAGATTTTTACCCCCTACCCCTTCTTGGGAGATTTTTACTCCCTACCCCCCCCCTTCCGAGATTTTTCCCCCCTACCCCCCCTTTGGAGATTTTTTACCCCCTACCCCTCCTTTGGAGATTTTTACCCCCTACCCCCCCTTGGGAGATTTTTACCCCCCTACCCCCCCTTTAGAGATTTTTACCCCCTACCCCCCTTTGGATATTTTTACCCCCTACACCCCCTTTGGAGATTTTTACCCCCAACCCCCCCCCCCCTTCGGAGATTTTTACTCCCTACCCCCCCCCTTCCGAGATTTTTACCCCCTACCCCCCCCTTTGGAGATTTTTTCCCCCTACCCCCAACCCTTTTGGAGATTTTAACCCCCTACCCCCCCCCCCCCCCCCCCATTTGGAAATTTTTACCCCCTACCCCCCCTTGGGAGATTTTTACCCCCTACCCCCCCTTTCGAGATTTTTACCCCCTACCCCCCTTTGGATATTTTCCCCCCTACCCCCCCTTTGGAGATTTTTACCCCCTACCCCCCCCCCCCCCTTTGAAGATTTTTACCCCCTACCCCCCTTTGGAGATTTTTACCCCCTACCCCCCCTTGGGAGATTTTTACCCCCTACCCCCCATTTGGAGATTTTTACCCCCTACCCCACCTTGGATGATTTTTACCCCCTGCCCCCCCTATGGAAATTTTTACCACCAACCCCCCCTTGGGAGATTTTTACCACCTACCCCCCCTTGGGAGATTTTTACCCCCTACCCCCCCTTGGGAGATTTTTACCACCTACCCCCCCTTGGGAGATTTTTACCCCCTACCCCCCCTTTCGAGATTTTTACACCCTACCCCCCTTTGGATATTTTTACCCCCTACCCCCCCTTTGGAGATTTTTACCCCCTACCCCCCTTTGGAGATTTTTACCCCCTACCCCCCCTTGGGAGATTTTTACCCCCTACCCCCTACCATTTGGAGATTTTTACCCCCTACCCTTTGGAGATTTTTACCCCCTACCCCCCCTTGGTAGATTTTTACTCCCTACCCCCCCTTCCGAGATTTTTACCCCCTACCCCCCCTTTGGAGATTTTTACCCCCTACCCCCCCTTTGGAGATTTTACCCCCTACCCCCCCCCCCTTGGGAGATTTTTACCCCCTACCCCCCCTTTAGAGATTTTTACCCCCTACCCCCCTTTGGATATTTTTACCCCCTACACCCCCTTTGGAGATTTTTACCCCCTACCCGCCCTTTTGAGATTTTTACCCCCAACCCCTCCCCCCTTCGGAGATTTTTACTCCCTACCCCCACTTCCGAGATTTTTACCCCCTACCCCCCCCCCCCCCTTTGGAGATTTTTCCCCCTACCACCAACCCCTTTGGAGATTTTTACCCCCTACCCCCCCCCCCCCCTTTGGAAATTTTTACCCCCTACCCCCCCTTGGGAGATTTTTACCCCCTACCCCCCCTTTCGAGATTTTTACCCCCTACCCCCCTTTGGATATTTTACCCCCTACCCCCCCTTTGGAGATTTTTACCCCCTACCACCCCCCCTTTGAAGATTTTTACCCCCTACCCCCCTTTGGAGATTTTTACCCCCTACCCCCCCTTGGGAGATTTTTACCCCCTACCCCCCCTTTGGAGATTTTTACCCCCTACCCCCCCTTGGATGATTTTTACCCCCTGCCCCCCCCCCTATGGAAATTTTTACCACCTACCCCCCCCCCCCTTGGGAGATTTTTACCACCTACCCCCCCTTGGGAGATTTTTACCCCCTACCCCCCCTTGGGAGATTTTTACCACCTACCCCCCCTTGGGAGATTTTTACCCCCTACCCCCCTTTCGAGATTTTTACACCCTACCCCCCTTTGGATATTTTTACCCCCTACCCCCCCTTTGGAGATTTTTACCCCCTACCCCCCTTTGGAGATTTGTACCCCCTACCCCCCCTTGGGAGATTTTTACCCACTACCCCCCCTTTGGAGATTTGTACTACCTACCCCTCCCCCCTTGGATGATTTTTACCCCGTACCCCCCCCCTATGGAGATTTTTACCACCTACCACCCCATCTTTAGAGATTTTTACCCCTACCATCCCCCCTTTGGAGATTTTTACCCTCCTACCCCCCTTTCGGAGATTTTTACCCAACCCCCCCATTGGAGATTTTTACCCCCTACCCCCCCTTTGGAGATTTTTACCCCCTACCCCACTTTTGAAATTTTTACCACCTACCCCCCCCCCCCTTTAGAGATTTTTACCCCCTGCCTCCCCTTTGAAGATTTTTACTCCCTACCCCCCCCCCCCTTCCGAGATTTTTACCCCCTACCCCCCCCCCCATTGGATATTTTTACTCCCTACCCCCCCTTCCGAGATTTTTACCCCCTACCCCCCCCCCCCTTTGGATATTTTTACCCCCTACCCCCCCTTTGGAGATTTTTACCCCCACCCCCCCTTTGGAGATTTTTACCCCCTACCCCTCCCCCCTTGGGAGATTTTTACCCCCTACCCTTTGGAGATTTTTACCCCCTACCCCCCCTTGGGAGATTTTTACTCCCTACCCCCCCCCCCCCCTTCCGAGATTTTTACCCCCTACCCCCCCTTTGGAGATTTTTACCCCCTACCCCCCCTTTGGAGATTTTTACCCCCTACCCCCCCTTGGGAGATTTTTACCCCCTACCCCCCCTTTAGAGATTTTTACCCCCTACCCCCCTTTGGATATTTTTACCCCCTACACCCCCTTTGGAGATTTTTACCCAACCCCCCCCCTTCGGAGATTTTTACTCCCTACCCCCCCTTCCGAGATTTTTACCCCCTACCCCCCCCCCCTTTGGAGATTTTTTCCCCCTACCCCAAACCCTTTTGGAGATTTTTACCCCCTACCCCCCCCCCCCCCCATTTGGAAATTTTTACCCCCTACCCCCCCTTGGGAGATTTTTACCCCCTACCCCCCCTTTCGAGATTTTTACCCCCTACCCCCCTTTGGATATTTTCCCCGCTACCCCCCCTTTGGAGATTTTTACCCCCTACCCCCCCCCCCCTTTGAAGATTTTTACCCCCTACCCCCCTTTGGAGATTTTTACCCCCTACCCCCCCCCCCCCTTGGGAGATTTTTACCCCCTACCCCCCCTTTGGAGATTTTTACCCCCTACCCCACCTTGGATGATTTTTACCCCCTGCCCCCCCTATGGAAATTTTTACCACCTACCCCCCCTTGGGAGATTTTTACCACCTACCCCCCCTTGGGAGATTTTTACCCCCTACCCCCCCTTGGGAGATTTTTACCACCTACCCCCCCTTGGGAGATTTTTACCCCCTACCCCCCCTTTCGAGATTTTTACACCCTACCCCCCTTTGGATATTTTTACCCCCTACCCCCCCTTTGGAGATTTTTACCCCCTACCTCCCTTTGGAGATTTTTACCCCCTACCCCCCCTTGGGAGATTTTTACCCCCTACCCCCGACCCTTTGGAGATTTTTACCCCCTACCCTTTGGAGATTTTTACCCCCTACCCCCCCTTGGGAGATTTTTACTCCCTACCCCCCCTTCCGAGATTTTTACCCCCTACCCCCCCTTTGGAGATTTTTACCCCCTACCCCCCCCCCTTTGGAGATTTTACCCCCTACCCCCCCTTGGGAGATTTTTACCCCCTACCCCCCCTTTAGAGATTTTTACCCCCTACCCCCCTTTGGATATTTTTACCCCCTACACCCCCTTTGGAGATTTTTACACCCTACCCGCCCTTTTGAGATTTTTACCCCCAACCCCCCCCCTTCGGAGATTTTTACTCCCTGCCCCCACTTCCGAGATTTTTACCCCCTACCCCCCCCCCTTTGGAGATTTTTCCCCCTACCCCCAACCCCTTTGGAGATTTTTACCCCCTACCCCCCCCCCCCCTTTGGAAATTTTTACCCCCTACCCCCCCTTGGGAGATTTTTACCCCCTACCCCCCCTTTCGAGATTTTTACCCCCTACCCCCCTTTGGATATTTTACCCCCTACCCCCCCTTTGGAGATTTTTACCCCCTACCCCCCCCCCCTTTGAAGATTTTTACCCCCTACCCCCCTTTGGAGATTTTTACCCCCTACCCCCCCTTGGGACATTTTTACCCCCTACCCCCCCTTTGGAGATTTTTACCCCCTACCCCCCCTTGGATGATTTTTACCCCCTGCCCCCCCTAGGGAAATTTTTACCACCTACCCCCCCTTGGGAGATTTTTACCACCTACCCCCCCTTGGGAGATTTTTACCCTCTACCCCCCCTTGGGAGATTTTTACCACCTACCCCCCCTTGGGAGATTTTTACCCCCTACCCCACCTTTCGAGATTTTTACACCCTACCCCCCTTTGGATATTTTTACCCCCTACCCCCCCTTTGGAGATTTTTACCCCCTACCCCCCCTTTGGAGATTTTTACCCCCTACCCCCCCCCCCCCCCCTTTGAAGATTTTTACCCCCTACCCCCCTTTGGAGATTTTTACCCCCTACCCCCCCTTGGGAGATTTTTACCCCCTACCCCCCCTTTGGAGATTTTTACCCCTACCCCCCCTTGGATGATTTTTACCCCCTGCCCCCCCTATGGAAATTTTTACCACCTACCCCCCCCCCCCCCCTTGGGAGATTTTTACCACCTACCCCCCCTTGGGAGATTTTTACCCCCTACCCCCTCTTGGGAGATTTTTACCACCTACCCCCCCTTGGGAGATTTTTACCCCCTACCCCCCTTTCGAGATTTTTACACCCTACCCCCCTTTGGATATTTTTACCCCCTACCCCCCCTTTGGAGATTTTTACCCCCTACCCCCCTTTGGAGATTTTTACCCCCTACCCCCCCTTGGGAGATTTTTACCCACTACCCCCCCTTTGGAGATTTGTACTACCTACCCCTCCCCCCTTGGATGATTTTTACCCCGTACCCCCCCTATGGAGATTTTTACCACCTACCACCCCATCTTTAGAGATTTTTACCCCTACCATCCCCCCTTTGGAGATTTTTACCCTCCTACCCCCCTTTCGGAGATTTTTACCCAACCCCCCCATTGGAGATTTTTACCCCCTACCCCCCCTTTGGAGATTTTTACCCCCTACCCCACTTTTGAAATTTTTACCACCTACCCCCACCCCCCCCTTTAGAGATTTTTACCCCCTGCCTCCCCTTTGAAAATTTTTACTCCCTACCCCCCCCCCCTTCCGAGATTTTTACCCCCTACCCCCCCCCCCCATTGGATATTTTTACTCCCTACCCCCCCTTCCGAGATTTTTACCCCCTACCCCCCCTTTTGGATATTTTTACCCCCTACCCCCCCTTTGGAGATTTTTACCCCCACCCCCCCTTTGGAGATTTTTACCCCCTACCCCTCCCCCCTTGGGAGATTTTTACCCCCTACCCTTTGGAGATTTTTACCCCCTACCCCCCCTTGGGAGATTTTTACTCCCTACCCCCCCCCCCCTTCCGAGATTTTTACCCCCTACCCCCCCTTTGGAGATTTTTACCCCCTACCCCCCCTTTGGAGATTTCTACCCCCTACCCCCCCTTGGGAGATTTTTACCCCCTACCCCCCCTTTAGAGATTTTTACCCCCTACCCCCCTTTGGATATTTTTACCCCCTACACCCCCTTTGGAGATTTTTACCCCCAACCCCCCCCCCCCCCTTCGGAGATTTTTACTCCCTACCCCCCCTTCCGAGATTTTTACCCCCTACCCCCCCCCCCCTTTGGAGATTTTTTCCCCCTACCCCCAACCCTTTTGGAGATTTTTTCCCCCTACCCCCCCCCCCCCATTTGGAAATTTTTACCCCCTACCCCCCCTTGGGAGATTTTTACCCCCTACCCCCCCTTTCGAGATTTTTACCCCCTACCCCCCTTTGGATATTTTCCCCCCTACCCCCCCTTTGGAGATTTTTACCCCCTAACCCCCCCCCCCTTTGAAGATTTTTACCCCCTACCCCCTTTTGGAGATTTTTACCCCCTACCCCCCCCTTGGGAGATTTTTACCCCCTACCCCCCCTTTGGAGATTTTTACCCCCTACCCCACCTTGGATGATTTTTACCCCCTGCCCCCCCTATGGAAATTTTTACCACCTACCCCCCCTTGGGAGATTTTTACCACCTACCCCCCCTTGGGAGATTTTTACCCCCTACCCCCCCTTGGGAGATTTTTACCACCTACCCCCCCCTTGGGAGATTTTTACCACCTACCCCCCCTTGGGAGATTTTTACACCCTACCCCCCTTTGGATATTTTTACCCCCTACCCCCCCTTTGGAGATTTTTACCCCTACCTCCCTTTGGAGATTTTTACCCCCTACCCCCCCTTGGGAGATTTTTACCCCCTACCCCCTACCCTTTGGAGATTTTTACCCCCTACCCTTTGGAGATTTTTACCCCCTACCCCCCCTTGGGAGATTTTTACTCCCTACCCCCCCTTCCGAGATTTTTACCCCCTACCCCCCTTTGGAGATTTTTACCCCCTACCCCCCTTTGGAGATTTTTACCCCCTACCCCCCCTTGGGAGATTTTTACCCACTACCCCCCCTTTGGAGATTTGTACTACCTACCCCTCCCCCCTTGGATGATTTTTACCCCGTACCCCCCCTATGGAGATTTTTACCACCTACCACCCCATCTTTAGAGATTTTTACCCCTACCATCCCCCCTTTGGAGATTTTTACCCTCCTACCCCCCTTTCGGAGATTTTTACCCAACCCCCCCATTGGAGATTTTTACCCCCTACCCCCCCTTTGGAGATTTTTACCCCCTACCCCACTTTTGAAATTTTTACCACCTACCCCCACCCCCCCCTTTAGAGATTTTTACCCCCTGCCTCCCCTTTGAAAATTTTTACTCCCTACCCCCCCCCCTTCCGAGATTTTTACCCCCTACCTCCCCCCATTGGATATTTTTACTCCCTACCCCCCCTTCCGAGATTTTTACCCCCTACCCCCCCCTTTGGATATTTTTACCCCCTACCCCCCCTTTGGAGATTTTTACCCCCACCCCCCCTTTGGAGATTTTTACCCCCTACCCCTCCCCCCTTGGGAGATTTTTACCCCCTACCCTTTGGAGATTTTTACCCCCTACCCCCCCTTGGGAGATTTCTACTCCCTACCCCCCCCCCCCCCCTTCCGAGATTTTTACCCCCTACCCCCCCTTTGGAGATTTTTACCCCCTACCCCCCCTTTGGAGATTTTTACCCCCTACCCCCCCTTGGGAGATTTTTACCCCCTACCCCCCCTTTAGAGATTTTTACCCCCTACCCCCCTTTGGATATTTTTACCCCCTACACCCCCTTTGGAGATTTTTACCCCCAACCCCCCCCCCCTTCGGAGATTTTTACTCCCTACCCCCCCTTCCGAGATTTTTACCCCCTACCCCCCCCCCCCTTTGGAGATTTTTTCCCCCTACCCCCAACCCTTTTGGAGATTTTTTCCCCCTACCCCCCCCCCCATTTGGAAATTTTTACCCCCTACCCCCCCTTGGGAGATTTTTACCCCCTACCCCCCCTTTCGAGATTTTTACCCCCTACCCCCCTTTGGATATTTTCCCCCCTACCCCCCCTTTGGAGATTTTTACCCCCTACCCCCCCCCCCCCCCCTTTGAAGATTTTTACCCCCTACCCCCTTTTGGAGATTTTTACCCCCTACCCCCCCCTTGGGAGATTTTTACCCCCTACCCCCCCTTTGGAGATTTTTACCCCCTACCCCACCTTGGATGATTTTTACCCCCTGCCCCCCCTATGGAAATTTTTACCACCTACCCCCCCTTGGGAGATTTTTACCACCTACCCCCCCTTGGGAGATTTTTACCCCCTACCCCCCCTTGGGAGATTTTTACCACCTACCCCCCCTTGGGAGATTTTTACCACCTACCCCCCCTTGGGAGATTTTTAAACCCTACCCCCCTTTGGATATTTTTACCCCCTACCCCCCCTTTGGAGATTTTTACCCCCTACCTCCCTTTGGAGATTTTTACCCCCTACCCCCCCTTGGGAGATTTTTACCCCCTACCCCCTACCCTTTGGAGATTTTTACCCCCTACCCTTTGGAGATTTTTACCCCCTACCCCCCCCTTGGGAGATTTTTACCCCCTACCCCCCCCCCCCCTTTGGAGATTTTTCCCCCTACCCCCCCCCCCTATGGAAATTTTTACCACCTACCCCCCCTTGGGAGATTTTTACCACCTACCCCCCCTTGGGAGATTTTTACCCTCTACCCCCCCTTGGGAGATTTTTACCACCTACCCCCCCTTGGGAGATTTTTACCCCCTACCCCACCTTTCGAGATTTTTACACCCTACCGCCCTTTGGATATTTTTACCCCCTACCCCCCCTTTGGAGATTTTTACCCCCTACCCCCCCTTTGGAGATTTTTACCCACTACCCCCCCTTTGGAGATTTTTACTACTTATCCCCCCCCCCCTTGGATGATTTTTACCCCGTACCCCCCCTATGGAGATTTTTACCACCTACCACCCCATCTTTAGAGATTTTTACCCCTACCATCCCCCCTTTGGAGATTTTTACCCTCCTACCCCCCTTTCGGAGATTTTTACCCAACCCCCCCTTTGGAGATTTTTACCCCCTACCCCCCCTTTGGATATTTTTACCCCCTACCCCCCCTTTGAAGATTTTTACTCCCTACCCCCCCTTCCGAGATTTTTACCCCCTACCCCCCCCCATTGGATATTTTTACTCCCTACCCCCCCTTCCGAGATTTTTACCCCCAACCCCCCCTTTGGATATTTTTACCCCCTACCCCCCCTTTGGAGATTTTTACCCCCACCCCCCCTTTGGAGATTTTTACCCCCTACCCCACACCCTTGGGAGATTTTTACCCCCTACCCTTTGGAGATTTTTACCCCCTACCCCCCCTTGGGAGATTTTTACTCCCTACCCCCCCTTCCGAGATTTTTACCCCCTACCCCCCCCCCCCCTTTTGGAGATTTTTACCCCCTACCCCCCCTTTGGAGATTTTTACCCCCTACCCCCCCTTGGGAGATTTTTACCCCCTACCCCCCCTTTAGAGATTTTTACCCCCTACCCCCCTTTGGATATTTTTACCCCCTACACCCCCTTTTGAGATTTTTACCCCCTACCCGCCCTTTTGAGATTTTTACCCCCAACCGCCCCCCCTCGGAGATTTTTACTCCCTACCCCCCCCCCTTCCGAGATTTTTACCCCCTACCCCCCCCCCCCTTTGGAGATTTTTCCCCCCTACCCCCAACCCCTTTGGAGATTTTTACCCCCTACCCCCCCCCCCCTTTGGAAATTTTTACCCCCTACCCCCCCTTGGGAGATTTTTACCCCCTACCCCCCCTTTCGAGATTTTTACCCCTTACCCCCCTTTGGATATTTTACCCCCTACCCCCCCCCCTTTGGAGATTTTTACCCCCTACCCCCCCCCCCCCCTTTGAAGATTTTTATCCCCTACCCCCCTTTGGAGATTTTTACCCCCTACCCCCCCCCCTGGGAGATTTTTACCCCCTACCCCCCCTTTGGAGATTTTTACCCTCCTACCCCCCTTTCGGAGATTTTTACCCAACCCCCCCTTTGGAGATTTTTACCCCCTACCCCCCCTTTGGAGATTTTTACCCCCTACCCCACTTTTGAAATTTTTACCACCTACCCCCCCCCCCCCCCTTTAGAGATTTTTACCCCCTGCCTCCCCTTTGAAGATTTTTACTCCCTACCCCCCCTTCCGAGATTTTTATCCCCTACCCCCCCATTGGATATTTTTACTCCCTACCCCCCCTTCCGAGATTTTTACCCCCAACCCCCCCCCCCCTTTGGATATTTTTACCCCCTACCCCCCCTTTGGAGATTTTTACCCCCACCCCCCCTTTGGAGATTTTTACCCCCTACCCCCCCCCCCCCCCCTTGGGAGATTTTTACCCCCTACCCATTGGAGATTTTTACCCCCTACCCCCCCTTGGGAGATTTTTACTCCCTACCCCCCCTTCCGAGATTTTTACCCCCTACCCCCCCTTTGGAGATTTTTACCCCCTACCCCCCCTTTGGAGATTTTTACCCCCTACCCCCCCTTGGGAGATTTTTACCCCCTACCCCCCCTTTAGAGATTTTTACCCCCTACCCCCCTTTGGATATTTTTACCCCCTACACCCCCTTTGGAGATTTTTACCCCCTACCCGCCCTTTTGAGATTTTTACCCCCAACCCCCCCCCCCCCCTTCGGAGATTTTTACTCCCTACCCCCCCTTCCGAGATTTTTACCCCCTACCCCCCCCCCCCCCTTTGGAGATTTTTCCCCCCTACCCCCAACCCCTTTGGAGATTTTTACCCCCTACCCCCCCCCCCTTTGGAAATTTTTACCCCCTACCCCCCCTTGGGAGATTTTTACCCCCTACCCCCCCTTTCGAGATTTTTACCCCCTACCCCCCTTTGGATATTATACCCCCTACCCCCCCTTTGGAATTTTTACCCCCTACCCCCCCCCCCCCCTTTGAAGATTTTTACCCCCTACCCCCCTTTGGAGATTTTTACCCCCTACCCCCCCTTGGGAGATTTTTACCCCCTACCCCCCCTTTGGAGATTTTTACCCCCTACCCCCCCTTGGATGATTTTTACCACCTGCCCCCCCTATGGAAATTTTTACCACCTACCCACCCTTGAGAGATTTTTACCACCTACCCCCCCTTGGGAGATTTTTACCCCCTACCCCCCCTTGGGAGATTTTTACCACCTACCCCCCCTTGGGAGATTTTGACCCCCTACCCCCCCTTTCGAGATTTTTACCCCCTACCCCCCTTTGGATATTTTTACCCCCTACCCCCCCTTTGGAGGTTTTAGCCCCCTACCCCCCTTTGGAGATTTTTACCCCCTACCCCCCCTTTGGAGATTTTTACTACCTACCCCCCCCCCCTTGGATGATTTTTACCCCGTACCCCCCCTATGGAGATTTTTACCACCTACCACCCCATCTTTAGAGATTTTTACCCCTACCAACCCCCCTTTGGAGATTTTTACCCTCCTACCCCCCTTTCGGAGATTTTTACCCAACCCCCCCTTTGGAGATTTTTACCCCCTAACCCACTTTTGAAATTTTTACCACCTACCCCCCCCTTTTGAGATTTTTACCCCCTACCTCCCCTTTGAAGATTTTTACTCCCTACCCCCCCCCCCCCTTCCGGGATTTTTACCCCCTACCCCCCCATTGGATATTTTTACTCCCTACCCCCCCTTCCGAGATTTTTACCCCCTACCCCCCCCCCTTTGGATATTTTTACCCCTTACCCCCCCCCCCCTTTGGATATTTTTACACCCTACCCCCCCCCCCCTTGGAGATTTTTACCCCCTACCCATCCTTTGGAAATTTTTACCACCTACCCCCCCCCCTTTGGAGATTTTTACCCCCTACCCCCCCTTTGGAGATTTTTACCCCCTACCCCCCTTGGGAGATTTTTACCCCCTACCCCACATTGGATATTTTTAACCCCTACCCACCCTTTGGGGATTTTTACCACCTACCCCCCTCCCCCCTTCGAAGATTTTTACTCCCTACCCCCCTTCCGAGATTTTTACCCCCTACCCCCCCTTCCGAGATTTTTACCCCCAACCCCCCCTTCGGAGATTTTTACTGCCTACCCCCCCCTTCCGAGATTTTTACCCCCTACCCCCCCCCCCTTCGGAGATTTTTACTCCCTACCCCCCCTTCCGAGATTTTTACCCCCTACCCCCCCCCCCCTTTGGATATTTTTACCCCCTACCCCCCCCCCCCTTTGGATATTTTTACCCCCTACCCCCCCTATGGAGATTTTTACCCCCTACCCCCCCTTGGGAGATTTTTACCCCCGACCCGCCTTTAGAGATTTTTACCCCTTACCCCCCTTTGGATATTTTTAACCCCTACCACCCCTTTGGAAATTTTAACCCCCTACACCCCATTTGAAGATTTTTACCCCTTACTCCCCCCCCCCCCTTTGGAGATTTTTACCCCCTACCCCCCCCCCCCCCCTTTGGAGATTTTTACCCCCTACCCCCTCTTTGGAGATTTTTACCCCCTACCCCCCCTTAGGATATTTTTACCCCCTACCCTCCCTTGGGAGATTTTTACCCCCTACATCCCATATGGAGATTTTTACCACCTACCCCCCCTTTGGAGATTTTTACCCCCTACCCCCCCTTAGGAGATTTTTACCCCCTACCCCCCCTTGGGAGATTTTTACCCCCTACCCCCCCTTAGGAGATTTTTACCCCCTACCCCCCCTTGGGAGATTTTTACCCCCTATACCCCCTATGGAGATTTTTACCACCTACCACCCCCCCTTTAGAAATTTTTACCCCTACCCCCCCCCCCCCCCCTTTGGAGATTTTTACCCTCCTACCCCCCTTTCGGAGATTTTTACCCAAACCCCCCCTTTGGAGATTTTTACTACCTACCCCCCCCCCCTTTAGAGATTTTTCCCCACTACCTCCCCTTTGAAGATTTTTACCCCTACCCCCCCCCCCTTTGTAGATTTTTACCCCCTACCCCCCCTTTGGAGATTTTTACCACCTACCCCCCCTTGGGAGATTTTTACCGCCTACCACCCTTTCGGAGATTTTTACTCCCTACCCCCCCCTTTGGATATTTTTCCACCCTACCCCCCCCCCCTTTGGAGATTTTTTACCCCCTACCCCCCCTTTGGAGATTTTTACCCCCTACCCCCCCTTTGGAGATTTTTACCCCCTACCCCCCCTTTGGAGATTTTTACCCCTACCCCCCCTTGGGAGATTTTTACCCCCGACCCCCCCTTGGGAGATTTTTACCCCCTACCCCCCTTTAGAGATTTTTACCCCTAACCCCCCTTTGTAGATTTTTACCCCCTACCCCCCCTTTGGAGATTTTTACTCCCTACCCGCCCCCCCTTAGGAGATTTTTACCCACTACCACCCCTTCGGAGATTTTTACCCCCTACCCCCTCTTCCGAGATTTTTACCCCCTACCCCGCCTTTGGAGATTTTTACCCCCTACCCCACCTTGGGAGAGTTTTACCCCCTACCCCCCCTTTAGAGATTTTTACCCCCTACCCCCCTTTGGATATTTTTACCCCCTACCCCCCCCCCTTTGGAGCTTTTTACCACCTACCCCCCCTTGGGAGATTTTTAACCCCAACCCCCCCCCCCCCTTTAGAGATTTTTACCCCCTACCCCCTCTTTAGAGATTTTTACCCCTACCCCCCTTTGGATATTTTTACCCCCTACCCCCCCTTTGGAGATTTTTACCCCCTACCCCCCTTTGGAGATTTTTACCCCCTACCCCCCCTTTGGAGATTTTTACCCCTACCCCCCCTTTGGAGATTTTTTCCGCCTACCTCCCCTTTGGGAGATTTTTACCCCCTACCTCCCCTTTGATGATTTTTACCCCTACCCCCCCTTTGTAGATTTTTACCCCCTACCCCCCCCCCCCCCTTTGGAGATTTTTACCCCCTACCCCCCTTGGGAGATTTTTACCCCCTACCACCCCTTCGGAGATTTTGACCCCCTACCCCGCCTTCCGAGATTTTTACCCCTACCCCCCCCCCTCCTCCTTTGGAGATTTTTACCCTCCTACCCCCTTTCGGAAATTATTTTCCCAAACCCCCCCTTTGGAGATTTTTACCAGCTACCCCCCCCCCCTTTAGAGATATTTTCCCCCTACCTCCCCTTTGAAGATTTTTACCCCTACCCGCCCTTTGTAGATTTTTACCCCCTACCCCCCCTTTGGATACCCCCCCTTGGTAGATTTTTACCCCCTACCACCCCTTCGGAGATTTTTACCCCCTACCCCCCCTGGTAGATTTTTACCCCCTACCACCCCTTCGGAGATTTTTACTCCCTACTCCCCCTTCCGAGAATTTTAACCCCTACCCCCCCCCCCTTTGGATATTTTTACCCCCTACCCCCCCTTTGGAGATTTTTACCCCCTACCCCCCCCCCTTTGGAGTTTTTTACCCCCAACCCCCCCTTGGGAGATTTTTACCCCATACCCCCCCTTGGGAGATTTTTACCCCATACCCCCCTTTGGATATTTTTACCCCCTACCCCCCCTTTGGAGATTTTTACCCCCTACCCCCCCTTGGGAGATTTTTACCCCCTACCACCCCTTCGGAGATTTTTACTCCCTACCCCCCCTTCCGAGATTTTTACCCCCTACCCCCCCTTCGGAGATTTTTACTCCCTACCCCCCCCCCTTCCAAGATTTTTACCCCCTACCCCCCCCCCCTTTGGAGATTTTTACCCCCTACCCACCCTATGGAGATTTTTACCCCCTACTGCCCCTTGGGAGATTTTTACCCCCTACCCCCCCCCTTAGAGATTTTTACCCCCTACCCCCCCTTTGGATATTTTTACCCCCTACCCCCCCTTTGGAGATTTTTACCCCTACCCCCCCTTTGAAGATTTTTACCCCCTACCCCCCCTTTGGAGATTTTTACCCCTACCCCCCCTTTGGAGATTTTTACCCCCTACCCCCCCTTTGGAGATTTTTACCCCCTACCCCCCCCCCCATGGAGTTTTTTACCACCTACCACCCCCCTTTAGAGATTTTTACCCCTACCCCCCCCCCCTTTGGAGATATTTACCCTCCTACCCCCCTTTCGGAGATTTTTACCCAAACCGGGGGCTTTGGAAATTTTTACCCCCTACCCCCCCCCCCCCCTTTGGAGATTTGTACCCCCTACCCCACTTTGGAAAATTTTTTACCACCTACCCCCCCCCCCCCTTTAGAGATTTTTACCCCTACACCCCCCCCCTTTGTAGATTTTTACCCCCTACCCCCCCTTTGGAGATTTTTACTCCCTACCCCCCCTTGGGAGATTTTTACCCACTACCACCCCTTCGGAGATTTTTACCCCCTACCCCCCCTTCCGAGATTTTTACCCCCTACCCCGCCTTTGGAGATTTTTACCCCCTACCCCGCCTTTGGAGAGTTTTACCCCCTACACCCCCCCCCCCCCCTTTAGAGATTTTTACCCCCTACCCCCCTTTGGATATTTTTACCCCCTACCCCCCTTTGGAGATTTTTACCCCCTACCCCCCCTTGGGAGATTTGTAACCCCAACCCCCCCCCCCCCCACCTTTAGAGATTTTTACCCCCTACCCCCCCTTTAGAGATTTTTAACCCCTACCCCCCCTTTGGATATTTTTACCCCCTACCCCCCCCTTTGGAGATTTTTACCCCCCTACCCCCCCCCCTTTGGAGATTTTTACCCCCTACCCCCCCCCTTTGGAGATTTTTACCCCCTACCCCCCCCCCCCCCTTTGGAGATTTTTACCCCTACCCCCCCTTTGGAGATTTTTTCCGCCTACCTCCCCTTTGGGAGATTTTTACCCCCTACCTCCCCTTTGATGATTTTTACCCCTACCCCCCCTTTGTAGATTTTTACCCCCTACCCCCCCCCCCCCTTTGGAGATTTTACCCCCTACCCCCCTTGGGAGATTTTTACCCCCTACCACCCCTTCGGAGATTTTGACCCCCTACCCCGCCTTCCGAGATTTTTACCCCCTACCCCGCCTTTGGAGATTTTTACCCCCTACCCCCCCTTGGGAGAGTTTTACCCCCTACCCCCCCTTTAGAGATTTTTACCCCCTACCCCCCTTTGGATATTTTTACCCCCTACCCCCCCTTTGGAGATTTTTACCCCCTACCCCCCCTTTGGAGATTTTTACCCCCTACCCCCCCTTGGGAGATTTTTACCCCCAACCCCCCCCCCCCTTTAGAGATTTTTACCCCCTACCCCCCCTTTAGAGATTTTTACCCCCTACCCCCCTTTGGATATTTTTACCCCCTACCCCCCCCTTTGGAGATTTTTACCCCTACCCCCCCCCCCTTTGGAGATTTTTTCCCCCTACCCCCCCCCCCCTTTAGAGATTTTTACCCCCTACCCCCCCCCCCCTTTGGATATTTTTACCCCCTACCCCCCCCCCCCCTTTGGAGATTTTTACCCCCTACATTAAAATGAGAAATCATACGAATGACTCATCGGATAATAATATACCTTGTAAAATTAATAAGAGAGATAAATTTCCGCTCGCCAATTTATTATAACAAGCTCGATGCTTTCTCAATGCTTGTGGCTGACCTTCCAAACTGAAAATGGATATCTCGATACTTTCTCGATGCTTGTGGCTTACCTTCCAATCAAATTTTATATTCAATCATTACATAAATGCAATCAAATTTTAACTTTAAAAAAAACACAAATTGCATATCTGAAAATTACACAAATTGGTAATTGTTACGTCTTAGTTATAACTTCACTGGTAATTGGGAAATCCAATCAAAGTTCAATCATTAAAGATTTCAGTTCAAAATTAATTAAACAAAGCCGATTCAACTATGTTCAAAATCAGTCATGGTTCAAAATTAATTAAAGATTTCGGTTCGATCTAAGTTCAAAATAAAAGGCTTTTTAAAGATGATTCAACTAAATCTAATTCCTATAAGAAAATTAATTAAACAAATCGCAACTAAATTATGAACAAAAAGTAAAAAAGTACCAATTTCTAGGGTTAGCTTCGATTTGTGCGATGGTTACAGAGAAACCCGGCGGAGGCAGAGGAATCCGGTGTGGATTGTCTTCAAGAGGAAGGAGGAGGCGCGGCAGCGGCGGTCGTCGAGTTTCAATCCTGTGGCGAAGGGAGCGCCGTTGCTGTCCGTACCAGCGAGAATCGGCTTCATCCTCGCGTGCCGTCTGTGGCTTCTCGCCTCTGCGAAGCTATGTGCAGCTGTGGCGGAGGGAGCTCCGTTGCCGTGAGAATCGGCTTCATCCTCGCGTGCCGTCTGTGGCTTCTCGCCTCTGCGAAGCTATGTGCAGCTGTGGCGGAGGGAGCTCCGTTGCCGTCTGTGGCTTCCCACTCTGCTCGCAGTGGAGGTGGAGAGAGTTCTGTGAAATGGTCCGGGAGAGAGGGCTTGGGATGGGTTTGGGGACAAAGAAGAAAAGAGAGAGATTACGATGGTGTGGTACTGTAGAAAAAGGATACGTGGCCTTAGCAGACGCCGAGTATCCAAAAATTAATGGGAGGGAAGAATTATAATTATAATTATAATTATAATTATAATACCTCAAACGTGCATACCGATCCAAAACCTAAAAAACCCAATGCCAAAGGGAAGCCTACTCTTTCAAGTGGTACCACAAATGTTTTAAGAAAAAATATATTTGGCCTCCAAAACTCGCTCAAACATCATTGATGTGTCAACCAAAAGTGTTCAAATGAATTAATTAGATTCCTAATCAATGGTTAAATAAATTGATTCAATTAAAGATCCAATCAATTCATTTAAACACCCTCGATTGACGCATAAATAGTGTGTGTGGGTGAGTTTTGGGGGACAATTATATAACCCCATGTTTTAATAAGTTATGAACATAGTGGATTGCACAAATATATAATTTGTTTTTATTTCAAAGTTTGGTTTCTTATTGGCAGTTTGTTTGGAGTTTTGATAGTACCATTGATAACTGCGACCCTACTGGATAGGTAAATACGACATTAGATTAACTAATATATAATTATTTATTGCTATTAAGTAATGTATAGGAAAGCAATAAAGAATGATGATGCTAAAGCTGTTTAAAATCTTCTTAGTAAAAGATTTGATCAATATTATGTGACTCACTCATTGTGGTTGAGTGCTGCATTTGGCAAAAAAAAAAATCTCACGAGTTCGGGAAAGATGTGGTAGATTTTTGTGAGGCACTGCCATACACTTTTTAATATTTTATATATGGTTACAATCTTTTTTGTTCATTATAATTTTATTAAGAAACTTGGAAATAATTGTTCGGGGTATATTTGCAAATGAATATATATTATCTTAGGGTATATATAAAATAATTATTCGAATAATTGTGTACTATTTTGAAGTTGTAGGGATTGAAATATGCTATTCGGATTAGTTGAGCCTTTCTTATTTATATTTTAAAGGAATGTTGAATTGTGATTTACTTTCTTTCAGGTCGCCAAATGTGGCATATTCTTTAGGATTTAGCTTTCTGGTTTTGCTTGAATAAGATTTACTACTGATCAGTTAAAGATTTGGTATTGTACTATTGTCTAATAATAGAGTATTTTGTCTTGCATTTCCCTTGTATATTAAGTAATAAAAACTCTTACACTTAGGTTTAATTTGGATGTATAATAATCAAAATGATAAATTGTTATACACATTTTATGTAATTTTTTTATATGAAGTTACTTTTGAAAATAAATGATGATAATAATAATTTTACAGAACAGTCAAATTAAACTCCCCGCAACGTAGCGCGAGACTTGTACTAGTTTACTTTATTTTTTCATCGAATTAGAAAAATAGACCGAACCCAATTAAAAGATTAATATTAATAAACCGTGTATACATTACTACAATCTAACGATGGTTGTTTCCCTATTAAATTATTTCTCGTTGCATTTTTTATTGTTGCGTAATTCAATTGATAAATTTGAGATCAATTTCATTAAAATTAACTTAATGGGGTATAAACATAAACATAAAACATAATTATTTCAATTGTTGTTTATATCGAAACGATGCGGTACCAAACGCTTCAAAAACCCAAACGACCCTAACATTAATGATCCGCAAACCGAACGACCCATGACCTGCAGCCTTAAAAGGTCTGAAACCGAAATGATCTGACACGAACCTGCCCCATCCCTCCTTATCCCGTTATGTCCGATTGTCACCTCTAATTACTCTGAGTCCATATAACGAAACAATCCATATCGATTTAAAAGAATTAATTGGGTCTACTGGCTACGGCCATTATTTACAAGAAAATTACGATTCTTTGTTACATTTTCGTGTAATAAACATAATTTTTGCATAATTTCTTGTAACGAGTTATATTGAGAACATCATGTGATTATAATTATTTTACTATAAATTGTATACAATAATATTATATTTATAAATTTAATTAATAAATAAATAATTAGAAAAATAATACAACTGAAATGACAAATCATGTGTGGTTCTAACTTATTATTTCCATATCAATTGTATATACACAATAATATCATTATTAAAATTTCAATTGGTGACATAATAATTAAAAATAACAATATAATGACAAATAACAATTCATGTGTGGTCATTATTTTCATATATCGTGTAATCTAATAATTTTAATGTACTAAAAATAGTTATTCATATTCCAATAAATAAATATTAGCGTCTAATTAGAAATTAGAAATAATAATAATTTGAGGGTCCTAAAAAATATGGGCTCAAATCCTAAAGCATTTTTGATATATCGTAGGAGCCACCCTAATTATTGTTTTATTTTCTCGTCATTATTAGTTAAATAATAAAGAAAAGAATCTAGTGTTTCTTCTCATACACAAATTATGTTTACAAAACGTACTACCATCAGTACAATTTGTATTTGCTAACTCATGCATATTTAATGCTCATATTTATATTTACATCTCTTTGGTTATTATCTGGGGACTACATTGAGCAAATACAAATCTTCATGAAATAAAAAAATGGACGTTGCGATGATCAATCAAATCAACAAATTCCTCATTAAGATACTAGAGTAAATCAAACTTGTTTTGAATTATACTTTAAGATTTCTACGACATTTTATGAAGGCGTAAATAGTTATGAACGGGGAAAACAAATCCATATTATTAGCGATAAAAAAAGAACATATTTGCTTTATCGATGCATATTTTTAGAGAGGGATTGTTTGTGAAAAAACATCCAAAAGCCATGAGAATATTGGAGTTGCAGAACTTCTTAAGATTGAAGATGAAAGGCGAGTTCAGATATTTATGCCGTGAAATGAACCATCGTATATCGATTTTGAGTGCTTATTGTTTTGTTGGTAGACCTGATATGTTTATCTAGGTAATAATATTTTTTTAAGATGATTCTATAATAGATTCTTTTTGTAAAGGAGTAATTTGGATATAAATTGTTATTGTTTAATTTTTTGACCAATGGATCTGTGATGCCGTCTCCATCTCCTCTGCGAAGATTTCTCCGGCTGGCCCCTCTTTCTCCACAATTGGTTCATTCAAAAATAATCAAATAGTACATTTATCCATCTCCAATTCTATCAATTCTGCTAGATTTTTAATAAAATGAAGTTTTTTCAGTTTTTTCAAAATTCCATTTTTGCAGATTTGTTGATCTGAACTGTTTTTTTAATTTGTCGAATTCGATCAAATCGACAAATTGAAGTTTTTTTATATTAATATTATTTTTAGATATATTTATTTTTAATATATTTTGCTTATTTTTTAACAAAAAATATCACATATTTTGATTTTGATAAAAAAAAAGCTGATTTTACAGATATTGATTTTAATATTTTTAACATACTTTTTAATCTTCAAAATACGTCTAATTTATGATTTTCTATTTTTTTGCAAACACAAATTTATTTTGATGTTTGATCAATTACTTAATAAACAAGGGAGGCAAAAGATTGTGGTTTTTGGTATTAGTTTCATGGTTTTGTATTAAGCAGTGATTTAGTTAAAATAATATATAGAATCCAAAAAAGCTTATATGCATTCTTATACAGCTTAGGTTTTTTAAAATTCTTTTTCAATTCTTTCAAAATAATCCTTTAATGATCGAATCTTTTTATCTATACAAATGAGGTGTTTCGCACCTCCTTCAAATTTTAATACAACTTAGGTGGCTTTTTTTTTGTGTGGGTACAACTTGTAATCTTTTTCCCTCCTAATTGGATTATAATCTATGTTGCACGAATACGGATACGAGTATCATATCTGACATGATACGAATACGACGATACGATATTTAAAAAAAAAACATAGGATACGATACGTCTATTATATATAATTTTTATTATTTTATTAATTATAATTTATATATTTAATATATTTATATATTATATATTTGACATAAAATATATTAAATATTTTTTTTTACAAAACTAACTTCCTATTAAGTAAATGTTTATTATATTTAGTTATTTACATATATGATTACTCATATATTTCGATCTCAATTTTTATTTTTATTTTTATTTTGTAATTACACCTATTAAGCAAACTTCCTATTGAGAGAGGATTACTCCTACTAAGTAAACGTTTATAAAATATAGTTATACGTTAGAAGTATCCGACAAGTATCCGAAAATATTCGGGGAGTATCCGCTATTATTTTAAAATAAAATATTCAGATACGTCACGTGAAGTATTCGATACGTATTCGATATGTATCCGACGAGTATCCGACGAGTATCGGTATCCGATATGATACGATTTAATTTTTGAAATATCCGCATAACATAAGTTATTTAGAGTAGTTTGATTTATTATACTTTATGTTCAAACAGTAACGATCATGGTTTATTTGAATTTCTTTTGAAAAATAGTACGGAGACAAGTCAAACAGTAAGAAACTTGGATTTGTTGGATTCACTATGATTTGAACCAGCCATATATTGAGAAGACTACCTTGTTTGGTTTCATTAAATATTTGTTTTGTTTTCTATTTGTGCCTCTATTTTTTTTTTTTTGGTGGTGTTATTGCAAGAGCCAACATGATTAAAATGAAAGCGATTTCAATTTTATTTTATTAAATGATCGTTATACCTATGTTAATGATAAATTGACAATTGATATTTCTTACATTTATCTATTAGTTTATTATTTTACATAAATCATGCAAATAAAATCTTTAATATATAAAAAATAGTTTTATTCTTATTTTTTTTCATCATTAAAAAACAATTAATCGTAACATGTCATATATATTTAAATATGAAAATTAAATATATATTGGTTAGATTTGATTTTTTTCATAATATTATATTATTCATGAAAGATATAAATAATAGTATATAAGTATAATAAATGTCAATCATCATAAATAAGGGTATAGTGGTCATTTGATTAAAAAAAATTGAAATCGTTCTCAACTTAATAATGTTAGCTCTTTTAATAGCGTCTTCCATTTTTTTTGTTAGACATATCGAGACGAGTACGATGCTTTGTCATGGAGGAAGACGCTGATGCTAAAATGACGTGTAAGTCGTTGGAGGAGGCATAAACATTCTTCTATTACCGTCGATTTGTTCGTTGTCGCAAATAATTTCGTCAACATAAAGACCCTCATGCGATGCATAGAAATTAATGCATAGAAATTTAAATTCAGATAATCAAATTTCAAAATAATTACATGGCCTTCACCTAGCCGCTCTGCTCAGGCACGGCCCTGACTTAATGGTTCAGTACCAGTAAGAAGGCCAGAGCCCTCCAAAATATATCTTTTAAGAACTCACCTCGTAATCTATGGAAAAAGATCCATTTATAATCTAGAAGCCCATATAATTGCCTCCAAAAACTCTACCATACGGTACGCAATTTTCTCTACGTAGATAAATATGCGGAATTATCGAAATCGACAGCGAATTGATACGGCATATTGCGCGTTGTGTCATTGTCTGCTTGTGCCGTCTGGAGTAGAGATAATACCAGCAACAACTAAACCTCATGTGATGCAGTTCTATAACACGAAGATATTTAGGATTCAAATTTAGTTTTTTGCCTTTCAATGTAATTACTTCTGGCTCATCGAAGTTTATGTTGCGACCATGCCTCGTTTAATCAAATTTTGCAATGGTTATCATGACCTGAATATTGAAATTATACTTCAATTTAGTCTAGCAACTAAGTTTTAGTTTACCCCCATTTTTTCTTTTGATCGAAACTCGAGATACTTGTATAGGGAGTGAATAACGGAGATCTCTGTTTTCTTGATTTTTTTGATAAAAAGTTTTCTTGATTATTTGAGAAAAGCGAATTCTTTGTTTGGTCTCGATTGAAAAAAATTAAATATTTTTGAATATATGTCAAGATTATGATCAAATTAGATTATTATGTGAATTGTGAAATCTTGAATTGTCATTTTTTTTTAAAACAATTCGGTGAAGGACACGACACGCCGCTAAAGTGTGTGCCGATCAGTTCTTTAAAAAAGACTGGAAGATTGTTATATGTGGGTATCAAAGATAAAACTTTATGAGCACAAGAAGGCGCAAAATCACGATGGAAAATATAAAGATTAGCAACGACGAGCGATTAGACTCCATGTAATTAATGCTTGTTTAGACTATATGTTTTTGCTTGTTTTACATATAAACCCTAACCCAGGGTTGTAATTAATGCTTTCGATGCAATTTTGACAGTGATTTCTTGTATCTTCTTCAATTCTATCATTATTATTTGTGTATGTGAACTCTTTTTAGTTGAGCTTTTGATTATGTTTAGTGACTAAAATCTCTCTTTTAAGCCCAAAGCTAATTTAGGTTATGCGTTTTTATTGTAAGGAATTATTTTTTGGTTTGATTTATTATTTATTGTTTGGTTTTATGATGATTACTATATTACAAATGCCACGTCGTAGGAATTAACTTCATAATTCCACAAGAATCGAGTTCTTAAGGTACTTTAGCCTCGTCGTAATACGCGCGATATATGGTATCTCGAGCCCTCGAAGTTTGAGCGATGTAACCTATATTGTAAAGCGAAATATATTAAGCTTCCGAACTTTACTTAATTCGACATATTAATCAGAGTTGAAAACTACTCCTCTGAACTACTCCTTTTATGGACATTATGAGCTGAAAATAACTCATTTATCATATAAAATCATGAATTTGTATGTTGTGTGTTTCCTGTACAATAGCCACATTATATCCAGATCTTATGCCAAATTTAATATCGGATCCGGGTTTTTTCCGAATACGGGCCGGATCGATTGAAATAATATTTCACACTATCGACATTTTTGGAGAAAATCCAAGAAAATATATTTTTTGGATTATATTTGTAATGATCATTTGTTGTTGATAGTAAGTACCATCATTTTATATGCATGATAATGATAATTTCATATCATTAATAACTCATTTGTTCATGCAGTTTGAGCATGAGGCATCTTGAATTAAATACAAAGTATTGATAATGGACAAGACTCATTATATAGCCAATTAAAATGACTGATATGGCTTGTGTCCAAGCTTTAAAAAATCTATACTTATTACAAGTGAAGAATAAGATTATTTTTCTTTCAAATTATGATGTAAATGGAGATATTAGATGCAAACTGAATCTAGATATATGTTTTTCAAAATAGAACTCATGTCTATCCAGGTTCTCGAAAGCATTCCACCAATGGCTACTCCAAATATGGAGTTTTTGGAAACCAGATAACCAGGGCGACCGACTCAAAAACTACGTAATTTATTAACTTCAAATTTCATTATAACAAATTTACACGAAGTGATTTATCGTCGCTTTACAATTGATTAACAGTGGTAAAAGATGTAGACGCATGTAATGGACTATATATATATTTTTTTTATCACGATTGCATTTACAAATATTGTCTCGTTCGACATTAAACGATGCTCCTCCTCGATTGTATCGTAACTAAAAACCAGTCACCACATTTCCAAAGTTATAGTTAATAGCAAAATTTATCAAAATTTCTTTTCTTTTGATCAGAACCCAATTTTTTTTGTCATAACAAAATAATGTAATTCGAAATTTTACATGGTCTGAAAGAGTTATTTATACGAAATAATAAAACATAAAATATTTTCAACAACTTGCACTTTTACAAAATATCAAATAAACTTTTAAACATAAAGAAAATGTTATTTATAGAAATTAGTAATTACCAAATTTACATGTTTAAATCATTACAAATCCAAATACCATATATTACAAGATTATGTAAAAAAAGAAAAAGAAAATATTATTATACTATAAACATACTACATTGATATTAACACATAAATAACTAGCATTACCCCCGCGCAATTGCGCGGGGTTGTTCGGGTTTATAAGTAATGTAGTTGAAAAAAATTGTTGTTCATTTTGTGTATGTGACTTTCTTTTTGTAATCATTATTATATGTGTAATTTAGTGTGTTGTGTGCGAGTGAAATTTTGTAGCAAAAATCGTTTGAATATTTTAAGAGCCGGATTTCTTGAATAATTCAAACGGTTATTGCTAAAAAAATTATCTATATTTTATACTTCATAAGTAAAATAAGGAAAAATAACGAATGAGTCGTCATGAAATTTATTAAGAACATAATAGTTCAGAAAACATTGCTAAAAAAAAGAGTGTTTTTAATTTCACAAATCCTTAATTTCGCTACATATTTAGCACAAATATTTTTCGTCCTTTGTGTGGTCAGCCAACAACAAAGTTTGACGATGTCATCGCTAACCGTTTCGTTCGAACCTTTAATTTAAATTATGTCATGATTATTCGCACATCCATGATTTGGTATATTTTTAACCCCCTAATTTTTTTTTGGATATTATAAAAAATTCTCTATCTTTTCGTAAACTCCAAAAAAAAAAAACTCTTTACCAAACTTTTATTTTAAAATACTCCTTATGGATGATATTAATTTTTTTTTTCCCAAAATACCCTCCAAATCTCATATGTAATAATTAAAACTTATTTTTGTTATTTTTTATTAATTTTAAGAAAATTCATAAACACTTCTTAACACGTAGTGATTTAAAAAAATTTAAATTATTACATATTTTGTTTATATAATTTTAATATTACATTCTTTATTCATAAAAAAACTAACATTAAATGATAATAAATAAACATCTTGCAAATATATTCATAGAAAATATCTATTTAAACATCTATTTTTTATGTTAGTTTTCTTTTTATGTATTTTTTAATAGTTTTGTGATATTTTATTTTTAAATATTTGCAAGATGTTCTTTTATTAATATTGTTCAACTTATTATAACTTTATTTTAGTTTTTCAAGAAAAATAATAAAGAACCAAAATGTAAATTTTAAAACTTCGAAGTACCAAAATGCAAATATAAAGGACCAAAATGTGAAAAAAGGACCAAAATATAATTTTTTTTAAAAAATAGGACCAATTTGAGGCCCCTGGACTAAAATGTAAATTTCAAAACTTCGAAGGGCCAAAATGCAAATATAAAGGACCAAAATGTAAAAAAAAGTACCAAAATGTAATTGTTTTTCGAAAAAAGGACCAATTTGTAAATAAAAAAGGACCAAAATATAAAATAAATATTTAAAAAAAAGGACCAAAATGTAATTGTTTTTCGAAAAAAGGACCAATTTGTAAATAAAAAAGGACCAAAATGTAAAATAAATATTTTTTTTCAAAACTTCGAGGGCCAAAATGCAAATTTAAAGAACAAAAATGTAAAAAAAAAAGGACCAAAATGTAATTTTTTTTCGAAAAAAGGACCAATTTGTAAATTAAAAAGGACCAAAATGTAAATTTTTTTTTTACAAATAGGTCCCTGGTGACGTGGCTGCACCAGGCAAGAAAAATAATAAAGGACCAAAATGTAAATTTTAAAACTTCGAGAGATCAAAATGCAAATATAAAGGACCGAAATGTGATAAAAAAGGACCAAAATGTAATTTTTTTTAAAAAACAGGACCAATTTGAGGCCGTTGGACCAAAATGTGAATATTAAAACTCGAAGGACCAAAATGCAAATATAAAGGACTAAAATGTAAGGAAAAAAGGACCAAAATGTAAATTTTTTTTTAAAAAAGGACCAAATTGTAAATAAAAAAGGACCAAAATGTAAAAAAAAATATTTTTTTTTACGAATAGGCCCCTGGTGACGTGGCTGCACCAGGGGGCTGCAAATCCCCTTGAATTAGTATATAGTATAGATAGATACCATATTTAAAAGGGCCAAAATTCGAATACTTCCTTTTATTGGGCATAGAAGGATAAATACCACAGTCGATACTAAAACTATCTTCAGCGCCGCTTCATTCCTTCTCTTCCTCTCTCTCTCTCTTACCATTTGGGGCTTGCTAGGGTTTCCCCTGTATACCCCAAATAAAGAGAAGACCTTTCCTTAGTTTCCCAGTGTGTTTTTTCTTGAATTAGCATTTGGGTTTTAGCTTCAAGGTTAGGGTTTAAGGGTTTTTGGTTTTGACAAGATGATGCATCCACCTATGCCTGCTCATTTTTACCAGCCTCAGCCGGCTTGGAATCAACAGATGGCGCCGCCGCCGCAGATGCAACAGCAGAACGGCTCTCCTGGCGAGATCCGATCTCTTTGGATCGGAGATCTTCAGTACTGGATGGACGAACACTATTTGAATGGCTGCTTTGCTACTACTGGCGAGGTATTACCTTCTTTTCCCTCCGATCTGGTGATTTGGATGTTTTATTATCATTATCATCTCAGATCTAATACTTGTAAATCGAAATCCAATCACTTACTTTGCTTCCTGATCTACATTGTTAGGTAACAATGGTGAAAGTGATAAGAAACAAGCAAACCGGCCAATCCGAAGGCTACGGATTCGTAGAATTTGCCACACGTGCAACCGCAGAACGAGTCCTCCAATCCTACGTTGGCCAGACCATGCCGAACGTGAACCAGGTCTACAAGCTCAACTGGGCTAGCTCTGGATCTAGGGAAAAGCCGAGCCACACGAGCGAACACACACCTGAAGATCACACGATCTTCGTTGGTGACCTCGCTGCTGATGTCAGCGATTCTATGTTGCACGATACTTTCAAGGAGAAATATCCTTCTGTGAAGAGTGCTAAGGTGGTTATGGATAAGGTTTCTGGAAGGCCGAAAGGGTATGGATTCGTGAAATTCGGGGATCCGAGTGAAATGGAGAGAGCCATGAGCGAGATGAATGGAGAGTTTTGTTCTTCTAGACAGATGAGGATTGGCCCTGCTGCTAATAGTAAAAAACCTCTCTTTAATGGCAATGGTACGTAATATTTATTCTCTCTCTCTCTCTCTTGATCGATCAATTTTCAGTGAATTTAATTAGTAAATTTAATGCAGGTGTTAATCAGAGCTCGAATGGAAATGGAAATGGGAATAATAATGATTCGGACAGTGATCCAAACAACACTACTGTAAATCTATAATTATTTACTTTTTTACAATTTTATTTTGAGCAAGTATTAATTGTTTATTGACTTCGATTTAATTGGTAGTTATTTGTGGGTGGAATTGACACACAAAGCGTATCCGAAGAGAATTTGAAGCAAGTTTTTGGGCCATTTGGAGAGATTGTATACGTCAAGATCCCTGCTAACAAAAGATGCGGCTTCGTGCAATTCTCAAACAGGTACTTTGAAAAAAATCTTTTACAAATTAGTCCTCGTTTCTTATTATGTACTGGTACAGAGCTTCTGCTGAAGAGGCTCTGGGGAAATTAAATGGTACTGAAATCAATGGACAAAGTATTAGGCTTTCTTGGGGGCGTAGCCTTTCCAACAGACAGGTACAAATCATATTTATGATATTTACAAAATAACCCTAACTTTTGCAATATTGTAAAAAACTTTTAGTTATTATACATAATTTAATATTTAATTTTTGCGTGTTAATTAGAACCAGCAGGAAGGGAACCAGTGGAATAATGGTGGAGGGTATTATGGGTATGGACAGGGATATGAAAATTACGGGTATGCCCCTCAACCTGGTCAAGCTCAAAATATGTATCCTTATGGGGGCTATTCTGCATATGCAAATTACCAGCAACAAGCCCAAGCCCAAGCCCAGCACCAACAACAGGTATATTATATTGGTAAATTTTGCATGATGGTCCTTCTGTTTTGTGTAATAAAATTATATTTTTTTTCTGTGCAGTGAGATCGGTTTTTAGTGCATCTAAATTAAAAGGGAGCGTGATTTTTTTATTGAATTATTGGAAGGCATAGGAGGGGTGATTTTGAGAGCACAAATTTTGAGAGAGGAGTTAGTGAGAGATATATTTCATGAGATATATTTATCTTTATTTTATCTATGTTATATATATCTAGTTTTTGAATTGGACCCGCCACTTGTTTGGTTTATGATATTTTGTGTGTTGCTACTTTATGATGAGGGGAATTGAAACATTATTTGTTGTTTTGTTTGATTATTTTATGATGTTTTTTTTATTCATTTTTGCATCCTTAGTTTGAATTTGAAATTAAAATTTTATTTTCTTCAAAATGGCATCTCAATATAAAATCATAGATCAAGAATGTAATTTCCTCATTTTGAACCCATTTTTTAGCTCCGTTTGTGTTGTCAAAAGTAGTAAAAAGAGTTAGGGTTATTTCTCATCAAACTAAAAGTAGATTAATATTAATCTTTTGAGGAATTCTTCAAATACCCCCTTACTTTTTTAAAAATTATGAAAAACCCCTTCTTTTTAGATTCTCCAAAAAACCTCTTATATTTGTTGCTTCCTTACATTTTTAAATTTCCTCAAAAATCCTTATCTTTTTTTTGTGATTTTGAAGATCATCATTATATCTTTTTCCATACTTTTATTTGATAAATATCCATAATTTGATAAATAATAAATATATATTAAAATACAAAAAATAAATAATACATAGATATTACAATATTATAGTAAATAATAAATAGATATTAAAATATTATTATAAATAATACATAGATATTAAAATATTATAATAAATAATACATAATATTAAAATATCTATGCATTATTTATAATAATATTTTAATATCAATGTATTATTTATTATAATATTATAATATCTATGTATTATTTAATATAATATTTTAATATTATCTATTATTTATTTTTTAACATTTTTTTTATTTTTTTATAATAGTTCAATATCTATTTATTATTGATTAACTTATAGAAATTTATAAAATAAAATTATGGGGGTATAATTGTTATTTTTAAAAACATAACAAAAAGATAGGTTTTTTTTAGGAATCTAAAAAGGTTAGGGGAATTTTGGAAGAAACAAAAAATACAGGGTGTTTTGAGAAAATCTAAAAAAAGATAGGAGGTTTTCTAAAAAGACAGGATTTTTTTCAAAATTTGTAGAGAAGTTATGAGGTTTTTGAAGAATTCCCTTAATTTTTTTGCTGCATATTAAAAAAACTCATGATTTCAAAATGCCCATAATAACTCATTTAATTAAAAGAAAAATTACATATTTATCCTTCTTAAATTGACATTACAATTAATGGAAATATTTACCTTTTTTTAAAACCTAAAATTACATATTTACTCTTATAATTAAAATATCACATTTACCCTTTCATAAATCTAAAATATTGCATTTATCCAAAAATACAAAATCATCAAATTTCTTCGTTAAACTTAACAGTCAACATTTAAAATTACTATTTTAACCTTTACATATTTACCCTTGTAAAAATTCAAAATATCGTATTTATCCTTTTAGAAACAAAAGTATCATATTTACCCTCTCAATAATAAGAATAACATACATACCTGGATTTGGAGAACTGAAAAAAGAAATCCGTAATAAATTATTATGTAAATTGATCTGGATTGTTTGTATGTTTTGAATTGGACGGTAAATATGATATTTCGTTTCGAAAGGTACGTATGTAATTTTCATCATTGAAAGGGTAAATATGATATTTAAAAAAAAAAAGGTAAATATGATATTTTGGATTTTTAGAAGAGAAAATATTTAAAGAGTAAAATAATAATTTTAAATCTTAACCGTAAAGTTTAACAGAAAAATTGAATGGTTTTTAATTTTTGAGTAATATTATCTTTTAGATTTATGAAAGGGTAGATACAATATTTTAACTTTTAGAAGATTAAATACGTAATTTTAATTTAAAAAATAAATAAATACGTAGTTTTAAGTTTAAAAAAGATTAAATATGTATATCTCCCTAAAATTTAAGACGGATACAATTTTTCCTCTATATAATCCTAAAACCCTCAACCAACATATAATTAAGTCCAAGTTAATTAAGAACGATTCAAGTAATTAGGGACTAAAATAAGGTAATTAGAGGATTTAGGGGGAGTTTATTCCTAAAAAAATCCGAAGTACCTAGTAATCCTAATTAAGATTTATCTGAGGTGGTTGTAGGCTAAGTTTGATTCCAGGCAAAAAGTCCATCTCAAGATCCACCCCGAAACTACCTCTAGTTTAGCAGTTTGCCTAATCACCAAATTAGCTCTAAACATCTGAAAGAAACTCCAATTCAGTCCCTAATCAACTCTCAATTATCTTAATTATAAATTAGACCTCATGTATCCAAAATTAGGTCTAACTAGCTTTACTCCCGTGCAAGTACGCGAGAATCCTCAAGTTCATCGTAAGTTATTTTTTTCCTAATGTGTAACTAATTTCAGCGTTGTAAATTGTTTCATTTTCCGTCCTATGAAAACCACTCAATTCCGTCCGATGAAAATTCAAAATTCTGAGGAAAATACGGCATCTTTGTCTGGTTGGCATTCCAATTCACAATCCTAACCTGAGAAAATCTAAAACGAAGAGGATGGGCTTTCACGGTCACTTGCACATTGTGCAATGGGCAAGAAGAATCGATCGACCATTTACTACTACAATGTCCAAACTCAAAAGGACACGGAATTCTACTCCCTCAAACAACCAAATACTGTAGACTCCTTAACGTCTTTCTGGCTTAACAAACAGTGAAGACCAACATCGTCATTATGACACGTGGTTCTCGTCGGCCATTTGGAATATATGAAAGGAAAGAAATAGGCGGATATTCACAAAAAAGCAAGTGTTGGGTACCGATGTCGCTACCGAGTTCCGCACAGCGGATTGAGAGGTCCGGTCCAACCCTATCCCGAGGACCCGATCCCGAGGATCCGAAAGTACGAATCCTAATCTGCATGTGACGACCTATATATAAATAATATGTATAGAGAAATCATACCGCGTGGAACTGATTACGGGGACAGATTGATCACGTAGTTGTTGGTTTGTTCTTCGATCTCCTTCAAACTTGCTCCCGTTTGATCACAACGAAAGATCTCAGTTGAGATCTCTCTACCCATATCAACCGCGAGATTCTTCTCTCGGTTACGCACGAATTCTCCTAAAATTCGTAGTAAACTTGCTTGAGCTTCTCTAACTCTAATGGTGTTTAGCTCTCTCTTGACTTGTCCAACAAGCACAATCTCTGTAGAATAATGTTACTGTGAGAGAGGAAGATCAACCCTTGATCTTATAATAAAACAACGGGTTAATGAGTATCTTAATACAAACTGCTATTCCAGAATACGGACTACAGTCCGTCGGACGCACCGTAGACCGTCACGACGGACGTATCACATTTACTGTAATAGCCATTACTACTCAGCTTCATCATGACGGACCAACTTGTCCGTCGTGACGTAGCTCTGTCATGAAGGACAAACCAGTCCATCACGACGCTATACTTGCGTACATGAATACATTATGGTCTGTCACGACTGACCACACAGTCCGTCATGACGGACATTGTATTATCAGTTAATCTTGTGAGAAAATCTCTTTGGTCCTTCACGATGGACCAACCAGTCCGTCACGACGGACTATGTTATTTTTGTCAGATTTGCATAATCTTATTATGCATCCAATTATTTCGACGAACGCGTACGCTCATCTATCCTCATGCGTGTAATCAATCTATCAGTTGATCTATAACTGTATTTCCTTCATAGACTTTTTCTTCGAGAACGCCATTCAAAATTTTTGATTTCATGTTCATATGATAGACCGGCCACTTGAATTGTGCTGCTTAATATGCGAAGTCGGATCGTCTCCATATAGTTGGAACAGGAGCGAAAACCTCATCGTAATAAATACCGACATGTTGCTGATACCACTTTGCCACCAATCGAGCCTTGTGCCTTTCAATCTCGCCTTGACCATTCATCTTCTTCTCGTCACTCCCACTCGTCACATCCATTGTTGTAATGAAGGAGTTCAATATAAGTAATTAATTACTGATCTTTATAGTGGCTTATACAGATCATTGTCATATGCTATATCATTTAGTTATTCTGTCATGTGTGATATGATATGCTTAAACATGTGATAAATAAATTAGAAGTCCCTCTACTAATTATCAAGCTGAGAAAATGGCTCCCATATTATGAAATTCTCAAGGTCTTTATATCACTCACATAGGTCATGCCAAAGCTGGGTGTGTGAGCTTATATACTTGGCAGGAGAATATGCATTGATTAATGACCAACATAGATTCATGCCAAAGCAGGGTGTGTTGGTAGATTAATTGGATGATATTCAGTTATGGTTAGTACTTAATTAAGTAGCAAGTTGGACTTGAACTTAGGACATAAGATGAGATATGTACACATGGATTTTGGAGTTAAGACTCATAAACCCCTGATCTTATAAAAGATCTCAAGAGTTGCATGGGGATGCAATTGGATTTGATCCTACCTAAATAACAGAATTATGAGACAAACCAAAGCATGCTTAGAAGTTTGTGAAATATGGATTTTGAGCCACTATGTTACATATAGTTGGAATGTATCTATATCAGCATTGTGAGAATTGTTGATTTGATAAAAATAGTGGTTTAAATGAACTAAAACATAGATGTTATCATCTATAAATGTATTCATTTTGCACATTTTAAAGTTTCTTCAAATAGTTTAAATTTGCGATCTCTCCTTGAGAAGGAGGAACTGAATGATAAAAACTTTCTGGATTGGGAGCGTAATCTAAGAATTGTTCTTAGGGCTGAACTGAAGGAAATACAATTATGGATAAACTATTATATTGTACACATGAGGGTAGATGGACGTACGCATTCATCATGACGATTGGATGCACATTATGATTGTACAAATCTGACAGAAATAACATAGTCCGTCGTGACGGACTGGTGGTCCGTCATGACAGACCTTAAGGTTTTCTGCAGTATTACACATAAATATATATTGTCCGTCATGACGGACTAGTTGGTCCGTCGTTACGGATCAAATGGAATTTTTGTGTACCAATATGTGAGTATAGCATTGTGATGGACTGATTGTCCGTCATGACGGAGCTGCGTCACGACGGACTGGTTGGTCTGTCATGACGGAGCTATGTAGTAACGGCTATATAAGTAAATGTGATACGTCTGTTGTGACGGACTATAGTGCGTCATGACGGACTGTGATCCAGAATTATGTATTAGTAGTTATCTTAAGATCATGGCCAACCCCTCTTTTTACTGGTTATTCTAATCTGAGAAAAGCTATCTTGTGAGACAAGTTAGAATAGAGAAAGAGATTGGATCTTGAGTAAGTTTACGGTGATTTTGGGGGATTCACGCGTAATCGAGAGACGAGGTTCGCTGTGGATACAAGTACAGAGGTTTTAGTTGAAACCTTAATGTGATATAACGAGAGAACGTTCGAGGAAGGTCGAAGGGCAAACCGGAAAGTAATCCGGTTGTATTCGACAAATCAGAGCTTCGAGCAAGGTGCCGAATCATGCGGGCGTGGGATACACGTGTTACCGGAATCGAAGCAATCAAAGCAGCTACGCAGTCAACCCGTCTCCGTGATCAATTTCACGCGGTATGATTCTTTATGAATTAAGAGTTAATTTCATATGTAGTTGCACGTAGTTTAGGATTTGTACGATCGGATCGATGACGTGATCCTCGGGATCGGGTCAGACCGTACCCCTCAATCCGCTGGGCTCGGTAGTGACGTCGATACCCAACAGTGGTATTAGAGCGAGCGTCGCGATATCAATTTTGGATAAAAGTTATTCGAAAAATCATGTAGAATTAGAACATAAGTCATGCAGTTACATAATTAGGACCATAGGAAATCTTACTAGAGTCTGATCATGTGATGATCAAAAGCATTTAGAAGTAATCATGAAATAATTTCATGATTAACCGTTTTCAAAACGATTTAATTTTCAGAAAAATCACTCTCAAAACTGGATTTCATAAACAGTCAGTCATGACATACTGTTTGTCAGTCATGACGAACGCTGTGTGTCGTGCAGTCTAAGAGTTGTATTTGGAGCATTTTAATGGTCAGTCATGACTCACCATACCGTGCGTCCTGACGGACTATACAAAATTTTCACCGTCGGACATACATCATTGTCCGTCATGACGAAAGTTTCTGGAAATTTGTACAAAATCGTTTTGTATAGTCAGTCATGACGCACCGAAGTGAGTCATGACGGACTTGTACAATCAGTCATGACGGACTTGTACAATCAGTCATGACGCACTGAGAGTGCGTCATTACGGAAGACATGAGTTTAACCCCTAGAAATCGAGGTAGACATGTTTTGCATAATCCGTCGTGACGCACTGTTATGCGTTGTGACGGACTAGTGATGTCTGTTGTGACGCACCGTTTATGCGTCATGACGGTAGTCCTCAAATAGCCCTTGGTTTGGACAACACAAATATTTTGTGCAGTCCGTCATGACGCAAGTTGTTGCGTTGCGACGGACATGTGAAATCAGTCATGATGCGCTGTTTGTTGTGTCACGACGGACATGTGAAATCCGTCATGACGCAAGTGGGTCCGTCCGTCATGACATTATATGTTGTGCGTCATGAGGAACAATAGAAAATTTTTAAGTCAGTCATGACGGATAGTAGAAATTGTTTGAAGTCAGTCACGACGGACAGTAGAATAATATGAAGTACGTCATGACTGACCATAAGTCAGTCACGACGGACAGTGTAATTTTTTTGAAATTTTTTATATTTGTTCTAATAATTAATCATTATGTTCATATATGTCATTCATCATGATTAAACCTGTTTAGTGTTATAATTAGTTTTATGTCATAAAATCCCTAAGTAATATTTGAGTCATGAAACGCCTTCCATGTCCACAACCTCCGAGGTTGGTCATTACAGTTTGCGCAGTTTCAGGCCAAAGTCGGGCGTGCATTGTTGTATGTATCAATGTGAGAGGCACGCGTTAATTGGGGACAAATGCAGGTTCAGGCCAAAGTTGGGAGCGTTTGTAGTTTAATTGAACGATACGTGGGCACGGTTGTGACTTAACCGTCCAAGCCAATCCATCCGATTGGGGCTCGAGGCATAGTTAGGATGCACAAATGGAATTCGAATCATATATGATATGGTTCGATACCGAATCCTATAAAGGGTCAAGAGTTGTATTGGATGCGATTGGATGTATCCTACCTAAATAGTGAGATCCCGTTTGTCGGCCAAAGTCACTTGTGGGAGGATCATGAAATATGGGTCTTGAAGTGTTATTGGATTTAGAATCCCGAATCAATATTAGGATTATTGATTTGATAAAAGGAACAAATTTCATATCATATATGCATATAGAATAAGTACGCACGGTTAGTTGTCAATTTCGTAATTCCTGTAGAATAATAATTTTGAGCAAAACCAATATCATTGATATTAGAGAAAGAGAAGTTTGTAGAATGGAACTACCTTGACTGGCACCGTATCCTAAGAATGGTTCTTAGACAAGGGTGCAAGATTTAAGTGTTGGACACGAAATTGGTAGAACCGGTTCACATTCACGAGGCTTTACAGAAATCCATAAATTGATAAACTTGAGAAGGAGTCAAATAATATTGTATGCCAAATGTTGATATGCATAGACCCGGATCTTCAAAGGAGTTTGAAGAATTATAAGAAATAAGGGTCTAAGGGCAATTAAGACAAACGTTGTCTCAATCAAGGATTTGGGCAAGTTGTTGTCCCAATATCAAAAGAAAGGTTAAATCAGAGGAGGATTAATCCAAATGTTGATAGTCATAGCTTTTTTTGACATTGTCATCTTGGCTACGTGTATGAGATACATATTTCTAGAACCCAAAGGGTGAAATACTAGATTCATTCGAATGAGATTCGCATGAAAAGTACAAGAATTGTTTAATAAACAAGATGACGAAAGTGTTATTGCAAAGGTTGGAAAAATGGTAACAACTTATCAAAATTCATATATTTTGAATGTATGTAAATAGATAAGCTCGGAGGCAAGAGGAGGCTACAAATATTTCACTATATTTGCCAACGATTATTGTAGATATAAAGATATCTATTTAATACGTTTGAAATAGAATTTTGAATAGTTAAAAAATGTTTCGAAATGAAATACTAAGTCAACTAAACTAGAAAATCGAAGTCATTCAATAAGACCGAAGAGACGAGTTTGTAAGGTATGATTATGATAATCATCAAGAAAATTGTGAAAAAGTTCATAATTATTTTCACTAGGAACATCAATGTAGATTAATGTGTCCGAGAGGAGGAATCGAACTTTGTTGGACATAATTCGATAGATGATAAATAAAAATTAATTTTTCCAGAATGTATTGAAAATTTGCCCTTAAGACCAAGGTTAATCATTTACCATCTAAATTGGTGCAAAAGACCACATATGTGATATGGATCAGAAAGAAATTAAATTGAGGATTAACGTGGTTTCAGGCCAAAGTCTTGCCCGTTAATAGTTAAATATTAATTAAAACTTTCGATGTTATCTTTTGTAAGATTTGGAGATTTGAATATGAAAATTGGTTTTGGATGAGTTCAATCTCAAATTTGATATGTTCAATTATTGAGTATTCTTAAAGAAATTAAAGGATACCATTTTTCAAATCCCAAGGAAAATTAGATTTTCATAGTTCGGAGAGAAACCTTTTTAGAGGAGGACTTAATGTGCACAAGTTTGAAACTTAATGTCACTTATATCTATGCGGGCTAATGGGAGATGAATCGATCTCGAAAGGTTCGAGACTCGAAATGGAACATTGAACCGATGAATACGATTGGAATTTCATCAAAAGTTGATGAATCTATGTCAAGATCACAAAGTGATTTTATACATCAATTTAGACACGTCATGAATCGATAAATTATAAATTTTTTAAAGAATGTGACAAACGAATCAACCTCATACATGATGAGTTGATGTACAAAAATGATACTATATCAATGATAAAACTGCACATGGCATGATGCCATGGGATCCATGATTCAATCCATGTACATCATCAAGTTTAGAACTTGATTTAAACATTTCTTAGGGTTTGACCCACAAGATGTGAGTGAGTGTCAAGCTGAAAATTAATGTGGATTAGAATATGTATACTTACAAAGAAAGGATGGTTGTGAAAATTTTCAAGAATTCTTCATATGATCAGGAAGAAACGGTTTCACTTGATCATATGAAGAATTCTTGAATCTAAAACCCTCAAGTGTGAAGAACAAAAAACCCGATCAAATGTATACACAGCAGGCGTAAGGTCATATCAAAACATTGTGTTACACACGTAACGCAGTCAATAATCCCCTCAAGTGTGAAGAACATAAAACCCTATCCGTCGCAAATATATATATAATTACTAAACCATGTCATGGTCTCGCGGCTTTGATCATATCCAATACATGCAACCTAACATGTATGTACGTTTCCGATTCGGCAAGCACCTTGTCCCATGATTAGCAAAACATAATCATCTCCTCGGCAAACGTACTAGTGTACACGTCCAGTCTATTATCTGATAATAGAAATGCTTCTCTCTTAAGAAAACTGATCCGCGACTAGGCATGTTTAGAAATGAAACTTTAGGTGTGACGGTTTTGCTGCACATAATCATCAATTATGCCGGCGTCCACACAAGCTCAAATCAGGATTCATGTAACGATCATATTACACAACCCGCACATATTTTCATATAAGGTGAATGCATATTAATTTAAGTAAACAAATTTTTTAAAGGGATTAATTCATATGAATTAAGTATTTGGGTGAGGCAACGTTTACCTATGGGTATCTCCATACCCACAACCTGCGAGGACTATCGTATTAGATAACTACACTCTACTCTCTTCTTCCTCCTCTAGGTATCTCCATACCCATAGTCATTGCATGACAGTCACGCGCGACTAGAGAGAGCGGTTTTGTAAACGGGTCCGCACGTTCCCGCTAGTGTTAATCTTCATCAGGTTTGGAACGTTTCCAATACCTACGATCACATCTTTTCACAAAATTTAATGGATCAAATGAAATTTTCTGAGTATTGGCTAGAAGTGGTTTTGACCTCAGCATTTTTGGCTTGTACTATTGCGTATCACGCAATACACAGCCATCAATCCGATAACTCGTGACTACTCGAGTTTGGTCATGTATCCTTGATCCATACCGCTTCCTTTTGCGATTAATAACCGCAATATACTCGCCTCCGTAAATAGAATCATAAACTATTGGTCATGTGGAACCTTTCCACATAACCATGTTTTCGTTTAAGTAAAACATGTAGACACTTTGTGATCGAAAGTCGTGCTACATATTTGGACGTGCCATATTTGGAAACTGTTGTTGTTGTAACTCTTTGTAACCAACACGTCCTCCACACCATTATAAATAAAATAAAATCCTGAATTCTTTTGCAAAGTATTCATGAATAACATTCACCGCTATCAATACAAATCCCGATGGGTTTAAATATACATAATCATTATGTATATATATGTATAACCATTATACATTCACAAGAGTTAGTCTCATGTAATCGCATTACATTCAAACTCGTGTGATTCCCATGGATTTTATTGATGGTGAACTAGACGCTCTTTGTGTACGACGTATAGCCACATACATATCATGACAGATATAATAGATCCTCACATCAAATGTAAAGCATCATATTATTATTTTCGCCCTACTTGATGTCTCACATCGAGCCGTAGAAAATTTCTGTCATTCGACATTTCGATTTAACTCCTCCAAGGAGTGATATGTTGCAAACCATTTTCAACAGTATGTCGATATACGTGTGATAATATAGAACAAGGAACTTCTTAGATCTATCCTATAGATCTTCACGCGTAATTCATAAGCGGTCTCGCCTAAATCCTTTGTCATTACAAGAAATATAACGTGGCTCCCACTAACCTTCATGTATACACAAAGTTTCCATTTGTTCCGACAATTTTATAACAGTTTATAACTTCGTCAAAACGAATATTCCAATTTCGAGAAGCTTTCTCCAATCCATCATATGGATCGTTAAAGCGTGCATATCTCATCCCCGATTCTTATGAATCGACAAAACCATAAGGTTGTGTCAAGTACACATCCTTTCATAAAATTTCTGTCAAGAAATTCGGTTTTGACATCCATTTTGCCACAACACATAGTCATAATACGCGACCATGGCAAGCATAATTTTGAGAATGTGAAAACATGGCAACATGCGAAAATATTTCTTCATAGTCCGACTATGAAATATTTGAAACTTTTCGCTACTAGCCTCGCTTTGTTATATGCGTATTCCTATCTGTGTTGGTTCTCATCTTGAAAACCCATTCACATTTCATAGGTCTAACCCTGAAAGTAATGAAATAAAGTTCTAAACTTAATAATTTACACGGATCGAATCTCAGATTTCATGACACCTTGCCATGTGGAACCGTTACTTTTCATAGCATCCTTGTAGGATATCGAATCACCATATGATTTCGATCTATCATCATTAGCAATGATAAATCCGTATTTACCGACTTATTGAAAGAAATATGACTTAACAATTAACTTGGAAGAATTTATATGTATAGGCAAATCTGCAGTCAGAACTGAGTTCGTTCGAACGAACTATTTTTTTGTGCGTTCGGAACGAACTAATTCGTGATAGTCAGAGCTGCTGAGTCCATTGGAACGAACTGAGTCCGTTCGGAACGAACTGAGTCCGTTCAGAATGGACTCAGTAGTCCATTTCCTATATATATAGAGTTCTGATTTCATTTTAAGGTTAAGCCATTTGCAACCTAGGGTTTTGAGCCGCCGAGTTTTATCTCTCCTCTTCTTCCACACAAAAGATTAGATCTAGTGAGATTGAGAGGGAGATTCGAGCAAGTTCTTGAGAGAAGTAATCGTGACAGCGACAAGAACGGCGTCGACGGTTTCTGATTGGTCGAAATCGAGGTGGATACGGGTAGAGGGGTTGCACGAGCGATCCTTGGAGAAGGTTCAACACGCCTAGAGGCATAGCACGAGCACGCTTTGGAGAAAGTTGCCCGATTCGGAGAAGAAGGCATCACGTACTAACTTGATCCCGGTAGAATTAGGTTACGCATGCGTAACAAACTTCCGCTGCACACTTTGATAGAAGCGTGCGTAACCCTACAGTGGTATCAGAGCAATCGCTCGCTAAAACCATCTAAAATCGATGTTTTATGTCGAATTTAGGAAATTTTAGAATTTTGGGCTAAAATTGCAAAATTACACAAAATTGAGCAAAATTGATGATAGAAAGACCTTTAGTGAATCAAATATTGGATATTTGCATGTTATTAAAGTGTTAAACAGATTGGATCTGTTGAAAATTTGATTTTCGGACAAAACGACGCATAAATCAGGTTTTTGAGGAAACTGGCAGTATCGAGTCCGTTCCAACGAACTTGGAGTTCGTTCTGGACGAACTGGTTGGGTTTTCGAAAAAAAAAAAATATATATATATATATATATTTTTTTAGTCCGTTCCAAGGAACTTGGAGTTCGTTCGGAACGAACTTAGCTTGAAAATTTGAAATTTTTGTGTTGTTTGTGCGTTCGAACGAACCTAGGGTTGCGTTCGAACGAACAAGGTTCTGGACAGCCAAATTTTGGTTTCTTTCTGTCAAAAATGCCCAATAATTCAAAATTTCCAAATTATAAATTCGATTCGGTATAGCATATAGCCTAAAACGGGGATGATTGTTTGTGAATGTTTGTATGTGTGTTGTGTGGGGGCCGGTGAGATTTCCAAATTGTAAACTATTTTAATATGGGGACCGGTGAGTCTTCCAAAGTTGTAGTAGAATAGGTTTAGTTTTGAAGAGGAACCTTCAAGGCAAGACGACACGACACGACACGAAGATTGGATCTTCAAGAAAAGCAAAAGATCATCTTGGGTTTTAGGGTTGGGAATTTAGGGTTTTATGGTTGCTCATAAAACTAAAAGGCCAATATGCTATACCGTAAATTTTATTTGTTTTGTGAATGAATAGAATTTAGAATTAAATGATTTCATAAAAGAAAATCCTCCCACGTAATTATCAAGTCAATTGACTCCCAAAGTGGAACCTTCAAGACTAGTGTTTGTTTATCTGTGTTGCATGGCCATAGTCTGGCACAGATTTACACGTGCGTAGCAAGGAAGATATGCATTAATTAGGAGTTGACGTGTTGCATGGCCATAGTCTGGCATGTCAATTCGCTGATTGAATGATACTCCACTTGTGGTTTGGACTTGACCAATTCGCTTGCTAGGCTAGGATTTGGGGCAAGAAGAGAGGTACACACACTCTGGTTTTGAGTTGGACTCAATACCAGACCTCACGATTAAAACAAGAATCGTCTTAAAGATGATTGGACACAATCCTACCCGACGTGACGTATTTTCTGAGTGGTTGGCCATAGTCACCTTAGAAATACGTTAAATAGGGATCTTGTCCATTATGAGATTTAAGGTATCAAATCTCCGTTTCAATAGTGGGGGCTATTTGAAATGATAAAATAATGGGTATTTCAAGTTATTTAAAAATGATTTTTAATATATGAAATGAAGGGGAATATCCTCGACCCCGGGCCCGCGCAGCGGAATGACGGCCCGGTCCGATTCTCCGATTCCCGAGATCACGTCGCGACTTCGAGGGTACGATGCAATTAGAAGGACAGATTCATACCGGTGCAAAATTGATTGCACTCAAAGGGTTGATCGCTGCCTTCTATCTCCTGTCACGTTGGTGACAATCCACGCGTCCCACACCACGCGTCTTTCACCGTTTGTTGACTACGCCGGTTCACTCGAATCGTGTTCGTGCGTCCAAGCGTCACCACCGTCTTTCTCACTCGAGTCGATCACAATCGAAGAACCACAAACGTCGTTCCTCTACTTGTATCCATGTTGATTCGTAAGACGTCGGCCGCGGATGCACCTGCCTAGACGATACACCGGCGAACTTGCTCGATCTAATCGATTCTCTAGCACTCGAGAAACTCTTTTCTCGATTTCTCTCTCTTCGCACCTTTTCACTCACTAAAGATCAAATCTGAATTTTCTCTTTTTCTCTTGTGTATTAGGCAGAATAATTGCTTAGAATTGCATAGTGAGGAGAGAGAAAGTATCATATTTATATCTAATAGGATCAGGATTAGCCAAAAGGCATGTATATCCAATATACACCATTTCACACAGAAAACTGCATGAACCTGGTCAGTATTCTGTCCAGACGAAATTGATAAATTTCTCTGACAGAAAATAACCTAACAAGAAAGTTGTAGATAATCTAATTATCTACAAAACCCAATTTGTCCCATCCCAATTTGAGTTCGTATGCAAAAGTTATGACTGTTTTACTAACTGTATGTCATACTGTTGCACCCTTTCGGTATTTCACATGAACGACACTGATACTTCGTTCATATGAAATATATTTCTACATGAAGGTTATAGATAATCTAATTATCTATCTAACCCAATTTGAACCATTCAAATCAGATTTTCCTACTGAAAGTTATGGCTACAAATGTACGCTTACATTCGTTCATCCACGTGTACACTTTTACGGTTGATCCGAAACTGTATTTCTTTCAAAAGATTAGATCTTGTGAGATTGAGAGGGAGATTCGAGCAAGTTCTTGAGAGAAGTAATCATGACGGCGACTAGAACGGCGTCGACGGTTTCCGATTGGTCGAAATCGAGGTGGATACGGGTAGAGGGATTGCACGAGCGATCCTTGGAGAAGGTTCAACACGCCTAGAGGCATAGCACGAGCACGCTTTGGAGAAAATTGCCCGATTTGGAGAAGAAGGCATCACGTACTAACTTGTACGAGGTAATTCTCCGAAACTCTTCCTTTTTCGGTGGTTTTCGGGCGTGATCCCGATAGAATTAGGTTACGCATGCGTAACAAACTTCCGCTACACACTTTGATAGAAGCGTGCGTAACCCTACATTTATTATATAGCCTACTTGATCTACGAAAAATTCCTTTGTGTGTTCAACTCGTATTCATCAACTCTTGATGAAGTCGTGTCAACTTTCATCGGTACAATGTTCATTTTCAGATCTCGAACTCTTTCGAGATTTATTCTACTCCCACTAGCCCACGTAGAGATAAATGACATCAAGTTCCAAACTTGTGCGCATTATGTCCTCCTCCAAGAGGGCATCTCTCCGAGCCACGGAAATCTCATTTTCGTCGGGACGTTAGAACTAATACCCTTTAGTTTCCTTTAGGATATATGATAAATGAACAATTTTCAGATTTGGGATTGAGTTTAAACGAAACAAATTTCGAAATTAACTCACATCCTAAATATGTACAAATGACAACTTCGGAACCATTCCGATCCATATCTCATATGACGTCTTTTGTACCGATTAGAAGGTTTATGATCCATATCTTATATGCAACCATTCATTAGTGCCGCTGTCTCAAAGCGTATCCCAAAAATATTTTTGGGACATCCGTTTGACTTATCATTTATCGAACCATGTCTAACATGCGTTCATTTTCTCTTTTCGAATACATCTCGATGTTCCGAAATGAAGATAATCGTGAAACGATTCCACAATCATGAATAATAATCAATACTTATAACTCAAATATCGCCTCTTCGATCCTATCGAAGTGCGTAGCTCAAATACTCGCCTTCTCGATCCTATCGAATGGGCTTTGATTTTCTTGCTAAGTCGATTTTGTATTTTGTTTTGAAACTCTTTGAACCTTTCAAAAGTCTCCACTTCGGCACGCATTAAACAGATATTACCGTATCTACTTTAACCATCCGTAAACGCAACAAAATACCGATAGCCTCCTCTTGCCTCGGAACTTATCGGAACATTTACATATAAATGTAATTTCCAATAATTCGTTGGATCTTTCTCCAACCTTTGGAGAATGATGCCCTTTGTCATCTTGCCTAATAAATAAGTATCGCATCAATCAATCGAATATAATTCGAATGATTCTAGCAATCCATCATATGGAATCTAGATACGCGTATCTCATTCATATGACCAAGACGGCAATGCCAAAAGAAGCAATCAACTTCTAGGTTTAATCCACCTCGGATTTCACCGTTCTTTGAGTCATTAGTTTGGACAACTCCTTGTCCTAACTTTCTGTTTGGAAAACATTTTCCCAAAATACCCTTAGACATTTATTTCTTTCGATCCCGCCTTTGAGTTACAAGGACATCCATGCATCTCTTTGCTTTGGATTCCCCGGACACTCCAATCATCTCTTATTCAAATTTACATCGCATCTCATGTAATTCGGGATCAACTTATCTATCGAATGTATATGATATTCGGTCACGAAGATCAAATCTCGTACCATCAACACACGAGTGTTAATGAAAGACCCATAATGCATCTCAAAATTAACCTACTCTATGAGCCGCATTGAACCATTCAACGCACTCTAGCTCTTGAAACTATTTCATGAGCGTTGTGTTTTATTTTCATATACACCCGAATTTTCAAAATAATTTTGAGAAATTTGCGTCTACACATGCCACCACAAGGCACGCAATATTGTTCGATTCCTTCTTAAAGTGTATCGAACCCGGCTTTCTCTAAAGCCAAAGCCCCGAGCCCTGAATCTACCATTTTCGTGTCCAACACGTTCCTTTAAGTCTAAGAACTATTCTTTAACTATTAAGGTTAATTACGGTAATTTCGGTCCAAAAACCATTATCATATCGATCTCATCGATATATTTGGTGTTTGCTAGAAAACATAATTCTAAACGGACGATGAAGATTAAGCTCCTAACCGTGCATACTTAATCTATATGTTTATATGATGATTATATGACAGTGCTATTTTATCGAATCGATAACCCTCATACCGATACGGGACTCCAAGTCCATAACACTAAAGATCCATATTTCGTAATCCTCCCATAAGTGACTATGGCCGACAAATGAGATCTCGCTTATTTAGGTAGGATTATAATCCAATCGTATCATATACGACTCTTTAACCTTCATAATAGAATTTCGGTGATGGATCGTATCATATACAATCCCAGTTCCGTGTGTGCATTCTATCTATGCCCCGAACTCTAATCGGATTAGCTTGGACGGTTAAGTCACAACCATATCCAACGTATCGTTCAATTGAACTACTCACGTGCTCGACTATGGCCTGAACCCACGTGAGTCCCCAATTAACGCTTACCACCCGCATCAATACATACAATAATACGTGCCCGACTATGGCCTGAAACCACGCATTATGTCATACCAATCTCGATGGTTGTGGACATGGAAGACATTTCCACGACTTAAATATTATAAGGAATCATGACTTTCATGTTTCATTAATTCGTGACATAATCATATTATATCAATATCACAAGATTTTCATAAATGCATATGTACTAATTAGGAAAATTAATTATTCTAAATAATTATTTATCTTATATGATAGTATGATTGATGCTGATCATATCGATATAAATAACTCAAAATTCCGAGCTTCGTAGCCAAAGTTATGGCGAAAACAAAATCAGCATCCAGAGGGGAGTCCGTTGTAACGAACTGCCCCATCCGTTGAAACGCAGGGGCCATGGGGTGCGAGAAAACCTCGCCCGGGACGCGTCCGGGGCATCAAAAACTGCCCCCGGAGCGGCAGAAACTTTGATTTTCTGCAGATTTCGCCGTTTCTTCAGTTTTCGTTCGTTTTCAAAACGATAAATCATGAAATTTTTTCACGATCATTCCTAGATACTCTCAATCAACTTTTGATTGATCTCTAGTGAATTCCACTTGTGATTTTAACGAAATTGACGTTCTAAATATCTAGCATCATGCAAACGGGTACGAACTTTGATAACCCGTCCGTATATCCAATATACGACTATGATTCGACCCTCGAATCGATGGCGTTCGCTCTGATATCACTGTTGGGAATTCACCCATCCCCGGGCCCGCACAGCGGATATGAAGGCCCGGTCCGGTTCCCAAAATCCAAGATCCGCCATGACTTCGAGGGTACGATGCAATAGAAGGATAGACGATTACCAGCGTGAAATTGATCACGCACGACGGGTTGATCACTCGTATCCTTTCCTTCTCCGGTGTCACGTTGGTGACTAGTCCGTGCGTCCCCTACCACACGTCTCCCACCATCTTGAGACGCCTCCGGTTGTCTTTCGTGCGTCCCACGTCCACACTCTTCCACAGCCAACAGTTTTGATCCTTCGGTTTGATCACAATCGGAGAGCCACAAGTGTCGCTCCTCTACTTGTATCCACCGTGAGTCGGAGTTCGTCGGTCGCGGGTGCAACTGCCTAGATGTTGCACCGGCGAACTTGCTTGATTGGTTGATTCTCTATACCGAGAAAACTCCTTTTCTCGGTTCTCTCTCTTCACACCCTTTCACTCACTAGAAAGATGTCTCTCTATAATTCTGGAATATTCTGAATAATCCGAATGATTGGACTGAATGATCTGTCGTTGGATTAGAGAGAATTATCCTATTTATATCACATAGAATTAGGATGGGCCAAAAGACATGTATATCCAATATACACTCTTTCACCCAGAAAACTGCATGAACCTGTTCAGTATTCTGTCCATAAGAAATTGGTAAATTCTTTTGACAGAAAATCAACCTACAAGAACGTTGTAGATAATCTTATTATCTACCCAACCCAATTTGGCCTGGCTCAATTGGAGTTCGTATGCAAACGTTATGACTATTGTACTAACTGTATGTCATACTGTTACACCATTTCGGTATTTCATAGAAACGACACTTATACTTCGTTCATATGAAATATATTTCTACATGAAGGTTGTAGATAATCTTATTATCTATCTAACCCAATTTGAACCATTCAAATTGGAGTTTCCCACTGAAAGTTATACTAGTTTTACCAAATTGGTTCTTATGCCTACGGACGAGTACGTTCGTTTATCCTTGTGTACACTTTTACGGTTGATCCGAAACTGTATTTCCTTCAATGCAAATGGGTACGAACTTTGATAATCCGTGCGTATATCAAATATACGACTATGATTCGACCCTCGAATCGATGGCGTTCGCTCTGATACCACTGTAGGGAATTAATCTCGACCCCGGGCCCGCGTTGCAGATTTGAAGGCCCGGTCCGGTTCCCAAAACCCGAGATCACGCCTCGACTTCGAGAGTACGATGCAAAGTAGGATAGACGATTACCAGCGTGAAATTGATCACGCACGACGGGTTGATCTCTCGCATCATTTCCTTCTCCGGTGTCACGTTGGTGACTAGCCCGTGCGTCCCATACCACACGTCTCCCACCGTCTTTATACGCCTCCGGTTGTATTCGTGCGTTCCATGCCCACACGATTCCATAGCCTATTACTCGTTTACTTCTTCGGTTTGATCACAACGAAGAGCCACAAGTGTCGCTCCTCTACCCGTATCCACCATGAGTCGTAGCACCTCGGTCGCGGATGCACCTGCCTAAACGATACACCGGCGAACTTGCATGATTGAATTGATTCTCTAAACCGAGAAAAACTGTTTTTCTCGTTTCTCTCTTTTCGCACCCTTTCACTCTCTGAAAGATGACTCTCTATTTTTGGATAAATTTTCTGGATAGAATGAATTGAACTGAATAGAGGAGAGAGAAATATCCTATTTATATCACATAGGATTAGGATGGGCCAAAATGCATGTATATCCAATATACACCCTTTCACACAGAAAACTGCAGACACCCTTTCAGTATTCGGAAGAAACGAAAATATTAAATCGTTCCAACCGACTTTAAACCTTCAAGAAAGTTGTAGATAATCTTATTATCTTTCCAACCCAATTTGTCCTGGCCCAATTGGAGTTCGGATGCGAAAATTACGGACGTTTTACTAACTGTATGTCAACCTGTCGTACCTTTTCGGTATTCCATTAAAACGACACTGATACTTCGTTAAAATGAAAACTATTTCTACATGAAAGTTCTCGATAATATCATTATCCATCTAACCCAATTTGAACCATTCAAATTGGAGTTTCCCACTGAAAGTTATGCCAGTTTTACTAAACATGTTTCTTATGCCTTCGAACGTGTACGTTCGTTTATCCTTGCGTACACTTTTATGGTTGATCTGAAACTGTATTTCTTTCAGTCTCCCACTCAATTTAAGATCTACCTAAAAGGTACTCATGCATATCCAATATGCACGATCTTAGAGAATATAGCTCGCGTATCAAAATATCAAATCATGCACATCTTATGTGCCAATTCTTGTAATCAAGCTCGACATAGTACCAAGCCATGAACAGATTTTTGACACGACCCCCCTAAACCCTAAACACTAAACCCTAAACCCTAAACCCTAAACACTAGATATAACGAATTTCAGTACGCATCGAGACGGCCGATTCGTCTCAATAACATACCTATGCCTCCAAAAATACCTTGACACTTACAACCGTGATGAACTTTTCACAATTTCCAACTTTGAAAAAACTAACACGGGTGTAAAGACTTTACAATAAATAACTAGCATACGACAAAAACAACAAATATAACAACAACTAGTCAATCATATGATCTTGATACCTCTCTCTTGATTAAGATTAACATAATCCTTGTTTAGAGTGAAAATGATGTAGACAAATAAACACATAAAATGGTACTCTCTCTCTCTCTCTCTCTCTCTCTCTCTCTCTCTCTCTCTCTCTCTCTCTCTCTCTCTCTCTCAGCCAGGGTAGGAGGGAATCCTTTTGTAGGATTAGTGAGGCAACCCCCACCTCCTATTTGTGCAAAATAACCTAAAAATCCTAGCAAACTCGTGACCTAGAGAAACTAATAGCAAAAGTTGAATCCGAAGAAAATAATGCACTTGACTAAACTGCTAATTAGTTTGTATATGAACAATCAAATAAGGTACTATTCATATTTGTTGATCTAATATTATCCGTGATTAATGTTTCATCTAATAATTGTACTAGTTAGTTAACATATTTAGGAGTATTTAAATTAGTCATGAATTTTCTAATTAGTTTGTAGATCATCATAATATGTGATTATAATGGTAAAATTGTAAAGATCAAAGTAATACAATTGTCAAAGTCTTTGGTCATATATATGTCGTCTATGGAGATAAATATGTCTGAGGTAATAGACTATATATGTACATCAATATATACGCATATAAAATGATCAAGTCTTAATGATCATAGACATGGATAAAATTCAGAAATTGTCTTGTTAATATAACAACATATAAAATATGAAATATAAATATATATCAGGGACTATATAATGGATTGAACAACTTATGAAAATATACATAAAAATATACATGGTTATTGTCATTATATACATGTTCTCATAACAAATAAAGCTTTAGTTCTTATACATGAAGTTCTCATTTGATTATATATATGTGAATTGTGATACTTTGATATGTTTCGTCGTTATCTTTAATCGGATAGTTATAAGATCATAATTGGTATTGCATGAAGCATGATGAAGATGTGAATAACTAAGTTGAAATTTCTTCATTTCTAATTATGAAAGAGATATCTCTCAGCCTCCCATGATGAATTAGGATTGAAGAAAATGTGTGGCCACGCTCAATAGGATTAACACGTGTTGTTAATACAAATGGAATATTCAATCTAATTCTAGATAAGGAAAGAGTTAACTTCATTTTGAAATGATGACAATTTACCATACCATTGAACAACATATATTGAAAGAACAAAATAATTAGTTACTTGTCTATTTGGTAAATGGGTTATGATCACAAATCATTTATTTAATTTGGGTAGTCATAATACATTGTTATAGACCAATCACGATTTATATATTTGAAATGAAATTTATTATGTTACCAACATTAAATAAACATATATGGTCACATTTTGGGATTTCCCGCACGCATATACCACACATGGGGCACCGAAACATGCATAAATCACCAAAATCAAGGACCTCACATCGATCAAATTTGTGTACGAAAGGAAGAGTTGTTACTCAATACCTCACTGAATCCACGATGTATGAAGGATTGAAGTCTAATCTTCTGTCTTGGACTTCTTTTTCTCGGTTGAAACGATATACACTCCTTATTCGTGCTTCATGATCACTAAACCTCACTTGAAGCATCCACATACACCACATATATATTCCTTTACAACGAAAAATTGATGGTTGTTGAATTTCAATCGCCAATTTCTTGTACGTTAGATCGCTCTTAATCTCTCCAATTTATTCTCATAATTAGAGCAATAATTTCTCAAAAGTATCCCCAACTTACAATAGATAATAAGTTGATAGAGAGAGAAAATCGTTTTTGCACTATATATAAGATATGGATCAATCAAAACACCACTCTATAAAAAATTGTCTTTTCAAACTTTGAAAACGGATAGCACCATTTTACTAATATATTCGAACGAAAATGATAAATCGCTCAAAACGAACAATATGTCTTCGTGAAACTTATAATGCACTACAACATATTGGAGTATCAGCGACGGGGGTATGGCATCAGCGACTGCCCGTCGCAAATAAAACAACCTTTCTGCGTCGGCCCGTCGCAGAAGAGCATTACCGACGGTTTTATTTGCGACGGCCCGTCGTAACTACTATAACTTTTCCGTCAGCCCATCGCTAAATTCTAAATCCGTCGCTGATATCCTGTTACGGCCCGCCGCTAAAGGCTAAACCGTCACTAATATCTTGCTACGGCCCGTCGCTAAAGGCTAAACCGTCGCTAATATTCTGCTACGGCCAGTATGACGGTTTCTCCGACGGCTCGTCGCAGAAGGTTACCATCGCTGAAAGCTTCTCCCACGGCCCTTCGGTGAAGTTGTAGACACCTCTTTATATACCCTGTTGGCCCCATTCTCTCTCTTTACATTCCCACTCTCCCCTAAACCCTAGAACCAGCGGCGCCCCTGCCGGCCCCTCTCTCTCGCCCCCTCTCTTCTCTCACAGCGGCGCCCCTCTTCTCTCTTTACTCCTCGTGGTGGAAGCTCCTATCTCTCATCCCCCCTCTCTCTCTCTCGCCCCTCTCGGTGGTGGCAAGTTTGGTCTCGTTCTCTCGGTGGTGGAAGCTCGGTCTCGTTCCCGACCTTGTTCACCAAAGGTATGCGTTCTCGGTCTCATGTTTCTCTAGTGTTATTTTTCGATTAATTTTGTACTGTTTTTTATCTTCTTTGAGCTTTGAGCTTGGGTTTTGACCTTTTTTGATCTGAGGTTTAAAAATCTGCTAAGTTTGAATCTACGATATTTTCATAATATTTTATATTATGTATTTCTAAATTCTGATGTGGTTTAATTTCCTTTTTGTTTTCTTCAGAAATGTATGGATTTATGCGCAAGGTTTGGTGGCCACAATTTTGAAGATTCAAATTCAGAATTTTCCTTTATTTTGCCGAGATGATGCCAGTACAAGCAAAATCCCTAAAACGTATAATCAAACAAGGTATGATAAAATTTCAATTTTTTAGAGATGAAGTTGTAGACATTGATCCCATTTTGCAGAGATGAAGTCTTAGACATTGATCCCATTTTCTTCTGAAATGACGCAACGACAACGATAACCTCAGAAGTTTTTTGAAATTATGATGGCCCGAATTGTTGTGTTTGAATTATGTATGTATTTGAATTGTATGTACTTTATGTATTTTTCAGCAATTTGATGGCCCGAATTGTATGTATTTTAATTATGTATGTATTTCCTTTTGTTAATAATTTTTCAGCAAAATTATGTGTATGAATTGTATGTATTTGAATTATGTATTTTTGTGTATATATATAATAAATAATAATATAAGTAGTTAAGTAATGAAATAATAATATATATACAGAATATTAATTATATATTACATATTATATAATAATATATAATATAACAATATATATATTAATAATATTAATTAATAAATCAATTGTTATTAAATATTCAATCCGGCTTTCAGCGACGGGCCGACGGTGAAGACGTCTGCGACGGGCCGTCGGAGAAGCGTTAAGTGACGGGCCGTCGGTGAAAGGTTTACCGTCGGTGAAAGTGGTATCAGCGACGGGCCGATGCTGAAAGTGACATCAGCGACGCGGCTTTCGGCGACGTTTTTTTACCGACGGTTGGCCGTCGGTAATAGTTTCTGCGACGGTTTTTGAGACTTAGCGACGGTTTTTACCGTCGCTGATACCCTGAAATGTTGTAGTGATGCATTTATAATTTTTATTGGATTTGTTCATCACCATCCATAAATAAGTAAATATAAATTTATAAGTCTGGAAAAAAAATTATTGGACTCGATTAATTGTCCTTTTCAACTTGCGTTAAATAAGTGTATATGATTCGTCTACACTGTCGAACACATCTTAAATCCATCATTTCACACACCCTCAATGCATTTAATATCTTCAATAATATTGATTACCGCCATTCATATTCAATTAATTATAATTTTGTAAATTTGAAATATAAATTAGTTGGGGTTAAATAAATTCATTGTCTAACATCTGTTAAACGGAATATACACATAATTATGAAAAAATTAATTGATCAAATTAGGAATGCAAGTAATTTATATGTTATGAATACTTATAGCATTTCTGATTCATTAAATTAAGTTTAGCATTAATTTGATTAATTAAACACCTCACAACACATCACGTATCATGAGAATTACAAGTGGCAATCGGAAGGATCAGGTCGGGCTCGGTTAGAGTTATTTTGGATTCAGGCCGTTTCGGTTTGCAGGTCATTCGGGTCATCGAGTCGCATGTCGTTCGGATTGCGGGTCGTTCGGGTTCGGTCGTTTCGATTTTCGGATCATTCGGTTATGGGTCTTTTCGATTTTCGAATCATTCAGTTTCGGGTTGTTTCGGTTCTCGGGCTATTATGTACCGGGTCGTTTCGGGTTTCAGGTCATTCAGTTCTGGATCGCTTCAATTTTCGGATCATTCAGGTCATTGATTATTTCGATTTCGGATAATTCCGATTTGGCAAAATTTGAATTCAAATCACTCAATTTTTCGAAAATTTAGGTTTTGGATCGTTCGAGATTTATTTTATTAATTTAGAGACATTATAGCAATAATATATTAATTTTCGTATCATTCGAGACATAAAAATCGGGTCATTCGGTTCTTGAGTTTCGATGTATTCGGGTTTCAAGTTAGTTGAGCTTTTGTTCGGATTTCGGATCATTCGGTTTCGAATCAATTTCGGGTTCGAATCATTCAGTTTCATATCGATTTCAGGTTCGGATCATTCAGTTTCGATTCTATTTCGGATTCGAATAATTCGGTTTAGGGTTGATTTCAGTTTTAAATTATTTAGTTTCGATTTTATTTCGGATTCGGATCATCCGGCTTCCATTCGATTTCGATTTTGGATCGTTGACTTTTCAATATTTTGTCGGTGCGGATCGAGTTGAAATTCGGACGGATCAAATCATTTTTTCGATTCGGATCACAACTCTGGCGAGGATTGTAAAATGAATTAACTATATTTTTTCTTTTTGTTATTGACGAAGGAAATGTTCAGATCTCTTATTCAACTCTAAGAAGGTATCGGCGATCGATTACTCCACCCTTTTGATTGGTCGAATAAAGTCAATGACGGGAATAGGTAATCATGCACTGCACGACTTGACAAGCTTGTTAAATCAAAATAATCTTATTGCTTTTCAAAACACGAGGATATTGACCCTTGAACATTTAAAACACGGGTAGTTTCTAGTATATACCTTCTAAGTTTCAAATATCATATTTCCCCTTTCAAAACCTAAAAAAATAAATTAAATTTATCATTTCAAAATTAATATATATAAAATTTACCGGTTTAAATTTGTACAATATCAAACAAATTTGTCTAAAGTTACCGTTCATTTTTTTTTTTTAAATGAAATTTTTGTATTCTTTATTCATCTTTATTCATTGATGTTCATGAAAATTAAACTCATTGTCTATAATTTATTATGTTATATAATTTATTATGTTATGTACACTCAAGACTCAACCATTTCAATTGTGGACTTACCCCGTTTAATTAACTGTTATATAACTTCGTTAATTATAGCTACATTTACGGATATAATAATAAGGACGAAAATACTCTTCTATCTGGAGCACTTGCTCCTCTTCTCTGACATTTCCTTTTTCACCCCCTCTATCCGCAATATCTATACGACGCCGGCCCCAAGCAATTGGCGAGCCGAGGTCATTTTCGAAACTATACCCCTATATTTTTTGTTCTCTGAAATTTTGAAATGCAAAATTAATGTTAACACTTTTTTTTTATGAATAATCGAGGGAAGCAATCATCTCTCAATATAATAAACAAACAAACCTAAACAGAAATGGTTGAGTGTACATAACATTAATGTTCAAAACACCTTCGGGGTTATTTAACAGTGGAGTATAAAATTTTACATGAACAGAAATACAAAATATAAATTTTCATTAGTATGTTTCATAACACAATTTAATCAATTGAATTGTAATAAATATAATAACCTGTTTGCCTAACAGAAATTAAGGATAAAAAAGAATTATTTGAATTTTTTTTAAAAGAAGCTTAATTTTGTTGGTATTACAGATTCAATAAGGATTTAAGTATAATTTATGATAATAAAAATTCTCTGATTCTAATAAATTTTTACAAGTCTTTTTGTATTTTTTGAATTGATGATATATTTTTTTGAACATCTATAAACCTACTCATATGCTCCATAAATTTGGAATACGAGATACTAAAACATTGTCTTAAAATTATTTCATAAATTATTTTCCTCATAATAAAACCTTCCCATAAATTATTTTCCCGAGAATCAATTTTTTTTTAAAATTATTTGGACTAATTAAACTTAATAATTATTAATTTCGGACTTGGACTTACCAATAAATTTAAGTTCTGAAAATAATTAACTGATTGGCAAAATCATTCAGTTGCGAATTTGATAACCTCGTCTTGTTAATGATCTGTATGCCATTACTTATATCTCATCGCTCACAGCTTCTCCGATGTAAGTGAGGAATTGAGCAAATGTAATCACCCTTTTTGGTACCAACATGGGTGGTTCGACACAAGAACTGAGCAAATGTACCGGGAGCATTATTCTAGTTTTAATTATGTGTTATGTGCTAATTAATACATTACTTAATCATATTAATTTATAAATGGATATTTTGATGAAATGTGGGGCATCATAAATAATTTCTTTTGAAGTAAACTACATTTTTTTCAGGAAAGTAAACTACATAACTATAAATAAATATCAAGCTGGTACTTTTCTATCGGAATAATAATAATAATAATAATAATAATAATAATAATAATAATAATAAGATGCTTCACATTGTTGCAATGAGTTATAGATTTGACCACATCAAAAGTCTCAGCAGGTTTTGTTCCATTCCTAACGAGACTCATCTCTTCAATGAAGTTTGCGCAGTCCCATCGCTTCTCTTAGTTTTCAAGCAAGAAGTAAAGAGAAGACTATTGTTCAAACAAAATAAACAGTTTCTCTCCTTTCTTTCTTTCTTTCTTAACGATTGTGTTAATTCTTGTTTAGTTCAATTGCTGGGGAGCTGAACTCTTGCCCAATTTATGCATAAATCAAGACTTCAATATCAGGTGATCTAACGAATTCCTCTTTATATAAATGAATCTCTCCTTTACGTATTTGGTTTTTATATAAATTGATATTTGTTATTCTCGGATTCGGCAATTAGGTACTTGCACATTAATTCTTTTACGCAATTTATAATTTATTCATCGAAATCTATTACTTCTTTGTTCATGCATTTTGGTCATGCAATTAATAAGATGTTTCAAGACCAATGTTTTAAATAGCGCGTAACGACACGTAGTTTTTTTTCTTTTAATTTAGCGGTTAGTGTTAGCGGGCGATATATCGCCGCTTCACAATCGCAGCGGATTTTGAAATATAAATTAGCATAAATATAAGTTAGCGGCCAAATATTATAAATAAAATTATATTGAATACTTATTTATATCAACCTCACAAACTAACATAAATTAAAAATTTATCTCTAAAAAAATATATTATTATTATTATTGTTATTATTATTATTATTATTATTATTATTTTATTTTTATTATTATATTATTGTAATTATAATAAGGCTATTAATAGTTGTTGTTGTTGTTATTATCTTATTCTTCCTATAATAATAATTATTATAATTATAATAATAATAATAATTATTATTATTATTGTAATTACTATTATTATTTAATAACAATAGCTATTATTGTATCCTAATAATATTAATTGTAATTATTATTATTATTGTTATTATAATTTAGTACCAATAATAATAATAACAACAATAATAATTTATTATTACTGTTATTATTACTATTATTTAATAGGAAATTTTTTCAAAGTAACCAAGTTGAAAAATTTTATACCCGAAATAACCAAGTTTTGAACATAATTCCCTAAATGCCTTTTGCGAGGTTCCATACCTCGCCAGGCGAGCTATCATTCAGCGCCTTTTTTTACGGGAGTAATTAATGTGGGTAAACAAAGGCGAGGAACCAAACTTCGCCAGGCGATGAACCAAACATCGCCTTTTGTCCAAATCAAAGAAAAACAATTAATCCCCTCCAAAATGCACCTGCCGAATTCTCTATTATTTGAATTATTATATTTAATTAATGTGATAATTAAAAAATATAATTAAATATTCATTAAAATTTATTCAAATTTAAGAATTCGAACGAATATTAATTATGTATTAATTTAGCAGCTAATATGTAATGGTTACTATTTTAATTAAATATACTAATTAGAACATATAAATATTATGATAAAATGTGGATAATTTCGGTTCGTATATTTAATTAAAATAATAAGCAGTACATGTTAGCTGTTAACTTAATACGTAATTAATAATGGTTCGAATTCATAAATTGGAATAAATTTTACTGAATATTTAATTATATCTTTTAATTAACACGTAAATTAAATGTAATTGTTTGTAATAGAGGATTCGGCAGGTACAATTTGGGTGCAATAAAAAAAAAATCTTTTTTCAAACGTGTGTCAGTACTAACTTTTTTAAAAAAAAATCACTCTCCCCAGAATGTACCTGCCGAATCTTCCATTACAAACAATTACATTTAATTTACGTGCTAATTAAAAGATATAATTAAATATTCAGTAAAATTTATTCCAATTTATGAATTCGAAGAATTATTAATTTTGTATTAAGTTAACAGCCAACATGTACTAGTTATTATTTTAATTAAATATACTAATTAAAACATATAAATATTATGATAAAATGTGGATAATTTCGGTTCGTATATTTAATTAAAATGACAAGCAGTACATGTTAGCTGTTAACTTAATACGTAATTAATAATTGTTCGAATTCGTAAATTTTAATAAATTTTACTGAATATTTAATTATATATCTTAATTAGCAACATAATTGAACGTAATAACTAAATAATGGATAATTCGGCGGGTACATTTTGGAGTAGAATAAATTTTTTATATATTTTTTTCAAACCATGTCACGTGGTGTCAGATATTAAAAAAAAGAAAAAATTTATGGTACTCCAAAATGTACCTGCCGAATTATCTATTATATAGAAGGTATTAGCCATACTACGCGCATCTCACATAGAAGGTATTAGCCATACTCTATCTAAAAATTACTACTCCTTAATACCTTCTTCTTAAGTTACATGCACTGAAAACTTTTAGTAAACACTTCGGCCATACTACGCGCATCTCACATATTTTAACGTCTCATCAATAATTAATTTATTAACTAGGATCACCACGATCAAATGATGAATTTCGAGTATTCATTTGGATTAATGATTTTCCTTTTGATTCCTTAGAGTACACGATTGTACCACTATGATCACAATCTAAAGTCAATGGGTTAAATGTACTAGAGATTACATCGAGTTCCGTAACAATCATCTCATATCAAAATCTTTTCTATAATTGTCTTACTCGCAACTATTACCCTGCTTCTGATGTAGAACTCTGATCAGTTCACTATTTGGAATCCATCCAAATAACTGTTCATTAATTCAAAATATATTAATAATTAATTTGCGATTTAAAGTAATACATGCTTGGAAACTTGCATCTATGTGAACCATTATAACGATCTCGTTTTCCAAATAATGTCAAGAATAAAACCTTAGTTCTTCCAAAATAGTTTAGGATTATCTTTATTTAGGATTAGTAACTATCACCCTTGTCCGATCGATATAAACTTAACTTATTCTATATGTAACATATTTCATGTAGTATATGTTTTTTTCATGATCTCGCTCGTCTCATGTTGTGGGACATCAAGACTATCAGATCCATATGACAAAAAAAAAATCTTTCCAATGATTATTGTATAATGAGTAAATTGAATATCTATATATACTACTTAGCTCTGAGAAGCTCACGTGGTATAAAATCTGCTTCTCATAAGCCCTTCATTGTGAATTGATATCCCAAGTACATCCACTGAATTTCATACATACACAAGGTTCTTTTCCCTTTTTTTGAAATCATTTTTTGATTACGTCATCAAAATAGATATACCAACTCTGAGATATATTCTTCAATCCATAGATAGATATTTGAATATAACATATTTTCTTCAAATTTTTTGGATCGACAAAACCTATTGGTTGTTTCGTAAATACATCCTTTACAAAATTTTCATCAAGAAATGAGGTTTTGACATCTATTTTCTATAATTCATATCCTCAAAATACGGCTATGGCAAACAAAATTTGCATATACCCTTAGTATTGCAATAGTGTGAAACCGTTTCATCACAGTCAATTTTACAATTTTGCTTGAAACTTTTTGCCACAAGACGTACTTTGTATGTATTATATCCACGCAAGTTTTTGTCTTGAAAACTCACTTACACCCAATATTTTATACATTCGAGTGAATCAATCAAATTCCAAACTTGATTGTCAATATGGATTGTATCTCGAATCTTATGGCCCTAGTAATTTCTGACAATCTTGGCTATTCATAGCCACTTCGTAACATGTATGACTCATATACCAAGAGTATCATTATATCGTCATTGATCAAGAGAAATCAAATTTCTCAAATCAATACGATTCCAATCATATCTGCAAACTTATACTTGTGTTGAACCTTCGTGTTTACAAAACAATTATAAATCAGGTTGTTCATCCATCATGTTTAATATTTGTTTGTGTATCTCAATTTAAATTTAGTTCAATCATACTCCCACTAGCTCAATGCAAACATGATATTTCAAAGAAAATTCTATTTCGAGCATTGAAAACCTATTTCACATGAAAAATAGACTTCATATCCTAACCTTAGGATATTCATGAAACAAATCTTGTCATATTTGACACGAGCTTGTCGGACATCATCCTTTAACATAAGCCCCACTGCCCATATTTTAAGAAAAAACAAAACCGAAATTTTCACATACCATATCTAATGTAGGATCTTCTCAACTGACTTAGTTGGAATACAATTTCAATATAAAATCATTCGTCTCAAAAGAATACTCCCAAAATAATTTGAGTAGGTCAAATTGTGTCATCTTTATAGAAAGATTTCCAATAACGTTCGATTCCTTTTCGGACACACCATTCAATGATGTGTTTCAAGTTGAATTAATTGTGAAACAATTCCACAATTATTTGAATGATCATAACACTTTTGGCTCCAATTATTCGTCCATTCAATCTGATCGAAATGCATAGATTTTCTTGCATCGCCGAGTCATTACCTTCATTTATTTAAATTCCTTGATCCTATCAAAGAGCTATGACTTTTGCTCATTATAATCTTCGTAAAAGTCATGAAGTGCTTGAATTTTCTAGTCTTTTGATTTCGTTGGTCTAACATTGCATATGTATAAGTTCCAATAAATCAAATGATATTTCTCCTACCCAGGAGAATGACTCTTTTGTCATTTAATCTAATAAACAACACTTGCATATCACATAAGATCCGAGATCGATAAGTTTAAGTTTCTCCTAATGAAACTTAAGTATACGCTTCTTATTTTTGTCTAGTTAAAATGACGACTATTTGCATGTTTCATAAGATCCTAGATTAAATGGTTCTAATCTTTCATCGAATGAAATTTAGTCATGCAAATTTTGTTTATTTAACTCAAATGATAATGCTACATAAGTTTTATCTCAACAATTAATTCTATCTCTTGCAGTATTTATGTCATGTATTTGAACTTTAATTATTTTAATCAAGATCTCGCACACAGGAATAATTTTCAATAGAATGGTTCTATTCAAATTATCCTTTCAAAATGTTAAAATAACAACCTAATAATCATTCAATGCTGGCATTAAGTTAAAATAATATCGTTTGCACATCTCGATTTCCAACAAGATCGATTTTACTTCCACTAGATTAGTACAATACTAACTCCTTTTCCAAGACGGCTTATTATCGAGAAACCGAAATCTTGTATTCGCTTTTGGCAAGTAAAAATAATATCCTTGAGTCTCTTACATTACAAGTATTATTTACTAATTTCATTCTACTTTTAATGTATACACATTTTCAAAATGTGATTATTGCATTTGGTGTCCAACACCCAAAAATAACTAAATTAGTTTGAATAGCATAACCTATTTGAATCACAAGTCATATACTTAATTAGTTTGAGAGACGCAGTACAATTCCCTAATCCGAGATACCGTCGTCGATTCGGCGTACGAATATGATGAAATAACAACGCATACACGTGTCTCCCTAGTCGACTCGTGTGTAGGCTTGCTTAATTTTTAAGTCTCTAATGGAGAATTTATTTTCTCCTCTTTCTTTCTTTGTTCACACTTGTATATGTCTTTCAACAGAATAGAATGAATGAAACTAGTTAGAAGGGAGAGAAACATCCTGTATATATTATAAAGGAAAAAGACAACCAAGGTGGTGCAAACTAATAAAGACTTCTAAACAGCTTCAGTTCGAACGGATGATCAGTCCGTTCGAACGAAACAAGTTGTGTCTCTTGAGTGTATAATGTTATTAACACTCGACTTCTTCCGTTCGAACAGATAAGTACTCCGTTCGAACGGACGAGTTACTGTCTGGATTACTTTGCATAATCTTATTATACATCCAAACCATATTCCGTTCGAATGGATGAACACTCCATTCGAATGGATCATCTTCAATTTGCTACTTGTGCAATCTTATTGTACACTCCAACAGACACATACGTTCCTTCATCCTTATGAGTATTCGCAATTCAAAAAAGAACTTTCATGTCCAGAAGTGGCCGAGAAGGCTCCTACAAAAACATATTTTCCATCGATCCTAATTATTTCATCTTCTCGGATAGTCAACAGATGAACTAGTTGTCATATAGTTCAACCTTTGAGTACTTGTATGTTTTATCTCACAAAACTCTAACCAAAAAATGGAGAAACCCTTTCTCTCTCGTTGTATCTCTCTTATATACAAGTCTTATGGTGTACAATGATTGGGTTGGAGAGAGAAAAACGTTTTTGGGATATACAAACATATTGATAAGATTTAGCGAATATACATCTCTTGAAACATAAAAACTCTATGAGCCATTTCACTAAAAATAAAATTGATAAATCGTTCAAACCGAGTCCATACATGGACGAAAGTTGTATATAATCTAATTATCTTTCTAACCCTATTTGGATTAATACAATTAGAGTTCTAATCTGAAAGTTATGTCAGTTTTACTAAATGTATGTAAAAATGTCGCAACCTTTCGGTATACATTAAAACGAAAATGAAAAATAAAGTTTCACGAAAGTTCTCGATAATCTCATTATCTATCCATGTAAATTTGAATCATCTTAACTGGAGTTACTATGTGAAAGTTATGACATGTTTACTAAAACATATTTCAACTGTATTTTTTAGTTTTCTTTATACGACTGTTTTTTATCAATTTAATTATGTATATCCAAATATATCTATAAATATCTAATATATACATTATTAATTTTGTCTCTCTTAATATATCATTTTCATTATTAATTTTGTCTCTGCTAATATATATCCTTTCGGGCCGATCATTAGGATAGAACTAATAAGACCAACTTAACACTTTTGTATTTGTATCTCTCCATGCCCCAAACTCATCACACGTGTCACACTATGGCCAGTAACATGTGTATGTAATGGTTAAATCTCAAATATATATAAGTATCATTCAATTGGACCACCAACGTGACAAACTGTGGTCAATTACATGTCGGCTCCCAATCAGTACATACATTCCAATTAGCCTTTGTAATACACGAGATATACTATGGGCATTAGCATGTATATGAAAAGGTAGCCTAGAATAGTTCAGAGTGTGGGTGGCATTTCCACGATTTAAAACCTACAAAAAGAACTGCATGCCATGATAGCATAGTCTCGTTCTAGCGTTCTCATTGGTGCTTCTATGTTCACAATGATCATCTAAAACCCACGAAAACGTTCGTCTCCTCGTAATCTACCCTAGAATCAAACTCGTCCAATGATCAACGTCATGTTCTAGGCGAATCGTGGATCGACTTGTACAAAACTACTTCAATAAATTATATTTCTATTTCTCTCTTAGACACGCTCTCTATACTAGTTAGAACTTTGAAGTGTTATATTCGACTGGTTGCATAGTTATAAGAGAGTGAGACATATTTGGAATTGAATGGATCATTAAAATTGAAAAGAGTCTCTTTAAGTCGTATTATGCGTTTAAACATACAGACATGCATATAAACGAATGGTGTCAAATTCGTTTAAACACATCGGTCATTCGTTCAAATGACTGGCAACCAAAAGCAACATAAAATTTTCAGATACTTCTCAGCTATACATTCGTTCAAATTCGTTTAAACACATACTGGACCAAAACCCAATTTTTCTTTTCTGTAAACATCCTAAGTTTATCTTATCCGTTTAATTATGTATATCAAATATATTTGTGTATGTCTAACATACATATTACTTGTTTCGTGCTCGATCATTATTGATCCAAGGAGTGATCGTGTAGGTTCATCCAATGCCAATAATGGACTAGGCAATCCATTAGTTATGGTTAGCTCATAGACGAACACGACAAACACCTAGATTAAGTCGAATAAGATCGTTGTCATAAACCTAACTCAAGTATAACTAACTAGTTCTTTTGTTACACAATATCTTGTTGATTATGGGCATGGTTAAAGTCACCCTTTATTTGATTAACATCCACTTTTTCTCGATTCCGAATTAGATTCAATCGTACAATGATATCTCATCAGTGTAGCTACACATTCCTTTAATCTTAAGTCATCAAGAGGCCCGTGAGAAATCTCTTTCCTATATAAAGGAGCAAATCCTATCTTGATTAACTCTATCTCAAGCTATGCTCCGGATTATATCCAATGATGACCTATTTAATCATACTACGGAAAGTAAGAATCATATCAAACTATCATGATCCACAAACTAAAATACAATAACCTCAAATTATAGAACTAATATTGTCTTCCTTGCGAGAATATTCTCATAACATGGTTAGTTCAATATATGGTCTTCCATTATATATCTACATCTCATAAGTCTCATGTTCATAGAAATGTTACCATTTCTTATGCAAATGTACTAGCGTACATATGGTATATCCGTTTATATTATTTCGGACATGTCAATTCTTGAAAACTATATATGATCAGAAATATTTATAATTGTATACTCATTGTTTGAAGATTTCATTATCATAATTGCATAATTATGATAACACTTAAACAATTATACACTTAAAGCTTATTCGATATATGGATTAATCCAATATCAAATAACCATACACACTACTTTATATGAACAATTAATATGCAAGATAATAAATAGATATTACAATAAATAACAATGTCTGATACATGCGTTAGTTGTTTACCTGAACTGTAAATATGTTTAGACTATAACATATATATCTTTCATATTTGTCATGAGAAGTCAATGGGCTCATAGCCTAGTTGGTTGAGTGTGAGACACAAAAATCCATGTGTGGTGAGAGGTTGTGGGTTCAATCCACATTGACATCAATGGATGAAGGACATATGAACCTTCTTCATTTATTATCAAAAAAAAAATATTTGTCATGAGAATCACTACGGACATATACCACATAGATTCACATAGTATGGTTGATCTGATATATGTTTTATAACGGTATAGGTATATTCAAAATTGATAACTTATATCCATGATTGGTAAATCATATATACAATGATTTGTCGTGCGAACATACTAGTTCGTATACATATCTTACTATCTGAAATATGTTTGTTTCACAACATGCTATATACAATTAGAGATAAATTTAGAATGAATTTTATTATTAAAGTCACCTACTTTGACGATATGAATAAATTATATATTCGTGGTATTATTATTTTGATTATTTACCTAAATAACTTACCCACTCATGCAAATACAAAAGAAATAATTATATATATTAACTGAATAAACATTGCATTACAGAAAAAACATTATATGATAAAGAAATTTTTTTTTTCTGAAAAAGTACTTTATTTATTCTTGATAACAATTGTCCTTTATTATTTTATTCTAAAAATACAAAACAGCCATATTTATATAGCCGCAATATGTACGTTTATATAACTTGACTATATAAAAACCACACATAAATTTTCATTTTATAGTTTTATAATACATATTTTAATTTTACATACAATTGATCTCTTTACTGACATATTATATGAAATTAGTTTTAAAATTAATGAACAGTGTGTAACATTGGCAAAGTAGATTTAGCTGTACCTTAACTCTTAGTTTGTCCAATTAATGAATCCATCTTTCAAGTAGTCAAGTACGTAACAAAATAAATGACATGCCATGATTTCATTTTCATTAGTACCAAGTAATTATGGACTAGAACAAAGAACTTCTTTTTCATTTAATATCAAAAAAAAAATTTGACATGTCGTCGACTGACTTTTATATTTACTGCTGGCTTTTAGCATGGCAACGCAAGTTATAGGTGCCGGGGCAACTTTACTGGCGCCTGTCGTCAATGCGCTAATAGTTGCAGGTGAGAATACATTCCATTATTCAGCAGAATATGAGAATTTAATATCGGAGGCCAACAGTTTAATAGAGGATCTGGAAGATCTTATAGCGGACAAAAAGAAAAGTCAGGAAAATCGTGTAGGAGGTATGGTGTTGACACGTACAGCAAATCGTTGTATAGAGAAGAAAGACAGGTTAAAGGAGAAAGTCAAAGCTATCATGGAAGAATGTAAAGGGGCCGGGCGTTTTAGTAAAGCTAAGTTAGCAATGCGAGCCGAATCAGTAAATATACAACTTAAGGTTATAAAGAATGAATTTAGTTTATTAACAGAAATATATTATTTTCCTCTCGCAAATTATAGATCTAGAGCTAAAAAAGAATTTGCTGAATATGGTTCTGCAAACAAAGCGATAGATCAGATTTTAAGAACATTAAGAAAAGGCAAATATCATAAAATTTGCGTGGTTGGGACAGGCGGTATCGGCAAAAGCACCATTCTTGATCAAGTTGGGCGTAGAGTGGAACATGAGAACATGTTTGATTTTGTAATAAGTGTGGATTTATCAAATGAATCTAGTGTTGAATACATTCAAAAGCAGATTATGAGTGGCCTTGGAAAAAAATTCTCTGATAATTTTGAAAAAGAAAGATGGAAAGAAGATCTAGAAACGTGCTTAAGTATGATTAAGGTTAAGGTACTTATAATGTTCGACCATGTATGGAGTGTTTTGAATTTTGAGGATATTGGAATACCATTTTTTAATGAAAACGAAAATTGTAAGGTTATACTAGCAACTAGAAACATTGAGTTTTGCCCGGGGATTGACAAAGAAATTCGAATTAACTTTCTATCAGAAAAAGATTCATTCTGCCTTTTCAAAAAGAAAACAAAATTGGATGAACTTCCTGGCATAAAATTGGAAGTAGCCAAGGAATGCAATGGCCTTCCTCTTGCATTAGTTGTTGTAGGTGAATCATTGGTTCGGAAGGACGAGGATACTTGGCGTCATGTTTTGAGACAACTAAAGCAGTCAAGTCCTTCAGATTTGCCATATGTGAAGGAAAAATTGTTCACACGTCTAGAGACGAGTTATGACCTCCTTACTTGTAAGGACCAAAAACTTATCTTCCTGATCTGTTCTCTATTTCCGGAAGGCCATAAAATAAGAGAGGATGTGCTAGCAATGTACGGTGTAGGGATGGATATCCTGAAAACTTATCCCAATTTGGAGGCGTCAAGAGTCCGCATGCACGCATTGATAGAAAATCTAAGAGGTTCTGGTTTATTGTTAAATACAAGTAAAGAAGCCACAAAGGTGCAGATGCATGATGTGGTTCGAGATGTAGCAATATGGATTGCATCAAAACCTGAGAATAACTTTTTCATCGAATCTTGCTCAGATGAGGATGATTGCAAGGGAATCCTAACAAGGGAAATTTTCGATACATTCGAAAAGATCAGCATAGTAAGTGAAAGGATTTCAGAACTTCCAGAGGAACCAACATCTAAAAAAGTGCAACTCCTATTACTAGGGCACAATCCAAAATTGACAGCTACCCCGGCATTGAGTGATAAATTTTTCAATCAGATGACCAAACTTACTATTCTGGATTTGAGTGACACGTCTATATCAAAATTACCCTATTCAGTGAGACAATTGGAAAATCTTCGTGTCTTGCTTCTCAACAGATGTAAGAAACTGACTAAAATATCGGTTTCCAGAACTTGGAAAAAGCTAGAAATATTGAGTATGCGGGGGTGCTCTATAACTTCACTGCCCAAGGAAATCAAGGAAATAAAAACTCTAAAGCTCTTAGATTTGTCATCTATCCCAGACCTTACTATACCACCTAACACCTTGGGGCATATATCTTCTTTGGAAGAGCTTTACATGGATATTGCATCGATCCGGGATGATATTTTAATTGAAATTGCCAACTTGAAAAAAGTGGTCGGCTTACAATTGTACCTCAAAGATGCCGGTGTTTTCTCACGTCCAATATCACCCTATTGTGATTGGAGGAATTTGAAGAGATACCTGTTTTACTCCGATCAATCTTTATTCCAGTACGTAACCCCGTACAAGAGAAAGTTATACATAAAAGGGGTAAAACAATTTGCGGATTGGGTTAAAACCCTTTTTTCTCGAACTGAAGAACTGGTTCTAGATAATTGCTTCCCGAAGGATGCAACTCTTCTGCGGCTTGTAAATTTAGATACAAAAGAAAAATTTGAGCACTTAAAAGTTTTACGCCTCATAAAGTGTGATGGAATCAGCCATCTCGTGCGTTCACAAGAGCCCCCCTCGACAGATGTATTTAAAAATTTAGAGTTGTTGTATATTTTCGGGTTAGAGAATTTTTTCGGAATTACCGAGGGACAACTTTCTAAAACTTCATTTGCAAGTATTAAGAGGATATACATAACATCTTGTAAGAATATCATTAGATTAATACCAAATTCCTTGTTGGTGAGAGTAGAACAAAAATTGGAAGTGCTTGAGGTTATCAAATGTGAAGAGTTAACCAGTTTATTTGAACTTCAAGTTACAGACCCACCCATGTTTTCAAAGTTGAAAGTCTTTAAACTGCACGAGCTACCAAAGGTAAGTACGATTTATAAAGGAGTTGGGCCTCGAGGAAGCTTTGAGAGATTGAAGGAAATTGATATACAAGGTTGCCATATACTGAAATATCTGTTCTTCAGCAGTATATGTAGAGGGATGAAATGTTTAGAAAAGCTGGTGGTAGCAAATAATAAAAGCATGGAGAAGATAATTCAACACGATGAACCCTTAAACGAAGATACTTTTCCGAAACTGACCGAGTTAGAAATTACTGATATGGCCGAGTTAACACACTTCTACCATGAGGAAGAAAGTGTGATGAGTTTCTCATGGCCGATATTGAAAAGAGTTAAACTCGGTTCCTGCCCAAAGCTGAAGAGTCTCCCCATTTGTACTGACAGTGCGCTGATGCTGAAGAATAAAATCGGGTTGCGAGAAGATAACGATTCGACCTGGTTCGATAAATTGAAAGAAGGAACTCAATTGGAGCATTACATCATGTAAGAAATTTCTTCACAGTTTTTTTTTATTAAACTCCATCTATATATCTGTTCGTATTGTCAAATAGATGTATCTTAGTAATTAGTTGTCCATAATAATGCCGCCTGTTAGTTTTGGCACACTTGATTGAACAAGTCCTCTCTAGTAAGAATATGCCATCATGTACCAACGGTCCCCTTAACCTACCTAGTGATAGAAAGTGCTTAGTACAAGATATCGAAAATCAAGAATTCAAATCTCGTTGGTATCGTAAATAAAAAATGAAATAAACAATATTCATAATTCATGAATTAAGTTTGATTTAAAAAAATATATATATCATCATATAAATTTCAAAGATATTCCCTTCTAATTGCTGAGTCTGAGACCCTCTTACTTGCATATGAAAATAAAAACAAGTTATTTAAAAATAAATAAATGTGTCCTGTATTTATTTATTTTTATTTTTTTTGCAAAAAAGGATCTCTCTTTTTCCTTGTACAAACCAGCTTCCTGGCAGCACACTAATGATATTGATTTTGATTTTGGCCTCTCGTAAATTTTATTTGATTTGTGTTCTCGTTAATCTTACTAACATAAATTTATTTCTCTAGCAGTGATGATTCCGAAAGAGGATTAAGATGATTAAAAAATTCTCATTTCAATGGTACGTACTTTCAAGGGAATCTAAATCAAATTTTATTATTTTTGCCTACATTACATCATCTAATGCATCCATTCTGTTATTTTCGAGATAATTTCTCAGGTGATTTATAGAACTTCTATGGAGGTCGTGATAATTTTCCAAGAAATGTGATGAAAGAAGTTGCAAGTTTTTCCAATTTCGTTCCGTGTTTTTGTTTATTATGTTGTATTGTCATTGATACAGTCGAAACAATCAGCTTACAGGCTACTAGGTTGTTGATTTTGTTTACTCGAAGCATTTATGAGTGGTTTTTCTGGTCAGGAATTCTGTTGGGTGTATTTTGTTTGCTTGAAATATTTAAGAGTGGTTTTCGGTGAGGAATTGTGTTGTGAGCAAGAGCTTGATATTTCATATGTCGTGGGATTTGGTTGGGTTTTACATTAAAGGATCCTCTCCTGTGGGTGTTGAATTATTTGGATTTTTAAGTTTGCTATGGATTTGTATTGTAATATTTAAACAATGACATGTTTTGGATTGAATATTGTAATAATTAATTAATCATATTATTACGATTTACAACTCTGTAAAATATTATAAACTGGTTTTATCCCGCACAATTTGCGTGGGACAATTTGAGCTTTTTGAATTACTAGTAAAATATTCGTACTTCGTTGAGAATTTAATAATTTTCTTTTCTGCAATCAGCAAAGTCGACGATATTAAAATAAAATAAATTGATTATGAACACCAAGTCAAAATAAATTTGTACAAACACAAAAATCTACGTAAATTGACAGTAAAAGAATACATACAAAATATTGATAATGATGTTGACCTCACAATGATATCAATAAAGCTAGGATCACTTATGTTGCACGGATACGGATACGGATTTCGTATCTGATACGATACGAATACGGCGATACGACAAATTTCAAAAAATCACGGATACGGATACGGCTATATAATTATTATTTTAATATATTTATATTGTATATAATAAATTAATTAATTAATTAATTAAATAATATGTTGAATTTAAATATCTTGACAATAAATAAAATCAACATAATAATATAAGTATCATAAAAATATTATAAATTTATTCTAGAAGTATCCTAGAACTAATTTAGCAATATTCTAGAAGTATCCTAGAAGTATCATATATAATTTATTTAAGAAAATTATGGGCCAAAATATATATTGGGCCGAAGTATCCTAAATGGAGTATCCCAGCCGTATCATGAACGTATCCCAGCCGCATCCTGCCGTATCCCCGTCGTATCCGAAAAAAATAAATATTAAAATAATCAGATACGCCACGTGGCGTATCCGATACGTATCTGAGCCGTATCGTACCCGTATCCGTATCGGATACCCGTATCCTCATGATACTTCTGCGTTTTTGAATTATCCGTGTAACATAGAGGATCACACTCTCTTTCCCTCCCAAAACCCCTCCCGCCTTACATTTTGACCCCATCCAAGACACATTATATTTGTAATTTTATAATCCTGATTTGGATCCAAAACCCATTAAAAAAATAAACCCAAAACCGCTAATTTTTTTTCCTCCTTTCTCTCTTGTCAGAAGAGGCAAGAAATACTCAAAAATCATTCCCCCCCCCCCCCCCCCCCCCTTTTTCTTTCCCTCGCCATTTCTTCCTGACGAGAAGGACGATTTCTCCTTGACGAAATGCACGGAGCAGGCGATAAGATCCATTTCTCCCTGACAAGAAAATCTTATGAAGTAGAGCAGGATGATTTCTCCTTGACGAAACCCTAGAAACTCTAGATGCAGTTTCAGTTTGGCGAAACGCGGATCTGTGAGAGGCTGCACACAAAGCTCTCACGAAACTCATCCGAAAAAGTACAATTTCAGAAATTATAACGAATTATGTTCAAATTTAGATGAAATGAAGTTAATTCGCCATATTTATGCATTAGTACTTTAATTAATTTCAAGGATGATAATTCCAGGTGACTTATGATTGCGCACAACCCCTAAAAGAAATGACTAGAAGATTTCTACTGAATTAGTGGTAATTTTATTTCGTTATTCAAATTTTCGATCAATTTTTCACCTTTTCTGAAATTTTATTTCGTTTAATTTCAGGGTATTTAATAATTTCTCTAAAATTATCTAAATTACTAATTTTCAATCAAATTTCTGTAAAAAATTTCTGAAATTATTAATTTTTAATCAAATTTATCTCAAATTTTCTGAAAATTTTAATTTCAGGGATTTACGTGTGTAATGTTCATGTATGTGATTTTAATTGTACGTAATGTGATGTTTATTTTTGATGTTTATTTGTATATGATTAATTGTATGTAATGTGTATGTGTGTAGTGTTCTTTTGTGCGATACTTTTATTTGTATATGTGATGTTTTTAGAGGATTTTATTGATTATTAATTGCATATGATGTTTATTGATGTGATGTTTATTTGTATGTGATTAATTGTATGTAATGTGTGTTTGTAATTTATTTTCTGTAAATGTTTTTTTGTGCATGTGATGTTAAATTGTATATGATGATTTTTTAAGCAATTCTTTTTTGCGATGTTCAATTGTATTCTATAATTGTACTGAACAAAATACATCCAATTTTTTTCAAAACATCTAATGGATCAAAAAGCAAAAGTTTAAATCCTAAAACTTTAACTCGTAAAATCTAAATTTTGGAGAATATTAGTGGTGTTAATTGGTTCTCTTTCCCATACCCTTCCATTCGAATCGGTTAAAGAGAATGGCATGCTCTGAAATTGTTCCATGTTGTGATGAATCCCCATCTCCATGTTACTTGACATTCCAAACTATACATTAAAAATTAATAAATAAACTACCTAATACAAACTAAGTATTTACCAGTAAAATGCTTGAATAAAATCTTATGCTTATATTTGCAACATATTGCTCCATATCTTATCTTGAGCGCGGTAACATTCAAAAGAAACATGTTACTCGACATTTTACAAACTAAGTATTTCCTTTTGCCTTTCCGCCACGGTTACATTCAAAAGAAACATAACTAATTTCTCCTTTTAGTTTTTTACTAGATTTTCTTGCAACGGCAAAATCCTTATCTTGAGCATATTTGGCATAGTAAATAACATCTTCTTCAATTGTATTAAACACCATATCCACCTTACGTTCTTCCATACTAATTCCACAATTATTTATTTCCTTCTTTTCACCATTCACAAAACATTCATTTTCATTGGATACTCCAAATTCGACATGCCACTGTAGAAGGGAGAATTTCTACTGTTACTTTTTTTTGGCGATTTTGTTGACGTCACGCGGCCATGGAGAGAGGAAGTGAGGAGAAAGAGAGGAATGTCGCAATTGCCTGCAAGATTTGAGGCTAAAATCACTTCGGCCGCGTGACGTCAACAATTTCTACTGTTACTTTTCATTGTTTCAATTTCAGTTTTTTCCTCAGGGATTGGAATCCTGGTTTCCTCTTCCTGTTCGGGAATTGGTATCCCCGTTTCTTCTTTACCACTTCGGCCAGAAGGAAACATGAGTAATGATACTAACCATAATTTTTTCCTCACTATTTTCCACGAATGGTGACATGGCTATGGTCTGCCACGTCATCAATACATTATTTACATTCTAATTCAAAACCTTTATTCTCTCTCTTCATTTATTCGTGTATTTTGCTGGCTTTCCCTCTCTTTCTCCTCTTGCTTGTTCTCTTTGCAACAAATTTGGGGTTTTCTTGTAAAATTTTCTCAGGTAATTCTTTTTCTGAAACTTATCTCTATTTTTTTCTTTCTCTCTCTTCTCATTTATGGGAAAAAATTGAATGCATTGATTAAATACTTCTTGTTTTTTTCTCGGTTCTGAGTTATATTTGCAAGAAAAAATAGGTATTAAATACTTAACATTTAATTTCTATAAAGTATGAATTTTTTACAAAATTTAGCATTGATTGGTGAGATTTTTTATTTGTACGAGATTCTTATAATTAAATGTGTGAAATTTGTAATAGAGGCTCATGCCTTGTATATAAACTGAAAAAAGACCTTTAATTCAATGTATTTTTTCTAGGTAATTGATGGAGGAATCGGATGCGGTATGCGATACCGATGTCCAAAATGAAGATATAGTGGAGGAACCAAAATTAGATATGGTATTCGATAACGAAGAAGAAGCATATTTATATTATGCAAAATACGAAAAAATGAATGGGTTCGGTGTGGCGAAAAAGAGTTGTAAAAGAGTTAATGGGGAGTTGAAGCATATAACTTTCAAATGTAGTCGCGATGGAAAGCCAAAAGGGAAAGGAAAAAAATCTTCTTAAATCGTCGACAAACCAAGATTGATTGCCCGGCTCGGCTCAATTTGGTTAGAAACTCTGATGGAAAATGGAGGATAAATAGTGTTAAATTGGAGCACAACCACAATCATACCCCCGGAAAATACAAGTTTTACAAGAGTAATAGGGTTATTAGCGAATTTGTTAAGAGAAAACTCTAATTAAGCAATAGGGCGGGAATTAATTTAAGCAAGACTTATACGTCTTTGCAAATTCAAGCGGGAGGGACACGAGAACCTTTCATTCATGGAGAGGGATTTGCATAATTATTCCGATGGTTAAAGGCGATTGAAACTTGTAGAAGGAGATGCGCAAGCAATGTATAAATATTTTAAGAATATGTGTGATGATAATTCGGATTTTTTTTATCTTTTAGATGCGGATGGAGACAATCGTCTAAGAAATGTATTTTGGGCTGATGCAAGGAGTAGGGCGGCTTGTAGAGAATTTGGTGAGGTTGTAACGTTCGATGCAACGTACTTGACGAATAAATATCATATGCCGTTTGCTCCGTTCGTTGGCGTTAATCATCATGGACAATCCATATTATTGGGTTGTGGGCTTATTTCTCACGAGGCTACAGAATCATACTCGTGGTTGATGCGAGTTTGGAAGTCGTGCATGGGTTGTGCTCCACAAGCAATTATAACGGATCAATGCATGGCTATAAAAAATGCCATAGAAGAAGTATTTTCCGATACTCGACACCGATGGTGTATATGGCATATTATGAAGAAGGTGCCCGAGAAATTTGGGAAGTGTAAGAGATACATATCTATTTCATTTAGTTTCTGAACTCTAGTTTATCAATCATTAACAATAAAAACATTTGAGGTTGGTTGGGATGCATTTATAAAAGAGTACGGGTTAGAGGATAATAAATGGTTAGATGGTTTATATAAAGAGAGAAATCGGTGGGTACCGGCTTTCGTGAATGGTGTATTTTGGGCGGGAATGCAATCCACGCAAAGAAGTGGAAGCATGAATAGTTATTTCGATGGGTATATTCATGAAAAAATTACTTTAGAAATTTTTGTTGAACAATATGGAAATGCATTAGCTTCAAAAGTGTCAATTGAAGCTAATGCGGATTTAAATTGGTCTCAATCTTTTATCCCTACCGTAATTGAAGATGATATGGAAGCACAATTCAAAAATATTTACACAAATGGAAAGGCGCAAGAGTTTCAAAAATAATTTGTAGAAAAGCTTAAATGCACGTTACATGAAAAATGAGGAGGTGGTGATTTCGGAAAAATTGCTAAAGAGTTCGAAATTTTTGAAATGGTTACCTATGGAGAGGATAAGAAAAAAAATGTTGTTTATTTCCCGTGGAATTTGATTGTGAGACGAATGAAACCAAATGTGCGTGTCGTTTATTTGGGAGTAATTGGATTGTTTGTACACATCAATTGATGGTGTGAGCACATATGAGAGTTCCAAAAGCGCCCGAAAAATATGTGTTGAGGAGATGGAGGAAAGATGTTGATGTGAGGCAAATGGAACACGTTTTACGAGTCTTATTTAGGGATTTTAGCCCTTGTGAAGTTATATTCTATGCTTTTATGATACATATTTCAAACATCATGAATATTTCTACACTAATGTGTTCTTTGCCCATTTTCAGAAGATAGAGGAATAATTTGGGAATTTGGTCAGCACCATTGCCTCCGGCACGCTGAAGACAGTCAAAACGATATATCACATCGATATATTCGGTGAAGGATCGAGGCGGGAAAGGCAAAAACAAAAGAAGAAGATCACCAAACTGCTGCAAACGCACAGGGGCAACAATGGGCCTGGCCGCAGAGGCAAAATTCACAGCCCACACCTAGCCCCAGCTCTCAGCCCATGCGCAAGCCCCAACAAGCTAATTTGTTGCCTTCTTTAGATTGATTTGTGGCCTCATTTATATTGATTTGTTGCCTTCTTAGTTGATTTGTTGCTCCCCTAAATCTTCCATAATTATCATTTCCAATCAAGAGGAGTATCAAGCCTATAAATAAGACCCTAAGGCCAAGGGCAAATCATCTCTCCCCCCCCCCCCCCCCCCCCCCCCCCCCCCCCTTTTTCTCTTCCCTTTGGGGGCAAGCTCTCTACCATCTCTCTCCACAAACTCTTCCAAGAAACAAACAAGATTCAACCAAGAACCGTGAAATTCAAGACCAACTCTTTGGTAGAGGCGTTCTCGCCCTAGGGTTGTACGTGAAGAAATTGGAGTTAAGGCGTTCTTGCTCCATCTCGACACAAGGAAAGGATCGGTCATTCGTGCGGAAGGCGTTCTTCGACGAATTGAAGAGGATTCGCGTGAGAAGAAACGGAGACTCGAGTTGGCGTTCAACTGGATCGACGGGAAGGCATCGACACAAGTCACTAGGCGTTCTAGGGCTTGATTAGGTGGTTTCTTTCTTTTATTTCAGTTTTTGGTTGTGATTCTTTTAATAAATTCTTGTGTTGCTTAATAAACTTGAGATTGAATTGAGTTCTTTTGCTTTCTTTAAATATTTTCTTTTGTTCTAAACTTTTTTCCATGCTCCCTTCCCAAACTGAAAATCTTTAATTTAAGTTCTTATATTCTTGCTTGTTTGGTTCGTAATTTCAACGCATACGCTCCTTGTGGACGAACTTGCATATTTACCCTGTGCAAAACACTTACAAATACTCGTTTGATTTTCGGGATTTCAAAACAACGACAATAATTACGCATTTTAATCATGATCGAAATTCCCGTCATCAGATGTTACAAGGGTTCATGATAAAATTCCCATTAGGTATGCTAAGAATTATAGTACAATCGAAGCATTTCGGTGTGACTATTGGCATCACGAATCGGACGAGGTTATTAGTTTCATATTAAGTTGTGGTGAGAATTTTAACGAGACAATAGGGGTAATACGCAAGCTAAAGCAAAGATTTTGTGATAAATCTTTCAGAGTTTGTGATAGTGTAGCCACGTTTCCGGGTTGGGCACCACTAACGATTCTTTATCTATTGGAAATGTGGTTGTTCCTTCTATTCTTGATGAGGTCGTTCCTTCAATTCTCAATCCAAATCATGTTCGTCGAAGGGGTAGATCCATAATTAAAAGGAAAGAAGGGTTTGTTGATAAGATTGTCAAGAAGAAAAAAAAAAGACATCAAGGTACAATTTCTCTCTATTTCTTTTTTTTGTTTAAATCTTGATTTTTATTTTATCAATTATAGGATAATGTGTCGGGAATACAAGAAAATATACCGATTATATATGAGAATTGGAATTCGAGTTACCGAGATGAGTTTATTTGGCCTAATTTGATGACCCAAAATGAGATGACGAAATCTAGTGATATGCCAAGTTCGTCGAGATGTGTTGACAAGTAGGTGCTTACATTGGTATAGGGTATATTTTGGTATATAGAAGTAATATGGTTCATTTTGGTCTTAAGGTATATTTTGGTACAGAGTTAATATTTACTCTAATTTTGGTATATATTTAACATGATTATTATTTACTCTAGTTTGATGATGTACGCAAACAATTGATGTGTAATTCAAATTTTAATTATCACTCAAACTATTACAAATTTACTTAAAATTTTATTACAAATTCGACTATAACAATTACATAACCAGCTCAAATTGCAATTATATATCAAGTATTACAGAGACAATTCATCGAAATCAAACATTCACTGTTTAGAGAAACAAAATCAACAAAAGTCACTGTCATGCTCTTTTTTTCTCCATTGTCCATGTAACCACTTCAATTCAAAGAAACAAATGTAAAGAATAAATAAACTCTTTTTCAAGAAGATAGGAAATAAAAGCAAAAAGTAGCATTCAGCACTGATTGACTCGCATGGAAAGTCTCATCTTTGATTGATAAATTAGCAATTGAAAACATAATATAGTATATTATATATTATCTAAGAACAAATGGAAAGTCTCATCTTTGATTGCTCAAGAGCTTTCTTGCTTGAACCATATATATTATCATCCACCGTCATATCGGCGACGAACAGAGTGCACGCAACCACCGTCAGATCAGCATGCGGACAAGAGGTCTGATTTTATGACTGAATGAACTTTGCTCGATCTATGGCTAGATCCGCCTGCCCTTTTCTTTTCAATCCTGAACAAAAACAGATTAAAAAAAACTGCAAATTAGAAGAGACCCAATTAGCACCAATTTCATTAAAAAAAAATAGTACTGATTTTTTTTTGGAGAGATTACATAAAATATAAAATTAAGTATTACTTACAATCATCGGGATTCACCGTCAAATATTTGAATTCTCCACTAATCAGTACTAATTTCAATTCTCCACTAACTACCAGAAATAGTGAGCACTAAGTTTAATTCTCCACTGATTTCTCCTGTATGGCTCGAGTTAAAACACTAATTTCAATCAAAAGAAATTGAAAATTGGAAGAAAGTTAAAGACCTAAATTGAAAAAACAAACTGGAAATGAAAGTCATTATTCCAGTCAAAACCCCCAAATTTAAATCCTTAATTAACTTAAAAAAATACTAATTTCAGTTTACAACATTAATTTTGAAGAAATATAACATTTGATGAAGAAATTTGGTGGCTTTTGAGTGGATTCTCCAGCGAGTGGCTCTCGCTCAAGATCCATCTCTTCGCTCTCGATCGTCTCTCTCCGCTCTCCATCCGTATCTCCGCTCTCGCTCTCGATCCAGGGTAGTAAAGTTCTCCTTTTTTCTCTCTCTTTCGCTCTTTTTTTGTTTTATTTTTACGAGACATGTTAAACTGAATGAAATTGGTTTAACTGAGGTGGCACACCAAAAAATGCCACGTCAGATTCGGGAACAAATTCGAGAAAAATAGGTATGAGCTGTATCATTACTCAAGGAAACATGCTTTCAACTACAGAGCATTTTCTTAGACGGGGACTTGTTTGTAACTCGTGAACCATGAGATTTTATGTTTTACCTATTTACTTATGTAACTTACCCCTTCCATGTGGTCAGACCGCGTGTACGAACTAGACCAGGTAATTCACTGGAGACGACCAGTAGTTCTAACGAACCATCACATCTCCTAAGAATCTGAAAATAGTACAAAAACATATTTTACAAATGGAGGGACTTTTTTGCAGATTTTGATAGTGCGAGGGATTTATTGCAAATTTCTATTTTTGGGATTAATTACTTCGGCTATGATGGGCTTTGTTTTCAATGGGATTCATCGAGCAGGTCCAGTATACTATCGTTCCTCCTGTTTATATTTATATTTATATTTATACTTATGTATAAATTTAGGGAAATTTTCCCTTTCACAAGCTGCCACCTCAGCAATGACTCTCATTTTTTTGGGGGGATTTGCTGTGGTTTGGTCCGTAATTTTCGTGGGGTCATGTTATGGATAGATGACAAATTTTGTCTATGCATGTCGCGTGTGTGAAAAGAAGGAAATGAACTATGTCAGCTGCCTGGTCCACAGTGCGCCATCTCTTTTTAGTTTATACTGGGATAAAAAAAAATATATATATATATTCTCTCTCTGTTCTCTCATTTTTCAGCTCTTATGTCTCTCTCTTCTCTCAGTTCTCACGACAAGAGAGAGAAAGAAACCCAAACCCTAGCCACCACGCTGGTCAAGTCGAAGCAGTCGCCACGGTCGATGGCAACGACGTCGTACGCATTTATCTCGAGCCTTTCTTCTCCTTTTAGTGAGCCGAGCCAACAACAACGAAGTCTGGCGAAACCCTAGCCGCACCAAACAGTCGCCCTGAAGACGTTAGGTTCTGGAGACAGATTAGACATCGAAATATTGGCTTTCGGACCCTGTTTTCAATTAGAGGATCATGAATTCCTACCAAAGAAGCTGTTAGGGTATCTACACTCCATCGAGTCCGCACAGCGGATAATTATTGAACTCGACGGAGTACAAATCTCCGAGATCTCATCTACGATTTGTTTATCAAATTGCGTATAACTAATATAACGTAAATCTAATAAACGTAATATTTGTACCTAGCGAAATTGATCGCTTAGGAAAGGTTTGTCGCTGCGAAGCCTTCACTTCCGTTCACGTCGCACCTTTTTGTTCGCACCTTTTCGTTCGCACCTTTTCGCTCGTACCGGTTCGTCCCACGCCCAAACCGGTCGTCTTTCTCCGTTCGTCTTCTCGTCGGTTGATGAACTTAACTCGTTAGTACGCAACGTATACGTACTTCTACTCGTATCCACCGCGAAATGGGAGTCGTCGGATAATCACGAAACTGCTTAGACGCCTCGTAATCACTCTTGCTTAAACTCTTGCCGGAATCAATGGAGAATTCCGGTGAACTTTTCTCTCTCTTAATTACTGGATTAATTAGTGGAAATAATGGTTGCTTAGATTGATTTGATTGAGTGAGATTAGGGTCCTATTTATAGAATAACTCGTATTCCTTCACTAGTAAATAGACACTGTTTAATCAATCAAATGATATTTTTATATGCATGAAAGGACAAGTTTCTAGAAGATTTGATCAAAAGATGTGTCTCCTGCAGAATCAGCAGACACACTTTCACTAAACTGGAATTTCGGCCGACTTAGGTCAGTAATTAACAGGAACTTTCTGAACTAAACTTCTAGATGATCTTATCACCTTTCCAACAAATCCGAGTTTATCCAATTTGGATATCCAGTCCGAAAGTTATGCTAGTTTTAGTAAACGTTCGCGTCCTTTCGTCGAACTGCCGCAACCTTTTGTGTATTTCATTAGAATGAACGTCCTAGGTTATTCAAATGTTTTTCCACTGAATATGAAAGTTGTAGATAATCCAATTATCTAACTTATGAGAGTTGAATCATCCAAATCGGTGTGTGTATGCGAAAGTTATGTCCGTTTTAATAAACAATGTTCCAAACAGATTTTTCCTAAAATCTTATCTTATCAATATAATTATGTATATCATATATACATATGTGCATCTAATACACATGTTATATTTCTATGATCTACCATGTTCATATATCATTATACGTACGATTTTACCGTAGATGTGAAACTGCATTTCCTTCAGAAGCGAGTGCGGAAACCCTAGCAGCACTAACTGCTCGTCAAGGACACAGTATATAGGAATTTTGCCTCAATTTGGGTAATACGAAATCAATTTGTACGACTTAAGGGTAATTATTCCTGAATAAACCCAATCTCTTACTAATTAGGATTAGTATATAATGATTTTTTCTGATACGGCTGGATTAGGGGTTGTTTTGTGTGAATTAGAATAATTTCAAATTATATTCTTGCTTAAATGGAAATTTTTTAATGGCAATTGGTTAATTTTCTTAACATAAAATTAGAAATTTAGAATGGTAATTTGTTAATTATTTGTTTTCTTTTCTTTTTTACGTCAGAGATGAAGTCAGCGTGCATCTGAATTGCCGAATCTGAATCTACTGGCCCCTAAATCTCAACTGGCTCCACTGAAAAAAGAAATGTCGAAGGAAGATGATTGTTTCGGATTCGAAAGAAGAGGATAAAAAAAAATGTATGGTTATTTTTCTTAATATTATTTATGATTGCAATTTATATTTTTCTTAATATTATTTATGATTGCAATTTATTTCATTGGACCGAATTTTGCTCAATTTTGCAGTTATAATTAGTGATATTACAATGTTATCTCTGAAAATACCGTCTTTGAAATATTATTCAATAAAAAAAGAGAATTATACTAGGCCCCCAAAATCCCCCCAAATATAAATTTAACTTTTGAATTTTGAAATCTAAAATTTTCGAATGTTGAGTACATCACACCTGCGAAAGATGGGAAACCAGTGCTTATCGAACTCATGAATGCAAAGACAAACCAACATAAAGATACTCTAGAGGTATTGTGAGATATTCGATTCATGAATATACTCTACAATATATTTCTTTGGTTTAATATCGATATCTTTGTTGATTAATTATTATTTTTTTAGGTGGATGCAGCCCTTATCGCAACTGGAAGAGCACCTTTCACTAAAGTCCTTGGCTTAGAATTGTGTTATAATTTTAACATTTTCAGGGGCATATTTTATATTTGAAGTTTGTGAGGGGTACATTGTACACTTTTCCTATTTTAAAGTTCTGATATAATTGTGCTTCCTCTCGAGATTAATGTGGAGAGACACCGAGAGGATTCGTACTGGTTGATGACAGGATGCAACTCACGGATTCCAGTGGCAATTTGGTAATTTCTTCTTCTTTCGGTGTTACGATTTAATTTATTTTCTCTTACAAAATCACATATTGGAATATCATAAAAACAAGAACTCTATTCATCATCTCATCATGAGAGAGGATTCGTACCGTTTCATCTGAGTATGTAAGGACATTTGTTTTTATTCTTACTTTTTTTGAAAACTTTTTTGTCATCATTTCATCATTTCATCATCATCATTATCATAGCATATCATCATCATCATACCATCATCATGTCATCATCACCACCATGACCATATTATCATGAGAAAGTGCTAAATAGTTCTTCGACACCGTCCCGTAAATAAATTATTACCAATTGTTGGGGCGGCAACGATCCGGCACCGCCCCGCAAATAATAAAATAAATTAATTTTGCCCGTACAAACGGACCGTAATAACTATGTGAATTCTACCGAATAAACTTAATCAAAATCGTACCTTAACCGTATGCGGAAGCGTATGGAATCCGTCCGAATTGATGTCGCGCCATCACCGTTGTTGAATCCATGAAGCCTTAGTTGCAAGAATGGAATTCCAAGTACTTTATGATGTCCAATTTAGAATCATTTTGTTTTTTCTCTAATGGATCTCTCTCTCTAATCTTAATGGGGCGGAAAAGAGAATGGCAGAATTTATTAATCTCTAATCATATGTGCTTGGGACCAATTTGCTTTTATAGCCACAAGGCATCTTTTCACAAAGACATACATTTTGGGCTCCTAATGTGGATCTTCTAATTCAGCCTATCATAGAAAATAGAAGCACCACCCACAATATTCTACACATCAAAGGCCCACAACATAATTGACACATATAATACTTAATTTTATACCTAAAATTGATCACTATATTAATAACCATTTAAATGACAATATTACAACACATAATATTTTACATATAAGTCCAATGTTGGAATAATGTTCCAACAATCTCCCACTTGGACTATATGTAATTCCTTATAATTACGTATTGACCATAAACCGAAATACGCGTACCTGTTTGTCATAAAAAACTATTATGTGTCCCTAATCAATTCCGTCCATCAATAATATCAACGTATGATCAAAGCGGCTTTCGTCACATTTAACGCAACTAAACCTTCAATGGTCACATACACTAATACAACTGAATGACATGAATCATGATGTGGATGTGTAGCATGGAAATTTCATGTAATGTGATCTTAATATGCCTATTTCCAACTTGGTCCTCCTAAAAATTAATTTAGTGAGATCCTTAAAACCGTCTCCTTTAATAACTTAATGAGACAAACCGTCTCCTTTAAAACCGCATTGAGACAACCCGTCTCCTTTAATACCTTATGAGACAAACCGTCTCCTTTAAACCATATTGAGACGAACCTAGTTTAAATCAGAGTACAGTGATAAATATAACTTTAATTCTGCAGAATATCCATAATACCGAAAACTTGAAAACTTTATAACCGTATCATATGTGTATGACATGTTTATATCACGTGTCTATATATCATAATAACTGTACAAATATTTACTCCCACTATAACTGAATATCCTTAACCGAAATTACACCTATACGAGCATCGTCTTGCTTATATAACCTTTTGGGTAATTATATTTTATTGGAGTTTGTACCAAAATATATGATAGACAAATATTACTCTAAATTTCTTTACTTTCTCTCACGTAAGTAATGGTATATTTAATAATTAACAAAATCCATCTCAAAAAACAAATAAGATGATTTTGTTATAAAACCAAAAATATATATACCAATGTCAATGTTCTTGAGATGTCAAAGTTTGTCTTTTCGACTAAACAAAATTTGTAGTCATATTTCCCCCCGCAAACAAGACATCTTTAAATAATCATAAACAAGCATTGTATTGCTCACCAAAGAAACTGAATAATAATAATAAATTTAATTAAAGGTTATCCCCATCATCAAGATATCCCTTTTCCGTTAATATTTTGACTTTGGCCAATCATATTAACTTCTTATTAATATCTTGGCGTAGTAATCAAGAATTGATAATAAATTAACGTGTCAACAAATTAACCTTCCTTTGGGCCGATTAAATAAGTCACACGTAAAATCAAATAATTATCACACACTTATTACCACATATGCATATGAAATTATATTAAATATTGCCTTCCTTTGGGCCGGTCAATATTTAAATAATATCATACACATATCATTTTATATTTTAAAATATAATTAATTTCAACAAGAGATGTCACTTTGGCGACATGTTGCTGACCTTAATTAATTTTAAAACACATACCTTAAACCTTTTAATTGAGTTTAAAATTATACCTTAAGACCTTATTGCAAATTTTAATTTGTCAAGAATTTATTCGTAAATAAATATTTTTATATCCGATTTTATATACGAATTCTTGTTGCAATATTTGCGTACATACCCTTATGAAAAAATCGAATATATATTCAAAAATATTTATTCCATTATTTCAAATACCAAAAAATCTTAAAATCCCCCTTTATTCATTTTGTTTTATTTTTAAGGCCCAACAGCCCAAACAAAAAATAGAATGAATTTTTCTGTAAATCGGAATATGAATTCCGGTTTCCAATTCCTTATTTTTAAATTTCAGATTTTAAATATCTTGGAAAACTCGGAAAGTGAATCCAGAATTTAAATCTCAGTTTTACAATTCCCGAATTTATGAATTCCGGATTTTGAATACCATGAGAAAACCGGGATATTGAATCCAAAATCTGTTTTCCAGTTTTTCATTTCCTAATTTTCAAAATCCAAACCTTAGAATCCGGGATTCTATATACCGATTTTTAAATCCAAACTTTAAAATCCAGATTTTGATATCCTGATTTTATATTTAGAATTTGTAATTCCGGATTTTTATAAACTTATAAAACCAGAATTGCAAATCCGAATTTTTTTTTTAATTAACATAAAAAACTAGGAAATAAATTTCTGTCTCTTCCAAAGAGTATCACGACCAAAAAATGTGTACAGCGCCTTCTCATGAACAGAGCCAAAAATGGCATCCCTTTTTCTCGTCTCGCGTCTGGTGGGCGGGTTACCCCGTCACCGACGTCCGTTCACGAAACGAAGACCATAGTTGTGTCCGGAATCGTCTACTGAGTACAAAGAGACAGTACAAATTTCCTAAAAGCTTTTCTTTCTCTCTAATTTTACGACCCGTTTATGACCCGTTTCGATAAAAAACGAAATTGTCCGAAATTAACAGAAATTGGACGAGAGAAATCGTGCTAAATACTGTATACTTCGTTTCTCTTCCATTTAAATCGTGATTCACCATAGTTTCACTCTGATACCAATTGTTGGGGCGGCGACAATCCGACACCGTCCCGTAAATAAATTATTACCAATTGTTGGGACGGCAACGATCCGGCACCGCCCCGCAAATAAAATAATAAATTAATTTTGCCCGTACAAACGGACCGTAATAACTATGTGAATTCTACCGAATAAACTTAATCAAAATCGTACCTTAACCGTATGCGGAAGCGTATGGAATCCGTCCGAATTGATGTCGCGTCATCACCGTTGTTGAATCCATGAAGCCTTAGTTGCAAAAATGGAATTCCAAGTACTTTATGATGTCCAATTTAGAATCCTTTTGTTTTTTCTCTAATGGATCTCTCTCTCTAATCTTAATGGGGCGGAAAAGAGAATGACATAATTTATTAATCTCTAATCATATGTGCTGGGGACCAATTTGCTTTTATAGCCACAAGGCATCTTTTCACAAAGACATACATTTTGGGCTCCTAATGTGGATCTTCTAATTCAGCCCATCATAGAAAATAGAAGCACCACCCACAATATTCTACACATCAAAGGCCCACAACATAATTGACACATATAATGCTTAATTTTATAACTAAAATTGATCACTATATTAATAACCATTTAAATGACAATATTACAACACATAATATTTTACATATAAGTCCAATGTTGGAATAATGTTCCAACATGTTTTTGTTTTAGCTGCTTCGTTCATGGATTAAAATCTGCTATTTTATAACAAAAATCAAAGACCAATATGAAATCGGTGGTTCGTTTATCAATGAATACAAAAATTCAATGATGATTTCAAGTCAGAAAGATGAATAATATTCATAAGTAATGCTTTTACCAGTGGAGGTTTAAAATAGTATAAAATAAATGTGTCTTTTTAAGTGCTCACGTGAATTCAGTTCAGATCTAAAATTTAAAACAGTATAAATCTGTCGAGGAATTTTTTAAATGTTGAAGTGAATTGAATCATGAAATTTTGTTTTCGTAGTGTAAATATTAACTATGATACAATTTATCAAAAAAATCCATTATGAATTTGAAGTCTGCAAGTTTAACACTATTTATCCATAAGTAAACTTAGTATTGAGATTTAAGATAAGATAAATGTGTCGGGAATTTTTAAAACTCTTTACATGAATGGATCTCATCAAATTCTGTTTTGATATTGTCAATATTAATGATGAAACAAATTGTACATACTATTTTTTGCACGAAATAAAAAGAATATAATTTCTATTGTCTGTGATGTATAAAAAAAGAACAAATATGCAAAGATGTATTTACCTGTTCATGACAATACAAATTATATTTTTTTATGTTGTAGTACAGTGAAAAGTAAACTTGCATTGCCAATGATGTATAAAAGGAATATAGGTAGATTGTAGTGAGAAATATCTTAATTGTTCAGGAAAGCCGGATCCTGAACAATCAAGATAGTTCCGCTCTGCAATCTCAAAGGATCCATACATACTGAGGCGAATAAAAAAAGATAATAAATAAGTACATGCATAGATAATGAGTATCATGATCATTGACAAAAATATACTTTACCGATTACATGATATATAAAGCATCGTTTCGATAAAATATCTGAGCATGAAAAAAAATTCAATTGAATTATGCATGTGTTTACAAATGTTAGATATCAAGAAAATTTATAGATTAGTTTAATGAAATGTACAAAAAACAGTATGTTTAATACAAAGTATTAAATCGAATGAATGTACAAATACTTGTACTTATTTAGATATTCGTGATCACATGAATTGTAATATGTCCTCCACTAACAAGATTATCAACATGAAATCAGTGCTTTCGTTGATTAGTGAAAAATTTCTATTTTGTAAAAAAAAAAAAAGTCATGAATCTCAAGTCAGGAAGATTAACACTGTTTATTCATAATTAGTACTTAGTATTTGAGATTTAATACGACATAAATGTGCCAAGCATTTTTTAAATATTTACAGGAATAATCTCATGGAATTCTGTTTTGATATGAAATATAAAGCATCGTGTTTGATAAAAGAGTATGAAAAAATAAATTCAATTGAATTGTGCATGTGTTTACAAAGGCTAAATAGGAAGACAATTTGTATACTGGTTTAATCAAATGTAGAAAAACAATGTGCTCAATATGAAGTATTAATTTCAATGAATGTACAAAGACTTTACATATTCATGATCACATGAATTGTAATTTCTTGCACGAACAAAATTACCAACATGAAATCAGCACCTTCGTTCATCAATGAAAATTTGCTATTTAGTAAAAAAAAAACAATCATGAATCTCAAATCAGGGAAGTTCGACACTCTTTATTCATGAGTACTACTTAGTATTTGAGATTTAAGACGACATAAATGTGCCAAGAATTTTTTGAATGTATGTATGAATGATCTCGTGGAATTCTGTTTTGATATTGTATATATTAACGATGATAGGAGTTGTACTTTATGTTTATTGCACGGAAAGAAAAGAATATTAATTTGTATAACATGTGATGTGGAAAAAAGTGAAATATGCAAAGATCTGTTTAAATGTTTGTAATTTCTTGCAAGGAAGAGTTTACCAATATGAAACTGGTGTTGCGTTCATCAATAAAAATTTGGTATTTTATACAAAAAAAAAAAACCAATGACGAATCTCGAGTTAAAAACTTCTACATTGTTTGTTCGAATCATAAGTCATACTTACCATTTAAGATTTAAGATAAAATAAATGTTCGAAAAATTTATTAAATATTTACATGGATGAACTCATGGAATTCTATTTTGGTATTATCAATATTGACATTAATAAAAGTTGCACTTTCGGGTTTTTTACATGGAAAGAAAAAAATATTAACTCCTATTGCCTGTGGTGTTCAAAGAAATGAACAAATGTGCATAGATTTAATTACGAGTTCATGACAGTACAAATTGTTATCTTTAGTTTGTCAGTATAGAGAAATGCAATCTTACGTCGCCAATGATGTATAGAAAATATAGATAGGTTGTCATACGCGAAATATCTTAAACTGTTCAGGAAATCCGGATCTTGAACAATCAAGATATTTTTGTTTTACAATCTCAAAGGATCCATATATACTGAGGCGATTAATACAAAACATAATAAACAAATGCATGTATACAAACAAGATTTTTCACGAACAACAACGATTCATGAATACAAATAAGATCAGTAATATGCAAAGACAAATATACATAGAAAAAGTAATGTACATGACAACTGGTACAAATAACATGAATACAAGTACTGAAAATTTTGCAGAATAAAAAAAGCAAGACATTATAGCACATAAGATTTCTTCTTTTGTTGAAACTCTTGGATCCTTTGTTCTTCATGAAAATTAAAATACGTACGAAATCACTCTTAAATCATATTAGTCCTGTAGATGTTTAGTTACAAAATGACCATACAAATTTAACAACTCCAACTTAATCCTGCGTATATTTCATCACGAAATAACCACACATATTTGACAGCTCAGAGTAAATTAAGAAAATAATACAATGAACACAATACCAGGAACAATAAAATTGGTAAATGCGAAATATGAAACATGACTATATCTACTGATGTGAAATAGAAATACTAATTTTAAATACAAATATAATATACAAATTACAAGCATCATACAAAGTCAAACAATGACACACTTATGAATCACAACTCGCGAATACAAAAAACGAAATACGAAATATTAATACGAACAAAGGCACAAGTACAAGTATGAAGCGACTATGAACATGAAAACGAGCATCATCATCATCATCATCATTGTTGCCTCAATTTTGCCAATGATGTATAAAAATCAGTGTTTTAAATTGCGGCGATATTGCGGAAATTGCGGTCTGGTATTTAGAATCGCAATTTCGCAATGAACTAATTCGGCCAATATCGTTTTTGTGTTATTGCGGAAATTGCGGACGAGATATCGGTTAAATTGCGGATATATCGGACTATTGCGGATCCATTAACATCCAAATCCGTTAACAAAAAAAATATTAATATACAAATTCATTAAAGTTTAAAATACCCAAACCCACTCAACCCACTGTATATCCGACCCATTAAATCCATTTAATCACTTAAACCCATTGAAATCAAATAACTCATTGAACTCATTTAACCTACTCAGAGCCAGAGAAGAACGTGAACGAGAAGGAACCAAGGAAGCCTTCTGCCGCCCATTCCCCCGCCAAATGCGTCCCCTGCCGCCGATTTGTTGCTGAAACCGGTGAACCCTCGCCACCAGGTGGAATGGAAGGAGCCAAGGAAGCTTCTCCAAATTGCAATTTCTTCAATTTTGCCGTATTTCTCCCAATTACGGGTGGAATTAGGTATTGATTTTTTTCGTTTTTTGGTAAAATTGTTAACAAATGATTATGTGATGTATATATAATCTCTAAATTGTTTCAATTTCATTTATAAAAGTATCAATTTCATAATTTTGAATTAGGTATTGAATTAGATATTTGTTAGTAGCTGATTCTTCCTCCATTTGTGACCTAATGCACCTTGGAATTTATCTAAATCCATTCAATTCTTATCTATATCGTGCAATAGGGTGACAAATTCATCTCAGGTGGTCACTTTGCAACATGGATAATTACACTTCACAAAGACACCTCCAATTTCGACATAGTCTAGGGACCTATAGCCATTTCGGCATAATTCAGGGACTTATTTGCAGTTTTGGCATAATGCAGGTACTTATTTGAGGTTTTTTTGTGCGTAGGAATTGTGGGAAGCAAATATCACAAGACATTCAATACTACACATGCCGCAGAAAGATTTTCAAATATGTGCATTTTGGTTCAAATTTAATTTTCTATCCATTTTTAATTTCCCCCAATTGAGAGTTAACAAAGTTTTCAATGATAGTATCAATTTGATTTCAGTGCGTATGGCAGGGCAGATATTAAATTTGCACATTTCGATGTTGTCGAAATTAATTTCACTCTCGCAGATTAGAAGGAAGACACCAAGCAAGTGAATGAAATTCTAATTAAAGAATAATATTGGTAATTTCACTCTCGCAGATTAGGAGAAAACAAAAACGGACTCCTCCTTGAACGCGGCTAATCACTAAGAAAAATGAACTTGCAAAAATTCCTGGACGAATCTGCAAAAACACCAAGTCAATGTGCGTCCTGTTCAAGCCGGGAAACATAATTTTAAAACGATTGAGGGGTTAATTTGTAATATTTTAACTAAGGATATTTTGCGTGAAATTTCTTCATAATTATTAAATAAATTAATATAAATATTTGAGGGGTTAATTTGTAATAATTAAATATTTTAACTAAGGATATTTTGCGTGAAAGTTCTTCATAATTTGTAATATTTGAACTAAGGATAAAATTATGAAATATATATATATATTACTTAAATACATCATAATTATTAAATAAATTAATATCGCAAAAGTTGTCCGCAATAAGTTCATTGCGGCGCAATTGCGCCCGCAAACGCAATTCGTTGCAAAAAATGTCCGGCCGCAATGGACCGCAATATCGCAATTTAAAACATTGATAAAAATAGATAAATTTTACAATAACAACCGTTTGAATTATTCAAGAAATCCGGCTCTTGAACAATTCAAACAGTAGTTGCTGTAAAATTTATAAATATCATGATTTACTGAGGCAAACATATAATATACTTACATATTTTATTTTTGGATGGAAATGTTCGTTTGTTCCGATGTACTAGACTGTATAACCTTCTAATAACACAACTAAGTAAAACTTTATATTATTGTAATTCTTTTATTTCTTTATTATTAGAAGTTATTTAATATTATATGTTTCTTTAGTTGCGAAATATTTATATTTTGTTCATTGTATTTCTTTATGTTCCATATGATGTATTAATAATTTGTTCATATCATTTGCGTAGTGATCGCATATGATATATTCATTTAAATTCGATAAACTATAGTAAAGAACAATATTACATAGCTAATAAAATACCACAAAACGGAAACAAAAGAATAAAACAAAGTAAAAACTAATACATAAAAAAAAATCAATAACACAACTGCATATGATATATTCATTTAAATTCAAGAAATTATAGTAAAGTACAACATGACATAGCAAATAAAATATCACAAAAAAAAACAAAAGAATAAAACAAAAAAAAAATAATATATCAAAAAAAATAATAATCAAGAACACACATGCAACTCCCGCGCAATCGCGCGGGGGAGAAGCTAGTTTTAATCAAAGCTAACCTTGAAATTATGCAGAATTCAAGTAATTAATTTATTATTTATATTGAAAGAAACCTAATTAGGAAAAATAATATATAATACCTCGCATAGCAATTAGACACCAGAATTCCTGCAAAATATAAAATTTAGTTAACAAAATTAATTATTCATATTATAGTCAATTCTTGAATTTCTTTACAATTTTCGCCATATATCAGGGGCTTTGAGAAGGGTGATGTCACTGCTGCAAGGGACGTCACGGAGAACACGCTCCCAAGTCCAGTGCTAGTCGAAGACCCTACACGTTGAATCCCTCGAACAGGCACCCGATGAATCCCTCGGAGAGAGAAATTGTGCTTTGTATACATGCCGATGAAATTCCCCACTGGTACCAGCAACAACAGGCCCCGTCCATTTCAAATTTTGATATAAATATTAATGAAAAAGCTAATTTAGTAGTGGGGTAAAAGAATCAGTAAAATCTAATATTTCATATATTCTCAAGGGCCAAGGCAGACAATAAAACCCCCCAAATAGAGAGTTTTTTTGAAGGAGGAGGAGCAATAGCCCTCGCTCATTATATTAAAAAATAAAAATAAAAACGTTTTGTGGTTACAAGATCATAGCTAATCAGAGAGTTAACATGATCTCGATAGCAAAAAACTAAAACTCAAAAAAGAAAAAAAAGAAAACAGGGTAGAAAAGTAAAATGAAACAAGAAGTGAGATGCTTGTGCAGGGATGCTCTGCCGAAGAACCCTCGGCCCGGAACTTAACAATGTAGGAGCCATTGTGTGACCACCGCTCCTATTAAATTGCATAAACCAGTGACCGACATCGCTTTTGACGGGAAAATTCTTCGATTCCGCTCCTTCCAAAGATGCCACATCACTGCCAAGCAAGTGGAACTCCAACGCTTACTTGTAGGCCCGTCCTTTCCTATGCAGTTTTCCTTCCATGTTTGTAATAGGTCCTCCTTAATCGTCGCATGGAAAACAGCTCCTAGCACGTGCCATACCTGCGACGAATAAGGACATAATAAGAGGAGATGCTGGACCTCTTCTCTTGCTTGGGCACACAGAACGCACCCCTCGATGGCTGGCCATCCTCGCTTGTGTAAATTATCGGCAGTCAAGATCCTTGCATTGAGTGCCAACGAAGCGAAAAACCTGACTTTGGTTGGCGCTTTACACTTCCACAGCGCTTCGTTCCAGGAAGACCTTACCCCTGGATCACGCAGCATTCTGTAGGCCGAGGCCGAGGAGAAACGCGTCGACGGGCACCACCGCCACTCTGGAATGGCTTGTGTCTCCGAGGGCTGTAGAGAACGTGAGAAGAAAGGCACTAGCTTTAGCAAATCTCTCATGAAAAAGGAGGTGAAATTTTGGTTTTGTTCAGCCAAAACATTCGGATCAATCGAATGGTATAGTTCCTGGATGATACCAGTCCATAGTGATGATGGTTGCGAGATTAATTTGTTCAGAGATTTAAGAAGTAGGGCTTTATTTTGCGTTTTCAAGTGAAGAATGCCTAAGCCCCCGTTTCTTTTAGGCATACACTCGCTCCTAATTCATCAAGCAATGACCACCTTTGCAATTTTTATCGCCTCTCCATAGAAAATTCCGCATTATCGATTCTAACTCGTGTATGAGCCAAGATGGTAACTCGAATACTTGCATAAAATATGTGGGGAAAGCGCTCAAGACCGACTTGACTAGTGTAAGTCGACCGCCAGTTGAGAGAGTTTTTCCCTTCCATGTAGCGAGGCTACTATGCATCTTTCGTATTAAAGGAAGGAAATGAACCTTCCTCGGTTTTTTGATTGATAGGGGGAGACCCAGATATTTGATCGGGAGATATCTCTTGGGACAGCCAAGGATAGAGGCGATGGTTCCGTGAAATTCTTCGGGCACGGATATCGGTACAAAAACACATTTGTTTTTATTGATTGAGAGACCCGTTACTAGAGAGAAAATATCAAGGGAATGAGAGACTAATTTGAGATTTTCGGGAGTCTCTTCAACAAAAATAATCGTATCATCCGCGAATTGGAGGGCCCTTGGCGCGAGAAAAGCGTTCGCGGAAAGAAGGGGAGAGAGATTCCGCATAAAAACTTGGAGGACGTCAACCACGATGTTGAAAATCATCGGAGATAGAGGATCGCCTTGGCGAAGTTCCCTTTGGTGAAAAAAGGATGGCCCCTTCACCCCATTGACTCGGATAGAAGAACTCGATGATTTTAATAGATTATGGATCCATGAGATCCAAATTTCGGAAAAACCTCGAGCTTTAAGTAGCTTAAGGAGAAACGGCCATGATATGCAATCGAAAGCCTTGGAGAAATCCATCTTGACCATGACCAATGGAATTTGACATTTATGGTAATGGTGAAGAATCTCACGGGTGGCTAGGAATGTGTCGATGATTGAACGTTCTTTTATAAAGGCCGTTTGGTATTTGTGTACTAACAGCGATAAAAGTGGTTGTAAGCGGGAAGCTAGTACCTTGGTGAGTAATTTAACCGGCGTATTGATGACGCTTATGGGCCGGTAATCCTCCACCTTTGTCGCCACATCTTTTTTCGGGATTAGCGTAATTGTGGCCTCAAAACAACCACCCAAATAGAGAGTTATCATGAGAAATTTGCATAGAACTCCCTGAAATAATTATAATTATGAAACAAAACCTCAAAACAAAAACAACCACCCAAATTACGGAACTTAATAAATGACATTGTAAACCTGAAAATACGGAACATACCCATTTATAATATGTAAATAAAAAATAAATCACAAAACCTTTAAAGTTTAAATATCACTTGTAAAATTTGAAAATTGAGGAAACGCCCTTATAAAATCTAGAAATAAATATGAAAATAAAGATAATACTACTTTGAGAACTGAAAAATATAGAAAATAACTATCAAATTTAACAAAACCTAAAATATCAATTATACCTCTACAAAACATGAAAATTAGAAAAATACATTTCAAATCTAAAAAATAGTCCTAAAATTTCACAAATAGCCTTCTACAACCGGAAACAAATAAAATACCTGGAAAATCTGGAAATTTTAAGAACACCAATTGATTTCAAATTTATCTTAAATGGAGTTGAAAACAATTCTGGAAAAATTAAATACCTGAATTTGAACACCAATATAATACTTGCTAATCCTCTGAATTTAGAATACCAATCTGGAAATAGGTCGAAAACCTGAAAAAGCAAAGCTTATTTTTAGAATATAATAATAACCTCAAAGACAGTTGAGTCGTTGAAATACGCAAAAGTAAATTCAGACAGTAATATGATAGAAAATCAAGAACTAAAAGGCTCAATTTGAACATAAATATTTGAATGAAACTATTATATACCAAAGAAAAATTAATTGTGTCAAACTTACAATTTGCTCCTTATTTTTTTTTCTTTTCACTCTACGCCCCTGTACCCATGTACCAGTTGAAAAATGTCCCCTGGAATTTCATTTTTCGCAATTATAACCCTGAAAAAAAAAAAACATAGGAAGGAGTCTACAATTTGGTCGAGCAAAGTTCTGAGATAGAAACATCATCCTGAAACTCCAAAATTCCCAATCCAATTCGAATTCCAAAAAATCACTGAATTATGTCGAATCCCCGTATCTCAATGACCTAAAATCCCAAATCGAGAAAATTTCCCAATTCAACATTAGTTCTGAGAAGAAATATGTTTTCTCTTGCTCCCGAGTTTTAAAATGTTTAACGAGGGAGAAAGGAGGGGAAGAAATAAGATCATGTAAAAAATGATAATTTTACCTTTTGTATCTTTGTTAACTATAAAATGAAATTAGGGATATTTTGGACATTAGAATGTTATGATATTTTTTACCTTCCATTGCCCCTCAAATTTGGAGAGAACAAGAATTGATCTTTCTTGTATATATGAGAGAAATAGTTTAACCTCTATTCCTTTCTCCCTCATCATAAAAAAACTTTGGAGCAAGATAAAAATTAATCTTCCCCTTCATATTCCCATCCCTTCCCTCCCATTCTCTCTGATTGGAGCACGCCCTAATTCACTTTGGAAGTGCACAATTTATGGATTCAATTAGGATCTCAAGATAAAAGATAAAAGATAAAAATAAGATCAGTAACAATAATTTAAATAGTAAAGAAAATCCTAACACTCCTTCCTCTTATATACAGAACAAAACAAAAGGAAGAACGTTCTGCTTGCTCTTTGTTTGGGAGGAAGATAAGGCGGGGATAATTTTTTGGAGGGATAAGGAGTTATGCCACTTTAGACACGTTTGATTTGGTGGATTAAGGTGTGTTGTATTTGGATATTCATGATTTCAAATACAATTCATTGTTTGATTTGGTGAATTATGGTGAAATCATGGATAATAAGGTAGGTAATATTATACACCAAATTTAAAACAATATATAATACAAAATAAAATAAAATAATATAATATGATATAAAACAATATAATATAATATAATACAAGGTAAGATAATATAAACCAATATAATATAAAATAATATAAAACAATATAGCATAATATAATATAATATAATATAATTTAGTATAATATGAAACGATATAATGATATATAATATAACATCATTTAATATCAAAAAATATAATATAAAACAATATTATATTATTATATATTATATTATATTGTATAATATATAATGTATTATAAATATAATATATATAATATAATATCAAATTAATAACATAATATAATACAAGATAATATAAAGAAATTAAAGAAATATAATATAACATAATATATTATATTATATAATAAGAATTAATTAACATAATATAATATTAAGCAATATAATGTTATAAAATATTATATAATGTAATATAGAACAATATCATATCGTATAATATAATGTAATATAATATTATTATATAATATCAAGTAATATCATATAATATAAAATAATATAATATAATATAATATAATATAATATAATATAAAATAATATAATGTAATATAAAACAATATAGTATAATATAATATAATATAGGATTAAATATTAAAATATAAAAATCATGGATTTTGTATCAAGAATCAAATAAAAGATTTTATATACGTATATTATCAAATACACAAAATCAAACAACTCACATGAATTATCAAATACATGGATAGTGAAATACATGTATTTCACATACCCATGTATATAAAATCCCTCAAATCAAATATGATCAAAATAATATCCCTCTATTTTAGAAAGGTGTTTGGCAAAATGAAAGAGATAAAAATTTAGGATGACACTGAATTTAAAAAGATATTTATTTAAATGACTAAAATATCCTACCATTTTTAATATGATAAAAATAAACAAGTATTAATTAGTTAAATAAGTTAATCTTATAAGTAAACTTATTAATTATGTTTGATAAAATATAAACAAGTATATAGTATTATATTGCATTAAAACCTTCAATTAGTTATGCTCAAACTTTCAGTTTGCATAAAAACCCCAATTAGAAATCCTCAATGACTAATATAACTTTGACAGGCACAAATTCAACAAAAATCAATAAGCTCATGTGAAACTAATTGGTATTAATTAGCTCCACTTTCAACAAAAATTAGCAAAATCCGAAAAGAATACTTTCTAGTTTTAATCCTTCTATTTCTTGTCTAATTTCAGCGAACAACCAATTTCTCTTCATCAAGTACACACAATACTAAAGTTCAATTATTTCTCCAAATTACTCAAACATTCCCACAATTTAGTCGTCTCCCCAAATCCTTCAATTGCTATATACTATATATCTCTCTTGAACATTTTATCGAACATGTGGCAGGTGAACATGGTATTTTTATTTAAAACATGAACTGTGATGGGTGAGAACCACCTGACATTATGAAATGCAAAAACATAGTTTACTTAGGGCCTGTTTGGCAAGTAGAATTAGTAGAGTGGAATCGGATTATAAGGTAGAGGAAAAAAAAGTTCTGGAATTTATAATTCCACAGTTTGTTTGGATGTTTAAATTATAAGATGCTGGAAAATATAATTCTTTGTTTGGTTGTTTAAATTTTTTGGAATTTTAATTTGGAAATGTTGAAATAGTGTTTATTAAAATAATTAAGATTTAAGATAAATTTTGTAACTTGATTTGTTAAATATTAGAGAAAAGTCTGTTTTTGGTCTCTAACAAATACCGAAATGTTCAACTTGCCCCCTGACTATTTTTTTTGGTCGTTTTGCCCCCTAAACTTGCTATTTTGTTCGGTTTACCCCCTCCGTCCAAAAACTCGTGCCCCCCACGTTAAATAACTGTTAACCATGATATTTTATTCATATAATTTAACCCGACCCGTTAATTATTTAACCCGACCCGAAACATTTAACCCGACCCGTCCTCCAGCCTCTCTCTCTCTCGCCATCTCTCTCTCTTTCTCGCCATCTCTCTCTCTCTCTCTCTCGCCAGCTCTCTCTCGCCCCCTACTCTCTCTCTCTCTCTCTCTCTCTCTCTCTCTCTCTCTTCTCTCTCTCTCTCTCTCTCTCTCTCTCTCTCTCTCTCTCTCTCTCTCTCTCAGCCCTCTCTCTCTCGCCCCAAACTCATCTCTCTCGCTCGCAGGTGAAAGGTCGGAAGAAAGGAAAGCGTCTGCCTGACACAGGCGTGGAGCGTCCGAGACGTGGCAGAAGCAGAGACGAGGGCAGGAATGTCGAGCTTGGAGAGAATCGTCGCGAGAACAGTCAATGGCAGATACTGATCCATCGCTATAGCAGAGGAGATCGATTCACCGGCGTCTTGAGCCGTGCCCGTGGCCATGGCCGTCTCGGTGTCCATTGAGGAATAGCAATCGAGATCTAGGAGGAATGAAAATAGCCGTTGCACCTTCGAGGAAGCTTCGTGGTCGTGGGCGGTGGAGCGAGAGATGAGTTTGGGGCGAGTGAGAGGGGGCTGAGAGAGCGAGAGAGAGAGAGAGATATGAGTTTTGGGCAAGAGTGAGAGAGGGCTGAGAGAGCGAGAGCGAGAGAGAGACAGAGAGAAGGGGCTGAGAGAAGAGGCGAGAGAGAGACGAGTTTGGGGCGAGAGTGAGAGAGGGCTGAGAGAGCGAGCGAGAGAGAGAGAGAGAGAGAGAGAGAGAGAGAGGGCGCGAGAGAGAGAGAGAGAGAGAGAGATGTGGGTCGGGTTAAGATTAGTGGGTCGGGTTACAATTAGTGGGTCGGGTTTAAAATATATGAATAAAATATCATCACTTAACACCCATTTAACTGGATTATTGGACGGAGGGGGCACATTGAACAAAATTAAAAAGTTTTGGGGGCACATTGAACAAAATAGCAAGTTTATGGGGCAAAACGACCAAAAAAAATAGTCAGGGGGCAAGTTGAACATTTCGATATTTGTTAGGGACCAAAAACAGACTTTTCTCTAAATATTAAAATAAAACTATAAAACTATATTAAGTTATACTCGCATAATGTAATTTACAAAAGTGCAAATACTTGTCAGAACAAAAATGATACTAAAATAAATTAACATAATATAAGTCTTTCTTTAATGAATTGTAAGCGTATTTAAACTACAATAATTTATAATAGTTTTAGACATATTCACAAATTAGGCATTTCCACATCTTTTACACCTCAAAATTTACACAACACTAAACATTATACATAAAGATACCAAAATGCAAATTTAGTCTGATACATAATTTAAATCACCATATTTGCATAAAAATACAACAATTGCTAATTTCATAATATATAATCTTAACTTCCAATTTACACCTCCAAAATGTATATTTTTTCCAAAATAACTACTACTACCAAAATATAAAATGCACCAAAATATTATTCCATCGCGAACTCTTTAACCCCACGGAAAACTCCCTTCTCCCCCTGATCCGTCAAAAAGTAAAAACTGATCAATCATTTGCATCCTTTCATCTCTATCAAAAGCAATGAAGCATGCACCGAGACTTTCATTCACCAAAAAATGATGGAGAGCGGATTGTAATTGCGGTTTTGTGTAGGAATCAGATAGTTTTTTGAGTTCTTCCCACATGATTGGAGAAACTTGATGAGATTTTGGTTTGCTAATAGCCTTGACGAGATCTCCCACATAATTGGTCAAATCATCGGTAGCCCTTTTTCTTTTCCTAGAACCCGCAGTAATTGACCTCGGGGCCCTAGGTTCCTCTTCGACATCATGTAAATCTACCACATTATCATGTGGACCGTCCTCATTTAAAGTTTCTATGCCAGGGGAATTCGAACCATCATGTGGAATACCAAGTGGAGAGCGTCCCGTCTTAGAACCATTCCAATTGGCCATATCATTTCCGCATGCTAGCTCCATCTCATCATACCACATGATTGGCTTGTTGATCCACTTTCCCGCACTTGGATTTTTCTAATGAATGTATCGATTAGTTTAAAATGTAGAACAAAATGTAAAGTACAAAATAAGAGATCATCACCTCAATTAAGGTATTTGCTTCCTCTTCGCCCAATACGATTGTTTTGGTCTCATCCTCAAAATGGATGCCACTCAAATTTTTAAGAGATTGAATTAAACGCCAATTTTTTTTTTTTACTCTTGATATGATTATTGATGTGCGCATCAACATAGCAAATACTACATTCCTTGTTCAACTCTTTACATGCATCATTAATAATTGTGCTTTTGAAACCTCTATCTCCTTTTAAGTTATTTCTCGCGGCTTCTGCTAAATACTTGAGAAGAAATCCCGTCATTCTTTGAGTCCAATGCGCATTTTTTCTTGTATTATTTTGGATTGACATTCCTTCTCCTTCCATCTATTTAAGAACACAAAATTTGTAAAAACTGTTAGATATATACTCAAATTGTTGTCCTAATAATAACAGACAAATAATGAGATGCATATTCAAATTCAATAGAGTTGCTCGCAGTAAAAAAATACGAATTACACATTTAATAGAACTCATGTCATTTCCACATACACCTAGTAAGCGAGAGAAATAACATTACCAAGTCATAAAAAACAAGTGTTCCTCACAACAAAAATATAGTTCGATTGTCTTAACAATAATATTCACTTCATGCTTCACATAATTTGCTGAATTTGAACTCATGTCATTTCCACAAACACCTAGTAAGCAAGGAAAATAACAATATCAAGTCACAAACTAACAAGATACCTCTTTAACTAAACCAAAGAAAAGATATCCTCTCAAATCTAACTCGATCACACACACACACACACACACACACACACACACACACACACACACACACACACACACACACACACACACACACACACAGAGATTACATGCTCGAATGGAAGGACAGATGCACGAATGGAAGGATTTAACTCGTCTCCACTTTCTTCTCCACCAGATGCGCGAGAGAGACAGAGAGAGGGAGGTAGAAATTAGGGATTGAGTTATTTCCTGTGTTACGCAGATACTTCAAAAATGCTGAAGTATCCTGAGGATACGCGTATCCGATACGGATACGGGTGCGATACGGCTCGGATACGTATCGGATACGCCACGTGGCGTATCCGAATATTTTAATATTTATTTTTTTCGGATACGGCGGGGATACGGCAGGATACGGTTGGGGATACGTCCAGGATACGGCTGGGATACTCCATTTAGGATAGTTCGGCCCATTATATATATATATATTTTTTTTGAGTAAATTCGGAGAGGGCTCAAAGTCCCCCTTCCAAATACAATCTCCTTTTTTTTATTTTTTTTTTATTACAAACCCGTAGGCCGGCCCGTAGGCCACACACTCTATTCACTCATTTAACATTTAATCTATAATCCAGTGTCCCCGTCGGGAATCGAACCCCACACCTCTCGCTCCCTAGCCAAGAGGTGTGACCAACTAGGCTAACTCTAGTTGGCCCATTATATATTTTGGCCCATAATATTTTTAAATAAATTATATAGGATACTTTTAGGATACTTCTAAATTAGTTCTAAAATATTTCTAGAACAAGTTTATGATAGTTTTATGATACTTGTATTGTTTGGTTGACATTATTTATTGTAATGATATTTAATTTAAATATATTATTAATTTATTATTTAATTTATTGATTATTTATTAATTATATATAATATAAATATATTAAACTAATAATTATATATCCGTATCCGTGATTTTTTGAAAATTACCGTATCGCCGTATCCGTATCGTATCGGATACGCTACCCGTATCCGTATCCGTGCAACATAGGTTATTTCCTACTTTTATTTGGTTGTTTGGCAGGAATAGAAATTAGAGATAAACAAAGTTATTCCTCTCTTATCCGGATGCCAAACATGACCAGGAAATAACACCTTGTCCCCCATTGGTACACCACGTCCAGCCAACCTAATTAAACTAAAGCCCAAACTCCGGCCCATCCTCCTTTTCTTTATAAAATAACAACACAACCCAGCCCACTGGCTCACCCCGCCATTTATTCAAACTGGTAAATATGCAGAAATGACCCTCTATTCTTATATTTCTAGAACAATTTTTTTCTAATAAATCCAACGAACAAAATACTTAATTTTCAGGTTTTCCTAAAAAAACTTCAAAATTGAAGGCTAACAAATGGGAATTTCAATTTGTTTTGAAAGAAATTGAAAACAAATGCAAAAAGTGAAGTCTACCAACTTTCAAAAAACCCATTTATCACAATTTTTTTAATAAATACAAAAATTGATGTCTATAACAAACAACATTCTTAATTTTCATGTCTTCCTAAAAAAACTCAAAAATTGAAGACTAACACATGCGAATTTCAATTTGTTTTTTTTTTAATTAAAAATAAATGCAAAAAATGAACTCTTAACACTTTCAAAAAACTTAATTATCATATTTTTCTAATAAATGCTAAAATTGATGTCTAAACTGAACAAAATACTAAATTTTCATGTTTTGGCAACAAAAAAAACTCCAAAAATGAACATTAACACATGCGAATTTCAATTTGTTTTTAAAAAAATTGAAGATAAATGCAAAAAGAGAACTATAACCCCTTCAAAAAACACAATTATCATATTTTTCTAATAAATGCTAAAATCGACATATAAAACGAACAAAATACTTTATTTCCATATTTTGCTAAAAAAAACACCAAAATTGAAGACTAACACATGCGAATTTCAATTTCTTGCTAAAAGAAATAGAAAATAGATGCAAAAAGTGAAGTATGCCTTCAAGAAACTCAATTATCATATTTTTCTAATAAAAAAAAATTGATGCGTAAAACGAACTAAATACTTAATTTTCATGTTTTCCTAAAAAAAACTCCAAAATTGAAGACTAACACATGCGAATTTAATTTGTTGTTAAAAGAAATTTTAAATAAACGCAAAAAGTGAAATTTAACGCCTTCGAAAAACTCAATTATAATACTTTTCTAATAAATGCTAAAATTGATGTCTAAAACGAACAAAATACTTAATTATCATGTTTTGGTAAAAAAAATATATAAAACTCAAGACTTAACTCATGCACATTTCAATTTGTTTTTTAAAAAATTGAAAATAAATGCAAAAAGTGAAGTCCACCTTCAAAAAACTCAGTAATCACATTTTCTAATAAATACAAAAATTGATGTCTAAAATGAACAAAATACTTAATTTTCATGTTTTGATTAAAAAAACTGCAAAAATGAAGACCAACACATGCGAATTTCAATTTGTTTTTAAAAAAAATTGAAAATAAATACAAAAAGAGAAGTATAACACCTTCAAAAAACTAATTATAACAATTTTCTAATAAATAGAAAAATTGATGTCTAAAATGAACAAAATAATTAATTATTATGTTTTGGTAAAAAAAAATACAAAAATGATGACTAGCACACGCGAATTTCAATTTGTTTTTATAAAAAATGAAAAATAAATGCAAAAAAGGTGAAGTATAACACCTTAAAAAAACTCAATTATCATATTTTTCTAATAAATTACGTAATTGATGTCTAAAACGAACAAAATACTTAATTTTCATGTCTTCCTAACAAAACTCCAAAATTGAAGACTAACACATGCGAATTTCAATTTGTTTTTAAAAAAAATCAAAATAAATACAAAAAGTGAAGTCTACCCTTCAAAAAACTCAATTAGCATATTAGTCTAATAAATGCAATACTTGATGTCTAAAACGAACAAAATACTTAATTTTCATGTTTTCCTGAAAACATGCGAATTTCAATTTGTTTTTTAAAAAAATTTAAAATAAATAAAAAAGTGAAGTCTAACACCTTCAGATAAACTCAATTATCATATTTTTCTAATAAATGCAATAATTGATACCTAAAACGAACAAAATACTTAAGTTTTCATGTTTTCCTAAAAAAACTCCAAAATTGAAGACTAACACATGAGAATTTCAATTTGTTTTTAAAATAATTTGAAATAAATGACCAAATTGAAGTCTAAGACCTTCAAAAAAATTAATTATCATATTTTTCTACGAAATGTTAAAATTGATGTGTAAAACGAATAAAATACTTAATTTTCATGTTTTCCTAAAAAAAATCAAAATTCAAGACTAACACATGCGAATTTCAATTTCTTTCTAAAGGAATTTAAAATAAATGAAAAAATTGAAGTATAATACCTTCAAAAAACTCAATTATCATATTTTCTAATAGTGAAAAAAATGATCATAAAACGAACTAAATACTTAATTTTCATTTTTCCTAAAAAAAATTCCAAAATTGAAGACAAACACATGAAAGAAATACAGTTTCGGATCAACCGTAAAAGTGTACACAAGGATAAACGAACGTAAACGTTCGTGGGCATAAATAATGTGTATATTAGATGCACATATGTATATAGGATATACATGGTTAAATTGATAAGAAACGGTTTTTATTAAGAAACCAGAAAATTCAGTTTAAGACGTTTCAGTAAACCTGGCATAACTTTCAGTAAGGAACTCCGATTGGAATGGTTCAAATTGGGTTAGATAGATAATGAGATGATCTAGAACTTTCATGTTATAATATTTTCCATTTGAGCGAAGTATCAGTGTCGTTCTAATGGAATACCGAAAGGGTGCGACGGTTTGACATACAGTTAGTAAAACCGCCGTAACTTTCTCATCCGAACTCCAATTGGGCCAGGCCAAATTGGGTTGGAAAGATAATAAGATTATCTACAACTTTTTGTTCGTTGATTTTCGGTCAGAGGAATTTACTATTTTCGTACGGACGGATTACTGAACAGGTTCATGCAGTTTTCTGTGTGAAGGGGTGTATATTGGATATACATGCCTTTTGACCCATCCTTATCATATGTGATATAAATAGGATATTTTCTCTCTCATGCAGAAGTGATTATCATTCTTCCAAATACACTAAAAGAAGAGAGAATTCTGAAATTCAAGAGTGATCTCTCTCAAGAGTGAAAAGGTGCGAAGAGAAGAAAATCGAGAAAAACTGTTTTTCTCGGAGAAGAGAATCGATTCATTCAAGCAAGTTCGCCGGTGCATCGTCTAGGCAGTTGAATCCGCGACCGACGTCTTACGAGTCAAGGTGGATACAAGTAGAGGAGCAACAATTGGGGCTCTTTCAGTTGTGATCGATTCGGACGAGTAAATTCAGTCGGAGACGAAATCGAGCGAATCGGCAACGACGACGGAACGGTGAAAGATGGGTGGGCGTGGGACGCGCGGATTGTCACCAACGTGACAGCGGAAAGAAGGCAGTGATCAACCCTTCGAGTGCAATCAATTTTGCACCGGTATGAATATGTCATTCTATTTGCATCGTACCCTCGAAGTCATGGCGTGATCTCGGAAATCGGGGAACCGGACCGGGCCTTGATATCCGTTGCGCGGGCCCGGGGTCAGGTATAATTCCCAACAACACATACGAATTTCAAATTGTTTAGCAAAAAGTTTAAAATAAATGCAAAAAGTGATGTCTAACACCTTCATAAAACTCAAATATCATATTTTTCTAGTAAATGATAAAATATATGTCTAAAACAAACAAAATACTTAAGTTTTTTGTATGGTAAAAAACTACAAAAATGAAGACTAGCACATGCGAATTTCTATTCCTTTTCAAAAAAATATAAAATAAATGCAAAAAGTGAAGTATAACACCCTCAAAAAACTCAATTGTCATATTTTTCTAATAAGTGCAAAAATTGTATATAAAATGAACAAAATACTTAATTTCATGTTTTGCTAAAAAAACTCAAAAATCGAAGACTAACACATGCACATTTCAATTTATTTTTAAAATAATTTAAAATAAATGCAAAAAGTGAAGGCACCTTCAAAAAACTCAGTTGTCATATTTTTCTAATAAATGCAAAATTGATGTCTAAAACAAACAAAATACTTAATTTTCATGTTTGGTCAAAAAACTAAAAAAATGAAGATTAGCACATGCGAATTTCTATTTGTTTTTAAAAAAATTGAAAAATAAATGCAAAAAGTAAAGTATAACTCATTCAAAAAACTCAATTATCATATTTAAGATTGATGTCTAAAGCAAACAAAATACTTAATTTTCATGTTTTGCTCAAAATAACTCAAAATTCGAAGCCTAACACATGCGAATTTCAATTTGCTTTTAAAAGAATTTAAAATAAATGCAGAAAATGAAGTCTAACACCTATAAAAAAACTCAAGTATCATTTTTTTTCTAATAAATATAAAATTTATGTCTAAAACGAATAAAATACTTAATTTCTTGTTTTGCTCAACAAAACTCAAAAATTGAAGACTAACACATGCACATTTCAATTTGTTTTTAAAAGAATTTAAAATAAATGCAGAAAGTGAAGTCACCTTCAAAAAACTCAATTATCATATTTTTCTTATAAATACTAAAATTGATGTCTAAAACGAACAAAATACTTAATTTTCATGTTGGTAAAAAAAACTACAAAAATGAAGACTAGCACATGTGAATTTCTATTTGTGTATAAAAAGTTGAAACATAAATGCAAAAAGAAAAGTTTAACACCTTCAAAAAACTCAATTATCATATTTTTCTATTAATTGCAAAATTGATGTCTAAAACAAACAAAATACGAAATTTTCATGTTTCGCTCACAAAACTCAAAATTCGAAGACTAACACATGCGAATTTCAAATATTTTTTTACGAAATATAAAATAAATGCAGAAAGTGATGTATAACACCTTAAAAAATCTCAATTATCATATTTTTCTAATAAATACTAAAATTGATGTCTAAAATGAACGAAATAATTAATTGTCATGTTTTGGTAAAAAACTACGAAAATGAAGAATAGAACACGCGAATTTCAATTTGGTTTTATATTGTTGTAAAATAAATGAAAAAAGTGAAGTCTAATTCCTTCAAAAAACTCAATTATCATATTTTTCTAATAAATTTCATAATTGATGTCTAAGACGAACAATATACTTAATTCTCATGTTTTCCTAAAAAAACTCCAAAATTGAAGACTAACGCATGTGAATTTCAATTTGTTTAGAAAAAAATTTAAAATAAATGGAAAAAATGAAGTCTAACACCTTCAAAAAACTCAATTATCATATTTTTCTAAGAAATGTTAAAATTGATGTCTAAAACGAACCAAATACTTAATTTTCATGTTTTCCTAAAAAAATTCCAAAATTGAATACTCAATTATCAATTTTTTCTAATAAGTACAAAAATTTATGTCTAAAACGAACAAAATACTTAATTTTCATGTTTTCCTAAAAAAATTCAAAATTGAAGACTAAGACATGCGAATTTCAATTTGTTTTTAAAATTTTTTAAAATAAATTCAAAAAGTGAATTCTAACACCTTCCAAAAACTCAATTATCATATTTTTTTTATTTAAAATATTAAAATTGATGCCTAAAACGAACAAAATACTTAATTTTCATGTTTTGCTAAAAAAATTCCAAAATTGAAGACTAACACATGCGAATTTCAATTTGTTTTTAAACAAAATTAAAATAAATTGAAAAAGTGAAGTCTAACACCTTCATAAACTCAATTATCATATTTTTATAATTAATGTTAAAATTGATGTCTAAAATGAACAAAATATTAATTTTATGTTTTCCTAAAAAATTTGCAAAATTAAAGACTAACACATGCAGATTTCAAATTGTTTTATAAAAATTTGAAAATAAATGCAAAAAGTGATGTCTAACGCCTTAAAAAAACTCAAATATCATATTTTTCTAATAAATGCTAAAAATTATATCTACAACGAACAAAGTACTTAATGTTTTTTGTATGGTGAAAAAACTACAAAAATGAAGACTAGCACATGCGAATTTCTATTTGTTTTTTAAAAATTGAAAAATAAATGCAAAAAGTGAAGTATAACGTCTTAAAAAAACTCAGTTATCATATTTTTCTAATAAATGCAATAATTGATGTCTAAAACGAACAAAATACTTAATTTTCATGTTTTTCTAAAAAAATTCCAAAATTGAAGACTAACACATGCGAATTTCTATTTGTTTTTAAAAAAATTGAAAAATAAATGCAAAAACTGAAGTATAACACCTTCAAAAAATTCAATTGTCTTATTTTTCTAATAAACGCACATATTGATGTCTAAAACGAAGAAAATACTTAATTTCATGTTTTGCTAAAAAAACTCAAAAATCGAAGACTGACACATGCACATTTCAATTTGTTATTACAAGAATTTAAAATAAATGCCAAAAGTGAAGTCTAACACATTGAAAAAACTCAATTATCATATTTTTCTAATAAATGCAATAATTGATGTCTAAAACAAACAAAATACTTAATTTTCATATTTTTCTAAAAAAATTCCAAAATTGAAGACTAACAGATGCGAATTTCAATTTGTATTTAAAAAAAATTTAAATAAATGGACAAAGTGAAGTCCAACACCTTCAAAAAACTAAATTATCATATTTTTCTAAGAAATGTTAAAGTTGATGTCTAAAACGAACAAAATATATAATTTTCATGTTTTCCAAAATTGAGGACTACAACATGTAGATTTCGAATTGTTTAGTAAAAAATTTAAAATAAATGCAAAAAGTGATGTGTAATACCTTAAAAAAACTCAAATATCATATTTTTCTGATAAAAGCTAAAAGTTATGTCTAAAATAAACAAAATATTTAATTTTCTTCTTTGGTCAAAAAACTACAAAAATGAAGACTAGAACATGCGAATTTCTATTTGTTTTTAGAAAAATTGAAAAATAAATGCAAAAAGTGAAGTCTAAAACGAACAAAATACTTAACTTTCGTGTTTTGCTAAAAAAAAAATCAAAAATCAAACACTAACACATGCACATTTCAATTTGTTTTCAAAAGAATTTAAAATAAATGCAATAAATGCTAAAATTGTTGTCTAAAACGAACAAAATATTTAATCCTATTGTTTGGTCAGAAAACTTCAAAAATTAAAACTAGCAGATGCGAATTTTTATTTGTTTTTAAAAAAAAACAAAAATAAATGCAAATAGTAAAGTATAATACATTCAAAAAATTCAATTATCATATTTTTCGAATAAATTTAAAATTGGTTTCTAAAACGAACAAAATACTTAATTTTCATGTTCTGCTCAAACAAACTCAAAAATCGAAGATTAACACATGCACATTTCAATTTTTTTTTAAAGAATTTAAAATAAATGCAATAAGTAAATCCTAACACCTTCAAAAAACTCGATTATCATATTTTTCTAACAAATGCAAAAATTGATATCTAAAACGAACAAAATATTTAATCTTCATCTTTGGTCAAAAAAACTACAAAAATGAAAACTAGCATATGAGAATTTTTATTTATTTTAAAAAAAATGCAAATAGTAAGTATAACACCTTCAAAATACTCAATTATCATATTTTTCTAATAAATTTAAAATTGGGTTTCTAAAACGAACAGAATACATAATTTTCATGTTTTGCTCAAAAAAACTCAAAAATCGAAGACCACATGCGAATTTCAATTTTTTTTAAATTTTTCTTAAAAATAAATGCAGAAAGTCAAGTCTAACACCTTCAAAAAATTCAATTATCATATTTTTCTAAGAAATGCCAAAATTGATGTATAAAACGAACAAAATACATAATTTTCATGCTTTGGAAAAAAAAAACTCTAAAATTAAATTCTAACACATGCGAATTTCAATTTCTTTTTAAAAAAATTGAAAATTAATGCAAAACTTGAAGTATAACACTTTAAAAAAACTCAATTATCATATTTCCTAATAAATGCAAAAATTGATGTCTGAAACGAACAAAATATTTAATTTGCAGGTTTTCCTAACAAAACTTCGAAATTGAAGACTAACACATGCAAATTTCAATTTGTTTTTTGAAAAAAATAAAATAAATGCAAAAAGTGAAGTCTCCACCATCAAAAAACTCAATTATCATATTTTTTCTAATAAAAGCAAAAATTGATGTCTAAAACGAACAACAAACTTAATTGTCATGTTTTCCTAAAAAAACTCCAAAATTGAAGACTAACGCATGCGTATTTCAATTTGGTTTTTAAATAATTGAAAATAAATGCAAAAAGTGAAGTCTAACACCTTCAAAAAACTCAATTATCATATTTTTCTAATAAATGCTAAAATTGATGTCTAAAACGAACAAAATATTTAATTTTCATGTTTTGATAAAAAAATACTCAAAAATTGAAAACTAACCCATTCGAATTTCAATTTGTTTTTTCAAAAATTGAAAATAAATGAAAAATGTGAAGTCTAACACCTTAGAAAAACTCAATTATTATATTTGTCTAATAAATGTTAAAATTGATGTCTAAAATGAACAAAATACTCAATTTTCATGTGTTGCTAAAAAAAAACTCCAAAATTGAGGACTAACACAAGCGAACTTCCATTTTTTTTTAAAATGTGGAAAATAAATGCAAAAAGTGAAGTACAACACCTTCAAAAAATACAATTATCATATTTTTCTAATAAATTCTAAAATTGATGTCTAAAACGAGAAAAATACTTAATTTTCAATATTTTCCTTAAAAACTCCAAAATTGAAGACTAACACATGCGAATTTCAATTTGTTTCATAACAAATTTAATATAAATCCAAAAACTGAAGTATAACACCTTTAAAAAACTCAACTATCATATTTTTCTAATAAATGCTAAAATTTATGTCTAAAACAAACCAAATACTTAATTTTCTTCTTTGGTCAAGAAACTAAAAAAATGAAGACTAGCACATGCGAATTTCTATTTATTTTTAAAAAAATTGAAAAATAAATGCAAAAATGATGTACAACACCTTCAAAAAACTCAATTATCATATTTTGATAATAAATGAAAAAATTGATGTCTAAAACGAACAAAATACTTAATTTTCATGGTTTTCTCAAAATAACTCAAAAATCAAAGACTAACACATGCACATTTCAATTTGTTTTTAAAAGAATTTAAAATAAATGCAATAAGTGAAGTCTAACACCTTAAAAAAATCAATTACCATATTTTTTTAATAAATGCTAAAATTGTTGTCTAAAACGAACAAAATATTTAATCTTATTGTTTGGTCAAAAAACTTCAAAAAACTAGCAGATGCGAATTTTTATTTGTTTTTTTAAAAAATGAAAAATAAATGCAAATAGTAAGGTATAACACCTTCAAAAAACTCAATTATCATAATTTTCTAATAAATTTAAAATTGGTTTCTGAAACGAACAAAATACTTAATTTTCATGTTTTGCTTAAAAAAAACTCAAAAATCGAAGATTAACACATGCAGGTTTCAATTTTTTTTTGAAAGAATTTAAAATAAATACAATAAGTAAAGCCTAACACCTTCAAAAATACTCTATTATCATATTTGTCTAATAAATGTTAAAATTGATGTCTAAAATGAACAAAATACTTAATTTTCGTGTGTTGCTAAAAAAAAACTCCAAAATTGAGGACTAACACAAGCGAACTTCAATTTGTTTTTAAAAAAGTAGAAAATAAATGCAAAAAGTGAAGTATAACACCTTCAAAAAACACAATTATCATATTTTTCTAATAAATGCTAAAATTGATGTCTAAAACAAAAAATACTTAATTTTCATGTTTTCCTCAAAAACTCCAAAATTGAAGACTAACACATGCGAATTTAAATTTGTTTAATAAAAAAAAATTAATATAAATCCAAAAACAGAAGTATAACACCTTTAAAAAACTCAATTATCATATTTTTCTAATAAATTCTAAAATTTATGTCTAGAAATGAAAAAATTGAACAAAATACTTAATTTTCTTGTTTGGTCAAAAAATTACAAAAATTAAGACTAGAACATGCGAATTTGTATTTCTTTTTAAAAAATTGAAAAATGAATACAAATAGTGAAGTGTAACACCTTCAAAAAAAAACCAATTATTATATTTTTTAATAAATGAAAAAAAAATGACGCCTAAAAAGAACTAAATACTTAATTTTTCATGTTTTTCTAAAAAACTCCAAAATTGAAGACTAACACATGCGAATTTCAATTTGTTTTTTTGAAAAATTAAAATAAATGCAAAAAGTTGAACTCTACCATCTTCAAAAAATTCAATTATTTATTTTTCTAATAAATGCTAAAATTTATGTCTAAAACGTACAAAATATTTAATTTTCATGTTTTGCCATAGAAAACTCCAAAATTTAAGACTAGCACATGCGAATTTCAAGTTGTTTTTAAAAACATTGAAAATAAATGCAAAACGTGAAGTATAACACCTTCAAAAAACTCAATTATCATATTTTTTTTAATAAATGCAAAAATTGATGTCTAAAACGAGCAAAATACTTAATTTTCATGCGAATTTCAATTTCTTTTTTAAAAAATTGAAAACAAATACAAAAAGTGATGTCTAACACCATCAAAAAACATAATTGTCATATTTTTCTAATAGATGCTAAAATTTATGTCTAAAATGAACAAAATACTTAATTTTCATGTTTTGGTCAAAAAAATCTACAAAAATGAAGACAATCACATGCGAATTTCAATTTGTTTATATAAATTGAAAATAAATGGAAAAATTGAAGTGTGACGCCTTCAAAAAAACTCAATTATCATATTTTTCTAATAAATGCAAAAAATGATATATAAAACGAACAAAATATTCAATTTTTATGTTTTCCTAAAAATATCTAAAACCGAAGACTAACACGTGCGAATTTCAATTTGTTTTCAAAAACAATTAAAATAAATCCAAAAAGTGAAGTCTTACACCTTCATAAAACTCATTTATCATATTTTTCTAATAAATGTTAAAATTGATGTTTAAAATTGATATTTAAAACGAACAAAATACTTAATATTCAAAGATGCATAAATAGGTTATGGTATGTATCAGTATTTATGGTCCTATGCAGTTGTGTTCCCCCTCCCCCTCTGTCAGAAGTAAAAAAAAAAAATACAAGGCTTGGATTCACTCACCCAGTCACAACTCAAGCCAAACTAGCTCGATTTAAAATGAACTGAGCTTGAGTTTGAGTTTTAGTTAGAACCTTAATGATACACGAGACGAGCAAGCTCGGACATTTCAAGCCGAACTTGAGCCGAGCATAACTTGTTCGAACTCGACTCGAGAGGAGGTATAATTTTCATATTACGAGTCATAAACAAACAAAAAAAGTTTATATTGCACAAATGAATATTACAAATAAGTTTCTGTTGTTGAAAAGGTGAAAACAAACAAAATCTCTAATAAACACACAAAGCTCGCTCATACACGAATAAACGCCAAACAGCACACAAATTCATAAAACACAGCAACGCATTTTTTTTTTTTCGTTTTTCTTGTATTTTTTCTCTCATGCAAAAATTTGAACATAAGATAAATATCTAAAATTCTCACCCAATTAACTTGCAAGGGATGTGAGAGAATCTGCTCCATTCAGGCTCGCCCTGCTGGCATTTCTTCTCCGTATTAAGCAGACCTCGCACCATATTACAAATAACAGCCAAATGTGGAAAACAACAAAGAAATCTCAAAACAAACGAATGCCCCAAACCACCAACACACTTACAAATACTGATGCAACATAAATTAACACCTTTTTTTTCTTTTTCTTTTTTTCTTTTTTTTTCTTTTTACCTTTTGGCTTTTTTTTTTCTTTTTTTTTGTTTTGTTTCAAGCATCCATTTAAACAAAAGCTGAAAAGCGTAAATAAATAAATAAAAATTGTCACTCAATTAACTTGTAAGGGATGTGAGATATCTTGGTCCAATCAGGGCCATCCTCCTGGCATCTCTCTTCCAATATTGGACAATCGATGATTTGCAACTGCTCTAAACTAGTAGGCAAAACAGGCAAAGAGCCAATTTTCGCACAATCTTTCAAGAAGAGTCGCTCGAGGGAGGAGAACGCCTTCATGTTTCTTGGTAGAGCTTTCAGATTCTCACAACTGGTCAAGCACAACTGTTGGAGTTTTTCAAGAACGGAAGACCCCTTGATCATTAGTATGCTAAGAGAGCCGAGTTGGCTGCATTCCTCGATTGTGAGCACTTGTAAGGGAACTGTCTTTAACAGCAGTTCACTTATGATAGAAATGTTGTCTGTATGTAGAATTCTTAATGATGAAGTGCTCTGTTTGCCGTTTTCTTCTTCTTTACAGTGTTGAATGGTAATTTTGGGACATCCTTGAATACGTAAACCTTCGAGATGGCCCATGGATTTTATGTGAAGTGCAACTTCCAATTTGTGGCAACCTGAAGTAGCAGAGCATTTCACAAGGTAAAAAAAATTATGTTAGACACGGGCCACGATTATCAACTTGAAAGAAATTACAAGGTATATCAAAACATGCACTATCTTGGTATTGTTTTTTACTTCCTATTATATATATATATATATATATATATTCCATTAATTGATGGAATTGACTGCTCTGGTGAGATCTAAATATTAAAAAATGAAGATTCATAGCACATTTCAAAGTAAGGGCATGATTTTTGTAAATTCATCAGTTTGAGCAATGAATGGAAATATTGCAATATTTTTATAAATTAACAGTAAATTATCACATACCTATAAGTTCAAGAAAGACCAGGCCTGAAAAGACTGCAGGTGCAATAGTCATAAGCTCGGGGCATTTCTGCAAAACCAGCTTGGTGACTGACTTGATGTTGAGATCACCATTGATTGAGCAAATGTCGGGGCATTCAATGACTTCGATAGAAAAAGTTGAGTCCGTCGACTCCTCAAGAGGCCCAGATATTTTAAGAGGAAAACTGGTCAATCCCACTCTCTCCATAACAACCTCTGTCAGCATAGGTGAGCAAATTTGCGGTATGAATTCAAGCATCGAACAGTCCCTGACAAGGAACCGCCTGAGCCGAGGGAAGCATTCCTTATAATTATTTGTAACAATTTTGTTTGCTTTTGGCATATGCTCGACAAATAATTCTTCCAGTGATTTAAAACCAATAGTGTCATCGGTGGAGTGGCGATCATCAGAATTGCGTTTGATTGAGGGTACATTGGGTTTGACTGAGGGTAAATTATAGAGCTTTAAAATCCGGAGATAAGCCAAAGAGCCCAGTGGTGGTAGGGACACCAAGTTCATGCAATCAGTCAAGCTAACTTCAACCACGTTTTCAAGCCAATTGTTTTCCAACCAGTCCGGGGAATGCGGACATGGATATCCTTTTAATTCAATAACTTTTATAGCGATTGGTGGTTTTAGTTGATTGACTGTATTGCAGTTCGTTTCTGTTTCTGAAGACCATTCTAATTTCAGAGAAGTAAGCCCAGATTTCTCACTTAACCTAGCTTTGGCTGCTTCTTTGTCATTCAAAACATTTTCCAGATTTGTAATCGAAAGTGACCCTCTGAGCATTGAAAGGTCACCCAACTGTGAAATATCATGCTCTTTCTCATTGCCAACTCGGAACTCTTCCAATTTAAGCACTTCAAGCAAGTCAAGTATGTTAAAATTCTTTGACAAGTTCTTAATACTGAGTAGATTTAGATACCTTAGATGTAACAGAGAAGTATCGGTTTCGGAGACCTTGCTCATGACATAACCTTCTAAATAAAGTGTGCGGATTATTTTCAATTTACTGATTGAATCATCGAGAATAATACCATCACCAGTTTTTAATGAACCTAAGATAATTAATGTCGTTAGATTATTGAGTCGGAGGCTCTCCTCTCGTAATATATGAAGCTGGTCAGTTGTAATAGATAAATGGCGCGTTCCCCATAAATATTCAAATTCATTAGGTGTATCAAAATTGTTACTGTCAATCCGTAAAAACTGTTCTCCACACGAATCCTCTGCAAAACGATGCACAGTAGGATGCATAGTATAATATGATGTATTTCCGTTAACCTGGAGAGGTTCAAAGAATGACCTTGAAACTAACTCATGGAAGTATCTCCGTCCAACATCCTCGATTTTTTCTTTCCCATTGTTGGTTAAAATAAATCCTTGTGATGTCCAAAGTTGTAGCATGTTTTCAGGTTCAAATATCCAATGTTTGGGGAACATACTGCAATATATGAAACAACAACATAATGGTGCAGGCATTTGGCTGTAGCACAATAGGAGTAGTTTGAACATGATATCTTGTTTAACGTTATTCCCATATTTAATTGATTGAGATATTATTTTTGAAATTTGTTTCCAGTATATCTCATCACAATTAACCTCAAGCACTTCTTTAATCATTTTCATTACTGGAGGATAGTGTATCAGAGAGCTCATAATTTCGTTTAAGTTTATTTCATTATTGGTTGGCTTTTGATCCTCGGAAGCAAAAGTTTTGGGCTGGATTTGGATATCTAAGTTACCAATTGATTTGTGGTCAGTCCTATGGCCTAACATTTCTATTTCTGGGTATGACCAGGACATAATTGCTACTTTTAATATATCAATGTTTCGATTTGTAGTCATAATAGCTTCCAGGCAATGCTTTAGATCCAATCCAGAACGATACGCAGTACCGAACATATCTAGTTCTATTTCTATATCCAGAGCTAATTCCCGGATTTCTCGTAATTCATACTCGTATAAGGACAGCCTAGTAAAATTATCACTAGATTTAAAATTGTATTCAAATACACGAAGCCTTAACGACCTCAACATGCACGCAACTCTTGCCACGTCATCAGATTTCTGTACAATAAATTGGGCTTTTTCGTGATCATTCATTTCCCTAATAAGCATCAACAACATAAACAGTTCGTATTTATTTGTCATTTCTGTACTACTCACATCAGTTTCTTCCGGATCCATCTTTGGATACTGTTTCTGAGCCCCAATATTCTTTGCTAGTGCTCTAGCTCTGTTTTTAATTTCGGAACACCCATCCGTACATATAATAGATGTAATAATATCAGAGGCAAGACTTACAAGTTGTTTTATCTCTGATTTCAAGCCGTCGTCTTGGATTGTGCTCACAACGGTTGATGGGTCAACGAGTTTTTCAATATCATCAATCAGGCCCTCGTCCTCTTGATATTTTACTGAAAAGGATCTTAATTTGTTGAGAGCTGCCCGGATCCTCAAGGCTGTGTAAGCCCCGTTCATAATTAAGGGGTTACCAGGCATGTAGCTTTTTTAATCTCTTACGGAAAATATATTGGTAAGGACAGAGATCTTTTTCCCGTAAAGTGAAGAGAAACAAAGATTGAAAGAACGAAGAGATGGCAATTATGCGTATAGATAGATCCAAACGACAAAGAGATGGCAATTATGCGTATAGATAGATCCAAACGACAAAGAGATGGCAATTATGCATACGGAGGGATTGGCAGAACAGAGAGGCGGTGTTACGTGTTAGGTGTACCTAGAAGTCAATACGGGGCAAACTATAATTTTCCCTCGTAAATAAACAAACTTATTTTCCCGATACAATGAAGCAGCATAAAATAACATAGAAAATTATACTTGGCCGGCTCTCCTATTTGACCGTCTTTTTCTTAATTGAATCATGTTCATATCATTACCTATTAATTATTGTAACTAATATATATAATAATTCACAAGGAACACATCATTAATTTTTATTCGTAATTGTTAACTCAACTGGATGTTAATTATAAGGAAATGTTATAGCATCCTCACAGTTTCACTCTCGAACGTATTGATGCTTCAATTGAAACAAGATTAAGGCTTGTTTGGATGCATAAGAAATTATATTATATCTTATGTATAAAATAGAGAGAATTGCAAGAATTCGGTGCCTCCACGTCACCAGGGGTATTTGTGTAAAAAAAATATTTTTTAATTTACATTTTGGTCCTTTTAGTTTAAAAAATTACATTTTGGTCCTTTTTATTTATATTTTGGTCCTTTTTTATTTACATTTCGGTCCTTTTTTACATTTTTGAATTTACATTTTGGTCTTTTTTATTTATATTTTGGTCCTTTTTAGTTTTAGTTTACATTTTGGTCCTTTTTTATTTAAATTTCGGTTCTTTTTTACATTTTAATTTACATTTTGGTCATTTTTAGTTTTAATTTATATTTTGGTCCTTTTTAATTTACATTTCGGTCCTTTTTTACATTTTGATTCTTTTTCCTTATTTTATATTTTGGTCCTTTTTTACATTTGGTCTTTTTTTCCTATTTTACATACATATTAAAATTTGCGAATATGTCCTGATTATATTAATCGATTTTAGAAGCACCTGAAAAAATGCTATTTATATAAATTATATTAGAAAATAATATCCGTGATAGACTAATTTCATGAATCTTATGCATCTATTGACATCATGATATTTGCAAATATGTCATGATTAGATTAATTTAGTTCAAACGCATGCGCGTTAATTCGCACGCGCGTTAATTCGCACACGCGTTAAATCTATTTAAATAATTATATAAAAAAATCCCGCGCAATTGCGCGGGGATAAAGCTAGTTTATAGTAAAGTATTAGTTGTTTTTAGAATTTAGAATTTCAAAATCATGAAACTTATAGGAAATAAATTATAAGTAATTTATAAAATTGTTGTTTAGATACAATTTTAAAAATTTAAAATTAACATAATTTTTTTAATTTTGTCACAATTTCCACATATGGTTTAATTAAGAGAGAAGTGATAAAAAAGTTTCTCAACTTTTTCGAAAAAACTTGTCAAAAAGACAAGTTTTGTTTTTTTCGAAAATTATATACAAAAATTATTATTAATCAACATATATTATATATATTTGAAATTGCATCCAAACAAAACAACAAGCTCTAGTAAAACAAACATAAACTTTTCCTCACCTATGAATAACTTGATATTTCTTATTAATAAAAAAATAACTTCGTATTTTTTAGCCATCCAAACAAGCCCTAATCAGAGTGAGAATGTTTAATTACAATGATTAACATCTAAATTAAAGATTAATTGACGCGTTAATTCAATTTTAAATGTAAATATTAATACATGTTGATTAACATGCCAATTTTTTTAAATGTAAATATTAATACATGTTGATTAACATGCCAATTTAATTAAACGATCAATTAATCGATAATTGGAATATTAATCATTTCATACACCATATATAATCCATTAATTATACTACAGTAACTTGCAGTACATTAGTTTTTTGGTTTTTTCGTATCATATACAAATCGGAAATGGTAAGTTGAGAATTTTGTCAATTAATCTTTTAGTGTTGTGTTTAAATAAGAAATAAATAATCATTCGTATAATAAAAAGAATTTAATTCATGTATGAAATATCCAAAATACTTATATATCATAATTATATATTACTTGTTAACTAATTATGTAAAATGTGTTAATTAACATATTAATTAAATGTGTAATCAAAAATCTAAATACGGATTATGCTAAATATGTAATCAAGAATCAAAATATGGAGTTGTGAAATATGGATGCGGGAAAATTGACCCCTCCCGTTAAATTTACAAGAATTTGGCTCAATCCCAACTGGCCACGCCATCAATCACTGTTCATTGATTATTGTTCATAATGAAATATTGTTCATCATGAATTGCTGTTCATCAAGGTTGTTCATCGATGCCAATTACTGTTCATCGATAAGAATTGATTACTGTTCATCGTCATCATTTGTTGTTCATCAATAATTACTGTTTATGGGAGCTTATATAATTAAAATATACTTGGCACCCCCAAAACAATTAATCTCTCAAAATATATAATTTGGCTCAACCCCTCCCATTAAAAAGTAACCATGATGAGATGGCAAAAGTGGGTTCGATGGCTTAATTAGCCTCTCCAATTGACTCGATTAAATATTAATTGACACGTTTAATTGACACATAAATAATTTATAATAGGGGACGCAGGTGGATCGCCACAACGATGGATCGCCATTACATCTCTACCTCTCCTGTCACGTTATTTGTTCATTCTTGCGGGCTTTTTTTTGTATCGAGATCATATGTTCTTTTGCGAGAGATTTACATTTGTTCATCGATCGGATCATGCGCTGAATATTTATTATTATTGTTTTGCATAACGATGTCATTTTTTAATGAAACATATATATATATATATATATATATATATATATATATATATATATATATATATATATATATATATATATATATATATATATATATAGGGGGCTTCTATCATACACCCCTTTCCTTATCATACACCCATTTTCAAGGGTATTTGGAGTAATTATCCATTTATGAATATTTAAGGTAAGATATCAAATATATTTATCAATTAATGTTTAACTAAATTGGAATTTTTTGTTGTTCATTTAAACCAAAATTTCCATAAAAAATAATTTTTATGATACATCCTTTTTACAAATATAATTAATTGCTAAAATACCCAAAATACCCTTGTAAAAGGGTGTATGATAGAACTTCCCATATATATATATATATATATCAAACATATTGATTTATTATATGATTAAATTCGCAGCGAAGCGCGAGTAATTTTTTTAGTAATCTTAATAACAGAAACCTTTCCTACGGAAAGGGGAAAAAGAAAGAAATATATAATATGAGATGTAAAGCTTCGTGAAAAATGTGTATGCTCCAATTTTGTTTTCGAGGCCATATAGTCTCCAAAATTCATCAAAGCATCATTTATATGTTATTAACATATTAATTAACTTATAACATATAACTAATACATAAATTATTTTCGTTAATACATGTTATTAATGCTAATTATTCTTGTTAGTTATAACATATAAAATATTTTGGCGAATTTTGGGTGCAAAGAAAACTGTATTTTTGTTATTGACGAAGGAAATGTTCAACTCTGTTATTCAACTCTTTTATGATGTCGTGATGTGATGAATAAGTCTGTTATTCAACATTGGTTGGATAAAGTCAATGAAGGGAACAATAGGTAACGATGCCCTGCACGTCTTAACAAGTTTGTCAAATCAAAATTCTTTTTTGCGTTTTTAATAGGTGCATATGCACGTAGCCCCTTATGAAATCAAAATTAAAAATATAATTCTGAAAAAAAAAGGAAGAGAACTGTTTATATCAAAATATCATTGTGTTTGTGTAATATAATATCATAAAATAAATTATTGCATTGCAAAATATATCATCAAACAAATATGTCAATAACATGTTGAAAATTATTTAAATCATATTTTTATTAAATAAAACAAATATAATTCTAAAAAAATAAAAATAAATAATTGAGTTATTTGGCATCTAAAATAATCATTGTGTTTGTGTAATACAATATCATAAATAAATTAATACATTGTGTTTGTGTAATATAATATCATAAATAAATTAACACAATGCGAAATATATCATCAAACAAATATGAAAATAACAGAGTTATTTGGCATCTAAAATAATCATTGTGTTTGTGTAATACAATATCATAAATAAATTAATACAAAGCGAAATATATCATTAAACAAATATAAAAATAATTAAATGTGTAATATAAAAATAATTAAATGTGTAATATAATGAAATGTATAATTAATATAAAAATAATGAAATGTGTAATATAAATTATTGCATTGCGAAATATATCATCAAACAAATATGAAAATTATATGTTGAAAATTATTTTAATCATATTTTTTATTGAATAAAACAAATATAATTCTAAAATAGAAAAGGAAAATAAGAGAGTTAATTAAATTAATACAATGCAAAATATATCATCAAACAAATATGAAAATAATTAAATGTGTAATATAAAAATAATTAAATGTGAGAATATAAATGTTTGGCATCTATCTTTTCACTATTTATTAATGATGATGTGCTCTTTTGTGGGAGCACAAAATCATTCTCCTTTTTAAAGGGAGATAAATTCGAATTCATAAATTGGAATAAATTTTAATGAATATTTAATTATATCTTTTAATTATCACGCTAATTAAATGTAATTGTTTTATAATGGAGAATTCGGCGGGTACATTTTGGATGAGAATATTTTTTTAATATAAGTTTCTGAAACAAATACAGTTTCGGATCAACCGTAAAAGTGTACACAAGGATAAACGAACATACGCGTTCGTGGGAATAAATAATGTGTATATTAGATGCACATATGTATATAGGATATACATGATAAAATTGATAAGAAACGACTTTTATTAAGAAAACCAGAAAATTCAGTTTAAGACGTTTCAGTACAACAAGCATAACTTTCAGTACGGAACTCCGATTTGAATGGTTCAAATTGGGTTAGATAGATAATGAGATTATCTAGAACTTTCATGTTGTAATATTTTCCATTTGAGCGAAGTATCAGTGTCGTTCTAATGGAATACCGAAAGGGTGCGACGGTTTGACATACAGTTAGTAAAACCGCCGTAACTTTCTCATCCGAACTCCATTTTGGCTAGGACAAATTGGATTGGAAATATAATAAGATTATCTACAACTTTTGTGTTCGTTGATTTTCGGTCAGAGGAATTTACCATTTTCGTACGGACGGATTACTGAACAGGTTCATGCAGTTTTCTTTGTGAAAGGGTGTATATTGGATATACATGCCTTTTGGCCCATCCTTATCCTATGTGATATAAATAGGATATTTTCTCTCTCATCCATATGTGATTATCATTCTGCCATATACACTAAAAGAAGAGAGAATTCTGAAATTCAAGAGTGATCTCTCTCAAGAGTGAAAAGATGCGAAGAGAAGAACATCGAGAAAAACTGTTTTTCTCGGAGAAGAGAATCGATTCATTCAAGCAAGTTCGCCGGTGCATCGTCTAGGCAGTTGCACCCGCGACCGACGTCTTACGATTCAAGGTGGATACACGTAGAGGAGCAACAATTTGGGCTCTTTCAGTTGTGATCGATTCGGACGAGTAAATTTAGTCGGAGACGAAATCGAGCGAATCGGCAACGTCGACGGAACGGTGAAAGACGCGTGGGCGTGGGACGCGCGGATTGTCACCAACATGACAGGAGAAAGAAGGCAGCGATCAACCCTTCGAGTGCAATCAATTTTGTACCGGTATGAATCTGTCATTCTATGTGCATCGTACCCTCGAAGTCATGGCATGATCTCGGGAATCGGGGAACCGGACCGGGCCTTGATATTCGCTGCGCGGGCCCGGAGTCGGGTATAATCCCCAACAGTGGTATCAGAGCGATCGCCATCGATTCGAGGGTCGAATCATAGTCGTATATTCGATATACGCACGGGTTATCAAAGTTCGTTCCCGTTTGCATGATGTTACATATAGAGAAATTCAAATTCCGTTAAAATCACAAGTGGAATTCGCTAGAGATCGATCAAAAGTTGATTGATAGTATCTAAGAATGATCGTGAAAAGGTTTCATCGCTTCGAAAACGGGCAGAAACGGCGAAATCTGCAGAAAATCAGAGTTTCTGCCGCTCGGGGGCAGTTTTTTGGCGCACCGGACGCGTCCCGGGCGGGGTTTTCTCCCGCCCCACGGGCCAGGGACGGGGCAGGGACCCCCCTCTCGATGCTGATTTTGTTTTCGCAATAACTTTGGCTACGAAACTCGGAATTTTGAGTTCTTTATATCGATACGATCGGCATCAAACATACTAGCATATAGGACAAGTAATTATTAAGAATAATTAATTTCCCTAATTAAATCATATGCATTTAGAAATCTTGTGATAGTGATATAATATGATTATGTCACGAATTTATAAAACATGAATGTCATGGTCCCTCATAATATTTAGGCCATGGAAATGTCTTCCATATTCACAACCACTATGATCGGTACTACGTCTCACATGGGTTAAGGCCAAAGCTGACATGGGTTATTGTAGTCATCGACGGGGTAGCAAGCGTTAAATAGGGACTGATAAGGGTTAAGGCCAAAGCCGACTTATTAGTAGTTTATTTGAACGATACGTTGAGTATGGTTGTGATTTAACCGTTCAAGCCAGTAAGGGTTAAGGCCAAAGCCGACTTGATTGGAAGTTCGGGGCATAGATAGGATGCACACACGGAAATGGGATTGTATATGATACGATCCATCACCGAAATCCTAAAAAGGTTCAAGAGTCGCATTGGATGCGATTGGATGTAATCCTACCTAAATAGCGAGATCTCACTCGTCTGCCAAAGCAACTTGTGGGAGGATCGTGATATATGGGTCTTGAGTGTTATGGACTTGGAGTCCCGTATCGGTATGAGGGTTATCGATTCGAAAAAATAACACTATCATATAATTATCATATAAGTATATAGATTAAGTACGCACGGTTAGGAGCTTAACATTCATCATCCGTTTAGAATTATGTTTTCTAGCAACACCAAATATATCGATGAGATCGATATGATAGATAGCTTTTGGGTCGGAATTACCGTAATTAACCTTGATTGTCAAAGAATAGTTCTTAGACTTAAAAGAACGTGTTGGACACGAAAATGGTAGATTCGGGGCTCGAGGCTTTGGCTTTAGAAAAAGCCGGGTTCGATACACTTTAAGAAGGAATCGAACAATATTACGTGTCTTGTGGTGGCATGTATAGACGCAAATTTCTCAAAATTGTTTTGAGAATTCGAGTGTATATGAAAGAAAAACGCAAATCTCAAGAAATAGTTTCAAGAGATAGAGCATGTTGAATGGTTCAATGCCGCTCAAAGAGTAGGTTAATTTTGAGACGCCTTATGAGTCTTTGATTAACACTCGTGTGTTGATGGTACGAGATTTGATCTTCGTGACCGAATATCATATGCATTCGATAGATAAGTCGATCCCGAAATTGCATGAGATGCGATGTAAATTTGAATAGGAGATGCTTGGAGCATCCGAGGAATCCAGAGTATTAAGATGCGTGGATGTCCTTGTAATTCAAAGGTGGGATAGAAGAAATAAATGTCTAAGGGTATTTTGGGAAATTGTTTTCCAAACAGAAAGTTCGGACAAGGAGTTGTCCAAACTAATGATTCAAAGAACGGTGAAATCCGAGGAGGATTAAACCTAGAAGTTGATTGCTTCTTTTGGCATTGCCGTCTTAGCCATATGAATGAGATACGCGAATCTAGATTCCATATGACGGATTGCTAGAATCATTCAAATTAGATTCGATTGATTGATGCGATACTTATTTATTAGGCAAGATGACAAAGGACATCATTCTCCAAAGGTTGGAGAAAGATCCAACGAATTATTGAAAATTACATTTAGATGTAAATGTTCCGATAAATTCCGAGGCAAGAGGAGGCTATCGGTATTTTGTTACGTTTACGGGAGGTTAAAGTAGATACGGTAATATCTGTTTAATGCGTGCCGAAGCAGAGACTTTTGAAAGGTTCAAAGAGTTTCAAAAACAAAATACAAAATCGATTAAGCAAGAAAATCAGAGCCCTTTTCGATAGGATCGAGAAAGCGAGTATTTGAGCTAAAACTTTCGATAGGATCGAGAAGGCGAGTATTTGAGTTGTGAGTATTGATGATCATTTATGATTGTGGAATCGATTCACGATTATCTTTATTCGGAACATTTAGATGTGTCCGAAAAGAGGAAATGAACGCATGTTTGACATGGTTCGATAAATGATAAGTCAAACGGATATCCCAAAAATATTTTGGGGATACGCCCTTGAGACAGCGACACTAATGAATGGTTGCATCTATGATATGGACCATAAACCTTCTAATCGGTACAAAAGACGTCATATGAGATATGGATCGGAATGGTTCCGAAGTTGTCATTTGTACAGATTTAGGATGTGAGTAAATTTCGAAATTTGTTTCGGTTAAACTCAATCTCAAATCTGAAAATTGTTCGTTTATGATATATCCTTAAGGAAACTAAAGGGTATTAGTTCTAACGTCCCGACGAAAATGAGATTTTCGTGGCTCGAAGAGATGCATTCTTGGAGGAGGATATGATGCGCACAAGTTTGGAACTTGATGTCGCTTATCTCTATGCGGGCTAGTGGGAGTAGAATAAATCTCGAAAGAGTTCGAGATCTGGAAAATGAACATTTTACTGATGAAAGTTGACACGTCTTCACCAAGAGTTGATGAATACGAGTCGAACACACAAACGAATTTTTCGTAGATCATGTAGGCTATATCATAAGCCGGTAAATACGGATTTATCATTGCTAATGATGATAGATCGAAATCATATGGTGATTCGATATCCTACAAGGATGCTATGAAAATTAACGGTTCCACATGGCAAGGTGTCATGAAATCTGAGATTTGATCCGTGTAAATTATCAAGTTGATGAAGGAGAATATCCTCGACTCCGGGCCCGCGCAGCGGAATGAAGGCCCGGTCCGATTCTCCGATTCCCGAGATCACGCCATGACTTCGAGGGTACGATGCGAATAGAAGGATAGATCTATACCAGCGTGAAATTGATCACGCACGAAGGGTTGATCGCCGCCTTCTATCTCCTGTCACGTTGGTGACAATCCGCGCGTCCCATACCACGCGTCTTTCACCGTTCGTTGGCCGTCTTCTCACTCCTTGGGTCGATCACAATCTAAGAGCCACAATTGTCGCTCCTCTACTTGTATCCACCGTGAGTCGCAAGACGTCGGTCGCGGATGCACCTGCCTAGACGATGCACCGGCGAACTTGCTCGATCGTTTGATTCTCTACACCGAGAAAACTTTTTTTTCTCGGTTATCTCTCTTTACACCCTTTCACTCAATAGAAAGTTGTATCTCAATTATTCTGGAAAAACTCCTGAATATTCTGAATAAGATTTCTTTTACTTGCATAGTGATGAGAGAGAAAGTATCCTATTTATACCTAATAGGATCAGGATTAGCCAAAAGGCATGTATATCCAATATACACCCTCTCACAAAGACAACTGCATGAACCTGGTCAGTATTCTGTCATTTCGAAATTGGTAAATTTCTCAGATAGAAAATCACCCAACATGAAATTTGTAGATAATCTAATTATCTACGCAGCCCAATTTGTCCCAGCCCAATTGGAGTTCGTATGCAAAAGGTATGACTGTTTTACTAACTGTATGTCATACTGTTGCACCCTTTCGGTATTTCACATAAACGACACTAATACTTCGTTCATATGAAATATATTTCTACATGAAGGTTATAGATAATCTACTTATCTATCTAACCCAATTTGAACCATTCAAATCGGATTTTCCCACTGACAGTTATGGCCACGAATGTACGACTACATTCGTTTATCCTTGTGTACACTTTTACGGTTGATTCTGAAAATGTATTTCCTTCAGTCTCCCACTCAATTTCAGATCTACCTAAAAGATACTCATGCATATCCAATACGCACGATTTTGGAGAATATAGCTCGCGTATCAAATACCAAGCTATGCACATCCAATGTGCCAATTTTACGATCAAGCCCGACTTAGTACGACTCGTTGTGTGACCATGTAGGTTCGACTTAACGATGGCAGTAGGTTGTTTCCAATGCCTACAAGCTCATGAGCGGGATCTAGTCACTCCATCATAGCTACCCATGTTAAACGAATAATGATTGTGATCATTGTGCCTATCTCGAATAGCGGTTACTAGGTCTCTTGTTTGCGATATCCGTTAATCAAAAGGCATGGTTATAGTCATCCTTATAATTTGATTAACTACACTTATTCCCCGATTCCGAGTTGAGTTAACAAATTTCAATCGATATTAACCATTAATATCATTGACCGTGGCCACGGTTTTCGTTAATCGACTCATCGAGCGGCGCCTAAGAGATATCTCTTCCTTTCGGAATAAACAATTCCTATCTTGGAGACTCACATTGAATTCCGTGTTTCGGACAATACCCAATGATGACCCTTTTAACTCCCTGTTACGGTGAGCGTAAGATCATATCAAAGCATTGTGTTACGCACGTAACGCAATCAATGATCCCCTCAAGTATGAAGAATCTAAAACCCCATCCGTCGCAAGTCCATCTATAATGACTAAACCATGTCATGGTCTCGCGGCTTCGGTCATATCCAATACATGTAACCTAACATATATCTACGTTCCCGATTCGACAAACACCTTGTCCCATGATTAGCAAAACATAATCATCTCCTCGGCTAACGTACTAGTGTACGCGTTCAGTCTATTCCCTTGTAATAGTTATGCTTCTCTCTTAAGCAAACTGACCCGCGACTAGGGATGTTTAGAAATGACACTTTAAGTGTGACGGTTTCGCTGCACATGGTCCTCAACCATGTCGACGTCCACACAAGCTCAAATCAGGGTTCATGTAACAATCATATTACACAACCCGCACACAGTTTTCATATAAGGTGAATGCATATTAATTTAAGTAAAAAATTTTTTTAAAAGGGATACATTCATATGGACTAAGTATTTGGGTGATACAACGTTTACCTATGGGTATCTCCATACCCATAACCTGCGAGGACTATCGTATTAGATAACTACACTCTACTCTCTTCTTCCTCCTCTAGGTATCTCCATACCCATAGTCATTGCATGACAGTCACGCGCGACTAGAGAGAGCGGTTTTGTAAACGGGTCCGCACGTTCCCGCTAGTGTTAATCTTCAGCAGGATTGGAACATTTCCAATACCTACGATCACATCTTTTCACAAAATTTCATGGATCAAATGAAATTTTCTGAGTATTGGCTAGAAGTGGTTGTGACCTCGGCATTTTTGGCTTGTACTATTGCGTTTCACGCAATAAACAACCATAAATCCGATAACTCGTGGCTACGAGAGTTTGGTCATGTTTCCTTGATCCATACCACTTCCTTTTGCGATTAATAACCGCAATATACTCGCCTCCGTACATAGAATCATAAACTATTGGTCTTGTGGAACCATTCCATATAACCGTGTTTTCATTTAAGCAAAACATGTACACACTTTGTGATCGAAAGTCGTGCTACATATTTGGACGTGCTTAATCTTTGGAAACTGTTGTTGTTATAACTCTTTATAACCAACACGTCCTCCACACCATTATAGATAAAAATCCTGAATTCTTTCGCAAAGTATTCAAGGATAACATTCACCTCTATAAATACAGATTCCAATGGGTTTAAATATACATAACCATTATGTATATAAATGTATAACCATTATACATTCACAAGAGTTAGTCTTATGTAATTCAATTACATTCAAACTCATGTGATTCCCATGAATTTATTGACGGTAAATTAGACGACTTATGTGTACGACGTATAGCCACATACATATCATGACAGATATAATAGATACTAACATCAAATGTAAGGCATCATATTATTACTTTTCGCGTTGCTTGATGTCTCACATCGAGCCTTTGAAAATTTCTGTCATTCAACATTTTGATTTAACTCCGCCAAGGAGTAATATGTTGAAAACCATTTTCAACAATATGTCGATATATGTGCTATAACATAGAACGAGGAACTTCTTAGATCTATCCTATAGATCTTCACGCTTATTTCATAAGCGGTCTCGTCTACATCCTTTGTCGTTACAAGAAATATAACGTCGCAGCTCCCACTAACCTTCATGTATACACAAAGTTTCCATTCGTTTCGACAATTTTATAATAGTTTATAACTTCGTCAAAACGAATATTCCAATTCCGAGAATCTTTCTTTAATCCATCATATGGATCGTTAAAGTGTGCATATCTTATCCTCGATTCTTATGAATCGACAAAACCGTAAGGTTGTGTCAAGTACACATCCTTTCATAAAATTTCTGTCAAGAAATTCGGTTTCGACATCCATTTTGCCACATCACATAGTCATAATACGCGACCATGGTAAGCAGAATTTCGAGAATGTGAAAGCATGGCAACATGCGAAAACGTTTCTTCATAGTCCGACTATGAATTGCATGAAACTTTTCGCAAAAAGCCTCGCTTTACATATATGCGTATTCCTATCCATGTCGGTTCTTCATCTTGAAAAACCCACTCACATTTAACGGGTCTAACCCAGAAAGTAATGAAATCAAGTTCTGAACTTGATAATTTACATGGATCGAATCTCAGATTTCATGACACCATGTCATGTGGAATCAACTTTTCATAGCATCCTTGTAGGATATCGAATCATCATATGATTTCGATCTATCATCATTAGCCTCGATAAATTCGCATTTACCGGCTTATGATATAGCCTATTTGATCTACGAAAAATTCATTTGTGTGTTCGACTTGCGTTCATCAACTCTTGATGAAGCCATGTCAACTTTCATCGGTACAATGTTCATTTTCAGATCTCGAACTCTTTCGAGATTTATTCTACTCCCACTAGCCCGCATAGAGATAAATGACACCAAGTTCCAAACTTGTGCTCATCTAGTCCTCCTCCAAGAAGGCATCTCTTCGAGCCACGAAAATCTCATTTTCATAGGGACGTTAGAACTAATACCCTTTAGTTTCCTTAAGGATAAACGACCAATTTCCAGATTTGGGATTGAGTTTAACCAAAACAAATTTCGAAATATACTCACATCCTCAAATATGTACAAATGTCAACTTCGGAACCATTCCGATCCATATCTCATATGGCGTTTTTGTACCGATTAGAAGGTTTATGGTCCATATCTTATATGCAACCATTCATTAGTGCCGCTGTCTCAAGGGCGTATCCCCAAAACATTTTTGGGAGATCCTATTGGCTTATCATTTATCGAACCATGTCCAACATGCGTTCATTTCCTCTTTTCGGACACATCTCAATGTTCCGAATAAAGGCAATCGTGAAACGATTCCACAATCATAAATGATCATTAATATTCATAACTCAAATATCGCCTCTTCGATCCTATCGAAATGTTTAGCTCAAATACTCGCCTTCTCGATCCCATCGAAAAGCTTTGATTTTCTTGCTTAGTTGATTTCGTATTTCGTTTTTGAAACTCTTTGAATCTTTCAAAAGTCTCCATTTCGGCACGCATTAAATAAATATTTTCATATCTACTTTAACCGTCCATAAATGTAACAAAATACCGATAGCCTCCTCTTGCCTCGGAACTTATCGGAACATCATATGTAAATATAATTTCCAATAATTCGCTGGATCTTTCTCCAATACATTGGAGAATGATGCCCTTTGTCGTTTTGCCTAATAAATAAGTATTGCATTAATCAATCAAATCTAATTCGAATGATTCTAGTATTCCATCACATGGAATCTAGATACGCGTATCTCGTTTATATGGCCAAGACGGCAATGCCAAAAGAAGCAATCAACTTCTAGGTTTAATCCTCCTCGGATTTCACCATTCTTTGAGTCATTAGTTTGGACAACTCTTAGTCCGAACTCTCCATTTTGGAAAACATTTTCCCAAAATACCCTTAGACATACATTTCTTTCGATCCCGCTTTTGAATTACAAGGACATCCACGCATCTATATGCATTGGATTCCTCGGATACTCTGATCATCTCCAATTCAAATTTAAATCGCATCATATGCAATTTCGGGATCGACTTATCTATCGAATGCATATGATATTCGGTCACGAACATCAAATCTCGTACCATCAACACACGAGTGTTAATCAAAGACCCATAAGGCGTCTCAAAATTAACCTACTCTTTGAGCCGCATCGAACCATTCAACGCGCTCTAGCTCTTGAAACTATTTCATGAGCGTTGTGTTTTACTTTCATATACACCCGAATTCTCAAAACAATTTTGAGAAATTTGCGTCTATACATGCCACCACAAGGCACGTAATATCGTTCGATTCCTTCTTAAAGTTTATCGAACCCGGCTTTCTCTAAAGCCAATGCCTCGAGCCCCGAATCTACCATTTCCGTGTCCAACACGTTCCTTAAAGTCTAAAGAACTATTCTTTAACTACCAAGGTTAATCATGGTAATTCCGGCCCAAAAGCTATCTATCATATCGATCTCTACGATATATTTGGTGTTGCTTGAAAACATAATTCTAAACGGATGATGAAGATTAACTCCTAACCGTGCGTACTTAATCTATATGCTTATATGATGAATATATGATAGTGTTATTTTATCGAATCGATAACCCTCATACCGATACGGGACTCCAAGTCCATAACACTCAAGACCCATATTTCCGTTCCTCCCACAAGTGACTTTAGCCTATCGGGTGGGATCCCGTTATTTAGGTAGGATTATATCCAATCGTATCCAATACGACTCTTGAACCTTTATAGGATTTCGGTGATGGATCGTATCCAATACAATCCCAGTTCCGTGTGTGCATCCTATCTATGCCCCGAACTCCAATCTGATTGGCCTGGACGGTTAAGTCACAACCATCTCCAACGTATCGTTCAAATAAGCTACTAGTGAGTCGACTTTAGCATGTGCCTCACAAGTCCTGATTTAACGCCTGCCACCCTTTCGATTGTTTCAATATCACGTGCCCGACTTTAGCCTGAACCCACGTGAAACGTAACACCGAACTCGGTAGTTGTGGATATGGAAGGCATTTCCATGACTTAAATATTATGAGGGATCATGCCATTGCATGTTTCTAAATCCGTGACATAATCCAATTATATCACTATCACAAGATTTTCTATATGCATATGATTTATTTAGGGAGATTAATTATTCTAAATAATTAATTATCTAATATGCTAGAATGTTTGATGCCGATCAAATCGATATAAAGAACTCAAAATTCCGAGCTTCGTAGCCAAAGTTATCGCGAAAACAAAAACAACATCCAGAGAAGGGTCCGTTATAACGGACTTCCCCATCCGTTGTAACGCAAGGGCCGTGGGGCGCGAGAAAACCTCGCCCGGGACGCGTCCGGGGCGCCAAAAACTGCCCCCGGGGCGGCAGAAAAAACTGTTTTTCTGCACCCTTTCGGTATTTCACATAAACGACACTAATACTTCGTTCATATGAAATATATTTCTACATGAAGGTTATAGATAATCTACTTATCTATCTAACCCAATTTGAACCATTCAAATCGGATTTTCCCACTGACAGTTATGGCCACGAATGTACGACTACATTCGTTTATCCTTGTGTACACTTTTACGGTTGATTCTGAAAATGTATTTCCTTCAGTTGAGAACTTGATTTCATTACTTTCAGGGTTAGACCCGTGAAATGTGAATGGGTTTTCAAGGTGAAGAACATACATGGATAGGAATTTGCGTATATGCAAAGCGAGGCTCGTAGCGAAGAGTTTCAAGTAATTCATAGTTGGACTATGAAGAAACGTGGTATTTCATATATTAAAATTCATTTTAAACAACTTGAAATACCCATTATTTTATCATTTCAAATAGCCCCCACTATTGAAACGGAGATTTGATACCTTAAATCTCATAATGGACAAGATCCCTATTTAACGTATTTCTAAGGTGACTATGGCCAACCACTCAGAAAATACGTCACGTCGGGTAGGACGGTGTCCAATCATCTCCAAGACGATTCTTGCTTTATTCGTGAGGTCCGGTATTGAGTCCAACTCAAAACCAGAGTGTGTGTACCTCACTCCTTGCCCCAAATCGTAGCCTAGCTAGCGAATTGGTCAAGTCCAAACCACAAATGGAGTATCATTTAATCAGCGAATTGACATGCCAGACTATGGCCATGCAACACATCAACTCCTAATCAATGCATGCCTTCCTTGCTACGTGTGTGCCAGACTATGACCATGCAACACAAATAAACAAACACTAGTCTCGAAGGTTCCATTTTGGGAGTCAAATAACTTGATAATTACGTGGAAGGATTTTCTTTTTTTAAAAATCATTTATTTTATTCATTCACAATAATAAATAAAATATTACGGTATAGCATATTGGCCTTTTAGTTTTATGAGCAATCATAAAACCCTAAATTCCCAACCCTAAAACCCAAGATGATTCCTTGCTTTGAAGATCCAATCTCCGTGTCGTGTCGTCTTGCCTTGAAGGCCCCTCTTCAAAACTAAACCTATTTTATTTTATTACAACTTTGGAAGACTCACCGGTCCCCACATATTTAAATAAAATACAATTTGGAAAGCTCACCGGCCTCCACACAACACACATACAAGCATTCACAGACAATCATCCCGGTTGGTTTTAGGCTATATGCTATACCGAATCGAATTTATAAACTGGAAATTTTAAATTATTGGGCATTTTTGACAGAAAAAAAATTTGGTTGTCCAGAATTTTGTTCGTTCGAACGCACGACAGAAAAAAAAAATTCACTTTTTTGAAAAACCCAATTCTCAAAAACCCGATCAGTTCGTTCGAACGAACTCTAATCTGCCAGTTTTCTCAAAAATCCAATTTTCAACAGATCCAATCTGTTTAACAATTTAATAACATTCAAATATCCAATAATTGATTTATTAAAGGTCTTTCTATCATGAATTTTGCTCAATTTTGTGTAATTTTGCAATTTAGTCCAAAAATTCTAAAATTTCCTAAATTCGAAATAAAACATCGATTTTCGATGGTTTTAGCGAGCGATTGCTATGATACCACTGTAGGGTTACGCACACGTTTATCAAAGTGTGCAGCGGAATTAGTTTCGCATGCGTCACCTAATTCTACCGGGATCACGCCCGAAAACCAACGAAAAATGAAGAGTTGGAGAAAATTACCTCGTACAAGTTAGTACGTGTCGACTTCTTCTCCAAATCCGTGAACCTTCTCCAAGGAGTGCTTGTGCAATTCCTCTACTCGTGTCCACCTTGATTTCGACCGATCGGAATCGCCAACATCGTTCTAGTCGCCGTCATGATCGATTATCTCCAGATCTTTGCTCAAATCTCCCTCTCAATTTCTCTAGATCTAATCTAAAATTCTGTGGAAGAAAGAGAGATAAACGGCGGCTCAAAATCCTAATTTCTGTAAAAATCTTAGGTTAAAACGAAATCAGAATTCTATATATATAGGAAATAAGTCTGTTCGAACGCACTTGAATAGTTCGTTCGAACGAACCCAATTCTGACTATCGCGAATAAGTTCGTTCGAACGAACCCAATTCTGACTGCAGATTTGCCTATTTATATAAATTCTTCAAAGTTAATTCTTAAGCCATATTTTCTTTCAAACTCCCTCTTGGATTAAGACTTAATCGACTTGGCCATATGTCCAACATATGTCGTGAGATCTAATCACACGTGATTCCATTTTGTTTGTCCAACAAACGTATTGGTGAGCATTATCTTGAGAATCCGATATGTTACGAAATCTTGGTGTGACCGTGTAGGTTCGTCTAAGACTGCAAGTAGATATAGCAGCAATCCACAAGGTATTGCGAGCACTAGACTGCCGTTAATACCTACCCAGAATTAGCACGAAAAAGGTGGAGAACACTTTTATGAAGATGCAGTACATCTTCATACCTAGCTCAGATAAGTGTTACTAGTCCTCTTGTTCGCGATATCTTCCGATCAAAAGAGTCACGGTGAAGCCTAAGACTTCCAGTCATCCTCTTTTCTTTTTTATCAGATATACTCTTTCTCGATAAGAATTAGATTGATAATAACAGTGCGAACTCTACTGAGTTCCATCGAGCTTGGCCAAGCATTTCATCAATCTCAATTCAATCGAGGGGCCCGAGAGATATCTCCCTCTAACTATTTTGAAGGTTAGAAAGGAACAATTTCTATCTTGCAACCTCACATTCTTTGCCTATGCTAAAAACAATACCCAATAGTAATCTCTGCTACACAGTTACGCGTAGGGTTAATTATATCAAAGCATTGTCTTTTCACATACTAGGTATCCGTGAGATCACTCAAGTATGAAGAACTAAAACGCACTATCTGGATATGAGTTCGTCTCCAATGACTCTGACCATGTCACAAACTCATATAGTGGTCAGTCCAATATACGACGCCGTGTATATCCATATTCTAGAATCGACGCTACCGTCCCAGATCAGTAAAACTTGATCATCTCATCTACGAATATGCCAGTGTATGTAAAAGTCTCCATTCAGTGAATGGACTACCTGGTTCAAACACACTTGAATAGTTCGTTCGAACGAACCAAGTCCGTTCGAACGCACTTGAATAGTTCGTTCGAACGAACCCAATTCTGACTATCACGAATATGTTCGTTCGAACGCACTTAAATAGTTCGTTCGAACGAACCCAATTCTGACTGCAGATTTGCGTATTTATATAAATTCTTCCAAGTTAATTCTTAAGCCATATTTTCTTTCAATGATTATGTTTTGCTAATCATGGGACAAGGTGCTTGTCGAATCGGGAACGTAGATATATGCAAGGTGACATATATTGGATATGACCGAAGCCGCGAGATCATGACATGGTTTAGTCATTATGGATGAACTCGCGACGAGTAGGGTATTAGGTTCTTCAAATTTGAGAGGACCATTGATTGCGTTACGTGGGTAACACAATGCTTTGATATGATCTTACGCTCACCGTAACAGGGAGTCAAAAGGGTCATCATTGGGTATTGTCCGAAACACGAAATTCAATGTGAGTCTCCACGCGCAATCAATTTTGCACCGGTATGAATCTGTCATTCTATTTGCATCGTACCCTCGAAGTCATGGCGTGATCTCGTGAATCGGGGAACCGGACCGGGCCTTGATATCCGCTGTGCGGGCCCGGTGTCGGATATAATCCCCAACAGTTTCTGACACGCGTTTTGAAAGAAAATATTACATTTTATCATACTCCAAAATGTACCCGCCGAATTCTCCATTATTGAACATTTAAGGGATAGAGTTTTTCTGCGTTACATCAAAAAATTCAATACTTTTTTTTGATAGACTGAATCTTCACCTGTATTATACGGATCCGTCGATACGACGATACGGCAGATCGAATATTGCAATATAACATTTTTATATATAATTTAGGATACGATACGGATACAACGATATGGATAAAATTGATTGTTTGGAGCGCAATATAGATCTTCACCCTTCATTCCTAGGAAGATATTTTAGGAAGAATTAAATACAACCGGTTAAGGCTCTGCAAAGTCCTAACTTTTTTTTTCGAGAATGGAGCTGGCGCGTTAGAAAATGATGGTCATTGGTCATGCATTAAATATACTTATCAAAGTCCTAATTTTTTTATTATGTGACATAGATGCATAATCATGTATGTAAATAAGATCTAATATGGTATAGAAATGTTGAAAATATTATATAAATATTGAGAATAATATAAATTCATTATTATTGACAATGAAAATAATATATTGATAAATTTTAAAAATAATTTATTAATATCAAAAATAAAATATTAATATTATAAAAATATATATTCACTCAAAATAATATTATCACTAAAAAATTGTACATTATTGCTGAAAACAAATTATTATCACCAAAAATAATATATTTAAGTTCGAAATAGTTTATTTGCACTAACTATTTATGTATTAACACTAAAAAAGTTACATTGTTTATTGTCACGAAACACAAAATGATATATTAATATCTAAAATAATATGTTATGTTGAAAACAATGAATTTTGCTGAATAATATATTATGTTCTTTTAATTTTTATGTTAATTAAACGTGTTGATTCAAATATTGAGGATTCGGCGGATAAATTTTGGGAAACAATTAAATTCCAATTTATTTTTATGAAACTCATGTTAATGGAAAAAGACTAATTTAACTTTGCCTCAAAATTTTATCGCCAAATTGTCCATATTTGAATTAACATAAAAATGATAAAAAAAGAAAACTATCACATACCGTATTCGTATTCGAAATTGGATGCCATATTTATTTAAATAATTTATTTAATTAATTAATTCTAAAAAAAAAATTCTAAAAATTAATAGTATCAAAAAATAATATTCTCAAAAAATTAGTTGTATTAGAAAAATAAACATTCTCTAAAAAACCAATATTAAAAAATTATATTCTTTAAAATTCTTTTTTCTTTCATTTGTATTATTAAAAAAATAATCTTAAATTACTAGTATGATTTAATTATGTGATTAAGAAATAAATATGATTGTTATAATTAAGATCTAGTTATGTAATTAAGAAATAAATATGATTTAATTATGTGACATAATATTAATATTTAGATATGATTTAGAAATAAATATGATTGTTATAGAATTTCATAAAAATAATACAACTATATAATATTTTATTTATTTGCTACATCAAATCCTATAATTTTCATCACACCATTTAAAACAACCTACACTCATAATTTTTGTATATTCTTGCTATCATAATTTCCTGGTTCGAGTTTTTTTGTTGCGATACAAAACTGACCTTGCAAACAAGTCATAAAGGGGTTTTCAAAGTTTTTAGAAAGTCATAAAGGGCTTTTATAATTTTTCTCCGTGAGGGACCCACCCAATTTGATTTTGCGGAATTATAATTGCCCCCCAAGATTAGAAAGAAAAATTTGTAATGTTTGCAGGCTGCATAAATTATTTTTTAATAACACGAATTCAGTTTATAATTTCGGTGTTTTAACCAATTTCGGGGGAAATTGAATTTCAAAACTCGAATTTATTCGAGTGACATCTTTTCTTTAAAACAGTTATTTCAAATTTTTGAAATATAAAAAGGTTACAAGAATTCTGCCATCCCTACCTGTCGAGCACTATTCAAAACATTGCATTAAAAATATAATATTAATAAGCCGCAGGTTAGTACTTAGAAATACTCGTATACATACTCAAATTCCACAAACCAAGGATCAAAATTTGCTACAAACACAATAAACATACAAAAAAGATGAATAAATATAAAATAAACAATCAAAAGCTAAGAATGCATTCCGCTCAATAACTTGAGAGCCAAAGCCTCTTGTTCCGCTAAACTAATCTTATCCTCGTTAACACTCTTCTTATCCTTTTCTTCCTCTTCATTATCGCTATCGAAATACACCTTCGATTTTCTTCCAGAAGCTTCTCTCTCGTCCACATCAGACTCGCTTTCCTCTTCCTCTTGCTCTTCTTCTCTCCATTTCCTTATCTTCATTTTCTGTTTCTCTCTCTTCTCTCTCTTCTTCTGTTTCTGAACCAATTTATCTTCTTTATCTTGTATGTTCATTTCCGCTCTTAATTTCACAAATCTCTCCTCCACTACACATTACACAGGGGCATTTACGTCATTTTCACATTTCGTTCAAAAAAGAGAAAAAAAGATGAAAAGAGTCGAACCTTTAGTCTGGTCAAGAGGATTATCAGCGGACTGGAGATCTGCAATTGTTGCTAATGGAGGGAGAGCATTGCATTCATCATCAAATTTAATTTTGTTACTGGTTGGTCTGTGCGGGTTTATTTTCAACCTTTTCCTCTTCAAAAGCCTAGTTGGCAACCTATATATGAATACAAATAACCAATATTATTAATTTATTATCATGAAAATACATTAATCTCGTGATGAAATTGAAACTTACTCGTCTTCTACGATATCCTTAGCAGGTTCACTAGAAGTCTCTTTTGGTACGAGAAAATCGTCATCTAAGTCTTCACCCAAACCCGTACCTGTGGTACCAACATTCGTATCGGTCTTCTTCGCCACCTCAACATCATCGTCCTCGTGTACCATAAGGGACCCGTTCTTCCCTTTTCGTTTAATAAATCTTACTTTAGGAGTAACAGCAAGCCCTAACGATTTAGCAAATTCCTCCAAGGGTAATTTGGTCACGTCGAAAACTTCCTTATCTCTATTTTTCTCAATCGATCTGAGATAAGTAATAAACGCTCTTTTCGCAAGATACTGCAAATCAGGGTACTGCACCAATACCGAAGATAATCTGTGCGAAATTTGCTCTAATCTCTGCTTATTCGGCTACAAACAAACAAAAATACAAAAAATATTAATATCTTTTACTATTAATGAATAATGATAATAATAATAATAATATAAGAACTAACATTGATTCGCTTGATTGGTATTTTGGCATCGGCTCCTTGTAATTTATCGAGCATTTTCTCTTCGGATGGAGAGAGGAAAAGGACGGATTTACCCTCGCTGGTAAAACGTGCCGTTCGCCCAACTCTGTGTATATACGTTGCCATATCCTCAGGACAATCCACCTAAACCAGAATAAAAAAACCAAATCACTACTTGCTACAAAACAGTATATCAAAAAAAAAAATGGAATATTTTAATGACCTGAATGACCCAATCGACGGAGGGAAAATCGAGACCTCTCGAAGCGACATCTGTCGAAAACAAAACCGAAGTGGATTCGGCAAACGAATTACAAGTCAACATTCTTTTCGTCGGACTCATTCCTCCGTGTAAATGCTTTATCGGGATACCGGGTCGAAGCTTACTAAATACCTCAAACACAAACCTCACCTATTCCCAAAAAACAAAAATCATTAAAAAATAAATATAATAATGGAGCAATTTCACATGTACCCCTATAAAACATCATAATTTCACATATACCCCTCAATACTATGAAATTTCACGAGCAATATGTCAATTACCCCACAAACCCTTCAAACATCATGGATACCGTTTTAAAATCCTTCAAATATCATGGTTGCCCTTATGAAATCCTTAAATAATCATATATACCCCTATTATCTCATTAAAACCCATAAACGTTCTTCTCGTTAGTAATATGTCAATTACCTAATTTTTAATATTATTTTTCTATGATGATGAATAACTTTTGCTCTTAAATAATATTTAAAACCAGTAAAAAAAATAAATATTGTCAAATCTATCTAATGATTTCCTTCCAAAAAAACATTACTCAAATCAATACTATTCTCAATTGTTATCAATAGTTTGAACGCAAAAATATTTTAAGTAGAAAAAAGTTCAATTTGGGGTTATCAATGATATTTGATAGGCATCATAGGGGTATTTATGAAATTTAACGTTTTTTAGGGGTATACGTGAAATTCTTATATTTTTCAGGGGCACACAACCAATTCTGCCTATATAATAGTGATACCACGAACGAACCTGTTTACAGGTGGACAAGAAGACGAGAATCTTAGACTTCAAATGGCGACGAATAAAACTCCACAAAACATCCAATTTTTCTTCAAGAGGAATAACGACTGCGAGTTGCTTCAACCGCTCGGGAGTGGCGGTTACGGACTCGGCGTGAACGCTTATGTACTCTGGCTCGTTCAAACTGACTCGAGCTAGGTCTTTGACCGACTTGGTTTGCGTCGCGGAGAAGAGTAGGGTTTGTCTGTTTGTGGGTAACGAGTTTAGTATCGCGTCGACTTGCTCGCGAAATCCCTTGTCGAGGATTCGATCCGCTTCGTCGAGTACCAAAATTTGGAGATTGGAGCAGTCGAAATTGGGAGTTTCGTCCATGTGTTGGAGTAATCGACCCGGAGTGCAGATTATGATGTTGAGACTGTTGACCCTTTGTTTCTCTGAATTTACGTCTCTGCCACCGACTAATAAACCAGCACTTAGAGTGTGGAATTTTCCTACTTTTTTGAGCTCTTCGAAAAGTTGTACTGCTAAGTCTTTTGTGGGGGAGATTATTATGGCTCCTACTCCATCTTCGGTTCCCCATCTTAGTCTGTATAGCTTCTCTATTACCTGAAAAAAGATTCGAATTTTAATTTGAATTAAATTCGAATTTTGAAAGTGTGATTTGAAGTGTTGTGGCTTGTACCGGTATGATGAAAGCTAGAGTCTTTCCAGAACCGGTTTTGGCAGCGCCTAGAATATCTCTGCCGCAAATGGAGTGTGGCAAAGAAGCTCTCTGAATTTCGCTCATTTCTGTGTACTTCATTTTCAGTCCATCCTTGGTTTTGAGTGAGATGGGTAGCTGGGAAAATAGCTTACACCCGGCGTACGGGCTGAATCCAGCGCCTCCGGGGAGTTTGCCGACTGGGGCGGAAGGTGGAGGCGGAGGGATTGAGAGAGGATTGGTGCCGGCAGAGGGCTTCATGGCATCGATCCATGAGTCGATCGAGGCGATTTCTTCCTTCTCGTTATTCTTCCGTTGCTTGCGGAAGAAGGGACGGCGGGTCGTCTTAATGCCGCCGCTGACGGAGCTCGGCTTAGGGCGTGGCATGGCGGAGCTGGGGTTTGGGCGGCTAAGCGTAGGGTTTTATGCAGTGCACAATAGAGTGGTAATTGTAATAAATAAATGGGGTAATTTCTTTTATGTCCCTCTTAAACCTCAAAATAACAAATTTATCCCTCTACAACAACAAATATAAAATTTATCCCTCAAAATGTAATTTATATCAAATATATCCAAATTTAACACCTTCCATTAGCTTTAACAGAAAAATGTGAAAGGCAATTTGGCTCCACTTTGTCACTAACTCTTGTGTCTCTTAACTCTTTGGGTGTTAATGATTACATTAAGACTTCCACAACTATCTACGTGTTTGAATTTGGCTCTAATGGCGATTTGGCTCTAATGGCGATTTGGCTCTCTACCAAGTGAAAGGCAATTTGGCTCTTCTTCTCTCAGCATACGATCCTTTTATCTTCGTGAACACACTCTTACTTTCCTTACCTTATCTCCCTTCTTCTCCTGTCATCTATCATTCTTGTCTCAACACTACTTCCACCGCTAACTCATTTACTGATCCTACTCACTTCTCTCCCCACCATGAACGCACCAATCCTACCTTTCCCACACCCCCAAACTAGACCAGCCAGAAGCAGGATCTTTTTGGAAGAAACTGAGGAACATCGGCTCCTCCTTCAGCAACTCAGTACTGCTGTTGCCATTGTCACGACCAACCAGATCCCTCCAAATGAACTTGCTGAAATATTCGCGAACCACTATGGAGGTGAAAGTGTCGAATTTAGATTCTACCATGTTAATCCTTTCTCATTCATCCTTCAACCACCACCATTTACGTCTCAGCAAGCAATGCTCGATAATGTACCTCCGTGGTTTAGACTAGCAGGTATTGGGATTTTTAAATGGAACCAGGGCATGGATTCTGCTCGTTTTCAACCAACGATATTAGCGAACATTCGCATAAACCAGTTTCCGCTTCATTGCTGGAGTGAAACGATTATTGCGAATCTGGTAAGGGATTTCGGATACCTAGAAGCCATTAACGACGATGATCTGCATGGCCAACAAAGAACAACCTTGCGCCTTACAGTCAGGGTATCACACGTTAATAATATTCCTCTCGAACTCGTGGTAGGAATCGGCACACACTGGTCTATTTGTAGAGTCATTGTTGAAGACGAAGTCGTCGATCCTAACTGGTTACCGGAGGAAGGTGGCGATGATCAAGTTGGAAATCACCAGCAAGCAGCCCCGCCCCCTCCCCCCCCACCTCATATCCCCCCACTCATCCAACACGATCCGGACCCCCCGGAACCGGTATCTGACCAGGAGGGTGATGACATCTTTCATGATATCGCTGTTGACGGAATGTCAATACCAGACGAGATTTACTTCAAGCAAACAGCTCTTCCGGCATGCAAACCAAGCACTAACCCTAATTTTCTTAATGGAGACCCGCCACAGATAATCACAACAACTGGGATCCGTTGTGACCTCTCTCTGGACCCAGAAAGGACTACGTGTCTACAGCCTCAGAATCTGTCCATTTGTCATGACTTGCAGTCCCTGTCGGAGTATAAAACCAAGGACCCATCCTTCAATAATAACATGACAAGTGGCAAGAATATACAGGGCCTGCATGAAAAAAACCATAACGGAATTGTCTCCACTAGAAGAGAAGAGATAAAGCCAAAAAATCGTTCCATTTTGGGTCCCCCACCCTATCTTCCACAAAAGTCTGGGAACCGAACCTTCTCGCCCCCACTCTCCTTTCCAGCCTTTCTCTCTCACAAAAATAGCTCTCCATCGACTCTCAACTGCAGCACAAAAACAATGGCGAAAGTTAACACTGAAGAGGACCTTATTCTACGCTTATCCAAAATCCATATGCCGGATAAGGGCAAGAGGACCGCTGTTCTCATCTCAGGGGAGGGGTCAGCTAAGCGCAACTGGGATAATTCAATCATTCTTAGAGTGATTACAGAGAAACCGATTTTTGAAGACTCGTTTTCGGCTGCAATGATTCGGGCTTGGAATATCGATCCCTCGTGTGAGTTTACTGACCTTGGAAAGAATACGTTCTTGGTAGAGCTAACTGAAGAAGGCGAACGGGACCGTATCGTAGAGCGCAGCCCGTGGTCTTATCGGCAGGATGTAGTTGTAGTTAAGAAGGTTAGTGAAGAACGGGACGTGACTGCGGAAGAGTTCACTCACATTGACGGATGGGTGCAGCTCCACTGCACTAAATTCGAAACCTTGACCACGATAGGAACCAAGGAAATCGCGGCATCGGTTGGGCCGGTCATTTCTGAACCAGTCCAGGGTTTCATTAACGGGAAGAAGTTCTTCAAAGTTCGTGTCAAGATTCCCCTTACGAGTGCTATAAAAGACAGAGTTGAAGCTGAACTACCGTCAGGAGAAAAGTTCATCGTTTTCTTGGTGTATGAAAGGATCCCGAGGATCTGTAATTTCTGCGGGTTTGTTGGCCATGAAGTTACTGCATGTAAAGATCATAAGAAGTTAATGGAGCTCTATAATAACCAAAAATACCCCTCGGGCGTTATTGAACAGCTCATCTCCAGGAGACTTGGTAAGTGGCTAACTGAGCCCGTTTTGGTCCCACGATCGATCACTCCAAAACAACCGGACCACAACCGAGCGGGGGGAGCTAATACGAAAAGGCAGAATATTTACGTGGAAGGTGATAACTCAATGGGGAAAGAACATACTGTGAACACCTCCCTGAATGAACCAAACACCAGGAATGAAGGGCACACCTCAATTGTGCAAAATCCGTCTAAACGGATCAAAGCGGCCGGTTCCATGGCGGGACCGCCGCTTCATTAATGCATGTCTTCTCTTGGAACGGCCGGGGCTGTGGAGGCCCGGCGACTATTCGTTCCATTAACAGATACCTCCACTGCACCGGTATTGACCTCGCCTTCATCTTCGATACTCGGTGTAACGTGTCGAAATCTAACCATCTCATTCGATCGATTCCCATGGATTTTTCTTTTGTTGTGCCATCGGTTGGCAATGCGGGGGGCTTATGGCTCCTTTGGAAGAGAAGTTTGACAGTGCGGATTTTGAAGCATGATAGATATTTTATCGTAGCGGAAGTGAGCAGGCAGTACGATCCTCACCCATGGATCCTCTTTGCGATATATGGTGACCCACACCATGACAATAACCCCAACTTATGGTCTCAGATTCAGGTAGTGGCTGAATGGCAAGGAGTTGAGCTATTGGTTGTTGGGGACTTCAATGCAATTGTGACTCGAGCTGAAAAGTGGGGTGGTCAAGCATTTTCTCAACGAAGAGACTGTCACGGACTTAATGCGATGATTCACAACTCAGGACTGGTGGACTTGGGGTACGTGGGTCCGGCGTATACGTGGACCAACCGGCAGTTTGGAAATAATCTAATCATGAAACGACTCGATAGATCATTAGCCAATCAACCATGGATAAATAGATTTCCAAACACCAAGGTGCTGCATCTACCACAATTCTGCAGTGACCATAATCCGCTTCTGATTATTCTAAATCCGAAAAACCAGGTTAAAAAGGGCCAATTTCGCGTGGAGAATTGGTGGTACCAATCAGCTAATTTCAAGGAAAGAATGAAGCACTCGTGTGAATCAGCAAAGAATTTAGCATGGGATAATGGTGTTAAACTTATGAAAGAAGATATTACTGGGTGGGCCCGGAGTTATAGTTTTAATCCCAATAAAATGTTATTACAATTGGAAAATAGCCTTCTTTTAGCCCAAGCGAATCTCCATTCCAATCCTCAAGGATATGGAGCCCAAATCAAAGAGTTGGAATTTAAACACTCACAATGCTTATATTTTCAACAACTTTTTTGGGCTCAAAGGGCTAATATACAATGGGCTGTGCATGGGGACTTAAATACACAATTTTTTCATGCATCTGCTATTAATAGGATGAGAAGCAATAAAATTGAAGCTATTACGAATGATCTCGGGCAGTGGATTAATGACCCAAAAATGATTAGGAAAGAATTTGTTAGTAAATATAAAGCTATATTTACTACTTCGAACACGCGAAAACTATCTGACATTATTGCTCCTAATAGCCTAATTGGGCTACCTACTTTAAACCCTGAGGCAGTCGAGGCCTTAGTATGTAGCCCGACAGATCTCGAAATCAAAAGTGTGGTCCAGAAAATGGGGGCCCACAAAGCTCCTGGCCCAGAAGGACTTAATGCTGCTTTTTTTCAAAATAACTGGGGTGCGTGCAGTACGATGATATTCTCTGCAGTACGGGAGTTCTTCCACCACAAACAAATACCAAACTCTTTCGGTGATACTAAAATCACGCTTATCCCAAAAATAGAAAACCCCTCTGCCATTAACGAGTTTAGACCCATCAGTGTGTGCAACTTCTTGTACAAAACAGTGGCAAAAACCCTAACGGAACGACTGAAACCTCTTCTCCCTTCGCTGATCTCGCTAAACCAATCGGGGTTTGTTGCTAATAGAACGATACAAGATAACATCATTTTACAACATGAGGTCATTCACTCTTTTCGGTTAAAAGGAGCTGTACCGCCAGCGTTTGCGCTCAAAATCGACCTGAGGAAAGCGTATGACTCCTTGGAGTGGAATTTCCTTCAAGATGCGTTGACCGCATATGGATTTCCGCAACTATTCACGGAATGGGTTATGCTTTGTGTTAAATCCCCAAAATACACCTTTAATTTCGGCGAGAATAGCGCCGGATTCTTCAAACCGAGCAGGGGTATCCGTCAAGGGTGCCCCCTTTCACCATTCCTATTTATTATTGCAACTGAGATACTATCGCAATTGCTTGCGGTGGAATTAGCGCAAGGCAACCTAAAAGGACTCTCGCTGGGGAGAAATGGACGACCATTTACTCACGCTATGTTTGCCGACGACCTAATTGTTTATGGCTCAGCTACAATTGAGGAAGCTTTTCGGCTCCGGCAAGTCCTGGACCGTTTCGGGCAGACCTCGGGTCTGGTCGTCAACCCGGTTAAGACTAAAATCTGGTACAGCTCGGCAACCGATACGAATACCATTCAACTCCTAAACCAGATCCTAAATGCCAGTCCCACTACTCGCTCAGAACTATTTCTCGGCGCGTATATTATCTCCGATCGAAGGTTAATAACAGATTACGATTTTCTTATAGCAAAAATCCAGAAGCGACTGGCAGGGTGGAAGCACAAACTCCTCTCCCAAGCGGGCCGATTGGTCTTAATTCAATCAGTCTTACTCGCTATTCCTACATACCACATGATGGTTCACGAATTTCCTCAAACGGTAATTAAAAGAATTAACTCAATTATCAGGAGGTTTTTCTGGGGTTCTAATCAAGAATCCAATTCCTACATGGCCTGGATTTCATGGGAGAAAATTACCATCTCTAAAGAGAAAGGGGGTTTAGGTGTTAGGGATTTAAAGTTGTTCAATCAGGCCCTACTCTTGAAGCAAATGTGGGCGTTTCTAAATAAAAAGGAGGCTATTTGGGTCAATCAGATGGAATCTAAATACTTGCAACGCTCCGATTTCTGGAACTCGAGAAAAGCAAGAGAAATCTCGGCAATGTGGAGGGCTTTTATGAAATTGAGACCGATTATCAAGCAAGATTGTTTATGGATTTTGGGTAATGGACTTAAATGCCCAGCGATGGGTCAACCGTGGTTCCGGAATAACATCGAGAGAAGACCAAGAAATGGGACAGAGAAAGCTCTGACAGTCAGTGAGCTCTTTGACCATGACGAAAATGACTGGAATTGGGATAAATTGGGGGACTTATACTCAAATTCTGATCTGATCGAGATTGCGCAAACTGTATTTAACCCAATTGTGTACCATGATTGTCATGACAAACTGGTATGGAACAAGAGTTCATCAGGGGACATCACAACGAGCGAAATGTACAAGGTTATGTGGAACAATAAACATCCCTCTATCGACCCAATAATTGATAATGATCACTCAATTTGGGGTAAGATATGGAAGTGGAAGGGGGTTTTACCAAAGATAAAACTGTTCATATGGAAGGTGGTTCACGATGGTTTACCCACAAGAGATAACCTTCAACATAGGATCAATAATATGGATTCGGTGTGCCCCTGTTGCGATATAGAGAGGGAAACGATCAAGCATTTGCTATTTCTATGCCCAAGGGTTCTGGCTTTGTGGGGACTGGCAGGGATACCGCTGGAAAAAATTAATCTCCGAGGATCAATGCAATCCATTATTAGTTCGGGATTCGAGGCATTCACTCAGGACCAATGTTCTCTATTTGGATCTTTGCTCTGGCACTGGTGGTGTGCCAGAAATAAGTTGATTTTCGAAAGGACCACCCCAAATCTATATCTCATCCTGGCCCACGCCCACAAAACATCCCAGCTGGGATTACTCTCGAACACGAATACCCCTGACCAATCAATTAACCATACACTCAAGGATACTCCAACGGCAAACAGTGATGACTTGCTGTGTTATTCTGATTACTCCGGGGACCCGGGAGGAAACCACGGCATCGCTCTTGTAGTGAAAAATAATAAAGGTCTCATATGGCATGTCAAAACGAGAGGATTCCGAGGAGATACAATGACCTTAGAGGGAGAGCTTCTCGCGATTCAGCTGGCGATGAACTTTATAATGGATCGGTACCCGCAAAAAAAGGTTTTCTTCTTCTCAGACTCACTGGAGGCAGTTCAATTGTTACAGCGCAATAACAGCCCTGACCTGGTTCAACCCTCGATATGGCAAGCCACCCAAAGAGCTCGTGACTGCGTACTATGGAAACAGAGGCTGAAGGACCCAACATTCATCTGGATTCCGAGGGAGGGAAACGATGAAGCGCATAATCTGGCCAACATGGCGAGAATTTTACAATCTGACTATGAGGATAATGTGTATCCTAGACTAGTCTAGGTTTCTCATAGCATTGGCAGGAAATGGAGGGATCACGAATCCCTTCTTTTATTTAAGTATTTCTTTATATTATTTAGTTGCTTAGAGTGTTTTAGGGTTATTTACTGTTTCCTACCCTTTCTTTTGTAAGATATGGATGTTTATTTTCTTTTCTATTATATGCAACAAGTAACGCCTACGGGTTTTAAAAAAAAAAAAAAAAAAAAAAAAAAAAAAAAAAACAGAAAATATGTGAAAAAGACAATCATACCCCTCATATAATATCTGATTTTAGCTAAAAATGAACAATTACCATGGGCTCTTCACCACTGCAGTTCTGCATAGCTCCACGATGAAGACCCTATAATCCATGCCACGAGATCTATGAACTGGCGATGGCTCAGCGTAGGGTTTTACAGTGCACAACTATTGTAAAGAGTGGTAACAAATAAATTATAGATAAGTAGTATATTGGGCTGGTTACAATTACCATGGGCTTATACCTCTACATCGTTTACCTTAACTATGAAATTTGTTTGCTCTTCATTGCGAATTTTTAATGTAATTATCTGTATTAGATAAAATATTGTGTATTCACTTATTAATTATTATTTGCTACGTTTACAAAAAAAAATATATCATAAAACCAATATGAAAATTATTAAATGTGTAATTTGATATAATATCATAAAATAAATTAATAAATATCACAAAAGAAATATGAAAATTATTGAATGTGTAAAGCATGATATAAATTAATGAAATTACAAAATAAATATGAAATCATATCATAAAATAAATTAATGAATATCACAAAACAAATATGAAAAATATTAAATGTGTAATTTGATATAATATCATAAAATAAATTAATGAATATCACAACAACAACAAAAATATGAAAATTATTAAATGCGTAAAGCATGATATAAATTAATGAAATCACAACATAAATATGAAATCATATCATAAAATAAATTATTGAATATCACAAAACAAATATGAAAAAAAAATATTAAATGTGTAAAGCATGATATAAAGATGAAAAAAATATTAAATGCGTAAAATCACAAAATTAATGAATATCAAATCACAAAATAAATATGAAATTATAAAATAAATATGAAAACATGATATAAATATTAATATAACTAAGGTAGAACATGATATAAAGATCATAGAATAAATTATTAAATGGGTAAATGGGTAAAACATGATATAAATTAATAGATACATGATATAAATTAATGAATATAATCAAATCATAAAACAAATATGAAAATTATTTAAATATTAATATGTATGATAGAAAGTCAAAAATGAGATGGCTCAATGTGAAAGCTCAAAAACATCTATTATTTAAAGAGAGAACAATTATTAGGCTTTGGACCATGAAATATATTTTCTAAAACAACATAATGTATTTTACTTTTGCAAAAATCAAAGTGATTAATTCATTTTTATTTTTTTAAATAAAGAAGATTCATATCATATTTATTCTGAGTAATGATGGATTCACCTAGTTCGATCACTGACACAAATATATGAATTTATGTTTAGTTTGTGATGTAAGTGTAACCAATGATACAAATTTATGTATTTGTATTAAATTTGTAATCGATTTATACATAACGACGAATACAAGGAGAGGGGGGTGATCAGGCCACCCTTAAGTTTTTATGAAATTTGTAGTATCTATCAATGTGCATGAATTTTGTATTATTTTTCTAAATTTTGATGATTGATATACAAATTATTTAGTGTGCATAGAATATTAAATACTTATTTGTTAAAAACTCATTATTAAAATTAAAAAATCCATCCATACAAATACAAATACAAATGTTATTATTTTATTAGATGGACCCATCACGAAATTTTTTCCAAATTATGACTTGATTGTACGATTTTTTTTTTATGTATCTTTGCATAAATATTGGGTCCCTCGTTTCATTTATTTTGGCCACTTGTGATATTTTAATTTTGTCAAAAATTTACAGCTTCATTCGAATTCTCAAATTAAGGTTTGTTCTTACTAATTAATTTACATTTCTATTTTAGTTGTAGTAATATCACACTTTCTTCTGAAATTTGTCTAACAAATTATTTTATTGATGATACAATATAGATTTGTAATTTTCAATGGTATTATTTATTTTTGGAAAAAATGTCTAAACGAAAAATGATTCATTGCTTCTTGAAAAAGATAATAACAATGTTGATTCTCAAAACAGTAATTCTAATAATTCTAATTTGTCTAATACAAATTAATGAATCAAACATAATTCATCTACAATCTTCAAAACCTACCGAACAACAACATTCTCAAGATACAAAAATTTACTTTATAGAATATACTAAATAATTTTTTTCCATTTATTATTATTATTATTATTGACAATTTACAAATAGAAGTATTATAATAATTTACTTTTTAAAGTGTTTAGTTTAAAAAAAAAATCGCATGATATCTATTAGGTTAACTGAATTAAAATTAAAATAGACACAGATTATTACTACTTACTAGTCTTTAATAATTCTACTTAATAGTCTCTAATAATGAAAAAAAAAAATCCCACGGAGTGCATGCTTAGTAATGAAATTTTTTTTTTCCGACTCCCCTTATAAATGAATTCTGGATCCGCCATGCTTATGTGTATCTATGATTACCCTTTTTTCTATTATTTCTTGATTAAAGTATTTTTAGAGTCTCTTGAACCCTGGCCCCTGGTGAGACACTAAGCCGATATTTCTATTATATCATTCTCATTCTATAGTATAATTTTGAACATTACACAAGAAAGTGACACGTGTCACAATTTTTTATATTTTTTGATTTTATTTATATTACAATCCAAATTATAACCATGTATTAAAAAAAATATAATTTGTTCCCACATCACAATAATCTTGATAACGTGACAAATTGAATTGATCAACATTTATAGTTGACTTAATTAAATGTTAATTGTCACGTTCGATTAATACATCAATAATTTATAACATGTTAATATTAGTAAATATTAATTGACGTGTCAATTCAATTAAACGGATCAATTAAATCGTTAAATGAGACAATCAATAATATCAATCAGTCTACTTAATACTCTCTTGCCGCAATATAAAAGTCCCGTATGAAACTTTAATTTCTTATGGTATAATTTACAATTTTTTTATTTTAAAATTTTTTATTTTTATGTTAATGTATGAGATGAATATATATTTCGGTTTTATTTGTATTATTCACGGTTTTATTTTATTTGTTTTGAAACTTTAATTTTGTCTGAATTATAAAATGTTATATTTTTTTTAATTGGTGTGAATTTATAATGACGGGTTAATTTTATGAATCCTTATTAATTATAGTCTGTATATCCATAATGGACAAATTTTATGAACTTTTGTTAAGTATAATGCATTTATTGATCTCAATATATTTACAAACATATTATCATTATATAATTAATTTTAAACGTATCTGCACAAATTTTATTTAAACAAATTATACAAAAATATGTAAAAAAAAGATTATGAATTCTTGCATATAATTATGTCATGTAAAGCCATAATAACTCGAAACCAGTGATTTCTTGCATATAATATACTCATAAACCATATTCACATCGATAAAAAAAAAAAAAAATCCATAAGTTTGTTCAGGCATATATTAAGGCCACATTCTTTTTCTTTTTTCTTTTTTTCCGTCGACTTAGTTGTAGGGATGTCAATGGTGTGGATATTGCCCGAACCGACCCGAACCGTATCCGAATAAATATCCGGATTCGAAAAAAATATCCGAATCCGAGTGGATCCGGATATGGATCTGGTTGCTAATTTTAGGATCCGGAACCGGATTCGATATTCGGTTTTGGTGCGGGGACCGGATCCGGATATTCGGAACCAGATTCGAGTATCTGGAACCGGATCCGGATACGTGTATTATATATTATTTTTATTTATTATATTTGATATTAGTTGAAAAATCATATACAAATTAATGATTTGTGAGTGATTTAAACTCACAATCGTAAAATTACGTTTAAATATAATCATATTTATCGTTCATGTCACAAATTATATATATTTATAACTAAAAAGTAAGTTATGTTATGATAACATAGTATCCGTTTTAATATCCGAAAGAGAACCGTATCCGTATCCGTATCCGACAATATCCGAACCGTATACGTATCCGTTTATTATCCGGAACCGGGTAATTCCGTATCCGGATTCGTATCCGAAAAAAAATATGGATATGGATCTGGTATGGTCCGAACCGGATCCGAACCGTTGACACCCCTACTTAGTTGTCTCTCACCTAGGTTAGATTGTCCGAGCTTGCTTATCGCCATGAATGATTTGTTGAAAATCCTAAATTTTTCCTTGAAAGATAGCCATACCTCTAGCTTGAACTCTCTTATCTATGCTTCATTCGTGGTGGGTGTTGTATTCGGTTTTTCGTATATTTGTCGTGTCGATTTTTTTTCTTCTCGCCTCAGTTTTTCCCCCTTTTGAATTGGTTACTCTTGTTCTTCGCTTGTTCTTGATCGAGATCTAACAGATGAGTGTTCCTGTTTTCTATAGGCTCTTGTTCGGAGTTTATTCAAGAAGCATGATACGATTAATTTTGTGTATGAGATTTTCATAAGAACATTCATTTTCATTGCAAAAAGTTAAAAGTTTTATTATATATTTTTGTTTTGTGTAAAACCAATAACAATCCACAATAAATTGCTAAATTTCATAGAATTGGCTCAGTTTGAAACTTCACTCAAAATGATTTGGCTCGAATTAATTCATTAAAAGTCGAATTAATATATTAAGATTCGCACTGAAAACTCAAGCTTGAAATAGCTTTGGTATATTTTTTTTTTTTTTGCATTTCCAATATGTCTTTGATACATATATTAAGAATAAAACTATTATCTTTATATACATACTAGAAGAACAGCTTCAAATGACTAGAACGATATACTTAGTTATTCCAAATGAATTTATCATTATAAAATAATTCGAAAACTAACATTTGCGTAACACGGATGAACCGAAGATTAAATGTTCCTAAATTCGAATGATCCGAGAATTAAATGTCACGAGAATTAAATCAAATTTTCTGAAAACCCGAGCGACCCCAGAATCGAAGAACCAAGAAAAATCACCGACAGCCCGGGAATCGAATGATCCAAAAACTAAACTAAATTGAAACCAAATAACATGTAAACCGAATGACCTATGACCTGAACGACCATCAATTCGAAATGACCCGATCTGAACCCTATACGACGAGTTTCGATTGCCATCTCTAAGTTCAGTGAAGTAATTTCTTAGGGCTGTTTGGCAAGTGGAATTAATGGAGTGGAATCAGATTATAAAAGGTGGAGGAGTGATATTGGATATGTAAAATTAATGTTTCTTTAAAATTAAAAAATAATAATATTATTAAAATATTACATTATTAAAATATCATTATTATTATATTATTATTCTAATATTATTGTAATAGTATTATAATAATATTAGTTTGTTGAAAAATAATAATATTTTTATAATATAACATTATTACAATATAAAATTATAATAATATTACAATATATGCATAAAATATATTATAATAATAATATAAAAAATATTAAATGTACTTTTAGATTATTATTATATTGATTATATTGATTAATAATTATAATATTAATTATATTGATATAATATGATATTATTATAATGTAATTACTATAAAAAATATTAAATTTACTATTATATTAGTATTATTTGTTATTTATTCATTATTAGTATAATTTAATATTAATTATATTGATTAATATAATTATATTAATATAATATAATATTAATTAATTGATTAATAATTATGATATTTATTATATTGATATAAAATAATATTAATTATATTGATTAATAATTATAATATTAATTATATTGATATAACGTAATATTAATTTTATTGATATAATATAATATTAATTATATTGATTAATAATTATAACATTATTATAATATTAATTTAATAAATAAATGAAGACGCTATACTTTGACATTCCAATTTTTTTTGGAATTACAATTTACAACATAAAATGGAATAATGAAATGCTTCATCATCTAATTCACTTCCTAATTTTGTGTGTTAAACAAAAATTTATATTATAGAAATCTTAAGATTCAATTACATCTATAATTCCATGCATCCAAACAACTCCTTAGTTATTTTTTCATATTATAATTTTTTTTTTTGGAAGAAGCAAATATATTTCCAGGTTTTGTTCCCCAAAAGTTTGGTTCTTTCTGCACAATTTATTTATTTTTTTGTTTTATTTAACTATTTCCCTATATTTTCTCAATGACTTGAGAATAAAAACGAAAGAAAATTTTAACTTTTTTTTTGAAGTAGATCCTAGAGCACGAAACGTGCTCGTGTGGATCTATTTTGATTAAAATAAAAATAGTTTTACATGTCATACATGGTACAATAATATTTATAAACTTAGAATAGGTACCCTAATAACATCACAAAGACGCGTAACAACGGAACCTATAGTTTTGCAATAATCCAAGAATGCATTAGATTTTTGGTTTCCGCTTCAATTAGTATGGGCATTCGGGCTTTCTTGTTGAAGATCCGGTTGTTCCTTTCTTTCCATATTGTCCATAGACACGTTGCCCAGAGTCTCTTTAGATCATCGTTGAAGGTTGTTCGAACGAAGTCCCAAGCTTGTAGGAAGGTAGATATTCTGGAATCCATCACTATGTCACAACGATTTAGACAGGTCGAAGTGAAGGAGCACGAGGCAAATAAATGTGATGTGGTTTCAAAATGTTCATTGCACAAAACATTTGCGCTTGGGGCAATGACGCAGCTAGTGAGGGAAAGAAAATTCTAACTTGTCAGTTACATCTTATGAGCATTATATATAAGGTATGGAATGATTTTCTTATGCTAAAAGTTATCTAATTGACTTTTTATTCTTATATTTTCATCACATGATTATTTCTTCATTTTATTTTATTTTTCTCATCTGTTGGGCCTTTGGTTAGTGTTTGCTAACACAGTTTTGTGTAGCAGCAGGAAACTCGTAGTTGCAGGAAACCGATATATGAATATCAGGAAACTATGATAGCAGGAAAATCCAAAAACTATGAGTGTAGGATGCTTAAAAGGTGTTTGATGAAAATCATAGGATTATATGTAGGAAATGAATAAAATATCCTATAATTGTATTGTTTCTAATGAAATTTTATAATTATCAAACTTATTCTTAATTATATCAAAATATTATTAATTGCTAAATACATTATTATTATTATTATTGTTGTTGTTGTTGTTATTATAGTTTTAAATGCATTTATTATTATTATTATTATTATTATTATTATTATTGTTGTTGTTGTTGTTGTTGTTGTTGTTGTTGTTGTTGTTGTTGTTGTTACTATTAGTTTTAAATGAATTTATTATTATTATTATTGTTAATTTCTAAATATATTATAATTATTGTTATATTTATTATTATTTATTATTACTATTAATCTCTAAATACATTATTATTATTGTTGTTATTATTATTATTATTATTATTATTATTATTATTAATTTGATGAAAATATGTAGGAAATGAATAAAATATTCCATGATCTTATTATTATTATTAATTTCCAAATACATTATTATTATTATTATTATTATTGTTGTTGTTGTTGTTGTTGTTGTTGTTGTTGTTGTTGTTGTTGTTGTTGTTGTTGTAACTATTAGTTTTAAATGAATTTATTATTATTATTATTATTATTATTATTATTATTATTATTATTATTATTATTATTATTATTATTATTATTAGTATTATTATTATTATTATTAATTTCTAAATATATTATTATTATTGTTATATTTATTATTATTACACTTATTATTATTTATTATTACTATTAATCTCTAAATACATTATTATTATTATTATTATTAATTTGACGAAAATATGTAGGAAATGAATAAAATATTCCATGATCTTATTATTATTATTAATTTCTAAATACATTATTATTATTATTATTATTATTATTATTATTATTATTTTCTAAATACAATTTCATTATGTATTATTATAATTATTTTTTTAATAAAATTATTATTTAGAGAATATTATTTTTTTAATAAAACTATTACTTAGAGAATATTATTTTTCTATACAACTAAATTTTAATACCATGAATAAAATTAAATATGATATTTAGCAAGATTAGCTATAAAAAATAAAAATATATAACACAATATATATTTTATTATAATTGCATGATCATTGTTAGTTTTCAAAAATCCAATATTAGGTAAGTTTTGAAACCCATACATTAACACTTGATTTCCTTGGTTTTCGAAGTTTTGAAACCCAAAATTTCAAATCCTACTACTCAACCGAACACTCCAAGTTTCAAAACTGTCAAATCACAGGAAACTCACCAATCCGAGAAACAAAACTGCACTAGCGAACAGGGCCAGGATCTAAAGTCTCTCTCATAAGTACTGGCTAAGTCCTTGATTTTCAGAGAACATGACAAAATAATAAAATATCTCTCTGTTACAGATGGAACAAATCTAAGCCTAAAAGTACGACCCGTGTTTGGCAACGAGATAAGCCAAGCATAAAATGTTTTATCCCTCTCATCACTCCCAAACACACAAAAAAAAAGGAGAATAAACGAGAATAGCCCAAACTGATTCTTTCTCCTCCAAATCATCATTTCTTCTCCAAACTACACACTCTTTATTTTTCTTGATTTTTTTTTACATTAGAGGGTAAGCAAGAAATAAACATGCTTATCCTAATTTTTTGTCCCAAACACAAATTTATTAGATGGAATAGATGGATGTAAGATAGGAGTATCCTCAAATGTGTGTTTGTTCTCCGTTTCTGAGTGTGTGTTATCAGTTATGTTTTTCTTGAGTAAATTTGTTTTGTAAGGTAAATCGATCAATAACGAGTCTTAATCATGAGACTTTTTGTGAGAGCAGTAGCTATTTTAATGGAGTGCTTCGTGCATGGCGTGGCAGAGTAAAAAAATTGGGGTATATTTGAAGTGAACGGTGAGAGTTGTTGTGTGTTCAATGTTTGATGGTCAAAGATATAAAATACTGAATAGACATTAAAATACAACTAATAATAAAATATACATAATTCAATAGATAATATAGTTATAATAATAGAAAATAAAAATAATTTTGTTTAATTTTCATTGTAATTTAATTTGTTTTAGTATACTGTATAGTTGTTTGATGTATATTTAAACAATTCTTTTCATTTTAACCCATTATAATCACAAGGGTATGTTGGTCATTTTTTTTTCATTTTTCTAAATTCAGCATTACCCTACTTTTTAACTCTACCATATATTACCAAACACCGCTCAAAGATACAAGTTTAAATAGGAATAACTTCTAGTGCCTCAAAAAAATTACTCCTACCTTGTACGCTTCCCAAACAGTGCCCGGTTTGGTTTAGAGCTTATTTATTCTCTTCCTCTCTCTCTCTCCCCCTCTCTCGCTCTCGCTCTCCATTATTGCATACAAGTTATAAGTTTGAACATTTCCATTTGGGTTCCTTCATCCGCCCTAACGGGGATTCAAAATTGGATAAACAACCATGCTGGCCATGGAACCAACCTCAAAGGTAATAATACTAGGATCAATCGCCTTTGGTATATTTCGGATTCTTGCAGTATTTCCAGCTGTACCCTTTCTCCCAATCGGCTGTACAGCCGGGTCCCTTCTCGGAGCAATGCTGATGGTGGTTCTTCGAGTAATCTCTGCGGACGAAGCATACGAATCCATCGATCTCCCAATTTTGGGTCTTTTATTCGGCAACATGGTCGTGTCGATATATCTCGAACAAGCTGATATGTTCAAGTATTTGGGCATACTCCTCTCATGGAAAAGCCAAGGAAGTAAAGATTTACTTTGCCGAGTATGTATTGTGTCTGCAATTGCCAGTGCTTTGTTCACGAACGACACGTGTTGTGTAGTTCTGACCGAATTCGTGTTAAAAATCGCGAGACAAAACAATCTCCCCCCAAAACCATTCTTACTGGCATTAGCTTCGAGCGCCAATATCGGGTCTGCGGCAACACCGATAGGAAACCCTCAAAATCTCGTAATTGCGTTACAGAGTAAAATATCGTTCTTTACTTTTCTATTTGGGATTTTTCCTACGATGCTCTGTGGCATTTTCGTGAACATGGGTATACTGTTGTGTTACTTTTGGAGAGATTTATCAGGAGATAAGAATCATTATAAAGAGATTTACACACCTATACTACATGAAATAGTAGAAGAGGAGGATGTTACGGGTCATCGATTCTTGCTAGCAACAATGTCTCATCAAAACCTCGAGACTAGTTCGAGCTCCAATATCGTGGACGGCACGATGGACAATTACCAAAATGGGCATGCACATGTGGACCTGGAAGGAGGTGGAGAAAGGTTGGTTAGGAGGAACGTGAGGAGTGGCATTAGGGTAAATTGTGTGAACGATGTATCTTTTTATGATTCGTTCGACGAGAAAGACGAAGTAATGGAGAGGAGGAAAAGCCTTCTTTGGTGCAGTTCAGTTTATTTAGTGACGTTTGGAATGCTCGTTGCGCTCCTTTCGGGGTTGAATATGTCGTGGAGTGCTATAACCGCTGCTCTCGCGCTCATCGTTCTCGATTTTAAGGATGCCGGCCCCTCTTTAGAAAAGGTAAATTTTTTCTCCAACTTTCTAGAAAATATATAAATTTTGTGTATTGTTTGAATTACTCCTATAAGTTATGACTTGTTTAATTTGTAGGTTTCATATTCGTTGTTGTTGTTCTTCTGTGGGATGTTTGTGACCGTGGACGGATTCAATAAAACGGGAGTGCCAAGTGCGTTTTGGGAATTTACGAAGCCCTATGCTCAAATTAATACTCCGAGTGGAATTATCGTCCTCGCGTTTGTCATCCTTTTCCTTTCTAATGTCGCCTCTAACGTGCCTACCGGTATGTTTTTTTTTCGTTCGAACGGCATATATCAGACTTATCTCTCTAAAAGTTCTCAAATTTATCTCAAATTTACCATGCATAAGAGAGAAAAAAAAAAAAAAGTTTGCTAAACAACTCACAATATGAAATTTATTATTCTCAAAACACAAATTAAAATTGTTGCAGTATTTAATTGTACTGTAAAATTGTATCAAAATTAGGTTAAATGACTGATTAATTTCAAAAGTTGAGGGTTATTGCGAGAATTGAAATCCTGATTATTGTGGGAATATAAATCCTGGTTCTATTGTTGATAGTTTTCCAGGATTTTGATGGAACTGGGAAAAGGAATACAAGGCTCAAATTAATGGATTTTTCTTAATCTGTTCATTAGTCTTGTATTAATGTTTGTAATTAAGGTTATAACGGTTATAAGCAAGTTATAGTATGAAGGTATTTAGGATTTAGTGATTTTTTAGCTAGTGTAGGGCAAATACCTTCAAAAATAACTTGCTTAATTAGATGTAAATATTATGAAATTAATACAAATAATAGATGTAGGACTTATGAGCCTACTCTATTTTTCTCAAAAAAAAGTTGAGGGTCAGTTTAGGTTCAGATGGGTATATTATGCAATTTGAAATTAATTGATCATAGTGAGTTGAATTTTAAGCAAATGCTACAATTTTGTACAGTGTATATTCTTTTATAAAACAAATTTCATAATTACCCTTCTTAAACTCTTTTATAAAACAAATCAATTCTGATAAATTTTGGTCATGTATTTGGGGCTGGAAGGGCATAGTTAGATATTTTGCTTTAGTTTCAGAAGGGGAAGTTCGATATTTATAATTTCGGAAGGGTAAATTGAAAATGTCCCTTTCTATAAATACCTGAAAATTTATCTGTTTTACTAGTTCTTCTATTGGGCGCGCAAGTGGCGGCATCGGCGGCGGAGATTTCATCGTCAGAAGAGACAAAGGCATGGCTATTACTTGCATGGGTAAGTACTGTCGCCGGTAATCTCTCTCTTCTCGGCTCCTCCGCAAACCTAATCGTGTGCGAACAAGCACGCCGTTCTACTCATTACGGATACGACCTATCCTTCATTGGCCACCTTGTTTTCGGTCTCCCTTCTACCATTGTTGTCACGGGAATTGGTCTTTTATTTATTAGAACTTAAGATCGGTTCATTTGTTTATTATTATTATGTATACTGTTGTAGCATTCTTGTAGTGTTGTAGCATTCTTCTTGTACCTTTGTCAATCTATTTTCGAGTTTCGTTGCATTATTTTTTGTTGATAGTATAAAATTATTGTTAAACACATAAATCCATCTGAAAAATTGACTGTATGCTGTTGAATTGTAAGTATGTTGAATTGTAAGTATTAAGTTGTAAAAGTAAATTGAAATTATGTGTATGTGTTACATGGAAGGGGCTCTCTATTTATAGACCCATTTATATCTACTTACAGATGGGACCCATAATGTTCTAAGTTCTAACGGCTAGTGTGAATATTGTAGATATTCCTACCTAACTCTTCTTGTTCTAGTGCTGATCTTCTTGAGCTGAAGCTTGAACTTGTTCCTGAGTCTTCATACTCTTAACATATGCCTCAAAATCTAAACGTGAAGTCCATCTTTAATAAAAAAATATCATTAATATTTTATGACGGGGCAATGAATGATGTTCTCGTAATTGTATTATTTATTGCTGATCTATGCATTTTATCTCTATTAGATGCTTAACTTTTACTTCATCTTAGGAAATTTAATTTTTTAGTGGTGCAAATGGACATCATATACCTTAGTTAATTTGGAGGTTATGTGATTTTAATTCAAGAAAAAACCCTTGTTTCGATTATTTTATCTTTTTTACCTGAATTTCAAGCAATTTCTCTACAACTCAGAACAGTCTACAAATTTCTGGTTTTCTTTCGATTTGCTTGATTTAATGGAAAAGAAGATAGATGGGTAGAGTTGATATATTTTTTTTTTTTGTCAATTTAGAAGGATAAATTTGATAATTTAAAGGCTAGTGATATCGACAAGAAATAAATTTACTTGCTACAAGAAAATTAGTCTGAAATGACTAATTTTTCCTTATTTAATGATTGTATATTATTTGGAAAATAAAATATTATGTATCAGATGGAGATTTTAATATTGTACGATTGGAATGGCGTGATATTTGTATTTACATTTTTCAAATTCGTGACATTTAATTTAATTGTATCAACCAGATATAAGTACCATGAGCACCAAGAAGTAAATAAGATTAAAAATGAAAGAAAATATTGTCATGAAACTATAAGTGTAACATGTTGAGTTGAATAGTTGGAATTCATCTCTTTGGTGAGAAATTTTTTTTGATCATTGTACTAAAATCAACAAATTCTATCAAATAAAAATATTTGTACCTTATCCAAAATAAAAAAATATCCCACACTTTTTCAAAAAATTAAATTTGATTCTTGAGTTATTGAAAATCAAGAAGATGAAGATTGACCAAGAAGGACCAAGTAACGGAGGCACCAAGAAAAATAATTTTTAATTGTAGTCGGTAATTACAATCCAAATTGAAATTTTTCAAATTTTAATTTTCATTGATTTAGTTCATGATTAACATGATTCAAACTTTTTAAATTTTCTTTAGACACATCTATTTAACATCTATTTAGATTTTTTTCAAATTACATATAATCATTTACAAGAGTAAATTAGTCATTTCAAATTAATTTTTCTGTAGCAAGTAAAATAATTTCCTTTCGATATAACTAACCTAATTTAAATTTGAAATGACAAATATAGTATTTCTGTTAAAGGAAATCCATTCTCTCACGATAAGAAAATATTTTATATATCCCTGCTAACCTATTAAACTACTGTTAATATCTATTTGTTCCCACTAAACTCAGTTAGTACCAGATTTGTCCGCTATTATCAATTTTATCCAGTTAAAACTTACATTATATCAAATTTATCCAAGTTACCGCTAAACTAAACATAATTTAAATTTTCAAATTAATTTAATTATGAAATTTTAATTTTAATTGATCAAAATAATCTTTTAATAAATACGTCCAAAACCGTTAAGTTACCGTTAAATTAAACAAAATTAAAATTTCAAATTAATCAAATTACGAAATTTTAATTTTAATTGATCAAAATAATCTTTTAGTAAATACATCCCAAACCTAATATAATAAACACTATCTAAAATCCGCTAACCCCTAAATTCATAGACTAAACCGTTAACAATTGAAATTCAGCGGACATTTTGAACAAAGTATAAACTATAGTGATCTCACGTCAAAATTACCCTTTATTTTATAATTTGGAAAAGAGAGCATATATGGTGCCCCACAAAAGTGGGTTAAACATCCTCGATGACGTGGCATGTTAAGCGAATTAATGGTTAATTGAAGATGAAAATTTAATTTTAATGGTTAATTAGTAGATACGAATCAATTAACAAACACCCCAATTAACAAATAATTAATTTTAATTAAGATTATCATAGGTACATGTGGGTTAACAAAAATTTAACACACATGTGCCACGTCATCGAGGATGTATAACCCACTTTTTGGGGGAGGAGTATAATTTCCCTTTGGAAAATATGTGAGTGGGATTGTGGTTATAGTACAAAAAAAAAACGATTTTAAATTTGTAGAGGGCCTTATTTAGAAAGTCTCGTATTGCTAATATCTTGTGTATATACATATTAAAAAAAATAGTTCTTTATTTTTGTCGCTAAACCGGTAAAATGACTAAAGAAGAAACATTCTGTATGTGTAGTTGTGTACCCACTGGACATTCAAATTTACCTTATTTGATATACTTGATGAAATTTGTTGCTATTTACCAGAGACTTGATATGAGAGGTGGCCAAATTTATAATCGCTCGCAATTGAGTTCATCGCCAAATTTAGAGGTTAGAATTCTTTTTTCTTTTCTTTTTTCACTGCAATCGAATAGTGTGCTACAACAGAATATCAATTAGTGAAATTGATCACTTAAAAACATGCAAAGAATTTTACATGTATTTTCATTATTTCTCAGAAGTTGAAGTTAATTAATGAATTTATTAAAATTCCATTTTCGTTTAGAAATGGGGATTGTATTCTAAACTTTTTAAAAAAAAAAATATACCAGTAATAATAAGGTACATAATTTCAGGGTACCAGTCTATACTAAAATCATTGATCCTTGTTTTTACCATGTCTCGTTTGGCAAGACATTTGGAATTGGAGTAGAGGCTCTTTATAGTGACTTCCATGTTTTTTATTTCTTTACTTAATATTAACAAGAGTAAAATACAATTATATACATAAATTAGGAAGAAGTTAAAAGGAGCATGCTAGGAATATATCTTTCTGTTATCTATATATAAATGATTTTCCATGTATGCTAATAAATCTAAATTGACCAACAGCTCATAATATTTTCATACTTGAATTATCCATTTGAATTTGTATATTTATTCATTTTAATGTAAATTTCACGAGAGTTCACTAGTGTCCATCAAAATTCTGTTTATTATTTAATGAGATTATGACATGCATCGACGTAACGAGGAATGCCATAGTCAAGTCATCATGTTGCATTTGATTAATGGTGATGATGAATGAAATCAATCTATTAAAACAATTTAGAACAAAGAGGTGAACTGAAAAAGAAAGCATTGGAATTTTTTGTATTAAAGTTGTGTTTGTCCTAATTTAGTAATTTGGGCGATTATGACTAATTCGAAGTTCGGAGATTTACATATAATTGGAACTTTAGTGATCAATTTGAATAATGTAGGAATTTTTGCGTTCTCACGTTAACTCTACCCATCGTTTTATAATTCAAAAATTTATATAGACTGGTAATACGAAAAACACATTTTTAAATTTGTTGGGGTTGGGGATAAGATGGCGACGAGATTCAAAAAAAAGGGAGACGCAGAGGCGATACCTTGGCGACGACAAACGGAGCTCCGGGGCGACGCGACCACCTGGCGACGGATTCAAGGAGGAGACCCAAGGCCACGAGCCGGAGCTTACCTGGCGACGACGCGACGCGACGATGGCGACAGATCTGGCGACACCTTACGCACACTACCTCGGGGGAGACTTCGGCCGGTACCAAATGGAGACGAAGGATGGTACCTAATGACTCGACAGCCGATAGACCCTCTCCCACAGGCCTACGAGGTCCTTTCCCTTACTCCTCTCTCCGATAGCTTCTCTTCCCCAGGGTTCTCGGTACCCGAACACACCCTGCCCCCTCTCAAACTCTCACTCAATCTCCCCCAATCCACCTCCCCCTCATCATTTCACCTCTCTCTCACTTCACTTCTTCCCCCATCTTTCACTCCCCTCCCCTCCCTCACTCAAGCAACAACAATGGCAGAAAAAGGCAAACACCCTGTCGCTGACGAGGAAGACAATCAAGCTCGCTCATATGCGAAGGTATTGCGGGACCCGGCACCATCCGGGTTTATGGCAGCAGCACGCAGGATCAACAACAATCTCGGCCCCCTTGCCACAGAACCTTTTTTGCAGGAAGTCTCGAGGAAACGACACTTGCCGGAGCAAGAAGACTCCCCGCTGACCTCTCCTGAACGCCTCTCGTGGCCGCCGAGCGACAAACCGGAATGGCATGACCTATGCCACAAGTGCTTGGTTACGGGGCACCCAACCGAACAATGCCGTAAACCGAGAGCATGTGTAAATTGCCGACTTCCCGGTCATATCGCCAAATATTGTCCGAAACAAAAAGCGAGAAGGGCCTCCGTTTGGTCAAGGGTCCAAGAGGCGGGACAAACATCGAAGGCGTGGATACAACGCAACGCCACAGTCATTCTCGGACACGGACGCCCGGGCGAAAAAGAGAATATTCAAGACGATCGTTCCAACACGAACCAAATAGCGCGCAAGGACACATCCTCGGACCTCGTCAACTCTGACAAAGAATTGAAGACGGATAATTCCAAAGCGGGTTCAAACCGATCCACCTCCAATGAGCAATCAACCCCCACACTCACCCAGAACCGGGTCCAGAACCGGGTCCAGAACCGGGTCCAGAACCGGGTCCAGAACCGAACCCGCACCCAATACCCGCCAAAATATCGACACCCGAATCCGACAAAAGAAAAATCCGTGAAGCAAATTGAGGGTCCGGTTGAACACACCGTCTCGGTTTTCTCTAGACAAACCGTCAAACAAGAAGGTGAACTCGTACGTTGGCGAAGAGGGATCATCATAGATGCCCGAATGGTACCGAACCATAACCTCCGAAGCTTACACATCCTAATTCAGGAAAGTTGGAATCGCCGAGAGAAATACGAAATCTCGCATTTCACAAAGGACCGCTATATCTTAATTTTTCCGGACGGGATTAATAGAGACGATTTTATTGCGAAGGACCTCTTACCGTTGAGGAGAGCAAACTACGTCAACTTCCCGTGGGAACTTACGATAGGCGGTGAGCAAGCCGAATTTCCGATCCGAGTGTGGGTGACCCTCCACAACCCCCCACCTCTGGCATGGTGCGTCGAGGAGCTCAACAAGCTAGCGGGCTCTTTCGGCATCTTGATCGAACATGGTCCTTTAGTTAATCTATCGACCATGGACTCCCTAGACCTCCTTGTCGGAATTACAGAAAATACAACTATCCCGACAAAAATATCCTACACACATGCGGGAGTGACGTGGCACATAAAAGTAACCGAGAAAGAAATATTACCCGAACCTCTCCTTTTTCCATATGTCCAAAACCCGGAACCACCATCAGAAATTTATGAAGATATCCAAAATCGCATCCAAGCAGAAATTGAACGCGAATTAATGGAAAACGAGACTCGAGAGGCATCAAGGATGAAAGCTAACATATCTATCTCGGCCCGCGATTGGTTGAGCGACGTCTCTGCCGAATCCGTGGAAAGAGCGGACACTCTCAATCTAAAGGGGAAAGTAACCATGGATACAGAATTGTTCCACCAATTGTGGAGTCTCGCGGGCGAGGGACTAAAATTGAAACCACAACCACCCACAAAAATTAAAAAAGACAAAAACAAGGGGGCCGGACCTAGCAAGAGACGCAAGGAGGAGAACCGAGAAAAATTTACGCACACAAACACACCCCTGCAGCACCCCCGGGTCACACCCCCTGCAGCAGCCCCTGGCACAGGCCCTGGACGAGCAGCTCCTGGACCAGCCCCTGGGCAAGCTATTCCTGGACCAGCCCCTGGGCGAGCTATTCCTGGCCCGGGCCCTGCCCCTACCCCTGCCCCACCCCACCCCCATGCCCCGGGCCCAAACAGCACCCCCACACCGCCGAATATTCACCCGATATCACTCCCCCTGCCCCAGGCCCTGACCGAAAAGACCTCCAATTTCACAATCACATCGAGGGGTGAAGCGCAAGCCGAAATGGAGACTCAATTTCAGGCCGACAAAGTCAACCTTGCGGCAACAAACGAGGAAGGTATAAACGAATCTTTAGCATCAATTAAAAAAAATTATTATTAAAATCAAAAGACGTGGTGCTTAGCAATATACCTGTTTCAACCGAGATACGAGATAGTCTAGGACCGGAAATATACCACCAAAAGGCCCGCCTTAGCACGCGGGAAATAAAACAGTCCACCAAAATTAAAGAAAACATACTATCCTTGGCCACAGAATCCAAAGAAACTATACAAAAACTTTCGAAAAAAAAATCTCGAGCCAAAACATTAGTAAAAAATATAAGAAAAGAGGAAATCTCCGAACAACCCCTAAGTACCGATTTAATAGCCAAAATACACAACTCGTTAGGCTTACACCCTCCCCAACTAACCCTCAAAGAAAACGAAATAATACAACTAGAAAAAATCCCAACGAGAAACCGAGCCTCTAGCTCGCGGGTCAAGCCGAAAGGAAAACTAAAAAAGAGATTTAAAAGCAAATTATCGAATTTTATGGATCTCGCTAAAATTAAACAAACTAAATTCACAAAAATAAAATTAACACATGCACCTAATTCGCCTTCATCTTTTTTAATTAAAGGAAAACACAAAACAAGGGAATTAGTCAAGGAAAACGAGGAAGAGGAAGATGAATACTTCGAGGAAGATGAAGGCCAAATTGACGAGGAAGAGGAAGATGATTACTTCGAGGAAGCCGAGGAGGAAAGTCGCATCGACCAAGAGGAGGATGAATATATAGACAAGGTCGACTACGGCGAGGACGGCGAAAATCCCGTTGTCTAGGGAGGCCGAGAGCCAATTATTTAGGCATGTATCTTTATGTTGTAATTTTGAGGACAAACAAACTTTATTATGTTTTGTACGAACATTATTATTTTATCATGGAATGTTAGAGGTTTAGGCCTTCGCGGCAAATGTAACATCGTAAAGGACACAATTGCTAAATCTAAGGCCAATGTGATTTGCCTCCAAGAAACGAAATGGGCAACCTCAAACGATTTTCAAAACCGTCGGGTCCTTCCACGTCGTTATAAAAATGCCATAACCAAGGAAGCTATCGGCTCTAGGGGGGGATTGTTACTAGCATGGGATGATACGGTCTCGCTTATCGACTCCTCCCTCTCAAACAACTGTCTAACCGCCACTTTCACCGACGAAAAAGGAAAATTCTTTTTAATATCAAACACTTATGGCCCCGCCTCGGCAAGGGGAAAGGAAGAATACATTAATGAAATAAAAAACCTTAACAATAATCCCGATTACCCGTTGATTTTAATAGGAGATTTCTGAAAGAAAATATGGCTTAAGAATTAACTTGGAAGAATTTATATAAATAGGCAAATCTGCAGTCAGAATTGGGCCGTTTAGGGAATACATTAAGAATACATTAAGAATTAACTTGGAAGAATTTATATAAATAGGAGATTTTAATAGGAGATTTCAGGCTATGGCCATGCAACACAAATAAACAATAACTAGTTTCGAAGGTTCCATTTAGGGAAGGGAACGAATGAACGGAAAGAACTTTCTCGACCCCGGGCCCGCGCAGCGGATATGTAGGCCCGGTTCGATTCCCCGATTCCCGAGATCACGCCACGACTTCGAGGGTACGATGCGAATAGAAGGACAGATTCATACCAGTGCCAAATTGATGGCACACGAAGGGTTGATCGCCGCCTTCTATTTCCTTCGGTGTCACGTTGGTGACTAGCCCGTACGTCCCATACCGCACGTCTCCCACCGTTTCGACACGCCTCGGGTTGTCTTCGTGCGTTCCATGCCCGCATGATTCCACAGCCCGTTACTCGATTACTTCTCCGGTTTGATCACAACGAAGAGCCACATGTGTCGCTCCTCTACCCGTATCCACCGTGAGTCGTAGCACCTCGGTCGCGGATGCATCTGCCTAGACGATGCACCGGCGAACTTGCATGATTGCGTTTCGATTCTCTAGACGGAGAAAACTCTTTTCTCCTTCTCTCTCAATCTCTTCGCACTCTTTCATCAAGTGATTAGAGTCTCTTAATTTCTGGATTAATTCTAAATTAACTCCATTAATTTTCTGGTTGAACTAATCTAATTATTCAACTGGTTTGACTGATGAGAGAGAGAGAAACATCCTATATATACTCCATAGGATAAGGATGGGCCAAAAGGTATGTATATCTTCTATACACCTTTTCAAACAGAAAACTGCATACACCCTTTCAGTAATCTGTCAGAACGAAAATATTAAATCGTTCCAACCGACTTTGAACATTTACGAAAGTTGTAGATAATATAATTATCTTTCCAACCCAATTTGGCCCAGCCCAATTGGAGTTCGGACCCGAAAGTTACGGCCGTTTTACTGACTGTATGTCAAACTGTCGCACCCTTTCGGTATTTCATTAGAACGATACTGATACGTCGCTCAAATGAAATATATTACAACATGAAAGTTCTAGATAATCTCATTATCTAACTAACCCAATTTGAACCATTCAAATATGAGTTTCCTGCTGAAAGTTATACCAGTTTTACTAATCTGTTTCGTATGCCCACGAACGCGTACGTTCGTTTGTCCTACGTACCATTTTAGCGATGATCCAAAACTGTATTTCCTTCAGTCTCCCACTCAGTTTCAGATTTACCTAAAAGGTACTCATGTATATTACATATACACTATATCAGAGAATCTGGCCCGCGTATCAAATACGCTAAAGCCATGCACATCCAATGTGCAAAAACTTGCAATCAAGCCCGACATAGTACGACTCGTTGTGTGACCGTGTAGGTTCGTTTAACGATGGCAGTAGGCCGTTTCCATGGCACTACAAGCCCATGAGCGGGATCTAGTCACTCCATCATGACTACCCATGTTAAAACGAAAAATGATTGTGATCATTGTGCCTATCTCGAATAGCGGTTACTAGTTCTCTTGTTTGCGATATCCGTTAATCAAAAGGCATGGTAATAGTCATCCTTATAATTTGATTAACTATACTTATTCCCCGATTCCGAGTTGATTTAACAAATTTCAATCGATATTAACCATTAATATCATTGACTCTGGCCAGAGATTTCGTTAATCGACTCATCGAGCGGCGCCTAAGAGATATCTCTTCCTTTCGGAATAAACAATTCCTATCTTGGAGACTCACATTGAATTTCGTGTTTCGGACAATACCCAATGATGACCCTTTTAACTCCCTGTTACGGTGAGCGTAAGATCATATCAAAGCATTGTGTTACGCACGTAACGCAATCAATGATCCCCTCAAGTATGAAGAATCTAAAACCCCATCCGTCACAAGTCCATCTATAATGACTAAACCATGTCATGGACTCGCGGCTTTGGTCATATCCAATACATGTAACCTAACATATATCTACGTTCCCGATTCGACAAGCATCTTGTCCCATGATTAGCAAAACATAATCATCTCCTCGGCAAACGTACTAGTGTACGCGTTCAGTCTATCCAATAATAGAAATGCTTCTCTCTTAAGCAAGCTGATCCGCGACTAGGGATGTTTAGAAATGACACTTTAAGTGTGACGGTTTCGCTGCACATTGTCCTCAACCATGTCGACGTCCACACAAGTTCAAATCAAGGTTCATGTAACAATCATATTACACAACCCCCACACTGTTTTCATATAAGGTGAATGCATATTTAATTTAAGTAAACAAAATTTTTAAAAGGAATGCATTCATATGGACTAAATATTTGGGTGATACAACGTTTACCTATGGGTATCTCCATACCCATAACCTGCGAGGACTATCGTATTAGATAACTACACTCTACTCTCTTCTTCCTCCTCTAGGTATCTCCATACCCATAGTCATCGCATGACAGTCACGCGCGACTAGAGAGAGCGGTCTTGTAAACGGGTCCGCACGTTCCCGCTAGTGTTAATCATCATCAGGATTGGAACATTTCCAATACCTACGATCACATCTTTTCATAAAATTTCATGGATCAAATGAAATTTTCTGAGTATTGGCTAGAAGTGGTTGTGACCTCGGCATTTTTGGCTTGTACTATTGCGTCTCACGCAATAAACAACCATAAATCCGATAACTCGTGACTACTAGAGTTTGGTCATGTATCCTTGATCCATACCACTTCCTTTTGCGATTAATAACCGCAATATACTCGCCACCGTAAATAGAATCATAAACTATTGGTCTTGTGGAACCTTTCCACATAACCGTGTTTTCATTTAAGCAAAACATGTACACACTTTGTGATCGAAAGTCGTGCTACATATTTGGACGTGCTTCATCTTTGGAAACTGTTGTTTGTTATAACTCTTTATAACCAACACGTCCTCCACACCATTATAGATAATAAATCCTGAATTCTTTCGCAAAGTATTCACGGATAAACTTCACATCTATCAATACAAATCCCGATGGGTTTTAAATATACATAACCATTATGTATATATTTGTATAACCATTATACAATCACAAGAGTTAGTCTCATGTAATCGAATTACATTCAAACTCATGTGATTCCCATGAATTTTATTGACGGTGAACTAGACGCTTTATTTGTATGACAGATAGCCACATACATATCATGACAGATATAATAGATCCTAACATCAAATGTAAGGCATCATATTATTACTTTTCGCGCTGCTTGATGTCTCACATCGAGCCGTTGAAAATTTCTGCCATTCGACATTTCGATTTATCTCCTCCAAGGAGTTTACATGTTGAAAACCATTTTCAACAATATGTCGATATATGTGCTATAACATAGAACGAGGAACTTCTTAGATCTATCCTATAGATCTTCACGCTTAATTCATAAGCGGCCTCGTCTAAATCCTTTGTCGTTACAAGAAATATAACGCAGCTCCCACTAACCTTCATGTGTACACAAAGTTTCCTTTCATTTCGACAATTTTATAACAGTTTATAATTTTGTCAAAACGAATATTCCAATTCCGAGAAGCTTTCTCTAATCCATCATATGGATCGTTAAAGCGTGCATATCTTATCCCCGATTCTTATGAATCGACAAAACCGTAAGGTTGTGTCAAGTACACATCCTTTCATAAAATTTCTGTCAAGAAATTCGGTTTTGACATCCATTTTGCCACATCACATAGTCATAATACGCGACCATGACAAGCAGAATTTCGAGAATGGGAAAACATGGCAACAAGCGAAAACGTTTCTTCATAGTCCGACTATGAATTGCATGAAACTTTTCGCAAAAAGCCTCGTTTTACATATATGCGTATTCCTATCCATGTCGGTTCTTCATCTTGAAAAACCCACTCACATTTCACGGGTCTAACCCAGAAAGTAATGAAATCAAGTTCCGAACTTGATAATTTACATGGATCGAATCTCAGATTTCATGACACCATGTCATGTGGAATCAACTTTTCATAGCATCCTTGTAGGATATCGAATCATCATATGATTTCGATCTATCATCATTAGCCTCGATAAATCCGTATTTACCGGCTTATGATATAGCCTACTTGATCTACGAAAAATTCCTTTGTATGTTCGACTTGCGTTCATCAACTCTTGATGAAGCCATGTCAACTTTCATCGGTACAATGTTCATTTTCAAATCACGAACTCTTTCGAGATTTATTCTACTCCCACTAGCCCGCATAGAGATAAATGGCACCAAGTTCCAAACTTGTGCGCATCTAGTCCTCCTCCAAGAAGGTATCTCTTCGAGCCACGAAAATCTCATTTTCGTCGGGACGTTAGAACTAATACCCTTTAGTTTCCTTAAGGATAAATGAACAATTTCCAGATTTGGGATTGAGTTTGACCGAAACAAATTTCGAAATACACTCACATCCTCAAATCTGTACAAGTGACAACTTCGGAACCATTCCGATCCATATCTCATATGGCGTCTTTTGTACCAATTAGAAGGTTTATGATTCATATCTTATATGCAACCATTCATTAGTGCCGCTGTCTCAAGGGCGTATCCCCAAAACATTTTGGGAGATCCTATTGACTTATCATTTATCGAACCATGTCCAACATGCGTTCATTTCCTCTTTTCGGACACATCTCAATGTTCCGAATAAAGGCAATCGTGAAACGATTCCACAATCTTAAATGATCATCAATATTCATAACTCAAATATTGCCTCTTCGATCCTATCGAAAGGTTTAGCTCAAATACTCGCCTTCTCGATCCTATCGAAAAGCTTTGATTTTCTTGCTTAGTTGATTTCGTATTTCGTTTTTGAAACTCTTTGAACTTTTCAAAAGTCTCCGTTTCGGCACGCATTAAATAGATATTTTCATATCTACTTTAACCGTCCATAAATGTAACAAAATACCGATAGCCTCCTCTTGCCTCGGAACTTATCGGATCATCTACATGTGAATGTAAGTTCCAATAATTCGTTGGATCTTTCTCCAACCTTTGGAGAATGATGCCCTTTGTCGTCTTGCCTAATAAATAATTATCGCATTAATCAATCGAATTTAATTCGAATGATTCTAGCAATCCATCATATGGAATCTAGATACGCGAATCTCGTTTATATGGCCAAGACGGCAATGCCAAAAGAAGCAATCAATCTCTTGGTTTAATCCTCCTCGGATTTCACCATTATTTGAGTCATTAGTTTGGACAACTCCTTGTCCGAACTCTCCATTTTGGAAAATATTTTCCCAAAATACCCTTAGACATACATTTCTTTCGATCCCGCTTTTGAATTACAAGGACATCCACGCATCTATATGCATTGGATTCCTCGGATACTCCGAGCATCTCCAATTCAAATTTAAATCGCATCTCATGCAATTTCGGGATCGACTTATCTATCGAATGCATATGATATTAGGTCACGACGATCAAATCTCGTACCATCAACACACGAGTGTTAATCCAAGACCCATAAGGCGTCTCAAAATTAACCTACTCTTTGAGCCGCATTGAATCATTCAACGCGCTCTAGCTCTTGAAACTATTTCATGAGCGCTGTGTTTTACTTTCATATACACCCGAATTCTCAAAACAATTTTGAGAATATGCGTCTATACATGCCACCACAAGGCACATAATATCGTTCGATTCCTTCTTAAAGTTTATCGAACCCGGCTTTCTCTAAAGCCAATGCCTCGAGCCCCGAATCTACCATTTCCGTGTCCAACACGTTCCTTTAAGTCTAAAAACTATTCTTTGACTATCAAGGTTAATAACGGTAATTCCGGCCCAAAAGCCATCTATCATATCGATCTCATCAATATATTTGGTGTTGCTTGAAAACATAATTCTAAACGGATGATGAAGATTAACTCCTAACCGTGCGTACTTAATCTATATGCTTATATGATGAATATATGAATGTGTTATTTTTATCGAATCGATAACCCTCATACCGATACGGGACTCCAAGTCCATAACACTCAAGACCCATATTTTACGATCCTCCCACAAGTTGCTTTGGCAGACGAGTGGGATCACGCTATTTAGGTAGGATTATATCCAATCGCATCCAATGCGACTCTCGAACCTTTATAGGATTTCGGTGATGGATCGTATCCTATACAATCCCAGTTCCGTGTGTGCATCCTATCTATGCCCCGAACTTCCAATCAAGTCGGTTTTGGCCTCAACCCTTACTGGCTTGAACGGTTAAGTCACGACCATACTCATCGTATCGTTCAAATAAACTACTAATAAGTCGGCTTTGGCCTTAACCCTTATCAGTCCCTATTTAACGCTTGCCACCCCGTCGATGACTACAATAACCCATGTCGGCTTTGGCCTTAACCCATGTGAGACGTAGTACCGATCATAGTGGTTGTGAATATGGAAGGCATTTCCATGACTTAAATATTATGAGGGATCATGCCATTGCATGTTTCTAAATTCGTGACATAATCATATTATATCACTATCACAAGATTTGTAAATGCATATGATTTATTTAGGGAGATTAATTATTCTAAATAATTAATTATCTAATAGGCTAGAATGTTTGATGCCGATCAAATCGATATAAAGAACTCAAAATTCCGAGCTTCGTAGCCAAAGTTATCGCGAAAACAAAAACAGCATCCAGAGAAGGGTCCGTTATAACGGACTTCCCCATCCGTTGTAACGCAAGGGCCGTGGACGCGTCCGGGACGCCAAAAACTGCCCCCGGGGCGGCAGAAAACCTGTTTTTCTGCACCCTTTCGTTATTTCATTAGAACGACACTAATACTTCACTCAAATAAAATATATTACAACATGAAAGTTCTAGATAATCTAATTATCTAACCAAAACAATTTGAACCATTCAAATCGGAATTTTCTACTGAAAGTTATACCAGTTTTAGTAAAATACGAACAAACGAAAAGGTAAGTATATCCAATATACACATTTTCAACCAGAAAACTACAGACACCTTTTCAGTATTCTGTTGAAACAAAAATATTAAATTGTTCCAACCGACTTTGAACGTGAACAAAAGTTCTAGATAATCTTATTATCTAATTAACCCAATTGGATTGGACTCAATTGGAGTTTCTATGCGACACATACGGACATTTTAGTCTCTGTATGTCAAACAGTCGCACCCTTTCAGTATTCCATAAAAACGACACTGATAATTCGCTCAAATGAAAAAAACTTTCTGTATCAAAGTCATAGATAATCTCATTAGCTAACTACACCAATTTGATCCAATCAATTTGGAGTTTCCCACTGAAAATTATCTTAGTTTTACTCACTGTTTCGTATTCTAACTTTCTGCAGATTTTGCCGTTTCGTCCGTTTTCGCTCGTTTCCAAAACGATAAATCATGAAACTTTTTCATGATCATTCCTAGAAACTCTCAATCAACTTTTGATCGATCTCTAGCGAATTCCACTTGTGATTTTAACGGAATTTGACTTTCTCTATATGTAACATCATGCAAACGGGTACGAACTTTGATAACCCGTGCGTATATCTAATATACGACTATGATTCGACCCTCGAATCGATGGCGATCGCTCTGATACCACTGTTGGGAATATCCTCTACCCCGGGCCCGCGCAGCGGATATGTAGGCCCGGTTCGATTCCCCGATTCCCGAGATCACGCCACGACTTCGAGGGTACGATGCGAATAGAAGGACAGATTCATACCAGTGCCAAATTGATGGCACACGAAGATTGATCGCTGCCTTCTATTTCCTTCGGTGTCACGTTGGTGACTAGCCCGTACGTCCCATACCGCACGTCTCCCACCGTTTCGACACGCCTCGGGTTGTCTTCGTGCGTTCCATGCCCGCATGATTCCACAGCCCGTTACTCGATTACTTCTCCGGTTTGATCACAACGAAGAGCCACATGTGTCGCTCCTCTATCCGTATCCACCGTGAGTCGTAGCACCTCGGTCGCGGATGCATCTGCCTAGACGATGCACCGGCGAACTTGCATGATTGCGTTTCGATTCTCAAGATGGAGAAAACTCTTTTCTCCTTCTCTCTCAATCTCTTCGCACTCTTTCATCAAGTGATTAGAGTCTCTTAATTTCTGGATTAATTCTAAATTAACTCCATTAATTTTCTGGTTGAACTAATCTAATTATTCAACTGGTTTGACTGATGAGAGAGAGAGAAACATCCTATATATACTCCATAGGATAAGGATGGGCCAAAAGGTATGTATATCTTCTATACACCTTTTCAAACAGAAAACTGCATACACCCTTTCAGTAATCTGTCAGAACGAAAATATTAAATCGTTCCAACCGACTTTGAACATTTACGAAAGTTGTAGATAATATAATTATCTTTCCAACCCAATTTGGTCCAGCCCAATTGGAGTTCGGACCCGAAAGTTACGGCCGTTTTACTGACTGTATGTCAAACTGTCGCACCCTTTCGGTATTTCATTAGAACGATACTGATACGTCGCTCAAATGAAATATATTACAACATGAAAGTTCTAGATAATCGCATTATCTAACTAACCCAATTTGAACCATTCAAATTTGAGTTTCCTGCTGAAAGTTATACCAGTTTTACTAATCTGTTTCGTATGCCCACGAACGCGTACGTTCGTTTGTCCTACGTACCATTTTAGCGATGATCCAAAACTGTATTTCCTTCAGTCTCCCACTCAGTTTCAGATTTACCTAAAAGGTACTCATGTATATTACAGTTGTCACTGCCATCGAGTTATGATTCGTTCATTTCGCATTTCCACATGTCAGACATGCAAAGGACCATTCCCCAGCTCTTCGGCATGCTCAGAACATTCGAAAGCGACCAGAAACCGCGGTACATGAAGTCTAGGACTTCGGAGGTATTGGTGGTTCACGGGAAGAGTCCAAACAATGGGAACAAGAACAAGAAGAGGAAGGCAAAGGGCAACAAGGTTGCGCCTAAGCCCGTGAGCAAGAAATCCGAGGATGACAAGAAGTGTTTCCACTGTCTCAAGTAGGGGCATTGGAAGCGTGATTGCGAGATCTTCCTGAGGGAGAGCAAGCAAAAGACCGCTTCCTCGGACACACCGGCATCAGGTATTTCCGTTATCGATTCATATTTTTTTACTTTATCATCATGGGTGTTGGACACTGGATGTGGGACTCATATTTGTAATAATATGCAGGGCCTAAGAAGTAGAAGATCGTTGATTCGGGGCGAAGTTGATTTACGCGTCGGGAATGGAGCTCGAGTAGCAGCATTAGCCGAAGGGACGTATGATTTAACTTTGCCAAATGGACTTATTTTAGTTTTGAATAATTGTTGTTATGTACCTACTTTGAGTAGGAATATTATTTCTGTTTCGACACTTATTGCGGATGGATATGAATTAGTTATTGGTACTAATGATTGTTTTATTCGCAAGAATGACATTTTCTTTAGTAATGTTCTAGTTGAAAATGGTTTATATGTCTTGGATTTAGAAAATAACAACAATAATCAGTCCATTTATAACATAAATACCACTCAAACAAATGAAACATACTCATGGCATTGTCGTCTCGGACACATAAACGAGAAACGCATTGCTAGACTCCAAAAGGATGGAGTACTAGATTCTTTTGATTTAAAGTCAATAGAAAATTGCGAATCTTGTTTGATGGGTAAGATGACAAAGACACCTTTTTCCAAGAAAGGAGAAAGATCGAAAGATGTATTGGCCCTCATACATTCCGATGTATGTGGACCGATGAGTGTCGAGGCTAGAAATGGGTATCGCTACTTCGTGACTTTTACTGACGATTATAGTAGATATGGATATCTATACTTAATGCGTCACAAAAGTGAAACTTTTGAGAAATTCAAAGAGTTTCAACACGAGGTAGAACTTCAACTGGGCAAGAAAGTAAAAGCCATTCGATCGGATCGAGGTGGCGAATACTTGAGCTATGAGTTTGAGGACTATCTTCGAGATTGTGGTATAGTATCACAATGGACTCCACCCGGTACACCCCAATGGAATGGAGTGTCCGAGAGGAGGAATCGGACTTTGTTAGACATGGTTCGCTCGATGATGAGTCGAACAGATTTGCCAAAGTCATTTTGGGGTTTCGCGCTTCAAACGGCCGCTCATATACTGAATAGAGTTCCGTCCAAATCGGTTGAAAAGACACCATATGAGTTATGGCATGGCAAGGTGCCATCATTGTCTTATCTTAAGATTTGGGGTTGCGAGGCATACGTCAAAAGGTTATTGACGGAAAAACTCGAGCCAAGATCAGACAAATGTTTATTTGTGGGGTATCCTCAAGAAACAAGAGGATACTACTTTTACTTGCCGAACGAAAACAAGGTTTTCGTGGCTCGACGTGGACACTTCTTAGAGAAGGAATTCCTAGATCGTCAAGCCAGTGGGAGTAAAATTGATCTCGAAGAAATTCGAGAACCACAACGTGAACAGGTTGATTTGGAACAAGATTCTGAGTTACCATTGGATGGTGAACCAGAATCTAATACACAAGCTCTACGTAGATCTGGTAGGATTCGTCAAGAACCTGAGAGATATGGATTTCTCATTAGTAATGACGATGATGAGTTGACTCTAGATGATGAGCCAACCTCCTACAAATGTGCTATGTCTAGTTTGGATTCCTCGAAATGGCATGACGCCATGAAAACCGAGATCCAGTCCATGTATGATAATAAGGTTTGGAATCTTATTGATCTACCTAATGGTGCTAAGACCGTTGGGTGCAAATGGGTTTTCAAGAAGAAAACCGACATGGATGGTAATGTACACACTTTTAAAGCAAGACTGGTGGCGAAAGGTTTCAAGCAAATTCATGGTATAGACTATGATGAAACGTTTTCTCCAGTAGCCATGTTTAAAAGTATTCGCATTCTTTTAGCGATAGCTGCATATCACGATTATGAGATATGGCAGATGGATGTCAAAACCGCTTTCCTTAACGGGAACCTTACCGAGGATGTGTATATGACACAACCCGAGGGTTTTGTCGATCCAAAGAATACGAATAAAGTGTGCAAGCTTATGAGATCCATTTATGGATTAAAACAAGCATCTCGTGCGTGGAACATACGATTCGATGAGGTTATCGCAAAGTATGGTTTCATTCAAAATATCGAGGAACCTTGTGTATACAAGAAATTCAGTGGGAGTTCGGTTGTATTCCTCATCTTGTACGTGGACGACATCTTACTCATTGGAAATGACATCCCGATGCTTAACCAGGTTAAGGCATATTTGGGTAGTCAATTCGCAATGAAGGACTTAGGAGAAGCTGCCTATATTTTAGGTGTGAAGATCTATAGAGATAGATCGAGGAGACTTCTCGGACTAAGTCAAAGTACATATATTGACAAAGTGATAACTAGGTTTCACATGGAGCAATCCAAGAAAGGATTTCTGCCAATGTCACATGGCATCACTCTCACTAAGGCTCAGTGTCCTTCAACGGACGCTGAACGTGAGCGAATGAGTCGGATCCCATACACTTCGGCTATAGGATCGATCATGTATGCCATGATATGTACTAGACCAGATGTCGCATATGCGTTGATTGTGACTTCCCGCTATCAGTCTGATCCCGGGGAAGCTCACTGGTCCGCAGTCAAGAGCGTTCTTAAGTATCTCAGGAATACTAAAGATATGTTTCTTGTCTATGGTGGTTCGGAAAGAGATCTGATTATCCAAGGATATACAGATGCTAGTTTCCAAACTTGCCCGGACGATTTCCAATCTCAAAGTGGTTACGTCTTTACGCTCAATGGGGGAGCTGTTGTTTGGAAAAGCTCCAAACAGAAGACGGTGGCTGATTCTACAACTGAAGCGGAATACATCGCGGCTTCAGAAGCCGCAAAGGAGGCTGTATGGCTACGACAGTTCGTGATGGAACTTGGCATTATGCCAAGTATCTCGGGTCCCATGGATGTCTATTGTGACAATAACGGAGCAATAGCACAATCTAAGGAACCGCGAGCGCATCATCGGTCCAAACATGTACTCCGACGTTACCACTTGATTCGTGAGATTACGAAGAGAGGTGACGTGAAAATAATGAAGATACCTACTGAGGATAACGTGGCCGATCCATTTACGAAGCCACTATCACGTGCCAAGCATGAGCAGCATGCTAGGGCGATAGGATTGGGATATCTATCGCAGTGTTAGATTGGGTGTTTTATTTATGTTTCTTATTGTATACGGGGATTTGATCTGCCTAGTGCAAGTGGGAGAACATTTATTATGCCCTAGGCGTGTTATTGGGATTGTATTTGTTTATGAGACAGATATTTAAATTATTATTCATCATATGACCTAAACCTTCATATTTCAAATATTTTAAATAACAAGAAAATGTGTGAGAGGTTATTCGATTATAATAATCGGATAGACCTTGAATTTTATTCTAGTTTAGTGCATCGAGTCAGTTGAGAATAATATGTTGCATGGCCTTAGTCTGGCATATTGATTCGTCAATTGAATGATAGTAAAACCACTAAACGGGATGAATATAATTCTAAAACGTCCCTCGTGTATAAAGTTGTTCATAGATTTGAACCAGGTAGTCCATTCACTGAATGGAGACTTTTACATACACTGGCATATTCGTTGATGAGATGATCAGGTTTTACTGATCTGAGACGGTAGCGTCGATTCTAGAATATGGATATACGCGGCGTCGTATATTGGACTGACCACTATATGAGTTTGTGACATGGTTAGAGTCATTGGAGACAAACTCATATCCAGATAGTGCGTTTTAGTGCTTCATACTTGAGTGATCTCACGGATACCTAGTATGTGAAAAAACAATGCTTTGATGTAATTAACCCTACGCGTAACTGTGTAGCAGAGATTATTATTGAGTATTGTTTTTAGCATAGGCAAAGGATGTGAGGTTGCAAGATAGGAATTGTTCCTTTCTAACCTTGATAAAGGATAGAGGGAGATATCTCTCGGGCCCCTCGATTGAATTGAGATTGATGAAATGCTTGGCCAAGCTCGATGGAACTCAATAGAGTTCGCATTGTTATTATCAATCTAATTCTTATCGAGAAAAGAGTATATCTGATCAAAAGAAAAGAGGATGACTTGAAGTTTTAAACTTCACCGTGACTCCTTTGATCGGAAGATATCGCGAACAAGATGACTAATAACACTTATCTGAGCTAGGTAAGAAGATGTACTGCATCTTCATAAAGGTGTTCTCCACCTTTTTCGTGCTAATTCTGGGTAGGTATTAACGGCAGTCTAGTGCTCGCAATACCTTGTGGATTGCTGCCATATCCACTGCCAGTCCTAGACGAACCTACAACGGTCACACCAAGATTTCGTAACATATCGGATTCTCAAGATAAATGCTCACCAATACGTTTGTTGGACAAACAAAATGAAATCACGTGTGATTAGATCTCACGACATATGTTGGACATATGGCCAAGTTGATTAAGTCTTAATCCAAGAGGGAGTTTGAAAGAAAATATGGCTTAAGAATTAACTTGGAAGAATTTATATAAATAGGCAAATCTGCAGTCAGAATTGGGCCGTTAATATTATTAGGGATTTAACCAAATTTCAGCCTATTAGGCTTTATCCTAATTCGGGCCCATTAAGATTATTAATCTTTATTTAACCTAATTTCGGCCTATTATATTCTGACCTAATTTTGCCTATAAATATATATTCTGATTTCGATTTTCTCTCTCCTAAGAATTCATTCTGACCTAATTCTGGCCGCCAAATATTCTGACCAATTCTGGTGAGATTCAAGGAGAGAAATTTGAGCAAAACTTTGAGAGAAATCAATCGTGACGGCGACTAGAACGACGTTGGCGATTCCGATCAGACGAAATCAAGGTGGACACGAGTAGAGGGATTGCACGAGCACTCCTTGGAGAAGGTTCACTGATTTGGAGTAGAAGGCATCACGTACTAACTTGTACGAGGTAAAATTCTGAACAACTCTTCCTTTTTCGTGGTTTTTCGAACGTGATCCAGGTAGAATTAGGTTATACATGTGTAAATAATTCCGCTGCACAACTATAATTCATGTGTATAACCCTACAATTTCAACCTAATAAGGTCACGAGAGGACACCACCTCCAATACAATTAACACTCGACTAATTCTCAAATTCGACGAAGCCATCAACGCGGCACAATTAATTGAGATCCCTTTGATCAGGAGAAAATACACATGGTCCAACAAAAGAGAGAACCCGACTCTTGTGCGTCTTGACCGAGCCTTCATATCCAAACACACTTTTTTCGAGAATACGGATACATCGCTCCGTGACCTCCCAATGGTAACCTCGGATCACTCCCCCATTCTTCTCACGATAAAGACTAATAGACCGCGAGCTCCGAAACTCTTTCGGTTCGAGAGAGCTTGGTTGAACCTCCCCTCCACGCGTCAAATTGTGGTCGACTCTTGGCCCGATGACCACTCCGACAACGGGAATCCACTAGACCGACTTAATCGGGGGCTCAAGACATCACGAGGAAAATTCAAAGAATGGGCAAAACTCCATTATAAACCCAACCCTATAATGGAGGATTGCAAACTTTTAATCAAGATTCTCGACTTGGCTGAAGAATCAAGGACACTCTCCTTAGACGAAAGACACCTCAGGATCGCGACGAAGGAGAAACTTTTTGATTTGATCAATCAAAAAGAAGTGATGTGGCAACAAAGGAGCTCATGCACATGGCTCAAATTAGGAGATGCGAATACAAAATATTTTCACGCCATTGCCTCCGCAAAAAATAAAGGAAATAAAATAACGTCCATTCTAGTTGATAATGTGGGGATCACGGATCCGGAGGAAATTATGGCAAGTTTTGACGAATACTACGAAAATATTTCAGGCCGTTCGGACACCGATCCGTCGACCCCGAGTTTCTTGCCGGTAACCCAAATCGAAACCGAGACCGCTAACCGCACCGCCGATCTCCGGGAACTAGACAATCCGTTCACCATAGAGGAAATTGAGACGACGATTATGGATATGAAGAAAGGGAAAGCGGTAGGAACCGAAGGTTTTCCAATAGAATTCTACCAAAAATACTTCGATATTTTCAAACCGATCCTTCATGATCTTTTCAAGGGATTCTACGAAAACAACTTAAGACTAAAAGCTCTCAACGAAGCATTCATATCACTTATTCCAAAAAAAGAAGGGGCCACGGAGAGAAAAGACTATAGGCCAATTAGTGTAATTAACACGCTAGGAAAAATAATTTCTAAAGTGCTTGCTAACCGCCTACAACCAAAAATGGAGAAGCTCATACATCGAGACCAAGCGGCGTTCATAAAAAATAGATCAATAGGCGAGGTGTTTCTATCGACGCGGGAACGTTTAAGCGCGGCACACAAAAGAAAGATACCAACTATCATGATGAAAATTGATTTCAATAAGGCTTTTGATACAATTTCGTGGACATATCTCCGAAAAGTTCTAGAAGAGAGGAATTTCCCGCCGAGATGGACCGAATGGCTCCGGAGTCTATTGGGCTCGGCCTCGTCGAGGATCAAACTCAACGGGAAATTAGGAAAAAATCCCCTCATAAAAGAGGAGTTAGACAAGGAGACCCCCTATCCCCGATGTTATTCAATCTAGTAGCCGACTCGCTTCAACTTTTTCTCCAACGCATCAACCACCTCATGCACTCCCCCGTTCGGTTCGCCCCAAGGGCATTTCAATATGCGGACGACACAATACTATTTGTAGAGGCGGACCCGACAAATCTCAAGATCCTTTCGTACGCGTTGAGCCTCTTCCAAAAAATTTCGGGGTTACACATCAATTGGGATAAATCTAAATTTGTCCCAATAGCCATCCCCGACGAGCTTCATGCCACAATGGCGAGGATTCTAAGATGCGAAAAGCAGGACCTACCGATAACCTACTTAGGCATGCCCCTTAATATTAAAAAACCAAGGAAAATAGATTTCATACCGTTAATCAAAAAAATGCAAAACCGGTTATCGGGATGGAAAGGAAAGTGTCTCTCACTAGGAGGCCGTTTAGTGCTTGCGAAATCGGTGCTTAATGCAGTACCTACTTATTTCATGCAATGCTTTAAATTGCCGAAGTGGGTTATAAAGGAATTGAATAAGATTACAAGGAATTTTCTTTGGAGAGGAGACAAAAATTGTCTCGGTGACCATTGCCTTGTCAAATGGTCCAAAATTTGTCTTCCTAAAGCAAATGGCGGGATCAGTCTAATAGACCTACAAACACACAATGAAGCGCTCCTACTAAAATGGCTTTGGAAACTCTCCTCGAATCACGACGACATGTGGGGTCAAACTATAAGGGAAATATATGGCGTCATCGACCCATCAAGTTTTGCCTCCATCCCCGACACTCACTCCTCGTACTTCATCAAGGACCTCCAAAAACTAACTTCTCATTTCCGGGTGGCCAAAACAGACAACCCACAAACCGGAGCTCCGGTTTGGCTCGGAAATGATAAATTCTCAACATCCGCATCCTACCATTTTTTCGTTAACCCGGGGGTCCTTAAACGTTGGAACGAGCAACTATGGAAAATAAAAGCACCCACCAAAGCGATTTTCTTCGCATGGCTTGCGATTAATGATAAAATACTTACAAGAGATAATCTCGCTAAAAGGAATTGGCCGAACGTACAAAATTGCCAAAATTGCAACATGGAAAGCGAAACGGCAACTCACCTATTATTCTACTGTAGGTACGCCAAACAAGTATGGAGCACGTTGAGACACCCGGTGCCAACCAACATAACGGCCCCATCCTCCGTACTACATCTCTGGATATCTATGAGAGACCGCGAGTCCGGAGAGGATCGTAAAATCTTCGACACGCAATTCGTAGCTACCATCTGGGGGATATGGAAGGAAACAAACGCTCGTATTTTTAAAGCAATACACACCGACGCTACAACGACGGCAACAAGAATAATACAAGAAGGCAACCAATGGTCACGTTTTTGCTAAAGACGTACTCAACCATTATTTACTGTTTAGGGATTAGTCCCAATCTTGTTTTTACATTATTTTATGTAAAAGCTTAACACAATGTATTAAACTCTGCTTTAATATATTAAAAAAAGCTATAAGCTTTTTTAGTTCTCAAAAAAAAAATTTGTTGGGGTTTTATTTATTTATTTTTTTTTGAAAAACTAAAGAGGCGAAGCTCTTTTAATATATTAAAGCAGAGTTTAATACATTGGTGCGATTTTACATGATAAATGTAAAAAAGAAGTTTCGCAAAAATAAATTATAATTGCAAAAGTAAGATACATGCCGAGAGATGGTGCTTTCGGCCATCCTTAGACGAACGCAACCTCCCTCCGCCCTTGGTTTGCCACGCGAGCTCGGATTGTCATCGAAGCTGTCGCCGTCGCTGTCGCGGCCCGTCGCTCTCGGACTCGCCCCCAGACTCGCCCCAGACTCGGCCGTCGCTCTCGGCCTCGCCCCGGACTCGGCCCAGACTCGTCCCAGACTCGCCCCAGACTCGGCACCAGCCTCGCGATTGTTCGATTTCCCTTTTTCCCTTCCCGCTTTTTCCTTTCGAGTTTTTGCTCTTCGAGGAGCTCCAAAGTCCGCCGCCGCCGCCCCCAGACTCCCCCCGACTCGCCCGTCGCTATCGCCCTCTGATCTCCGCCTGGCTGCCGCTGTCGCCGTCGGATCTCCGCCTCGCTGTCGCTGTCGCTGCCGGATCTCCGTTGTCGGATCTCCGCCTCGCCCTCGCTGTCGCTGTCGCGGTCGCCGTCGGATGTCGGATCTCGGTCTCGGATCTCCGTCAGGGGCTGTCGCCCGTCGCTCTCGAGGTTTGCCTCCACCCCGAAATCGCCACGAAATCGCCCCTCGCCACGAAATCGCCACGAAATCGCCCCTCATACTGAATACAACCCACGTCTAATTCGTCCTCCTTCTTTTCCAATACCTCATCGAGCAACTCTGCCATCACATCTCTCTCAACTTCACTGTGATCCTCTAGATTTACCATTTCTCCATCAGATTCAGAGTCGTAGAAGGAGTCCAACAGATCGGCCAGGTCATCAGAGTCTTCTGATGATGTGGAGTCCAGTCGCCCGTCACCCACGAAATCGCTCATCGCCTACACCACTGGCTAGGGTTTGCCTCCCGTCGCCTCGGTTTTCCACGGTTTTCCTCCCGCTCGCCTCGGTTTTCCTCCCGTCGTCGTCGCGCCGTTCGCCTCGCAAAGGTTATCCAGGAGCTGGCGTGAGAGAGGAGGGGGTGGAGGCGGCGGCTAGGGTTTGCCTCCACCCCACAGTCGCCTCGGCTTTCCTCCCGAGTTTTCGCTCTTCGGCGGCTAGGGATGATTTGATATTTAAATTTATGTTTTAACTATTCGTTGGGGTTTTATTTAGAAAGCCCCCTTCTGCAATCTCTTGCGTATGTTCAATCTTTTTTGTTTTGTATTTTTGTTGCTTGGTTCTTTGGTCGAATTACTAAATTGATAATATTTGAGTGCTCAATTGGTGCTTATAGAACTAAATATTGGTCAAATGACTAAAAAGAAAATGCTTAGTGTGTGCACCCACTACACACTCAAATTTAACAGAGACATGATAACCGGGGTCCCGACTTTTCTAATTTCCTGCAATTTTTTTTGATGGGGTGAACCGCCAAATGTCGAGGTTAGAAATTTTATTTTATTTTTTTCACTTCAACTAGATAGTGTGCCACACCAGAATTTCAATTTGTGAAATTGATCATTTTAAAATATGCAAGTAATTTTACATATCAGAAATGTGTTTTTTTATCATTCCTCAGAAGGTGAAGTAAATTAATCAATTTATTAATATTCCTATTTGTTGAGAAATTCTGAGCCAGGTATTTCCTTACCACCAGCATGCTAGTACCGTTACATGTACCAGTACTAGTAAGGTAAATTTCTTCAGGGTACTACTCTATACTAAAATCATTTATCCTTTTTAGAAAATAGGTAGAAGTGAAATGGTGAATGTTTGGAATATATCTTTCGCATATTTATATGTGAATAATTGCCATGTATATTTATATATTTAAATTGACCCGAACATTATTGATTATATATACATACTTTAGATATCCAATTGCATTTGTATGTTATTCATTTTAGGTACAAATTAGCGAAATTCTGTTCATTTCTGAATTTGATTAATGGAGTTGATGAATGTAACCAAATATATTATAAGAGTTTCCAATAAAGAGGTTAATCGAAACATAACATATTGATATTTTGGAGTTGTGTTTTGTTCTAATTTGGACATATTGAATTTCAGCAGAAAATTTGAACACGGCATAAATTTTAGTGATCTCACGTCAAATTTACCCTCCATTTTATAATTGGAAAAATTCAGTGAGAGAGATCGAGGTTATAGTACAGAAAACGTATTTTAAATTGTAGAGGGTCTTATTTAAAAAGTCGCCTTGTGGCAATATCTACCTAATTTGTTAATATATATATATCAGAGCCCTCATAGGAGTGAGGAGCAAATTTCAAATCTATCGCAATTGAGTTTATCGCCAAATTTGGAGGTTAGAATTTTTTCTTTTTTCTTTTTCATTGCAATTATATAGGGTGCTAAAATAGAATTTCAATTAGTAAAATTGATCATTTCAAAACTTGCAAGGAATTTTATTCAACATAAATATGTATTTTTCATCATTTTGTCAAAAGCTGAAGTAAATTAATCAATTTATTAAAATTAAATTTGTTTTTGAGACATTCTGTACCAACTATTATCTTACTAGTAAGGTATATTTCGTAAGGGTAGCAGTCTATACTGAAATCATCGATCCTTCTTTTTACTTTTTTCTTTTTTAAATTTTCTTTTAGGCTTTGCGCTTATGGTATAATCATTTATCATCACTTGAGGGTATAGAGATCTTAAAGCGAATTAAGGTCTGTAGTTTCACTCAATATATATTTGTAGTTCTATAACAATATAAATGTCATACTTATATCGGTGTTCTATTATTTGTGGTGGTATCTAGACTTGAGCTGGAACCAGCTCAAGGAAACTACATTTGAGCCTCTTGGGTATTGCCAAGAAGTGCAGGTACAAAAAATACATAAATGACCTCTCACATTTAAACTAAAAAAAATTGGTCTAAAAATAATGACATATTTTTTATTTATTTTAGTACCTCGCTCTCGAAGGAAATGAGATATCATCACTTGCTACCTTACCGGTTCTCCAAAATTTGAAGGTACCTTGATCTAATCATATTCATTTTATATTACATGATTCGTCTAAACTGATCAGGCCACTAGAAAAATAAAAGAATGATGTTTGAATAGAACAAATTAATTGTCGATACTTTTTTTTTTTTTGAAAAATAGAAGCGAAGCTTCTTTTGATATATTAAAGCAAGTTTAATACATCGTTGTAATTTTACATGGTAATGTAAAAAGGCCTAATCTAATTGTCGATACTTATTTCCATTTTTTCATTTTCATAACATTCTATGTATATATGTCTGTGTGTGGTATGTGCAATTGGATCCAATTGTGTAATTATGGATCAATTAGGAATCAGTTATGTCTCAATGAATCCTCTTTTTTTTGCAACTTCGGAAAAATAACGCTGCTACAAAAAGAAAAGAATGAAGCCTGAAATGAATAAAATGGTTTTCAGAATATACTGGTACCAGTATTTGTACCAAAAACTGTTATTTTGAACTTTCGTACTTGTTGTCACAACTTAAAATTATTTCTTTTCCATTTTCATTTTAATTCTATGTTTCCTATTTGGGCAGACCCTAGATGCTAGTAGCAACAAAATATCTACACTGAAGCACTTCCCGTATCTACCTTCCCTTGAGGTATAACACTGTACTTTAAAAAAAATCATATATAGTAAAAAGAAAAAATTATGATGTTTTCAATGATTCAATCCACCGTGGTGCGACTTTTGGTGACGATTTAGCTGGAACCAAGTTGTTTTTGTGCGTTGATCCCGGCATGATTTCGTTTATCAGTCTTTGAGTCTTCTTACTATCTTTTGTGTTACAAACAGAACTAGCATTCAAATATCACAGTGTATACCAATAGCCTTTAGACCTCGTTTACCACTTTTTAGTTGTAAGTAACTATAATTTTTTTATGAGTCTTTCTATCATGCATCTGAGATTCCCCCACATTTCTTCCACTCTAACTAATTCAATAATTAGTGCTACCAATTAACGATTAATTCATAATTATTTATTTTTAAATATTTACAGTTAATTATTAATTGGTATGGATGTTAATTGTATATTAAATTTTTAGTAATCATGAATTAATAATTAATCCACTTTGTTAATTATAAAATTAATTCGTGTGCGGGAAATGTGGGGAAAATGGGGAAAAAGTATAATTTTTCTTTTTTTATTGTGTAGCACCTGTATATAGGGAAAAATCCAATTCTAGAGGTTCATCATCTACAAGCTGCCTTGATCCTACTTGTGGGTCCTTCCTTGAAAAAAATCAATGGTAGAGGTACTTATTATATTTAATTCAAAATAATTTATTGTGCCTTTTTGCTGAATGTTTCAATTTGGTGGTACTACTTGCTGATGCATAACTTGATGGTACTGATTGCGTCTTGTGTAACTCTCTGTCTCTGTCTCTCTCTCTAGAACTAGCAGCTAGTGAGGTGGAATTGGCCAAACAATATCCCGCACACACCTCCTTTTGCATTAGAAATGGATGGTCGATTTGTAATCCACAGACTGCAGCTGGTATGACTGAACATTTTTACCGATTTACATTTCTTTCTGTAATTACTTTATTCAAGAAGATATTGTCGTATTGTTATCCCAATTGGACTTGTACATTATTATAATAACAATATGAACCCTTAAATAAAAATAAAATGAGTAAATAAATAAATGGAATCATAGCATAATTCTGGAGAAGTACTAATCAAAACCATTAATTATTGACGAAGAATCGACAATTTCATTTTTGTCCGAGCTCTGGAAGGAGAGGATGCCTCCGGGTTACACATTGAGAGAAGCATTTATTGATCAGCCTTCTGAAGAAGAGGCTTGTGCTTGCAATTTCTCATTTAACCATTTTAGTGGAGATAATTACAGTTTGGTCCTCAAGTACCAATGGTTCGTCGGGGATACAATTCCTCCAAACTCCTCGCCCAACTTCTCGCTCATTGATGGAGAAACAGATAAGGTTTACCACTTTTATCATCGATTGCAATACTACTTTATTCCTGATTTGCAATTTAATTGAAATTAATCTGCAAGTTACCAATTGGACCTGATTTACATGTAACTACATTAAACCTAAAATGCAATCTTCGATATTTTTGTTAAAGGGCACTGATTCTGAAATCTGTGACTTGTACTAATATTGAAATTATTTTTGTTTAAGGTGTATTGGCCCAAGAAAGAGGATGTAGGCAAATATTTGAAAGTCGAATGCACTTCAATGCTTGATGAGACAAAATTTCTCCCTATTTTTTCTGTATCTAAACCTGTTTTACCGGGTACTCTCTCTTCCTCTCTCTCAGATTTGGGTCTTGCTTCCTTTAGAGGAGCTCGGTTCAAGCCGAACCGAATAAGACCAAACTAAATTAAATCGAATCGAATAATTTCAAACCAAACCAAACCTAATTAAATTTTCAACAGGTTAAAACACGAATGGAATAAACCGAATTTTTATTTGGTTGAACCGAATAAGAAGCAATGTAATATTGAAATAGAAATAAATTATTAATAAAATTCATATTTTATTTACAAAAAAATATAGTTATATTAGTTTATAAGATTATTATATCAAATTTTAATATTTTAACATTAACGTATTAAAAAAATATTAAAAAATGATATGTTATTCGCTCGTTATGGTTTTACCGGTTTCCCAAACACTAAAACCAAACCAAACCAAATAAACCGAAAACCGAATCGATTAAACCAAACTTGGTGGGTTCGTTTCTTGAATAAATCGAACCGTTTAAACACCTCTAGCTTCCTTTTACACTTTCAAAAAACATGTCTGGACTTCCTAATATTTTACATTTTATTCGACTTTTTATTTAAATGTGAAATGGGCAAGGAATAAACAAAAATAAACATATTAACATAATTATTTATGATTATGATTTACCAATGGGCATATAGTTAAGGTGGTCGAGTGCATAACACAATATATCATATGTCATGAATTCAATTCACATTCATATTAATGGATGGAGAACAAACAACCTTCTCCGTTTAATCAAAAAAATTATGCTTATGATTTGTTTTATTTTTTTATACCAGCAACCGGAATCCCAAAGGTTGTCAATATAAATGTACATGGTAAGCTTGAAGAAGGAAGTATTTTGGAAGGTAGCGTAGAAGTTGCTTGGTGTGGTGGTACACCTCGTAAAGGTGCTTCTAGGTCGGTACTGATATCTTATTTTATTTTTTTTGTCCTAGATTATAAACCCCTAACCTTGTCATGTCCATGTTGTCCAAGTTAATTTTGGAGCATTTCTAATGTCATCTTGTTTGGATAAAAACAATCGAAAAATAACTTTGTTTTCAAAAATATTTCAAAATTAATTCAAACCGAAATTTAAAAATCGATACCACTTGATTTTATAAACCAGTAAATTAATTAGATTAAAAAATTATAATTTGGCAGGTTGAAAAGTTCGAGAAGAATGAATTGGTTTTATTGTTTATCAAACCATGGGAATCATTCTTCTTTTAATTAATACACATCTCCAATTTTTACCATCACGTTTTATATGTCCTAGTTAATACCTTGAATTAACATGATAATTAACATGTGTTATTTTTCAAAATTATAAACCAAACGAGGCATGCTCCATTAATTTTTATTTTTAAGTAGCATTTACATATTTATCCTTTCTAAAACGTCAAACCATAAATTATGAACCCTTTGGGCCTGTTCGGCAAGTAGGGATGTAAATGGTGCGGGTAATGCCCGACCCGACCCGAACCGGATCCGTCTAAATATCCGGATCCGAATAAAATTACCCGGATCCGAGCGGATCCGGATACTACCCGGATCCGTTTTTTCGGATCCGGATCCGGATCCGTTTTTTCGGATCCGGATCCGGATCCGAAACAAAAAAATACGGTCGGATCCGGATCCGGATCCGGATAATTACCCGGATCCGAATAGCAATGCAAAACGGGTACCCGTTTTTCCAAATTCATTACCATTTTTAATATATTAATTTTTTAAATTATTAAACATCTTTCTCTCTCTTTTTCTTCACCTCACATCACATCACTTTTTCTTCACCTCACATCACTTTCTCTCTCTCTCTCTCTCTCTCCCTCTCTCTCTCCCTCTCTCCCTCACGTTTTCATTTTGATTTTTATATTTTAATTTTTAAATATATAAGAATTAAATTAAAATTTAAGAAATATATTTTGAATTGATTAATTAAAATATAATATTGTATACATTATAAATTATTAGTATCCCTATTCGCGCGACATAAATTATTAGTCAAACTCACGTTTTCATCATTTCGACCAAATTACTCTATTATATTCGACAAATATTTGAATTTAGTAAAGTATAATTATATTATTTATTACTTAAGTATTATCATAATTGTATCATAAATATTTTGGTTAGAAAAAAATAATTAATTACATATACAATATATGTCTGAACTATTCGAATATTATCCGGATCCGTATCCGTATCCGACGATATCCGAACCGTATCCGTATCCGTTTAATATCCGAACCGTATCCGGATCCGACACTATCCGGATCCGGATCCGGGTCCGACAAAAAATACGGATCCGGATCTGGTATGACCACTATCCGAACCGGATCCGAACCGTTTACACCCCTATCGGCAAGGATGGAATAGAGTGGAATAGAGGAATAAATGAGTTAATTCATTCTATTCCTGCCGAACAAGAATGAAATAATATGGAATAAAATTGAGATTAGTGGGTTAAATCTATTCCATATAAAACATGGAATAGATCTATTCAACCTTATAATCTTTTTGTTGGACCATTTTACCCCTTATTATTATTATAATAAAAATAAAAATAATTATAATTATTATAATAATAATATTAATAATAATAATAATAATTAATACTATAATAATAATATTATTATTATTATTATAATTAATAATAATAATAATAGTATTATTATTATTATAACAATAATTATTATTATTAAAAAAATAATAATGATAATAATTATTATTATTATTATTATAATATAAAAATAAGAATAATAATTACTATTATTATAATAATAATAATTGTTATTATTATAATAATAATAATTACTATTATTATAATAATTATAATAATAATAATAATAATAATATTATTATTTTAATTATTATAATAATAATAATTATAATAATTATAATAATTATTATTATAATAATAATTATAATAATAGTTATTATAATAATAATAATAATAATAATAATAATAATAATAATAATTAATATTATTATAATAATGATGATTATTATTATAATAAAAATAGGAATAATAATAATAATAATACTAATATTAATAAATAATAATAATAATAATAATAATAATAATAATAATAATAATAATAATAATAATAATAATAATATTATTATTATTATTATTTCGAAAATAAGAATAATAATCATGATTATTATTATTATAATAATTAATTATAATAATAATATTAATATTATTATTAATATGATTTGATGTTATTAATATTATTAATATACTAGGGGTATTTTGGTCATTATCAATATCTATTCTCTTAAGCATATTTTCTTATTTCATTAGTTTTGCCGAACGACTTTGGAATAAAATGGTTTAATTAATATTCCTCTATTCCACCCCTTGCCGAACGGGCCCTTTCTTTTTAACTTTTAAAAAGGTAAATATGTTATTTTTAAGTTTTTTTTTGCTAAAAAATTAAAATAATATATTTTTCCTTCTAAAAATTAAAATATCATATTTAACCTCTTATAAATAAAAAATGTCATATTTATCCAAAAATTAGAATCATCCAATTTGTTCGTTAAAATTAACGGTTAACGTTTAAATTACTATTTTACCAATCACATATTTACCCTTTTAAACACCTAAAATTATCATATTATTAATAGTTATAAAGTTAGGGAAATTCCCCTCTTCTTAGCCCTCCACGTCATCAGGGACCTCTTTGTAAAAACAAAATATTTTTTTTACATTTTGGTCCTTTTTATTTACATTTTGGTCTTTTTTATTTGAAAAAATTACATTTTGATCTTTTTTTTTATACATTTTGGTCCTTTTTTATTTACATTTTGGTCCTTTTTATTTACATTTGGTCCTTTCAAGTTTGAAAAATTACACTTTGGTCCAGGGGCCTCTTTGAAAAAAATTTATTTACATTTTGGTCATTTTTATTTACATTTTGGTCCTTTTTAGTTGAAAAAACTACATTTTGATCCTTTCTATTTACATTTTTGTCCTTTTAAGTTTAGAAACTTACATTTTGGTCCTTCATTTACATCTTGATCCTCTTTTATTTACATGTCGGTCCTTTTTTACATTTTTGAATTTACATTATAGTTCTTTTTATTTATATCTTGGTCCTTTTCAGTTTTTTTTCACACTTTGGTACTTTTTTTTAACATTTTGGTCCTTTTTAATTTAAATTTCGGTCCTTTTTTACATTATTAATAATTCCTCTCATCTCATGCCTCCACATCACCACCTTATTATGCCTCCCTATCACCACTTTACTTGGAAAATTTTCAAAAGACTCCTTAAATTTTTAGATATTGTAAAAAACAATTAATTTACATATGTATTCATTTAAAAAAAATGGTTTTTTAATTTTAAAAAATTCTTAAACTTTTTGTAATATATAATAATTAAAAAAAATTACTATATGTTATATGTTATATAATTTTAATATTTCATTCATTACAAATATTGGACTTATGTATTATTTTTCTTGAAAAACTAACATAAAATTATAATAAGTTGAACAATATTATTAAAAGAACATCTTGCAAATATTTAAAAATAAAATATCATAAAACTATTAAAAAATACATAAAAGGAAAACTAAAATAAAAATTAGATGTTTAAATAGATATTTTCTATGAATATATTTGCAAGATGTTTATTTATTATTATTTAATGTTAGTTTTTTATGAATAAAGAATGGAATATTAAAATTATATAAACAAAATATGTAATAATTTAAATTTTTTTAAATCACTACATGTTAAGAAGTGTTTATGAATTTTCTTAAAATTAATAAAAAATAACAAAAATAACTTTTAATTATTACATATGAGATTTGGAGGGTATTTTGGAAAAAAAAATTAATATCATCCATAAGGAGTATTTTAAAATAAAAGTTTGGTAAAAAAAATTGCGCGGGGAAAAAGATAGAGGATTTTTTACAATATCCAAAAAAAATTAGGGGGTTAAAAATATACCAAATCACGGATGTACGAATAATCATGACAAACTCGAGAGCTCCCGCGCAATTGCGCGGGGAAAAAGCTAGTTTATCCTTCTAATTTTTTTTTTATCTTATATACCCTCTCTATAATATAAAATAGCATATGTAACCTTCTGAAATAAAATATCATATTTATCCTTCAATTTAAAACATACAAAACAATTTATAAAATAATTTATTTAGGATATAGTTTCAGTTGATTTGGATGGTTCAGATTACTATTCAAGTGAACCAAGCTAGGTTTCACTTTATGAAGGGAGACCTCTACGTACAACAAGAATGATCCTATTTTGGAAAGTAAATATGATATCATGCTTGGGAAGGTGGCTTGGGAAGGTTACACGCTATGTTTTTCCGATACGCCAAAATCTGAGTCCGATACGTATCGGATACGGATACGCGTTGGATACGCATCCGATACGTATCAAACACGCCAGCTGGAGTATCTAAATATTTTATATTAAAATATGCATGGACACGGCGTAGGATACGCTATGACACAGCATTAATTCACACGGGATACAGCCCATGTTTATCAAAAAACCAGCCACAAGTATTAAACTGGGTGAGAAGAGGGACTTATTTGTAGGGGGAAAGGATGGATACGGTCAGTAAATAAAGCCAGGTGGGATTATTCATGCACTTATGTTCCGCTCATTTTCTTTGTTTTCATTTGAGGAAGCTGTCGATGTTCTGATGGGCCCAAGCCCAATCTTATATGTTTGGATATTGTGCACAACGCTGGTAACAAATCATTTTCCACATGCATATTTAATATTTTCACAATAAATTTTCTAATTGAACTTTATTTTTTCAACATAATAAAAATAAAAAATATATATATATATATATATACAAACGTATCGTATCCATGATTTTTTGAAAATCGTCGTATCCGTATCGTATCGGATACGATACTCGTATCCGTATCCGTGCAACATAGGTTACACGTGCTATTTTAGATTATTGAGAGGATAAAGATGCTATTTTTATTTTTAGAAGGATAAATATGATATTTTGGGTTTTTTAAATGATAAATATGCAAATGGTAATATAATAATTTTAATGTTTACCGTTAATTTAAACGGACAAACTGGATGATTCTCATTTTAGGATAAATATAATATTTTAGATTTATGAAAGAGTAAATATAATATTATAATTTATTTATTTTTGATGAGTTTTGAACCCGGGTGGCTTCTACCATATACAAGTGTCAAAAATATGTAAATCCAAATTGAAGTTATTTGAAGTTTTAAAAAGGATAAATATGTAAGTCCCACTTCTTTTTATACTGGATGTCATACTCTTTTTTGGTGCTCGAATGAGATTTAATATAGCAGTTTCCATAATAGCATGTTAATATCATTTTTTTATTAACTTTTTTGTATATGTTTTCGCATAGTTGGTTACGTGAAAGGTTGAATAATTCAGAAGTAATACAAGAAGTAATACAAGAAGCAGAAAAAGAAGAATATAAACTCACACTTGACGATGTAGATTCGTATATAGTTTATATTTATGCGCCTGTTACTCTGGAGGGTTTAAAGGGAGAAGCCAAACATTTCAGGACTGATATTGTACAAGAAGGTAATGATTTCCCCAATGATTGGTGATTAATCGTGCAACCGACAGTAAATGTTTTGTACAATTGAAGCTTAATTTTTTCTGAATTTATTGTTATTTTAACAGAAATTGGAATTAATGGATAATTATCGACAATTGACATTGTTAATTGCACTATGAATTGAAATCATTCTATACAACTAATTGTTAGCCCAGTCCTATATCTTGAGAGAAGAAACAATAATACAAAAGACCATTGAACTGTGTGCATCTTCGATTGTGGTCGAGTGTTTTGACACAACAAACTATATGTTATGAGAGTTTGTGGATTCAAGTCTCATTAACATAATAAAAATACCGTTAACGACATGATTTCATAAATTGAGGGATAATTAAGTCCTATGATTGTTAGGCTGCGAATATTGAAACTTAGCTGTATGAATTTGGGTACAGGCTACGTTAGAGCGCGCTGTTCGAAATGAAAAATGTTTACAAAAAATAAGTAACTATTTTTTCTTTTCTTTATTAATGCTAGGTTCTCCTACGTGTAGCTCACTAGATCTAGTGGGTTCATTCATTGAGGGGGGACGCTTGAGTTTCACCGCTACTTATACCGGAGGGTTAGGATTCTTTTATAATTTTGTTTATTAATATGTATTGTCACTGTTTTCAGGATACTAGCCAGTTTCAGTACCAGTATAAATGTATGGCCATTTGCCTTTTTGTCAATAAAATGTATTGTCACTTTTTGTTTAAAAAAAAATCGAGGCAATTAAAATTCGGATTATTTGGGGCTCAATTGCACATTTGAGAGAAATAAAATCATATTTTTCTTGGTAGTTGTGTGTATAGGCCAAATTATAATACGTCATACTGACATGTCTTAACTTTGCTTTCTATTTTATTTTTATAAATTTAGGGTTAAAGGAACCTGTATACAAGAATGGTACCAAATAAAAACTGATGGGAATAAACAAAAACTAACTGATGCAGGTGAGAATACTCAAATCTTAAAATTTTGAAAACTTATTAATTCACTTGAAATTTCCTTGCTACCCTTTTGAAATTAATATTTCCCATTACTTTGTTTTGTTTTCTCTTCTTCTTTTTTATCAGATATGGTTGAATTGACAATTAGCAATGTTGGTTCGCAAATCGAGCTTGTATTTACGCCAGTACGACATGATGGAGAAAAAGGGTCTTCAAAGAGTGTTGTTTCAGATGTTATTAATCCCGGTGAATATTATAATTTTGATAACTTAAGTTTCATGGTCCTTTTGTTAGCTGTAAATATTAACTAAGGTCACAAAAAATAGGGAAAATGTATAAAAAACATCGAAAATCTTAAACAAGGATATATATAGGTTCCACTACGGGAAACGGTCAAAACCAATTGTACGGGGTGCAAAATTGTGATATCAAATAGAATTCATTTGTGATTTCTATCCTTTTTTTATGTAGCTGAACCAAGGGGTGTGGAGCTCATCATACCAACAATCTGTTGTGAAGATTGTGAAATCTTGCCAGTAAAATTCTACTTTGGAGGAAAAGAAGGTTCCGGAAAGTACACATGGTACCGCACCAAAGATAAACTCGACCAACAAGATTTGATTTTGTTAATCTCTTCATCTGATGCTCTTATTGTCGCAATAACTTTGTAAGTTAAAGCTGCATATTTTTGATGAATAGGTTGATATTTATTAATTGGCTCGTTGCAAGCTTGTGAAGTCTTTGGGAAAGCACAATATCGGTCATCATATAAAATCATAATTGTGTCAATATTAGTTCTCATAATCCGAATTTACACATCTAAAACCCGAAGAAAGAAAAGGTTGACCCGTTCCAGATCCTCTAAAGTTGAGTCTCGACTACAAGAGACCGAAGAAATTTGTTCTATTTGTTACTTACCATGCAACTTATAATAAAAAACCTATCATTTAAAGATAGAAAAGCAAATGAAAGACATAATGCAATAAGAAGATGAAATAATCTTACAATCAAAGTTTGACATCAGTTTTACCGTACATGTGGCTTTCTCCCCGTCCCTTTTCTGATATATTTATTTAATTGCAAAAACAGAAATTACAGACCTTCAGTAGAGGATGTGGGTTCTTATTTGGCCCTACACTGGATCCCGACAAGGTCCGATGGAAAAATTGGAGATGATGTATTGGCCATCAGTAACAATTCAGTATTGGCAGGTTAGTTTTGTTACTATTTTCATCATTACATAAATACCTAGTATGGTATTATTTTTACTCCTTATAGCAATCCTAGAGGCCTCTCTCGATGTTTAATTGCGCAATGCAGTGTAAATAGAATCCAATAAGAGTTAAACTGTCGGAGAACATAATTTTCCAAATTAAATTTTGCAATATGATTTATAAATGACAGCTACTCCTCGAGTGGTTTTATTGGAAATCGTGGGTGAAGATATGGAGGGGGCTGTGCTAGTAGCTTATAAAAGGTATATGGGAGGCAATGAAGGTGATTCGATCTTCCGTTGGTATTCGGTAGGCAACCTATTATTCATGGAAATCTAGAACGTGTTTTTTTGATCTAATCTTTCAAATTTCTTAACGAAGTCTATTTTGTATCTATCAGGTTAATTCTTATGGCGTAGAAACCGAAATTGAAGGGGCAGCTAGTGCATCTTACACTGTAACATGTAGTGATATCGGATGCCATATTTATGTTTCCTGCAAGCCTGTTAGAAATGACGGGGCCCACGGCCCTGTTTGCTTTTCTCGATTCGTTGGCCCAGTTATACCAGGTACGCCCATATATTTAATTAAAACGGGAAACAAATAAACATCAGTGACAAAAGGAGATAATTGCAGGACCCCCGGTCTGCAACTCACTAGATCTGGTTGGTTCTTTCATTGAGGGAGCGCGTTTGAGTTTCACTGCTAGTTATACTGGAGGGTTAGAATTTTTTTTATAATTATTGCGTAATATTGAATTATAAATATACAGTTCCGCTACTGGTATAAAATATATTTTTCTTTTAAAGTTGAGGCGATAAATTCGGGAAAACAGGGTTCAGTTGCACAATCGTAGCAACAAAAACCATTATTATAGCATAATTGTTTATCTTACTATTCGTGTGTTTAGGCCAAAATTGTAATAATTCATGTTGAGCTATCTTACTAATTACTATACCTAACATTTTATGCTTTCAGTGTTAAAGGAAACTGCATACAAGAATGGTACCGAATAAAAACTAATGGGAAAAAACAAAAAATAAGTGATATTGGTAAGAAAAATAAAATCTTAAATTTTCAAAATTTATTAATTCAGTTGAAATTAATAAACCCCTTTTTTTAAATTACTGATATTTCATTTATTTGTTTCATCTTTTAATCAGATATTCATGAATTGACCCTTGACGATGTTGGGACGAAACTTGAGCTTCTATTTATACCAGTACGTCATGATGGAGAAGAAGGGTCTTCAAAGAGTGTTGTTTCGGATGTTATTATGCCAGGTGATTATTATAATTTTAATAACATGAATTGCGAGCTTTTTTGGTTAACTATAAATTTCAAATAAGAAAAAAGAAAAATAGAGAACTGTATATGTATAAAATAAGAAGTGAATTTTTATAGGTAAAATTTAATTTGTGATTTCCCTCTTTGTTTTATGCAGGTGAACCAAGGGGTGTGAAACTCATCATACCGGACTGTTGTGAGGGTTGTGAAATTGTACCAGTAAAATCATACTTTGGAGGAAAAGAAGGTTCTGGGAATTACACATGGTACCGGACTAAAGAGAAACTTGAACAACAAGATCTGACTTCGATAACCTCTTCAACTGGTGCTCTTATTATCGCACGAACCTTGTAAGTTAAAATGCTTAACAAACAAAATTTATATAAATGAGATCTGAATATTAATAAAATATTTAAAATAATAAAAAAATCAAAACCAGCAACAAATGAAAATTTAAAATAATTAGCATTTACAATATGAAGTTAAAAATTTGAGATTAATTAAAATCATCCCGTGAGATTTACAATTTAAATTTTAAAAGTTAATTTTTAGTAAGAACGATTAAAATCATAATCAATAATGGAAAAGGGGAAGACGATAAACCTGCAGAGCCTTGTTCCGAGTTTTCGGTTTACGGGCCATTCGGGTCACGAGTCATTGGGGGTTGGACCGCCGGATTTTTGGTCATTCGGGTTCGGTTCAAGTCTGGTTCTGATTCAGGTTCGGGTGGGTCAGGTGTTTTTTTTTTTTGGGTCGGGCCATATTTTGTCCAGCTCTAAAATTGAGAGATGCAAAGTTGAATAAATGAGAAAAGAGAAACCATGTAATTGGCAATTATCTCGCCTTATTAACAAAAGAAAATCCTTGTAAACCTTCAAAATAGAAAGGCTCGTTAGATTCAGATCCTCTAATCTCGTGTTTCGAACTACCAGAATTGAGCGAAATTTATTATTGGGAGCTTGCAATTTACAGTAACAACCCTAGAATTAAAAAAAAAAAATAGCAAACCAAAGGCAAAATACATTAAAGAAGAAAAAATATTTACCATTAAAATTTGACATTACTTTTACTGTACCTCTCACCACGTTTTGTATCTGATTTTTTATTATTATTGTAATAACAGAAATTACAAACCTTCACTGGAGGATGTGGGTTCTTATTTGGTCCTATGCTGGATTCCAACAAGGTCGGATGGAAATACTGGGCAACCTTTATTGGCCATTAGTAACAGTCCGGTAATCACAGGTTAGCTTAGTTAATATTTTCAATTTTATATATAACACAATGTAGTTGTTAATTGATGATGTGGCCTGGTTATGATGACATGACATAATTTTAGTGTGGTGTTTTTAATTAATACATGTTACTTGAGATGTTAATTATATGATACGTGTTCACTGAATTGTTAATTACTTGAGTTAGTGTCACATCAAGGAGTTTTACGGTGAATTTGGGGGGTATAGAAAAATCCCCATTTTATTTTTCATAAAAAAATAATAATCAGTAATAAAATACCTTCTCTGTACAAATAGCATCTGCGGCGGCAGCAGCAGAAGAAGAAGAACAAGGAGTTATTCCTGCCTCCACTCGAAACGGTCTTGCTCAGAGTGACAAAGATAATAAAAAGGTACACATTTGAACTATTCAACTTGATCTTGCCTCTCCAAATTAGGAGAGAATGAGAAGCGTTTGAGATTAATTGCATACCCTCCCTTCACAATTTTTATCGCTCAAGTTCCTTTCAAATATTGTTTTCTCAAGTTTTACGTTGCGTAGCAATTGGAAGCCGCACTCCCTGAGGAAGTACAAAGATGGGAGAAACTAAAGGAAGAACTTACAAACGTCAAGAAAGAATTGGAAGAGTGCTGCATTCGATTCACATTTGAGGAGTTAGAGAAAGCAACTGATAATTTCCACGAATCACATAAATTAGGAGAAGGTGGATTTGGTATTGTATATAAAGGCTTCCTCCGCCACACACGAGTGGCAATAAAGATGCTAAAAGATAATTTATACGAAAACAAGAGAGGGTTCAACGAAGAGGTAATTCCATCACAAAGCATATATTTTGGAACTAAATATATACTTAACTGGTAATTTGGTATATACTTTCTTTTATTCCTCGTTCATGCTTCTATCCTAGTCGATTCTGTTTAGTTGTCCTGCGGCGCCTGCCCAGTATTACTTTATGCTTTATGCCGGTCGCTGAGTTTCTTTCTCAAGAGACACTAGTCAATTAATCAATCATACAATCATAGCTGTAACTTCCAATATTGGTCAGGTTTGCTCAGTATACTGAAAGCTATCTGTCACAAAAAGGTACCTTTTAGCTTCGGAGGTTTCAGTGACTACGCTTTAGTGACAGCAACCGTCACAAAACCCTTTCAGTGACGGTTTTTTTCGGCTTTCAGTGACAGATTTACACCGTCACTGAAAACAAGATTTCTAGTAGTGGTATCAACTACATCACAGTAACATCGTTGCCCTACCATCCGCATCGGCAGTAGAAATTTTTGTTTAATATTCAAAATGTTTTTTTTTGACAATCGCAAGTTTATGCTTCAAGGATATTCAAAATTTATGCTCGTCTATTTTCAACATGGTGCTAACAAAATGTTACTGAATGTTTTGTAGATTAAAACTCTTACCCAAATGAGACACCCAAACTTTGTCACCCTTATAGGAGCAAGTGAGGAGGATGCTAAAAAGCTTGCCCTTGTTTATGAGTTTGTACCACAAGGAAGTCTACAAGACCACCTCGTCGAACCAAAGAATAATCCACCTCTCTCTTGGAAAACTCGTATCCGTATTGCTTCAGATATTTGCTCTGCCCTAATTTTCCTACATTCCACCCCAAGAGTCCATGGTGATTTGAAACCTGACAATATACTTCTTGACTCAAATTATGTAAGCAAACTCTGCGATTTTGGCACATGTCGTATGTTAAAGACGACAGCCACCACGAAGACACCTTACTACAGCACAAAAAATCCAGGAGGCTATACACCAGGCTACATGGAGCCATCATATTTCCAATCATGTAAGTGTGTGTGATCTTGCTATTTCAGCATAATTTTGAGGAGTGGACTTATTAATGCCTTGTTAAGGACTAGTCTTACTTGATATTTTGTCAGTAACACTGATACATTTTTATATTCACTTTAACTATACAAATTTCAAATTAGTAGTTAGTTATGGTTTTAGTTAAATTACTGAGTTTGTTTGGTTAACTCAATTCTGTTTTGTTTTGTTTCGACAGTCGCATTGAGTACAGCGTCAGACGTGTACTCTTTTGGGTTAGTGCTACTGCAATTGGTTACTTCAGGAAATGTGATGAAAATTAGGTCGTCCGTGGAGAACGCAATTAGAGAAGGGAAATTTGGTGATGTGGTTGATCCCTCAGCAATGTGGCCGAAAAACGACAAAGGGGAATTTGTAGAGGCTAGGAAACTTGCCGACTTGGGTCTCGAGTGCTCTCATATACTAAAAGAAAAACGACCGGATCTAGCAAACAAGCCTTGGAGTGTAATAGAGTCTTTGATGAAGGCTGCTTCTAGTAGTCGATGATAATTTCTGTGAATGTCTGAAAGAACTTCGTTTTTTTATTTACAAAAATTTATGATTACTTGTTTGCCAATTATCTACTTGCCAAGTTATTGTTTTAATCTACGCGAGTTATTGTAACTAGGATAATTTGATATTTTTATATGTTTAGTATATAATATATGATCTTTTAATATTTGAAATTAGGGGGCTTCTATCATACACCCCTTTCCTTATCATACACCCGTTTTCAAGGGTATTTGGTGTAATTAACCATTTATGAATATTTAAGGTAAGATATCAAATATATTTATCAATTAATGTTTAACAAAATTGGAATATTTTGTTGTTCATTTAAACAAAAATCTCCATAAAAGATAAATATTATGATACACCCCTTTGACAAATATAATTAATTGCTAAAATACCCAAAATACCCTTGTAAAAGGGTGTATGATAGAACTCCCCTATGTAGTAATATCATCCCCACGTCCAATATTTTTATTCACAAAAACATATTATATTGAATTTAGTAATTAGACAAAAAATTCAGTTGGTTGAGTGTAGACACAAAAAAACCATATGTTGTGAGAAGTTTTTTGTGGGTGCCATTCTTCAACCCGTCCAATCCGGACCGACCCACCCCGTTTTTTGCAGGTTTCGAAGCTGTTGAGTCCGGGTTGGGATTTAGAGAAAGCAAGAAATATGGATCGGGTCACGAGTTTGAAATTAAAAATCTCTATTAACCCGACCCGACCTATACACAATTCCAAACTTCCAACTAATTATTTTTATTTTTGTTATAAATTATATGATATGCTATTAAATTATATTGTCATAATTTGAGTATCTTATTTCATTTTATCTTACATGAATATTATGTTTGCTAAGTAATCAAACTTTATGAAATTAAATTACAAACTCTCTTAACTTAAAACATACATGATCTGACAAAAAATGAGTATTCGTCTTTTGTTATTTTTTGTTATGTTTAACAGTAAGGTTTATATTTTGTTATATTTTGATTTATTTAATAATAAAGTTTGATTTCTTTGTAATATCACTACATTAGTTTTTCTGTGGAATATGTAATTTGTTTGAATTTTGAAAAATTTGTATAATTTGTGTTTTATATTTATTGTCAGATAGATGACATAAATAGAATGAGATGTTGATTATACACGTTTATTTATGATTTATTTGTTTTTTAAAGATATTTCGATGATTTAATTAAAAATATAATTCTTGTTGAATATTTTGTGTTAACATATTAATATACATCGTTATACACTACTACAAAAAGTATCATTAGCCACGAAAATCCTAGCGACTAAATAAATTTGGTCATTGTATGTCATTATTAGCTAATGATATATGTTTTGTCCCAAAAAAATATATTATTGCGACAAAGTTTTTTTTTTGCTACTAAATTAGTCTCAAAACACAATTGAGTCTGTATATCGGTACATTTTGTGACAGACAAATTGTCGCAAAATAATTAACATATAAAATGCCAAATAGTTGGGACCAAATTTGGTAGTTGGTTACTGACAAATTTGTTGAATGTCTTGCAAGTTATATATAAGTTAAATACATTTTTTTATAATGTTACAATTAATTTAGACACATTATAATTTTAATTTGATAAATATTAATTCCTAAGGCTGGAATTATTTTTTTTTATTTTTAGATTTGAAGTTAATTAATACATAATGAAAATTAGAAGGGAAATTTTGCCACTATCTTTTCATTTATATACTTAGCAAATATTGGAGGGAACTTTCCCCTATATTTTGTATAAAACTATTACCAAAATTAATAGCAAAAAAAAAACACAAATTTTTTTTTTTTGAGAAAAAATACACAAATTAATCATCATCTATTCGTTTCTCTCTCTCCAGAGACATTTCTGGTCTTCTCTCTCGGTCTCAATGAAACTTAGTATGGTCATTTATGGTCTTCTCTCTCCGGTCATTTTTACTTATGTCTAAAGTTAAGAAAATTGCTTTAACATCGTAAAACCACGTCAGTTTTTTTTCTCATGCATTGGATCAAGAATTAAGGTCTAAGATTTGTTTATTTGTTAGATAAACATGGTCCGCGTGGACCATAAAATAAATAATGTCTTCTTAGATCACGAATTAAGGTCTAAGATTTGTTTATTTTTCTCATACATCAGGTCCATTCAATTTATTTTGTTTGATAAAATCTTACTAGAAACAATGTGTTTGTGTGTAACCGTGAATAATTTTATTTGTTTTGCTAAAAGTAATATCTTATATTTCTCCATAAAAAAAATCTTATGTTTTGCTATATGATTTTGTAAGACAGAACATTGGCAATAATACTGAACCACGCATATCCACTTATTGGTGTCAATAAATTCATCTACGTGTCCTGCCACAACATGAAAAATTAGGCAAAACTTTTCCAAAAAAATTATCTACTGATCAATTCAAAATAAACATATATGAAACGAATCGAAAAATCCAATCTAATTCAAATACAGCTCAAAATAAACATAGAAAAACTCAAAAGCATAATAATCTACTCTTTGCAAAAAAGAAAAAAAATTAAACCTATCCCGCGCAATAGCACGGGAGTAAAGCTAGTTTTTTATAATGTTTCTCTCTCGGTCTCGTCCATTTATTTCATCTCTCCCTTCTTCTTTGCTCTCCAAAATACATCTCCCCTTTTCGTAAAATCCTAACGCTCAGCTAGAAGGCAAGAAGTGCTTGAATTTCGTAAATACGTGAGCTACCATTCTTTCCAGGTAAAATACATCTCCATTTTTATTCGGAACTTCAACTTTTCAGTAAATATTTCAATTTTTTTGGACCAATTTCGCAAATCAATTTTAACTTAACCTAAACCAAAGACTCAATTTACTTTGCAACGACATTTGATTTTCATAAAACCACGGACAATTTGTCTTTTATTGCTTTAGTTTGATTAATATACTTTTCACTTTCAATGTTTTTCAGTTTCATAAAATCTGAGCTACCATTCTTCCCATGCTATTTGTCTTTCAACGCTTTAGCTTTAATTTGATTAATATGCTTCAATTTCGTATAACTTCTTAAATAAAAAAATCTGAGCTACCATTCTTCCCATGCTTCAATTTCGTATTACTATTACTATATAGTACGTACTTAGCAAAAACTCCAATTAACCCTCCCAAACCGTCCAACCCGATTTAAGATGGATTTCAATTTATTTATAAACAATATTTTTAAATATGATAATATGGAATAACTATACCAGTGGTCATGTATGCCTTATAATTAACATATAAATTAATTGGATGATTCTATGATACATCATTTTTTTAAGATTTTTTTATTAAAAGAAATAGAAGTTCAATTGAAAGCATTGCATAAGATTTGATTTTTTTACTCAAATCTTGCATCTTTGTAATGTATACGTATCATCCAATTCGTAGCTAAACATGTAACGTCCCATATACTTCACAATCTCCCCAACTACAATTTCATCAATTATGGGCGATTTCTTCCTTCTCGTTATTCTTCCGTTGTTTGCGGAAGAAGGGACGGCGGGTCGTCTTATTGCCGCCGCTGACGGAGCTGGGCTTAGGGCTGGGCATGTCGGAGATGGGTTTTTGGGCGGATAAGCGTAGGGTTTTACGCAGTGCACAACTATAGTAAAGAGTCGAAATAAAGAAATTATAGATAGTAGTATATTGGGCTGGTTACAATTACCATGGGCTTACAAAACAACTTTAATGGATTTCATGTTTATTTTCTCTCAATGCGTGTTGTACTTTAATTTCATGAATTTCATGAATTTCATGCTTTGATATTATTCAAAATCAAATAGAATAAGTCATGTCTTGCTTTCTTTTCCCCTCAGTTCAGTCGTTCCAATCCAATGTATCCACGTCACTTCATTCAGTCCAACCTATATACTCTCTCTCTCTCTCTCTCTCTCTCAAACAAATTATATTATATCTCTTCTATTTTGATCTTCTTGTTTATTTGCACACGTCTTTATTTCTTATGAGATGTATGTTTGCGTATTTTTTTCTCATGTAGTAGGCATTTTGACAAATGAAGTTTTTTAACTTTTTTTTAGGGGCCGTTTGATATAAATTATTTAGAGAGATTTTGCAAGAAAAAAAAACTTAGTTTTGTGGACAACTAGATCTAAATTCTAAACTCTAGATCTGCAAATCTGCCACAAGGGTTGTGCAAATACTGATGAAAAAAAGAACACAATTAATTTTTATTACTTTTTGTTATAGTTTGCAATAAATTTATGAACAATTAGACTACCATACATTTTATATTTTTTCTTTTTAATACATAACATAAACTTAATTTGTAAATTATTGTTTTCTGTTAAATAATAATTGGAAATTTTGCAACGAACCACGAGATTTTTTCAAGTATGCTAAGACCGCCTTTGTAGAGAAATGAATAAAAATTGCAAAAATTATTACTTTTCATTAGTATGCAATTATAGTATTTTTTTTTTACTTTGCAATTAAAGAATTTTGCCAAACAAATTGGCGAAATATGTTTCAACAACTCCAATTCAATTGACCTTTTTGCAATTTTTGATGTTTATAATTGATTCAGTAATTAATTACCATTGATAGTTTAATAATAAGAAATTAATTATCATTAATTGTGAAGTATTTCAAGTCCAATTTTTACAATGATACATTACCATCAATCACTATACAGTCCATTCTACAGGCCAATTAACATATCATTCTACAGCCCAACAAATACACATCACCATTAAAAATACAATATACATCATAAATAAAACAAATTAACACCCTTTATATATAAAAAAATAACAAGAATATATACTTCACAATATCCCCACCTACAATTTCATCAATTATGATACAAACAAGATAATTAACACATAATCTACCGAACATTCATTTCAGAAGCCCATTAAGACCGCGCCAATTAACATATCATTCTACAGCCCACCAAATATACATCTACATTAATAATACAATATACATCATAAATAAAACTAAATTAACACTCCATGTACTTAGTATGTATCTATTAACAATATTACATAAAAAACAAAAAATATATAATAATTTTCACTATTTTAATTTACTATTGTTCCATGCATTTCAGGTGTTCGATAATATGCTTCCAAGAATTATGTTAGCTATTAAGACTATAATAATTAGAAAGATGAACGAATCAATGATGCTAATGATGTTACTTATTAACAGTGCATTGTCTGATAAAGAAATATTGTTCAAAAGTATAAAATGTCAAATTAACCCTCTTAGAAGTATTGTATTTACCCTTCTCAAAATTATCGTGAGTATACATAAAATATATTTAAAAAAGAATTTTATGATGATCTTATCTCCTCGAGACTCCTTTTTTGCATAGTGACGCCTTGAGTTCTTCAGCATCACACCTACACAAACAAACAAACAATTTAATTACAAAACTTCATGGATCTCTTTGCATAATACCAGTGCGTAACAAACAGAAAAATATTTAGAAAAAGTTAGGGAATATGTACATGGAAAACTCGGCTGCGGTATGAAGATGGATGGTATCGAGATTTCTCATATTTTGGTACCGACTCTATCACTTCCCTCTGTGAAGAATTGCAGCCATAACTCGAAATATCGCATCCTAAATAACCAAAAAAATAAATCATTAATTTTGAGATTTTGCAGGGCTAAATATGAAAAATTCCCCAATAGCTATTCTTTTGGATTTCGTACTTGTCGTACCAACGCGTGTTCTTTTCTGTACCAATTTTAGGGATTGCATAGAAGGTTTTTGTTCTTTAATTTGAAAGATTTGTCCAAATTCGAAACTTTTCTTGTTCTGAGAATTGGTTATTATGCCTCAATTACAGAAATGGGATAGAAATGTGAGTAATATTATTATTACAAAATTAAAATTAAAATGAAGATTATTAATTAATACCTTCACTGTAGCGAAGGATCTTTTAGTAATAAAAGTCATGCCATTTTCTGCAAATGAGCCCGGTTATTTCGACAACCTATCAATCTATCATACAAAACCACAATACACAATTTAGTGGTAATGCTAACTACCAAATAAGAGAATAGTGAACCAAAAATAAATCAAACTCAATATTTGCAAATGAGCCCCTGCGGTATTGGAAATGAAGGGCTCACACATCGTTAGCCCTCTCAGCAATTACAATGGCCCGGTTATAATACGCCTAAAATAACAGGATCAAAATACAAAAAAGCTTATCAATCACGAATTAAAGCGCAAAGTATATTATCAAAGATAATAAATTTAACTTCACAAGAATAAATTTTCACATCAAATAAATGCAAGAAGTACCAGTTTATTCTCGATTTGAAAAGATATCACTTTCTCCTGTCATTCTACACCAGATCTTTTGTCTCACCTGTTTATAACATAATTAGGTTATTACAGGGATCCTTATGTACAAATTAGAAATTTTACAGGGATTGTTATGCAACTAAATCGGTACCGGTTTAATTCCAACGCAATCCTTTCTTCACCATGTTTTCCAAAGATATTTAATTTAATTCCAACGCAAGCCTGCCACTGCAATTAATTAAAATAATTTAATACATAACATAGCTATTTAATTTAAATTCAAATATTTTATTGTTGGGTGAAAATCAATTGAGTATGAGTTTTCAGTTACCTTGCTTATAATAATTCCTGATTGAGTATGGAATTGAAGTATATTGCAGTGTCTTAGTGTGCTACGAGATCCGAATTTCTGCAACGGTCGAATGAGATTCGAAAATTCGAACGTTGGGATTACGTACAGCTGGATCCGAACCTTCTCGTCATTTCTGACCGTTAGACCCTCATATCCGCTCCCCTTTATAAGCATAAGCATAAGCAACCCCTTCCATTCTCTCGCCAATTCACTTTTTCAGATCTACTTTCTCAAGAGAGCTCTGAGAGCTCAGAGAGAGCTCTAGAGAGAGAGAGAGAGAGAGAGAGAGAGAGAGAGAGAGAGAGAGAGAGAGAGAGAGAGAGAGAGAGAGAGAGAGTCTTGACAACAACGAGATGGATTCAATCAAAAGCGAGAGAGATCTAATCAAGCAGCTTCTTCCTCTCTCTCGCCGTAATTTGTAATGGTGGTCCGATAATGGAGTTCCCACGATGGATTCTCCATCAACGAAGGATGGGGATAACGAGCAGGTCCGATAATGGAGTTAACCCTCCATGGATTCAACGATGGATGATGATGACGAGCAGATTAGAATTGCCGAGACTGACTAGCAAAGCACAAACAGACAAACAGGTAAAGTTCTAGTTCTGCTCTTTGACTAGCAAAGCGCTCCTCTCTCTCTCTCTCTCTCTCTCTCTGTCTTTTCTCTAGGCATGAAGAATATATTATTTGCTATCCTTGTTGTCTGTTCTGCTTGTATCTTGGTTCTTTTTTAGGAGTGATATTTGTATCTTGTTTCATGTGGGGATATTTTGCAATTTAAACATAAAATCCAGGGGTTCATGCCAATTACCCTATTATATATCCTAATTTTGTGTTTTTACGAGTAATGTTTGTAGTTTTTAGCTAAAAAACAACATTTGTATGTTATGGCTTTATGCTAATTGCCCTGTTATCTATGCTAATTACACTATTACCTAAAAAAGCAACATTTTTCTCTAGGCATATTTGTTATCCTTGTCTCTTCATGCCAATTACCCTATGCTAATTTTGTATATTTAGCTCAAAAAGCCCCTGAATAATGAATAACACCCAAAAAATTTCTTGATAAAAAAAAAAATCCCTTTGACTTTCTGTTTTCGTTAAAAGAAAAAACTTATGTTATGGCTTTTCAGTTATTGATTTAAAAGAAAAAGTACTAAGCTTTAGCATTATTGCTTTTTAATGATTAATATTTTTTTTTAGTTATGGCTTTTCAGTGGCTTAATTTTTATTTCCACATTTGATGTACAGGTTTGTATTACAGACTCCATGCAAAGATCCAACAAAGAGTTAAATGAAGAATGGCAACTACTGATTGTGGGGATGAAAAACACACCGAGCTCTCTTGCTAGTTGCTACATGACATATCTGATATTTAATTAATTTGTTTATGTCTGTTAGTTTGTATGTTAATGTGTATGGTGTAAGTGTGTAGGTGTACATATGTAATTTGTATGTGTTGCATGTTTTTTCTTGTATTTGCAGGTACATATGGATCCGGCCCGAAATTGGGGTTGGGCCTCGAGGACGGCCCGGCCCGAAGGAGTCCGTGGAGGTCCGGCCGAAAGGGGGGCTGGGCCTCGAGGGTTCCGGCCCAAAAGGGGCCGGGCCTCGGGGGAGGGGGGGGCCGGCCCGGAAGGGGGCCGGGCCTCGGAGGGGGGTCCGGCCCGAAAGGGGGGCCGGGCCTCGGGGGGGGGGGGTCCGGCCCGAAAGGGGGGCCGGGCCTCGGAGGGGGGGGGGGGGGGGTCCGGCCCGAAAGGGGGGGCCGGGCCTCGGAGGGGGGGGGGGGGGTCCGGCCCGAAAGGGGGGCCGGGCCTCGGAGGGGGGGTCCGGCCCGAAAGGGGGGCCGGGCCTTGGGGGGGTCCGGGCCTCGGGGGATGGGTCCGCCCCGAAAGGGGGGCGGCCTCGGAGGGGTGTCGGTCCGGGCCTCGGGGGGTGTTTGGGCGGGGCGGGGGGGGGGGGGGGGGGGGGGAGGGTCCGGCCCGAAAGGGGGTCAGGGGCGGCGGGAAAATCTTGGTGCAATGTAAAATTTCCCATTTTTTTCACCAGTCACAATTTTTATATTTTAATTAACACACATAATTCAAAATGAATGTGGTTCCGGTTTGTATCTTGGTTCTTTTTTAGGGTTTAGGGTTTAGATAATATTAATTTAAATCACATAAAAAATCACTAATAAATAATTAAATAATATTAAATTTAAATTATGAAGTTTAAACTACTTAATTTACCGGGTTTTTAAAACATGTGGTACCAGTTTTTAAAACCCGGTTTGGGTTAGTTTTGAAATATTTTTTGAAACAAGGTTATTTTTCGAATTTATTTTTTAAACATGGTTAGTGACAGAAATCCTCCTTATTAGTGACAGAAATCCTCCCAAATTTGCTTTGGACAAGATTATGTCCAAAGCCATCTCACAACCATACGATTTTTAATCCAAGGATGAATAATTGTTGCTATACAATTTTACCTTAAAATCCTTTGAATTTTCTAAAATTATAAAAAATCATTAATGTCCAAAAAAATCTTAGTATTGTTCAATTTTTTTGCGAAAATTTGATACCTCATGTTTATCTTATGTCATCAAATATAAAAAAATTAATTGAAATTATATTGAAATTTTATAATTTTGAAAGACTTTGTACGAAATTTTGTCCAAAAGCACTTTGGGCAAGACCCGGACCCAAAAATAACAGTAAAAACACACTTTTTTTAGTGACAACTATATACAAGAATAATGTGAAAATTTTCTTGCGAAATACAAAAATCAATTAAATATTTTGTCTAGTATTAAGTTGAAATTACCCCCTGTAGAAATTGGTCTCTAATTTTTAATAAAAATCTGAGCAAGCCACTGTTTTTCTCTTTGAAAAAAAATATCAGTAACCCAAATGATTTGTAATATAATGAAATAAATTACACGAATTCAAATTGATTAACCCAAAAAAAAAAAGATAATTTCTGAAAATTATTGCACTACACTTAACCTACAAAGTTACGAATAAACAAATTTAAATAAAATTGACAAACAAATGTGATCAAAATTTTTGTGAAAGTTTAAAACCAAAGATGAGTTAAAAATTATGTGTACACATATAATAGAAAAAAATGTCAAAAGCTTTTTGAAAATATAATTAAAATTTACACGTAGCAGAAACATATAATAAAAACAAAAGTCCTTTTGTTCATGTATTATGTTAACCTCCGAAATTAAGGGTTTAACACTGATTATTAATGTGATGATTTGTTTGAAGATTTGATAATTTATCTTATTGTATATTTTTTATTGTTCTCAGAACATTTGTATTCGGTTATTTACATTTTAGGCAACCATAATCGAGTCTAGTGCAGAGAATTTAGAATTTTAAAAAAATTTATTATTAAGTCATAATTGAGAAGAATACGAGGACAACCACATGTGTTTATTGAAGAATTCAATTTCGTTGTAAGTATATTATTAATTGCTAATCATGAAAACAATAATTAAATTAAATTATTGATCAATAAAAATACAAGAGTATCAACTCATAGATGCGAGCCTCTCTCAGGTCCAATTTTGAATTATTTTTCAAGCATATAATATATATTTTTTTTATTCCTTGTACCTAAGCAAATTTTTCGATATTTATTATTTTGTTGTAACTAAATCGTACTAGTATACTATAATATGATAATGAACAAAATACATAAAAAAGTGCTCATCATTTTGAAGGAGCATATAAATAACATTTTCCAATGTATCGCCACATATAATTACATTATTTTTAGTTTATAATGAGCTCATATGACATAATGAATAAATGCATATTTTTAAGGATATATCATATATTTGATTGTGCTACTATTTATCTTATTACATTATTTGTTTAGGTGGAATATATGATATATCATTTTTTTTCTTGTTTAAATTACTGACTTAAACATGTTTTATTTGAATGTTACACATTTCATTTAAGATAAAAAATTTACAAAGAAAAGACATATCATGACATGTCACTGTTGTGAGCACCAACGTTTGTACCATTACACTAATACTTCGTTAATGATAAATCTTCGCTTATAAGTTAAATCATAAAACATGGACTCCTATCATCTTGAGGTGATTCCTCTTGTGAAAATGAACATGGTATGTGGCATTTTTCGAGGATAGCACATTTTAAATCATAAAACATGGACTCCTTTTTGAGATACTAATATCAGCCTGCTTTATAAGATAGTGAAATAATTTCACAATCGATATCCGTAACATTTTTCTAATAAAAAATTATAAGCTCACAAACATAATCCACAAATCTAATTTCGATGAGCATTTTTAGGTATAAATTAGGTCGGACCCAGACAAATTATGTTCCATATATAATTAATTTATACATAAAATTGTTTGTCGGGATTATATTTGTGAATTATGTTTGTGAGTGTATCATTTTTGTTTTTCTAATTATTTATTATGCAATGCATTATGGATGACGACATTAGACTTTACAATTGCATTTAAAATTTCTGTTATAACAATTGCTTAATTGTATATGATTTTTAAATGTTTGAATGAAAGTAACAATAATTACCTCAGTCACAAATCTATTGTTCGGATCTAAGAAACTATAATGATTATTTTAGTTTTACGTTTGGATTCAGCTATTTAGACTATATAACAAAATGAAACACGTAACGCAAAGAAATATAAAACCGTGCACAATATCTTCTTTTTTACCAAATTCATGATCAAATCAAGTTCTATTAGATGTCAATTGAAACCCTAAAAATCATAATACGATGATTATATTTAGCTAAATTTTTACCTAAAATTACAGTTTGATCGGTTTCATCATAATTTGATCAAGGTAATTTATTCACTGCTTTAATCTCCTCTGTCATTTTCTTCAAAAGAGTAATGTTCTCTCAAAAACGTATTCATCTGATTTGATATATTATGATTTTACTTTCAACTCTAGAAAAATAATAATTAAAAACCCAAAATTGTTCAACAAAATTAAACAACAAATTTATCATAGAAATTTGAAACTATGTGAATAAAACTACCTACATAACACTAAAATTAATGAGAATATCTAAGCAAGGTATTTTTTGATGAATTACGATTGTTATTATTCCGCCCCTTCATTTCTCCAAAAACCAAAATTTGGTTGTTCCAATTCGAAAATTTTAAATACCCAAATTACAGTACTACCAAAAATATAAAAATATCCTATAGGGCTATAATGAGAATTTTACGAGGCTAATGATAAAAACATGTTTTTTGCATCATTATCTCTATTAAAACAGGCAAACTAAGTCTTAACTAGGAGAATACTCGCGCTATGCGACGAGTGTGTTAATTATGTTTTTCATGATAAAACAATTCATTATAACTCATTAATCTATGATAATATGGATAATATCATCCTAAAATAAATTATTTGAACTCATACTAGAATACTCGCGCTATGCGACGAGTGTTGATTATTCATATGTTTATAATTATTTTACATTATGATGACAAAAATCTCATTTTTTGAATCAAATAAGAACACTTAAATAAGTGTCATTATATAATAATACATGAAGTATAATGTCATTATGCGAAAAAATATCACAACAAATATTATATAATTATTCAACACATTAAAAATATCATTTTTTGAATCAAATAATAATACTTAAATTAGTGTCATTATATAATAATATATGAGAAGTAATGCAATTCTACGAAAAAAACATAACAACAAATATAATACAATTGTGTACAACATTTCAAACAATATCAAATATAAAAATAATAAATCGTACGACATATGTAGTAACACATAATTAAATATATAATAATAATAATTTTTTATATATTCAAACTACAATGACAACTATAAATAATATCAAACTTAATAGCGGAAGTAATTTAATAAATCATACCAAAAACTTAATTCAGAATAAACATAAATGGAAATTATTTTATATCATATGATTTTTTTAGTTTTAATTTTTAACAATATTATTTGATAAGTGTTTGTAAGTTTAAGAAGTTATTTAAATGGATAAATTATTTAATTCTATTAATTTTTGTAAATTTATAGTTAAATTTGTTTTTAAAAAAATACAATTCTAATATACTTAGTATTATATAGGATTTTTATAGTTATAATTTTTTTAAAATAAATAATATATTTACAAATTCAAATTATGAAAAACACTATGTATGAATTATGTTAATATGGATGTCAAAATAAAGAGAAAATGAGAAATGAAAATATTTGATGATTTTTGAAATTAAATTTTAAATAATATAACTAATATATGTTGTATGTTTTATAATAATACATATTAAGTTATTAGTGTTTCATATATAAATTTTTCATGGGCTAGGGCTTAGGCTCAATGCTCAACATCGTTACTTGGGCAACATTGACCAATAATGCTTATTTTTCAAAATATATAGATAAAAAAAAAATCTTAACCATATATATGTGATGTATATCATCTAAATATGTCGTAAAATAATTTTTGTATCATTTGAATTTTTCTATCTAACAAAAAAATAACAAATTTTCACAACCGTCCATTTCGGTAAAATTTTAGATTTTCATGAAGAAAAACTCGAAACATAGTAAAATTTTATCCCAACCCTATCTATATAACTTAAGTGAAATCCAATACAAAAAAATTCAAATTTTAAAATTTATTTCATGATGAATCATGTCATAAATATTATTGACCTTTAATATTTTTACGTATCATGATGAATATGATAGATTTTTTTATTTTTTTCTAAAATCTCAAGTGATATTGATTACATCTATACGGTTCAAATTTAATTTTCATTCTTATATTGTGAGAAATAAGCGTTGTTGGCCGCGTTGGCCAAACAAGGATGTTGGCCGCGTTGGCCAAACAAGGATGTTGGCCATTGAGCCTAGCCCATTTTTCATATTTCATTGAATTCACATTTGATCATGTAATATTACAAGTATTTTAAAAATACAAATATAATAAACTTATTATTGTATGAGATTTTTATGATTATAATTTTTTTAAAATAAATAATAATACTTAAAATTCTATTATGTAAATACAATTGTTAAAATTATATAATGTAAAAATGTATTTTTTTGCATTGTATTTTCTTACATAATATATTTACAAATTTAAATTATGAAAAACTGTATGTATGAACTATGCTAATATGAGTGTCAAAATAAAGAGAACATAAAAATGAAAATATTTGATGAATCTTTAAAATTAAATTTCTAAAAATAATACTAATATATGTCGTATGTTTTATAACAGTACATATTAAGTTATTAGTATTTTATATATAAATTTTTCATCTTCCATTGAATTCACATTTGATCATGTAATATTATATGTAATGCTAAACAATTGAAAAACTTACACTAATGTGAATCTAATCAATAATAATGTTTCATGTCATTAATTTAGAATGATGCGGATTTCTAAGGATGCTTCAAACATGGTGTAAAATAATGACACACAAATGAATACACAAACTATGATCTTAAAAAAATCTAAGAAAATATAAATGATTGAGATCAAAACACATCATTACAATTAATGGTTCAAATTATTAATGTCTAGGATGAAGCCACATCACAAAATTCAATGGTTAATAATCATGAATAACCATGATGATGTGTTTTCATGAGGAAGCTCAAAGATAGATGAAAAATAAGGAGGTGAGTAAATTACAGTTTTTAATCTTGCCAACGACTCGATTAAAATCAGCAAATTAAATTAAGAATCTGAAAAGACATTAAAATACTATTTAAATGATATAAAGCTCCAACACTTAAAGAAATCGATTTAAAGCTCCAACACTTAAGAATCTGAAACAATAAGAAGTCAACAAAATTAAAAGAAAAAGTTAACAAAAATGTGGATTAACTCTACGCAACACGTTCTCACTATAGGACATGATATTGTATTCACGCTATAATATTAGTTTAGTTTAATTCAATTCACACTCTACGGCTCATCATTATGCTTCCAATCATGTTGCGAGAGCATGTTGTGTAGAATTACTCCAAAAATATGTGTGTGTGTGTGTGTGTGTGAGAGAGAGAGAGAGAGAGAGAGAGGAGTTTACAATAAAGAGAAGGGCAAATTAGGAGCATTTCTGCATGTAACCTTTTTTGGGACCAAAATTAAAAAAAAAACAAAAAATTTAAAATATTCCCGATATAACTTGGAACTGGTTTTAAAAATACGGTGGTACCGGATTGTAAAATTTCGGTCACTAATTAACTTAAAAACGTGTTGTGTCAGGTTTTACATAATTAAACTAATACCATCGGGTTTTAATAATCCGGACCATTAAATCTGACTAAACATCGAAATTTAGAATCCCGTATGTTTAATTAGCACTAATCACCGAGTTTTAAAATCCCGTAATTTTACTTAACACTAACTACCGATTTTTAAAAACCATTAGGATTAACCCTTAATTAACCAAAATTCCAGTTAGGGGTGGGCATTCGGTTGAACCGAACCAAACCGAACCGAATAAGAGCAAACCGACTTAAACCGAACCGGACAAGATTCAAACCGAACCGAACAAAACAAAATTTGAACCGTTTTAAGACCGAACCGAATAAACCGAATTTTGTATTCAGTTTATTCGGTTGAACCGAATTAGAAGCTTTATAATGTTAAAATTCAAATGTTATTTAGCAAAATAAATATAAAAACAAATTATATAAAATATACTTTCGTTATTTCTAATTTTACAATATTGAATTTTAATTTTTTTAAATGAGCATTATAGAAAAATGAAAAATAATATTAATGCGGTCGGTTCGGTTTAATCGGTTATGAAAACACCAAAACCGAACCGAACCGAATATGCTTTTTGAATCAAGAAATTATCCAAATTTTCCAAATTTTACCATAACTACTCTATGTCCTAATTAGTATATTTAATTAAAATAATAACTAGTACATGTTAGCTGTTAACTTAATATATAATTACTCTATGTCCTAATTAGTATATTTAATTAAAAAAATTATTCCACTCCAAGATGTACCTGCCGAATTCTCCATTATTTAGTTATTACGTTCAATTATATTGATAATTAAGATATATAATTAAATATTCAGTAAAATTTATTCCAATTTATGAATTCGAATAATTATTAATTATGGATTAAGTTAACAGCTAACATGTACTGGTTATCATTTTAATTAAATATACTAATTATAACATAAAAATGTTATGATAAAATTTGGATAATTTCGATTCGTATATTTAATTAAAATAATAACTATTACATATTAGCTGTAAACTTAATACATAATTAATATTCATTCAAATACATAAATTTGAATAAATTTTACTGAATATTTAATTATATATCTTAATTATCAATATGATTGAACGTAATAACTAAATAATGGAGAATTCGACGGGTACATCTTGAAGTGGAATAATTTTTTTTTTTTTAAATATCTGATATGTTGGAAGGCGCTGATTCATTCAGCGCCTGGCGCTATTTCATTCGGCGTCTTTATTTATCTCCCTTAATTACTCCCGTAAACAAAGGCGCTGAATGGTTCTCCGCCTGGCGATGAATGGTACCCCGCAAAATACATTTTGAGAATTATGTTCAAAACTTGATTATTTCGGGTATAAAGTTTGGTAACTTGGTTAGTTTGAAAAAATTGCCCCTCGGTACTGCTTTGGATCCGGGCTTAAATATATTGCCTACATCTGTTCTACGTTCCGTTTGTATGATCCATTTTCATGTATGTACCGCGGAGCAATACACCGGGTCTATTTTTCTTGTCTCATCATCATACTAATAGCAAATGATCTCCATTTCTCCATGGTGCTTCAGTTCTACAACTCTTCTGCTTTGCCTTCTACAAAGAAACCCTTACTTATGATCTCTCGTAATAATAGTTTTAGTTAAAACCCATTTGAGTTATCAGTAATTTTCGTACTGGGTTTCTTCCAGAACTACCAAATTCAACTGAAAGAACACCATCCGTCCTCTTAATTCACACAAGCAATTCGTCGAACAGCATGGACGCACAACTCAAAGACCTATTCTCACGGTTCCAGCAGGAATTCGGTACCGGCCCTGGTCTTGGCTCCGGTCCCGGTACATGTCTTCTCAAAATAGAAGGTGTTTCGCCTTTGTTTATCAAATCAATTTACAAATCTTTAGCAGCTCTGTACCGTACTGATCCATGGAAACGGATTCGACCCGGTCACCTGTTCGGGTTCAGGGTCGGCAAAGACTCAGACTGGTCGATAAAAAGACAAATTTACCCCTGCGCCCAATTTATTGGTGGAAATGGGGGCGATTTGGGAATCCATTTATTCAAATCAGAGCAAGATGCGTTGAAAGTTACAGCTCCAATGGAAACGAAGCTAGTACCAAATGTGGAGATTTTGAGGGTTATTTTCGAAAAAGAGTCTTTATTATTTGCCTCAAACAAGAGAATGATTTCTTCACTCTCTCTAGAAGCTTCCGGAACCGATAAATTCTACCCTGTTATAGATATTGCAAGGTGCAATCCAAATGGAGGTGGAATTAGATTTCGAGACCCCAATTTAGAGGAATTAAGGTATTTATACGCCTTTATCAAAGCAATTACTCTCGTTCACCCATTATTACAAACCGATGAAAATATAATTCACAAAAGTGGAAAATTAGCAAAATTCGAGTCATTCATTGAAACAGTAGATATTGAATGGCCTGCTGAGCTGGCAGTAGGAGACATCGTTGCAGTTACAATTTCGTATCCCCCAAATCAAACTTACGAAGAGAAAAAACCAGTGTCGAACTTTTCAAATCCAATTTCGAGTCCGATTAAATATTCGGAGCCCCCAAAGGAGGAAGAAGAATATTCTGGAGTGAGAAAATGTGAATTATGCGAGAAATTCGTGCCGTTCGATCAATCTCTCAGTTGTGCGAGGTGCAAATCGGTAATTTATTGCGAACCCACTTGTCAGAAAAACCATTGGAAAGAATCTCATAAAAACCTTTGTGGTTTATATAAAGCAATGATGGAGAGAGAAGAAGAGTTGGTTTTGAAAATATTCAAATTTGATTTCATAGTTGAAAATTCTTGCAAATGGCTCGAATCAATGGGACTTCATAAAAAGGGAATGTGGAGACGGGTCTGCAAATGTTATACCCAATACCCGTTTGGTCTCCTCCCAAACAAAGGTAACAATATTTTTGAATTATGGGGCGGGTTGGAGGAAATAGAAATCCCGTCAAATAACCCGGAAATGAAATATTTAACCGGGAATCCAAATCCTGTGTTCCTATCGAGTTGGAATGAATATTATGACATAAGGTCTTTACCTTTGTCTAGCCCCGTTGCGGTTATTTTATCATATCCTTTAACTATATATCACATTTTAACTACTCTTGTTATAAGCTCAAAAAATCTCTTGATCAAGGGTAAAGAGGTAATTTTGCACTATTTGGGGCCTGCTGCTGAGCTGGACTGGCTTCAGGCTTTTTACGAAATTACCCATTTGCTGAACGGGTCGGGTAATTTGAAAATTTACATGATCGGACCCGATATACCGAGTAATTTCACCGGTTTAGTACCGGGTTTGAACAACCGAGTTAGGGTAAATTTGGTAAAAGGATTGTATCAAGAGCAAATTACAAATTTGCCCCCGCCTCATGTAGTTATTGGATTGAACTGTAACATGGAGAGTTACTCGAGTTGGAGCGGAGCAATTGGGGTGATAAAATCGAGTAACGTGCCTGCGTTTTTTACAGAAAGGTCCGAGATTTTGTGTGCGAATGCGAAACAAGTCCTCCGTGCAAGTGGGCTCCACGTGACTCACCCTGTGGGGCCCAATCCTTTTAGGTCGCCTTTACGTGAACAAATGGCTTCGAATAATTTGCCTTGTTTTAGTAATGGCTTCGTTTTTGGAGTTAATACTTGAGACTTAGAGATTTGGATTGTGTTTAGAATGATTTGGTGGGTGTTTAGTTATGTTTATTTTGTGCGTGTTGTTAGTGAATTTCGTACTCCATTTTTATAATTTGAATTTGATTGTTGTGAAAATGTTTAAAACCCTTCTTAGCTTTTCTAATATATAAAAACCTCGTTTTTAAGTTTCATCAATAAAAGGAGCATTTTGTTCAAAAAAAGTTCTACACTAATTTATTTTGAAAAAGTTATTTGTTGTGTGAATTTGATAAATATTTAAAAGAAAGAAATATAGAATCCTTAGATGGAGACAAATTTTCCATTTCCTTTCACTGATAGACCCAAGTTCCAACTACCAGATATTTTTTTTGGAACTCAACTACTAAAGATTCCCCACCCTCTCTCTCTCTCTCTCTCTCTCCAATCATTAATGGAGATGCACCCAATATTCCATTTTCCTCCTCCGTGGTCTTTCTTCTTTTCACCCTTCCAATCCTCTCCATTTGCACCACCAAATTATGTTCATTGGAGAGAAACAGCCTCTTCTCATCTCTACTCTGCTTCTCTTCCTGGTATGCTTCTCTCTCTTACCTTCATATATAATACATAATCAGCTTAATTTAACAAATTAAAAATTTTGTTTCTTTACATGAATAATTTGTTTACATAGGGATTAGAAAAGAAGAGATTAGAGTAGAAATAGAAAACTCGGCATACCTACTGATCCGTACCGAACTGAACAATACCGGTACAGAAGGCCCAGCTGCTCAGACCGGTAACAATCTGGAAGATGGAACAGAGGGGGGAACCAAACAAAAGAGATTTTATAGGAAATTTCGCTTGCCGGTACGGGCGGATCTAGATGGGGTCACGGCACGGTACGAAAATGGTTTGCTGACAGTGACGGTACCGAGGTTGATTCATAGAGCGGGATTTAGAATTGGTTTCTCGGATTTGGATCGAGTTGATAATTCCGTTGCTAGGGCTGCATGAAATAAAGATATTTGTTTAGGTTTAATTGGAATAATGGAGCTTGTGTTGCGTTTGTTATTTGTGTAAATTTGATTGAAGTGAGGCCTGAACAAAGAGTAACACAGAGTCAAAAATAACCACCACAAATACGAAATAAAGGGTTAAGTTTTGTGTTTGATTTATAATTTATATATACATAATTAATATTATAAATTAAGTTATTGATATATTCTTGGTTGGTATTTGTGACTTTTGATTTTTTTTTTTTATGAATAAATCGAGAATGCTCGTTTGTTTTGATTGTTTCTCTTCTTTTAGTATTTGTTTTGTTTCGGATTAAAGATTTGAGTGGTTTCAAACAAAAACAAAAAAATGGACTCATCGGACAGGTTTAGTCCCGTTTTTTTACTCAAATGTAATTGCCTTCTGAATTTGACAGTGGTTGATTTTCTCTCGCTTATTTCTTACAGTCAATTAAATATCACAAACAAATTTTTATTTTTAAAATACAAATAGTGAAGTATGACTCTTTAAAAAAAAATTATTCATATTTATAAAAAAAATCAAAATCTAAGTGCAACACGAGCAAAATACTTAATTTTCATGTTAGTCACAAAATACTCCGTATAAGTAAAACTAACACAACCAAAATTTTGTTTTCCGAAAATTTCTAAAAAGTTGAAAAAGTGAAAGTGTAACTTTTTCGAAAAAAACCAACTATCATATTTTCTAAAAAAATGTCAAATTGAAATAAACCACGGGCAAATTACTCAATTTTCATGTTTTTCTCACAATACTCAGTAAAAGAATACTAACACACATTAATTTCAAGTTTTTCCCAAATTTCTTAAAAATGCAAATAGGGAAATCGATTTTTCGAAGTGATACTGGTACCCGGAAATATTTTCATCTCGCCGGTTCTATTATATCATGTGTTACACGGATACGGCGATAGGGATTATCGAATACAACGATACATGTAAAGTCGATTTTTCGAAGTTTCCGCACAACATAGATTATATTTTTATTTGTACAATCGGTTTTTGACAAGTTAAATATATTTGTGCTGTCATCTCCTTTTAATTATTATTATTTATCATTACTTTTAATCTTCTGAACTCTTAATTTTTGAACTATTATTTTTGAACTTTATTTTTATACTATTCTAATTATTAATTATTAGAAAAATTAAAACCGAAAATATATCACTATATGTTTTAAAAGTCACATATATTCATATAAAATAGAAAAATATGTGAAATAACCGATACAAATTATAATTATAATTACAATTATAGTTCTTAAGAAAAACTGCAATTTAGATTATGCACGTATTCCTTTTGACAATTATTTATGTATATTAAGCCTACAAAACTAGATAATTTCAAACAAATATTTGTAAACTTTAAACTAACATATATATATATCTAAAAAAAAAATGAGAATCAAAAGAAATTCCAATCACATACCACAAAATACAACAATCTCATCCGACCTTTCAAAATGAGACTAGACAAAAATGAGGCTAGACAACAATTCCCCTTTTGATATTTATGATATTTACAGGGTATGGAAGAAATTATACCTTCTCTCTTTCCAGAAACCCCGCCTCTTTCGAGAAGCTCCAACCTCTCTCTCTCTTTCTCTCTCTCTCTCTCTCTTCTCAACTCCCACCATCGTCTCTGTCGAGGAGAACACGAGATGCAAAATTCTGCTACTTCGTCGTCTCTTACAAGTCTCCACCTCCGCCATGACTCCTCAATTTCCCAAACAACATCAATAACCATTTCCTGTAGAGACGGAGTAGACATAGGGTTGGTGGCTCGCGCTCTTGGTCTCAATCCAAACTCTGTACGACTCAATGGGTACTACATTAGCAGCATGGGGTTGGGCCACGTGTCATCTGGTCTCTCCTGGATTCAACTTCTCGATTTCTTTGCTCAAAGAGGTCTTCCGCGTGGCCTCAACAGATATGGAGACGCCATTGTCGTACAAGGGAAATCTTTGCGACATGCTGGTTAGTTATCTTAGATTTTTACTTTACTGTACACGCGAGAGAGGCTAGCCTTGTTTAAAAACTTGATCCGGTACCGATTATAATCGGTACAAATGTGCAATAGTGTTAATTTTATGAGATTATAGCAGCTAATTTCAAGCAATTCTTTGAATTTTGTGTTTAATATCACCATTCAGCGATAGATACAAAATTAAGTTCTTTTTTATTTTTGTACAATGCAGATAATAATCACCTCCCATTAAAGAGAAAAATGGAACTAGAATTGGAGAGCTATGTAAAGAAGAAAAAGCTAGAAAGTCCTGTTGAGTTGAAAAATAAGATTGTCAGTATTAAGAGAAGATTAAACTCGGAAGATAGTTTAGAATCATCCTTCTTAAAGAAAATAAAAATAGCTGATTGTGATACCGGTACACAAGAATTCTGTACTGGTACGCATCTCGTCCATGCCCCGAGAGGAGACCATAGTATTATATCTGTAAATATTCCCTGATTTGTACCAAGTTTCACTAATCATGCCACTCTTACCCTAATCAATCTTTTGCTCTGATCTAGCTTTCTTTCGTCTCAAAATCCTAAAAGGGCCTAAACCCTAAACCCTGAACGAAAGCCATACTCCATATTCAAATCTATAATTGGCATAATTGACTCGACCTATACCGAAGCAGCTACCGAATCATACTGCGTGGGGCTCGAATTTGAACCCACAACCTAAATTTGAAGAAACAGTGATTGCTGTGGAATTCGAGCTTGCTACTGCGATAAATAAAATAACACCAAATCATTATAATCCAATTTTAACTTCTATATGTGAATATTTGTATGTACCAAGTTGCACATTAGTTTCTTTAATAGGCAATTATTTGGGTACTTGTATTTAAATGATAGCGAGTTGTATGAAATAGAGGAACCATGAGAAGGTGAATTTTCAATTTTGAATGTAAAGTTAGAAGATATAAAATCTAGAGTCGCGATGTACACTGTACACATCCTTTATCCAACTGCTATAAATAAACCCCTTCACTCCAATTTCAATTCATACCATTTCATTCCCAAACTGAAATTCTGTAATTTTTTTGAATTCATAGCTGAATTTTTGAACCTTCGTAGAAGGTAATAGTGTGTTCAATTATTTAAGCAATAATTCTCATTTTTCAGTCATGAGTTAATAACGCATGCTGAACCCCTTCACTCCTGAACCCTCATAATTACTCCATTCGTGTTGATCCTACAAATTAAAACATTTAAACCATAACGCATGCTGAGTTAATAACCAAATAAAACCTACCTAAAAACGCAAAAAAGAAACAACTTTAAAAGCCTTAACAGGAGAAGACAAAAAAAAAATTAAGAATGTACATATTGCTCTTGAAATCCTTCATGACCTCCAGAAATTCATCACATTTGTCATTTTGGGCATGAAATATTTCCTTGACCCTTTTGAGGTAATCGAGGGCATCACAAATCATTAATTTCGACCCACTTCCCGAAGCGGCTATAGAACCTGGTGGTGGACTTGTCCAAGACACTTTTTCTTAGAAGAACTTGAATTAGGAGACAATGTGGCAAGAGGTGGCGGTGCCCTACCAGTGGTACCGGAATAGATGCTCGCTGAATTAGGATTGATACGAAGTTTTCAAGAATAACTTTTCAGTTTAAGCGTCTCAAGTATTCGACATCAATATATCATATTTCATCGGTACATTTTTCAATATTATTATATTTTTATTTAGTGGTAGTATGTCGATTTTCAAGATCAATATAATATTTAAAGTGTCTATATTTCCCTATAAGTGTCAATATATCATTTTCCTTGTTTTCAGTCAATGTAATATTTTCTATCGATTAATAATATCATTTTCATTGTCGATATATTATTTAAATGTGAATAATAAGTTTTAAGGCTAACATATACTCTTTCAATATCAATATATTATTTCATTGTAGATACAAAGTTTTCAACATAATAGATCATTTTAAGCGTATCGAGCATTCGACATCAATATATCATTTTCATCAGTACAAGATTTCATTATTATTATATATTTTAGTGCTAGTATGTCCTTTTCAAGATAAATATAACATTTCAAGTGTATTTCACCATAAGTGTCAATATATCATTTTCCTTGTTTCGAAGTCAATATAACATTTTTTCTTTGTCATCACATCCTTTCTTAGGATTAATATATCAATTTCTGTGTCAATATATTATTTCAATGCGAATAATAAGTTTTAAGGTTAATATATACTTTTTCAATATCAATATATTATTTCAGTGTAGATACAAAGTTTTCAAAAATAATATATCATTTTAAGCATCACAAGTATTCGACATCAATATATCATATTCATCAGTACATTTTTAAATATTATTAAATATTTTAGTGCTAGTATGACATTTCTGAAGATCAATATAACATTTAAAATGTCTATAATTCATTATAAAGTGTCAATATATCATTTTCCTTGTTTTCAGTCAATATAATATTTTCTCTGTCATCACATCATTCCTTGTTTTCTTAATCACCAATTCACCATACATTTCTCTGTACCACAATGATGTTGATCTGATCCAACAATTAATCAAATGACACATTGTTCACATGAATTAAATAGAAACAAACAATTAACTAAATAATAAATATACTTCTCTGTACCACATCAAATTCATGTACCCCTACAAAAACTCACACTATCATGAATTGTTTCTTTCATCGTGACAAAAACAAGAATTCCACCAACAATAAAAATACAAACAAACAAATTATACATATTATATAAACAACAAACATTCGTAAACCCAAATTCTCAATGATCCTCTCCCAATATCTCCTTATATGATCTTAAAACATTTAATTTGCAATTGTTTGGATCGTATCAATTTGATCCCCACTTATGGCATCTATTCGCGGCTCCACCGAAGACCTCAAACTCTTCAACTTGCCTGAAAATTAACAACTGAAATCAATCATATATGATATACCAAATATAAAAAAAAAGTTAGAAAAAGAGAAAGATCAGACTCTCTGGCTGGTACAAGACCCGAGATAAGTGTTTGAGAGTTCCTTTTTCTATCTTTTCGATTGATAAATAAATAAATAATTATGATGAAATCAAATCAAATTAAAATAATAATTATGATGAAATAGTTCATAATTTCGAATGAAAATAATAATTATGATGAAATCAAAATAAATAAATAAGAAAATCTTAGTTAGCACTTGATTATTACAGGAAAAATAATGATAATTAGGATTAATTATTTACCTTTGGTGTACCAGCGGTACCGCTCATGTAGCTAGCAGTCACAACATCTTCGGTTTTTTGGTGGACGAAATGGATATATATTAATTTTTCCCGAATTAAAAATGAAAATATAATTAAATTAAACACAGTAAAATTTACAATTCCTACAAAAGTTAAGAAATAAAATAACCTAAGATATTAAATGAATAAAATAATAAAATAGTGAAGTGTACAAAGTGCGCTCCACTTCAACACACGGTCGGAATTTACGCTGCGAAGCTCAACAATTGAAAAATAAATCAGATAAAAGCAAACAAATAAAGAACTCAAAATTACGTTTTAATAAAAATAACGAAACTTGGAATATTTATTTGCTAAACACATACTTGGGAAAAAATAAGCAATTGTTAGGCATTTCATCGAACATGTTGCCAGCAGCCCTGGCATACATATTTATGAATGTATTATTCACCGAAATGAAAATGTGAAGATGATTACATCTGCTAAGTAATTTTAAGTGGGGAAAAATATTTATATTAAATATCAAAACCTAAATTGATCTTAAATGTTGTCCAAACAGCTTAATACCAGTGAACTTGGTACCCATGAAGTTCGTACAGGTGAAGAACAATGGCTCCCTATTTACACTAAAATTAGTAAATTAATCAAAAAATTATAACAAAATTCGAAAGTAAACAAAGGATGGGGAGAAGCGAATACGAAACCCTAAGTGAAGAGACGGAAAAGGAAAGAGTAAGTGGAAAGGAGGCTTGGCATAGCTTACTTGAGCTTGGTGTTTATATGAGTGTGGTCCATGTACACCAACACCATCAGCTCTAAGGAATAAAAGTGAGGAAAATAAAGGCCGGGTCCAAGATCCAATATAAAAGGAGAATCCCACCTGGCGTGATGTCTCTTTCCTTATGCTTTTTATTCTCCCAAAAAAATTGTAACTTTTCGTTTTAGTCCAAGTTTCCGAAATAATATTTTTTCTCAGCTAATTGTAAGAGATTAGGGCCTGTTTGGCGAGTGGAATTAGAAGTGGAATTAGGATAATATTTTTCATCAAAACAAAAATACGTGTTTGGTTGACAATAAAAACTGGAATTTAGAAATGCGGATATCTCTCACTCCCCTCTTTACCTACAAAATTTGGCTCCTCAAATATCTGGAGCGCCAAATTACGGCAAAAGTTTGTGGCGCCAAATCTCCCTCTCTTTTCACTCTTTTCAAGATTGTCTTCATCTCTCTCTCGTATCTGGTGGAGACCCAAAGTGGCGATCCTTTCTCTGCTATTGAGAACCTCAAAAGGTCTCATTTTCCTTTTTTCTTTCCTACTCATTGGACTGAAAACGATTCTCATCTCAAGGTAAATTCCTCTTCTATCCTCCCTTTCTATATGTGTTTGTGTGTTTTGGAAGGACTTGGTACTAATTTTGTGGAAACTTTTTCAATTCTTTAATGTGAAGCTTTTCCATTGTGAATCTTTACTGTAAAGTTTTTTTTTTTTCAATTATTTGTTTTATGCAACATCCTTCTTTCAAGAAATTAATGACTTATTTTCTTCCTTTTCTCTTGTTTGAGTCGAAGTCATAACAAGATGATACCTTGCTGTAGTTTTTTTTTTCATGCACACAAGGTGTTTGTGGAAATGACAAATGCCCAAATTAAGCAAAATAATGTTAAGTAAATTAAGGAAATGACATATTATGTTAAGAAAATTACAATTATAGTTTTACTATTACACAATTCTGTTATTACGCACATTGATTAGTAATGGATATATTGCAATAATGTTGTTGCCGTGAGAAACTCCTCTGACTAAATTAATTATGTTTCTCACTATGATTGATGCAATAATGAGGAGTGTTAATTATGATTCATCATCAACCCAAATTAGTTGAGTATGTTTCTCATTATATGATAGTTTGAGCATGTATATAATAATTTACATTTACTGTGTGTTCTTAATAGATGGAAGTAGAAGGTATGTCAACCCAAAACAATACAAGGAAAAATGCTTATTGGACTCAAAGAATGACGGGATTTCTTCTCAAGTACTTAGCCGAAGCCGCGAGAAAGAATCTAAAAGGAGATAGAGGTTTCAAAAACACGATTATACATGCTACATGTAAAGAGTTAAACAAGGAATTTAATATTAACTATGTGGACGCACACATCAATAATCATATCAAGAGTCAAAAAAAAAATTGGCGTTTGATTCAATCTCTTAAAAATTTGAGTGGTGTCCATTTTGATGACGAGAGTAAAACAATCGTAATGGGCGAAGATGAAGCAAATACCTTAATTGAGGTGATGATATCTTTTTTTTTACTTTAAATATTAACTTTACGTGCACTACTAATTAAATAATCGATACATTTTTAGAAAAATCCGAGCGCAGGAAAGTGGATCAACAAGCCAATCATGTGGTACGATGAGATGGAGTTAGCATGCGGAAATGATATGGCCAATGAAAATGGTTCTAAGACGGGACGCTTTCCACTTGGTATTCCATACGATGGTTCGAATTCCCCCGTAAGATGGTCAATTTAGATGATGCCGAAGAGGAACCTAGAACCCCGAGGTCGAGCACAACTACTTCGAGTTCGAGAAAAAGAAAAAGAACAACCGATGAATTGACCAATTATGTTGGAGAACTCGTAAAGGCTATTAGCAAACCTAAATCTCATCAAGTTTCTCCAATTATGTGGGAAGAACTTAAAAAACTATCCGATTCGTACACAAAACCGCAATTACAATCCGCTCTCCATCATTTTTTGGTCAATGAGAGTCTCGGAGCATGTTTCATTGCTTTCGATAGAGACGAAATGATGCAAATGATTGACCAATTCTTACTTCATGATGGAGCGGGAGGAGATGGCAATTTTCCATGGGGTTAATGAGTTTATGATGAAAAATATTTTGTGGTTATATATTTTTGTTTGATATATATTTTGGTGATAGTAGCTAGTAATGATTTTGCAGGTGTAAATTGGAAGTTTAGTTTTGCTTTTAATGTTGTATTTTAATTATGCAAACATTGTTATTTTGAGAGTATGTATTAGATTAAATTTGATGTTGGCAAAATTATGTTCAAATTGTGTTATTCATTAATTTAAGTGTTTTAGTTGAATACAAAATATAAATTGAAAACTAATTTTGATTCAACTCTAATCAATCAGACAAATATTTGTTCATATAATTAAGTTCCATTTTACAAACAATCAAATTCCAGAAACTTGTGACAACCAAACAAAGAAAAATGTTTTGCAGCATTTTGTTTTTCCAACATCCAAACAAACTACAAATTAGCTAATTCCGGAATTATTTTTTTCTGCATTTGGTAACCCAATTCCATTCTTCTAATTCCACTCGCCAAACATGCCCTTAGGTAATCCATGAGTATTATTGGTACAATTATGTAAATATTTTCTTTATCAGTTATATATAAAAAAAAGATGGGCGGATATGAAAGCCCCCCTCATTTTCATCAAAAAAAAAAAAAAAATTATAACAAAATTCAAGGGCAAGGACAAAATGCAACAAATATATATTAAAACTTTCAAAAAACCAACATAAAAAATAAACGAATTAGAATAGAAATTACTAACAAAGAAAATTGCAGAGGCTCGCCATGTTCAGTAATGGATAAAGCCAATCAGAGAGAGAAGAAATTGCCGGTAAGCCAAATATTAGGCCGATTTTGGAGAGGCGCCAAAATTTCACAAGGAATCGATGGCGGCACTTATTATCTGTCGTGCATTGCGTAAGGCGTGATGGTTTGCCGAAGAAATATATCTACTAAATGATGGTTTTAGGGTGGTTATTAAATTAACCGCTGTCATAAGTTAGTTTTGGTGGCTATATTCACCGCTGCCATAAGTTGGTTTTGGAGACTACAATCGCTGCCATAAGTTAGTTTTGGTGGCTACTTAACGGCTGCCATAAGATAGTTTTGGCGGCGTGGAATTAACCGCTGCCATAAGTTAGTTTTCGCGGCTACAACATTAACAGCTGCCATAAGTTAGTTTTGGTGGCAATTACATAAACCGTTGCCATACGTCAGTTTTGGCGGAAAATACCTTAACAGCTGCCATAAGTCAGTTTAGGTGCCATTATATTAACCGCTGCCATAAGTCAGATTTGGGGCAATTACGTTAACCGCTGCCATAAGTTAGTTTTGGTGGCCATTATGTCAACTGCTGCCATAAGATAGTTTTGGCGGCAATTACGTTAACGGCTGCCATAAGATAATATTGGTGGCTGTTGAATTAACCGCTGCCATTAGTTAGTATTCGCGGCTAAAACATTAACAGCTGCCATAAGTTAGTTTTGGTGGCAATTACATAAACCGTTGCCATACGTTAGTTTTGGCGGAAGATACCTTAACAGCTGCAATAAGTCAGTTTTGGTGGCAATTACGTTAACCGCTGCCATAAGTCAGTTTTGGTGGCAATTACGTTAACCGCTGCCATAAGTCAGTTTTGGTGGCAATTACGGTAACCGCTGCCATAAGTTAGTTTTGGAGGCGACTAAGATAACCGCTGCCATAAAAACGTTTTGGCTAGCGACATCGCTAAGATCTTCCAGTGGAGAATTTTGGCGGCTAATACGTTAACCGCTGGCATAAGTTAGTTTTGGTGGAGATTACATTTACAGCTGCCATAAGTGAGTTTTGGCGGCTATTACATTAACAGCTGCCATAAGATAGTTTTGGCGGCTGTTGAATTAACCGCTGCCATAAGTTAGTTTTCGCAGCTGCAACATTAACAGCTGCCATAAGTCAGTTTAGGTGCCTTTATATTAACTGCTGCCATAAGTAAGTTTAGGTGCCATTATATTAACGGCTGCCATAAGTCAGTTTTGGTGGCAACTACGGTTACAGCTGTCATAAGTCAGTTTTGGGGGCAATTACGTTGACCGCTGCCATAAGTTCGTTTTGGTGGCATTTACGTTAACAGCTACCATAAGTTAATTTTGGAGGCGACTTTGATAATCGCTGCCATAAGGATGTTTTGGAGGCGACTACGATAACTGCTGCAATAAGTAAGTTTTGGCGGCAATTACGTTAACGGCTGCCATAAGATAGTTTTGGTGGCTGTACAATTAACCGCTGCCATAAGTTAGTATTCGCGGCTACAACATTAACAGCTGCCATAAGTTAGTTTTGGAGGCGACTACGTTAACCGCTGCCATAAGTTAGTTATGGAGGCGACTACGTTAACCGCTGCCATAAGTAACTTTTGGAGGCGACTACGTTAACTGCTGCCATAAGTAAGTTTTGGGGCCATTACGTAAACCGCTTCCATAAGTAACTTTTGGAGGCGACTACGTTAACCGCTGACATAAGTTTGTTTTGGCGGCGACAACTTTAACAGCTGCCATAAGTTAGTTTTGGAGGCGACTATTACGTTAACCGCTGCCATAGTAAGTTTTGGTGGCAATTATATTACCGCTGGCATAAGTTAGTTTTGGCGGCTATTACGTTAACCGCTGCCACAAGTTAGTTTTGGTGGCAATTATATTACCGCTGCCATAAGTTAGTTTTGGGGGCAATTATGTTAACCGCTGATGTAAATAATCTATATATGGTTGGGCCGACTCCACAATTATTGTTGTCATTAAGATACATAATTGAATACAAGAATTTTGATGTTTAATTTTGTAACTATTATATTTGTTCTGGAAAGTGTGTCTTTTCGTGATAACCATACAAAAGTTCTCACTACTATTAAAGTTATATATTTCAAAACAAATTTAATAATTAAAAAGTTTTTTAAATATCAAATATCCTTGTACTTAACGAAGTAATACATACTTTTATAATTGTATAGCAAACTTAAATTTATTTTTGCCTTGGACAACTAAGAAACAGTTCGTGCTCTCCTCAACTCTCTCTCTCTCTCTCTCTCTGATCTCTGAGGATCTCCGGTCTTTACAAAAATTTAAGCTACAACACCAATTCATGAGGTCAGTGTATAATTTCGCTTAATCTGTTAAGTCTATTTTTCCTAATTTGGTAGTATGAAAATTAGTTTCCATGGTTATTCTATGAGTTTGTATACTATTTATGATGGGCATCGTTTTTTGGTTGTTAAGATAGATTATTATGAATTACCCTTTCTTAGGTTATATGATCATTGCATAAGTTTTATGGCAAATTTTATTAAGCAGATTAAATGGTTGAGGCAACACCTGAACCCCCAAATCACGATTTAACGGGCGAATTACCAGAGGATATAAAAGTGAAAATACTCGAAAAGTTGCCAATAAAAGAGGCAGTAAGATCGAGTATACTCTCCAAATCATGGCGATACACATGGACCAAAATTACAAAACTGAAAATCAGAGATTCTGTCTTCTCATCTTCAGAATCACTCATTAATTTCATGGATATTTTCTTACTACTTCACACTGGCCAAATTGTTGAATTTCTACTCGATACTGAATTTATCTCTCATGAAGTCTTGGATCGCTGGATTTATATATTATCTGGAAAGAATATCCAAGAATTGAGCTTAGCAATAAACAGCACAGATGGCAAGTACCAAATTCCGCATTGTTTCTATTCATGTCATGCTTTGAAAACCGTACAGTTCGATGGTTGTGTAATGGACGTGCCTCTTACTTTCAGTGGATTCAAATTACTCAAAACACTTAAACTGAACCATGTAGAAATTGATGATTCTTCTATAAAGAGGTTAATTTGCAGGTCCTCTTCATTGGAGAAGTTAGATTTGTTGATATCTGCAGAATGCCTCGAGATCTGTGCACCGAATCTTAAAGAATTGTTTGTTTGTCGTTATTTCGGTCATCTATATCTCGAGACTCCTAATTTGGTATATGCAATTCTTAATTTAGGAGAAGTGAATTATAATTGTGAAATGAAAGAGAGAAGTGGCACAGATCTTAGTCGTGTTCTTAGTCGCATACCAGATATTCAGAAACTCTGGATATGTTTTGGGTTATCAAAGGTATACATGTTCATAATGTTTAAAAATGGTGATGTATTAGGAGGTTAGAGAAAAGGTGGAGAGAGGGAGAAAAGGCGGAGAAAGGGGAACAGTATTGGTGAATACTGCAAGATGATAAGCGAAGAAGATTAGCGAAGATTAAGAGAGATGGTAATAAGAGGAAGCAAAAATCATGCAAAAAAACACAAGAAAGGATCGATTTAAAATCAAAAGAGAGCGGAAAATTTGAGTTCAAAAAAAAAAAAAAAAAAAAAAAGATCTAGCAGTTCAAAACGTGAAAACAACTGAAGAATAGATCGAGGGTAATCATACCTTATTGAGATCTGAACTGGATTGGTAGATCTACTCCATGTTAACCGCGAGGTGAAGGTATTATGAGGTACGAACCAAGCTTTTTTCGCCCAGCTGAATAAATGAAGGGAGATGCAGATTATCAAGCTTTCTCTTTCGGCGAAAATCGCCATCGCCATTGCTGAGAGAGCTTTTCAGAGTAAGAAGAAAAAGGCGGCGTGATGGGATATAAGAGAGAAGAAAGTCTTTCCACCGCTTAAGAAGGACTTTTATACTAGGGTTTAAATGGATTTTGTAATTCTGTTATCCAGGATTTCAAAATTCGGAATATTGTATTGCTGTATTATAGATAATATAAGTAGTGTATAAGGGGTATTTAGGATTAGTTTTTAATTTTAGGGCAAATACCTCTTTATTTGTATTATTTATAACCAATATTAATAAAATTTCAATAGAAGTAGGACATAAGAGCCTATTCTATTTTTCTCAAAAAAAAAATAAATAATGTTTCAAAATAATAATTTCATGTGCTTTTACATTTCTCAATTCAATATGATATTTTTAGTTTTTTTTAGAGTAATTTTTCTTGTTTCGGTCACTTATCGCAATTAACTCTCTTTCTTTTACTTTGTTTCTAGAACACAACTATTCAGCATTCATGGGAAATATCTCCTTTCAGATTGAACAATTTAATGGAGATAAGCTTGGCTATGGACATTTCGAATCATTACGAGATTTCTTTTGCTAAATTCTTATGCGAAAATGCACCAAATTTGCAAGTACTCGATTTATGTGTACGAATCACTTTTCTCAAATTAATTTCTCTCGGGCCTCCTTTTCTTTAGCAAGCACTAAAATTGTGTGAATAATAATATGTAGTTGACTTCAATTACATCAATGGAGAATGAGACGCGAAATATAATTTCTTTGTTGGACTCAAAGTCGCATAATGATATCTTATTTATGAAACTCAAGACAATGGAGGTGGTTACATGGGAGATGGTTACATATTCTTCAGACGATAACGAATTGCTAATGGCATTTTTGAAAATTTTCCTCGTTGCTGAGCCTGTTTTAGAGAAGCTATCTGTACCAGAATCACTATCGGAACATAAAACTCGTCTCGAGTTGGTGAAATGACAATGGTTATCAAACAAAGTTGAAATTGTTTTACTATCAGAAGATTAATTTTAACTTCTTGGATATTGGATGTGATTTAGGAGTTTCATTGGTATTATTGATGGTTCTCCATGTTTAGAAGCCAATTAATCTTATTTGTGATTTGTTATGCATATAATATTTTGTGATTTTGCTTGGTTTTTTTGGATTGTATGAAAACACCTTGAACATTAAATTCGAGAGAAATGACAGTTAATTTGACTATGTTTAAGACAACTTGCCAACTAATTTCAAAAACGGAAAGCAATAAGTATACAATTTTTTTTTTTCTTTTTTGAGTTTTACTGAGTCATTGAGTCACATAAATAATTATTATAATGATTGAGCAACAAAACCATTCTCATTTTTTCCCAATATTTCATGTGGCAATCAATGAGTGTCATTCGGAGAAAAAAATATAAAATACATTGATAGTAGCGATGGAATATGACTGCTAGAAATGTGCATACAGAGAGTTTATTAAAGATAAATAAATTGGGAAAATAAAGTGGTATTTTGGTGAAATTTGTTCGTATCCTCCAATATTTAATTGTTAAGCTTAATAGAATTTTTAAAGTAATTAAATAAATAATGAATACTTTTAATTTCTAGAAATTCAGGGGATTATTTAAGAATTCCTCAATATTTTTTCTGAATCTACATGTTCCTTTTATTGTATTTGCCAAATTTGACTGTTTTCGAAAAATCATTAATTTTTTTGACCAACGTTAATATGTTTTTGACCAGACATTATTATTGAAGAAAGAAAAGTATTTTTGATGAATCCAATAGCTTTAGACCGCTTATTAAAATGCTTTAGTCTGATTGCTTTTAAAAGTGGGAAGTCCAAGTTTGAATGGAAATTACAAATGGTTGATCAACACTTCTCTCTCTCTCTCTCTCTCTCTCTCTCTCTCTCTCTCTCTCTCTTGATAATGATCATAACCTGATGCAGTGATGTATCTCACCCACAATTCTCCCCTCAACTGGACACAGTGACGCAAAGCATCTATCTATCTCTCATTTAAGGTACGTAGGATCTGGATTTGGATTCGTAGGTAGTGTAGTTTTGTTAGATGATTATAAACTTATATGGCAATATATGACATCATGAGTACCTTTTTTCATTTAGTACTCCCAAAAATAGTTAAAGAGATGATGATAATCATTGTGAATTCTCTTAGATAATAAGTGGTGTAAGAAATCTTAGTTCCTAGATAAGGTTTTAAATATGTGGCATTGAACAGTTTTATATGGAAATGTAACCAATGTTATTGAGCAGATTAAATGGCTCCTGGTACACCGCAATTCCCAAATCAAGATTTAATTAGCGAATTATCCGACGATCTGAAAGCAAAAATACTCGAATATTTGCCAACAAGGGAGGCTGTAAGATCGAGTATACTCTCCAAATCATGGCGATACGCATGGTCCAAAATTACGAAGGTTAAAATCAGAGATTCTTGTTTTCCTACATCAGAATCCTTCATTCATTTTGTAGACATGTTTTTACTATTACATGAGGGCCCGGTAGTTAAATTTATACTTGACGCCGGATTTATTTCTCAAGAAGCCTTTGATCGCTGGATTCTCATCTTATCGAGAAAAAATATTCAAGAATTGCGCTTACTGATCCACTATAGATATGGGAGATACAAAATTCCAGCAGATTTGTATGCGTGTTTTGCTCTTAATATCATACAACTAGAGGGTTGTAGAATGGACGTACCTCTTACTTTCAGTGGACTCAAATCACTGAAAACACTTGCGCTACACAATGTTGAAACAACTGAAGCTTCTATAGAGAAGTTAGTTTCTAATTCACCATTACTGGTGAATTTAGAATTAGGGTGATCTGCAAATGGCACTCGCAGCCTCGCCTCTACATCATTGCACCAACTGAAGAATACAAATCGGAGACCAGAAGGAGAAGAATCGTTGGGATTGTTGGGATTGTTGGTGGTGGGCAACGAGATATGTAATATGGTTGTCGAGAAATAACGCAATCTTCCGACAGAAAGCAATGTGCACAAGGGCGTGTGCAAATGCACGTAAACCACCTGGCACATAATTGGCTTCAAATGCAAGCTTAGCAGAATCTTTGGTATGGTGCTATAACATGATTCACTATGCGTTCCTTAACATGAAGAGCTGTTAATTAATAAAACATGCTGCTTCGACTGTGTAAATATGTTTTTGAAACAATTTAAGCAATGAAATCAGGGATATACCCAAATTTCCTTCAAAAAAAAAAAAAAAAAAAAATTCTATGTTTGGATTTTTCGGTTCAATTAAGTTGTCACTACAAATAATTAATTCTTTGTAGAATTCGATTACCCACTTACATGTGGTGCTATAGGTTATGGAGAAGGGTTACCGTACTTGAAGCACCGACGATCCAAAGCTCAGGTGCACTATGATATTACAATTGAAGGACACTAAAACATTATTTTGCGTAATCAAGTATTTAAATTGTTATAGTAAAATATAATAAAAGAAATATACATAAAAAATATATATGACGTATCTAAAAATATATATCACAGACGTAAAAAAGTGTAGCATACATCTAGAACAATATAACAAATAAAAATATATCGTACATGTAAAAAACCATAACATATAATGTACTTCAAAAAAATTATAGTATACATTTGAAAGATACAAATACACATAAATAAATATAAAACATAAATACGTATGATATACAGGTAAAAATGTAAAACATCTTTTGTGGATCGAGTAAGACTAGCCAAAGCATAAGTTTGAATTTGAAAACAGATCTTAATTTCCATAGGTTATGGAGCCAATCTGTTGTTATGCCCAAATTTTTAAGAAATTGTGGGCCGATTTGATAGTAAAGGTTTGTTGAGGGTTCCACTTCCATAACAGGGGATTAGTCGAGTTTTATCATTGTGTCGAAACTCGAAACTAGATAGCGCAGAGCAATTTGCGATAATTGTTTTAGGAAGAAAGATTTTTTCTTGGCTGGGGATTCTTGGGAGGAGTAGCAAATAAACCTGACTTTCTTGTCTTTTTTTTTTTTTTTCCTTCTAGTATTTCTCCTTTCCGAATATGACGTTGCAGCTCTCCATTTTTCCCCCTTCATTTAGAACCATGTTCTGATACACTGTTCAAGAAATGAAAGTGTTGGTAAATGGCAATACAAGAAAGCATAAACTGAATGGACCATAAAAGAATGGAGTTAATAAATACTATGGTACCAACCAGCAGCTATTTGAATTAAAATTAAAAAAAAAATCTTACAAGGTCTCAAAACGTGAAGAGGTGTTTTGATCATCCCACCTCAAGCCTTTGTACCAGTCTTTGTCACGTTGTTCCTCTAACTCTATCATTTTCAGTTGAGGCGCACTGTTCGACCCAATTGGAAGAATCTCGAGATTTCCACATACTCCTAACTTGAGATTCTTCAGCAATGGCCAAAAGAAAACTCTAGTATCGTTTTCTACTTTATAAAAATGCTTCAATTTTGGTACACATACAAGTGTTAATTCCATCAGTCTTGGAAAGACATGCTCATCCAAGATACAACCATCATCCAAAATTATTTCCTCCGTATTACGATTATGGGATACAATAAGTTTTTCCAAGGATCGAAATCCAGGAATTACACTTGCGAGAAATAGGTATTTCAATTCATTGCAACCTTTTATATGAAGATCCTTCAAGTTTCCAAAACTCCCTTTTGGTATTAGACCACTCCAAATATCATTCAATTTTGGTAGATCGTGCAAATACAGAGCTTTTAGGCTATCAAACATAATTATGTTTGTTTCATATGACTGGAAGTAAAACACGCCTCTTAATTCCTCACAATCTTTCACTCTGAATTCTTCTAACTTGAGATGTATTCTGATCAATAAGCTATAAGGCATTACACTAAACATGCTTTTACAATCTACTATCTGAACCTTGCGAGTGTTTCCAAATGATAATACCGAAAGGGGTCCCTCAGAAATTCCATTTAAATTGTCCAAATTTGTGAGATATAGCTCTTCCAATTTAACAAAAGCATTTTCAATAGCCGAATTTTCTACACTTCTAATGAGGTATGCTATGCGTCGACAATTTGAAATATAAAGGATCTTCAATTCACTAAAGCCAGTTAGGGTTTCTAATCTGCAGAACTCTAATAAAGGATCTGCATTCTGAAAACAATTATGCAGTCTCAGTTCTTCTACTTCTGGTAGAAGCAATTTAACCCATACTGCCAGCCAGTCTGCTCCTTTAATATCCAAATTTTTTCTGTAAAATCTCGTCTTCTTAATACATGATGGGTCAGTGGATAAAACGTAACTTCTCAAATTTTTCAATGAGTTCGCAGAACTCACGTCTTCAGAGAAAATATCGACTTCTTTAATATACAGCTGCAAGCAGCTCAATTTTTTCAAGTTGGCAATTTCAATAAGCACGGTTTGATTGATGTACTTACTGTCCGAGTAAAGCTCCTCTAAGAACCTCAGGTTAGAAAATACTTTTGATTGCAATTTCAGGTCTGGGGAATGAGATAAATCCAATAGTTTTAATTTTGTTAGTTTCCCAATTTCCTTTGGAAGCAATTTCATGGGGCAACTCTGCCAACTAAGTGCTTGCAAATTTTCCAATTTCCCAATTATGGAGATGCTATGCAATTGTGCACATCTATTGAGAGAAAAAACTCTAATGTTCTTTAAATACTGTAGTGAAGAAGGTAAAGAAACAATAATAGAGTTGCTTAAATCTAGAACTGTGAGTGCCACCATGTTTTTGAAGAAGTTATGAGGGAGATTAACCAAGTTCCGATTGTTTCTAAGCAACAAAATATTTAGTTCATGTGCCATTGGATTATTTGGGAGTTCTGAAATTCCACTATTAATTAAAGATATTCGCTTGGATTGCTTGAAAACTTCCGCCAGACCTAAACTTTCATTAGTCCCTGAACCGCACTTTACAAAAAACTGATTATCATGTCTGGAGGCAATGTAGATGCCCACATCTCTAACCACATCATGCATTTTTGTGACCTTGATCTTTTTGCTTCTTACCAACAAGCAAGAATCTATGAGCTTTAAAACCAGCATATGCATGTTTCCTCTTGCTTCTTCCAAATTATTGAATCTTCCAAATATATCCTCCCCAATCCGAAATCTGGTCAGTTCATCTTCACTTAATTCATAACTCTCGGGAAACATAGAGCACAAAAGAAACAACAACTTCTCATCATCCCTTTCAAGAAGATTATAACTCAGTTCCAAGCATTTGAACAACTTTTCTTCCACATTTACCAAATCTCGAGGGTTTGACTCCCTTAGCTGCCGCAAAGCATTATCCCAAGTATCTCTTTCATTTTTACCACGAAGGGCCAATCCAACCACCACAATTGCAAGAGGAAGGCACGCACATTCACGCGCTACCTCCTTTGCAATAGATTCTATCTCAGTTAATGTAACCACTTCACCTGCTTTGGTTTTGAAAAGATGCCATGCGTCATCTTCTGACAACAAATTGACTGAGAATTGAGCATCTGTGATCATTTGATCGCACACTTCAATCTTCCTAGTTGTTAATAAAATCTTGCATCCCTTGTGGTCATCGGCAAATGGTATTCCAATTTTTCTCAAATCTACCATGGTCCAGAGGTTATCTAGCATTATCAGAATGTTTTTTACCCTTTTCAACGCACTCGCCAATTCACCTGATTTTTGTTCAATAGAATTTGCTTTGAAATTCTTACCCAACTGCTCGGCGATGCAATCTTGTATCTCAGCCACGTCTTGACTTTGAGACATTTCAACAATTATGATGACATCAAATACCTTCTCTGCTTCCATTCGTCGTCCAATTTGATCAATTAGAGTGGTCTTTCCGATGCCACCCATCCCATATATCCCTAATATACAATTTTTCTCATTCTTGAGGGCATCAACTACCGCATCCATTACGCCTCGCACAGAAATATAATCAGTGAATTCCTTTTGTGGCCTCGCACTAAAGGTCGGAACAACTGAAGGGTGGAATATTGTAAGAGTACTCCATTCCTTCATTAACTCATCAACCTCAGCCATTAACTTGTCAGATTTGCTTCCTAACCGACGCCGTTTGGCCAAATCTAAAATTCCTACGTTTTCCCCACAATCGTTAACTATCTGATTTGCTTTTGTTTCCAGCTTGGTCATCTCTGATAGCCAGCTTTTCGTCCTATGAGTCACCTCTTTATCATCGCCGTGAGCATTTTCAATGCATCGTTCTATGTCTGCCTTATGATCACTCAATACAGACACTGCATTTTTCATCTTGTCAACCATTTCCCTGGGATTGACAACATAATTGACCTGCTTTGCCAACCAACTAACTCCATGCTTTCCGGTCTCAGTGGTCAACGCCTTCGCTGCACCAAGGCCTACTGCTTCCATGACTCTTAACCTATGAGAACAAGGAACAAAAGAGAGAGTTGACTGTTATGTACTTGATAAAAATGGAGAGATAAAGGTGGAAAACTATGATCCGACATGCAAAACCAGCTCGACTCACTGAAGTCCGAAGCCCAAACCCAGAACCGACCCAAAAATAATAAGTCAACAACCTAAAATTTAATTTCGACCAAGAATGACCTGTATTGATCTGAATAACAAATTTACCTGCAACCTGGATGGTTTGTAACCCACTATGACCATAACCCAAATGATCTGTGATGTTGGTGGGTTCCTGGGTGATCAGGAAATACCACATGAATCAATCAAATGAGGACGAGGGAAGGAAGGGAAGTGGCCAAATAACCCATCTGATTGGCCAAATAATCAATCAAAATATTTGTCATCTATGTACAAATAATGATGAAACCGCCAATCACATCCTAACCGAATGTGCCTATACAAGAGAAGTGTGGAGGATAATGGATGCGGCCATGGATATGCAAACACGATTGACCCCAACACAAGACATACACACTACATGGGAAACGAACCGACTAGCCATTGTGAAAGAAAGGAGAATGCAATGGGATAAATTTAGGCGGCCGTATCGTGGACGATATGGAAAGAAAGAAACGCGAGAATATTTCGGAACACCAACAACTCTCCAGAGATCACGGCAATGAGAGCACAAGAACTCAACTTATGGTCGCATATACCATAAAATAGAGATTAATCGTGAGTATAACTTTTAGATTGTTCCCTGTATTATGTTGTTAAAAGACTTTTTTTATTTATAAAATAGACCGAATATCGATTTGGTATTCCTTTAAAAAAAAAAAAAACCCCATCTGATGGACCTAATTCCGACTCAAATTCTTGAGATATATTGAATTACATTATATTGTGATTTAATGTAATATAATTTGCCTCAAAACACCAGCCTAAATGACCCGAAAGATAGAATTCGAATTACCCGCAACCCGAAACTGCTTTTGACCAGTACCCGACCGAACCAAAACTTGAATGACCTAAAGTTGAACGTCCCAGAACACAAATGACCCCCGAGTGATATATGATTGGGATGTTTACTCAATCTATTCGGTTTAAATCAATGATTTAAATTGCGGCACAATTGCTCCGGCATAGTGCAAATCGCAATAAATATTTATAAAATGCAACATCGCAATCTACTAAATAGCGCCGCAATATTGTCGTAATATCGCACAATATCGGTGATTATATGTATATTACAGTCCAAGCGCAATGTAACGCAATTTAAAACATTTGGTTTAAATAATATAAACCCTAAACCGAATTGGTCAGGAAATTATAGAAATGTAACACCAATAAAATGCACGTTTTATTTTAAAAAAATACAAATAATATTAAGAATAATATTTTTTTAAAGTAACATCTAGAATAATATTAGATTTTTAATAACATGATTATTTAAAGTTCAAAATTAAAATAAAATGGGAAAAAACTGAAAAATGGAATATATTTTGATCAGCACAGTTTAACCGGTTTTCCAAAATGAAAACCAAATCGAATAAACCAAATATTATCAATGATTCAACCGAATCAAACCAAAAAAACCAAAAATCCAATCCGAATTCAACAAGTTCAGTTTTGGAATAGGCAGAATCGTTTGAAATAAAAGAAATTTATGCCTTTTTTTAGACCTTCCAAAAACGAATTGAACAATCTTGCTAAGGTATATACTTAAATCCAAATTTTTTCTTAGCATACGTAATATTTTTTTTCTAATAAAAGAAGCATACGTATTATTTTGAAATTACCAACAGAAACAAAATAAAAAAGGAATAGTTTTACAATTTTCTCTAGAAAAATAAGAATAGTATACCACGAATGTGTTCTTAGATCCGCCAGCAGTCCCAGCCATCTTATAGATAAGCAAGGACGAGAAATAGGCAAAAATTAAGGAAGATAGCATTACCTTTTGAAATGATAACCTAGAACCCAGCTGCGCCTTTGAAATGATAACCAGAAAATGGAGAAATTTGTGGAGGAAAAAAAAACCAGCTGTACCTTTTGAAAGGATAACCATAATGTGGAGGAAAAAGAGCCACGCTGCAATGAAAACAATCAGGAAATGGGAGGAGCAATCATACAAACCACACCTTTTATACCACGAATTAACCACACCTGTCACGTGACAGCCAGCTATTGGATGCACATTTCCATTATTTTTTTGCAGCCAATAACTGGCTTCCACGTGGCAAGTGTGGTTAATTCGTGATATAAAATGTGTGGTTTGTATCATTACTCAAATGGGAGAAACATCTGAGTTGACAAGGGTCCCATGATGTAAATTTCATGGAACTGTCAATGACTTCTTTTTTATATTCTATAATAATTATAATATATATTATTATTTTATTTCTGTATCATTTAATTCATATCAATAAAAAATTTCAAATAATTAATATTGAATAAATATATAAAGTTTTAAAAATTAATATTATTTATATTAAAATAATGCAACATTCTCCCTCCATTTTAAAACTTTAATTTATGTACATAGTTAATTCTTATCACCAAAACTCGGTATCTATTATGTGCTGGGAATCCGGCGACCCCTCGCCCCGTGCGGTGGATGAAAGGCGCGATGTCTTCCCTATTCCGAAGACTCTGTCATCGATCCGTACGTACGAATATGAAAGAAGATGTAACCGTACCGCACCAAATTGATGGTGGACGAAGAGTTGATGCGATTCTTCCTTCCTCTTCACCACTCCGATTGTCTCTTGTGCGGTCTACGTCATTAGTCTTGACACCGTCCTGCTTTTCATCGTGCTCTTTGCTCCGACAACACGCGTGTCTCATACCACACGACTCGACATCATCTCAAACACATTCTCCTTTTCTTGGACAAACCAAAACAATTTCGGTCAAACCCTCACTTGAGTTTGATCACAAACGAGAACCAAGATTATGGTTCATATATCCGTATCCACCGTGAGTATTCATCTATCAGTTATAGACATAGCTTCCTAGACTATTTTGAAGATTAGCGTAGATACATACCAACACAAGACATGTAAATTTTTGTTCGATTCCTTCTTAAGTATATCAAACCCGGCTTTGTCTATAGCCAAGCCTCGGACGCTGAATCTACCAATTCCACGTTGCTTTTCAACCTCTAATCTAAGAATTATTCTTAGTTTTCATAGCCAATTCAGGTAGTTCTGGTCTACAAGCTAACTATAATATCGATCTTATTGAGATAGTTTTGGTGTTGCTAGCAAACATGGTTCTAAACGGAAAATGGAAATTGATCTACTAACGGTGCGTACTTAATCTATATGCTTATATGATGGTTTATATGAAATTGTGCTATTTGTAGCAAATCGACAATCCTCATACCGATTCGGGACTCCAAGTCGGCCATAACACTCAAGACCCATATATCACGATCCTCCCACAAGTTGCTTAAGCATATCGAGTGGGATCTTATTAATTAGGTAGGATTTTATCCATGATGCGACTCTTGACACTTTACAAGATTTCGGTATCGAAGCATATGACATACAATCCTAGTTCCATGTGTGCATCCTATCAATATCCGGAACTCCAATCCTATTGGCCTGGACGGTTAACTCACAATCATACTCACCGTATTGTTCAAATAAACTACTAACATGTCGGCGTTAGTCTAAAACCGTATTAGTCCTTATTTAACGCTTTCAATCCTCGCCAATAGCTACAATATCACATGTCGGCTTTATCCTAAACCCATGTAAAACGTAGTACCGACTATGGTGGTTGTGAATATAGAAGGAATTTTCATGACTTAAATATTTACACATTCAATCATATCACATCCCTAGTGATGTTCAATAGAAGTACCAACATAGTCGACTTTAGCATGACTCATATTGGCATCCAATTAACTCACGATGGACATTCAACAATTTAAGTGTTGAGGGATCATGATAAACATGTTTAACCTTTGACATAATCTAATTATATCAATAAACCACAAGATTTATTGATCATTAACTTTTAATAATAATTTTATATGCAAGTATGAATGATGCCGATTTTATCGATATAAAGAACTCAAAATTTTGAGTTTCGTAGCCAAATTTATCGCAAAAACAAAAAAAAACATCATTTATGGGGCAGTCCGTTCGAACGAACCGATCACTATCTTTTGAGACCTCCGGTCACATCCCAGCATCCCCGGTTCGTTTGGAACGAACCGGAACAGTCCGTTCGAACGAACTGGTTCTGGGGGATCGAAAAACTCTGTTTTTATGCAGTTTTTGCCTTTTTGCTCATTTCCAAAACGACAAATCATGAAATATTTTCACGATCATTCCTAGATACTCTCAATCATCACATCATTGATCTCTAGTGAATACTGCTTGTGACTTTAATCGAAATTGAACTTCTAAATATATAAATTCATGCAAACATGCATAGCTTTTACACATGTGCATATAACATTTGTACATATGATTCGACCCTCGAATCGATGGTGATCGCTCTAATATCACCATTGGGAATCGATGCACCCGGAGTCCCGTGCAGCGAAAATAAGGATCCCGAGTCTAGATTATCCTAATCCCCGAGATCACGCCACCTCTTCGAGAGTACAATGCAAATAGAAGATCTAGATCCATACCACGCTAAATTGATAGCGTACGAAGGGTATCACTGCTATTTTCTCTTATTGTTCTTTTCGTCACGCCTTTATGTGTTTGGTATTGATGTCACTACCGAGCCCAGCACATCGGATTGAGAGGCCTGGTCCGACCCGATTCCGAGGACCACGTCAACGACTCGAACGTACGAATCATGTAATGCAACTAAACCTATGAATATAACTCTTACATACATAGAACATACCATGTGAAATTGATCACGGAGACGGGTTGTACACTTAGTTGATGCTTGCTTGCTTCGACTCCGGCGACACGCACGTCCCACGTCCGCGCGATTCGACACGATTTGTTGTATACAACCGAAATTTCTCCAGTTCGTCCTCGACCTTGCTCTTGATTGATCACACTAGAGAATCTCAGTTGAGATTCCTCTACTCGTATCCATCTCGAGCTCGCGTCTTTCGGTTGCGGCGAATTCCCCTAAAATTCCCGCAAATTTGCTCAAGATCCAATCTCTTCTCTCCTTCTAACTTGTCTCACAACACATCTTGCGTAAATTTCACTTGATTCTGAGATTCTACAGAGGCAGGATGTTGTGATTTTGAAGATTGATACTAATGAGAATGTAGCGGATCCGTTTAAGAAGCCACTTCTAGTTGCGAAACATGATCGTCATGCTAGAACTATAGATTTGAAATACCTAGAGGAGGAAGTTGGTTTGTAGTTATCCAAAACAGTAGTTGTTATGATCATTTATTTGTTGTAAGCGATGTATCACCCAAGGCTTATGGTTATATTAATACAATTTCAATTTTTTTTTTTCATTTGCATTCATATCTTATATGAAAACTTGTGCGTGGTTGTGTAATTTGATTACACAAACCTTGATTTATGACTTGTGTGAACGTCTACGTGATACGTGATCATGTTAAGTAAAACTGTCACATTTCAAAAGTTATATTTAAAAAATATCTCTAGTCATGATTAGGATACTTATGTGATAAGTATATTTATTATAAGATAATAGACTAACATGTACACTAGCATATTCGCCGAGGTGATGACTATGTTTTGCTAATCATAGGACAAAGAGTTTGTCAAATCGGGAATATGAATATGCATTAGGTTATGCGTATTGCGACTTGACCAAAAGTACGAATAATGACATGGTTTAGTCATTATAGATGGTATCGTAACGAATGGGGTCTTAGTTCTTCACACTTGAGATGATCATGGATCAATTTTTGTGCGTAACATGATGCTTAGATATAATCTTCCACTATCTGTAACAGGATGGTTATGGAATTATGATCGGGTATTATCTGAAACATGAAAATTGATGTGAATCATCAAGATAGAAATTGTTCCTTTCGAGAGAAAGAGATATCCATTAGGCCTATCAATGAATTGATCAACGAAATCTCTGGCCAGAGTCAATGATATTAATAGTTAATATCGATTGTGTTTGTTGATTCAATTCGGTATCGAGACAATAAGTTTAGTCATGCCTTTTGATTGACGGATATCGTGAGCAAGATAACTAAACACCACCGTTCGAGATGGGTATAAATGATAAGAATCATTTTTCGTTTTCAACGTGGGAAAACTATGATGGATTTCTTCCTAGATCCCTCTCATGAGCTTGTGAACTTAGGCATAAGTTCACTACCATTGCTTGATACGAACCTACGCGGTCACACATAGAGCTGTCTTATTTCGGGCTTAAATTATAATCTCTAAGGTTATGTGTACATGAGATGTACACTAGTACTTTATTTAGTTGGATCTTGAATTGAGTGGGAGACTGAAGGAAATACAGTTATAGATCAACTAGTTGATTGTACACATGAGGGTAAATGAACGTACGCGTTCGTCGGAACGATTGGATGCTTAATAAGATTGTGCAAATCTGACAGAAATTACATAGTCAGTCATGACGCACCATATGGTCCGTCCTGACGCACACTAGTTTATTTCTGTAGAGGCTTATCTGTGTGTATTGAAGGAAATACAGTTTCAGGATCAACCGTAAAAGTGTACACAAGGATAAACGAATGTAAGCGTACATTCGTGGTCATATCTTTCAGTAGGAAAATCCAATTTGAATGGTTCAAATTGGGTTAGATAGATAATAAGATTATCTACAACCTTCATATAGAAATATATTTCATATGAACGAAGTATCAGTGTCGTTTCTATGAAATACCGAAAGGGTGCAACAGTATGACATACAGTTAGTAAAACAGTCATAACTTTTGCATACGAACTCCAATTGGGCCAGGCCAAATTGGGTCGTGTAGATAATAAGATTATCTACAACTTTCATGTTGGTTGATTTTCTTTCAGAGGAATTTACCAATTTCGTATGGACAGAATTCTGGACAGATTCATGCAACTTTCTGTGTGAAAGAGTGTATATTGTATATACATGTCTTTTGGTCAATCATAATCCTATGTGATATAAGTAGGATAATTCTCTCTCATCTTGTGTGGTTCATTCAGTCCAATTCATTCAATATATTCCAGAAATTGTGAGACAGTTTTCTAGAGAGTGAAAGGGTGTAAAGAGAGAGAAAGGGTGAAAAGGAGTTTTCCAGAAATTGTGAGACAGTTTTCTAGAGAGTGAAAGGGTGAAAAGGAGTTTTCCGGTATAGAGAATCAAACAATCGAGCAAGTTCGCCGGTGCATCGTCTAGGCAGTTGCACCCGTAGAGGAGCAACAATTGGGGCTCTTTCAGTTGTGATCGATTCGAACGAGTAATTTCAGTCGGAGAAGAAATCGAGTGAATCGCCAACGTCAACTAAAGGTGAAAGACGCGTGGTGTGGGACGCGCGGATTGTCACCAACGTGACACGAGAAAGAAGACTAGCAATCAACCCTTCGTGTGAAATCAATTTTGCACTGGTATGAATCTAATCTTCTTATTTGCATCGTACCCTTCGAAGTCATGGCGTGATCTTGGATTAAGGGAACCGGACCGAGCCTACATATCCGCTGCGCGGGCCCGGGGACGGAAAGAATTCCTAACATGTATACCGTCCTCTCCTAAATCTTTCATAGCGAAACGAGTATTCAAATACTTCTTAACATCCGATAACATCGGAATGTCGTTTCCTATGATCAATATATCGTCCACATAAAGAACAAGAAATACTATGCTGCTCCCACTAACCTTCTTATATACACAAGGTTCTTCTTAGTTTTTGATAAAATCATACTCGCTTATGACTTCATCAAAACGAATATTCCAACTCCAAGAAGCTTGTTTCAGCCCATAAATGGACCTTTGAAGCTTGCATACTTTCTTAGGATTCTTTGGATCGATAAAACCTTCGGGTTGTGTCATGTACACATCCTCCGATATGTTTCCATTAAGGAAAGCGGTTTTAACATCCATTTGCCATATCTCATAGTCATAATATGCAACTATGGCAAGGATAATCCTTATAGACTTAAGCATGGCTATCGGAGAAAATATTTCATCATAGTCTACACCATGAATTTGCTTGGAACCTTTCGCAACTAGCCGTGCTTTGTAAGTATGCACTTTCCCATCCATGTCGGTTTTCTTCGCTCGACATAGCATCTTTGTAGGTTGTCGGCTCATCATCTATGAGTTTGATGTTGCCTTCATCAGTCACGATAAATCCATATCGTACTGGTTCCAGCCGGGTCCTACTAGACCCACGAGGAGCACCTTGTGCTATTTGCTCGACATCCTCAACTATTGACGGATTCGGGTCAACATCCATCAGTTCAATGTTTATTTCTGAATCTCAAACCTCTTCGAGATCAATCTTACTCCCACTAGCTCGTTGAGATATAAAGTCCTCCTCCAAGAAGGTACCTCTTCGAGCTACGAAAATCTTGTTTTTTTCGGGATTGTAGAAATAACATCCCTTAGTTTCCTTAGGATATACTACAAATAAACATTTTTCAGATTTGGGTTCGAGTTTATCCGAAAACATTTTTCTAACGTAAACACCGCATCTCCAAATTTTGATAGAGGATAACACCGGAGGTTGTCCGGTCCATATCTCGTATGGAGTCTTTTGAACCGATTTAGAAGGTAAGCGGTTTATTAGAAAACCCGCTGTCTCAAGGGCATATCCCCAAAATAATTTTGGGAGACTAGTTTGACTCATCATCGATCGAACCATATTCAATAAGGTCCGATTCCTCCTCTCGGACACGCCATTCCATTGAGGTGTTCCGGGTGGAGTTAATTGTGAAACAATTCCACAATCTTTTAGATGATGATCAAACTCATAGCTCAAGTACTCGCCTCGTCGATCTGATCGAAGTGCCTTGATTGTCTTGCTAAGTTGATTTTGAACCTCATTCTGAAATTCTTTGAACTTTTCAAAAGATTCAGATTTGTTACGCATTAAATAGATATACCCATATCTACTCAAATCATCCGTAAACGTTATGAAATATCGATAACCTCCTCTTGCCTCGGTACTCATTGGACCACATACATCCGAATGTATAAGTTCCAATAGTTCCTTGGACCTTTCTCCAACTTTTGAGAATGGTGCTTTTGTCATCTTGCCAAGTAAACATGATTCGCATTGTCCATATGAATCAAATTCAAATGAGTCCAAAAGTCCATCCATATGGAGCTTTGAAATGCGTTTCTCGTTTATATGGCCAAGTCGACAATGCCAAAAGTATGTTTTACTATCAACTTTAGGTTTAATCCGATTTGTGTTTATATTATAGATTGATTTATCATTTGTGTAATTCATGTCTAATACGTAAAGACCATTTTCTAATAGAACATTTCCATAGAATAAATTATCCTTACAAATAGAAAATTTATTATTCTTAATAATAAATTCATAACCATCATTAGCAAGTCTAGACACACTAATAATGTTCTTTCACAAACTTGGAACAAAATAACAATTATTAAGTTCTAAAATAAATCAACTCGGTAAAGTAATGAAAATATCTCCGACGGCCAATGCAGCAACACTTGCTCCATTCCCAACTCGAAAATCCACTTCACCTCGTGTTAACTTGAGTTGGTGTTGCTTGATGTCATGATTGCTACAACGAAAAATACTTTATAAATGAGATTGATAGTAACATGTGCGAACTTATTCTATATGCTTATATGATGATATGAAATATGTTACTTTTATCAAATCAATAACCCTAATATTGATTCGGGATTCTAAATACAATAACACCTCAAGACCCATATTTCATGATCCTCCCACAAGTGACTTTGGCCGACAAATGGGATCTCACTATTTAGGTAGGATAAATCCAATCGCATCCAACGCTACTCTTGACCATTTATGGGATTTCGCTATCGAACAATATCATATATGATCCAAATTCCGTTTGTGCATCCCAACTATGCCCTGAACCCCAATCGGATTGGCTTGGACAGTTAAGTCACAACCATATTCACATATCGTTCGATTGAACTACAAATGCGCCCGACTTTGGCCTGAACCCGCATGTGTCCCCAATTAACGCTTGCCTCTCATGTTGATACATACAACAATGCACGCCCGACTTGTTGGGGAATATCCTCGACCCCGGGCCCGCGCAGCGGAATGAAGGCCCGGTCCGATTCCCCGATTCCCGAGATCACGCCACGACTTCGAGGGTACGATGCAATTAGAAGGATAGATCTATACCAGTGCCAAATTGATGGCACACGAAGGGTTGATCGCCGCCTTCTATTTCCTGTCACGTTGGTGACAATCCGCGCGTCCCATACCACGCGTCCTTCACCAATCGTTTGCTACGCCGGTTCACTCGACTTCGTCCTCGTGTATCCAAGCGTTTCTATCGTCTTTCTTACTCGAGTCGATCACAATCGAAGAGTCACAAACGTCACTCCTCTACTTGTATCCACGGTGATTCGTAAGATGTCGGTCGCGGATGCACCTGCCTAGACGATGCACCGGCGAACTTGCTCGATCCAATCGATTCTCTATTACTCGAGAAACTCCTTTCTCGATTTCTCTCTCTTCGTACCTTTTCACTCACGAAAGATCAAATCTGAATTTGCTCTTTTTCTCTTGTGTCTTTGGCAGAATAATCTGATTGAATTGCTTAGTGAGGAGAGAGAAAATATCCTATTTATACCTAATAGGATCAGGATTAGCCAAAAGGCATGTATATCCAATATACACCCTCTCACACAGAAAACTGCATGAACCTGGTCAGTATTCTGTCCAGACGAAATTGATAAATTTCTCTGACAGAAAATCAACCAACACGAAAGTTGTAGATAATCTCATTATCTACATAACCCAATTTGTCCCAGCCCAATTGGAGTTCGTATGCAAAAGTTATGACTGTTTTACTAACTGTATGTCATACTGTTGCACCCTTTCGGTATTTCACATAAACGACACTGATACTTCGTTCATATGAAATATATTTCTACATGAAGGTTATAGATAATCTAATTATCTATCTAACCCAATTTGAACCATTCAAATCGGATTTTCCCACTGACAGTTATGGCCACGAATGTACGACTACATTCGTTTATCCTTGTGTACACTTTTACGGTTGATCCTGAAACTGTATTTCCTTCACGACTTTGGCCTGAAATCGTGCAAAGTATTATGACCAACCTCGGAGGTTGTGAACATAGAAGGCATCTTATGACTTAAATATTATGCAGGGATTTATGTGATATAATCTAATTACATCAATGAGGAAGTTTATCATGATGAATGAACATAATTATAAATGATTAGAACCAAAATTAAATAAATCAGAAAAATTTACATGGTCCGTCATGACGTAACATAACGTCTGTCATGACGTACCCTACTAATATTTGTCCTGAAATGGATTTCCTTTGACTTCCATCATGACGCAACATAACGTGTGTCATGACGGACTTCACATGTCCGTCATGACGCCAGCCAGTGCGTCACGACGGACCATACAAAATAATTTTGTTGTCAATTCCAGAAACTTTTCAGGTCCGTCCGTCATGACGATTGGTTATACCGTTACGACGGACTATACTGGTCCGTCACGACGCCAGCCTGTGCGTCATGACAGACTGTACAAAACAATTTTGTCCAGATTTCCAGAAAATTTTTGGGCTTCAACCATCACGACGCACCAATCGGTCCGTCATGAATGTACCTATTTACACAGTGCATCATGACGCACAATATTTGTGCGTCACGACGGACGGAGTGTAACACCTCAGATCCAACTCTTGGATTTTTCGACACCTGTGTGCGTCACGACGCACCATATCCATATGGTGCGTCATGACGCACCAGACCTGAAATTCAGTAATGACACACATGCTCGCCAAAGGGACAATTCTTCGACCAATGACCAACTCGACCGCATTTGAAACATGGAGCTTGATTTGGCTGCGATCCACCTGTATTCTCTCTCCGTAATTGGGGATCGAGGCCTTTGCTTCTTAAAATTTCTACTAAGAGGCTTGTTGTAGTCACGAGATTGCCTCACTTGACTCTTTCCACCCTCCATTTTCATCTCGTACTGCTTCAACTCCTCAATATCACACTCCGCCAATACCGCTTTATGTCCGGGCGTAAACCCCGAACAAACTTCGACACTTTTTGAGCCTCATTGCTTACATCATGCGGTGAGAATTGGGACAATTCAGTAAATTTCCTCTCATACTCCAATACCGTTTTACCCTCCTGCGAAAGATTTGCAAACTCTTGCGCCTTTTTCTCTTGTAATGAATACGGATAATATTGCTTATTAAAGGCATCAACAAACTCCTTCCAACTAACATGATCATCAAACGATTTCCGTTTCATATTCCACCAATGATCGGCATTTCCCTCCATCATGAATGATACGAACTTCACTTTTTCCATATCATTCGCCTCAATCACTTCAAAAGTTATCTCTGCTTGGCGAATCCACTCATACGCCTTGATAGGGTCAGTCGTACCAAAGAATGGTTTCGGCCCCAACTGCTTAAACTGATTGAGTTTCTCATTCGACCCCCCACTTGAACTACCACTACTTCCACCACGAAGCACATGTGATTCCATTCGAGGCGATTCTTATTGCGACCCTTGCTGCCTTAGCAACTGAATTAGCGTCTCATTTGTTCGTTGTTGCTGCTCCAAAAGGTCACGGAACATTTGTGAGTGGCGAGACCCACGTCCTTCCGTACTACCTGCACCATTTCTCTCACCACTACCAACATTTCCTTTCTCCTCGGCTAACGTACTAGTGTACGCGTTCAGTCTATTATCTAATAATAGAAATGCTTCTCTCTTAAGCAAGCTGATACGTGACTAGGGATGTTTAGAAATGACACTTTAAGTGTGACGGTTTTGCTGCACATAGTCCTCAACCATGTCGACGTCCACACAAGTTCAAATCAAGGTTCATGTAACAATCATATTACACAACCCGCACACAGTTTTCATATAAGGTGAATGCATATTAATTTAAGTAAACAAAAATTTTAAAAGGGATGCATTCATATGGACTAAGTATTTGGGTGATACAACGTTTACCTATGGGTATCTCCATACCCATAACCTGCGAGGACTATCGTATTAGATAACTACACTATACTCTCTTCTTCCTCCTCTAGGTATCTCCATACCCATAGTCATCGCATGACAGTCACGCGCGACTAGAGAGAGCGGTTTTGTAAACGGGTCCGCACGTTCCCGCTAGTGCTAATCATCATCAGGATTGGAACATTTCCAATACCTACGATCACATCTTTTCACAAAATTTCATGGATCAAATGAAATTTTCTGAGTATTGGCTAGAAGTGGTTGTGACCTCGGCATTTTTGGCTTGTACTATTGCGTCTCACGCAATAAACAACCATAAATCCGATAACTCGTGACTACTAGAGTTTGGTCATGTATCCTTGATCCATACCACTTCCTTTTGCGATTAATAACCGCAATATACTCGCCTCCGTAAATAGAATCATAAACTATTGGTCTTATGGAACTTTTCCACATAACCGTGTTTTCATTTAAGCAAAACATGTACACACTTTGTGATCGAAAGTCGTGCTACATATTTGGACGTGCTTAATCTTTGGAAACTGTTGTTTGATATAACTCTTTATAACCAACACGTCCTCCACACCATTATAGATAATTAATCCTGAATTCTTTCGCAAAGTATTCAAGGATAAACTTCACCTCTATCAATACAAATCCCGATGGGTTTAAATATACATAACCATTATGTATATATTTGTATAACCATTATACATTCACAAGAGTTAGTCTCATGTAATCGAATTACATTCAAACTCATGTGATTCCCATGAATTTTATTGACGGTGAACTAGACGCTATATTTGTATGACAGATAGCCATATACATATCATGACAGATATAATAGATCCTAACATCAAATGTAAGGCATCATATTATTACTTTTCGCGCTGCTTGATGTCTCACATCGAGCCGTTGAAAATTTCTGCCATTCGACATTTCGATTTAACTCCTCCAAGGAGTTTACATGTTGAAAACCATTTTCAACAATATGTCGATATATGTGCTATAACATAGAACGAGGAACTTCTTAGATCTATCCTATAGATCTTCACGCTTAATTCATAAGCGGTCTCGTCTAAATCCTTTGTCGTTACAAGAAATATAACGCAGCTCCCACTAACCTTCATGTGTACACAAAGTTTCCATTCGTTTCGACAATTTTATAACAGTTTATAATTTTGTCAAAACGAATATTCCAATTCCGAGAAGCTTTCTCTAATCCATCATATGGATCGTTAAAGCGTGCATATATTATCCCCGATTCTTATGAATCGACAAAACCGTAAGGTTGTGTCAAGTACACATCCTTTCATAAAATTTCTGTCAAGAAATTCGGTTTTGACATCCATTTTGCCACATCACATAGTCATAATACGCGACCATGACAAGCATAATTTCGAGAATGGGAAAGCATGGCAACAAGCGAAAACGTTTCTTCATAGTCCGACTATGAATTGCATGAAACTTTTCGCAAAAAGCCTCGTTTTACATATATGCGTATTCCTATCCATGTCGGTTCTTCATCTTGAAAAACCCACTCACATTTCACGGGTCTAACCCAGAAAGTAATGAAATCAAGTTCCGAACTTGATAATTTACATGGATCGAATCTCAGATTTCATGACACCATGTCATGTGGAATCAACTTTTCATAGCATCCTTGTAGGATATCGAATCATCATATGATTTCGATCTATCATCATTAGCCTCGATAAATCCGTATTTACCGGCTTATGATATAGCCTACTTGATCTACGAAAAATTCCTTTGTGTGTTCGACTTGCGTTCATCAACTCTTGATGAAGCCATGTCAACTTTCATCGGTACAATGTTCATTTTCAAATCACGAACTCTTTCGAGATTTATTCTACTCCCACTAGCCCGTATAGAGATAAATGGCACCAAGTTCCAAACTTGTGCGCATCTAGTCCTCCTCCAAGAAGGCATCTCTTCGAGCCACGAAAATCTCATTTTCGTCGGGACGTTAGAACTAATACCTTTTAGTTTCCTTAAGGATAAACGAACAATTTCCAGATTTGGGATTGAGTTTAACCGAAACAAATTTCGAAATACACTCACATCCTCAAATCTGTACAAGTGACAACTTCGGAACCATTCCGATCCATATCTCATATGGCGTCTTTTGTACCGATTAGAAGGTTTATGGTCCATATCTTATATGCAACCATTCATTAGTGCCGCTGTCTCAAGGGCATATTCCCAAAATATTTTTGGGAGATCCTATTGACTTATCATTTATCGAACCATGTCCAACATGCGTTTATTTCCTCTTTTCGGACACATCTCAATGTTCCAAATGAAGACAATCGTGAAACGATTTCACAATTATAAATGATCATCAATATTCATAACTCAAATATCGCCTCTTCGATCCTATCGAAAGGTTTAGCTCAAATACTCGCCTTCTCGATCCTATCGAAAAGTTTTGATTTTCTTGCTTAGTTGATTTCGTATTTCGTTTTTGAAACTCTTTGAACCTTTCAAAAGTCTCCGTTTCGGCACGCATTAAATAGATATTTCCATATCTACTTTAACCGTCCATAAACATAACAAAATACTGATAGCCTCCTCTTGCCTCGGAACTTATCGGATCATCTACATGTGAATGTAAGTTCCAATAATTCGTTGGATCTTGCTCCAACCATTGGAGAATGATGCCCTTTGTCGTCTTGCCTAATAAGTAAGTATCGCATTAATCAATCGAATCTAATTCGAATGATTCTAGCAATCCATCATATGGAATCTAGATACGCGAATCTCGTTTATATGGCCAAGACGGCAATGCCAAAAGAAGCAATCAACCTCTTGGTTTAATCCTCCTCGGATTTCACCATTCTTTGAGTCATTAGTTTGGACAACTATTTGTCCGAACTCTCCATTTTGGAAAATATTTTTCCAAAATACCCTTAGACATACATTTCTTTCGATCCCGCTTTTGAATTACAAGGACATCCACGCATCTATATGCATTGGATTCCTCGGATACTCCGAGTATCTCCAATTCAAATTTAAATCGCATCTCATGCAATTTGGGGATCGACTTATCTATCGAATGCATATGATATTCGGTCACGACGATCAAATCTCGTACCATCAACACACGAGTGTTAATCCAAGACCCATAAGGCGTCTCAAAATTAACCTACTCTTTGAGCCGCATTGAATCATTCAACGCGCTCTAGCTCTTAAAACTATTTCATGAGCGCTGTGTTTTACTTTCATATACACCCGAATTCTCAAAACAATTTTGAGAATATGCGTCTATACATGCCACCACAAGGCACATAATATCGTTCGATTCCTTCTTAAAGTTTATCGAACCCGGCTTTCTCTAAAGCCAATGCCTCGAGCCCCGAATCTACCATTTCCGTGTCCAACACGTTCCTTTAAATCTAAGAACTATTCTTTGACTATCAAGGTTAATAACGGTAATTCCGGCCCAAAAGTCATCTATCATATCGATCTCATCGATATATTTGGTGTTGCTTGAAAACATAATTCTAAACGGATGATGAAGATTAACTCCTAACCGTGCGTACTTAATCTATATGCTTATATGATGAATATATGAATGTGTTATTTTTATCGAATCGATAACCCTCATACCGATACGGGACTCCAAGTCCATAACACTCAAGACCCATATTTCCGTTCCTCCCACAAGTGACTTTAGCCTATCGGGTGGGATCCCGTTATTTAGGTAGGATTATATCCAATCGTATCCAATACGACTCTTGAACCTTTATAGGATTTCGGTGATGGATCGTATCCCATATAATCCCAGTTCCGTGTGTGCATCCTATCTATGCCCCGAACTCCAATCTGATTGGCCTGGACGGTTAAGTCACAACCATATCCAACGTATCGTTCAAATAAGCTACTAGTGAGTCGACTTTAGCCTGTGCCTCACAAGTCCTGATTTAACGCTTGCCACCCTTTCGATTGTTTCAATATCACGTGCCCGACTTTAGCCTGAACCCACGTGAAATGTAACACCGAACTCGGTAGTTGTGGATATGGAAGGCATTTCCATAACTTAAATATTATGAGGGATCATGCCATTGCATGTTTCTAAATTCGTGACATAATCATATTATATCACTATCACAAGATTTTTAAAATGCATATGATTTAATTAGGTAAATTAATTATTCTAAATAATTACTTGTCCTATATGCAAGTATGTTTGATGCCGATCAAATCGATATAAAGAACTCAAAATTCCGAGCTTCGTAGCCAAAGTTATCGCGAAAACAAAAACAGCATCCAGAGAAGGGTCCATTATAACGGACTGCTCCATCCGTTGTAACGCAGGGGCCGTGGGGCGCGAGAAAACCTCGCCCGGGACGCATCCGGGGCGCCAAAAAATGCCCCCGGGCCGGCAGAAAACTGTTTTTCTGCACCCTTTCGGTATTTCATTAGAACGACACTAATACTTCGCTCAAATGAAATATATTACAACATGAAAGTTCTAGATAATCTAATTATCTAACTAACCCAATTTGAACCATTCAAATCGGAATTTCCTACAGAAAGTTATACCAGTTTTAGTAAAATACGAACAAACGAAAAGGTAAGTATATCCAATACACACCTTTTCAACCAGAAAACTACAGACACCTTTTCAGTATTCTGTTGAAACAAAAATACTAAATTGTTCCAACCGACTTAGAACGTGAACGAAAGTTCTAGATAATCTTATTATCTAACTAACCCAATTGGATTGGACTCAATTGGAGTTTCGATGCGACATATACGGACGTTTTAGTCTCTGTATGTCAAACAGTCGCACCCTTTCAGTATTCCATAAAAACGACACTGATAATTCGTTCAAATGAAAAAACTTTCTGTATCAAAGTCATAGATAATCTCATTATCTAACTAAGCCAATTTGATCCAATCAATTTGGAGTTTCCCACTGAAAATTATCTTAGTTTTACTCACTGTTTCGTATTCTAACTTTCTGCAGATTTTGCCGTTTCGTCCGTTTTCGCTCGTTTCCAAAACGATAAATCATGAAACTTTTTCACGATCATTCCTAGATACTCTCAATCAACTTTTGATCGATCTCTAGCGAATTCCACTTGTGATTTTAACGGAATTTGACTTTCTCTATATGTAACATCATGCAAACGGGTACGAACTTTGATAACCCGTGCGTATATCTAATATACGACTATGATTCGACCCTCGAATCGATGGCGATCGCTCTGATACCACTGTTGGGGAATATCCTCGACCCCGGGCCCGCGCAGCGGAATGAAGGCCCGGTCCGATTCCCCGATTCCCGAGATCACGCCACGACTTCGAGGGTACGATGCAATTAGAAGGATAGATCTATACCAGTGCCAAATTGATGGCACACGAAGGGTTGATCGCCGCCTTCTATTTCCTGTCACGTTGGTGACAATCCGCGCGTCCCATACCACGCGTCCTTCACCAATCGTTTGCTACGCCGGTTCACTCGACTTCGTCCTCGTGTATCCAAGCGTTTCTATCGTCTTTCTTACTCGAGTCGATCACAATCGAAGAGTCACAAACGTCACTCCTCTACTTGTATCCACGGTGATTCGTAAGATGTCGGTCGCGGATGCACCTGCCTAGACGATGCACCGGCGAACTTGCTCGATCTAATCGATTCTCTATTACTCGAGAAACTCCTTTCTCGATTTCTCTCTCTTCGTACCTTTTCACTCACGAAAGATCAAATCTGAATTTGCTCTTTTTCTCTTGTGTCTTTGGCAGAATAATCTGATTGAATTGCTTAGTGAGGAGAGAGAAAATATCCTATTTATACCTAATAGGATCAGGATTAGCCAAAAGGCATGTATATCCAATATACACCCTCTCACACAGAAAACTGCATGAACCTGGTCAGTATTCTGTCCAGACGAAATTGATAAATTTCTCTGACAGAAAATCAACCAACACGAAAGTTGTAGATAATCTCATTATCTACACAACCCAATTTGGCCCAGCCCAATGGGAGTTCGTATGCAAAAGTTATGACTGTTTTACTAACTGTATGTCATACTGTTGCACCCTTTCGGTATTTCACATAAACGACACTGATACTTCGTTCATATGAAATATATTTCTACATGAAGGTTATAGATAATCTAATTATCTATCTAACCCAATTTGAACCATTCAAATCGGATTTTCTCACTGACAGTTATGGCCACGAATGTACGACTACATTCGTTTATCCTTGTGTACACTTTTACGGTTGATCCTGAAACTGTATTTCCTTCACGACTTTGGCCTGAAATCGTGCAAAGTATTATGACCAACCTCGGAGGTTGTGAACATAGAAGGCATCTTATGACTTAAATATTATGCAGGGATTTATGTGATATAATCTAATTACATCAATGAGGAAGTTTATCATGATGAATGAACATAATTATAAATGATTAGAACCAAAATTAAATAAATCAGAAAAATTTACATGGTCCGTCATGACGTAACATAACGTCTGTCATGACGTACCCTACTAATATTTGTCCTGAAATGGATTTCCTTTGACTTCCATCATGACGCAACATAACGTGTGTCATGACGGACTTCACATGTCCGTCATGACGCCAGCCAGTGCGTCACGACGGACCATACAAAATAATTTTGTTGTCAATTCCAGAAACTTTTCAGGTCCGTCCGTCATGACGATTGGTTATACCGTTACGACGAACTATACTGGTCCGTCACGACGCCAGCCTGTGCGTCATGACGGACTGTACAAAACAATTTTGTCCAGATTTCCAGAAAATTTTTGGGCTTCAACCATCACGACGCACCAATCGGTCCGTCATGAATGTACCTATTTACACAGTGCATCATGACGCACAATATTTGTGCGTCACGACGGACGGAGTGTAACACCTCAGATCCAACTCTTGGATTTTTCGACACCTGTGTGCGTCACGACGCACCATATCCATATGGTGCGTCATGACGCACCAGACCTGAAATTCAGTAATGACACACATGCTCGCCAAAGGGACAATTCTTCGACCAATGACCAACTCGACCGCATTTGAAACATGGAGCTTGATTTGGCTGCGATCCACCTGTATTCTCTCTCCGTAATTGGGGATCGAGGCCTTTGCTTCTTAAAATTTCTACTAAGAGGCTTGTTGTAGTCACGAGATTGCCTCACTTGACTCTTTCCACCCTCCATTTTCATCTCGTACTGCTTCAACTCCTCAATATCACACTCCGCCAATACCGCTTTATCAACAGCATTTGCATAATTACTACACTGAAAAGCACGCACCCGACCCTTTATGTCCGGGCGTAAACCCCGAACAAACTTCGACACTTTTTGAGCCTCATTGCTTACATCATGCGGTGAGAATTGGGACAATTCAGTAAATTTCCTCTCATACTCCAATACCGTTTTACCCTCCTGCGAAAGATTTGCAAACTCTTGCGCCTTTTTCTCTTGTAATGAATACGGATAATATTGCTTATTAAAGGCATCAACAAACTCCTTCCAACTAACATGATCATCAAACGATTTCCGTTTCATATTCCACCAATGATCGGCATTTCCCTCCATCATGAATGATACGAACTTCACTTTTTTCCATATCATTCGCCTCAATCACTTCAAAAGTTTTCTCTGCTTGGCGAATCCACTCATACGCCTTGATAGGGTCAGTCGTACCAAAGAATGGTTTCGGCCCCAACTGCTTAAACTGATTGAGTTTCTCATTCGACCCCCCACTTGAACTACCACTACTTCCACCACGAAGCACATGTGATTCCGTTCGAGGCGATTCTTATTGCGACCCTTGCTGCCTTAGCAACTGAATTAGCGTCTCATTTGTTCGTTGTTGCTGCTCCAAAAGGTCACGGAACATTTGTGAGTGGCGAGACCCACGTCCTTCCGTACTACCTGCACCATTTCTCTCACCACTACCAACATTTCCTTTCTCCTTTCCAGGTCGTCTTGAACCTTCGGCACTACTCACTTTTATCGGTTTTGGTGGCATTCTCACTACCTAATGACGATCAAAAGACATGATTAGTAAGGTATATACGGTATGATGTTATGACATCTGCCGGTCACGAGGACCATTGCTCTGATACCAAAAAGGTTGTAACGACCCGAAATAAAATAACGTGAACAACACATTTAAACTATGAACATACGAGCAATAGCAGAGCCAAAAACATACAATACAAACCCAGTTGGCATATAGTACAATCTACAACTATCTATTATACATGAGGTCGGTACAAACTAAAACACAACTAAAACAAAAGATGGTAACTGGTATTCGAACACTCCGCTACGCTTGTAATCTACACGAATGCCACTGCCACCTCAAGTGATACCTGAAAATGTTGGCTGAGAGATTAGATAAGTAAAATAATATTTAATTATTATTTACTCGACCACGACTACGACTACCATGACAAACTACTAAGAGAGGTTAACTACTACAACCCTCCTCTAACTATGATCCTTCAAATATGGTAACAACTACTATAGAATTCATAGTGTGATACTACAACGACTACTTCGATAAGGTTGGCTACCACATGGGACCCTACTCATAGACCAGTACCTCGGATCTACAATGAGGTAAAAGTCCGCTGCACTCTATCCCAAGAGTGGTGGTTTCAACCACGCCACGACTGAAACCACGCCCCCTCGGCACTACATTTACTACAACTACACGAGGGGACCGTGCTGCTACGTCAACAGTTCGCAAGTTCAGAAGCGACCCGAAGATGCACACCTCTGGCCAGACACTACATTAATGTCCAAACATGTGTTCCCTTATTCACCTCTCATCCTCACTACGAATTGATCTACATCAACAACAATCCTACATACTACAAAGAACTACACCTATTCTACAGCTAAAATGATGAATAAATAAATGAAGAATCTGACTCAGTTATCATAATTACTTCTATTTGAACCCCCTCGGAATAAGCTTTCCAACGGGACCAAGAACTCACGAAATGGAGACCGAATGAAGAAGTTATGACCAAACTATGAAAATGCGACACGAAATCTGGTTCGGTAGACCCGTAAAAGAAGCGATCAACCACAATATTTTTACTTATCCGACATACCGGAATAACTAATGACTACGAGATGAAACCCTAACCGGGATACGAGAGGAACGAATGACACGAGAACAACTCAGCCATGTGTTTTATATTGGCCAAAACGCTCACCAATCCAACCATTATCTAGTTGGACGTTATCAAGCGATTAAGCCTTTTCTCCATTGTAGAATTGTGCCCCTGAAAAATTATGTCTTGCAAAATTAGCAAATTACCCCTGATATTCAGAATTTGAACTAGGGTTTGAGAATACCGATTTAAATGATCTTGACACAAAACCGAACATAAACCCGACCAATTAAGAGTAAACAACCCAATTGTACCACTTCATTTCTGCCCAAAAACTGAAACCCTAATTTTTTACCCTTTCTCGATGGAAGCCTAATAGATGATCGAAACGCCATTATTCGAGCGGCCGAATCACCACGGCACCATCCATGTATCCCAAAACCATCTATGAAACCTTAAAATCCAGAATCACTTCACCCCCAAAAATCTAGGGTTTTCGACAAGGAAATCTCAGAAAGCTGAAATCAATCTTCCAATCGGTTTCCATGGCAGTAAATATGAAGCATGCTGTGAATTAGATTACAAAATAGATTTATAACCTCAAAACTTTGAGCTCCTTGGTTTAGACAACTCCCCCACCACCTATCTCTGGCTGCCTTGATGAAGAAGACTTCGAAAATGAGCTCCCTTTCTGTTGGGTATCGGCGTCACTACCGAGCCCCGCGCAGCGGATTGAGAGGCCCGGTCCGACCCGATCCCGAGGACCACGTCAACGACCCGAAAGTACGAATCATGAAATGCAACTAAACTATGAAATTAACACTTAATTCATAGAGAATCATACCGCGTGAAATTGATCACGGAGACGGGTTGACTCTGTTAGCTGCTGCTTGCTTCGATTCCGGCGACACGCACGTCCCACGCCCGCGCGATTCGACACCTAATACGAAGCTCCGATTTGTCGTATACAACCGGAATTTATCCGGTTCGTCTCCGACCTTGCTCGTCCTTGCTCTCGATTGATCACAGTCGAAGATCTCAGTTGAGATCTCTCTACTCGTATCCACCTCGAGCTAACGTCTTTCGGTTGCGGCGAATTCCCCTAAAATTCCCGCAAACTTGCTCAAAACAATCTCCAATTCTCCTTCACTTGTCACACAAGTTTCTCTCTTCTTCTCAAGAATTAGGTCTGGCAGCCAGAGAGAGAGAGGAAGAAGAATCCACAGATCTTATATTAATCTGAGAGTTAATGGTGTATTAATGAGTATCAGAAACTGCTAATCCAGAATTCGGATCACTGTGCGTCATGACGCACGAAATGGTGCGTCATGACGCACAAGTCACATTTACTTGGATATAGCCGTTACACAGTTTACCGTCATGACGCACGATAACGTCCGTCATGACGCACCACTCATGTGTACCGTCATGACGCAAGATAACTTGCGTCATGACGCACTACTCACAGATTGGCTTTCTCAGAATTACTCTATTGTGCGTCATGACGCACAATTTGGTGCGTCATGACGCACCATGTAATTTCTGCCAGATTTGCATAATCTTATTATGCATCCAATCGTTCCGACGAACACGTATGTTTGTCTACACTCATTTGTACATTCAACTAGTTGATCTGTAACTGTATTTCCTTCAGTCTCCCACTCAGTTCAAGATCCAACTAAAGAAAGTACTAGTGTACATCTCATGTACACATAACCTTAGAGATTTAAATTTAAGCCCGAAATAAGACAGCTCTATGTGTGACCGCGTAGGTTCGTATCAAGCAATGGTAGTAAACTTATGCCTAAGTTTACGGGCTCATGAGAGGGATCTAGGAAGAAATCCATCATAGCTTTCCCACGTTGAAAACGAAAAATGATTGTGATCATTTATACCCATCTTGAACGATGGTGTTTAGTTCTCTTGTTCACGATATCCGTCAATCAAAAGGCACGGTAATAGTCATCCTTATAATTTGATTGACTAAACTTATTTTCTCGATACCGAATTGAATCAACAAACACAATCGATATTAACAATTAATATCATTGACTCTGGCCAGAGATTTCGTTGATCAATTCATCGATAGGCCTAAGGGATATCTCTTTCTCTCGAAAGGAACAATTTCTATCTTGATGACTCACATCAAATTCCGTGTTTCAGATAATACCCGATCATAATCCCATGACCATCCTGTTACAGATGGTGGAAGATTATATCTAAGCATTATGTTACGCACGAAAAATGATCCATGATCATCTCAAGTGTGAAGAACTAAGACCCCATTCGTTACGATTCCATCTACAATGACTAAACCATGTCATGGTATCGCACTTTTGGTCAAGTCACAATATGCATAACCTAATGCATATCCATATTCCCGATTTGACAAACTCTTTGTCCTATGATTAGCAAAACATAATCATCACCTCGGCGAATATGCTAGTGTACATGTTAGTCTATTATCTTATAATAGATATACTTATCACATAAGTATCCTAATCATGACTAGGGACGTTTTTGAAATATAACTTTTGAAATGTGATGGTTTTACTTAACATGATCACGTATCACGTAGACACTCACACAAGTCATAAATCAAGGTTCGTGTAATCAAATTACACAACCTCGCACAAGTTTTCATATAAGATAAATGCAAATGAAATATAAAATTTTTGAAAGTGCATTAATATAACATAAGTCTTGGGTGATACATCGTTTACAACAAATAACTTATCATAACAACTATTGTTTTAGATAACTACAAACCAACTTCCTCCTCTAGGTATCTCAAACCTATAGTTTTAGCATGACGATCATGTTTCGTAACTGGAAGTGGCTTCGTAAACGGATCCGCTACATTCTCGTCAGTATCAATCTTCAAAATCACAACATCCTGCCTTTGTAAAATCTCACGTATCAAGTGGAATTTACGCAGGATGTGTTTGGAGCGATGATGCGATCTCGGTTCCTTGGCCTGTGTTATTGCTCCCGTATTGTCACAATACACAGCCACGGGTTCCGAGATACTCGGTACAACACCAAGTTCGGTCACGAACTTCTTGACCCAAACCGCCTCCTTTGCGGCTTCCGAAGCCGCGATGTATTCTGCTTCCGTCGTAGAGTCAGCAACAGTCGGTTGTTTGGAACTCTTCCATATAACCGCGCCACCGTTCAAGCAAAACACGTACCCACTTTGTGATCGAAAATCATCAGTACATGTTTGGAAACTGGCATCGGTGTAACCCGTTACAACCAATCCATTATCCTCGCCACCATATACTAAAAACTGGTCCTTAGTTCTTCGTAAGTACTTGAGGATAGTTTTCACGGCTTGCCAATGCGGATCACCTGGATTCGATTGGTAACGTGATAGGACGCTCAATGCATACGATACGTCAGGTCTCGTACAGATCATGGCATACATGATAGATCCAACCGCCGAAGCATATGGAACCTTATCCATGTTATTTTTCTCTTCGCTCGATGTCGGACATTGAGCTTTCGAAAAATTTATACCACTCGACATGGGAAGAAACCCTTTCTTAGAGTTTTGCATGAAAAATCTTTTCAGCACCTTGTCGATGTACGTACTCTGACTTAGGCCGAGGAGTCTCTTGGATCTATCTCTATAGATCCTCACGCCTAAAATGTAGGCGGCCTCTCCTAAATCTTTCATAGCGAAACGAGTATTCAAATACTTCTTAACATCTGATAACATCGGAATGTCGTTTCCTATGATCAATATATCGTCCACATAAAGAACAAGAAATGCTACGCGGCTCCCACTAACCTTCTTATATACACAAGGTTCTTCTTCGTTCTTGATAAAATCATACTCGCGTATGACTTCATCAAAACGAATGTTCCAACTCCGAGAAGCTTGTTTCAGCCCATAAATGGACCTTTGAAGCTTGCATACTTTCTTAGGATTCTTTGGATCGATAAAACCTTCGGGTTGTGTCATGTACACATCCTCCGATAAGTTTCCGTTAAGGAAAGCAGTTTTAACATCCATTTGCCATATCTCATAGTCATAATATGCAGCTATGGCAAGGATAATCCTTATAGACTTAAGCATGGCTACCGGCGAAAACGTTTCATCATAGTCTACACCATGAATTTGCTTGAAACCTTTCGCAACTAACCGTGCTTTGTAAGTATGCACTTTCCCATCCATGTCGATTTTCTTCTTGAAAACCCATTTACACCCGACGGGTTTAACCAAGGGTGGTGGATCAATCAAGTTCCAAACTTGATTATCATACATGGATTGGATCTCGGACTTCATGGCATCATGCCATTTGTCGGAATCTTCGCTCAACATAGCATCTTTGTAGGTTGTCGGCTCATCATCTATGAGTTCGACGTTGCCTTCATCAGTCACGATAAATCCATATCGTACTGGTTCCAGCCGGGTCCTACTAGACCTACGAGGAGCACCTTGTGCTATTGGCTCGACATCCTCAACTATTGATGGATTCGGGTCAACATCCATCGGTTCAATGTTTATTTCTGAATCTCGAACCTCTTCGAGATCAATCTTACTCCCACTAGCTCGTTGAGATATAAAGTCCTCCTCCAAGAAGGTACCTCTTCGAGCTACGAAAACCTTGTTTTCCTCGGGATTGTAGAAATAATATCCTTTAGTTTCCTTAGGATATCCTACAAATAAACATTTTTCAGATTTGGGTTCGAGTTTATCCGAAAACATTTTTCGAACATAAACATCACATCCCCAAATTCTAATAAAAGATAACACCGGAGGTTGTCCGGTCCACATCTCATATGGTGTCTTTTGAACCGATTTAGAAGGTAAGCGGTTTATTAGAAAAGCCGCTGTCTCAAGGGCATATCCCCAAAACGATTTTGGGAGACTAGTTTGACTCATCATAGATCGAACCATATTCAATAAGGTCCGATTCCTCCTCTCGGACACGCCATTCCATTGAGGCGTTCCAGGTGGAGTCAATTGTGAAACGATTCCACAATCTTTGAGATGATCTTCAAACTCATAGCTCAAATACTCGCCTCCTCGATCTGATCGAAGTGCTTTGATTGTCTTGCCAAGTTGATTTTGAACCTCATTCTGAAATTCTTTGAACTTTTCAAAAGATTCAGATTTGTTACGCATTAAGTAGATATACCCATATCTACTAAAATCATCCGTAAACGTTATGAAGTATCGATAACCTCCTCTTGCCTCGGTACTCATTGGACCACATACATCAGAATGTATAAGTTCCAATAGTTCCTTGGACCTTTCTCCAACTTTTGAGAATGGTGCTTTTGTCATCTTGCCAAGTAAACAAGATTCGCATTGTCCATATGAATCAAATTCAAATGAATCCAAAAGTCCATCCTTATGGAGTTTTGAGATGCGCTTCTCGTTTATATGGCCAAGTCGACAATGCCAAAAGTAAGTTTTACTATCAACTTTAGGTTTAATCCGATTCGTGTTTATATTATAGATTGATTTATCATTTGTGTAATTCATATCTAAAATGTAAAGACCATTTTCTAATAGAACATTTCCATAGAATAAATTATCCTTACAAATAGAAAATTCATTATTCTTAATAATAAATTCATAACCATCATTAGCTAGTCTAGACACACTAATAATGTTCTTACACAAACTTGGAACAAAATAACAATTATTTAGTTCTAAAATAAATCCACTCGGTAAAGTAATAAAAATATCTCCGACGGCCAATGCAGCAACGCTTGCTCCATTCCCTACTCGAAAATCCACTTCACCGCGTGTTAACTTCCTTCTATTTTGAAGAACCTGCATATTTCGACAAATATGAGTTCCACAACCGGTATCTAATACCCAATTGTCCAAAATTGAAATGTTAACATCTATAATAGTCATACCTGCGGTTCCGGCTTCCAAAGCCTTCCCCTTGCTTTTCTTCACCTCCTCGAGGTAAATCTTGCAATTTCTCTTCCAATGCCCAGTCTTTTTGCAATGGAAGCAGGTGACATCCTCAGATTTCTCCTTTCCTTTAGTCTTCGGTTTGGACAACGACTTGCCCGCACCGCCCTTGGACTTTTGTTTCTTACGAATCCCACCTTGAATCATGAGGACATCCCTAGCAACTCTTGCTTTGGGTTCCCCCGATGCCTTAAGCATCTCCGACTCAAAGTTCTTGAGCATCCCATGGAGCTCGGGAATCGTCTTGTTCATCGAATGCATATGATAGTTCGTTACGAAAGTTGAGAAAATCGGTGGCAATGCACATAAGATCAAATCTTGTTGCATTATTGGTGACACCTTTTCTCCCAATTTCTCGAGACGATCAATCAATGATTGTACCTTTAACACGTGAGTGCTAACCGAAGATCCGTTAGGCATCTTACAGTTAACCAACTCCTTTAACGTATTGAACCTTTCAATACGTTCTTGCTCTTGGAACATTTCCTTGAGCGTCGCGTTAATCTCGTACGCATCCGAATCCTCGAATTGCTTCTGCAAATTCGCGTCCATACATGCCAACATGAGGCACGTCACGTCATTTGACTCCTTCTTAAGTTTGTCAAATGCCGCCTTTTCTTCGGGCGAAGCGTTCTCGTCGGGAGTAACCATCTTCGTGTCTAACACGTGACTTTTGCACTCTTGCCTAAGAACAATTCTTAGGTTACGGTGCCAGTCAAGATAGTTCTTGCCGACTAGCTTCTCCCTCTCCAATACCGATCTAATCGACATTGAGTTGGTGTTGCTTGATGTCATGATTGCTACAACGAAAAATACTTTAAAATGAGATTGATACTGATATGTGCGAACTTATGCTATATGCTTATATGATGATATGAAATATGTTACTTTTATCAAATCAATAACCCTAATATTGATTCGGGATTCTAAATCCAATAACACTTCAAGACCCATATTTCATGATCCTCCCACAAGTGACTTTGGCCGACAAATGGGATCTCATTATTTAGGTAGGATAAATCCAATCGTATCCAATACGACTCTTGACCTTTTATAGGATTTCGGTATCGAATCATATCATATATGATTCAAATTCCGTTTGTGCATCCTAACTATGCCCCGAACCCCAATCGGATTGGCTTGGACGGTTAAGTCACAACCATGATCACATATCGTTCAATTGAACTACAAATGCGCCCGACTTTGGCCTGAACCCGCATTTGTCTCCAATTAACGCTTGCCTCTCACGTTGATACATACAACAATGCACGCCCGACTTTGGCCTGAAACCGTGCAAGGTGTGATGACCAACCTCGGAGGTTGTGAACATGGAAGGCATTTCATGACTTAAGTATTATGCAGGGATTTATGTGATATAATCTAATTATATCAATAAGCAAGTATATCATGATGAATGAACATAATTAATAATGATTAGAACCACAATTAAATAAATCAGGAAAAATTACACTGTGCGTCACGACGCAACATAACGTCCGTCATGACGCACCGTACTAAAATGGACTTCCATTGACTTCCGTCATGACGCAACATAACGTGCGTCACGACGGACTTCACAGGTCCGTCATGACGCCAGACAGTGCGTCACGACGGACCATACAAAACAATTTTGTTGTCCATTCCAGAAACTATTTCAGGTTCCTCCGTCATGACGGTTGGTTACTACCGTCACGACGGACCGTGTTCTTCCGTCATGATGCCAGACGGTGCGTCATGACGGACTGTACAAAACCATTTTGTCCAGATTTCCAGAAACTTTTTGAGGTCCGTCCGTCATGACGGTTGGTTATACCGTCACGACGGACTGTTCTGGTCCGTCATGACGTCAGATGGTGCGTCATGACGCACTGTACAAAACCATTTTGTTCAGTTTGCCAGAAACTTTTTGGGCTTCTACCGTCATGACGCACAAAATGGTCCGTCACGACGGTATCTATTTACACAGTGCGTCATGACGCACAACTTTTGTGCGTCACGACGGACAGAGTGTAACGCCTCAGATCCAACTCTTGGATTTCCCGATATACTTGTGCGTCACGACGCAACATATCGTGCGTCATGACGCACCAGACCTGAATGTCAGTTTTATTTTGTAATTTTAACAGATTTTAATCGTTTCAAAAACGATTAATCACGAACAATTCATGATTACTTCTAGATTCTTTTAATCATCTCATGATCAAATACTAGTAAGATTTCTATGGTCCTAATTTTCTACATGAAATTCCGAATAACACTTATTCGAAATCGATTCGACGATCGAATCGTGACGATCGCTCTGATACCACTGTTGGGTATCGGCGTCACTACCGAGCCCCGCGCAGCGGATTGAGAGGCCCGGTCCGACCCGATCCCGAGGACCACGTCAACGACCCGAAAGTACGAATCATGAAATGCAACTAAACTATGAAATTAACACTTAATTCATAGAGAATCATACCGCGTGAAATTGATCACGGAGACGGGTTGACTCTGTTAGCTGCTGCTTGCTTCGATTCCGGCGACACGCACGTCCCACGCCCGCGCGATTCGACACCTAATACGAAGCTCCGATTTGTCGTATACAACCGGAATTTATCCGGTTCGTCTCCGACCTTGCTCGTCCTTGCTCTCGATTGATCACAGTCGAAGATCTCAGTTGAGATCTCTCTACTCGTATCCACCTCGAGCTAACGTCTTTCGGTTGCGGCGAATTCCCCTAAAATTCCCGCAAACTTGCTCAAAACAATCTCCAATTCTCCTTCACTTGTCACACAAGTTTCTCTCTTCTTCTCAAGAATTAGGTCTGGCAGCCAGAGAGAGAGAGGAAGAAGAATCCACAGATCTTATATTAATCTGAGAGTTAATGGTGTATTAATGAGTATCAGAAACTGCTAATCCAGAATTCGGATCACTGTGCGTCATGACGCACGAAATGGTGCGTCATGACGCACAAGTCACATTTACTTGGATATAGCCGTTACACAGTTTACCGTCATGACGCACGATAACGTCCGTCATGACGCACCACTCATGTGTACCGTCATGACGCAAGATAACTTGCGTCATGACGCACTACTCACAGATTGGCTTTCTCAGAATTACTCTATTGTGCGTCATGACGCACAATTTGGTGCGTCATGACGCACCATGTAATTTCTGCCAGATTTGCATAATCTTATTATGCATCCAATCGTTCCGACGAACACGTATGTTTGTCTACACTCATTTGTACATTCAACTAGTTGATCTGTAACTGTATTTCCTTCACTTTCTTCTTTTCTCCTCTTGAATCACTTGTTCTCTTCCTCTTCTCCAATCTCCTCTTCTTTCCTTCTTCTTCTTGCACCTCACTCTATTGCCACGAAATTATGTGTTATGGGCCATAATAGAAGGGCCTAGAATGAGCTAAATAATGTAATACACATGTCAAAGGTTTAGGTGTGAAAGGGGGTTAAGGGTATTTGTCATTTTTCCATTTTAATCCCTCATTTCTTTTGTAATTATATTCTGTCCAAATTTTATTTCTTGTAATTATTTTCTATCCATAATTTTCTTGTATTAAATTATTGATATAACATCCTTCCCCCCTTAAAGAAATTTCGTCCTCGAAATTTAACATACCTCGTAGAAAAGTTCCGGGTATTTCTCTTTTACTTCATCTTCACGTTGCCATGTCCTCAGCACATGGTCCCTTCATAATTTTGTTGTGGAGAATGATGTTGCCAACGTACCTTAACCAGCAATATTACCCTATCCCTCAACACATGGTCCTTCGATCCAAAATTTCTACCGGTCTTTCGACATACGTCGAGTCCTCTCTCAAATCAAATGCTTGAGGTAAAAGTACATGAGATGGATCACTCACATACTTCTTTAACATGGAGATATGAAACACGTTATGCACATTCGACAAAGATGGGGGCAAAGCAAGTCTAAACGCTACCGGTCCGACCATCTCCAATATCTGAAAAGGACCGATATATCGAGGAGATAATTTCCCTTTCTTTCCAAAACGCATAACACCCTTTGTTGGCGACACTCGTAAAAATACGTGATCAGCTTCTACAAATTTAACTTCTCTTCGCTTCTTATCTGCGTAACTCTTCTGCCTACTTTGGGCCGTCAATAACCTTTGACGTATTAATTGGACCCTCCTTTCTTCTTCTTATACCAAATCAGGAGCTAATAGTTTATTTTCTCCAACTTCGTACCAATTCACCGGGGATCTACATTTCCTTCCATAAAGGGCTTCGTAAGGGGCCATTTCAATACTCCAGTGCATCATGACGCACAATATTTGTGCGTCACGACGGACGGAGTATAACGTCTCAGATCCAACTCTTGGATTTTTCGACACCTGTGTGCGTCACGATGCACCATATCCATATGGTGCGTCATGACGCACCAGACCTGAAATTCAGTTTTAGCTTGTAATTTTACTAATTTTTAACCGTTTCAAAAATGATTAATCATGAACAATTCATGATTACTTCTATGGTCCTAATTTTACAACTACATGATTATGCCCTAAAATTCTACATGAAATTATGAATAAATCTTATTCGAAATCGATTCGACGATCGAATCGTGACAATCGCTTTGATACCACTGTTGGGTATCGACGTCACTACCGAGCCCCGCGCAACGGATTGAGAGGCCCGGTCCGACCCAATCCCGAGGACCACGTCAACGACTCGAACGTACGAATCATGAAATGCAACTAAACCTATGAATATAACTCTTATATACACAGAAACATACCGCGTGAAATTGATCATGGAGACGGGTTGTTCACTTAGTTGCTGCTTGCTTGCTTCAACTCCGACGACACGCTCGTCCCACGCCCGCGCGATTCGACACCTAGATCAAAGCTCCGATTTGTCGTATACAACCGAAATTTCTCCAGTTCGTCTCCGACCTTGCTTGACCGTGCTCTCGATTGATCACACCAGATAATCTCAGTTGAGATTCCTCTACTCGTATCCACCTCGAGCTCGCGTCTTTCGATTGCGGCGAATTCCCCTAAAATTCCCGCAAACTTGCTCAAGATCCAATCTTTTCTCTCCTTTTAACTTGTCTCACAAGTCTCTCAATGTTGAGAATGTTAAACTGAATGAAGAAGATGATACAGCCAAGATCTTATAATCTAGACCGAATTAATGGGGCATTAATTAGTATCAAAACTGCTAATCCATAATTCGGATCACAGTGCGTCATGGCGCACGATATGGTGCGTCGTGACACACGTGTCACAGGTACTTAGATCTAGCCGTTACAATGTGCTCCGCTATGACGGAAATAACTGTGCATCATGACGCACCACCGTCATGACGCACAATATGGTGCGCCGTGACGGTATGCTCACATATTGGCTTCTACAAAAATACACTAGTGTCCGTCATGACGGACCAGATGGTGCGTCATTACGGACCATGTAATTTCTGTCAGATTTGCATAATCTTATTACGCATCCAATTGTTCCGACGAACGCGTACGTTCATTTACCCTCATGTGTACAATCTACTAGTTGATCTATAACTGTATTTCCTTCATTATGTGTGTCCCATACCACACGTCCTTGCATCTTTGTTTGTCGTATACAACCATGATCGTTGGATCCGATTGTTTCTCCAATTCGCACACGGTTTATCCTTCGGTTCGACCACAATCGAAGAGTCACAAGATGTGAACTCCTCTATCCGTATCCAACGTGAGATATCTTTTGCCGGTTATGACCCACAACTTCCTAGATGATGCGTGCGTAAATGTGCTTGATTCGATTGAATTCTATAGTGGAGAAAAATTCTTTTTCTCCTATTTTCTCTCTCTTTCTTTGTTCACACTCTCTCAAGTCCTCGATAGAATGAATTCACTGGATTGGATTACGCAGTGAAGAGAGAAACATCCCATTTATACTAAATTGGACAAGGATTGGGGTCAAATTTTGTTTATATCCAATATACACTTCCGGCATCATGTTGGTTCGAACGAACCGCTTTCTGTCATGAGTATGTATAAAATAATTTTATACTCGAAGTGCTCCGTTCGAACGAACCCTTAAGCACTCTCTGTCTTATTTATGTGTTAATTCTAAATTACATTCGAAGTAGTCCGTTCGAAACGAACCATTCTCTGGAATTTAACTTTGCACAATCCTATTATGCATTTAATTAAACCCATGAACATTCATGTTCATATATCCTTATATGTACACTTTTTACTGTTGATCCAAACCTGTATTTCCTTCAATTAGGGTGTGTTCTTACTTGTTATAATGAATCTAGATTGTAACACACATAGAAGAGAGATAAACATAATATGCATATCATACATGATAATGAGGTGTTAAGGAATGCATCAAATGCTACGTATAACTCATTATACACTTCCAGCAGTCAGAGGAGCTTCTGTCTGGACGGAGCTTAAACTTCTGTCTAGATGGAACACTCTCTGTCTCCAAACTTGATTAATTGAATCTCATTGAATCAACCTCGTAAACTTCCGTCTAGACGGAAAGTACTTACGTCTGGGTGGAACTTTACTTCCATTCAGACGGAATATCCCCTAGAAGTAAGTTCAACATATTCAATCATATTGAAAATGTATACGAGTGCTTCCGTATGGACGGAGCAAACTGTCATTTCTGACGGAACACCCTGTGGAACTCAGTTGTGAATAATCTCATTAAACACTTCTTTTTTCCCACGAATGTGTACATTTGTATATCCTTATTTGTACAGCTTTATCATGGATCAAAAATTATATTTTCTTTACTATGCATCGATATGGGTGGCCGTAGCTTTGAACCTAGACTAGTCTCTATTATATATGATCGAGACAGCATGCTGAACTAGGTCTTGAACCATACGTCATTGAACCAATCGTCTACAATCACACACATAGTAGAAAAGAACAATTCATTGGTGCTTTTTGCGGGTGTGCTCTATTTATGGCCCTGCGCTAACCTTGATTATCATGAGAATGCATTATGATCATGCCCATATCAATTAGTCGTGGCCCATGATGATTCTCATTTAGGTAGTTCCTCAAAGATCATGCCCATACTGTTAAAGACGAGATAGAGTGGCCAATAACCTTCTCTGCAGCAAATACTAGTGATAGAGACAGAAATAGCTGAAGCTTACATCTTGTTTTCTAGTAGTGAGAGTGTATGATGTGGAAATACACTCCTTGAATTATTTAATGTAATATATACATTTTTATGTATATATATATTTTTTTTGGAATGACTAAGAATAATAATATTCAAGCTAATCATCACGTTAACATTGCACCATAGGGAATAAAACATTTTTTGGAATTATTAAGAATAATAATATTCAAGCTAATCATCACGTTAACATTTTTTTCCTTGAATTATAAATATAACATTCAAGTGAATATCTTTAATAATTGTTTAAAATTATATTTAAAAAATATTAGTAATATTTGATATACGATTTTTAATCTTATGTAATAATTTATTAGTGCTAGATATTTAAACTCTAATTAGACTTACAAATTACTAATGTAATTATAATTATTTTTATATTGTGTTTTTATATACTTATTTTATAACTTTAACCTAGAAAAAAGTATTGGATATATAGTAATATGGATCTCTGAATAAAGATAAAATTGAAGTGAATATGTTTCATAATTTTTTTGAAATTATATTTTTGAAAATATTAATAGCATTTGATATATGATTAATGATATTATATATTAATTTATTAGTTTTAGATATTTAAACTGTTCACATCCCATTTGAATTCACATTGATCATGTAACATAATGTGAAATGATTCAAAGTTAAACACAACCGATTCAACATGAACCTAACGAATAATATTTTGACACATTATCAATGTAAAGTGACGTGACTTTGTAAAATTGCTCAAAACTATATGTAAAATAAAAGACACATAAATGTTTACAAATAAATCATAATCATAAAAAAATCAATAATTAATTCATGGTTCATATTTTGTCACGTATCATAAATACATATCCATCTGAAGACATATGCGGGGATGTCAGTGGGTCGGGTTCGGGTCGGGTATAGGCTCACACATATCCTTACCCATACAAAATCAGAAAATACCCGTACCTGACCCGTCAACTGAGCGGGTAATTTTATCCGTCCTGTTTATACCCGCGGATTTTCGGATTACCCACGGGAAATTTAACCCATATCTATATATATATACAATAATACCAAAATATATTACAAAACATATATTTTTTTCCAAATTAAAATAACATCCCATGACATAATAATATCACAAAATCATAAAATACACAAAACAAAATTTTGTAGTAGAAATTATAGATCGTGAAATAGCAAAATTATATAATAAAACTAAAATTGGCCGAAACATGAAATAACAATAAAGAAACAAAAATAAATAAACCGAAATCTTGGAGTTTATTTATTTGAGTTCAATTTACCAAATAAATAAAAAAAGAAATAAATAAATTGTATAATAAAAAAATAGTACAAAAATAAGATTAAAATCATTAAAGAAAACCGAAAAAATAATAAAATAATGTTAAAATATTAATATAACTAGGGTTATTGGGGTCCGGATTCGGGTCGGGTATACCACGGGGCGGGTATGCCCTCAGCCTTACCCTACCAGTACCCGTGTCGGGTATTTTTAATCGGGTAATATTCGCCCTGCGGGTAGGCTTAATCAGGTATTACCCGACCCATCCGGATCGGATATCCGTCGGACACGGGTATTATCCAATCCATTGACATCCCTATACATATGTCAAAGGACATTGTATAATTCATATTTACATGAAGACATTAATTTGACAAACTTCATATATTATTGTTCGTTTTTTTATTCAAGAACTGAATCTTTGATTATCTGCTTAACTTAGTTGAAGCATTATTATTTTTGAGTGTCTATTCCATATTTAGTCTCTCTCTCTCTCTCTCTCTCTCTCTCTCTCTCTCTCTCTCTCTCTCTCTCTCTCTCTCTATATATATATATATATATATATATATATATATATATATAAAATAAATTTTATGATAAACCCTTTTACAAATATAATTAATTGCTAAAATATCCACAATACCCTTGTGAAAGGTGTATGATAGAACTCCTATATATACTAGCTTGTTCTCCCGCGCAATTGCACTGGAGTTGTACGTTTGTCCTCAAGTTTTTAGTTATCTTCTTTGATATATTGATTTTAATTTTATTTCATTCTTTTATTTTTTTTTGGGTCATATTTCATTTTCTATTTAATATTGTAATTTATTAAAATAAAATTAATTGAAACTAACACATCATATGTGGTTATTACACACATGTTACGGACTAATTATTAATACATCGTATGTAACGTAAAGGAATACAAATAAAAAATGTAAATAGTTCGCAACAAAAAATAGACAATATTAAATAACACATAATATTAAATAACTTTGAATAAAAAAGAAACAAAAGAATTACAACAATATCAAGTTTTAAATAGTTGTGTCATTACAAAGTTGCACAATTAAATACATCACAACAAATGAATGTTTCCATTCAAGAATAAAATATGTAAATATTATATGTTTGCCTCAGTAAATCATGATATTTATAAATTTTACAACCAAATAATGTTTGAATTGTTCGAGAGCCGGCTATTTTGAACAATTCAAACAGTTCTTGTTGCAAAATTTGTTTATATTTTATACATCATCGGCAAAATCGAGGCAACAATGATGATGATGATGATGATGATGATGATGATGATGATATGATAATGACGATTATAATGATGATGATGATGATATGTGTAGGGTTACACACACGATTATCATAGTGTGCAGCGGAATTAGTTTCGCATGCGTAACCTAATTCTACTGGGATCACGCCCGAAAACCACCCAAAAAGGAAGAGTTAGAGAAATTACCTTGTACAAGTTAGTACGTGATGTCTTCTTCTCCAAATCCGTGAAACTTCTCCAAGGAGTGCTCGTGCAATCCCTCTACTCGTGTCCACCTCGATTTCGTCCGATCGGAATCGCCAACGTCGTTCTAGTCGCCGTCACGATCGCTTCTCTCAAGATCTTTGCTCAAATCTCCCTCTCAATCTCTCTAGATCTAGTATAAAGTTATGTGTAAGAAAGAGAGAGAAACAACGGCTCAAAACCCTAAAACTCGAAATTAGCTTAGGTTAAAACAAAATCAGAATTATATATATATATATAGGAAATCAGTTCGTTCGAACGCACTTAAATAGTTGGTTCGAACGCACTCTCTTCTGACTATCACGAATAAGTCCGTTCCGAACACACAAAAGAGAGCGTTCGAACGAACTCAGTTCTGACTGCAGATTTGCCTATACATACAAATTCTTCCAAGTTAATTATTAAGCCATATTTCTTTCAAACTCCCTCTTGGATTAAGACTTAATCAACTTGGCCATATGTCCAACATATGTCGTGAGATCTAATCACACGTGATTCCATTTGTTTGTCCAACAAACGTATTGGTGAGCATTATTTTGAGAATCCGATATGTTACGAAATCATGGTGTGACCGTGTAGGTTCGTCTAAGACTGGCAGTGGATATGGTAGCAATCCACAAGGTATTGCGAGCACTAGACTGCCGTTAATACCTACCCAGAATTAGCACGAAAAAGGTGGAGAACACCTTTATGAAGATGCAGTACATCTTCATACCTAGCTCAGATAAGTGTTACTAGTCCTCTTGTTCGCGATATCTTCCGATCAAAAGGGTCACGGTGAATCCTAAGACTTCAAGTCATCCCCTTTTCTTTTTGATCAGATACACTCTTTCTCGATAAGAATTAGATTGATAATAACAATGCGAACTCTACTGAGTTCCATCGAGCTTTGCCAAGCATTTCATCAATCTCAATCGAGGGGCCCGAGAGATATCTCCCTCTATCCTTTTTCAAGGTTAGAAAGGAACAATTCCTATCTTGCAATCTCACATCCTTTGCCTTTGCTAAAAACAATACCCAATAGTAATCTCTGCTACACAGTTACGCGTAGGGTTAATTATATCAAAGCATTGTCTTTTCACATACTAGGTATCCATGAGATCACTCAAGTATGAAGAACTAAAACGCACTATCCGGATATGAGTTCATCTCCAATGACTTTGACCATGTCACAAACTCATATAGTGGTCAGTCCAATATACGACGCCGCGTATATCCATATTCTAGAATCGACGCTACCGTCCCAGATAAGTAAAACCTGATCATCTCATCTACGAATATGCCAGTGTATGTAAATGTCTCCATTCAGTGAATGGACTACCTGGTTCAAACCTATGAACAACTTTATACACGAGGGACGTTTTATAATTATATTCATTCCGTTTAGTGGTTTTACTATCATTCAATTGACGAATCAATATGCCAGACTATGGCCATGCAACATATTATTCTCAACTGACTCGATGCACTAAACTAGAATAAAATTCAAGGTCTATCCGATTATTATAATCGAATCACCTCTCGCACACTTTCTTGTTATTTAAAATTTTTGAAATATGAAGGTTTAGGTCATATGATGAATAATAATATAAATATCTGTCTCATAAACAAATACAATCCAATAACACGCCTAGGGCATAATAAATGTTCTCCCACTTGCACTAGGCAGATCGAATCTCCTTATGCAATAAGAAACATAAATAAAACACCCAATCTAACACTGCGATGGATATCCCAATCCTATCGCCCTAGTATGCTGCTCATGCTTGGCACGTGATAGTGGCTTCGTAAATGGATCGGCCACGTTATCATCAGTAGGTATCTTCATTATTTTCACGTCACCTCTCTTCGCAATCTAACGAATCAAGTGGTAACGCCGGAGTACATGCTTGGACCTGTGATGCGCTCGCGGTTCCTTGGATTGTGTTATTGCTCCGTTATTGTCACAATATACATCCATGGGACCCGAGATGCTTGGCATAACGCCAAGTTCCATCACGAACTGTCGTAGCCAGACAGCCTCCTTTGCGGCTTCCGAAGCCGCGATGTATTCTGCTTCAGTTGTAGAATCAGCCACCGTCTTCTGTTTGGAGATTTTCCAAACAATAGCTCCGCCATTGAGCGTGAAGACGTAACCACTTTGAGATTGGAAATCGTCCGGGCAAGTTTGGAAACTAGCATCTGTATATCCTTGGATAATCAGATCTCCTTCCGAACCACCATAGACAAGAAACATATCTTTAGTATTCCTGAGATACTTAAGAATGCTCTTGACTGCGGACCAGTGAACTTCCCCGGGATCAGACTGATAGCGGGAAGTCACACTCAACGCATATGCGACATCTGATCTAGTACATATCATAGCATACATGATCGATCCTATAGCCGAAGCGTATGGGATTCGACTCATTCGCTCACGTTCAGCGTCCGTTGAAGGACACTGATCCTTAGTGAGAGCGATGCCATGTGACATTGGCAGAAATCCTTTCTTGGATTGCTCCATGTGAAACCTAGTTATCACTTTGTCAATATATGTACTTTGACTTAGTCCGAGAAGTCTCCTCGATCTATCTCTATAGATCTTCACGCCTAAAATATAGGCGGATTCTCCTAAGTCCTTCATTGCGAATTGACTACCCAAATATGCCTTAACCTGGTTAAGCATTGGGATGTCATTTCCAATGAGTAAGATGTCGTCCACGTACAAGATGAGGAATACGACCGAACTCCCACTGAATTTCTTGTATACACAAGGTTCCTCGATATTTTGAATGAAACCATACTTTGCGATGACCTCATCGAATCGTATGTTCCATGCACGAGATGCTTGTTTTAATCCATAAATGGATCTCACAAGCTTGCACACTTTATTCGTATTCTTTGGATCGACAAAACCCTCGGGTTGTGTCATATACACATCCTTGGTAAGGTTCCCGTTAAGGAAAGCGGTTTTGCATCCATCTGCCATATCTCATAATCGTGATATGCAACTATCGCTAGAAGAATGCGAATACTTTTAAACATGGCTACTGGAGAAAACGTTTCATCATAGTCTATACCATGAATTTGCTTGAAACCTTTCGCCACCAGTCTTGCTTTAAAAGTGTGTACATTACCATCCATGTCAGTTTTCTTCTTGAAAACCCATTTGCATCCAACGGTCTTAGCACCATTAGGTAGATCAATAAGATTCCAAACCTTATTTTCATACATGGACTGGATCTCGGTTTTCATGGCGTCATGCCATTTCGAGGAATCCAGGCTAGACATAGCACCTTTGTAGGAGGTTGGCTCATCATCTAGAGTCAACTCATCATCGTCATTACTAATGAGAAATCCATATCTCTCAGGTTCTTGACGATTCCTACTAGATCTACGTATAGCGTGTGTACTAGATTCTGGTTCACCATCCAATGGTAACTCAGAATTTTGTTCCAAATCAACTTGTTCACTTTGTGGTTCTCGAATTTCTTCGAGATCAATTTTACTCCCACTGGCTTGACGATCTAGGAATTCCTTCTCTAAGAAGTGTCCTCGTCGAGCCATGAAAACCTTGTTTTCGCTAGGCAAGTAAAAGTAGTATCCTTTTGTTTCTTGAGGATACCCCACAAATAAACACTTGTCTGATCTTGGCTCGAGTTTTTCCGTCAATAACCTTTTGACGTATGCCTCGCAACCCCAAATCTTAAGATAAGACAATGATGGCACCATGCCATGCCATAATTCATATGGTGTCTTTTGAACCGATTTGGATGAAACTCTATTCAGTATATGAGCAGCCGTTTGTAGCGCGAAACCCCAAAATGACTTTGGCAAATCCGTTCGACTCATCATTGAGCGAACCATGTCTAACAAGTTCCGATTCCTCCTCTCGGACACTCCATTCCATTGGGGTGTACCGGGTGGAGTCCATTGTGACACTATACCACAATCTCGAAGATAGTCCTCAAACTCATAGCTCAAGTATTCACCACCTCGATCCGATCGAATGGCTTTTACTTTCTTGCTCAGTTGAAGTTCTACTTCGTGTTGAAACTCTTTGAATTTCTCAAAAGTTCACTTTTGTGACGCATTAAGTATAGATATCCATATCTACTATGATCGTCAGTAAAAGTCACGATGTAGCGATACCCATTTCTAGCCTCGACACTCATCGGTCCACATACATCAGAATGTATAAGAGCCAACACATCTTTCGATCTTTCTCCCTTTTTGGAGAAAGGTGTCTTTGTCATCTTACCCATCAAACAAGATTCGCAATTTTCTATTGACTCTAAGTCAAAAGAATCTAGCACTCCATCCTTTTGGTGTCTAGCAATACGTTTCTCGTTTATGTGTCCGAGACGACAATGCCATGAGTATGTTTCATTAGTTTGAGTGGTATTTATGTTATAAATGAACTGATTATTATTTTTATTTTCTAAATCCAAGACATATAGACAATTTTCAACTAGAACATTACTAAAGAAAATGTCATTCTTGCGAATAAAACAATCATTAGTACCAATAACTAATTCATATCCAACCGCAATAAGTCTCGAAACAGAAATAATACTCCTACTCAAAGTAGGTACATAACAACAATTATCCAAAACTAAAATAAGTCCATTTGGCAAAGTTAAATCATACGTCCCTTCGGCTAATGCTGCTACTCGAGCTCCATTCCCGACGCATAAATCAACTTCGCCACGAATCAACGATCTTCTATTTCTTAGGCCCTGCATATTATTACAAATATGAGTCCCACATCCAGTGTCCAACACCCGTGATGATGAAGTAAAGAAATAAGATTCGATAACAAAAATACCTGATGCCGGTGTGTCCAAGGAAGCGGTTTTTTGCTTGCTCTCCCTCAGGAAGATCTCGCAATCACGCTTCCAATGCCCCTCCTTGAGGCAGTGGAAACACTTCTTGTCATCCTTGGCTTTCTTGCTCACTGGCTTAGGCGCAACCTTTTTGCCCTTTGCCTTCCTCTTCTTGTTTTTGTTCCCATTGCTTGGACTCTTCCCTTCAACCACCAATACCTCCGAAGTCCTAGACTTCATGTACCGCGGTTTCATGTCACTTTCGAATGTTCTGAGCATTCCGAAAAGCTGGGGAATGGTCCTTTTCATGTCTGACATGTGGAAATGCGAAATGAACGAATCGAAACTCGGTGGCAGTGACAACATGATCAAATCAGTTTGTAACTCCACCTCGAATTTCATGCCAAGCCTCTCAAGATGATCGAAATATCCTTTCATCTTGAGAAGATGCGAGCTAACGGGTGTACCCTCTTGCATCTTGCATTGCGTCGCATTGCCAAGAGCTTGATATTTCTCCACCCTTGCTTGAACCTGAAACATCTCCCTGAGTTGTTTTATAATCTCGTATGCATCCTGTTTCTCAAACTGGATTTGATATTCAGGAGTCATAGTAGCCAACATGAGGCATGTGACATCATTCGAATCGTCCATCATGGTCGTATATTCGAATATGGTATCCCCAGTTGCGTCATCCCCTGACACAGGAGGGATAGGCGTCTCCAAGACATGTCCCTTTCCTTCCTGTTTCAGAACGAATCCCAGATTCCTCTGCCAGTCGAGAAAATTATTTCCGTTCATTCGTTCCCTTTCCAAAATGGAACGCAAACTAAAGCGGTTATTACTTGGTAAAGCCATGAATTCTACAATTTTTGAAAAATAATGTAATTAATAACGTGGTCTTTCGTATATTAAAATTCATTTTAAACAACTTGAAATACCCATTATTTTATCATTTCGAATAGCCTCCACTATTGAAACGGAGATTTGATACCTTAAATCTCATAATGGACAAGATCCCTATTTAACGTATTTCTAAGGTGACTATGGCCAACCACTCAGAAAATACGTCACATCGGGTAGGACGTTGTCCAATCATCTCCGAGATGATTCTTGCTTTATTCGTGAGGTCCGGTATTGAGGCCAACTCAAAACCAGAGTGTGTGTACCTCACTCCTTGCCCCAAATCCTAGCCTAGCTAGCGAATTGGTCAAGTCCAAACCACAAGTGGAGTATCATTCAATCAGCGAATTGACATGCCAGACTATGGCCATGCAACACGTCAACTCCTAATCAATGCATGCCTTCTTTGCAACGCACGTGTAAATATGTGCCAGACTATGACCATGCAACACAGATAAACAAACACTAGTCTTGAAGGTTCCACTTTGGGAGGCAATTGACTTGATAATTACGTGGAAGGATTTTCTTTTATAAAATCATTTAATTTTATTCATTCACAAAACAAATAAAATTACGGTATAGCAGCATATTGGCCTTTAAGTTTTATGAGCAATCATAAAACCCTAAAACCCAAGATGATCTTTTGCTTTTCTTGAAGATCCAATCTTCGTGTCGTGTCGTGTCGTCTTGCCTTGAAGGTCCCTCTTCAAAACTAAACCTATTTTATTTTATTACAACTTTGGAAGACTCACCGGTCCCCACATAATTAAATAAAATACAATTTGGAAAGCTCACCGGCCCCCACATAACACACATACAAGCATTCACAGACAATCATCCCAATTTTAGGCTATATGCTATACCGAATCGAATTTATAAATTGGAAATTTTAAATTATTGGGCATTTTTGACAGAAAAAAAAAATTGGTTGTCCAGAATTTTGTTCGTTCGAACGCAACTCCAAGTTCGTTCGAACGCACGACAGAAAAAAAAATTTCACTTTTTTACTCTTTTTTTTTTTTTTTTTTTTTTGAAAAACCCGATCAGTCCGTTCGGAAAGAACTCTAATCTGCCAGTTTTCTCAAACCCTGATTTGACTGTCGTTTCATTCCGAAAATCTAATTTTCAACAGATCCAATATGTTTAACACTTTAATAACATATAAATATCTAATAATTGATTTATTAAAGGTCTTCCTATCATATATCTTTGCTTAATTTTGTGTAATTTTGCAATTTAGCCCAAAAATTCTAAAATTTCCTAAATTTGAATTAAAACATCGATTTTCGATGGTTTTAACGAGCGATTGCTCTGATGCCACTGTAGGGTTACGCACACGATTATCATAGTGTGCAGCGGAATTAGTTTCGCATGCGTAACCTAATTCTACCGGGATCACGCCCGAAAACCACCCAAAAAGGAAGAGTTGGAGAAATTACCTCGTACAAGTTAGTACGTGATGTCTTCTTCTCCAAATCCGTGAACCTTCTCCAAGGAGTGCTCGTGCAATCCCTCTACTCGTGTCCACCTCGATTTGGAGATTGTCACAAATCCGTGAACCTTCTTCGCCAACGTCGTTCTAGTCGCCGTCACGATCGATTCTCTTAAGATCTTTGCTCAAATCTCCCTCTCAATCTCTCTAGATCTAGCATAAAGTTATGTGGAAGAAAGAGAGAGAAACGGCGGCTCAAAACCCTAAAACTCGAAATTAGGTTAGGTTAAAACGAAATCAGAATTATATATATATATAGGAAATCAGTTGGTTCAAACGCACTTAAATAGTTCGTTCGAACGCACTCTCTTCTGACTATCACGAATAAGTCCGTTCCGAACGCACAAAAGAGTGCGTTCGAACGAACTCAGTTCTGACTGCAGATTTGCCTATACATATAAATTCTTCCAAGTTAATTCTTAAGCCATATTTCTATCAATATGATGATCAAGATGATGATGATGATGATGATATATACATATAATGAGCCATTTTTTTACACACCGTTACAATTAAAATCGATGTTTTATATTGTTCTACTCGAATGATATATCGATGTCTTGTTTTGTTTTGACACAAACTTCAGATTCATTTTTTTGAAACAAAGTCATGATTCGGATCAATGTTTTGTATTGTCCCAAAATTTTTTTTTGCCCAAATCCCACATACATACAATGAGACGTTCTTTTACACAACACCACATGCCAACCATCGAAAAAATTCATTCTGTCATGCCAACTATCGAAAGCAAATATTACAATTCCTCTCATGCCAACCATTGAAAAAATTCTGAGTATTTCTATTTTTCATGGATCATGAGTATAAAGCACGCATACTTTCTAGCATTTGAAATTTGATAGCAAAAAAATCTCTGTATTCAGTCCTTGAACAACTCAAACAGTTTCTTGTTTTAAATTTTGTTTATTAATTTGTACGTCATCGGTAAAATCAGCAAAATGAAACAAAATACCATTATAAAACTGCTTGAATTTGTTTATTTGTTTTCGTAATCCGTATTTTTGTTGGCATTTTGTATTTTTATTTCGTTTCGCATGTGTAAGCCACATTCATTTATATATTGGTATTTGTATTATGTATTTGTATTCATATTTGGTATTGGTATATGTATTTTGTGTTTGTATTTGTATGTCATTTTTGTATTTGTGTGTTTGCATTTTCGTTTGTATTTTCGAATATGTAAGATAATGGTTATTCAAGTACAAATTTGTAGTATCATGAGAAGCGTTGATGATGGAAATATTAAATAGTAATCTATGTATTTTGTGTTTACATTTGTATGCCAATTTTGTATCGCTGTGTTTGTATTTTCGTTTGTATTTTCGAATTTGTAACATAATGGTTATTTACGTACAAATTTGTAGTATCATGAGAAGCGTTGATGATGGAAATATTAAACAGTAATCTATGTATTTTGTGTTTGCATTTATATGCCATTTTTGTATTAGTGTGTTTGCATTTTCGTTTGTATTTCCGAATTTGTAACATAATGGTTAATCAAGTACAAATTTGTAGTATCATAAGAACTGTTGATGATGGAAATATTAAACAGTAATCTATATCAACTCATGTGATCGTAAATTGCCCCTATGGAGTGCAAAGTAAATAGTCCTGGAAGCGATTGTGCTTGCGTATGTATATTCACAATTTTGTTAGTAGAATAATATTCCAAACATAATTTTTGATGTATAATTTTGCATAACAACAAACGTTGTGGACCTGTGGTAAGATATTATTTGCCACTTGCTTCTCAGTTAAACACAGAACACAACACAAAGTATTGCTAGAATTTTAAAAGTTTGCCTCGGTAAATCATGATTGTAATAAATTTTAGAGCAAGAACTGCATGAATTGTTCAAGATCTGGCTTTCTCAGACAACTCAAACAGTATTTGCTTTAAAATTTGTTAATTTTTCTATACATTATCGGCAAGAACAGCAAAATGTGAAGATTGTCACAAAGTCCATTGAATTTTCTTGAATGGCACAAAGTTGATTGAATTGTTTGTTTGTATTTGTATTTTGTATTTTGTAATTTGTATTTGTGTTCAGTAAAAAAATAGCATTACTGAGGTTGTTTAGCTATTTGGTGTCTTTGGTATTGAGGCACAAACTGAATGTTTGTTCAATTTTTCCTAGGGAATAAAATCATCATGCTTGGTTCGACGTTTCATCTTGTAAACTATAATTGTGAGAAAGAAAAGCTTTATCAACAGCCAGTTTGATTCCTCATTGCGGAAAATCTTCGAGTTATGAATTCTGGATTTCAAATTTTGTAATTCGTAATTTGTCACTCCTAATTTATAATCATTCATTCAATTCGTGATTCGTAATTTGTCACTCGTAATTCACAATCACTTATTCGATTCGTGATTCATGATCGTGCTTGTATTTGTAATTGTGTTTGTGTTCATATTCGTGTTTTCTTCATTTGAAATGTGTTTGTTCTTTTCGTGATTCGGATGAACGTTTTGTATTATCTCCAAAAAAATTTACGCAAATCGTACATATAATGAATCGTTTTGTACACAAAGTCATGATTCGGAACACTGTTTTATATTCTCCCGACGATTTTTTGTTTATACAAAACATGTATACGTACAATAAGTAATTTATTTTTTGTACAAAGTTGTGATTCGGATCATTATTTTTATTGTCCCGTATTTTTGGTTTACACAGCATACATACATACATACAATGAGTCTCATTTTTTACATATATTTATAATTCGAATCATTGTTTTATATTTTTCTATTCGAATGATATATCGAGGTCTTGTTTTATTTTGATGCGAAGTTCAATCTCATTTTCAAAGTCATGATTCGAATCAATATTTTGTATTGTCCTGAATTTTTTTTACACAAATCATACATACATATAATGAGCCATTTTTTTCTACAACATCACAATTTATTCGTATTCGAATCGCATATTCATGTTCTTATTCTTATTCTTATTCACATTCTTATTTGTATTCTCTTTGATAATTCTTTGTTCGTGCTATTTTTTTGTATTGTTATTTATTTTGTGTTTTCCTATTCGTATTTTGTATATAATTTGTTTTTCATATTGGTGTTTGTACAAGTATTCAAATCTTCGTATTCCTGTTTCTTATTCCTGTTTCGTATTTTGTAGTTCATATTAATTTTCGGATTGATATTTTTTCATTTTCATATTTTGTCTAGATTGTTTTTCTTGTGTATTTGCATTCGTAACGGAATCTCATATTCATGTTCTTATTCTTATCCTCATTTCAATTCATATTTTTCTTACGTCTTTTGTAGTTTCTATTGGCGCGCATCGATATTTTTTTTTTTCCTTTTTTATATTCACATTTTTTTTTTGTATTTTGTATTTGCAATTCATTTGTCGTAATAGTCTTGTTTGTTGTTTCTCATGTTCATTCAAAAATTATCAAAAAAATAATTATTTCAAAATTTTGGAAAATTCATATTCGAGTTAATTTTTCAAAATCCTCGTAAATGTTCTTATATTATAACCCTTGTTTTTGTGTTTTTTTCATGCGTCGTACAATATCTCATTTTGAGTGATCATGTTGTACAATTCATATTCGTGTTCATTTTTATATACCAATGATGTAAAAAGCGACAATGATGATGGTCCTGATCAAGATGAATACGATGAAAATGATAATATGATGATAATGATGAATATGATGATTATGATGATGAAAATGATTATGATGGTTATGATGAAAATGATGACATGTCTATAATGATGATGATGATGATGATGATAATAATCCTTTATTTATTGAAAGGAAAAAAAATCAATTAAAAGAGGAAAATCATCACCCGCTTTGCTCACCCCTGGATATCTCTCGTTCAATTCATCATTCAATTCTCGAGGCAACACACAATGGTCATTCGTCTGAAATCCAATAAAAATATATATTTGAAAATTTGAAAATTATTTTAAAAGATACAAAATACAAACATCCGTTATAGTAAGAGACAATCCGATAACGAAACGGTTCCCACAGAAGCCACATTCGCGTTTAATAATAACCTGGACGATATATCTTCTGTTGATAACATCTCCACCTAAATAAATAAATATTTAAAAAATCCTAAATTTTTTATAATGCAATAAAATATTATTATAAAAGTGAAAATGAAAGCATGAAATCTTTGTCAATATGACATTTAACAATATTATTATATTTTCTCTAAATAAATAATTAATTTACCTTTCTTTTCATGTCTTTGAGCATGTCTTCTAAACCAACTCTTTGTGATTAAAGCCTCCAATTGCCTCTGCATTATTCACACAACTAGGAGAATACTCGCGCTACGCGGCGAGGATGTTAAATATGTTTTTCATCACAATATAAAATACTTATAAATATGATGATATTAATAATATCATTTCGTAATATAATTATTTGAACTAATTTATTTATGATTATGTATAAGTTTTTCAATTATTTTACATTATGACGACATAAGATTTCATTTTCTTAATCAAGTAATCACACTCATAATAATGTGATTGTACAATAATAATATATGGGGTACAACATGATTTAAAAAAAAAACATAACAACAAATATTATATCAGTGTTTTTCGCAATATTTCATACAATATCAAATGTAAAAAATAATAAATCATACAACATACCTCGTAACATATAATTAATTCTCAAGTACCGATAATTTGTTATTGATTCAAAATTCAATGGAAATTATAAATTATAAATAATAAATCATGCAACATACGTAGTAACGTATAATTAATTATCAAGTACTAATAATTTGTTATTGATTCAAAATGCAATGAAACTATAAATAACATCAATCTTAGTAGTGAAAGTAATTTAATAAATAATATAAAAAATTAATTTAGCATAACATGAATATAAATTATTTTAAATCATATTAGTTTTGTTAATTTTATATTTTAAAAAATAACATTACTACTTTGTAAGTGTTAATAAATTTAATTTTTTTCGATTGATAAACTATTTTTATTTCTAATATTTTTCAAAGAAAATAATATTAAATTTGTTTGATTAAAAACACAAATATAATCAATTTAGTTTTATATGATATTAGTATAGATGTAATTTCTTAAAATAAATATTAATATTTAAAATTCTATGTAAATAAAATAATTAAAATTATTATTTGTAAAAATACATTTTTTGCATTGCATTTTTTACATAATATTTTTACAAATTCAAATTATGGAAAATCGTATGTATGAACTATGCTAATATGGATGTCAAAATAAAGAGAAAATTAAAACCAATATATTTGATGAATTTTCAAAATTAAAATTCTAAAAATAATACTACTATATGTTGTATGTTTATAATATTATATATTAAGTTATTAGTATTTCATATGTTAACTTTTCATCTTCCATTGTATTCACATTTGATCATGTAAACTAATGTGAAATGATAAACAATTGAATAAATGATAACACGTAAAATAGGTCGTTTAAATGTGTAATTTCAATCTTACGAGTTAATCAAAACAATTTATAACAAATACTAATCAAAGTGATAAGTATAGGTTCGTTCCAAGGAAATTTTGCGTATAATCAAATTCTCAATTCAAGAAATATTTCTACTGATCCAGAGACTATAATATTTTGTCACAATCAAGATCTAAACTATATAAAGCTCAGGTCAAAATTTCACTTTCACACTCACAATTTTCGAATTTATGAAATTTATAGATCACAAGGGTATTTTAGGCACTAATCAAATTCCAGAAAAATATAGATCGTAAAACAAGATCTCAAATTTGGTACAAAGATTCAAAATTTAATACTAAGAGAGTGAAAAGAAGAATTTCACAGGTTTAATATATCAGTAAAAAGTAATGAAAAAGTAATGAGCGAATTACAAATAGGCCCTTGGAAGATCACGAAATGGTCCAGAAGGATTTTTATTGAGAAGCAGTTTTCAGAAATTCATATCAAATCGAAAATTATATCAAACAAACTCAATCAAAATCCTAATTCAAGAGTAAGATCATATGTAAAATCTCAAGTAATTTTTGGGATTTAAACAGATTTACAATGGATTCAAAAAGCAGGGAAATGAAGGTCCAGATCTAAAGTTTTTTACCAAATTACAGTTTAGTCCCTAACACAATGATTTTCTAAAATCCATATCAAATAGGAAATTGCAGAGAATTGGTTGATTCAAAATATGTTTTAAACTAAAGATCTAGATCTAAATAGTGATATTGAGAAAGAATTATTTTTGAATATTTTTCAATTTTAAATCGAATTAACAAAACAGCACAGAAAAATTGAGTATTTCACAAAGGAAAAATAGGAAAAGTGCGAGAAAAATTCAGCAAAAATTCTACAAATTATATCTATCAATATAGAACAAGTTCACAAGCTGATTTCATTCATATCTAACAAATCCCTAATTAAAACACTAAATCTAGAGAAAGAAATACCGAAAAAGGGAAGTCGAGTCCAAGAACGGATCTTGGCGAAGTCCTCGAGCCTTCACGCCTTGAGAGGAGGTGAGAGGACTAGGAGAACAACATTCTTCAGCTTTGGGAGAGACTGGAGAGAGGAATAGCTCCTCGGAACGGCCTCGAAAACCGTGCTAAGACACGGTTTCTTGGCGAAAATGGCTCAAAAGATGAGCAAGGAACCTCGAGATGCTCTAACAATGGAGGGGGAAGAGGCTAACACCTTACCTTCCCCAAGAATGGAGTGGTTGACCCAAGAGGTCCAAGGGTGAGTTGAGAGAGGGGTTTTGGAGGTCTTTTATAGGGGAAAAGAGGGGGAAATAATTCGAAAATTCCAGATCTGATGTTGCAACTTGTATGGGTAGATAGAGAAATTTGCATCGAATCCAACGGTCCAAGTTTCATCCAATTCGGACATAGGACGAGGGAGAAAACCCCAAAATACCCCTCAAGATATTTCCCACAGATCCAGATTAATTCATTTTTATTCATCAGAAAATCATCTTAAATTCACTGAGTTCATCTCCATTTGGACAGAAAAGAGAGAGAGAGAGAGTGGGCTGGTTTCTTCTTTATTTCTTTGTATGGCCTGTTAATGGATTAGTCCATTGTTGAATGAAATGGAGAAAAGTTATGGGGCTGTTGGAGCCAAAAGAGTATTTAAACAAACCGCACCGATTGTCCATTCGTGTAACGGGTTACGTCTTTGACCCGTTTGGTGTAAAATCTCGATTTCTCTCTCATGCTTCCGTCAAATATCATCATATGATATATCAAATCGATCGGTACGACGAGACCGATCCATCCACAGTCCTGGTTTTGCGAGATTTTGCACTTTATACCTGAAATTAACACAAAACACATATTAAAGTATTTAATCTCAATAATTTGGAATTATGAATATTTGGTACACTTTAATCATATTTATGTGTTTAAATTCTATATTTTGTGCATGTAAAAAGTGATGAAAAATTCCCTTATCAATAAACTTAGTATAACATGAACATAACCAATAAAAGTAGTCCACATCATTAATATATGATGATGTGGCTTTCTAAAAATCCTTAAAACATAGTGTAAAATAAGGGACACTTAAATAGCTACAAAGAAAAATTGTTTATAAAAAATCAATGATTAATCAATGGTTTAAATTTTGCCACATTTTATAATCAATGGCTAAAAAGAAAAGTGATGATGTTAAAAAGAAAGTGTTGATGTGGCACAAGGAAATTGCACAAAGTTGGGTCCAAAATAAGGGTGTGGGTAAATTACTCATTTGAAATACTTTTTTTTTAAAATACAGAAAATCTCAAGGACCAAAATATAAAAATTATCAGGCTTTGTTTGAGGAAACCAATAATCGCATCTTCATTCCCATCCAACGACTTGATCATCCTAGCAATACTCACTCGGCAGAGCCGATCCAACCTGCAAAAAACAAAATAATTGTACGATAATTCTAGGATCAATAATTCTACAAAGAGCAAAATACTGGTCAATGTATTCTACAAAGGATCAATAATTCTAGGATCAATAATTCTACAATAGATTCTCGCGTCGCTATCACCTGACGTCTTAGACCCGAGAAGTTTTCTGCGTAATAGGGAACAGATTTTCTGACGAAGTCAATGTATTTTTTGCCAAGAGGGTTTGGATTTTATTAGCTGGCAGGAGTCGGTGGCGACAGTACTGAACATAGAAGTTTCGCTATGGGTTGTGCTCAATACAACAACAAAATTTTAAATAAGAGAAATTTTTAAAAAAAACCCCTAACTTTTTTCAATATTTTAACAAACCCCCTCACTTTTGAGTAACTCCAAGAAAACCCCTAAAAGCAAATTTTTCTTTCAAAAAACCCCCTTGAGGTGTTAATTTTTTTTTTGGGACAAAAATACCCCTCTAATTTTATAAAATGCATTTTTGCTAATAATCTTTAGTATTTTTTTTTAATTTAAAAATTCATAAAAATTTCATAATTAATATTAAGTCCTATAATTATATATCAGTTTATATATTTGTAAAATCATACATCGTTTGACCTATAATTTATTTAACGACTAACAAATAATAAAAGTATAAATAATAACAAATGAATTTACTTTTATATCAATGATACATTAGATCATCCATTTAGAATCAGATTTTTGCCGATACATGCACTTGTTATGGGATGAAATTAAATCGTATTTAATCACTTTCGTCAATCTGTCTGACGAAAGTAAAAATAAAAATTGACAGACTATTTAGCGAAAGTGGTAGCTCTGAAATTCAAACATAATAGTGCTAATTTTAAAATAAAAAATATTAAACATTATTAAGAAAAATTGTATTTTATAAAATTAGAGGGGTATTTTGGTCCAAATAAAATTTTCCCCGTAAAAGAGTTAACTTTGACACCTATAGAGGGTTTTTTGAAAGAAAAGTTTGTTTTCACAGGTTTTTAGAGTTTCTCAAAATTGAGGGGTTTTTCGAATATTGAAAAAAATTAGGGGGTTTTGCAATGACAGCAATTACGTGATCAACCCTAGACTATCATGTATGGTCTAGAAACACTCGTAATCGGATTCTTAATAAGAGAGAAGTGAGAGTAGCACTCATATAATGGAAAGAACTTGATAAACAAGAGATTAATAGAAACATCGCACAAGATGGAGTGAAAAAAGAGCAACTCGAAACTTGGAAGAATTTTTTTTTTGATCTTGCCAACTCGCACAACTCAACCTCCTGAAGATTATGACATTTTTCGTTTTGCGAAATTTCCTATTTTCCTTGATTTTTCCTTTTTTTCTCTCTTCTTTTCTTAGGTTTTCATGAATGCTTGATGTGTTCTAATGGATATGGAAGGGGTGAGGTGTGAGGTGTGGGCTGCAGGGTTAATGAAGGGGTGATGAGGTGGATGGCACATTTGATACGTACCCTCTACTTTGACATAATTGCAAACCATTTAATTTATAGCTATTTGAGGTTTATTTTGAAATCTATTTTTTGTATTATTAATGGTTTGATCCTTTTGCAAATAAGACCATATAATATATTTATTTAATTAACTCATAAAAATGAAATTACGATTATACCGTTTCGACAATTTTGACTCATAAGGAGTCGGTTTTGATCATGACAATTTAAATATTTAATATTAGTCTTCAATTATGAAATTTTAGGAATAATAATCTACAAATATCAAAATCCTATTTTTGATATTTAATACATTTTCCTTCACGACAAATCATTGGCGCAACCAAAGTATAATTTTGGCGAAAAAAATTACGACGACGATAGGAAGATGAACATGCTACTGGAGAGCTAGTTCACGATGATGAAGAAGAAGAAAGAAAAGGAAAAAGGCTGGGCTCTCCTTTTAGGATGCTGGAGAGTTTTGTGAATTAAGAAAGGGTAGTTTTGTCATTCATATTTTTATTTGTATATTTAATTAACTTTAAAATTTGAAATAATAGTTTGTTAAACAGATATTTAACGAAAACTTTGTTGGTTCAAATTTTCTTGGATTTGATTATCTCAAAATAATGTCGATACTACTAAACAATTTGCGTAAGTGACATTTGTAGAGATAAAAGACGAAGCCCCCACAAAAGGATCAAAAGATGAAGCAAGACGCACAGGGAAGATCAAAGGCGATAAAGAATCAAGACATCGAAGATCGAGTTGAAGATCCCGCAAGTTGGGATATCAAATCATCACCTCAAATATCTAATAGGTATCTCTAAACTTGCCTTTGAAATAATTAAACTCAAGAAAATAAGTTGCAAATATTCAAACACAATAAAACCAAAGTAAAAACTATCTTGAGTCATGGTGCATCATGACGCACAATAAGCACCGTCGTAACGCACCTAAAGGTATACTTAGTTTTATCTTACAGTGCGTCATGATGCAAAATAAACACCGTCGTGACACACTTAAGAGAAAATGTGCCTTGAACTGCACAGCGTCATGACGCACAATAAGCACCGTCATGACGCTAGAACTGCTCAATGGAAAATTTTTACTGTCAGTCACGACGCACTAACCATGCATCATGACGGACTAAGTGAGTAAATATCACGGTAGAGGTTCGTTACAATGAACCATTCAAGGGTTAGAACAAACTCTCAAGTACACATACTGCCGTCATGACACACGTTCGTGTGTGTCATGACGAAACACAAGAGTTTTGAATAAACCCCAGCTTAATGGCTAGTTCCACAGTCTGTGCGTCATGACGCACCATTCCTTATGTCATGATGCACTGTACAGAAAACTTAAATTATGAGGGGACTATGTGTTCCATAAATAGTTTCCCTCTTAAGTTTCTCTCTCCAACTCTTCCACAAATTTAAAGAGCAAACTAAAAGAGAGAAACTTAGTCAAAATCTGTTGGGAATTCGCCCGACCCCGGCCCCGCGCAGCGGATATGAAGGCCCGGTCCGGTTCTCTAAATCCAAGATCACGCCATGACTTCGAGGGTATGATGCAAAGTAGGATAGACGATTACCAGCCTGAAATTGATCACGCACGATGGGTTGATCGCTCGCATCCTTCTCTTCCTTCGGTGTCACGTTGGTGACTAGCCCGTGCGTCCCATACCACACGTCTCCCACCGTCATGACACGCCTTTGGTTGTCTTCATGCGTCCCGTTTCCGATTCGCTCTTTTCCGTCTCCGATATATTTCGTTCCTCCGAATCAATGTTCTAAAAATCGGTCTAGGCGACCGCCTAGGCGCTAGGCGTTGCGAAAACGGCCACGTTTAGCCTAGGCGTTCCTGTCTAGGCGGAATTCCGCCTAGGCCCGCCTAAATAGCGCCTAGGGCCGCATAATTCCGCCTAGGTCCGCACAGGCCAATTTTTTTTTTTAATTTTTTTATTAAGACCCACAACTCATTTCCTTTCTTATTTCTATTTTTAGTAATTTTATTTTGTGATTTATTTGAATTTGTATTAATGGTATTTTTTAGATTTCATGTTACAGTTTGTTTGGACGTTGTTTTAAATAAATTAATATGCAGATTTCATGCTATGATTTGTTTGGACGTTGTTTTAAATAAATCAATATACATTATTTTTAGTATAAAAAATTATAGCACAAATTATAATATATAAAAATTAAAAAAATGACAAAAACTATGTAAAATTACAAATCCGCCTAGATCCGATTAGTCCCCGATTAATCCCCGATTAATCCCTCTAGGCGCTAGACGGTGCCCGTCCGCCCGACTAGCGCCTAGCGATTTCTGTAACATTGCTCCGAATCGATCACAACCGAAAGAGTCCCAGATGTTGATCCTCTACTTGTATCCACCTTGACTCGTAAGACGTAGGTCGCGGGTGCAACTGCCTAGACGAAGCACCGGCGAACTTGCTCGATCGATTGATTCTCTTCTCCGAGAAAAACAGTTTTTCTCTCTTCGCACCCTTTCACTTTGAGAGAGAGATCACTCTCAATTTCAGGATTAATCTTCCTAAACCCACAGGGGTTGAACTGAATAATTTCTTTGAACTGAATGGAAGAGAGAGAAAATATCCTATTTATATCTCATAGGATAAGGATGGGCCAAAAGGCATGTATATCCAATATACACCCTTTCACACAGAAAACTGCATGAACCTGTTCAGTAATCCGTCCGTACGAAAATGGTAAATTCCTCTGACAGAAAATCAACGAACATGAAAGTTGTAGATAATCTTATTATCTTTCCAACCCAATTTGGATGTGAAAGTTACGGCAGTTTTACTAACTGTATGTCAAACCGTCGCACCCTTTCGGTATTTCATTAGAACGACACTGATACTTCGCTCAAATGGAAAATATTACAACATGAAAGGTCTAGATGATCTCATTATCTAACTAACCCAATTTGAACCATTCAAATCGGAGTTCCATACTGAAAGTTATGACAGTTTTACTGAAACGTCTTAAACTGAATTTTCTGGTTTTTCTTAATAAAAACCGTTTCTTATCAATTTAATCATGTATATCCTATACACATATGTGCATATAATATACACATTATTTATGCTCACGAACGCATACGTTCGTTTATCCTTGTGTACACTTTTACGGTTGATCCGAAACTGTATTTCCTTCAGTCTCCCACTCAATTTCAGATCTACCTAAAAGGTACTCATGCATATCTAATATGCACAATTTTAGAGAATATAGCTCGCGTATCAAATACCAAGCTATGCACATCTTTTGTGCCAATTTTATAATCAAGCCCGACTTAGTACGACTCGTTATGTGACCATGTAGGTTCGGTTAACGATGGCAGTAGGCTGTTTCCAAAGCACTACAAGCCCATGAACGGGATCTAGTCACTCCATCATGGCTACCCATGTTAACACGAAAAATGATTGTGATCATTGTGCCTATCTCGAATAGCGGTTATTAGTTCTCTTGTTAGCAATATTCGTTAATCAAAATGCATCGAATAGCGGTTATTAGTTCTCTAGTCATCCTTATATTTTGATTAACTATACTTATTCCTCGATTCCGAATTGAGTTAACAAATTTCAATCGATATTAACCGTTAATATCATTGACCATGGCCATGGTTTTCGTTAATCAATTCATCGAATGGCCAAAGAGATATCTTTTCCTTTCGGAATAAACAATTCCTATCTTGGAGACCCATATTGAATTTCGTGTGTCGGACAATACCCAATGATGACCGTTTTAGCTCCCTGTTACGTCGAGCGTAAGGTCATATCAAAGTATTGTGTTACGCACGTAACGCAATCGATGGTCCCCTCAAGTATGAAGAACCTAATACCCTACTCGTCGCGAGTCCATCCATAATGACTAAACCATGTCATGGTCTCGCGGCTTCGGTCATATCTGATATATGTCACCTAGCATATATCTACGTTCCCGATTCGACAAACACCTTTGTCCTATGATTAGCAAAACATAATCATCTCCTCGGCTAACGTACTAGTGTACGCGTTCAGTCTATTCCCTTGTAATAGAAATGCTTCTCTCTTAAGCAAACTGACCCGCGACTAGGGATGTTTAGAAATGAAACTTTAGGTGTGACGGTTTTGCTGCACATAATCCTCAATTATGCCGGCGTCCACACAAGCTCAAATCAGGGTTCATGTAAAGTTGTCATATAAGATGAATACATAAAAATTTAAGTAAACAAAAATTTTAAAAGGGATGCATTCATACGGATTAAGTATTTGGGTGATACAACGTTTACCTACGGGTATCTCCATACCCATAACCTGCGAGGACTATCGTATTAGATAACTACACTCTACTCTCTTCTTCCTCCTCTAGGTATCTCCATACCCATAGTCATCGCATGACAGTCATGCGCGACTAGAGAGAGCGGTTTTGTAAACGGGTATGCACGTTGCTGCTAGTGTTAATCTTCATAAGGTTTGGAACATTTCCAATACCTACGATCACATCTTTTCACAAAATTTCATAGATCAAATGAAATTTTCTGAGTATTGGCTAGAAGTGGTTTTGACCTCGGCATTTTTGGCTTGTCCTATTGCGCTTCACACAATACACAACCATAAATCCGATAACTCATTACTACTCGAGTTTGGTCATGTATCCTTGATCCACACCTCTTCCTTTTGCGATTAATAACCGCAATATACTCGCCTCCGTAAATTGAATTATAAATTATTGGCCGTATGGAACCTTTCCACATAACCGTGTTTTCGTCTAAGCAAAACATGTACGCACTTTGCGATCAAAAGTCGTACTACATATTTGGACGTGCTAAACATTTGGAAACAGTTGTTGTTATAACTCTTTATAACCAACACGTCCTCCACACCATTATAGATTTAATAAAATCCTGAATTCTTTTTCAAAGTTTTCAAGGATAAACTTCACCGCTATCAATACAAATCCCAATGGGTTTAAATATACATAACCATTATGTATATATATATGTATAACCATTATACATTCACAAGAGTTAGTCTCATGTAATCGCATTACATTCCAATTCGTGTGATTCCCATGGATTTTATTCACGGTAAATTAGACGCTTCATGTGTACGATGTATAGCCACGCATATATCATGACAGATATAATAGATCTTCACATCAAATGTAAAGCATCATATTATTACTTTTCGCCCTGCTTGATTTCTCACATCGAGCCGTAGAAAATTTCTGCCATTCGACATTTCGATTTAACTCCTCCAAGAAGTTATATGTTGAAAACCATTTTCAACATTATGTCGATATATGTGCTATAATCTAGAACGAGGAACTTCTTAGATCTATCCTATAGATTTTCACACTTAATTCATAAGCGGTCTCGCCTAAATCCTTTGTCGTTACAAGAAATATAACGTGGCACCCACTAACCTTCGTGTATACACAAAGTTTCCATTCGTTCCGACAATGTTATAACAGTTTATAACTTCGTCAAAATGAATATTCCAATTCTGAGAAGCTTTTTCTAATCCATCATATGGATTGTTAAAGCGTGCATATCATATCCCCAATTCTTATGAATCGACAAAACCGTAAGGTTGTGTCAAGTACACATCCTTTCATAAAAATTTCTGTCAAGAAATTCGGTTTTTACATCCATTTTGCCACATCACATAGTCATAATATGCGACCATGGCATGCAGAATTTTGAGAATGTGAAAGATTGGCAACATGCGAAAACGTTTCTTCATAGTCCAACTATGAAATACTTGAAACTCTTCGCTACGAGCCTCGCTTTGTTATATGCATATTCCTATCCGTGTTGGTTCTCGTCTTGAAAACTCAATGACATTTCACGGGTCTAACCCTGAAAGTAATGATATCAAGTTCTAAAATTGATAATTTTCACGGATCGAATCTCAGATTTCGTGGCATCTTGCCATATGGAATCGTCATTTTCATAGCATCCTTGTAGGATATCGAATCATCATATAATTTCGATCTATCATCATTAGCCACGATAAATCCGTATTTATCGGCTTATGATATAGCCTACTTGATCTATGAAAAATTCTTTTGTGTGTTCGACTCGTATTCATCAACTCTTGATAAAGTCGTGTCAACTTTCATCTGTACAAATGATAACTTCGGACCATTCCGAACCATATCTCATATGGCGTCTTTTGTACCGATTAGAAGGTTTATGTTCCATATCTTATATGCAACCATTCATTAGTGCCGCTGTCTCAAGGGCGTATCCCCAAAATATTTTTGGGAAATTCGTTTGATTTATCATTTGTCGAACCATATCCAACATGTGTTCATTTTCTCTTTTCGGTCACATCTCAATGTTCCGAATAAAGGTAATCATGAAATGATTTCACAATCATAAATGATCATCAATACTCATAACTCAAATATCGCCTCTTCGATCCTATTGAAATGCGTAGCTCAAATACTCGCCTCCTCGATCCTATCAAAGGGCTTTGATTTTCTTGCTTAGTCGATTTTTTATTTTGTTTTTGAAACTCTTTGAACCTTTCAAAAAAATCTCTGTTTTGGCACGCATTAAACAGATATTACCGTATCTACTTTAACCGTTCGTAAACGTAACAAAATACCGATAGCCTCCTATTGCCTCAAAACTTATCGAAACTTTTACATCTTTATGTAATTTCCAATAATTTGTCGGATCTTTCTCCAACCTTTGGAGAATGACGCCCTTTGTCGTCTTGCCTCATAAATAAGTATCGCATTAATCAATCGAATCTAATTCGAATGATTTTAGTAATCCATCATATGAAATATAGATACGCGTATCTCGTTTATATGGCCAAGACGGCAACGCCAAAAGAAGCAATCAACTTCCAGGTTTAATCCTCCTCGGATTTCACTGTTCTTTGAGTCATTAGTTTTGACAACTCCTTGTCCGAACCTTCTGTTTGGAAAACATTTTCCCAAAATATCCTTAGACATTTATTTCTTTCGATCCCTCCTTTGAATTACAAGGACATCCACGCATCTCTATGCTTTGGATTCCCCGGACACTCCAAGCATCTCCTATTAAAATTTACATTGCATCTCATGCAATTTCGGGATCGACTCATCTATCGAATGCATATGATATTCGGTCACGAAAACCAAATCTCGTACCATCAACACACGAGTGTTAATCAAAGACCCATAAGGCATCTCAAAATTGACCTACTCTTTAAGCCGCATCGAACCATTCAACGCGCTCTCACTCTTGAAACTATTTCATGAGCGTTGTGTTTTACTTTCGTATGCACCCGAATTCTCAAAACAATTTTGAGAAATTTGCGTCTGTACATGCCACCACAAGGCACATAGTATCGTTCGATTCCTTCTTAAATTGTATCGAACCCGGCTTTCTCTCAAGCCAAAGCCTCAAGCCCCGAATGTACCATTTCCGTGTCCAACACGTTCTTTTAAGTCTAAGAACTATTCTTTGACTATCAAGGTTAAGAACGGTAATTCCGGCCCAAAACCCATCTATCACATCGATCTCATCGATATATTTGGTGTTGCTTGAAAACATAATTCTAAACGGATGCTGAAAATTAAGCTCCTAACCGTGCGTACTTAATCTATATGCTTATATGATAAATATATGAATATGTTATTTTTATCGAATCGATAACCCTCATACCGATACGGGACTCCAAGTCCATAACACTCAAGACCCATATATCACGATCCTCCCATAAGTTGCTTTGGCAGACTAGTGGGATCTCGCTATTTAGGTAGGATTATATCCAATCGCATCATATACGACTCTTGAAGCTTTATAGGATTTCGGTGATGGATCGTATCATATACAATCCCATTTCCGTGTGTGCATCCTATCTATGCCCCGAACTTCCAATCAAGTCGGCTTTGGCCTTAACCCTTATTGGCTTGAACGGTTAAGTCACAACCATACTCAACGTATCGTTCAAATAAACTACTAATAAGTCGGCTTTGGCCTTAACCCTTATCAGTCCCTACTTAACACTTGCCACCCCGTCGATGACTACAATAATGTTGGCTTTGGCCTTAACCCATGTGAGACGTAGTACCGAACATAGTGGTTGTGAATATGGACGGCATTTTCATGACTTAAATATTATGAGGGATCATGACATTCATGTTTCTAAATTCGTGATATAATCATATTACGTCACTATCACAAGATTTTCTAAATGCATATGATTTAATTAGGAAAATTAATTATTCTAAATAATTACTTGTCCCATATTCTAGTATGTTTGATGCCGATCAAATCGATATAAAGAACTCAAAATTCCGAGCTTTGTAGCCAAAGTTATCGCGAAAACAAAAACAGCAACCAGAGGGGGGTCCGTTATAACGGACTTCCCAGTCCGTTGTAACGCAGAGGCCTGTGGGGCGCGAGAAAACCTCGCCCGGGCACGTCCGTTGTGACGCAGAGTGGTCCGTTGTAACGGACTACCCCACGGGGACCAAATAAGTCCCTGGGGACGCATCTTTTCACGCCCCACCTCGCCCCTGCATACGCCCCTTCAGCGCTGGGCACGTCCGTTATAACGGACTAGCCCATGGGGCGTGAGAAAACCCTGCCCGGGGCGCCCAAAACAGCCCCCGGGCGGCAGAAACTCTGATTTTCTGCAGATTTTGCCGTTTCTTCCGTTTTCGCTCGTCTCTAAAACGATAAATCATGAAACTTTTTCACGATCATTCCTAGATACTCTCAATCAACTTTTGATCGATCTCTAGCGAATTCTATTTGTGATTTTAACGGAATTTGACTTTCTCTATATGTAACATCATGCAAACGGGTACGGACTTTGATAACCCATGCGTATATCGAATATACGACTATGATTCGACCCTCGAATCAATGGCGATCGCTCTGATACCACTATTGGGAATTCACCCGACCCCGGGCTCGTGCAGCGGATATGAAGGCCCGGTCCGGTTCTCTAAATCCAAGATCACGCCATGACTTTGAGGGTACGATGCAAAGTAGGATAGACGATTACCAGCGTGAAATTGATCACGCACGATGGGTTGATCGCTCGCATCCTTCTCTTCCTTCGGTGTCACGTTGGTGACTAGCCCGTGCGTCCCATACCACACGTCTCCCACCGTCTTGACACGCCTCCGGTTGTCTTCATGCGTCCCGTTTCCGATTTGCTCTTTTCCGTCTCCGACAGATTTCGTTCCTCCAAATCGATCACAGCCGAAAGAGCCCCAGATGTTGCTCCTCTACTTGTATCCACCTTGACTCGTAAGACGTCGATTGCGGGTGCAACTGCCTAGACGAAGCATCGGCGAACTTGCTCGATCGATTGATTCTCTTCTCCGAGAAAAACAGTTTTTCTCGGTTTTTCTCTCTTCGCACCCTTTCACTTTGAGAGAGAGATCACTCTCAATTTCAGGATTTATCTTACTAATCCCACAGGGGTTGAACTGAATAATTTCTTTGAACTGAATGGAAGAGAGAGAAAATATCCTATTTATATCTCATAGGATAAGGATGGGCCAAAAGGCATGTATATCCAATATACACCCTTTCACACAGAAAACTGCATGAACCTGTTCAGTAATCCGTCCGTACGAAAATGGTAAATTCCTCTGACCGAAAATCAACGAACACAAAAGTTGTAGATAATCTTATTATCTTTCCAACCCAATTTGTCCTGGCCCAATTAGAATTAGGATGTGAAAGTTACGGCAGTTTTACTAACTGTATGTCAAACCGTCGCACCCTTTCGGTATTCCATTAGAACGACACTGATACTTCGCTCAAATAGAAAATATTACAACATAAAAGTTCTAGATAATCTCATTATCTAACTAACCCAATTTGAACCATTCAAATCGGAATTTCGTACTGAACGTTATGCGAGTTTTACTGAAACGTCTTAAACTGAATTTTCTGGTTTTTCTTAATAAAAACCGTTTCTTATCAATTTAATCATGTATATCCTATACACATATGTGCATATAATATACACATTATTTATGCCCACGAACACATACGTTCGTTTATCTTTGTGTACACTTTTACGGTTGATCCGAAACTGTATTTCCTTCATTGAGCTTATATTTCTAAACCATATTGGGGATTATTAAATCCACTTTCAAATTCACTACTCAACAATTCCCAACTTACGTGACCGATCACGACTAGTTCATTAGTAGTAAATTGTAATAGGCTAGTTACTAATTGTAAATCTCGTCATAGATCAATAAATTCGTGTAGATCGATATAAGCAAACCTTGTAATTGTTTGAGTTGGGTATTCAATCGAAAGTCGAAAAGGCATTAGACAACTCCGGAGACGTAGGTACTTGCAATCAATCGAGTCGGTCGATTGAGCAAGTGGCTGGTACCACCTACCGAACTCCGTAAACAAATGTCGTGTGTTATTTGTTTCGGTATTGTATTTATTTTTCTAATTTATTTACACTTCAGCACCAAATTATAATTATATTTCATTATCGCGAAAATTAGATCATACGACTTCCTATTGACTCTCTCTAGGTCTAAATTAAACAATAAACTTAACATTAAGGATTAGTTTTATATTTATAAATTTAAGTGGATGTATATGATACTAATATCGTTTAGAAAGGATAAATATGTAATTGTTTATTTTAAAATTTGTTATTTCGGAATTTTGAAAGGACATTGAAGAAATTCCTCTTAAAAAAATAAATAGATAAGAATCTAGAATTGATCATTTTTAATCCGAAATGAGTGGCTAAGAATGTGTGTACGAAATCCGCCTCACGTTTAGACTATTTCCTTTGCCTCTCAAACCAATGCAAAATTAATTAATATTTTAAATTTAAATTAACACATAGTATACATAAGGGAAAATATACTCTGCCCCCGAAACTCACCACAGCCTTCACGATGGAGTCGGATTGACGCTTCCACCTGTCAATCCAGGTGGTGCTCCAAGTCCAATTGACATCTATTCCCCCCACGCAACCGTTACTGTTCCACACGTCCTCTCCAACCGTCCTCTCTAGCCGTCCTTCCACACGTCCCCTCTCGCCTCTCCCTCGCAACCACTACTGTTCCGCACGTACGTTCTGAGCGCATGATGCCAGAATACGAGGCATTGTATAGTCCCGATAATTCAAATTTCAAATTTCAATTATCTCTCCCTCTTTGTTACCCTTCTTTGCCAGCCATTCTTACCCTTCTTCATTGTTACCCTTATTCTCTCGCCAGATTGTTAACCTTCTCCGGCAATGTCAGGTAAAAATCTCTTTATCAATCAAATTTCGCGTTCATTTCAGTCCAATTATTCCCCAGCCTCACAATTTCGCGATCATTTCCTCACAATTAACTTACCCATTCAATTCAATCCAATTATTCCCCAGCCTCGATTCAACGAACTGGCTTGTTAAAGCGCTAAAATTGGGTATATTGACTTACATGTTCAATTCAGTTAACCACCTTGTCAGACCCATTTCTGTATATTGACTTACATAACCCAATTGCAAAATCGCTTTTACGCATTCAATTGAATTATAGAATACTTTTCCGACATCCATATGTATATTGTTTGAAATCCCATTTCTTATTTCCAGGACAACCATGTAGTACAGATGAAATTGACGATATTGACATATCCCACGGGTATGCTATTGACTCTCCAACAGCACAGTGCCCGCTATCAGACGAAAGTGATGATCAATCTGATGCCCTCGTCGACCGTACCGATAGAATTGATCCACTTCTCGGCTGTGACATTCCACCTGACCGCTCAATTCAACGAGACCGAGCCCGCCCAATACAATCGGGACCGGATCAGCCAATCCCGGACTCCCAAATCATGCAAGACCCCCTCCCCTAAAAAGTGTATATCCCGGTAGGCAGCTATCTGACACAGATCCAATAGTCGAACCAGAAATTGGCATGTCCTTCGAATCGAGGAACGAGGCATTTGCGTTTTACAATCTGTATGCTCTCCGTTTGGGGTTCGCAACACGACGCAGGACAATATACAGGTTTGAAGGCCAACCTTACAAGGCAACTTTCACGTGCAGTCGGGCGAGAAAGCCTGGGACCAACAGCACCGTCAAATGCCGACCACCCGCCGGTTTCGAGCAAAGGAAATGCGGTGAACATGGGACAGACTGTGGCGCCCAGTTTGTTATTACCGACAACATGCTTAACGATTTCTGGGAACTAACACACCTCGAACTGCAACACAACCATACATTAGTCCCAAAGAGTGTCAGATTTTTCCGATGCCATCGGAAATTGCCAGAATTTGTCAAAACGCAACTCCAAATGAACGACAGGGCTGGCGTCCCGCAGAACCAGTCTCTGAAATCTGTTTTCGCGATGGCGGGCGGAGTCGCGAATTGTTCTTTCAACGAAAGGGATTGCCGCAACCTCGTACAAGCTCAACGGGCTCTTCGTTTAGTCAAGGGGGACGCCAATACCCTCATGCATCACTTCCATCTCCGTCAATCCGAGTCCTCGACATATTTTTTCAGAACTCAATTCGATGCTGACAACCGAGTGTCCAGGATTTTCTGGATACACGGTAGGGCCAGGACGGCATACAAGTACTTTGGGGACGTGGTCACCTTCGACACAACTTACCTCACTAACAAGTAAGTCCACTCATTAATCACTTCCTCACCCTATTCCATTATACTTACATACGATTGTTTCAAAACACAGGTACTATATGCTTTTTGCTCCCTTTGTCGGGATTAACCATCACGGCCAATCAACTCTACTTGGATGTGCTCTCCTGCCGGACGAAACTACTCAGACATATGTTTGGGTTCTGCAAACCTGGCTCGAGGCAATGGGAGGTGTCCCGCCAAAAGGCATAATTACCGATCAATACCAAGCAATCGGCAAAGCTGTCAAGCAGGTCCTCCCTCAAACTCGGCACCGTCTTTGCCTCTGGCACATAGCAAAGAAGTGGGCCTCCAAATGTGGTCAAGGCCCAGCTGGAAGCGATCGACTGAAAAGAGTTCGAAATCTGGCACATTCTTCCGCTTGCACTGACGAATTCGATGCGGGTTGGTTAGAAATCATCGCAGAAATTCCTCACAATCAAACCAAACTTGACTACTTCCAGTACATGTACACCATACGGTCAATGTGGGTACCCGTCTACTTGCAGGGTTTTTTTTGGACCGGAATGAGTACTACCCAACGTTCCGAGAGCATCAACTCTTTTTTTTTATGGGTTTGTCAACTCTTCGACCACATTGACCTGTTTCGTAGAAGGTTACGAAACAGCCATCAAATCTCGCTGGCATGCAGAGACGAAATCTGATTTCGACGATTTCAACAATCGACCTAAACTCATATCAAACCACTACTTCGAGAAACAGTTCGCTGATGCCTACACTTCGATGTCCTTCTACATGTTCCAGCGAGAGGTCCAACAGCTCCTTAACCTACATTCGCAACTAATATATTCTGACGCCCACCATTCTGAATTCATCGTATCTGAAACAAACCATTCCAATTACTGCAGTTCTGTGGCATTGTTTGTCGGCACGCTCTGTGCGCGTACCGTCACATTGGGATACACAAGTTACCTGACGATCTATTGCTTGATCGGTGGAGGAAGGATTTAATTCGCTCCCAATCTGAGGACGGTCAATGTACTCCTACCACCGTCCGCAACCTCGACAGTTTCGAGAATCTCTATAACAAGACCCATTCCATCCTGATTGACATTGTTCACCTGTATTCACCACGTTCTAAAATGCACGACTATGTGGTAGGTCAACTCACTGTAATTCAGTCTGAAGCATGCGAAATAATGAATGCTCAGGTTCATGAACCTGTGTCTGAACCTGTTCGTGACGACCCAACTGACACCCCCCAACATAACTACCTCGAACTTGTCAATGTTGCCGGGTCAGGTCGACCATCAAACAAGCGTCGACAAAGCCACTGGGAAAATCCAAAACGTACCCGTCGAGTTAATGGACCACAAACTTCAAACCTTGATTCCCAATACGAGCCTGCCATCCATTCCAATGTATGTTCCAAATTAGTAAATTTTTACGTCATACGTACGCAACTACTAATTTTTTTATACTGAAATTCTCTGTGTGTCTACCAATTTTATTCTCAGGCGTCCTATTCTCATTTTGCGCCACCTCGACTGTCCGATGATCTTTCTTCCGTGTCACACACTAGCCTTCTTAGGAGGATGCACCAGATGCAACCCCCCCAGTAATGAACCGACATTTCTACAACTTATCATGTCTGATTTTGTGTTTGAACACTTCTATGATGTACCAAACTTGTTTTTGGATTTCGTATTATTTGTGCTCCCCCCGTTTTTTTGGGAATCCTATATTAAAACCGGGCTGGGCATTAAATAAATTGGCCCACTTACTTAAAATCCAATAATAGAACCGGCCCAATGAAAAAATAAGAGTCCACCAATAAAAAAAAAACCCAATACTAAAGCCCTAAATGGATTATACCACGCCCCCCAGCACTGATCACGTATTCACTAATTGACTACTTCCTGTCAATGGGCGTGGATGCTTACAATGACTACTTACAATTGACTAATTACGTATTCACTAATTACATGTTATACCACGCTTTGCATGTTACATATTCACTAATTACATATTCACTAATTACATATTACACAACATTACTTCCTGTCAATCCGGTCCAGTCAATTGGGCCGTTCTCCCCGGACTATATGGGCCGCTGCATGTTCACATCGCTTGCCCACACTTTCAAGGTCCACAATTTTACCAATTTAATGGCCCACCAATTATACAGCCCACCAATTGTACACATGCCACGACACGACACCAACGGCCACATGAAAAATCCGCAAATAATCCTACTGCCCTCCTTCCTAAACCCTCCTCCTTCCCAACGCTCCTGACACCCCCCCCCCCCCCATAACCCCTCCTCCTTCCCAACGTTTCTACCCCCTCCCATCAACTCACCATCAACACATAACATCGCGACTGTTGAAGAGCTTCTACTCCTCCTCCTTCCCGAGCAATACACAATATGCCTAGACGACCACCAACAGCCGGAGGAGGGTGCTCGGTAACAACCCGGTGTTATCCAACACGTTTCTTGCACTACTGGAGAAGTAATCTCGAACCTCTTCTACCGGCACAACACGCATCACTGTTGCAGGACTGGCCGTTCAAGCAACTCCTCGCCTTGCCTGAAATTGATCTGCAACATACGTTCCTTACAAATTTGATGAAGTTCTGGAACACGAAACTCAACGGTTTCGCAGTGGGTTCTAAAATACTTAGACCAAATGGACACGACATCAGTTTGGTGCTAGGGTTGAGGGCAGATGGCAAACCCGTTGATGTCTCCATCAAAGCAAGATATCCCACTGCCGAAAAACATCCAATGTCAGAGCGTTTCTTTGAAGGGAGTTCGACAATTGGGTTCAAAGAATTGGAGATTGCCCTAAAAGAACTCCTCACTGACGAAATTGAGGCGGCCACACCTGAAGAATGGATATCCCTTCTGACTATGTACCTGTTCTCCACGACTCTCTTCACCTTGAGCAATGCCAATTGCCCCATGCATCTGTGGGATTACGTTAAGGACTCTTCTAAATTATGGGATTATTCCTGGGGGACTGCAGTTTTTGATTTCCTCAACCGTCAATTGCCAGAGATTGGTTTCAAAGCTTCGAATCACATCGACTCGAAACCGACTTTTGTGGGCTGCCCATTTGCCCTCCTGGTAACTACACTCCCTTAAACGATTATATTATCTGTAACATTTAATTAGATTATACTCTGTCACACTACTCAAATCTCTGAAACAATCTGAATAACTACTCTGTTACCCAAAATATATACATGTCAATTGAATTCGATTAAAACACTAACTGTGAGTACTTGTCAGGTGTGGTTCTACGAAAAGACGTCGCCATTTCATCTATCCCATGGTACTACAAACTCTGCTAGAGTACTAAACTGGAAGTACGAGTCGGATGTGGACAAGAAGACCATCATTGAACACCTGGAATCGCTGGAGGATAACGAGATTGACGAGGGGCCCTTGATACCACATTCGCACGAGATGTGGGTTTTCCAAGAAAAACTGGATCAGGCATTTGCAGGCTACCAATCAGCATTTGGTTCAAGCGACGCGTCAACATCCGTCCCAAAGAAAGATGGAGGTACCAGCCGCAAAAACTGTCCTGTGCCGCGCAGACAACCAACCAGAGGTGACCCATCCTAATTTTGTATTGTTTATGATTTAAATTATGCTTTATATTTGTATTCTGAAAACAAAATACATTCAATTGCAGCCGCCAGGACCGGAGGGGCAACCAGGACACGTCAAAAACGAACCGAAACACAACAAGGTATTCCTAAATTAGCTAATTCAGGTTTTCTTATCTAATTTGGTCTGACTTTTTCCAATAGGCACACCCTCAAGAGCGAATGCAGCAAATGTTTATGCATCCCCCAAGACGAATACTCCGATTATAGAGGACACGGAATTCGTTGCCTTCCAAAGCGGCAGTACGAGACGAGGAAAGAATTGCACATCTGCGCATACAGGAAACCTGGGGGAGACGGAATTCGCTGGGTCCGCAGGACGCGGTGAGAACATTCATTGCGAGCCGATAAATATGCTTGTTGTTTAATTCTAACCTAGAGGGGGGGTAAATTCGGCAATCTAACTTATACTTAGTTTAGATTTAAACCTAATTTACGGTGCGGAATAAATAATAATTTGGATGATAAAGATGATACCGTACAAACACTTTGACACAAGATGTTTGTTTACGAAGTTCGGTAGGTGGTTGCTTTGTAGCTTTAACTCACCCTTTACTCGCTTAATTGACCGACTCAATTATTCGCGAGTACCTACGTCTCCGGGAATGCCTTGTGCCTCTTTTTGGCCTTCGATTGAATTCCAACTCAACTCGATTACAAGGATTTGCCTAGATCGATTTACACGCTTCTATCGATCTATAGCTTAGGCTCTTTACAATTTGTTGCACTAGCCTATTACACTTTTTCACTAATCGAGCTACAACGTGATCGGTCACGTGAGTGGGATACGATTAGTGGAGAATATCGAAAGTAGATCAATGATCTAAAGAGGTTTCTCAAGCTATCAATGGATATAGATAATCACAGCTTAGGGTTTCTCTCTTTTTAGGTTTGAAAGTTTGAAATTGAGGAAGTGAGAGAGAGAGACCCATGAAGGATTCTATTTATACTCTCTATAGAAATCCTTCAGAAAACTTGCAGTGCGTTCGAACGCATACAGTCCGTTCAGAACGCACTTGAAGTTTGCACTAGCCGTTTCAAAATAACGTGCAAGTACATCTTGGGTCCGTTCAAACGGACAATGTCCGTTCGTAACGGACTCAATTATACATAGCATTTTGCGTTCACAGGAACACGAGTCCGTTCAACGCACTGAAAAGTGGGTGAACGGATTCCAGGTTGTCCGTTCGAACGCACATGTGTGTTCGTTCGAATGCACATATCCCTGTGACATATTTCCGTTCACAGGAAAGATTGTCCGTTCAACGCACTCAGAAGGTGAGTGAACGGATTCTAATTGTCCGTTCGAACGGACATGATTGTTCGTTCGAACGCACACATCCCTGTGACACGTTTGGTTCTAATCAAGCTTTACAGTTTTGATATTTAGCAAGTCCGTTCTGAACGGACTTTGAGTTCGTTCAGAACGCACTTCCTGCTTGACTGAACTCTTTGTTATTTTGAACATGATTTTACTTGAGTTCTACTAGGTTTGTACCTATGGTTTATTTGTGGCGTATCCCACTCACGGAAGGCTTCAACATCTTGAGTCTTGATGTATTCCAATGGCCTTCCTTGTGTTCTTCTTTTCTTGTTTATCTTGAGACTTCATGTCCTGATTCTTTGATGTAATCCAATGAACTCCTCCTTCACAAGTCCTCCTTCATCTTCGTATCGTACCTATGTTATCCTGCACTTTTCTGGATGTATACATTAGTACCGACAGTGTTTTGAAATAATCAAACTACCAGGAAATTTGAACCAACAAACTCCCCCTTTTGATTAATTTCAAAACACTGTCGGTTCGGAGAGTTTCATCATTTAGTTGAGAACTTTCCGTACGATCGTTTCTCCCCCATTTTGAAAGAGATCAAAAGGGCCAAGGAGACTTCAACAACGGAAGGCTCCCCCTAAATGCGAGCTCCCCCTCAAAGAATGAATTGATGAATGTATGATCTCGTAAATATGATCAAATTCTTTTGTTTTGGAATGATGACAATCTTTTCAAAATTTAGCAGATTTTTAAGAAAATATAACAGTTTTTGTGTGTGCGTTCTGAACGGAAAAAGTGGTGCGTTCGAACGTACTTGCCTCTGGACTGACACAAATTTCACAGAATTTATACTGATGAGTGTACGAACACTAAATCAAAATAGGATAATAAAATGAATGCACAAGTTTACTGACATAATACCATAATTATTCATCAAACACAATTACTCAATAGACCTAATTGTTCAATCATACCGACACATTTATAAGTTCTCACATACTCTCATGTATACTCAATACTTTAGACATAACATAACATAATATAATACGACACAACACACCACAACCAATGTTGATCACACTTCATTTGGCTCGGGTTATGAATTAATGGTGCGTTCCGAACCTGTTCTCAAGATGAACGTAAAGATCGGCAAATTGACGATCCACGTTCTCAAGCATCCGTGCTTCAGATACACGAAACGCATCATGCATTGCTCTTCCGTGTTGCTCCATGCGCTCATCCATTTCGTCGAGCATTTCCTTCACATAGGCAAACCTCTTATCATCCCGTTCCGTTTGGGCATTTGAGGATTCCCCCTTCCCCACATTCCTCTTTCGTTTGGGAGCCGGTTCTTCACCGCTTTCATCGGTATTGGTTGGGTCGACGTTGTCCTCTTCCTCATTCAAGGTGTTGCCCTTCGTCCATCGGGTAGGATCGCGGGGAAGGTGATACGCCACCGCATCCTTTGCGGAGTCAATAATCCATCCTAGGATGCTCGGCGAATACCGATATCCAAACCGTCGGAGGTTTGCATCGGATGCGAGGTTGATTGGTGATTTCGGACGAAAATCCCAATCGCTCAGTGGTATCTCAATACCTTGGAGTTCCATCATACGAGCAATCAATGTTCCGTATGGCAAGGACGCGTTCTTATGACTCATAACACTTTCCATGTGGCTTGTGATGAGAAAGGGCACGTGGATGGGTAATTGATCCTTGTACCACATGCGATGCAAGAGTATAATATCCCGCTGTTCGAGATTCATCTTAAATTTTTCTGAGGGAGTGAGAATGTTATTACCGATGGCCCAGATAAACTGTTCATGGGCGGCCAAGTGAGATGCCCCTTGCCCAGGTTTGATACCCGTGATGGCAGCTTCGAGTCTTGCCTTGCGAGTGTCGTAGATTTTCTCTCCGCCGTCCCTTAGTCCGAGCAAAACAGTCAAGTTTTTGATAGAGATTTCGACATCTTCACCGAGGATGTATGACGTTACCTTCTCTTCGTCACGGTGGAATTCAGCGTTTGCGTAAAATAGTCGCGTGATTACATCATGCGATTTGACGTTTAGGCATGCTAAATTCGCGAATCCCCATGTACGTTCGATTTCCTCGACTTTGTCGAGGAGGTGATGTATGTTTGGCGGAAACTCGTAGTAGTAGCATGGAGCAATTGGTCTCTTGGATACCCATTCATTGAAGAGGATACCAGCCTCCTGAGTTCGAAACAGATGCTCGTTGTTTGGGTCAGAGAAGTCATAGTCACTTTGAATGCGTTCTTCAAGAGTAGGCTTCTTTGCCGCTTGCTTCATTCTTCTTTGAGCGTTCGAACTCTCGCCTACTATCTTCTTCCCCTTTGCCTTGGCTTTCGATCTCGAGTTTGAGGCGTCCATGGCTGTTGTTGAAGGTTTTAGTTTTTCTGAGAGAGAGAGAGAGAGTTTTGGAAGAGAAACAAGGAGAGAGAATGAAGGGGTGGGGGCTAAGTAACTGAAGAGATCTTGTCCCTTCAGGTCGCGTTGTAAGGAAAAGGGGCCATCACATCCATTGAATGCAGTCGGTTGCATGTGGTCGAAGAGTTATTACGACGAGTCCGTTCGAACGCACTTCTCAAGTTCGTTGGAACGCATTCATGTCTGAGAAAAGGCGCTATTTTGGGTTTATTAAGTTGTATCTAGGAAGTTGTTAAGTCCGTTCGAACGGACTCTTATGTGCGTCAGAACGCACACACAACGTAGAAGAGGCGCCAGAATATGAAAAGGCGTGAGTGTAAGGGTTCGAAGTAGATTCGCTGAGTGAGGCATGTGCGTTCGAATGCATTAGTTGTTCGTTCGAACGCACTGAACACTGTTGACACTAAGAGTCGGTGCCAAAGTATGATCCGGCGCCATAATCCTATAATTCACTTTTCCGTTCGGAACGCATTCAGTTGTACGTTCGAACGCACTTGATCCTGGTAGGAAAATTAGATGGCGCCACAGTTTAACTGACTTTGGGTCTCATCGTTCAGTCATCCGTTGAGAACGCATTTTAATCCGTTCGACCGGACTTGAGACTGTTAAGAGGGTATTTGGTGACTTCATTTGTCCGTTCCCAACGCACATGTTTTTCGTTCGAACGGACTGGTTCCTGAAGTGTGATCACTGGACTGATATCGTTATTTATTTATTGAGACAAGTGTTCCAATGTACTCCTCTATTAACACATGTGATGTATCTATATAATACTCGACCAGTTTGGCTCGAATTCAATTTAGCCCATTTCCTATACTCCCCTTACAAATTTGGTTTTAAGGTGAGGGATACTAAGGAGTATAGTGTTTCAAATTAGGGCTTAAGCCCTAGGAGGTCCTATACCAAACGACGTAGAGGGACCCATCGAGTGACGATCTTTACGCATCCATATTGAGTTTGACATCAATTTTGGATTGCGAAGATCACAACTTGTTGAGACATGACCCGTTTTGCAACAATAGTTACAAAATGCTACGGTGGGCTTATTTGTGGGTGTGGTACTCTTCACAAAATAGTCCGAGAGTTGATTCGGATTACTTCTCTTAGGATTTATCGATTTTGGCAATTGATAAAGGTTATTTGATTTCAATTTAGTTTGCTTAAAATTATTTTGTTTAAATTGTTTATGTGTGTTGGTGAAATGTTTGGGAGGCCCTTGTCGATATGAAGCTTCGGTGTAGTTTGTCACTTCATAGAAATACCCATTTGGTCCCCTTTTGAACAAGCAATCGGTTCTTCCCAAATTAGTATGTCTAGATTGTGAATTTTGTGTATAATGATTTTTCTTATAATTATTATTGACACGCTTAGGTTGATCATTTTTAGCATATTTACCTTTGTTGTAGTCATGGTACATGAAAGCATTTCCATGACTACTTAATTTATTGTTTTCCCATTTAGATTTTTGATTTTGAGATATTGAAAAATCAGGTTTATTACCGTTATTTTTCTTATATCCTAAACCGGATTTGTCATTTGGCTTTTGTCCTATCAATGACAATCTTAAAACATCATCCAATGAAGGAGGACTCAATGCAATATTTGCACAAGCCTTCTTCAGGGATTCATTTTCAACTTTAAGAGTTTGAATTTCGACTTTTAGATGAGAAATCTCACCTTTTAGGGTTTGACACTCACACTTTGAAAAACCTTTAAATTCATTTATTTGAGTTTTATATGCCAAAATGGATAGCTCAAGAGAAGCTACCTTATCCTTGAGAGCTTGTGTTGAGCTCTCAAGTTTACCCTCATTTAGTTGAGAGTTCCCTTCATCTCTAAGAAACTCGTCACATGAGTCGAGTTCTAGTTTGAATGCGGGAGAAAATTTAGATTTATGTATTGATTCTATGTCACGCAGAGAGTATGTACGTACCTCATGACATTGGTCATGTGTTGAGCAGGTATTAGGAGTGGATGGTTCCGAGTCCACATCCATGGGTGTGTGATATGTAGTAGTTAGACCTCGTTCAATTCGAATAGATTTGATGGCCGCTTCCACTGCGCTCATTAGTGGAGGATCGATCCTTACCATGAGTGCACGGTTTGCGGTGTGTCGACTTGACGGACCATCCGGGTCGGATGATGAGCTTGACCCGTCCGTTTCTCCCCATCTACAATCGATGTTAGCTTTATATGCCTTTTTCTTATTGATTTCTTTACCTTTGTAGTTTTGACGATTTTCTCGCCCCTTGTCCTCGTATCTTCTTTCGTATCGGGGCTCTCGCCTTTCCCGATCCTTGTGGTCCTCATCCTTTTTGATCCACCTCGAATTTTCCGGATGGAGAGTCCAGCATGACTCCATCATGTGTCCAATTTTCTTGCACCAAAAGCAATGGAGCTTTAGCCCCTTTTGTTTCCGATTCTCGTTGAATCGCTTCTCGTCCCTTTGCCACTCTAGGAGTCGCAACGTGAGATCATCCATTTCATTGTCGTCATTGCTTGCATTCACGGCGGGCAAAGCTACGGTTTTGGAGTGAGGAGAGGGCATGTAGATTCCTTGTTCTTCATCGAGTTGCTTGAGTCGAATCTCGAAGTTTCGGAATTGACTTACCAATTCTTCAGGCGTGAGGTCTTGTGAAGCTACCGCTGTACCTAAAGCTACACGTAAAGATTCCCAACTACGGGGCATAGATTGAAGTAATCTAGCAATAATTCTATCATCAGTAAGAGGTGCATTTTGGGTGGCATATCGAGTTTTTAGTACATTGATTTTTGCCCAGATTTTATCAACGGACTCTCCCTCAATCATTCGGAGATTGTTGAATTCTTGTTCAAGTCCGATGATATTAGTTCTTCTCATTTGAGATGTGCCCTCGTATCTCTCATTGAGCATACGCCACATTTCATATGAGTTATCACAATGATCAACTAGCGATCCAATAGAACTAATTACATTGTTTAGTATTAAGTTTTGAGCGTAAATGTCATTAGTTCTATCTTCCCTAGTTTGAGAAGGGTAGGTTACATTTCCGTCCTTGTCAACCTCTTGGGCCAAGACAAAGCCTCGTAACACTACCTTGTCAAGTCCTTGGAGAGCGAATGCATTTAGCATGCATTTCTTCCAAGAACTCCAATTGGTTCCATCTAATTCACGTGAGTTTGATATATTTGATTTGGGTACGGTATTTATCGGATTTATCGATGAGTTTTGTACAATAGGATTAATTTCGGTCATTTGATCGTTAAGTACAAGTTATCCCTAATATTCAAAGAGATGGTTAGTACCTTGCTCTGATACCAATTGTTGTTTAATTCTAACCTAGAGGGGGGGTAAATTCGGCAATCTAACTTATACTTAGTTTAGATTTAAACCTAATTTACGGTGCGGAATAAATAATAATTTGGATGATAAAGATGATACCGTACAAACACTTTGACACAAGATGTTTGTTTACGAAGTTCGGTAGGTGGTTGCTTTGTAGCTTTAACTCACCCTTTACTCGCTTAATTGACCGACTCAATTATTCGCGAGTACCTACGTCTCCGGGAATGCCTTGTGCCTCTTTTTGGCCTTCGATTGAATTCCAACTCAACTCGATTACAAGGATTTGCCTAGATCGATTTACACGCTTCTATCGATCTATAGCTTAGGCTCTTTACAATTTGTTGCACTAGCCTATTACACTTTTTCACTAATCGAGCTACAACGTGATCGGTCACGTGAGTGGGATACGATTAGTGGAGAATATCGAAAGTAGATCAACGATCTAAAGAGGTTTCTCAAGCTATCAATGGATATAGATAATCACAGCTTAGGGTTTCTCTCTTTTTAGGTTTGAAAGTTTGAAATTGAGGAAGTGAGAGAGAGAGACCCATGAAGGATTCTATTTATACTCTCTATAGAAATCCTTCAGAAAACTTGCAGTGCGTTCGAACGCATACAGTCCGTTCAGAACGCACTTGAAGTTTGCACTAGCCGTTTCAAAATAACGTGCAAGTACATCTTGGGTCCGTTCAAACGGACAATGTCCGTTCGTAACGGACTCAATTATACATAGCATTTTGCGTTCACAGGAACACGAGTCCGTTCAACGCACTGAAAAGTGGGTGAACGGATTCCAGGTTGTCCGTTCGAACGCACATGTGTGTTCGTTCGAATGCACATATCCCTGTGACATATTTCCGTTCACAGGAAAGATTGTCCGTTCAACGCACTCAGAAGGTGAGTGAACGGATTCTAATTGTCCGTTCGAACGGACATGATTGTTCGTTCGAACGCACACATCCCTGTGACACGTTTGGTTCTAATCAAGCTTTACAGTTTTGATATTTAGCAAGTCCGTTCTGAACGGACTTTGAGTTCGTTCAGAACGCACTTCCTGCTTGACTGAACTCTTTGTTATTTTGAACATGATTTTACTTGAGTTCTACTAGGTTTGTACCTATGGTTTATTTGTGGCGTATCCCACTCACGGAAGGCTTCAACATCTTGAGTCTTGATGTATTCCAATGACCTTCCTTGTGTTCTTCTTTTCTTGTTTATCTTGAGACTTCATGTCCTGATTCTTTGATGTAATCCAATGAACTCCTCCTTCACAAGTCCTCCTTCATCTTCGTATCGTACCTATGTTATCCTGCACTTTTCTGGATGTATACATTAGTACCGACAGTGTTTTGAAATAATCAAACTACCAGGAAATTTGAACCAACAATGCTGCCAAACGACTCTCCCAATACAGGAAACCTTACAAAAGGTATATTTCAATTCCAAAGTTATTCCAGGAGTCCTACTTTTGCATCACCATATCTTTTCAGACGCAGCACAGGCCGAGTTGATTGACGCGGACAGTTACGTAAGTCCATCCAAGTGGGATGAGCGTAGATACGAGTTGTTTCCACGCGGAAGCACAAGAAGAGGTAGATTTTTCCGTTCACCTGTCATCAATCAAGACCCACCGGCTCAATCGACTGGAGTACATCACTCACCGGAATTCTACGGGGAACCAGTTATGCACACAGATGAACAACATGTCAACCCGATTGAGCCGACAATACATGATGAAGATCCACCCATATGCACTCAACCTGGGGAAGAAGACGAGATACTACTAGAGGACCTGACAATGACCCAACCAACACCAGGATCGACTCGACATGAACCAACCGATCACTCACATCCTGTCAAAGGTACTAATATTTAATTCTGCTGTACAATCATATTCCATTGACTGACCACCCACACCGCCCAATTGCAGACACGGCCCAGCCAATTGATGACACCCACATCTCCTTAACACAACGTATACAGGAATCGTCCGATGCTTCAGGAATACATGCCAATCCCCACAAAAAGGTCATCAGGAACCTCAACATCGATACGGGGTTCTCACCAGCAACTGCATCTGTCAAGATCCCCACATCAAGGTTTTCTTCTTCTTCTTCTTCTGTTCATGCGAGAACTGCAACTCCATCAAATAAAACACCATTAAATCCATGGAAGGCTCCTAACTATGATACGTCAGGACCCCATGTAGCCTCAACTTCTCCAATTAGGACGAGTAAGTGCTTGTTTATCAATGGTCACAAATCTTTGTCTCCATTTCTAACAAATCCTTTCATATCAGTCCATTTCTCACAGACCCCGGAGGACCAGCCACCAACTAGGAAGAGAAATTTTCATGAGTCAATTGGCACTAACCCAACAGTTCGTAACATGAAGACCAATATCCCGGAGCACATTCAGAAGTTGACGCAGATGCGCCAGATGAGGAATAACCCAAGTAAGTTCAAATTGAATAATTCATAACTGTACTACTAACAAAAGTTAAGTACTAATTCAAACTTGTTTTCCACAGGGAATTCCTTCAATCACTCTCAACTTTCTGCCTCCTCAGGTTCGACCGCACCGGAAATTCTTTCTCTGTTAAGGGTGGTTGTATCCCGACAATACTGCGCAAGCCCTTTTGGCCAAGACGAGCTGCGCCATGCGGATCTGGATTATCCTCTGCTTGAAACTGCCGGTTTCAATCAGAGGGGGTGTGACGTGAACTACGGTAGCCGGAATTTGATACCATCGTATATGCAGAGGGCGATATATGCATGGTTCAAGGGATTGATAAAAAAAACATGAAATTTACGCATTCGACCACGGAGGATTTTCAGTAACTCAGGGGGATGCACTCGACCTCATATACAATCGAGCCATCTCAGTATCCTAAGTCAATTTGCATCCATTATCAGTCAATTACGGCAACATCATGTTGATTTTTATTCATTATCAGATGGTCGACACCCTGATGTACATCATGCATCGGTTTGTGCAATTGGAGGCAGCACGATGGAACTTTGTCCGTATAATGCACGCGGTACATATTAATGTGTCACTTCTATTCATGAACGTTGTCTTGTTACTAAATTTAACTAATCCCATTTCAGCACGCGATCCCCCATCTAACCGACCAGCAACTGGAAGACACGTCTTTCAAAGGGCTCAAGCCAGAAAACTTACTAGGTCGTAGATACCTATTCATCCCCCTAAAGTCAGAACGTCACTTCTTCCTAGCTTTCTTCGATTTCTTTGACTTCTGTCACACCCCAAATATAAAAATAAAAATGGGTGCGGCAACCCGCCAGTATACAACTCGTATACCACAGGCTCTTATATGAAAACATCACAAAACAAGATATTAAACTGATTCGAAAACAACGACAACACACACATATATACATACATTACGGAAATAAAATAATAATACAAAACTATTGCGGAAGCATAAAATATATTTATACGAAACTCGATATCGTCGGCGTTCTTACTCTCGAGGGACCCACAACTCCCGATATTAGACCTTCGATACCTGAACTAAAAATATGTAAATCGAAAAGGATTAGTCACGGAAGTGACTAAGTGAGTGAAACCTCGTTAAAATAGTCGTAACTAAAATAAGTACTTTTCAAATAAGTTCATAAAATAATCTCATTTATCTTCAAATCATAAGTTTCTAAATATATCTCAAAGTCATAAGATAATCTCGTTTATCTTCAAATCATAAGTTTCTAAATATATCTCAAAATCATAAGATAATATCGTTTATCTTCAAAGCGTAAGTTTTTCGAAATATATCTCAAAATACTTGCCCCGGTTTTTCAAACTCAAAATCGAAATCGAAATCAAATCGATTACCTTCATATCTAATCATATACATACTAAAACTTTTACCCGGGGTGAGGGCGCAAATAACACTCGACTGAAGTGCCAACCCGCGCTGATAGCGAGTCACACACGGGCTGGAACAAAACATAAAGCTCGGGAAGCGCGAATTCCCTACAAAAATGAGCTGACGACGGATATCCATGCGCCACAGCCAGACCCCACCAAAAAAAGGGCGCCACGGGGTCGGGACTTTGCACTACATCAAGTTTGCTACGCAATTCCCTCCAAAAAGCGCCACGGGGTCACGCGACACTACACCTAACAAACTAAAACATACCGGAGGAGCTGCGTATGTACACATAGGACCCTCTTTCAAAACCGTAAGCCCGGCTTACGTTTTATCCAAATAAAATTCTACATATATATAGAGTCTCTCGGAGACCCTCTTTAAAAATCGTAAATCTTGTTTACGCTTTATCCAAATAAAGTCTTTTTAATAATAAAATATTATAACCATATAATTTACTAAATAACTTTCATAAAATGAAACACGCTTTTTAGCGCAAATCATTTCTGAAAACAAATTCGAAATATACTTTCTATATTGGAATGAATATCCAAATTCAAAATCACAATTTCACAAATCATTTAATATCACAAATCATCGTACCTATTATTCAAAATAAATTTCAAATATATCACTAATATCAAATTCGAAATCATAATTTAAAATCATTATCCAAATTCATTTGATTTATCAAATCCTGAAATTCGAAATCATAATTTTATATATATCATTAATATCATAAATTCTCATAATTATATTAAAATCAGTTTCTCGAAATATCACGATATCATAAACACAATAATTTTCTAAATTCATATCTTAGCACGGTTTTTGGAACAAAACTCGTTTTATCAAAAATAACCAAAATAAGTAGAATTTATAATTTTAATAAAGAATAAGTGAGAATAGCACTCACCGATTGATCGAACTCGATCGACGTCAAAACGGAATCGAAAACCTAGCTCAGAAAACGAACACCAATACGAGCCGATAGAGAACGAAAACTCGAAACGCAAGCTCCAACTCACTCTCTATCCACATCTTTATTTTCTTCTACTTATAATTTCTTTCATATTCTTATATTTTTCTGGCTCTCCTTTTCATTTTCTCTAGGGTTTCTTTGGGGTTGTGTTACTGACGAGAGTAGAAGGGAACAAATGGTACATACATATCCACCTATACTACAGACGAAATAAGAAGGGAACAAATGGTACATACATATCCACTTAAGAGAAAGGGCTCGGCCCAAGGAATGAAATTTGAACATTTCAAATATAACCCTCAAAGATTCAATATTTACAAACTTCTAAATATTTAACATGAATATAAATTTTCAAAATCCCAAATACTATATTAAAATACTTTGATAATCTTTTTATAAGTCTCCAAAATTATTTAATCAAAATTAGCATCATAATAAAATTCCAATTTAAATGTCAAATAACTCACCTCTAATGTGGTACTCGGCCCAATAGAAAGATTGGCACATTTCATATATAACCTCCAAATTTACTTATTTGTAATCTTACAAAATAACATGATAAGACCAAATATTAAAATAGTATATTCCTTTTATTCAAATATGACCTTACAAAATATATATATTCACTCAAGCCCTCAAGCATCTCACGTGAAAGAAAGGGATGTGGCCCAATGAAGGGCATGGTGCATTTCATATATAACCCTAAAATATTCTATATTTGCAATCTTTGAAAATCCCTTATTTTTTTTTATATTACAAAATAATCCCTCCATAGTTTGTTCAAAGAGCCCCAATAAAATATGTATTTTAATGGTACCAAAAATTATATTACCATAATACCCTTGCGAAAATTCTGAAATATTAAATTCCAAAATTTTGAACTTCGAAAGAATTAAAATATCTAACATGAAATTTGGTTTCGAAATATTTTACAAAGAATAAAAACAAATATTAAAACCCTATTTTTAATATTTATTACAACTTCAAAATCAAATGGTACAGCTCGACGACCTATGAAGACAAGTACTACCAGATGGTCCAGCATTTGATGGGTCTTTGGAAACCATTCCTAAGTACAAGAATGAAGAGGACGGACATTCTCGAGTGGGAAATTGTCAAGTTGCACGGTCCGAGGCAAGGATATGATGTGGACTGTGGTATTTATTGCTTGAAGGTGATCGATTGCCTAATTAACAGGAGGCCACTGGGATTCTCAAAGGAGGAAGCAATTGGTGACAGAGGAAGGGTTTTTTACAACCTAATTGCTGCGACGTTCTATCCTAATGCCTTCGGTGCAACCGTTTGATGAAATGTAACGTATTAGTTTTTTTTGTAGTCAATCGATACGGAACTAACTATTAATGGATGCTTCTGTTCCTTTTCTAATTAGATCCTGATATGAATTGACGTTTTATTTATGCTATTCCATTTTGTATGTCTGAAAGTACTTGTTTTATGATGGAATGAATGTTTGGATTAGATTTTCAAGATTAATTACAAAATTAATCGAACATAATTTCCTGGAATGTATCTTTCGATTATATCTTTGGATTATATTCAGTATTAGATTGATACAACCAAATTGACAGGATTACAATAATCACGGACTACCAAACAAAAAACAATAATCACTGCACCTCGATGCAAATTGTAATATATAGAAGTTAAACATCATATTACAAAACACAGTAAAGGATTACAATGTTACATTTAACGACAATAACAAACCTTGTCTACATATAATACAAACCACCCAAAATATATTACAAAACGTTATTACATCGATCTAACCTACTAATTGGCAACTGCCATCCTAGAATTCTGGATCCATAGATTTCGAATAATAAGCACGTTTTGTTTCTCTAGCACACTCGAGCCTCTCATCATAAGTCAAATTGTCGTCAAAAACTATCCCGCTCTGCACATACAGACTTATGTCCATCTCGAAATCGATTTCTATGAAAATCTCCCTAGAAAAACAATTATCATAATAATACGTCATTGTCGCCGGTATTGATTTCAGATCTACACAGTCAATTAAGATACCGAACGAACTCAAATCGACGTGCCTCCTGCCAGTATCGACCTCCGAAACTCGTCCGAAACCAATTACGATCTCTTCTGCATTTTCAAGAGAGTAATGATGCTCCGGCAAATTCAAAACCTTTATCCAAACCTGTTTAATTGTTCAATCCATCATTTTTCTGTAAATTAACGAGTAATCCAATCGAACTGTATGAAAAAAAGGGAGATTCACCTTTTTCACAAACGTGAAGGTTTCACCACCATTGGAAGGCATCCACGGGGTGAAATTTACCCAGCAACCGAGAATGCAAGCACGGAGTTTTGAACCCACATATGTGTCACGTACATACCGAGAGGGAAAATGCAACAGATAATTATGAACTCCACAGAAATCACTGTCGAAATCTTGTACTTGACAGTTCGTCATTATGGATACATACCTTATTACCGTACCAATGTTGAAGTTCTGGGGCACTGGATCTTCAAACTTGATATAACATACTTCCAGCTCCTTCTCTCTCCTTCTGGTACAACCTGTTGGTCGAGAGTAAACCTTCATTATAGACATAACGACGAGACAAACACAGAGAGACTATGGCGAGAGGGGAAACTGAGAAATAAGCTTTGATTCAGAGAGACAATGGAGAAGGAGTGAGAAGGAGGAAGAAGGAGCTGCAAGTCTTTCATAGGCCTGCCGCCATAAATGCATTACCTCCATTAACTCCTGATACGATATCTATAAGCTATGATGTTTTCATAGGCCTGCCCACATAAATGACGCCAACAGAACCGTGCATGTCCTGGATCGAGACAAACTACAGTCAACCCATGTTACCTTTCAATTGAGAGTGTAAAATCGAAGCCTTATAAGCTCGACCCAACCAGTCCTTCACCATATTAAGGCCCAATTGACGAAAACGGATTTCAATGACGACATCGTAGAAGTTTTTCCCATTTTGAGGGGAGGCATATATAACCTCTATACATAATTACTAATTTTAATATTAATAGGAAATTATTAATTCAGGTAGATATTAATTAGTTATGTTTGTTATTACTTATCATGTTAATTAGAGCATTAATTAGGAAGAAATGTGTGCAATCTGAGCCACGAATAATAAATGTGTATACAAAGTCTTGTCTCTTTCTCCTCAACTATTGCCCCCTGCCTCTTTTCTTGGAAGTTCGAAGTGAATCTCATCTCTTTCTCCTCAACTATTGCCCCTATCTCTTTTCTTGGAAGTTCGAAGTGAAATTCCGTTAACGTTATGGACCGCCTCGTGAAGATCGCTGCAGTATGTACCAAAATTCGCGTGATCCTCGACAAGGGCCTTTTTTTCCTCGACACATATATTGCTGATTCCGCTCTCTCTAGTTCGCTCTTTGCTATCTCAGGACTCCTCTCCGGAGTTGAAACCCTAATCGATCCTAGAGTGACGGTAAGGAACCCAGCTCGAAGCGTGCTGCTGCTTTGCCAAGCAATCACCGATGATAATGAGACTGAGGAAACGGTGATCTCACTAAGCTTGCTCGCGGATGCAGCTGATGACGCACTCGACGATATGCTAAATCATTTGGAGTTGGGGATTGAAATCCCAAGGATCAAGCCCAAATTATTGACCACGGACATCTTGTCTCGATTCAATGTAAGCCTAAGATCTAATCAATTCATTTAATTGACGCATCTAGGGTGTTTAAGGGAGATTGAGGGCACCGTATCAAATCCCAAAAAATTATATTCAATTTTGCTTTTACTGATCTTCATTTATTTTTACTCTCTTATACAACCTAGTAAATACAAACAACTTCCCCGTGAAACTATTTTCACAAATGCAATATTTATTTTGAAGTATGAACATATGTGTGTGCTTAAAAGTTAGTCTACAACAAAGTACCATGTAATTTCAGCATTCATGACATTAAGAATCTAAGATGCAATTCTTTATTGTATAGGTTTATTATAGATCTTAAAGATTGGATTGCTCATGTCATGTAAATATATAAGGTTCTTAATAGTAAATGAAGCAATCTTTCCCAAAAACTCTGATTTTTGTCATGTTATCATCTTACTAATCTTTCTCCACAAGGTTCTTTTTGTTTTCCATTTCTTTGTCTTGATTATCTCCACAAAATTATGTACTCTCCTCGATATTAAATGAGAGTTAGAAGAATTGATTGAATTCTCGGCGAATCAACCGAACTTGTCAATAAGCCAATTGTTCAAGGACATAGTTCTGAAAGTCGAAATATGAATCAGAGTCGGTCGCTGATCCCGGATAAGGAATCACCTGAGTCGGATCGGCGGCCAATCCGGATCAGAGAGTGCTATAATTTCATATCAATTTTGAAACATAAAAGTCATGGTGGCCAATTTTGCCTCTTCCATAAAACCCAATTTGTTAATTAATGGAACCAATTTGTTAGTTTTGAAGGCAGATTGTACCTAACACTGAGGGCTATAACACTGAAAGCAGATTGCAGAATTACATAATTAATCTATTATATAATAATACTATATTAGCAAGATAAGATAAAAGTATTTTAAATTATAGATAAAACTAATGGATTATTTACATATGAAGAGGAAAATTCGAAATAAGTGGACTTTTTTAAAGATACCAAAAAGAAAGAAATAATGTTGATTAATTAAAAAAAAAAAAAAAAAAATCTTTTTCAAAAAAAAAAAAAAGTATTTAATTAAAACACAATAAAAGTGAACAAATTGTAGGAAACACCTGAATCATTTGTATAACAAAAATTTGACAATTTTTTTTATTTTCTGGTTTACCCTATTATGGTCCATATTATTTTGCGATTGTCCATCCCGAATGCTATCATTTGTCATGATACGTAATAATGTATGTAGTGGCTATCGAGACTAAGATTGTCTTAGAATTTATTTGGGAATTGAATAAAACTTTGGGAATTGAATCATACCGGTATAATTCTATGTATTTGGCTATGTTTATCTCGGTTAAAAAATTGGTATTACTATTGTTTATCTGATTCACAGTTTTAATATTTTGAACTTGTAAATAATCATGGTACAAGTATTAAATTATATTCAATGAAGCAATCTTTGCTAAATTCTCACACGCACACGCACGTTAATATCAGCCCTTCCCAAAAAAAAAATTTAAGAACGGGATCTCGTTAGAATCCCACCAAAAAAAAAAAAAAAAAAAAAAAAAAAAGAGAAATGCTCACATCACTATTTTCAGGTACTATCGAGACTCACAGATTTGCACGATGGGCTCAAGATCTTTGACGAAAGCACATGCATGGGCCAAGGACTATTTGGTGTTTCCTTCGGGATATCTGGGATAACTAGTGGGCATGGTCAAAGAGAAGAGGCATTAAAGCATATATCGGGAAAGAGCCTGGATGGGGAGCAAGGGAATATATTAAAGGACCAGCTATTGAAAAAGGGCAATAATGGCATATGCATCGTGCCGATGAGTCCTGCTAGTGCAAAAGCTCTTTATGATGATACAGAAGTGAAAAATCACTTTGAGTTGAGAGTATGGGTTAATGCTTCTAATTCGTTTGATGGGATGAAGGCAGAACAAAAAATTGTTGATGCTATCTATCAGGTTGTGAATTACCATGTCATGGTTGTACAAAATTATTTACCACCTGTTTATAGTCATGAGTTTAAGCTTTGGCTTGAGACAAATGATATGGAGGAGTCGCAAGTGGGGTATATTAAAGAGTATCAAGGAACAATTAAAAATGAGGTGTTGGGGAAAAAGTTCCTTTTAGTTCTGCATGGTGTTTATGAAGATCAGATGTCTCAGTTTGAGGATATACTTGCACCTCTGAGACATGGATCTTCGGGAAGCAGAGTGATTATCACTTCTAGTAGTTTACATGTTGTAGAGGCGTTGAGAAACACGGATATTCAACATGTTAGTGAGGTCCAACATGGTTTGTTTTGGAAATATTTTTGTAGTTTTGCATTTGGCGGACTGGATCCAAATAATTACCTTTCTCTGCATGATTCTGGTAAGAAGATCGCGAGATATCTTAATAGATTTCCATTGGCGACTAAGATGATTGGAAGGTTACTGAAAGATAACCTCGATGAAGAATTTTGGAGATCTATTTTGGATGACATTATCGTGGTAAAAGAGAAGGGGAGGTTTGAAAACGAGCACCATCAACTCTTGTTGCTTATAGAGTTATGTTTCGATCTATTGCCAACCCCTCTTTGTTGGTGTGTTAGATATTGTAGCATCTTTCCTATTGATTGGATGTATACCTCAGAGACACTTATCCATCTTTGGATGTCGCAGGGCTTCATTGTTTCATCTAATACAAACCGGAGGCCAGAGGATATAGGGAAAAGTTACTTTAATTGCTTACTCTCGAGGTCTTTCTTTGACCTTTCTGCTACTGATGGCGATACATCATACTATGTCATGCATAGGTTTGTTCATTATTTAGCAGATATCTTATCTCTTGGAGAGTCTTTGAGGCTTGAAGGGAGTTATAGGCCCAGAAAAGCTTGGGGGGTTCGTCATTTGTCGGTTAGAACTGACAATCTCTCTATAATTAAGGAAATTAACGGGTTTTATAACCTTCGCACCTTCATTGTCTTTGGTGCATTTCAATCCGAAACTACCGATTCTCTTATGCCGTTACTTAAAAAGCAGCACCAATTACTAGCACTTGATTTAACTGGTTGTGGTATGTCCAAGTTCCCTGAATTATATTCTCCGTTGAAGCATCTTCGGTACCTAAATCTCTCCGATACTGGTGTGGAAACATTGCATGCTAATTTTACCGAACTTACCAATTTGCAAGTTCTCCAGCTGCAAGGTTGCCAACTCGAAAGCTTACCTACAGATACAAACAAATTGGTTAATTTAAGGCACATTATTGCGCCTAGCTGGTTAATTTCAAGAATATCGTGTATTGGAGAGTTGACAAATCTTCAGGAACTGGAGGAGTTTGTTGTTGGCGAAGAGAAGGGACATGAGATACGACAATTAGGTGGCATGACTCAGCTTGGAGGATCACTCTCAATTACACAACTCGAGAATGTTTTAGATTCTGGTGAAACGAGGGAGGCTATGTTAAGTGATAAAGACCGTCTTGTTTCTCTAAAATTAGAGTGGTGTTCATCAGAAGAAAATTATAGGGAGCGTTCGGTCCTTGATGGCTTACAGCCTCCCCTCTCTATTAAGCAGTTGGAAATCGTTGGTTATAAAGGACCAGAGTTACCATTTTGGTTAAATGCAACTTATCCGCTTCAGAAGAACAAAGTTAGATATCGAATAGCTAGTTCAATGACAATACCCCGTTTCAAAGCAAAAAATAGTTCTGAAAGCATTTTCGAAAATCTAACGCGACTCGTACTTAAGAATTGTCCCGAGTTAAAAAGGCTGCCTGTTTTACCTTACAATTTACAAGAGATGCATTTAGAAGAAGTAGGGTTGTTTGATCTAACTATTCCTCGAATGGCATTATTTGAAGTATTATTTGAAGTGCCCCAGCTGTATTCTATCAAAATAATTGGATGCCGGTATTTTCACTCCTTCAAAGGTGGATTTCATACACTCAAAAACCTTAAGGAGTTGATACTTGTGAACTGCCCAAATGTTTCCACTTTTGTAGATTCAAATGAGAATGAATCTAATATTTCTCTTCCTTCCGGTCTCAAGCATCTCGAAATTACCGGTTGTGATATCCATGATGATTCATTTTTCAAAGCATTGCTATATTTAGATTCCCTTTCTGATTTAAAAATAACTCACTGTGAGAATCTGAGAAAGTTTCCTTATTTGGATTCCCTAAAATTTTCCAGAACACTCGAACGTTTGAGTATTGAAGATTGCATAAACCTCAGATGGTTAATTGGGTTAGAGACTTTATCATCCCTCGACGAGTTGTGTATCATAAGATGTCCCATGCTCAGAATAAAATGCTCATCTATTGAAAGGACTAGATTGGGATTACCATTGCTGCAAAATCTCTGCATGGGCTCTGCTTTAGTTTTCATGGTGCCACTCGTGACAAGTCTCGTGTCTTTGCGGATGCTGAAAATTGAGGAGAAGGCGGGATCTGAGGAACTCGATAAGTTGTTTAAGGAGGGATCATTCGGCAAATGCCTAGAGCAACTATCGTTGGTTAATTGTACCGAAGTTATATGGTTACCTCGAAACATGAAGGAGTTGGTGTGCCTCAAGAGATTGTACCTGGAAAGATGTCCTCTGTTAAGATCTCTGCCCGAGTTACCTAGCCGCTTAGAAGAATTACATGTCATGGAGTGCCCTCTATTGGAGGAGACATGCCAAGAAGGTGGTTCAGATTGGTACAATATCTCTTATGTACCCGACAGATATTTTGATTGGGAGTAGAGTAGTAGGAACTCGTAGTTGTTTATATATTTGTGTAATATTTTGTAAATCGGTGTTCATTTGCGTGGTCATTTAATTCATCTTTGTATTTTATTTTTTTCCTGTTCATCTTCTGCTTGTAATGTGCATGTGCTGCACTTGGACAACATTTTCGGATTTGTTTCTGTATTTATTTATTTTAACTTCTTATTTTATTGTAACTTCTTATTATTTGTGGCAATAAGAGGATCCCAAGGCTAATTTTAATCATTCAGATGATACAAGGACTCTTGGAAGAAACTAGCTTAACATCTCACTAACTTACGAATATGTTTACAATATATCTTTCATGAAAATTTCATATCATCCATTATATTTAATTGATGGATAAGTACAGTTCATTCCTCTGCGAGTAAAAAGACATTTAATTTATTTTACATAGCTTCAAACAGAAATATCAGAAACTGAAATATTTCTTTTAACATTCGACATAGTTAATTGAAATAGAGGAAAATGAACCTTATTTTCTCAATAAAAAATACAAGTTGTCTAAACAATCTTGTGACGACCCAATCTTGTAAAGAATATCTTCAACAACATATATTATAAATGAAAAATATAAATAAAGAAATTTCCTAGGCGGACATAATATTTTCTTATTTGAAAGATAACGTAAATTATCAAAGTATTGGAAGGTGCTGCTGCAGTATAGAATAAAGTACTTCAAGTGCATACACATTTTAATGTCTACTTGTATGTATTATTACATTATTTTTAATCAAGTAGAGTTAATAAAACAATTTAAATTGGACGCGTTATGACAATTTCTCTTACAGTAAGATGGTGTATGGAAAAGAGTTGAACTGTGGGTTATTTATTTATTTTTATGTTTTTTATTATTTTTGTTGTTATCTATGTATAGTCCACATAATATTAATCATTTATATTCGGAAAAACTCTTTGTTATATATTAAATTAATTTTTTTTAAGCTTATTATTTCTTTACTTTAATATTTTTGGAAGGCCACATTACATGTTGGCAAGGTCTATATTTTGCCATAAATCGTTTTAAAGATAAACGGAATCAGATCTTAAATTTGAGATATTTAACGGTAAAATCAAAAATATATGACATTATAGAAAAGAGGTCGTATTTGGTGCCCCCTCAATTCCCCACGGGATCCTCGATATGGGGGGCCAATTCACATCTCCAACTTTTTTATCCCAAAATGTATTAATCGTTAATTAAAATTATTAATTTCGTTGATAAATAATACAATTGTATTAACCGATAATTAACTTTGAATTAACAGTCAATTCAAATTTGAATTAACAAATAATTGAAATAGTTGGGTGCAATTTGGGGTTCCATATACCCCTCAAAACCCATATAGAGAGTACTTTTTGACATTTGAGGGCATGGTATAATTTCCCTATAGAAAATTATACGTCTTGAATTGAGATGATATTATCAAAAATTATTCGTCTCCATAATTGAGACGAATGGTTCTGAAAAATCTGAACTAATGGCATAATTTCTTATATACCTCTATGTAAAATCAATATAACAGACAATTAGCATTATGTCTTATTTAAGTTTTGGGAGTGGTTTTCTTTATATTTCAGGCACTTGTGTCTATGTTAAGTAATAATAATAAAACGCTATTGAATAAAATAATTCTGAAATCCGTATGTGATATTTTTCTAGATTTATCCCTACAAAATATATATATATATAGGTTTCACCGGGGTACATATATGAAATGTTGAGTGTTCAACGTGGCAGCCAGATCTGAGATTTGTACAAATTTAAAATGGGGTTGTATAGACTAGGACAATATCCCGCGCTTCGCTGCGGGGTATATTATTTGATAAGAAATAATATAATAAGCAAAAGTAATAATTTTATATATTATTTGATATATTTAGAATTGGTACGAATCAAAAATATTATAATAAGCACAAAAAAACGCAGCTTGGTACCAATCAAAACTGTTATAATAAGCCAAAAAAAATAATAATACCAGCTCAGGCTAACAAAAAATATTTGTGTGAATAGTATTTTGTTAACAGTAAAATTATAGTATACAAATTATTTTTATTAATACGATGGAAAATTCAAATATTTTATTTAGAACACAAGACATATGTCAATTATATTTATTAATACGATGAAAAATTCAAATATTTTATTTAGAACACAAGACATACGTCAAATAAAATAAAATTCCAAAAAAAAAAAAAAAAAAAAGTAACGGGACGAACAGTAACGGAATGAACAGTAACGTAGTGAACAGTACGAGATGAACAGTAACATAGTGAACAGTAAATGTGTCGATGAACAGTACAGGGTGACGTGGCCTCACCATATGTCAAGTATTCAAAAATTAATGGGAGGGGAGATTCAGTCCCTCGAACTCAAATAGTTTTTTTTATGAGGTGATAAACATGGATTATTAAATTGACTAATTAGTACTATTAGTTGATTCGATTAGCGACTTAATTAATTATTTAATTGAATTGATACGTCAATTAACATGTATTAATATTAACATATTATAAATTAATTACGTGTCAATTAATATTTAATCGAATCAATTAAAAATATTAATCAATCTACTTAAGCCATTTCATTGGGATTTTTTTTTTTTTGGCGTTTGGGGAGACCAGTATGTTTTCCCATTTAAAATCCAGCCCCACCGCTCCACTCGTTCTTTGTCAAGATTTTGTCGGTACACTCCCATGCTACTTAGGGTTAAAGTAACGATACACACATAAATCGGCCATAAATCCGTTACAAATATTTAATTTCGTGATAAAAATTAATCAATTATGTATTCAAAATTCAAGACAAATTTGTGATACGCATTATTATTCTTCGAAAAAACATGCCAAAAGATTAAAAAAAAAACTAATTGGAATTGTTCAATTTAACAATACATATAACACCCAATTTCTTTCTTCAAAAAAAAAAAAATTCTCATTAATTAACAGTTGGGATGGACATTCGGGCGAACCGAACCGAATGAAGTCAAACCAACTCATTCAAACCAAATTGTATAAGTTAAATTTGTTGTTCAATTTGTTTAGATGAACCGAATAAAAAATATTATAATGATAAAATACATATCTTATTTAGAAAAAAAGAAAATATATAAACACAAATTATATAAAATATATTTATGTTATTTCTAAGTTTAAAATATAAAATTTTAATTTTTTTTAAATGAGCGTAATGAACAACGTGAAAAGTAATATTAATTCGATCGGTCCAGTTTAATCGATTTTCAGAATCGAATCAAATAAACTGAACAATATTAACTTTTTTAACCGGCAGTATGAACTGAAAAACCAAACCAATCGAATTTCGATTGATTTGATTTGGTTTCCAAATAAATCAACATATTTGCTCATCCAAATAAATCGAAAAAGTGTCTTGGAAAATCAAGCCCCTCACCTTCACTGAAGGCGGACCACCGAAATCAAGTAAGCTAAGTAAATTTTGATGATACATTCACCTTTTGTACTCTCATACAATTATAAAACGCGTGTGAAAATTGAGTGGACAGGTCATATATTTAATTATTTTTAATATATATTCAGTATATTAAACATGTCTTCAATGACTAATCAGCTTTGTTGCCTGGATATTTAAAAAAACCGAATTTTCGTATTTGTATTCTAAATTATATATTAAATTGTTGTATCGTCATATTCAATGTGCGTCGTCGTATCATCGTACCGACGTATACGTACAACACAACTAACGAGGCGTCGTACTTAGGAGGGAGGCCGAACGAGTATGTATTCACAAAAAATTAAAAAAATATGTTGCAATGCGAATCAAAGAGACAGGGCCGGTCCGGCGTTTTCGAAGGCCTTTGACAAAATATAATGTAACTAATAAATATAATATTAATAAAAAAAAATGTGAAATTTCATTAATATATTTATTGTTTGGGGTATATTTTATATTGTATTTATATATTTATAAAATTATGCATGATAAATTGTATTTTGTATTTTGTTTGGGATATACGAGAAAAATATTGCACATTATTCTTTGGACCACTTCTTGTAATATCGAACTTTGCTTTAATTATGACATTGCTACGGGCTTTTAACTAAATATATATATATATATATATATATATATATATATATATATATATATATATATATATATATATATATATAGAGAGAGAGAGAGAGAGAGAGAGAGAGAAAGAAAAAAAAAGTGAGGTGGCCCAATTTAATGACCCAACATTTATAAGTCAAGAAATGATGAATGAGTGGTTTTTGTAAAGTCTAATTTTGTCCCACAAGCAATAAATTGGAAAAACAAGACATTATATTTTCTATATTAAGAGATGAAGTTGTGAATTCAATTATACAATGTGGCTTTTGTTTACCTAATTGGGCTGAAAATTATTGATTGAAAAATAGAGTTAATACTAACATATATTAAAAATATGTGGTTTTTTTAAAATGATGGTCTTTGACAAATGTCTCTTGGGCCAACATACAGGGTCGGGCCTGCAAAGAGACAACATTCATAGTTAAAAAAAAAGATAACTACAAAATTTATCTGTATGCGTTTACATACAATATATACACCGCTTGTTAGGGGCGGCTCCCCCCTCTTTCGTCCTGAACAAAAAAGGATGGATGATTGTTATTTCGAGTATAGTTTCATTGTAGTTTTTATGTCTACTAGAATTTAAGAATTCAGATAGAATTAGAAGGATCTAATGTCCTGATGTGAACAAAATTAGTAGGCTTTGGAGAATTTGAGGGCAAAATCTGAGTGAAGCCTATGGTTTATACGAGAGGACAACAACAAGGTGAATAGAATGCTGCAAAGGATTTCCTCTTGGAAGAAAAAGATGAAATCCTTTTGGAAGAAAAAGATGATTCTCGCTTAAGTTTGCTTCGAAGAGAAGAGATGGAGAAGAAATGGCCATTAGGACCTCTAAACCCACATATATGTACCACCAGTACATTAGTGCATTGGATGTACTAATAAATATCGGAGTTCAAATCCGGTTGGGAAAAAAAAAGAATTGAAACAAAACATGGGTAGTTTAATATGGTAAAAGTAAAAGGGTAGCGTAGAAATAGGGGTAGGGGTCTATGCACTAATAAATTGGGAAATTATGTTATACCTTCTCATTACCCCCATGACATCCATAAATGAATTATGCTTGTCATGGTGGTTAATAGGGGTGTACCATGTGGGATTTTCTAAAAAACTATTGAATTGGATGTTAATGCAATTTAAAGTGGCTGTTAATGAAGTAATACAGTTACATATCAACTAGTAGATTGTACACATGAGGATAGATGAGCATACATGTTCGTCGGAACGATTGGATTCATAATAAGATTATGCAAATATCACAAAAATTACATAGTCCGTCATGACGCACCATGTTGTGCGTCGTGACGCACAGTAATGTATTTCTAGATAAGCCAATATGTGAGTATATCGTCATGACGCATCAGACTGTGCGTCATGACGGTGATGCGTCCTGACGCACAGTACTGTCCGTCATGATAGACAGTGCAATAACTGTTAGATCTAGTAATCGTGACTCTTGCGTCATGACGCACCATATCGTACGTCGTGACGCACAGTGATCCAAATTCCAGATCTTCAGTTTCGATACTCATTAATACCCATTAATTCAAATTTTAGTATAAGATCTGAAACCTTCTCTTCTCTCTCGGGCTAAGCAATCCATTATTCATAATAGAGCTTTGTTCTTGTGAGACAATAAAAGAAAGAAATAGAGATTGATCTTTGAGCAAGTTTGTGAGAATTTTAGGGGAATTCGCCGCGACCGAAAGACGTGAGCTCTGTTGATCCAAATATCCTATGGTTTGATTATATCAAAACACTGTCAATACTAACGGTTTCAGTTAAGACCAACTTGTAGGAGAAGTAGGTACAACGGACCAAGGATGATCGAAAGAGACGATTGAAGAATTCAAGACGAAGATCATCCGTGAAAGGAAAGGCGTCAAGACATTGAAGAACTCAAGACGTCGAAGCCTTCCGTGAGTTGGGATCATCAAAATAAACCCTAGGTATTCCAAAGAACATCTCATACTTATCAAGATCAAAAGATAAATTCGAAACACGATGATTAACAAGGAAAATCACCATACCAGTTTATGGTTCGTTCGAACTAACCAATAGTGCGTTCGAACGAACCAAGACCTGGTATGGTGAGAAAACTCACAAAACTAGAGCAAATAAATATTCGTTCGAACGAACATATATGTTAGTTCGAACGAACACTTTTGGTTCGTTCAACTCAAGGACGAACCGTGAACCACTCTAAGTTCGTTCAGTTTGGTTCGTTCAACTTAAGGACGAACCATGAACCATTCTATGTTCGTTCGAACGAAAAGAATAATTCGTTCGAACGAATTGAAACCTGGTGTTGTGAGAAAAACAAACAAATCTAGACACAATAAATGTTCGTTGGAACGAACCACTATGTGCGTTCGAACGAACCTCCATGGTTCGTTCTTGATCAATAGAACGAACCAAGAACAAATCCATGTTCGTTCGAACGAACATAATTATTCGTTCGAACGAACTCATCGTGTTTATGAAAATTCCTTTGAAACGGCTAGTTCAAATTCAAGTTCGTTCGAACGAACCAAACAGCACGTTCGAACGAACTATGTAATTTCTGCACAGGTTGAGTGGTTTCTATGGATGATATAAATAGAACCACTCATACCTTCTCTCTCCTATCTTTTTGCAAAATTTATTCCACATCCAAAAAAAAAAAGAGAAAGAACTAGCCTTGATCTTCTTCCAAATCTTTTGATAAGTGTGAGACAAACCTCTAGATCATAGATCTAATTCTCGACATCCCTCTTCTATACGATTCCCAACTCACGTGACCGATCACGTTGTAGTGCGTATTAGAAACGTGTAATAGGCTAATTCTTGAATTGTAAAGCCAGCTATAGATCGATAGAAAACGTGTAAATCGATCTAGGCAAAACCTTGTACGAGTGAGTTGGAATTCAATCGAACGCCGAAACGGCACAAGGCCTTCCCGGAGACGTAGGTACTTGCCAATAATCGAATCGGTCGATTAAGCAAGTAAAGGATGAGTTAAAGCTACAAAGCAACCACCTACCGAACTCCGTAATAAATATCGTGTGTTCATCTCTTTCGGTATTTGCATTCTTTTATTTAAATCATTTTAAGCTTCCGCATAATTTAGAATCGGTATACCTTAGTCGAAAATTGTACGTAAGGATTACCTATTCACCCCCTCTAGGTTAGAATTAACCAACAATTGGTATCAGAGCAAAATACTAACAGTCTCTTTGTGTAATTGACAACTTGTATACGATCATGGCCAACTCTACCATTCCAAAGATGCACATTACCTATCCAGACAAATTAGATGGTAAGAATTGGAACATTTGGAAAAGGTGCATGCTTAATGTATTCACAATCCAAGGGTTAAGGTCGGTCGTTGAAGTGGGTTTCATAATCGCATCAACTACCGATGTTAACGGCAAGGTCGTATTAACATCCGAGTCTTCCTTAAACGAAACCTCGGATATTTACGCCCAAAATCTAATTCTTACAAACATGGTAGGATCTCTCTCCGTCCTAGTAGACGGATGTGATACATCATGCAAAATGTGGCGTGCTCTCCTAAATCGATTTGAAGGAAACGATCAAATGAAGAGAACCAATCTAATGGGACTCGAACAACAATTTGATAGTTTCCGGATGATCGAGGGTGAATCCGTAGATGATATGTACACTCGTATGAATCATATCAAAAACGGATTCACCGCACTTGGAGAGCCCCTAACAACTTCTCGAGTTGTAGGTAAATTGATTAGAGCTATGCCTACGAGTTGGGAAACCCTAAGAGTGGCATTGGAAACGATGATGGCCACACAAGACATGTCGCCTGAAGAATTGGTAAGTTACTTCCGAAACTTCGAAGCACGACTCAAGCAACTCAATCAAGAGAGTGCCTCGACATCTCACCCCAAAACCATCGCTCTACCCGCCGTAAATGCTAGCGACGATGAGAGTGAAATAGCTCTCTTGGTAAGAAAGTTTCGTGAGTTTAGGTCACATGAACGACGATTCAACAACAACCGCAAGCAACAAAACTTGAAGCCGTATTGTTTCGAGTGCAACAAGAAAGGTCACACGATCGAGACATGTTGGACACTTCATCCCGAACATGCTCCGTGGAACAAAAAGGATGACGAGCGAAAAGATTGGGAACGGCGCGAACCGCGACACGAACGAAGAAGCGATGACAAAAGTCGAGAAGAACGACACAAGGACAAAGGTAAAGATTTCAAAAAGAAAAAGGCTTACAAAGCTCATGTAGGAAGATGGGGAGAGACCGATGCCTCAAGTACCTCATCCGATTCGGAGTGCAACTCGGATCGAGAAACCGCAAACTTGGCATTAATGGCGGAGATCAATCCTTCGGTGGACGATGTGGTGGAAAAGGCAATTCAAGCCATGCTCCTCCAACGAGCTTCAATAACGGAACCTCTCGAGCCTAAGACCACAAGTGTCACCTCTCTCGCCTCTACGTCTAACGCAACACATGACCCGGATCATGAGGTATATCTAAACCCCTTTATTAACTTTGTTAAGCCTACCTCACATGCATGCTCCTTATTCGAAATTAACACAAACTTAGAACTTGAATCGTTCGACGCACTCTTAAGAGACGTTGACTTTCCTCGTCAAAATGAGGGTAAGGTCGAGAGCACAATAGCGGCTCTCGAGGCTAAGGTAGTATCTTTAGAATTGTCGATAACATCTTATATACAACAATTAAATGAAGTTAAACGTTTTTCTAAATGTGAATGTCAAACCCTAAAAGGTGAGAATTCACATCTAAAAGTTGAAGTTCAAAATCTAAAAGTTGAAAATACATCCTTGAAGAAATCTTGTGCAATAAATGCATCAAGCTTTCCTTCATTGGATGATGTGTTAAAGGGGTCATTAAATGGACAAAAACCAAATGACAAGTCGGGTCTAGGGTTCAAGAAAGACATCGGTTACAAATCCGGTCTTTCCAAATCCAAAGATCAAACATCAACATGGGAGAACAATCGAAACAATAGTCACGGAAATGCTTTTATGTATCGTGACTATAACCGAGGTAAAAGTGCTAAAATGGAACAACCTAAAAATGTTAGGTTTAATAATAAGAATAATCATTTCACACAAACTACATCACATAGACGTACCGATTTGGGACGAACCGATTGTTTGTTCAAACGGGGACCAAATGGATATTTCTATGAGGTGAAGCACAACACCGACGCATCGTATCAAACACGGGCTCCCAAACATTTCACTAACACACCAAAACATTTTCAACCGAAAAATTATTATGCAAATCCAAACAAACCGGAATATCAAAAGAAAAACTACCCTAACCAACTCTTTAGTCATTTCGTAAAGAGTTCCGAGACCTTAAATAAGCCTACCATTGCATTTTGTAACTATTGTTGCAAATTAGGTCACATCTCTACTAGTTGCAATCTTCGCAATCCTAAAAGTAACTCTCATGTTATGTGGATGCGTAAAGACAGACATACCATGGGTCCCTCCACCTCAAAGGGTGTTGGACCAACCAGGAAGTGAGTCATGTGTGACAACATACTCCCTCACCCCACTACCATAAGCCAAATATTGAGGGGGAGTATGAGTATACGGATTCATATTAGATCAATAATCGTGATTAATTTTTACTAATATGAATTTATTATAGATGTGCCTAAACACCTCAACTAAGTCATTGAAATGGTGTCTAGACAGTGGTTGCTCTAGACACATGACTTGGAACCGAGAAATGTTCAAATCCCTAAAACCTTTCAAAGGAGGAGACGTTACTTTTGGAGGAAACCAAAAAGGTAAAATTGTCGGTATCGGATCTATATGAACCACAAATTGGACCCTAGAGAATGTTTACCTTGTGTTAGGACTAAAACATAATTTAATTAGCATAAGCCAATTGTGTGATGCCGGATATTGCGTGAGGTTCGATCAATCCTCGTGTATAATTGATCGATCGTTAGACAATATTGCGGTGTGCAAAGGAACTCGACACGAAAATTTGTATTACTTCGACTTTAAATCTTTCGTGCCGGGAATCCATTGTCTCACCGTATCGGAATCGACTTCACGTCTATGGCATAGGAGACTAGGCCATATATGCATGGAGACGATCCACCGGTTGTCAAGAAAAGAACTAGTTAGAGGATTACCCTCGCATAAACTAAAATTGGAAGGATTATGCGATGCGTGTGAAAAAGGTAAGCACACAAAATCGTCAAATTTCAAGTCAAAGGACATCGTTACGACAAAACGACCTCTTCAACTCATCCACCTCGATCTTTGCGGACCAATGAGTGTCTCAAGTTTAGGTAATAAAAGGTATATGTTTGTTATTGTCGATGATTATTCCCGTTTCACTTGGGTATATTATTTAATTCATAAAAGTGAAACGTGTGACATATTCATCAAATTTTGCAAAGTTGTCGAAAACGAAACAAACACTTCCATTGTCACAATTCAAAGTGACAACGGAGGTGAATTCAAAAATGCAAAGTTTGATGAATACTGCCATAATAAGGGATATATACGTGAATTTTCGGCTCCTCGTACACCTCAACAAAATGGTGTAGTTGAGCGCAAAAATCGCACGTTAATTGAACTCGCTCGTACCATGTTAAATGAGCATCCTTCTCCAAAATATCTTTGGGCGGAAGCGGTTAACACCGCATGTCATGTCGTTAATCGACTTAGCCTAAGACCATTTTTGAAGAAAATGCCCTATGAGCTATGGTACGGGCGAAATCCGAATATCTCGTACATGAGAGTATTCGGATGCAAAAGTTTCATTTTAGATGAATCGAATCATATAGACAAGCTTGACCCAAAATCACTCGAAGGAATTTTTGTGGGATACTCAAGCACAAGTAAAACGTATAGGGTTTACATAAAATCCTCACGGATAGTATGTGAGTCTGTTCATGTACATTTTGATGAAACTAACAAAGAAGCCGAGAAAGGTGTTCAAAATGTAGGTACACAAGAAGAAGAAGGTGTGGAAGCACCACAAAGATCCACATCACTCGAGCATAGGCTCCTCGATCTCACTCTAGATGAAGTTGAAAATCAAGCGAATGATCATGAAGTTCAAGAAGAAGAAGCCATCGAAACTCAATGCCAAATTCCCGAAGTTCTCCGGGAAGTATCGGCTCATCCTCTCTCTAATGTGGTAGGAGATCCAAGAGATGGTGTTCAAACTCGATCGCGTATCCAAAATTATGTAGCTCACTGCGCCTACCTCTCCCACATAGAGCCAAAATCCTTCAAAGAAGCCAACAATGATGAGGATTGGATTTTGGCCATGCAAGAGGAATTAGAGCAATTCGAACGAAACAAGGTATGGACGTTAGTACCAAGGCCAACCACTAGATCCATTATCGGCACCCGATGGATCTATCGTAACAAACTCGACGAACACGGAAATGTGGTACGAAACAAAGCAAGACTCGTAGCTCAAGGTTTCAAACAACAATAAGGCATTGATTTTGAAGAAACCTTTGCCCCGGTAGCTCGTTTGGAATCTATACGACTTCTCTTGGCCTATGCCGCCATCAAAGGTTTCACGCTTTACCAAATGGACGTCAAGAGTGCGTTTCTAAACGGAGAAATCGAAGAAGAGGTGTACGTCGAACAACCTCCGGGTTTCAAAGATCCGACATACCCCAATCACGTGTGCAAGCTTTCGAAAGCGTTATACGGATTGAAGCAAGCTCCCCGAGCATGGTACGGACGTCTATCGACCTTCCTTCTTTCCAATGGTTTCAACCGGGGTAAAATCGACACCACTCTCTTCACACGTAAAAAGGGAGAATCTATTTTACTTATTCAAATTTATGTCGACGATATTATTTTTGGATCTAGTGACCCGGCACTTGCCGAAGATTTTTCGATTCTTATGCACAGTGAATTTGCCATGAGTATGATGGGTGAACTCACATTCTTCCTTGGACTTCAAGTCAAACAATCATCCGAGGGCATTTTCGTAAATCAATCCAAGTACACTCGCGAACTTCTCAAGCGGTTCGAGCTAGATCAAACGAAGACGAGTGATACGCCCATGGCCAAGGAATCCAAATTGGATGCGGATGAGGATGGCGAAGCTTTCGACATAACGGAATATCGAGGAATGATCGGAAGCTTGTTGTATCTCACGGCAAGTCGACCCGACATCATGTTCGACGTATGTCTATGCGCCCGTTTCCAAGCAAATCCCAAGGTATCACACTATACCGCTGTAAAACGAATTTTCAGGTACCTCAAGGGAACAATCGACTTAGGGATTTGGTATGGTCATAGTGGAAATCTCGCCTTGATCGGGTATACGGATGCGGATTTTGCTGGATCTCGGGTTGACCGCAAAAGCACGAGTGGAACTTGCCAATTCATAGGCGGGTCACTCGTCTCGTGGTCAAGCCGAAAGCAACATTCCATTGCCCTATCAACGGCCGAGGCCAAATATGTAGCGGCGGGAAGTTGTTGTGCCCAACTACTATGGCTAAACCAAACTCTAGGTGATTACGGGCTGAATTTTCGAAAAATTCCCATTTTGTGCGACAACAATAGCGCAATATGCATCTCGAAAAATCCCGTCCACCACTCGAGAACAAAACATATAGACATCCGTCATCACTTCATCCGAGATCACGTGGAAAAAGAAGACGTAAAACTCGAAAAGGTGGATACACTCGATCAAATTGCCGACATATTCACAAAACCCCTACCTTTCGCTCAATTCTCCGTCTTAAGGTTGAAACTAGGTATGCTCTATCTCAAAAGTTAAAATATGTCATTTACTATCATTGGAGAATCGATTGTCGAAAATTTTAGCAAGTCTTAACATATCCAAAAATTTTTGTTTATTGGTCATAAACCTAGTTTTTGGTGCCTTGTTACATATACATATACATGCATGTCCTAAAAATTCATTTTTGTATTTTATATCTTCGAAAATAAGCAAAATCACCAGAACTCGGTGCGTTCGAACGCACATACTGTTTGTTCGAACGAACTAAAATATAAGCCAAAACCAAAGAAATCACCTCTCAGTTTGGCCGAACGCTCCAAAATCGTTCGAACGAACTGTGAACATTCGTTCGAACGAACTCTATGAGAAACGAATAACCCATTCGTTCGAACACATCACCCACCTTGGTTCGAACGAACTATACTGAGAACTGAATCTTCGCCCATTCGTTCGAACGAACCATGCATGTTCGTTCGAACGAACCTCTCGGGAAAACCAATATAACCTTGAAACCGTCACCTCCACTTCCACCTCTTCCACTTCTCACTCCTCAAAACCGACCTTATCTCTTCCACTACTCCATTAGAGCACCCTCAGTTCACACCCTCTCTATTTAAACCCTCCAAAATCAACAAACTCACTCATCTTGCTCAAAATATCTCTCTCCATCCGAAATTCCGAAAATCTCACTCAAATAGCTCCATTTTCGCTCAAATGACAAGCCGCAAGGGAAAGAAGGTTGCTTCCAAGCCTGCAAGAGGACCATCTCCTCGATTTGACTTCAATGACACCGGCAACACCTACCTGTTCAGAGATGCCGCTGCCGGAGTTAGTTATCGCGAAAAATACTCGAAGAAATCGGTGAGCATCGGGTATTACTATCAACTTCCTTCCAACATTCCAATCCTATCCAACATTGTTGATTCCATCGAAGATCGGTGGCAAATTGCTGGGTTGTGCTCCCTCAATCGCACTTCGTATGAGGTAGTCACGAAATTGTTCTACGCGAATGCCGTTTTCAACTACGACGACAACGAAATCAAGAGTTACCTTTTCGGACAATCCCTCACTATCAATGTGGAGTCGCTATGTCAATGGCTCGGGTTAGTGAACGACGGGGAACATACCTATATTAGTCGAGCCGACCAAGTTCACGACACCACCTATAATCAAATTGAGAAGGTGGTTACCAACGACAATCTCATCTCTTCGGCCACGCAACTCTCGGCACCTCTTCGTTTCGTGTGGCAAATTGGTAATAATATTCTCACTCCCGTCTCTAAACTCAAAGCAAATTTCGACAAACGAAACATTACCCTTCTCTACCGATTATGGTACGCGAGTGAAGATCGCATCAACATTCCGATTCTCATTCTCAAACACATGGAATCGATCATGCGTCTCAAGGTTTCCTCTCTCCCATATGGAAGCATCATCGCCTTAGCATGCGACCAATTGGACATCGACATTCCAACCGACCGATGGGACCTCGGACGTTCCGAGCCCACAAACCTGGGATCTCCCGAACACCTAACTCGAATTGGATACTCCGATAAGAAAATCGGTCAATTGGATTACTCTCAAACACAAGGTGGAAGAAACCCTACCCTCATCGAAAATTGGGTTTTGGACGAACCCTCGGATCGCCACAAACTTCCTAATAATCCTACCGAGTGGACCCAACCTCCCGATGATGCACCGATTCCCCCGCGTAAACGGAAAACAAGAGCCACACCAAGTGCGGGCCCGTCTAATCCGACCACCGCCGACTCACATGCACCGGGTTTCAATATGGAGGAGATCCGTGGCATGATTGAAGCCATGCAAACTCGAGTTCACGAGGAAAGTGTGTGGGTTCGTGATCAAGTCTACGAGGATAATGCACGGACTAGAGCACACAACACCAAACTCTTCGAAAATCTCTACGCTCACCTTGACTCTCGCTTCGGACCATGGAACCCTCCTCCGGACGCACCATCATCATTTAATCCGGATCAACCTTGGAATCTCGGCACTGATGACCCTTCCGAGTATAATCCGGGCGGCCCAACTCTTTAGAACCTATCCCTCCGGCTTTAACTATTTCCCTAGATTATTAAATCATATTTTCTAAATTTAAACTTTGTTTTAGCATGTAGTACCATGTATGGGTGTGTTTGCATGATATGTGGTCGTATTAGTATTAGTAATCTATGTTATGTTCTAGTTCATGTCATGAGTTAATTAGTTGAAAACCAAATGATGTATTTCTATTTGATGATTATGAGTAATGTCGTTTTTCAAGTTTATGTGTTCAAAACTATTCTTTTCATCATAATTGTGAAAATCATAACTCCAACCACAAATCACAACTTGCTAAAATACTTATTATCTACGAGCCTACGAGTGAAAAATTCAAATTTTTTGGGGGAGCTCGTATTTAGGGGGAGCCTTCCGGTTCGGTTCTATTTGCTCCCTTTTGATCATTTCAAAAAGGGGGAGAAAAGAGATCGTACGGAAAGTTTTTCGATAACCGACAAAACTCTCCAATCGACAGTGTTTTGAAATTAATCAAAAGGGAGAGTTTGTTGATCCAAATATCCTATGGTTTGATTATATCAAAACACTGTCAATACTAACGGTTTCAGTTAAGACCAACTTGTAGGAGAAGTAGGTACAACGGACCAAGGATGATCGAAAGAGACGATTGAAGAATTCAAGACGAAGATCATCCGTGAAAGGAAAGGCGTCAAGACATTGAAGAACTCAAGACGTCGAAGCCTTCCGTGAGTTGGGATCATCAAAATAAACCCTAGGTATTCCAAAGAACATCTCATACTTATCAAGATCAAAAGATAAATTCGAAACACGATGATTAACAAGGAAAATCACCATACCAGTTTATGGTTCGTTCGAACTAACCAATAGTGCGTTCGAACGAACCAAGACCTGGTATGGTGAGAAAACTCACAAAACTAGAGCAAATAAATATTCGTTCGAACGAACATATATGTTAGTTCGAACGAACACTTTTGGTTCGTTCAACTCAAGGACGAACCGTGAACCACTCTAAGTTCGTTCAGTTTGGTTCGTTCAACTTAAGGACGAACCATGAACCATTCTATGTTCGTTCGAACGAAAAGAATAATTCGTTCGAACGAATTGAAACCTGGTGTTGTGAGAAAAACAAACAAATCTAGACACAATAAATGTTCGTTGGAACGAACCACTATGTGCGTTCGAACGAACCTCCATGGTTCGTTCTTGATCAATAGAACGAACCAAGAACAAATCCATGTTCGTTCGAACGAACATAATTATTCGTTCGAACGAACTCATCGTGTTTATGAAAATTCCTTTGAAACGGCTAGTTCAAATTCAAGTTCGTTCGAACGAACCAAACAGCACGTTCGAACGAACTATGTAATTTCTGCACAGGTTGAGTGGTTTCTATGGATGATATAAATAGAACCACTCATACCTTCTCTCTCCTATCTTTTTGCAAAATTTATTCCACATCCAAAAAAAAAAAAGAGAAAGAACTAGCCTTGATCTTCTTCCAAATCTTTTGATAAGTGTGAGACAAACCTCTAGATCATAGATCTAATTCTCGACATCCCTCTTCTATACGATTCCCAACTCACGTGACCGATCACGTTGTAGTGCGTATTAGAAACGTGTAATAGGCTAATTCTTGAATTGTAAAGCCAGCTATAGATCGATAGAAAACGTGTAAATCGATCTAGGCAAAATCTTGTACGAGTGGGTTGGAATTCAATCGAACGCCGAAACGGCACAAGGCCTTCCCGGAGACGTAGGTACTTGCCAATAATCGAATCGGTCGATTAAGCAAGTAAAGGGTGAGTTAAAGCTACAAAGCAACCACCTACCGAACTCCGTAATAAATATCGTGTGTTCATCTCTTTCGGTATTTGCATTCTTTTATTTAAATCATTTAAGCTTCCGCATAATTTAGAATCGGTATACCTTAGTCGAAAATTGTACGTAAGAATTATTCTTTTCGTTCGAACGAACATAGAATGGTTCATGGTTCGTCCTTAAGTTGAACGAACCAAACTGAACGAACTTAGAGTGGTTCACGGTTCGTCCTTGAGTTGAACGAACCAAAAGTGTTCGTTCGAACTAACATATATGTTCGTTCGAACGAATATTTATTTGCTCTAGTTTTGTGAGTTTTCTCACCATACCAGGTCTTGGTTCGTTCGAACGCACTATTGGTTAGTTCGAACGAACCATAAACTGGTATGGTGATTTTCCTTGTTAATCAAATTCCTTTGAAACGGCTAGTTCAAATTCAAGTTCGTTCGAACGAACCAAACAGTACGTTCGAACGAACTATGTAATTTCTGCACAGGTTGAGTGGTTTCTATGGATGATATAAATAGAACCACTCATACCTTCTCTCTCCTATCTTTTTGCAAAATTTATTCCACATCCAAAAAAAAAAGAGAAAGAACTAGCCTTGATCTTCTTCCAAGTCTTTTGATAAGTGTGAGACAAACCTCTAGATCATAGATCTAATTCTCGACATCCCTCTTCTATACGATTCCCAACTCACGTGACCGATCACGTTGTAGTGCGTATTAGAAACGTGTAATAGGCTAATTCTTGAATTGTAAAGCCAGCTATAGATCGATAGAAAACGTGTAAATCGATCTAGGCAAAACCTTGTACGAGTGAGTTGGAATTCAATCGAACGCCGAAACGGCACAAGGCCTTCCCGGAGACGTAGGTACTTGCCAATAATCGAATCGGTCGATTAAGCAAGTAAAGGGTGAGTTAAAGCTACAAAGCAACCACCTACCGAACTCCGTAATAAATATCGTGTGTTCATCTCTTTCGGTATTTGCATTCTTTTATTTAAATCATTTTAAGCTTCCGCATAATTTAGAATCGGTATACCTTAGTCGAAAATTGTACGTAAGGATTACCTATTCACCCCCCTCTAGGTTAGAATTAACCAACAAGCTCGAGCTGGATACGAGTAGAGGGATCTCAACTGAGATTCTTTGTTGTGATCAATCAAGAGCAAAGTCGGGCATGGTCGGAGACGAACCGGAGCAATTCCGGTTGTATACGACAAAGGAGCTTCGGATTATGTGTCAAATTGCGCGGACGTGGGACGTGCGTGTTGCTGGAATCGAAGCGAGCAAAAGAGCAAAGCAACTACGAATCAACCCTTCTCCGTGATCAATTTCACGTGGTATGATTCTCTATGAATTAAGAGTTAATTTCATAGGTTTTAGTTGCATTTCATGATTCGTACGTTCGAGTCGTCGACATGGTCCTCGGGATCGGGTCAGACCGGGCCTCTCAATCCGATGTGCGGGGCTCGGTAGTGACGCCGATACCCCACAGTTAATAGAAGTATACCATGAGTAGCTTCTTAAGAAATCTATGAAAATTGAGACAAGTATTATTTAATTAATATGAGTGTTAAATATAATTAAGAGAAGTGTTAATTCAATTCAATTATTTATATTTATACTTTATGATAATTTTACATACTTTTTCTTGCTCCACATTAAGCCACATCATGGTATAATCCAAACCCTTGAATTGAAGATATAATGGTATAAATAAAAATAGTATTTTATGTATTTAAATTTAAATAGACATGATGTTTGTGCACCAAATAAATTAAAACAATAACAATTATTAATACATATTGACATTCTTACACAAATTATCATGTTCTCTCCTTCTTTTATACATTTTTTTAAAAAAAATTCAAAAAACTCAATTTTTTTTTTTGATATAGTAAAATATCGCTATCTGTTTATAAACTCCGACATTTTCCCTTTACCAAACTTTAGTTTTCAAATACACATCCTACAGAGGTTAAAGTAACCATGGATGGTGTTATTTTTTTTTTATTACCAAAATAGCTTTCTATTTACATATGTAGGAATTATAAAAAAAATTGTTAATTTTTAGTAATTTTAAAAAATCCCAAAATTTATTTAGCATATAATAATTTAAAAATATATATATATTATATGTTACCTATATTTATATATAAACAGTTTTTCTCTTATATCATGTTTCTACCTCGCCTAAAAACTCTATAAGTTCTATTTTGTTGATACGAGAATTGTAATTGATTTAAGCACAAGATATCTTTAAATGAACATGGTTTTGTACAATCAAACACATACAAAAAAAATAATAATTTATAAATTTTCATGGACCAGGTCCACACAAATAATCATGTACGATTTTTTTTGAAGTGACTCTATATTTAGTTTTATTTTTTTAATTTCAAAAATGATTTTCTCCATTTTATTTTATTTTTGTTTAAAAGGAGTTTTATAAAGAATGATTAATATAATATTTTTGGTGTTTTAAATAGCAAATATGTAAATCTATTTATTATTATTATTATTATTATTATTATTATTATTATTAAATTGGATATTTCTCATATCTTCTAAGATTTTGAAGGGTAAAAATGATATTCTGGATTTTTTTATGGTTAAATATGATATTTTTGTTTTTCGAACAATAACTTGATATTTTGGGGTTTTGGGAGGATAATTATGTATATCCTCTTTTGTATTGTTATTATTATTATTATTATTTTGATTTTTTTTTATCTTATAAGTTTTCAAAGGTAAATATGATTAACTTGATTTTTTGAAGCGTAAATATGATATTTTTTCGAATGATAAATATGATAATTTGGATTGTTAGGACAGTAAATATGTAATTCCTTCTTCTTATTTGTTTATTATTGTTATTATTATTTTGTATTTTTTATATTTCCTAAGTTTTTTTCACGGGTAAAAATTATATTATGTATTTTTGGAAGGATAAATATGATATTTTGGGGGGGGGGGGGGGGGGGGGGGGGGGGGTGGTAGAATGATAAATTTGTAAACTCACATTTTTATTTTTTATTTTATTTTCAAAGTTTTTGAAGGGTAAAAATGATATTTTGGATTTGCGAAAGAATAAATATGATTTTCTTTTTCTAGGAGGGTAAATATTTAAATCACCCTTTTAATTTGTTAATTATTACTATAATAATAATAACAACACAATAATAATAATTAATATATCAAACGATTTTTACAATTATTCCATGTCTTTTCTTTGGATAAATAATTAATGGTCCAATTCTTTGGATATTAAGACAAATTGAGAAATACCCGCGGAATACATGAAAATTGATTAATAATTAACATGAATTTCCAATTGACAATTAACTAAAAATTAAAAAAAAAATTAAGTCCATTAGTTACATCAAACCATGAATTAATCGACTAATTAAATTGAGTAATATCATAATTTTTTAGTTAAAAACAGAATTCCAAAAATTAATAATTAACAATTGATATTAACAAGTGTGTATTAAGAATTGATATTAAATTGATATTAACAATTGATATTAAATTCATATTAACAAGTGTGAATCCCATAAATGACATTAATATTAACAATATTCAAATTAACAATTGATATTCCAGAATTCCATTAGTTACACTTGTTAATGTCGTGTTAATACATTCATTAATACATACATAAATATAATTAACAATTGTTATTAACACATACATTTACAAATTAATAATTAATGCACATATTAATTAACAATTATAAAATTAACAAATTTCAGAAACAGAATTAACCAATTATTACAAAAATTAACAAAAATCATTAATCGAAGCCAGGTACTGAAATATAAGCCAAAACAATTAATCCATTAACCAATTATTAACCAATTTCACAAACAGAAACTCCCTACCGAGGATATCTATCCCCAGTCGAAGCCAAAACATCGTCAATCGAAGCTCCAGTCCCGAATATCCAGCTAAAACGCCGTCAATCGGAGCTCCATTAATCGAAGCACCACAAAATCGAATCGAAGCCGTACCAGTCCCAGCGAATCGTCGTCCAATCGCAGCGAATCATCTCAATCAAAGCTCGTCAACCCCGAACGTACCAGTCCCCAATCGCAGCGATGAATTAACCGGAGATGTTCTGAACCGTACCAGTCCAAATTAACCGTTAATTCAGCAAACTCGAAACCCAAACAAACCTGCAAATTGCACAAAGAAGCAAAATTCAACCCAAATTAACCGTTAATTCAACAAACAATTAAGAATTACCTATTAAATTTAGGAATACAAGGTGTAGAAATATATACAATGATAATTTAAGGAGAGATTAACGAAATGATTTTGTATTATGAGTTAATGAAATGAATTTACAATGGGTTTAATTTATAGAGATATCTAAAATTCCAAAAGTAATCATACTCATTGATATCCAACGGTCCGTTGATCATGACCGTTGGATCTAACTACTTCACTAATTAACTATTTCTAACATCCCCCCGCAAGCTAAGGTGGGGCTTGAACTTGAACCACCGTCAGCTTGGTTCGTAACAACGTAAATCGTCAGAGAAGTAGATGAACCACTGTCACCCTCGAATCCAGAGATGGGCACAAAAGCGATCTTCTCAAGATTATATCCGACCTCCAGAATTAGAGTTTTGGTCACTGAGATCTTTGCTCAGGTTTTTGTACCGATTTTTGGTACCGGTACATTTTGGTCACTGAGATCTACCTCAGGTCTTGGTACCGGTTCTTTGGCAACCCTTCACTCTCATGGCGACAACACAACCATGAATCGCAAGCCAATCGCCATTCGAAATCGCCCAATATCTCCTCTTAAATCTCCTCTCAAATCTTCTCTCAAATACTTCTTGATTCGATTCGATAACAAATTCTTTTTCACCAATTTGATTAGACCTCGAGTTCTTCAATTCAATCCACACCAGATTCGTCATGCTCGTTTCGAATGGAGATTTTCTTCATCCTGAGAGAATTTCAGTTGTGGAAACCACGGTGATAAACCCTGACGAGCAAGACGACTCCGACGACAATTCAGAAGGTGAATTCGAATTCCCATCTCTGATCAAAGACTCTTCGATTTCGATCCACAAATCAATCTACCCGGTCTTCGGTCGCCCGTTCGGTCCTTCCTCTTCTTCAGTCTTGCCGGAATCGCATTCCACAGTCAGCGTCCCTCTCCGCGATGATGATCCAAGAACGGAACTCATCCATCGGATCAACCTCAACCGCATCATAATCAAACAGAGATCTGGAAGGCGTATCGCGGGACAGCTACTGTGTATGGACACCAGGATCGGCACTTGCGTTAGGGTTAGGGTTTTTCTGCATTTCCGCCATCGAGTTGCAGATCGGTTTGAAGAACTACGACCCTCAAAAGGACAAGCGTTTCAGTGGATCTGTGAAGCTTGTTCACATTCCTCGCCCCAAAATGAAGGTCTGCATGCTCGGAGATGCTCAGCATGTCGAAGAGGCTCATAACTGTGCTTTGGAGTTGTTTTTTTTTTTTTTTTTTTTAAGTTAGTTTTCTGATTCCGGATTTCTTGTACCGGTTTGGGTGGGATTTGAAGATCCGAATTTTCTTGTACCGGATTTCCAGAAAATCCGAATAAGAAAGCCGGGAAAGACTATTCAGACTGTGTTCCAAAACCAGAAAATAAGGTTGATATTCATATCTTGGTTCTCTAAGAATCCGGAATTCTAAATCTTCTACAAACCAGATTTTTTTTTTTTTAGCGTTTGCTAATCAGAAAATATTTATTTTTAGAAGAAGGTTATTTGGGAGAAAATGAGGTTAATTGAGAAGGTTATTTTTGAGCGTTTGCTCGAAGAGGTTATATAAAATATTCTAGAATTATGGGGTTATTTGAGAAAGTTATTTTTGAACGTTTCCTCGAAGAGGTTATATAAAATATTCTAGAATTATGGGGTTATTTGAGAAGGTTATTTTTTAGCGTTGCTCGAAGAGATTATATACAAATTATTCTAGAATTATGGGGTTATTTGTATGAAAGAAAGTCAAGAAAGTAGGTTAATTGAGAAGGTGATACAAGTTTTTTTTTTGTGGTTTGCTCGAAAGAAATTCAAGAAAAATCACGAAGAATAGGCGAAATTTATATCAAAAAAAAAAGGCTCAAGAAATTTGATAAAGAAGAGAGAAAAACTTGATTAAAACCTCAAATCTTGTAATTGGAAGTTTGGATGTACCGGTACGGATATGGTACCGGTCAATTTGAACTAGACCGTTGTCTTCTTCACACGTTCTTCCATCTTCTTGAGACTTTGAGAATCGAAAAATCGAAAGAAAAATTTCGGCGTTTGCCTTCAAGCTTCTCATTCTCGTGTTAACTCTCACTTTCTTGTATCTTCTTGAGGATCTTGGCGTTTGCCTAATGCTCTTGATACCATGTAGAAATATATACAATGATAATTTAAGGAGAGATTAACGAAATGATTTTGTATTATGAGTTAATGAAATGAATTTACAATGGGTTTAATTTATAGAGATATCTAAAATTCCAAAAGTAATCATACTCATTGATATCCAACGGTCCGTTGATCATGACCGTTGGATCTAACTACTTCACTAATTAACTATTTCTAACACAAGGGAAGAAAACCTAGTTTCTTCGTCATTAATGGAGAAAACCTAGTTTTTTGTCTACTAATGGAGAAACCCTAACCTCTTCGTGAGTAATGGAGAAACCCTAGCCTTCTTCATGCTGGAACAAATCTCTCGGATGACGTTTTCGAGGAAGAGACGTTGCTTCTAGACACGATTCTGGAACAAACCCTAGCATGAGCGATGAGGAAGTTTTTGAGCTGCTTCTTCTAGAACACGATTTACCCTGGAGAAGAAATGATGCTTCTTGTAGAAAACAACTGAGCAGAGAGCAAACTTCATGGTCGCCTAGGTCGAGTTTCTTGGACGTAATTCTTCCACGAAACGAGAGAGAGATACGACGGGAGAGAGAAATGACGGGTTATGAGTGACAAACGATGGGAGAGAGAAGAAACGACCGGAGGAGAGGAAAATCTCATGAGGGGTGCTACTTGTACACAAAAAATATCCCCTTCGCATTAAATGGTAATGCAGGTGTTTTTTTTGGAAGAGAGCTAGCAAATCCTCTTGCATTAACAAGTTGACGACATGCTGATTCAATTTAATTGAATCTCCTCTACTTGCGAAAACAATTCATTCTCAATTAGAAGAACATTTTCCACTCTCTAGGGGTGTACACAAAAATTTCTGCGGGTCAACCCGTTTTTGCGGGTTTCGAAATTGTTGAGTTGGGACCCGGACCGACCCTTTTTTGCGGGTCGGATTACGGCAAATTTAAAATTCGAATTAACCCAACCCGACCCATATACTATCAAATTTTCATTTAATTAAAGAAAACTTATTCATATCTCTAATAACTTAAAAATTAATTATCACATTTATTCTCTGCAATAGTTTTAACATAAACTAGACTTATTTTTCTTTCACTTCAATTAACAATCCACTTAAGACACAACCTCAAATCCACTAAATTACTAGCCACAATTCGAGAATATATCACAATAGTCAATAACATGATGAAATCCTTTATGTTATTTCTATCACGTTGGAAGTATATCAAGTTGCAATAAACAAACCAACAACATAAATTTTTTTCATGAGACTCAAACAGAGTGGAATGTGGCGATTTCTTCATGAGACTCAAAACTAGATTTATTTTTCAATTGTGATTCATGTGTTTGTTAAAATAATTGGGATTATTTAATAAAAAAAATATAGTTCTAATTGGATATATATATATATATATATATTTTGAACATATGAATAATTGAATACATATTTCTATAGTATATACTCGTCAAAAAAAAACCGGCTATCCCGTTCAACCCGTCCAACCCGATTATGTTGGGTTTCGAAATTTTTATATGTATCATGGGTTGGGATGAGTTGGAAAAATAGAAATCCGTTCTACGTGGCTTGGAAAAATAGAAATTTTTATATGTATCACTCTCTCTAAAGTTATTAGAGCATTCTTTTCACACAACTTAATCTCATATAATCTTAAATCCTCTCACGGATCTACCAATGACGACTTTCGACCATACACCACTTATCCTCAAAATCACAACTAGTAAGATTTCTAAGAAAAAGACTTTCAAATTTAAAAGATACTGGTTAATCCTCTACAATTGCACCTTCTAAAGTTGCACCTCATGATGTTGGATCGGATGTGGCAATCCCATCTAATAATCCCACTTTGAGTGATTCAAATGCAAGGGTTAATGACTTACTACGTCAAGGATTGCAAATAATAGCCTCATGCAACAATAACAATAGTGAATCTGATGAATATCATCCCAAAAAAAGGCCACGTAAAAAAGGCATATCATCATCAGATGATTCCATACACTCCACTTCTTCCAATGGTATTAACATACATCTCTCTACTCTTATTAAATCAAAAAAGAAAAAAAGAAAACTCTTGGGCCGCATTAAAAAGCCCAGCAGGTCCATCTCTTCAAAAAAACAAATCAAGAAGGGCCTAGCACCCTTATGTGATAAAAAAAATCTGGATAAGGCTTTAATAGTCCACCCTATCATCTCAAGTAAAAAATGCAACGAACAAAATGCAAATTCTGAAAAGAAGTCCAAAATAAAGAAAAATAAAAATAAAAATAGTAAATCTATTTTAAGTAATAATGTCATTAGCGAGCTTGAAACTCAAAGCTTAAACATCACTCCACTAAATCATGAAACTATTGAGGATATTAGATCATCACTCGGTCTTACTAGCAAACCGAACACTTTGACTAATGATTTCAAGCCTAAATCAATCCTTAAAAAATCAATTACCATAATTGAAGCCGTAAATATTGAATCTCACGGCTAGGGACTCGGCCGAGTTTGCTTCACACGGACTAGGCAACTAGACGCTATCTTAGACCGCCTTTTCTTTCTCTTTCTCTTTTATCTTAGTTTATTGTTATGATGTCTACGAATATGTTATCACACCCTTTTTCTTTAGTTTCATGGAATGTTAGAGGTTTAGGCTCTAATGATAAACGTAACCTTGTACGTGAATCACTACGAACTTCAAATTGCGATTTTGCTTGCCTCCAAGAAACAAAATTGCAAAACCCAAGTTCTTTCTTGCTTAAATCTCTTTTGCCTAACAAATTGCCTAATTTCCAATGGGCTCCCTCTTGCGGCTCAAAAGGAGGCCTTGTGACGGCTTGGTCCAAAAAATTTACCTTACTTTCTCAATTCTCCACCAAATTCTCTCTCAACACCATCCTCTTTTCTACCTCTGGCTTCAAATTCTTGCTCTCCAATATTTATGGTCCAACGAATCCGACCCTAAAACAAGAATTTTTGGAGGACCTCTCGAACATCAACACAAACAACGAACCATGGATTCTAATTGGGGACTTTAACCTACTTAGATCCCCCAATGACACCACGGCTCAAAATCCAAATCTAAGACTAATTTTGGATTTCAACTCTGTCATTGACGACATAAATCTCCTTGAACTCCCACTTATGGGGCGTCATTACACGTGGTCCAACAAAAGGGCTCTCCCGACTTTGTCTAAACTAGATAGAGCCTTCATCTCTCAGGAGCTCGCTACTCATCACATCTCCTCCTCGCTAAGCGATCTCCCAATGACCACGTCGGATCACACACCAATAATCTTAAAAATAAAAAAGGTTGCCTCGTCAACCAAGAGACCTTTCAAATTTGAGAGATATTGGCTTAAATACGATGAGTTGGGTACTATCCTGCACCCAATTTGGACTGGACCAACAACCGGCTCAAACCCGGGGATACCGTCCTTCGTAGAGAAAATGAAATCCACAAAACATTGCATATGTAAATGGGCAAATGAAAAATTCAAAAACACCAATCCAATCCTTTCAACGGCAAAGGATGTATTGCAATCATTAGATCGGTCGGAAGAACATAGATCCCTCTCTTCAAAAGAGTTCTCCCTTAGGATCGAACTAAGAGAGCGTATCTTTGAAATCTCATCTCTACATGAACAAAAATGGCAACAACGTTCATCCAACACGTGGCTAAAACTAGGAGATAATAACACATCCTACTTCCACAAATTGGCTTCCTTCCAACAATTTCAAAACAACATTTCCACAATCAGTATCAATGATACAATGATAAGTGACCCTAAACTAATCCTTCAACACTTCTCAAATTTCTATAAAGATCTTTTGGGTACTTGTCCCCCAATCTCTCCCTTCCCGACCTCTACAATGCTTGCGAAAATCTTCGCAACCTCACCATCCGTACCCCTACACAAACTCGGTACTCCTTTCACGGAGGACGACACAAAACAAACAGTTATGTCTCTTGCTAAAGGCAAATCAGTTGGACCGGACGGATTCTCATCCGAATTCTTCCAACAATTCTGGCCCATCATGCAAAACGAAATTGTTTCTATCATTCATCAGTTTTGCAATAACGTCCTACCATTGAACGAGCTACGCAAGATAAACTTTGCGGATATCACCCTAATCCCTAAAAAACAAGACGCTGTACAACTAAAGGACTTCCGACCTATCAGCATCATTACTCCCATTTCGAAGATCATATCTAAACTATTATCCCTTAGGCTACAAGAAGCCATTCCGGATCTTATATCCAACAAACAAGCAGCTTTCATACGCAAAAGGTCAATCTCTGAAATGTTCATCTCGACAAGGGAAGTACTATCACACCTACACAAGCATAAAATCCCGTCCATTATGTTAAAGATTGACTTTCACAAAGCTTTTGACACAGTTTCTTGGGACTACATGTATAACCTTCTGCACACCAGGGGTTTTCCGAGTAACTGGATTTGTTGGATCCAAAACCTCACTCAATCATCCACCTCTCGGATAAAAATTAAGGGAGTTAGAGGTCCAAGCTTTCCACACCATCGCGGTTTAAGGCAAGGCGATCCCCTTTCACCGCTTCTTTTTGATATAATAGTGGACTCCCTACAAAATCTACTAATTGCACTTAACCCTCTTTTCTCCTCCCCCATCACAATGGCCCCAAAAGCAATGCAGTATGCTGATGATACGGTATTGTTCATTGAAGCACACCCTACCAACCTTAAAATAATCTCTTATGCACTTGATATCTTTGCCCAAATATCGGGCCTCAGCGTCAATTGGTCTAAGACTTCCTTTGTTCCAATAGCAATACCAACACACTTGCACCAAACGATCAAGGATATCCTCAAGTGCTCCCAATCGTCTCTCCCAATCACCTATCTAGGTGTTCCCCTCTCTATCAGGAAGCCAAGAAAAATCACATTCCTACCTCTCATAAACAAATTAGAAGTAAGCTATCTTCTTGGAAAGCCATTTCCCTATCTGCAGGGGGTCGCCTGACTCTTATAAAAAGCGTACTAAATGCAATGCCAATCCACTACATGCAAGTACTACGCTTGCCGCAATGGGTCATCAAAGAACTAAACTCAATTTCCCGGGCTTTTCTCTGGAAAGGGTCAAATAAATGTCTAGGAGGTCATTGCTTGGTTAACTGGGACAAAGTCTCGCTTCCAAAGAACAACGGGGGACTGGGAATCCCTGATCTCAACATCCAAAACCAAACACTTCTTCTCAAATGGATCTTCAAGTTAGACAACGACCAACAGTCCCTTTGGGCTGAAACGATTAGGGATCTCTACAGTTCCACAAGCATTCAATCGATGGTCAATGACAACCCTTCGTCATGTTCTTTCTTCATTAAGGATCTATCCCGGATTCTACCATTGTACTCTTCTTTCAAGAAAGCATACGATGTAGATGATCCAAATAAACCGATGCCAAAAGCGAGCTCACTATACTCGACTTTTGTCAATCCAGGAATAGCTTGTCCCTGGAATACTGCTCTCTTCAAGGCAAAAGCACCTTTAAAGGTGAAATTCTTTGGCTGGTTGGTCCTACTCTCAAGGATTCAAACAAGCGACAACCTTCAAAAAAAAGGATGGCCGAACAACTTTCTTTGCCCTCTATGCAAAAATGAACCCGAAACGACACATCACCTGATGTTCGAGTGCCCTTTCACAAAGCAGGTATGGCAAAACATCTCAACCCAACTCGGAATAGCCCCCTTGGGAACCGGGGTGTCTAGAGACTTTTGGGAAGATAAAGCGAGCGATCCTCTGAGGAAAACTTCCTGGCTCGCGACCACCTGGAACTTATGGAAGGCAAGAAACGACGAAATCTTCAATAACAAGAGAGCTTCTCTACCTTTACTGACGACCTTGGCAATCCAGGATGCACGGCGATGGACAGCATGCTGCGAGTAATCGGCATGCAATTTTAGGTCGCCTAAATACCTTTGTAATTTAGTACATTAGGTTTATTTATCTCGACCTTGTGAGATAGCTGGATAGGAGTTTTTTACACTTCTCATTTACGCTATTGTATGTAAACTATGATAATTCATTTAATGATATTTGAGATGTCGACTATTGGTCGTCTCTCCTTCAAAAAAAAAAAAAAAAAGATACTGGTTAAAAGTTTAATGAAATAAAAGCTATTATCTCAAACATATGATCTTCCGAACCAAGTATCTTACAATTCGATTCTACACAAATTATCTACTACAAAAAAGAGCTTTCTGAATTGGCCAATGACAAATTTTGAAACACACAATTGGATTATCAAGTTGTATAGAACTAGTAAGACTCCTTGACATTGCGGAGGAAACTATAAATCTATCCGATCTTGAAAGGCAATTTCGTATTAATCAGGCGAAAAAAATACACGACTTATCTAACTTACAAGAAGAAAATGACAACAACGTACTTCGTACAACTGGTTCAAATTTGAAGATCAATACACTTCCTACTTTCACAAAATAGCCTCTGTCAAGCAACAACATCTCATCCATACAAGTCAACGATGATATCATATCCGATAAATACCAAATCCTAGCTCTTTTCACTAACTACTATCGACTCATTTTATGATCTTGTCCGACTTACTTTCAAACGCCAAACATGGGAACAATAAATTATAATCCCTAGAACAAATGTTGATCTCTCCTCCTTATCCGCATTCTTTAGTGAAGATGAAATTAAATCAACGCCAATGGCAATTTGACTCGATAATTTTCTATAGAATTCAGCCAAAATTTCTGTGACATCTTAGAGACGGAATACCCATATTATTCATATTTCTACCATCACGACTTACATATCCAAAAAATTAATTTTGCGGACATTACATTAATCACGAAAAAAATGATGCAATATTCTTCAAAGACTTTAGACCAATTATCATCAATACCTCCTAACTCATATCCAAATTACTTGCCTCAAGACTATAACCGGTCATGTCTTTTCTCATCGGGCCCCACCAATCAGCATTTATTAAGAAAAGATTCATTGCGACACTCTTCATCTTTACAGTGAAAATATTTACCTATTACCCAAAAAAAAAAAATCCTTCGGTAATAACAAAAGTTGACTTCGAAAAAGTTTTCGACACACTTTCTTGGAACTACTTATTCTTCGCATTCTCCCATAAAGGCATCCCTATCAACTTGATAAAATGTATCAAAAAATTCAAAACTCTATTAACTTCCTCTTCCTCGAGAATAAAAATGAAGAGCCCATTTACTATGTCCTTTAAATTCCCCCCAACATTTTTTATATCATGAATTAGCGATCAATTATCATGACGATTAAAAAAAATATTTCATTAACAATTAATTAATATATAATTAAAGTACATACGTATTAACAACTAATAATTAATATTAATTAATTACTAATGAATGATTCTTTTGCTAATTATCATGATGATTAGTCACTAATTTGTCATATAGGGGTGGAGGGAATTAGAGGGGAATACTAGAATTGTCCAAAAATAATGGGGAAAAGATCAAAGTTTTCATCACAAAAGGAAATTAAGACAAGATGACTAATAAACTTAGTAGCTGATATGCTACAATGCATCCTCCGACTAATAAACTCAACTCTATCGTCTTCGGTTCGGATTACACCACAACTATCCAATATGAGAACGATACCATAATTTTTTATAGAATCACCCTAATAATTTCAAGTTAATCTCACATGTCCTCAACCTATTCTCTGAGCTAACCTGAATTAAAATAAATTGGCTAAATCAACATTCGTCCCCATAGTCAATTAGTCATACCGGACCATCTCCACGAAACGATACACATTATCTTGCAATGCTCACAAACATCACTACCAATTGCATAATTTAGGAATCCCACTATCTATACCTAGAACTAAAAGAATCCAATTCCTACCAGTCTACCACTCATCAAAAAATTACAAAAAGAACTTTCAACTGGAAAGTGAAATACCTATCTTAAGGAGGTCGTTTAATTCTATCTAAAGCAGTTCTCAAATCAAGTTTTTCTTCTTCCTAAATGGTTGATAAACCAAATTAACAAGATAACTAGGACATTCCTTTCCAAGGATTCGGGTAACTCTCTTGGCGATCATTGCCTAGTGAACTAAAAACGTGTGACCCTTTCAAAAAATTCAGAGGACTAGGCCTCATGGACATCATATTAAAAGATAAAAGGAAAATTTTATTATGTCCCTCAAATGTCCTGAATTTTTTTCCACAATAGTAATTCATGATTAATCCAAAAATTAATATTTTGGATTAACGATTAATTCATAATTATTTATTTTTAATTACTTCGAATTAATCATCAATTGATATGAACCTTATTATATATTAAAATTTTAACAATCATGAATTAATCGTTAATTTTAAAATATTAATTTATGGATTAACCATAGATTACTATTGTGGGGGAAATTTTCAAGACATTTGAGGGACACAGTAAATGGCCTCAAAAATAAAACATTAATGCCAAAGTAGATTTGGAGAAGAGGCCATCCTCTATTTTCCCACATCAGCCTCTATATTCTTAATTAATGATTAATTAGTATGATCATTAACAAAAATATATTTTATTAATAATTAATTAATATATAATTAAAATATATATACATTAATTTTTTTAATTAATATCAATTAATTGTCAAACGAATGTATTTTTGTTAATGATAATGCAAATTAATCATTAATTAATGATTAATTGATGATATAGAAGATGTGATAAGAAAATGAGGAGTTATGGTATATTTTCCTTTGAAAAATATCTCTATTATCCTCGACCATTCAACTCATTTTGAACGCAATTGTTATTCAAAACATCAGAACATCATTTATGATTGCCTCCTCTTTCTTCTGAAACATCCAAATAATCCTACCTTTGTTCGAGACTTTCTTTCTATCCTCACCTCACCTTATTAATGAAAAAAAATCCAAAAAAAAAATCGAAAGATCAAAATATACTGTTCAAATTAGAAACATAGATTTTATATTTATTAAAATAAATGTTTTAAATAGCATGTAGCAGTACACAACGTTTTGACATTTAATTTAGCGGTTAGCGTTAACCGGACGATATAGTGCCACTTCACCATTGCAGCGAATTTTGGTCAAACTTATTATTTTTATAATACTATAATATGCATATAAATATAAATATAGCGGCCCAATATTATTAATAAAATAAAAAACCTCACAAACTAACATAAAGTAAAATCATCTCTCACGAAAAATATTATTATTATTACTACTACTACTACTAATTTCTTTTAATAATTGTAATTATAATAATACTAAAAATAGTTGCAGTTGTTGTTATTATCTTATCATTCCTATAATTATTTTTGCACTACTATTATTATTATTATTATTATTATTATTTCATAATAATTATTATTCTTATTGTTATTATTTTCTAATAATAATAATAATATTATTATTATTATTATTTGTACTATCATTATTTTCGTATTCTTGTTATTACTATTGTTATTATTATTATTATTTTTAACATTATTATTATTTATTTATTATTATTATTTATTTATTTATTTATTAATTATTATTATTATTATTATGTTGTTGTTGTTGTTGTTGTTGTTGTTGTTGTTAATATTATTATTTTTTTTTTTTAATCACGCTATAGCATCAGTACGGTCGCTATATTTGAATGATTCATGCTATAGAAGTCCGTTATAACGTTGCATCGGAAAAAAAACACTACATAACTAAATTCCGAAGCAATATAGCGTTTACCTCCAAAAATCATTTATAGGGCCGCTATTTAAAACATTGATCAAAATATATTGTTGAAAATATATTATTTTATTTTCAATTTTAATTATGTTAACATATTGGATTCATCGGTATATTTTGCTAATTTGAAAAATATATATATAAAGAGAATTTTTTTCTTTCTTTCTGAAGTATACAATATTTGTTTTCTTTGGCTTCTTCTGTATTCACTTTTCATCTTCAAAGGATTTATCTTTTCATATCTTTTAGTACATGTAATCTAACTTTTTCATTATTTTTTTCTCCTCATATCAGAGTGATGAACACCACAATCGTTGGTGCAGTCTTAGGCGGAGCCTGCACTTGTGTGGCTGGTTCCGCACTTGTGGTCACAACGAAAGTTGTCGACACCCAGACTCCTGAGTTCAATTGTTATGCCAACTACAAAGAACTGTTTCGCAAATTGAAGTATCCAATGTCTAGGTTGAGAATCCAGAGGGATAGTATATCAAATGACATTAGCGTTAATAAATATCTTGAGATATATAGGCAGACGAAAGAATGGCTCTCGGGCATAAAGAATTTGGAATCGGAGGTGGAGACTCTGAGAAAAAAGATTGGAGAAACAATAGGAATAACAGAAGTGGACAGACGGGTCAAATTAGGAAAAAAGGCAGAAAGATTAATGGAAGAGATTGTTCACTATGAAGGGAAGACTCCTACAACTTTGGGCCGTGTTCCCCCTTCGCAGCCCCCTTCGCTGCCCATTATGACCGCTGCTTTACCATTTGGCTTCTTAGACTTCTTGGGTTATAAGCACGCTTCACGCATTCCGATCTTGGGTTATATGCGGCTCCCTTTACTTGATGAATCCACTTCATCCGATGATCAGCCCACTCCATCCGATTTGTCTTGCGGGCCTCTCGCTATGGCTGCTGGGATTGTCTCATTTGGTATGTACCGTTTGTTTAGATCCAATAATTGAGAATATTTAATTCCAAGTTGGGGATAATTAAAAAATTTATAAAGAATGAGAGAGGTTGTGACAATTTGTTTTATTTTTGTTAAGGAAATATAAACGTATTGAATTATTTTGATTGTGTTATTTTATTAATATTTTAGACAGAATTGAGTATTTGTTATCCATTCATTATTTGATGTTAATAAAAATTAAACTCATGAAAATTTCTTATTTTCTCCATAAAAGAGGTGTTAGGAAAGAAATCCTCTCTTCCCGTTACTGTCGGGGCCTGTTCTTGACACCGCAAACATTACAATATGCATATCGCCAGCACCGACGTACTCCATCGCCAGCATTGCCGTATCGAAACCCTAAACGTCTATAGCCGGCACTTTCGTACTCGAGTCTAAAAATAACAAAATTAGGTCCAAATCAAATACAGCTTAAAAACTCCTTTGAAAGTGAGAAAGTACTCATATTCGTTCAAAATCAAAGTTAAGAAATAAAATTTTCTGAAATGAAACCATTAATTTGAAAAATATTAGAGACATACCTATTTACGAATCTCTCTCTCTCTCTCTTGTTAGAAGATTAAATGGAGGTGTCCATTGATAATGCAATGGAGATAGTTAACTATCTCCATTGCATTATCAATGGACACCTCCATTTAATCTTCTAACAAAACCCACTAACAACACTATTAACACTAACTAATTTTAGTTAACTATCTCCATTGCATTATCAATGGACACCTCCATTTAATCTTCTAACATCTCTCTCTCTCTCGTGTGAAGATCGGATGTCTCAATGTCTCATCAGTCGAAGAGGAGGTGAGCGAGATTTTTCAGCTATGTCGTCGTCGTCGTACTGAGGGAAAGAAGAACTGACACCATGTGGAGTACCTCACCGCCATGGAAGAAGCAAGGAGAGAGAAGCAGCGCATCATGCGGCTGTTGTCATGGCGTTTCAGTTCGGCATCACGCCCTTTGTTTCGCGGCTAGGGTTTCAATCCTTTTTTCTTCCTTTTTTGTGGGTTTTGTGGGTCGCAGAAATGAGCGGAGAGAGAAGGAGTAATAACATGCAAGATTGAAATATTAATGTGTAAAATTGGCTCAAATAGTCCATGTGATTATAGCATAAAATGGTCCAGATAAACCATGTCCAAGAAACAATCGACGATCTTGATGTATGTAGAAATATTTGAGTTAAATCGGATGGCTGATAATGTTCTCATGACGGGGCATCATTTCGGAGCTGCATTTTCCTTAAAATTATATATATTATTAATAATAATAATTATTATTATTAATATGGGCAAGATCATTTGCTTGGGCTACAGATCTGTTAATCACATTTATCATCATAATAGTAACACACTAATTTCATAGGACTAATACAGGAAAAGGTACTGATAGAAATACAAAAGACAACACAGCTAAAAAATGCAAGAAACAATTAATTCTAGTAAGGCTTCCTAATAAGAAAATGAAATGATCAATACATAATGATTTACGAACGAATATCAACACACGTAACATGATACAAAGTAGAAAGAATAGAGAAAACATAACTAATTTTCGATAACCTCGGACTTTCCCAAAACTTTTTAGTAATCCGTCGACTTATGAAACATAAGAAAGTCAAATTAATTCAATTAGGCGCCTTGAAGAATTATGTTTAGCAATAAGAAGATCCTTCATGTTTCAAAATGTACACACATAGAATTTCTTATTGGGCGAAATTCGACCGAAGAGGCTTTTGCTAACTTGGAAGAGCTATATCTCAGAAGCTTACAAGAATTAAAGGGAATTTGTAGATTCTGTTTAGCACTATTCTTTCAAATCACTCGCAAGATTCACATAGCCTATTGTAAAAGCATGTTAAATGTAATTCCAATAGGGGTTTTTGTAAATCTGAAGGATCTAAAGTATTCAAGGTTGCAGTGAATTGAAATGTGTATCCAATATTTCATGCAAGTGATATCACTGGATTTAAATATTTGGAAAAACTTATGGTATCCGATAATGATAATTTGGAGGAAATAATTTAGCATGGCTCTGTTTCTTAGACGAGAATGCATTTCCTAGAATGATGGAATTAAGAATTTTGCGTGTACCAAAATTGAAACATTTTTATAAAGTAGGAGACGACATTAAAATTTTCTCTTTCCATTGCTCAAGAAACCCAAATTAGGGGTATGTGGAGATCTTGAGATGCTTCCAATTGGATCTGACAGTGTGCCTCAACTGCAAAGGATAGAATTAATGAAGCAGAACGATGAGAACTGGTACGGACGCTTGAACTGGGATAACGCGGCCACCTCTTCACGTTTTCAAACTTTGTAAGACTTTTTTCTAAAATTTACCTATCTCAAAATAAACCAAACTTTTAGTTGGTAGCAGTATTGTTGTATAGGGTTTAGGGTTTGTATCGATAATTCGTACGAAAATATTTTTTTTTAAGAAAAAAAAATATTAAAAATATCCTTGTTTACAATATTTTCGTACGAAAATATTAGTAGGTGAGAACATTCTCATGTCATTTGCAAAAATATCCTTGTTTACAATATTATTTAATATTTGAAATATTTTTTATCTATTTGTAAATTAAAAAAATATATAAAATTATTAGATAATATAAGTAGCTACATCATATAATTTAACATATACTTGATTATCAACTTATTCCTTTTAGGCCTCAAACCAATTATGCCCAATTTCATTTCATGTTTTCTTGTGTTACTAATACAATAATACTTCAATTTCTTGAGCAGTATTTTTTTAGCAGTGTATAATGTATATGATGGGGCAAAACTGGAGAGATACGAGGTTACATTTTGAAAGTGATGATAATAAAGCAATTCAATTCAACTCGCTGCATAACTTGCCTCATTCAATGTTCATTTGTAAAAATTTGTGTTTGTGAATATTTATCGAATAAGTTGTTGGGTTTATTATATTTTTTTGGGCGTGACAACAAAATTTATGTTCTATTTTGTCTTCTTGATTTTAAGTACTTCATTGGGGGATTGGATTGATTGTTTGCAATTTAAAGAAGAATCGGAAAATAGTTTTGAACTTCACTTTTGTTTGGTCTTGTGTGCATAATTTTTTGAGATATACTCGTAATTTGTAATATGGGGGTTTTCTAGGTATTAATTAAAACATGAGTTAAAATAAATAAATATCCAAGTCACGATAAAAATTAAATCTATGCACGTCGTACACAACACATTTAAAAATTATAAAAATCTTAAAAACCAAACTACATACTATTTATGCATCTAAATTGCCTACTATAGTTAACACCACATCGCAAATTAATATCAACCTTCTTCTTGTGAACTCTCGACAAACTTTTTCGCCTTTTTTGACTTTTTCCCTTCAGGAGTAGCACCCTTCTTTTTAATACCCTTCCCCGAATTAGCTTTCCTTTTCCCTTTTCGATCCACCATACCACTTCCATCCAAATTAGCACATTCTTGCGTCTCCGCTTCGAAATCCTGTATATTCGTACCGTCTCCTAAAAGTCTCACGAAAAAAGGATTCTCGCCAGTATGGCACACTAAATCTCTCCCGTATTTTGGTTTCTCCAAATGCACTTTTCCACCATTAACCTAAAAAACTTGTTTTGAATATTTGATGTTTTGAGGGGTATAGTTGTAATTTAGCATACCAACTGTAAAAGGGCGGAAAAGGTACGAGCCACCTCGTGCTTAGGTTGTCTATTTACTACGCCAGCAAAGGACATTCTGTAATTTGTATTTTGTGCTTTCGAAGATAATGTATTTTTTATGTTCTCTCCGTATAAATGTATATCGAATGGCCCGTGTCCATCCTAACAAAAATACATTTATGATCAGTAAATAATTAAATGATATGATATAATATAATTGAAAAGTATAAAATGTATATACTTGTTCTTCTAAAGCATATTCGATTCGATCTTTCCAACTCGAAACCCTAGATGCGATTTCAGATTGCTTTTCAGAATCCATTACGCTAGAAAGAAGTTTATCCTGTTTCAATAATAAAAATATTTATCTTAAAACCGATAATTTATTATATAATTACCTAAGATTAAATTTTGTTTATAGAAAAAATATATACTAGATGTGAACGGCATAAATCCTCCAAGTTATCGCGTGAATGAAAATTCTCTTCTTGAGTACTATTCGCATCATTAATTCCACTCTCCTACAAAAAAAAAAATATGTATATTATTAATTAATTGATTAATTAATTAATCAACGACTAAAATGTAAATTAACCACCTTTTCAGGGTATGGTGGTAAATCAGCATCCATATTGTCGAACATATTGTTTGCCATGTCAGCATCTCCCATATCAAAGTCATTATTTTCGTCAAAGTGTTCTTCGTGATTATCGTTATTATTATAACCAAACGAACCAAAAAATCGATTATTTTCTTCTTCTTCTTCAATTATGAGCGATTTCAGAAGCTACATTTTTTTAAAAAAAAAATAACTTGTATTGTTTTTCATAAAATTCATTTGACTGTTAATTTTACATACCTTTTCGAGAGGAGGTGGAGATTCTGAAGAAGTGCAGGGTCTTTCTCGCAAATTTACATTCGGTTCAAATTTTGCAAGTGGGAATTGAGATGCTAGAGTACATCTCTTTGTGGTAAAGTTTATCGGTCTTGGATAATTTTGTACTGTTCCAACAAAACAGAATATATTATATTATTAATATATATATGGTTTAATAAATTAAAAAATAAAATAACAGAGTATACATTTTTTAAAAGGTTTTATTCGCAATGAACCAGGTTCGTGTGGATTCAAAGGTTTCCACGGGTTGTTAGCTTCCGAATCCGAGTCCGAATCTGAAGCTTCCACAAAACAATCGAAACTCGGTTCGTTTTGGGGACCCATATCAAAATCCCCCTCGCCAAAATTATCATTATTCAAATTATCACCATTTCCGAATTCAAATTCCCCCTCTATATTCTGATTTTGACCCAAATCATCTTGATTTTCGGTATTAACCTTGCGAGCTGACTTTCGAGGCGTGGGTGATTTGAAACCGCTTCGATATTTTTTTGACCTAATTGAAGTTCCTCGATTATTATTCTCATCGATTTCTTTTTCTTGCATGACATCGTTAATGAATCCTGCGTCACAAGGATCCAATAACAAAAAATCCTTGAAAAATTCGCAAGTGGCCAACTGTTCAAAAAAAAGAAAAAAAAAAGTCAGATCAAATTATATATAATTTGAAATTCAATTTTTTTTTGTACCAAGTATGATTCGATTTCATCAGCGCCAGTTGTATCGAGACAATCACCTTCCATAACGATTAAATTAGCTGGAGGTTTAACAGGTTTTTTCCAAGATTCTTTTTCGTGTGCAATGTCCAAATTAGCCTTGGGATCCGCTGAATAAATAAATAATAACAATGATGATAAGATAAAACGAAGATGATATAAATGCAGGGACCAAATTGAAAAATGTTGTGTTACCTGGTACATCGTCTAAACCTAGAAACTCTCCTTCTTCTTCATTTGCATTTTGATCCGATCTTTTTCTAGTTGGTTGATTTGGATCCTCGATTTCTTGTTGGTCTTCTTCTTCTTGTTGCCTGAAGTGTTATATTTGAAGATTATCAATTTATCAGGGTTGTAATTGAAAAAAGGACCGAAATTGAAAGAATTAAGAGACGAACCTCTTTTGAGAAAGGAATTCGAGAGTGCGAATAACTAGTGTGTATAAATACTCTACTTTTTTGCTGTATACTTGTACAGATCCTTGTATTAACAATGCAGCTGCAATTAATCACCAAAGAGTATTAATGGCAAATATTTGAATAAATTGGGTTTCATCACGACTTTACACAGTAAATCGTGCAGATTGAAAATTTAAGGGTTACGGCTTACCAATACCCATCTTTTCAAGGGGGTATCCACAATTTAACCTTTGCTAGGGTTTAGATTTTAGAAATTGCAAACTTACCTTCAGCAAAATTAACTGAGTGACGAACTTGCTCCTGCTCAGAAGATGTCATTGTACCCGAACAAATCAACACTAAATATTCTTCCAACTTTTTCGCGAGATCCACTTCGAAATTCGACTGCATATCCCTTCCAGGCTGAATCAACTCAATCCGTACCGCAGATCCGCCGCCGCCAACCCCGGCGGATCCTCCTCCTCCGGCAAACTCATCTCCGTCTCCGCTCATCGTAGTAGAGAGATGCAGGATTTCTAGAGAGAGAGAGACTGTTTTGTTTTTCGGGTTTCCCGCTCAAAACAATCGAGAGAGATGGAAAGGAATTGTCGAAATTGTAATCCCGATTCTATTAAAGCCGAAATTCAAACTTTGCTAGGAGTCCGGGATTACCACAAGTCGAGATTTGGATCTCACTCGAGTCGAGATAGGAAATTCAAATTTCAGATTACCAATAATCGGAAATTAAAATCCCGGAATACTACCCCCCAAGCCCGGATTACTTGTAACCCCGGATTTTAAATCTCATATTTATACAATCCGGATTTGAAATGCTTGACTACAAATCAAGATCTGAAAATCTCAGTTTGCTTTCATTTCATTGCAACACGAGATTTGACATGGAGGATTTCTACCTGACAATACCGTATGGATTGATCGTGCTCGCCGGCGGGATCGTCGGCTATCTGAAGCAGAAAAGCACCGCGTCTTTGGCTGCCGGCGTCGGATTCGGTGGTCTCTTGCTCGCTGCCGGATTTTCTAGCCTCAGAGCCTACCAGTCCCATTCTCTTTCCTACTTTGCTCTCACTCTTGAGACTGGTAATGAAGCTTTTCTCAATTGCAATCTCAACTCTTTTGTGTTCTTTTGTTAGTTTCCTGGCTTTTCATCCAATTTCAAGCTTTGACTTTGGTATAATGAGGTTCCACAATTAGCTTATTTCCAAAGTTTAGCCCCAATTTATCCAAATTGTCTCAATTTGGCCGGTTTGCATAATTTTTAGCTCCCCTAGCTTCTTAAATTATAGAATTGAATAAAAAACAAAATCAATCAAAAGCAAATTAAAAGAACATAAACAAAATTCGAATCACCGTTAATTTTGAAAAATACATGAATAGTTTGTGCATCGGTGTTGATGGCGATGATGGGATGGAGATACGTCAAAAGCCGCAAGATCATGCCAGCTGGATTCGTTGCGAGTCTCAGGTTCTTTTTTCATTTCTTGTTTCAATTTCATTACTTAAATCTTCTTCTTAGACAAATCAATATTAAAAAAAACCAACAGTATATTATAAATTGAATTTGGTTCTTTTTACGATATATTTTTGTATGATTTGTAGTGCAATCATGCTGGCATTTTATGTATACAAGATTTCTACTCGAGGAAGTAGCCTCTATAAGCCAGTTCAGGACGAATGAATTTACCTTCTCGTGTTAATATTTGTCTTCAGACAATATGTATACTTTGTTGCTTAATGTTAATAATGATCATACTTGTTCTTTTCTAAGCATGATTGTTTCTTTGATTGCAATCTTGATGTTATACTCTATTTAATCAACTACAAATATTCTTGAAGGGATGGTTGATTTGATTAAAAAAACAATTAAAATAATCGAAAATCGAAAATGTAGCACAACAAACAATGATTGTTGACAATATACAAATAACTTCATTAAAAGAAAACCATGATTCGAAATCCACATATCCATTATCAAAAACAAGAAAATCAAGCCAAAAGAAAAGATCTAGCTACGAAAACAAACAAACAAGTTATAAGTTAATAATAATATGCATGGTAAAATCATCACAAAAGGGATCAAATAAAGCAAAAAAGAAAAAGAAAGAACAAAAAATCAATTAAAGAGTTGATGCAAATTGATCCCCCATGAAGAAGCAAGCTGAGCCATGATCTCATCTGGAGTCGCACCTTCCCAATCTTCCGGGATTTCATTTCCAGGAATCTCATTCAGGTTTAATAAAATTTCCCTCTTTCCTTCATTTGGAATCCCAAGAAAATCCCCTCCATTCTCCGAAACCAGCTCAGACAACTACAAAATAAAAAATACAATCAATAACTGCCCAAAAAATAAACTATTTTATTTTCCTAACTATTATTATACATGACACTTGTTAATCATATACTTGCATAAACTTTGTTAGGAGAGAGAGAGAGAGAGAGAGAGAAAGAAATAGTTTCTTTTTTTGTTGTTTTTGGTGTGAAACAAAAAGCAAGTACATGATAAAACAAATATCACCTTTTAAAAAAAAATCGTTTTATTCTTCTCCCTTCGGTTCTCTTACCTCGTCCAAACCCAACGAAAACCCTGGATTCTGTCCACCAATAATTCCAACAAAACAAAATAAAATCTCTCCCAAAATTTAATCACTAAAATCCAAAAAAAATCCTCGTCATACCTGTTGAAGCCACGAAAGGGCGATATCGAAATAACTCTCCTCCATCAACAGCTGTCCAACCGCATGCATGACCTCGTTTGCCACCTCAGCAGTCAACTGGTCAACCACGGGTCCCGTCTGTTCCATCAATTTCACCAACAGATACGCGTCTCCCGTTTCGAGTACTTCCCCGTATGCTCTGTCCACGTCACCCACGTGCAATGCGTCCATGGACCGGGTCCACGCTTCCCACATCGGTCCTTTATCCTGGGCACCCGGTCCGCCAGTTTCCTCCTCGTCCAACATCGCTTCTCTTTCTATAACGGGTAAACGGGTCAACCCGTTATCGTCTCCGCCCGCAACCCGTATAGCTTCTAATGTAGCTTCGTCTTTTGACGCTTGCCATGCTGACCTGGCAGACGGGCCTTCGCCGAGTCTGAACCCTAACGAGCTCTTTTCCCATCCTCTTCTATTCCCTCCTCCTCCTCCGTTCATCGTACCGATCGTACCGGTCAAGCCTCTTCGGTTCCCCATCGAAGCGGATCTGGAGTAGCCGAAGCGGTCCCATTCGTCAGACTCGGGACGCCAAGGTTGGTCCGCCATGAACCGGGGGTATTTAGGAGCTGCGGAGAAATCGTGGTATCCGTTGAATTTGTTGGGGGGTTCGAAGGAGCGAATGGAGCCTCCATTTCCAGAGCGTCGGGTCGACGAAATGGAGAGGTCTCGTGCCATGTTTTCTACTATTCTTTCCAAACCTCTCACTCTGTTCTCTAGAGTCACCATGCTGTCGTGGGACCCTCCCATAAAATCCTAAAAATTTCAAAAAGGGACAAAAATTATTAAATAATAATTTTCAGAAAAAGACGAAATCAGTTAAATGATATAAAACAAACCTGTAACATGCTCATGAGACTAGCTTGTTGTCTCTCCAAATGAGCCAGTTGTCTCTGAATAGGCATCCAATTTTTATTATTATTGTTGTTACCATTATTATTACCAAAATACCCTTCGGCGGTACCCGCTCGACTATTCAAACTGGTACTGGCACCAGCAGTCTCCACTCTAGTGGCATTTTGGTAATTATTAAAACTCTGCAGATCCTCTCCATCACTCCCCCCTTTGAACTTCATACCAAACCCCCCCCTCGATCCCCAAACTTTCTTCTCAGGGACATTTTGGTAATTATCCCCAAAATTATTATCATTCCCTTCTAGGTTCGCCTCATTCTCTTCATTTTTGTCCGTTTCCTCGGGCTGAAGTTGAGGAGCGATTTGACTATTTTGCCCCTTGCGAGGTGGTGCGACTACTTCCACGGGTAAATCCTCCATTTCTTTTTCGGGGTGTTCGAGTTTTTGAAAAAATTCAGTGTTTAATTCAGGAGCTTTTTTCTTGAGTAAAAACGAAGCTTTTTCAAGCAAACTGCCTCGTGTTCTCGTACTCGACTCGCTGTTCGTTGGAGACGTGCATCTGGAATTTTCTTTCCCGGTTTCTAAGTTCCGGCTTTTGGGAGTCTGAATCCCGGTTTTCTCCTCTGGCTCTTTTGGATCTTCAACAACGGCAGTTTGTTGTTCCCCAGACATTTTCTTCCATTGTTGAAGAGCTTCGGCCATGCTGTCTCGTACCGGTTTGACCTGCGGTACCGAAACATGGATCAGCAAATTAAGTCTCAGTTTTTAAATTAATGAAATTAGGGTTTTGACCTTATCGAAACGGCAAGATTCGAGGGCAGAGAGAGTGGGGGCCGCTCCATCGCCGATCAAATGAGCCGAATGAGAAGATAATACTCCTAGAGTATCTGCTGCGGCTTTTCGAGCGGCCCAATCATTATTTTCGAGGCAATCTCTTGTACTTTGTAGTACTAATTGCATATTTTGAGGACTTATTGCCCCAACCTGAGAAAAAAAAGAGTATTAAAAGTAAATCCCACTGCGAAAAGGGTGAAATTAAGTACCTTTGCGAGGCTGGAAATGACAGATAAAAGTGCGCCTTTTGCGAGAAAACCGTGAACTCCGAGTAATTTACAGATCCGTGGACAATGTTTCTGAAATAACGGGCTGGGGTTTACGCCATTTACAGCTCCCGAACAGTCGACGACTTTAGCAAGACACATGGCTGCGCCGGCCTGAGCTGCCTTGCTTGTCTCGGACATTACTTCCATTAATGGTTTTACGAAGGAGCTTGCAGTAGCTTCGTTCATGATGTAGATTGAGGCTAAAGTTCCACACACATCTCTGCAAGTGTCTCTCACTGAGGAATCTGAGGATGGATCTTTCAATCTTCTTGTAATGTGGTTCAAAATTTTGGGTAAATGGGTAGCAGAGGGCTCAGGATGGGTCGTACAGAGTAAAGATAGCAACTTTAAGGACTCGCGCCGGAGAATCAAAGGTGGGTATTTGCCACTGTTTGACGGGTCCGGCGGAGCTGTTGGCGGGTCATGGGTGAGTGAATTGACTAAAACTGGGATACCGTCAGGGGGTAAACTGCGAATGAGCTTCTCAAGGTCATCAATGGCAATTTGCTGCGTATCTCGGTCTGAAAGCTTGGAGAGAGACGAAAGAACACGTGATTTAAGCTCCACCATGGCGAGATGGGACGATTTCGCCGGATTTGGGGTACTAGGGTTTGGCTTGGTGGGCGATTTCATCGATACGGACTTAGAGAGTGGTCTTGAGAGAGAAGTCGCCATTGGTGGAGCTTGGATCTGGAGGGGAAGGGATGGAGATGGGATTTGGGAAAATGAAAAGGGTTGAAAGAGAAAAAGATTTCAACTTTGCTATAGCAATCGCAATGGTGAAATTTTGTTGTGTTCATATTATCTTTTTGTTTTTGCCCTTTGGAATATGACATAATAGTCCTTAGAATATATGAAATTATCTTCGATGAATTTTATTCAAAAAAAAATAACCATAAATCTTAAATTTTATATGAATTATGTATAAAAAACTAAATATTTTTTAACTAATGAAATATGAAATTGTCAATTGAGGATATATATGAGTCAATAGTAGATTATAAATTTTGAAGGGCATGTATGTAACAAAGCCCGTTTTAAATACACGTGTTTACGTTTCAAAACAAATTTTATATTTTAAAAGCAAAAAAATGGAAAACAAATTTTAAATTTTAAACCCCCTTAATTACTATTACGTTTAGGATCTTCTCCGTTTTCTTGATGTACGATTCTCTCCATTTTTTTCTATTTTCTGGTATGAAAAGAACAAGCAACCATTTTAATGGATGAACTGTCTTTGTTTCTTCTTTTAAGTTGAGAGATCAAATTTGTGGAAACAATCATGAAATAATAAGAGTAGACTATTTTATTTTATTTAAAAGTTTTTTATTAGTATTTTAGTATGAAAAATGCGCAAAATAATATTTTGAATTTGAATTTTTAATAGCTTTTTATTGTTCTGAATAAAAGCTCAATAACATTTTTCATTAAAAAAAATGAACAGATTAATTTCTTTTTGGAAGATGATTAGTTTGAAAACATTATTTGCAGAAATTCAAATTTTAAAAATATGAATTTTACAATTTTCATTCATTACAAGTTGTTTTATTTTATTTTATTTTTTAGGTAGAACAACTATTGTTTAAAACAAAAATTTCACCTGAATAATTTAATAAGGTTGCCAACCTATATTCTTTTTGCAAAACATTAGTGCTCCACTTAAAATACCAATAAATAAATTGTAAAATTAAGTGAAAAAATAGAGTATTTAGGCCCTAGTACATGTGGTTAGCACGTCCCTAATTTGCTTAATTGACTATTAGCCTAACTTATTTATTTATTTTGGGCTGGAATATAAAAATGAGCTTTGTGTTTTTAGCTTTTTTTTCAAATATTAAAAATTACCAATATATTGGTGAACTTCAAATTTCATGTTTATCATGTTATTTTTATCAAAGGACATTATAGGCCTACTCTGGAAATTCTGTCTGTGATGAAATCTATAATAATAAATACGAATTGGATTCATTTGGTTGCATGGATAATGGATCAGGTACCTACCTGACTGGATTCGCATTTCTGCAAAAATATATATATATATATATATATATATATATATATATATATATATATATATATATATATAATAACTAAAAAGACCCGACGTTCATTCACATTCCTCTCCGACAATCTAGAACTAATTACGTTCTTGAATTCGCACCGCCCAGGTACCCCCATCCAGCTCAGCAGGAAAGAAGCTATCCCCGCAGCGCAATCATGCGTTCTATGGAAGCGGCGGTTAAAAGACCCGACGTTCATTCACATTCCTCGTCTCTACAACCAAGAAGCTGATCTTCTTGCCAACATGGCTCGCGTTTTGCAGTCTGATTACTCGGATGCTTGTCTCCCCTATTTCGCCTAGGGTTTCACAGACATGCCTATCCCCTGAAGCACATCCTTTTTAGTACGCCACTGCAGGATATTTACTAGTTCTTTATTTTTATTTTTATTTTTACTTTCGTTTCAGTTTACTGTCTATCTTCGGATAGGATAGAAATTTATTTCCTTTTTCTGCTTTGAACTATGTAAAAACTTTATATTTGCTTTAATTCAAGCCCATGGGCCTTTTTCAAAAAAAATAACTAAAAAACTTGTACAAGTTAGACCTGTTTTTTTTTGCTTGTAAGTTCCTAGCCATCGGATCCCCATCATGATTTGAGAAAACCACTCTCCCGTTAATTAAAAAATGCTCCGTCAAAACCTTCGCTCGCATATGTTCCTCTTCTTCTTACGAGCTGCTCTCTCAAGTCTCAAGGGACCCTCCAGATCGACTCTCTCCAGCGACGCTGCTCTCCCGATGTTCTCTAAGAAGAGGACGAATGACTTCTCGGAGGAGGTTCGTGCCCTAGACGTACCAAACCAACCAATATCAGAGGACGAAAATAGTATAATTGGCGGCCCTGATTTGAGTTTTTTGACCCTGATTTGAGGTGGAACTGGTTAATTGAAGTAACGGTTTGGACTGGTACGATCAAACGAAGTACCTATTCGGACTGGCTAATTACAATGGGAATCTGCCTGTTGAGAGAGAATTATTCTGGCACCTCACTCAAATAGCCAAAGCTATGATGAATCTGCCAAATAGGCTGGTGCACCCAGGCCCGGTCCTGCATTTTCGGAGGCCTATGACGAAGATTATAACAACTTAAAACTAGAAATTTATTATCCTTTTAAATTATATATATTAAGAGCTTTTACTGAAATTTGTTATAGCAATTGAAATTTCCAAGAGTAATTTGAAACTTATAACTAAAATTTATTAAAATTTATTTAAACTTAATTCCGTAATGTGAGAGTTTATGTCAAACTTAGTTCCCAACAAGACATAAAACTGAGAAATGACAAAATAAAAAATAATGAACAAATATTGATTAGGACTAGAAAAGAACCTTTCTATTTGATGGACTCCAACAATCTCCTAGCGCCCGTGTCAACAATTAGCAACCTTGAATTAACTACCTTTAATTGAATGAACAATTTGCAACAAATAAATAGAATTGAACATTTTTGAATTAACAACCTTGAATTAATTCCGACAGCGAGTGACAGCAGCAATTTTAGCAGCGACTGGCAGCAGTTCAAAAATGCGATTGGAAGTGATTGAAATCCTGGCAGCAAATTGGCGACTGGCAGCTGTTCTGGCCACCAGCAAAAGAAGCGAATGCAAGAGAACTTCTGGATGCTCACGACGATAGCTCCGGTGATCTCTCACCTCTGGACATCTATCAAGTCTTTCACTCCGGCCAATTCTTCATCAGGCGACTCAAGGCAAACCTTCAAGGAGTTCAAATAGACTCTTAAGAAGCCCACTCCAAGAATTCGTACACAATCTTTAGGCGAATTAACACAATTATTCTTTAACTAATTTTGACTTACTAATTTTTTAGGCGAATTGCACTGTTTCGAGACAAAACCGAAGTGAATTAACCCATTTTCGAAGTGAATTAACCCAATTCTGAACCGAATTAACCCAAATTCGAAATCTGGAAGTGAATTATAAGACTCCGGCCACAAATTGAGTGAATTGAGTGAAGCACTAAGCGAAAATGGGTGAATTCGAAGTCTGCAAGGCGAGTTGTGAGGCGAATTGAGTGAAGCACTAATTCTAAGCGAAATGCAAACTGTGGCGACTGGCGAGACGACTCTTCTGCCATCGTATTCGTCCGGCGACGACGCCTTGTCTCCTGCCGCAGTCACAGTCATGCGTAATTTCACCGTCAAGAATAAGAAATAAGATGTGCGTATCGGGTTCGGATTCTGGAGCAAGGAGTGGATAGTTTTATTGGTATGGATATATGTATGATGGGTCCTTCATAAAAAAAGGGAGGCCCATAAAAAAATGGAGGCCTGTGACCTGGGCCAACTCGGCCAAAGCCCAGGTCCGGCCCTGGGTGCACCGCACGTGTTCGATTAAATGCTCTCATGCCTCTTAGAATGGTACTGAACATTCTTTGTATAAGACATGAAGATCACTGTTTCTTCGAACATTTTTGTGAAATTTTGCTAAAGTTATCGGGTTTATAACTAATCCTATGTTCTTTTTGTGGTGGCAGTGTAAATTCGAGGAGGCCGAAGCCAATTACTATAAATGAAGCTCCAAGTACAATGTTTCGATAATAGATCTAAAGAATTCGAATAGAAGCTCCAATTACTATGTTGCAGAAGTTTCGATTGAATTATGGCATCCTATTGAAAATTCGAAGAGGAGAGCCATATTAATCATCATCGAACTCCAATTGCAATGTTCAGATAATAGATTGATTTCATTAGAAATGAAGCTCCGATTATAATGTTACGAAGATAGACTTGAAGAATGGAGCTCAATTACAATGTCAAAGACGTCAGGATCATCGTATTATGGCTAAGATGTTGTAATAGTGATTATGTAGTAGGGTTGAGTAATTAGAGTTGAATATTCTTGACTGGTACGATACACACAGTTATTGTATGTGTTTCTATTTGAACTGCTACATGCTTACATGCGAGTCCAACAATTTTAGGGTTGTGTTTGCATTTTTTATTTTGTATTTTTATTTGCTCATTCACAATGACCAGATACAAATTAAATACTAGTTCAGTATAGTGCTAATCTTTTAAATGCATTCAAAAACTCCAATTAAATAAATTCGCAAATATGACAAACAAATCACAGTTGCCAATACTAATTTTTGAAGAGTCGTATTTATTGCTAATGTGTTGTAATTATTAGACGGTAACTGTTACCAAATAGACGTGAATACCGTATCACAATGATGTCATGTGTTTCTCTCTTGAAAAAACATGATTTCAACGACCAGAGTGCACGACACTGAAAGTTACGAAAAAACAAAGTGTCATGTGTTTCTCTCTTGATTTCAACGACCAGAGGTCCAGAGTGCACGACACTGAAATTGCACAATCTTCTCATTTTTAGAAAAATACATGATTTTATATGTTAATACGTCAACAACTAGATTAATATTTATCAATATATTTTTAAGTTTTTTACATTTTGGTGGATTTTTTTCAGTTTTTCAATTGCTTTGAGAAAGTTTTTTTTTTTGTTATTAAGAATCAATATTGAAGTTATTTTATGGTATTTTCAAATCACAACTTATTTTATGTTCCAACCACCTCATTGTATTCATCTTTTACATTCTCGACTTAATTGATTCATTTTCATTGTTGTTTTATCATTAAGTGTGCGATGAAATTAATGAATTTCCACACTCGGGGACAAATAATCAGGAAGCATTGAAGCTAGTTGATAGTTCTCAAATGAAATTAAGTTCGGTATTTTTTTTATCTCAGGAGGGAGCCGGATCTTAAAAACCCACTCCAATGAAATTTTTTGTTTGGAACCATTCCAAGAACGGAAACACATAATTCCAGAATTTCTTTTGTACACAAAAATTCATAGAAATATAATTCTCTTCAAATCATGGAATCTCAAGGTGGAGCATTTCATTAACACACTAACCAAAATTAATTATAATATATTCATATTAAGAATTATAATTATATTATTACATGGATAAAATATAATATTGTAATAATATAACCATATATTTTGTATTATTATAATAATCTATTGTATTATTATTATAATATTATTATTTTTTATTATAATATAATTACAACATAATTTCTAATATTATAATAATTATATCTATTATAATAAAATATTATATCTATTTAATTAATATAAATATTATATATATTATTGTAATAATATATAATAATTATATTATATTGAATATTATTGTAATAATATACAATTAGATTAGATTATATAATATTATAATATTATATATATATATTATTGTAATAATATACAGTAAGTATATTATAAATTGCTACCAGATTTGCATATATTATAGTAATTATATTATAATAATAAAATAATTGAATCAAAGTTATTATATCCATATAATTAACATAATATTACATATATTATTTTAATAATATATAATAATTATATTATGCTTAATATACTGTTATTATATTATTGTAATCATATATTATAATAATCATATATCATAATATTATATATCATTGTAATCATATATAATAACTATATTATAAATTGCTACATGATTGCTAATATTATAGTAATTATATTATAATAATAAAAGTATTGTATTAAAATTATTATATCCATATAATTAACATAATATTATATATTATTTTAAACATATATAATAATTATATTATACTTAATATATTGTTATATATTTTTATAATAATATATAATAATTATATTATATTATATATTATTGTAATAATATATATATTATTGTAATGATAATAATTCTATTATAAATTGCCTCATGATTGCTAATATTATATTAACTAGGACAATATCCCGCGCTTCGCTGCGGGGTATATTATTTGATAAGAAATAATATAATAAGCAAAAGTAATAATTTTATATATTATTTGATATATTTAGAATTGGTACGAATCAAAAATATTATAATAAGCACAAAAAAACGCAGCTTGGTACCAATCAAAACTGTTATAATAAGCCAAAAAAAATAATAATACCAGCTCAGGCTAACAAAAAGTATTTGTGTGAATAGTATTTTGTTAACAGTAAAATTATAGTATACAAATTATTTTTATTAATACGATAAAAAAATTCAAATATTTTATTTAGAACACAAGACATATGTCAATTATATTTATTAATACGATGAAAAATTCAAATATTTTATTTAGAACACAAGACATACGTCAAATAAAATAAAATTCCAAAAAAAAAAAAAAAAAAATGAACAGTACCGGGATAAACAGTAACGAGATGAACAGTACGATAGTGAACAGTACTGGATTGAACAGTGTCGATGAACAGTAAAAGAGTGACGTGGCCTCACCATATGTCAAGTATTCAAAAATTAATGGGAGGGGAGATTAGAGTATAATAGTATATATAATATATTATTAAATATATTATTTTAATAATATATAATAATTGTCACGCCCCGAAATCGAAACGTGACTGCCTATATCATTAACTATAATTAACGATATACGAAGCACACATGTCCATTTGAATTGTTCAAAATGTCATCCTAGCTTCGATTTTCGCACCTTAGATGTACCTACGCGAAAAAACCAAATAAATGGATGAGTTTAAAAACTCAATAACCGATTTTCTAAAACGCGCAGTCCCTCTATATAAATCAAATTTATAAAAATAATAAAAATTTATAATAAAATAAATTTATTTAAGTATTATATCGTCATTTCATATCTCTTACATAGATTAACCAGTTGGAGGTTCAAGATCGCTGCTTGAGGTGGGTCCAACCGTCGTGCGCAACGGATCCTCTATATCCGAAGGGAGGCTCAGAACCGCTGTCTGAGGTGAGTCTTGACGCACGTGCCAGATCTGGTCTTATTCTTCTCTTTCTATTCTTCCATGTTATTAAATAAATAACTATCGTTTTAACATATTATTTCTTTGTTTATTTTATCATAATAAAATATACGAATCAAATATCCAAAACCAAATAAAAATTATCGAAAACAACACAATACATCTCAATTCAAATTTAGATTCAAATAAATATATACATTCGAGAAATATAGAGAGATCGGTTACCTCGATAACAACAGCACATGCCCTAGAATGATCGAAAGAATTGCCTGTTAAAAAAATACATGATCAAACACTGGTCTCACTCACAAAAAGGAACAAGAGATAATTGGAGCTTCCATTTTGCTTTATTCTCGTTTTATTTGTTTAGGTCAGACAAAAAGATGGATTCAAGGAGTATTTAAAGAGACACATTAGATGGTAATTAGTCAAGCAAATCCTCAAATTTCGATATTTTTAATGGGGAGTTCTATGATACATTCTTTCAAAAAAGTATTTTTGGTATTTAGAAGGATGTATCATATATTTTTTTTTTCATGAACAATTCAAATTTCCTATTTAGCATATCATTTATTAATAAATACACTTGAAAAATTACTTTAAATACTCATTAATTAATAATTATACAAAATATCCTTGAAAATGAGAGTATCATAAGCAAAAGGAGTGTATGATAGAACTCTCCATTTTTAATATAGTTACTCGCTTCTGAAGGGAGTATAAATAGAAGGAATACACAAGGAAGGCATGGAATAGCTGTGTTCAAATTCAGGACAAACAAAGAATGATTATAACAAAAGAATTTCTCAATTAATATTCTTTATTTGGCAATATTTCTTTAATTCCAGAACTTAAATGAACATTAAGAATTATGACCGGGATTGGACAGTTACAAAACTAAATAGATGAATACAAATTTGTAAAATGATCATTCAAATTTTAATACTTGAAAATTTGCCCTCAAAATTTAATATCAAATTTTGGTGTATTAGATAATAGTATATATAATATATCATTATAAGGATGGCTAAAATACTCAATTAAGTATTATGAGTTTGGTACTTAGGATTTTTTGACCATTGGATTTGTTTTGAGATTTGTGTTTTTTAATGATATTTATACTCATCATTAATGATTTCCTTAAAAATTTGAGTTCATCATTAAATGTACAAATCTCGAATCAAATTCAATGGTCAAAAAGTCCTAAGTACCAAACTCATGATACTTAATTAAGTATATTATCCCTTAGTTAACCAATTCGCGAATAATACACGTATCATTCACGTATTATATGATTTTTGTGAAAAGTGCGAACTTCGCGTCTCCATTTCAATTCTTGGGAATAAAACGCGTATATTATAATCTGAAAAAGTTCGGCTGAACTTTTACGAATTTTCCAAATACACTATTCAATTAGTTCTGGACAACTTCTTATATGATATCATGCATTTAGTAACTTTATAATGTGATATATGCATATATTTTAACAGAAAAAATACATTACAATGTACACGTGTATGCACAGTCATATGTCAAAACTAACACCAGTTAATTTTCTGTTTCATATCAAATTTTGGTAACTTCATTTCAGTAACTTATATACTATGACATTATTGTTTAAATATTATATATTTTGCAAATAAAATCAGAAAAACTTGAATCCATATAGTAACTTAGATAACATGACATTATTTTATATGTCAAACGAACAATTCTCAGAGAAAATTTATGTTGAATTAATTTCTCATATTTTAAATAATAATAATTAGAGCATAATATATACATGTATATTTTGCCGAATTTTTCATAACGAATTTTTAATAACAATCTTATTATACACGAATGTGTACGAATACGAATATTTGCCGTTCACGTTTTTTTTGTCTGAATTTTTTGCCGTATTGAAAAACGTATCATCCGAATCATACGCGAACGTATTCCGTATCGTATTATTGCCGTATTACGAATGACTGACTATTTAGCCATCCTCTACTATTATATTATAATATATTATATATCATTATAATAATATTATAACTGGATACAAAATAATATAAGAATAATAATAATAATAATAATAATAATAATAATAATAATAATAATAATAATAATAATAATAATAATATAATGATACATTTAATATTTGATTATTTAAGAAAGATACTTAATATTTTTTTATCAATTTTAATTAAACATTTTTTGTACAATTTCAATAACAAAATTCGAAAATATTCTAAACAATTAAACAGAGAATTATATTCTGCAGCATCTTATAATTTAGACATCAAAACAAACTGTCGAATTACTAATTCCATAACTTTTTTCTCCTCCACCTTATAATCCGATTCCACTCTACTATTTCCCCTTGCCAAACAGCCCTTTAGGGACTCTTTTGCAAATGAAATTAGTTAGTGGAACTGGGTTATAAGGTTCAAGCGGAATTTTTTTTGAAATTTGTAATTTCAAGTTTGTTTGGATATCTAAATTATAAGATGTTGAAAAATATAATATTTTTTTTCAAATACAATAATAATATTCAATTAAAAATTAGTAAAATGTATTAAGTTTCATGCTTTAATCATAAAATAATATTAAATATATTGTTACATTATTATTATATATTATATTTTATTCATGTAATAACATAAACTATAATATATATTATTATAATATAATAATTATCAGTATATGATATAATAATAAAATAATAATAATAATAATAATAATTAGAATAATAATAATTAGAATAATTAGAATAGAATAAATATATAATTATCACTATGATAATTACGTAGATATAATAATTATAATACTATAACTGAATATAATATAATAATTTTGAAAATAAAATAATATAAAAACTCATGCCTGTATAGTATACCTATTACCTACTGCATAACATTTTGATCAACTAGCACTTAATAAATATCAATGAATCACATGTAAGATACTGATTAGTTTTGCATTAAGAATCAAAGAATCATCATTTCGACATTTATATGCATTAATTATCCACAAACAAATAAACGTGGTAGAAAAAGGATTCGCAAATCGCAACGAGAATCAATATGCATTTAATTTAATCATGACAATAGAGATTATGGAGTTTTTATTTAAGAACCAAACCATTCAATTATTTTCCTGATATTTGATAGTTGGAGGATAATGGATCCAAGGAGGACAAGAAAAATTAAATGCTTGATGGAGAAATACCACCTCATTTATCATCTAAACATATATGTTTAGGTATATGGGCTTAACTAATTATTGATTATTTAATAAATCAATATGAAAGTAAGAATTATTATAATAATGGAAGTGGAAGACTTATTTGCAAAACTCTCTGCCACGTACCAACAGCTAAAAGAGGATTATTAACCTACTTAATCAAGTATTTTAAGTACCAATAATTTGATATATATATGATTTTTTAATCACCAATTTGGTTTTGTAATTTTTGTTTTGTTACAATAATCATCGAAGTTCCTGCTCATCATAAAATTTAGTAACTCAAATAAAATTCAATAGCTTAAAAATCATAATTATCAATTTCTGTGTACTTAATTAAATATATTAATAATCTTCAAACTAAAGTATGCTTTGTTATCATAATTGTTATAAGCGAAAGTATGTTTGTTAACTTGATGTTATTACCAGTCAAGTTATGCTCATTGAAGATAATACAATAACTTAGTATAATACAACACCCATTTAAAAGATTGATAAAAATAGTTGATAAATTACTTATTTAGTGAGATTATTTTTACTTTTAAATTGGCTAGATTAGTAAATTGATAATACAATGACTTGGTACTGGAATTGTACAAAATCAGAATATTATGGAAAATGTTGGACATTCTCTAAGATTCCCCCCCACAATTTTCGATAACGTGAATATGATTTAACATCTTAATTTTTAACACATGATAAATTAAGTTATAAAATCAAATTTTAAAAGTAAAAATTTAAATAAACAAGAATGATGAGGTGTCAAAAAATATACTTGGTCCCCCAAACTAAGTTATAAAATCAAAAAATATACTTTTAAAAGTAAAAATTAAGTTATAAAATCAAAAAAAGTAAAAAATTTGAAAGTAAATTAAGTTATAAAATCAAATTAAGTTATAAAATCAGAATATTATGGAAAATTGTACAAAATCTTTATTTCGGTATTTTGACTGGGAAAATATACTTGGTCCCCCAAACTCATCCCAGCACCATTGATGAGGTGTCAAAAAATATTAAATGGATTGATTAGTTTGATCAATTATTCTAATTAATTGTTAATTGACATATTTAATTAGCACGTTAATATTTTAATATGTTAATATTAGTACGTGTCAATTTAATTAAATAATTACTTAAATTATTAATTAAATCAATTAATGATACTAATCAATCCACTTAATTTCATTTTTTCACCTATCAAGAATGATGAGGTGAGTTTTGAGGCCCCTGCTAATAATGTACAATGTATAGTGAGAGCGGAGTGAATGATACTTCTGCAAACAAGTATTTCAAAACAAATGAATATTCCAAAATAAAAAAAGCTCCTCATATAAACATAGCAAGAAGAACGGTTGAGGAGGCAAAAAGTTAACAAAAATGGTGTTAAAGCTTAGTAACTAAAACACGACAAAGTTTTTTTTTTGTTTTTTTTTTCTTTCATTATGCATGAACAAGAGGTTCATGATTATTGTATAAAACATTTTCTTGTTTCAATATATTAGAAGGCTATGCCTTTTCTTCAAAAGAAAAGTATTGCAACGTCTTAAGAATTCAAATATAAAGATACCGATATAGTATTGTGTTTGTGAATTTGTGAAGTCCCACAAAATAAGAAAATTAATTGTACGGTTCCCCTCTAAATAAGGAAAGAGCCAAGAGGCCATCTACTGTTCTCCGAATCTCTATCAGCACTTTAATTATCATAGGGAACTAACGATTAATACCTACTAAATAATTCTTAAATATTTATAATTAATCGTTAATTTATAGAAACTTTAATTGCATATTAAATTTTTAATAAAGTTTTATTAATTATTAATTCATCATGCTAATCAAGATGTTAATCGCAATTAGAGAAATGTGAGGGCAAAGTAGAATTTCTCATAAGAAAATATACTGTGCCCTATGCCCCCATTTTCATTTAAATATTCTTGATTAGTCAATTAAAGTGCTTGATGAGATTGATAAACTTCATAATTGAATCAATTCAATTAACTTCTCGACTAACGTATTAAAAGTGTTTGAGTGAGCGCACCATGTCAAACCTTCTCTAAATATAGCAGTAGCTAATTCTAGCGGTGAAATTCAGGAGATGCGTGCATTTCTGCAATCAATTACTGAGCTTCACCTCTCTCTCTCTCTCTCTCTCTCTCTCTCTCTCTCTCTCTCTCTCTCTCTCTCTCTCTCTCTCACACACACACACACACACTCTCTCTCTATATATATATACATATAGCGAGACGTGCTGTTTAAATATGGCAGGTAATTAGCTTGCTAATTTCATACCAAGTAAGCAACAATGAGCTTCGAGTGGTGCATAGACATGATCTTAGGATCATACCCAGAAATCCTCCTCTTAATTACCATATTCTTCTTTCTCCCCCTAATATTCCTAGCACACCGCCCAATCAATTGGCCGATATTTGGCATGCTACCTTCTGTACTAGTACATCTTTACCACCCTCATGATTCCATCACACAATTCTTATCTGCTTCGGGATTGAGTTTCATGTTCCGAGGCCCATGGTTTACCGGCATGAACATGCTTATTACGTGTGATCCTGACAATGTGAACTATGTGTTCAACACGCACGATAAATTCTATCCTAAAGGAGATGATTTGATGGAGATGTTCGGCACTCTGGGCGACTGTATGTTGACCAATGACGGCGAGAAATGGAGGTGGCATAGAAAGACACTTCATCGTCTTTTAAGTAACCAGAAATTTCAGAAGTACGAGCTTAAAACAAACAGGTAACATTTGTTTTTGATGAAATTAAGTTTTGAAACTTGGAACATATCATGATTGTTTATTTATCTTCATTTGTTTTCCTTATTTTGAGCAGTACAAAAATTGAGGGGTGTCTTATGCCGATTCTAGAGAGATGTGCTCGAGAAAACAAAACGGTAGATCTTCAAGACTTGTTCTTGCGCCTGATCATGGACACGGCTTGTACCATGTTTCTTGGAGTAGATCCTAGTTATCTCAACTATGAGTTCCCAGCAATACCGTTCGCGAAGGCCTTGGAAACCCTAGAAGAAGTTATCATTTATCAACATGTATTCCCGAAAATAATCGTGAAATTTTTAAAGACCCTAAATCTTGGTTATTTTAGAAAATTAGATATAGCAACTAGAATTATTGATCAATTTGTAACACAACAAATTGAGGAGCAAGAAATCAGAGGGATCGATGCACCAGCCGATTTCCTAGCTCCTCGTGACATTATCGATAAAAACTCTTCTGCTGAGTTTGCAAAAATTGACAAATCTCTCAAATCCAATGCAAAAAATATCTTACTTGCGTCAATACATACCAATGTTAGTTCGTTAACTTGGTTTTTTTGGCTTCTTAGCAAACACCCCGATGTAGAGAATAAAATCATTAACGAGTTTAAAACGATTTGGCCTGGAAAAAACTTTGTTTTTGAAAGAGAAAGCCTTCGGAAGCTCGTATACTTGCACGGCGCGATATACGAATGCCTGAGGCTGTACCCGCCGGTACCTTTACAACACAAAAGTCCATCTCGAGCCGATATATTGCCAAGTGGTCACAGAGTCTGGCCTGGTATGTTTATCATATTTCATACTTACTCAATGGGTAGAATGGAGAGCATATGGGGCAAAGATTGCATGGAGTTCAAACCAGAGAGATGGATAAATGAGAAAGGAGAGTTAAGGAACGAACCCACACACAAGTTCTTTTCATTTAATTGTGGACCAAGGATTTGCTTGGGCAAAGAGATGACCCTAAACAAAATGAAGATGATAATCGTTTCGATGCTTTGTAGTTTTCACGTAGAGGTTGTTGAAGGTCAAGTGGCCGAACCCAAGCTCGGAATCATTCTGCTTATGAAGAATGGTCTCATCGCTCGGCTTAGGAGGAGACAGGAGCTTTTGGTAATATAGGGTGGTAATTAAGTTACTAAGTTTGTTTAATTTGTATTTTACTTTATTTAATGAGTAGGAAAGTACTTCGTTGCGGATATAATAATATTTCTTCAATTTCTTTGTATTAAACAAAAATGTAAGTAAAGTTTATTTGTATTCTTACGTTAAAAGTCTTTATTAATATACACAGTTTTATTTCGTAGACAAGCATTATTACCAATGTTTTAAATTGCGATATTGCGGTCCATTGCGGTCGGGTCTTTTTTGCAGCGGATTGCGTTTGCGGGCGCAATTGCGGCGCAATGACCTTATTGCGGACAGTCGTTGCGATATTAAATTATGTAAAAATAATAGTTTGTTTAAATATATTTTTCACAATATTTTTTATCACCATTAATATCGTAAAATTTTCTTTATAATTTTCTTCTAAAAAGAATAAAAAAGTTGATTGTCCAGGAAACTATTCAGTGTAAATGCATAAAATTTTCATTAAATAACAATTATACGGGATCTTTGGAATTGTATTTTGTTAAAGAATTATTTGTCCACGTCCTAAAACTATCAAAACACTATAACTCAAATTTTAAATCGAAACATCAATGAAATACAATGAAAATTACTAAATTCATACATTTATAGATGAAAATGATACATTTTAGAAGTTATATATGTTATGAGCATATTTTATCAAATATTTTGATAATAAAACATGAAAACTAAGTATTAAATAATCACAAAATTTATGTTATAATATTTATATTAAATAATTCTCGATAAAATTACTTTAACGTGTGTTTTGTGTTTAATTCAGGATAAAAGACAAAATTTCACAAATTCAAGCCCATCACTGCATTCCTCTCGTCGAGACGAGCGATTTCGATATAAATTTCATGTAATTTGGTGGAAGGATGAGAAAATTACAACGATTTGAATATTATCCGCAATATTTGATCCGATATGGCCGCAATATCACCGATATATGGCCGCAATATCGCCGCAATATCCGCAATTTCTAAGAAACCAATATTTTCGCAATACTTCCTTGAAATATATCGATTCTAAATCTCAGTCCGCAATATCCGCAATATCGCCGCAATATCGCCGCAATTTAAAACACTGATTATTACAAATATTGTTGTTACAATCATAAAAACAGAAATACAAATATTTAAATATTGAGTAGGGATGTACATTCTCTAGTACTCTCTGCTCAAAATCTTGATAACGTGAATATGATTTAACACTTTATAAATTAACACATAAATATATAATTTAACATCTTAATTTATGATTTAATTATTTTAATTTATGATTGAATATCCAATTAAGATGTTAAATTTTGAATTAATGTGTTAATTTTTAACGTGTCAAATTATATCCACGTCATTAAGACTCTAGGAGGGAATACAAATTATCAAATTGATGTAATGAATTAAATTTTAATTGAACTAAACAATGATGTAATGAATTAAATTTTAATTAAAATGATCAAATTTTAGGTACAAGATTAAATAGAGAGAATCTCGGATGCAAATTAGGAACATATTTTCACCCAAATTTAATTGACGATGTCATCAATAAAAATTGGTGAATTCGGAGAACAAACTATAATTTTCCTATAATAATTATGGATAATATGAATAGGTGTACACATGTGGGTGGTACGTGGAATCCCGAGGCGTCCAGCCATGCAAGCGTACCACCTTGTCGGCCACACGTGCATGGCGCTCAGTCAACATTTTTTCCACCCAAATCATTGCCAATCCATTTCTTTAACCATTGATGAGGCCGTAGTGTGTTGCTCCCGGGTCGGGTCGGGTCCCTAGCACACACGGGTTGCACGGGCACGGGTTTAGACGGGCACGAGTGCACGGGTTTGGACGGGTTTCGACGGGCGGGTTTGGACGGGTGCATTTGGAGGGACGGGGAAAACCCGTCCTTAGACCCGGCGGGCGAGACGGGTCCCGGACGGGACGGGCGGGTTGACGGGCGGGACGGGCGGGTTATCCGAGAGAGGAAGGGAGTTTGATTTGAAAATGAAATATTTTCGGTGGGAGGCAAATATTTGAGGTACATAAAGAGAAATTTTTGGACTTTTTCTGCCTTGTGCAAATATTTCTGAAATATTTGGATAAAAAATTTGGCGGGCTTTACTATGGTCTAATTTAGACTTGAGATTTTTTTCATTCACTTAATAAATCGAAATTATTTTTAAAATATTTTTTTATGGTGAATCCATTTTTAATACAATACAAACATCATTTAAAACTTTAAAATGTACAATAAAGAAAAATATATGTATTGTAAAATGATATATAAAAAACTAAAAACTAAATATTTAATGTTGAAAAATAATATATACCGAACAATAAATCATAAAATCTAACATAATAGAATTTATATTATTATATGTTGGGAATTTTTTTTTACCATGTTAGGGAGTTCATACGGTTCTTTTTTCGGTTCATTTGGTTCGATTCGATTTTGCTGAAAATTTATTATTGTTCGGCTTATTTTGTTCGGTTCGGGTTTGTTGCTATTTTTAAAACCGGTTAAAGTGAACCGGCCGAATAACATTTTTTTTTTAATATTCTTTTCGTATTCTAACATAATATAATCTATATTATTCTGTTCGGTTAGGGACAAAATATAATCTTCCCCAATCAATGTATAGTTTTCGACGTCAACCATTTTCAATATTAACATAATATAATCTTTCCCTCCTCTTTTCATTTCTCATATTTTTAATTAAAAGAACTATTAAATATTTTGTTGAGAAAAACTAATAAAAGAAATATCATATTATATTATATTATTATTGTTTAGAATTTGGATGAACAATTAATGTCATTAAAATAAAATACATAGAAATATCATATTATAACTCTATTAAATATTTTGAATATATAATATTACAATTATATTAATATAATTATTGAACATATTCAAATTCAGATAATACATAGAAATATTCCTAACATAAAAAAATAAATAATAACTCCAAAATTATTTCCCTCCAAAATATTTCGTTACTTTCCCTCCACCTCTTTTCATGTCTCATATTTTTAATTAAACTTTTAGTATTAATTTAATTATTGAACATATTAAAATTCAGATAATACATAGAAATATTTCTAACATAAAAAAATAAATAATAACTCCAAAATTATTTCCCTCCAAAATATTTTGTTACTTTCCCTCCTCTTTTCATTTCTCATATTTTTAATTAAACTTTTAATATTAATATAATTATTGAACACATTAAAATTTAGATAATACATAGAAATATTCCTTGTGAATTAGTGAATTGGAGGTAGAGGGATTTTATAGGGGTACAAATTGGGGGGGATAGAGAAACTAGCCGTTGGTGAACAGTGATTTTACTGTGAAATAGTGAACAGTGATTTTATACAGTAACGGGTCGGGCGGGCGCACGGGCGGGTCGGGTTATACAGTAACGGGTTTGCCAAACGGGCGGGTTTACACGGGTCTAGTGGTAACCATTGGTTGAAACCCTCCCTTGGACCCGTACCCGTTGACCCGCCGGGTTTCAACCCGTTTGCCTAACGGGCGGGACGGGCGGGTCAAAATCCCGGGCGGGTCGGGTCGGGCGGGACCCTAACGGGTTTTGACAACACACTAGATGAGGGGCGAGATGAAATGTAGCCATTGGACTTTGGAGGTGGGGAGGAGAGGACTTGGATTGCGCGGGTGGCGCGAGACACGTGTGAATACAGCTGTGGCACGTTTCCTGTGTGTACCTTGATGTAGAGAATTTTAATTTACTATAATAAAATAATTATGAATGCAATATTTTTAAATACGATCATGTCACATAATATCTTTAATAATACAAATACATAATACAACCAGATTTATCAAATAAGTATAGAAAGAGAGACCTATTGTAGTTGTCGATATCTAGTGCGAGTATGCTATCTACTAGTGTTTTCAAGAAAAACAGTGAAACATTGTTAAGAGTGTTAATATTTGGACATATTTTCACTTGTTAACTTAATTTTATTGTTTTTACAATTTTATTAACTTAATTAACGAGGGAGAAATGGGTCTTTGGCTACTTAATTTTGTTGTCTCGATTAAGGAGAGAAAAGAATGGGCTTATTGATGCATGCATGACTTGGACAAGGGATAATTGACGAGGGGTGCACATGTTTCTTTTAACACATTCAAAATAATAATTACTCTTAGTTGTGTGTATCATACATTCATTTTTGGTATATTTTATATTGTCAATGAGTTGGATGGAAAATAATTTGATTAAAAGTCGAACTCGAATTTATTTCGAGTAATCCGAGCGAGCTAGTGCAAGATCAAGCTCGGCTCGATAAGTTTCCGAACAAACTCAGCTCGACTCGATTCATTTCGAGTTGGCGTCGAGTGAACTATTACCGAGATATTACCGAGTTGAGTACGAGCAAGATACAAAATACGAGCTGAACTTACAGTCCTAATTGTGCAGTCAGTCGGAACGAATTGTGCGGCACTAGATTTTCAATTAATACTTAATATGCGGAGTTCTTACTTTTTATTTACATCTATTTCAACGGACCAAACAATCCGTTTAAACAATATTTGATCTTGAGATTATTATTCAATTAATGCTTAATATGTGGGGTTCTTACTTTTTATTTACATCTATTTCAACGGACCAAACAATCCGTTCAAACATATTGTTTAATTTCTGCTAATAATGCAATAAAATTATTACATTCCCCGTGATATAATCCTACATCATATTTATATTGATCTTAAGATTATTATTCGCCCAATGATACTAAGATTATTGGTGTAACTTAATGGATTCGTTTAATGTTAAAAACAAACTAATCTTAGTTCGTAGATAGTAGATAACTAGCTTTTTTTCCCGCGCAATTGCGCGGGAGTTTTCGAGTTTATTGTGATTTAATTTTTGTGCATGTCATTTTTTATCTTTATTTTAATTTTTTTTGTTTTATTTCCGAAGTATTTATTTTTTATACATAGTTATTGTGATTGAGTATAGTTTTTCGTGCTGTCATCATGTTTTTTTTTTTTTTTTTTGTATTTTGTTTAAATTTATTTATTCGCGATATTGCTGATGTTATTATGAAAAGTCATGCATTAAACAAAAACCGAAACACTCATAATAACTCGCTCTCGCCGTCTCCATCACTTCCCTTCTATCCATAATATCACTCTCCTTCTTCGTCCGTCTCGACCTCTCCTGCCATTTTGAAATTACCTCCACCATCGGCCTTATTTGTCTCATTAGGTTTAGTCGCCGAAAATAATAAAGAGAGAGAAATATATTTGGGTATGGGAAATTTTCAAAAAAAAAAACCATAACTTTTTTTACATCGTAAAAAGTCCTCATCTTTTTGAAAATTCCAAAAAAAATCCATCTACCAAATTTTTATTTTCAAATACCTCCTATGAGGGTTAAAACTTACCATGAATGATATTAAATTTTTTGGCCAAAATACTTTTCTAATTTCATATGTAGTAATTAAAAAAAATATTCTCGTTATTTTTTATTAATTTTATTCATTTTAAGAAAATTCATATATATTTTTTAACGTGTAGTGATTTAAAAAAAAAATTACATGTTGTGTTTATATAATTTTAAATTTTCATTTGTTATTCATTAAAAAATAACATCAAATAATAATGAAATAAACACCTTGAAAATATATTGATAGAAAAATATCTCTTTAAACATCTAATTTTCTATTTTCATTCCCCTTTATGTATTTTTTTAATAGTTTAATGATATTTTATTTCTTAAATATTTGCCAGGTGTTCTTATAATAATGTTGTTCATCTTATCATTAATTTCCATAAAATATATTTACTCGAAGTGAAATTTTTTAAAATAGTACTTTTGAATGTCAAAAATATCAAAAATACCCCCAGAAATTGTGTAATTTGTGAGAAATACAATATTAAAAACATGATTAGAAATGTAATGCCTTTAAAATTACGTTCACAAGACATGAAAACATCAAAGATATCCTTCTAATATTCCTAAAATAAGGCAATGCCCTTATATAGTCTCAAAATAGATCCTCCCAAAACATTAAAATTTGACAAAAACTTGTAAAAATTCTAAGTGTCACGGTATTGTCATTCCAGTTTCTGCAAATTTCAAAAAATTCATAACTGAATTTTAAGACTTCAGTTTATCCCGATATACATAGACCAGATGCGCAACTAAAAAAAGATCGAAAAAGGAAACAAATATGTGCGCAGAAATATAAATTTAATTTCAATTCAACAATTAAATAAAGTATGCGAAATAAATATATAAATAAAAATACTAACCAAGCTAATGCAGAATACATGGAGAGAAATAAACTCGATCTGGCCGTGCCCTTCATTGTCTTCCCAAGAATTGTATATGGCCTGTATTTATTATATTTCACAAAATATCATTTGCTCTTCCCTAAATCGATAATATCATATTAATCCCCCTAAAATAAGAATCTTATCATATTTGCAAATTAAGTAGTTTATGTTGTAACTATTTACCCTCATGTTTATCACGTAGTGGCAATCCGTCTTTCAATCAAGCATCAAGTACAACAAATCCTTTCAGAACAGCCTAGACACACTCTCGTCGCCAGCCAAGCTCCTTCTCTCTGCTTTGCGGTTCTTTCCTTAGAAGCGAAGACAACCATAAGAAGTAATCAATCAATACGTCAATAAGCGATGAACCCATGATCAATCACCGAATCAGATACGCCAGAACCCCATCAGGCCGCGGCACAATCTCATCACCCCGCGCCCAAACACCATCACCCCGCGCCATTGATTAAGAGTCGGAGGCGATCGATTGCTTCACACCAGTTTCACAAATCTCATAATCGCATATTTTTATCTAAAAATATGTTGGGAATTCGCCCGACCCCGGGCCCGCGCAGCGGATATGAAGGCCCGGTCCGGTTCCCTAAATCCAAGATCACGCCATGACTTCGAGGGTACGATGCAAAGTAGGATAGACGATTACCAGCGTGAAATTGATCACGCACGAAGGGTTGATCGCTCTTCCTTTTTTCTCCGGTCACGTTGGTGACTAGCACGTGCGTCCCATACCACACGTCTCCCACCGTCTTGACGCTCCTCCGGTTGTCTCCGTGCGTTCCACGTCCAATCGCTTCCACCGTCTTTGACCGTTCTTTCTCTCCCTCGAGTTGATCACAATCGAAGAGCCACAAGTGTCGCTCCTCTACTTGTATCCACCATGAGTCGGAGTTCGTCGGTCGCGGATGCACCTGCCTAGACGATGCACCGGCGAACTTGCTTGATCGATTGATTCTCTTCTCCGGAAAAACTGTTTTTCCCGGTTCTCTCTCTTTACACCCTTTCACTCAATAAAAAGATGTCTCTCAATATTTCTGGAATATACTGAATATGCTGAATGAATTCACATATATTTGAAGAGAGAGAAACATCCTATTTATATCATATAGGATTAGGATTGGCCAAAAGACATGTATATCCAATATACACTCTTTCACACAGAAAGTTGCATGAATCTGTCCAGTATTATGTCCATACGAAATTAGTAAATTCCTCTGACAGAAAATCAACCAACACGAAAGTTGTAGATACTCTTATTATTTACACGACCCAATTTGGGCTGGCCCAATTGGAGTTTGTATGCAAAAGGTATGACTGTTTTACTAACTGTATGTCATACTGTTGCACCCTTTCGGTATTTCATAGAAACGACACTGATACTTCGTTCATATGAAATATATTTCTACATGAAGGTTGTAGATAATCTTATTATCTATCTAACCCAATTTGAACCATTCAAATTGAATTTTCCTACTGAAAGATATGACCACGAATGTACGTTTACATTCGTTTATCCTTCTGTACAATTTTACAGTTGATCCTGAAACTGTATTTCCTTCAAAATATACCAAAAATACAATTTTATTCCATGAATAATAATGAGATATAAATTCTAATAATACAAACATGAAACATTAAAACGAACATCTAAAATTTGACCCTAATATGAAGACCACGTAGCGCCGTTCTCCCCACCTGATTATTAAAAATAAGGAGTTAGAATGTAGATCTCCAATCCGCATAAATAATAATAGAAATATGTACCTCTATTCATATGTCTTACTAATTTTTTCTTGTCTCATTGTTGCTCGCTGAATTTTTTGTGCGACATTATTTTTTTGTTCTCAAAACCCCGAAATAGCATCTGTTCGTTGCGTTAATATATGTTCTTGTGGGGTATTTCATCACAGATCATAGGGAATGAGTAAAAACATTAAAGATAAAGAGAGAAGAAAACATAATCAATAGTTTAAAAGAGACTTCTATCAAGAATTTCGTATGCACAATCAATTGAAAGCATCATCGAGCGAAAAGAAGGAGCACAATGCTGTTTTAGAGAGGAATCAGAGGCAATTTACAATTTTTCAGACTTGATTCAATCAAGGGACCAAACATTTTGGACCCAATTCGAGAGAGCCAGCGTAAATCAAACTCAAACCAACAACTTTCATCAATATTCATACAAATCACGACATAATCCAACCAATTTCAGACTTGTTGCGTTACCCATCTCTGACTGCGTGTCAGCCATTTCCACACAAATTTAGACACCATGAAGCCGCTGAGTTATGAAGAAAGTGTTCATATCACAAAGAGTGACGTGAACAAATAGGGTGGCAAGGCAATGTTTTGAATTATATCTATTTTATAATTTAAGATAAAAATATTCATCTAAAGAGAGGCAACCGAGAAATTTTGAGACCCCATTCAATAACCAAATAAAGTATTTGGACCCAATCGAAGTGAAAGCACGTCCAAATCAAACCCAAATCAACATTTCTTATTGACATTCGATGAAATAAGAATTTTAACAAAAGAATCATACAAATTTGAGGGGCTTGATCAGCTCAAATTGAGCAATTAGTCAGCCAGCCATATACCCAATTCAAGAGGAACCAACATCAAAGAAAATTGAACACAACAATTTTCATTGATATACATAGAAAAATCAGAGAAGAATGAGAGTAATTTGAGAGTAGTTCCGACATATCAGACCCAATGAGAGCTTAACCCACTGAGATGAACATCAACATAAGAGAAATCAGAAGCAAGAAGAGAGAAAGCAAAACATAAAAAAGAGCAGCACATGGCTTTAACAAACCTCGCAAAAGAGAAAGGAGAAGCCAGAAGATGGAAAAACATAGAAAATAACATCACATCACTTTAACAGGCCTCGCAAAAGAGAAAGCATAAAATAGAAGGCCAAATAGAATGAATACGTATTTGCAGTATACCAAAGAAAGAAAGCAAATAGACACACAGATCTGCAAGCACAATCAATGAAAACACGAAAGAAGAGCCCAAGAGTAGAAAACATAAATCAGACAAAAGCACACAAAAAAAAATAATTAGAAGCGAAAGCAAGAGCGAGAAAAGCACACGAAAAATGGAGAACAGCATATACCCTTAGCAACCCTGGCGATTTGAACGGAGGGTCAAATCTCGACTCATAAGCCAAAGAAACGGCAACTCAACGCAACAAATTACTGCATAGGCAAAACGAAACTAAGAAGAACATCCCACACAATAATCATCGGCCATGCTCTGGCAACTCGTCTGGCCGCTGTGCCGCACGACACAAAATCGCCTCACGACTAGGGTTTCGAAGAGTTATGGTTTGCAGTGGAAGTAAGAGAGAGATATGAGCCGCTAGAGAGAGAGAGAGAGAGAGAGAGGGGGGTATATCCATGGGTTAGACAATTTTTTAAATAGACCCATCACATCATGGTCCGTGAATCTATTTTGGTTTACCCACCTCACGGTGTACATGAGCCAATTTCAAACAAAATTGCGATCACTACAACCGTCTGATGGAGATCGAACGGTCCATATCACAAAGAGATGACGTGGACGAATAGGATGGCAGGAGAATGTTTTGCATTATATTTATTTTAAGATTAGTGGTTTGTGATAAGACATCATGATATCCAACACAAACGAATCATGATTCGTGATTGTAATGTATTGAATAGAACATGACATGATCCATTTGTTCTATGATATAGGTTGATCACAAGTCGTGTAATATGTCATCCTTGTATTGATCAATGTTATCTTTTCCGATACCGAATTATGACTTGACTAAACAAAGTAATATTAACAAATCACTTGTTAATTTTTGTGAGTAAGTTCATGCATTTATTTCAACAATTCATCAGGGGTGTGTGTGTGTATATATATTCCTCTTGATCTAGGGTAACGAATCTCATTTTGATCATTCTCATTCTTCGTCATGTTTCATTGATATAATCAATTATGACTTTTAACATAATCGGTTATGAGGATGCAAGGTTTAGAATGATATTTATTTTGATCCACGATTCTACATTCGAAGTCCTCGACTTTAATGATGTGATCGAAATTATTACTCATAGTCTTATTGATTAGGCATATGCATCGGTAGCCAAACATAAGACCCATAATACAGTATTATATGATATACTTGTTCATACATGATGTATATATGACGTGAATACATAAGTCTAGAGGCTTCTACCATGTTCCTATACTTCATTCAACTTTTCGTGATGTGATTATGCTGACATCAACATTAAACGAGAGCTCATATCAAACTCCAAAAATCTTACTCTTCAAGTTTAATACCAATTAAAATATATCTTAATTAATTATTAATGTCAAGTCATCTCAATTAACTGTTAATTATCATATCAATTAATTATTTTAATTTATTTTTAATTCATAAATTTTAAATGAAATGTTAATTGCAAGATTCATTAATTGAGCGTTTTGGTACAAATTGAATCCATCAATTAACATTATGACAAGATGATGTCACGATGACTCTATCATGAAATTACGATTGGCCTAGGCACAACTGAACATTTTTCAGAAAAATCTTGAAATTTTTGTGTTTTGCATGTATTGTCCTTTTAAACATACATAGTTCATTTTATTACATGTTTTAGCTTTAAATATTTGCATTTTTGTTTGCGAAGATTTTAATTACGAAGTATTTATGAATGTGTTTATCTTTTACTACGGCATTTCCTTCAGAAAAATCTTAAAATTCGTTATTTTGTATGTAGGGATGGCATATTTTTCGAAGAAAAAAGAAGTCTTTCATGGTTGGAACATTTTTTTAGAATCTTCCCACCCCTTCTTTTTTTTTTTAAAAAAAAACTCGTGGATATATTTAGTTTCATATTTTTATTGATAATACCAGCGGGACTCGAACCAAAGACTTATGGTATCTTGTGCTAAGCAATTCCTTAAAAAAATATTTGTAAAGTGTTAGTGTTTAATTAATAAAATTCATCGAAGATCCGCCATATTTTCAAAATTAAAAAATTACGTATTTGCATGTGTTAGTGTTTAGTTACAGTGTTACAAAATAAAATTAGAATCTTTTACATATATTAGATTTTTTTTTTTTGACGTATCAATAAAAGTATTTTACATATATTAATCTTTCATTTTTCATTAACAAATAATTTATCTTTTTTATATTTTATTTTACAATAACATATCTTCTATGTTACGCGGATACTTAAAAAATACAAAAGTATCCTGGAGATACGAGTGTGATACGACTCAGATACGTATCGAATAAGTCATATGTCATATTCGATTATTTTGATCTTTTCTTATATACAGCGGGGATACAGCAGGAGATACTTTCAGGATACTGCTGAGATACTTGGGTCCGTTATATATGTTGGATCATAATATTTTTAAATAAATTATATAAGATACTTTTAGGATACTTATATAATAAATTTATGATATTTTTATGATACATGTATTTGTTTGGCTGATTCTATTTATTTTCATGATATTTAATTTATAAATATTATAAATTTATTATTTATTTATTCTTTTATATAATATAAATATATTGAAATAATAATTATGACTATCCAGATTTTTTTTTTGTATTCGTATCGTATCGATACCTCGCAACATAGCCTGTCTTTCCTTGTTTTTTGGTTTTTGGTTAAAAAAATTCTTTGCAAAAAATAATGAACTATTTTTTAATCATATTCGAAGGGCCCTAGAATTTGGTCTGAGTGTGTGGCCTATACTTTGCGGCTGGACCTCCTTTGATTATGTTACTCTTTCTTTTGTTTATTTTTTCGGGCCGGAGGCCCTTAGACAAAGACTGAAAATATCCCCCCCCCCCCCCCCCCCCCCCCCCCCCCCCCCCCCTTTTTTTTCTTCTTCTGATATTACACTCATATACTCCAAGAACACTTTCCTTTAGAATAACTCAAATAAAAAGTACTAACTATAACTATAAATAAATGATGTTAAATATTTTTTTGAATTAAAATATTCTTCTGTTTTCATATATAATAATTAATAAAATATCTTTTGGCATTTTTATTAATCTAAAATTTTCATAATTTTCAAACATTTAATAATTAAAAAATATATTACCACTATATGTTATATTATATAATTTTAATATTTTCATTTATTATGTATTTTTCATGAAAATCCAACATCAAATAAAAATTTCATAAACAACAATACTAAAAACAGCTTATTCAAAACATATTTGGTAGAAAGATATCTTTATAACATATTTTCATTTATTGTGACATTTGTGGTCAATACTTGTGACCTTTTCATAGAACTAACTAAAGACATCTTTCAAATTATTTAAATTAACTATACAACCTTTATTCCGAACCATATACCCTCTTTACTTTGTTCTACCATGCGAAATCTATACCCTCTTTACTGAACCCTACATTATGTCATAAATATGTTCTTCTATTTTTGTGACAGTATAAGGTCTTATCACTCTTCTCTTTTTATGAAAAAAAATAATATCTTTTAATTTTTACAGTCATGTGTCTTATCATTTTTTATCTTTTCAGAAATTTTGTCATGGCCACAATAAATACAAATTTAAACTTATTCGTTTCTGATAAAACAAAGTTAATAAAACCAAAGATCATTCAAAACTAACAAATGACGTAACGAGCATTAATTGAACAAACTAACAAATAGAAGATACATGAATTGTAATAAATTACAATTACAATTCTAAACTAATTCAAAATATACAGCAACTAATACATATTCTAACGGTTACGTCTACATCCTTGACCAAAATTTGGGGACAATATATTAATTAGGACAGCGGTGTTGGGTATTTCATTCCCATTTCCGTCCAAACGGGGAAGGATATGAAATGGAGAAGAATTTCGAATATACCAACCGTCCATGTTAGGGTGTAGTCCGTAATTTATCCTCAAACTTTGTCCAGATAGTATGTTCTCCCTTTCTATTGGCCGCAAAACCTTGTTCTCAATTGGTAATTCTATCATGAAATGTAGGCATATCCTTGTGATTAGACTCTCATAAGGCAAATCCAAGATGTCTAGTATAACATTATTCATGCGAGTATTTATGAATGTTGATTCGTTTATCTAAATGTCATACATGACGCAATATGTGAGCATTCAAAAGATTTATTTGGTAATTTGTTTGTGGAACAACAATTCGGTGAATTATGTCGAACATTATCCGAATGCTTGGGTAAAAGAAATTGGGAATCATGTAATTTCCATCGCTCGTGACATGCCTCATTATGTTGCGTTGTTGCATTAAGGGAATACTTGGACTTACTTGAGGACTAACACCCGCATATTTTTCTTCTCCTAAATCTACTGAAATGAACAAATCTTCAAGTAAATCTTGGGACAAGACAATTTCGTGTCCAGTAGGTAAGAGGTAAAATTTCTCTGAAGTCCACATGATACCCTTTGAAGTCCTTTGAAGTCCTTTGAACTGCTCACAATATTTGGACTAACACCGGCATGATGCCCTTTGAAGTCCTCACAATATTTCTTGCTATTGATTGTTTGTAAACACCTAAATGAAATACCAAATTGTTGTTAAATAACCAAAATAATACCATTAAAGATATGGATACAACCCTTTAAAAAATGAAAAATTGTGATTATATTGGGTTTATTTGCATATAACTGTGGAAATAAATGTTATATGGGTTTATTCATAGTCATCAACTGTTTCTCTCCCGTGAAAATCAAGTTCGCACCCGTCACGAAACAGAGCACATGTCCAGACATCGAAAACCACACTCGCCCTGCAGAAAGCCGCACCATGAATTACAGCATCGTGATCCATGCCGTCACTATCATTCTTATCATATTCCATATATCCACTGGCTGAATTAAACAAACATAAATAAATAGACAAAAGGATGAAATTAGGGTTTTGAGAATTATTATACTGGTACGTTCCTTTTGATCTTAAAGAGGATTGCCTTCAACTTGTACCAACGCATTGATTCGTACGCTTTCAGGATGAGTTGGTAAAGTAACGAGAGTATGTAATAATCGTGATGCCTTCAACTTGTACCAACGCATTGATTCGTATGCTTTCAGGATTAATTAGATTTTACTCATGTAATAATATTGACTATAATATATATTATTAAAATATAATAATAGTTAAAATATTATTACAATATAATAACAATTATCACTATATGATATAATAATTACATAATAATAATAATAATAATAATAATATAATTATTACTATGATAATTACGTAGATATAATAATTATAATATTAAAACTAAATATAATATAATAATTTTGAAAAAAAAAATCATTTATGTTTAGACTAGTTATTACCATTAACCACGAGTTAAGCATGCTTAGTATACCTATTACCTACTGCATAACATTTTGATCAACTAGCACTTAATAAACAGCAACGAATCACATGTAGATACTGATTAGTTTTGCATTAAGAATCAAAGAATCATCATTTCCACATTTCTAGGCATTAATTATCCACAAACAAATAAACGTGGTAGAAAAAGGTTAGTAGAAAAAAGGCCAGCAATTAGCATCTAGATTGATTTAATCTGGCGCATGATATTTTTCAGGAAGTTATATCATACGAAATGGTGGATCTTGACAGGATTTCTTAGGAGGGCAAATTGAAAAACTGGTTCTGAAATTACACTGTACCATTGCATTGGGGAGGACAAACAGTAAAATTTACACCGTTATACTGATAAAATACACTATTATACTGATAAAATACACTGAATCACTAAATATATACAATGCTCGGCAAAAATCTTGGGGGGGCGACCCTCCCCCGCGGCCCCTACTAAGATCCGCCCCTGATTCATACGTCATTTTACTTATGATACTTATTTTCATTGGTATTTTGTATAATTATCAATTAATTAGTATTTAAGATTAATTTTCAAATATACTTATATAAACTAAATAATAAATATGTATTATCCATTAAAGAAAAAATATCAATTTTATGATGCATTTTTCTAAAATACCCAAAATATATTTTTAAAAATGTGTATAATAGAAGTCTCCATATTGTCAGCATTTTGACGCTCTGGATTTTTTTCGAGTCAAAAGTTGCCGGATATGTAGGTCAGAAAAAGTTTGGTAAAATTCAATTCCAGTTTTCGAGCACCTACCGACCAAGTAGTTTGAGTTTGTTTCGTTATAAAATCTAATTCATGTCCACAATTCCGTACTCCAAACAAGTCCTTTGTTTCTTTGTCATTTATTGACGTCACCAAAGTAATATTGTTTTAATTCGATAATTCGGTGAATTGAATCGAATTTTCAAAAATAAAATATTTGCAAATGACATCACGAATCATTCGGGAAATATTTTGCGAATATAATATTAGTTGTAACAAAATTTTCAAATATATTGTTCTTACAATCTTTATGCAAGCTCCAGTTTTATTGTCGAAATATCGGTATTGTCATTTCGATAAACCTTGTATTTTAAAAAAATTCTAGCACATTGAAAACAAAATAAAATTGATTCTCATGAAAAACATTAATAGTGAATAGTGTTTTATCAAAACTAGAAACTAGATACAATCATACAAGTACATGACAATGGAGATTATAGAGTTTGTATTTAAGAACCTTAATAAAGTAAGAACCAAACTATTCAATTATTTTCCTGATATTTGATAGTTGGAGGATAATGGATCCAAGGAGGACAAGAAAAATTAAATGCTTGATGGAGAAATTCCACCTCATTTATCATCTAAACATATATGTTTAGGTATATGGGTTTAACTAATTATTGATTATTTAATAAATCAATATGAAAGTAAGAATTATAATAATGGAAGTGGAAGACTTATTTGCAAAACTCTCTGCTACGTACCAACAACTAAAATAGGATTCTTAACCTACTTGATCAAATATTTTAAGTACCAATAATTTGATATATATGACTTTTTAATCATCAATTTTGTTTTGTAGTTTTTCTTTTGTCACAATATTCATCGAAGTTCCTGGTCATCATAAAATTTAGTAACTCAAATAAAATTCAATAGCTTAAAAATCATAATTATCAGATTTCTTTATACTTAATTAAATATCTTAATAATCTTCCAACTAACGTATGCTTTGTTATCATAATTGTCATAAGCTATAAAATATGCTTGTTGATTTGATGTTATTATCAGTCAAGTTGAAGATACAATAACTAGTAGCTAAAGTATATCCAATCTTATTTAAATATTTTTGATACGTCAATCGAGAATGATTAAATAAATTGATTAGATTTTAAATTAATAATTGAATAAATTGATTATAAAAAATATAATTAATCAATTTAAACATTCATTGACGCATAAAAATATATCATACTCCGAATCAGTATGATATATCACCACCCACTTGAAAGATTGATAAAAATAATTGATAAATTACTTATTTAGGGGTTTTTTTTTTTACTTTTAAATTTACTATATTAGGAAAGCCCAAAAATATTTTATGTTATGATAAATTGATAAGTTAACACAGTGACTCGGCAGAGGGAATTGTACGAAAGGAAATTTTGATATGTAGACCAATTAAGTTTGCTATTTTACAAAATAGACCAGAAAGTTTGATAATTTGAAAAATAGCACAGTCAACTTTTGAAAAGTCCAGAGATTTTCAAATTATATTTTGGTCGATACTTCACCCCAGTTTGCACCATTACATATATCCATCATTTATATAATTGAAGAAAAAAATCAAATAAATACTATATATTATTTTTAAATAATAAAAAATCGTATGTTCTTTAAAATAAATTTATGTCTATTAAAAATATTCATATTTTATAAAATGATATATCTAATATTATTTTATTTTAAAAATAAAAATCATACTTTCAAAAATATTTTGTACAAGAAATTATTACTTTTAAGTATAATATCATATTCTCATTGTGTTGATTTGAAAAATCATATAATATTTTATTTTACAACATATCCTAAATTTTCTAGAACATAATTATTATTTAAAATAATTTATAATATTATCATTTTTAAAAATATTTGCAAAAAAAATAATTTCGAAATCGCAAATGGTTTAAAATATAATTTATTTTTGCAAAATATTCTCAAAAATGATAAAAATATTATACATTATTTTAATATAATAATTATATTTGAGAAAAATTAAGAAATATTGTAAAAAAAGATATATAAAAGATAATATGATTTTTCAAATTAATACGATGAAAATATAATCTTATAAATCTAATAATTTTTTTGTACAATATTTTTGTAAATATGATTTTTTATTTTCGAAATAAAATACTATTATATATCATTTTATAAAATATAAATATTTTTAATTACACAAATTTATTTTAAAGAAAATATGATTTTTTATGATTTAAAAATAAAATATAGTATTTATTTGATTTTTTTTCTTCAATTATATAAATGATGAATATATATAATAGTGCAAACTGGGGTGAAGTATCAACCCAAGTAGAATTTGAAAAGCTCTCCATTTTTCAAAAGTTGAAAGTGTTGTTTTTCAAATTTCCAAATTGTTTGGTTTTTTGTACAATATTTTTGTAAATATGATTTTTTATTTTCGAAATAAAATACTATTATATATCATTTTATAAAATATAAATATTTTTAATTACACAAATTTATTTTAAAGAAAATATGATTTTTTATGATTTAAAAATAAAATATAGTATTTATTTGATTTTTTTTCTTCAATTATATAAATGATGAATTCCCCCTCCCATTAATTTTAGAATAGAAAGGATATGGTGAGGCCACGTCGGCGCTACTGTTCACCCGACACTGTTACTGTTCACCCGACACTGTTCACCGGATACTGTTCACTACTGTTCGTATATTTTTTTTTTTTTTTTAAAATTTTATTTTATTTGACATATATCTTGTGTTCTAAATAAAATATTTGAATTTTTCATCGTATTAATAAATATAATTGACATATGTCTTGTGTTTTAAATAAAATATTTGAATTTAATAAAATACTATTCACACAAATACTTTTTGTTAGCCTCAGCTGGTATTATTTTTTTTTTTGTTGCTTATTATAACAATTTTGATTGGTACCAAGCTGCGTTTTTTTGTGCTTATTATAATATTTTTGATTGGTACCAAACTGCGTCTTTTTTGTTTTCTTGTTTGTCTTTTTCAGAATTTTATTTTATTTGACATGTTTTGTATTCTAAATAAAATATTTGAATTTTTCTTTTCGAACATATGATATGTTTTGAGGAGGAAAAAAATTTGCATTTATTGCATAATACTTGTGACACTATTTAATATCAGATTTTTTTTTTAAATTAACATTTATGAAAATTACTTTTGTTTTATACTTGTAACATTTTAGATAAAATTATTATTTTGTGATCATAACACATTTTGAAATATCGCAGCGAAGCACGAGAAATATTTCTATTTTCTTATCAAATAATATATCAAATAATATATCCCGCAGCGAAATAATATATCAAATAATATATAAAATTATTATTTTTGCTAATTATATTATTTCTTATCAAATAATATATCCCGCAGCGAAGCGCGGGCTATGTTCCTAGTATATATAATAGTGCAAACTGGGGTGAAGTATCAACCCAAGTAGAATTTGAGCTCTCCATTTTTCAAAAGTTGAAAGTGTTGTTTTTCAAATTTCCAAATTGTATGGTCTGTTTTATAAAATAACAAACTTAATTGGTTCATAAACCAAAATTTCCGCACAATCTTTATTTTGGCACGATAAACAAAGCTATTTTGACTAGTGTGTCAAATGTTCCGTCGGATTTGTTAAGTTAATATAAACTAAATGCAATATAAATTATTGCCTGGGTCAATATGTAATTAAGATTTTAGGCAAAACCTCTTGGCTTTTCTAATGATGTCTTTTCGATTTTTTTACCTTCAGTGCTATTTTTATATAACAATGTGATAGTCTAATATATCTATTATATTATATTTTTTAAATGTAAAATTTTAAACTCATAACTATGGAAAAGGTTAGGATATATATGTTTGATACGATGTAATGAAAAAAATCAATACATGAATTAACAATAACCCAGTCTAAATATTTTATTTTAGAACATTAAAGTTAGATCAAGTACGAATAGGGACGAAACCAGGGGACTAGCGGAGGTCCTGCCCACTGATGAAATCGTGAATAGCGAGTATATACAGGGTTTTTCATCATAAAAAACATACATGGAGAGACAAAAGTTCATTTAAAAAAAATAAGAGTTTTAAGAGTTTTTATTTTAATCACAAGGATCTAGTTGCTCCCTGAAAGCGTCTTTTGTTGTGTATATTAGAGATTCGGGGTTCGAATCTCAGCCTCCTTTGCAGATTTTTTTTTTGTATAAAACTATTTTGGTAATTAAACTTATTAATATTCGGCCCCCAAGTTTATGGCTTGGTTCCGTCTTTGACCGTGAAGGTTTGCATTCTTCGAGACCTCCCATTCAAGGAGACGAAGTTTAGTACGTAAACGCGAGGGTTCCATCTCATGTTGTTTCATCAATTCGGCGGGATGATTATATATTTTCTGTTTCGTCAATGATCCTAATGCTCTCTCTAGACACTCAAAATATTTCTTTTAGTCTAATTATTTTTGGGAAATTAAGTCTTATCAAAAATTACTGAGGTATTATTACAAATGGTTATCAGATAGTCTTTATTTGTTGGACTTTCTGCTAGATCTAAATAAGCTAGATCAGCTGTTCTTGCTCTATTGTACCAGTCTTCTATGGACTTTTCAAACCTATTGGACATACATACAAAAACTGAAATACTAAAGCTTTCTTATTGGTAATTTCACCGAGCCAATTTCTCACAAGGTCCGTTTACCTATAAGTTTTCCAATAGTATTGTTCGTTTGTGTATACCAAGTGGTTATCAAAATAGTTTACTCTATTTTATATTTTCGTATGAATCTCTTAATTTATCTAAGTTTTCTTCCTTCACGTATTACGAAAGTAATGGTACTTTTTCCGTCCCAGCGTACTTTTTCCCGCTTTATCGCCTATACGTGAACAAATTTATGCTCAGATAACTTCAGAATTTCTTGGAAAATAGTGTCCAGCTTCTAATTGATACAATAGTTTACAAGAATAACCTTCTAGTATAAAAATCACACAGATTGATACCTTCTTTGGAACAATAACTTCGTAGGAAAGAACCTTTGCTCTGATACCAAGGGTAGAGGCAGCAGGCAGCGGAATTTTTATTGATTACTAGTGTTTCTTACAAGGGTAGAGAGAGAAGAGCAGTTGTGGAGTGATCTCCAAAGACTGATCTGCTTCTCCTTTTATAGACTACTTAGAACAATCCCGAAGAGGCTCAATAATGTAGTGCGGGTGCTCAATGGGCCCCACCGTCCACTAATTAAAGGCTTTCTACAAGTGGGATGTCCTTTACACACCATAAAGTGGGCATATAGTACAATAATTGCCCATAAACAAACAAAAGAAAGTGAGCTGCACCATGTGCACTACTCAAAAAGATAAGAAAGTGAGCTGCACCCATGTGCACTACTCAAAAGATAAGATTCCACGCTTTAGTAATAAGGACTTTGGTGAATGCTGTTGATTTGTCGATGGCATTCTTCTAGCAACTGGATGTGTCTGGATATTGGGCCTAATGCATCTCTAGCCCAATTGTCGGAGGAGGCCTGGTCTTCGAGCCTAGCCTTCTGAAGATAGCACAAGGAAAGGAGTACTTCACAGTCCATACAGGATTGTTTAAAATCCAAGAACTCAATTAGTTTGAAATTAACTAAAATAGACATGTTAGTTTGGAAATACAAAAAATGACGCTCTTCACTTTTGAAAAGTTGAGAGGTTGTCAAACTCGATTGTTGCTGATATTTCACCCCATATTGTACCCTTATATATTCAATATCTATATTATTAAAAAAAATATATAGAAATACTATATTTTATTATTAAATCTTATATAATCATATTTTGTTTAAAAATAAATGTGTGTCTATCAAAAATATTCTAATTTAATAAAATGATATATAATAATATTTTATTTCGCAAATAAAAATTATTTTTTTATAAATATTTTGTACAAGAAGATATTACAATTAAAGCATAAAATTATATTCTCATTGTGTCAATTTGAAAATCATTTCACATTTTTTTTATAGTATCTTTTTTACAATATGTCTTTTTACTCAAATACAATTATTATTTTAAAATAATTTATAAATTTCTATCATTTTTGAAAATAAATGCAAAAATAAAATTATATTTTTAACCATTTGCGATTTCTACAAATTAGTAATGAATCATGATACAAATATTTGTGGTTTCCTACAAATTATATTTGGTTTATAAACAAATGAATGCCTGTTACAAATATTTGTAGAAAATCGCAAATGGTTTAGAATATAATTTATTTCTGCAAATATTTTTTAAAATGATAAAAATACTATAAATTATTTAAAAAATAATTATTATGTTTTAGCAAATTTAAGACATAATGTCAAAAATAATATTATAAGAAAATGTAATATGATTTTTTCAAATTAACACAATGAAAATATAATCTTATACTTACTTGTAATAATTTTTTTTTAATATATGAATTTTATTTCCGAAATATAATACTATTATAGTTTTTTTTATAAAAGTTTGAATAATTTAAATCGGAAAACACTTATTATCAGAGATTTTATAATTTACACATTTTAGTTCTATTTGTGGTTTCTTTTTTTCGAACATTATTATACAAATTATATTTCATTTTTTCAGTTCAAATCATAATTGGTTAAAAGGAAATATGTCCATACTTTTGTAGTCACGTAATGTCAAATAAACAACACATGTTTCGTCTCAAATGATTGGTTATGATGTCAAATTTAAAAATTGTAATATCTAATGATGATAGTAGCTATAATTAGTTCTATTTTCTCTAATTTTTGAATTTACTTTTTAGTTATACTTTTATTTAATTGTCATTTGAATTGCATAATTTATTTTTTTATTAGCCATTTGTTTATTAGATATTGTTATATAGATATATTGTATATGTAATTTCATATACAATTTCATGTCATAATACAATAATTTATGAGTAAATTTAATGATGCAAATTTGTAGAAAGCTGATTGCATCTTTGAAGATTCTTCTGATAATAAATATATCAATTTTAGTTTTAGTGAAAAATAATGATGTATATGATATAATGGATATGGGGAGGGGTAATATGAGAAAAGCAATGTAGGTACAACTTAATTGAATAGGACCATGAGGGGACAGAATAACACAAGTAATCAGACAACGACAAATGGGCGAGGCAAAAATTTTCTTTTCAAAACGACTACTTTCTCTCTTCATTTCTCCCCAATTTCTATTTTCTCCTTTTTTCCAACCTTTATTCTTCTAAAAGGGCTTCATTTTGAACATTCTCCTTAATTTCTTCTAATCGCAAGCTGGTTTGAGGTAATGTTTCTTTTAACACTTGTATTTAAGCAATTTCATTTTTGGGTGCTTTTGTTCTGGATTCCTAACAGTTAAATCGTGTAAAAAAACTTTTTCTATGGTTGAGTGAGATGGGTGTAGTTGAAATCTAAAGCTCAGTTCAAAGATCGTTTCTTTGGATGCAGTTCAGCTAGGTTCGGTACCAGTAATTTCAAGAATCATTTCAGTACTCGAGTTTTTTTTCAAGACGTTCGTACCTAAAAGTACTGTAAATACCTTATCAGTACCAATCTATTACTATTGGTATATATATACTGTTTACAATAAGCCTAATTTAGTAATTTGGTAATTCTGGAACTGTACTGTACAGGTATCTCAGTATCTGCTACTTCAAGGTCCAAATTAGGAAAAATGCTCGTTACTTGCTTCGATCAAATCAACAAATATTTCCTATTACATTGTTAATCTAGTGCTTCTAATTTGTCTTTTATTTTGTTATGTACCAGTGTTGCAATATTTTGGGGGTAAATAATTAAGTAACACTCGTCTCATTCTTTAGAAAAGGAAAATAGAATGCCTCGTCAAACTGAATTTTCGAATTCGAGTTCGAGTTCAAATGGAAATCTCACAATAAAAGTGGGGTCCACCGGCACCGTCGCCTCTCTGATGTCGCGGGAGCTAGACACCATGAAAATTACCCAAATTGCCCCTCAAGAAGCCGCTTCATCTTCTTCTAATACTAATCCGAGAAGAAAAAAGAACCAATCAAAACCAATTTCGGTCCCTTGTGGTGCAAACCCTAAAAAAGTAATTAGCCCAAAGAAATGTAATGTTTCTAATGGAGATGATGATAAGTTGCCGAAAAGGAATGTCAGAAGAAACAGGTACGATACGCCGATATTGAGAGGGGATTTTGTTGGTACGGACCGAAGCCCTAACCCTAATATCGGAAAGGGCGGTAAAAAGGGGAATTTAAATATTGTTGAGGTTGTGGATTTGAAGTGTAATAATCCAATGAGTAGCCGTCTTAGAAAGCTTGGTTTCTCTAAACTTTCCGAGTCTATTGCGTGATTTAAAAAAACTAGGGTTAGGGTTTATGACGAGAAGATTATGAAATATTTATCGTTATTTTTTTTCCTATCATGGAAATGCGTCTTAAATTAGTCATGCTTAATTGTTATATATTATTATTTTTATGTTACGCAATGCTTCTAAGATTTTTCATGTTTTCATGCTTCTCGCTTTGTTGTTTTTAATTCGAGTCGAGCAAATAAGGGATAAATGTTTAGAAATGAAGTATTAAAATTTAGAAAATGATACGCATGTTGTATGTGGTAATTTACGATAAAAATTTGTATATTGTGATTTGCGAAATTAATTTTGACCAAACTGCTAATTTTTTATAATCTCAATTTGCATTCGATCCTGCTACTACAACTGTTGGATCTCGATCTTAATTTTGGGAAGGCACGTTATTATCAAGTATTTATATTTAAGATCGATTAATCTGTGCATCACGCACATAAAAATACGCAGTCTACCCGCACGGCCGCACTCCTTAATTTGATAGTAATTTTCCTAATTTGATTATCTATGAATTAATTACCCATTATTACATTAACAATTATACTTGTGAGTTATGATTTTCATATTATCCTAATACTTTGTAGTTAATAGAGCTAAAAGAATCTGCCTAATTAATTTATGCAAACAAAGTTTTGATTCCTATTCTGGACTGTTGTCGTGCGGCATCACAAGTTCATTTTCACTAAAAAGTAAAAAGTAGTAGAACGCACTGTTCCACTCGTAAGAATGTTCTTTTGGTGATTGCTTCGAGAATGCGTTTCATTGTGAATAAAAGCGACATCATGTTTCGATTGTGCTCCGTTACACGATGATTCTGTAACCAAACTATATATTTATTTATAAACGGGTTAGGCATATTAGAATAATTCATATGAGAATAGTAATCTACTTTAAAATGTTAATTTTTTTTTTTAAATTTAGAATGAATTTTATTGTCACACATCTAAACATGTGTTTTATATCTACACTATTTAGATTACGGTGGAGGCTGGGATTTTTACATCTCAGTCCAGGCCCAACGGCTACCTAACAAACAAACCTAATCAGTAATCATATTGTGAACTCGCTCACTTTTTAATCTCAGGGCCGGCCTAATCATAGGAAAGGGCCCGAAACTAATTTTGAAAATATTTTTTAAATTAATTATTAAAGAAAATTAAGATTTTACACGTTATTGCGTGGTTTCTTGATTAAGTTTTTTGATTTTTTATATAAATTTAAGGTTCAAATTTCATTACATCCATTTTTTCTCATAGTTTCCTTGTATTAGAGATAATAAAAATAAAAATTATTGTTTGTAAGAATTCGAATTCATGATCTTTCATTAGTTAGAAAATTGTTCTACTAATTAACCAAGAAAGTTCTTGTGATATTTAATAAATTTATTGTAATTAACTAATTATACTTATTTTTAACATTTTTCAAAAATTTGGACTCCTTAAAATTTTGGACCCGAAATTCGAACTTCATTGGCCTTCTTACATATGGGCCGGGTATGCATCTCACTCATCTTCTTCGCCTTCTCACGAAGCAATTTTTTTCGTCCAGTCCGTCATGGGTAACACGACACTTCACCTTGCTCATGTTGGTAAGAAATGAGTAATTTAGAGAAAATGACACTTGTAAATGACTTATGTTCGCGTTATAATATCGTTGTGGTTAAAGATTTATTCTTCCTCATAAATTATATTATTTTATGTGTACCGGATCCGACGAATAGTCTTCCAGAACACAAAAGTTTTCTGGATGTGTTTGCACAAACGAAATTAGATCTAAACACCAACTCGAATTATCATGACTATCTTAACACATGTTAAATAAGTTTTGCAGTAATTTATTTTAAGTGACTCTGTACAAAAATTAACTGAGAAATTATGAAACTTGTATGAGATAATTTTATTTTATTTTATTTTTTCTTAAATTTTTGTTATGTTTTTTTTTTCCATTCGAGTATCATGTCATTTTATAGTAAAATGAAATATACTATGCAATGACACTTTGTCATGGATGTGTAAATATATATGTTATTTTTTGTCCGTATTGCGACACATAAACATATATGTGCAAGTTACATGTTAATATTATCATGTTATAATATCTAAATATATATGTGTAAGTTATATATATATATATATATATATATATATATATATATATATATAGTTAAATGCCTCTTTTATCTTTTCTTGTATATTCAAAAAATCAGCTGAACACAGACAAAAAATAGACATCAATTTATTATGTCAAAAATCGCCATGTAACCATTTAACCACCGATAGCATCAAAATACATTGAGCCGCCCCTAGTCTTCAGATATCATAATCATACGAGTCTAATAAATTTTTGTAAAAACAATATTTATTTTTGAAAATAAATTTATCTTCAAGAAATCTTTAACAACTCATAACCTATCTATATGTTATCCACTCCTTCGTGACCTTTTGTGCGGATCCACAACACTCCCCTTCCTCCCGTGAAGATAAGTCGACATCTTTCTTTCCAGATCCAGTAGATGAAGTACAATATGAGTTGTTTTTGCAAAGACATCTTTTAATTTTCTGCTCGATAAAAAGAGATATACCGAATCAATCAAATTGATTGATCTAAATCAGGAATATAATAAGGATTCTATTGTTAGATTGAGTAAACGTCATTCTAAAAATAAAATAGGATTAAGATTGAAAATGTTTATGTGAAATTTAATCAACTATCCTAAATTTATAGCTGAATGATCTAAAATAAAGTTGATGCTTGCTAAAAATTAATAATGTATACCTTTTGGTTTCCTCCATCATCTTATAAAAAATGAAAATATTACTTTCTTTTTCCGCATAAAAAAAGACTTCTCAATTTCTCGAGTGGTTCTGTTGTCTAACTATGGGTTCAATTATAAGAGAATGCTTTGAACATTGCTCCATTATTCGTAAAATCACAGTACTTTCTCACGAAAAAAGTGTTGAATGGAAATGCTTTTGTTGATTAGTAGTAGTATCTTGAAGCTTTTTCCTATTCCTGGAAAAGAAGTGAAGAATTTGAAAAACCGGTAATTGAATATCTGATTTTCCCTTAGAAACCTGAAGTCTTACTACCAGTCACATATTAGTTCATGATGAAGTAAAAAAAGTTCCCACCTTGGCTTTAAGCTATCTCCCCCAATCAAATTGGAAAAAAAAAACAAGATAAGATATTAAGAACTACATAGCACAATCATGGCCTCCATTCCCTGTACAACCCAACTTCAATTGTCGCCCAAATCCTCCATTTACAGAAGCTTCCGCCCAAAGACGACCTCACCATTTCTATCCAGAACAGGGAGGCAAGTCGGTACGAGTGTTTACAAGCAATGCTCGAATACGAGACCGAGCCCAATCAGGAGGATGAGAGTCACTGCCTGGTTCAAGTTCGGAAGCAGTGGCGTCGACGCCGAGGGAGCCGGCATTTACGGAAGCCAGAGCAGAGATGATTTTGATAGAGACGATGTTGAACAGGTATTCAAAAGTTCTGTTCTTGTTTTTGTTTTGTCGAAAATTAGGATAAAATTCTTGGAGAATCACTAAATTATGAACAAAATTGAATCACTAAATTTGTGCTTTATTGTTGTAGTATTTCAATTATATGGGAATGCTTGCGGTGGAGGGCACGTATGATAAAATGGAGGCTCTTCTGAACCAAAAAATTCATCCAGTAGATATATTGCTAATGCTCGCAGCAACAGAATCGGACTTGCCCAAAATCGAAGAGGTATTAAGAGCGGGGGCGAAATTTGACGTGAAAGATTCGGAAGGAAGGACTGCTTTGGACAGATCGAATGACGAGATCAAGGAATTTATTCTCGGCTTCTCAGTTAAAAAAGTTTGAGAGATTTTTGAATAGTTTTCTTGGTTGTGTTTAATGTTATTCTGGATTTGTTTGATTTGAATAGCATGGATCAGTTTTGTGTTTTTACAAATTTTGCTTGTAAATTGAGGAAAGTATTGTATGAATATGATTTGAATTTGTAATGAGCACTTTGTTGTATTTCATAGTATAAATTTGATGGTGTATATTATTTATTATTTGTGGAGTTTGAACAAAAATTCATGCAATATGACTGACTACCTTCTTTTAAAGAAAATGTTAATGGAGTAGATTAGAGTCCATGGATGATGGAACTATAATATATATACAATATATACATGAAAAATAGAGAGAAACCATAAATTGAAAACCTAAACGTTTCTAAAATTGAGATTTGATCACGAATCAGTATCTAAATTATAATTATAATTAATCTAAATCTCACAAAACGCAAATAAAAACAATATTCGTCTTCACTCTCATCTTGTTCATATATTTCTCTTTCATTAATGTTGTCAAGATTTCTCGTGGATTATGTTCACTCCTTTTAATATCCGATCCACGTGTAGCTGTTGAGTGTCGAGGCTACATCGCAGAAAGAAACATTTACAAAAAGATTAAATAAAAATATAGCGTGATTTTGGTCGATACATCGCAAAAACAATAAAATTGACCAAAAATATTTAAGTATCAGATTGAGTAAACGAATGGTATTTTTTTTTTTTTTTTGCAATTGTCTAAATAATGTCGGACCATTTTTCTTTTGAAATTTTCTAAATAATGAATGTACTTTTTACAATATTTAAATAATAGAGTGATTTTTTTTTTTTTGAAATTTTGTAAGAATGTAGTTTTTCTGGAAGACATGTTATTGTCGCGACTTGGAAAAGATGCCAAGGAGAAACACATCCGAGTGGCACGATGAATCTACCTGCCACCTCGTCTTGGTCGAGCACCCGAAACAAACCATTTTGCCAACTCTAAAATAAAACCAACACGGAAAATTTTCAAAAACTCTTGTCTCTTGTAAATATCACGAGAAATATTTGTACTTGTGAGAATGTTTTATTCCCACTACTATATATACGGTTTGTAAATTTTTTGGTAAGAAACATAATTTCAAACAAGAAACACGATTAGAGTTCGAATTTTTTTTATATATGTTTTTCTAATTATTTTAAATTTTAATGTGAATGAACTAAAACAAACTTGATGTTTCTTAAAGCATATATGATATGATTTTACCTTTCAATTTTCTCCAACATCTCATCCAGAATTTAATCAATGACTTTAGTTTTCGGCATACTACCTTTTTTTGGTGAAACTAGCTTTTATTTTTATTTTTTTTGAATTAGAGTAGCTTTTATTATTAGATATGAATTTGAACTTAAGAAATGGTTTTCTGATGCAGGTCATTAAATCATAGTGCATCCGCTCACAGAAAATGTGTTTAATAAAAATGTTTTTGTTATTTCGTATCATGCAGGTTTTGCTCACATTTTAAGTTTGCTTTCTAATTGTATGACTCAAGGAATATATTTGGGAAAGAGGTATTAAGAGCGAGGGCGAAATTTGACGTGAAAAATTCAGATGGAAGGACTGTTTTGGACAGATCGAATGACGAGATCAAGGATTTTACTCTCGGCTTCTCGGTTAAAAAAGTTTGAGTCATTTTTGAATAGTTTTGCTGGTCGGGTTTAATGTTTTCTGGATTTGTTTGATTTGAATTCGTGGTAGTTCGAATTAGCATGAATGAGTCTTGTGTTTTACAATTTTTGCATGTAAATTGAGAAAAAAAAAGTATGGTATGAATATGATTTAAATTTGCAATGAGTAGGGTGTTATGGTATGGAGACTTTTGGAAATCCGAGGATTAGGAAATTGGAAAAAGGAAACCTTGAAGAGATAGGAAAGTTTTTCATATATTGATATTGCCATGATTGAATGGTAATTAAGGCAATGATTGTTTTCTTGTATTATTTCCTTGTATTGAGTAGAAGTTTAGCTATAAATAGAGGATTAGACTAGAGTTTTATTCATTCCAACAAAGCACAAACAATTGTATTATCTTTTTCTCCAGTATAGTAAAATAAGTTTGAGTGCCGGCGGCCGTGGTTTTTTCCCTTCGGGGTTTCCACGTAAAAATACTTGTGTCCGTGTGTTGTTCTTGTGTGTGTGTGTGTGTGTGTGTTTGCGGCGACGATCCTAACATAGGGGTGGGCAAACGGTTGGTTTGTTTGAAACCAAACTAGTCGAATTCGATTCAATCGGTTCGATTTTTCGGTTCAGTTAAGTAGAAAAATAAATATTGTGTGATTTATTTGATTCAGTTTTGGTGTTTTGAAATTCGATTAAATCAAACAGACATAATTAATTCTATTTTTCACGTTATTCAATTATATTAATTTTTAAAAAATTAAAATTTCATTATATAATATGACAATTAATAATTATATTTTATATGATTTCTTTGCATATTTTTATTAAATACAATTTGAATTTTATTAATAATATATTTGAATAAATTTATTGGAGACAAATTAAGACGTCTATTAAATAAGTTTGAGTGCCGGCGGCCGTGGTTTTTTCCCTTCGGGGTTTCCACGTAAAAATACTTGTGTCCGTGTGTTGTTCTTGTGTGTGTGTGTGTGTGTTTGCGGCGACGATCCTAACATAGGGGTGGGCAAACGGTTGGTTTGTTTGAAACCAAACTAGTCGAATTCGATTCAATCGGTTCGATTTTTCGGTTCAGTTAAGTAGAAAAATAAATATTGTGTGATTTATTTGATTCAGTTTTGGTGTTTTGAAATTCGATTAAATCAAACAGACATAATTAATTCTATTTTTCACGTTATTCAATTATATTAATTTTTAAAAAATTAAAATTTCATTATATAATATGACAATTAATAATTATATTTTATATGATTTCTTTGCATATTTTTATTAAATACAATTTGAATTTTATTAATAATATATTTGAATAAATTTATTGGAGACAAATTAAGACGTCTATTAAATAAAATAAAAATATCTAGAAGAATAGACGAGGGTGTTTAGAAATATATATTGATTACTATACGAACTATTGTGTACTGTACGAAAAAAATTAGAAAGAAATAATAATATTAAAAAAAAAAAAAAGAGCAATTTTTCTCTGATTCTCTCTCTCCGTGTCATTTACTTGATTTCTTTAATCTCTACAAATAAAAAAATCAATATTAGTTTCCAACAATAGCTCCACTAATCATTAAATCAGAGTGCTTCCACTCACAGAAAAAGTGTGTAATAAAAATATTTTTCTGGTTTCGTATCATGCATGTTTTGCTCACCACTCAAGTTTGTTTTCATATTCTTAAAGAAGAAACGAGTAATGAATGAATGCAAGGGAATGATTTGATATATAATTATTGTTTACACCTTTTCTCTATTCTTCTAATTTCACTTAAATTTTTATAGTGGTTGGAAACTAGGTTAAATTTAGAGAAAAATTTAGAGAAGTAGATTTGATATATAATTATTTTGGTATATTATGCAGATAGAAATCACAACAATTTTTTCCATTTCAGCCTAAACATGTATTTTTTTTCTACGAATATCCACAACAAACCCATCCAAATTCCACCTCTCATACACACCTAAAATGCTATATGTATTACATATCTCATTTTATTCTATATATAAACTTTTTCATATAAGTTATTTGGTAAAATTTATAAACTTGAAATGCAATCTACTCCCAATTGCAAAGCTGAATTCAACGTCACTCAATTCTCCAAATCAAATTATCATACAAATTCACGAGAAATTTGTCCAATCCGTCCTCGTCATCAATGTGGGCCCCGCCTTCCCGTCATCCTCCTCTTCCTCCCAATCACTCTTTGAATTGGCAGGTCCGGTGGTTCCTTTCCCTCCATATCTTCCTTCTCCCCCTTTTACTCGTCTTCATCACCATCATCGTCTCTAATCAGGTCCTGTCCTTATCAAGACAGAATATGACATTCAACACGAGTCTACGAAGTTTGATTGGCCCCAAAATTGATATTAAATATGTCTAGAAAAGAATACAAAGAAAATCTATTCTTAAATTAAATATTAGATGACCTAATTAAGTGAAGATAACCTATCTTGAACTATTATTGATAATTTTTGTGGTAATTATGATCATTTGGGACCAAGGTTCAGTCCATTTTTAGAATTCTCTATTTTGTGGTAATTATGATCATTTGGGACCAATGAACTTTTTCGACATGAAAAACGTTTGTCCACCGCATATAAATAACTTTCAAGTAAAGAATGAGTCAAGAAGCAAAGGTGGTCTTTTGACGGCTTGGTCAAGTGATTTTTCTTTAGTAAACACCCAACAAGGAGATTATTCATTAGCCACAACACTATCACTATCAAGCGGTTTTTCTTTCCTTCTTATAAATGTATATGGGCCAATAGCTCTAGATGAAAAAGAGGCCTTCCTAGAGGAATTAGGAAACTATGACTCAAATGCATTACCAACAATAATTGTGGGTGATTTCAACCTCATAAGATCACCGAATGAATCAACGGGTGAGAGTCACTCATCAAGACATATAATGTCTTTTAACAACTACATATGTTCGGCCAATCTTGTCGAAATTGCCAACACGGGAAGAAACTTTACATGGTCTAGTAAAAGACCATCCCCAACTCTATCAAAATTGGATAGAGCGTTAATCTCCCATCACTTTTTTAACCAAAATACAATTCCTCAAACTAACGAACTTCCACAAATTACTTCGGATCATTATCCATTAAAACTTACTATATCAATTCCGAAGAGCTCTAACGCAAAAAAATACAATCTTGAAAGATTTTGGCTTAAGAACGACCAAGCTAGAGACATCTTTGCGCAAACTTGGCAAACCGGGACACAAAACACTAATCCGGCAAAGAACTTCATTATTAAGTTAACAAACACCAAAAGGGTAGTGGCCGATTGGGCAACAAATAATTTGAATAATATTGATATGAACCTTCAAAATAGCAAAGAATTGATTTCCTATCTTGATAAGATAGAAGAAACAAGATTACTATCACAAACCGAACTAAATCTTCGAATTGACCTCAAAATTTGGGCACAAGAAATGGCCATTAATTCGGAAATAAAATGGCAACAAAGAAGTTCGGAGAAATGGATAAAATTTGGCGACCGAAATAACGCATATTTTCATGCTATGGCATCGGCGAAAAGAAATAGGAATTTCATTCCTAATATAACGCATAATGATGCTACCTACTCCGAACCACAACAAATACTAACTCTCTTTTATGATCATTTTCGTAACACAATGGGGACGAGAGCGGTTGAGACCGAGGTTGACCTTACGGTGCTCCTAGGAAATCCGATCCCAATAACAAATCTAAACGAAATCGATGTGCCATTCACGATGGACGAAATTGAAAAAACGATTCGTAAAATGAAAAAAAGAAAATCGTCCGGACCCGACGGGTTACCCTCCGAGTACGTCCAACAATTTTGGGACACGATAAAAAACGATTTCGTCGAGCTAATTCAACACTTTCAAGAAAACAAACTAGATCTATGGCGAATAAACCAAGCAAATATAACTTTAATCCCGAAAGTTGATGGTGCGAACAAAATAGAACAATTTAGGCCAATAAGTGTTATCAACACACCAATCAAAATAATTACCAAAATATTGGCAAATAGGCTCCAACCGTTTCTTCCCACCCTAATCAACAAACAACAAACGGCCTTTATCAAGGGACGAGCAATTACCGATGCCTTCCTAGTGGCTAGAGAGTATGTGCATTATTTCAAGAAAAACAAAATCCCCGCAATAATGCTCAAAATTGATATTAAGAAGGCTTTTGATAATGTCTCTTGGAAATTCATGTTGAAACTTTTAAGAGCAAGAGACTTCCCTCCCAAATGGATCATATGGATTCACAATTTATTCATCTCATCCTCCTCCGCAATTAAAATAAACGGAGAGATATCTCCATACTTCTTTCACCAAAGAGGTCTAAGATAAGGTGACCCTTTATCCCCTCTACTTTTTGACATTGTGGTTGACTCGCTACAAGCTATTATGAAAAAGATTAATCCTCTTCTTGAGAGAATGAGCAACATTGATTCCCAAATTTTGCAATTCGCGGATGATACCATCTTATTTGTCGAAGCATCCCCAAACAACCTAAAAAAGATAAAACTTGGGCTCGATATTTTCTCCCAAATAACGGGTCTAAACATAAATTGGGAAAAAATGAGTTTCTCAACGCTTAATGTGCCGACTACTTTAGATCAAACAATAATCGAAACTCTAAAATGCCATAAAAAAAAATTTCCCCTTAATTATCTAGGTCTTCCCTTGACATCATCCAAACCGAAAAAAGTAACTTTTCTCCCACTCATTAAAAGAATTCAAGACAAAGTAGCCAATTGGAAGGGAAAATTGCTATCAATGGGTGGACGCCTAACTTTGGCAAAGGCGACCCTTACCTCAATACCAACTTACTATATGCAAGTGCTCCAATTACCCGCATGCGTAATAAACGAAATTAATAAAATTATTAGAGCTTTCTTATGGAAGGGGGCCGAAAAATGTAATCCCGGAAATTGTTTAGTTAGTTGGTCCAAGGTATGCCTACCTAAGATGAACGGAGGTTTGGGGTTACCGGACATCAAAACAAAAAATAACGCTCTTCTTCTTAAGCTTTTATGGCAAATAGATAACAATAACCAAAATCTTTGGTCATCGTGTCTTAGAGAACTCTATGGTATACAACAAGCAATTCATTTGATCGACGTTCCCGTGTCCAAAAGATCTTTTTTCCTAAACCAACTAACGCAACTTCTTCACATATACAAGGCCTCTACATTTGTGGAGGGATCAACATCTTCGGTTGAATGGAAATGGAACACGCAAAAGATTTTTACAAGCAAATCGGCTTATGCATTCCTAATCAATCCCGGCATAACAAATTCGTGGCATAAACCATTATGGAAATTAAAAATTCCCCCCAAAATACAAATGTTTCTTTGGTTAGCCCTACAAGCGAAACTAAACACCTATGATATCCTATCTAAAAAGGGATGGTTGGGAAGTAGTAATTGTGTGCTTTGTGATAGAAGTCTTGAAACGGCGGACCACCTATTCCTCCAATGCTCGTACACATTTGCGGTATGGGCCATAGTAGGGCGAATGATGGGAGAATCGAGCATTAGGATCCCACACTCCTCACAAATCGATTCATGGATGTTAAATAGAGCCAAATACGACGCAACAAAAAAGAAAATATGGGATAAGTTATGGGCATCCATTAATTGGAATGTTTGGAAGGCGAGGAACGAGAAAATATTTCGAAGAAAAGACGTGCTGCCCATCATCACGGCAAAGAAGGCGATCAATGAAGTAAACACGTGGAAGTGTTTAGATAGGAATACATAGATGTGAGCCATTTAAATTTTTTTCACGACGTTTTATTCTCTGATGTATATATACTTTTTTTTATTTATAAAAACATGAATACCATTGGTATTCTTTCAAAAAAAAAAAAAAAACCCGGAAGTACAAATTTTAAATCATAACCTAAATCCGACCAAGTCTGGATCATAACAATATCCCGTCCCCACTCTCATTTTCTTCATATTTTTTTTCTCTATATCATCAAAACTAAATTGAAATAAAAAACGAAGTTACAAAAAAAAAAAAAAATAAGGAGAAGAGAGAAAAGTAGTGTTTAACAAAAAATAAAAAATAAATAAATAATATAAGTTTGTAATCTTTACATATCTAAATAATAGAGTTTTTCTTTTAATTCGTAAGAAATTAATTTTCTATTTGCAAATTTGAATTAGTTACGCTTGACAATGTATGGATAAGTCGTCTGATTTAAAAACGTTGTTAATGCGAACTAGATCCAAGAGGCATGAAATATTTAACTTAGTTCAAAGGACACAAAAAGCAACATATATAATATTTTGGTCCGTTCATCGACATTCAACAGACTTTTGTTCTTTTTCTTCTCTCTCGTGTTATTCGTCGCATCACACCATTTTTCTCACTCTCTACTTGATCCTCGATTCCTCTTCGTCTCGGTTCTCTTCATCTTCTGTCTGACGATCTTGGTCAAATAAACTCGACTCTAATTAAACGCAATCCAACCTTTCATTTTTCTAATAAACTTATTTTCAAAATATTTGTGAATGATTTTAAAGAAACTTGATTGTAATAATAATTCTAACTAAGCACATTATTATCTTTCAGTTTTCTCCATCATCTTATCCAAAATCGAATCAATGATTATAATTTTCCCCATAACAATTTTCTTGGAGAGAGTGGTTCTATTATTACAAGCTAATTCGAACTTGAGATGGTTTTCTGATATAGGTCCTTCAATCATTCAATTTGAGTGCTTCCACTCACAGAAAATGAGTTCTTTTAGAAATGTTTTTGTTGTTTCGTACCACGCAACTTTCACTCTTATTTCAAGTTTGTTTTCTTATTCTTAAAAGGGGAAAAAAAAATGCGTAATGGAACAAAAGGACTCGAGAGATATAATTCTATTTTCTTAGAAACAAAAAGTCGACACATCCGTTTGAAGTTGTACATACAAAATGTATCGACAAACAAAAAAAAATGTGATCAGTTTAGAGAAAAAAAATGAGGGGAATCTTGTAGAGGAAAAAAATACAAACACAATTTAAAAAAAAAATCATTATTTCACATAAGATATTTTAGATTTTTATCAACAAAACACCGTAAAATGCTATAAATGCAAAAAAAAATGGACAGAGAAATATTTTGTCCATCATTTGCCCATTTGGCTTCAAAAAGAAACAAAGAGAAAAATATAGAAGTTCCATACAACACACACAACTATGTTGAGCAGTTCCCCCAATAATAACCCAGTCCAGTCCAAATTATACACAGAGGACAACCAGAGTCGGCCCAGCGATTTAACATATCCTAAACCAAATCACAAACCTAACTCAATTTTATTATAATTGACCCTAAATTTTTTTTATTATACTATATAATTTGTTAAATTGGACCTCAATTTTTTTATAATGGAATCTAAATTTTATGAATTATACTACGTAATTTTTTTGTGTGTACCGAAATCCGAAGCGGTGGCTTTAATTTTTGTATATATGGGCCGGACCTGACAACTCAACCAATTAACTAATTGTTAAGAAAAATCAACAACAAATACAAACCAACACTTACATCGCAAGTCGCAACCAAATACACTTACAAGTACACAGAGCAATATGCAATATCCAACTATCCAATCTCAGCAACCTCCACAATCGGCCCATCACATTGCGCAAATCAGATACGAGGCATAGTTGAGTCAAACGAACTTGTAAATATGCAAATACCCACGTTATTCTATGAGAAAATATATGTAGTCCCTATAACTCAATAAATCATTCTTGATGCGTCAATCGAGAATGTTTTATTAAATTGATTATTTTTTTTTTAATTGAATCAATTAAACTAAACATTGATTTGAGGGTTAATCAATCTAATTCATCCATTAAAACAATCTCGATTGACGCATCAAGAATATACATCAAGGATGTGTGAAACTTCATATCTAACCTCTTATACTATTACACTATATTATACTATATATATTCAAAATAAGAAAATTTTGATTCATATATTTAGCAAAATAGACATAAAAGTTTGGAATTTAAAAAAAAAAAGGACATTATCGACAATTCAAAAATCGAGAGATTGAGTTCATCTTGACTTTTGAAATGTTGGGCACTTTAATTTTTCTAATTGGACCTTAACACTCTTATAAAGTTTTCCTGACTCTTGACACTTCTAATTTGTCATTTTCCTTACTTTGGTTTTTACATTGGTTCTTATCAATGTTTTAAATTGCGATATTGCGATCCACTGCGGTCGGATATTTTTTGCAGCGGATTGCGATTGCAGACGCAATTGCGGCGCTATGATTTTTTTTTCCAATTAATATCATAATTTTTTTTTTTAATTTTCTTCTAAAAATAAAATAAAAAAGTTGATTGTCCAGGAACATTTTCAGTATACAAAAAAAATTGATCATAAAATATTCATTAATATGGAAATTATACAGGATCTTTGTATTTGGATTTTGTTGTAGAATTTTTCGTCCACATCCTAAAAATATCAAAACAATATAACTCAAGTTTTAAATCAAAACATCAATGAAATATAATGAAAATTATGAAATTCATACATTTATAGATGAAATTAACACATTTTATAAGCTATATACGTTATGAACATATTTTATCAAATATTTTTTGTGATTATATATATATATATATATGTTCATTTTTGTGAAACACAACTAGGATTTAGAGAAAGAGAAGTAAATTTGATATTGTATATATATTCATTTGGGTGCATTACGAAGATAAAAATCACAACAGTTCCATTCATTTCCGCCTGAACAAATGTATTCCTCTATAAATACCCCAAAACAAACCCACCCAAATTCCACTTCTCATACGCCTAAATTGCTATTTGTATAACATACCTCCTTTTATTCTATATATAAACTTTTTAACTTATAATAAATCTATAAACTCTTAGGAAAATGGCAAGTATATTTAAACTTGGGATGCAATCTACTCGCTAATTGCAAAGCCGAATCCAATCTCACCCCTTCTCTAAATAAATTATCATACAGAACCACGAGAAATTTCCCCAATTCGTCCTCGTCGTCATTCCACCCCTCTACGATGTGGGCCCCGTACTCCACATCGTCATCATCATCCTCCCAATCACTCTTTGGACTATACGGGTCTGGTGGTTCGTCACCCTCCATTTCTTCCTTCTCTCCATTTTCCTCCTCATCTTCGTCCTCATCATCTCCGATTACAAAGTTATTGGATTCTAAACCCGGTATGGACTCGGGTATGGATCCAATACCATGGATCTTTATACTTTGTGAATCGGGTGGTTGGGTTGATGAGGAAATTACAGCTTTTGCCCCCGAGTCTAAAAATGCTTTCGTTAAATTAGACGCCATCCCGTATCTACCACTGCATATTATAATCCTATCTCTCCATGCACCCACCTAAAGTTAATAAACATTGAATATACCATTTAAATATAACAATAATCAATTTTCGAGTTTTAAATATCATATGATATGATTATGAAAGTTTAATTTACCATTGTACGAATATCGTCAGACGTCATGTGGACAGCTGGCACGGTTCTTCGAAACATAAATGCTCCTATTTCTTGGTTATCCTCCATTACCTAGTTTAAAATTAAACAAATATTAAAAAGGGGTATTTTGCTTTTTTAAAAAGAAGGGCTTTTTTGTAAAAAATGAATTACTTGTGTTTGGCGACCGATATATCTATGGAGAATACCACCAACTTGAAAGGAAGGCCAATGAGAGACTAAATCTGAGAGATTCGAAATTTTCGACAAGTTATCATACGCTTCTTTTCTTTTTCGGCCTTTCATTACTGACGAAAGACTAGTTTTAACGGACTGGATGAATCGATCTGCCAGCTCACCCGGCTCCGCAACCACATAAACATCATTTTGCCAACTAAACAAAAAAATATATAAATAACATGAAATTAAAAAAAAAAAGTCCTATTTTTGGCGTAACAAACCTTAATATGGAACCAGTAGAATCATTCTGAAGAGCCAAATGAATAACACCAACTTGAGGCAAGTTCTGAAGTTTCTCAAGCAAAGGCCGGACATGAATTCCTGGTTCTTTACAAACCATTGGAGAAGAAGGCGGAGTTGAATTCTTGGTTATAGGATGGCCATCGAGACTGAGCGGAGGAACAAAATCAATTTTGTTCCCTCTCATAGGACCGAGATCGGGACTATAAAGCATCGGACTCGACGGGAAACTCCCGGTGAATAACGGAGACATGATCGGAGTCGGGAATGCCGTTCCCGGTTTCGAGAATCCAGGAGTTCGGTTCATGAGGGTAAGCCGAATCCCGTTTTGCGAACAGAACGATTCGAGAGATTTAGAATGGTTCATAGAGTTTCTCATCGAGTCTGGATTGTACGATGCTTCAACTAAAAGGACGGTTTTTCTCCAGCCTAATTGACAACCTCCTCCTTGAAATGAAACCTGTTTGAATTTCGAAAATGGTTGCGATTTTGAATTTTCGCTGATTTTCTCCTCGTTGCGGCTTCTCGGTACCAGTAATTCACTTAGACTCTTGAATGCTGGTTCACATTTTTGTATGTACTCATCAGTTGCAGCCTCCAGTTTGAGCCAAATGGAGGGGTCTGTTTCGTCCAACTCCATTCCACACCTCTCGTCAACTATTTAATAAAAATAATTATGTTCGACATGAAGTATTTTGGAAGGGTATTTATGTAAATATGATAAATTACCTGGATTGAAGCGAAAATATTGAATTTCGGGAAGCATAGGAGTTAAAGTATCCATAGTTTCCTCAACTCTATCGACAGAGCAAGAGCTCTCGATCAAAACTTGACCTGTATCTAAATATCTCCACCCACCTTTTCTAGGCTAAAAACCAAAAATTTTAAATTATTAATCAAATGATTCAAATCATAATTTTTAGGGTTTAGGGTATAAGATTTTTACTTTATTAGGAACCGAACCGCATCCAACAGAAACCAAGCATTCGATTTTTGTATCGGGCCAAAGCAGTTGTGCTTCTCTAATTGCAAACACTGTTGGATTATTTCCTATAATCGCCCCGTCTTGCCACCTATGTGCATCTACATATTTACAAAAAAACCACTACAATTAACTAAAATTACAAATATATGACACTATTAATTAATTTAATTTACCATCTGAAAAATCATCGAGATAATAAGGAGCTGCAGAAGAGGCTCTAATAGCCTCCCATATTTTATGCTTACAACTCCCTATAAAAGCCCCTCTTCTATATGACCCGTTTGCTGTTATATCTGGCACGCCAGTTGGCATTTCCGGCGTCCCCGCTGGATACTATAACGAAAATACAATTTTGGTTAAATTTAAAAAGACGGTATTTGTAGATGAAATGTTAAGAATTGTAGGGTAAACTAAATCGTACCTGATAATTGCGGAAGAGAAAAGGCTGAGCTGGCATAATACTGACGAGAGTCGAAACCGCAAAGACTTTAGGAATCGGTTTGACCGCAGATTCGATCAACAAATCCCCGTCCTCGTCAGCACACATTTCCTTTAATAATCTCTCGAACGGCTCTGCGCTGTGCTGTGAATCATCAAAATTAAAACCCCACAATCAGAATCCTTATAATTAAATTTAAACCATAATTATTAATTAAACATAATTTAATATAATATATACTTTGGATCCGTGAACCACGACTCTGAAACTCTGAGACGAGCTCTTGAATAATTGATCGAATTTCTCTTTCCACGAAGCAGCTTCGTTATCCTTCGGTGTCGATTCCGCAAACACGAGTTTACCTACAAATTTTTTATAAAAAAATTAAAGGGGTAGTTTTGATATTTTATATATTTAATTATGAAATTACCGAGATTTTTGTAGATTTCTTCGCATTCGTCGAGAGTCATCTGTTTGACACCGAGAGCGATGGCGAGCATGCCACCTGTTGAAGTGCCGCAAATGAGATCGAATAATTCGTGAATTCGTTTACCGGTTCCTTGCTCGATTTGTTTGAGAATTTGTACTGTCGCTAAACCCTTCATTCCTCCTCCGTCCATGGATAAGATTCTTAAACCCTGTCTCCCCACCGGTCTCGTCTTCGTCGCTTTCCTCAAACTCTCATTCTCCCCTAAATCACAAAAAGTAAAAAATATCATGAATGCCCGTATAAAATTTGTTTCGAAATTATATTTCTAGGGTTTAGGGTTTAGTACCGAAAATAGCCAAGGCACGATTGGCTGCTTTGCTGACACGCGGCTCTGTTGCTGATGTCAGCCTGAGTAATAAATCTCTTAAACTTTCAGACTGAGTCAAAGTTTTTCGATTCTCCATACAAAACGCCAAATTTCCTACCGCAAACAGAGCCAATCTTTGCACCTAAAAAACCCAAAAAAATAAATAAATAATAAAACCTTTTTGAGAGGGTAAATACGATATTAAGTTCTAAACTCACCTCTGTGTTCTTATGAGCGCAGAGCAATTTAAGCGATTTCAAAATATCTTTCGTGAGCATTTTCTGCGCGACGTTGTCAGAAACAAATGCGAGAGTCACGACCACTCGTAAAACCGAGACCAATTCATCCTCCATCATCCGTTTCAAAACGTTCTCGATAGGCTGCATGATATCGCAATTTAATAGTTGCATCGCGAGAGTCATGTCTGACGCCAAGTACGACAACGCGATGCAGGCTTGTTCAATCACGTGAGCCGAAGCGCTGCTTATCATGCTGATGAGCTGGCGAATCGCGGTGTCCTCTTTCGAGATGGCTAGACGGTTCGATGGGTCTGACAGAATTTGGGGGAGGGAGGATGCGAGAAGTGGATGGTGGCATGATGAGAAACGGAATATTAGCGAGAAGAATGTGCTCAGTTTGTGCCTCGATGCTATGAAGTAGGAAGTATTGTCCTGAAAACAGGAGAAAAGAAAGTTAGGGGGGTTTGTGAAAATAGGAGAAATATAGGGAGATTTTCAAAAATGGTACCTCGATTTGGAAATTGACGGATTTGAGGGATTCGGTAGCTTCGATGCGAATGTTGGCGAGAGAGAGGTGGCGAAGATTGCTGAGAGGGAGAATTTCGGGGAGGAATTCTAGAGGATTGCCGAATAATCTTAAAACGCGAAGTTCTGCCATTGCTCTGAAATTATCATGAAAATGGTGAGGGGGGAAATAAATTATGGGAATAATTAAGGGGGGTAAGTGAAAAATTGACCTGAAATCCAGAAGTGGACGAACGAGCTTGTTGTGTTCAAGTGATAATTCTTCGAGCAATACACATTGTCTCAACTCAACTAATTTTAAAAAATAAATAATGAGGAATTTTTATAGGGAAAAGTACAAAAAAATTGAAGAATTACCAGGGACAGACACGAGAGTGTTGTTGTCGACTCTGAGAACTTTTAAGTTAGTCAATTCGCCGAGTTCAGGAGGTAATACAGTTAACTTGTTACTGTCGAGAAATAGTTTTTCGAGACTGGGCAGCTTCGTTAATTCCACTGGAAATACCTGAATGAAAAAAAGAGTTAATTCCATAAAAAATATCGGAATTTTGTGCGATACGGATAAGATTAGAGGACTTACTGTCAATCCGCAACCGCACAAGCTTAAAACGGTGACACTTGTCCAATGATCGATCAATGCCGGAACCCGCTCCTTCTCTGGCTTGATCAATCTTACCAGAATAGCAGAACCATCAGCTTGTTGACCCGATCCAACGGCTCTCGAGACTTTAACTGATCTGAGAGGTTCTCTCCTCCTCACCACCTTCATGTCAACCTTGATAACCCGATCCTCATCCTTCGCCCCTCCATTGATCTCCTTTCCATTGTTCGTCTCTCCATTCTCCAATCCATTTGACAGATTCAAGGATAGAAGAACCGTGTCTTGAGGAGCAGGGAGGGCAACAACGAGCTGAGATTGGAGACGCAGCGCGGCAGTTTCTTCCTCATCGGCAGATGACCAATCAAGGCAGATCCGCGTACCAGGATCATCAGAATTCGGATCAGTTTGGCCGGAATCCAGATCATGGTCGCCGTCGCCATAATCAAGCGTAAGATGAAAGATCTCCGATGGGCGTTTCCAGCCCAATCCCCAGGACATGGGTAATTGCTTCAAATCTTCGTTTTTTTAGGCTTCTTCGAGAATAAGATTTCGCCTTTCTAATTAATTACTATAATTCTTCGATTAACAAATTCAAAGATTTGAAACCTCAAGTTGAAACTTTAAAAAGACAAAACTGATTGAAAAATTGTGAAGAACTCTTCAAACGTGTATATATACAAGATTTGCGAAGAAATCGGAGATTATGAATCCCTTAATCAAAATTTAGAGAATTTTCAAACCGTATTAATAATTTAGAAGGATGATAGCAAATAATAGACTATAGGAGGATTTATCCATATTTATGCTTCTAAAAATGTACATATTTACCCTTCTGAAAATTTTAAATATCATATTTATGCTTCTAAAAATGAATATATCGCGCATTTACCCTCTCAAAATTGTAAATTATCATAATTATGATTTATCCAAAATGAAAATAATTTCGATATATTTATTGTTTTGAAGAATATACATATAATATTTTAGATTTTTAAATAAATATGACATTTTATCTTTTAAAGAGTAAAGATGATATTTTGGATTTTAAAAAAAAAATGTAAAATCCCATGAATAGAAGATAATAGGACCAATCTACGCTGATGTTCGGATATGAATATGTATACGATACGATATGAATCTCATTTTTAATAAATGACTATTTATGAATACATATAAAACGTAATGTCGTGGAATCAGCATAAATATATGTTAGCTCTTGAAATTCAGGGAAGAGAATTTAGAGTATTTTTTTAATAATGTTAATTTATATGTATTATGGGCTTGTTCGGCAACATCGAATTAGAATTGAATTAGAGTGAGCATTTTATTCCACCGAATTGAAAGAAAATGAAATAAATTGTTTATACCGCCGAATTGAAAGAAAATTCAATATATATATATGTGTGTGTGTGTGTGATTACATTAATGACTTGTAAGCCTAATTATTATTATTTTTAAATCTATAATTGAAAAACTTGCACATACTACTAGGTATGTTATATTTGTATTTTTACTTAAAATAATTTGTTGTTAATCTTTAAAAGAAATTGAAAGATATTTATTTATTAAACACAGATAATTTCTTTAACTTATATAATATTTTTCAATTTTTCAATAATAAACACGAAACATAAAATTTATCAGACACGAATAATTTTTTGAACTTTTATCTGTGTTTAGTGAATATCATATGGTTTTGCTTTTTATTACGTTCACGCATGTTATTTTATTATCTTATAGTAACATTTATTCTTTATATATGTGTTGAATTAAAATACTAAATAAATATTTCGTATTGTGTCGGATTCAAAACTAGTATAATAATTTTGTCATCATCAAACTTTCTTAATCAATATGATTTTTATTTTCACAAAGTCTTATGTTTGATCCCGAAAAATCATATATATATATATATATATATATATATATATATATATATATATATATATATATATATATATATTATGTGTATGACAAAACAAATGAACCAAAATCGCCGCGAAGCGCGGGTAATCTCCTAGTTTCATTTAAGTTTTGACAAGTGAATTTCAATTTGCTTCTCTTCGAATGAATTACGGAAAAACCATCCCAGGCGATTGAAATGTAGGAGCTAATTCAGATCAATGTTCCAGAAATCGCTCGACGCTCGCTGGTCGGCAGACGACCATCAAGCGCCAAGGATGATTAATCGGGATTAATCGGGAATCTCGGCGGATTTTTATTTTTTTTATATTTAATATTTAAATTAATTAAACAAAATTACAAATCACAGTTTTTTTAATAAGTTTTGAATAATTTAAGTAACAAAATACACTACGTCACTAAACTAACATAAACTCAAATAATAATAATAATTTATATATATATATAAATAATATTAAAAATATGAAAAAATTTAGTCCAAATTTATTTTTTTGAATAGTATCCGACAAACGATCGTTTTCATTATTGATGCCTACTTTTTTTTATGTCAATGGAGATCCATTGGCAATCCATAACGAAAACGATCGTTATTTTGAATAGTATCCCACAGCCTCTCATAATATATAATTTTTTGTGCTTCACATTCAAACAACTAGGCTATGGATGGCAATTAAAAAAAAAAAAAAATTTGTCAAAAAAAAAAAAAAAGCACTTTTAAAAATCGGCTCGGCGGTGGCTTGGCGGACCCTTGGCGGATTCCGCCAAACACAAAACGCCAAGGACTTATCTCGACGGCGGACCATCGAGGAACGATTAATCGGTGATTAATCGGCCGCCAAGGCCGATTTCCAGAACACTGATTCAGATACACAATTTCAAAAAGAGAAAGAAATGAAAATAGAGACCACAAATTCTTCTCCAGATTAATCAATTATCTCTTTACTTAACTTTCAGATAAATATACTTTATTTAAATAATTTTGTTGATTTTTGTACAATAAAAATAAATCAAGATCCGGTGATGGATAATCGAGCAATTAATCATGGATACTGAAACAATTAATTTTGAACAAATTATTTCGTATTTGCATGAGAGAGGAAGAAAGTATGTACTTTAAGTATTTTTCGTTGTTGTAAAATTTATGATATTACTGACGATATATCGCAACCAAGCGCAAAAAACTCTCATATCCTTGACGTAATACACGATTTCATTTACAAATAGTCTAATTTACCAACTTCAATATTACTCACGCAAGTTAAGAAATATTCATAAATACGTGTAACTTTGTTTCATAGTTATATTTCAAAAATCAGTCTTTAGATGTTTAAACTTACTATGACATTGTTGTTGAAAATGATATGCAAATTTTATCTTTTTATTTACATTTTGTATGTTATAATTAGTGTATCTATTTGTTTATAATATATTGGTTTATAAATATTTATTTTAATATATTTAACATTCGCACAAAAAAAAATACATTAAAAAGAAGTCCAAACACGGTGCCGAATTTTCCGTGCAGATCGGGTTTGTTATAGTCAAAGAGTACAAGTAAGAGTACGAAAAGCCCAATACATCAAATTACCCATTTTGTGATATTACAATAGTATATTTCGGCCATGTATGTTCACGTGGATCATAGAAATTGCACGGGCCGTTGTGCATCCAAGATCCGAACGGAAATATAATCCAATCCGATATCAGCCGAGGTTTTCTATATTCGAGTTTACTTCGTAGTCCGTCCTTCTTTCTCGTCAGATCGAAGTGAGAATCGAATCGGCCATGGCGAAAGGTACATATCCTCTAGCTACCTCAATTCTTATTCAGTTCTTCTCGATCTTCGTTCTATTTTTTTGCTTTTTATTTCGTTATCGGAGCTCAATCGAAGTATAACAGTCACTGATCAATACGGTTTCTCTGAAATATGGTTTTTAAAGTTGAAACTTTTAGTAAATCCTGAAACCCGCTTTTCAATCTTTCGGAGTAATCTAGGAACTAGAGAGAAAGGATTGTTATATTTTACAAGTTCTTCACAAAAAGATTGTTCTTTATGAAAGGGCCAAACCATTTAGATTATCCATCTGTCTAAATAAGTAAAGTATTTCGATGTGTAATCATCTAGGTTACTTCTGCAATAGTTTAATTACATAATTGGATTCTCTTAAAATCTAGTCTGATTTCACTCTCATTGAATTCAGGATCATACAAAGTCCAGATGAACACATTTGGGGGAAATACTCCTTTTGCTCTCCAAGGTATAAAACCTGCTATTCTTGAAAAAAACCTTTTTCATTTTGAAATAATAGATAAACAATATACACAATTTATGATTATTTGTTTAGAAATTAATCATCGAATTGGATTTCCTATTACAGGTCTCTTGGGCAAACAAGGGTCCAATCAAGTTAACACCATAGCTCAATCACCAATTGAATTATCCAACTCGTCGTCGCATCCCACCTATCAACCAATGAGAGGTATCCACACGAGCCGGGTCTTATTGGGTCCAGTTGCGAACCGCCCATTATCTCCTCACCTTCCCATCAAGAAGCCTCAGTTCAGTGCGGCTTTCTCCATCTCGCATCGTATTTTTGGGGTGGCTTTGGGCACTGTTATCATGGCCGTGCCTCTTGCTGTCAAGTTCAGTCAGCAGTTTGATGTTTGAAATAGTTCAAATTCAAATTTTGATTTTGAATAATTGAATTGCTTTGGGCAATTGTTTATGTGAATTTGCCGTTTAATTTGCTTGTTTTGGCTTTGAGGTGTTTTTCTTTTCTTTTTGTTGAAACTTATTATGGAAATAAGGACCGGAAACTCTTAAGAGCTTTGCGAATCTCGGTACAAAAGAATAAAATAAAATGTGGATAGAAAAGTTACTCGATTAAGTATAATATTGATATTTGATATATCTCCCAATTAATTTCATGTATTAGCTATATTTTTAAGGAAAAGAGGGTAATTTACTCCCTATCTATTCGTTAACAAAAAACTCAAAAGCCAACTGAAATATGTACATAGATCATTTGATACTGTAGACTAAAATGAGCATTCAATTCAAATTTAGAAGTATTTTCTAAAATGAGGAATTTAGAAAATCTCATGTTATTGTATTTGGTTGATAAATCTGTCATATAAATATAATTGAAAATAGCGGAAAGTTTTGTATCGAACTTTCGGGAAATTTATGATTTCATTCTCTCCTCATAGAATGAGGAAATTCGCCAACATTTGGATGACTTATTTTATTATTCAGTGAACAAACACCAATTTTAATAAAAACAAAATTGCACACAGAATAATGCTGCGAAAATCATTCCAAAATAAAAAAAAATCATAAACGAGAACACAAGATATTTTTTACGTGGAAAACCCCTGAATTGAGGTGAAAAACCACGGGCCAAGTACCGGCGAAACTTCGTACTATCTCAATTGTGATTACAACTATTCAGCTATTACAATATTGGGAATTAAACCCTTGATTAAAGAAAATATATATAGCCCCACTTGCTAACATCTTAGCACTAGCCAACAAGGGAAATTAAAATATTTACTCTGCTCTTTTAATTGAAAAAAAAATTAGTTTGAATCGAGGAAATTATTGCCAAGTCACTGATTTAATACCTAAAATCAGAAATAAGAAAAGATAAATAGAATGTTAGAATGACAATACATAATATCATAATTATTGACTAAAAATGAGATAAGACTTGAATTAGCAAGGTAGTTGAGACCACTTAATAAAAATTAAAAAAAATATATAGTTTCAGAAAATTATACCTTTGTAAACTTCTCATAGCATCTGGATTGTCTCTCCATCAATGTTTATATAAGGAACGTGAGCTATGTTCGGCCAATCTTCTCCTACCTCAGGCCAACACCGATCCTTTAGCTCGTCAGAACATTCAATGATATACAATTCTTTGAGGTTGCGTGGTAGTCCGTTATGGGGTAGCAAGTCCCGACAATTAATTAAGGTAAGTTTTTCCAATGAAGGAAAGACTGGTACGATTGAAAGCCGGTATGGTCCTAGATAGATCTCATCAAGTGAGGTTAGTTCACTAAACCAATGATCTCTATCTGCTCTGAAATATCCCTCGACCTTCAGGATTCGCAGCAATGGCAGGATTCCCAGCATGTTGATAAGTTGATCCGGGAATTTGACGTAACTCATATCGAGATAAATGAGTGATCCCAGTCCGAACTCTCTGTTTGATCCCTCTGGATATAAGGACTCATTAACCTCGCCACATTTGATAATTTCTAGTTTCTTCAATTTAATTAGGGATTTCAACCGCCCCTTAAAATGCAGATTGTCGCAGTCGTGCAGATATAAAAATTCAAGAAACCTTAAATTATAGCAAGGTATGGAAATTCTTGGCTTACAGTCCCCAATTTTTAAGGTGGTTAGAGCAGTGAACCTTTCAAAATATGTGGACACTTCATTGATAAAAGGTCCGCAATTCAAAAGTTCGAGCTCCGTGACACCTCGACCAAGAGATTGTAACGGGATACCCCTCAATCTTGGACAATTTATTAGGCGAAGTTTTTTAAGGCTAGTTATGCACCGACCTGCTCGTGCATCTGACCATTCAAACCAAGATGACATAGAGAAGAAGGATAATTCTTTGAGAGAAGGAAATATATCCGTATCATCGCCATATATTTGGCCATCAATGTGATATATATAATGTAGCTTATTGATCTCAAGCACGGCAAGGGTGGGAAGCTGGCCAAGATTTGGCAGAACAACCAAGTTGCAATCGCTCAGGCGAACAAATTTCAGATTTGTAAATGAATGGTTTTCAATCATCCATCCAAGAAAGGTAGTCTTCGGGTATTTATGTATCACCAACTCCTCGATATTGATATGCGGTTTTAAAGCTTCGAATATCTCCACGAAATTACTAACAGGACTAGAAGGCTTCGTGTAAGTACTATTAAACGAAACAATAAGTTGATGTTCTCCAATAAACTCTAGCCTTCTCAAGAACTTTTTCTCAACTAATTTGGCTTCAATTGCTTCTTCCTTGGAGGAGATATTATTGAGACCATAAATTTTGAGACAACCATCAATCTCATTCATACCCTTTAACTCGGTTAATCTGAACCCTTCTCCATTTCTAACACAGAAATTATTAAACGATTGGAGTTTTGTAAGATTCCCTATGCCATAAATTAGATAGATCGTTTCAGAGCTTGCATGTAAAAAGCGCAAATTTGTTAATTGGTTAAATTGTCTAGGCAACTCATCAAAGTGACAACCATTCAGATTTAGAACCCGGAGGTGCAGTAACATGCAAAAAGACTTGGGAAACACTTCGATCGTGGTGTTAGCCAGATTCAAGGACCGAAGATGGAATAAACTACTAATCTCATGTGGGGGTTCTCTTCCAAGTTCAACATTTGATAAATCCAGGATTCGCAAATTTTTTGACTTGCTCAAAGTACTTTTAAGAAAATCTTTTTGAGGGCTGCACCATATTTCCGGCCTGAACAATGATCCCAGCCCCAGCCCCATCCAATCATAAGCTTGTTCTTTTTTGTGACAATAAATCAATAATGTCCTTAACCTATTCATTTTGTAGTCCCGCCATTCTAGATCATCAATTTCGTCATGGAATAAAGTTAAATGACGCATCATACGTGGAACACATATATTTCCATCTTTAATCATACACATTTCATTTGACGAAACACCATTGGCTAAATCTCTTATAGAATTGGGCATGTAAAATGTAACCGTTCTAGTTACCGGCTGAAAGAAACTTCTATCCAAAAGTTGGTTAAAACGTTTTTTTGCGAAACCCTTTAAACTGTCATTTTGCCCTATGGATGAATTCATGAAACCATGAGAAATCCACATCTCGATCAAATCATTAATTGTAAACGTTGCCTTTGGAATAAGTGCGCAAAATGTAAACCACTCACGAAGCTCGATATCTAGGTTATAAAAAGAAACAGCCAAAGCGGGAAGAACTCGGCCCAAATTGGTACCAATATTCCACCAATCACTTTCTAAAATGTTTTTCCAATGTTCTATATCTAGTTTTTGTCGCAACAAGTATCCAGTGGTCACTCCTGCCAGAGGCAACCCTTTTAATTTTTTTGCTATTTCCTTACCAATTATTTGTAAATTTCCCTTGATATTATCATCAATAGATTCTCGACCAAAAGCATAATGCTCAAAAAGTGGCCAGAAGTTGTTCTCTTGGAGAACATCTAGTTGTATACGAGCCATTGTTCCAGCCTCATATGCGACTCTACGACTCTGAGTTGTCACCAGAACAATACTGCCTGGTGCAACTGCTTTAATTAAAACATAGCGCAAATTCTCCCAATTTAGATCTCCCTCCCGTACATCATCCAAAACAAGAAAAAATCTCTTATTTTTTATTGTACGGGTAAATTCGTGTTGGTATGCATCATCAAATACTGCCATCATAAGCAACGTTGAAATACCTACTTGTATTGGTGGTGATGCAGACTCCAATATGCGTCTCGATATATTAGATTTAGATTCTGGTACATAAACCCATGATCTCAACTTAAAATGCTCTATTATGCTCGGATCATTATATATTACTTTAGCTAGAGCTGTTTTTCCAACTCCGGCTATGCCTACTATGGGAATTACACCTAGCAAAAACTGGTTTCGGTTCCGGGTTTGGACAATCTTACTTGACCTCCCTTGCACAGATTTCTTACCCCGACTATTATGTTCCAGTTTTTTGTTTGTTCTGTTTTCCAAAATAGACCCCGAATTGTTCGTTTCAACACCCATCATGTCCAGTATTAAATTTATCTCTTCATCACGACCGAACAATTTTAAGCCGTCCAAATGATGTATATTATCACCTATTTTTTGTTTTTTATGTACATTCTGAGTTTCATTATGCTTTATATTCAATGAATAAATTAAATTCTCAATCTCACCCGCAAAAATTTTGAACTTGTATGCCACAAGCTTCAAGCTTTCTAGATCATAATTAGAAATCGTAAGTGTCCCGAGTCTTTCGGCCGAAGAGGGCCATATCATTAGACTGACCTTTTGTTTGAGGAAATCCATCATACTGACCTTGTTGTTGAGTTTGTTGCACATGTTCTTGTACTCGATGGTATCGAGTACATCAAAGGCCTCATAAGTAGCATCTTTGAGTTCTCTCAACCATTCAGGCAGGGTCTGGATTGGGACTTCCGGTCTCATTTCAAAAGCTTCAATTGCCCACTTGACAGTTAACAAGGAAGCCTTCCACTCAATTAATAGAATTTCAGTTTCTTGATTCAAACGATAGTTCTGCCCTAGAAACGAACCCACAACAACGAGGACCCTGTTGATGAGTGGTGAAGGAAACCATCCTAAGACTTCAGGTGCTGCCATTAGGTAGGAGAGAGAGAGAGAGAGAGAGAGAGAGAGAGAGAGAGAGAGAGAGAGAGAGAGAGAGAGAGAATTTTGGAGATTGAGCTTTTTTGAATTTTTTGAATTTGAAAGATTTTGAATTTTCTTTTTTGTTTTCTCAGTTTGACAGATTAAATCAAAGAGTAGCAAGGAGAGAGAGAGAGAGAGAGAGAGAGAGAGAGAGAGAGAGAGGAGAAAATTTTGGAGATTGAATTTTTTTTTTAATTTGACAGATTTTTTTTGTTTTTTCAGTTTGACAGATTAAATCAAAGAGTAGCCAGGAGAGAGAGAGAGAGAGAGAGAGAGAGAGAGATTAAATCAAAGAGTAGTTAGGAGAGAGATTAAAATTTTGGAGATTGAACTTTTTCTGAATTTTTTGAATTTGAAAGTTTTTTTTGTTTTCTGAGTTTGATAGATTAAATCAGAGAGAGAGAGAGAGAGATATTGAATTTCGAAGATGATTTTGCTGGGAGAGGAAAGAAATATTTTGTGTGAGTGAGAACAGACCACTTTGGTTTGGGGTCTCTCTAAATACCTCTAAATAATTCTCTTTAACAACTTGCTTGCACGTTGCATCATTTCCTTTTAAATTGTAAGAATCTATATTTTATTACTCGATACATACCTCATCGTGCTAGATCATGTGGCCATCGCTACAATTGATATCACTACCAGGATAACTTAGATATGTCAACACGAAATCAAATGGCCAGCTAGATGCATTATGGAAATGTTCCGCAAAGATATGGATGCATTATGCTGTATTGACTTGTAATTTTTTTTATGATTGGTGGGATGCATTCATTTGAATTAGCATATAAAAAAGAGGGTTATGCTTATGCACCATGGATTCTAACTCTTCTTACAATGGCCATCAAATAAACATAAGACCTCTGAACAAACCTGGTATTTTGACTAATCTCTACTGGTAATCCAAGTTCACAACAAATTTTTGTGCAACATAAATAATATATACAATAAATAAATATTACAGTTTTTGGGATTCATATCTTCTTCTTTCTTTTATAAAATGTTAGTTGGCAATAACATTATCCAATCATATCAAATACTATAAAAAATTATAAAAAATTATATGCAGTTCTTTCATTGGTATTCAATGTCAAATGACATTAACCAATCAGCATTATGTCAACTCTATATCTAAAGAGAAAACACAACATAAAGATCCATCCCCCAGGCTTCAAATAAAAAACTGAAGACCCAAAAGCTCCTATTATAAGAGCCCATAAAAACCTTATGAAAAGCCTTTATTAGGCCTAATATTATCCCCCACGTAGTCTCCGTCCTCGGCTACTTTCTCTCTCACCCGCGAGGCTGTCACTTCGGTGATTCATCGATACAAACACCCAAAACCAAGATTGACAAATCAAACATCAAAAATGGGTTTGATGGTCGGTTTTCTCGAAGCCATAGTGTTTCTTTTCTTGTTGATAATCGAAAACGAAAAATTTAGTGAAGAATGAAGGTAATTTCGTTGGTTTCGAAGTAATAATTATAATAAATTTGTTTATATTTCACAAAGATTAAGATAGTGTAGTGGTAAAACATGTGTTTAGGAAGTGTGAGGTCTTGAGTTCAAAACCCTAAGGCTATATATTATGAATTTTTTTTTAATCCGGCCCCCCCTATATATTCGGCCCCCCTTATATATTCGTTCTGGATCCGCCCCTGCTTGGGCCTCTCATAGACGGGCAAGCTATGTTACGCGGATGGGGTCTAAGAGGGGAGTTCTATCATACATCTTTTTTGCTTATGATACACTCATTTTCAAAGGTATTTTGTGTAATTATCAATTAATGAGTATTTAAAGTAATTTTTCAAGTGTATTTATTATTAAATGATATGCTAAATAGGAAATTTGAATTGTTCATGAAAGAAAAAATATCTATAAAAAATAAATTTATGATGCACCCTTCTAAATACCCAAAATATCCTTTTGAAAGGGTGTATGATAGAACTCCCCTATATAAGATACTTCTAGGATATCTCTAAATTAGTTCTACTTCTAGAAAAATGTATGATATTTTTATGATATGTGTATTGTTATGATGATTTTATTTATTTTCATGATATTTAATTTAAAAATATTATTAATTTATTAATTATATATCTATATTCGTATTCGTGATTTTTTGAAAATGATCGTATCCATATCCTATCGGATACGATATCCGTATCCGTACACGTGCAACCAACATAGGGCGCAAACATGCCTTCCTTCTGATTTCTATCCAGCGTCATTAATAGAGCTCAAGAAATGGTATACGGAAGAGTATGGTGATTATTTTCTATCTGAAACGCCTCATTTCTTTGTTGTCCTTACGTGCGTTGAGATCTTCCTTCTTTGGCCTCTTTGCATAGCTAATGTTTACGGGATTTTGAAAGGGAGGAGCTGGGTTAAGACCACTGCTCTCATGACTGGAGTTTGTTCTGCTACCTCCGTGGTACGACAATTTCGTTGATTTCTTCTATTCCTTTTTATGCAAAATCGGGGATTTGATTCCTAATAATCAAAAGAATCATAATAAAAGATTCTGTAATTTTCGTACCTGGTTTTAGAAAAACAGGATCGAGTACCTAATTGAATGGTTTGAACCCTTTTTTCATGGATCTAAGCAACACAGCTTTCCAATTCCCACAATTTTTTTTCCATCAATGAACAAACACCAAATTTCGTAAAAACAAAACCGCACAAGAAAAATGTTGCAAGAAGTATTCCGAAACCAAAACAATCATAAGGAGAACGCAAGATATTTTTTTACGTGGAAAACCCCAAAACTGGGGGAAAAAAACCACGGGCGAGCACCGAGGAAACTTGTACCATCTCAATTGTGATTACAACCATTTAGCTATTACAATATTGGAATAAAACCTTTACATGAAATGAAATATAAATAGCGTCACTTCATAAATTCTTAGCACCAGCCAACAAGGATTAATAAAGCGTATATTGTGCTCCTTAAATTAAAAAAAAAAGAAAAAAAGACTAGTTTGAATAGAGGAATTCTTGCCAGGCCACTGATTTACTACCTAACAAAAGAAAAGATAAATAGAATGTTAGGATGACAATACATAATATGATGATTATTGTTGATTAAAAATGAGATAGACTTGAATCTGCAAGGTAATTAATAGTGACCACTTATTAAAAATTTAAACGAAAGATAGTTTCTGAAAATTATACCTTTGTAAACATCTCATAGCATCTGGATCGTCTCATGATCAATACGTATATAAGGAACGTGAGCTATCTTCGGCCAATCTTCTCCCACGTCACGTCGACACCGATCCTTCAGCTCCTCCGAATTATGTCCCATATATAATTCTCTGAGGCTCTGTGGTATTCCATTTTGGGGTAGCATCCTCATAGAATAGCAATCTCTAATGGTAAGTTTTTTTAATGAAGGAAGGGATGTTAGGGTTGAAGGCAGAAGAAGGCTAAAAGAGATCTCAAACTCTTCAAGTGAGGTTAATTCACTATACCATTGATCTCTATCTGTATCTGTATGTTTCCAGACTGTCAGTACTCGCAATAATGGTAGGGTTCCCAGCATGTCGATAAGTTCATTCGAGGGATACATATCGAGATAAATGAGTGATCTCAGTCCGAACTCTGTGTTTGATCTCTCTGGATGTAAGGACTCATTAACCTCCCGAAATCTCCTAATTTCTAGTTTCTTCAATTTAGTTAGGGATTTCAATCCACCATCAAAATGCAGACTCTGGCAGTCGTACAGATATAAACATTCGAGAAGCTTTAAATTATTGCAAGGTATAGAAATTCTTTGAGAGGTGAAACTAATTCTTAAGGTGGTTAGAGCAGTAAACCTTTGAAAATATCTAGACACTTCATTGATAAAAGGTCCACATTCGTGAAAGTTGAGCTCCATTAAATCAGTACCAATAGATTGGAAGGGAATACCTCTCAATTTTGCACAATTAATTAAGCTAAGCTTTTTAAGGCTGGTTATGGCGCGGCCTTCTTGTGCATCTGACCATTCTTCCCATTCTGACATTGAGCCGAAGGATAGTTCTTTGAGAGAAGGAAATATATCTGTACCATTGCCATATATTTTGTCAATAATGTGAGTTATAGAATTTAGCTCATTGATCTCAAGCACTGCAAGGATGGGTAGCTGGCCAAGAATTGGTAATTGGACCAAGTTGCAAAAACTCAAGCGAATAAATGTCAGATTTGTAAATGAATGATTTTCGACTATCCATCCAAGAAAGATAGTCCCGCGATATTGCTCTATCACCAACTCCTCAATATTTACATGCGGTTTTAAAACTTCAAATATCTCGATATAATCACTAGCATGACTAGAAGGCCCCATGAATTGATCTTCTCTAGTAAACCTCTCTCCCTCCCTCGATTGATCTCCTCCAATATATTCCAGCCTTCTCAAGAATTTTTTCTGCATTAATTTAGCTTCAATTGCTTCTTCCTTCGAAGAGATATTATTGAGACCATAAATTCTGAGGCAACCATCTATCTCATTCATGCACTTCAACTCGGTTAATCTGAACCCTTCTTCATTTCTAATACGGAAAGTATTCAATGATTGGAGTTTTGTAAGTTTTCCTATGCCATATATTAGATTGGTCGTTTCGGAATTTGCGTGTAAAAAATACAAATTAGTTAATTGGTTAAATTGTCTAGGCAACTCTTCAAATGGACACCCATTCAGATTTAAAACCCGAAGATGAAATAATTGGCAAAATGACTCGGGAAATACTTTAATCATGGTGTTAGCTAGGTTCAAAAACCGAAGATGTAGTAAGGTACTAATCGCATGTGGTGGTTCTTTTCCAAGGTAAATATAAGATAAATCCAACACTCGCAAGTTTTTTAACTTGAACAAAGTCCTTTCAAGGAAGTAAACTTCTTTAAAAGGACAATAAATCAATAGGGTCCTTAACCTTTCCATTATGTAGTTGCCCCATTGTACATGATGTAATTGGTCAATACATATAGTTAAATGACGCGTCATATCTGGAACACATATATTTTCGTTTTTAATTATAGACATTTCATTCGCCGAAAGAGCAACGGCTAAATCTCTAACGGAATTAGGCATGCAAAATGTCACATTCCCAATTACCGATTCAAAAAAATTTCTTTCCAAAAGTCGTTCAAACATTTTGTTCGCGAAATCCCTTAAATTATTATTTTTCAGTATTGATGGATTGATAAGATCATGAGAAATCCACATTTCAATCAGATCATTAATGGTAAATATTTTCTTTGGAAAAAGTGAACAAAAAGCTAAGCATTGACGAAGCTCCATATCGAGGTGCGAGAAAGAAACGGCTAAAGATGGTAGGACTTGGCCATAATTGCCACCGATGTTCCACCAATCACTTCCCAAAATATCTTCCCAATTTTTTATTTCTAATTTGTGTTTTAACAAGTATCCAGTGGTAACCGCTGCTAAGGGCAGCCCATTTAACTTTTCTGCTATTTTCTTACATAATTCTAATCGCCTTATTAAGTTATGATCTAAAGTATTAAAATTTGGGCCGAAAGCATAATGCTGAAATAGTGGCCAGAAATATTTTTGTGGTAGAACACCTAATCTTATATGATTCATTGTTCCCATCTCATCCGCAATATTATTACTCTGAGTGGTCACCAGTACTATGCTACCTGGTGCTACTCTTTGAGCTAACATTGTATGCAAATATTCCCAATCTAAATCTCTCTCCCACACATTGTCCAGGACAATAAGAACTTTTCTCCCCTCTAAGGCTTCATTAAATCTCATCCTACGATATACCGAATCAAACCTCATATCATAATCATCTAAATCAAATCCCAAATTTGACCCTAAAGAATACGTTGTGCGTACTCTTGTAGACTCGATTATGCATCTGAGTATTGTTTCTGTACCATTATACTCTGGTACATAGACCCATGATCTCAACACAAAATGCTTTATTACACTCGGATCATTATAAATTACCTTAGCTAGAGCCGTCTTTCCAACTCCGAGTATGCCTACGATAGGAATAACACCTAGTACGGGGAAACTGCCTTTACTAGTTTTTGCACTTGCAGTTCGACTTGATTCTCCTTCACCAAATGTCTTGCCCTTATTGCTAGTTTCCGAATTCTCTCTCATTGTGCCCTGCTGACTGGATTCTGGTTGGTGCTGAATTGGAATACCAATCATGTCGAGTATTAATTTTCTCTCCTCGTCACGGCCAATTAAATTCAAACCATCCAAATGGTGTGTGGTGCCGTCATTTTTTTTTCTTTTACGTGCTCTTTGGGCTTCATCTTCCTTGAAGTTAAGTAACTGAATTGAATTATTAACCGCACCACAAATAATTTTTAACTTGTCAGCGGCAAGCTTCAAATCTTCTAGATCGGAATCAGAAAATATGACTGCTTTAATGGTGGAAACAGAGGAGGATGCGACCATGCTGATGTTGCCTTTCTTGTTAAGGTTGTCTTGCATTTTCTTGTACTCGATGTTATCAAGTACATCAAAGGCCTCGTAAGCAACATCTTTGAGTTCTCTCATCAATAGGTGCATAGTCTGGGTTGGGACAGGTCTCATTTCAAAAGCTTCAATTGCCAACTGGACAGTTAACAAGGAAGTCTTCAACCCAAACAGAAGATGTTGAGTTTCTTGATTCAAACTATTGTTTTGCCCGATTAACGAACCCAGAGCACTGATGGCCCTGTCGATGAGTGGCGATGCAAACCATCCTAACACTTCAAGATTAACTCCTTGCATTAGGTAGGAGAGAGAGAGAGAGAGAGAGCTTCCAAGAAGATTTTTTTGTTGGGAGAAGAAAGAGAGAGATTGAGTGTGAGAACAAAACACTTTGGGGGTCTCTATGAATACCTAAGAAGATTTGGAGGTGAATGGGTCCATATCCTAGTTGGTTAAGTGTGAAGCACAAAAAATCATATGTTGTGAGAGGTTGTGGATTTGAACCCCATTGGCGTCAAAAAAATTAAGTATCAGTAACGAAAGCGATCGCTTGTCGGATACCATTCAAAAAAAAAAGAAATTATGGAGTTTAATTCTCTTTAGCAACTTGCTTGCACGTCGTTGTATCATTTTTTTTGTTGTTGCAAAAAAAACACTTAGGCACGTGCACGCTGCATCATTTTTTAAATTGTGAGGATCTATAATTTATGAGGCCATATAAGGTGCTTCTCAAAAAAAATTTAACATCTTATGTATTACTAATTAACAATTAATTAACAAAAAAAATACTCTATTAACGATTCATTGATATATAATTAAAATATATAAATTAATAATTCTTAATCAATATCAATTAATTATTAATGAAATGTATTTTTTGTTAATTAATTGTAAATTAGTGGGGGGGGGGGGAGAGAGAGAGAGAGAGAGAGAGAGAGAGAGAGAGAGAGAACTTCCAAGAAGATTTTTTTGTTGGGAGAAGAAAGAGAGATTGAGTGTGAGAAACATAACACTTTGGGGGTCTCTATAAATACCTAAGAAAATTTGACCTTAACTTCTTTGCAAAACGAATTTACCCACCCCCTTATTTTTCACCTATCTTTGAGCCTTCTCATGAAGCCACATCATCATGGTTATTCATGATTATTGACCATTAGATTTTGTGATATTGATTCATCCTATAGACCTTTTTGTGATGTGTTTTGATCTAAACCATTGATTTATTTTTTAGATTTTTTGAAGATCATATTTTGTGTAGTCATTTATGTGTCATTATTTTACACCATGTTTTAAGCATCCTTGGAAAGCCACATCATCATACATTAATGACGTGGACTAATATTATTGGTTATGTTCGTACTAGACTAAGTCTATTCAATTGTTATCATTTCACACAAAATTACACGATCAAATGTGAATACAATGGAAGATGAAAAGTTTATATATGAAATAATAATAACTTAATATGTAATATTATAAACATACAACATATAGTAGTATTAATTTTAGAATTTTCATTTTAAAAATTCATCAAATATATTCGTTTTAATTTTCTCTTTATTTTGACATCCATATTAGCATAGTTCGTACATACCATTTTCGATAATTTGAATTTGTAAACAAATTATGTAAAAAATACAATGCAAAAAGTGCATTTTTAGAAAATAAATTAATTATTTTACTTACATAGTAGAAAATGGAAGATGAAAAATTTATATATGAAATATTAATAACTTAATATGTAATATTATAAGCATACAACACATAGTAGTATTAGTTTTAGAATTTTAATTTTAAAAATTGATGAAATATATTCGTTTTAACTTTCTCTTTATTTTGACATTTATATTAGCATAGTTCGTACATACCATTTTCCATAATTTGAATTTGTAAACATATTGTGTAAAATACAATGCAAAAAGTGCATTTTTACAAAATAAAATTTTAATTATTTTAGTTACATAATAGAAATTTTAAACATTAATATTTATTTTTAAAAAATTATAACTATATTAATACCATATAATACAAAGTTGATTATATTTGTGTTTTCGATCAAACAAATTTAATATTAATTTTTTCGAAAAATAATAGAAATAAAAAAAAAGTTTATCCATCGAAATAATTTCTTAAATTTATAAACACTTATCAATTAAAAATGTTATTTTTAAAACTATAAAATTAAAAAAAATCATATGCTATAAAATAATTTATATTTATGTTTATGCTAAATTAATTTTTTATATTATTTATTAAATCACTTGCAATATTAAGTTTGGCATTATTTATAATTTTCATTGCATTTTGAATCAATAACAAATTATTAGTAATATATAATTAATAATATGTTATGACGTATGTTGTATGATTCGTTATTTTTATATTTGATATTGTATGAAATATTGTGAATAACAATGATATAATATTTGTTGTTATTGTTTTTTTTGTAAAATCATGTTATAACTCATATATTATTATTATATAATGACATTAATAAAAGTGTTATTATCTGATTAAGAAAATGAAATTTTTTGTCTTCATGATGTAAAATAATTGTAAAACATATACATAATCATCGACAAATTAGTTCGAATAATTATATTATGAAATGATATTATCATTATTATCATATTTATATGTACTTTGTATTACAATGAAAAACATAATTAACATTCTCGCCGCGTAGCGCGAGTATTCTCCTAGTATTCATTGAAATTATGGAGTTTAATTCTCTTTAGCAACTTGCTTGCACGTTGTATCATTTTTTTTTTGTTGCATAAAAACACTTAGGCACGTTGTATCATTTTTTAAATTGTGAGGATCTATAATTTATGAGGCCATATAAAGTGCTTCTCAAAAAAAAATTTAACATCTTATGATTCACTAATTAATAATTAATTAACAAAAAAAATACTCTATTAACGATTGATTGGTATATAATTAAAAAATATATAAATTAATAATTCTTAATCAATATCAATTAATTATTAATGAAATATTTTTTTTTAATTATCATGTTAATCAATTGTTAATAGGTGATATAAATGATCTGGGAGAATTTGAGAAGCATATATGATATAATTTTTCATATTTTATTATTCGATACATACCTCATCGTGCTAGATCATGTTCCCATCGCCAATCGATATAACGGAACTTCAGAAATCACTACCGTGATAACTTAGATATATCAACGCGAAATCAAATGGCCAACCAGACCTGATGCACCATGGAAATGTTCCGCAAAGATGTGGATGCATTATGCTGTATTGACTTCTAATATTTTTTATGATTGGTGGGATGCATTCATTTGAATTAGCATATACAAAGAGGGTTATGCTTATGCACCATGGATTCTAACTCTTCTTATAATGGCAATCAAGTAAACTTAAGTTCTGTGAATAAAGCTGGTAATTGGACTAATCTCTAATGGCAATCCAAGCTCAAAACATAAACTCAAAAATAAGTTCAAAACATATTTCTCTGCAACATAAATATACAATACGTACTATAATTTTGGGGATTGAAAGGCAAAAGGGCGAAAAGGGCGACTCTGAGGCGGAGGCTAACCCTAGCTGCCTCCGCCTCCGCCACCACCTCCCCTCACCAGCCCAAGAGCGACGGGCGAGGCCGACAGCTCCGAGAGGCGAACTCGAACTCTGAACTCCGCGACGGGCGAGGGCTTAGGCCGACAGCTCCGCGACGGGCGAGGGCGAGACTCGAACTCCGCGACGACGCCGAGGCCGACAGCACGGACGAGAGGAAAAAAACCCTAGCAGCCGCCGGGACGATTTCGGGGCGATTTCGGGGTGGAGGCAAACCCTAGACGCCGCCTCCACCCCCTCCTCTCTCACGCTTTCGGCGCCGAATGCTGGCTGGCTGCGACATCGACGATGGCTGGCTGGCTGCGACAGCGACGGGCGAGGGCGACGGGCGACTGGCGACCACGAAGGACGAACGCTGCGGCGCCGAATGCGAGGGCGACGGGCGATGGCGAGGGCGACGGGCGACTGGACGAACGCTGCAAAGGGGCGATTTCGTGGCGAGGGGCGATTTCGTGGCGATTTCGGGGTGGAGGCATGTGCTAGCGAGGGATGTGCTAGCGAGGGGCGACAGCTAGCGAGGACGGCGAGGCGAGGCCGACAGCTCGGAGAGCGACGGGCGACAGCCCCTGACGGAGATCCGAGGCTGAGATCCGACATCCGACGGCGACAGCGACAGTGACGGGGACCGCGACAGCGAGGGCGAGGCGGAGATCCGACAGCGAGGCGGAGATCCGACAACGGAGATCCGGCAGCGACAGCGACAGCGAGGCGGAGATCCGACAGCGACAGCGGCAGCCAGGCGGAGATCAGAGGGCGACAGCAACGGGCGAGTCAGGGTGAGTCTGGGGGCAGTGAAAGGAAAAAGCGGAAAAGGAAAAAGGAAAATCGCGAGTCTGGTGCCGCGACAGCGACGGTGACAGCTTCGACGACAATCTGAGCTCACGTGGAGACGAACCGTTCGTCTAAGGATGGCCGAAAGAATCATTTCTCGGTTTGTATCTTACTTTTGCAGTTGTAATTTAATTTTGCGTTAAACTACTTTTTTACATTTATCATGTAAAATCGCACCAATGTATTAAATTTTGCTTTAATATATTAAAAGAGGCTTCGCCTCTTTAGTTTTTCAAAAAAAAAATATAATTTTGGGGATTCATAGCTTCTTCTTTCTTTTATAAAATGTTAGTTGGCATAACATTATCCAACCATATATAATATGTACTACAATATTTGGATTCATAGCTTCTTCTTTCTTTTATAAAACTAGCGTGGCACCCGCGCAATTGCGCGGGTTCGTCGGAAAAAAACATATATTCGACACTTTTTTTTTCTTCTGATTTTCATGTTTTTTTGTAATTAAAATGTCATCATTTCCGAAATATATCAAATGACAAGTCATATTTATTTAACAAATTTCATTATTTTCTTTTCAAATTTTTTTAAAAGCAAAGTATTTTAATTTTTAACTCAACATGTAAATTGCAAGCATGCAAATACCACTTTTTATCGCAAATTGCAAGCATGTAAATACATTTAACTCAACATGTATTCAGCAATAATCATAATTATCAATAGTATGAACATCATTTTTAACCTTCCAAGAATCCAAAATATCACTTTTACCCTTCCAAAACTTATAAAATTTCAAAGAATTGCCAAAATTTTACAAACGAAATCCAATACTGCTAAAAAATACTAAAAAAAAATCAATATAGTAGAAACTTGCAAAAGAAACATGAAATTGATAACGTTTACAAATAAATTATCCGACAAAGCTGAAAATTCTGACCAAAACCCTCCAAAGTTCTTAAATTAACAATCCCTGTACAACTTTTTCCCTAAAATTAAAAAAAAAAAAATCCCAAAAATGCTAAAATTTACCAAAAGACCCTGCTGCTAAGATGGAAGGAAATATGAAATAAATTCCAAAAAACCCATATTTCAAATTATTTTCATTTTACTTATACATAATAATTAGTATACTAATAATCAACATAACAAATAAAGAGATTATATATATTTACGGCTCCAAAAGCCCAACAAATCATATTTATTATTCGAAAATACAGAAATTAAATTTAATATTATAGAAATCCAGAATAATAACAATTAAAATAATAATAATAGAACTTATAATTAAAAGTGGGATTTGCACATTGACCCTTCCGAAAAACAAAAATATCATATTCATGTTTCGAAAAAAGAAACTATCATACATGCCCTTCAGAATTGCACAAATCATTTTGAACCTTGAAAAACTTAGAAATGGGAAAAAATATATTGCATAATTTTTTTTTTAAAAGGGGCCTTGCATATTTATTCTCCTATAAACCAAAAAAACCATATTTATCAATAATATTAAAAATAGGGGGATTTACATATTTACCCTCCTAAAACCCAAAGTAAGATATTTATCATTTAAAAAATAAAACTATTATATTTATAGTTTTATACTCCCAAAACTCCAGAATACCATTTTTACCCTTCAAAACATAGAAATTTTCAATAATAATAATAATAATAAGAAAAAAAAATATATATAAGGAATTTTTACATATTTACCCTCCTAAAAACCAAATGGTCACATCACCCTTGAAAATTTAGAAAATATCAAACAAATCCAGATTTATAATAATAACAGAAAAAGGAATTTACATATTTACCCTTCTATAAATCAAAAACATATTTATCATTAAAAAATAAAGATATCATTTTTACCTTAGAAAATATCTTGAATCGCTCACGCAATATTATCCTCACTTAACGGGTCGGGTATCGAATCACTCACGCAAGCCCTGTCCTCTTGAGATGGGTCAACCCGTTTCGTCAGACGAGACTCTATCGTGCATGAACTCGACTGTGGTGTTTAATCACACACTTGTTCCGTCTCGATTTCTTTCCTGCCATAATATAAAACTCAAAAATGCCCTAAAATGATCTAAAAAGACTTGAACTAAATTACCACACAATTTCATATTGATCTGTTCTCAGCCCTTTTATCTGAAAAAAAGAAACCAAAGGGCATTTTCGTAAATTTTTCTAAACAAAGATAAAATATAAAAAATAAAAACTAATATACCGTTTCCTATTGATTGACGATGCTTGTACCGCAGTCCCATGAGCCACAACATCCTCGCCCATTTTATCTGAAAAACAATAAAGAAAGGGCATTTTCGTAATTTTTCTGAAACAAAAGCTAAAATATACAAAATTGAAACTAATATACCGTTTGATATTGATTGACGATGCGTGGACCACACTCCATGAGCCACAACATCTTCGGCCCTTTTATCCGGAAAAAGACAAAGGGCGTTTTCGTAATTTTTCGAAAACAAAGCTAAAATATACAAACAAAATTATTAAAAAAATCGAGAGTTTTTTCAGGATAATGGATTTTAAAATACATACCTTTGCAGGGGCAGAATCGTCGTCGTCGTCTCAATGAGGACCGCGGAATAGTCGTTGTCGCCTCTAATCCTAACAATAATTAAAAATATATATAATACTGTTAATTCATATGCATATAAATAGTAATTAAATTAAAATTATGAAATTAGTTAATTTTGGATCTGATTTCATCAGTATCCCAATACCAGCACATTGCAAGCAATGCAGCATGATTATTATCTACATTTACCAATAATACAGGGGCATTTTTGTAATTTAGTCCGAATGCAGGGGCATTTTTGTAAATTGCAATAATATATGATATTTGTACAGTGTATTCACCACAGCAGACCGAGTAGCATCGTCCACGAAAGCAAGCTTTGGCCAGCATTTCTCTTATATTAATTCCCTGCAATAATCAATTATAAATAGCTAAATGCTGGTATTTTTCAATCTAGTCCCTGAAAAGTGTGGAAATTGTAAAAAGGACCTGGAGAGTAGCATGGAGCAAACCAACAACAGACATCTTTCAAGTTCTGCCACCGACCCAGTTGAACATCGAAAACCGTGCAATCCATCCTTCAATTCTAACCGTGTTGTCTAACAGAGATTTTTCTTGCGTAATTGCAACTCCCTGCAATTGAGAGCAATTTGAGTGTATTGCATCGTGATATAATGATTAGATTGATAACGATGACAAAAAAAGTATAAAAACTTGTTTTGCGAATTCCAATCCTGCGCCTCTGAAGCCTTTCTGTACTTCGAGCAACCCGATCTGGTTTCGGGAGTGCCTCCGCTCTGAAAAGAGAAATAGAGAATAACTGAAATTAAATTTTTTTTGACAAAGTAATTCGAAAATAAGTAGAAGAAAAAACAGGAAGAGATGATAGTAATAAAAAAGATCAATATTAGTATTTCAATAAATCAAACCTAATAAAAAATAAAGATTCATTCATCATTAAAATAAAAAAAGGAATTAACATCGTAACATGAAAAAATTAACCTGATGTACCTCTCTTAGATGGCTCACATAAGCCAGCTCACCTTAATCGCTTGTACAAACCTGAGAAAACAGATCAATATTAGCTTCAAAAAAAATAAAATCAAACCTAACAGAAAATAAAGATTTATTCACAATTATAACAAAAAAGTAAGTAACTAATAATAAACTTACAATTGTTGTCCGTTCGGAGAAATGATAGCGTGCAAATCAGATCTAGGATCATAGTAATGAATACATTTTCAAAATTCCAGGGATGAGAAACAGTCTAATCGTAGTCTAAAGCCTAAACAAACAATCTAGGGTTTCAGAAGAAGAACTAACCTGATGAAGACACAAAGAAATTGCTGCAGAAAACCCTAGAACAACCAATTACAGGAAACCCTAGAAGCAGCACAGCTTGAACGAAAATCTCTCATACACTGGCACAAAAACCTTGTACTGAGCCTCCTTCCTCTTAGGCAAAATCGGAGAATAACCCTATGAGTCGAAATCACCGGAAAAAAGGAGCTCTCGCCGTACGCAAACCATCTGAGACAAATGGGGAAAGTGAAAAACTCATCTTTGGTCGGAAAAACTCAGCTTTCGCAGGAGAACCCTCCGTTTCGCCTCTTCATCTTAGTCCTCGTGGCTAGAGTTTCTTTACTCTTCTGCTAGGATTTTACTCTCTTCCGCAGTGTGGTGTGGAGCGACGCGATGATATAATGTCCATTGAAGATGACGTGGAAGCATCACCGTTCGGCTCATTTTCCCTCTGGCGGATCCATCTGGCGGAGCTAGGGTTTTACTCGCGGGTTTCGCGTTTGGGTGTTCTTCTGAGAGAGTGAGAGCAAGAAAAGAGCAGAAGCGAGAGGAGAGGAAGGGAATATATTTAGAGGAGCTACAGTAACTACGACGTGGAAGCGGGATTTTACGGCCCAATGTTACGGATTAGAACTATTAATAATGTTGGTTGGCATGACATTATCCAACCATATATAAAACTATATATGCAGTTATTACATCGGTATTATTCAATGTCAAATGGCACTAACCAATCAGCATTATGTCAACTCTGTATCCAAATAGAAAACACAACATAGAGATCACTTCAAATCAAAAAATTTAAGCCCCATAAACTTCTATTAAACATAAGAGCCCATGAAAAGCCTTGTCAAAGCCTTCGTTAGGCCCAATATAACCCCCTCGTATTCTCCATCCCCTCGGCTACCTTCTCTCACCCGCGAGGCTGTCACTCGACTCATTCCGGTCATTCATCGATACAAACACCCAAAACCAAGATTCACATATCAAATATCAAAAGTAGGGATGTCAATGGGTTGGGTAATACCCGTGCCCGACGGGTATCCGACCCGGGCGGGTCGGGTAATACCCGATTAAGCCTATCCGCGGGTCGGGTATTACCCGATTAAAAAATATCCGGCACGGATACGGGTAGGGTATGGGTGAGGTCATACCCGACCCGTGGGTATACCGATCCGAACCCGGTCCTTAACAATCATAGTTTTATTAATATTTTAATATATATTTTATTATTTTTGTTGTTTTTCAAATGGGTTTAATTTATTTTTTCTACTGTTCTTTATTATGCAATTTATTTTTATTTTTTCTATTTGTTTAGTAAATAAAACAAAAATAAATAAATTCTTAGATTCATGTTTATTTATTTATTTATTTATTTACAGCTATTTCACGTTTCTACCAATTTTAGTTTCATAAAATAATTTCTACTTAAAAATATTTGTTAAAAATATTTGTTGTGTATTTTATGATATTATTATGTTATGTGTTAATATTTTAATTTGAAAAAATATATTTTTCATTAGTATATTTTAATATTTTTGTATATATTTAGGTATGGGTAAAAATTCCCGTGGATAATCCGAAAATCCGCGGGTAATAAACGGGGCGGGTAATATTACCCGTTTAGTTGACGGATCGGATATGAATATTACCCGATTAAGATGGGTAAGAATATGGGTGAGTCTATACCGACCCGAACCCGACCCATTGACATCCCTAAATAGGCTTTGATGGTCGGTTGTCTCTAAGCCATAGTGTTTCTTTTCTCGTTGATTATCGCCATTTCTGCGCCTCTCGTTGACGCGCAAGCAATGCCTTCCTTTTCTATCCAGCGCAATTAGTAGAGCTCAAGAAATGGTATACGGAAGAGTATGGTGATTATCTTCTATCTGAAACGCCTCATTTCTTTGTTGGTCTTACTTGGGTTGAGATCTTTCTTCTTTGGCCTCTCTGCATGGCTAATGTTTACAGGATTTTGAAAGGGAGGAGCTGGGTTAAAGACTACTGCTCTCATGGCTGGAATCTGTTCTGCTACTTCCATGGTAAGGAAATTTCTTTGATTTCTTCATTCCATCTTTATGGTAAATCGGGGATTTGATTCTTAATAATCAGAAGAACAAGAAATCATAATAAAAGATGCTGTAATTTGGTACCTGGTTTTATAAAATCAGGATCGAGCACTTAATTGAATGGTTTGAACTCTTTTTTCATTCATCTAGGCAAACCAGCTTTCCAATTCCAGCAAATTTGGTTCATTGCGATTGAAAATCTGATTCAATTCCATTGGTATTTTCTATGTTTTGTAGCAGTATCAAATGATATTTTTCAATTTGTAAACTTATACGTGATATATCTAGATTTTCTAGGGATACATATGAAATTGAGCGTTCCTTAATAATACGATAATATTATATGAGATAAAAAAAGGCCTAGTTTAAGCCTGTAAATATTTTCTTGAATAATAGGTTCACTTGGCTTAAATATTCGATATCATTATTTCATTTTAAAATTTCCCATCTTTTTGTAACTTTTCAGTCTGCAATAATGGCGGAAATGTTGGGTTCAGGCCGAGCTTCAGAGAAGTCAATTCAAATGTAGGTCTCTTTGCAATTTTCTCGATGTTACGAGACTTCGTGTCGCGTGGGAAAAGGGCTTCTTCTAGCTCTGCCTCGCAAGGCTCTTCAGCTCGCAGAAAGAGAGCCTAATTCGAGTTCTATATTTGTTGGGGGTCTAATTGAATTTATTATGGTTTACTTAATCGGAGCTAATGAATTAATTAAAATCAAGGAGTTCGCTTTTTGTTCAGTATGGTTCTTTCTGCTTCATATTAGTTGTCAGAAACTAATTTTGAGTGTTGACATTTCAATTTTAAACTCGTTGCGTTGTATGTCTCGAAGAACTGAATTGTCGCTTCTTACATAATGTCTACTTCGCATACTTTCTTGCATGGTTTTTGTTCACATACTCAAATTTACCTTCCCATTAAATTTCCGATACTAAAGTAGCACAACGAGTCACTTAACTTTTTATTGACCGTTTGATGAGAAAGAACGAATCTGAGACACTCGTTTCTTTTTCCTTTTTTTTTATGGCAGTAGATAAAGTATCTTCTGCAAATTTTCATGAAACAAATTAAGGCAATTGCAATTTCCACAAAGAAAAGAAAAGATACATTCCAACGATAAAAGAAAAGTCTTATTTCGATTAAGAATTAGCGGACAAATCAATTATCAAGAATCACATTTTGAGGGGAGGGGTATATTTGATATTATGAGGTTTTATAAGCATATTTTTGAATTTCTTAAATTTTTTGAGGTGTATTCTGATAATTTCAGATTTTAAAAGAGTATTTCTTTAATTTTAGATTATTGAGAGTTATATTTGATATTTTCAGATCTCGCAAGGGTACTTTTTATATTTTCAGATAAGTCCAAAAATCATATTTTGATGCAATTATAGTTGAAAAAGGAGATAACAGTCAATATTACAAACTTCCACTAATTTCAATCTTACAATTCAGATTACAAAAGGCTTCGAGAGGGTACTATAAAAAGATGGGAATTGAAAGATCAAAATGCAAATCCTACATTTTCTGACACATTCGAGTTTCACGTAAATCGGGTAACAGTCAATATTAAACTATATACAAAGGTACTTCTTCATATAGTATTTGCGGTGCATCCTGTTAATTGACTTTTCCCTCTTATGTTTGCTCAGAAATTATTTATGCGTTTCACTGAATTCATCTGACTATACCAGAAGCACCGAGGACATTGTAGATGCCTACCGTGCATATCTGCAATCAAGCAGAATTTCCATGTTTTTAGGGGTATATGTGATATTTTTAAACTTTAATCCTACAATGGATCGCATTGGATTTTTTTTTTTTAAATCTTCTTTGACGTGCGTCAGAAAAAGTGCTTCTGCAGGTTCTCGTTTGATTTTCTTAGTTCTAATTAATGTGAATTTCATTCTAATATATTGGGTTTGTTTGTAATTTTAGGGTTCTCATTCACAGGACATATACGACAATGCTAAAAATAAATTCCATTATGAATTTTAGATTTAATCTGTTTCGAATGTACATTATAGACTGACTTGTCATTTACATGGCCGACATTCAACACATAAACACTATTATCTAATAAGACATTTCCATAGAAAATATTATCTTTACATATCGAAAATTCGTTATTCTTAATAATAAATTCATAGTCATCATTATCTAGCTTCGACACATTAATTATGTTCTTACATAAACTAAATACAAAATAACAATTATTAAGTGCTATTACATGTCTACTCGGTAAAAATAGATTAATAATTCCAAAGGCAAACGCAACAACTCTTGCTCCATTTCCTCCGTGGAGCTCCACCTCATCTCGAACCAATCTTCTCCTACTTTGCAGTACATGTATATTTCGACAAATATGAGTTTCACAACCGATATCTAATGTGCAATTGTTCAAAGTTGAAAGAAAAATCACTTAGTTTTCTTAGAATTGTTATTATCAAATTATAACACGAAATCAAACAAAGCAATCTGACTGAACAGGTGAAACGATGCACACCACTTACTTTAAATGGGCAAAACTCACACAAAACCAAATCAGAAGAAAATTAAAAAAATATATCACACGATGGTTTATTTAGAATCCTTATTATATGAAATTACAACGAAAAAGCTGAAGGAGAATATCCTCGACCCCGGGCCCGCGCAGCGGAATGAAGGCCCGGTCCGATTCCCCGATTCCCGAGATCACGCCATGACTTCGAGGGTACGATGCGAATAGAAGGATAGATCTATACCAGCGTGAAATTGATCACGCACGAAGGGTTGATCGCCGCCTTCTATCTCCTGTCACGTTGGTGACAATCCGCGCGTCCCATACCACGCGTCTTTCACCGTTCGTTGACCGTCTTCTCACTCCTTGAGTCGATCACAATCCAAGAGCCACAATTGTCGCTCCTCTACTTGTATCCACCGTGAGTCGCAAGACGTCGGTCACGGATGCACCTGCCTAGACGATGCACCGGCGAACTTGCTCGGTCTAATCGATTCTCTATTACTCGAGAAACTCCTTTCTCGATTTCTCTCTCTTCGCACCCTTTCACTCACTAAAGATCAAATCTGAATTTGCTCTTTTTCTTGTGTATATTGGGCAGAATAATCACTTGCTTAGAATGATTCAACTGATTGAATTCCATCTGAATTCCCTTTTTGAAGATGAGAGAGAAAATCCTATTTATACCTAATAGGATAAGGATTAGCCAAAAGGCATGTATATCCAATATACACCCTTTCACACAGAAAACTGTATGAACCTGTTCAGTATTCTGTCCAGACGAAATTGATAAATTTCTCTGACAGAAAATCAACCAACACGAAAGTTGTAGATAATCTTATTATCTACTCAACCCAATTTGGCCCAGCCCAATTGGAGTTCGTATGCAAAAGTTATGACTGTTTTACTAACTGTATGTCATACTGTTGCACCTTTTCGGTATTTCATAGAAACGACACTTATACTTCGTTCATATGAAATATATTTCTACATGAAGGTTATAGATAATCTAATTATCTATCTAACCCAATTTGAACCATTCAAATTGGATTTTCCCACTGAAAGTTATGGCCACGAATGTACGACTACATTCGTTTATCCTTGTGTACACTTTTACGGTTGATCCGAAACTGTATTTCCTTCAGTCTCCCACTCAATTTCAGATCTACCTAAAAGGTACTCATGCATATCCAATACGCACGATTTTAGAGAATATAGCTCGCGTATCAAATACCAAGCTATGCACATCCAATGTGCCGATTTTATGATCAAGCCCGACTTAGTACGACTCGTTGTGTGACCATGTAGGTTCGACTTAACGATGGCAGTAGGTTGTTTCCAATGCCTACAAGCTCATGAGCGGGATCTAGTCACTCCATCATAGCTACCCATGTTAAACGAAAAATGATTGTGATCATTGTGCCTATCTCGAATAGCGGTTACTAGTTCTCTTGTTTACGATATCCGTTAATCAAAAGGCACGGTAATAGTCATCCTTATAATTTGATTAACTATACTTATTCCCCGATTCCGAGTTGAGTTAACAAATTTCAATCGATATTAACCATTAATATCATTGACCGTGGCCACGGATTTCGTTAATCGACTCATCGAGCGGCGCCTAAGAGATATCTCTTCCTTTCGGAATAAACAATTCCTATCTTGGAGACTCACATTGAATTCCGTGTTTCGGACAATACCCAATGATGACCCTTTTAACTCCCTGTTACGGTGAGCGTAAGATCATATCAAAGCATTGTGTTACGCACGTAACGCAATCAATGATCCCCTCAAGTATGAAGAATCTAAAACCCCATCCATCGCAAGTCCATCTATAATGACTAAACCATGTCATGGTCTCGCGGCTTCGGTCATATCCAATACATGTAACCTAACATATATCTACGTTCCCGATTCGACAAACTCCTTTGTCCCATGATTAGCAAAACATAATCATCTCCTCGGCAAACGTACTAGTGTACGCGTTCAGTCTATTCCCTTGTAATAGTAATGCTTCTCTCTTAAGCAAACTGACCCGCGACTAGGGATGTTTAGAAATGACACTTTAAGTGTGACGGTTTCGCTGCACATGGTCCTCAACCATGTCGACGTCCACACAAATTCAAATCAAGGTTCATGTAACAATCATATTACACAACCCAGCACACAGTTTTCATATAAGGTGAATGCATATTAATTTAAGTAAACAAAAATTTTAAAAGGGATGCATTCATATGGACTAAGTATTTGGGTGATACAACGTTTACCTATGGGTATCTCCATACCCATAACCTGCGAGGACTATCGTATTAGATAACTACACTCTACTCTCTTCTTCCTCCTCTAGGTATCTCCATACCCATAGTCATCGCATGACAGTCACGCGCGACTAGAGAGAGCGGTTTTGTAAACGGGTCCACACGTTCCCGCTAGTGTTAATCATCATCAGGATTGGAACATTTCCAATACCTACGATCACATCTTTTCATAAAATTTCATGGATCAAATGAAATTTTCTGAGTATTGGCTAGAAGTGGTTGTGACCTCGGCATTTTTGGCTTGTACTATTGCGTTTCACGCAATAAACAACCATAAATCCGATAACTCGTGGCTACGAGAGTTTGGTCATGTTTCCTTGATCCATACCACTTCCTTTTGCGATTAATAACCGCAATATACTCGCCTCCGTACATAGAATCATAAACTATTGGTCTTGTGGAATCATTCCACATAACCGTGTTTTCATTTAAGCAAAACATGTACACACTTTGTGATCGAAAGTCGTGCTACATATTTGGACGTGCTTAATCTTTGGAAACTGTTGTTGTTATAACTCTTTATAACCAACACGTCCTCCACACCATTATAGATAAAAATCCTGAATTCTTTCGCAAAGTATTCAAGGATAACATTCACCGCTATAAATACAGATTCTAATGGGTTTAAATATACATAACCATTATGTATATAAATGTGTAACCATTATACATTCACAAGAGTTAGTCTTATGTAATAGAATTACATTCAAACTCATGTGATTCCCATGAATTTATTGACGGTAAATTAGAAGACTTATGTGTACGACGTATAGCCACATACATATCATGACAGATATAATAGATCCTAACATCAAATGTAAGGCATAATATTATTACTTTTCGCGCTGCTTGATGTCTCACATCGAGCCTTTGAAAATTTCTGTCATTCGACATTTTGATTTAACTCCTCCAAGGAGTTAAATGTTGAAAACCATTTTCAACAATATGTCGATATATGTGCCATAACATAGAACGAGAAACTTCTTAGATCTATCATATAGATCGTCACGCTTAATTTATAAGCGGTCTCGTCTAAATCCTTTGTCGTTACAAGAAATATAACGCAGCTCCCACTAACCTTCATGGGTACACAAAGTTTCCATTCGTTTCGACAATTTTATAACAGCTTATAATTTTGTCAAAACGAATATTCCAATTCCGAGAAACTTTCTCTAATCCATCATATGGATCGTTAAGGCGTGCATATCTTATCCCCGATTCTTATGAATCGACAAAACCGTAAGGTTGTGTCAAGTACACATCCTTTCATAAAATTTCTGTCAAGAAATTCGGTTTTGACATCCATTTTGCCACATCACATAGTCATAATACGCGACCATGGCAAGCAGAATTTCGAGAATGGGAAAGCATGGCAACAAGCGAAAACGTTTCTTCATAGTCCGACTATGAATTGCATGAAACTTTTCGCAAATAGCCTTGCTTTAAATATATGCGTATTCCTATCCATGTCGGTTCTTCATCTTGAAAAACCCACTCACATTTCACGGGTCTAACCCAGAAAGTATTGAAATTAAGTTCTGAACTTGATAATTTACATGGATCGAATCTCAGATCTCATGACACCATGTCATGTGGAATCAACTTTTCATAGCATCCTTGTAGGATATCGAATCATCATATGATTTCGATCTATCATCATTAGCCTCGATAAATCCGTATTTACCGGCTTATGATATAGCCTACTTGATCTACGAAAAATTCCTTTGTGTGTTCGACTTGCGTTCATCAACTCTTGATGAAGCCATGCCAACTTTCATCGGTACAATGTTCATTTTCAAATCACGAACTCTTTCGAGATTTATTCTACTCCCACTAGCCCGCATAGAGATAAATGGCACCAAGTTCCAAACTTGTGCGCATCTAGTCCTCCTCCAAGAAGGCATCTCTTCGAGCCACGAAAATCTCATTTTCGTCGGGACGTTAGAACTAATACCCTTTAGTTTCCTTAAGGATAAACGAACAATTTTCAGATTTGGGATTGAGTTTAATCGAAACAAATTTCGAAATATACCCACATCCTCAAATCTGTACAAATGACAACTTCGGAACCATTCCGATCCATATCTCATATGGCGTCTTTTGTACCGATTAGAAGGTTTATGGTCCATATCTTATATGCAACCATTCATTAGTGCCGCTGTCTCAAGGGCGTATCCCCAAAATATTTTTGGGAGATCATATTGACTTATCATTTATCGAACCATGTCCAACATGCGTTCATTTCCTCTTTTCGGACACATCTCAATGTTCCAAATGAAGACAATCGTGAAACGATTTCACAATCATAAATGATCATCAATATTCATAACTCAAATATCGCCTCTTCGATCCTATCGAAAGGTTTAGCTCAAATACTCGCCTTCTCGATCCTATCGAAAAGTTTTGATTTTCTTGCTTAGTTGATTTCGTATTTCGTTTTTGAAACTCTTTGAACCTTTCAAAAGTCTCCATTTCGGCACGCATTAAATAGATATTTTCATATCTACTTTAACCGTCCGTAAACGTAACAAAATACCGATAGCCTCATCTTGCCTCGGAACTTATCGGAACATCTACATGTGAATGTAAGTTCCAATAATTCGTTGGATCTTTCTCCAACCATTTGAGAATGATGCCCTTTGTCGTCTTGCCTAATAAATAAGTATCGCATTAATCAATCGAATCTAATTCGAATGATTCTAGCAATCCATCATATGGAATCTTGATACGCGAATCTTGTTTATATGGCCAAGACGGCAATGCCAAAAGAAGCAATCAACTACTAGGTTTAATCCTCCTCGGATTTCACCATTTTTGAGTCATTAGTTTGGACAACTCCTGGTCCGAACTTTCTGTTTGGAAAACATTTTCCCAAAATTCCCTTAGACATACATTTCTTTCGATCCCTTCTTTGAATTACAAGGACATCCACGCATCTATATACATTGGATTCCTCGGATACTCCGAGCATCTTCAATTCAATTTTAAATCACATCTCATGCAATTTCGGGATCGACTTATCTATCGAATGCATATGATATTCGGTCACGACGATCAAATCTCGTACCATCAACACACGAGTGTTAATCCAAGACCCATAAGGCGTCTCAAAATTAACCTACTCTTTGAGCCGCATTGAATAATTCAACGCGCTCTAGCTCTTGAAACTATTTCATGAGCGTTGTGTTTTACTTTCATATACACCCGAATTCTCAAAACAATTTTGAGAAATATGCGTCTATACATGCCACCACAAGGCACGTAATATCGTTCGATTCCTTCTTAAAGTTTATCGAACCCGGCTTTCTCTAAAGCTAAAGCCTCAAGTCCCGAATCTACCAATTCCGTGTCCAACACGTTCCTTTAAGTCTAAGAACCATTCTTTGACCATCAAGGTTAATCATGGCAATTCTGGCCCAAAAGCTATCTATCATATCGATCTCATCGATATATTTGGTGTTGCTTGAAAACATAATTCTAAACGGATGATGAAGATTAACTCCTAACCGTGCGTACTTAATCTATATGCTTATATGATGAATATTTGAATGTGTTATTTTTATCGAATCGATAACCCTCATACAGATACGGGACTCCAAGTCCATAACACTCAAGACCCATATTTTACGATCCTCCCACAAGTTGCTTTGGCAGACGAGTGGGATCTCGCTATTTAGGTAGGATTATATCCAATCGCATCCAATGCGACTCTCGAACCTTTATAGGATTTCGGTGATGGATCGTATCCTATACAATCCCAGTTCCGTGTGTGCATCCTATCTATGCCCCGAACTTCCAATCAAGTCGGCTTTGGCCTCAACCCTTACTGGCTTGAACGGTTAAGTCACAACCATACTCATCGTATCGTTCAAATAAACTACTAATAAGTCGGCTTTGGCCTTAACCCTTATCAGTCCCTATTTAACGCTTGCCACCCCGTCGATGACTACAATAACCCATGTCGGCTTTGGCCTTAACCCATGTGAGACGTAGTACCGATCATAGTGGTTGTGAATATGGAAGGCATTTCCATGACTTAAATATTATGAGGGATCATGCCATTTCATGTTTCTAAATTCGTGACATAATCATATTATATCACTATCACAAGATTTGTAAATGCATATGATTTATTTAGGGAGATTAATTATTCTAAATAATTAATTATCTAATATGCTAGAATGATTGATGCCGATCAAATCGATATAAAGAACTCAAAATTCCGAGCTTCGTAGCCAAAGTTATCGCGAAAACAAAAACAGCATCCAGAGAAGGGTCCGTTATAACGGACTGCCCCATCCGTTGTAACGCAGGGGCCACGGGGCGCGAGAAAACCTCGCCCGGGACGCGTCCGGGGCGCCAAAAACTGAACCCGGGGCGGCAGAAAAACTATTTTTCTGCACCCTTTCGTTATTTCATTAGAACGACACTAATACTTCGCTCAAATAAAATATATTACAACATGAAAGTTCTAGATAATCTAATTATCTAACTAAAACAATTTAAACCATTAAAATCGGAATTTTCTACTGAAAGTTATACCAGTTTTAGTAAAATACGAACAAACGAAAAGGTAAGTATATCCAATATACACCTTTTCAACCAGAAAACTACAGACACCTTTTCAGTATTCTGTTGAAACAAAAATATTAAATTGTTCCAACCGACTTTGAACGTGAACGAAAGTTCTAGATAATCTTATTATCTAATTAACCCAATTGGATTGGACTCAATTGGAGTTTTGATGCGACATATACGGAGGTTTTAGTCTCTGTATGTCAAACAGTCGCACCCTTTCAGTATTCCATAAAAACGACACTGATAATTCGTTCAAATGAAAAAACTTTCTGTATCAAAGTCATAGATAATCTCATTATCTAACTACGCCAATTTGATCCAATCAATTTGGAGTTTCCCACTGAAAATTATCTTAGTTTTACTCACTGTTTCGTATTCTAACTTTCTGCAGATTTTGCCGTTTCGTCCGTTTTCGCTCGTTTCCAAAACGATAAATCATGAAACTTTTTCATGATCATTCCTAGATACTCTCAATCAATTTTTGATCGATCTCTAGCGAATTCCACTTGTGATTTTAACGGAATTTGACTTTCTCTATATGTAACATCATGCAAACGGATACGAACTTTGATAACCCGTGCGTATATCTAATATACGACTATGATTCGACCCTCGAATCGATGGCGATCGCTCTGATACCACTGAAGGAGAATATCCTCGACCCCGGGCCCGCGCAGCGGAATGAAGGCCCGGTCCGATTCCCCGATTCCCGAGATCACGCCATGACTTCGAGGGTACGATGCGAATAGAAGGATAGATCTATACCAGCGTGAAATTGATCACGCACGAAGGGTTGATCGCCGCCTTCTATCTCCTGTCACGTTGGTGACAATCCGCGCGTCCCATACCACGCGTCTTTCACCGTTCGTTGACCGTCTTCTCACTCCTTGAGTCGATCACAATCCAAGAGCCACAATTGTCGCTCCTCTACTTGTATCCACCGTGAGTCGCAAGACGTCGGTCACGGATGCACCTGCCTAGACGATGCACCGGCGAACTTGCTCGGTCTAATCGATTCTCTATTACTCGAGAAACTCCTTTCTCGATTTCTCTCTCTTCGCACCCTTTCACTCACTAAAGATCAAATCTGAATTTGCTCTTTTTCTTGTGTATATTGGGCAGAATAATCACTTGCTTAGAATGATTCAACTGATTGAATTCCATCTGAATTCCCTTTTTGAAGATGAGAGAGAAAATCCTATTTATACCTAATAGGATAAGGATTAGCCAAAAGGCATGTATATCCAATATACACCCTTTCACACAGAAAACTGTATGAACCTGTTCAGTATTCTGTCCAGACGAAATTGATAAATTTCTCTGACAGAAAATCAACCAACACGAAAGTTGTAGATAATCTTATTATCTACTCAACCCAATTTGGCCCAGCCCAATTGGAGTTCGTATGCAAAAGTTATGACTGTTTTACTAACTGTATGTCATACTGTTGCACCCTTTCGGTATTTCATAGAAACGACACTTATACTTCGTTCATATGAAATATATTTCTACATGAAGGTTATAGATAATCTAATTATCTATCTAACCCAATTTGAACCATTCAAATTGGATTTTCCCACTGAAAGTTATGGCCACGAATGTACGACTACATTCGTTTATCCTTGTGTACACTTTTACGGTTGATCCGAAACTGTATTTCCTTCAAAAGCAAGTCAGGTAATCTCAAATGCCAAATAGGTGAAGGATGCATGCCACTCTTATGAATTGACAGAACCTACATTTGATTGAGCCTTCTCAGGGACCTGCCAAATGGTGAATTTTATTAATTCAAGCCAAAATTAGAGTGAAAATAACAAATTTCACGATATATTGATCAAATTACTGTGCAATTTCCAAAAAAAGAATCCAAGTTACCTTGAAATCAGCAAGAAAGCCTGACATATTATCCAAAGATGCTGATCGAGTAAAACAGAAAACTAATTAGTGATTAAGTACGCAAATTGAGAAATTTAAAATGAGATCGACTAACCAGCATGGTAATTAACTAGTGATCATTTATTAAAAATTTAAAAGAGAGATAGTTTCATAAAATTATACCTATATAAAGTATAAACATCTTATAGCATCTGAATTATCTCATCATCAATGTATATAGGGAACATGTGCTATCTTCGACCAATCTTCTCCTACCTCAGGGCGACACCGATCCTTCAGCTTGTAAGAACATCCAATGATATACAATTCTTTCAGGCTGCTTGGTAGTCCATTATCGGGTAGCGAGTCCATACGGTCCAAACTTTTTATGTCAATTTTTATGGTAAGTTTTCTCAATGAAGGAAGGAATGCTATGGTTGAAGGGAGACGGCTATAACAGATCTCAAGCTCTTCAAGTGAGTTTAGTTCACCAAACCACTGATCTCTTTTTGATTTGTTATATTCACCGATCTTCAGGATCCGCAATAATGTTGGGGTCCCCAACATATCGATAAGTTCTTTCGAGCAATTGGAACAACTCATTTTGAGATAAATGAGTGATCCCAATCCGAATTTTGTGTTTGATTTCTCTGGATGTAAGGACTCAATAACCTTCCAACATCTGTTGATTTCTAGTTTCTTCAACTTTATTAGGGATTTCAACCCTCCTTCAAAATGCAGACTCTGGGAGTCGTACATATATAAACATTCGAGAAGCCTTAAATTATAACAAGGTATAGAAATTCTTAGGGAGTTCAAACTAATTCGTAAGGTGGTTAGAGCAGTGAGAGTTTGAAAATATCTAGACATTTCATCAATAAAAGGTCCGGATATGGAAAAATCGAGCTCGGTGATGCTTGTACCGAGAGATTGGAATGGAATATCTCTCAGTTTTGTACAATTCATTATTCGAAGCTTTTTAAGGCTAGTTATGGACCAGCCTTCTTGTGCATTCGACCATTCTTCCCACAACGGCATTGAAGAGAAGGATAATTCTTTGAGAGAAGGAAATATATCAGTACCGTTGCCATATATTTGGCTATCGATATGAGTTATAGAATCTAGATGATTGACCTCAAGCACTGCAAGCAAGGGAAGTTGGCCAAGATTTGGTAATACAACCAAGTTGCAAATGCTCAGGCGAAGAAATTGCAGATTTGTAAATGAATGGTTTTCGACCATCCATCCAAGAAAGATAGTCCCGCGATATTGCTCTATCACCAACTCCTCAATATTTACATGCGGTTTTAAAACTTCAAATATCTCGACATTGTCAATATCATGACTAGAAGACCCTATGAATTGATCTGCTCCAATAAACCTGTCATCCCCCGTCGATTGATTTCCTCCAATATATTCCAGCCTTCTCAAGAATTTTTTCTGCATTAATTTAGCTTCAATCGCTTCTTCCTTCGAAGAGATATTATCGAGACCATAAATTCTGAGGCAACCATCTATCTCATTCATGCCCTTCAACTCGGTTAATCTGAACCCTTCTTCATTTCTAATATGAAAAGTATTCAGTGATTGGAGTTTTGTAAGCTTCCCTATGCCATATATTAGATTGGTCGTTTCGGGATTTGCGTGTAAAAAATGTAAATTAGATAATTGGTTAAATTGTCTAGGCAACTCTTTAAATCGACACCCATTCAGATTTAAAACCCGAAGATGAAATAATCTGCAAAATGACTCGGGAAATACTTCAATCATGGTGTTAGTTAGGTTCAAGAACCGAAGATGCAATAAACTACTTATGGCATGCGGTGGTTCCTTTTCAAGCTTAACACTAGATAAATCCAACATTCGCAAGTTCGTTGACTTGCTCAAAGTGCTATTAAGAATATGAAAATTTTCTTGTTTTAAGTGACAATAAACCAATAGGGTCCTTAACCTTCTCATTGTGTAGTCGCCCCATTCCACATTACTAAATTCATCGGTGAATATAGTTACATGACGCGCCATATGCGGAACACACCTCTTTTCATCTTTAATTATACACATTTCCTTTGACGGAAGAGCAATGGCTAAATCTCTAACGGAATTAGGCATGCAAAATGGGACAGTCCCAATTACGGGTTCAAAATAATTTCGTTCCAAAAGTTGATTAAACCTCGTGTTTGCGAAACCCTTCAAATTATTATTTTGCCATATGGATGATTTTATGAAATCATGAGAAATCCACATTTCAATCAGATCACTAACGGTAAATATTCCCCTTGGAATAAGTGAACAAAAAGCAAAGCATTGTTGAAGCTCCATATCTAACTGCTCGAAAGAAACCGCCAATGATGGCAGAACTTGGCCAGAATTTCCACCAATATTCCACCAATAACTTTCTAGAATATTTTTCCATTTTTTTATTTCCGTTCTATGTTTTAACAAGCATCCAGTTACCACCGCAGCTAAAGGAAGCCCGTTTAAGTTTTCTGCTATTTCCATACCAATTAACTCTAATCGTCTTATGTTACGATCTAAAATATTATACTCGTGGCCGAAGCCGAAAGCATAATGCTGAAAAAGTGGCCAGAATTATTTTTGTTGTAGAACATCTAATCTCATATGGTTCATTGTTTCCATCTCTTCCGCAACATTTTGACTCTGAGTCATCACCAGAACTATGCTACCTGGTGCTACTCCTTGAATTAGTATTCTATGCAAATATTTCCAATCAAAATCTCCCTCCCACACATTGTCCAAGACAATAAGGACTTTTCTGATCGTTGTGATTTCCTCACATTTATTCCGAAATGATTCGAGTCCCGCTCTCTCTAAATGCCCCATTACTTCCTCTTGTGGCTCGATTGCGCACCTAAATATCGTCTCTATATCTTCAGACTGATCTGGTACATAGATCCATGATCTCAATTCGAAATGTGCTATTACAATTGGGTCGTTATAGATTGTCTTTGCCAGAGCTGTCTTTCCAACTCCGGCCATGCCTAATATAGGAATAACATCGAGTTTTCTATAATCGCCATTAAGAGTTTTTAGAGTCCCGCTTGATTCCCCTTGACTGGATTCTGGGCGATGTTGCATTGGAATACCAATCATCTCGAGTATTAAATTTATCTCCTCATCACGGCCGATCACTTTCGAACCGTCCAAATGGTGGGTGGTGTCCGCTATTTTTGGTCTTTTATGTACTCTTTGGGTTTCATTTTCATCATCCTTTGAGTTTAATAATTGAATTGAATTCCCATCCCCGCTACAAACTATTTTGGATTTATGAATAATTTCCTTCGACTTCTCTAAATCATCATTTGGAAATATTATTGTTCTATCAACTGAAATAGAGGAGGATCCAATTGCGCTAACCTTTCCTTGGTTGTTCATATTCTTGTACTCGATGATATCAAGTACATCAAAGGCTTCATAAGCAGGATCTTTGAGTTCTCTCAGCCATTCGGGCAGGGTTTGATTCGGGGTAGGTCGCATTTCAATAACTTCTATTGTTGCCTTGACATTCAACAATGAAATTTTCAATTCAAATAAAAGGTTATTTGCTTCTTCGTTTGAATCACATGTTTTCTTCAGAAACGAACCAGCAAGGGTGAGGACCTTGTCGATCAGCGGGGATGCGAACCAACCAGCCACTTCAAGTCCAGCCATGCAGAGAGAGAGAGAGAGAGAGAGAGAGAGAGAGAGGGATTTATTGGTTTTCTTAGTAATGAGTACTATTTTCGCTCAAAAAATTAATATTTCCATATTAATCCTTAACAATGAAGAGAGGAGATAGAGGGAACAGTCAAGAAATGTAGGATGAAAGATCCAGAGAGATTTGAAGAACTTTGAGGACGGACGGATTTTTCGGGGTCCCTCTAAATTGCTTATGAAGCTTTGATCACTTTTGCCAAAAGACATAAGAACGGATTGTCTTCAATTCTCTTTGGCGACTTGCTTGCACATCTTGTCATTTTATTTTTAAAATGTAAGGATCTGTATTTTATAACTCGATGCCTCATTGTGCTGCATTGACATTTTTGTTTATGTATGATTGTTCGCTGTATTAATTTGAATTAATGTATACAACAGAGTTATGCTTATCATGCACCATGGATTCTAACTCTTGTACAATGGTGATTAAGTAAACATTCCTAGTAACAAAGCTGGTAATCGAGGTTATAAATATATAGAGCAGTGATGTATATCTCCTAGAATTCTTTTCCAGCTTGATGGCGTGAATATCCTTTAACATTTTAAGAATTAACATATAAATATATGATTTAGCATCGTAATTTACGATTTGATATCCCTTAAAATGTCAAATCATTAATTAAAATGTTAATTCTTAAAACGTTAAGTCGTATTCACTTCATCAAACTTTTCGGAAGAGAGTTGACCGTGTATGCAACATTTTCCAAATATATAATATGTATTACAATAGCAAAGGCTCGTAGCTGATAAAATGTTGGATGTCATAATATTATCCAAGCACATATGAAAGGAAAATTATATTACATCCCCACTAATCGAAATAACATCAATGATGCCATCACTATCAATTCATGCGTACATGATTAAATATTCTATTGTCTATTACTAAATACGTGATTTAGATGTTCTACTATTAATTCATTTCATACATCATATTTAGTTTATTTATTTTTCAATGTATTTTAATCAATCAAATTAAATATTTAGCAATATCATTGGCAAATTTATTACTTTTTACAACGAATTAACAGTCAATTTCGCTCAAAAATAATGATTTCAGCAAAAAGAAGTCAATTTCAGCAAAAAAAAACATTCAATTTCAGAAAAAGTCAATTGCAATGAAAAACAGTCCATTTGAACAAATAAAAATCGATTTCACTGAAAAATAGTCAAGTTCAGCCAAAACACGGTCAATATTAGCGAAATAGTACAATTTGCAAATAAAAATGTCGATTTCAGTAAAAAAAAAATCAACTGAACAAAAGCAGTCGGTTTCAGTGGAAAACAATCAATTGCAGTCAAACAAATAATCAATTGCAATGTAAAAAGTCAATTTCAGCAAAAAATAATCATTTTCATGTCCCCCATAACTCCAAAAAATCGTAACAACAATGAAATAAAAAGTTAAAATAGTCAAGCCAACGATTTGCGACTGGAAATATGAGAAAGGAGAGAGAAATTTAGGGTTTGAGGTATATATAGAAGTCGAGATGTTTACCAAATGAATATGCCGGGCAAGTCAATTGGATCCCAATTTTTTTTTACTTATATAAAAGCTCAAATTTAAAAAAAATACAATATAAACGATACATAATGTAATGTTGACGGCTTCATGAATGTTATTTCGATTCACAAGGACACCCTATCAAACCCCCATTTAAAACTAGTTCTTTCATTGGTACCAGTATTGCAAAAAATCGGTTTATAACGCTGACTAGTCGGAGATTAATCTGAAATCAGTGGTCATGCGAAAAGGTAAGGTCATGTCTTTCGTAAAATTCAGTATATCCGATTTAGGTTTAGTTATGTCGTTGTCCCCCTTTTTCCGACTTATGATCGACTAGATCCATAAATTGTAATCAGGATTTTTAAAATAATACAAGATGTTTTTTTAGTCTCATTTTTCTAGTCCAAAATATTTTTTTATTTTGTTTTTCTCTTTCTTATTCCATCTCTCTTTCCGAAAATCATTTATTTTTAATTCAAATTTGGATGTTTATTTGGTTTAAGCGTTTGTTTTTATTTTATATTGTTTGTTTTTTGATATTTCTGTGAAACTAAATATATTGCTATTGGGCATAAAATTATGATATTTATGTTTCATATGAATTTTGAACAAGTTCAATTAGAAATTCAAGTTATGATTTTGAAAATTTTAGTGATGTTACCTTTTCTTAATTAGTAATATGTTCAATTGTTATTCGACAACTATAATATAATATATGAAAAAATAATGATGTGAACAAATTGCACATTCTGTCTATTATTGGACTAGTCACCAAGTAAGAAGTCTTTATTCAAATTCACCAATTTCGAATTCTGACATTTAAAACATTGATTGGTGCTGGAGGTCAATTGGCACCAATCAATCGACATTGGGGTTGTTTAATATGCAAGAATGTGTGAGAATATAATTAGGATATCTCTTGTTTGATTTTCAAATTGGTGAGAATCAATTTTCTTGTAGACATTATTTCAGTCATTTTTGCAAGAAAACGTTTTTCCTCCAAAATGAGGAGAAAACAGTTTACATCAACACTAAGTATTGATTAAAAAAGTGAAATGATTAATTATATATATGTATACACAAATATGGAATGGTCTATAATAATAATAATAATAATAATAATAATAATAGTAGAGGAAGGCTGAACTACTTAATTAAGTATTAACATTTTGACACTTAACGTTTTTTCACCGTTGAATTTGTATTGAGATTTGTGCATTTAATGATGTGTACAAACTTTCATGATCATTATTAAAAAAAAAAATCCCAATACGAATTTAATGGTGAAAAACAGTATAAAAATGTTGGTACTTACTTAAGTAGTTTAGCCTCCTTCATAATAATAATAGTAATATAATAATAATAAATTAACAACAAAATAATAATAATAATAATAATAACAAAAACAATAAAATAATAATAGTAATAATGATGATCATAAATAATAATAATAATAATAATAATAATAATGATGATGATGATGATGATGATGAATCCCCCACAAAAAAACACACAGAGTTTCCAATAAAAAAATGAAGGGGAATTCTTCAAAAACCTCCCAACTTTTCTGAAAATTCTGAAAAAACCCCTCTACTTTTAGAAAACCCCTATGTTTTTTAGATTCCCTCAAAAACCCCCTATATTTTGCTTCTTCAAAAACCCCCTAACTTTTTTAGATTCTCTCAAAAACCCCCTATCTTTTTATTATGTTTTTAAAAAAATAACCATTATACCCTTTAGTTTTATTTTTTTAATTTCTATAATTTAATAAATAATGAATATATATTAAACTATTATAAAAATTAAAAATAAATAATACATGATATTATAATATTATAATAAATAATATATAGTATTAAAATATTATAATGAATAATATATTGATATTAAAATATCATTTTCAACAATTATTATAATATTTTAATATCAATATATTATTCATTATAATAATTTAATATCTATGTATTATTTATTATAATATTTTAATATCAATAAATAATATATGATATTAAATTATTATAATATTTTTATTGATATTTTAATATCAATAAAATTATAAAAAATAAATAATGCATGTTATTATATTATTATAACATTTTTATAGATATTTTAATATCAATAAAATTATAAAAAATAAATAATGCATGATATTAAAATATTATAATAAATAATACATATATATTAAATTATTATAATAAATAATATATTGATATTAAAATATTATAATAATTGTTGAAAATGATATTTTAATATCAATATATTATTTATTATAATATTTTAATACTATATATTATTTATTATAATATTATAATATCATGTATTATTTATTTTTAATTTTTTTATAATAGTTTAATATTTATTTATTATTTATTAAATTATAGAAATTAAAAAAATAAAACTAAAGGGTATAATGGTTATTTTTTAAAAAACATAATAAAAAGATAGGGAGTTTTTGAGAGAATCTAAAAAAGTTAGGGGGTTTTTGAAGAAGCAAAAAATATAGGGGGTTTTTGAGAGAATCTAAAAAAGATAGGGGGTTTTCTAAAAGTAGAGGGGATTTTTCAGAATTTTCAGAAAAGTTAGGGGGTTTTTGAAGAATTCCCCAAAAATGAATCCCCAAGAGTTCCTATTGAACATAAGAAAAGCCCATAAAAAAGCCTTACGACAGCCTTCTTTGGGCCTAATATAACTTCCTCGTAGTCTCCGTCCTTGGTTACTTCTCCCTCACCCGTGACTCCTGAGACTCACTCCGGTCATTCACAGATACACACACCCAAAACCAAGATTCACAAATCAAACCTCAAAAATGGGCTTGATGGTCGGTTGTCTCGAAGCCATAGTGTTTCTTTTCTCGTTGATTATCTCCATTGCTGCGCCTCTCATTGACTCGCAAGCATGCATACCTTCTCATTTCTATCCAGCGCCATTAGTAGAGCTCAAGAAATGGTATACGGAAGACTATGGTGATTATCTTCTATCAGAAACGCCTCATTTCTTTGTTGGCCTTACGTGGGTTGAGATCTTCCTTCTTTGGCCTCTTTGCATTGCTAACGTTTACGGGATTTTGAAAGGGAAGAGCTGGGTTAAGACTACTGCTCTCATGACCGGAGTCTGTTCTGCTACCTCCATGGTAAGGAAATTTATTTGATTTCTTCAATCCATCTTATGTAAAATCGGGGATTTGGTTCGTAATTATCAGAAGAAGAAAAAATCATAAGAAAATATGCAGTAATTTTGGTGCCTGGTTTGATAAAACCAGGATCGAGCACCTAATTGAATGGGTTGAACCCTTTTTTGACCCATCTAAGCAACACGGCTTTCCAATTCCAACAAATTTGGTTCAATTCGATTGAAAATCAATAGAAAAAATAGTCATTTGGAAGGAGCAATACAATTTGAGGAATTGATATTTTCTATGATTTGTACGAGTATCAAATAGTATTTCTCAATTTGTGAACTTGTACGTGATATTTCTAGATTTTGTAGGGGTACATATGAAATTGTCTCTTCTTTAATAATAAAATCAAACAGCCTAGTGTAATGCCTTCAAAGTTTTTTCTTGAATAATATGTCCACTTTGATCAAATATTCGATATCATTATTTCATTTTGAAATTTCCCATCTTTTTGTAACTTTGCAGTCTGCAATAATGGCGGAAATGTTGGGTTCAGGCCGAGCTTCAGAGAAGTTACTTCAAATGTACTCTCCATTTGGTCTCTTTGCAATTTGCTCGATGTTACGAGGCTTTGTGTCGCGTGGGAAAAGGGCTTCTTCTAGCTCCGCCTCGCAAGGCCCTTCAACTCGCAAGAAGCGAGCCTAATTCGAGTTCTACATTTGTTGGGGGTCTAATTGCATTTATTATGATTTCCTTAATTGAAGTTTATGAATTAATAATAATCAAGGAGTTCTGCTTTTTGTTCGGTATGGTTCTTTCTATGCTTCATATTAGTTCTCAGAAACTAATTTTGAGTTGGACATTTCAATTTTAAGCTCGTTGTGTTACGTGTTTCTCGAGGAACTAAATTGGTTCTTCTTACATAATGTCTTCTTCATAGTTTTCGTTCATATACAGATCATATGATTGAAAAATCCTACACTGAATATGGATTCTTAAATTGGATTGAAATTTACTTGAAATATACTCAGTCATTTCACAAAATTAAAAAACACTAATTACTTTGGTGAAGGACATGATCGAATCTTCTACAATGAATATGTCAATTTTTGTTTTCATCTACCTTATTTATATTAGTTATAATTTCCACAATTTGTGCATAAATTGTGTAAAAAAAGTGATTACGGCAATAAATTTGTATCATCATTATTTTTATGACTGTCTAATAGACAAATTATACAATAGGTATGAAGTTATGGCTTTGCCATAACCATAGCCTTCCATGTTGGTTCTCCTCTTCAGGCGTGCGTCCACGTCACCCTGTTGTTTTAAGCCGTGCGATTAAGGGTTATTTTCGCCAATTGATCTCAATCGTTGAAATGCTTCATGAACTTGGTCCATGTATGCCAATAGAGATTAAATAATTCTTTGCTACATGGTCCACAGAGCACCAACCCTAGGCGACTTACAAACCCTAGGGGGGCGTGGGTGCTGGGTTTCTTACTTGTTGGGTTATTTAGCACACAATTAATATGTTTGTGATAATAGTCATGTTAGTTATTTATGTCCAGGCCCGGCCCTGTATGTTGGCGGAAGAGGCTGACGTCAAAGGCCACCGATTTTCCGAAGGCCACAATTTTTTTTATTTCCGGCGAGTGCCGACTGGACGACAGCGACTTCTCCTCTCGCGAGTGGTGACGGAGCTTTTAACCGGCGACTGCAACCGACGAAAGGAGGTTGAGGAGTACGAGACGAACTAAAAGGAGCTTATTGTATGCCGGTTGAGAAGAGAAAAAAGAGTTTTGGAAGAGAAGTCGTGGAAGAGAGAGCCATTGCGGCTGTAAGAACGGGGAAGAGAGAGTGATTTCAAATACTGCTTTGAATAAATAAATAGATAATAGGTTTGCTTTTTGAGTAGATTGTAGGACTGGGCCGATACTCTTTTGAGGCCCAATGTGTAAATAAATAGATAATAGGTTATAGCTTTTATCATATGACAAGAATGTAATAAACAATCTATTATTTACATTAAAAAAAAAAAAAGGAATTTTTTTGGAAGTAGGACAATAAAGTCCTCTCCAAAATTCTTCAAAAAAAAATCTGCTTTGAATAAGCAAATTCAGGAAATAATTTCTGGGATTTTTATTAAAATGGGAGGTGAAGTTTTAGCTGCCAACAGGAACAAGATTCATGTTAGAGTTTGGCTAGATGAGTATTTTTTTAGTGAAATATTTGTTTTAACTATGGCTTAACTGGGTTTGATTTTCTCTCAAATTAGGGTTTAATTTCTGTGGCAGTGGACTATAATCGACGTACGTGGATTTCTTGGGTTCTCTTCAGTTCTGGTGCGTCGATTTCTCGATTCTTCGACTCTGGCATGGTGCGAACACAATTTTGTCTAAGGCCTCCGAAAACGCCGGGCCGGCCCTGTTTATGTCTCAAGCACGTGATTAAACTTTTTTAATTGTTTAATTTTATCTACTTACAAAATATTATTATTTGGTTATGTTTGTTTTTCATTTTGATTATTAAAATTTTTTGTTTTTTGTTTTATTACATGATAAAACTCGCTGCGAAGCACTGCTATTTTCCTAGTGATATTAATGTTTCAACCAAAGTATAATAATGCAGGTGTGAGTTATCATCCAAAGGATGGTGACGTCATCAGTGGATGTGCCGGTACAATTTTGGATAAAAGTTTTGCGAAAAATTGTGTTTATCATTTGTTTGACGAATTCTGTAAATTACCACAAAAGAAAAATATAATGCACAAATTTATTTTTTTGACGAATGCTGAAATTATTTTACCACAAATTTATTCATCCAAGTACTAATACAAATTCTGAAATTATTTTACCCCAAAAATAATCCAGTTAGCAAAAAAAGAAGCAACGAGAAGCCGGTAGACTTGGCGGTGCGGGGTTGGACATGTTAGACAACACATAACATTCATTTTTTATCATGGGAACAAAGGAAGAGCCAAAGACGGAGAAACACCTCTCCCCTACTTCACCAATTGCATCGCAACATTTCGTGCTCACGCTAACTTTGAACGACTTCAATGATTTGAAGAGGTCCGCGGCACATGTATCGGCATTCTCAACCGAAGTCATGCATTCCTTAATATCAAATAACGCATTTTCAAATTCATTAACAAAATTATCCTGTGATGGTGCCGGTGTCTCGGCTGTTGACTCAGCAATTGCAATGTAGACATTTGCGAAGACGAGGAAGAAGACAATATAGACAGATGTGTTGGTTAATTCTAACCTAGAGGGTGGTGAATAGGTAACCTAATGGGCAATTTTCTACTAGGTATACAAATTCTATTTTTAGTGCGGAATATAAAGTTAAGTTAATAATGAAAAGAAGATACCGAACACGCGATGTTTATTACGGAGTTCGGTAGGTGGTTGCTTTGTAGCTTTAACTCACCCTTTACTCGCTTAATTGACCGATTCAATTAATTGCGAGTACCTACGTCTCCGGGAATGTCTTGTGCCTTTTCGGCGTTCGATTGAATTCCAACTCACTCGTACAAGGTTTTGCCTAGATCGAGTTACACGTTTCTCTCGATCTATGGCGGCTTTACACTCTTGGTACTAGCCTATTACAATATCTAAATACTAACTAAACGTGATCGGTCACGCAAGTTGGGAATAGTATTTGGAAGGGAAGAGGGAAATCTAATCTCTAAGAATGATTTAGAATATTGTTTTAGCTCAATGATATAGCAAGGTTTCTCTCTTTGGAAGTTTAGATTTGGATAATTGAAGTGATGAGAGAGAATGAGGGAAGGATTCTATTTATAGAACACATAGTCCCTTCCCTCACTTGCTTATTCTGACTAGTCCGTTGCAACGGACCAGAACTTTCAAAAACTAGCCGTTAAGGCTGCCGTACTTGAATTAATTGAACAGTCCGTTGTAACGTAAATCAAGTCCGTTACAACGGAACTCTGCGTTAACTAGTTCGTTGCCACGGACTGGAGTCCGTTACAACGGACCTTCTACTGAGACAACACTTCAGCTTTGGATTTAATTCCCGTTGCAACGGAGAGTTTTCCGTTACAACGGTATGAGGTGTTCCGTTACAACGGATTGGTTAATCCGTTGCAACGGACGTATGTGTAAGTTGGCACTGAAGTGAAGCCATGATGTCCGTTACGACGGACATTAATGTCCGTTACAACGGACATTCTTCTGTGACAGGCTTCCTCATTGGAAATAAAATAACGTTGTAACGGAGATAGATTTCCGTTACAACGTACAGTTCCGTTACAACGTATTGGTGATTACGTTGCAACGGACTATACTGTCCTTTCCAATGTTAAGTAAATCGAGTAGTTCCGTTACAACGGACTGGAATTCCGTTGCAACGGACATACTGATTTCAGTCTTTTTAATTGAATTCAAGTACTTTTTCATTGAGTTTAATCTTTTAAACAAGTTTAGAGATACATATATATTGTATTGATGATTAGGTGGGTATCCCAACTTGCGGAATCTTCTATGTCTTGATCTTCTTCGCAATTCTTCAACGTCTTGATTCATGTGCGTCTTGATTTTATCCATGATTCTTCAACGTCTTTGATTCTTGTTATTCTTGATTGATCCTTTCATTTTGTACCTATCTCCTACACATTTATCTTGCTAGATTTCGTTAGTAGTATCGACATTGTATTTGAGATAATCAAACAATAGGAAATTTGAACCAACAAACTCCCCCTTTTGATTCATTTCAAAACAATGTCGATTTGGAGAGATACATCGATTATCGGTAACTTTCCAATATGATTATCCTTTCTCCCCCTTTTTGAAAGTGGATCAAAAGGGATTGAATTTGAAAAATCATGAAGGAAAGCTTCCCCTACATGCAAGCTCCCCCTAAACATGTGCATATCGCACGTGTATAGGCTTTGATGTAGTTGAATACTTTTTTTTTTTTTTTTTTTAAATTATGAATGATTTTTGAGATTTAATAGGTGATATACTTTTAGATTTTTAGTAATGAGAAGTTTAACAAAGTGATATACTAAAAGTGTGATGTCGGAAGATGCGTTTTACCGCGATGTAATAGGTGATATACTTCATCGATTTTTGAGATACACCACTTGAGGTGTGGAACATTGAGGTGATATACTTCATCGACATCAAAGCCTATACTTTAGATTTTTTAGTATATCACTTCATCGATTTAATAGGTGCCTATTAGATTTTTAGGTGATATACTTTAGATTTTTAGTAATGAGAGATACACCACTTTTAGATTTTTGAGATTGTTCCCTTAAGGTATCGGAAGATGCGTTTTACCGCGATGTAGTGTGATACCTTAGGGTTAGCTTGAAACCGGGCACATAGACATACGGAAAACATAATATCGGGTCTACTTGCCGTTAGATATAGTAAACTACCAATCATACCTCGATATTCCGTTATGTCGAATGATTCGCCATCCTCATCCGCATCTAGTCTCGATTCCTTAGCCATGGGAGTATCACTCGTTTTAGTTTGATTTAGCTCGAATCGTTTGAGGAGTTCGCGAGTGTATTTGGATTGATTTACAAATATTCCCTCGGATGATTGCTTGACTTGAAGTCCGAGAAAAAATGTGAGCTCCCCCATCATGCTCATGGCGAATTCACTATGCATAAGAATTGAAAATTCTTCGGCAAGTGCCGGGTCACTAGATCCAAAAATAATGTCATCTACATAAATTTGAATGAGTAAAATTGAATCTCCCTTTTTACGTGTGAAGAGGGTGGTGTCGGTTTTACCACGCTCGAATCCGTTGGATAGAAGAAATGTCGAGAGACGTCCATACCAAGCTCGAGGGGCTTGTTTCAACCCGTATAGGGCTTTCGATAGTCGACACACGTGATTTGGGTATTTTGGATCTTTGAATCCCGGAGGTTGTTCAACGTAGACCTCTTCTTCGATTTCCCCGTTTAAGAAAGCACTTTTGACATCCATTTGATAGAGAGTGAATCCCTCGATGGCGGCGTAAGCCAATAGGAGTCGTATGGATTCCAAACGGGCGACGGGGGCAAATGTCTCTTCGAAGTCAATACCTTCTTGTTGTTTGAACCCTTGGGCTACGAGTCGAGCTTTGTTTCGTACCACATTTCCGTGCTCGTCTAACTTGTTTCGATAGATCCATCGAGTGCCAATTATGGACCTTGTCATCGGTCTTGGCACCAAGGTCCACACTTGATTTCGCTCGAATTGTTCTAGCTCTTCTTGCATGGCTAAGATCCAATCGTCATCGTTGTTGGCCTCTTTGAATGATTTTGGTTCGATGTGAGAGAGATATGCGCAATAAGCTACATAATTGTGAATTCGAGATCGGGTCCGAACCCCTTCCCTTGGGTCTCCCACGACATTTGAGAGAGGATGAGCCGATACCTCCCTAAGAACTTCGGGAATTTGGTATTGAAGGTTAATCGATTCTTCCTCTTCATCTTCAAGAGGTTCCACTTGATGTTCAACTTCATCGAGTGTGATGTCGAGGAATCTATGCTCGAGTGGTGTGGAACATTGAGGTGCCTCCGCGAGTTCTTTTTCTTGGGTACCTACATTTTGATTTCCTTTCTCGGCTTCTTTGTTAGTTTCATCAAAATGAACATGTACGGATTCACATACTATCCTCGAGGATTTAATGTAAACCCGATATGCTTTACTAGTACTTGAATATCCAACAAAGATTCCCTCAAGAGATTTTGGGTCAAGTTTGTCGATATTATTTGATTCATTTAAAATGAAACTTTTACATCCAAATACTCTCATATATGAGATATTTGGATTTCTCCCATACCATAGCTCATATGGAGTTTTCTTCAAAAATGGTCTTAGGCTAAGTCGGTTTACGACATGACACGCGGTGTTAACCGCTTCGGCCCAAAGAAATTTTGGAGAAGGGTGTTCATTGAGCATGGTACGGGCAAGTTCAATTAACGTTCGATTTTTACGCTCAACGACACCGTTTTGTTGAGGTGTGCGAGGAGCGGAAAATTCACGTATATATCCCTTGGTGTGACAAAATTCATCAAATTTTGCATTTTTGAATTCACCTCCATTATCACTTCGAATGGTGATGATGGAAGTGTTGGTTTCGTTTTCAACCATTTTGCAAAATTTAATGAATTCGTCACACGTTTCAGTTTTATGAAGTAAATAAATTACCCAAGTAAAGCGTGAATAATCATCAACAATTACAAACATATACCTTTTATTACCTAGACTTGAGACGCTCATTGGTCCACAAAGATCGAGATGGATGAGTTGGAGAGGTCGTCTTGTCGTGACGGTATCTTTGGATTTGAAACCGGAGGACTTCGTGTGCTTACCCTTTTCACACGCATCGCATAATCCCTCCAATTTGAGTTTATGGGATGGTAGACCCCTAACTAATTCCTTTTTGGACATACGGTGAATTGTTTCCATACATATGTGTCCCAATCGCCTATGCCATAATCGTGAAGTGGATTCCGTTACGGTGAGACAATGGATTCCCGATGTGAATGATTCAAAATCAAAGTAGTAGAGATTATTGTGTCGGGTTCCTTTGCACACCGTAACGTTATCTATTGTTCGGTCGATTAGGCATGAGGTTTGATCAAATTTTACACAATACCCGGCATCACATAGTTGGCTTATACTAATTAAATTGTGTTTAAGCCCTATGACAAGGTAGACGTTTTCTAGGGTCCAATTTGAAGTACCTATGGAACCGATACCGACTATCTTACCTTTTTGATTACCTCCAAATGTAACATCACCTCCTTTGAATGGTTCTAAGGTTTTGAACATTTCTTGGTTCCAAGTCATGTGTCTAGAGCAACCACTATCTAGACACCATTTCGATGACTTGCTTTTGGAACTTAGGCACATCTACAAGAAATTCATATTAGTCAATAGTTCATAAGAAAAATTATCCTAATATGAATTCTTATGATTATACTCCCCCTTAATAATTGGCTTAAGGTAATTGGATGAGGGAGTATATAATCACACACTCGTTTACGTCCTAGAGGGTCCGATTCCCTTTGAGGAGGAGGAACCCATTGTGTGACGATCTTTACGCATCCACATAACCTTTGGGTTAAGCCTAGGATTGCGAAGATCACAAGAGGTAGATATGTGTCCTACTTTACAACAATAGTTGCAAAATGCAATTGTTGGTTTGTTGACGGTTTCGGAACTCTTGACAAAATGATTTGAGAGTAGGTTTGTGTCGCTTCTCCGTTGAATTAACGGTTTGGTCGTTTTGGCAAATTGACTAGTTTGAAAATGTTTTTGTGTGTTGTTGTAATGTTTGGGAGCCCTTGGTTGAAATGTAGCGTCATTGTGGTAATTCACCTCATAGAAGTAACCATTTGGTCCCCGTTTGAACAAGCAATCGGATCGTCCCAAATTGTTACGTCTATGGGGTGTATGTTGTGTGAAATGATTATTCCTATTAAAGCTAGCATTTTTAGGTTGTTCCTTTTTCACACTTTTACCCGTATTATAGTCACGGTACATGAAAGCATTTCCGTGACTATTTGTTCGATTTTTCTCCCATTTTGATTTTTGATTTTTGGATTTGAAAGGACCGGGTTTATTACCGTTATCCTTCTTAAATCCTAAACCGGATTTGTCATTGGGCTTTTGTCCCACTAATGACCCTTTTAAGACTTCATCCAATGAAGTAGAGCTAGGTGCAATTGATGCACAAGTCCTCTTCAAGGATTCATTTTCAACCTTCAAATTTAAACGTTCGACTTTTAAGTGAGATATCTCGCCTTTTAAAACTTGACACTCACATTTTGAAAAACATTGAAATTCTTTTAATTGTGCCTTATACGACCTAATCGCTAACTCTAGAGAAGCTACCTTTTCCTCAAGAGCTAGTGTCGAGCTCTTGAGTTTGCCCTCATTTTGTCGAGGTTCATCAATTTCTCTCAAGAGCTCGTCAAAAGATTCAAGCTCTAATGTCGTATCATCTTGAGAGGACAAATACGAGGTTGAGATGGGCATAATTAAATCTAGTGAAGAGTTGAGATATACCTCATGACCTAGGTCACGTGACGTGTATGATGTAGAGGTGAGAGAGGCAACTCTCGGAGAGTGATGCTCATGGTGTTCCGGCATTGGTGCTCGTTGGAGGAGCATTGCTTGGATCGCTCTTTCCACTACATCATCCACCGATGGAGTGATTTCCGCCATTAGTGCCAAGTTGGCGATTTCTCGATCCGAGTTACACTCCGAGTCGGATGAGTTGCTTGATGCATCCGATTTTCCCCATATCCCTACATGAGCTTTATATGCCTTTTTCTTTTTACCTTCTCTACCTTTGTCCTTGTGGCGTTCATTGCGACCTTTGTCTTCACGTCGCCTTTCATGTCGTTGTTCATACCTTTCTCTATCTTTGCTCTCGTCCTCCTTCTTGTTCCATGGGGCGATTTCGGGATGAAGAGTCCAACACGTCTCGATGGTGTGACCCTTCTTGTTGCACTCGAAGCAATATGGCTTCAAGTTTTGTCGTTTTCGGTTGTCGTTGAACCGCTTTTCGTGTGACCTAAATTCACGAAATTTTCTTACCAAAAGAGCTATTTCGCTCTCATCATCACTCGCATCTACGGCGGGTAGAGCCACGGCCTTTGGGCGAGAGGTTGAAGCATTTTCTTGAGCGAGTTGCTTGAGTCGAGCTTCGAAGTTTCGGAAGTAACTTACCAATTCTTCGGGCGACATGTCTTGTGTAGCCATCATCGTCTCCAATGCCACTCGTAGAGTCTCCCAACTCATTGGCATTGCTCGAATCAATTTACCTACAACTCGAGAGTTTGTTAGGGACTCTCCAAGAGCGGTGAATTCGTTTTTGATATGATTCATACGAAGGTACATATCATCTACGGATTCGCCCTCGATAATTCGGAAACTATCAAATTGTTGTTCAAGTCCCATAAGATTGGTCGTTTTCATTTGATTGTTCCCTTCAAATCGATTTAGGAGAGCTCGCCACATTTGATGAGAGGTATCACATCCATCTACCAAAACGGAGAGTGATCCTACCATGTTGGTGAGAATTAAATTTTGGGCATAGATGTCGGAGGTTTGGTTATTCATTGAATCGGACGATAGAAGTGTTTTCCCTTCGGCATCGGTAGTAGAGTTGATTGTGAACCCATCTTCTACTATCGATTTTAGGCCTTGAATGGAAAACACATTCAACATGCATCGTTTCCAAACATTCCAATTTTTACCGTCCAATTCCTTGGGATAGGTAAGTTGCAATTTGGGAACGGTGATATTGGCCATAATCGTATACAAGTTGTCAATTTTACTCAAAGAGACGGTTAGTATTTTGCTCTGATACCAATTGTTGGTTAATTCTAACCTAGAGGGGGGTGAATAGGTAACCTAATGGGCAATTTTCGACTAGGTATACAAATTCTATTTTTAGTGCGGAATATAAAGTTAAGTTAATAATGAAAAGAAGATACCGAACACGCGATGTTTATTACGGAGTTCGGTAGGTGGTTGCTTTGTAGTTTTAACTCATCCTTTACTCGCTTAATTGACCGATTCAATTAATTGCGAGTACCTACGTCTCCGGGAATGCCTTGTGCCTTTTCGGCGTTCGATTGAATTCCAACTCACTCGTACAAAGTTTTGCCTAGATCGAGTTACACATTTCTCTCGATCTATGGCGGCTTTACACTCTTGGTACTAGCCTATTACAATATCTAAATACTAACTAAACGTGATCGGTCACGCAAGTTGGGAATAGTATTTGGAAGGGAAGAGGGAAATCTAATCTCTAAGAATGATTTAGAAGATTGTTTTAGCTCAATGATATAGCAAGGTTTCTCTCTTTGGAAGTTTAGATTTGGATAATTGAAGTGATGAGAGAGAATGAGGGAAGGATTCTATTTATAGAACACATAGTCCCTTCCCTCACTTGCTTATTCTGACTAGTCCGTTGCAACGGACATATGGTCCGTTGCAACGGAACTTTCAAAAACTAGCCGTTAAGGCTGCCGTACTTGAATTAATTGAACAGTCCGTTGTAACGTAAATCAAGTCCGTTACAACGGAACTCTGCGTTAACTAGTTCGTTGCCACGGACTGGAGTCCGTTACAACAGACCTTCTACTGAGACAACACTTCAGCTTTGGATTTAATTCCCGTTGCAACGGAGAGTTTTCCGTTACAACGGTATGAGGTGTTCCGTTACAACGTATTGGTTAATCCGTTGCAACAGACGTATGTGTAAGTTGGCACTGAAGTGAAGCCATGATGTCCGTTACGACGGACATTAATGTCCGTTACAACGGACATTCTTCTGTGACATGCTTCCTCATTGGAAATAAAATAACGTTGTAACGGAGATAGATTTCCGTTACAACGTACAGTTCCGTTACAACGTATTGGTGATTACGTTGCAACGGACTATACTGTCCTTTCCAATGTTAAGTAAATCGAGTAGTTCCGTTACAACGGACTGGAATTCCGTTGCAACGGACATACTGATTTCAGCCTTTTTAATTGAATTCAAGTACTTTTTCATTGAGTTTAATCTTTTAAACAAGTTTAGAGATACCTATATATTGTATTGATGATTAGGTGGGTATCCCAACTTGCGGAATCTTCTATGTCTTGATCTTCTTCGCAATTCTTCAACGTCTTGATTCATGTGCGTCTTGATTTTATCCATGACTCTTCAACGTCTTTGATTCTTGTTATTCTTGATTGATCCTTTCATTTTGTACATATCTCCTACACATTTATCTTGCTAGATTTCGTTAGTAGTATCGACATTGTATTTGAGATAATCAAACAATAGGAAATTTGAACCAACAAGATGATTTAGCCATTTTTTGCAAAGGGTTTAGCTTTGAATTGGTATTTGAAGAATATAATGGATGCTTTTATGAGGAAAATACATAGTGTATATATATAGATTGATGATATGTGAGGTTGAGGTTTTGAAGTGTTTCAAGTAGTGCATTTACTTTTTAGAGGTTTTGGGGTTATTATTATTTTTCATGGTTTTGTGTTGTATATGATATTAATGTTGGATTTAAATAAATCTTGTAGTTACATATAACATATTAACATTTAATTATAAGAGGAAACTTCTTTTTGTTTATGAAAACTTACTTTATCCGTCTCTTCTTATTTAATTTATTGGTATTTTTATTAGTATATGTTGAGGAAAAAAATTGAAAATACGAATATGAATAATACACGAGTACATGAATACGAATCCACATACACGAACGCGAACATAAATACGAAACACGAATACGAAATACAAATAATTTACAAATAAAAATAAAATACGAATACACATAAATTAAAATACAAATATGAATTACGAAATACAAGTATGAAGCCAAATACGAAATATGAATGAGAAAACGAAAAACCAATATGAGGACGAAATTTGAATACGAAATATGAACACGAATACGAATACAAACATGAATACGATTATGAATTACGAATTACGAATTATCCCAAAATCTTAAATCCTAAATCCCAAACCGTAGAACCTAAAGACTAAAACCTAGAGTCCAAATACTAAATCCTAGATCCTAAATGCTAAACCATATATACGAAGTGAGAATATACGAAACACTAATACAAGTACAAATACAAATGCGAAATATTAAATACGAAGTGAGAATATATGAAATACGAATATGAAATACAAATACAAATACAAATATAAACGAAAATACGACTACATGAACACATTTGCAAATGATGTATAGAAAATAAACAAATTTTAAAGCAGAAACCGTCTAAATCATACAAGGAGACGAACTCTTGAAATTTCTTTCTTTCGAATTTATAAAAATCATGATTTACTGAGGCAAATACACCGTCGTAGTATATTTTATGTCATGGTGTAAGTATTTGTTCTTTTGAACGCATTTGACTGTATAATTAAAACTAGTTATTATTGTAATTATTGTAATTTATCTCATTATTAAAAATTGGGTAAAGTGATGTATTATTTCTTTTTGTTTAATATTCGCAATTTGTGTGTTTCTTCTTTGCATAATGCATACAATGCATCTATAATTCGCTAATGTACATGTTATATACAATGTTGGAAAATATTTTTCTAATATCAATTTCGCATTATCATCATATAGGATTCATCGAAGAAATACTCAACCAAAACATAAAAATACACCGATTTTGAACCAATTTTGAATTGATTTTGAACTGATGTTATATACAACGTAGGCCGGCTCGTTTTCCCATCTCATGATTCACAAACTGGTATCAAGCAGAAAAAGTTTTTTTGTCAACTCGGCTGGCGAAAGTGCTTGGGCCATGTTTTTTTTTACCATTTTGAACTGCTTTGAAATTTGAATACCCCTACTTAGCGGAAAATTATAATTTTAAGCACTTTCGCCAGTTCCAGTTCGCCTGATGAGTCATCCTTTTTTGCGACAACCCGGCTTGCGAAAACAATAGTTCTGTAAATTTCACAATACCAACGTTGTTTTTGCAAATTAAAATATAACCAATGTTATACATCAAAAATATTCAAAAATTACAATAGTATGCATTAGGCTTCATGCGTTCTTAATGACTAGGTCCAAATAACTATCTATGCAACATTTGAGTTGATCCCAGACCCGGCCCTGGACTTTGGCCCAGCAGGCCATGGCCAAAAGCCCCTCAAAAAATAAAGCCCCCCATTTTTTTACATATATATATATATATATATATATATATATATATATATATAACAAGCCCACAAGCCCAATTCTCTACCTCCCACTCCAGACCCGACCCACTGCCCGAGCCGACCCGACCCGACTCCCCCTGACCCGACCCGACTTCACAGACCCGACCCGAACCATCTAATAACCCTCTAATAATCCTAACCCGACCCAAACACTCTCTACACCGATAATTCTCGCCCAAATCGTTTTCTCCCCCGCCCCCACTGTCCCCAGACCCCACCACCGCATCCAAGGCCCGAACCCCACCACCAGGGATCCACCTCCACCGGTCGGGTCCCACCGGATTTCGATTTTAACATTTTTCTGTGAAATTCTTCGTTGTTCTTCGAATTTTCAGCAATTGCAGCAGTTTCCAGCGTTTTTCAGGTATTTCTCAGGACTTTCCAGCGATTTCCAGCGGTTTACAGCATTTTCTGTGAATTTTCAGGGCTTTCCTGCGATTTTCAGGGATTTTTCATTTTGATTTGAAAAAAAATATTGTTTATGATTTCAAAAGCCCCGTCTTTTTGTTCGCCTAAAGCCCCCGAAAATTTAGGACCGGGCCTGGTTGATCCCATCTAAATTTTTTGTGAAATGAAAAGTGTTGAACTAATAAAAAGAAACATTGAATGGGGGTCACATTTCAGAGTTCCCTTACATTTGTCGGTCGATCTTGACAGAGAAGAATTAATTTAGAAATGATGGTTACTTGAAAGATTAACTTATCAAAGTAATATCTGTCCTTCATTAAAGTACTGTTCATAAGTCTATGTAGCATTCAAGTATGCGTATTCGTGTAATGTGCCATCCCATCACAATGTACTTCGATTACATGTTATACACACGTGCAAGATTGCATGTTTAATGGTTACTGGTTAAAAAATTGAAATGTTAGCGATTTGATTTAATAAAAACCTGTCTTAGATCCCAGAAATATATAAATCATGTGAAAGAAAACAAAAATTAAAAGTTAATTAGTGGATTATTTAGTATGACTGGTTTTATTAAATCTAATTGGTTTCTTGTTCATTTACTCACATATGGTTTTTGTCAAACAAATGGTGGTTGCACCTCATAATAATTTTGAGTAACCTAGATATATTTATATATGTGTAGATTTGATTGAATTAGGGTTTGGTCAAGCATGCAAATAACACAAAATATCTGTATAAAATTGTTTCTCCAATCCTCTAGGTCAATGATTTAGGTGAAGTGTTTCTCTAGAGTTAGTTGGCTTTTAATTATCCATCCATATATAAGTTCATTTTGAAAATAATAGATAAACCAAAATTTGAGATCTTGGATTTAAGATCTTATTCATTTCTTATAGTTCTTTTTTTCTTTAATCAAGTAATGTGATCTACAATGTACTACTAATCATTATCTAGAATGATAAATATAATTTATCTGAGCATTTAGTGGCAAATGAACCATTTAAATTACCTTATTTGATATAATTATCATGCCAACAACCTTCAATTTGTTATAACTTTTGTTTTCTTTGTTGTTGCCAAGCCACTCAACCAATAGTTAAAATTTTTAAATATACCTTTTAATTTCCAAGTGTAACCTTCGTCATCAATTTATTAAATTAGAAGTACCAACCATCATAAGTAAATAAATTTGAAAAATTAAATCAAATTGTTGAATGTATGTCATAAAATGAAATAACCACTAACCTTTCTTATCGATTTTTTATGTCCAAGGCTAAAAAACCAACAATTAATTAGTGAATATTTAGTTGAGCTAATTTTTTATATGTAATAAAGATTTTAGAAGGAAATAATATATGAAAAAAATACATGAGTTTGTTGAATAAATTAGGTAGTTACATTAACATAGACCCATGCATCTATCAAGACTGTTGAGATGTACGTGTCTAATCAACGGTTCATAATCAATTAGTTTATGTAATAAGAAAAAAAAATAGTTGAGAGCTTAAATTTATGTACCTATCAAGTGATTTATTTTGCCAAGCAACCTACTTGAATAATTTATTTGTCTCATATGCACAATGGTTATATTTATTCATGTTTTTATATCCCTTTCAGAGAAATAATATAATCATATTTTCTTCTAAATATAAAATGTATTTGAAATTGATTAATAAATTTAAACTAGTATAGTTTGAATTATAACCGAAATATCTAAATTAAAAGAAACAGTCAATAAAGTTCTTTGTACATAGAATTCAACAATACAAAAATATATTTCAAATACTAATTCATCCTTAATTTTGACCAAATAACCGTACAAATAGATTGATTCATTGAAATTTTCAACCTCAAAAAAATAGATTAAAAAACTACAATTTTCTTTTTTTTAAGGGTATGTTTGTAGAAAATGCAATGAATAGTCATATTCACATATAGACCCCTAAGAAATGACTAAGTTAATTGAGCCGCACAAATGGCGTATCGGGAGAAGAAGACGGCCAATTTGACCGACCAGGGTAATGAGCCTTTTCCATTGGTTTTATGCATACATCCTCTCGAATTATGTATGTAATGGTATAGATTTGCATAATGTTTATGGATTAAAATGGAGCTACATGAGTTATTAGATGAGAAGATAAATGGTGGATTGTGTGTGAATAAGTGATTGTAGAGAACGGGTCAATTACTTCCTCTTGTTTCCTTCCCTTGTATCTTTTGATCCATGTAGTGAATGTATTGGGTCATTGTCTGTTGATTTATCAAAACATAAAGAAATATGAATTTTCTTGGCGGCTAAAAATAATGTTCAACGCAACGACGATCAAAGACATGTATTCAAAACTGGACAAAATCGATTTCTCGAAAATAGACAAGAGACAGATGAGTTCATTCTATATGAAATCGAAAATGATATAAGTAGAAAAATGACATATTTGTTGGTGATTGAGATAATGGAAACGACAAAATAACAAATTTGTTGAAAAAAAATAATTTTTATTTTATTTGGCTTAACAAAATAGAAATTCACCACATTATACAAAGTAACGAGAGTTTATAAGCAAGAAAATAATACGATTTTATTTTGTTAAAATATATTTCTAACATTTGATCTTTAATAACATCCAAGTGAAAATATAAACATACCCGAATCGAAAAGTACATATAGTGATTATGGAACAATTTTATTTACATATTTATTCTTATAAAATTTAGAGCGAAATTTTATTATCCTAGTTACAAACAATATATATATGTAATCGTCTAAAATTTATAACATAATATTAATTTATATATTATTCTTATTCCGAATTAATAAAAAATCTTCATATTCAATACTAAACTATTTTCATATTTCAACACGTTATGATTTTTTTATTTTTCTTTATGTTCTTTTTAATCTCATTAAGTTTGTTCTTACAAAACACGATAGTTATATATATATATATATATATATATATATATATATATATATATATATATATATATATATATATATATATATATATATATATATATATATATATATATATAAGAATATTAAAACCAACAAACTTTTCAAATCATAATTCGTATTATTTACATCCAATCTTCGACCGTCTACTTCTTCGCAAACCGATAAAATTATTCATGTTCTTGTAACATTTTTCATAGATCTGCCTCTGACTTTAACAAAATCATTATTTTTCTTAGCTCTCCTTGTTTATTTCTTCTAAAAAAGCATGATATCATAATCCGCTACCTGAAAGTCCACACAACGCTTCTCCACATGCAATCAATTTGGCTGGTCGTTAAGATCAAGACTTCAAAGAACTAGGAGAGAAACAAGCCAATGAAAATTCTCCAACTCATTTATCTAGATTGAAGCAAAGTTTAATTAAAACGATATTTTACATACATACTCCTATATTTTATAAAATCTCTAAAATATTTTTCATATTTTTCTCATGCATATTATTTTCATCTATTTTCGAAAAAGGAAAGAAAGAAGTAATTAAGCCATATATTAGCGTGGTGCGCTTCCAATTAAGATATAAATAACTCAGTGATAGGTGTTAAATAACTTAAACTATGCAAACAAAATTAGTAAACATATCATTGTGGTTACAAGGGTTTTTTTGCAAATAGAGGAATTCAAAGGGCATATTCGCAAAAAACCCACTAAAACAACGCTTAACACAGATCAAGCAGAAAAAGAATACTATGTTAAACGAAGCACCATCCTCTCTCTCTTCTCTCTCTTCCTATTTCATGGCCAAGCCATTCACACTAAATCTCCTAGCCATTAGCACTTCCTCGGCACAACTTCAATGAAGATGAACCGGCAATTAATAAACCGGGTACCGGTACCGTTACGCATCCAGCTCCTCAAGTGGTCCCGGTACATCAGACTTACCCTCCTCAAACGGGTTATCCGGGTCATCTGGAATCGCCTTTGTTCATGCTCGTGCGGAGTCCGGTACAGCCGTCTCATCATCGACATGTCCGAACCTCGAACTACCACGTCGGCAACGATCTGCACCGATTTCGATGCAGTTCGGAGATACACGGCTATGGAGGAGATGGATTCTTTAAAAGATTTGGTCTCGCTGAAAGTTAGCCTTCTTGGTGATAACCATATTGGCAAAACTAGCTTCATGGTACTTCAAAAAGACAATCAAATTGAATTTATATCATGCATGATTACTTTTATATTTGTATGATTAGATTAAATTATATGCGAATTATGACCTGGAAAATTGAAATTAAGATTGATTTTGTGTTAATTTGCAGAACAAGTATGTGGGTGATGAAGAAGAGATGAAAGGGATGCATTTGAGTGGGCTAAATTTGATGGATAAAGTTTTAGCGGTTCGAGGTGCGAAAATCGCACTTAGTATTTGGGATGTAGGAGGTATGTATGATTCGTCGACTTCGAAATTTATATCGCATAATGTGTATTGTGATTGGTACGAGGTATTAATTACGTTTAATTTTGGTTTATTTAATGAAGGTGATAGCGATTGCCGAGGACATATACCAATTGCATGTAAAGATGCGGTAGCGATTCTTTTCATGTTCGATCTGACTAGTCGATCCACCCTAAATAAGTACGTTAATTTCTCAGTTTATTCTATTTTTTTTTTTTAATTATTTTTGCAAAAAAAAAAAAAAAGTTTTTTTTTAATTATGAAGTATTAAAGACTATACTGAAACTCTGTTATGGTATTTATTTATCATTTGCAGTGTTATAGATTGGTATCATAGAGCTAGGAAATGGAATAAGGTACTAAGTTTAATTCAACTATTGTCTTGTACTTTGATTTATATTTAACATGTCCAAATTACTGATTTTGGGTTAAACTTTTTTTTCAATTGATTCAGACTGCTATTCCGATATTAATTGGGACGAAATTTGACGATTTCGCCCAGCTTCCTCTTGAAATGCAATGGACCATCATTAATGAGGTACATTTCTATTTTAATTAAATGAACAAAAAAAATTCAAATTAGTATATCTAAACTTAGCAAAAACAAAATGAATGTGGTAGTTCCTAATTTTAACCTGTTAGTCTAAATGTAGTTCAAGTGAAGCACATGCAAAGTTTATAAAAAGTAATAGTGATAAAATATGAGGACGTATATGATATATGCACTAAATTAAGATTAGCTTTGAATGGAGTAAAGAAAAAGTGTCCAAGTCTAGTTGGCATATATAAATGTAGGTCTCTTCATGATCAAGACTACCACTAGTTGGCCAATTAATCCTTCCAATTTAAAATTCAAAATCCTATAAAATTGGGTGCTATAAAGGTCCCATGAAATTAACCTCCATTAAGAATCTTTGAAGCAAATTATATTATAGATATAAAAGTGTATTTAGGTTGGTTAGAGATTTTTTAGTGATTGGTAGGATGATGACATGTGTGATATTAGCTAAAGTCCAATGAAATTGCATCATAAAAATCTTATTATCATAATTCCTATCTAGACCTTTTAAACTAGTGGTGTAGAGAGAGAGGGGGATGATAAACAAGGGCTTTCATTTAGGGGTCCTTGATGTGAATTTTCAATTACATAACTAGTTTGTTAGACTCGGTGGCTACTCTTTCTTTATCAAAAATTTCACATATACCCTTGCAAAATATAATTATTCTCAAGATTATTTTACTCTACGTCAGATCTATACTTATATATTTCGAACATTTAGATCGAAAATTGAAGTTTGTTATTTAATTTCAGGCCAGAGCATACGCAAGAGCGATGAAAGCGACACTATTTTTTTCAAGCGCGACGCATAACATAAACGTGAACAAGATATTCAAGTTCATCATGGCCAAGTGCTTCAGTTTGCCATGGCAAATTGAGAGGAATTTGACCGTTGGAGAGCCTATTATAGATTTCTAAATCTCTCATTTTATTTTTTATTTTTTGGTCCTTTATTTCTCTCTCATTTCTATTTTCAATTAGTCTTCTGTTATTATGTTGATGTAAATATTAATCCCAAATTAGAACATGAAAAGAAGTTGCATGTATAAAACATGTACATTCTATAATTTAGCCATTTTTTTTTATTTTGAATATATTTTTAACCTCTCTCATTTAGCCTTGAATTTTGCCTTAATTCGTCCTTAGAATCAAGTTTTCAATATCAAATCTGAACACGAAAAATTAGAGAGAAGTGAAGAGAATCGTTGTGGAACTTTCTTATTGCTTTCAAATTTAGCGAACTAAAAAAAGTTGTGTGAAGGCAATGGAGGGAAGTGTTTATTTGAAAAGAAATCAGTAAATTCTCACATTCTTTGTTTGTCTTCATAAAATTGATTCAAATTTATCCTAATTTGTGTTTTGTTCTCTATTAAATCATATCTTTTTCCATATAATTTCATGTCATAATTTTAAAAGTAACCATTCTACCCTAGATCACAAAACAAAACATATAGTTTCTTGATACATTCTAGATTATTATTGCTTCTTGATACATATGCTAAACACCAATGTAATACAGCTTAATTCAAAATAAAACATATAGTTTATAAAATAGTAATAACAATAAATTACTTGAAACTTAAACATAATCATATATATAATAATAATGACAACCTTAATTACATTTTTCACCTCTAATATGTGCAATAAATTTATATACCACAAACCTATTAAATTAAAAATAAATACTATCTCATCTCTAGCTAATAAACCTCCTAATCCATGTAACCAATCTCAACTCATGTCTACGCCGAAATCGATGCGTTACATACAACATAATCAAAATTGCTCCGAACAATATGTCGTGAATCGAAGAAACAACAAACACAAAACCTACGCAAAATAAAGTCAAAATGCACCAACGTGCATGAAACCACGAATAATCAATCACCACCTGTCCCCGCTCGAAACTAGGTTCATCCAAACTTGCAGATTTCAAAACCAAACTATTATTCATTTTTGGCCTCGTAGATCCCAAAACCAAATTGGTACCTTGTACTCGTACCGGTCTTTGAATATTTGCAAAGATGAACAGCAAAATTAAGGCACAAAACAACATGATCGGTGCCAATCTAGGTTTAACTGTACCGGTCCGATCAAAGAGGTTCTGATTCCTGTACAGTAAAAGTGGTCAATTGCGAGGTTACTTCTTCATCTGAAAACACGTCAAAGAAGTCTCCTTGAAGTCTGATCTCCTCCTGTAATTGAAAAACTTCAATCAATAAAGCCAACATACTTTGTTTTTCATTCCATTCTGGTGTATTTGTAGAATCTTTTTCTATTCTTTCTCAAATTCAAATCGAAATTGAAGTCATTCAAGAATTCAAATCAAAAACCCAGATTTAATTCATCCAGTTTTGAGATGGAGTCGACTCTCAAATTCAATTTCAATTCTAAAGTGAAAACACAAATCATGAATTCCAAATCCGAAAACAATAACACATGTTCCAATTTCATCTGAAGTGACAAATCCAATGTAAAAGTTAAGAACACAATCAGATTCCTCCCTCTAATTCTTTTATTTTCTTTTTTCGAATCCATTTCGAAAATGAAAAACTAAAATGTAATTCAAGAAAACTCGAATTAACACATAAAATAGTTACCTGAATGGAGAGCTCCGAATCAGATTGGTGATCAATCTCACTGATCATCGCTTCTTGCACAACGAGTTCTTGGTGTGGATCACTTCGATCTCTCCTCCCCTGTAAACAAGAACAAATCAAAACACTATCAATTCAAAACTCTGATATTAGTGATTTAATTAATAGATTGACATACCCTACGAATCAATCTGGACAAGAGTCCGGCCGGTCGCCTCCAGCGATGGCCTCTAGGGGCACCACGTCCACCCCTTGCCGCCTCCTCCGGCAATGCTGCACTTGCACGATCGCCAAAGCAAGGGCAAAAACAACTGAAAGAACTCATTTTTCCGAATCTTGAATCTTGAATTCAGATCGAAAAGACTCAAAATCTTGTTTTTGGCGGAAGATTTTTGAGTTTTGAATCGAATTGATTATCCTGATTCTAATCCCTGCTTTATATAGAAGAGGAGAAGTGAAGTGACAAATCACAGAGCAATAATTTATACAAGCAGAGCGATATTTAGTTCGTTTATAGGCATTTGGTATTGTCCCTATAACATTGCGACCTGCACTTAGCGCTGAAGAAGTTCATTTAATTTTCGCGGAGAGTAACAAACAAATTGCCTCTGTAGCGATTTAGATGTGTTTAGATATGACTCGTTACATATTTTGTTGTAGAGCAATTAATACATATGATTAGATACATAACTGCGAAATAAACGTGATTAGGGATTAATTAGATTGGACGGTTCAGAATTTACCATCTTTTATAGTTTTGTTAGTCTATTTATTTTTGGAAAAAATATAAATTTGTGAGTCTAAAAGTAAAATATCTAATTTTTATTTTGGAATTTATTATTTAATCGTCAAGAGTTGTTTCCTAACGGTCCATGCAATCAACCAATCTGTCAGGTAACATTTTTTTAATGGTGCAGTGTTTATTGTTATTAAAAAATTTATTCAAATTTAAGGAAGATACTAAGATACAATAGTTACATAATGCATATAAATATTAAAAATTGTTAATGAAAATATACTTCACATTTGTAATAAGATACAAGAGTAATGTAAAAATACATATTCTTATATATAGTCTTGACAAGTAAATATATTTTTATTTTAATAATAAGAATCTAAGATGTATTTTTGTTTATGATAATAATAACCAAATAATTTCAAATAAACAAATCTCACAATTTATACATTTGATCAAACTTTCGTGATTCGTCCAAATAAAATCATGATACATTAATTATTCTATCAAATGATTTTTCAATTTTCTAAAATATAGTAACTCGTAACATGTGAATCTAACCACCTATATATGCATTGTAAAAATTGTGGCACCGAGACATCAACATCTAGGAGTTTATATTGTTAATACAAATTATATTATATTTAATACAAAACACAATCATTAACAATAATTAATCCGCTTAATTTATCAAACTCTTATTTTACATTTATTTCTAAAAAATTTCAGGAAACCACATCATCATATTCTTTATGATTAATGGTCACTGAATTTTGTGACGTGGATTCATCCTATATATTAATTTTATATTAAATCTTTCAAAATATATATTTTGTATGACTATTTATATGTGTTAACCGTTAAATGTACTGATATGGTGTAATCTCATTCATTCATGTTTTTCTAGATATTATGAAGATCATATTATATATAGTTATTTGTGTGTCGTCATTTTGTAATAACATTTAAACCATCTCCTTAATCCATGATGTCATTTTTGGTATTTTTATTCCAATACGATACGATTAAAATCAGACGCTTGATGTTCAATCTAATGCCCATGAGGATATGATATTTTTTTGTTAAATGTTTGATGACACACATTAGTTATCAATTTTTTTTATTTAACAAATCAATTGTTAGTATTTAATATTTTATACATATCATGTCTTTCTCACATCCATTTAATAATATATATAACTAGCATAATTCGCGCGAAAAATTATGCACGTCCTTGTCGATTTGTATTATTATCGAATAAACTTGTATCATTAATTATGCACCCAATGCAAAGACATAAATATCGTATAACTGTAAAAATTATTTGATACATTTTTGTCATGTTCAAATTTATATTGTTTTGCTTTATCGAGTAACCAAGTGTAATTCTCAATGAAATATTAGTTCTTCTCAATCATTAAATAATTTGTCACGCAAGATTATTCGACTCACATAAAAATAAATCATAACATGTCAATGTAATTGTTGCATTTTGCAACTAGTCCTAAATAATTTAGCAATTTGACATTCACACAAACCCTCGAAAAATAGATAAATTACTTCATTAATCATTCAAGAAGAGGGAGAGAGGCGAGGATTTGTTTAAAAATAGGACAATCCTTCATATCATCACTCTATTCAAATGACGTCGGTAATAAATCCTACATATTTTAAATTTTTATAAGAGTCAGCAACCTTCATGTAGCAATAGTGATAATAATAAAAAATTGTAATTATTATTATTATAGTAATAAATAAATAATAAAATTAAAATGGGGGATTACATATTTACCCTCCTAAAAATCAAAAGTATCATATTTATCACTCAAAAATTAAAATACCATATTTATCCTTCCAAAAGTTCAAATTTTTTTTTTATCATTGAAAAAATTAGAAAATATAATAAAAATAAAAAGGTCAGTTTACATCTTTTCGCTCCTCAAAACTCCATGTATCATATTTATCTTTGAAAAAATTATAAAATCTAAAAAATACAAAATAATAATAATAAGTGAGGTTTACATATTTAGCGTCATAAAAACCCAAAATATCATATTTATCATCCGGAAAAAAAAATATTATATACCCTTCCAAAAATGCAGTACTTCATATTTACTCTGGAAAAACATATAAGATATTAAAAAAAAAAACTAATATAATAATAACAACAATACAAAACGGATATACATATTTACCCTCCTAAAAATCTAAAATATCAAATTTATCATTCGAGAAATAAAAATATCTTATTTACCCATCCAAAAATCTAGAATGTCATTTTTATCCTTGAATAATAATAATAATTTACATATTTCCCCTAATAAAAATCCAAAAACATGATTTTGTAATTAAAAAAAATTAAAAACAAAAAATAAATTTATTTCAAACACAAAAATATTTACAATAAAAAAAGTTGAAATGATTGATTTATGTGGATATGGTCCATGAAATAGGTTAATGATTCTACTGGGGTGTAGAGAATCGTGTATATTTAAAGAAATCTAGTGGTTAAATTGATTACAACCCGTGGATCATCAAATTGATGGTCTAGGTTTTGAGATGATGTGGAAGCATGAGATGAGAGAAAAAAATATGTAAAATTATATATAAGTAAAAAATTTCTAACATGAGACAATATATTATTTTGTTGTTGGTGAAATTAATAATCTTTAAATAGATATAATGCAAAACATTGCCTCTTAACCTCATTCGGCCACGTCAGCATTTTTAATTTGGACCATCCGATCACAATCTGATGGCTGGGTCCTGGGGATGGCTTGATTTTATCTACACACGGCTCACATGAGCCAAGAGGCGAGTAAGACAAGAATACATAAGGGTTCAAGATGTACTGTGTCCATTCAGAAAATTTTCTCCTACCCCATATACTCCCCTCTCTCTATCTCTCTCCTCACTCCTTTCTTTTTTTCTCCGCTCAAACCCTAACTCTCACGATGCTGAGCCGCATGGCGATTTTGCGGGCGATTTTGCCGACGAATTTTGTGCTTTCTCTTTGCTTTGGTTAACTGTTTCTGGGTTTCGTTTTCGCGCGGTTCATTTTAGCGATGAATTTGTCCTTCGATTGGAGTTGTTGGTGCTATCAAGAGCACGTATTTGGTGCTTCTCGGTCGTGCTTTTCTACGGATCTAGCCGTATTTTTTATTGGTGTTAATAGTGTGTGTTTTTTCGTTTTTCACATGTTTTCTTCCTCTGATCTGGTTGTTTTTCTCTTCTCTTTCGATTTCATGTATATCTTTTCATTTTTATGCTGATTGTTAGTGCGGTTTCAGTTCTTCCCGATTTTTTTTTTTCTGATTTGGGCATGTTTTCCTCACTGATTTAGTTGTGTTTTCTCTTTCCTTTCTGATTTGCTGCTGTTCCATTGAGTTTTTTTTTCATGTCTGATACTGCTATTGCAGTGATATTTTCATTGAAATGTGTAGATTAGGGTTTGCAGATGTGGTATTGGTACCTGATGTCATGGCATATGTCTATTTGAGATTGGTATGGTTGTATTTTGTGAAAGTTTCGATTGTGTGTTCGATTGATTTGTGAAGGGACGGAACATGACTTGTTGTCGCTGAAACTGTTTGATTTGTGATAGTTTGGATTGTGCCGATTGAAGTATGTTGGGTTGGACTGATTTAAACGAGCGAGATATTCATGGCCACTTACTCTCTGACATCTCTTTCTTTTTCTCTTTTTGTTGTGCTCATATTCAATTGTGTGAGCTTTATTGGGCTTGATTGGTGTCGTTATGTGTGTGAACTTGGCTCAGTGATTAAATCGGGTCCGAGAAATGATAAATTGGTTCTGATTTCTTTCTTAAACATTGCATCTCTAAATAGATATAATAACGAACATTGTCTCGTCATTTCATTCGGCCACGTCAGCGTTTTTGATTTGGGTAGTCTGATTAGAATCTGATGGCTCGGATGGCTTGATTTTATCTAGCCTCGGCATTGCTAATATTCGATTATTGGACTTGATTGGTACTGTTATGTGTGTGAGCTTGGCTCGGTAATTAAATCGGGTCCGAAAAATAATAAATTGCCTCTTATTTCTTTCTATAACAACATTGTTGTCCTTTTCCTTGATTTAGCTCTAAATTGATTGTGTTTTCATCTCTTGATGGAACTTGGTTTTCATCTCTTGATTATGTTTTCTTCCCTCCTTATCTTCGATGCTTTTGCTCCTTATCTATGATCTATGATGAAATACCCCACGAGAACATATATTAAGGCAACAAACATATACTATTTAGGGGTTCTGAGATCAATTTTTTTTTTGGCAGAGACAAATTCAACGAGCAAGAATCTGAGAACAAAAAATGAGCGATGAAATTAGCTACTTTACTGGTAATTACTGTAACAGAACAGTCCATGTAACAGAATGCGTACCAGTTTGGAATGCACCACGCAAATTGGTAATGAACAAAAGAAGCAAAAACAGAAATAAAAGAAAAATTAATGCTAATAAACACATGCATGCCTATTTCAGGTCAGATGATAAGGCGCCTCGAGATGTACAAGCAATTTGCTGCTAAGGAAGCTTGAAGAAAGGACAAGGTCGAAGAAAAGAAAAACAGTCACATTTTTGTTTATAATATAATGATTATTTGTTGTTTATTCCGTTTTGTTTTGACGAAGAAAACGATGATACGAAAAATTATTATTGGATTTGTACAATACCGCAACTATTAAATGTTGTGCGAACATGAAGAATGCAATGTCTACTTCCAAGAACTATTTTGTGCTCAAACTATTTGCGTCCATATGAATTTTGTGCGAGAAATTGAATACGACACATAAAAAACAAACAATACAAAAATGCAACTCGAAACAAGAAAAAAAATAGTCGTGAATTTAAAAAACAAACTTGCACAATTGCGTGGGTACCATGCTAGTATATTTCTAAAATTGATATTTGTTGTTTAATTTTCAGGCCAGAGCATACGCAAGAGCGATGAAAGCGACTCTATTCTTTCTCAAGCGTGACGCATAACATAAATGTGAACACGATATTCAAGTTCATCATGGCCAAGGGCTTCAGTTTGCCATGGCAAATTGAGAGGAATTTGACCGTTGGAGAGCCTATTATAGATTTCTAAATCTCTCATTTTATTTTTTATTTTTTGGTGTTTTATTTCTCTCTCATTTTTATTTTCAATTAGTCTTTTGTTACTATGTTGATGTAAATGTTAATCCCAAATTACAACATGAAAAAGAGTTGCATATATAGAACATGTACATTCTATAATTTACCCATTTTTTTTATTTTGCATCTATTTTTAACCTCTCTCAATTAGCTTGAAATTGTCTTAATTCGTCCTTAGAATCAAGTTTTCGATTTCAACAAATCTGAACATGAAAAATTAGAGAGAAGTTACGAGAATCATAGTGGAACATTTTTATTGCTTTCAAATTAGTGAACTAAAATAACTTTTGTGAAGGCATGCAATGAGGGAAGAGTGTTTATTTTAGGGAAATATAAAATAAATTTCGAAATTTTCAGATTCTTTGTTTGTCTTCATAAAATTGATTCAATTTTATCGTAATTTGTGTTTTATTCTCTGTTAAATCATAATTTTTTCCATATAATTTCAAAAGTAACCATTCTATCCTAGATCGCAAAATAACAATTAATTTACATTTATACGTCTCATTATAACATTCTAGATTATTTTGTTTCTTGATAAATTTGCTAAAGAACATTGTAATACAGGTTAATTCAAAATAAAACATAGTGTATAAAATAGTAAAAACAATGAATTACTCAAAACTTAAACATAATCACATATATAATAATAATAATAACAAACTTAATTACATTTTCCCCCTCTAATATGTGCAATAAATTTATATATCAGAAACCTATTAAATTAAAAAAAAATACTAATCTCTGGCTAAGAAACCTCCTAATCCATGTGACCAATCTCAACTCATCTCTACGGCGAAATCGATGCGTTGCATACAAAATAATAAAAATTGCTCCGAACAATACGTCATGAATCGAATAAGCAACAAACACAAAACCTACGCAAAATAGAACCAAAATGCACCAACGTGCATAAACCCAAGAATAATCAATCACCAATCGTCCCCGCTCGAAACTAGGCTCAACAAAACTTGCAGATTTCATAACCAAACTATTATTTATTTTTGGCCTTGTCGATCCCAAAACCAAACCGGTACCTTGTACCTGTACCGGTCTTTGCATATTTGCAAAGACGCACAGCAAAAGTAAGGCACAGAACAACATGATCGGTACGATTCTAGGTTTGATTGTACCGGTCCGATCGGTGCCGGCCAGAGCTGGACTAAAAGGAGTGAATTGCGAGGTTACTTCCTCTTCAGAAAACACGTCGAAGAAGTCTCTTTGATGATCTTCTTCTTGATGAATGGATAAGGTCTCGAGTAGATCAATCTCCTCCTGTAATTAAAAAACTTCAATCAATAAAGCCAAGATACTTTGTTTTTCATTTGATTCTGATTTATTTGTAGAATCTTGTTCTGTTCTTTCTCAACTCGAATCAAAATTGAAGGCATTCAAGAATTCAAATTAAAAACAAAGATTTAATTAATGCAGTTTAGAGATGAGTCAATTCTCAAATTCAATTCTAATTCTAAAGTGAAAACAGAAATCTGATTCATGAATTCCGAATCAAAAGTTCGAGTTGACACAGAAAATAATTACGCACGTGTCAATTTCGTCTTGAAGTGACGAACCCAATGTAAAAGTTAAGAAAACAATCAGATTACTTCCTCCATTCTTTCATTTTCTTTTTTCAAATCCAATTCGAAAATTAAAAACTAAAATCTAATTCAAGAAAATTCGAAATAACACATAAAATAGTTACCTGAATGGAGAGCTCCGAATCAGAGTGGTGATCAATCTCACTGATCATCGCTTCTTGCACTACGAGTTTTTGGTGTGGATCACTTGGATCTCTTCTCCCCTGTAAACAAGAATACATCAAAATTCAAAACTCTGATTAGTGATTTAATAACTAAATTGGCATACCCTACGCATCAATCTGGACAAGAACTTGGCCGGACGCCTCCAGCGATGGCCTCTATGGGAACCACGTCCACCCCTTGCCACCTCTGGCTCCGGCAATGCTGCACTTGCACGATCGCCAAAGCAAGGGCAAAAACAACTGAAATAACTCATTTTTCAGAAATTTGAATCTTGAATTCAGATCGAAAAGACTCAAAATCTTGTTTTTGGCGGAAGGTTTTTGAGTTTTGAATCGAATTGATTATACTGATTCTAATCGCCGCTTTATATAGAAGAGTAGAAGAGAAGTGACAATTCACAGAGCAATAATTTATAAAAGCAGAGCGATGTTTGGTTCTTTATAGGCACGTTTGTGCTGTCCCTATAGCATTTATATCTGCCTATTAGCGCGGAAGCAGTTCATTTAATTTTCGCGGAGTGGGTAACAAACAAATTGCATCTGTAGCGATTTACCTGTGTTTAGATGTGACTCGTTACATATTTTATTGCAGAGAAAGTAATACATATGATTCGACACATAACTCGAAATAAACGTGATTAGGGGTTAATTAGATTAGATTGGACGGTTCAGAATTTATCATCCTTAATTAGTTTTGTTAGTCTATTTTTTTTTTTAAATAAAGTATATATAGATTTGTGAGACTAAAAGTAAAATATCTAATTTTTATTTAGGAATTCGTTATTTTTAAACATTTCATGCAATCAACCCATGTGTCCCGTGACATTGATCATCGTCAAAAATGCATTGAAATTTAAATAAAAGGTAATATTTAAATAATCTATATGATAATGAGAAAGTAACAAAAAATACAAACATTAAAAAAAAAAATTGTTATTAAAAATATTGTTCACATTTTAAATAGGATATAAGTCATGTAAAAATACATATTCTTATATATATAGTCTTGGCAAATAATTCAAACAGTGAAAATTAAGACTAAACTAGGAACATGTTTGTGCCACGCGACGACGATTAAATATATTTTTATTTTAACGAGATGTATTTTTATTTATGATAATGGTAACAAAATAATCTCAAAAAAAGAAATCTCACAATTTGTACATTTTATCATACTTTCGTGACTCGTTTAAATATAATCATTATTTATAAGTATTCTATCAAATGATTTTTTATTTTTCTAAATATAGTAACTCGTGAAATATGTGCACCGTAAATATTGTGACATTACGGCATCGACATCTAGGAGTTTATATTTTTAATAAAAAATTTATTTAATACAAAATATAATTATTAAAAATAACTAACCGCTTAATTTACCAAACTCTTATTTGCACGTATCTCTAAGATTTTGCATTGAATTTCATGATATACATTAATTTTATATTAAATCTTTAAAACATATATTTTCTATGATTATTTGTATATGTCAATTTTAACAATTAAATGTAGTGATGTGGTTTAATCTTTGTTTTTTCTATTTTTTTTTAAGATCATATTATATGTTGTCATTTATGTGTAACAATTTTACAATAGTTTTTAAACCATCTCCTTAAACCATATCATCTTTGGTAGTTTTATTCCAAATCGTACGATTCAAAATCAGACACTTGTTGTTCAATGTAATGTCCAATAGCAAAGAATATGAAATGTTTTTGTTAAATGTTTGATGACACACATAAGTTATACGATTTTTTTATTTAACAAATCATATGTTAGTACTTAATATTTCACACATATCATCTCTTTCTCTAATTAATAAATATATATAATATGCTAACATGAGACAATATACTATTTTAGGTGTAGGTTATAGTAATGTTATTTTTTAAAATTTGTCAAGTATATTTCACTTTACTTGTTTGTTTATTTTAACATCCAAATTGGTATAACTGGTGCATGCCATTTTTTTCTCATTTGAATTTATGAAGATATCATGTACAAAATTGCAATGAAAAAAGAATATATATTTAATATTTAAATAATTTAATTTTAATTATTATTATTTGAGAAAACATATTATAATAAAAAATCTAAACAATACTCAGCAAGTTATACTTGTGTTTTTCTTAAAACTACTTTAATACTAATTTTTTATAAAAATATTATCGCTAAAAAATAGTTTATCTATTAAACTATATATAACTTTTTAAAATTAGTTATAACTTTTTCTTAAACTATATAAAACTTTAGTACTAATTTTTTATAAAAATATTATCGCTAAAAAATAGTTTATCTATTAAACTATATATAACTTCTTAAAATTAGTTATAACTTTTTCTTAAACTATATAAAACTTAAATACTATTTTTTTACAAAAATATTGTCGCTAAAAGAATAGTTTGTGTATTAAACTATATATAACTTTTTAAATTTAGTTATCACTTTTTCTTAAACTATATTTAACTTTTTTTTGCAAAAATATATCTCTCCGTATTGTTGTATTAATATTAATATATGTTTTAATGTTTGATTAAAATTATCTTTCACTTTTAACATAACTAGGGCAAGAGACAAAACAGAAGAGAGAGACAAAGACTTCGGTCTTTTGTCTAGTTGCATAGTTGTTCAGTTCGCGAATAATATGCATATAATTACGAATAATTGCGTATTGTGAATAATATATGTATTTACGTTTACGTACTCAAATTAATTAAAAATTCACGTATTTTATAAAAAGAATTAAAAAACACGAATAATATACGTATTGCCGTATAATAAGTTTTTTAGAAGAAAAAAATATAAAAAATTAAATAAATAAAAATACTTAAAATTCCAAAAATATGATAAAGACAATTAAAATATCAATAATAATATACATATTTATGATTTTGAACTAAAATAAATATAACTTAGACGAATATCCGAATTGAGGAATTATTAGCCTAGTACGTTTTACTTTACCGAATATTTGGCCGATTTGAAAAACGATTATTACAAATTATACACGAACGTATTACATATCGAATTATTCGCCTATCACGAATGACTAACTATGTTCTAATGTTGGGTCGGAGGAAAATAAGAGATGGGCCGGCAAAATAGAATGGTGGGGATGAGCATACTTATCTATTTATTTTCTTCTTTATTTTCCTAGTATGGATGTATAAAGTAAGATATGCTTGTGTTCTTTTCATTATTCTGAGTACTTGTATATATTTCTTTATATACACACACATTTGGAAGGAGAACCAACCCTCTTCAAATGTATTCAAATAAAAAAAGTAAGATTTAAGATCTTGTCTATATGAATTGCAACTCGTGATTTTTATATTTATATATATTTTTTTAATTCGATGAAAACTATTTGAATTATATTTTTTTCATATTTTTTTCAATTTTAGATCACATATTACAAGATCGTGTTGACCAATTCACAAGTACACACTTTTAAAATACTTTTTTTTTTTTTTTTTTTTTTTTTTTTGACGATATTGCCCGTAGGCCCCCCCGTAACCCTTAACCCCTACCCCCTACCCCTACTTAGACTACCCTAGTTTGTCCCCATGCTCCCGACCGGGTTCGAACCCAGGTCTAGCTTGTGATAGCCCTTATTACCATCCAAGATGCTACAAGCACTGGTGGTACACTTTTAAAATACTATTAGACTTCATCAGATAAAATCTCGAGCTCTGCCCACCATAGCGGAGACAATCTAGCTTTAGCAGCTTCCGGGCTGATGTCTATTGCAGATCGCAATTTTTTTGTTATTTCACACATTGTGGGTCGGTTCTTCGAGTCAGGATTCACACATTCTTTTATCACCTCACATATGGTTTCTAATTGAGCTCCATGAAACTCCTTCAAAGTTGGATCTACCAGCTGTTTTATGCTCCCCCCATCATCCAAATATTGCATTGCCTACATTTAAAAATATCCATAAAAAAATGTAATTACTAGATGTAACCATTTATCATATTGTCACACAGAAGTAAAAAGCCAGCTCACTAACCCAATTGAGAAGGGAGGCTCCTACGTCTTCTTGCCGAGGCAGCTTGCCGCTTATAATTTCCAAGAGAACGACGCCAAAATTGTAAATATTCATTGAACAGTCAGCTGAAACCGACTCTCGGTCCAATTGTCCATCATTATGCATGTTGTGCCTAATGACTTCTTTCCAGACACCCATATCGGTCAACTGCAATAAAGAAATTAATATTATTCCAGATGGTTAATAGCGTATTATATATTAACAATACATCGATCCAAATATACCTTGGCAGCATTATCATCGGTTAAGAAAACAGTGTTTGATTGGAGATAAGGGAGGGCAACTCGAGGGTTAAGATCATGGTGCATATGTTCGAGACAGTACGACATCCCCATTATTATCCTCATTCTCACTTCCCAGCTTAGATGTTCAAATTCATCAACTGCACGTAAATACCAGTTTAAATTTCGATTCATGAAAAAAAAAGTTTAATTTACCCTGCTACCGCACAATTACAAAATTGACTTACTGTGAAGGTTATCATATAAGGTTCCGTTAGGAGCATATTCCAAAACCATCATTCTCATAAATGGTTCTTCTTCCTCGCAGTATCCGAGAAGATTGATAAAATTCTTATGATTCACTCTCGATAGCATATTTATCTGTACAAATAAAATACCAAGTGAGACATGTATCTCTCTCAAAATTAAATGGAGATATTTAAATTCAAAGAACCTTTCTGCGGAAGCAAGATTCAGCTCTACTGCTCCAATCTTTCTGAGAAGTTATTACAGTCGATACAACGGCAATCTCGGTACCGTTGGACAGAGTGCCTTTGAAAACCGTGTACTCAGGCTCTGAAATTAATATGTTGCTAAACTCATCACAAGCCAGCTCAATTTCTGATTTGTTCAATTTCTGAACACCTGTGTTTTTTATTTTCACAATTGAAATTAATTTCAGACATTCTTGAGAAGATTTTTTTTTTAATGTTTCAAAAATTTACCTGTTACAAATGCTTTTTGCAACTGGCCAGTAATACCGGTTCTCCAAGGGCCGATATTGGCCCGCCCCTGTCTACAACACACCAAAACCGCGACCAATAGGATGATTGCAAAAAGAACAGATGCGACTGTAATCAAGAGGATGTTTTTTTCATCCTTTGAATTTCGTTGAGAATTGGTCGTTGTTGCCGGGTTAGTCTGCAGGGGGGACTGTTGGGCAAAAGGTCCGGCAAGGTCAAGAGGAACTCCGCCTGCAGAAGAGCTGGTATACGTCCGATCTTTTGAATTTTCGCTGGCTGGAAATGCGCCACTTGCCATAGATAGAATGATGATATCGTCGTATTGAGGTGATATTATGGAAAGGTCAGAGTTGCCCACTAGAGCTGGTAGATTGTACACTTGTTCGATAAGTTTTCTCCGAAGATCTGGCAAAGAAGTTCAAGACCCATAATTATTTCTCTTTCTATATGCACTATGTTAATTTTGTTATGAAATTTCAAATGTACTATAAATTCTTACTATCGGAGTTTGATCGGCCCGATTTTCTGCTCGTAGACCTTCTTAACCTATGTAAAAATAAATAAATAAATAAGGAAGCTTGTATACATATTCAATCAGGACATAATAATTGACTGATCCGGAAGAATGTGTTCCGTCAAAGCTACTAAAACATGCCCAAAATATAATTTCTTGAATAAAAGTAAAACTTACGCGCAACCGACTTTTCTGCTCACACGGGCGAAACTTTCATATTCTTCATGACGATAAGTGACTTTATCTTGAAAATTATTAGGGTTCCGAGTGCTCCAGATTCCGTATGGATCGACCACCACGTTTTGTTTGAAGGCGTATAGTGTCGTTCCTACATGCACAAGAGTAATTAAGATATTAATTATTCACATTTTTTAGCCTAACAACAATTAGTGTCATAATTTAGGTTAGACGCTAATAATTAAGCATTTCTCTATAAAATGATTCTGAAATATAAAAAAGAAGATCAGAGAACAAACCTTCAAGATTAACACAAAAACATTCTTCCACGCAAAGCCAAAGAAATAGAAAAAAACAGCAGCACCATTTTATACCCATTTTGCAGCCCTCGAAGAATTGCCAAGAAATAATCCTTCTTCCCGTTCTACCTCCAAAGAAATAGGCACAATTCACAACACTTTTACGCACACAATGTAGGATAGAAATATTCTTTGTTTTTCTCTTCCCCTTTATTTGCTTTTTTATATCCTCAATGAAAGCCGGGGGAAACGAAAATGAGTTTTGAGCTGCTATCCTTAGACCTATTTTTAGAAAATTTTCCTAATTGTACACTTTGTTAGTTTATTTCTGAACTTTCTTTTACCAAATAAATTATTATCTCTTTGCCAAATTTCATGTATATACAGGAACTATCTTTTTTAATAGTTATATAGTGGATATAATTACCATTTTAATTTATAGATTATAATTTTTTGGCCCAAATCAAAGTTATTAAATGATTAATAGTATTATGGCCCGATCCTAACTAAGCCGCCCTAGTTCCCCAATAGAATTTTTCAGAGACTTGGTCTTACATACCCCACAACAATAACGAATCATACAAGCTTGAATTTTAGTTCCATTTGAGAGGATTGTTTTTTTTTTACCAAGTTTGACCAGAGAATTTTGACTTAAGTTCGCCTGATTGAGCAGTGATAATGGTACTTCTTATGATCTTTTTTCAGGATAATAATGTGATTGAGAAGAAATACATAAATTTTGAAATATGATGAACAGCCATGCACTTTCAGATTTTGTAGGGGTATATGTGATATTTTGTGTTTTTGGAGGAGTACAAATGAAATTATGCGTAATAAGATAAGATTAAATATTAATTGTGTGAAAATTGAAATGCAGGTGAGCTGGCGATTGATATGAAGCACGGGCAAGGTAATGTGGGTACGGACATTGAACGAGCTAGTTTTCTTGGTCAAAACTGTAATTAATTAATTAGCATTTTTATTATTTGTTTCAAATTTTTAGGGTTTTGTAATATTAATTTGAGGTGATTTTGAATTTTAGGATAATATGTTGCCAGTGGAAGCGGCGATGGGGGAATGGTTCATTTGGGTGAAACAAACTGGATGTTTTGTTGAAATGCTCTCTGGAAACGAAGCCGGTAAAAAGTATGCCATTTTGCATAAACCCCCTGCATTATTCCTAAATTACAAAAAAAAAAATCTTCGTTTTAGTAATATGATGTTGGCACTTTCGTTTCATGACAACTGATTTTGCCTTCTACTAATTACACATGTGCATGTCATATTAGTTTAATATTTGTATTTCTTTATTTCAGGTCTATCAGACAAGAAATAATTTAACTTTTTATGGATATTCACTACCGAAAGCAGCTAAGTATGAAATAAAAAATACTGTCATGTTCCTAATGATGCAGCTAAGCATGAAATAATTGAACTGATTTTTACTCAATACATTTACAGCTTATAATGCACAGGTTTACCATAATTGATAGTTTATTAACATTAGTTAAGGTTTTTACTTTTGTTATTTCGATGATTTTATTTTTATTCAGGTTTCTAATGATGCAGCGAAAAATGCACTTCGTGTGGCCGTGAATTCAGTCCCTTCAATCAAAGGTATGAAATAAAAAAATACTGCATGTTATTTTTTATTGGATTGTAATTTTGAACTCGGGGGTATTTTCGTAAATTGACAGCATCCCACTATGATTTTTTTGGATATATCTTACGTTAAATGTAGCCAAGGAAGAATCACTTCGTGAAAATGCTTCTTGACCGTGTTTTCAGGTATGTAATTTCCATTGTTAATTATTACTTATTTATATTTAATTAATATTCATTGATTTGGAATGCTCTCCTTGGTAAAAGAAATACAGAGGAGCATGACTGTGTTTTCAGGTATGTAATTTTTTTTTTTTTGTTGAGAAAAATAGAGTAGCAGGTATGTAATTTTCAATTAGCCCTCTCTTTCTCTGAATATTTTGAAAAGAAAACATGTATCTTTTTTCAAGATGATGCTTATAGCGAATGTTGTTTCACATACGAATAAAGATTTAGGATTCAAATGATATTCATAATTTTTGTAATTGCAAAATACTCAAATAATTGTTATACTCAAATGATGCATGTTTTATAGCGAATAGATGGATCCATTTTGAAAATAGGTCTCGGGTCTTTCGTAACCCGGGACCGGCCCTGATTGCCGAGAGATCGAAATATTTGTCTTGTCTTGTTTTAAAGCTTTGGATAATTCCATATATACCCCTATTAAGCATCAAAATATCATGTAATCTAATAATTTTGAATTTTGAATTTTTTTTGGGGCAGGCAGGATGAATATGCACAATGGATTGTCGCGAGCCAAATAAGTCTATTTAGAATAATTACCGAATTCATGTGACAAGTGCGCTATTAAACGAAACGACTCCAGTCGGATTGTACACAAATTATATTAGGGATCAACAAGTATACTAGTTCTTTCAAGATTTGTTGCTCAACTTGAATATGGATTTGTTAGTTAAAATTGAATCGTGTGATTAATTATTGATTTGTATATGCTAGTAATTTATTTTCATTGTTTTTTTTTTTAGTTTTTTATTTTGACTTTTAGTGACGGTAACTGTCACTAAAGGTGTTCAAAAATACCATCGCTGAAATTACTTTTTGTGACAGTAAAAAATACATACACGGAAAGTTTATTTAGTGAGGGTCCGAACACACCGTCACTGAAACCTGAGCACACCGTCACTGAAGGATACCTTTTAGCTTCGGAGGTATTAGTGACGAGACTTCAGTGACGGTAACCGTCACAAAAACCTTTCGGTGACGGTTTTTTCAGCTTTTTGTGACCGATTTACACCGTCACTAAAAACAAGATTTCTAGTAGTGAAGGAATTCGTCTTTTATACTTCGGTTCAGAGAGAAAAGAAGGAAGAGAGAAAGGTTGACCCGAGAAGGAGAGAGAACGATGGGATTGTGGGAATCGATGTATCGCGTCGTCATGCGACGTAACTCAGTCTATGTCACCTTCGTCGTCGTCGACGCTTTCTCGGAGAACAGGTAATGAAAACAATTAAGAAATTATTTGAAAATGGACAATTATAAAAAATAATAAAAATATATTATTTTCCTCTTGACAAAAATGGATTAATAAATGTTTTCATATTAACAACCAAAAATCATGATTATACACTTTCGCAAAACTCTCGGACGAAAAATCATTTTCTTTCAGCATGAGATCTGACAGCACCAGTTTTGAAATTTTGAAAAAAAAATAGATAACCTTGCAAATTGAGCTTTTGAAAATGCTACATGTCATGAAAAATCTAATATTTTCCATTTGACATTTGTAATACACCAAATAACTTACTTGAAATGATTATATATATAAACACGGGATAGTTGTTAATTTATGTTACCAATCATTGAACTTTAAAGGAAGTAGACGGTACATTCGTTTTGCTTTTTTTATTTTGTTATTTGATTATTAATTGTTTTTTGTTATGTCTTTTCAATTATTTCTCTGAGCAGAGTTAAAAATGCTAAAATTAATGTGGTAAGTTACAAAGGTTTGCGCCACCTACGACGATTAAATATATTTTTATTTTAACGAGATGTATTTTTATTTATGATAATAGCAACAAAATAATCTCAAAGAAATAAATCTCACAATTTGTACATTTTATCATACTTTCATGACTCGTCTAAATATAATCATGATTTATAAAAGGGGAAGTTCTATGATATACCCATTTTCTTATCATAGACATTTTTTCAAAAAAATATTTTAAGAATTTTAGCTATTTATTAATTAATCATACAAAATTTATGTTTTGGATAGCATTAAATGATAAATATACATTAGAATCTTACAAAAAAAATCATTATTTAACAAATATTCGAAATATTTTTTTTTTAAAATGGGTCCATCATAAGAAAATGGGTCTGTCATAGAACTCCCCTTATAAGTACTCTATCAAATGATTTTTTATTTTTTCTAACTATAATAACTTGTGTAATTTGTGCACCGTAAATATTGTGTGACATCACGGCATTCTCATCTAGGAGTTCATATTGTTAATAAAATTATCATTTAGTACAAAACATAATAATTTACCCACCCCTTATTTTGTACATATCTATATGCACTCTCATGAAGCCACATCATCATTGTTCTACATCATTTTTTTATCATTGGATTGTGTGATGTGGCTTCATCCTACACATTCATTTTATATTTGATTTTGTAATTTACCGACCCCCATATTTTGCACCTATCTTAGAGCCTCCTCACGAAGTCACGTCATCATGTTTATCATGATTATTAACCATTGGATCGTGTGATGTGGCTTCATCATATGTATTCATATTATATTTGATCATTTAACACATGCATTTTGTATGATTATTTTTAAATATTAATTTGAACTATTAGATGTAGTGATGTGGTTTAATCTCAATCATTAATTTTTTTGTTAGATTTTTTGAAGATTATATTTTTTGGAGTCATTTATGTGTTATTATTTTACACTATGTTTTAAGCATTCTTAGAAAGCCACATCATCATACATTAATGATGTGGCATATTATTATTGGTTAGAATCATATTAGACCAAGTCTAATCAATTGTTTAACATTTCACATAAAATTACATGATCAAATGTGAATGCAATGGAATATGAAAAGTTTATATATGAAATACTAATAATTTACTATGCAATATTATAAAACATAGAACATATATTAGTATTATTTTGAAAAATTAATTTTATAAAGTCATTAAATAGAATCATATTAATTTTCTCTTTATTTTGACATCCATATTAGCATAGTTCATATATACCGTTTCTTATAATTTCAATTTGTTAATATATTATGGAAGAAAATACAATGCAAAAAAAATACATATTTACATAATAGATTTTTAAGAATTTTATTTACATAATAGAATTTTTAAGTATTATTATTTATTTTTTAAAAAAATATTCAATGAGAATCTCATATAATACGAGGTAGATTATATTTGTGTTTTTAAGCAAACAAATCTTTTTCAAAAAATAATAGAATTAAAAATTAGTTTATCCATCTAAATAACTTCTTAAATTTATAAACACCTATCAAATTGTATATCGTTATTTTACAAAATGTAAAAAAAAAAATCATATGATATAAAATAATTTGTATTTATGTTTATTATAAATTAAATTTTGATATTATTTTTTAAATTACTTCCACTATTTAGTTTTAAATTATTTTATACTTTCATTGAATTTTGAATCAATAAAAATTATGATTACTATATAATTAATAATGTGTTACTACAGATGTTGTATGATTCTTTATTTTAATATTTGATATTGTATAAAATATTGTGAACAATGATATAATATTTGTTGTTGCGTATTTCGTAAAATTGTATTATATCTTATTCTTATATATTATTATACAATGACACTAATATAAGTATTATTATTTGATTAAAAAATGAGATTTTTTGTTATCAATAATGTAAAATAATTGTAAAATATATGAAGAATTATGGATAAATGAATTCAAATAACTTTAAGTTAAGATGATATTATTAATATTATCATATAAATATACAATTGTATTACAATGGAAAACATAATTTACATGCTCGTTGCGTAGCGCGAGTATTCTCCTAGTACATATAATTTGTGTGGTCATTTGTATGTCTTATTTTGGGCCCATTAGATTTTTTTTATGTTATTTGATCTCATCCATTGATTTTTTTTCTAGATTTTTTGAAGATTATATTTGATATAGTCATTTGTATGTCATTATTTTATACTATTTTTGAAGCAATCTCCTTGAGCCATGTCATCTATACTATTGCCATGTCATCTTGGATATTTACAATCTAAACCATACGATTAAAATCGAACGCTCAATATTGAATGTACTCTCCACATGGCAAAGAATATTAAGAGTTTTGTTAAAAAAAAAATTGACATGCCAAATTTATACATTTTTGTTTTTCAAAAAGTCTTTATTTTTTTTATTTAATAATTATTACATATAATAACTTTCACTTCCGATTAATTAATGCATGTTTATGCTTTTTTATTATGAAACATTAAATTGTTTTGGGTACAATTTGTTCGTCTTCTATGTGAATATATATTATACTACATGTGAGCTAAATGACAATATTAATATCCTTTATTATTATTTTTCATGGTACTCAAGACTTATATTTTTTTATATGCACGTGAAAATAATATGTTTATCATACATGAATGGACTATTATACTATTCATATTTTATGAAACTACTCAATAATGATATCATAATATTTATTTGAAAATTATATCATTTATAATATAAGAGAATTTGTAATAAAAGATATTTCAAAAATAATTTCAATCAAAAAAAAAATTGTACATTTATGTTGTTCAAAATTACTTATGTTCATATTTAATAATTTTTACATGAAATATCTTTCCCTTCCAATTAATTAATTAATGGTTGCATATGCTTTATTATTATTATGAAACATTGATTATATATATATATATATGTATATAAATGCATGTCCATCTTCTATATGTGTATATCTCAAGACTTATACCTACATGTAATATTTGCTTTACTATCAAACTTAAGATTTAGATACTATTACATGCAAGTGAATAATATATGCTCATAACTTATTATCATACATGAATGCATTACTAATATTTTATGAAAACTCGATCTTTATGCAATTTCCTCATGCCATATCATCACAATTATTTTAACCATTAGATTATGATATGTGGCAACATATGAATCATTGATTAACCTTTGATTTTATGTGATTATGTTTTATTTGTAGACATTTATGTGTCCTTTATTTTACACATAGTGTTAAGAAATTTTCGAAGGCCACATCACCTTACACTGATGATGCGTCAAAATATTACTCGTTAGGTTCATATTGGACCGATTGAATTTGATTTTGAATTATTTCACAATATGTTACATGACCAATTGTGAATACAAATAGAATGTGAATAGTTTAAATATCTAACATTAATAAATAATATATAATATCATAAAACACGCATCAAATATGGTTAGTATTTTTCATAATATAATTTTAAAAAAATTAAGAAATATATTCACCTGAATTTTATAATTATTTTGAGATCCATATTACCAAATATTCAATATTTTTCTCTAACTTAAAATTATCAAAAAAATTATGTAAACAAATATACAAAAATAAATATAAGTACATTACTGACTTGTAAGCCTAATTATCATTATTATTCAAACTATAATTGAAATTTTTTGCAAATACTACTAGGTATCTTATATTTGTATTTTTACTTAAAACAATTTCATGTTAATCTTTAAAAAGAATAATAAAATTGAAAGATATTTAATTACTAAACTCAAATAATTTCATTAACTTGTATAATATTTTCAATAATAAACATGAAACATAAAATTTATCACACACAAATTATTATTTTGAACTTTAACAATGTTATTATTCATATTTTTAAATATGAAAATTTAAAATATCATATGGTTTTGCTTTTTATTAATGTCCACGGATGTTATTTTATTATCTTATAGTGATTTTTTTTTTATATGTTGCATTAAAGTATTAAATAAAAATTTCGCATTGTGTCGAATTTCAAAACAGTATAATAATTTTGTTATCATCAAACTTCCTTAATCAATATGATTTTTATTTTCACAAAGCCTTATGTTTGATCCCGAAAAATCATAACTATATATTACGTGTATGATAAAATAAATGAAACAAAACCGCCGCGAAGCGCGGGTAATCTCCTAGTTGAAAATAATTAACCACTTAATTTACCAAACTCTTGTTTGCAACTATCTCTATGATTTCTTATGATTATGGGTCATTGAATTTTGTGACGCGAATTCATGATATACATTAAATTTATATTAGATCTTAAAAACATATGTTTTCTATGATTATTTGTATATGTTAATTGTAACTATTAAATATAGTGATGTGATTTGATCTCATTTATTAATCTAGATTTTTTTATGATCATATTACATGTGGCCATTTATGTGTGATTATTTCACAATAATTTTTAAACCATATCATCTTTGTATTTTTATTCCAAACTGGACGATTCAAAATCAGATGCTTGTTATTCAATATAATGTCCAATAGCACAGAATATGAAATGTTTTTGATAAATATTTGATGGCACACATAAGTTATACGATTTTGTTATTTAACAAATCATCTGTTAGTACGTGATATGATGTATACCTTTATTATTTCTCTTTTATCAATACACATTTAGTAGCATCCTATTGTTGCACGGATACGGATACGGATATCGTATCCGATACAATACGGATATGGGGATACGGCAAATTTCAAAAAAGTATAGGATACGGGGATATATATATATATTGTTGGGAATTCTATCCTTCCCCGGGCCCGCGCAGCGGATATGTAGGCCCGGTCCGGTTCCCCTAATCCAAGATCACGCCATTGAAGGAAATACAGTTTCATGATCAACCGTAAAAGTGTACACGTGGATGAACGAATGTAAGCGTACATTCGTGGCCATAACTGTCAGTGGGAAAATCCGATTTGAATGGTTCAAATTGGGTTAGATAGATAATTGGATTATCTATAACCTTCATGTAGAAATATATTTCATATGAACGAAGTATCAGTGTCGTTTATGTGAAATACCGAAAGGGTGCAACAGTATGACATACAGTTAGTAAACCAGTCATAACTTTTGCATACGAACTCCAATTGGGCTGGGCCAAATTGGGTTGTTTAGATAATAAGATTATCTACAACTTTCATGTTGGGTGATTTTCTGTCAGAGAAATTTATCAATTTCGTATGGACAGAATACTGACCAGGTTCATGCAGTATTCTGTGTGAAAGGATGTATATTGGATATCCATGCCTTTTGGCTAATCCTGATCCTATTAGATATTAAATAGGATATTTTCTCTCTCATCTAGACACTCTAATCTGTTGAAGCAACTGAATAACAATTTTATTCAGAATATTAAAGAGAGACATTTCTCTATTGAGTGAAAAGGTGCGAAAAGAGAGAAATCGAGAAAGGAGTTTCTCGAGTGATAGAGAATCGATTAGATCGAGCAAGTTCGCCGGTGCATCGTCTAGGCAGGTGCATCCGCGACCAACGTCTTACGAATCACCGTGGATACAAGTAGAGGAGTGACGTTTGTGACTCTTCGATTGTGATCGACTCGAGTAAGAAAGACGGTGAAAACGCTTGGACGCACGAGGACGAAGTCGAGTGAACCGGCGTAGCAAACGATTGGTGAAGGACGCGTGGTATGGGACGCGCGGATTGTCACCAACGTGACAGGAAATAGAAGGCGGCGATCAACCCTTCGTGTGCCATCAATTTGGCACTGGTATAGATCTATCCTTCTAATTGCATCGTACTCTCGAAGTCGTGGCGTGATCTCAGGAATCGGGGAATCGGACCGGGCCTTCATTCCGCTGCGCGGGCCCCGGGTCGAGGATATTCCCCATCAGTGGTATCAGAGCGATCGCCATCGATTCGAGGGTCGAATCATAGTCGTATATTCGATATACGCACGGGTTATCAAAGTTCGTACCCGTTTGCATGATGATAGATATAGAGATTCCAATTTCGTTAAAAATCACAAGTAGAATTCACTAGAGATCGATCAAAAATTGATTGAGAGTATCTAGGAATGATCGTGAAAAGGTTTCATGATTGATCGTTATGGAAACGAGCGAAAACGGAAGAAACGGCAAAATCTGCAGAAAATTAGAATACGAAACAGTGAGTAAAACTAAGATAATTTTCAGTGGGAAACTCCAAATTGATTGGATCAAATTGTCATAGTTATATAATGGGATTATCTATGACTTTGATACAGAACGTTTGTTCATTTGAACGAATTATCAGTGTCGTTTTTATGGAATACTGAAAGGGTGCGACTGTTTGACATACAGAGACTAAAACGTACGTATATGTCGCATCGAAACTCCAATTGAGTCCAATCCAATTGGGTTAGTTATATAATAAGATTATCTAGAACTTTCGTTCAGGTTCAAAGTCAGGTTGGAACAATTTAATATTTTCGTTTCAACAGAATCATTAAAAGGTGTCTGCAGTTTTCTGGTTGAAAAGGTGTCTATTGGATATACTTACCTTTTCATTTGTCCGTATTTTACTAAAACTGGTATAACTTTCAGTAGGAAACTCCGATTTGAATGGTTCAAATTGTCTTAGTTAGATAATGAGATTATCTAGAACTTGCATGTTGTAATATATTTCATTTGAGCGAAGTATCAGTGTCGTTCTAATGAAATACCGAAAGAGTGCGACAGTTTGACATAAAGTCAGTAAAACGGCCGTAACTTTCGGGTCCGAACTCCAATTGGGCTGGGCCAAATTGGGTTGGAAAGATAATAAGATTATCTACAACGTTTTGGTTAGTTGATTTTTTGTCAGAGGAATTTACCATTTTCGTTCTGACAGATTAATGAAAGGGTATATGCAGTTTTCTGTTTGAAAAGGTGTATATGAGATATACATACCTTTAGGCCTATCTTTATCTCTAATCAATTAATTCTATCATACTAGCATATTAGATAATTAATTATTTAGAATAATTAGTCTCCCTAAAAAAAAAAAATCATATGCATATTGAAAATCTTGTGATAGTGATATAATATGATTATGTCACGGATTTAGAAACATGCAATGGCATGATCCCTCATAATATTTAAGTCATGGAAATGCCTTCCATATCCACAACCACCGAGTTTGGTGATTACGTTTCACGTGGGTTCAGGCTAAAGTCGGGCATGTGATATTGTAACCATCGAAAGGGTGGCAAGCGTTAAATCGGGACTTGTGAGGCACAGGCTAAAGTCGACTCACTAGTAGCTTATTTGAACGATACGTTGGAGATGGTTGTGACTTAACCGTCCAGGCCAATCAGATTGGAGTTCGGGGCATAGATAGGATGCACACACGGAACTGGGATTGTATGGGATACGATCCATCACCGAAATCCTATAAAGGTTCAAGAGTCGTATTGGATACGATTGGATATAATCCTACCTAAATAACGGGATCCCACCCGATAGGCTAAAGTCACTTGTGGGAGGAACGGAAATATGGGTCTTGAGTGTTATGGACTTGGAGTCCCGTATCGGTATGAGGGTTATCGATTCGATAAAATAACACTGTCATATATTCATCATATAAGCATATAGATTAAGTACGCACGGTTAGGAGTTAATCTTCATCATCCGTTTAAAATTATGTTTTCAAGCAACACCAAATATATATCGATGAGATCGATATAATAGATGGCTTTTGGGCCGGAATTACCATGATTAACCTTGATAGTTAAAAAATAGTTCTTTAGACTTAAAGGAACGTGTTGGACACGGACATGGTAGATTCGGGGCTCGAGGCATTGGCTTTAGAGAAAGCCGGGTTCGATAAACTTTAAGAAGGAATCGAACAATATTACATGCCATGAGGTGGCATGTGTAGACGCAAATTTCTCAAAATTGTTTGAGAATTCGGGTGTATATGAAAATAAAACACAACGCTCATGAAATAGTTTCAAGAGCTAGAGCGCATTGAATGGTTCAATGCGGCTCAAAGAGTAGGTTAATTTTGAGACGCCTTATGGGTCTTTGATTAACACTCGTGTGTTGTTGGTACGGGATTTAATCGTCGTGACCGAATATCATATGCATTCGATTGATAAGTCGATCCCGAAGTTGCATGAGATGCGATGTAAATTTGAATAGGAGATGCTTGGAGCATCTGAGGAATCCAATGCATTCAGATGCGTGGATGTCCTTGTAATTCAAAGGCGGGATCGAATGAAATATATGTCTAAGGGTATTTTGGGAAAATGTTTTCCAAAACGGAGAGTTCGGACAAAGAGTTGTCCAAACTAATGACTCAAAGAATGGTGAAATCCGAGGAGGATTAAACCAAGAGGTTGATTGCTTCTTTTGGTATTGCCGTCTTGGCCATATAAACGAGATTCGCGTATCTAGATTCCATATGATGGATTGCTAGAATCATTCGAATTAGATTCGATTGATTAATGCGATACTTATTTATTAGGCAAGACGACAAAGGGCATCATTCTCCAAAGGTTGGAGAAAGATCCAACGAATTATTGGAAATTATATTTACATATGATGTTCCGATAAGTTCCGAGACAAGAGGAGGCTATCGGTATTTTGTTACGTTTATGGACGGTTAAAGTAGATATGGAAATATCTATTTAATGCGTGCCGAAACGGAGACTTTTGAAAGGTTCAAAGAGTTTCAAAAACGAAATACGAAATCAACTAAGCAAGAAAATCAAAGCTTTTCGATAGGATCGAGAAGGCGAGTATTTGAGCTAAACCTTTCGATAGGATCGAAGAGGCGATATTTGAGTCATGAATATTGATGATCATTTATGATTGTGGAATCGTTTCACGATTGTCTTCATTTGGAACATTGAGATGTGTCCGAAAAGAGGAAATGAACGCATGCTGGACATGGTTCAATAAATGATAAGCCAATAGGATCTCCCAAAAATGTTTTGGGGATACGCCCTTGAGACAGCGGCACTAATGAATGGTTGCATATAAGATATGGACCATAAACCTTCTAATCGGTACAAAATACGCCATATGAGATATGGATCGGAATGGTTCCGAAGTTGTCATTTGTACAGATTTGAGGATGTGGGTATATTTCGAAATTTGTTTCGGTTAAACTCAATCCCAAATCTGGAAATTGTTCATTTATCCTTAAGGAAACTAAAGGGTATTAGTTCTAACGTCCCGACGAAAATGAGATTTTCGTGGCTCGAAGAGATGCCTTCTTGGAGGAGGACTAGATGCGCACAAGTTTGGAACTTGGTGCCATTTATCTCTATGCGGGCTAGTGGGAGTAGAATAAATCTCGAAAGAGTTCGAGATTTGAAAATGAACATTGTACCGATGAAAGTTGACATGGTTTCATCAAGAGTCGATGAACGCAAGTCGAACACACAAATGAATTTTTCGTAGATCAAGTGGGCTATATCATAAGCCGGTAAATACGGATTTATCGTGGCTAATGATGATAGATCGAAATCATATGATGATTCAATATCCTACAAAGATGCAATGAAAAGTTGATTCCACATGACATGGTGTCATGAAATCTGAGATTCGATCCATGTAAATTATCATGTTCAGAACTTGATTTCATCACTTTCTGGGATAGACCCATGAAATGTGAGTGGGTTTTTCAAGATGAAGAACCTACATGGATCGGAATACGCATATATGTAAAGCGAGGTTTTTTGCGAAGAGTTTCATGCAATTCATAGTCGGACTATGAAGAAACGTTTTCGCATGTTGCCATGCTTTGACATTCTCGAAATTCTGCTTGCCATGGTCGCGTATTATGACTATGTGATGTGGCAAAATGGATGTCAAAACCGAATTTCTTGACAGAAATTTTATGAAAGGATGTGTACTTGACACAACCTTACGATTTTGTCGATTCATAAGAATCAGGGATAAGATATGCACGCTTTAACGGTCCATATGATGGATTAGAGAAAGCTTCTCGGAATTGGAATATTCGTTTTGACGAAGTTATAAACTGTTATAAAATTGTCGAAACGAATGGAAACTTAGTGTACACATGAAGGTTAGTGGGAGCTGCGTTATATTTCTTGTAACGACAAAGGATTTAGACGAGACCGCTTATGAAATAAGCGTGAAGATCTATAGGATAGATCTAAGAAGTTCCTCGTTCTATGTTATAGCACATATATCGACATATTGTTGAAAATGGTTTTCAACATATTACTCCTTGGCGGAGTTAAATCGAAATGTCGAATGGCAGAAATTTTCAACGGCTCAATGTGAGACATCAAGCAGCGCGAAAAGTAATAATATGATGCCTTACATTTGATGTTAGGATCTATTATATCTGTCATGATATGTATGTGGCTATCTGTCATACAAATAAAGCGTCTAGTTCACCGTCAATAAAATTCATGGGAATCACATGAGTTTGAATGTAATTCGATTACATGAGACTAACTCTTGTGAATGTGTAATGGTTATACAAATATATACATAATGGTTATGTATATTTAAACCCATCGAGATTCGTATTGATAGCGGTGAGGTTTATCCTTGAATACTTTGCGAAAGAATTCAGGATTTTTTATCTATAATGGTGTGGAGGACGTGTTGGTTATAAAGAGTTATAACAACAACAGTTTCCAAAGATTAAGCACGTCCAAATATGTAGCACGACTTTCGATCACAAAGTATGTATATGTTTTGCTTAAATGAAAACACGGTTATGTGGAAAGGTTCCACAAGACCAATAGTTTATGATTCTATTTACGGAGGCGAGTATATTGCGGTTATTAATCGCAAAAGGAAGTGGTATGGATCAAGGATACATGACCAAACTCTAGTAGTCACGAGTTATCGGATTTATAGTTGTTTATTGCGTGAGACGCAATAGTACAAACCAAAAATGCCGAGGTCATAACCACGTCTAGCCAATACTCAGAAAATTTCATTTGATCCATGAAATTTTGTGAAAAGATGTGATCGTAGGTATTGGAAATGTTCCAATCCTGATGTTGATTAACACTAGCGGGAACGTGCGGACCCGTTTACAAAACCGCTCTCTCTAGTCGCGCGTGACTGTCATGCGATGACTATGGGTATGGAGATACCTAGAGGAGGAAGAAGAGAGTAGAGTGTAGTTATCTAATACGATAGTCCTCGCAGGTTATGGGTATGGAGATACCCATAGGTAAACGTTGGATCACCCAAATACTTAGTCCATTTGAATGCATCCCTTTTAAAAATTTTGTTTACTTAAATTAATATGCATTCACCTTATATGAAAACTGTGTGCTGGGTTGTGTAATATGATTGTTACATGAACCTTGATTTGAACCTTGATTTACTTAAATTAATACAGCAAAACCGTCACACTTAAAGTGTCATTTCTAAACATCCCTAGTCGCGGATCAGCTTGCTTAAGAGAGAAGCATTTCTATTATTAGATAATAGACAGAACGCGTACACTAGTACGTTTGCTGAGGATATGATTATGTTTTGCTAATCATGGGACAAGGTGCTTGTCGAATCGGGAACGTAGATATATGTTAGGTTACATGTATTGGATATGACCGAAGTCGCGAGTCCATGACATGGTTTAGTCATTATAGATGGACTTGCGACGGATGGGGTTTTAGGTTCTTCATACTTGAGGGGATCATTGATTGCGTTACGTGCGTAACACAATGCTTTGATATGATCTTACGCTCACCGTAACAGGGAGTTAAAAGGGTCATCATTGGGTATTGTCCGAAACACGGAATTCAATGTGAGTCTCCAAGATAGGAATTGTTTATTCCGAAAGGAAGAGATATCTCTTAGGCGCCGCTCGATGAGTCGATTAACGAAATCTCTGGCCAGAGTCAATGATATTAATGGTTAATATCGATTGAAATTTGTTAAATCAACTCGGAATCGGGGAATAAGTATAGTTAATCAAATTATAAGGATGACTATAACCATGCATTTTAATTAACGGATATCGCAAACAAGAGAACTAGTAACCGCTATTCGAGATAGGCACAGTGATCACAATCATTATTCGTTTAACATGGGTAGCTATGATGGAGTGACTAGACCCCACTCATGAGCTTGTAGGCATTGGAAACAACCTACTGCCATCGTTAAGTCGAACCTACATGGTCACACAACGAGTCGTACTAAGTCGGGCTTGATCATAAAATCGGCACATTGGATGTGCATAGCTTGGTATTTGATACGCGAGCTATATTCTCTAAAATTGTGCGTATTGGATATGCATGAGTACCTTTTAGGTAGATCTGAAATTGAGTGGGAGACTGAAGGAAATACAGTTTCATGATCAACCGTAAAAGTGTACACGTGCATGAACGAATGTAAGCGTACATTCGTGGCCATAATTGTCAGTGGGAAAATCCGATTTGAATGGTTCAAATTGGGTTAGATAGATAATTGGATTATCTATAACCTTCATGTAGAAATATATTTCATATGAACGAAGTATCAGTGTCGTTTATGTGAAATACCGAAAGGGTGCAACAGTATGACATACAGTTAGTAAACCCGTCATAACTTTTGCATACGAACTCCAATTGGGCTGCACCAAATTGGGTTGTGTAGATAATAAGATTATCTACAACTTTCATGTTGGGTGATTTTCTGTCAGAGAAATTTATCAATTTCGTCTGGACAGAATACTGACCAGGTTCATGCAGTATTCTGTGTGAAAGGATGTATATTGGATATACATGCCTTTTGGCTAATCCTGATCCTATTAGATATTAAATAGGATATTTTCTCTCTCATCTAGACACTCTAATCTGTTGAAGCAACTGAATAACAATTTTATTCAGAATATTAAAGAGAGACATTTCTCTATTGAGTGAAAAGGTGCGAAAAGAGAGAAATCGAGAAAGGAGTTTCTCGAGTGATAGAGAATCGATTAGATCGAGCAAGTTCGCCGGTGCATCGTCTAGGCAGGTGCATCCGCGACCGACGTCTTACGAATCACCGTGGATACAAGTAGAGGAGTGACGTTTGTGACTCTTCGATTGTGATCGACTCGAGTAAGAAAGACGGTCGAAACGCTTGGACGCACGAGGACGAAGTCGAGTGAACCGGCGTAGCAAACGATTGGTGAAGGACGCGTGGTATGGGACGCGCGGATTGTCACCAACGTGACAGGAAATAGAAGGCGGCGATCAACCCTTCGTGTGCCATCAATTTGGCACTGGTATAGATCTATCCTTCTAATTGCATCGTACTCTCGAAGTCGTGGCGTGATCTCAGGAATCGGGGAATCGGACCGGGCCTTCATTCCGCTGCGCGGGCCCCGGGTCGAGGATATTCCCCATCAGCCATGACTTCGAAGGGTACGATGCAATAGAAGGATAGATTCATACCGGTGCAAAATTGATTGCACTCGAAGGGTTGATTGCTATTCCTTCTTTCTCCTGTCACGTTGGTGACTAGTCCGTGCGTCCCATACCACACGTCTCCCACCGTCTTGACACGCCTCTGGTTGTCTTCCTGCGTCTCACGTCCACACGCTTCCACAGCCTTTCACTGCTCGTTGACGTTCCTCGTTCCTCCGGTTCGATCACAATCGGAGAGCCACAAGTGTCGCTCCTCTACTTGTATCCACCGTGAGTCGGAGTTCGTCGGTCGCGGATGCAACTGCCTAGACGATGCACCGGCGAACTTGCTTGATTGGTTGATTCTCTATACCGAGAAAACTCCTTTTCTCGATTCTCTCTCTTCACATCCTTTCTCTCTCTAGAAAGATGTCTCTCTATTATTCTGGAATATTCTGAATAATCCGAATGATTGGACTGAATGATCTGGTCTAGGGAGAGAGAGAGAGAGAGAGAAACATCCTATTTATATCATATAGGATAAGGATGGGCCAAAAGACATGTATATCCAATATACATTCTTTCACACAGAAAGTTGCATGAACATGTTCAGTATTCTGTCCATACGAAATTGGTAAATTCCTCTGATAGAAAATCAACCTACACGAAAGTTGTAGATAATCTTATTATCTATCCAACCCAATTTGGCCTGGCCCAATTGGAGTTCGTATACAAAAGTTATGACTGTTTTACTAACTATATATCATAATGTTGCACCCTTTCGGTATTTCATAGAAACGACACTTATACTTCGTTCATATGAAATATATTTCTACATGAAGGTTGTAGATAATCTTATTATCTATATAACCCAATTTGAACCATTCAAATTGGATTTTCCTACTGAAAGATATGACCACGAATGTATGCTTACATTCGTTTATCCTTGTGTACACTTTTACGGATGTTCCGAAACTGTATTTCCTTCATATATATATATATATATATATATATATATATATATATATATATATATATATATATATATATATATATATATATATATATAACTAAATCAGATGTATTAATTATGCTACCCTAATGGTATTAAAATCAGCACTCAAACACCAACCTCTCCAGCTCCGGTTCATCGAGCGAAAGATTTGCCAAGTGAAGAATTTCGGCACCGTCAAATGGCTCGAAGTGATCACCTCCAACATCCCACATTCTCGTCTCTCCATTTAAATATTTCGGGACTTCCTCGATAGAAGTCGCAAATTTGAATGCACAAAAACCAAATCTTCCGCACGGTGTCATTTGGTTTCTTTTAGCATTGTGAATAAAGAAGTATGTGCTCCAATTTCTCTCGCTGCATGATGATGACGATGGCTGGCCAAGTAGTTTCATAGCTAAGGCTTGAAGATTAGGCGGCGTCACACCATAATTTATCCACCAAGTTTTAATACCATGGCCCAATAAACCGAGCAAATGAGCTTTCACTCTAGGGTAAGAACCAGTAAAAAAATTCTTGCAAAATTCACACATCATTCTAGTATTTCCTTCACCCTCTCCCTTTCCCATTTTTTTTGAAATACTTCCAAAGAGGAATATGGAATCGATCAAACCGCTAGTAGCGGAACTAACACTTGGACTAGATGACTGATTTTCAGGTTCCATTTCTGTCAATTTCGCAACAAAAAAAATCAATTAAATGAAAAACTACAAAATAAAAGGTTAGGGTTTATTTTTTAGCAATGGTAAACAGAGTAAAAATTAGAGAGAAATAATCAAAATAGAAGTTGAATACCTATTTAGAGTAGAAAAACTGTTAAGATTGGAGATTCAAGATTCAAAATTTAAGCCATATTTTTTTTTATACGTCTTCGTTGCTTCACGGGAAAGAAGAGAAATACAGTGAAAAAGGGGAACTCAAAATTTAAGCCATCCTTTTTTTAATTAATGAAATCATTCAAAGAGTTTTTACATGGGCATGGGCTTACTTACTTAAATGTTAAAATGAATTAATGAAATTCCTAAATATTTAAGGTTGAAAAAATAATTTGGAAAATTGAACTACAAATAATATACGGGCTGCCGTATTCCAAAATTGGGCCAAAGTATATGTGCCGTATCTATGAAGTATCCCGACGCATCCTGACGTATCCTGGCCGTATCCGGAAAAAAAATATTAAAAAATTCGGATACTCCACGTGGAATATCCGATACGTATCGCACCAGTATCGCACCCGTATCCGTATCGGATACGCGTATCCTCATGATACTTCTGTGTTTTTGGAGTATCTGCGTAACATAGGTAGCACCATATTATTATTTATGTGCATTAAGTATGTATTACCCCTTTTATATGAATGTACAATTTCCCATGCATATATTATCATTTAAATGGGGTATGTTATGATCATCTAAAACTTTGTGGCGCTTTTAATGTAAAATTTGAAAGAGGGATGTACAAACTCTAACCAATTTCCTTCATCATATAAATATTATTGGCCATTGAATTTTGCGGCGTGGATTCATCATATAAATTAATTTTATATTAAATCTTTGCGAACATATATTTGTTTGATTATTTAATATTTATATGTAAATTTAAACCATCTCCTTAATCCAAGATATCATCTTTGGTATTTTTATTCCAAACTGTACAATTCAAAATCAGACGTTTGATGTTCAATATAATATCCACGAGACAATGAATATGGAATTTTTTTGTTAAATGTTTGATGACACATTAGTTATACAATTTTTCATTTACCAAATCAATGGTTAGTATTTAATATTTTACACATGTCATGCCTTTCTCACATCCATTTAATAATATATAATTGTTAACATGAGACAATATATTATTTTGGTGTTAGTAAAATTAATAATATTTTAAGGATTTTAATTTTAAAAATTTATCAAATATATTCACTTAATTTTCTGTTTATTTTAATATCATATTAGTATAATTCACGCATAATGTTTTTTCTAATTTGAATTTGTGAAGATATCACGTACCAAATTGCAATGAAAAAAAATACATATTTAATATTTAAATAATTCAATTATTATTATTATCATTTTAAAAAAATAACTTATAATAAAAAAACATAAATAATGCTAAGCATGTTAAATTTGTGTTTTTTCTTAAAACAACTTCACTACTAAATTCTTACAAAATTATTATTTCTAAAAATATAGTTTATTTGTTAAAATATAAATAAGTTCTTAAAATCATAAACATATATCGAAAATTGAAGTTTGTTGTTTAATTTTCAGGCCAGAGCATACGCAAGAGCGATGCAAGTGACTCTATTTTTTTCAAGCGCGACGCATAACATAAACGTGAACAAGATATTCAAGTTCATCATGGCCAAGTGCTACAGTTTGCCATGGCAAATTGAGAGGAATTTGACCGTTGGAGAGCCTATTATAGATTTCTAAATCTCTCATTTTATTTTTTATTTTTTGGTCCTTTATTTCTCTCTCATTTCTATTTTCAATTAGTCTTTTGTTACTATTTTCAATTAGTCTTTTCAAGTTCATCATGGCCATGTACATTCTATAATTTACCTATTTTTTATTTTGCATCTATTTTAGAGAGAAGTGAAAGATAATCGTTGTGGAACTTTTTTGTTGCTTTCAAATTAGTATACTAAAATAACTTTTGTGAAGGCATGCAATGAGGGAAGAGTGTTTATTTTAGGGAAATATAAAAGAAATCAGGAAATTTTCAGATTCTTTGTTTGTCTTCATAAAATTGATTCAATTTTATCGTAATTTGTGTTTTATTCTCTGTTAAATCATAATATTTTCCATATAATTTCAAAAGTAACCATTCTATCCTAGATCGCAAAATAACAATTAATTTACATTTATACGTCTCATTATAACATTCTAGATTATTTTGTTTCTTGATAAATTTGCTAAAAAACATTGTAATACAGGTTAATTCAAAATAAAACATATAGTGTATAAAATAGTAAAAACAATGAATTACTTGAAACTTAAACATAATCACATATATAATAATAATAACAAACTTAATTACATTTTTCCCCTCTAATATGTGCCATAAATTTATATACCAGAAACCTATTAAATTAAAAAAAAAATACTATCTCATCTCTAGCTAAGAAACCTCATAATCCATGTGATCAATCTCAACTCATCTCTATGGCGAAATCGATGCGTTGCATACAAAATAATAAAAATTGCTCGGAACAATATGTCATGAATCGAATAAGCAACAAACACAAAACCTACACAAAATAGAACCAAAATGCACCAACGTGCATAAACCCGAGAATAATCAATCACCACTCGTCCCCGCTCGAAACTAGGCTCAACAAAACTTGCAGATTTCAAAACCAAATTATTATTTATTTTTGGCCTTGTCGATCCCAAAACCAAACCGGTACCTTGTACCTGTAACGGTCTTTGCATATTTGCAAAGACGCACAGCAAAAGTATGGCACAGAACAACATGATCGGTACGATTCTAGGTTTAATTGTACCGGTCCGATCGGTACCGGCCAGAGCTGGACTAAAAGGAGTGAATTGCGAGGTTACTTCCTCTTCAGAAAACACGTCGAAGAAGTCTCTTTGATGATCTTCTTCTTGATCAATGGATAAGATATCAAGTAGATCAATCTCCTCCTGTAATTAGAAAACTTCAATCAATAAAGCCAAGATACTTTGTTTTTCATTTGATTCTGATTTATTTGTAGAATCTTGTTCTGTTCTTTCTCAACTCGAATCAAAATTGAAGGCACTCAAGAATTCAAATTAAAAACAAAGATTTAATTCATGCAGTTTAGAGATGAGTCGATTCTCAAATTCAATTCTAAAGTGAAAACAGAAATTTGATTCATGAATTCCGAATCAAAAGTTCGAGTTGACACAGAAAATAATTACGCACGTGTCAATTTCATCTTGAAGTGACGAACCCAATGTAAAAGTTAAGAAAACAATCAGATTACTTCCTCCATTCTTTCATTTCCTTTTTTCAAATCCAATTCGAAAATGAAAAACTAAAATCTAATTCAAGAAAATTCGTAATAATATAATACATGAAAATATCTTATCATATTTACCCTTTTACAGATTTTATGATCATTGTGCGTATCAGTATAGGGTAAATAAGATATTTTAGATTTTTAGAAGGGTAAATATGTAAAAGGGTAAAATAGTAATTTTAAAAGTTGACCGTTAGTTTTAACGGAAAAATTAGATGGTTTTCGATTTTTGGGTAAATATGATATTTTTGGGTAAATATGATATTTTAATTTTAAGAAGGGCAAATATGTAATTTTAAAGTTAACAAAGGGTAAATATGTAAATCCCCCTTAAATAATCTATATGATAATGAGAAAGTAACAAAAAGTACAAACATTAAAAAAATTAAATTGTTCTTAAAAATATTGTTGACATTTTAAATAGGATATAAGTCATGTAAAAATACATATTCTTATATATATAGTCTTGGCAAATAATTCAAACAGTAAAAATTAAGACTAAACTAGGAACATGTTTGTGCCACGCGACGACGATTAAATATATTTTTATTTTAACGAGATGTATTTTTATTTATGATAATGGTAACAAAATAATCTCAAAAAAATAAATCTCACAATTTGTACATTTTATCATACTTTCGTGGCTCGTTTAAATATAATCATTATTTATAAGTATTCTATCAAATGATTTTTTATTTTTCTAAATATTAGTAACTCGTGAAATATGTGCACCGTAAATATTGTGACATTACGGCATCGACATCTAGGAGTTTATATTTTTAATAAAAAATTTATTTAATACAAAATATAATTATTAAAAATAATTGACCGCTTAATTTACCAAACTCTTATTTGAACGTATCTCTAAGATTTTGCATTGAATTTCGCGATATACATTAATTTTATATTAGATCTTTAAAACATATATTTTCTATGATTATCTGTATATGTCAATTTTAACAATTAAATGTAGTGATGTGGTTTAATCTCTTTATTTTCTAAATTTATTTAAGATCATATTATATGTAGTCATTTATGAGTAATTATTTTACAATAGTTTTTAAACCATCTCCTTAAACCATATCATCTTTGGTAGTTTTATTCCAAATCGTACGATTCAAAATTAGATGCTTGTTGTTCAATGTAATGTCCAATAGCAAAGAATATGAAATGTTTTTGTTAAATGTTTGATGACACACATAAGTTATACGATTTTTTTATTTAACAAATCATCTGTTAGTACTTAATATTTCACACATATCATCTCTTTCTCTAATTAATAATTAATAAATATATATAATATGCTAACATGAGACAATATATTATTTTAGGTGTAGGTTATAGTAATATTATTTTTAAAAATTGGTCAAGTATATTTCACTTTACTTGTTTGTTTATTTTAACATCCAAATTGGTATAACTGGTGCATGCCATTTTTTCTCATTTGAATTTATGAAGATATCATGTACAAAATTGCAATGAAAAAAGAATATATATTTAATATTTAAACAATTTAATTTTAATTATTATTATTTGAGAAAACATATTATAATAAAAAATCTAAACAATACTCAGCAAGTTATATTTGTGTTTTTCTTAAACTACTTTAATACTAATTTTTTATAAAAATATTATCGCTAAAAAATAGTTTATCTATTAAACTATATATAACTTTTTAAAATTAGTTATAACTTTTTCTTAAACTATATAAAAATTTAATACTAATTTTTTATAAAAATATTATCGCTAAAAATAGTTTATCTATTAAACTATATATAACTTTTTAAAATTAGTTATAACTTTTTCTTAAACTATATATAACTTTTTTTTACAAAAATATATCTCTTCGTATTGTTGTATTAATATATGTTTTAATGTTTGATTAAAGTTATCTTTCACTTTTAACATAACTAGGGCAAGAGACAAGACAGAAGAGAGAGAGAGAGACAAAGACTTGGTCTTTTGTCTAGTCGCATACTTGTTCAGTTAGCGAATAATACGCGTAGAATTTACGAATAATTACGTATTGCGAATAATATATGTATTTACATTTCCGTACTCAAATTAATTAAAAATTCACGTATTTTATAAAAAAAAAATTAAAAATCACGAATAATATACGTATTGCCGTATAAATAAAAATATTTAAAATTCCAAAAAAATGACAAAGACAATTAAAATATCAATAATAATATACAAATTTATCATTTTGAACTAAAATAATTATATTTTTTAATTATTTATGAGTAAATAATATATATTTATATATCTTTATATACCGAATTATTGTATCCGTATTATGTTAAATAAATATAACTTAGACGAATTGACGAATTATTAGTCTATTACGTTTTATTTGACCGAATATTGTGCCGATTTGAAAAATGATTATTCCAAATTATGCACGAACGTATTACGTATCGTATTATTAGCGTATCACGAATGACTAATGACTAACTGTGTTCTAGTGTTGGGTCGGAAGAAAGTAAGAGATGGGCTGGCAAAATAGAATAGTGGGATGAGCCTACTTATCTATTTATTTTCTTCTTTATTTTCTTAGTATGGTTGTATAAAGTAAGAGATGCTTGTGTTCTTTACATTATTCGGATAAATCATGTACTCGTATATATTTATTATATATATACACACATTTGGAAGGGGAATCAACCCTCTCCAAATTTATTCAAATAAAAAAATAAGATTTAACATCTTGTCTATATGAATGGCAACTCATGATTTGTTATATTAATATATTTTTTTAATTCGATCAAAACTATTTGAATTATATTATTGTCATATTTTTTTCAATTTTAGGTCACATATTACAAGATCGTGTTGACCAATTCACAAGTACATACTTTTAAAATACTATTAGACTTCATCAGATAAAATCTCGAGCTCTGCCCACCATAGCGGAGACAATCTAGCGTTAGCAGCTTCCGGGCTGATGTCTATTGCAGATCGCAATATTTTTGTTATTTCACACATTGTGGGTCTGTTCTTCGAGTCGAGATTCACACATTTTCTTATCACCTCACATATGGTTTCTAATTGAGCTCCATGAAACTCCTTCAAAGTTGGATCTACCAGCTGTTTTATGCTCTCCCCATCATCCAAATATTGCATTGCCTACATTAAAAGAATCCATAAAAAAAATGCAATTACTAGATGTAACCATTTGTCATATTGTCACACTGAAGTAAAAAGCCAGCTCACTAACCCAATTGAGAAGGGAGGCTCCTACGTCTTCTTGTCGAGGCAGCTTGCCGCTTATAATTTCCAAGAGAACGACGCCAAAATTGTAAATATTCATTGAACAGTCAGCTGAAACTGACTCTCGGTCCAATTGTCCGTCATTATGCAAGTTCTGCCTAATGACTTCCTTCCATACACCCATATCGGTCAACTGCAATAAAGAAATTAATATTATTCCAGATGATTAACAGCGTATTATATATTAACAATACATCGATCCAAATATACCTTGGCAGCATTATCATCGGTCAAGAAAACAGTGTTTGATTGGAGATAAGGGAGGGCAACTCGAGGGTTAAGATCATGGTGCATATGTTCGAGGCAGTACGACATTCCCATTATTATCCTCATTCTCACTTCCCAACTTAAATGTTCAAATTCCTCAACTGCACGTAAATACCAATTTAAATTTCGATTCATGAAAAAAAAGATTAATTTACCCTGCTACCGCACAATTACAAAATTAACTTACTGTGAAGGTTATCATATAGAGTTCCGTTAGGCGCAAACTCCAAAACCATCATTCTCATAAATGGTTCTTCTTCCTCGCAGTATCCGAGAAGATTGATAAAGTTCTTATGATTAACTCTCGATAGCATATTTATCTGTACAAATAAAATACCAAGTGAGACATGTATCTCTCTCAAAATATTGTTATATTGCTATCATAAAGAAAATTAAATAGAGATATTTAAAATCAAAGAACCTTTCTACGGAAGCAAGATTCAGCTCTACTGCTCCAATCTTTCTGAGAAGTTATTACAGTCGAAACAACGGCAATCTCGGTACCGTTGGACAGAGTGCCTTTGAAAACCGTGTACTCGGGCTCTGAAATTATTATGTTGCTAAACTCCTCACAAGCCAGCTCTATTTCTGATTTGTTCAATTTCTGAACACCTGTGTTTTTATTTTCACAATTGAAATTAATTTCAGACATTCTTGAGAAGATTTTTTTTTAATGTTTCAAAAATTTACCTGTTACAAATGCTTTCTGCAACTGGCCAGTAATACCGGTTCTCCAAGGGCCGATATTGGCCCGCCCCTGTCTACAACACACCAAAACCCCGACCAATAGGATGATTGCAAAAAGAACAGATGCGACTGTAATCAATAGGATGTTTTTTTCATCCTTTGAATTTCGTTGAGAATTGGTCGGTGTTGCCGAGTTAGTCTGCTGGGGGGACTGTTGGGCAAAAGGTCCGGCAAGATCAAGAGGAACTCCGCCTGCAGAAGAGCTGGTATACGTCCGATCTTTTGAATTTTCGCTGGCTGGAAATGCGCCACTTGCCATAGATAGAATGATGATATCGTCGTATTGAGGTGGTATTATGGAAAGGTCAGAGTTGCCCAGTAGAGCTGGTAGATTGTACACTTGCTCGATAAGTTTTCTCCGAAGATCTGGCAAAGAAGTTCGAGACCCATAATTATTTCTCTTTCTATATACACTATGTTAATTTTGTTATGAAATTTCAAATGTACTATAAATTCTTACTATCGGAGTTTGATCCGCCCGATTTTCTGCTCGTAGACCTTCTTAACCTATGTAAAAATAAATAAATAAATAAATAAGGAAGGCTTGTATACATATTCAATCAGGACATAATAATTGACTGATCCGGAAGAATGTGTTCCGTCAAAGCTACTAAAACATGCCCAAAATATAATTTCTTGAACAAAAGTAAAACTTACGCGCAACCGACTTTTCTGCTCACACGGGCGAAACTTTCATATTCTTTATGACGATAAGAGACTTTATCTTGAAAATTATTAGGGTTCCGATTGCTCCAGATTCCATATGGATCGACCACCACGTTTTGTTTGAAGGCGTATAGTGTCGTTCCTACATGCACAAGAGTAATTAAGATATTAATTATTCACATTTTTTAGCCTAACAACAATTAGTGTCATAATTTAGGTTACACGCTAATTAAGCATTGCTCTATAAAATGATTCTGAAATATAAAAAAGAAGATCATAGAACAAACCTTCAAGATTAACACAGAAACATTCTTCCACGCAAAGCCAGAGAAATAGAAAAAAACAGCACCACAATTTTAGATCCATTTTGCAGCCCTCGAAGAATTGCCAAGAAATAATCCTTCTTCTCGTTCTACCTCCAAATAAGCACAATTCACAACACTTTTACGCGCACAATGTAGGACAGAAATATTATCTTCGAGCCTTAATTTCGGAGAGATTCTTTGTTTTTCTCTTCCCTTTTATTTGCTTTTTTATATCCTCAATGAAAGCCGGGGGAAACGAAAAAGAGTTTTGAGCTGCTACTCTTAGACCTATTTTTAGAAAAATTTCCTAATTGTACACTTTGTTAGTTTATTTATGAACTTTCTTTTACCAAATAAATTATTATCTCTTTGCAAAATTTCATGTATATACATGAAGTATCTTTTTTAATAGTTATATAGAGGATATAATTACCATTTTAATTTATAGATTATAATTATAATTTTTTGGCCCAAATCAAAGTTATTAAATGATTATTAGTATTATGGCCCAATCCTAATCTAAGCCGCCCTAGTTCCACAATAGAACTTTTCATAGACTTGGTCTTACATACACCACAACAATAACGAATCATACAAGGAATTCGTCTTTTATATTTCGGTTCAGAGAGAAAAGAAGGAAGAGAGAAAGGTTGACCCGAGAAGGAGAGAGAACGATGGGATTGTGGGAATCGATGTATCGCATTGTCATGCGACGTAACTCAGTCTATGTCACCTTCACCGTCACCGACGTTTTCCCGGAGAATAGGTAATGAAAAAAATTATGAAACTTTTTGAAAATGAACAATTATAAAAAATAATAAAAATATATTATTTTCCTCTTTCGTCAGAAGGCTTGACGAAAATGGATTAATAAATGTTTTTCATATTAACAAACAAATATCACGATTATATACTTCCGCAAAACTCTATGACAAAAAATAATTCTCTTTCAGCCGGAGATCTGATAAGAACTATTTTAAGCATGTTTTAAGTGGTTAAAAACGGGATTTTATCACATTAAATCATTTAGTTAACATATAAATTTTTAATAATTTTTAATATCATTGGAATTTACTAACTATTCGAATTTGTGTTAATTTCAGGGTCAAAAGTCGAAATTTGGCAACTTGAAGATGACGGCTGCATTCCTCTCTCCTTTCTGATAAGAGCTATTTTAAGCACGTTTTAAGGGGTTCAAAACGGCATTTTATCACATTAAATCATTTAGTTAACATATAAATTTTTAATAATTTTTAATATCATTGGAATTTACTTAACTATTCGAATTTGTGTTAATTTCAGGGTCAAAAGTCGAAATTTGGCAACTTGAAGATGACGGCTGCATTCCTCTCTCCTTTCTGATGAATTCGATATATAATATCATAATATTCAGAGAAGTGAAGAGAGAGAAAGTGGGACCCACTTGTGGGCCCCACATGAAGACGTAATTTTCTACTTCGAATCAAGCAAAACCAATACCATATCTGGATTTTCCCTCATTCTCCTGATCAAAATGGTATATTTACATTAATTTATTGGACAAAGAATGACGGAGAAATGAAGAGAGAGAAAGTGGGTTCCACCACCAAGTGACTAGTTACACCAAACAACCCATTAATAACCCAACAGAAATCACTATTCCACATATCTTATGTGGCCCAAAAACCCTGCAGCCCACGCTAAAAGCCCAAAACCTATTCTTTTATGGATTATTGCACGAAAGGTTACACAGGATCTGCTACAGAAGAAAGAAAGCATAATCCGTTTGTGATGGAGATCACGTGCTTCATTAAAAGTCACGTGACCTCTGCAGCTGACCCATTCTTTCTCTTAAATCAGACCCATTACACGAAGAGCCACAAAGTTTTCGCCACATAAGATCTTGCCTCACTCACACCTTTCAGCGTCGTTACTGAGCGTAACGACTCTCCTCTCTTCTCCATTTTTTCAGCGCTGGACAAGTCCGGTGGTATTCTGATATACAAAAATGAACCAAAACTCAGCACTGAAAACCCCGTCGTAAGAATCACTGGAGAAGATGGTTCTCCCTCTCCAGTGCACCAAATCTCATGATCTGGGTATCAAAATGATCGTGGGGATCGTGGAGGTGTATGTCGAGTTAATTTTGGTGAATTTGGTCCAGAGAGGACGGATTTGGCCTATAAAGGTCTCGGGTCTAGTTCAGAGTTAAAAGATTCGATTGTAGAGAGTTTGAATCCAAAGTAAAGCTTCGAAAACCTTCCTTAAGCCTAAAGAATACTTTTTCCACACTTGGTTTGAATGGAGAGAGACAGAAACCCTATTTTCCTCCTCAACTTGCCAAAAAGGGATTCTTTATAAGTGTCATTAACTTGGAGAGAAACAGAAACCCTATATATATATATGGGCCAAATTCGATATATTTGCAAATATATTGGTGTCAATAAATGCATTATAATTAATAAGGGTTTATGAAATTGGACTATCATAGATATATCTATTAATTAATAAGGGTCCATGTAATTAGTCCATCGTTACAAATCCACACAAAATAAATATAAAATAACATGTTATACTTCAAACAAAATTAAAATTTCAAAACAAATAAAAGAAAACCGTGAATAATACACATAGAATCGAAATATATATTTGAAATTTCATCCATTAATATATAAAATATTAATTTTTAAAAATATAACACAATTGTAAATGTGATATATTAGCAGACAAAATATGAATATTATTATTTATGTTCCAAAAAATGACAATTGAGCCATAATATCATACATGCATTATTTATGGTGCTCCAATAACACAAAAAATTAACATCCTTGATGACGTGGTAACATAGGATTAAGTAGATTGATTAGTATTATTAATTGACTCGATTAGCGATTGAATTGACTCCTTAATTGAATTGACACGTCAATTGACATTTACTAATATTAACATATTATAAATTATTGGCGTGTTAATTAAATGTGTCAAATAACATTTAATTGAGTTAATTAGAGAGGTTAATCAATTGACTTTGTCATCTCATCAAGAATATTGGGATGAGTTTGGGGCGAAGCATATTTTCGCTTTCATATAAGAATACAATTTGGGTTGAAATAGAAAAAACAAAGAGATGTCAATCTTTGATAATATTTTTGTATACAAATTGGCTTGAAATAGAAAAAACATATAAAAACACGTGTCAATGTTTGATAATATTTTTAGAATTTTAAAATTAGACCTATGGTATGATATGATATGAACGTAAAATATAGGGGCCGTTTGATATAAAAGAATTTGAAAGATTTTGAGGGATTCTTGCTTAATCACGAGAATGTGCAATGAAGGTAAATATTTGAAGCATATGTGTTTCTCAGTACATGTGATATTTGATGTGTAGGAATATTAAAAATGGAAAAGAAAATTCATTGTTTGATGTGAAAGACAATTAAAAAGTAATTATGAATGATTCTGATTTATTATATATTTATTTGAGAATCTAATTGATTATATATTTATTGAAAAAAATACTAATTAGTTCAAGTATTTGTCTTTTTGTATTATATGAAGTATTTGTTTTTTTATATTATTAGTTAAGTGTTTGATGGATATACGTTTCTCACATGTATTGTTTGATGTGTTATAATATTATATAATGGAAAGTAAATGTTATTGTTTGATGTGAAGCAAAATTTAGAAATAGTTAGGTATGGTTTTTGTTTAGTTAATATTATATATATAATATTAAATATATTAATTAATACATATTCATTTACTTATCAATGTTTTTAATATTAATTAATTTTAATTACTGCGAATGCATATTATTATGTATTAAAAAAATAATTTCATATTTGTTTCCATAATGTTTATTTACACTTTTTGGATAAAAATTAATTATCTTAATATATTAAATAAATAAATTATATAACGTATATTAATTATTATTCATATATATATACTATAATATATTTATTTAATATTATATGCAATATTATTAATTATATAATTATATTAAATAAATCATAAAGTATAATTTTATGATGAATTAAATAAAGTAGATTTATATTTAAATAAATTATATTAATTATATAATTGTATTTATAAATTATATATATTTTTTAATATACTTTTTTGAGGGACATCAAACGGAATAAAATAAAGGAGAGAAATCATGATGGACAAACAAAATGATTTGACTTTCTATTTTTTTTCTTTCAAATCAAACACTAGAATGTGATGTTCATCATTTTGCTGCTTTCATGTCCCATTTAATCCTCGTTGTTCTCTAATCAAACAGGCCCATAGTGTTCTCTGATTCTTTGTAAATGCACCAATTCAAATTGTATGATTTGTTACATGAAAATGGTAGCAACAGAACAGAATTATCACTGATGTCTTATAAATAGAAAATTGAAAAGATATAATATCTATTTAAACACAACTAATACGCATATAAAAGTAGAATCAACAAAATTCAATCAAAAGAAACCAAAATTGAAACTCCAATTATCTCGTCTACAAAATTCAACTCGAAAAAACACTTGCAATCTCTTTTAACACGCTGAATAAACAAAATCTAAAAATGCAAGATAACAAAAAACACAAATTTAGAAAAGAGAAGTTCCCTTTCCCTTCTTGTCTCCTCCGATCTCGAAATGCTTGCATCGCTACACCCCCAAAATAATAATTTCAAAAATTCATTCATTAAAACAAAATATTATATTTCAAAACAAAGTATAATTACCTTAATTGCGTGTTGAGAGTAGTGCTTGCAGCTCTGGCACTGAAGCTTCAACACAATCTTCTTCGTAGTTTTCGCCTAAAAAACCCATCACAAAATCAAAATCAAAATTAAATCCCCTAAATTTCATGACTGGCGAACGAGTGAATGGTTTTAGAAAATAATTTACCTTTTTGTGAAAGACGGGCTTGGTCTGACCACCATAACCAGATTGTTTGCGATCATAACGCCTTTTCCCCTGAGCGGAGATGCTATCTTTACCCTTCTTGTATTGGGTGACCTTGTGCAAAGTGTGCTTCTTGCACTCCTTGTTCTTGCAGTACGTCTTCTTCGTCTTCGGTACGTTCACCTATTCATCACAAATTGAAATTCAATACAAAAGAATTAGATTTTACACACTAATCGAATTAACATTGTAATTCAATTATAACAATTTGCAAGTAAAAAGGAAAATATTTCTAAATACTAGACAATACATGTCGGATTTGGATCTTAACGGTGAATCATGAAAACGAATTCAAAATAAACAAAAAATCGACGAAACCATCAAGAACGAATGAATTAAAAGTGACATAAATGGTAAAAAAATCGGAGATCTGAAGGCAAACATACCATGGCTGCAGCAAGGGTAGAGCACGCGAGATTTCTTCTGCCAAGCCGCCAGAGAAACCCTAGTAATGAAAATCGTTTATGTATATATATGCGACTCAATAAGAGAGCGCTAGGGTTTTTTTATTGACAATTTTACCCCTGGGCCAAACTTATATATTTTCAACTATATGGTCGAGTTTATATTTCAAGGGCTTAATTATATTTTTGGAGATATTTTCTAATTTGAAATATTTTTAGGGCCTGCAAGACATGGGCCATAAAAATTGTTTGGATGAAAGGGAATTTGTTTAGTTTTGATGATGATAGAAAATTAATTATATGATTTAGTTATTTATATGTTATATATTATTTATTAATTATAAGAAATGATTAAAAATACTCAAAATACCTTAATTTTTATAACACAAGAAATATCAGATATGGGCCACCACAAAAAGAGAAAATATCTCCTATTGGCTACTAGGCTATTACTCATATAAAGAATCAGATATATTATAATTGGTTTCTCTCTTATTTTTTAAAATCATTATTTATTTGTTTATATTTGCTTGTAAACAAATATGAGGAAATGATAGTTTTTGAAGATATTTTTAAACAAAAAATTAGAAATACTTGTATAAACATTATTAGTTCATGATATCTCAAATGTTTGATACGTGCATTAATGATACATTTTTATTGTAGTAGGATACAATGATAATTCGAGATTTCGTAGATTATTTATGATATTTTAATTTACATGTCTTACATCACATTTAGTCATTCAGAATACGTCACCGCGACAATGCTGATATGTTCGCGTATAATTTGAATCCATATTATTTCGATCTGGATATTAAAAAAATACAAGAATAAATCCTATTTTTTGTGTCTCAATTTAACAAATTAACCTACTTCAACAATCTTAGAAGAAGGAAAAAAAGGAAATTATCTCGGATATATATTGTATTAACAACTAGTGTCACGAAATTGCCCCCAAAACAAAAATGGGCCCAAGAAATCTAAGAATCCATCAAATGGCCGGATGGAGGATCCATGAGCCAGATATGTAACGTGGCCCCAAACACAGCCGTACGGATACGGACAACTTGTTGCTAAATTCCCTTCGACTAAAATCCCCATCATCACTTGTTTATTTGTTCATCACAAACGTCTGAAATAGGTCCCCATCAGTGCCATACACCAAAATCAAATCAAATTCAAACAAAAACACCCTCTCGGATCACAAATAGCCGTTCGTCTTTATGAAAACTTTGGATCTCTTGCGACTCGTGGCATAAATATGTAATTATCGGTGTTGTTTCGTGGTTTACGAACGTGTTTTGGGCACGAAAAGAACGATTTAAGGGAGACTTGGAATATTTGTTAGGACCTCTGGATAGCCACACATCGAGGTCAAATTAATCATGGGCTAACATAACATACTAACCTGTTGCATGGGCACCAACTCGTTAATGTGCAACGCGATTGAGGATAACGTAGACAATGTCGAGGAAGAGAGTAGGTTGTTTAATCAACCAGAAATATTTACATTTGTTGTTAGTTGATTTTATAGAAAGAAAATCCGATTCAAATTAAAACGAGTTATTTGAGAATTTTTTGGATGCGTAGAATCCGAATAACAGTCGCGATGTATAAAAAGGGTAATTCTAGGATGAATCCTTTCTAAAAATGAGGAACGATAGAAAGTTCCCTAGGAATTCCATTTCACGTTTCTAATGCGGTGATGGAGATTTGAAGCGATCGACCCGAGCCGTGTCACTAATCTAGGCTTATTGCTTCGATAATGCACTTCCATTTTAGAATGTATAGAATCCAAGTAGCAATCACTGTGATCGAAAACAACACCTTTCGAAAGATTTATAAAAATTTCGCAAACCTCGGCATCGCTATTTAGATGGTGTACTATGATGCCCTTCTTTGCGAGCAGTGCCGCATCATTTGGCATGCTAATGAATTGAGACCAAAACACAACATATTCAGTAAAGCGATTTCCAATTTGGGGACATGTCTGCTCAAAAGCAATCAAGTTCCGATATAAACATCTCGTGTTATGATCAATATTCAAACATGGAATTTCCATTGTTCCGTCGAAAAATCCGAGATTGAGGAGAGAATGTGGGTTATCATTACATAGCTCTTGTTTTCTAAAATAGATGCCTGCTTTATTGTATTCGGTTGCCCTATGCCAAGGACCTTGTTCACGGTTGGGACGGTTGTAACTCTCGACGCGTCCCATCACCATGCTAGGTTGAAAGTACATATGACACAAGTGAAGCAAATGATGAAATTCTTTTGGTCTATCATATTCGGTGATTGATTTGGGGTTAGATCTTATCGTAGCTTCTACAAAATCGATGATACTTTTAATTAGTAACGAATTATTGTTTTCTCCCGCAGCTATTTTGTATATCTTAGTGATAACGAAGAAGGGAATTTGGTTTTCTAAAAGTAATATGTCGCTTGAGAATAAATCCAAATCTCGTATCCTGATGAGGTAAGAATCGTCTTCGTTGGCTGCATCACTTTGATTGTCATGATTCAAATTTTCGAATTCGTTCATGTCCAAGATACATTCACCCGTAGACTCATAAGTTTTCATTTGTATCCCTTTCTTCGGCATGTCTGTCGTTGGCGGTGAAATTCCTTCAGCTCCATGAAGAGTTAGAATTATGAAGCATGCATCGAGCAACAACATTTTCATAAAACTATGTCTATCCATTTCGATCTCATCACCGTAACAATTTCTTGCCTGATTCTCTATTTCCATGATAGCTTTCATATAGTCCTCTTAACTTTTTATTTGGATTCATACTGAGAATATGATCCAGACACTCGTATTTCATTGTTTGCATGTCTTTAGTAGCTAGATTTCCGTAGTGATATGGCCCGATGGAATGAATACTTGGCTCGTAATCGTTGCAATCATTATCACAGATATCAGTACCTTTAATTTTACGAATTAGAGGTATGTCGATATTCTCTTTTTCGTAAATTCTGCCTTGCAATGAACGGTAATTTGATTTCTCTATTGGGGAAATGATTGAATCGTCTATGTAAACTACATGTGATCCGTCAAACTCGGCCATTTTTTGTTCTGCGACAATCGTTGCGAGATATTACAAGCCTATTTAGTTATATTAGAATCGTAAAAAGCATTGATAGAGATTTGAAAGGAAAATAAATATACTAGCTTAAACTTAAATTGATCAAGTAATCGACGCAATACCTTTCAGAAAGACGTGAAAGATTCAGGCTAGGAAAGTATCTCCGCTTTGTATTGCTTTTTCCACCACCAGTTATGAAGCCTTGAAATTCTAGGTCAATTCACCCTAGCTCATTAACGACATTGTTGAGATAATTCAATTCATTTTTGTTAGGGTGGTTGTTTTTCATTTTGAATTTGTATAATTCCATATAAGGACTTCATCATTTGTACAAGAAAAGAGAATGTTAATTATGTTTTCAACACTTATATTAATGTTATTGTATAATGATAATAAACAGTATAACATAATTTTACGAAAAAAAAACATAATAACAAATATTATATTATTATTGTTCACAATATTTCGTACAATATAAAATATAAAAATGAGGAATCATTCGAATATATAATAATACATCATCAATTATGTAGTACTCATATTTTTTATAATATTATATCAGAGTCTTATAATTATAACTTTATAAAAGTAAACAATGATACTTAAAATTATGTTATGTACTTACTATATTGTGTAAATATACATTTTGCATTATGTTTTCTTACATAATATTTTTAGTAAGTATCTTATATATCGTATATTTTATTACACATATTATTTTCAGTTTCCATATAGCATGTAGAAGCATAGACTCGTTGAATGCGTGAGTCGCACGATCAACTATTTGAAACTCGAGTGGCCCTTGGTGGTGGACGAATCCGTGGTGGACGGAGCAACGGGATGCCTATAGCTGCAGCCAACTTCTCTTCTCCATCTCTTGTACTGATGCTGCCTAAAAAGAATAATTATTTGGCGAAACGAAAAAAATGTAAATAAATATCAAACAATTAGATTTTCCATAAATTTAAGTAAACTCAAATTTTGCATCATGGAAATAATTCTCATATATAATAAGATAAATGCGAAAGTTACTAATTTACCAGTTGCAACGAAATTAGATTCCGCAATATTCAACTGAACATTTGATGGTAATTCTTGAGCTTTTACTGAAGGAAGAGAGTTTCTCGCGGCAATGAACAAGACGGTCACGATGACTAAAACTTTGACGGAAATTTTTCTCATTTTTGGCTAGTTTATTTATTTATTTATGGATGAATTAATTGATATAAACTTCTTGTATATAGAAGAACAGAAAATCTTATAGGTTGTGCCTAAGCAATAGCACCTAAGCAAAAATATCTTTCTGTGTACACACATCCTAACAAACAAGCTTCAAATTTTTAAATCCAACATGACCTCTCCAGGGAATTAATATACCTTAAAACATGCATTCAATAGAAATCTTAATATTTGTATCATATAGCTACAAAAATCAATCCAAATTTTGTTGTAAACATTAAAACTATTCAAACTCTAGGTAAACAGAGTTGCATTGCAACTGTATATTTATTAATCTAGTGTGCGCGTGAGATATTTAAGCCGTTCGCAATTTTTCAAAAATAAAATAAAAATAAATAAATCCAAATTTCAGTTATTATTGATTTTACTGCTCATGATCATTCTGATGAAGCCTCTTGAACAAGTTCTTAATTAAGATCTATCACCCTTAATCAAGCTACAAAATTGACTACAAACATCAAATAGATCATATACCATTTTATACACGCCTTATGCCGTAGAAGAACTATAATAACAGATTTATCATGCAAAGGCTCTGCTATACAATCTCATGTCACATGCCAAATGGTCAAATGGGACAATGCCACAACATCATAAAGATCTTGTAGATAGAGATATAAAGTAGGAACATAACAACACAATTCAACATACACTAATAAATCATACTTATAAACTTATTAATATTCTAATTATATATCTACAAAAATCAATCCAAACTCTAGTTACTATAAATTATATTAATTATATTAATAATAGAGGCCGCTAGTTCTTGAGCTCTATCACTCCACTTATTTCCTTAATAAAAGAAAATCTTCTAGTTATTACTTGGCCTGAAAATTCAGTAGAAAATATAAACCAGTTATATATAAAAATCAATTCATCAAAACTATGGCCAACCAAAAATTACAAAATCATGAAAAAATTACCTGCGAATAGAGGAAGGTGCCGAGAATGGCAATGGTCGCACCTAAGGCGTTAATTGGTTGCAGTGGCGTGTGGAAAATGATTATAGATGCGACGATAACTGAAATGCGCTTCATCGTGTTACCGATACTGAACGTTAAAGGTGATATTTCGTCCAATGACATGTACGACACTTGGTTGTACAAGTGGTAGAACACACTTTGCGCGACAACCCACCTAGCAACAGATAATCGAAAATGAGAAACATATTAGTACAGAATTTGAGTTATATACATAATTAAAGTGAGTATATTATAACTCGATAAAAATTAAGAAGTGAATACGAGCAAAGTAAAATGGAAACTACCAAACAAAATTGGGTCCAATTTGAGAAACGGCATTTTGCCAGCCGGTGGCCCAGAGTTTCGGTCCCTCGACAGCGATGGCGAAAGGAGTGAGAATCAAGAGAGAGAGAATAGAGAGACAAGCATAGTAATTCATTCCACTGACCGATTTGCCCTTCATTCCTTTCTTCGAAAATATATTCCTGAATACGAATGCGAGGTTCGATATCATCGCCCCCATGAATCCTGCATCAATTATGAAGAAATGTAATCAATCTGGTCAATTAAAAGGATAATTTTGTAATTATCATATATGTGATTTTCTTTAAGGTTTTTGGCGCGTACCAATCATGTTGAAGTTGAGTTCGGTAATGGCTGCAAGAGCACAGCCTCCAATAATCGGTATGAGCGAGAGATAAACCGGTAAAGGGAAACTTTCTCCAAGGAGAAGGCTCGAAACGAGAACACTAAATGCCGGTTCTCCGCTCTTTATTATGTGCGTGAACGAAACCGCCACTTTTGACATGCTTATTGTTGCCGCCACGTGTCCAATTGTATGCGCAAACGCAACCTTAATCATACAAAAATCAAGAATAAAACATTAAAACTTAAAATCAAGCATTGTAAATACGATTCAAACATTGATACACAGAAATTCAATCTAAAATCATACCGGTGCAAGAGCTTTCCAGAAATCGAGATCGGTCTTTGGGGCTTCGGCGATTCTTGTGGCCCAAGAAACCAGCATTATGAGGGATCCCGCGGCAAGAGAGAGAGTTGAAGTGAGCCAAGGGAAAGGAAATGCATTGAGAACCTTTTTATTGTAGATGTTGAAAACCACGTTCAAAGCCCACCAGGTCGCAAAGTATACTGAAATTTTGAACCTTTGCTTCGTTTCGCCGTGAAGCGGGACCATCATCGGTAGGTCAGAGGGTTTGTCCTCGTAAGCTTGGCATACCGTGGACCGGAGAGGAATTTGGGATTGTTGGTAGAGAGGCTTACTGGAGAGAGAGGGGAAAAATTGAGTCTTTTTTGAGGGGATGAGAGAGAGATTGAGGGGTAAAGATTGAACTTTTTGGGGTTTTAGAGGTTTAGTGAGGAGAGGGGAAGAGAGAGATGAAGATTGCTTTAGAGAGAGAGCAATCATGTTCATGGCGAAATTGAGTTGGTTGGTTGGTTGAGAGAAGAATGTGAGAGGATATTGGAGTTGGAAGAACAAAGCTTGAGAGAGATAGAGGAGAGGATGTTCTCTATATATAGAAGGAGAGAGGGAAGAAGTATCTTTGATTTTTAAATTTTTACTCTTTATTTCACTTTCATGTAAAGTATTACAAAAAAAGCTTAGATTTCACTGAAGGAATTTATATATTTTTTTTTCTTTACTATCATATTCAGAAAATTTTCCATCGATACACATGTTTTGACACTTCATCAAAAAAATACCAAACTATTAACATTTGTGTAAAATGTGAAAAAAATTACAGCTCCAATGAAAATGACACGAAGGGACTTAATTTGTGGACAAACTTGTGTTTGGTTTCAAGCCCTCTACCTCCCAAATTGAACCAATTTTTGTTTTGATGTTTTCTTCTTTGCATTATGAGTCCAGACAAACATAAATATCTGCTGTCTTTCAGGAACCATGTTTCATTTTGAATTCATTTGATTTGCATTTGCATTTGCAGCCTCAGAAGAATAAAATTAGAAAACCAAATAAGTGGCTCAAGTGAATAGTCTCAAGTCTGGTCAAATACTTGTACATGTATGTTTGGTATATTGTTTTGTTCTTTCTCATTGAAAACTTTTTTTTTTCCTTTGGTTGCATAGAATTTTAGCATGATGAATGACTTGAGCAAAAACAAACTGGCTACAAAATATTAGTTTGTTAGAAATCTATCTATCTATAGTTCTAAAGTTGAACACTTTGCTGCCCCCACAATGAGCCACGTCGCCAGGGGCTTTTTTGTAAAAAAATATTTTTTTTTTACATTTTGGTCCTTTTTTCTTTACAAATTAGTCCTTTTTTTAAAAAAAATTTACGTTTTGGTCCTTTTTTTTACATTTTAGTCCTTTAAATTTGCATTTTGGTCCTCCGAAGTTTTACAATTTACATTCTGGTCCAGGGGCCTCAAATTGGTCCTCTTTTTAAAAAAAATTACAATTTAGTCCTTTATATTTGCATTTTGGTCCTTCGAAGTATTAAAATTTACATTTTTGTAAAAAAAAAAAAAAAATTTAAATTTTGGTACTTTTTCATTTACAAATTAGCCCTTTTTTTAAAAAAAAATTACGTTTCGGTCCTTTTATTTTTACATATTAGTCCTTTAAATTTGCATTTTGGTCCTTGAACAATTTGCTGCCCCCACAATAAGTCCCGTCGCCAGGGTCTTTTTTGTAATTTTTTTTTTACATTTTAGTCCTTTTTTATTTACAAATTAGTCCTTTATTTAAAAAAATTTTACGTATTGGTCCTTTTTTTTAAAATTTTAGTCCTTTAAATTTGTATTTTGGCCCTTCGAAGTTTTACAATTTACATTTTGGTCCAGGGGACTCAAATTGGTCCTCTTTTTTAAAAAAAATACATTTTGGTCCTTCGAAGTTTTAAAATTTACATTTTGGTAAAAATTTTTTTTTTTTTATATTTTGGTACTTTTTCATTTACAAATTAGTCTTTTTTTTTAAAAAAATTTACGTTTCGGTCCTTTTTTTTTGCATTTTGGTCCGTCGAAGTTTTACAATTTACATTTTGGTCCAGGGGTCTCAAATTGGTCCTCTTTTTAAAAAAATATTACATTTTGGTCCTTTTTTTCACATTTTGGTCCTTTATATTTGCATTTTGGCCCCTTCGAAGTTTTAAAATTTACATTTTGGTCCAGGAGCCTCTTTGTAAAAAAGAAATTTTATTTACATTTCGGTCCTTTTTTTCCATTTTGGTCCTTTTTAATTAAAAAATTGCATTTAAAATTACATTTTGATCCTTTTTTTTTTACATTGTCATCCTTTATATTTCCATTTTGGTCCTTCGAAGTTTTAAAATTTACATTTCGGTCCTTTTTTATTTATATATTGGTCTTTTTTAATTGAAAAAACTACATTTCGGTCCTTTTTATTTACATTTCGGTCCTTTTAAGTTGAAAAACTTACATTTTGGTCCTTCATATTTACATTTTGATCCTCTTTTATTTACATATCGGTCCTTTTTAACATTTTTCAATTTACATTACAGTCTTTTTTATTTATATGTTCGTCCTTTTCAGTTTTAGTTCACACTTTGGTACTTTTTATAAATATTTTGGTCCTTTTTTATTTAAATTTCGGTCCTTTTTTACATTATTAATAATTTCTCTCATCTCATGCCTCCACATCACCACCTTATTATGCCTTCCTATCACCACTTTACTTGGAAAATTTTCAAAAGACTACTTAAATTTTTAGATATTGTAAAAAACAATTAATTTACATATTTATTCATTAAAAAAAATGCTTCCTTTAATTTTAAAATTTTCTTAAACTTTCTGTAATATATAATAATTAAAAAAAAATTACTATATGTTATATGTTATATAATTTTAATATTTCATTCATTACAAATATTCGAGTTATGTATTATTTTTCTTGAAAAACTAACATGAAACTATAATAAGTTCAACAATATTATTAAAAGAACATCTTGCAAATATTTAAAAATAAAATATCATAAAACTTTTAAAAAATACATAAAAGGAAAACTAAAATAAAAAGTAGATGTTTAAATAGATATTTTCTATGAATATATTTGCAAGGTGTTTATTTATTATTATTTAATGTTAGTTTTTTATGAATAAAGAATGGAATATTAAAATTATATAAACAAAATATGTAATAATTTAAATTTTTATAAATCACTACATGTTAAGAAGTGTTTATGAATTTTCTTCAAATTAATAAAAAATAACAAAAAAAACTTTTAATTATTACATATGAGATTTGAAGGGTATTTTGGGAAAAAAAAAATTAATATCATCCATAAGGGGTATTTTAAAATAAAAGTTTGGTCAAAAATATTTTTGGAGTTTACGAAAAGATAAATGATTTTTTACAATATCCAAAAAAATTAGAAGGTTAAAAATATAGCAAATCTCGGATGTGCGAATAATCATGACAAACTCGAGGGCTCCCGCGCAATTGCGCGGGCCTAAAGCTAGTAAAATATAAATCAGCACCATTGGCAAAAGTAATGGATTTTGACCCGAAAAAGCTCATCGAAAACCCGAACGATTCGCAACTGGAACGACAGAATTGACCCGGATCCAACATGAACATGATTGGATTGGATCATCTGTTTGGCACCTCTGAACCAATAAATGAAAGGGATCCACATTCATGGAAGGAATGAAGGATTTGTAGTGACGGTAGAACAAGGTGACACTTGTCATCGGTCGTATACGTGATTACATGTTGGTAGATTCTTTTGTTCTCCAGTAATCCACTCATGGACACATCCATTCTGTTTATGAAATTAGGAATACCATTTTCCTTTTGTTTTTTCTAATTTGTCGTAAATGATATACTGATAGAAACAATAAGTTGATCAACCATAATATTATATTTTTAATATTAGTGAAAAAATAATTTAACAAACAAAATGTCTACAAAATTAGAAATGTATGTTACAAATAGTAACAATTATTGATTAAAATTAATGGAGGGTCGTTGTTGGAAGGATGGGAATGGATCTTATATAAATTTAATTTCGATTTTTTTTTAATCAACATGAATAATCTTGTTATACTAAATTAATAGAAAAAAGTTTATACACGGATATGCTAAAAAAGAAACAAAACGAAATAAATGAGAATTCCTCACTGATGTCTTATATTTAAATCTTTCGTTTCATTATTACCCACAATATTGTTGTTGGAGTTTGTGTGGTTTTAGTTTGTATTTGGGTGAAATTTTGAGAGAGATTGAACTTGAATTTCAAGAGAGATGACAAAATGGGAATAATTTTTCTTGTATTAATTCCATACGAATGAGATACGGGGTGAATTGATCGTTGAACAGAGACAAAAATCCAAAGTTTACAAATGTATTTTTGATACAATTCTCCTATTTGCACATGAGAATACACATATTAATTTAGTAAATCAAATATTAATATTATAAAAACATTAATTTTAACACATCCTTAATGTTTTTGCTATTATACTCATCAATTCTCGAAAGCGCTTGAATTTTTTGAGACAAAAATCCTTAATGTTTTTGATACGATTCTCACTTAGAAGTGTTTTGGTGAAGATATCTATCAATTAATTTTCAATTTTGACGTGCTCGACGAACACTTCATCATCTTCAATCATTTTTTGAATAAATAAATTATGAATGTGAAGTGAAAATTAATGGATGGTTAGATTTTATATACTACAAATGTAGTCTTTGTTTAAGGTTAATCAATCAAGAAAACTTTTAATGTAACATTATGATTAGATTAATTATTTGCTTGATTTCTAAACAATAACTATATATATAGAGAGTACATAAAATTTTAGAGACAACTCATTTTCACCTCACATTCATAAAATATTATATTAATAATAGACTGACACAGTGACACTATTAGAATTTAAAATTTAAAATACTAAATTAATAATGTGCTTAATAGACTGAATTCACAACCTTTCTTCTACTCTTGTAAATTGAGAAAAGATGCCCAAAGCCAAAAGACACTCTCTCAAGCTTAACCAATAATTATTTATTAATACGTAAACCTAACAATTAAATATTTTTTACCTCACAACTATTTTAATTTACAATAGTGCATAATCTTACTCATATTATTATTATAAATTATAAATATATTTCTAATTGTCATATACTGAGTTATTATTTTTTGAATGGTATCCGAATGGTATCCGACAACCGATCGTTTTCGTTACTGATACCTAATTTTTTTGATGCCAATTAGGATCGAACCCACAACCTCTCACAATATATGATTTTTTGTGATTCACACTCAATCAACTAGGCTATGGACCCATTGGCTACTAAGTTATTTTTTTATTTTTTTTTTGTTTTCAAATTTTTGTCAATGAGCTCATTGGCCGGTGGTTGAGTGTGAGACACAAAAAATCATATGTTATTGAGAAATTATGAGTTTGAATCTTATTAGCACCAATGAATGAAGGACTATCGAGCCTTCTTCGTTTACTCGTAGTACTTAATGGACAGGACAGATTGCTTAACGACAACAAAAATGATTGGAATGGAGGCGAGGTACAGATGTATTTCACTACTATAGTCTCGGGCACATGGGTCATTGAATTGTGACCGTCCCCTATAGTAAATAATATGATGGGCCGAGATTGGAATTATATCAAGTAACGGTTCATATTCATCGAAATATTGGGCCCATTTGTCTCTTCACGTGATTCTCACTACCCCACCTTCATCTATCTTAATCACACTGCTAATCTTGTGTTACATCTATTTATTTAATTTTTAATTTTGGAGTCACCATCTAAATCTTATCTTATCAGTTCTGACGTATTTCGAGATATTTGATGTCGAGAGAGCAAAAAAATGATTTGAGAACAACTTAGTGAGCATTGTTTAAGGGTTTAGTGTTTGATATATTCTCGAGGTGGAAGTTTAGCAGGTTCGAGTCGGGGTCGCAGATCGTTTTAGTCATGAGCCGATTACTCGAGAATTATTATTTTTCTATATTTTCGGTCATTTGACATAATATTTAACAGGCCAAATGAGTTATGATTATGGATGATTATTCGGATCATTCTATTTTGGGTTTATTTTGGAGCATTCGAGTTATGCATTGTTGTTTTTCACAACATTTCTGGTTCGAGTTATTTATTAAGGTGAATTTTAACACCTAATATTTATTAGGTACAAGGCCTTATGAAGAAACAACTAAGGGCCTGGACCTTTTTATTGTTTTCCTGGGAAATCAATTGAGCCTGTAAATAATCATATGGGCCCAATTTAATTAGAGAGAAGAAAGATAGATCATGATAGATTTATTTGTTAGTTCTTTGATGTTGTGAGGATAATTATGTATATCTTCTATTTTCTCTGTTTGAATTTTGTGTAATTACTTCTTGTTTAAGCCTCTTTAAAAAAATCTTTAAACAAGCCCAAAGCTTTGGTTAGAAACCACTCATCTATTATAAGCTCTATTTTACCCCTTACAAAGAATGACGAATATTTTTTTTAGGGAAATTTTCAAAAATCCCACTATATTTTATGGATATTCTAAAAAACCCCCTATCTTTTTGGAAACTCCAAAAAACCCTCTCTACCAAACTTTTATTTTCAAATACCCCCCTATGGAATTAAAATTAACTATGGATGGTGTTACATATTTTTTTTATGACCAAAATACCCTTCATTTTACATATTTAGTAATTAAAATAAATTTTTTTTATTTGTATTAATTTTAAAAAATTTCTAATTTTTTTTTTTGCTTATAATAATTTTTAAAAAATAATTGTCATATGTTATATTTATATAATTATAATATTTCATACATTACATATATTTGACTTTCATAACTTTTTATTGAAAAAATAACATAAAATAATAATACGATGAACAACAATATTAAAAGAACATCTTGTAAATATTTAAAAATTAAAATATCATGAATCTATTAAAAGCATACAAAAAAGAAGAACGAAAATAAAATTAAAGTAGATGTTTAAAAAAATATTTTTCTTTCAGTATATTTTCAAGGTGTTTATTTTATTATTATCTGATGTTAGTTTTTCATGAATAATAAATGAAATATTAAAATTATACAAACACAACATTTAATAATTCTATTTTTGTGAAATCATTATATGTTAAAAATTATTTATGAATTTTTTTAAAACTAATAAAATTAATGAAAAAATAACAAAAATATGCATACGAAAATAGAAGGGTATTTTGGTCAATTTTTTTTTAACACCATCCATGGTTAGTTTTAATCCCTATAGGGGGGTATTTGAAAATAGAAATTTGGTAGAGGGATTTTTTTGGAGTTTTCAAAAAGATAGGGGTTTTTTTAGAATATCCAAAAAAGATAGGGGGTTTTTTGAAAGTTTCCTTTTTTTTTACCCTATAGTTGTTAACTTTAGCTTGTCAACTATAGTTAAGTTTTTCGAACCAAAATATCCTTCCTCAATTTTTTCATGCTTTATTTTGTTCAACCAACAAAAAGATCATAACAGAAAACCGAAGCAAATACTATTTATGATATAAATGATATTTTGAATATTATTATATCTTTTTTTTTGTCCAAATATGTTGAAAAAATTTAAAAATAATATTTTAATATCTATGTATTATTTATTATAATATTATAATATATATGTCGCCAGCTAGCTTCCTTGCTTGCATGCCTTGTGGCGAACATGACTTCGAGAATCTGACATCAGCACAACGTATGTATTCTATCATATAGTCCTTTCCATCTGTTGTGGACGAAGAGCACCCCCTATAGCTCAGGAGAGAATTGATACATGCAGTACCAAGGAAAACCAGTGAGTTGCTGCGCGGAACTAACGTAGTGAATTGCTAGGTAAGGAGAGGATCTGATACTGGCCCTACCTTTTATGTTGACTGATCTTTGCCTTGGCTTGTGGCATCAGTCTAGTAGATCTATGAATGCGCGATTCATGGCAGGGCTGGCGCACCGAAAGGCGGGTCCTGAACGAAAAGGCTGACGTGGCCGGGGCAAGTCATATGACAAGTGAGGCGGAGCTCGGAACTCCGCTAGTTACGGAAAGCAGTTGCTTCGGAAGTGGATGAGTTTCCCTTCGTGGACCGACTAGTTACGAGGGTCTTTCCCTGAGGACTCCTGGCTGGGAAAGGGAGGGGCGCGCAGCGAAGAAGAGCGAGCTTTGAGTCAAGTCATGTATGAATATTTATAAAATAAAATTATGGAGAGGGGTATATTAGTCTTTTGAGCGAATATAAAAAGTTAGAGGGTTGGTTATTGGAGAAAACAAATTATACATGGGATTTGAGAAAATCTAAAAAGATATGAGGGTTTTCATAATTACCAGAAAAGTTAGGGGATTTTTGAAGAATTGTCCTATCAAAATTGAAGATATTTATTATACAATATAGTATCTTTTTTTTTTGTTACATTTTAAGATCTTTTGCATATTATAATTCTATTTTACATAAAATATTTTTAATCTTATATACAAGGTTCATTTATATTTTTATTTTAGTTTACAATTTACTTTGTTTTAATTTTTTCCTTGTTCCTGAACAAAATAAAATATAAATAGTTAAATGACAATATTTTTGGTCAAAAGTATACTTAACTGGATGACAAATAACAATAAATACCTATAAAAGAGGGTCACTACTATAAAAATCGCTTGTTAGACCGGTCTTAATAAATTGTAAGACCGGTTTAAACCGTCCAAAAATAATTCTTAGACCAGTTTCAAATCCGGTGTTATGGCGACCTTCTAAAGTCTTTTAGACCGGTTTTAGAAACCAGTTGGTACCTTTAGACCGGTTTATCACCACTTAAAACGTGCTTACGTGCGATTTTAAAATTCCAATAAGAAAATCTAACACCGGTATGTAAAACCGGTATAGCATTTTTTTATTTTTGATTTTTTCTAAGAGTGGTTTGTTAAACCGGTCTAACAATTTTTAAAAATATTAAAAATATTTCTGAATAATATCAGAGCGGTTTTTAAAACCGGTCCTATTTTTTGCAGATTTTTTTTTAATATTTTTTTCCGATTTTTTTTAATCCTAATTGTTTGTATTATAATGAATAACAAACAATAAAATAAAGAATTTCAAAAATACTAATTAAATTGTATATACTGAACAAAAAGTAATATCTCATAAATCATATCCAAATCATTCATATAACAATATCTCGAAACTAAATTCAAATCATCATCCCTAATACAAAAACATAAATCAAAATGACATGACTTTTCTCCTACTTCAAAATCATCTCCACCTATAATGGTATATAATTTGAACATAATTAAATGATAAACTAATTATTTAATAATATACGAAATAAAAACATAAAAGAACATACCTCGACTAATCGCCTCACGATGTGAAGAATGCGAAGAAGGTGGCTGCGTCGTCTCGTTATTTCCGTTGTTTACAAGCAATCCGCCTAATTGTATCTATTAAAATCGGTTTGAATAAACAATTATCTCACTTTATAAAGGGTTTTATAAAGGGAACAATGGAGTATTTAAAATGTGAGGATTTTTTTTAAATATCCAAAAATATTAGGATTTTTGTAAGAATTCTCCTAAACTTGATTAGCCTTTCAATCCTTTTCATTAGCCAGCTCTACAAGACTACAACTAAACCTAATTTTGAGAGGCACTTGTTAACTCCTTTTTATTAATTTTGTTAACTACTAACTTTATTAATTATTCTTTTGAATGTGCTAACTGCTTTGGCCTATGTATGCATATGCCACTACAACATATCAGCTAATTTGGGACGGGCCGTAGCTAAATATCAGCATTATTGGTACGGGCCGTCCCAAAAATCGTCCCAAATTAGGTACAGCCCGTCCCAAATGAAAAATACCGTCCCAACAATATTGGTACGGCCCGTCCCAAATCAATACCCCGTCCCAACAAGATTTCGTACGGCCCGTGCCAATAAAATTACCGTCCCAAATTAGATACAACCCGTCCCAAATGAAAAATACCGTCCCAACAATATTGAGACGGTCCGTCCCAAACAAATTACCGTCCCAACAAGATTTCGTACGGCCCGTCCCAAAAAAATTACCATCCCAAAATTTTACACACTTCCCCAACCGAGACCCTCTCTCGTCTCTCTCTCATTCATTTCCCCTCTCTCGTCTCTCTCTCTCTCTCATTTCCCCCCTTTTCGTCTCTCTCTCTCTCTCCTTCTCTCTCTCAGCCCATCTCAGCCCCCTTAAACCCTAAATCCCTTTGGCGAGTGGCGACTGGACGACGAGTGGCGACGTGGACTGGCGAGTGGCGAGTGGCGACTGGACGACGGCGACAGTGACTTCTCCTCTCGCGACTGGTGACGGCCACTGCAACAGGCGACGTGGAAACGGCAACTGCAACCGGCGACTTCTCCTCTGGCGACTGCAATCGAAGGTACTTTGCGTATTTTAGCGAATTTAGGGTTTCCTTTCAAAAAATTGGTTTTATTAACTTTGATTTTCAACGAGTATGAATACTTTCTGTCGAATTTAGGGTTTATTTAGGGTTTCTGAATTTTTAGGGTTTCTAAATTTTAATGTAAAAACTATATCCTTGCATAAATATGAACTTATTTAGATTTTTCATTTCAACAGATTGTGCTATATGATATTAAATTTGTTCGAAAACGCCTTCTACCACTATCAATTTTGATCCGAGACCAAATGAAATAAGCACGCATGCAATCTTGATACATTTGATATTTTTCCCATTTGAGGGGTATTTTTGATATTTTGAACATTTTCAGGACATACCAAGCATGCAATGTGAAGAAAAATATCAAGATAAGAGAATATTCGTTGATGGGAATCTGGTACACGGGCAGCTGGGATTACCGCGCTGTCGAGGGGAGGTCAACCGATCCAGACTTGCAGATCTTCTCCGAGTTCATCCAATTTGGAAAGGTTTGATTTATTTTCTCGTCATTTAGTTGTTTTTGTCGACCTAAATCGATTTTATTTGGTATTTGTTTCTGATTGTAGCTAATATAAGATATTACATAAAAAACTTTAGGGTTTGATCGGAGGGGCGATTATCCAAATCTGCGAAGAGAGCGAGAATTCGGAGCCGATCTTCTCGCATTCGAAGCCAAGGTCCAAATTTCTTTTTTTTACAATTTTACTTAGATATTAGAATAATTGAGGGACCTTCTTGGTAAGTAATTTTGTACTTTTTTAGCTAATTCACAGTGGATGGAATTGCTTCCTTCAACAAGACGTTAATTTTTTTGTATTGAGTAATGTGTATGTATGTGTAATTTTTTTGTATTTTGTATTTTGTCGTTGTTTTACTTAGATGTTATTCGAACTTTGTAATTTTTTTGTATTAAGTAATATGTGTATGTATGTGTGATTTTTGTAGTGTAATTATTTAATTATATATAAAATTATACAATTATATATGTTATTAAGTAATCATATATATATATATATTTTTACTTAATAATCAGCAATGTCATATATAAATAATTATAAGAAATAATAATATATAATAATAAATAATAATATTAATAATAAGAAATAATAATATATATAATAATCAGAAAATTAAAATAATAATATATTCTTATTGGGACGGGCCGTCCCAAAACTCTAGCCGTCCCAATAAGCTTTTTGGGACGGCCCGTCCCAAAACAGCTGCCATAGTACTTCTGCGCACAGTCACGTCAGGCATCAGTTTAGGGACGGCCCGTCCCAAATATCCCCGTCCCAAAAGGCTTGTTGGGACGGCCCGTAGCTGACAGGTACGCCCACTGTTGGTACGGGACGTTTGGGACGGCCTACCGTACCAAAATGCTTATTGGGACGGTTTTGGACCTTATTGGGACGGTTTTTGCCCGTACCAAAACAGTGTATATGTTGTAGTGTGCTTTCAAATAGTAGAGATTAGTGGATTAGCGGATATGATATTGGAATTGAATACAGCATGATATTTTCATTATTTGAATTCCAATTGTTTGATATATTTAATTATAAATTTCTGATTTATTTGGAATGTCTAGTTAAGTTTTGACTATAAATAAATATAAAATATGGGTTTTTTAATTTAAAATAACTATAAAACTGGTTAAAACCTAATAACTGATTTTTAAAATACAATAGCGCATATAACAGGATTAAACCGGTTTAACAATTAACATATTTTTTTTTATAGAAAATGAGTATATAATCGGTTAAACCTGTTTAGATAATAATATTCTAAAATAATAGGTGCCTAAGACCAGTGGAAACTAGTCTAAGAAACCGATTTAATCATTTACCCACTATGTTGCACGGATACGGATACGGATATCGTATCCGATACGATACGGATACGGCGATACGGCAATTTTCAAAAAATCACGGATACGGATACGGCTATATAATTATTATTTTAATATATTTATATTGTATATAATAAATAAATAAATTAATTAATTAAATAATATTTTGAATTTAAATATCATGACAATAAATAAAATCAACATAATAATACAAGTATCATAAAAGTATAATAAATTTATTCTAGAAGTATCCTAGAATTAATTTAGAAGTATCCTAGAAGTATCCTATATAATTTATTTAAGAAAATTATGGGCCAAAATATATATTGGGCCGAAGTATCATAAATGGAGTATCCCAGCCGTATCATGAACGTATCCCAGCCGTATCCTGCCGTATCCGAAAAAAATAAATATTAAAATAATCGGATACGTCACGTGACGTATCCGATACGTATCCGAGCCGTATCGTACCCGTATCCGTATCGGATACCCGTATCCTCAGGATACTTCTGCGTTTTTGAAGTATCCGCGTAACATAGTTTACCCACTGATTTTCGAGATCGGTTCCAAACACGTTACCACGCTCACCTTAGCACCAGATCTACACCGATTTCAAAACCAATGTTAGACTCATGTAAGACCGGTCGTAACCATTCCAAAAAGATTTTTAAATCGATTGTAGGAGTGTTTTTCAAGTAATGTCAATGTTGATGTTATTAGTACATATTAGGATGGAAAATGTTCGACATTCTCTAGTATTCTCTCACACAATTCTTGATAACGTGAATATAATTGAACACCTTAATTTTTAATTTGATATTTTAATGAAATAATAAACTATAAATTAACATAGTTAAGTAATAAATTAAAATGTCAAACCATCGATGAATGATGAATGTGTAAAATCGAATTTTAAAAATTATATCATATTATCAAGGATTAAGGATTGTGTGGAAGAGTATTAAATAACATACATCACTACTCTAGTTGATTAGCTTCGTTCTTCTCACACAATCATACGAGAGAGAGAGAGAGAGAGAAAGAGAGAGAGAGAGAGAAAGAAAAGTCCAAAATGTCATGGAAATACTTTAATCCAAATTATGCACACCACATTTCCAATATGCAATGGAGATAATCAATAAATACATTATGCACCCATTACATATTTGTATATACTTTCATCCAAAAAATATCGTGCCATATAATATACAGACGGCCAATCAAACGATATATAAACTAAATTAACTACATGGAGGCGTCACGATTAGTTGCACCTTTCAAATCCTTAATTAATTGAAAAGTTGTATTGATTGATTGATGATTGATTTAGACTAGTTATCAAACAGTTTAAAAGTATGTAGAATTTATCAACAAGAGTAGTGATGTACATCCTCTCGTACTCCCCCCACATTCTTGATGACTAAGATATGATTTAACACATTTAAAATTAACACACAAAAATATGATTTAACATCTTAATTTTTGATTTAATTATGTCAATTTATGATTGAACATACAATTAAAATGTTAAATCATAAATTAAAGTGTTAATTTTTAAGGTGTTAAACCATATCCACCTCATCAATAGTATGAGGAGAGAGATGGGGGTATGTCCAACATTTTCCTATCAACAATTAGCATACCTCCAACTCTTATGAACCGAGCCAATGCGAACACGCCACATCATTTATCTCGGTGATGTGGCGTGTTCTCATTGGTTCTGATCTATAATTTTCCATAAGCATGGATACCGGTACTAAACAAAGCCCTCTTTTCTTCAATTCTGTAACTTCTTTGATGTTATTGTCGGTATTTACTTGTTTTGCAGGTATGATTTCATTTCCCTGAAATAAATTACACAAAATGATTATTTTTTTACTTTTCTAATGATAAACACACAAAACAAAGTTAGTTCAGAAACCCTAATTTCGTGAATAAATGTGGCTTTACATTTTGCAACAAAATACTATCATTCATCATTAAACAAAATAAATTACCTTAAATATAGTACTAATATGATCTCTTTTTGGAGGGCTTAGTTGGTTTGGAGGGCTCAATTCCAATTGCATCAAATCACTAATCTGATAAATGAAAACAGCACGGAACAAATTAATCAAAACAAACTGAAATGAAGAAAAACTACTAAAAAGTAAATACTTTTATCTTATCAAGAGAGAAGATAATCCATCTAAAATAATATGAAAGTAAACAATTTCTTTTTCCTAAGACTTAATAACACGTTGAGAATTTCCACATAATTTTTATAGCTTTAAATACTTTTGAGTTATTATATACCAAGTACCAACCATCATCTTTAATCAAAAAAGGTAGCTAGATTTCAATAATTGCTCAACAATTTCAAATACAAAACAAATTTGGAGTGTCTATTTTTCAAATATAAGAACTTATTTTTCTTACCTTAGGGCTGTTTACAGGAGAACTAGCAGTATCTTCTAGAGGATCCTCATCAGAAAATCCCCACAATTTTCTTCTCTTCACCTTCACCGTCTTGCAACCACTCGAAGCTCCATTCATACCGACCAACGGTTTACTGCCGGCACACGAGGCCGCGTCGGAGAGAGTAGAGTTCCCGGCCACGTCGTCGTCATGATGATCATGACTAGAATTTGAATATGATGATAAGGAGCTACTACTATTTGCTTCTCCTCCTCCTCTTCTCTTTTCTTCTGAGGCCATGAAATATTCGAAGTATTTTGTCCATGAGCTCTCTTGAGAGGTTGTAGTTGTAATGGCGGTGTTTTCAGAAGTGCCAACTGAATTCTCCATTGAATTGGTGTTGTTTGTTTTCTATGTTTGATTGGTGAGAGATATAAGTAAGAGTATATGAGAGAGAGAGAGAGAGAGAGAGAGAGAGAGAGAAGAGAGAGAGAGAGAGAGGTGACATCATGAGATAGAGAAGGAGTGAGGGAAGAAATAAAAATATTAAAAGATAATGATCAAATATCCACATTATATTATGTGGGGCATGAGATAGATTTTATCATTAGGTTAAGTTTATAATGAAGAATAAATAATATGCTATTAAATATTCAAAAACAAGAATAAAGCTGTTAAAGTAAATTTAGTTTATCATCAAGGGAAACTTTATTTGTTGGCTAAACAAAATTTTGATTGGGACATGATGCACAATTTATGCAAATAATATAAGATTGCCTTATTAAATTGCAATTAATATGAAGAGGAGTTGAGGTGTTAAAATCCACAGGCATTGACCTCAACAACTTCAAAGAAAGCTTTCTCATACCTAACCCTAGCTACTTATTTGAGTCCTAAGTTCTTTGCAACATATACAAATTTGTGGCTCAAATAAATCTATTTTCATAGACATGATGAAATCATTTAGAGTTAATTTCATCCATGTTTACTTTTACAAAACCTCAAAATTAATTTCATATGTACCACTCCAAAACATGAAATTAATATCACGGATATTTCATGTTGTACAGGGGTATGTGTGATATATTTTGAGATTTTGCAGTGTTTACACATGAAATGGTATGTGTTTTTTTATTAAAATAATAGATTGGAAACTCACACAGACTCAATTACTCATTGCACAAGACCATATACAATTAGTTACTTCTCCATTTCTCCTCATATATATAGATTCTATTCTTCCATCATTCCATGTATTTATTATATTCATGAAATATCCTTTACTTGGTATGCATGACTTTGGCCAAGTCTAAACATGAAAACACGAAAGTAGTTATTTCAACCGTTTTTACAGTTGACAAGCAAGAGGGTGTTGCCTCCACGTTCACAACTTGACAGCTTACTATTTCTCTCCACTCATCTTCATTTTGTCTTAAAATGGAGACATCCTTTTGACAAAGGTGGCAAAAAATATGAAATTTTATCTTGTGTGTTAATAATATTTTCAAGGTGATTGCTTACAAGCATTAGCTAAAGTTATGACTTGTGATTTTATGAATTCTCTCAATGGATCTGAAAAAGTGCTAAATTTATAGGAAACAAAACAATTAATCATTGATCTTTGTGTATTTTACACCATAATTAGACCTTAATATATTCATAGCATATATGATATATATCTTTTCTTTTCTTTTTAAATTTCCGTACGTGAGACTAATAATGAGTTGTTGCTAAGTTATATCCTAGTAAATATCATAATCCAAGTAGAAACAGTCAATATATACGTGCAGGCCAAAATGTCCATATAGGTTAATTAAGATGAGTCACAAGCATATATTCCATTCAAACAAGCTAGCTATAAATACAAAATTAGCTAATTGAGGTTAATTACTCGTTTAATTATTTGTCCATTTAAAAAAAAAACAACACAAGCAAGCATGTGGCGTAGAAATAATATTTCGACAAATTCATGAAAACGATGAAAAAATCGTTAAATATATAGATATAAATTCAAACGACGAAACGGTAAAATAATATTTATTTATTGTTTACATCTCATTGGATGCATAATATATAAGAGGATCTTTTAAATTGAAAATGAAGCAAAAAAGAGGCATGTTCCTTAGTTTTAAGTTTTTAAGGAATATTACTCTTCTCCTACCAATTATCTCGATTTATGATCATGTCAATTGTCATGCTCAAAATCTTGTACCATGTCTTCTAATTAACTCGATATGTTTTGTAAAATAGAGAGAGAAAAAAAAACTAAGGTGGTTCTGTCATATATAATACACAAATAATTTAAAGAATCATGAGTAAAAAAAGATGTGCATAGCTTAATTTGTGACATAAATGAGACAGGTACTTTAAGATGAAAATGAGTACCACTAATGTAAACAGAGATCTTAAATTAAACATGGGCACCACAAATAGTTCAATGTAAAATATAACTATATATAATTATAAAATATAAAATTTTATGTAATCCGATACCATATGTCATTCATATTGTCAAATAGTAAATGCATGTGTATAAATTGAAAATAGTAAAATGTACAAAATATAACATTCCTTAATAGGGGATTCTATCACACATGCACTTATTTTCAAAATGTTATTTCGAGTAATTAATATTTTAGATATGATCTCAAGTATATTTAGATGTCAAGCATATTTATCAATTAATATTTGATTAAATTAAAAAATTGTTATTAATTTTAACAAAATCTTCATAAATGATGAATATTATGATATATTTTTTTACAAATATAATTAATTGTTTAAATATCCAAAATATTTTTTTAAAAGAGACGTATGATAAAACTCTCCTTAATATGTATGAATTTTAAATAAAATATTTTTTGGTATCATTATTTAAATATTCATCTCAAGATCACACTACATTGTACATTATTATTTTATCTATGTTATATTCACACAAAAAAAACATAAAAGAAGTAGATACAAAGTATCAAAAAAGAGTTCACGTGGGCACAAAAAATTGATTAAGAGGTTAAGAGGGGACAGAATTGACAAAATCCCCGTGATCTCATTGAAAGCTAAAGTGTCAAGTCCTTAAGTTTCTATGTACTTTTCTCACTATTCTCCTATTCCCCCCCATGTGTTTGGGTTGACAAATCTTTCACTCTGGTCCCTCCCCCCTCCTAATAATGCCATAATTCTTATCTTCCACCTTCCATTTAATTAATCCACTCACTATTTTTTACTGTTTATATTAAATTAAATATTTGATGTAAATTTGTGATAGTATGTGTTATGTTATGCATGATGAACGTATGGTCATCTACTCATCATACGTGCACAATCATCTTCAATGTCATGTTATACATGATAAAACATTCATATACCTGTCTAAATATTTTTTTTTTTAGTTGTAAAGTCTTAGATTTGATGATTTTCGAAGGACATGGTGAAGGTACCGAAGACACACATGCATTTCAATTTAGGATAATTCTATTATTTTTCTCAAATTTCTTCCAACATTGTCTATATAAAAAATTAGTGATTAATCATCATGATAATTAACAAAAATATATTTCATTAATAATTACTTAATATTGATTATTAATCGTTAATACATACGTACTTTAATTATAAATTAATTAATTATTAATGAAATATTTTTTTTACTAATTACCATAATAATTAATCATTAATTCGTATTATAAAAAGTGTGAGAAATTTTGAAGAACATAGTAAATGGGTTCTTCAATTTGTAAGTTGTGTTTGTTAGTGGCCCACAAGAGTAATGTGAGGATCGAGAATTTATTTATTTTTCTGCATTTCATGGGGGGCCTAGTACTTTAACTATAACTATATCTATAAGAGCAGTGACGTATAACCAATAGATTTCTCCCCCACAGCTCTCGATGACGTGGTAATTTTTTAAAATCTTAATTTTATACGATAATTTATGGTTTAACACTCTAATTTATGACTTAACTTTCTTAGTTTATGATTTGACATTTCATGAAAGTGTCAAATCATAAATTAAAATATTAATTTTTAAGATGTTAAACGTTATCCATGTCATCAAGCTTTGTGGGGGGAGAGTTTGGGGGTATGTCCATATAAATATCAATATTTAAATTTGCTTACAAATTGGTTACAACATGAGTTCATTTTTTTTCCCTGTCTTGCTACGACATCTTTTCTATATAATATATAATAGGATGAAGTATGTTGTATTTTGTTACCAAATAAATGATATGGCCAAGAAATTCGATTTTTTTTTTCTAAGGCAACAAATTTTAATTGGTTGGACAAATATATGACATACGCAATCCATTACTTCTTTGTCCAAAACAATACATGATTATTGAATTAATGGGGCATATTTGGTAAAGACACCCTAAATTCTACAAAATATCAAATTATTGATGGTTTTTTTTTTTATTTATGTTCAAATTCAAAGGGAATTAATTCTCTTATTTACTACTTCATCCTTATTTTTCTATAATACATTTTCTATTGAGTGCCGATATTTTAATTTAGACTTTTTTATGACGTGACAATGTTTACTTTTTATTATGAAAAAAATTACACTTATATTTTCTAAATTATTGTCAAACTATTCAATATATAGCCTATATTTTAATTTTGCTCAATCAATTACATCAATTTTATTCAATTAATCATCTGCATCCGTTAAATAATGATTGTACGATTAATTGGTGACGTGTCAATACTAACATGTTATACAAAAATATATTGTTATTGTCAGGTCATATTTGGTATGCATGTTTGAGTTGTTTTAATATTTTAGTATTTAATTTTTTGTATTTAAATACTATTAGATTTAGCTCAAATTGTTTGACATAACTATAAAAATAGTTTTTAAGACACAATGGCAATGACACGTTGGTAATGACACGTTATCAGTTAACTGTAAATTCATCATTTAACGGATGAAAGAGATTAATTAAATAAAATTAACATTTTATGAGGTTGATTCAACAAAATTAAAGTTTAGGGTAAAATTAATTTGACAATAATTTATGGGGTAAAATTAATTTTTTATTATTATTTGACAACTTAAATTATATTTTGTGGTTTTATCACGTTAATTTATTATTTGACATCTTAATTAATTGTTTCACACTTTAATCCGTAATAGTTACCTCAATTGTCACGGGGATGTTGATGTAAGGGGTTGTGTGTAAGGATACAATTATTCTTTTCTAATATACACGAAGCTATTAATTTTCTCGTAAACTAAAATATTTTAGAAATTGCCACAGAAAAGAAAATTTTACGCATGAAGATAATATTTCTTTTTATTCAAAAAATGGAAAAGGTCCAACCATAATTCGACTTTTATTCAATCAAAACATCCATTAATTATCATTCTTTTGCTCAACAATATATTTTTTTAGGTTAAAAACAAATGGTTCAAAATTAGCCACATAAGCTTTGAAACAAGAGAAGAATGAAAAGGGTTACGAATGAAGAAATTCAATACCCATGAAAATAATTTCAAACATTCATTATTCCCAGCTTTTCTGGCCTTTGGCACTGGTACCACTTGTTCGGTTATCCCATTTTTTTTTTTGGAAAATTCTTTTGATCCTCCATCTTTATCTTTCTATTTCTAACAGCCTTTCTGGCTTTGTACTAATTAATTAAGGGTGATTTTATGGTAGGACCTTTTCAAAAGGATATTTTGAGAATTAATAATTATGTTGAAAATTTGACAATTAAATTAGTTTCTTTTTCAAACATTGCATTAATTATTATTTAAACTAAAAAATTAAAAAATGACCAAAATATCCTTGTTAATTTACCCACCCCCTTATTTTTCACCTATCTTTGAGCCTCTTCATGAAGCCACATCATCATGATTATTCATGATTATTGACCATTAGATTTTGTGATATTGATTCATCCTATAGACTTTTTAGTGATGTGTTTTGATCTAAACCATTGATTTATTTTTTAGATTTTTTGAAGATCATATTTTGTGTAGTCTTTTATGTGTCATTATTTTACACCATGTTTTAAGCATCCTTGGAAAGCCACATCATCATACATCAATGACGTGGATTAATATTATTGGTTAGGTTCGCACTAGACTAAGTCTATTCAATTGTTATCATTTCACACAAAATTACACGATCAAATGTGAATACAATGGAAAATGAAAAGTTTATATATGAAATACTAATAACTTAATATGTAATATTATAAACATACAACATATAGTAGTATTCATTTTAGAATTTTAATTTTAAAAATTCATCAAATATATTCGTTTTAATTTTCTCTTTATTTTGACATCCATATTAGCATAATTCGTACATACCATTTTCGATAATTTGAATTTGTAAACATATTATGTAAAAAATACAATGCAAAAAGTGCATTTTTAGAAAATAAAATTTTAATTATTTTACTTACATAATAGAAAATGGAAGATGAAAAGTTTATATATGAAATACTAATAACTTAATATGTAATATTATAAACATACAACACATAGTAGTATTAATTTTAGAATTTTAATTTTAAAAATTCATGAAATATATTCATTTTAACTTTCTCTTTATTTTTACATTCATATTAGCATAGTTCGTACATACCATTTTCCATAATTTAAATTTGTAAACATATTATGTAAAATACAATGCAAAAAGTGCATTTTTACAAAATAAAATTTTAATTATTTTAGTTACATAATAGAAATTTTAAATATTAATATTTATTTTTAAAAAATTATAACTATACTAATACCATATAATACAAAGTTGATTATATTTGTGTTTTCTATCAAACAAATTTAATATTAATTTTTTCGAAAAATAATAGAAATAAAAAAAAAAGTTTATCCATCGAAATAATTTCTTAAATTTATAAACACTTATCAAATAAAAATGTTATTTTTAAAACTATAAAATTAAAAAAAAAATCATACGCTATAAAATAATTTATATTTATGTTTATGCTAAATTAATTTTTTATATTATTTATTAAATCACTTGCAATATTAAGTTTGGCATTATTTATAATTTTCATTGCATTTTGAATCAATAACAAATTATTAGTAATATATAATTAATAATATGTTATTACGTATGTTGTATGATTCATTATTTTTATATTTGATATTGTATGAAATATTGTGAATAACAATGAAATAATATTTGTTGTTATGTTTTTTTGTAAAATCATGTTATAACTCATATTATTATTATCATATAATGACATTAATACAAGTACTATTATTTAAGAAAATGAAATTTTTTGTCTTCATGATGTAAAATAATTGTAAATCATATACATAATCATGGACAAATTAGTTCAAATAATTATATTATGAAATGATATTATTATTATTATCATATTTATATGTACTTTGTATTACAATGAAAAACATAATTAACATTCTCGCCGCGTAGCGCGAGTATTCTCCTAGTTTGTATAAGAATTGGAAAAAAGATCCTACCATAAAATTGCCCATTAATAAAAGAACACGTGCTTATTAATTATATGATAGTCATAATGATGGTTCATTGAATGAAGATCCATGCATGTTGAATAATGAATATGATAAATTGTGGAAAATAGTTTGTATGAATTATGCTAATATGAATGTCAATATATAGAGAAAATTGAAACAAATATATTTGATGAATTTTTAAAATTAATGGATTAAAAATAATATTAACAAATATTGCATGTTTCATAGTATCATGTATTAAATTATTAGTATTTCAATTTCATATATAAATTTTTCTTCTTCAATCATATGTGAAATAATAAACAATTAAATTAATTTAGTCTAACACGGGCGTATCAAAAAATAACAATAATGTACGTCATTAATATATGATGATGCGAGTTTCTAAAAATGTTTAAAACATGTGAAATAATGAATTAAATTAATCAATAGTTTAAATTTTATCAAATATCATAATTTAATGATTAAAATAAATATAATGACGAGGCATACAAAAATTATAAAAAGTTGGTTCTATAATAAAGTTGTTGTAAATTTCTAGGTTATCAATAAAAATTTAATCTGAGATGAGTCTACATTTTGTAATGTATATTATATACCTTAAATAAATATGCTCTTCAGTATACACATAATAAGTCTACAAATCCTAAATACTAGATCATCATATATTACCAAAATATGAAAATACAGTGAATTGATCACAAAATACATAATTTAATAAATAAAATGAATATACGTTATATCGGAAACCTTTGTTCGGTGTGTTATAAACTTATACTAAATCATTCACTAATTATTTCACTATCTAAAATTACCGTGTAATTTGTATATTTGTGGAATCTGAAATCACGCATTGAATTTTAGGTCTTAAATTATTTAATGTGATTAAGTTTTGTTGTTAAAAACACTTTCGAGTATAATTTAAAATATAAATAATACAAATGTCAATGAGTCCATAACCTAATTGGTTGAGTATGAAATAGAAAAAATCATATGTTGTAAATTATTATGGGTTCAATTTTCATAAACATCAATGGATGAAGGACATACGAACATTTTTCATTTATTATACATAAAATAAAGGAGAATTCTTCAAAAAACCCCTAACTTTTCTGAAAATTCTGAAAAACCCCCTCTACTTTTAGAAAACCCCCTATCTTTTTTTAGATTCCCTCAGAAACCTCCTATCTTTTTTAGATTCCCTCAAAAACCTCAAAAATTCTGATATTAAATTATTATAATAAATAATATATTGATATTAAAATATTATAATAATTGTTGAAAATGATATTTTTTTTTTTTTTTTTTGAGTAAATTCGGAGAGGGCTCAAAGTCCCACTTCCAAACACAATCTCCTTTTTTTCTTTTCTCTTTTTTTTATTTTTTTATTACAAACCCGTAGGCCGGCCCATAGGCCACACCCTCTATTCACTCATTTAACATTTAATCTATAATCCAGTGTCTCCGTCGGGAATCGAACCCCACACCTCTTGCTCCCTAGTCAAGAGGTGTGACCAACTAGGCTAACTCTAGTTGGCGAAAATGATATTTTAATATCAATATATTATTTATTATAATATTTTAATACTATATATTATTTATTATAGTATTATAATATCATGTAATATTTATTTTTAATTTTTTTATAGTAGTTTAATATATATTCATTATTTATTAAATTATAGAAATTTAAAAAATAAAACTAAAGGGTATAATGGTTATTTTAAAAAAAACATAATAAAAAGATAGGGGGTTTTTGAGAGAATCTAAAAAAGTTAGGGGGGTTTTGAAGAAGCAAAAAATATAGGGAATTTTTGAGGGAATCTAAAAAAGATATGGGATTTTCTAAAAGTACAGGGAGTTTTTCAGAGTTTTCAGAAAAGTTGGGGGGTTTTTGAAGAATTCCCCCAAAATAAAATAATGCAATTTGTTGTGATCCATGTTGCACGGATACGGATACGGGTATCGTATCCGACAAGATACGAATACGAGGATACGGCAATTTTCAAAAAACATAGGCTAGGATACGGCAATTATATATAATATTTTATTACTTATTAATTATAATTTATATATTTAATATTTGTATATATTATGTATTTAAAGTAAAATATATTAAAAGTTTGTTTCTACATAAATAACTTCTTATTAAATAAATGTTTATTATATTTATTTATTTATTTATATGTATTACGTATTTATTTCAATTTGAAATTTTTATTTTTAGTTTTCAAGTACATTTATTTATACGTTAGAAGTATCCGACAAGTATCCGAGAAGTATTTGCAATTATTTCGAAATAAAATATTCCGATACGCCACGTGGAGTATCCGATACGTATCCGACGAGTATCCAACAAGTATCGGTATCCGATACGATACGGCTTATATTTTGAAGTATCCGCGCAACATAGGTTGTGATAGAAAATCTGTATATGAACATGCTACCCTATACAAAAATAAAGTCAATAATTACATAGAAGAGCAGACATTTTCATGTGCATATCGTTTTAAGGTAGGTGCATTAGGTACAAATTTAATTTAATTCCATCTCTAAGGAGGCCCTTAATTCAACCGATCTATCATTAATAAATCCAAACCATCATATTATAATCACAATCCTTTTAAGATAATGAAATACAAACAGATTTAAACTATGTATTGTACTATTTATTTTTATGATTGTTATTTTATTTTTGTGAGTATTTATGTATCTCATTAATAAATCCAAACCATCCTATTATAATCACAATCTTTATAAGATAATGGAATACAAACAGATTTAAAATTGTATTGTACTATTGATCTTTTCTGATTGTTATTTTATTTTTGTGTGTATTTATGTATTTGATTTCCAAATTGCTTTTAAGCAATTTTTAAAAAAGACTAGTTATATGGCTACGAAATAATTTTGGATGGTGATTTGGACAGAAAAAATTACCCATAGTTTTACTTGCTATAGACAGAGCTGGGCCCACATTTTGGATGTCCTAACCGAGTTTGAGCCATTATTTATATTGTCAAAAATAATTATTTTCTGTAATAGCAAAAAAAAGAATATCAACAAAATATTTTAACATATTTTTATTTTAAAAAAAAATGATACCGGATTTCATTCATCACATTATTATATTTTTTTCTTAAAAATTATCAAACACGCTATGGACTATAAAATTAATCTTATGATGATGTACTAAAAATATTTAGTAATGAAAATGATATGCAATAGCATTTATATTTTTCATATAAAAATTGATAATTAAATATTTATAATATCTTTTGTATAATAATAATAATAATAATAAAAGGTACAAAGAAATCATACAAACTCTATAAAATTACCAAAAAAAAAACTAGTCAGGTCTTGAACTCACGAGTCACGACTTATGGAACCGTAATTAAATTCTTCATCAATTATTCTACATTATATTTATAATTTAAATTTAATATATCAACTAAATTTAAAATTGACGCTCCCAATAAAAAAAAAGGGCTTGCTGGTTTGCCGACGGGCCAGCTTTAGCTACAGCAAATTTTATTTTAAAATTGACTTATTAGCCTCTATTGACTGATAGTATGTAATTTGGAAATAAGTATTACGAATCAAATGATTTATTTGCCTCTGTTTAAATAAAATTTAGTAACAACACGAAGATAATTCAAAATGAAGTACTAATATGGACAAATATAAATTGAGTTGGTAAAACTTGACAGATTAATCTAATTTGTATAAATTAAAAATTTATTAAAAAAATGGGGACAAACAAAAAAATCCACATTTGAACGACATGAATATGTACTCTCATGTGCGCGTCACCAATAATAAAACAACAAGTGAGATTTGACATATTTTAATTTTGACCAAATTTTTGCATTCTGGCGTATTAAAAAAAAGCACATCGTCTCTCATGAAAGTTTTATATATTATTTAAATATATAATATATATTTATGTGTTATAATTTTTTGTTATATTTTATTATCTTTAAAATGCATGGTATATTTTTTAAATATAATACATCTTATACCGTGTTTACATATATAATATATATTTGTTTTTTAGAGGTATCATGTATGATATATATATATATATATTTTAAATACGCATACATGTTATATCTTTATATATGTAGACATAAAATTAATCAAATGTAATTTTATAAGATGTGGAAATGCACAAATTTATTAGTCATCAAATGTACAATACATGAAAACGGGTAAGACGACTAGTCCTCAAATATGAGTAAAATTGGATGCGCAAAAGTATGTCAATATAAGAATTTAAATCTTGAGATATATATCTAGGAAAAAAACATTTGTGCATGCCACTTCATAATACTGTTCATGTTAGATTCTACATTGTAAAAATTAAAGCCCGTAATCGTTAAATGTGACCAGAATTAAAACACATGACGGCATTTGAAAATCTTGAAAAATCAAGGAGAACTCAAATCCGACTTCAAAAAGACTCAAAACTCGATTGAATAATAAACACAAACATGAGCCGATTCATGATTATTTTATAAGAGGGACCGAACTTCAAGAATTTCTAATTTTATAGGGGAGAAGTGAGGGCTAACTTATTTTTTTTATTCTCAAAATCTTTTGAGGATTTCAAACTTGAGACCAATCAACATCTAAATACAAGTTTATTATATACGTACCTTTAAACTTCCAAGTTTATTATATATAATAATAATAATTACATAAATGTTTTAACTTATAAAATATTGGTAAAATAACATAGTTTTTATGCATAATTTTTTTGAAATTCTTTAAGAAATTTTATGGGAAATACAAGTTTTTTTGCACAATCAACAATTTCATGTATGCATGTCATTATAAAAAATTCGTGCGTATCTTGAAACCAAAATTTGTAAAGATGAACAATTTTTTTTTACACAGTTCCTTCTCTAAATTTCAAATATACCATGAAACAATCTTGTCATTATAAATCTAAAAAATCATGTGTATATAATAGACTACTGGTCCATTTTATTAAATTATTTAATGTAATATTTTGTTTGGTTCTTTTTTTTATTATATTCTAAAAACTCAACAATCCTTTAATAAAAGAACTTTATAGCGTCCTTAAAGAGTTCAGAGCAATAAGAACAAAAATAAACTTGATAGTGTCCTTAAAGAGGGAGAAAGAGTTCAAAAGTATGCTTCATTCAAAATGTGCAAAACTTAAAAGTAAGAGAAATTTTCAGAAAAACCCCTGTATTTATGATTATTGATTCCAATTTGAGATAAATAATCAATGGCGACACCAAGCCCTATTGCCTCTTCTATTGCTGGAAGCGGAGTCCCTGCTTCAAATATGAAGGGCAATTTAGTCATTTTCATAATTTAGTATTTAAAGTATGGGGAAAAAATGGTGATGGAATCTTCTTGAAGGGGGTTCGGCATAACTGGAATATTCTCGAAGCATTCGGCTAATTATTTCGACCACAAATAATCAGAAACAAAATTATAGTTTTGGTTAAAATTAAAATATAATAATTAGGGTTTGAAGAAAATTACAATAAAATTAAGGTTTGAGGAATATTAGGGTTTCGATCGGTTTATTCGTATACCTAGAAAACGAGGTCAAGAGGTCAAATTTGTCGTATAAGAATCCAACTCCATGGGCCCACACATCTGTTATTATTATTAATGATTATAATTAATAATTAGAGACTTAATAATTATTAGAAAATATAGACTTTTTTTAAGGTTTCTCTATTATCGAATATTACCTTGTAAGAGAGTGGAAGCAAGGAGGAAATAAAAATAAAAAATAAAAAAATCATAAATAAATAAGAAATAATGAAAAAGTTATGTACCGAGAATGTCGGAGACGTGTTGAATCGCCATGAATTTAGTCTTGTCGGATAACATTTTTTTGTGTTGGTCCAAAATTCAAATCGGGTATTTCTTTCTTAGATAACCCTACATATTTCAAAATCTTGCCTTTTTTTATCGACTATGGTGCTCAGTTATGGTCATAATTATCTGAAAATAAAATGAATTTAATCTTGTCATATAATATTTTTTGTGTTGGTCCAAATCGGGTATTTCTTTCTTAGATAACCCTACATATTTCAAAATCGCGCCAGTTTTTTGTTCAATCATGGTGAAAATCGCGCCCTATTTCAAAATCGGGTATTTCTTTCTTAGCTACAGTCATAATTATCTGAAAATAAAATGAATGGGAACACCATTTGTAAAAAAAATGAGGGCTAAAATGAAATGTACCTCGTTGGGCATTTATGAAGATTTTTTGGCGTTCTTTGTAAATACGATTTATCAATTTCGAGGGGTGTTTATGACCTTTGTCACTTTGCTTCTTGCCCTCATATGAATATGTTGCTTTGACACTATTATCTGTACAAGTTGGAAATTCAAAACAAATTTATAAATTGAGATTAAATTGGGTTGAAATGAGGCATAAATTGAATGATTAAGTGTTAAATTGATCTTATTTTTATCTTTTGAAGTGAAATTTGCAGAAAATCCCATGTATTTATGTATACCTCGTATTTACGAAATTATCTTTGGTCTCGGTGAAGCCTTTCCTGAGAATCACATATGTGAATGTAGTGGTTGTTATGATCTTCTCTTTCTCGAACCGTCTCTTCAGGTGGGACCCACTTTGTGATCTCTGGTTGGCTGGCTGGCCAGCTTTATCTTCACACATGTATAATTCAGGCAGTACGTAAAATTTTATCATGTTTGCAAATCAGACCCTGATTTTGATATTAATTTTTTTTTTAGATGAAAATTTTTTTAAACTCAATTTTGATATTAATTACCACAAGTAGAGTAGAAATCGGTTGCCAAATTTGTGATGCTTCCAAAGTGTCGTAATTCTGTCAACAAAATAAACTCAATTTATTAAAATTCAAGCAAACAAAAATATCGACTAAACCCCAATTGAAACAAGATAAAGATTAGTTATTTTGAGTAAATAAACAAAATAAATAATTGGGCATAAAAAACAATAATTAGGTACCTTAAATAGTGTACATCACGATGAACATTCCAATCGTACAATTTGTAGTAATCATCTAATGCATTGATTACTGTAGTGAACTTCTGAGAGGTCGCGGCATTATCTAAATATACTGATTTGACACCATTAATAATCTCCTAAAAAGTTTCACACAAAAGAAAAACTTAAATTTCAGAAAAGATAGGGACTGAATTCATCTCAAAACGAAATGAATTGAGCTCTTTACTTTTGTCGACAAAGCTTAACAATATCCCAAGATCCGATGTTTCCTTGGACGGAATAGCAACAGAAGAAATCTTCCCAACATGCATGGCGGATCTTGCTTATTCAGTAGAAACGACGAAAGAACTAAGAGTTTTTACGCGAGGAGAGAAGCTTCGTGATGGATTGAGTAGAGGTAGTGTATGTGGAATGGCAAAGCGAACAAATCATTTGCTGCATTCAAAGAGGGTAAAAGGCTAATTTTCAAAGATACATTTTACAAGCGATCGCTTGTACAATTGGTTTGACACTTGTGTGTGTGGTAGAAACCACCCGAGTTCAAAACCCGTCAAAAAAAAAAGATACGGGAGTACATATTAATAACCCCCTCTTGGTTCAACCAGGTCTTCTCGAACGTTCTAAATTGGAACGTTGGAAATCTAAATGATGAAAATTCGAACGTTGGAAATTGGTCCGTTGGAAATCCGAACGTTGGATCGGCCGCCTTAAACTCTATATATTCTCCCCCTTCCATCTCCAGGCCCGCTATTCTCTCAATTCAACCTCTTCACAAATCTCTGATTATTCCACTTCGTGCTTCTCTTTTCGTGAGGATTCTCAGTTCAATATGGATAGATACTCAAATCATCTCAATTGCTCTCAATCTCCACAGACCCTCTAACAAGAAAGGTCAAGGGAGAACCCCTAATCCTCAATCAGGATCGGGTTAAAGAAGGTCTAAACAGAGCAGAGAAGATTCTAGCTATTTCGTAAATCTCTCGCTATTTTACTTGCGCTTCGTTACAAGGAAGGGGAGATGCTACCGGGTTCAGCCACTCATCCTCAATCAGGTTCAGGTGATGCTCCTTTGTCTTTCGTCCTTCCTCTTTGCTCATTGTCATTGTTATCCCTTTTTTTAACTGTGTAAAAACTTTGAAAAAGTCCATGAATTATCAAAATTACAAAAGAGCCCCTGAATGTTTTTTAAGTCCGTAAACAGGAAAACAAACTATTATCTCTACTGATTTTTTCAGTGCTAAAAAAACACAACCTAATGTATTTTCTACAATTTGTTGGTTCTTTAAGTCCATGAATTATTGCATGTAAATTATCCTTTCATTAATGGAAGTAGTATATTGAAGTTTTACAATTTTAATTTTTGGTTTTTTTTTTTTAATTTGATTTTGTTTCGTTTTTGTTGGTTGAAAGGGGTAAAATTTTTGTATTGATTATGTGGTGATCAAAATTTCTGCATCATATGTGATGATCAAAATTTACATGCACTACCAAATCATTGTACTGAAAAAGATTAATTTATTGCACATTTCTGCAGGTACTGGTTTGTAATTTATCTTGGACTCCATGCAAAGATCCAACATATCATTGTACGGAAGAAAGATCAACAAGATTTTGTGCTGATGAATAACAAACCGAGAAGAGCAGACCAAATATATGCCCATTTGAATTTACATGTTAATGTTGTATTTGTCTGTATGTGTGTGTGTGTGTGTGTGTGTGTGTGCATGATCCGTAAATGTGTGTGTGTGTGTGTGTTTTATGTTTATTTGTAGGTACACGCGAGGAGCTAGGGCTGGGTCCAGCCCAAAAAGGTCCCGGGCCAGCAGGTGGGTCCGACCCAAAAAGGGGCCCGGGCCAGCGAGGGAGGTCCGGCCCAAAAAATGGTCCAGGGCCACGGGGGTGGGTCCGGCCCAAAAGGGGTCGGGATTGCGGGGAGGGTGGGTCCGGACCAAAAAGGGGCCCGGACCCACGGGAGGGGTCCGGTCCAAAAAAAAGCCCGGGCTCACGAGGAGGGTCCGGCCCAAAAAAGGACCCGGGCCCATGGGGAGGGTCCGGCCCAAAAAAAGGGCCGGTCCCGTGGGGGGGGGGATCCGGACCCTCCCCTCGGGGGTGGGGGGTCGGGGGGACCCGGACCCTCCCCTCGAGGGGGGGGGGGGGGGGGGGGGGGGGTCGCGGCCCACATGACGTGTTGGGATATTTTATTTGGAAATAATATCATATATTTTTGGATATACAAAAACAAATATATTTCAAATCAAAATAAAAGTAATGCAAGAAATAAATATAATCAATATTTACTTAACATGAAGTTATTTTGGTATTGCAAAATTTTAGTACATCTTATGTCAAAAATATATAGTATATACAAAATAAAAATATTAAATATTAAATATAAAATATAAACATTATATTAATAAAATAAAATAATAACATTATATATATAATAGACGTATCATATCGTATGTTTTTTTAGAAAATTATCGTATCGTCATATTCGTATTGTGTCGGATGAAATATCGGTATATGTGTCTGTGTAACATAGTTATTGATATTTATTGTACTAAAAAGAGAAGAAGAAAACGTTGTAGGCAAATAATGTTGTTAAACTTTTGCATTGTCACATTCATGTTTGGGGCATATCATGCAAAATATGATTCGACCCCGAAAAATGACACGGTCCGCCTGAACCCGAACGACTCGAAAACTAAATTTTCGGAAACCAATATCCGAAACGACCCGAAAACTGAAAAGACCTGAAACCAAACGATGACCTGACGACTCGCAAACCGAAATGACCCGAACTAGGAAATAACCCGATCCGAGCCCGTCCCTCCTCCATGTACAATATATAATTGTTGAATTTTGTGATTTTTTTTAAATAAATAAAGATGGAACAATGAGTATTGACTGGGTAGCACATAGTTAAATGTGATTTTTTTCTCATTGAAGTTCAGAATATTATAATGAATGATAAAACCATAAAAGGTTACTTATATTTATTGCAAATACCTACAAAGATATATATATGTAATTTGGATATTATAGAAACTACATATTATGAAGATACATTGACTAAATATACGTTGTATTCACACTTTAATTGTTGTGCTGACGTAACTATTTTTTAACTAGTAAAGAAAAAGAGAGAAACAAATTTTGTTCGGTCACTTTTTTAGTTGCTTTGTCGCAAAATCATGTATTTATTGTAAAATAAGTGGTTTTATGTGAACATTACGGGGTATTGCAAAATTTGGGGGTTCATTGCAGAAATTAGTGGCTTTTGTTGTAAAATGATAAAGTTTTGATGCAATTTCGCAGTAAGCATTCTTTGCAAATACAGAGGACGAGTGTAAATTTTAGTAGCTTGATTGCAAAATCAAAAAGTTCTATTACAAACTTATTTGAATTTGTTGAAAAGTTATATGTTTTGGTGATTATTAAATTAGGATTCACACTTCAATAGTTAGGATCTTGTGATGGCTTAATAGTAATTTAGGATTAATGTAGAAATGGTTGGCTTATATATATATTATTTTCTTTGGTATAGTCTTTTGCAGCTATTATTTGTATTTCGGAGAAATCAAATAAAATAGTAGGAATTTTAGGCAAGTCATATAGTGTTTTCAACATTTTATTTCTCTATATTTTTTTGTGTACCATTTTACGTTTTTTTATATTTGCTTAATTTGAATTTATCTACATTATGTCCTCGCATTTTTCTTTTTCTTTTGTAGTTGTCTTATTTTTCTCATTATTTTGTCCAATTTGTTTTTCAAGAGTTATATCAATTTCTGGTTACTATAATTTTGTGTATATATTTGGTTTTGTAATTTTTCAGGTATTAAAGTGGAAAAGAAGTTGGGTAAATTGATATGTTATAGATTAATATTGATTTTGTTTTTTAGTTGCTGGGATTTTGTAAAATTATTTAGTAGAGAAATTACTGGGAAATTATTGATTGGAGAAATTATATTTACAGGAAAATATAGTTTTAAGGAAGGATCATTTTGTAAAATAAAAAAAAATTAAAAAAATAATTTTTGAATTAAACTATATCATGTTATTAATTTTATGTTTTAATGATATTAATTATACAATACATTAATAAGTAATTTTACTAATAATGGTCAACACGTGCAAAGCACGTGCCCAAATATTAGTTCCAAAAAACATTATACGTGCGCCGTTAATTACATTAAAAAAAGATATAATTACTAATATATATACATTTCAGCCTTTTAGGCCCATCAATATATCCGGGAATTGAGTTCCCGGATTTGATAATACGAAGAATTAAGATTTCATGCATTTTGCGTAGCAATATAAAAGTTAAATAGTGTTAACTTAGGAAAATAGAAACGGAGAGATCTTTTTGGTAGATCTCTTTGATTTCTTCTCAAGATTTTCTCGTAAAATAGTAATTGTGAAATCGTTAAAAGTTCCGTCTCTTTTTCGTGGATTAAATCGCAATCGACATTTGGGTTTTGCAGAAAGTTCGTTGAATCTTTAATTTTCCACCATGTTTAGCACCAGCAAGCTCAAGTCGGTCGATTTCTACAGGTCAGATTCGTGTTTTTTTAGTTCGAAGTCAATTTTGTTTATGGGTTCTTGATTTGATTTGATATATGTGTTCATTGATGTGGCAATTGATTGGATTTTTCAAATTAGATTTAAGTTTCAAATGAATCTAACTTATTACTTGTAAAGACGTAAATTTGATATTTATACATAATCAGTGGGCAGTACCGTGAATAAGATTTGATTTGAAAATTAAATCGGTAATGGGAATTTGAGTCGCTGCGAATTCATAAGTTGAATTTTTCTTTTTCAGATTCAAATTTGCAAATTTTTTTGTCAACTTGTTAAAAGAATAAACTTTTTAGATGCAATTTCCTTGCAATTTCATTGCATTTCATATCATTTCCTTAAATTTCAATACTTTCTTCTTTTCAGGAAAATCCCCCGAGACTTAACAGAAGCCTCACTCTCTGGAGCTGGTTTATCTATCATCGCTGCTTTCTGTATAATGTTCTTGTTCGGAATGGTCTCTCTCTCCAAACTCTCTCTTTCTAAACTATCCTTTACTCACACCATTTCTTCACCAAAGATTAACGCAATTGAAAATCAAATTAACAGGAATTTAACGATTATTTAACAATAAGCACAACTACATCCGTAGTCGTCGATAGGAGCTCAGACAGCGAGTTCTTACGCATTGATTTTAACTTAAGGTAATTAATTTAATTCTTTATTCCCCAATTTCCAATATTTTAGCTTTCTCCATTAATAATTCATCAAATTTTGCAGTTTCCCAGCTCTATCCTGTGAATTCGCCTCTGTCGATGTCAGCGATGTCTTAGGCACAGTAAATTTCTAATCTCTCTCTCTCTCCTAAATTCAAATTTTTACTAACATTATGAAAAATTTAATGAAATGCAGAATAGACTAAACATAACAAAAACAGTGCGAAAATTCTCGATCGATAGAAACTTTGTGGTGACTGGATCTGAATACCACTCTGGCCAAATCCCTAATATTAACAAAATTGGCGACTTCTCTGAAGAAGAGCTTCCAGAAGGTTCCGTGGCTTTGAGTACTGCCAGTTTCGACACGTACACTCACCAGTAAGTTTCACTTCTATTTTCTACTTCAATTTACCAAAATAAGAAAAGTTAATTATTGTTTTCTATTTTTTTTGTAGATACCCAATTTTGGTTGTGAATTTTTACGCACCTTGGTGTTACTGGAGCAATAGACTGGTATAATATATATAAATAATGTTTTATATATGTAAATTATTTATGTTATTTGAATTTTGCATGTTTGATTTATTAGAAACCGTCATGGGAGAAAGCTGCGAAAATAATTAAGGAGAGGTAAATAACAAATATAAAGTTGATTGTAATGATTTTTGTAATGATTTATTAGAAATCATCTTTTCATGATTTTTGAAATCGTCTTTTCATGTTTGATTGATAGAAATCATCTTTTCATGTTTGATTTATTAGAAATCATCTTTTCATGATTTTTGTAATGATTTTAATTTGATTTTTTTTATTTAGGTACGATCCTGAAGCGGATGGAAGAATTCTACTCGGCAAAGTTGATTGTACCATTCATGGAGATTTATGCAGGAGGTACATTTAATAATAATAATAATATAAAGTTTATTTATTAAATTATAAAATTATTTCGAAATGTAGGAATCATATACAAGGTTACCCATCTATCCGTATTTTTCGCAAAGGAAGCGATATCAAGTAAGTAAAAAAAATATTTTAATTGTTAAATTAATCAAAATGGGATTTTAATTTTGAATATACCGTTTATTGCAGAGACAATCACGGTCATCATGATCATGACTCTTATTATGGAGAACGTGACACTGACAGCTTAGTTGCGGTACGAATTTCCCATATTTTTATTATCTTATAAAAACAAAATTCAAATATTATTATTATTTATTATTTTTGGTAAAATAGGCAATGGAGACACTAGTCGCGCCAGTAAAAAAGGAGGAAAGTACACTGGCACTAGAAGACAAATCAAACAAAACTGCAGATCCATCCAAGCGTCCCGCACCCTTAACAGGCGGTTGCAGAATCGAGGGCTTTGTCAGGGTCAAAAAGGTAACTTCCATTAATTCAAGGTCTTCTTTACAAGTTTCCTTAAAATTACATTTTATTTGATTCAGGTGCCCGGGAATCTAGTAATATCGGCACGATCAGAGTCGCACTCGTTCGATCCGAAGCAGATAAACGTCTCCCATTTCATCTCCCAATTCTCCTTCGGCAAAAAGCTGTCCCCAGGAATGTACACGGAGCTCAAGAGACTGACTCCCTACACCGGCGACGGCCACGACAGGCTGGCCGGCAAGTCTTACATCACCCATCCCGGCGAAGTCAATGCTGATGTCACCGTAAGAAATTAAATAATATACTTTTAATTTTTTTTTAAATTTTTACGTGAATTTGATTTTTTGGGGGAGTGTAGATAGAGCATTACTTGCAATTGGTGAAGACGGAAGTGGTTTCTAGAAGGTATTCGAGAGAGAAAAAAATAGTGGAGGAATATGAATACACTGCTCATAGTAGTTTAGTGCACAGTACTCATATACCCGTCGTGAAATTCCATTTCGAGCCCTCTGCTATGCAGGTATTACGAATATATCCTTTTTGTGTTTTCTTTATGTACGTATTTATGTTTTTTTTGGTTTATTTTCAGGTGTTGGTTGCGGAGGTGCCCAAATCATTTTCGCATTTTCTCACAAATGTTTGTGCTATTATTGGAGGCATTTTTACGGTAAACACCCTCGAATTTTTGTATATTTATTTTTTTAAGTTTTGTTATTTATATAATTTTGAAATATTTAGGTGGCGGGGATAATGGACTCGATTTTGCATAATACTATTCGTATGATAAAGAAGGTTGAATTGGGGAAGAATTATTGAGTAGAAAGAGAGTATTTTAATTTAATTTATTTTTGCTCTTGAGAACAGCTAGGTTTATTTTTTTATTATCTTATATATATTATGAGTATTTAGAGTCCAGGCATAAATTAATTCACTATTATGAGATGTTTTATCTCACAAGTAACTTAATTTGTTTACTTTTTTTTGAGGATTTAGAAGTTTGATACTCTGAAAATGGATTTGTGGTTATTAGTTCAGTAAGGAGGTTTCAAATGATTTCTTATTGTCTTTTTCTTAAAAATCACCACGAATATTAGATGCAAATAGATTTAAACTTTGTACATATATGACCTAAGAAGGCAAATTACAATCACAAACGGCACAAACTCTTTGCAAATTTGGCCGCCTCCAAAAAATGGAGATTTACGTAGCCAAATAAAATTATGCTTCCAAATGGAAAAGTATCATCTATGCACACGGATCATATCTTTATATTTGTTTCTACATTTTTATTGCTAAACTAAAAGTGGTACATATTTTTTGTTGTTGAAATAATCTAAAAGTGGTATTCTTAGACCATTGGTTTGGGTGGAGGAAATAAAAAAAAAGAAAAAAAAAACTCATGTTACCATTTAAATGCTTAAATATAGTCATTTAATTATTTCCCTATAAGTAAATTCATTGTTTTAGTCTATCTAAATGTCAAATTGAAAAGCTTCAAAGGAAAATTTTCAATGCACTAACACTTTAGAATCTTAGATTCATTGTTTTAGTCATATATTAAATAGATTCATTGTTTTGGTCTACATTAAGTAGATTCATTGTTTTAGTATTCTAAATGACACATTCAAATGCTTAAAATGAAAAAATTCAATGCACTAACATTTTAGATTCATTGTTTTAGTCTTATATTTTAGATTCATTGTTTTAGTCTTATATTAAGTAGATTCATTGTTTTATTCCAAATTGAATTTTTTTGACCAAAATACCTCTTGATAATAAAAAAAACCCAACATCTAAACTTCGCAATTACAAACACACCCACAATAAATTTCATCTTCTGCAAAATATTACATAACAAATTAATATCACACCAAATCAAGCATTAGAGATAAACAGAGCCGTTTAAGTATCATTTAAAAGAGTAAACATAAAAATTGAGAGCAAAAATATTGCAGCAAGATAAAATGACCGTTCTGCCCTCAAATTAACAAATCGTGAAAAAATGGCAACGATATAGAAAAACGCAAACAATATTAGCGGTCCTTCAATATATTAAAAATTAAACTCTCACGCCTATCTATTCCATGATTTTGATTTTACACTATTTAATTATTTATTCAATAGATAGAAAAATCATCCGAGTAAATTACTCACTAAAAATTCCACTTATAATCGAAGTTATAATCTTTATTCATTCTAATTTAAACCATAAACCATAAACCAACTAATTTATTTTCTCCACTACCTCCAAAACAAAAATTATTCCGCACCAACATCCAAAACATAAAAACCCTAATTAATATAATTAAATTATCAAGCAAACCAAATCAATTATGAATCACTGACCTTTGGGGCTTGATCGAAACATTCTTATCAGGTGCACCGAATAATTGTTTCCTCAATGTATCGTGGAGCCTCCCATAAAGCTCCTTCTTCAACTCGCCAAAGGCCGCATCGAGCCTATTGATACACTCAGTAGAATTTTTGTTGTACATGAACAAACCATTATAGAGCTCGAAACTATCGGAGCAAGTGTTCTCCACGAGCTTGAGCAACGTCTCGTACCCTTTTGTATCGATACTCGTCGCTTTCAACTCTAGCTTCGATAACAATCTCCCAACTGTGTGAGTCAAGAACTGGATCTCTGCGGCGATTTCGTCGTGTTCTTGACAACTCATTTCGACCATTCTACAACCTTCTCGCTTGAAGATATCGAGAAAAGCTTCTGATCTTTCGATTCGATCGTCTGTTTCGCTAATTCGAACCTTTTCGTACACGAATGGAAGGCCTGTCCAGCCATCTTTCCCCGATTCGGGACCGAACATGGGGTGAGTACACAAAACATCGAAATCTTGAGGCAAGAAATCCAAAAAGAGGGATCTTGGGAACTCTTTCACTGAGAGAACGTCTACGAATAAAGTGCTTCTACGCAGTCTCTGAATTGGCAACGATCGAAGGACCTTTTCGGCGGACAGAATCGAAGTGCAGAGGACAACGACGTCAGGGTGAGCTTCGCATAAATCATGAGGGTCTTTGATGAAAGAGGCGCCCAAAGCAGAGGCTTCGTAACAATAATCGGTGCGTGAGTGGGCGAGCAGTGTGTGCCCTTGTTTGGAGAAGGATTTGGCGAGGAACTGGCCGAAGTTTCCAAAGCCAACGATGGCTATCTTGAGCTTCGGAAGCGAAGGCTGAGATTGGGTGTTGGAGTGGGAGAAAGAGAGGCGGGATTCAAGGTCGAATGGTTGAGCTGCGTCAATGGCGCGGATGGGTGGAAGCCGCCGCCGGCGGAAGGAAAGGCGCGGTGACGGAAGAGAGGGAGTGGAGACTAGAAAAGACTGCATTTTTTAGGGCCTGTTCGGGCATGGAGTTTACAATCATGGATTGGCTAGGATATTTAGGGCGTGTTTGCTAGGTCAGTTTTGTGTAGCAGCAGGAAACTCATAGTTGCAGGAAATCGATATATGAATATCAGGAAACCATGGTAGCAGGAAAATGCAAAAACTGTGAGTGTAGGATGTTTAAATGGTGTTTGATGAAAACCTAGGATTGTTGTTGTTGTTGTTGTTGTTGTTAAATTATGTATATTATTATTATTTTGTAAATATTTTTTTAATTATGTATTTTTTTTTATAATTACAATTTTCATTATGTATTATTATTATTATTATTATTATTATTATTATTATTATTATTATCTAAATACAATTTTCATTATGTATTATTATTTTATTCTTATTAAGTATAGGATGTTTGAGAGGTGTTTGATGAAAATCATAGGATTAAATATAACAAATGAATAAAATATTATAGAATTATATTATTTTATATGAAATTCAATAACTATCATACTTAATTTTTAATCATATCAAAATATTATAATTATGTCACATAAATAAATCATGTTATTAATTTAAGATTAGTTTTCTTAATAATGCAAATGAAAGAAAATTAATTTTAGAGAATATTTTTTTTTTAATATTAATTATTTTTAGAGAATTATTTTTTAATACAACTAATTTTTAGAGAATAGTGTATCCGGTATCCGATATCTGATAAAATTATGACATAACATAATTGATTCATTAATACATGTAGTACATAAAAAATATTAATTCATTATAATAGAATACTCTAAACTTATATTATTTCTTACGAAATTCTGTAACTACCAAATTTAATTCTCAATCATATTAATTCGTTATAATCATGTGACATAAATAAATCCTACCAATAATTTACAATTCTTATGAAAAGTTGCTTGTAAATTTTAGAAAATATTATTTTTAATACCGTTAATTTTTTGGAGAATATTTTTAATACACGTAGTACATAAATATTTTTTTAATTCTTAAGAAATTAGTCAACAGTACATTATCAAGTTACTAATTAATATTTTTTACAATGACTTGCATAAATAAATTAAAGATATATTGGTAAATAAATAAAATAAATATATATTAGTAAAAGATGTATACACAAAAATATTATTTAATTAAAAAAATATCATCTAGATTAAACATATATTCAACATCTGTTAATTTTACTCTCATATCCTTGAAAAAATCTAGTCTGAGGTAAGTTTTGAAATGCCTAGAAAATGTACACTCTGACTTGACTTTCCTAGGATTGGGCAAACAAAACTTCCACTTCCATGTGAGCACCGAACACTAATATTTTCATTCCATGGAATACTAAATATCCTAGCCAATCCATGATTGTAAACTCCATGCCCGAACAGGCCCTTAGTATTCCATGGAATGAAAATATTAGTGTTCGGTGCTCACATGGAAGTGGAAGTTTTGTTTGCCCAATCCTAGGAAAGTCAAGTCAGAGTGTACATTTTCTAGGCATTTCAAAACTTACCTCAGACTAGATTTTTTCAAGGATATGAGAGTAAAATTAACAGATGTTGAATATATGTTTAATCTAGATGATATTTTTTTAATTAAATAATATTTTTGTGTATACATCTTTTACTAATATATATTTATTTTATTTATTTACCAATATATCTTTAATTTATTTATGCAAGTCATTGTAAAAAATATTAATTAGTAACTTGATAATGTACTGTTGACTAATTTCTTAAGAATTAAAAAAATATTTATGTACTACGTGTATTAAAAATATTCTCCAAAAAATTAACGGTATTAAAAATAATATTTTCTAAAATTTACAAGCAACTTTTCATAAGAATTGTAAATTATTGGTAGGATTTATTTATGTCACATGATTATAACGAATTAATATGATTGAGAATTAAATTTGGTAGTTACAGAATTTCGTAAGAAATAATATAAGTTTAGAGTATTCTATTATAATGAATTAATATTTTTTATGTACTACATGTATTAATGAATCAATTATGTTATGTCATAATTTTATCAGATATCGGATACCGGATACACTATTCTCTAAAAATTAGTTGTATTAAAAAATAATTCTCTAAAAATAATTAATATTAAAAAAAAAATATTCTCTAAAATTAATTTTCTTTCATTTGCATTATTAAGAAAACTAATCTTAAATTAATAACATGATTTATTTATGTGACATAATTATAATATTTTGATATGATTAAAAATTAAGTATGATAGTTATTGAATTTCATATAAAATAATATAATTCTATAATATTTTATTCATTTGTTATATTTAATCCTATGATTTTCATCAAACACCTCTCAAACATCCTATACTTAATAAGAATAAAATAATAATACATAATGAAAATTGTATTTAGATAATAATAATAATAATAATAATAATAATAATAATAATAATAATAATAATAATAATAATAATAATAATGAAAATTGTAATTATAAAAAAAAATACATAATTAAAAAAATATTTACAAAATAATAATAATATACATAATTTAACAACAACAACAACAACAACAACAACAACAACAATCCTAGGTTTTCATCAAACACCATTTAAACATCCTACACTCACAGTTTTTGCATTTTCCTGCTACCATGGTTTCCTGATATTCATATATCGGTTTCCTGCAACTATGAGTTTCCTGCTGCTACACAAAACTGACCTAGCAAACACGCCCTTAGCACCTTCTCGTGAATTGGTGGGTTTTGAGTGGTTTTGAAGAAGAAAGAAGAAATTTCGCCCATTTAAAATACCGGATTAAGTACAATCCGGGATTATAAATCTTGTATTATAAGGAAATGAAGTTCAGGTTATAAAACCGGGAACTAAAATCTTTGATTAATTGGACATGAATGTTGGGTTGTACTGTTTTTTCTTTATTTATTTTGTCTTATATGTAATTTAAAACCCGTTCCGAATTATTTTTGAAATATTTTCAAAATTCAGATTATTTTTCGAATGTCCAATCTAATTTGGATCACATGCAGAAATATTCCTAAATATAATACTATTATTTGGTAAAACATTTCATATTTATAAATCATAATATATCCAAATCTACAAATTCAAATCTACCTATTGAGTAGATATGTGAATGAAATGATTTTGTACAATATTTTTTTACCGCTTAATAATTGAAGAAAGATGATAATTACATGACTATAAATTATTATTAACATACTGATTACTATTTCTAAGAATGTTAGACTGTTTCCTCTCTATTGGTAATTGATATAACCTTAGGATATAAACCACCTTCGAACATAAATCAATTATATTTCATGCAATTAATAAAAAAAATCTAATATTTTCTCTCAACAACAAAAATAACACATGATTATTTGCATTCTTATTCTTATACTTTAGTTCTTTATGTTATCTCCTTTATTTAATTTTTTGTCAAAACTCTAATATTTTTGAAATAAAAAAATCTTAATAAATTCTCAATCAAACATAAAAGTCCGGACTTATTAAATTGTTAATATGTTTTAATTTTTAATATATTTCTTTTCTTTTTAAAGAGGAATAGAGTTTTCTATTTTTTCCTTATGAAGTACATTAAATATTTATTTTTTGAGCGGATTATTAATATGCATTAATTATATTATTTAAAATGTTGTTGACTTGTTATTGATTTGGAATTAATTTTTTCCCAAAAAAGAATTGGATAGAAATTATTTATGTGTATATAATTATTATTTTATTTGTAAATAGGAAATGTGCAATAAAATTATAAATAATTTTGCAATTAATTTTAATATCTAGATGTTTTATTGTATAATATTAGACAAAATTACAAAATTATTTTCAATATTAAATGTGATGTTTTAATAATTTAAAATGATATAAGATTTTTTGACGTCTGGTCAGATGCGTTTTCCATACAGCCAATTATACATTGTGTTTTTATGTTACAATGCATATATGTCGTGGAAGTCGTAAATGACATGTCAATACCAAAGTACATTTATATTGAAAATAATTTTTCTATCTAATACAATGAATAGCGAGGTCTATTGTGGACCTGTATATGTCACGTCAATGAATTCAATTCTTTCACGTGACTAGGTCCATAAACGGCCCCACAATATAAAATAAATAAATTTTGCAATATCACTTTATTTTTTAATAATTGTAATAGATTTATTATATGAACAATGTGTAGCAATGTATACAATGTTTTGTAATTTTAATTATTAAATGAATATTAATTTCTGTGAGAATAATTTTGTGAAAGTCATTTCTGTGGCCATATATACAAAGATGCGAAAAGAAAATAAATGAAAATATGTAATGTAATATAACAATATATTAATAAATAGGTGAATAAGAATTAAGATGCTTAATTAAGTGTCAGAGTATTCAATATCTAGTATTTTTAATTTTTAATCATTATATATTTTTCAGATCTGTATCACGATGACTACAAATTTTTATACTTTTCATAGAAGAAAAAAAAATATAATTAATATTATAAATATTATTTTTATATTTAATTAAATATTTCAGTCATCCTCAAATGAATATATTGGATTGATATAAATTTAACAGGACGGTGGACATATAAACAATTCAATATTTTTTTAATTAAAAGTTATGTTCTTTTAAACATGTTTCGTGAGCAAAATTGTGAATTTTATTTCCAAATTTTTGACAAACTAACTAGGGACATGCTAGTAGTATAGGTCTCCGTTGATATTCATATTTGATTTTTTAAACAAGAAGAAAACCATCTATATGATCTTTTTCGTAAATAACAAATAATTAAAGAGAAATAGTATGTCGTAAATAACAAATAATTAAAGAGAAATAGTTAAAGTAATGGGCACGAAAACTAACTTTTGACAGCCGTTACATTAATCGGCACGAAAACTATCTTTTTTGGCAGCGTTACAGTAATAGGCACCAAAACTATCTTTTGGCAGCTGCTATTTTAATGGGCACGAAAAATATCTTTTGGCAGCGGCAGACCGTAAAAGAAACCAAAACGGTCTTTTGGCAGGGGCTGATAAATGGCACCAAAACGTTCTTTTGGTATCTGCTGGTAAATGGCACAAACAATATTTTTTTGGCATCGGTTTAAGTAAGGGGCACGAAATCTGACTTTTGACAGCGGTTACTTATATCGGCACGAAAAGTATCTTTTTTGGCAGCTGTTACCGTAATAGGCACCAAAACTATCTTTTGACAGTCGTTACCGTATTCGGCAGGAAAACTAACTTTTGGTAACGACAAAGTGTAAGGCACCAAAACTATCTTTTGGCAGCGGTTCCTTTCATTGGCACGATAACTAACTTTTTGGCAGCGGTTCCCTTTATAGGCACGATAAATAACTTTTGGCAGAGGTTACTTTTAGACACACGAAAACGTTCTTTTGGCAACAGCGCTCTGTAAAAGGCACCAAAACTAGCTTTTGGCAGAGGTTACAATTGACGGCACCAAAACTACCTGTTGGCAGCGCTTGTAAACGGCACCAAAACTATCTTTTGGAGGCTGTTATTGTATAGGACACCAAAACTATCTTTTTTGCAGCGGTTACTGGAATCGGCACCAAATTATCTTTGGCACTTGTTTCTGCAAGGCACCAAAACTATCTTTTTGCAGCTGTTACGGTAATGGGCACGAAAACTATCTTTTGGCAGCGGCAGACGGTAAAATGCACGAAAACGTTCTTTTGGCAGCGGCAGATAAATGACACGAAAACGGTCTTTTGGCAGCGGCTGATAAATGGCACCAAAACCATCTTTTGGCAGCTGTTAATGTAATGAGCACGAAAAATAACTTTTGACAGCCGTTACATTAATCAGCACTAAAACTGTTTTTTTGGCAGCAGTTACCATAATAGACACCAAAACTATCTTTTGGCAGCTGTTATTTTAGTGGGCAAATATCTTTTGGCAGCGGCAGACCGTAAAAGGCACAAAAACGATCTTTTGGCAGCGGCTGATAAATGGCACCAAAACGTTCTTTTGGTATCTGCTGGTAAACGGCACAAACAATATCTTGAAACTAATTTTTTTGGCAGCGGCTGATTATTAAGAGCACTAGAACTGTCTTTTGGCAGCGACCGACTATAAAAGGCACTAAAACTATCTTTTGGCGGCAGACTAAACTACATTAATACTCTATCTTTGGCAGTGACGGAAGTAAAACTATATCGTTTGGCAGCTATTTATCGTAAAGAGCACAAAATTACATCCTTTGACAGCTAAACATTATAAAATACACAAACTAATTTTTCCTCATAGCTATTTATCGACCTGAACTCATTTCGTACCAGCGGAAAAGAAAAGAATTAGTCAGACCATACATGTTAATCGAGCCTTTTGATCCTTCTATTACACCTGAGAAAAATTTATAGTAATAAAGCCTTTTGATCATTTCTTTCTCATGAGTTGCAAGAGAAAAGAACACATAGGAAATGAGACAAGCCGTCAGAGCAAGTAAAATCAGTGGATACATATAATTTTTCCTCATAGCCATGACATCGTGAATTTTTTTTGTATCAATACACAACACACGTCTTGCAAGAAAGAGTTCGTAATATTATAAGAAACCATAATATTTCATCATTATTTTTTCCCTTTACTGAACAAATTACAACACCATAATAGAACAAAATATGAAATTGCATCTTTTTCATTTGTTTTGCTATTTCAATCTCTGTTCATTGCCAAAAAAATAAAAAAAAAATAAAAGAAAATGACTTTCCTTCTATAATGTAATTGCAGTTTCTTGTTTTTTTTTTTTTTTTAACAATGACTTTCCTTCTATAATATGAAATTGCATCTTTTTCATTTATTTATTTATTTTTTGAAACAATGACTTTCCTTCTATAATGTAATTTCAGTTTCTTGTTTTTTTTTGTCTATATTTTCTCATTTTTTTAATTGCGGAGTGGTTATTTTATTTTGGATAAATATTGAATCTTTCTTGTTTCTGTGAATGCTTCTTTTTAAGATAATTCTAAATCACAAATCATGATTATTATAGATTTCTACTAATGTTTTAGTAAATGGTCACTTTTTTTTTATCTTTTTTGAATGTGTAATTTTTTTTTTCATTTTTATGGTGCAGTTAGAAATTTTAAATTTTTGTGGTGATATTTGAATATTTATGGAAGTGATACATACAAAAGAAGGGTGACAATTTTTCATAACTAAACATACATTATATCACGACACGTATTAATTAACTTGTTCTCAAGAAAATTCTATATTAATTTATAATTAATATTACAGTTGCGTGTTCTAAAAAGAATTCTATATTAGTTCACAAATATTGCATTATACTATTAGATACTAATATTATGTTTTATTTTATATTAAAGAAATTCAATATTATGTTAATATTATATTATATTAAAAATTATTATAGGTAATTTCTCAATAACAATATTTTCATAATTTTTTTAATTGGACTACGATGAATGTGAGAGGAAAAAAACGCATTATTTCAATTACTATTTTCATAGGGAGGATGAAATATATTGACTTGCCTGAAATCGGATTATTTGCATCCAAACGTAAAATAAAACCTCGTTCAAATATTTCGACTCTAATTTCCGATCTAAAAATCATCCATTATTAACAATCTTTCTCATACTTGGCAAACTTAATGTGAAATCTAAATATTATTTCTCTTTTAACCTGAAACAATTGAAAAAAAAAATAGAACAAAAAATGGCAAGTATTTGTTGAGATATTTTTTGTAGGGAAATTTTCAAAAAACCCCCTAACTTTTGTTGAAATTTTGAAAAACCCCCTATCTTTTTTGATATTCCAAAAAACCCCCCAAATCAAAGTTTCTTTTTCAAAAAACCCCCTATTGGGATTAAAGATAACATTTGAGGATGTTGAAAAAATTTTGGACAAAAATACCCCTTTCTATTTCTTCATTAATTTTACTAAAGTATTTTTTATTTCATATTTAATATACATAAATATTTTTAAATTATACTAATTAAAAAATAAAAGACTAAGCTATATTTATAAAAATAAATTATTTTATTTATATTAATGAAAACTAACATCCAACAATAAAAATAACGGCGGTATATTATGTATCTTGCGAAATCTTTGCAGAAAAATAATATTTTCATCAAGTATACAATATAAGTATATTGATAGTTTTGATTTTTTTTTACTGTTACTACTAATATATTTACGTCACTATATATTATGTGCATAATTTTTTTTAACGTTCATTACTTATTTAATTTTCTACCCAGATATTTTCATGCTTTCAAAAAAAGTATTTTTCTGTCAAAATATTTTCAAGACGTGTAATTTTTTTTATATTGTTGTTTTTTTGGTAAACTAACATCAAACAATATAACTTTCTTGGATATATTTTCAAGATATTAATCTTGATGCAAATTCAATGGTTAAAAAGTCTTAAGTACAATACCTCAAATACTCACTTGAGTAGTTTAGCTTCTCTCTTATTTTTAATTTAATGTTAGTTTTTCATGAAAAAATATATAATAAAGAAAATATTAAAATTATATAAATATTATATTTTAATTTTTTGTAATAAGTATATAATGAAAATATTTATATATTTAGAATTAATATAGAATATAAAATATAAAATAACATTTTTTAATTAGTATATTTAAAAAAGGGAAATTTAAAAAAAAACCCCTATCTTTTCTTGATATTTAAAAAAACCCCCTAACTTCTTTGAATCTCCAAAAAACTCCCTATTCCAAACTTCTCTTTGTAAAGACCCCCCTACCATTAACTTTGAGATTTTAAATTTTGTTAATTCCCATTTTACCCTTACATCTTTTTTCTTTAAACTAATTAAATACTAAGTGTTATATTTTCTTAATTATCAAATTATCTTCCAAGCAATTTATTTTTGGAAAAATTTCAAAAAACCCCCAAACTTTTTTCAATATTCGAAAAACCCCTCACTTTTGAGAAACTCCAAAAATCCTGTAAAAACAAACTTTTCTTTCAAAAAACCCCCTATAGGTGTTAAAGTTAACTCTTTTGAGGAGAAAATTTTATTTGGACCAAAATACCTTTCTAATTTTATAAAATACAATTTTTCTTAATAATGTTTAGTATTTTTTATTTTAAAATTAGCACTATTATGTTTGAATTTCAGAGCTATCACTTTCGCTAAATAGTCTGTCAATTTTTTTTACTTTCGTCAGACAGATTGGCGAAAGTGATTAAATACGATTTAATTTCATCCCATAACATGTGCACGTATCGGCAAAAAATCTAAATAGATGATCTAATGTATCATTCATATAAAAGTAAATTCATTTGTTATTATTTATACTTTTATTATTTGTTAGTCGTTAAATAAATTATAGGTCAAATGATGTATGATTTTGCAAATATATAAACTGATATATAATTATAGGACTTAATATATAATTAATTAATTATGAAATTTTTATGAATTTTTAAATTAAAAAAATACTAAAGATTATTAGCAAAAATGCATTTTATAAAACTAGAGGGGCATTTTGGTCCCAAAAAAAAAAATTAACACCTCAAGGGGGTTTTTTGAAAGAAAAATTTGCTTTTAGGGGGTTTTTTGGAGTTTCTCAAAAGTGAGGGGGTTTTTTAGAATATTGAAAAAAGTTAGGGGGTTTTTTAAAAATTTCCCTTTAAAAAAATACTTAGAAAGGGGTATTTTTGTCCAAAAAAAAGTTAACACCATGAAATGTTAATTCTAACCCCAATAGGGGGTTTTTTGAAAATAAAACTTTGATTTAGGGGGTTTTGGAATATCCAAAAATATAGGGAGTTTTTTAAAATTTCAGAAAAAGTTAGGGGGGTTTTTGAAAATTTCCCTTTTTTGTAGAACAAAATATAACATGTAAGAAATAAAAACAAATTAATTGCTAGTTTATTACCATCGAGAAAAACGTACTATCCTTATCTCAGAAAAGTCATCAGTAAGCAATTAAAGATAGCTTTGATTTCTCCCAATGACTCATTTGAATATGGACATTTTGTTTGCTAGTTTTATTATATTTTCTCAAAAATACCAACATGAAAATGTATTTTACTTAATTATTATTTTCTTTTTCCATTATAATAATAGTTTTCTTAAATAGATTAACCTTCACACATTTAGTATTTGATGTATTATGTGGATGCCAAGTAAAACACACTTTTCTCATGGGACAACATAATTGTGAAAGTGAAAAAGTTTGTTGGAAGACTCGTTAACATGATGGTATCACGAAATATGTGATTCTTATAAAAAATATATATTCATTTTTAAAAACATATACTAATACTAATTTTAAATAGATTTCAAACGAAAAGTTATTTGGTTACAATGTAAAAAACAAGAAATGTGAGAATTGAAAGCTCAGTTTCTAAGCAAACCAAAAAGTCAAATCTCGGCTTGCCAGATAGTTTGAGAATTGTTTGTGTTTTTAGTAAATCCGAGAACTGATTCCCAAGTTATAAGAGCGCAAATATCGGGTTTAAGAAAATTTCTCGTTTTCCGTAGGTAGAGGTGTTCAAATGGTTCGGTTTATATGTATACCGAACCGAACCGGTCGAATTCGGTTTAATTGGTTCGGTTTTTCGGTCTATTTGGTTCAGTTCGGTTAAAAAAATGTTATTGTTTGATTTATTTGGTTCGGTTCGGTTTTGAAATTTGAAAAACCGATTAAACCGAACCGACCGTATAACATTCTATTTTTATATCTCTTTAATATGTTAATATTTAAATATAAAAAAAATAATATGATAATCTTATAAATTAACATAATTATATTTTATAATATTAATTCATATCTTTTTGATAATTAAAATATAGAAAATTTTAGTAATTTTTTTTTTTTAAAATTATAATGCTTCTTATTCGGTTCAACCGAATAAACCGAATAACAATTTGATTTATTCGGTTCGGTTTTTAATCGATTCAAATGTTAAACGGTTCGGTTCGGTTTGAATTTTATTCGATTCGGTTTAAACTTATTCGGTTCGGTTTGAACCGAACCGACCGAATGAACATCCCTACCTGTAGGGATCTTATAATTTTATTGTTTATCAAAGTGTGAAAACTTCACATAACGGACCATAAAATAATAATTAAGAAATCAATATTAATTTCACATAAAGTTAATCAAACAATTTAATATTAATTGTGTTAGGAAATAACTTACAACAGGAAAAAAAAACTCGATCATAAAAAAATTATTATTTAAAATTGTTTCCCAAAACAATAAAATTATTCTTCTTCTTTTTAAAATCATAATATTATTGTTATGGGAGCACTGGTTGGGTTGTCAATGAGCTCTTAACTAAAAAGGCATGCTATTGCACAAATCCAAATGTTGCATTTAATAATTCAGTAAAAATTAAAAAAAGTATAAACAAAATGTTCAAGGAGCAATGATACTAAATTAGTAGTTAATTAGGAATAATTGTAAGTTAATTAATGGTTATAAATCAAGGAGTTGGTTATTTAGATTAGTGGATCTAATTGGTAGTTAGTATTTTAGTATAAATATGTAAATCAAGTAACCGAAAGATAATTAATCCTACCCGCCTCAATTAATAAAAAAAAAAGATAATTAATCCTCTTCTTAATCCAATTAGTCAATACAATCTCTGATACTGAATTTTTGTTTTCATGAATATAAAATGTCTTGGGGGGGGGGGGGGGGGGGGGGGGGTTACCAAAATTCCTAATTATTTATGAATTTCTTTAATTATTGTTGATTCAATTTCTTTTGCTGCAGTACATGCGTGATGAATCGTTGCTTGACGAGTTTTCGTTGAGTTTCAATCGTCTCAAGAATCTAAATTTCTTTTTGGATTTTCGGGATGCGGAAGGGACTGTTTTTATTCTTTCACTATTTCTTAGAGTTCCTTATCTACGGCCACTTAATATATATGTTAAAAGTCTTTTATCATCGTTTCATGTTTATTGATATGTGAATTTATAATAAAATTTTCCAAATTTCCAGGTGTGGTTATCACTCCAAAAGGTTCGGTTTATTTGGTTACCGAACCGAATCGGTTATTTTTGGTTTATTTGGTTCGGTTTAGTGATTTATTTGATTTTTTGGTTCAAAATGTGTGTAATTCGGTTTTTATTGGTTCGGTTCGGTTTTATATTTTGAAAACCGAAAAAAACCGAACCGACCAATATACATATAGGTCACATGCTTGTAACTTTAATATGATGGGAGTATATAATTCTTACTTTTAATGATACACCTAACCCATTCGAAATTATTGAAGAAGTCATTCCTCATATGTTCTTTCAAGTCCCAATACAATAATTATTACCTACATTCTTTTGAGAATATATACAAAATCTTTTCATCTTCTTCAGTATAATGCGTTTTTAGTCTCTTTGTTTCTTCTCTTCAATTTTACCTTCTGCAGCAAGTTCCTTCCAACTCAAGTTCTTATATGTAAGTTCTTAGTTTTTCTACTTAGTGTTGATTTTTCTTCTTCTTTTATGTGTGTTAGTTGCATTTTTCATGAAATAATTGAGAAACAAATATTGCAGAATATATTCACAGTGTCTCCTATCAGGTCACCGAAATCATTTTTCCATTAGTTACTATTCACAGTGTCTCTTTACAAAGGTTAGTATACCAACATTTATTTTAGGATTTCATTTCAAAATATGGTGTATGTGTTTTTTATGTTTGCTATTTGAATTTGAATCTGTTATTATGCAAGATTTTTTTTTAATTTAATGATATTTCAAGTTACTTGAGTGGTGTATTTACTATCTTATCTGATATTTGTTAAAATCAGCAACTTGTAATGTTTCTTATTTTTGCATATTATTTTATATGTTTATGGAGAAGCATTTGAACAAGAATCATCTACATTATAATTACTAACCTATCAGTAAAATCACATATCACATGAAATTATCATAATTAACTCATATTTATACTTGTGTCTAGGGGTGTTCGTCTGGTGGTGCTATTTTGGATTAAAGGGGAAATGACGATTACTGGTGGATTACTATTTATACATTTTCAGTTTGATGCATTTAGCATTTTGATGTCATGTTTTTTTCTTGCTTATTAGTTTGAATTTATCAATTTTACATTGAAAAATAGTCGTGTTTCCATTTTGTTATATGAGAGAGACTAGATAATGATACATTATTATATGAAAATTGGAAGTGTTTTTTTATTTTTTTATATACAAGACAGTTGTAGAATTTGAAATTTCAAATGATTAATTCGGTTTGGTTTAACCGAATAAACCAGTTAAACCATTTGGTTTAATTGGTTCGGTTTTAATTTGGTTCACATATTTATTTGGTCGGTTTGGTTTAGATCTTATTTGGTTCGGTTTAATTTGGTTTTACTTTAAATGGTTCGGTTTGATCCGATCCGACCGAATGAACACCCCTAGTTATCACGGGAAGATTTTGAGGTCGCGTTGCCAACTTCGACATTTTGGGATACAATAAACAAAAAAGAGGGTTTGTTTAAGCACCTACAAACGGTGAGCATAGTCGAATTCGGAGCCATATACTCGGTATTTTCGTTCATAAAATTTATATTAGATTTTGTATAACATCTTGAAATCTTGACTATAAAAGAAGACATGGTGCTCAATACTAGAATCTTTTCTTGAATTGGAGGGTTTTCAGGGTTTTTGAAGAAGAAGAAGAAGAAATGACCCTGATTTAAAATCTCGGATTATGCAAAATCAGGGATTATATATCTTGGATTATTCGGAAATGAAATTCAGGTTATAAAACCGGGGACTAGAATCTTTGATTAATTGGACATGAACGTTGAGTTTTAATCATTATATTTTTGATTTATTTTGTCGCGTCCTAGTGTAGTGCCAAAACCCGTAAGGGTCCCGCCCGACCCGACCCGCCCGGGATTTTGACCCGCCCGACCCGCCCGTTTGGCAAACGGGTTGAAACCCGACGGGTCAACGGGTACGGGTCCAAGGGCGGGTTTCAACCAATGGTTACCACTAAACCCGTGTAAACCCGCCCGTTTGGCAAACCCGTCACTGTGCAACCCGACCCGACCCGCCCGTGCACCCGCCCGACCCGTTACTGTTCACTGTTCACTATTTACTGTTCACTATTTAACGCTCCAAAACACTGTTTAACGCTCCAAAACACTGTATAACGCTCCAATTTTTACCCCTATAAAATCCCCCAACCTCCAATTCATTAATTCACACAACCAACTATCAATCTCTCATATTCTCTACACTCAAACTCTCATATTCTTATTTTAAAGCTCTAAATATTTTTTATATTTTATTTAAATTCGTTTATATAAAAAAAATCCAAAAAAAATAGTTATATTAGTTATTTAGTTATATTTAGTTGTTGGAGGTATCCTAAAAAAATCTCAAAAATTCGACATCGCTTGGAAAAATTTGAGGTATGAAGGTCCAATCTTATTATTTATTTTTCTTAATATAATTTTATTTTTGGATTTTTATAGATTTTTTTTATTCGGATTTTTATTTATTAGGAGAGAAATAGTTATATGCTTACATTTTGTAATTAAAAAATGTTAACTAAAATTGTTTGTATAACTTTTTTGGAATAATATTTTTTGTAGTGAAAAATGGCATCTCCATCTAACAACAATCCTCAAAACACGTTTGATTCAAACAACGAAGAATTTGGACGACGATTAAGCGATGCTATTTTCGGTGATACAAGCAATTATCCACAAAATCCCAATTATCCTACACCTACTTATCCCAATTTTCCTCCCCCTAATTATCCACAAAATCCCAATTTTCCTCCCCCTAATTATCCACAAAATCCCAATTTCCCTCCTCAAAATTATCCACATAATCCCAATTTCCTTCCTTCATATTTTCAACCATCACCACAATTTGCACAAGACCTTAATGTTTATCCTCAATCATCTCCGCATAACTATTCAAGTGGAACGGGTGGTTCTAGCACAACCGTTCATGCCACCACTTCCGAGGACGTCGAAATTCAAGTAGAAACGGAGGTCGACCCGGCGGTGCCGACGGCTTCTAAGAAAAGAAAGAAAGCAAAATACACCAAGCCATTTTGGCGTTTCTTCGAGATGACACTCGATGATGAAGGAAATTGTGTAAGCGCAAGGTGTAAGGTACGCAATTGTAAAGCCGAATATTTGTATATTAGCGCAAATGGTACCAACTCATTTAGTAAAAATGATGAACAATTAAAAAATATAAAAATATAAAAATGATGAACAATTAAATAATGCAAAAAATATAAAAATTATGATAAATTAGATTTTAAAATTTTATTCCCATAATTTATCATTTAATTAAGATGATTTATCACATATTAAGATTTAATATATAATATAATTTAATAAAGGAGGAGAGTAACTTTTTTTCATATTGAAATTTGTTTTCTTATTTTTTTCAATTTTTTTTCAATTTTTTCAATTTTTTTTTAATTTTTTTTCAATTTTTTTCAAATTTTTTTTTTTTTTAAAAATCACTATTCACGCCGGGACCCGCCCGCCCGTCGACCCGCCCGTCCCGTCCGGGACCCGTCTCGCCCGCCGGGTCTAAGGGCGGGTTTTCCCCATCCCTCCAAACCCACCCGCCCAAACCCGCACCCGTCACACCCGCCAAACCCGCCGACCCGCACCCGTCTAGACCCGCACCCGCCACACCCGTTTGGGCTCGGGACCCGACCCGCACCCGTGGCAACACACTATCGCGTCCGAAGATTCAATGATTAGTACTTTTAATCATATTTTTTTGAGATTTTTATTTATCACGACGAGTACGGACTTTCATACTTTTTTATTATAAAACAAAATTATAAAATAAATATAATGGTTAAAAATTACAAGTACCAAATTTTTTATACTTTATCAAGTATTTTGGTATATACCGGATTGACATAAATTTAATAGGATGGCGGCATATAGTTAGGGATGTCAACGGTTCGGATACAGTTCGGATAGTGGTCGTACCAGATCCATATCCATATTTTTTTTCGGATATGGATTCGGATACGGTACTACCCGGATCCGGATACGGTTCGGATATTAAACGGATACGGATACGGTTCGGATATTGTCGGATACGAATACGGATACATATCCTATTCGGATATTAAAACGGATACTATGATATAATAATATAATAATATTTTTAGAATTCAAGTCTTGATTATTTTATAATTTTACTACAAATTATATATATAAGTGATTATTGATTATTATGTATTATTATGAATTAAAATATAGTTATTGTCTATTATGTATTAATATAATTATGATCATGATTTCAACAAAACGAATATCCGTTTACAAATTTTATTCGGATCCGGATAGTATTCGGATCCATATCCGGATCCATCAAAATTTTAGCTCCTAGATCCGGATCCATATCCATAAAATCAGATACGGTTCCGGATCTGGTTTCATCCGGATCCGGATATTTTTTCTCGGATCCGGATATTTTTCGGATACGGTTCGGGTCGGTTCGGGCAATATCCGCCCCATTAACACCCCTACATATAGTTCGTAATTTTTATAGTTTTTTTTTAAGTTTGTTCCATGGTTTTCAGATTTCTTTTTGTTGAATTAAGAGATGTTCTTTTAAACATGTTTCGTCTGTGAAATTGTGAATTTTATTTCCAAATTTTTGACAAGGTAACTTGAGAGTCTCAAGTTGAGACCTGTTCGTAATACATGATTCTGTTAATATTCATATTTGATGTTTACAAGAAGAAGAAATCATCCATTATTAAACAATCTTTCTAATACTTCGCAAACTTAATGTGAAATCTAAATACTATTTCTCTTTTAACCTGAAACAATTTAAAAAAAAAATAGAATAATTAATGGCAAGTATTTGTTGAGATATTTATTGTAAAACAAAATATAACATGTAAGAAATAAAAACAAATTAATTGCTAGTTTATTACCATGGAGAAAAACGTGATATCCTTATCTCATAAAAGATATCAGTAAACAATTAAATATAGCTTTGATTTCTCCCAATGACTCATTTGAATATGGACATTTTTATTTGCTAGTATTTCATGTATTATGTTTTTCAAAATAATAGTTCTCTTAAATAGATTAACCTTCACACATTTAGTATTTCATGTATTATCATATTATGTGGGATTCCATCCAGAAACACACTTTTCTCAAGGAACCAAATAGTTGTGAAGTGAAAAAAATTTGTTGGAAGACCCGAAAAATGTGATTCGTATACAAATATATATTCATTTTAAAAAACATATTCTACTGCTTACAACTAATTTTAATTTTTAAATAGATTTCAAAGGAAAGGTTTTTAATTTACAATGTAAAAAACAAGAAATGTGAGAATTGAAAGCTCAGTTTCTAAGCAAACAAAAAAAGTCAAATCTCGGACTGGCAGAGAGTTTGAGAATTTAAATTTGTGATTTTGGTAAATTCGAGAACTGAATTCCAAGTTATAAGAAAGCAAATATTAGGTTTATCACAGAGCGAAAAATTCACATCCAACGAACCATAAAATCATAATTAACAAATGAATATTAATCTCACTAAAAGTTAATTAAACAATCAATGTAAATTGTGTTAAGAAATAACTTACAACAGGAAAAAAAAACTCAATAATAAAAAATAATTATTAAAAATTATCTTCCAAAACAATAAAATTATTGTTATTTTTTTGAAATCATAATATTATTGTTATTCAAGCACCGGTCTAGTTGCCATTGAGCCCTAACTTTTTTTTTTTGAAGGCATTAAATAATTGCTGCATTTATTCATTGAACTTGGTAAAAAAATTTACAAGTCCAAAAAAAAAAAAAAAGTACATACCATGGCTAAAGAAAAGAAAGAAAAATCCTGCATCTAATGATAACTAAAATACTAACTACCAATTGTTGCTTTTATTCATCGGTAAAAATTAAAAAAAATAATACAAAATGTTTAAAGAGCAATAATATTAAATTAGGGTTACAAGAGACAAGACCCTGTCAAGCAATTAGCGTCCTCTTCTAAGTAAAACCCTAATCGTAACCCTAATTCTAGCGAGGATGCCATCTCAAAGAAGTGGCACAAGAACCAGCTTCCAAATCCTATTGGCTCCGCTACCACCGCTACAATTTGAAGGCATTATATAAAATTGACCAAAAAATGAGGTATTTTAGTTTCAGAGAAATTGACACATCTTAATTTTTTTTAAGATAATTGTAGATAACGAATCATGGTCATTATAGGTTTCTACGAATGTTTTAGTAAATGGTTATTTTTCTTTTTATCTTTGTTGAATGTGTAAATTTTTTTTTTCAAATGTGTCTGGTGCTAGATTGAAATTTTAAATCTTTGTGGTGATATTTGAATATTTATGGAAGTGATAGAAGGGTGACAATTTTTCCTTACTAAACATTACATTATATTACGACAGGTACTAATTAACTTGTTCTCAAGAAAATTATGTTTTAATTTATAATTAGGGGCTTCTATCACACATCTTATTCCTTATGATATACTCATTTTCAAAAATATTTTGAGTAATTATCTATTAATAAATATTTAAGATAAATTTTCAAATATATTTATCAACTAAATGTTTGGCAATATAGAAATTATTTGTTGTTCTTTTAAAAAATAAATATCTATGATACAACCTCTTAAATTCCCAAAATATTCTTTTAAATTTTTTAAAATGTGTATGATATAACTCTCCTTATAATTAATCTTACAGTGACGTGTTCTAAAAAGAATTATATATTAGTTTACAAATATTGCATTATACTATTAGTTACTACTATTATGTTTTATTCTATATTAAAGAAATTATATATTATATTATATTAAAAATTATTACCGGTAATTTCTCAACAACAATATTTTCATAATTTTTTTAATTGGACTATGGTGAATGTGAGAGAGAAAAAACGCATTATTTCGATTACTATTTTCAAGAGTGGATGAAATATATTGACATGCGTACGATTATGTTCTTTGCATCCAAACGTACAAATATAACCTCGTTCAAAATAATAGTTTTGCAATTATAACCTCGTTCAAATATTACGACTCTAATTTCCGATCTGAAAATCATCCATTAATAAACAATCTTTCTCATACTTCGCAAAGTACTTAATGTGAAATCTAAATATTATTTCTCTTTTAACATGAAACAATTTAAAAGAAAAATAGAACAATTAATGGCAAGTATTTGTTGCGATATCTATAATAGTTCTAATCGGCTTGATTGGGCCGAATTCTCCCGCTTCCACGTCGTCTTCTAATGGCTCTCTTACGCCCGTCGGATGTGCTCATTTACTGTAAAACAAAATATAACATGTATTTGTTGAAAACAAAATATAACATGTAAGAAATAAAAACAAAATAACTGCTAGTTTATTACCATCGTCAAAACTCACTGTGCTTATCTCAGAAAAGTCATCAGTAAACAATTAAATATATCTTTGATTTCTCCCAATGACTCATTTGAATATGGACATTTTTATTTGCTAGTTTTATTATATTTCTCAAAAAAATACCAACATGAAAAAGTATTTTACTTAATTATGATTTTCTTTTTCCATTATAATAATAGTTCTCTTAAATAGATTAACCTTCACACATTTAGCATTTCATGTATTAACTATTATGTGGATGCCATGCAAAAACACACTTTACAAAATAATTGTGAAGTGAAAAAGTTTGTTGGAAGACTCGTTTACATGATGTATCACGAAAAATGTGATTCTTATAAAAAAAAAATATATATATATTTATTTTTAAAAACATATAATAATTTTAAATAGATTTCAAACGATAAGTTAATTTACAATGTAAAAAACAAGAAATGTGAGAATTGAAAGCTCAGTTTGTAAGCAAACCAAAAAAGTCAAATCTCGGATTGGCAGAGGGTTTGAAAATTGCCCGTTTTCGTAGGGATCTTATAATTTTATTGTTTATAACAGAGTGAAAAATTCACTTAACAGACCGTAAAATAATAATTAAGAAATTAATATTAATCTCACAAAAATTTAATCAAACAATTCAATATAAATTTGTGTTAGGAAATAACTTACAACAGGAAAAGAAAAAACACTCGATCATAAAAAATGAGTTATATGATGGAATAATTTTCTTATCATGGATCTATTTTAAAAAAAAAATATTTCGAATATTTATTAAATAATAATTTTTTTTGTAAGATTCTAGTATATATTTAGCATTTAATATTATTCAAAACATAAATTTTGTATAATTAATTAATAAATATCTAAAATTCTTAAAATAATTTTTTGAAAAAGAGTTCACGACAAGAAAATTTGTTTATCATAGAACTTCCCATTCGAGCACTGGTTTTTTGGTTGTCATGAGCTCTAACTTAAAAAACATGTGATTGCACAAATCCAAGTGTTGCATTTATTAATTCAGTACAAATTAAAAAATGTTCGAGGAGAAAGGATACTAAATTAGTAGTTAATTAGGAATAAATTTAAGTTAATTAATGGTTGCAAATCAAGTAGTTGATTATTTAGATTAGCGGATCTAATTGGTAGTTAGTATTTTGGTATAAATATGTAAATCAAGTAACTGAAAGATAAATTAATCCTGTTCTTTATTCAATTAGCCAATATAATCTCTAATACTGAATTTTACAGTTGCCCATTTCACTCACGACCGCTTCCGCAAAAATCTTTTTAAAATGTAAAGGACGGTTCTTTAATTGAAATTGATACATTAAACAATCTACCTGAAGGTTTGAGAGAAAAAAACCATATTTATTTACCGATCAAAGATGCGGGGAGAACTATTGAAAATTAATGTTTTTTTAATATATTAAATAATAATAATATATGTAATTTATGACAGGATAATATTCAATGTATTTGTGTGTGAATGGTAGACGTCTTGAATAGATGAGGTGTTCTTAAAGAGATTTGTACCGCAGCAAAATTATAGGGTTTAGTCCCTGACTCTCTCCTTTTTCCTGGTGTTATCATTAAAAAAATTTATTGTTTTTCGTTATCATCCCCCAACTCTAATCTCCAAATCTCTCCAACATAAATCAAAATAATTCCGAATCCTAAAATCCCAACAAGAACGAGCATCTTATCTAGCAAATGGAGATATGTATGGACCTCTATTCCTGAGTTATCTAAACCCTTATTTCATACAATTCGTCGACAAAATCTTCATGCTTTGCACGGCGAGCCTGTCAGCCCAATCTATAAATTCACGTTGCACACGGATAAGTATTGCCCTGAGGCTTTCGACAGGTGGATCGTAAACTTGTCACGAAATGGAATCAGAGAAATCTCGCTTAGTTTTTTAACGGGCAAGTACCCGATCCATTCGAGATTATTCTCGTGCGACGAACTGAATCGCATTGATCTGAAATTGTGCTCTCTTAAATTACCTTTGCAATTTAAAGTTTTAAACTTCTCCTAACCCTCGAACTAAGAGGGGTCTCCAACTTTATTAAAAACAATGACGTTGATCGGTCTGAAGTTGAACAATAGTGATTTTCTTGATATTCGTACACCGAACCTTACAAGTTTAGAGATTAATACTTAATAGCGTATTCACGGGTCTCAAATTATGTGCACCGAAGTTTCTCTCTTTAAATGTCGCGCCTCTATTCTATCAGCATAAAGGTGAAAGAACACAGATTCTTGCTAACGTGCCCGAAATTGAAAATTTGGAAATGAAATCGAACTTTTTGGCTGTAATTTGTTCAGAGAAGCCCCTTACTATGTAATTATTACGAAAAAACCCTTTAATTGTCCCGCATATCGTTGGTACTAAAATTGAGTTTCAATGAACATAAGATGTCTTGGAGGTTACCAAAATTTCCTAATTATTTATTAATTCGTTTAACTATTATTGATTCAATTTTTTATTGCTGCAGTACATGTGCGACAAACCATTGCTTGACGAGTTTTCATTGAGTTTTAATCATTTCAAGAATCTAAATTTCTTTTTTGATTTTGGGGATGCGGAAGAGATTGCTTTTATTCTTTCACTATTTCTCAAGAGTTCCTTGTCTACATTCACTTAATATACATGTTAGTATTTTATCATCTTTTCATGTTTATTGATATGTGAATATATGATAAAATTTTCCAATTTTTCAGGTGTGGTTATCGTGGGAAGATTTTGAGGCTGCGTCGCCAACTTCGGCATTTTGGGATACGATAAACAAAAAAAAAAGGGTTTGTTTAAGCACCTCAAAACGGTGAGCATAGTCGAGTTCGGAGCCATATACTTGATATTTTCGTTCATAAAATTTATATTTGATTCCGTACCAAGGCTTCAAATCTTGACTATAAAAGAAGACATGGTGCTCAATACTAGAATCTTTCCGTGAATTGGAGCCTGGAGGGTTTTCGGGGGTTTTGAAGAAGAAAAAAGAAATAACCCTGATTTAAAATCACGGATTATGTAAAATCCGGGATTATATATCTTGGATCATACGGAAATGAAGTTCGGGTTATATAATCGGGGACAAGAATCTTTGATTAATTGGACATGAATGTTGAGTTTTAACCATTACATTTTTGATTTATTTTGTCGCGTCCGAAGATTCTATATTTAGTACTTTTAATCATTATATTTTTTTTTAGATTTATATTTATCATGACTAGTACATATGTTTATACTTTTTATTATAAAACAAAATTAAGAAATAAATATAATAATTAAAAAATTATAAATACCAACTTTTTTATACTTAATTAAGTATTTTAATTAAGTATTTTGGTATACTTGATTGACATAAATTTAATAAGATGACAAGATATAGTTCGTACTTTTTTAGTTTTTTTAAAGTTTGTTACATTGTTTTCATAATATATTTTTTTTTGTTGAATTAGGAGTTATGTTCTTTTGAACATGTTCTTTATTTTCAAATTTTTGACATGAGACAAGTTAGTAATACATGACTCGGTTGATATTCATATTTAATGTTTAGAACAAGAATAAATCGTATATATGATTTTTTTTGTAAATAACAAAAAAATCAAAGAGAAATAGTATGTGTAGTAGGAAATATTACAAGATAGTTTTATTTAATTCAGCATTCGAGTTCGATCAGGTTCGTGTTTCGCCAAAACTTCTCCGAAAGTTAATTCTCTAATCAAGAATCATATTCTAAATTTAATTAATGCGACACAATGCCGGAGTGTAGTAATCCAGCCTCTTAGTCATAGAAGTTTCTAAACGTATAATAATTTTACAATTATAACCTAGCTCCAACAGTAATACGCCAATTCCATATCTAAAAAAACAGCAATTATTAAACAATCTTCTCGTACTTCGCAAACTCGATGTGAATGCTATAATATTCTAATCTAAGAAATAAAAACATTTAAGAGAAAATGTTTTCATAAAATCTTAAATTGGCAATATAATAGATTAGCAGAATATCAATTCGTAAGCAATTAAATATAGTTTTGGTTTCTCCAAATGACTCATTTGAATATGGACATTTTTATTTGCTAGTTTTAATATATTTTCTCGCAAAAACAATACCAACACGAAAAAGTATTTTACTTTATTATGATTTTCTTTTTCCATTATAATAAAAGAAGTCTTTTTAAATAGATTAACTTTCACACATTTAGCATTTTATGTATTATGTGGATGCCATGCAAAAACACACTTTTCTCATGGGACAAAATAATTGTGAAGTGAAAAGTAAAAATGTGATTCTTATAAAAATACTTTTGCATTTTTAAATAAAAAACATATGATACTTTACTTCTGATTCTGGCGATTCAAGAAGTCTACTGAGGCGATTCAAGAAGTGATCTAAAGCAATTCAGCAAGGCTGTTACTCAACTATTCAGGCGGTTCAACCAACATCAAAAAGTGGAAAAAATTGTTTTTTTGGTTCAGTTCAATTATACAAAATTTGCAAAAGCCAAAAATGGAGGGATCTTGAGCAACATTTAATTAAGTGATACAAGATATCAAGATCACCATTGCTAAGACCTCCATTACCAATACAAACCAAAAACCAAATACACAATCACTCCAAATACAAACACAAACCAGAATTGCCAAGAATTTCATTGCCAAAAACAGTCCTGCCAAGACCATTGCTGAAAATTATATTAATTGGGTTAGAAATTCTGTACTTAAAGGTTCTGCTAGAGTAATATTAAATGGAAATCCAAGAAAATTTATACATTTAAAAAGAGGATTAAGGCAAGGAGATCCATTATCTACATTTTTATTTATTTTAGTTATGGATGTCTTATCAAAAATGCTAGAAAAATTAAGTGATAAAGGATTTATTAAAAAACCATTTAATAATATTAATTCAAGTTTATTTTATGCTGATGATTCAATCCTATTTCTTAAACCTAGTATCAATAATATACATAGAGTTAAATGCATTTTAAATTTATTTGGGGATGAATCGGGTTTAACAATGAATTTTCAAAAGTCAGAAATTATTGGAATAAATATTGAAGAAAATATCATGTCAAAAATTTCTAATATATTAAATTGGAAAATTGGAAAATTTCCAATAAATTATTTAGGTCTACCTTTACATTTTAAAAAATCAACAAAAGTGGAATATATGAAAATAATTGAAAAAATTACAGGAAAATTAGAGGGTTGGAAAGGTAACATGATTAGTAAAGCTGGTAGATTAATATTAATAAATTCTGTACTTACATCAATTCCAGTATATTATTTTAATGTATTTAAGTTCCCAAAATGGGTATTTAAAGAAATAGATAAAATAAGAAAAAAGTTTTTTTGGAAGGGTAATTCAAATTCAGGTTATAATTTAGTTAAATGGGATATAGTTTGTCAACCAAAATGCAAAGGTGGCTTAGGAGTTATAAATCTGGAATTATTTAATAAAGTTTTATTAATTAAATGGTTATGGTTATATTATGTTTCAGATGATAATTTAGGTTGGAAAAATTTAATTGGAGATATCACAGAAATTGGAGAGGATAATAATTTAAATAATAAAAACTACTCATATTTTTGGAATGATATAATTAAAAATCTGGATTTTTTTAATCATAGCTTAAATATAATTATTGGAAATGGGGAAAATTCAAATTTTTGGAAAGGACGATGGAATGATCAACCTTTAGATTTAAAATTTAAAGAACTTTTTACTTTTTGTGAAAATAAATCTGGTACAGTCCAATTTTTTATCAAAAAAAATAAATGAATCAAATTTATATACTAGTTTGGGCATAGTTGTACCTTTATCTAATATTGCACATGAGCAATTCCTTGATCTTGAGCAAATTTGTAGCTCTCTTGTGCTAAATCCTTCGCAAAAAGATACTTTCCAATGGAAATGGAATGGAAACAAGAAATTTTCTTGTAAAAGTACATATCAATCCATTATTCAAGGAGTATATATTGATGCTTATTATAATAATATTTGGAAAATAAATATATCACTTAAAATTAAAAAAAATTTATGGTTAATGTATAAAAGAAAATTACTCACAATTGATAGCTTGCAGAGAAAAGGTTGGTCCTTGCCAAATAGATGCCCTCTTTGTAAATTATCTGAGGAAAATATAGATCATTTAACAAATCAATGTCAATTTATTAATAATATATGGAATAAACTACATGCTATATTAGGAATTCATAAGCTAGATACATTTCAGCCTTTGGATATAATTCTAAATAATAAGGAATGTAAGGATTATAAAATTCTGATATGCATATCAATGTACCAATTTTGGTTAGAAAGATGTAGAAGATCTTTTACAAGTATACATTTTGATGATTGGCAAATTATAAATCATATACTTTATGAATACAAACTGAATCAATCTAATAATTTTGATGATTTAAATTTCAAAAAGTTTCAAACTTGGATTCCAGATATGGAATCAACAAATAATGCAAATGTTAACTTACCAATTGATTTATTTTCTGAGGATTCTTTCTACACTAACTTATCATGTAATGCAGAAATTGGGCAAGAAGAAACATGAATAGATGAAAATGCAAATCAATTTGAAAATCGAAGATTATGGTGGTTCAAATCAAATGAAGAACAATCGAGCAATCAAATTCAAGCTTTATATGAACAAGAGGATGAGCAAGGAATAGATGAAACTTTCATGCAGATTTACGAAAATCTGAGCGATTTTGTTTAATCCAAAAGAAGCAAAGCATACCTGTCTCTCAGAGAAACCGTTTCCTGGCGATTCAACTCAGCTTCCTGGCGATTCAACTCAGCATCCTGGCGATTCAACTCAGCATCCTGACCCTTCCTGGCGATTCAACTCAGCTTCCTGGCGATTCAACTCAGCATCCTTCGACGATTCAACTCAGCATCCTTCGATTGCCTTATGATGGACTCCTATGCGATCAAAGATTCAATGGGAAGAAGCTTCAACGGAGATCTATTTACTGGATCTATCTTCAGGATCTCTTCAACGAGAGGAGAGAGAAGGAGAGATGAAGTGTCAAGGTCAAAAGAGGAAAGAGTTCACGAGATCGATCTTCTAGAGCTCACCGAAGGAATTAACATCATGGTTTCTTACAGGAAAATAAGGAATTCGACTGACGGAAATCAAATGACAGATCTCTAGTTTCCTAGTTTTCATATAGGGATTTCCTGGTTTTGAGGAAGACAGGGAAATCAAATCCTGGTTTTCAAATGATGTTTTTGCCTAATCTGTTTTTAGGCTAGTTTAATTAATGTTGTTTTTGGTCTTAGACATGTAACTCAGGAAGAAGGTATTAAGGAGTAGTAATTTTTAGATAGAGTAGGGCTAATACCTTCTATAGTTGCGTGTTTATATAATCTTTTCAACATTAATTAATAAAATAATAGAAGTAGGACTCATGAGCCTACTCTATTTTTCTCAAAAATAAAATAAAAAACATATCCTCCTGCTTACAAGTATTTTTAAATAGATTTTAAACGAAAACAAAAAATATGAGAATTGAAATTCAGTTTCTAATCAAACCCAAAAAGACAAATTTCGGATTGGCAGAGAGTTTGAGAATTGAATTTACGGAGAACTGGATTCCAAGTTATAAGGAAACAAATCTTGGGTTTATATTATAATCTAGAGAACTAAATTTTTTTTTACTTTAACAAAGTAATAAGCATGTATCGAAGTTTTGGAGTTATTCAGAAACCCGTAAATTAAAATTTTGAATTACAAATATTAAAATATCAAATTCTTATAATTGAAACACGGGTTCCTGATATTCGTGCACCAAACCTTACAAGTTTGGAGATTAATAGCGTATTTGCGGGTCTCAAATTATGTGCACCGAATCTTCTCTCTTTAAATGTCGAGATGAGTTGTTCGCCTCTATTCTATCAGCATAGAGGTGATAGAACACACATTCTTGCTAACGTGCCCGAAATTGAAAATTTGGAAATGAAATCGAAATTTTTAGCCGTCAATTGTTCAGAGGATTCCCTTTCTAGTTTATATTTGACTGTTACTTATTTTTATGCTAGTATAATTATTATTGATTCAATTTCTTTTTGGATTTTGAGAATGCGGAAGAGACTGTTTTTATTCTTTCTCTATTTCTCAGAGTTCCTTATCTACGGTCACTTAATATACATGTTAGTATTTTATCATCTTTATTGATCTGTGAATTTATGATAAAATTTTCCGAATTGTCAGTGTGGTTATCACGGGAAGATTTTGAGGCCGCGTCGCCAACTTCGACATTTTGGAATACGATAAACAAAAAAGAGGGTTTGTTTAAGCACCTCAAAAGATGAGTTTAGTGGAGTTCGGAGCCATAAACTCGGTATTATCGTTCATAAAGTTTATATTAGATTCTGCACCAGAACTTGAAATCTTGACGATAAAATAAGACAAGGTGATCAAAACTATAGACAAGATATTCAAAAGAGATGAAACAGTGATTTTAAAGAAACTTTTGGGGTTCGAGAGGGCTTTCTCAAAAGCTAAAATTATGTTTGAAATTTGAATAGATTCAAATTATGTGAAAATATGCTTTTTTGTTTTTCACTTCGTGATTTTAAATATACGTCTTGGGTACACTATTAATCTGAAATCTTTTTTTTTAGTTTAGTTTAACTATATGCTAAGATTGTTGTATTATTTGTTATAAATAATACCAATTAAATTTTAAAATTTATTTATTTTAATGATATGCAATATTAATGTGTGAATTTAAAATTCAACATTAAATATAAATATCATTAAGTTACAAAATAAAGATGTTTGAGAGATATTAAGAAGAATTTGAACCATTCTCTTTTACTGGCAAATACCATTTCGGTTTTGATGTATAAAAGACAAGCTAATAAATGGCTGTAATTTATTATCTCTAAATGAAACCGAAATGGAGAAGAATATAAGGGCTCTCACTCCATTTGATTGAGAATGGACCAAGAGCCAGAAAAGAGTGAAAATGAATGAAGTCCTTTTATCAGGAAAAAAAAAAAAACAATCTCAAAGAAATATAGATCTCTCAATTATATTACTTAGTTTAAAACAAGAAAGAAGAAAACTTGGTTGAAGAATCGGTGTACATGACTTCATCTCTTTCGAGATGTATGTCTTCCGTTTTACGACTGTGCTACTAAATCGGAACCGAGACAAATCGGAGGTGTAGAACCTTGGAGATGGAGAAACGGAAATACCCTGCACAAGAGGGCGTTAATCTGTCTTTAGGGCAGCTGTGGCACGACCACGCGGCTACACCAGGCTTGTTCTCGATTTATTTATTTATATTATTTTATTTAATTATTTAATTTATTTATTTGGTTATTCTATTAAAATAAAACCAACAATCTAAAGACAGATTAAGGTTTCTTTTAGTTGCCTTTTATTTTGAAGTTCTAGATCTGAATCACTTTGTAATTACATTGAAATAAAACAATGTTATTTGCTATAAAATAAGCATCAAACAATATATGAAGTTTGATAGAAATTATCTCTTCATACAAATATAAATTATAGATCTGAATAAATGCATTTATGCAAATGAGTTAAAGAATTATTTGTGATCCATTATATAATATATGAAGTTTGATTAAAAGTTATCTCTTCGTATAATGGAATCATATAGTTTGGAGAAATTTATGTATTACCAAAGTTAAACTTATATGGTAATTTATTTTCCTTCTGGATATATACATTCAATTTTTGGATTTCATATATTGGAAATAGTATATTATTACACTTGTATATTGAATTCTAATCAGTTGAATATATATTAAATGAACTTATATTCATATTTGATCTAAGCAATACTATCTTCCTTTTCTAATAATTTTATCGAAGTCTATATTGTTAATAACAATATGAAAATTAAAATAAATAAATCGGTAAAATTGAATTATGGTCAAAACAAATATTGTATTGACAGTTCATAATTTGTATGCGTCACTATACATATGAAATTAATATTCTAAGTTGGAATGACCAACTTTACATTAAAATAAATGATGTATATATTGAAGTATTGCTTTAAAATAATTTAAACATTTAAGTTTATCTTAAATTCAGTTTATGTACAAGTATAACAATGTCATGAGAAGTTTGATAATATTATCTCTTCTTATCAGTTTAATAGAATTATTCTGACATTGTTTTAATTATTTCATATTAATTTATAAAGTTTATATGCTGGATCCTGTTAATATATTGATTATTAATTTTGTTTAATAAAATTATGCAAAGAATTTTGTCATCACATGAATTAATTATTATATGAAATAAATCATATATTTATTGCACAAATTAATATTTGACCATTACTCAACGACAAATTGATATGGTTTAATCATGTAATTAATTTGGTTGCAAACAATATTGTCCTGGGCCCATGATTTATATTTGTGAGATGTCCAGAAAATCATTGATGACAAATGGATTCATTTTCTTAATTGGTCTAAGTAAGTAATGACGAGTTTATAAATGTTCTGTTATAAAACAAGAATATATATTTGGCGGCTAATTCAGCCATAACAAAATTATAGGAGACATGTCAAATTTGACATTTATTGCCTGATTAATGACTATAATGCATGACATTATTAATACCAAAGTATTGAGCAATAATTTTAATTTTAAATATATTGCATTATATTTTCAATCTATTAAATAATTTTGTTATTCCAAAAATAATATAATAAAGTTTGAGAAACTTATCTCTTTGTATAAATCTGGATTTCACTAATTAGTAATTATTAGTGATCTAATATGAATTTATGGTATCCTAATTTGAGGTGTATTCATTAAAGAATACTAATTTCAAAATTCATATTGCCATTCACATAATAAATAATATTTGCCTAAAATTGGTTTTGGAATTTATTTTAAGAGATTCCTATAATGCCTAAATAATTAGCATGCATTTAGATTCAAATAAATTATTGATCTGATCAATCAATACATTATGAATCATAAAATAAATAGGCACAAATTTATTAAATACTGCCACGTGGTAAATAGTAAATAAAATGTGATATCACTAAATTTTATAAGATCAGAAAATAATTTAACCGATCAAAAGATCCTACAAGATCTTGTTCATCGAGGGGGATGAGATTTATGCTCATATAATCGTCACCAGAAGTGGGATCCCTACCATTGTGGCTGGCTGGTCCGGACAAATGGTTCAAGGGGTGAACGAAGCGACTGATGTGACATTTTCGAAGCACAATTTAGACTCGAAAAGTCTGTGCCCATCCCTATGGTGAAGTGCTTCAAGGTGATGGTTAGGTTGAATATTATTATTCTTAATAATTCCAAAAGAAAATATACATAAAATGTATATATTATATTAAATAATTTAAGGAGTATATTTCCACACCATATACTCTTTGAGGAATTACCTATGTGAGAATTGTCGTGGGCCGCGACTAAAGGATACGGGCAGAATCATAATATATTCTCATGAAAATCAAGGTTAGCGCACGGCCATAAATAGCGCACACCCGCATAAAAACACCAACGGATTTTTCCTACTATGTGTGAGGTTGTAAAAGATCGGTTGAACGATTCATGGTTCAAGACCTAGTTCACCATGTAATCTCGGTCTTATATAATTATCACTAAGTATGGGTTCAAGGCTACGTCCACTCATATCGATGCATAGTAGACATCAAGTTTTTTTCTTTGGAAAAATTATTGACAATTTTGTAAAAATAAAAATTTTAAAATTGAGGGAGAATGTTGTATTATTTGTTAGGGTGATTCTATGGTAGGACCTTTTTTTTAATTCTTATACAAATTAACAAGGGTATTTTGGGTATTTTTCAATTCCTAGTTTAAATAATAATTAATGCAATGCTAGAATAGGAAACTAATTTAATTGAAAATATCTAATTAACTACAAATTCCCAAAATACCCTTGTGAAAAGGTCCTACCATAGAATCACCCTATTTGTTATAAATAATACCAATTAAATTTTAAAATTTATTTATTTTAATGATATGCAATATTAATGTGTGAATTTAAAATTCAACATTAAATATAAATATCATTAAGTTACAAAATAAAGATGTTTGAGAGATATTAAGAAGAATTTGAACCATTCTCTTTTACTGGCAAATACCATTTCGGTTTTGATGTATAAAAGACAAGCTAATAAATGGCTGTAATTTATTATCTCTAAATGAAACCGAAATGGAGAAGAATATAAGGGCTCTCACTCCATTTGATTGAGAATGGACCAAGAGCCAGAAAAGAGTGAAAATGAATGAAGTCCTTTTATCAGGAAAAAGAAAGCAAACAATCTCAAAAAAATATAGATCTCTCAATTATATTACTTAGTTTAAAACAAGAAAGAAGAAAACTTGGTTGAAGAATCGGTGTACATGACTTCATCTCTTTCGAGATGTATGTCTTCCGTTTTACGACTGTGCTACTAAATCGGAACCGAGACAAATCGGAGGTGTAGAACCTTGGAGATGGAGAAACGGAAATACCCTGCACAAGAGGGCGTTAATCTGTCTTTAGGGCAGCTGTGGCACGACCACGCGGCTACACCAGGCTTGTTCTCGATTTATTTATTTATATTATTTTATTTAATTATTTAATTTATTTATTTGGTTATTCTATTAAAATAAAACCAACAAAGATCTCGTTTGGTATCATTTGTTTTTGTGTTTTAGATTCTTATCATATCATATTGGCTCACAAGTCGTTCCCCAAAAGCTTATTAGATTCTTATCTAGTATTTTCGATTAATTTGTTTTTCACTTCGTGATTTTAAATATGGGGAGTTCTATCATACATCCTTTTACAAGGGTATTTTGAGTATTTTAGCAATTAATTATATTTGTAAAAATGGTGTATCATAAAATTTATCTTTTATGGAAATTTTAATTTAAATGAACAACAAAAAATTCCAATTTAGTTAAAAATTAATTGATAAATATATTTGATATCTTACATTAAATATTCATAAATGGATAATTACTCCAAATATCCTTGAAAATGGGTGTATGATAAGGAAAGAGATGTATGATAGAAGCCCTCTTTAAATATACGTCTTGTGATTAATTTATTCCAACATTAATCACAACATTACAATTTTGGAGACATATATATAGCAAGTATAAGAAGGATTTCGATTGTATTATTAATACAAAAAAAAATAAAAAAAAATTAGTAAAAGTGAAAATTGGCACATTTTTTTTCTCTCTTTTTAAAATATTAGATCATGTCAGAAAAAGATTTCATTTCGGATTCTTTTACAAGACCGATTTTCTAGTTGAAAGCTAAATATGTTACCGGTATCTTTCCTCTTACATCTCATAGAAAGACACTTCGAGTTGAAATATACCCTTCGAAATCAGTCTCTGATTTAAATTGAGTTAAATTAATGAATGAAATTATAGTAATTATTTAGAATTAACTAATTTAGCCAAATTAATCCTTCTGAAATTCAAAAAAATTAAAATATTAGTAATTAGCGGTAACCCGGAATGTGGAAGAAGTCGGAAAAAGTGGGATGTTTTGTAAACTTTGTGTTCAAATATTATGTACCTGAAATGTAGCGTAAAAATCCATACCATTTTTTGTTATGTTTTTAAAAATGATCATTTTGCTCATGATATAATTTGTATTTTGTCTTGTATAAAAGGAGAAAAATAAAAAATAATTTAAACAAAAATTGTACTATATATATTTCTTATCAAAATTATTTAGTATACATATATTGGAAAAAAATAAAAAGTAATATATTTTCCTGAAAAACAATATTACATGTTTAACAATAATTATTATTTGTTTATGTATTTTTATATAATGTTGTTAATATCTATACATTAATTTGGATTCTTGGGAAATTTTAAATGGGTATGTATTATTTATTCAATTATGGGTATTTATAAAATCAAATATGGATATATAATGGAGAACATAACAAAAAAATAGAATTTTGTCGAGAGAATTTAAGAACGTTCGGAAGCTTTTTCAAGAAAATAAAAAATATAAGTTTTTTTTTAAGAAATTTAAATTATTAGAGAGGTTTTCATAATTCTCATAGAAAATAAAAAATAGAATTCTTGGGAAATTTATAAATTATTTTCCTAAATGGAGTATCCCAGCCGTATCCTGAACGTATCTCAACCGTATCCTGCCGTATCCTGTCGTATCCCCGCCGTATCCGAAAAAAATAAATATTAAAATAATGGGATACGCCACGTGGCGTATCCGATACGTATCCGAGCCGTATCGTACCCGTATCCTCAGGATATTTTTGCGTTTTTTAAGTATCCGCGTAACATAGTTCATCATTCTTCGTTCTTACATTTATGGGCTGAAAAATAGGCCCATATAAATAAACGAAAAATGAGAAGAAATCTTAAAAGAAATCTTCACGAATATTGCATGAACTACTCGTGCCTAAAGTACCCATTCGAGATTAAAATTGCACAACATTTCCGTGATTTTCTTGGTTTTGTATTTAAATACGAAACATAAATGAGAAACATTTAGCATTCGATACTATTAAACAATTTTGGCAAGTTATATGTACGCTACGAATGCCGATTATTAAGAAATCAGAGAAAATCAAAATGAAAACGATAAACATATCAAAATTCTGATATTTCCTCAAAAAAACGTAAGAAATATCATATATGCCTCTTATTTATCTGTTGTTCCGAAAGCGTTCCCAAATGATCTTTATATTACTTCAGTATAGTTTATTTATATGTGAATTAACGATAAAAACTCTCCCAAATTTCCAGGCGTGGTTATCGTGGGATTTGAAGACCACATCCCGAACTTCAGCATTTTGGGATAAGATAAATTATAAATTTGTTTGTTTAATTTAAGTATCTCAAACCACCGAGCATAGTTGATTGAGAATCCGGAGACTCGATATTTACATTCATAAAGTTTATATTACTTTTATCACCCCACGGTGCTCAAAACAACAGAATGTAGCCCTTCAAAATCACTAGATAATTTGAGAAACAATGTGAAATAAGTTAAAAAATAATTATATTATTTTGTAGCTTATTAGGTTCTCTACTTCGGGATTTTATGTAGAGGTCTTTGGTACTATGGATTTAAAATCTTCCTTTTAGTTTAATTTATTGTTATATTTGATAATTAAATGTTGAACATGTATTATTTGTTTGGCCCGTCTTGGAACAATATGATTTTTTTTAACTAATATCTCGTATGGCATCATTATTATTATTTTTTCATTTTTTTTTTGTTTGTGTTAGATCCTTGTCAATTATCATATCTAGTATTTATAGTTTGTACCGGATTGGCCGCGAAAGGAAATAGGTCAATGGGATGCCAACCCTTCTTGCTAAAAAAATAGTTTGTTATTTATTATTCATTTAGAAAAAAAAATATTTTATAAAATTGCAAATCCCTTACAAAATAGTTGTGTAAAGCCATTCAACATATTTATGTAAAGCAAACGGTACTAAATTTAAAATACATACAAGACCATAATTCTCAAAAAACTGAAATTATTGCACGAGAAAGAAAAGAACGGTTTACAAAAAATATTCATACTAATACCTTATACATATACTTGTTGTTTGTATTTTTTTTGTTCCCTAATCATTTTGCCAATGTGTTTTTTAAATTTCATCCATGCCGGGAAGATCACAAACGAATCACTTACAAAAATATTTATATCAATGCCAAATGACGAAGAGTACTTAAAACTAGGAAGTTTTATGGTAGATTTATTTTTTTATGATGATTTTTTTCAAAAAGTATTTAAAAATATTTTAGTTATTTATCAATTAATTATACGTAATTTGTGTTATTGCATAGTATTAAATGATAAATATACATTAGAATATTACAAAAAAAAAAATATTAGTTGACAAATATTAAAATATTTTTGTTTTGAAAAAAAATCTATTATAAAAAAAATATATCTATCATATAACTCCCTCTGAAAACTAAGTTTATATTGTAATTTGAAGCCTTGCAGGGGACAATTGTTGATTCAAAATTAGTGGAATTGGATTATAAGATAGAGTAAAAAGTTTTGAAAATAATTTCGCAGACCGATTTTCTCGTTCAAAGCTAAATGTGGTATAGTATTTTTCCACTTACATCTCATTGAAAGACACTCCCTGTTGAACTATACCCGTTGAAATCAGTCTCTAATTTAAATTGAGTTAACTTAATTAATCGAGAAATCATACGAATTACTTTGAATTAACTAATCAACCAAATGAATCTTTCTGAAATTCACAAAAATTAAAATATTAGTAATTAATGGGTTTTTTTTTGTAAATATTGTGTTCAAATATTACGGTGTAGAAATTCAGTTAACTCAATGGATTGGAAAATGAGATAAATTATTTTGAATTAACTAATTTAACCAAATTAGTAAATCACTATTATTATAAAGTGACTTTTTTTCCAAATAGTTTAAATCTTAAATCGTCACCTAAATACAAATAAAAATGCATTAAAAAAATAGAACCTCAAAATATAGAAGGCACAATATCTACTTGGTCCCCAAAACTCACTCAAACACTTTTAAATTTTAATGCGTTAATCGAAAGAATTTAAATGAATTGATTAAATTGATTGATTTAATTAAAAGGTCCAATCAATTTATTTAGGAATCTAATCAATTCTTTACAACATCCTCATTGACGCTTGAAGGGCGTTTGAATGAGTTTTGGAGACCAATTATAAAATCACAATATGAAACTATGATAATTTTGTTTAAATATATAACTATAAAAAATTGGGGCTTCTATCATACACCATTTTCCTTATCATACACCCATTTTCAAGGGTATTTGGAGTAATTATCCATTTATGAATATTTAAGGTAAGATATCAAATATATTTATCAATTAATGTTTAACTAAATTGGAATTTTTTGTTGTTCATTTAAATCAAAATTTCCATAAAAGATAAATTTTATGATACATCCTTTTACAAATATAATTAATTGCTAAAATACCCAAAATACCCTTGTAAAAAGGTGTATGATAGAACTCTCCATAAAAAATAATTGAAAAAAGTAAAAAAAAAATCAGATTGTATCTCAGACGTGACAAAGTTTGGACACAAAATCATTGCAATTTGAGAAAAAGACAAAGAAATAAGCAATATGATCGTGTAAGAACAATTGCAGCACTGACCAAATCTATTCTGACAAATGAAGAAATAAGGATGATATTTGTAATAAGGGAATTTTATCATACACCCTTTTATAATGTGGGTATCTTAGCAATTAATTATATTTGTAAAATAATGTATTATTTTTTATGGACATTTTTGTTTAAATGAACAACAAAATATATCAATTTATTTAAACATTAATTGATAAATATATTTGATATCTTACCTTAAATATTTATAAATGAATAATTACTCCAAATATCCTTGAAAATGAATGTATGATAAGGAAAAATGTGTATGATAGAAGTCATTTTTGTAATATGTTCATACCTCAAACGAAGATGGGTTTATCGGTTGTCAAATTGTCAGGAAAAAATCGATCATAATTGGAATCTTACTGCTGGATCAGGCACTCGGTACAATGGAAGTCGAAGGCTCGAAGCCACTCGATCCGATCTCGGTTGTAAAATGATTGTAAAATTTCTTTTCGTGACCATATTAAATATGAGATTGTAAAATAATCTTTTTTCTAGATATATGTTTTGACATAAAGTATATTTTATAGATTCGTAGGTAATTTTATTTGCAAAGTTCAAAACGGCTCGAGCATGTGTGACTCGAGGATTTTGCTAGTTTAATTTTAAAGCTCGAGTAAATTATATGCCAAAAAGTTCTCTTGCTATGAACATGTTTTCTAGTTCAAAACTAAAAAATGATATATTTGATCCCATCAATATAGAAAAAACAGCATGAATTTTATGGTCCCGAACAAAGGTACAAAAGACAAAAAAAAAAAAAGCTAAAAAATCAATCAATCGAAGTAAATTTTTACAAAAGATAAATTAGCTAAAAAACTCGAAAATAAAAATAAACCACACCATTAAACACATAATTATGTGGACACACAAGGACCAAAATTCTAATTTTTTTTTTTAATTTTCTTTAAACCAGACTTGAAGTAATCGTAGAATGATTAGCTTTTCAATCTCCCTCCACCATTTGATTTGTTTTTATGATAAAAATGTTTCAAATTTGCAAGTGTGGTTATTATGGGAAGCTTTTAAGGCCGCCTCGCCTACTTTGCCATTTTGGGATACGATAAACAAAAAGAGAGCACCTCAAACGACGAGCATAGTTGAGTTCAGAGCCAGATACTCGATATTTTCGTTCATAAAATTTATATTAGATTTTGCACCATAACTCGAAATGTTCATTATAGTTTTAACCAATATTTTAAATTACGATATTGCGGTCCATTGCGGTCGGGTCTTTTTTGCAGCGGATTGCGTTTGCGGGCGCAATTGCGACGCAATGACCTTATTGCGGACAGTCGTTGCGATATTAAATTATGTAATAATAATAGTTTGTTTAAATATATTTTTCACAATATTTTCTTCTAAAAAGAATAAAAAAGTTGATTGTCCAGGAACATTTTCAGTATAAATAAAAATTGATCATAAAATTTCCATAAAAATGACAATTATACAGGATCTTTGGATTTGTATTTTGTTGAAGAATTTTTTGTCGACGTCCAAAAATATCAAAACACTATAACTCAAATTTTAAATCGAAACATCAATGAAATACAATGAAAATTATGAAATTCATACATTTATAGATGAAAATTACACATTTTAGAAGTTATATATGTTATGAGCATATTTTATAAAATATTTTGATAATAAAACATGGAAACTAAGTATTAAATAATCACAAAAATTATGTTATAATGTTTATATTAAATAATTCTCGACGAAATTAATTTAACGAGTGTTTTGTGTTTAATTCAGGGTAAAAGACAAAATTTCACAAATTCAAGCCCATCACTGCATTCCTCTCGTCGAGACGAACGATTTCGATATAAATTTCATATAATTTGGTGGAATGATTTGAAAATTACAACGATTTGAATATTATCCCGCAATTTTTACCCGCAATTAGCGCAATTTAAGCGCAATTTGCCCGCAATGCCCGTAATTTTTCGAAAACGTAATATCTCGCTATATGTTATTGCGAAATTGCGATTCTAAATTTCACACCGCAATTTCCGCAATTGCGCCGCAATTTAAAACACTGATTTTAACTATAAGCTAAGAGCTCTTTTGGCATAATTTATTTTTGTGTTTTAGATCTTTATCATAGCATATTGGTGAGTCATATCTAGTATTTATAGTTTGACTCGGCAATTCATTTGAACATTAATCGCAACATTATATAATACTAGAAATATTTCCCGCGCTTCGCTGCGATTTTTCAAAATCTTTTAAGATCATAAAATAATAATTTTATCTAAAACATTACAAGTACAAACCAAAAGTAATCTTCATAAATGTTAATTTTTAAAAAAATCTGATATTAAATAATCTCACAAGTATTATGCAATAAATAAAAAAAAAAATTCTCCTGAAAGCATATCATATGTTCCAAAAGAAAAATTCAAATGTTTTATTTAGAATACCAGACATGTCAAATAAAATAAAATTTTGAAAAAGACAAACAAAAAAACATAAAAGACGCAGCTTGGTACCAATCAAAACTGTTATAATAAGCACAAAAAAACGCAGCTTGGTACATAGACGCATAAAAGAAGCAGCTTGGTGCCAATCAAAACTGTTATAATAAGCACAAAAAAACAATAATACCAACTCAGGCTAACAAAAGGACGCAGTTTGGTACATATACGCAAAAAAGACGCACAAAAAAACATAAAAGACGCAGTTTGGTACCAATCAAAACTGTTATAATAAGCACACAAAAACGCAGCTTGGTACATAGACGCATAAAAGACGCAACTTTGTAGCAATCAAAACGGTTATAATAAGCACTAAAAAGCAATAATACCAACTCAGGCTAACAAAAAGTATTTCTGTGAACAGTAACCGTGCGAACAGTAAATATAATGAACAGTAAAGGTCGTGATGAATAGTGCGGGGTGAACAGTAAAAGAGATGAACAGTTTGTCGACGTGGCCTTTTAGTTTTGAGCCAAATTGGTGGAAATTTAATGGGAGGGTTGATTCGAGACATATCAAGTATAAGAGAAGGATTTCAAATGTATTATTAGTACATTTAGAAATTTCAATATCCAATATTGTCACACAAACATTATATAATATTTGAACTTTTAGAGGAATAAATATGTTATTTTGAGTTTTAGAAAGGATATAGTTGAAATTCTCCCTAAACAGCAAACCTAACTCAATTCTCAAAATAAATTGTCTTTAAATAGAAACCTCTCAACTAATATCTCTCGAGAGCTTGCATGTTTCGTTCCCCGCTCCTAGTTCCGAACGAATCGCATGAAAACTCGGTTCAATCAAACTGAATGGGTGAAAATATTGAGGGGGGCTATGTCTCTGTTTCTTCACTTTTTGGAAAATTTACCAAATCAATCTCCAATTTTGGATTTATTTCCTTCTGATCCTTTCATAAAATGTGTTCTTCAATATTGAAAAAAACAAGTGTTGGTAACCATGTAAAACACTGAAACATCCTTGCAAAGGTGAAATTGACATGACAATGATGAGTGAAAAACAACCTGTTTCAATATTTAACCGACGGACATATATTATAATAATTTCACTTTGCCGTTCAGATTATTAGTTATGTTCTTTTTTGCCTTGCATTAAATAAAAAACTAAATATAAAAATAATTGTACAAATTTTTTTTTGAATGGTATCCGACAAGCGATCGTTTTCGTTACTGATATTTAATTTTTTTTAATGTCAATGAAGATCAAACCCACAACTTCTCACAATATAAGATTTTTTTGTTTCACATTCAACCAAATAGGTTATGGACTCACATATAATTTTAGTTATTATATCACAAATACTTTTACACGATAAAAAAGTTGAATGGCATGAATTTGACATGTCAACATGTTCGAGGTCGTCATACGTAATAACAACTCCTATTTTGGGAAATCCAACCTATATTTACAAAAAGCAACATTTAGCATGTTATTCTATTCTAATAAAAACCACAAGTACAATAACAGAACAATGAAAAAAAAGGTCTTGAAGAGATCTTCACGAATATTGCATGAATTACTCATGCCTAAAGTATCATCATATTAAAATTGCACAAGGTTTCCGTGATTTTCTTCGTTTTGTATTTATTAAATATGAAATCATATGAGATACATTTAGCAATTCAATACTATTCAACAATTTTTGCAAGTTATATATATGTAGGTTACAAACGCCGATTGTTAAGAAATCAGAGAAAATCAAAACGAAAGCTACGAACATATCAAGATTCTAGTATATCCATAAAAATCGACATAATGGTTTTCATGCCCTCTTTGAGTTTAATTGCTTATTGTTTTTTCCTTGCTTTTGTCCATCGACGAAACACAGATGGTTCTAGTTTACTGACTGACAAAACTGAAGAGAACTGACATTATATAAAAAGAATTATAACAACATTGAATAAGCATATATTTCATACATATATTTGGATAGAAAAAGATTAAAGAGTAAACACAATATAATAAGAAAGATACTAAAATACAAAATACCCTAAACAACTAGACAATCCGTTCGGATTCACATGATATCCGGATACGTACAACATAGTAAATATGGTGACGTGAACCCGAAAATATGAACGGACGACCTAAAATTTTCTTATAAAAAAATACAAAGTTGAAATGTGAAGCGGATTGTGAAATTTTACAAATCTTATTTTCTTAATAATAAATATTAATTTCATATGTTATATTTTTAATAAATTTTATTTATATAAAGAAAATGCGTCGAATTTATAAAACCGACTATCGAGTTTTAAAACTCATCAATTTATTTGATCTATTGGTGTGAGTTTATCATACATTTGAAATTGAAACTAAGATGATATTTTGAACAACTCAAACATACACTTTAGACACGTGTATTTCGTATATGATATGCGAGTTGTGTTCCATTTATGGAATTTGACAAAAGCTGTATTCTTGACTTATGTTCTTGGTAACATGTTTTAGGTTTTGTTTTGGTTTTTGTATGATCACAATCGACCACACACCTCTCATCCTAAAACTCACTAACACATTTTAGTTCCCCAAGAAAAGCTTTTCGACTTGCAAGATTTTGGCTACATTTCGAAGAATTAAAAGACATTATATCTCCCATTTAGAATTCCGAAACCTTAGGAATAAACTCCTTACTCCGGAAATTTTCGAAATCAAAACGCAAAATGACTAATGGGTCAACAGTAAGTTCATAACTTAGAACCCGGCTGCCAAGCAAGCATTGAATTAATAAGATTTTTTTACATTGCGGAGGAAACAAGAACTCTTTCCGATTGCGAGACGCAATTACGCATTCATCTCTCCGGACCAAAGCTCACGAGATAGGCAACTCGAGAGAGATCAAATGGAACGAACACACCTCTTGCAAATGATTGAAACTCTGAGATAAAAAATAAATTCTATTTTCACAAAATCACCTCCATAAAAAAAAAAACATGACAATTCGTTATTTTATTGACCGTTTAATTGAATTGACATTTCAATCAACTTGTATAATATTAACATATTATAAATTATTGACATTTCAATTAAACGTGTCAATTAACATATAAATGAGTCAAGTATAAATATATTTTTTGAGTTGTGGGGCATAATATATTTTTCGAATGAATAGTTATTACAAAAGTATGTCTTTGGTAGCCATGGCGTAGAAATTCAGTTAGAACAATTTATTTTGAATTAACCCAATTAGTAGGTTACCATAATATAAGGTGAATTTTTATTTCAAATAGTTCAAGTCTTAATTCATCACCTGAATTCAATGAAAAATGCATTAAAAAATACAACTATAAAATATGGAACTATACTAATTTTGTTTATAAACAACTATAAAAATAATTGAAAATTCCAAAACAATTCAGATTGTATCCAAGTGACGAAGTTTGGACACAAAATCATTGAAATGTGAAAAAAAAACTGCGAAATTAAGCAATACTTTTAGAGTAAAAACAATTGCAACACTTAATTGTGAATTGACCAAATCTGTTCTGAGAGATGAAGAAGTAATGATGATATTTATGTGCAAAGTTCATGCCTGAAATGAGAGGGATTTATGTCAGTCCAATTTTCAGAAAGAAAAAAACTGAATCAGAATTGAAATCTTACGACTAAATCAGGCACTTTATACAAAAGAAGTCGAAGCCACACGATCCAATCTCGGTTATAAATGATTGTAAAATTTCTCCTCGAAATCTTATTAAAGACGAGATTATCAAATAATCTACTTTTGGATATATGTTTTGACATAAATGTAAATATTTGTGTAGATACTTTGGTAGTTTTATACTTTTATTTGTGAAGTTCAAAATGACTCGCAGTGACTCGATTGTTTTGCTAGTTTAGTTTAAAAGCTACTAGAGAAACATATGTAAAGGGCAAGGTATGGATTGAATTTGATGTTTTTTAGATCATGATTTTATGATCACAATGTGTCATATGGATACAACGGATAAATGACAAAAAAACTCGCATAAATTTGAGGTTACAAAATTTTATATATACCCGTGCAAAATGAGCAAATACAAAAAAAATTAAAAAGCAAAAAAAAAAGACCAAAATGTAAAAAGGAAAAAAATGGGTAAAAAGAAAAATTACAAAAATTTTTTTGGAAAATAAAAAAAAATGATACAAATGTAAAAAATGACCAAAATAAAAAAAAGATCAAAATATAAAATAGGAAAAAATGATTAAAATGTAATAAAATTACCAAAATATAAATAAACCAAAAAAAAACCAAAATATAAAATAAGAAAAAAAGGAACAAAATGTAAAAAAAGATCAAAATATAAATCAAAAAGATCAAAATATAAATAAAGGATCAAAATATAAAAAAATATCAAAATATAAAAAAGAACCAAAATATAAAATTGGAAAAAAGATGAAACTGTAAAAAACGACCAAAATGTAAGTAAATCAAAAAAAGACCAAAATATAAAATAAGAAAAAATTACGAAAATATAAAAATGGACCAAAATGTAAACAAAAGCACCCAAATGTAAATAAATAAAAAAAAGGCCAAACATAAAGTGTTGATGTGGTCTCAAAGCAAAAAAAAGATCAAAATGTAAAAAGAAAAAAAGTTGGGTAAAAAGGATAATTAAAAAAAAATTGAACTTACGAAATTGAATACATAACCCAGCTTAATGAGGGAATTAAAAAAAATGTAAAAAATATAAAAAAGGATCAAAATAAAAAAATATATCAAAATGTAAAAAATGACCAAAATATAAAATAGAAAAAAATGATCAAAATGTAAAAATGGACCAAAATATAAATAAATAAAAAAAGGACCAAAATATAAAATAAGAAAAACTAAACAAAATGTAAAAAATGACCAATATGTAAAATAAAAAAAGACAAAATTGTAAATAAAGGATAAAAATATTAAAAAAAAGATCAAAATGTAAAAAATAACCAAAATAAAAAATAAAAAAAGATCAAAATATAAAAAATGACCAACATATAAATAAACCAAAAAAGATCAATATATAAAATAAGAAAAAAGAACTAAATTGTAAAAAATGACCAAAATATAAATAAAAAATGATCAAAGTGTAAATAAATAAATAAAAGACCAAAACATAAAGTGATGATGTGGTCTCATGTATGAGCCCAAATTTTTCTAACTTTATATATAAGAAGAATTTGGACATGAGACATGTTAGTAATTCATGACTCGGTTTATATTCATATTTAATGTTTAGAAGAAGAAGAAATCATATATATGATTTTTTTTGTAAATAACAAAAAGATCAAAGAGAAATAGTATATTGTAGTAGGAAATATTACAATATTGTTTATTTAATAACTACATTCAGCATTCCAGTCTGACTAAATTCGTGTTTCGCCAAAACATCTCCGAAATTTAATTCTCTCAATTAACAATCATATTCTAAATTTAATTAATGCGCCACAATGCCGGAGTGTAGTACTCGAGCCTCTTAGTCATAGAAGTTTCTAACTGTATGATAAATTTGCAACGTGGCTTCTGGAATATCCTACGAGTTCCATATATAAAAGAACATCAATTATTAAACAATCTTCTCATACTTCGCAAACTCGATGTGAATGCTACCATATTCGAAATTTAAGAAATAAAAGCATTTAAGATCAAATGTTTTCATAAAATATTTAATTGGCAATATAATAGATTAGCAGAAAATCAATTCGTAAGCAATTAAATATAGCTTTGGTTTCTCCCAATGACTCATTTCAATATGGACATTTTGTTTTGCTAGTTTTAATATATTTTCTCAAAAACAATACCAACACGAAAAAGTATTTAACTTGATTATGATTTTCTTTTTCCGAAGTCCTTTTAAATAAATTAACTTTCACACATTTAGCATTTGATGTATTATGCGGATTCCATGCCAAAACACACTTTTCTCATGGGACAAAATAATTGTGAAGTGAAAAGTAAAAATGTGATTCTTATAAAAATACTTTCTCAATTTTAAATAAAAACATATCCTCCTTCTTACAAGTATTTTAAATAGATTTTAAACGAAAACAAGAAATGTGAGAATTGAAGTTCAATTTCTAAGCAAATCCAAAAAGACAAATTTCGGATTGGCAGAGAGTTTGAGATTATCGATAAATCCGAGAACTGTATTCCAAGTTATAAGGAAACAAATCTAGTAATCTAGATTCTAGAGAACTAAAAAAAATTTACTTTAAAAAAGAAAGGAGGAATTTCTTGTATGTTCCTCCAAAAACACAAAATATCATATTTGTCCCTACAAAATTGTTAATATCAAATATACTCTTTTAAAACTCAACTTATATCAAATTGGTCTGAAATTTACTCATATGTTAAACTTAACATAATGTTAGTATAATTACAAATTTACCCCTAACCTATGAGCTACCACTACTAACTCTAAATCCTCTTCCTCTAGCGAGAGCTCCCCTCCTCCATGGCGAACAATACCCACCAAAACTCTTCTGAAACACGAAAAAGTTCATGGTGGCGGAACTCTTATGAACCTTTCTTTTCTTGATGAACAACACTCTTCCACGGCAGAGCTCATAAAGAACGAGGGGAAAAACTGTTCTGAACTTGGGGGCAAATCGAACCAATCACCATGTGAAAATCTCGAATTCAATTATAGTAGGCATCCTCTCTCAAATACGTTTCAGATCTCGTCCTAGAAAATAACTTGCACTATCATGATTAGTTGTTTACCCCCCTTGACATGCCTCAAATAATTAGTAAATTTTTCGATTGGATTTACTCAATTAGACTTGATTAGGTACATGCATAATTAGAGTCAAGTATAATTTTATTAGTTTCAGTTGAAGTTAACTAAAATATAGAGGCCTTAAGAAAAGAAATTTAATTCAATTTCTGCATCAATTGACCTGAAATTACACAAAAGATGAACCTTGTTTTTGCACTGCAGATACTTGCTTGGCATTAGTATGATTGGGTGTACATCAATTAATCAGCGAGGTTCATGAAATGACGAGTAGAAGATGCTTAATCAGCCGCCCAATTGAATTTTGCTTCAATTTATCAATTGGATTTTGCTTCAATTGGTGTTCAATTCACATATGATCCTATTTGGATTGTATATTTGTTTTCAGTTCATTTTATTTTCTTTGTTTGATTTATTTGTACTGATGAAGATTGTTTTTTTATTGTGCGATGTAGGCTCCCATTTGTTTGTGTATTCGTTGGACTAACAATCAAGAACGTTCCTACAATTGGTGTTTATACAACTATGTAATATAATTTATTTCAATTCTTTCAGTTTTGTTTCGAGTATATGTTTTGATTCTTTCAGTTTTGTTTCGAGTATATGTTTCGATTCCTTCAAATTGTAAACAACTGTGTAATATAATTGAGAAATGTGTTACAATTGTGTTGAGTATGTGTACAATTGTATCAAAATTGAGTTTATAAATACTTTCACAAATTTGATCTAATTTTCATCATTTTCTCAAACATAATCAAATTTGGTCTAATTTTCATGCATTCTGTTTTACAAATGACTTATCAAAATAAACATAACATAACAAAAGTTAAAACTACATAAGATAGCAAAGTTAAATCAATCAACTTTCATGACTTAAATATAGTCTTGCGTAAATGCTTGGTGTTGGAGTGGATGTGGCGCTTTCTTTTTTTCCTCGCCCTCTACATTTCAGTAATAATGAGATATTAGATTACAAAAACAGAATGCATTGAATAGTTACAAATTTAACCAACATTTTTTTACCTTTTTTTTTGATGTTTGTGATAAACCCGATGCTTCGACCGGTTGTGCATCATATGCAGAAGAACTACTTTAATTACCAAGTCTATTTGTGCTTGATTTTTCAACAATAGTTGCACATGAATCATACTCTCACATGTCTCCAAATTCTCTAATTCATGCCAATCAATAGTACAAAGATGAAATTTGCCCCATTTTTTTTAGTACAACGAAGATTCAAAATATTTCCTACCAATGAATACAAATATCATGGATAAAAGATGAAATTAATATGATTACCTGATTACCCTTATTCATACAAATCGACGAGCTCCTTTTGATTCTCTATCCATGCAATAATTTTCTTCAAGACAAAACTAGATGAAAGGGAAGAGTAGTAGATGGAGTGGGAGAGTAGAAGATGAAAAGACACAGTGAAAAAACAAAAGAAAATTGAAATGAGTTTGTAGACTGAATGGCTTTTAGATAATGATGGGTATTTTAGTCATTTAAATTTACAATTAATGATTAGGGGCAATTTCTCTCATGTCCCTCTAAAAATGCAAATAACATATTTATCCCTCCAAAATAATCAATTACATATTTATCCCTACTTAATCAAGTTTATTTCAAATCATCAAAAACTAACAGCCATGTTTGTTTTAACAGAAAAAATATTTTGTTGACTAATTTACCCTTGAATTCTTTAACCCGATAAAAATTTAACCCCATCCATTAAAAATATAACCCTACCCGTTAACCCTATAGCTTACTTAATCTATCAAGTCTTAGGTCTCCCAATTCGTCTCCAATCCTAGACTCAGAACTCAGGAGAGCGAAGAGAAGAAGTAAATTGTTCAGAGAATCCCTTTCCTATTTGAGTATTCCTTATTTCTATGTTAATATAACTATTATTGATTCAATTTTTTTTTGCTGCAGTACATGTGTGATGACTGATGAACGGTTGCTTGACGAGTTTTCATTGAGTTTTAATCGTCTCAAGAATCTTTTTTTTTTGGATTTTGGGGATGCGGAAGAGACTGCTTTTATTCTTTCTCTATTTCTTAGAATTCCTTATCTACGGTCACTTAATATACATGTTAGTATATTGTCATCATTTCATGTTTATCGATATGTGAATTTATGATAAAATTTTCCAAATTTTCCGGTGTGGTTATAATGGGAAGATTTTGAGGCCGCGTCGCCAACTTCGGCATTCTGGGAAACGATAAATAAAAAAGAGGGGTTGTTTAAGCACCTCAAAACGGTGAGTTTAGTCGAGTTCGGAGCCACACACTCGGTATTATCGTTCATAAATTTATATTAGATTTTGCACCACAATTTCAAATCTCAGACTATAAAAGAAAACAAGGTGTTCAAAACTACAGACAAGATAATCAAAAGAGATGAAACAGTGATTTTAAAGAAACTTTTGGGGTTCGAGAGGGCTTCCCCAAAAGCTAAAATTATTTTTGAATAAATTTAAATTATGTGAAAATATGTTATTTGTAATAGCTTATTAGTTTTTTACTTCGTGATTTTAAATATACGTCTTGGGTACTATTGATCTGAAATCTTTCTTTTAGTTTAGTTTAACTATATCCTAAATTAATTTAAACAAATTTTTTAATATATATATTTCTTATCAAAATTATTTAGTATAAATATATTGGAAAAAAAATAAAAAGTAGTATATATTTTCTGAAAAATATTATTATATGTTTTTCAATAATTATTATTTGTTTATGTATTTATATATATTGTTGTTAATATCTATATATATATTAATTTGAATTCATGGGAAATTTTAAATAAAAATCCTGATATTCTTTGTAGCATGTGAATTGAATAAATCGTGGAAATAAATATTATTTTAGGAACGAAAAAATTTCAAAACTTTTTGTACAAATATGTTGAATAAACTAAAAAATTATTATCAAAATTAATATATATTAATAATTAATGTTAGTTAGTTATTTCAACAATTATTGTATTTTTATATAATATTTTAATAGGTATGTATTATTTATTCAATTATGCGTATTTATAAAATCAAATTATGCAGATACAATGGTCATCCTTAAGAACATAACAACAACAAAAAATAGAATTATGTTGAGGGAATTTAAAAAAATTAGGAAGTTTTTCAAGAAAATAAAAAATATAAGTTTTTCTTTAAGGAATCTAAAATATTAGGGTGGTTTTCATAATTCTCATAAAAAGTAAGGGGTCGTTAAGAAATTCCCTTCTCTTCAAACCAAACTTGAAGCAATCTTAGCATGATGATTACCTTTTAAATCTCCCTCCATCATCCACCATTTGATTTGTTTTTAAATTTCTCTCCTAAAGCACACTCGTTCAGCATTTCCTCATTATTACATTTATGGACTGAAAAATAGGCCCATATAAAAAATCTTCACGAACATTGCATGAATTACTCATGCCTAAATTACCACAAAAATTGCACAAGATTTCCGTGATCTTCTTCGTTTTGTATTTAAATAAGAAGAAACATTTGGCAATCGATACTATTAAACAATTTTCGCAAGTTATATGTACGCTACAAATTGCCCATTATTAAGAAATCGGAGAAAATCGAAATGAAAACTATAAACATATCAAAATTCTGATATTTCCTCGAAAAAACGTAAGAAATATCATATATGCCTCTTATTTATCTATATTTATATTACTTCATTATTGTTTCTTGATATGTGAATTAATAATAAAAAAATATCCCAAATTTGCAGGTGTGATTATCGTGCGATTTTAAGTACACATCACCAACTTCAGCATTTTGGTATAAGATAAATTATAAAGGGAATATATACGTTGCCCTTGAAAACAGCATCACGGAGACTTGATGGGTCATCGTGGCATGTGTGAACCGAAATTATCTTCTTATCAAATCAATTCAATCGCATCCAAACTATGGTACATGAAAATAATATGATATTCAAAACTATAATGATCAGCAATACTCAGCAATACTCAATGAAAGTTGGTCAAAATTGTCTTCAATTTGCATCACAATTGTTTTTTTCAATCAGTACACTGTAATTCAAAATTCGATTAATTAACTTCTAATTAAATTAATCAATTGTCTCACAAATTAAATTTCAATTCAAATTACAAAATTAATTGGAAGAACATTGGAATACCCAATTTTAATTGATAACCACATCACGAAAAATTGGGTGAAATTGAAGAACATAACATAATTTTTCGTAACTTAATAAAGTGACTATCTAATTGACACAAATTTTTAGATTTCTCTTTGATGTATTAATGAATGAATGAGATTCAAAATACATTCCCTTCATATTAATCAATTACAAAATAATATTTCAACTTGCATTAGTTAATGTATAAGTTTGGAGTTAAAACATGAAACATATTAATTAATAAGTTTGGAATTAAAATATGAAAACAGTTAATTAAATCTATATGATAATTGGGAAAAATAAATTTATGCATAGAAATAATATTAATTAATTAATTTTTTTGTTCAAATTTGTTTATATGCATGTTGGTTCCTCAAAATAATTAATTATTAACAAATCTATCATAATTATCTAAGAAATTTACAAGTGTATTGATTAATTATTATTTTTGTTCAACATTTTTATCAAACTAATAATACATATTTTGTTACTAACAAGCACATAACCATAATATTAGTTCATTAATGATTTTGAAATTATACACAATGGGTACAGAAAATTAACATTATTAACATATTATAAATTATACAGAATTTGCCACAAATTATCATTCCATACATATTATCAAATTATATCAACATAATCAAATCACACCAATTGACAAGAAAAATGAGTTTCGAATTGACAATTTCTAAATGGTAATACCCAAATTGCAACCTGGAATTGAATTGATTGATTAAATATCTAATAACATAATTAATTAGTACAAATTGTATTGGTTATGAACTTCAACATGAAATAGACAGAAATTGAAACTGACAGAAACAATTAACCAAAATTAACCGCATAAAAGCAAAATTGAACATTGAATTGTTAGAAACTGCGAATTTTCTGAAATTGACCAGTAAATGACGAAATTGAAAGCAAAATTTGCTGAAATAACCGTAAAAAATAATTTTGAATTAACAATGAACTGAAAAAGGCAAAAAATATTTTAAAAAATTATTAAATACATTGAAATGTCAAGTCAAAACTACTAGAAAATACAGAAAATCAAGAATAATATCTACAACAAAAATAGATGAAATAAGGAAAAACAAACTACAAGAATGACGAAAAATAGTCGGATATGGTGGTGGTCGGTTCCTTGTGCATCTTCGTCGAATTCTAGTTTGGTCGCCGGTTTCGTGGGTGCGTGGTGTGGTCTTGCGAGAGAAGAGAGAAGGAGAGGTTGGGGGTGCCAACATTGTTAATCATTGTTATTGAGAGACAAAGAAAGTGATTAGATTGAGTTTTTACATAAGTGGGTTGTTAATTGTGATTATTTTTAGACAACACTGGTAATCATTTCTAATTAAATTATTTGAAATAAATAACCACAGTCAATTCGGGGGTGTCATTATTCAACATAAAAAAATTATATCCAACTTTAACGTGTATACTTTGAGCATATGATAAGTTGTGTCAAATGAGTCCACGAAGAAAAATTCAAATTCAAATTAGAATTTCTATGGACGTCTTGATTCAAATTAGTGGAATTAGTGGAGTGAAATTGGATTATAAGATAGAGTAAAAAGTTTTGAAAGTAATTTCGCAGTTTGTTTGGATGTCCAAAATATAAAATGATGAAAAATATAATTCTTTTATTTCTGAAGACCGATTTTCTCGTTCAAAGCTAAATCTGGTACGGTATCTTTCCACTTACATCTCATTGAAGGACACTCCCTGTTGAACTATACCCGTTGAAATCAGTCTCTAATTTAAATTGAGTTAAATTAATTAATCGAGAAATCATACGAATTACTTTGAATTAACTAATCAATCTAATGAATCTTTCTGAAATTCACGAAAATTAAAATATTAATAATTAATGGGCTTTTTTTTTGTAAAATATTGTGTTCAAATATTATGGCGTAGAAATTCAGTTAACTCAATGGATTGTAAAATGAGACAAGTTATTTTTGAATTAACTAATTTAACCAAATTAGTAAAGCACTTATATTTTTCTCCCAATAGTTTAAATCATAAATCGTCACCTGAATCCAAATAAAAATGCATTTGTCATGGTACCGGTTAGATATGAAATGGTACCGGGACATATTTGTGAAATAAATAAACATAGGGTTGTTTTTGTATAATTACTGTTTTTGAATAATAACGGTTATGAGGATGGGCTGAGGGTGAAGAGTTTGGGCCTGAGAGTTGGGCTGGAGGAAGTGTAAAGAATAGTAGAGGAAGGCAGGTGGTAATCACGTGAGTTAGTTAGGGTACGAACAGACTATTTTGTCTGTTAGTAGAGATATAAAAGGAAGAGAGAGAGAATTTATTCTTTATGTTGTTTTGTTGGAAGAAATAGTGATTTCAGGATTATTGTAATTATGTGGACAATTTCATCCAATTAAGTTTTAGAATTGAATTTATATTGGAGAATTTGTATTTTGTTGTGGTGAGATTGCTTAAGTGTATCGTACCACTACAGCATTCAAAAATAAAACCTCAAAATACGGAACTATGATAATTTTGTTTATATATAACTACAAAAAATAACTGAAAAAAGTAAAAGAAAATTCATATTGTATCTCAGTGACAAAGTTTGGACACAAAATCATTGAAATTTGAGAAAAAGACCAAGAAATTAAGCAATATGTGAACAATTGCAACACTTAATTGAGAATTGACCAAATCTATTCTGACAAATGAAGAAGTAAGGATGATATTTGTAATATGTTCATACCTCAAACGAAGACGGGTTTATCGGTTGTCAAATTGTCAGGAAAAAATCGATCATAATTGAAATCTTACGACTGGATCAGGCACTCGGTACAAACGAAGTCGAAGCCACACGATCCAATCTCGGTTGTAAAATGATTGTAAAGTATCTTCTCGAGACCATATTAAAGATGAGATTGTAAAATAATTTTTTCTGGATATATGTTTTGACATAAAGTATATTTTTATAGATTCTTTGGTAGTTTTATTTGCAAAGTTCAAAACGGCTCGAGCATGTGTGACTCGAGGATTTTGCTAGTTTAATTTTAAAGCTACTTGTGAAACATAAGTAAAGTGGCAGATATGGATTGAATTTGATAATTTTGAGACCATGATTTGAGAATTTCGAAGCTCGAGTAAATTACATGTCAAAAAATTCTTGCTTTTTCTTGCTATGAACATTTTTTTTAGTTCAAAACTAAAAAAATGATGTATTTGATCCCATCAATATAGAAAAAACAGCATGAATTTTATGGTCCCGAACAAAGGTACAAAAGAAAAAAAAAATAGCTCAAAAATCAATCAATCGAAGTAAAATTTTACAAACGATAAATTAGCTAAAAAACTTGAAAAATAAAAATAAACCACACCATTAAACACATAATTATGTGAACACACAAGAACCGAAATTCTAAAAAAAAAAAAATTCTTCTTTAAACCAGACTTGAAGCAATCTTAGAATGATTAGCTTTTCAATCTCCCTCCACCATTTGAATTGTTTTTGTGATAAAAATGTTTCAAATTTGCTTCGGAATTGTTTTTAGTTGGCAAATATTAAAATGTTTTTTTTTAAAAAAAAAAATCTAGAATCTATCATATAATTGAGAATTGACCAAATCTATCCTGACAAATGAAGAAGTAAGGATGATATTTGTAATAGGGGAACTTTATCATATACCATTTTACAATGGTATTTTTGGTATCTTAGCAATTAATTATATTTGTAAAATGATGTATTATTTTTTATGGACATTTTTGTTTAAATGAACAACAAAATATACCAATTTACTTAAACATTAATTGATAAATATATTTGATATCATACCTTAAATAATTATAAATGAATAATTACTTCAAATATCCTTGAAAATGGATGTATGGTAAGGAAAAAGGTGTATGATAGAAGTCTCTTTTGTAATATGTTCATACCTCAAACGAAGATGGGTTTATCGGTTGTCAAATTGTCAGGAAAAAATCGATCATAATTGGAATCTTACTGCTGGATCAGGCACTCGGTACAATGGAAGTAGAAGGCTCGAAGCCACTCGATCCGATCTCGGTTGTAAAATGATTGTAAAATTTCTTTTCGTGACCATATTAAATATGAGATTGTAAAATAATCTTTTTCTAGATATATGTTTTGACATAAAGTATATTTTATAGATTCGTTGGTAATTTTTTTGCAAAGTTCAAAACGGCTCGAGCATGTGTGACTAGAGGATTTTGCTAGTTTAATTTTAAAGCTCGAGTAAATTACATGCCAAAAAGTTCTCTTGCTATGAACATTTTTTCTAGTTCAAAACTAAAAAATGATATATTTGATCCCATCAATATAGAAAAAACAGCATGGATTTTATGGTCCCGAACAAAGGTACAAAAGAAAAAAAAAATAGCTAAAAAATCAATCAATCGAAGTAAATTTTTACAAAAGATACATTAGCTAAAAAACTCGAAAATAAAAATAAACCACACCATTAAACACATAATTATGTGGACACACAAGGACCAAAATTCTATTTTTTTTTTTTTAATTTTTTTTTTTTTTTTTTTAATTTTCTTTAAACCAGACTTGATGTAATCCTAGAATGATTAGCTTTTCAATCTCCCTCCACCATTTGATTTGTTTTTGTGATAAAAATGTTTCAAATTTGCAAGTGTGGTTATCATGGGAAGATTTTGAGGCCGCCTCGCCAACTTCGACATTTTGGGATACAATAAACAAAAAAGAGGGTTTGTTTAAGAACCACAAAACGATGAGCATACTTGAGTTCAGAGCCAGATACTCGATATTTTCGTTCATAAAATTTATGTTAAAATTTATATTAGATTCTGCACCACAGCTCGAAATGTTCATTATTGTTTTTTAACTATAAGCTAAGATCTCTTTTGGCATAATTTGTTTTTGTGTTTTAGATCCTTATCATAGCATATTGGCGTGTCATATCTAGTATTTATAGTTTGTCTCGGCGTGACCACGATTCATTTCAACATTAATCACAACATTATATAATATTCGAGACATATCAAGTATAAGAGAAGGATTTCAAATGTATTATTAGTACAATTAGAAATTTCAGTATCCAATATTATTACATAAACATTATATAATATTTCAACTTTTAAAGGAATAAATATGTTATTTTGAGTTTTAGAAAGGATATAGTTGAAATTCTCCCTAAACAGAATAATTTAATTCAATTCTCAAAATAAATTGTGTTTAAATAGAAACCTCTCAACTAATATCTCACGACAGCGACAGCTCGCATGTTTCGTTCCGCTCCTAGTCCCGAACGAATCACATGAAAACTCGGTTCAATCAAACTGAATTGGTCAAAATATTATAGGGAGTATGTTTCTGTTTCTTCACTTTTTAGAAATTTTCCAAATCAATCTCCAGTTTTGGATTTATTTCCTTCTGATCCTTTCATAAAATATGTTCTTCAATATTCAAAAAAACAAGTGGTATTAACCATATAAAACATTGAAACACCCTGGCAAAGACATAACAATGATGAGCGGAAAAGAAAACCACCGGTTTCAACATTTAATCGACGGACATATAGTATAATAATAATTTGACTTTGTCGTTTAAGATTATTATGTTCTCTTTTGCCTTGCATTAAATAAAAAAATAAATATAAAGATATTCGTAAATTATTGATTATATCACAAGCATCTCTTACATGATAAGAAATTAGTTTCCGTGTGGAAAAGTCGAATGCCATGAATTTGACAACAGGTTCGAGATCGTCATACGTAATAACAACTCCTATTTTGGCAAATCCAACCTATATTTACAAAAAGCAACATTTAGCATGTTATTCTATTCTAACAAAAATCACAAGTACAATAACAGAAAAATGGGAAAAAAGTCTTGAAAAGATTTTCAAGAAATATTGCATGAATTACTCGTGCATAAATTATCATTTTTGTGATATTAAAACTGCACAAGGTTTTCATGATTTTCTTTGTTTTATATTATTAAAAAAGAAATTATATGAGATACATTTAGCATTCGGTACTATTCAACAATTTTGGCAAGTTATATGTACGTTACAAATACCGATTGTTAAGAAATCAGAGAAAATCAAAATGAAAGCTACTAACATATCAAAATAGTAAGAAACAAGATGGACATAATGGTTTTCATGCCCTCTTTGAGTTTAATTGCTTATTTTTCTTTTCTTGCTTCCTGAGATGGCACTTGTTTGCTGACTGACAAAACTGAAGAGAACTGACATTATATAAAAAAAAAATTATGACAACGTTGAATAAACATATATTACAAACATATATTTGATATATTGGTGTGAGTTTATCATACGCATACGTGTGAAATTGAAACTAAAATGGTATTTTGAACAACTCAAATAGACACGTGTACTTCGTACGTATATGATATGTGACAGTTGCGTTTCATTTTTGGAGCTTGACCAAAACGGTATTCTTGGCTTATGTTCTTGGTAACATGTTGTTTTTGGTTTTGTTTTTTTTGTACGATCACATCCGACCACACACCTCTCATCCTAAAACTCACTAACACATTTTAATTCTCCAAAAAGAGCTTTTCGACTTGCAAGATTTTGGCTACACATTGAAGAATTAAAGACATTATATCTCCCATTTAGAATTCCGAAACCTTAGGAATAAACTCCTTACTCGGGAAATTTTCAAAATCAAAACGCGAAATGACGAATGGGCCAATAGTAAGTTCGATAACTTAGAACCCGACTGCCAAGCAAGCATTGAATTAATGCGATTTTTTTACATCGCGGAGGAAACAAGAACTCTTTCCGATCGCGAGGCGCAATTACATATTCATCTCCGGGCCAAAGCTCACGAGATAGGCAACTTGAGAGAGATCAAATGGCACGAACACACCTCTTGCAAATGATTGAAACTCGGAGATAAAAAATAATTTCTATTTTCACAGAATCGCCTCCATCAAAAAAACACTACAACAATATATCATAAATGATTGATATGCCAATTCGCTATTTAATTGATCGTTTAATTGAATTGATACTTCAATTAACATGTAATAATATTAACATATTATAAATTATTGACATTTCAATTAAACGTGTCAATTAACATATAAATGAGCCAAGTATAAATTCTAATCAACAACTTATCGTAAAAGTATTTTTTTGAGTTGGGGGCATAATATATTTTTCGAATGAATAATGATTACCAAAGTATGTCTTTGGTAGATGGCGTAGAAATTCAGCTGTCTTGATGAATTGAGAACAATTTTTTTTGAATTGATCAAATTAGTAAGTTACTATCATATAAGGTGAATTTTTATTTCAAATACTTCAAATCTTAATTCATCACCTGAAAATTCAATGAAAAATGCATTAAAAAATACAACTATAAAATATGGAATTATACTAATTTTGTTTATAAACAACTATAAAAAATAATTCAAAACAATTCAGATTGTATCCAAGTGACGAAGTTTGGACACAAAATCATTGAAATGATAAAGAAAAACTGCAAAATTAAGCAATACGTTTAGAGTAAGAACAATTGCAACACTTAATTGAGAATTGACCAAATCTATTCTGAGAGATGAAGAAGTAAGGATGATGTCTATGTGCAAAGTTCATACCTGAAACGAAGAGGGATTTATGTCAGTCCAATTTTCAGAAGAAAAAATACTCGATCAGAATTGAAATCTTACGACTAAATCAGGCACTTTGTACAAAAGAAGTCGAAGCCACACGATCCAATCTCGGTTATAAATGATTGTAAAATTTCTCCTCGAAATGTTATTAAAGACGAGATTATCAAATAATCTATTTTTGGATATATGTTTTGACATAAAAGTATATATTTTTATAGATACGTTGGTAGTTTTATACTTTTATTTGCGAAGTTCAAAACGACTCGAGCATGTGTGACTCGATTGTTTTGCTAGTTTAATTTGAAAGATACTAGAGAAACAAATGTAAAGGGCCAGGTATGGATTGAATTTGATGTTTTTTAGACCATGATTTGAGGATTTCGAAGCTCTAGTAAATTACCTGCCACAAAAACTCATGATTTTTCTTGTTATGAACATTTTTTTATTCAAAACTAAAAATGAGATATTTGATCCCGTCAATATAGAAAAATTGCATGATTTTTATGATCCCAAAGATAGTTAGCAAAGAAACAAAAATAGCTCAAAAATCAATCGATCCAAGTAATTTTTACCAACGATAAATTATTTAAAAAAACTTCAAAAATAAAAATAACCACACCATTAAACACATAATTATGTGGCCACACAAGAACCAAAATCTTAATTTTTCTTTTTTGCTCTTCTTCAAACCAGACTTGAAGCAAGCTTAGCATGATTAGCTTTTAAATCTCCCTCCACCATTTGATTTGTTTTTTAAATTACTCTTCTTCCTTTTTTTCTTTTTTTTACCTGAGAAAATATGTGTCCTTATCTGGGCTGGAAAATAGGCCCATATAAATAAACAATGAGTTTATACTCCATGTTATTATTATATTTAACAAAAATCACAATTACAATAACAGAAAAAATGAGAAGAAGTCTTAAAACACATCTTCACAAATATTGCATGAACTACTCATAACTAAAGTATCATTTTTTGATATTAAAATCGCACAATATTTTCGTGATTTTCTTCGTTTTGTATTTAAATATAAAATCATAGATGAGATACATTTAGCATTGAATACTATTCAACAATTTTGACAAGTTACATGTACGTTACAAATTCCGATTGTTAAGAAATCAGAGAAAATCACAATGAAAGCTATAAACAAAATAAAACATTGTACGATTAAGCAAAAAGAACACTCGACAGAAAAGAAACCGAGCAGAAAGAATCAGGAGAAAAAGAGAAAAGGAAGTTGGAAATGGAAAATAGATCTTATCGACACAAACGAGGCGGTCAGTGAAGTGTGAGAGAAGAAAATTACTTAAACTAACAATAATCATCTTATGTCCTTTAGGATTCGTGTATATTTGTTGAACGCAAATTTTGTGTGTCGTTATTCCACAAAAGAAATTATATATCTAAATTAAATGTGTATAATGTTAGTATATGATAAGTTGGGTCGAATGAATAAAATAATAATAATAAATCAATTAGGATTTTATTATCGAAATTCATACTTTAATTTGGAGTATAATTTCCATAAATATGTTTTGATTCTAAATTTCAAAATCTAAAAACACTGTTTTTGTACTAGAGTGCATGGATCTTTTAGTTTAACTAGCTTTATTCCCGCGCAAATGCGCATGATGTTTTTTATATAATTATTTAAATAGAATTAACGCGTGTGCGAATTAACGCGCATGCGTTTGAACTAAATTAATTAATCATGACATATTTGCAAATATCATGATGTCAATAGATGCACAAGGTTCATGAAAATAGTCTATCACGGATATTATTTTCTAATATAATTTGTATAAATAACATTTGTTCAGGTGCTTATAGAATCGATTAATATAATCATGACATATTCGCAAAATTTAATATGTGTGTAAAATAGGAAAAAAAAAGACCAAATGTAAAAAATGACCAAAATGTAAAAAATGATCAAAATGTAAAAAAAGATCGAAATGTAAATAAAAAAGGACCAAAATATAAATAAATTTTAATATGTATGTAAAATAGGAAAAAAAGACCAAATGTAAAATAGGACCAAAATGTAAAAAATAAGAAAAAAGATCAAAATCTAAAAAATGACCGAAATGTAAATAAAAAGAACCAAAATATAAATAAAAAGAACCAAAATATAAATTTGAAAAATAGTTTTTGTATACAAAAGTCCTTGATGACGTGGAGGCTTAGAATTGCAAGAAGTTTGTTTGATTTATATATATAAGACTAGTATTTTCTCCTGCGCAATTGCGCGGGAGTTTTCGAGTTTACATCATGTATTTTGTTTGTAATATGTATATTTTTCTTGATCTTAACATGATTCACTTGAAATCTAAATATGTTAGTTGTGCGATGACATGATACAATACATATGAAAATGATACATTAAAACAACAGATAATATTATATAATTTTAGAATACAACATAAACTGTTCAAACGTAATATACAAATTACAATTTTTTCACAATGAAACAACACATACAATTACATAATTTTTCGCGGTGATTCGTCTTTTTTGTCTTTTCTTTTTTCTCCTGTGTCATGGAAGTGAAATGAGAGGAGAGAGATGTAGGGGTAGGGGTGTCAATGGGGCGGATACTGCCCGAACCGACCCGAACCGTATCCGAAGAAATATCCGGATCCGAAAAAAAATATCGGGATCCGGATGGTGTTGGTTCAAATTTCCTAATGGTTTGATTATTTCAAAACACTGTCATTACTAACGTTTACATCGAGAAAATGTGTAGGATAACACAGGTACGGCTACAAGATGAACAACACAAGAAGCACAACAAGAGAAGACTAGAAGGAAGGCTCTTGAAGCATATCAAGAATCAAGATGTCGAAGCCTTCCGTGAGTGGGATTCGCCACAAATAAACCATAGGTAGAAACCTAGTAGATCTCAAGTAAAATCATGTTCAAAATAACAAAGAGTTCAATCAAACATGAAGTGCGTTCTGAACGAACTCAAAGTCCGTTCAGAACGAACTTGCCACATATCAAAATATCATCTCTTGATAAGAACCAAAATGTCACAGGATTGTGTGCGTTCGAACGAACAAACATGTACGTTCGAACGGACATTTAGAATTCGTTCACCCACCATTTAAGTGCGTTGAACGGACAATCCTTTCTGTGAACACAAATGTAATGTATAAGTGAGTCCGTTGTGAACGAACTGTGTTCGTTCGAACGGACCCAAAAATATATTTGCACGTTATTTTGAAACGGCTAGTACAAACTGCATGTGCGTTCAGAACGAACATTGTGCGTTCGAACGCACTGGCAATTTTCTGAAGGATTTCTATAGAGAGTATAAATAGAATCCTTTAGGGCTTCTCTCTCCCAACTCTTCACTTCCTCACATTCAAAACACAAAAGAGAGAAACCCTAAAAGCTGTGATTATCCATATCCATTGATAGCTTGAGAAACCCTCTTTAGATCTTTGATCTACTTTCGACAACCTCCACTAATCGTATCCCACTCACGTGACCGATCACGTTGTAGCTCGATTAGTGAAAATTGTAATAGGCTAGTGCAACTATTTGTAAAGAGCCTAAGCTATAGATCGATAGAAAGCGTGTAAATCGATCTAGGCAACACCTTGTAATCGAGTGAGTTGGAATTCAATCGAAAAGCCAAAAAGAGGCGCAAGGCATTCCCGGAGACGTAGGTACTCGCAACTTAATTGAATCGGTCAATTAAGCGAGTAAAGGGTGAGTTAAGGCTACATAGCAACCACCTACCGAACTTCGTTAAAAAACATCTTGTGTTCAAGTGTTTCCAGTATCATCTACTTTATTTAAATTATTATTTATTCCGCATAGTAAATTAGGTAATTAGCTAAAGTAATTGTACGGTAGATTACCAAATTTACCCCCTCTAGGTTAGAATTAATCAACAATTGGTATCAGAGCAAGGTACTAACCATCTCTTAGAATATTAGGGATAACTTGTACTTAAAAGATCTAATGACCGAACTCAACCCAGTTGTACAACCTTCATCATCTAATCCAATAAATACCATCCTTAAGTCAAACATCTCAAACTCTCGTGAGTTAGATGGAACCAATTGGAGTTCTTGGAAGAAATGCATGTTGAATGCTTTCGCTCTCCAAGGACTTGACAAGGTAGTGTTACGAGGCTTTGTCTCAGTTCAAGATGTCGACAATGCCGGTAACATAACCTACCCTGCTCAAACTAGAGAAGATAGAACTAATGATATATACGCTCAAAACTTGATACTTAATAATGTGATTAGTTCTATCGGATCTCTAGTTGATCATTGTGAAACCTCATATGAAATGTGGCGTATGCTCAATGAGAGATACGAGGGAACATCTCAAATGAGGAGAACAAATATCATCGGACTTGAACAAGAATTTAACAATCTCCGGATGATTGAGGGAGAGTCAGTTGACATAATTTGGGCGAAAATAAATGTACTTAAAACCCGATATGCCACCCAACATGCACCTCTCACTGATGATCGAATTATTGCACGATTACTTCAAGCCATGCCCCGTAGTTGGGAATCTTTACGTGTAGCTTTAGGTACGGCAATTGCATCACAAGATCTCACCCCCGAAGAATTGGTAAGTCAATTCCGAAACTTCGAGATTCGCCTCAAGCAACTAGATGAGGAGTATGGAATCGCTCCATCTACCTCTCAATCCAAAGCCGTAGCTTTGCCCGCCGTAAACTCGAGCAATGAGGACAATGAGATAGACGATCTAACCCTACGACTCCTAGAGTGGCAAAGAGATGAAAAACGATTCAACGAGAATCGGAAAGAAAAGGGGTTAAAGCCCCATTGCTTTTGGTGCAAGAAAGGTGGACACATGATGGAGTCATGTTGGACACTTCACCCCGAAAATTCCCGTTGGTTCAAAAAGGATGATGACCGAAAAGATCGAGAAAGGCGAGAACCTCGACACGAAAGGAGATACGAGGACAAGGGCCGAGAAAATCACCAAAAATATAAAGGTAAGGAATATAAAAAGAAAAAGGCTTACAAAGCAAATATTGATTGTAGGTGGGGCGAAACGGATGGATCAAGCTCATCATCCGAATCTGATGGTCCATCAAACCGACACACCGCTAATCTAGCCCTTATGGTAAAAATCGACCCTCCATCGATGAGCGCTGTGGAAGCAGCAATTCAAAGTCTACGAATTGAACGAGGTCCAACTCCAATGCCTCGCACTCCCGTGGTCATAAGTGTCAAAAAGTCTACGCCTACTCCAAAACTGACACATGATCAAAATCATGAGGTACGTATCCGCTCTATACCTAACGTAGAACTATCACCTCAACTTCAGTACTCACCCTCGTTAAAATTAGAACTTGAGTCATGTGACGAATTCTTGAGGGATGACGGGGACTCTCAACAATATGAGGGAAAACTTGAGAGCTCAACACAAGCTCTCAAGGATAAGGTAGTTTCTCTTGAACTATCTATTTTGGCATTTAAATCTCAAATAAACGAATTTAAAGGATTTTCAAAATGTGAGTGTCAAGCCTTAAAAGGCGAGATTTCACATCTAAAAGTCGAACTTCTAAATTCTAAAGTTGAAAATGATTCCTTGAAGAAGGCTTGTGCATCTATTGCATCAAGTCCTCCATCATTGGATGAAATTTTGAAATCGTCATTAATGGGACAAAAGCCCAATGACAAATCCGGTTTAGGATATAAGAAGAATAACGGTAATAAACCCGATTCTTCCAACTCCAAAAATCAAAAATCAAAATGGGAGAACAATCGAGTTAGTAGTCATGGAAATGCATTTCTGTACCATGATTACAACAAGGGTAAAAATGTGAAAAAGGAACAAACTAAACGTGCTAGCCATAATTATAGGAACAATCATTTCACACAAAATTCACAATCTAGACATGACGATTTGGGAAGAACCGATTGCTTGTTCAAACGGGGACCAAATGGTTATTTCTATGAAGTGACAAACTACACCGAGGCTTCGTATTAAAAAGGGGCTCCCAAACACTACACCAACACACAAAAATATTTTCAACCAAAACAAGTTGAATCAACCCAATTTCATCAAATGCCAAAATCGATAATTTCTTGGAGAAGTGACTCAAATCAACTCTCTAACTATTTTGTGAAGAGTTCCAACACCACAAATAAGCCAACCTCAGCCTTTTGTAATTATTGTTGCAAAAGTGGTCATATCTCAACAAATTGTGATCTTCGCAATTCAAAATTGACATCTAATGTTGTTTGGATGCGCAAAGATCGTCACACGATGGGTCCGTCCACATCATACGGTGTTGGACCCCCTAAGGCTTAGGACCTAATGTGACAACGTACTCCCTCATTTACCATACCATAAGCCAAATATTGAGGGGGAGTATGGTAAACAACTCTTAATATACTATCTTAATTCAACATAGAGTCCATCTAGTGATCACATCACAGTAAATAGTCCGTTCGAACGAACATAGTGTCCGTTCATAACGAACATGTGAAATATAAGTATCCTCATCAACCTCCAACTAGTGGGCATATCACAGTGCCAAGTGCGTTCGAACGAACAGACTAATCGTTCAGAACGAACAAATGTAATCAAGGATCCTTAGTAGAAAGGCAATCAGTATTCAGAACGAACAGATGGTTCGTTCAAACGAACTTAAAGGATGAGAACCTTTGTTTAGGTATTCAAAATTTCAAAGATCAAAAGTACGCGCCAAGGACCTAACTTTGGATTTAGGATACACAGTGAGTTCGAACGCACTTAACATACGTTCGAACGCACTTATCTCATTCAGTGAATCCTCTTCATGGCGTCCTTTTCCCTTCCTAAACAGCTTCAAGTGCGTTACAACGAACAAAGTGACCGTTCGAACGCACATGCCTCGTTCATTAAACCGACCTAGTCATACAGCTTAAACCCTTTTCCTCGCGCCTCTTTAGTTTTCAATGAGTTCCATGTGCGTTCGAACGGACAAATCTGTTCGTTCTGAACGAACTCAATGAATGTTCTTCACATACGCATGCAGCTTAAACCTAAACAATCGCGCCTTTTCTCAGATTCATGTACGTTCGAACGCAAATATAGGTCCGTTCGAACGAACTCATCGTATTTACTCTCCTTCTGCATGCAACCGACCTATTCAATACATGCGATTCTTCCTTCTCCCAAACCTTTCCTCTTCCAACTCAAGGATTTGAAGACACTTTTTGATTCATATAAGTTGCTCTTTATCTCTCTCTCTAACCAAATCTCCAAATACCTTTTCTTCCCAAAACCTTTCCTCTCTCCAAGACCCATCTTTCCCAAATCTCACAAAATTTTCAATGGCATCCTCATCAAGAGTGAAAGGCAAAAAGAAAATGGCAGCCACAAGAGTTGGTCGCAGCGAGCGTCTTCAAGAGACCTACAATTTCAACAACCCTCTAAATGACCATCTCTTCCGAAATCCTGAGGCAGCAATCCGGTTTAAGGAAACCGTCTCCAAGAAAGCCATCGCCAAGTGCTTCTACTACGAGTTTCCTCCCAACATTCCTCATCTTTTCGACAAAGTGGAGGAAATCGAGCGAAGATGGGGATTTGCCAACCTTGCGTGTCTAAACTGCCAATCCTATGACGTCATCACGCGGCTCTTCTACGCCAACGCCATATTCAACCATGACGAAGAGAAGGTAACCTCATATATTCTTGGTGAAGATATTGAGATTTCGGTTCGCAACTTGTGCGACCTTCTAGGACTGAAGGACGACGGAGAAAAGGTTTACAATGCCCGCAAGGGGAGACTCGAACCAGAAGTCATCGAACCCATGAAGAAGGTTGTAACTAACAACTACGAATCACCCGACTCGGCCAGTCACCTTGCCGCACCCGAGAAATTCGTCTGGGAAATCGGTAACAATATTCTCACTCCTGTCGCTAAATTAAAGGCAAATCTTGAAAATAGGAATGTGATGCTTTTGTATCGCATGTGGTACCCGGATCAACTAACCATTCATGTCCCACACTTGATTCTGAGTCACATGGAAAGCATCATGAGTCAGAAAATCGCCTCGCTTCCATATGGCACGTTGATTGCCCACATGTTGGAAATTCAAGGATTCACAATCCCGGTGCAAGAGTGGGATTTCCGACCCGAGTCACCGGTCAATCTTGCGTCGAAAGAAAATCTCATACGGCTTGGATACCGATACTCGAACAACATCCAAGGATGGATAATTGACTCAAAGAAGGATGAAAAGTCTTTCCATCTTCCTCGTAATCCAACCCGTTGGGCAGAGGGTGATACCCATTCCGAGGAAGAGGACAACGCCGATCCCACCTATACCGAGCAAGGTGGTGAACAAGACACTGAACAGCCAAGGCGTAAGCGAAAGAAGAAGGAGTGTGCTGAAAGCTCTAATGCTCAAGAGGACCGGGATGCAAGGAGATACGCGTACATACATACGCTGTTTGAGGAAATGGATGAGCGAGCGGTGAGAAATGGACAGATGATTCGGGACTCGGTTCGGGAAGATTTGCGTGCATCGGAAGCAAGAGTTCTCGAAAACGTGAATCAAAAATTTGCCGACCTCTATGTCCACCTTGGAAACCGATTTGGGCCGTACCAGGATCCTCGTGAACGAAATCCGCCTCCTCCCACGGACCATCCGTCGGGGTCCAACTCGGGACCATTCAACACCGATACCTTCTTCGTGGCTGATCCGAACTCTCACCCCGGTCCTTACGAATAGGGCAAACGTCTATCTAGGGATGTGATGTGATCGTAGGAGTATTTTTTTTGTTGTTTTGTTATTTTGATTGTTGTGGTTTGTGCATGAGTAATTGAGAGATTAAGTTAATGTTGTGACTTGAATATTTAGGATAATGTGTGGTTATGTTGTCATGAATTTGGAACATTTTTATTGTAGTAATCTGATATTTTTCATATTTTGTGGTGGTTCTAGGAACATCAATTTTAGACCAGTTATTGGTATCATCACAGAATCAAGTGCGTACGAACGAACCACTTTGTTCGTTCGGAACGCACTCACATCATATATGTTTAAAAAAAAAAAAAATATGATGGTTTTCACGAACTCATACATTCATAAAATTCATTATTTGAGGGGGAGCTCGCATTTAGGGGGAGCCTTCCCTTTATGAAGTCTCATTGGCCCTTTTGATCACTTTCAAAATGGGGGAGAAACGATCGTACGGAAAGTTCTCAACGAAATGTTGAGACTCTCCAAACCGACAGTGTTTTGAAATTAATCAAAAGGGGGAGTTTGTTGGTTCAAATTTCCTAATGGTTTGATTATTTCAAAACACTGTCATTACTAACGTTTACATCGAGAAAATGTGTAGGATAACACAGGTACGGCTACAAGATGAACAACACAAGAAGCACAACAAGAGAAGACTAGAAGGAAGGCTCTTGAAGCATATCAAGAATCAAGATGTCGAAGCCTTCCGTGAGTGGGATTCGCCACAAATAAACCATAGGTAGAAACCTAGTAGATCTCAAGTAAAATCATGTTCAAAATAACAAAGAGTTCAATCAAACATGAAGTGCGTTCTGAACGAACTCAAAGTCCGTTCAGAACGAACTTGCCACATATCAAAATATCATCTCTTGATAAGAACCAAAATGTCACAGGATTGTGTGCGTTCGAACGAACAAACATGTACGTTCGAACGGACATTTAGAATTCGTTCACCCACCATTTAAGTGCGTTGAACGGACAATCCTTTCTGTGAACACAAATGTAATGTATAAGTGAGTCCGTTGTGAACGAACTGTGTTCGTTCGAACGGACCCAAAAATATATTTGCACGTTATTTTGAAACGGCTAGTACAAACTGCATGTGCGTTCAGAACGAACATTGTGCGTTCGAACGCACTGGCAATTTTCTGAAGGATTTCTATAGAGAGTATAAATAGAATCCTTTAGGGCTTCTCTCTCCCAACTCTTCACTTCCTCACATTCAAAACACAAAAGAGAGAAACCCTAAAAGCTGTGATTATCCATATCCATTGATAGCTTGAGAAACCCTCTTTAGATCTTTGATCTACTTTCGACAACCTCCACTAATCGTATCCCACTCACGTGACCGATCACGTTGTAGCTCGATTAGTGAAAATTGTAATAGGCTAGTGCAACTACTTGTAAAGAGCCTAAGCTATAGATCGATAGAAAGCGTGTAAATCGATCTAGGCAACACCTTGTAATCGAGTGAGTTGGAATTCAATCGAAAAGCCAAAAAGAGGCGCAAGGCATTCCCGGAGACGTAGGTACTCGCAACTTAATTGAATCGGTCAATTAAGCGAGTAAAGGGTGAGTTAAGGCTACCACCTACCGAACTTCGTTAAAAAACATCTTGTGTTCAAGTGTTTCTGGTATCATCTACTTTATTTAAATTATTATTTATTCCGCATAGTAAATTAGGTAATTAGCTAAAGTAATTGTACGGTAGATTACCAAATTTACCACCCTCTAGGTTAGAATTAACCAACAGATGGAACCGGATCCGGAACCGTATCCATTTTTACGGGTATGGATCCGGATCTAGGAGCTAATATTTTGATGGATCCGGATATGGATCCGGATACTATCCGGATCCGAATAAAATTTATAAACGGATAACCGTTTTGCTGAAATCATGATCAAAATCATAGTAATATCTAATATACAATAACTATATTTTAGTTCATAATAATACTTAATAAATCAATAATCACTATATATAATTTGTTTTAAAATTATAAAATAATCAAGACTTGAATTCTAAAATTATTATTATATTATTATATCATAGTATCCGTTTTAATATCCGAATATGATCCGTATCCGTATCTGTATCCGACAATATCCGAATCGTATATGTATCCGTTTAATATCCGAACCGTATCCGGATCCGAGTAATACCGTATCCGGATCCGTATCAGAAAAAAGTAGGGATATGGATCTGGTATGACCACTATCCGAACCGTGTCTGAACCGTTGACACCCCTATGTAGGGGTAACTCAATGAGATATTGAGGAAAATTTTACTAGACATGGTTCATATGATCCATGTGATTAATGTATATAATGGTCTACATAAATCGGGTCCATCCAAATTACGCCCGTCCGATCTTGATCGAATGGTCCAGATTAAGAGAGCGACGTGGAGCATTGTGGAGAGTTCAATTTTCTTAACTTTATACATAAGATATAATATAATATGAATGCGAAGTCTATGAGTATTTTCAGAAAAATTGAATATTTTGCTTGTGTTATAATTCAATTTGAACATTTTTAAAAAAATATTTTAATTGAATTATTTGAAGGCGTTAGAATTTGAACATAAACTTCAATTAAGAATTAAGATATTTTGTTATATTTCATACAGAATTTGTAATAATTAAATATTATTTTGGGTATTTTATTGGACAATAAATTCAAACAAACCGCAGTTTTCATATTCAATTTGAAGATGTGAGGACCAGTGTGTAAAATTTGGAAAGCACAAAAATATCTAACCATTCGAGACTAATCTACACCGTACATTTTCAATCGCCGCCATTCGCTCTCTCTCTTCTGTTACTCTTCTGTTCTCAAAAAGTACTCGAAACCCTAATACCGCACGTTATTATTCTCTGATAAAAAGGAGAGATTAACAGTGAAGTTAGATCTCGTGAAGAATTATTGAGAGAGGAAAAGATGGCGATTAAGGATGGGAATAGAATTTTTGTTGGAGGATTGGCTTATGAAACTACGGATCGGACTCTCGAGAGCGCGTTCGGTCGATTCGGCGAGATTATCGAGGCTCAGGTACTCATTTACGTCTTGAATTTATGTTAATTTTTTGAATTCGGTGTTTGTTTCTTTGATTATGTGAATTATTCACGAGAAGGTATTGTTTTAGTACTGATTTCATAGCTTGCGAAAGGTTTGCGTGATAATTTTGCAAGATTTGGGCAACTTTTTTTCATGCTCTTTTCTTGTGGAATTAATCGAATTATATTAGAACTTTTTTTAATTTTCATATTTTGGTCATTTCAAAGGTTTCAACATGCAAAAATTGAAGGGATTTAAGTGTTATGCATCGTTTGCTACTTTCTTAATTTGCTTAATAAATTTGTTGTGGCCTTTGCAGGGTTATTTTAAATTACAAACTTGGCCTTTTGATGTTACATGGGTATTAGTAGTAGTAGTAGTATTCACTCAGAATTTAAGAAATAACAAAACTTGAACTTGTGAAATTACATTTGATATTCACGAACAGAGTAGTAAGAAATCGAAAAGAAAGAACATTACTTGTGCTCATATTTCTCTCTCTTTGTTGGTCATTACTTATCTTAAATATCATTAAAAGAAATTGTGCTCACGAGACACTGATGATAGTTATTTTAGTCGCACCGAGTTTATTAGGATAAAATCGTCAGGAAAAGACGCTTCTGAATTGTTTCCAAGTTTTTGAGAAAAAGGACAGAAAGAGAGATAATAAAAGGAAAAGAAAAGAAATGTTTGTCGATTGGTGAAAAGACTAAGGCTTCGTTACTAATTTACTGATCGCTAACTTTCTTTACTTTCGAAATTCATTCTGATAGGATATTTTTAGGATTTCTCAATTCGTAGCGTTATTTTCATTCCTGTTTTTCTGACAAGAAGATGAAAGTGATTGGATCGTTTGAAGAATTTCAGCTTTGTTTCTACATACAGTTGCAGAATTTGGGTAACACTCTGCAATTGAAAGAAGTTTAGGGGGTCAATTGAAATTTTTTCTATTTCACTCGAGGTTACTTTATCTTAATTCCTCTTTTATTAAACGATCACGAGGCACTGATAGTTAATTTAGTTGCGCGAGCTTTAGTATTATCTGATCACGCATTGTTGGAACTCTGATTATCTTGAAGAAGAAAAAAAGGGGATGAAGAATAAGGACAGAATAAAAAAAGGGAACACTTCGATTCGTACAGTTCTTTTAACTGGAATCAAATTTATCTTGAAATGGGCACGTAAATACAAGGCCGAATAAGGTATATGGGATGAAATATATGAAATGCAACACAGAACAGACAAAAATGGATGGCTCGGAGTTCTTGAGAGGTCGAGGGTTTTTTGGGATGCGACTTTACAATTGAAGGAAGTTTAGGGGCTTTAGTGAAATTTCCTTATTCTACCAATTGCCTACATTTTATCCTTACGAAACGGGGAGAACTTGTAAATTTTAACCGTCCTTGTGATACATGCTGCTTCAGGGCCTTTCTTTCTCTCATTTCCTGATCTATAAAATCGAAAAAAGGAATTCTGATTTAACACACTGCATTAACAAACTATACTATACACTATTCATCAGAAGATTTTAAGAAATTAGGAGGGTAATGATATTAATATTATTTTGTAAGGAGCTGTAAAGCACACGGGGTTACACTATGAATGGGGAACGTGAATTTCGAACGCTCGTTTTTATTTTGAGTTACGATTCAGAATCTAGAACCTTCTCATTTGTTGATAACATTAGAAAAGGGATCAGATTGCTATTATGGAAGTTCTGTTGACACGAAACGATATTGTACAGGTGATAAAGGAACGTGACACGGGTAGACCACGTGGATTCGGGTTCATAACCTACACGGATCCAGATTCAGTCCACACCGCTATTTCCGAGATGAACAACGTCGAGCTTGATGGTCGCATAATTTCTGTCAACCGCGCCGAGACTCGCGATTCCGATTCCTTCTCCACTCACACCCGATCCACCGGTAAACTAACCTTATCAACTTCACCCTTCCGAACTTGCAAATATCAAATTTACCCTTCTGACGCAGGTGCGAGAAGCGGAGGATATCGTGATGAGGGTCCTCGTGGCCCACCACGTGACCGTGACGAGTGTTATAAATGTGGCCGGTCCGGTCATTGGGCTCGCGATTGTCCTAGCATGAACGGAGGCGGCGGAGGAGGAAGAGGAAGCAGTAGATACTCTCCTCCTCCGAGGTATAGTAGCGGAGGAAGCCGTGGGCGCGGATCTCGAGGCGGCGGCAGTGGTGGTCGTTTTGGAGGGGCGGATCGGTACGGTGGTGGCGACTACTATGTCGATGACAGGTACAATACGATAAATTTTTATTTTTGCAAGGGCAAAATATGATATTTCGAAAATTTACTCTTAAACAGGTATGATGGAGGTAGGTACGAACGAGAGCGTATTGATCCGCGTGACAGGTACGTGCCGGAACGGTACGCGCCACCACCTACTCACAGTGGTGAACGCTATGTGGTGGATAGGTACGGAGCGGAACGTTATCCTGTGGATAGGTATGTGCAGAACGGGTACTCGAAGGAGAGAGGTTACGAAAGGGAACCGGTTCGTGGTGGAGCAGGTCCAGGCGGGTATTATAGAGACGCACCAAGGGGATATGAAAGGGATCCGCCGCCACCTCGTATGGGCAGCGGGCCCACGAGATATGAAGGTGGCGGGTATAGGGGTCGACCCGGTCCGTATGACCGACCTAGTCGAGGTGGAAGGTCTTATGAAGATCGTTACTAGTTAAAGATTGTATTTGGGAGAGTCGTTAGGGAATAATTTAGGGTTTGTGGACCCTTTGTTTTATTACCTTTTTATGTGATTGGTGTGTTTGTTTTTGTATTGTTTATGTTTAGGTTAATGAATTTATTGTTGTGGATTTTGTAATTTCATGTATTGTTTTATTGTATCTTTTGTAATCGAGTTTTGTAGACTTTATTTCTATATTTATTTTTGCCATGGTTTTTTTTTTTTTTTATTATTATTATTATTATTTACCACAGCTTCAATATAAAGATATAATATACTTATTTTTGCAATGTCTGTGAAACAAAATTTCATTGATGTTCTAACATCAAGTATATTGTTGCAAATATCTTGCTTCTTGTCCGACTAATTTTTCGATATCCATGCATGTCCTAAGTCCACCTCTTATCTCTTTCAGCATCGCATCGATACCAATTCGATTCCTACAAATGAAGACATTAACAAGTTAAAATACTTTAATTTGGAAATAACATAAAATAATATTTAAGAGATTTTAAGTATCTTTACAATAAACTAGCGCCGACAACTGCGAGTGGGCGCGGATACTCCTCGAGAGATCTTTCTTTCTTCTCTCCTTCATTATCTCCTAATTTTTCGAATTTAATATTGGTTGCTTTTTCACAACCAATCATTGATATTTCTTCAATAAGCGACGCTAATTTCTCATTCGCCTGCAAAGAAAATAGATTAAAAAAATGGAAACATTTTTTTTTTCTTTTATGTTCACCTCGAAAAGATCAATCTTGTTCAAAACCACTATGCAGGGCCTTAACAAATAATTTGGATTATACATCCTTAATTCCTACAAAAAAACGAAAAAAAAATTAATAGAAAAGTATATATTACATGCAAAAATAGTGTATACAAATACCTCTCGAACAGTCTTATAATCCGTAACAGGGTCGTAAGAAGAAGCATCGACAACATGAACAAGCAATCTCGTCCTTCTGAGATGCCTCAAAAAATTACGACCAAGTCCCTGCAAATTTCTCATATTTTAACCAAATCCCTCCAAAAAACATTATTAAAACTGAAACAATACAATACCTTGCCTAAATGAGCACCGTGAATTAAACCGGGCAAATCCGCCACAGTAGCTTCCGAAGCAAATTGTAACGGCCCTAAATCTGGGTCGCCACCTAAGCGCCCCAAATTCGGCATTAGGGTTGTGAATGGATAATCCGCTATTTCTGGTTTTGCAAGGGTTAGGGATGCAAGAAGTGTTGATTTTCCCGCATTTGGTAGCCCCTATTAAAAGTAATTTTTTTAATATTAAAAATTTAGGGTTTCTTTTTTGAAAATTTAAATTTTGACGTACCACGACACCAACATCAGCAACGACTCGTAATATCAACTCTAAACTAATTTCTTCTCCTGGTTGACCGAGAAGTAGTACCTATAAAATATAAATAATATTATTGTATCATATTACATGCAATAAATAATATTATTTTATAAATTATGGATCAAAATAAGTGGACCTTGTCATCAGGATCTCGCATGACATTAGTCGAAAGAGCCTTCATTTTTTTCCTTTGACTCTCTGGCATCTCCAACAAGCTTATCTGAGCAAATATTTTTTTTTTGCATGAATATAGGTTTTTTTGTTAAAAAAAATACAGGGGTATTTTTGAAAATTTCCCCTATTTATTTACCCCTCCTTGACCGCCTCTCGCAACCATAATTTCGTCACCAGGATTTGCCAAATCGGCCAAAGCTTTTCCTTTCTTGCGTTTCACAACCGTACCTAAAATTAAATATTATCAATTTATATTTTCTTAAAAAGAAAATAAATCATGCAAAAAAAGAGAGAACACGAACCTACAGGAACAGGAATCCTCAATTGGGGAGAGGGAAGCCCATCATGCATCCAGGAACCCAATTCCCCTCTTCCATCGACATTCCCACCTCTCTTCGCACAAAACCGGTTTTTCCTATGAAACTCCAATAGGGAATCCAAGCTCTCTTCGGCGTAAATTACCACGTCGCCCCCGTGTCCTCCCATTGGCAAAATTAGAGACCCATCCGAGTCCCTCTTCTGAGAATAGGATATTTTCTTCGGATCCTTCTTCTTCACTTTAGTCTGGGATTTGGGATCCGGGTTTGCTGGTTTCGGCATGTCGAGCACCGCGCCGTGGCCGCCGTCTCCGCCACGCACGGTTATTAATGCGTGGTCGAAGTATTTGTGCGCCTCTTTTTTTAGTGATCGTTCGTCAGCCAAAGGTGGGGCTTTCGATTTGGTAACTCTACATGTAATTGTCAAGCTCTTGAATTTTCTCGTAGTGACTCTGTAAATGAGAAATTCGAATTCTTTGATTAATGGTAATGGTTATGAACTTCAAAACCACTGAATTATACAATTTTTAGTTATTTATGAAATTAAAAATCCATCAATGGAAGCTATAGATACGCGCAATACTCCCGAGTAAATACAGAAGAAAGACGAAATGAAAAGAGATAAATTGAACTGGAAACGCGACCTGGTAGAAGAGGAGACACGTAGACCGAGGAGAAGGTATGCCGACGGAAGCTCCGTTTGGAGCTGAAGTGGCCTGAGCGGCGAAGGGTGTAGGAACACAGAAGCCATGAGAGCCTGTAAAGAGAGTGTGTGTGTGTGTGTTGAGGTTTAACGAGCCAGATAATATAATCTCCAACTATTTTTCAATTAAGTCCTTATTTTTTGGATAAATAAAATTTTGCGATAAGTGATATTTTAGGAGTATATGTGAAAAATATAATAAATTGGGTATAAAACAAAAAGTGCAAATTCCGTGCCAAATCATCCTTCTAAGCAAAATATACACACACAATCACTGAAATACATCACACCATGAAAGCTCCCAATTTCTCCCATTAAATCCTTTGATTAGACGGTAATGGCTAGGCGGAGAGTATCACAGATCATCGCCTCTCTCTCTTCCCAAAACCAATTTCTAATTACGCGATCTTCATCGGCCATCTCTTCTCCAGGTACATATACTCTTTTTTTGTTTTTGTCAATTGTACTTTTGATTGTTAATACACCTCAAATGTACGTTTGAGTTCAAATCCGAGTGGTTTATTTGTCAATATATCTTCTTTTTTAGTGTAAAATGTATACATTTGAATGTTTTTTTTTGTTTATTTATCTCAAAATTCCAGGTCTAAACAGAGATTTTTCTTCTGCAATTTATCCCAAATCATGTCAAAACGAACCAATAAAAAATTCCAATGTTTTTCTCAATCTAAATAAACAATTCCAATTTCAAAGACACTCATTTGCTTCGAGTGCTGAGAGGAACCCGAGCTATTCGTATCTAAATCAAGACGATATTTCATACTTCAAATGCATATTAGAGGAGAAAAATGTAGTTCAAGATGAAGAGAGATTATCGGTTGCAAATCATGATTGGTTGAGAAAATACAAAGGCTCGAGCCAACTTTTGCTTCTCCCTAAGAACACTGATCAGGTTAATTTTCTTTTCATAAAACCCCCTATATTTTCTGAATATTTTGAAACACCAACTATACTTTTGAAAAATTAATTTTCAGGTGTCTAAAATTCTTTCGTATTGTAATTCGAGAAATTTGGCTGTGGTTCCTCAAGGCGGTAATACTGGTCTCGTTGGTGGAAGTGTTCCTGTTTTTGACGAGGTACAACAAAATACAGTATTTCAAAATACCAAATTTTACCGAAATCCTGGATTCCAAAATCCCAAATTTCTCAAATCATACATTCTTGATTCTCCTAATGTAAATGCAGGTTATCATCAGTCTTACAAATATGGACAAAACTATTTCCCTTGACAAGGTACCCGATTCTTATTAAATCCTAAAAAATATATTTTTTTTTTTCTCTAAATATTATTTGAATTGATTTATTAGGTTAATGGAATACTGACTTGTGAAGCTGGATGTGTATTAGAGAACTTAAGTTCCTTTTTGGCTAACGAAGGGTAAATAATTCCAATAAAATGAATAATTAAAACCAAATTAAATTGTCTAAAATATTTTGTGACAGATTTATAATGCCACTTGATTTGGGGGCAAAAGGGAGTTGTCAAATAGGAGGAAATATTTCCACTAATGCTGGCGGTTTAAGATTCGTACGGTACGGATCCCTTCATGGAAACGTACTCGGTAAATTTACAAAACCTCGAAATATCAGATATAACCTTCAATTAAATTTAGGATTCAATTTTATTTGAGTTTGTTACTTTTTCAGGTTTAGAAGTAGTTCTTGCGAACGGTACCGTTCTTGACATGTTGACCAAATTAAGAAAAGATAGCACTGGATATGATCTCAAACATTTATTCATCGGTACATTTCTTATTCCATTTATTTAATTATTATTATTATTTATTTTGCAAATATAATTTGAAAAATATAATTTTCTTTGCAGGAAGTGAAGGTTCATTAGGGATTGTTACGAAAGTTTCAATTCTCGTTCCAGATAAATTATCTTCAACCAATGTTGCGTTTCTTGCTTGCCAAGATTACTCGAGTTGCCAGGTATATTTAATAATTTACAAAAATACCCCTTACTTTTGTAATATTTAAAACTCGAATAATTTGGGTTATTTTAATGATTCTAGAAACTTCTAGTAGAAGCGAAGAGGGGATTGGGAGAGATTCTCTCTGCATTTGAGTTCATGGATAGTGACGCCGTTAATTTGGTAATTCTATTTATTATCCAAACTGGAATTGATTTCCAGGATACCAATTCCCAACATTTTTGTCTTTTGTGAAGGCTTTGAGGCATTTAGAGGGAGTTACGAATCCTATACCTGAATCAGAGAGTAAATTTTACGTGTTAATCGAAACAACTGGAAGTGACGAATCAAATGACAAGTATGTTCAATTGGGTTTGCATTGTTTTCATACATTTTGCTAAATTTATGAATTTTGATGCGGAATTAGGGCAAAACTCGAAGCGTTTTTGTTGAAGACATTAGAACAAGGCATGATAATAGACGGTGCAATTGCTCAAGATATAAGCCAAGCGAATATATTTTGGAGAATTCGTGAAGTTATTATTATTTTTTGTTCCCCTTTTAATTATGCATACATAAACTCAATTTAATTTTAATTCAACTTTAATAAAATAGGGAATATCAGAAGCATCGGTAAAAGAAGGAGCATGTTACAAATATGATTTGTCTTTACCTGTTAACGAACTTTATAATATCGTCGAAGAAATGCGTTTTCGTCTCGGTAAATATATCTTTTATTTTATTTTAAATAATTGTATCTTTTTTCTCATTCGATATTTTGTGTATATTTTTTTTAAAAAAAAAGGTGATTTGGCGAATGTGATTGGTTATGGTCACTTAGGAGATGGCAATTTGCATTTAAATATCGTCACTCCAGATTTTAATGATAATGTAATCTATTAATCTTTTTTTTCTATAAATTTAGTTTTGGTATTTATATTTATTTTTTTCATTTTTTTGGAATATATTTAGATCGTGGCGAAAATAGAGCCCTTTGTGTATGAATGGACGTCGAAGCATAGAGGAAGTATTAGTGCCGAACATGGATTAGGGTTTATGAAAGCTGATAAAATTCACTACAGCAAATCTGTTGAAACGGTACGTATATTTTTTAAGATTTATTTTTTGATTTATTTATTTTCCACATTTTTTTTTCAGGTTGAAGTAATGGGATCGATTAAGAAGTTACTAGACCCCAACTTGATACTCAATCCTTATAAGGTTCTACCTCAATCAGTCCTTCACTAAACCGGTAATTAATTAATCAATTAATAATTTTTATTTGTTTAATAATTTAATTAATTTTTTGTTCACTTTGTTATCGTTAATATTTTTCGTTGTGCAATTTATAGCTATGAAAGAAGCTGAAGATAATTTTCTTATATTTGCAAATATGATGGAACATAAAATAATGTCATTAATAAATTGTAATTTGATGATATATTAGTTCTAAATAATTCCAATTTCATTGTAATTCTTTTTTCTTGAAAGATATATTTTGTGGTACTCTTTATTCTTGAAAAATATATTTGCCTAAATTGAAGAATTGAATTGTGCTTAAAAAGCCAAGAAAAAGGATTGGAAAACCTAGAAAGAGTAACATCATGGCACAGCTAAATTAATCCAAAATCCATACAATGATTCGAATTCAAAAACCTCTAAAAAAAACTACAACAAATTCATTCTTTGTCACACTCTTCACTCTAAAAGTGAAATTAAAAAAAAAAAAAAAAAAAAAAAAAAAAAGAGGATCCAAGCTCATCGTCTCGATTATATACATCAAAGTGGATATGTCATTACATAACATAAGCTTAATTACGCATCACGCCACTCTGTACAATCCATCATTAATTTTGCTTAAACCCATCATCACCTCTTCCTCCTTTTCGACTCAGTCTACCATTAATTCAATATTTAATTTAAATAATATATTTAATTGAAGAAATGTAAAAAAGAGAATCGAATTACCTTTTCTTCGGCTGGTGACGTGGCGCCATTAGAGCTACCAGTTTTCTTCCCATTTTGCGGGGCACAAGCCTCGCAAAAAAAGTGTTCGAGTTTTTTCGCTTCTTTTATCGTCATTCCTATGCAAATTGGATGGTACCTAAAAAAATTACATTGGGGGTAAATTCGTAATTTTACATGCATACTTCAATTTAAAATAGTAGAATTACTGACCAATCAGAGCACTCCTCGCATTGTATCATGAGGTCGTCGGGATTATAAGGCATTTCGCATTTACAAAACCTGCAAAAGAAGTACATTCAAAACCCTAAACCCTAAACGGGATATACAAAACCCTAAATCCTAAAAGGTACTTACACTGCGATACGGTCAGGCACGAAGCTTCCAGAAGCGGACTTGTACTCGAACCGGCAAAAGAAGTCCTCGGCTCCAACTGCATCGAGTTTCGTGTAATTCCTGAAGGAATGCACATTGCATTTGCCTTCAATTGTATCGGCACTTTGAACGTCGTAATGGTCAGACAAGAACACTTCTTTCGCGCCGTGAAATTGTCTTCTACCCCCAATCGACTCTTCGGGTCGATAATACCAGCGAACTCTCACTTTAATATTCGATCCGCGAGTACCACCTGCTTCGATGGCCTCGATTTTCGCCACGTATGGAGCTTTGGTCGCGTCAGGTGCTCGCATGAGCACGCAATCGCCAGCTGTGAGAATGAGAAGAGTTAAACACGCTAAACAACGAGATCTCAAATTGAAACTCTGAAAGCTAGAACAACTCGAATCCAGCGAGATTTTGAATGGTGACGGAGAAAACGAAAAGGTAAATCTTGTTAGTAAATTGAAAAAACTTACGCTTGATAATTTTGTTCGTGCCCTTGATGGTATACGAATCGAGCGTTTTCTTCGCGGCTCGAGGCTTCGTCATCGGAGAAAGGAGGGAGGGGTTGGGGAGCTTAGGGTTTGTGTCTCTGTAGATGTGTGTTTTGTTATTCGAGAAGAAAAGAATGGGGATTAGATTTTAGATCACGAAGTTTGATCAATGTGGAGTATGAGAGTACATCTGGGCCGTCCAGTTAGTGTTTTAGCATTATAGGATAAATTTATGGTTTGTTTAATCTTTTTCAGTTTTTTTAAGGTTTAATAAACGAAGTGATTATCGAAATTTATTTGAAAAAAAAAAAAAAAAAGTACTAAATTTTAAATGTAATAAATATGTAGAGGATAATTAAAAGAGAAATTTTCAAATAATTTTTTATTTTTTCTTGAATTTGTAAAAAAACCCTAAATCCTCTACAAACAAGATTTTAGTTTCAATTATCCATTATAGAGAGGTATTTCAAGATGTTATAATTTTCTTATACCATAATACTCCTCTATTTTTTATATGTAAATTTCTTAATCCTTTTTATGTACTATTTTATTAATTTAAAAAATTTCATAAGTATTTTTAACATATACTAACTTAAAAAAATTATATACCACATATATAATTTTAATATTTTATTAATTATATATTTTGTCATATAAAACTAAAATTAAGTAAAAAAATAAACAACGATATAAAAAATATTTCTGAAAATATTTTGACAAAATAATATTATCTCAACATTTAGTTTTAGTTCTCAATAGTTGTTAATAAAAAATAGTTACTAAAAACTAGTTGCTGAAATCAAATTAACTGTTGAAATTAATTGGCGACAATATTATTTTAATATTGGTTTTAATGTTCATGCATGTATTGTTAATTTGTCAAGAAATACTATTTAGTAACTATTTTTAGTAAGTTGAGAAATAAAATTAAATGCTAGAATAATATTAATTTTTCAAGATATTTTCAGAAATATTTTGTATATCGTTTTTTTATTTAATGCTAATTTTGTGTGACAAAATATATAATAAGTAAAAAATTAAAATGATGTACATGACTTATAGCTTTTTGAAATTAGTATATGTTAAAGAATATTTTTGGTGATTTTAAATTAATAAAATAATACAAAAAATGTTTAATAAATTTAAATATGGAAAATAGAGCGGTATTTTGTTCAAATTGTAACACCATGAAATATCCTCATAGAAGAGTAATTGAAATGAAACCTTGTTGATTTTTTTCCCAAAAGTTTAGGTTTTTTATACAAATTAAAAAAAAAATTAGGAGGTTATTTGAAAAAAATTCTAATTAAAATAGTGAGAAAGAAACTAAAATAGCGAGGAAAAAGTTTTATGAGTGAAATGAAAGTTGAAAGGCAGAGTTTTATTAGCTTTAAATAAAAATAAAACATATTAAAAGGAAAAAGAAAATAAGTGATTTTTAAAAAGAAGAACGTAATCAAATATTCATTCTAAGAAAATAGTGATGGCCTTCATTTATATATGATTTGGTTTTGATTATAATAATTGGCAAAACAAGATAATTTTATTTTCTTTACTTTTAGTTACAAATGTAATTTAATATGAAATGTAAAAACATAAGGCATCATCAACAAAAGCGATCGTTTATTGAATATTCATTTTTTTTTATAATTAATTGTTTTCATTTGTTTAGTGGTATTGTTTGAAGAGCCCATTTACTATTTCCCTCACTTCCCCCCACACCTTGTCGATATCATGGTTCGTAATAAAAAAAACTCGATAAAAAAAACTCGATAAAAAAAACTCGATATCATGGTTCGTAATATCGGCCGATATCATGGTTCGTAATATCGACTCGATATGACCCATTAGTGATTAATCACCATCTTAGTTAACAAAGAAAATATGAATTAATAATTAATTAGTATATAATTAAGGTACGTATGTATTTAGTGTTAATAATTAATGTTTATTAACTGTTAATAGAGTTTATTTGTGTTAATTGAGATGGTGATTAGTGGTTAATTAACCATATCGGCAAGCTATGAGAGAAAGTGAGCGGTAGAGTAAATTTTCCCTTGTTTAAATAAAAAAATATGAAATTATTGGTACGGTTTTGAGTTAGTCGCAACATGTTAATATCGTGCCCATACGTTGTTTTGATCGTACAATCATGTGGCATTGGGGAAACTCGTAAACAACTAAACTTCACAAGTGAAAATCTTGTCATTATTATTAACTAGCATGATTATTAGTTTTTGTTTGTAAATCAATTATAGTTTGAATTTAAAGTATCGCATAGTAAAATAAACTTCTCTAGCAATCACGCTCTATGCGTGAGCTCGAATGGTTATTCCCATCTAAATTGTCCTTTAAAATTGCAAAATGCAAAATGCGTTTTCAAACAATCATGCATAATTCATGTAATTAGAGTCTGAATTTCTGTGACATGTATGGTTATGCGACATTGCGCAAAAACTCGCTAACCACGGTCTCGATTTCGATATATTATATAGGTATCCTATTCGTTTATCATTTAAGAGACTGACATTTGCTACTCACTATGTAGTTTGCTACACAAGAGTCTGTGTAACATAGGATACAACTTAAATTGCAAATAAATAATAGGTGATGTTCCATTGTTAAGACTAAAGAATGATCAAAAGAACTTCAAAGTGCAAATCATGTCATGACTAATGTAACATGAAGATTTTATTACAATATTGCACATTAAGCATGCCTATTGAAATATTGGAAGAAACCAATGAAGAAAAAAATTATATCTCAAGAGACATGATGAGTAGATCTCAAGTAACCAAAAATTTAAAATTTGGTTAAAAATTATATCTAGTACAAGGTACCAGATTTCCTAGTTTAGGTTATTGAAAATAAAATGATCATATTTTATTGTTTTATGCAACTTTACAGAATTCGCACAAGTTAGTGAAATGAAGTTCAACATTTAAATAGAAGTAATAAAATAATATATTCGTTTCGAATAAATGAACAAGACAAACTATAAATTAAAACAAAACAATTTCGTTCGTGAAACAAATACTACAAAAAAAACCATATCTACAATTGGACAAGACTCTTAAAACAATACGTACCGAAAACAAACCAACCAGTCAAAACAAGCGCAAGTCCACCCAAACCGATCAAAAACATCAATCCACCCCAAAAAACCCCCAATCCAACGACCACAACAAAAGGCAAGAACGACTTGAACATCGCGGCCTTGCTCACGAACTCGCCTTTGAAGAACATTATCGCCGCCAAGTTAACCACGTTCCATTTATCATGGCCCGCGTAGAAAACTCGGTTCAGATTATTCGCGACGAAAGAATGACAATTACATGTAAATAGATTATAATTTCGGTTTTGATATTCTTGCATTCCTTTTCTTAACGCTCCGTCCCATGTCGTTTCTCCCTCAGCATCAATTAACTTATAGCACTATAATTAAATCATAAAATTAATAGCAATAAATTGAAGTAGAAATTAAGAAATTAACGAACCTCGTCGCTACTAATTTGAATGTATCGCGTGACGGCACCGAATGCGAAATTATCAACGGAGATGAAATACGGGCCTGCGAAATCCAAAATTACTCCATCTTCTCTGCAAATCCCCAAATGGCCAATGAATGGAATTAACCAAGTGATGAATGGCAATGGAGTCCACACTATACAGCACGGAAACCTAGATCTTTTGGGATCGATTGGATCGACTTGGAAATTTTCAATTGCCATCGATTTCAGTCTCAGTGCTAACCGAATTCGAGATTTAAATAAACTAAAACACAAAATCGACCAATCAAAACAGTGAAAAACTATAATATATTCTTACGAAATTCATTGGCATAATACCCTTTTTGAAAAAATTCTTCCATTACCTTCAATTTTGTCACAATTGAAGAAAGAATTTGAATCACCCAGACTTCCAGCTACTTGCAGAAAAGACCTCGGACCTTTAACTTTACGATTGAGACCCTGTATTTTTACTAAATAGTAATTGGGCCAAAAGGCCTATAACTCAGCCCATACATTATTTATACATACGGTGTATATAAACCAGTATACCACGTTCATTGAAATTTATACATACCTACTTTGTACTGTCCAGTGTCCACGCGGTTACATCTTTTATCGCCTTAATTAGGGTTTATTTAACCTCCAGTTATGACGAAAATGGATATGACCAAATTATACTTATATAAGAAAAATAAACGTATTTACTAAGAACTGTTTCTCTCCAGTTTATGTACTGGAGAGAATTGCAAAACGAAAATTGAAGGAAATTACGAAAATACCCTTATGATACTACATCATGCGTACGCATCAGAAATTCTCTCTTCCTCTTTCATGGCCTCCAGTTGGGAAGCTTTTTGAAACCCCTAATCTACAGAAAAATCTCGCCGGTGTTCCTCTCTCTCTCTCCACGTCGATTATAAACAATTTTAGTGAGAGAGGAAGACAGTTTCGATGGGGAAGTACGCGGAATTGCTCGATATGGGTGTGAGGATTGCGGCGAGATTTCATTCTCATTGTCCTCAGACTGCGAGAATGTATTACAAGCCGCCGTCCACCGCGCCGGAGGTATCTAGTTCGGGTTCTGGCGGAGAGGATTCGAAGCGGAGATGCGAGCAATCTCAGATGAGCCGTGATACCGCTGAAATTATTCTTTGTTCTGTTGGTTAATTGTTGAAAATGCAAAGAAAAAGAAGAAAAAAATGAAGGGTGTGGAGGGATGAATTATTTGACAGTGTGAGGATTTTTATGCAATTCTTTTTGTTGGGTTATTGAATTTGAGAAATGATTTGATTTCGAACTGATTTGATTGTTTCTGATATGGTGTGAAATTATATAAATTTGCTTGTTTTGGTTTATTTCATAATTTATTTATCTTTTCGAACAGATTTAGGTGTAATATATCAATTTTCTTACAAAAACTAAAATAATTCTAAAGTAAACACTATTTAATTACACATCCAAATCTATTTATATATATATTAATCGAAATCATACACAGAATGTATGATCGTCACGATTCAGCAGGCCTCAAAATATTTATGCCAACTATATTCTCTCAAAATTTTATTTAGTTTGGAATATATTCTGCAATTGGGAGCCATGATGCCAGTTATGCATGATATTTTTGTTACAAATGAGTAAATAAATATGAAATATATGGTGTGTATGACTTCTGGTGAGAACAACTAATACAAGGCGTGTGGTGTAGTTTGGTTCCTTGCATTTCTTATTTTAAATTTGTGATTAACATTGTCGAATTAGTTTTGTTTGAAATTGAATCCATCAATTATTTGATATTTATACTTTTTCTTCATTCGGTTGTCAAATGCAAATTGGAAATGTAGTAATTTTTCTTTTTCAGTTTTCTCCATCGCCTTAATCTGGTATATGTGTATCCTCTCCGCTAGATTCAACATAATTAACTCATCAAATAAAATACGGATATTAATTTAGTTGTTTTGTTGATTTACTGATCAACAAAAACTGAAAAGATACAATTATATATTTAAGTAGATAATTTTATTCTTGCAAAAGAAACAACATTTGCATGTTTAATAATTTCAATTTCAAATGTAATGAATAGCTCACGCCAATTTGATTTCATTCTTCTATTACCTAATTCAGTGAATTCAAATCGCGTGATTGAAAACTATGTCTAACAATGATAATTTTATCAACTGAATATTTTTACTAGAAAACTTGGGAAATGACACGCTAAAATAAGTAATTTGTAAATAAACCATAAACCGGTGTTCGAGACACTGATTAGAGGCTAAAGATGCAACTAATAAATATGAAATTTTTTGTTAAGATTTTTTTTTGACAAGCACGAGTTACACAATTTTGTTATTTAATAATTTTTTTATTAATATCTAATATTTTAAATATGATATATTTCTCTCTCATTTAATTAATAAAAAATATATAATTTTTTAATATGAAACATTATAATATTTTTGGTATAAGTTATATTAATAATATTTCAAGAACTTTATTTTGAAAAATTCATTAACTATTCACTGGAAATTTCTATTTATTTTGACAATCCTTATTAATATAGTTTATGCATAACGTTGTTTAGATATTAATTTGTGAAGATATTATGTAAGAAAATAGAATGTAAGGAATGATTATTACTATTTAAATTGTTATTATTTTTATAAAAACTATAATAGTGATATATCTTATATTAATAAGTAGGAGGAAGTATATTTGTATTTTTGTTCAAATAAGAAAATTTCAAAATTTAACATAAATGAAAATAAATATTTTACCTATTACAAAAATAAAAAACTTATTAAATCTTCTAAATATATTTCGAATATATTGTTACTTAAGCTGTCAGAAATAACATCTGATTTTAAATAATTTTTAGTTATATTTTGCTCCATTAGAATTTGACATCATTTTTATTATTGCGATCAAACCACCCTACTGTATTTGTAAATGACCATACAAAATATATGTCCTCAATAATTTAATATAAAATTAATGTATATAATAAATCCACATTACAAAATTTAATGATCACTAATCATAAATAACATTGATGTTGTGGATTCATCAAAAATCTAAAAAATGAATGCAAAATAAAAGAATGGATAAATTAATTAAGAATTATTTTTTGATTGATATAAGTTTTAATTGTATATTAATTAATAGTTAATTTAAGAACATAAATAATTAAGATTTTTCTTTTTGAACACTGCCTAGAAATTTCAGTTGCACAACATGTGCCGTTTATGTTGCTTTCGAAATTTATATTCCAACATATTTTTTCTTCATATATTTTAGACGTTCACTGAAATTTTGATATTATTCCAAGACTTGTTTCTAGTTTCTAGTAGAATGAATGGACGGTGAGACGGCGCCGTTTGTACCCTCCCATTCACTACACTTTTCTTTTTTTATTAATTTTATATTGATTGATATTGATATTGTCTTCTTCACCGACCATGTACCTCATCAATAGCCGATGAAATTTCTAGTCGAATTCATGCATCTCAGAAAAAAAAATATTGACCGAATGTCCAAACTTCACGCTACGAATATTCTTTTTGAAGCAATTTCATGTGTACCCTGAATTTATTTTCAAACATCACATGCACGCTATGTTGCACGGATACGGATACGGATACGAATATCGTATTTGATACGATACGGATACGATAATTTGATAATTTTTAAAAAATTACGAATGAGAATACGACTATATAATTATTATTTTAATATATTTATATTATATATAATAAATAAATAAAATCAATCAAACAATTTAAACGTGATAATATCATGAAATAAAAATAATATTTTTACAAATTATATGTACCGTATTGTTTTCTTTTTTACCCAAAACTCAAAAAGAATAAAAAAAAAATCTGGACTTGTTTGAAAGATCGCAAAAGGGAAGATTATGGATGATATGATATTTCTTATGTTTTGTAAAAACTTTTTGTATTCATGATATTTATATTTTTCGAAGGGGCACCGTATTGTTTTCCAAATTCGGTATTTTATAGGGGTATCTAAGAAATTTCGTCTTTCTCTATTTTCAAAGCCTTACTTATTTTTCTTAGAAAAGGGTAATTTCGAATTCAGACAAGCAATAAAAAAACGCGAAGAAATATAAACAAACAAATAAATCTTGAAAGAATAATCGTGTTCCTGTAATTTCTTTTCCGAGTCTCTGACATGACTAACTTCACAATTCACTTTCTTCGTTCCTCTTTTTTCTATCTTAAAAAAGCAAATCAAAACCATAACAAAGAACCATCTCTAGAGAATCACCACCAACTGGATGCTTCCGGTACCGGGAATCTTGCTGTTCTCCGGCAGATTCATGGTGGCCGGAGCTTCGCAGCGAAGGCCCTGTAAGAGCAGTAGAAGGGGGCTTGTAGTACTCCCGTGCTGTGTGAGGACAATGCGAATGAAACCTCGCAGCTATTCTCACGCCCGTATCCAAAAACTCCATATACTTTCCCATGATTTTTTTTTTTTTTTTTTTTTGTTTTTGATTAAAACCCGTAGGCTGGCATTCATAAATCAAAAATAGAGTTTACAGCATGCGATTTGTACATATGAGAGAGAACATGAGGCTGCTTCAACTCTTCCTCTAAACCTAAAACATAAACTACCTAAACTCGGAACTGAAATAACTAAAACCCGAAAACATAAAAAACTTAAAAACAAAATAAAAAACATAGAAGATGTTTCTCTTCTAATTCCCTTCATCTGATACTGTCTTCCTTACACCAGTGTTGGGAAGATCGTATCCTCATATTCTGTTTGCAAAACTCGGATCATATTAGCAACTCGGTCCGCTTCTGAATTAAATGCTCGTGGGATCCAATTGAATACTGGGTCCTTGATTCTTGCCTTCCATAATAAACAATCTCTTACCGTTCCAATCGCTTGCCAATCAGATGGTTGAACCGCATCTCTACTCGTGTCCTCACTCAGGATTTGTATAACTTCCTGATTATCAGAGAAGAACATACAGTGGTGTCGATTGTAAGTTCTTACAATGAATTGAAATGCCATCTGTATCGCCAGAAATTCCCCTTCTACAATTCCAACTCTTCCCTTCCTTCCACTCGCCTTGACATGAATGATTCGGCCCTTATTGTTCTTAATGATGCACGCGATCCCAAAATTACCATTATTATCTCCTGAAAAATCCGAGTAAATAGCTAGATCCTTGATCTTACCATTATCCACCAAACTTAGAGACATTACTGGGGCATTTGAGTTGGATATTAATCCTTTCTGTGCATCCATTTCTGCCAATGCAATGACCTGTCTTACTTGTATCTGGATTCCTTTAAAAATAAACTGGTTTCTCGCCAGCCACCATTGCCAGATAATAGCCATAAACAGATTCATCTGATTGTAATGGAATTTTTTAAAGCATTCTAAAAATAGGAGCAGGATTTGTTTGGTCAGGTCCAGGATATGTATGGGGATTCGAGCGGACCCCCATAGGCTGAGGACGTTAGGGCATAGAAAGAACAAATGCTTTAGAGATTCCGTGTCCATATTGCACAGGGGACATAAGTGGCTAATAAATCCCATTCTCGAATGAACTTTTTGTTTGGTTGGGATTGCCTCATTTATACATCGCCAAATGAAGAGTTTTATCTTCGGCAGAATACCCTTCCAATTCCACAGAGTTTTCCATATGTCACTAGTGACATTATAATCCAGACCTCTCTCTTCTTTCCATAGGAACTGGTACATGTCCTTGATATTAATTAGACCATTCTTACTGCCCTTCCAAATCAACCTGTCTTTGCAATCCTCGTAGCTCAAAGGATTGAATTGGATTTGGGAAATAGCCAGGATTTCATTATGCGAGAACATAGAGTCCAGAATATCCCAATTCCACGTATTCGTACTGTCCACATATAAATTCCTCACTGTTATATTTCTCTCTCTCACTCCAATTGGCTCCTTATGAATATTACCGGAGAACCAGGGCTCGCCGATAGCCTTACATGTGTAACCATTGGCAAGAGACCATTCACAATTATCTTTTATTATATCTCTAATTTTCAAGAAAGATCTCCACAATGGAGAAATATTCTGAGTTCTCTTAGAATGCCAAAAGGATGTTCTAGGCATATATTTCTCCTGCATTTGTTCAATCCAAAGAGCCTCATCTTTGTTCAAGAATTGCCACAGTTTCTTGGTTAACATTGCCTGATTCATCAAATCCAATTCTTTAATGCCTAAACCCCCTTGTCCTTTTGGTAATGTAATTTTATCCCATGCGAACCATGCCATATATTGATTGGAATTTTGCTTAGAACCCCAAAAAAATCTTCTTATTATGATATTAATTCTTTGGATTACCGATTTAGGAAGCTCTTGCACAGCCATATGGAACACAGGGATTGAATTGAGAACAGTTTGGATTAGTAGCACTCTAGCCGCTTGCGATAGCAGTTTATGTTTCCATCCCGAGAGCTTATTCTCTATCTTTTGGATCAAGAAATCATAGTCCATATTAATTGTCCTTTTAATCTGGACATATGCCCCTAGATAGAGTTCCTTACACATTGATTCTTTGGCATCAAGAATTCTGGTTATCTGACATTTGAGATCCTGTTGAACTGTTGCACTAAACCAGATTTGAGTTTTCGTTGGGTTAACCATTAGTCCTGAGATAGAGCTGAATATCCTAAAAATATCCTTTAATTCCCTAGCTTCCTCTATCGTGGCTTGACCGTAAATCATAAGGTCATCTGCATACAGTACGTGCGTGAACCGAGGTCCTCTCTTAGCCAGAGATACACCCTTCAGCTGGTTTTGTCTCAGTTTGGAAGAGATAATTTGCGATAAAAATTCAGTAGCCATGATGAATAAAAACGGGGATAAGGGGCAGCCTTGCCGCAACCCCCGTTCTGGTTTGAAGAAACCGGAGCATTTCCCATCGAAATTGAAAGTGTATTTCGGTGACGTCACGCAATTCATTATCCATTTAATATAAATTTGGGGAAAACCGAGTAAATCCATGACTTTAGCGATGAAGCTCCACTCTAACGAATCGTAAGCTTTTTTCAAGTCGACTTTAATTGCAAAAGAGGGGGCAATATTCCGCTGTGTTCTAAATGAGTGTAACACCTCATTATGGAGAATAATATTATCGTGGATGCTTCTTCCGTGAACAAAGCCGGTCTGATTAACCGAAATAATATCCTTGAGGAGTGGCTTTACTCTCTCCGCCAAAATTTTTGATATGGTTTTATATAGGAAATTACACACCGAGATAGGTCGATAATCTGATATCCTCTCTGGGTTCATAATTTTCGGAATGAGTGTTATTTTTGTGTCACCGAAGGAAGTGGGTACGGAATCATCACGGAAAAAACTGTGAATTGCAGTATTAACAATTGGTTTAGCGTGAGCCCAGTTTTTCTGAAAGAACCGTGCATGAATGCCTTCCGGCCCAGGGGCCTTGTCCGGGCCCATATGTGACACCACATTATGAATTTCTTGATCCGTGGGTAAGGCAGTTAATGTATTCAAATGTGTAATAGGTATTTTCGGCATATGTTGCACAACATTTTGGGTGTCAAAGTATGTGACACACTTGGGCTTTGAAGAGGTGAACATAGTCTTATAGGCTATAACCAAAGATTTCCTAATTTCTGCATGGTTCGTAACCCACTGATCTTGTTCATTTTTAATACATTGAATGCCATTCAGTCTTCTTCTATTAATTGTGGCTGCGTGAAAAAAACCTGTATTGAGGTCCCCGCTCTTGGCCCATTCAATCTTTGCTCGCTGGGCCCAAAACTCATGTTCATACTGGAGACATTGAGAATGAGCCTCTTCCAATTGGTGCAGATATGAACCATAGAACTCAGGATCCAGAGGGATTTTAGACTGGGCCACCATCATTTGGGATTCTAACTGGGCCAATTTTTTATTTGGGTTAAAACTGAAATCCCTTGCCCATTTCTTTATCTCTTCTTTGATGTTCGACATACTTTTGTCCCAGTGAGAATTTATATTCCTACTACATGCTTCATGCACCACGGAGTTGAAAACTGAGGAGTGATACCACCAATTTTCGATATGGAATTGCCTCGGTTTTCTGTCTTCGTTTGGTATTAACTTGACGAGGATCGGGTTGTGATCGCTTGTTAGCTGTGGAAGATGAAATACCTTGGCGTTCTGAAATCGGTTGATCCATGCTTGATTTGCTAGAGCACGATCGAGTCTTTTCATGATTAATGCTGGTCCAAACTGCCTGTTGGACCAGGTATAGGCTGGTCCTGAGAATCCTAAATCCGTCAAACCCGCTTCATAGATCATTTGGTTAAAATCCCTCGTGTTTTGCTGTTGGGTACCTGATTTGCCTCCCCACTTTTCATCCTGAGATGAGATAGCATTAAAATCTCCAATAACTAAAATTTGTGAGTCCGGAAGGTTGGCGTAAAAGGCGATTGTTTCCCATATACCCGGATTATTTCGATGGTGTGGATCCCCGTATAGAGCAAATAACGTCCATGAACGTGCATCCGAGATGGTTTGAATTTTTGCCACTATATAATATCTGTTAGAGTGTATAACCGTTACGCGTATCGTATCTCTCCAGAGTAACCAGAGCCCACCCGAGTTTCCTGTGGCTGGTACAATAAAAGAGTTTTGGATTTTTAGGGAGGAGATGAGATGAGAGGATTTGGAGATGGAACATCTCGTATCGACGATGAATGCGATGTCAATACGAGCGGAGTGGAGGTATCGGTTTATGGAACGAATAGTTGCCGGGCCCCCACAGCCCCGGCCGTTCCAAGAAAGTAGATGCATTACTTATGCGGCGGTCCAATGGGACCCGCCGCTTTGATTCGTTTGTGTGCCGTAACTGGGGGATTAATCATTAGTGGGGTCGCATGAGCTAGAGTATCTTGTTGCGATGTATCCCTCACCATGGGTTGTTGTCGGTCACTCGACTGATTCTCATAGATGATAGGCCTCTTGTGGATGTGTGGTTTTTTTCCTGGATTTGAAGATGCTTGATTTTTGGTTGTAGGATGATGAGGCACCAAAGCTGGTTCAGTCAACCATCTCCCTAGTCGTTTGGTAATAAGTTTTTGAATCACTGGGGGAGGGGAGGTCTGGGAGTTATAAATATCGAGGAGTCTCTTATGGTCCTTGCAGAGAGTAACTTCATGGCCAACAACACCACAAAAACCACAGATCCTGCTAATTCTCTCATACACTAGGTACACATTAAAAGATTCCTCGGATGGAAATTTGGCCTCCACTCGGTCTACCAACGGAGCTCGAGTTGGTAATTGGATGCGAACTTTGAAGAATTTCCGGTTATTGATAAAGCCTTGAACTGGATCTGACATGACTTTACCAATTCTAGTTGCCAATTCCTCCATCCCTTGTTGTGTGAGCATATCTATTTTATTACTATGGAACTGCACCCATCCTTCGAAACTGTTGAACTCCTCTTCAACCGCCTCCTGCTCACTACCCACTTTCTTTGCAATCACCACGTCTTGTCGGTACGTCCACGGACTCTTGCTCAGTACCCTCTCTACTTCATCTTCATCCTTTAACTCCACCAGATATGTATTAGCACCTAGGTCCCTGAAGTTACAGGAAGGATCCACGTTCCATGCTCGTATCATGGATGCAGTGAACTGCGTCTCGAAAATGGGTTTCTCAGTAAGGACCTTAAATACCACTGTGACACTCCAGTTCATAGTTGCTACCCCCCCTCCTGAGATTCGCACCACCGGTGGCCCCTCATTCTCCGGCATGTGTATATTAGAGAGCCTATGGATAAGCTCTTCGTCAGTGTATGAGATAAGGGGAGCTTTATTTTTATTTATGGCGTTACTGGAAGAAGCCATTGACGAAAGAACTTGGTGTTTTAGAGTGAGATAGTGTGAGAGAGAGGTGAGAGAGTGATGGAATGGGTTAACATGTTCTATGTTTATAACTTTTGTAGGGGGAATCAACGGTATTGGGCCCAGGATGGAGGGTTTTTTTTCATGTTCCATTTTGAATCCACGTGTTACTTGGGATTCTTTCAATTTTTCTCCTGCTACCATTACTCCCTCTACACGTCTCCCAGTTTTATTGATTGGTGGTATTCTCTGTGTTACTGAGGCGGAAGGATCTGTACTCTGACACGTCAGATTCTTGTCCCCTTGTTTTTTGTTTTTTGTGAAGTTCGTTGGGAATTGTATTGAAGGCTGTGCCAAACTTTTGGGGAATGAGAAAACAGGATGCTGGACATAAGATGAGCTCTGGTTAACATACACATGGACACCCGGATTTTGAAATTCCCCGGAATCCTCGTTGTCATTCTGGGGAACAGGGAGTTCATCTTCCTCATCCGATTGGTCCTGAAAATCCATGTGGATTATGTGTTGATCGTCCGGTAATGGGGGATGTTGTTCCATTTGATTATCTCCGGCGGGTTCATTTATGTCCCCATCATCATCGTTCTGAGCGAGCATGTTAGGGTCAATTTGTTCATTTTCGATTTGGATTCTGCATATAGACCAATGCGTACCCACCGCTACCACCAATTCTCTCGGAACATTGTTCGCATGAACAACCCTAACTGAGATTCTCAAAAATTGTCGCTGATTTGCTTGCCACTCCTCTTCATTAATTGCTTCCAAATAGCCGAAATCACGTACCAGATCTGCTATAATCGTCTCGCTCCAACAATGGAGGGGAAACTGGTTTATTCGGAGATGCACTATGACTGCCGGTTCAAATCTGGACGAATCCATGCCTTGATTCCATCGGAATACCCCTATTCCAGCTAGTCGGAACCATTGAGGCACATTTGCCAACATAATCTCTTGGCTTGTAGCCGGAGGTGGTTGGAGTAGGTATGAGAGATTCGTTAGGGAATAGAACTGGTAAGTATTTGGGCCTCCTCCATAATGATTGGCGAGTATCTCAGCCAACTCTTCAGCTGGTATATGGTTGGTTAGGACCAGCACCACCGCTGTTTGTAATTGCTGAAGTAATATCTGGTGTTCTTGTGAATCCTCTATAAAGATTCTACTCCTAGCTGGCCTTGCTTGTGGTGATGGGAAAAACGGAGGTGGGGCAGCCATCAGTGCCGGTATTGAGTAGTGTAAGAAGTTAGAGATGGTGAAAAGTTGAGGGTCCGATAGGGTAGAAAAGAGGTAGGAGAAGAATGGTGAAGATCAATGGGGAAGAAAGGGGAGTAGAAGGGGAGGGAGAGCTGAACGATCCATTAGAGAGCCATTAGAGACCTTGCTTCCTTGCTTCCTTGCCAATGGCGAAGAAAAGCAATTATTGGGAGTGAAGGAAAGAAAACCAATTTCAGTGTTTTGCCCATAACACCAACCTCAAACCCTACCCCTTGCTTCCTTGCTTCCTTTCCCATGATTGGAAGCGAAGAACTGAAAATTGTTAAAAGGGGAAATATACGAGATTTGGTAATGAAAGTTTTGAGTGAAAATGAATTAAACAAGAAAATATCGAAGAAAGCTTGATATTTATAAGGAAATTTTTTTCTATATCATGCTAAACTCATAAATTACATATTTATTCATTTTAAATGATTAATATCATATTTATTCCTACTAAACATCATTAATATCAAATTTATCCTTGCTAAAATCTACTTGATATCAAATTTACCCATCTTGTTAAAATAAAATTAAACTAAACAAAATTTTGAATTTTAAAATTAACTAATTTTTTTTATTGACCAAAATACCCTTTAATAAACAATACTCTAAACTAAACCTTTAACAAAACAAATTCACCCGTTAACAAACACACCCTTACCCGTTAGCAAACTCACCCTCATGCCTCAGCCGTACCTTCTTTCTCTTCTCTTTGTTCAAACATTACCCACTCTCTCTTCTTCCTATTCTCTGTCGAAATAAAGAAAGCAAAGCGGCGTTTCTCTACTAGGCGGAGAAAAACCATTCTTCCGACTGAACAAGAACCATTCTTGCGACTGGAGAAGAAAAAAACAATACCTTCTTTCTTGCAACTGGATTGCTTGTGACTGGATTTCTTGCGACAGGTATGCTTATCTTGCACTATCTTATTCTCCTCTTTCTTGCAACAAGGATATGGTTGAATCCATCAATATTGAGTATTCTTATCTTGCACTATCTTATTCTCTCAATCAGTCGAAGGTATGTTGTTTGCTATTATTGTTCTCTCTCACCTCCAGTATGTCTTCAATCTTGTGTGTTGGGATATGCAGTTTGAATTCTGCTTCTAATTTTGGAATATAACGAATGAGTTTGAAATCGATTTACTTCGAAGTGAAATTAGTGCCTAATTTTGTAATTGTGCGTCGAATTGGGTTTCATATTTCTAATTGAAGTCCGTGTTTTAATATTTCATTCAGTTCAATTGATTGTTTAAGTTCAATTAAAGTATAATTGAAGTCTCATGTACAGAATGATCAACATTGGGTTCGAATTCAAGGAATGATTGGTTTTTTTCAGTTAGTGGCACATCATTAGCGAATGGAGTTGAGAAATACACCGAGGACTCTGCTGGAAGACTGGTGCAAAGAGGAGTATCATTGCCGTGTGGAGAAAGCCTAATCAATCAAATTCATTAAGGGCAAATTGGTAAATGCAAATTGGTTTTGTAACGTCGAATCAAGCAAGTCTGGGTGCATCGAAGCAAGTCTGGGTACATCGATTTGGTTATTTAGGTTAGCAGTGGGGTTAGGGTTGTGTCGAGTCTAAACTGGTACAAGGGTTAAGAGTCGTGTCTAGTTTCGTTGTAAACCGGTACAGTTTGAAGTCTCTTGTAAAATGGTATTGTTTTTATATATTAAATGGATGCGTTTGAATAATTGTATAGTATCGAAGCTCAGTGTCTATTGAAACTTAGTGATTCTTAAATGGAGTCTAGTCGGTACCGTACCAATACTGGCCAGTGTTCGTATAAGTGCAAAGAAGAATTCGATTTATGTTTAATTGCAAAGAAACATGTGATGTGCGTACAATTACAAAAAAGAACTGATTTATGTCTAATTTCAAAGAAGCCGTTAATCTATGTATACAAACAAGGAAGCTTCTGATTTATGTAAAATTGCAACGAAACCCAAAATATATACATAATTTAACCAAAAATATAAACATAACTTCAAAGCATACAAATTATATTCATAATTTAACGCAAATTTAACGCAAGTTGAGGACCCATGCTTCAAACGTTGTGGTGTCGTTCAATCTACTGATCGATCTTCTTGTAAGGGGTTATTCAAGCTACTGATCAATATCGACACCATTTGCTACACCTCTTGCGAAAATTGTGCGCGATTTCAAGCGTTCCAAACATTGCGAAATATGGTAATATACCCCTTAATTTCAGTTGGTACAGAATGTCTCCATCCATACGACCACATTATGCGCATCGTACCTGTATCATAACTACTAAAGCCCTTCAATTATGCAGAATTTACAAAGAAGCTCCTGAAATTACAAAGAAGACCCTGGAATTACAAAAAAAAATTGCAATGAAGTCCCCTGAAGTTATAAGAAATCCGATTGAGCGTCAATTTTCAAAAAATCCCCTAAATCAATTTAGCCAGATTGAGCATGAATTAAGCATCAATTTAACCAAAAAAACTTGCAAATTGAGAATCCTTATTTTTGGGAATTAAGCATCAATTTAACCAAAAAACTAGCAAATTGAGAATCCTTACTTTTGGAGGAGAACTTTCAATAAACTAGCAAAAAAATTACATGTTTCTACGTTTTGGACTTGGTAACGTGTAAGGACATTAGTGGTGGAACGAAAAAAAATGGAAAGGACAAGAAACACGGTCGGTGATTCTTTAGTGAGAATATAGTGTATAATATATTTTTTCATGGGGTCATGCATGTCCCACTAAATACCCCCTAAATCGATTGATATGTTGATATCTGCATTAATGATGGTGACAAACCATAATTATTTAATTTTTTTCATCCTACATAGGAAAAAGAGGTAAAAGAATTCATCGTTTTACACACCATTAATTTATTTAATATTTTCAACTAGTTTGTTTACCACCATTTACCACATAACAAATGTGGTTTACCACCTACTTAATACGATTTTGTCACCTAATTAATATGATCTGCCACATGTTATGATATATTATCTAAAATAATTTAATTGTTTATCATACATTAAATTGAATTTAGTATTAAATTTAGTCAGTTAAATTCATACCAACACATCAAGTATCGTGCGAGAACATAAATGTGACAAAAATCATTTTTCTTTTTTCATATATAATTAACACCTCCCAAAAACCTAATCTTTATTTTCGCCAAAATAATATATAGAGAAAATAATATATATATATATATATATATATATATATATATATATATATATATATATATATATATATATATATATATATATATATATATGGAAATTTTTTGTTCGTAACCAAGTTTGTAAACTTTATTCAAAAAATGGCCATGTATGAAATGATATTTGGAGAATGTCTTTTGCGCTCGACGAAACAGCGCCAAGCGCAGTTTCTTTACTCGCCTTTTCTTCTTTAATTGTTTTCATGTGAAAAAAAGTCATTCCCTTCCAAAATGTACCCGCCGAATTCGGTTTCTAGCATATCGCAAGCAACCAGGAGGCGCAACGTGGCAAAGCAAACGCTAAAAAAGATTGATAGAAGAAAATTAGACGAGCGGCCATTTTTTCGAATACGTCATATGTTCGGGTAACGTCCAATATACATTTTGCCTTCAAATTTAAGTAGTGTTTATACCTTGGAACTTCACATTTGTACTTTTATATACTTTTTTACAACGAAAAAGTATAAATAGCAACATAGTTTTATTCATAGTATGAAAGAAAAATATAAATATAGGAAAAATTTGGCTGTTGGACATCCTAAGTTTAAGGATCATCAAAATGGACACTTTAGTGTTCAAATGATGAAAATGACAATCTCGACGTTTGAAATGTCGAGAGAGGCCAAAAAAATAGTATTCAGTGATACATGACCCCATATTACACCAATATATGTATTCAAAAATTATGTTATTAAAGAAAAATCATATATTAATATAAATATTTTGTTTTATTATTAAATCATAGAAAAAGTATATTTTAAAATAAAGTAAAATGTGCATACTAAAAACAAAATAAATACTTCATATTGCACCATTACATGTATCTCAATTTTATATTGTTGGAAACAAAATTAATATCAAATAAATATTATATTTCATTATTAAATTTTAGAAGATCATATTTTTTTCAAAAAATAAATATATGACTATTAAAAAATATCTAAAATTATTTTATTCGGAAAATAAAGATCATATTTTTAAAAAAATATTTTTTACAATAAATTAATATTTTTAAATGTAATTATGAATTATATTCTCAAATATTAATATTATTTTAGATTAATTTGTAATACTTTTATCATTTTTTATTATATTTGAAAATAAATTATAGTTTAAAAGTATTTTAAGAACCCTAATGGACGCACCCTAAATAAAATTATTAAAAGTATTTTTCTTGTGTACAAAATAATTCTTTCAAAAATATGATCTTTATTTGAGAAATATAATACTATTAGATATATATCATTTTATAAATTATAAAACATTTTGTAGTTGGCAAACATTTTGTTATATTTTTAAAAAATACTTTTTTGTAAGATTTAATTATAAAATATAATATTAATTTTAATGTGATTTTTTTTTCAATAATATAATTTTTTGATGCATATATTGGTGTAACATGGGTCATGTAGTACATAAAATATTTGTTTACGAGAGTGTCATTGTCAAAATTTCAACACTCGAGTGTCCATTTTGGTGATTCTTTAACTTAACGTGTCTAGTAAAAAGAAAATTTCCATAAATATATAGATAGTGTTTTTTTATACATTTCATATTTTATACATTCCTTTTTCACATAAATGACAACAACTTATTTTCCATAAATATATTTTTGTATATAGCAAAATATACTGGTGAAAATATATTATTTTTTTCTTAATTTTAATTTTGTTAACATGTTGGATTCAATAGTATATTTTATTCATTTAAATAGTATATTTTAATAATTTCATTACTATATTTGCCTGCGTGGATTTTTTTTTATTCTTTGTTTGGATTCTCCTTAGCAAACCTCAAGTCTTGGAAAATGGATTTTTAATCTCAAGTCTTAGAAAATGGATTACTAATAGTAAAAAAATACAAAAATGTATAGTACAAATTTAAAAATAATAACAAAAAATATAGTAAAAAGATATAAATAACAAGAAATCTTTAATCCAAAATATAGAAAATAAAAAGTATAGAAATATATATAAATATTAATAATAATAATAATGATATAAATATTAACATATTTTTTATTCAAATATTGTCGAAAAAAACATAATATAAAAATGGTACTAGAAAGGATGAGGCGAGAAGGCACCGGACAATGGACAATGAATAATTCCGGGTGCAGTTCTCACGACAGTGAGAAACGAACCGCCAATTGAACTGCATTTTTTAAAAACGAATTTACTATTTTAGTACTATCCTTTTTTCACTATAAATCTCTTCCCTTTTAATGATTTCTTATATCTCACTCTGTCAATTGAAGGTGTTATTTGTGGTTAATTAGGCAAAATTATGTTAAATTGAGACAATCAATAGTCGATTAAGATCATGATTAGTATCATTTGAGTTCAGTTACTGATAATAAAGCTGAATCAGGATTAATCGGCCAAATCTTGGTTGATAATTTTAGTGTAGATCTATTTTTGAAGCAAGGTAATGTTGGTGTAAGTTTATAATCAAATGCACGTTAATTGTTGATATCTCCCTATAACTAACTACAAGAATTGATTCGAAGACAACTGACAAGTAGTCTCGGTCGGAATGAAAAGAAAACCATTCGTATGACATCGAGCACACCGCTGGACTCGAGATTATTTTGAAATGTTTCCTTCTTTGCTTCTCTCCCCTGAAACATTCACACAACAAGAAATTTATAGATAAGATGTTTATTAGATTTTAAAAAGGCAAGATCCTATGAAAATATGGCTGCAATTATATGTAAGACATTGAAATATACAAGTAAATTTCATAACTCGACCAAAAAAATAACATAGGAATTCAATCATTTATGTATATCAAAATAATAGTTTGGCAAGCAAATATTCAACAAACAAAAAATAGTTGTGTTTGCGGATAACACAAAAGTAAATTTGTCCGACACATTGACACAAATCATCATCTCTCAACCAAAACATTGTTTAAGATGACTAACACAAATTAACATCAATTATTAAAAGCAACATCCTTCAAAGACTCAAGAACACTCCAAACATCTTTTGCTAGATCCGCTCGATCATGCGCGTTTAATCTGGCGCATTTAAGTCCCAAGTCAGCAAGCTTCGTGGCCTCTACGAATTGCCCTTCATTGTTTCTTGGCCACCCTGCCGAAAGATCAATCATTCTGTCAATATTCTCTTCCTCAATTGCATTCTCCACAAAAGGCAAAATTTTATATGTATTTCGTCCAGTGACCAATTGCAGGAGCACTATCCCAAATGCATACACGTCGGACTTTGCAGTCAATGTCCCTGTCCAAACAAAACAAACCAAAGTCAATCAAATAAAACAAATCTAAAATTAGACCCATGGAATCATATGAATCAATTCACGAACTAGGTCAACTCATCTAATAGCGCGAACAAAATGATCACGCTTACAGGTTTGGTGGTATAATGGGTCCATGTAGCCTTCAGTAGCTGCTCCTATTTTTGATGTGGCGTAGCAAGGGGTATCCGTGGTTTCTATCGTCTTTAACAGACGACAAGTCCCAAAATCGCTCAGTTTGCTCACATAATTCGAGTCGAGAAGTATATTATCCGGTTTCAGATCACCATGGACTCTTGGAGTTGAGTGTAGGAAAATTAGGGCAGAGCAAATATCCGAAGCAATGCGAATGCGAGTTCTCCAAGAGAGGGGTGGATTACTATCGTTCTTTCCTTTGAAGAGGTGATCTTATAAACTTCCTCCCTCTACAAACTCATAAACAAGTGCAAGCTTTTCAGAATCCTCCTCGCTTGCTCCTATAAGGGTGACAAGATTTGGGTGTCGCGCTTTAACAAGGGTTTCAATCTGCAAAATAATTGATCAAATATAACAGTCCTCAAAATAAAATAAAAATAAATAATACTTCATTGCCCTTGATTGGGCACTACTGCTTGGACTTCGAGCATATTATACACGAGATTGTTATAAAGAAACTTGTTGAGTACTAAACAAAAAGTTCTACTGCAGATGTTTGGGGAAAGACATTATTGTCATTAATTCGGTACCAATATTGGAACATACGGCTAATTAGGTGGATTAGTTGGCTTAGTGCCTCTTCAAGAAATAAACTAAAGACAAACGTGAAGCAATACTAAACATGACGATTAAACCGGATCAATTAAGAAAATTTAAGAATATAGAACTCAAGTATGGATAGGAGCATGCAGGATACAAAAAAAAAAACAAGAGAGTACTGCAACAATCTACCAGTATGGTCATATTTAGTTCCCTAAGATATATTTTGCTGGGGAATTACCTCTTCTTTGAACCCTCTTGTGTTTTCGTATAAATTGTTTGTTAGCAACTTTATTGCCACCTGTGTGTGGCGGAGGAAGCCTTTGTATACGATACCAAATCCACCTTCTCCTAACTTGCGTGATTTGTCGAAACTGTCAGTTGCTTCCTCTAACTCCTCATACGTGAATCGAATGCAGCACTCTACCAATTCTTTCTTCAGTTCTGCAAGTTCTTTCTCCGTGTCCATCTTTCTCTCTAATTCCTTCTGTAATTCATTTTTTACTCTCAGAAGTTCTTCCTCTAATCTCTTTGTTCTCTGTACTTCAGCTATTTTTTCAAAACAAAGAAGTTGAAAGACCAAGAGCAAATATTTGTCATTAAAATTTAGTCTGACGACAAACCCCGAGAGATTAATATATATAAACATTATAAACCTCAGCTTTTGCTACACAATTAACCATATGACTCTTAGCGACTGAGTTTATTATATTAATCAATCAATCATTGGACAAGTCATTACCTTCTTTTACAAATCCAGTCCTGAAATGTTTGGCTTCTCCCTCAAAACCCTCTTGAGTAACGGGTGTATACATATAAACTACGTACGTGTCTACATCATCAAGTGTGAGTTTATATTCTTCTTCTTCTGCTCCTCGTATTATTTCTGAATTATTTAACCTTCCACGTAACCAACTATGCCAAAACAAGTATATGGAGAAGGGTTTAGGTTTTACATTTAAGGATTTGTTTGAAAATATGACATGAAGAAAATAAGATGTGGGCCTAACCTAGAAGCACCTTTAGAAGGCGTACCACCGCACCAAGCAACTTTTACTGTACCTTTCAAAATGTTTTCTTCCATAAGCTCGCCGAGTACATTAATATGTACAACCTTTGGAATTCCAGTCCCTATGTAAAAATTACAAATCATAATCACAATTATATTAAGAGGTCATTTACTATACCCTCCCATATTTCCCCCGACATCCTCGATCTGGGGAATTAGTACTTAATCCAAATATTAATTAACATTAATAATTAAGATATATGTGAATTAACCATTAATAATTAATATTTATTAATGGTTAATAGAGGTAATTAGTGATTAAAAAAGTGAGTTAATTGAGTCGATTAATTGGTAATTCCCAGATCGAGAATGAAAAAGTGAGTTTGAGGGCCACGGTATAATTTCCCTCATGTTAATATGATTATTTTTGTTTTTTCAAGGCACATTTTAGATTTCATATGGAAAGACTAATTTTAAAAAAGGAGCATATATGGTGCCATCACATTGCAACAAAAAACCACTAATTCCTAATTAATTTAATTAATTAATTTATGAAAGAGGGCATATATGTGAATTGATTGACGTGTTAATTAACATCTATCCAGATTAACAAATGATAATTAATATTTAAAAGTTATTAATTCAATATTGTTTATTAATTGAAATATTAATTAAATGAGTTAATTAAGAATTAGTGATTTTTTGTTGCAATATGAAATATAATTTTCTTTTTAAAATTGTTTAAAAAGAAACAACACCCAAATCTCAGAGAGAGAGAGAGAGAGAGAGAGAGCACCTGGCAAAACAGGTTCACTCATAGCAAAAATAGGGGCAAATTTGTTTCCACCAAGAATTGAAATGCATTCGACTTTCAAATATTTGCCTACGTCCTCTTTCTTAGGCCAGTAAATCTTTCACAAAACAATTTTAATATTAATATATGTCAATGGTCTCATAATACAGTTGGGTGAGTGTGAAACACAAAAATAATATGTTATGAAAAATATTTATAAAAAATAAAAATTTTGATACACTCTTCTAAATATCCAAAATACCCTTTTCAATATAATTAATAATTTCCCATGAACGATTACTTGCAGAATAATTTCAATATAATTACGAATTCAAGGTCAAATTATTATTGAAATAAATAAGAAAAGTGATTTACCCTATCTATTGCTCCATCAATGGGTGAGAAGTTTGCAGAAATTGTATCCGCGACAAACCATTGGTATTTGAGGACTAAATCGTAATTATCTCCATAAAAATGGTTAAAGGAGAAATGGCAAGCACAAGCATCTTCTTCCGAAGGCTGGTCTGTAAATGCTTCCCTCAATGTGTAGCATGGAGGAATCCTCTCCTTCCATAGCTCGGTCAAAAATGAAATTGTCGATTCTTCGCCGAACAATTAATGGTATTTATTAAATTATTCTATTATTTCATTCATTTTATTTAAGGTAAAAGACAGTCAGGAGAACAATGCGACAATATCTTCTTGAATAAAGTAATTACAAGAAAAGAATAAATTAGTAAAAATATTCTATCTTACCAATTGCAACATCTGGTTCAAAAATTAACCATCCATTTCTAATGCAAAAGAAGGTGTGTGCGGGATATTGTTTGGCCACTTCTACCTCACTAGCAAGTAAATCAAGAGAGAGGGAGAGAGAGTTATATAAATCTTAAGTGCATCTATATAATTTGGCAATGGACTATTTTTTAGAATAAGATAATAAATGGCATTCATTTATTGTTGCCAATGTATGTGACATGAATTCACAACATCGCACAACATATGTTTTTGAACCTCACATATTGAGTTGTGTGCCTATTGGCAACGAATAAATAGAAAATGTTTGACGATTTTTCATACATTGATGTTAACGAGATTTGAACTCACAATTTTTGATATATTAAACTCAGCTATAAACTCATTAACTTGGTAGTGGAGTGTAATCAGGACCAGCGAGATACGTAGAAGTAAACCATACCAAATTATACAAAATTCGGTTGAAACTGTAACAATTATTTTGGAGCAAATGTGAGAAATACCTTTCTTGTTGAACTCTTTCAATGAGGGACCCACAAGTAGGATCAAGGCAGCTTCTACATGAGGAATCTGTAGAAGTGGACCATCTATATTGAATTTCTGCAGAATTCAAAAGTCTTAGAATTGGATTTTCATCTCTACATATAGAGGTGCTTTACCATCAAAATTTTAAAGTTTTTTCTTTGACTATCTTTTTTCATAGTTACAATTTTAAAATTGTAAACAGGGTCTAAAGGATATTTGAATTTTGAATGCTATTGTATGCACGAGTTTTTTACATGCTACTGTAAACATGATCCGTAGGCAGAATTTTTTAGTATTTGTGAGATATTAATCGAGTCTGTCATGATTTCTGGGCATATAGTATGCCATTTCCCGTTATAGCGCGCCCTTTGTTTATAGACGAATGATGGAAAACTATTGAGCCCACTCTGTACTTTTTTAAGATAAAATAAATTTTTCTTTGCCCTTAGATTTCACCGTTATTAACGATGCAGCGTACGTAAGACCGTCGAGCCTACTCCATTTTTGTTAATAAAATCATACGCTGAAAAGCCGTAGAAACTATTTAATTTTTCTATATGACCATGTGATGCGAAAAGATATGGAACATCTTTGCTATATTATTTTTTCTATATGAAAATGATGTACAAGTTCTGAATTGTAAAAAAAAAGTAATGCTTCAATCAAGGTATACAAAACAGATTAGTTCCGGATAAATTGTGACAGAAAGTCGTACCATAGCGGATTTAATTTTTCAAATAGAAAATGAAAATGAAGACAGATTGTTTAAAATTTCATAACTATCAGTAGTTAGGTTTAAAATAATAGTTTTGGTACAGGTACTTTTTCTTTTTGCAGCGTGCTATTTTACCCAAGTTGCAAAAGAAAAAGGTTTTTTGAAACAAAACTGATTCGTAATTTACCCACCTCATTATTTTGCATCTATTTTTGACTTTCCTCGTGAATCCATATCATCTTATTTATCATGATTATTAACCATTAGATTGTCTGATGTTGGTTCATCATATGCATTGATATTATATTTTATCATTTAAGACATGCATTTTGTATGATTATTTTTAAATATTAATTTGAACCATTAGATATAGTGATGTGGTTTAATCCCAATCACTAATTTTTTGTTATAATTTTTGAAGATCATATTTTGTATAATCATCTATGTGTCATTATTTTGCACCATGTTTTAAACATTCTTAGAAACCCACTTCATCTTACATTAATGATGTGTTATAGTATTACTGGTTAGAATCACATTAGACCAAGTCTAATCAATTGTTTAACATTTCACATAAGATTACATGATAAAATTTGAATGCAATGGAATATGAAAAGTTTATATATATAATACTAATAATTTAATATGCAATATTATAAAACATAAAACAAATATGAGTATTATTTTTAGGAATTTCATTTTATAAATTCAGCAAATATATTCATTTAATTTTTCTCATTATTTTGACATCCATATTGGCATAGTTCATACATATCATTTTTTTTCATAATTTTCATATGTAAAGATATTATGCAAGAAAATACAAAGCAAAAAATAAATATTTACATCATAGATTTTTAAGAATTTTATTTGCATAATAGAATTTTTCAGTATTTTTTTTTTAAATTATAACAACAATAATCTCATATAATACTAAGTAGAATTATATTGTAGCTTATTAAACTTATATTAAGCAAACAAATTTTTTTCAAAAAATAATAGAATTAAAAAATAGATTGTCCATCTAAATAACTTATTAAACTTATAAACACCTATGAAATTGTATTGTTATTTTACAAAATATAAACTAAAAAAAAATCATATGATATAAAATAATTTGTATTATCTTTATTATAAATTAAATTTTGCTATTATTTATTAAATTACTTTCACTATTAAGTTTAACATTACTTTATATTTTCCATTGCATTTTGAATCAACAAAAAATATTACTATTATATAATTGATAATGTGTTACTACATATGTTGTATGATTTATTATTTTAATATTTGATATTGCATGAAATATTGTGAACAATGATATAATATTTGTTGTTATGTTTTTTTTGTAAAATTATATTATAGCTTATTTTTATATATTATTATATAACGATACTAATATAAGTATTATTATTTGATTAAAAAAATAAGATTTTTTGTTATCATAATGTAAAATAGTTGTAAACATATGAATAATCATAGATAATTCAATTCAAATAACTTTATTTTAAGATTATATTATTAATATTATCATACAAATGTTTAATTTGTATTACAATGAAAAACATAATTTACATACTCGTCGCGTAGCGTGAGTACATATGTGAGAGAGGAAATACTCCTTAAGTTAATATGTTCCGTTCATTTTGATAGTTTACAATGATCTGACTGATTTTAATTTATACCGTAATACAAAATAAATATGGTTGTTTGTTCGATAAAAAATTTGGTTGATGTTCGATGTTGTCCTGACATCATCATAAGTTCAAAACTAACTTAACTACCTCGACCATCCAGGTACTCTAAGATTACTCTATCTTAGACAAAATACTTAATTACAAGTACAAAAAGTAGAGTTTATTTTCATTACAGTAGGATATTCAGGAGAGAGAGATTGGGGGGGGGGGGATGATTTTATTTAATTATCTAATATAAAATAAATAATTCTTCAAAAAATATATATAAAATAAATAAGGTTTGATTAGATTAGACTAATACCTTCATATTAAGGAGAACCAAACCGAATAAATCAAAAAACGAACTGATTAAATCGAATTCGATCGGTTTGATTTGGTATCCGAATAAATCGAACCGTTTGAACTCCCTTAGTGGTGGGCCTATTTTTTATGATAATTTTACATATATATCCAAAATAAATTATAAAACATAAATTATCATACGTAAATTTAGTGGCACAATTAGCAAATATTATATTTATGTCATTAAATTTTTTTTGCTGAATCGTTAATAAATATTGTATTAGTAAAAGCATTAACAAAAAGGTTCTTTAATGAATGTTGTATTAGTTTCGTACTTGAGAAATTTTTATGATTGAATTAATATAATGTTAATATTCAGTTAGTTTCGTTAAGTTTTTATCAAAGCTCCAAAAAACGTCTAGCTGCGAAAAGATATTTAACATCTCTGCTATATTATTTTTTTCTATATGGAAATGATGTACAAGTTCTGAATTGTAAACAAAATCGTGCTTCAATCAAGGTATAAAAAACAGATTAGTTCGGGATAAATTGTGACAAAAAGTCGTATCATGGCGGATTTAATTTTTCAAATAGAAAATGAAAATGAAAATAGATTGTTTAAAAGTTCATAACTATAAGTAGCAAGGTTTAAAATAAAAGTTTTTGGTACAATTATCGGTATGTTCTGTATACTGTTTTATTCATTTCAAGCTTCAGTTTTTTCTTTTTTTCTTTTTGCAGCGGTGCTTTTTTACCCAAGTTGCAAAAGAAAAGGTTTTTTGAGACAAAACGATTCCTAATTGACTCATAATTTCAGAGTTGGATCCAATTGCACATATTACATATATGTGAGAAAAAGGAAATATTCGTTGAGTTAATATGTTATGTTTGTTTTGATAGTCTACAGTGATTTGACTGATTTTAATGAATGATGTAATAGAAAATAAATATGGTATGAACCATCCACAAAAGTATTATTATTTGTGTATCCTAATAATTATTTTCTTAATTCTTTTTCAATTAATCCTTCGAAAGATACAATGTAAATATGTCATACCTCGAGGGAAGGCAGAATTGGGAAGCCTGATAGTGTAGATATATAGTTGTCATATAGAGACAGGTGCTGTCCAAATATGAAACATACGATGTTAATGAAAAAAAAAGTTAGAAGTAGTCACCACTTTAAGTATGAAGATTTGAAATACTAGTTTTTTTGTACAAATACAAATACTGATATATTCTCAAATCTGATTTGTTCAAATCAAGCTGCATTCCTTTATTTCTTTGTCTGCTCAAAGCGTTGCTCAGTTACGCAACTAAGGATAAGCCGAGACATATTTGAGTCCAAATTGATGCATGTTTGCACAATTGTGTCCAATAGATACCAAATTGCATGCACGGACATAATGACATAATAAAAAATTTGGTTGTTTGTTCGATGTTGTCCTGACATCATCATAAGTTCAAAACTAACTTAACTACCTCGACCATCCAGGTACTCTATCTTAGACAAAATACTTAATTACAAATACAAAAAGTAGAGTTTATTTTTCATTACAGTAGGATATTGGGGGAGAGAGAGAGAGAGACGGGGGGGGGGGGGGGGATTTTATTTAATTATCTAATATAAAATAAATAATTCTTAAAAAAAATAAGGTTTGATTAGATTAGACTAATACCTTCAAATTATTCAAATTAAGGAGAACCGAACCGAATAATTTGAAAAACGAACTGATTAAATCGAATTCGATCGGTTTGATTTGGTATCCGAATAAATCGAACCGTTTGAACTCCCTTAGTCGTGGGTATATTTTTGTTTGATGATAATTTTACATATATATCCAAAATAAATTATAAAACACAAATTAGCATACGTAAATTTAGAGGCACAATTAGCAAATATTATATTTATGTTATTAATTTTTTTTTGCTGAATCGTTAATAAATATTGTATTAGTAAAAGCATTAACAAAAAGGTTCTTTAATGAATGTTGTATTAGTTTCGTACTTGAGAAATTTTTATGATTGAATTAATATAATGTTAATATTCAGCTAGTTTCGTTAAGTTTTTATCAAAGCTCCAAAAAATGTCGAGCTCCGAAAAGATATTTAACATCTCTGCTATATTGTTTTTTTCTATACGGAAAAGATGTACAAGTTATGAATTGTAAACAAAATCATGCTTCAGTCAAGGTATAAAAAACAGATTAGTTCGGGATAAATTGTGACAAAAAGTCGTATCATGGAGGATTTAATTTTTCAAATAGAAAATGAAAATGAAAATGAAAATAGATTGTTTAAAAATTCATAACTATAAGTAGCAAGGTTTAAAATAAAAGTTTTTGGTACAAGTATCGGTATGTTCTGTATACTGTTTTATTCATTTCAAGCCTCAGTTTTTTTCTTTTTGCAGTGGTGCTTTTTTACTCAAGTTGCAAAAGAAAAGGTTTTTTGAGACAAAATGATTCCTAATTGACTCATAATTTCAGAGTTGGATCCAATTGCACATACTACATATATGTGAGAAAAAGGAAATATTCTTTAAGTTAATATGTTCTGTTTATTTTGATAGTCCACAGTGATTTGACTGATTTTAATAAATGATGTAATAGAAAATAAATAAAACGAAAGAGAGGAAATTTTATTAATGAGCTAATATAAAATAAATAAGGTTCGATTAGATTAGACGAATACCTTCAAATTAGGGAGAACCGGTAAGCCAGCAAGTGATGTTATTTCATTTCGCGAAAGATGGAGTTCCTAAATAAATAAATAAATAAAAACATCAATATTTTGTTGCTAATGCTAGACTAGATTAACCAATACTCAATCGATGATAAATTATTGTAATTTGTTTTATCGATGATAAATTTGTGCAATCCTCAAATTAATGTTTATAAATATTCTGATTCCACTAGTCTAGAATAAAAAGGAACTACAAAAACTACAAATATACATTGAAATTACAACCTCAATCCACTTTTAAGAAAATTATTGCAACTTAACGAAACAGATAAAAAAGGTGAATGAATTTAGCAGAGACTGGTACCATCAAGGAATGTACATTAGCAGTACATGTACTTGCAATATGCTGGTGGTTAGAACATACTTGGTCCAAAATGACTCAACAAAACTTGAAATCAAAACAAATTTGTAATTCCGTTATAGCACCCTATTTAATTGCAGTAAAAAAAAGAATATAAAATTTGTAACATTAAGTTGGCAATAAACTAAATTGAGAGATGATAAATTTGACCATTTATCAAGTCCGGTAGATATTAGCAAATTTCATCAATATATATGCAAGAAGGTAAATGTTTGTGATCGCACACACCAAGCCTTTTTTATTAATCATGCGACCGTTCTTTAGGTCTAGAAGCACCGATTGTGCAATCAAATATATACTGTGATATAAATAAATTGCACATAATGGCTTGGTACAAACTATCGGGATATATACTATGGAGAGTTCTATCGTGTACCTTTTTTAAAAAATATTTTGGACATTTATAAGGGTGTATCATAAATTTTATTTTTTATTTTAATGAACAATTCATATTTTCTATTTAGTCTATCATTCATTGATTAATATACTTGAAAAATTATCTTAAATATTTATTAATTGATAGTTAGTCAAAATATCCTCAAAAATGGTTGTATATAAGCAAAGAGGGTGTATGATAGAACTCCCCATATACTATATATAGTCTACAAATCACATTCACATAAGACTGGTTTACGGTGAATGGAATCCCCGTGGTGGTTTTGTTGCCATGGCCCACCCGCGACTCACTATGGCCAACTGGCATTGTGGATTTTGCAGGGGGGGGGGGGGGGGGGCAAAAGATTTGTCACAATACCAAATGAAATGATGCGGAGTAAGCATTTGTATAGATGTATAATTAAGAAGTTGTAAAAGGAGAGAGGCTGATACATGCAGTCTTCAAATTATTGTATATTATCACAAGTCAATATCATTCTTCTTTATGCTTAACGGCGTAGTAACATATTAAATTTCTTTCTTAATTATTTTTCTATTGATCTTTGACAATACCAAACAAACTGGATCTTGGACTTTGGCCCAAGATGCCTAAAACCTCCTAAAATAAGATACTCCAAATTTTTTAATCATATATATATATATACGGAGAGTTCTATGATAGACCCATTTTTATATCATTGATCCATTTTAAAAAAAAATATTTTGAATATTTGTTAAATAATGATTTTTTTTTTAAGATTCTAGTTTATATTTATCATTTAATGCTATCAAAAACATAAATTTTGTATAATTAATTAATAAATAACTAAAATTTTTAAAATAAATTTTTGAAAAAGGGTCCATGATAAGAAAATGGGTCTATGATAGAACCTCCCTATATATATATATATATATATATATATATATATATGAAAATCATTAATGATGAATACAAACATTTGTGCATTTAATGATGAGTACAAACATTTATGAAAATCATTAATGATGAATATAAATATCTTTAAAAATCACCAAATCTCAAAGTAAATCCAATGGTTAAAAAGTCCTAAGTACCAAACTCATGATACATAATTGAGTATCTTAGCCATCCTCTCTATCTCTCTATATATATATATACAAATTTGTTAAGAAAAATCTAAAAAAAAAAAAAAAATTCACACAGACAAAATATACTAATGAAATTAGCAAAATGTATTATTTAAATGAACAAAATATATTATTGATCCAACATGTTAGCATGACTAAAATTAAGAATAAAATAATATATTTTCAAATATATATTTTGCTATATACAAAAATATATTTTGTTAAATTCAATAGTATGTTTTGGTTCTTAATTTTTTTTTTTTTTTGGATTCTTTTTGTGAAATCCTATATATATATATATATATATATATATATAGGTTCAATAGCCAACATCCTTGTTTGGCCAACTCGGCCAACAACGTTTATTTCTCAAATTATATAAATGAAAATTAAATTTTAACCATATAGATGTAATCTATATCATTTAGATATGTTGTAGAACAAATTTTATTTCATTTGCATTTTTCTATCTAACAAAACCGATAACCTATTTTCACAACCGTCTATTTCGGTATTTTTTTTGGATTTTGATGAAAGAAAAGTCGAAACATTGTAAAAATTAATCTAAAGTCTATCTATATAATTTAAATTAAATCCAATGAAAAAAATTCGAATTTTAAAATTGATTTCATGATGAATCATGTCATAAATATTGTCATCCGTCAATATCTTTACGTCTCGTGATGGAGATGATAAAAATATTTATTTTTCATGAAATTAAATCTATAACATTCTTATGTGATGTATATCACATCTATGCGGTTGGATTTTTATTTTCATGTATATATTGTGAGAAATAAACGTTGTTGGCCGAGTTGGCCAAACAAGGGTGTTGGCCACTGAACCTAACCCATATATATATATATATATATATATATAGTCCTTCGAAGAAGCCCCAATAAACACATTTATATCTCAACTCAACGAGTTCTGATATATCTCGGCAACTAGTTTGTTCTATTCCAACATCTTCTTTTATTTTTCTAGTGGTTGGATCAAATTAGATAAATCATGTAATATGTTTTGATCAGGTTAAATTAAGGTACCTCCAAATTTGGGAGAACCGGCATGGTAGCAAGTGATGATATCTCATTCCTCCAAAGTCCAAGGTACTATTAATAAGTAAAAAACATGTCATTATGTTGTTTTTAGACTATTTGTTTCTTTAGTTTACAGGTGAGAGGTCAATTATGTATTTTTTTTTGTACCTGCAACTCTAAGAAGTACACATGTACATCAGTACATGGACTCTTAAAATTACTATATATTATTTACTAACCTACTTATTTTGGACCCATATTTATGCAATCTTCTCGTGCCACATCATCTCAATTATTTCAACCATTAGATTATGATATGTGGCAACATGTGAACAATGGATTAACCTTTAATTTTGTGTGATTATATTTTATTTGTAGATATTTATGTGTCTCTTATTTTACACATAGTTTTAAGTAATTTTAGAAGGTCACAATACCTTACACTAATGACATGTCAAAATATTATTTGTTAGGTTCATGTTGGACCGGTTGTATTTGATTTTGAGTTTTTTCACAATATATTACATGATCAATTGTGAATACAAATAAAATATGAAGAGTTTAAATATCTAACATTAATAAATTAATATATAATATCATAAAACATATATCAAATATTGTTAGTATTTTCATAATAGAATTTAAAAAAATTAAAAAATATATCCACTTGAATTTTATCTTTATTTTGAGATCCATATTATCATATATTTAATATTTTTCTCAAACTTAAAATTATGAAAATAATTATGTAAAAAAAGATATAAAAATAAATATAATTACATTAATTACTTGTAGGCCTAATTTTTATTATTTTTAAAACTAGAATTGAAAAAAATTGTACATACTACTAAGTATGTTATTATCCTATATTTAATATTTTTCTCTAACTTAAAATTATGAAAATCGTTATGTAAAAAAGATATAAAAATAAATATAATTACATTAATGACTTGTAATCATAATTATTATTATTTTTAAAAATATAATTGAAAAAAATTGCACATCCTAATTATTATTATTATCTTTAAAACAATCATGTTATATTTATATTTTTACTTAGAACAATTTCATGGTAATCTTTAAAAAAAAATAATGAAAGATATTTATTTACTAAACACAAATAAATTTTTTTAACTTATATAATATTTTTCAATAATAATCATGAACCATAAAATTTATCAGACACAAATATTTTTTTTAACTTTTACAATGTTATTATTCTTAATTTTATATATGAAAATTTAAAATATCATATGATTTTGATTTTTGTTTATGTCCAAGCATGTTGTTTTATTATTTTATAGTGACGTTTATTCTTTTTTGTATGTGTTGCATTAAAATATTAAACAAATATTTCGCAATGTATAATATTAAAAAATAATATAATAATTTTGTCATCATCAAACTTTCTTAATCAATATGATATTTATTTTCATAAAAATCTTATATTTGATCTCGAAAAATCATAACTATATATTATGTGCATATATTGTGTGTATGGTAGAACAAATGAACAAAACCGCCGCGAAGCACGGGTAATCTCCTAGTCATAATTCAAAATTATCTTTTTCTTTATGCTTAGCGGTCATACTATAATATTAATTTTTTTTTTCTGTAAATCCATACAAAATCGTTATGTTTAGACCATTCGTTTCTTTAGTTTACATCATGGTTCGAAATCTCGGCCGAGTCAAAAAAAACTCGGCCGAGTTGACTCGGACTCGGACCCCACCGATCCGATATTGACCCGGATAAATCGGATCCGATAACCCGCTTTTTTTTTTTTTTTTTTTGTAGAGATAGATGTTATATATGTTGGAAATAAAACTGGTTTTGATTTTTGGGAGAAATATTTGTGGATAAATGTTTGTATGGAAGAAAGAATTTCTATTGCAAAATAGTGCACACGGAGGGAATAACACACACGGAGAGAGAGAGAGGAGTCAACCAGACTTTCTGCCTCTTTTTCTTTTTTTATCACGCACAAGAGAGGGAGAGGGCAAATAACTTTTTATTTCACTCTTTTTTTCTTTCCACGCTGAGAGACCAAAATGACTTCTTTATTTTATAATTTCTCTCTATTCAATCACGCTACAGTACAAAAGTTTAAATAGGAAAGATATACATCCCCTAAACACACTTTTCCAAAAATACATCCTAATCTATCCAAATTTTAGACACTTCTATTTGAATAGACACCTATTTCTTACAAAATACATCCCCCTTAATTAATCTAGACACTTTTAATAATTATCCTAATTATCCTGCCCATTAATTAAATATATTATTATTAATTAATTTATAAAGCATTAAATTTAATAATATATTTTGTTATATATTTTTTTGAGATTGTTATATATTTTTGTTACTACAGATGCTTTGTAACTACAGACTCTTTCTTCCTCTTTCTCAAATATCAATTATCAAACTATAGCCAATCAAATTTCTACAGATGCTTTACTACAAATTTACAAATGTATTTTTCCCTCATGATCAATATGAAGATAATGATTATACAACGCAACCCGCTCGTCACAGTTTTTGGCAGTAGAAGTTTTTAATGTACTGATTTAGTAATTTTCTTAGGTAATGTAATTTTTTTAATGTAGTAATTTGAGTTTCATGAGTTGAATTTGTGTGTATCATGTTTATGAATATTTATATATTTTTAAAATAAGTTTTTTAATTTTTTTCTATTTTTTCCGATTTTTTTAGTAGCAGTCCGATTTTTTTTTTTGACTCGCCCGAGTCTTGTCCGAGTCAGCCGAGTCCCGAGTCTCCAGACCCGACCGAGTCCGATTCCGATACCGAGATTTCGAACCATGGTTTACATGTGAGATCAATTATGTATTTTTTTTGTACCTGCAGCTCTTTGCAATACCGAATAGGCTCCAATGAAGTTTCCTTGAGCCTATTATAGCTCAAGTCTAGATACTACACAAAGAATAAAACACATAATACAATATGAGTATGACATTTACACCCTTATAGAACCACAAATATATATTAAGTGAAACTACAAACCTTAATCCGCTTTAAGATCTCTATGCCCTCAAGTGATGATAAATTATTATCCCATAATTTTACAGCCTAAAAAGAATTTTTTTAAAAAAAAAAAAAGTAAAATGAAGGTTAAATGATTTTAGTATAGACTGCTGTCCTTATGAAAAGTACCAATTGCAGTGAGAGAAAAAAAAAAAATTCTAACCTCCAAATCTGGCCATAAAACCAATTGCGAGAGTTTAGAAATTACGCCCCCAGACCTATCAAGTCTCTGGAAAATATTAACAAATTTCATTTAATATATAAAATAAGATAAATTTAAGTGTCAGTGCGTGCACACACCAAAAACTTCTTGTATAGTCATTTGACCAGTATTTTGGTCTAGAATCATCAATTGACCCTCTACCACTTTAAAAAGCATTTTTCATTTTTTGTACTACAACGACAACCTCTCATTACCTTTTCGAAACTATAAAATCAAGGGTAAATTTGACGTGAGATCAGTAAAGTTGATACTTACTCGAATTGTCCACTGAATTTCTCACTAAAGTTGATACTTTGTTCAAATTGTCCACTGAATTTCTCACTGAAGTTGATACTTTGTTCAAATTGTCCACGGAATTTCAATCATCCCTACTTCTCTAAACTTTCAATTTGTCCAAATTTAAACAAAACAAAACTCCAAAATATCAGTATGTTGTGTCTCAGTTCACCTCTTTATTCAAAACTGTTTCAGTAGATTTGATTTCATTCAAAATCTCCGTTAATCAAATGTAATATGTTGACTTGGCTATGGCATGGCTCATTACCTAGATGCATGTCATCATCTCATTAAATCATAAACTGAATTTTCATGGAGTGACCTTATTTCAATGACTTAAAAGTTGTGTGATCTCAAGGGGATAACTCAAACTTTATTGATCAATATTTAGGGAAAATGAATACATTAGTGATCTCCAGTGAAATTGATACTAAAAGCAATAACATATACATGCAAATGGATATCTACGAAAATACATTGTGCTGGTTAAATATTTTTTTGAAGGAGGAGGTGTACCCTCACTCTGATATATATAAAAAATAAAAATTCATTTACAGGAGATTACAAAACTGAGCCTTATGTGGCCTCGACATACTAGACTGAACTACCACTTTAAGAACAAAGATGAAAGAAATGGAAGTGCCTCGAAATAAAGCCATTAAATCCCACCCGTCGAGTCGTTGGCTCCTGTACTCCACTCCACTCAGCAGTACATTGACCAATTAGCGACATCCGTCATGATCAGAACCTTCAGACCAGTGATTGAGAGTGCTTTGTTGGAAAATACGCGACGGTTCCTCTCCTTCCACAGTCCCCATAAAACCGCAATCCATACAGTGCTCCATCGCCTATTATGCTCCGTTTGGCCCTGCTTCGTGTTGTGTAACCACTGAGATTTAATTGAATCCGCCATCGTCGTTATCGTCATATCGCACGCCGTCAGGACCATAGTCCATATTTGAGCAGAATAAGCACAAGTAAGGAGCAAATGATCAGTTTCTTCAATGTGTTGTGCACACAAGGCGCAGCCCTGGTTATTAGGCCACCCTTTCTTCGCTAAATTCGCCGCCGTTAGGATCCGATCTTGCAAGGCGAGCCATGCGAAGAATTTAACTTTTGCCGGTGCTTGTATTTTCCACAGCCTTGGATTCCAATCACACACTATTCCGGGGTTTCGAAGTAATTGGTAGGTGGAGCTGACCGAGAATCGTCCCTGTGGACCCCAAGACCAGAGTGGTTGGTTAGTTATCGGGTATGGTGTAATAGAAAGGCGGAGGAAAGGTATTAGTTTGCATAAATCCTGCAGAAAGAAGGAAAGAATGTTCTTGTTCAACCCCTCTAAGTCGTCGGCCGATTGGACACCATACAAGTCTCTCAATGTGGTGGCCCACAGCGATGCCGGTTTTGCAGTTATGTTGAAGAGGGATTTGACCAGTAGCGCTTTATTTTGAGTATCTAAATGGAGGATCCCCAACCCACCATTGATAATCGGTAGACATACCTTATCCCACGATACTAGACAATGGCCGCCCTTACATCCCTTATCCCCACGCCATAGAAAAGCTCGCATGATCGCCTCAATTTGATGAGTCAGCCACTTCGGCAAAGCCATTACTTGCATGTGGTAAATTGGAGTTGCCGCTAATACCGCCTTAGCCAATACTAAGCGTCCCCCAGTGGATAGAATTTTGCCCTTCCACGAGGCTAGTCTATCTTGAAGTCGCCTTATTAGGGGGAGAAAACAAACTCTTGACGGCCTCTTTGTCGTTAACGGCAATCCAAGATATTTGGTAGGCAATGTTTTTTTAGGACATTGAAGAATTCGTTCGATTGTGGCGTGAAACTCGGTGGGAATGGCAATCGGGATGAAGGAGCTTTTCAATTTGTTGATTTTTAAACCGGAGATGTTTGCAAAATTGTCGAGCACCATCGAAATCATCCTCAAGTTGTCCGGATGTGCCTCAACGAAAATGATCGTATCATCGGCGTATTGGAGGGTCTTGGGGGCCAATCTCATTGTACCGGTTGCTATCGGGGCGACATTTTGAAGCATTCTTTGTAGCACATCGGCCACAAGGTTGAAAAGTAGTGGCGAGAGCGGGTCTCCTTGTCGGAGCCCTTTTTGGTGGAAAAAAGGAACACCGGTTAGTCCATTAATCTTAATGGAAGAACTTGAAGAGATTAGTAGGTTTCGAATCCAAGAGATCCATCTATCGGGGAACCCCCTAGTCTCAAGAAGCGAAAATAAAAACGGCCAAGATACACAATCAAACGCCTTTGAGAAGTCTACCTTTAACATGATCATCGGTATATTCTTTTTTTGATAGAAATGTAGTATTTCTCTCGTCGCTAGGAATGTGTCGATAATGGATCGATCATTTATGAAAGCCGTTTGATATTTGCTTACAAGCGTAGGCATATGTGGTTGTAAGTGCTGGTTAAATATATAAACATACATAGAGAATTATTTATAAATAAATAACCGAATGTAATATTCGTAGCACTCACCTTTTCTTCCTATTTTCTGTATATAGTTGTAAATAATTCTTGTAAATATAAAATAAATAGATTAAAAACATGAAAGCAAGACTATAAGAGCCAACTCCAATTCCAAATGTCTTGCCAAACGACTTTTCATATTGCGCAAACCCTATTCTTTTTTGTCTTTTGACGTGATACAAATATATAATTATCATTTTTCTCAGAAACAAAAAATATAATTATCATTATTTAGAAAATCCAAACAAGGAAAATTTTAGAACTTTTAAAATTCTTCACCCTTCAATTTAATCAAAGAAGGAAAATTGTATCATCCTCTTTTGTGACTACAATGCATTAAGTTCACTTTTTATAGTTTATCTTACCCGGTCAATTTTTGAACTTCTAAAAAGATATACGGGTCTAAAGTTTTTTTAAAAAAAACACGTTAGCATTACTTGGAATATATCATAAAACCTACCAGTTCTTCGTCATATTCGTCGAAGCGCTCCATTGCCTCTGATTTTTGGATTGCTTTATTTGCGGAAGATGCTGATTTGTTCTTCCGTTAAGTCCTAGAAGAAAAAACAAAGAAGGAAAACTGGAAACCATTTCAATTCTATTGCCCATCTCGATTGGGAAAAAGTCAACAACAAATTTCAATCGAATTCAACAATTCAGTCGATTGCACAGAAAAGCCCTAAATTCAACCCGAATTAACTACAATTAACCCTTAGTTTTGTAATTAAGAAACGATTCTCCTTGATTTAACCCAAATTACCCTAAATTTACTTTCATTTGTAAAACTAACACCAATCATTGCCAAAAAAAATATGTCATCTGATTTTACAAAAGTGGTCACGAAATATCTTGGAATCTTGACTTTAAACAAATAACAGGTATATGCATAAAACCAATGCAATACTTGTAAGATATAATCTATATTTTGTGAGTTCAACTGAAATACAGATAAAAAGTATTATAGAAGAAAAAAAACAAAACCTTCTGTTAGGGCATCAGCAAGCAACTCCCTCAATTCTGTCTCTTCCTGAGAGCTTCTTCTCTCTTGTGAAATAAGCAATCTCTGGATCAGATGCATCGATAAAAGAGGAAACAAAAGGTCAACGTGAAAGATGAAGCACATGGGCGACACGTAGGTGAGCTGAGACAATACCATGTGTGTCTCTAAAAAGAGAGCTTATATCGCAGGGCCTTGTACTGAGAACAAAACTAGGCCGAACCTAACAGTGACATTAGACCTGTTGAAGAATAATGATATATGGGCCCTGCCAAATCCAGGCCATAACTCATATTGCTTCCAGAAATCAAATCACTAAAAAATGAAAAGAAAAGTTGATATAACTATCTTTTTTTGTTGAAAGTCGGATTTCTTTTATCATTAAAAATTCATAGCATGCGCACCAAATATTACCCATATGAAATTATCTTTTATATTAATGTATATAAAGAAGGTATAGTAGACATGCAAAAAGATATAAATCAAGATGAGTTTAACCTTGAGTCTTCGGCTCGAATTTTAATATGTTTTAAAAAAAAAAGGAATTTTAATATGTTAGTTGGAATTTTAATGTTTTAATTCGTGCCAAGCTATTTTGAGTCGAGTTTCCTTCAAAGTGAGCTTGAGCTCGGTCCATGTTTCTTGAACTCGACTCAGTTGCCATTGCCTTTTTAATGTGGTGGACCAATCTAATGTGAAAATCTTGCACCTTATTATGGATTTTTCTAATTTCTAATTTTATTGAAATTTCGATGTTTTCGAGTGCCGATACTCATTTGTAGTGTGCAATATCAGAGTGCATTTCGAGCATATTAACTGATATCTATCTATATACTAATGCAAGGGGATTTGCTGCCTCCTGGTGCAGCCACGTCAGGGCCTATTCGTAAAATTTTTTTTTTTTTTTTACATTTTGGTCCTTTTTTATTTACAAATTGGTCCTTTTTAAAAAAAAAAAAAATTATATTTTGGTCCTTTTTTTTTACATTTTGGTCCTTTATATTTTCATTTTGGTCCTTCGAAGTTTTAATATTCACATTTTGGTCCAGGGGCCTCAAATTGGTCCTGTTTTTTAAAAAAAATTACATTTTGGTCCTTCTTTATCACATTTCGGTCCTTTATATTTGCATTTTGGTCCTTTTTTCGAAAAAAAATTACATTTTGGTCCTTTTTTTTACATTTTGGTCCTTTATATTTGCATTTTGGCCCTTCGAAGTTTTGAAATTTACATTTTAGTCTAGGCAGCCACGTCACCAAGGGTCTATTTGTAAAAAAAAAAAAATTTGTATACATTTTGGTCCTTTTTTATTTACAAATTGGTCCTTTTTTGAAAAAAATTTACATTTTGGTCCTTTATATTTGCATTTTGGCCCTTCGAAGTTTTGAAATTTACATCTTAGTCCAGGGGCCTCAAATTGGTCATATTTTTTAAAAAAAATTATATTTTTGTCCTTTTTTCACATTTTGGTCCTTTATATTTGCATTTTTGTCCTCCGAAGTTTTAAAATTTACATTTTGGTCCTTTATTATTTTTCTTGAAAAACTAAAATAAAATTATAATAAGTTGAACAATATTAATAAAAGAACATCTTACAAATCTATCTATAATATAATGCAAGGGGATTTGCTGCCTCCTGGTGCAGCCACGTCACCAGGGTTCTATTTGTAAAATTTTTTTTTTTTTTTTTACATTTTGGTCCTTTTTTATTTACAAATTGGTCCTTTTTTCGAAAAAAATTTACATTTTGGTCCTTTTTTTTACATTTTGGTCCTTTATATTTGCATTTTGGCCCTTCGAAGTTTTGAAATTTAGATTTTAGTCCAGGGGCCTCAAATTGGTCCTATTTTTTAAAAAAAATTATATTTTGGTCCTTTATATTTGCATTTTAGTCCTTCGAAGTTTTAAAATTTACATTTTGGTCCTTTATTATTTTTCTTGAAAAACTAAAATAAAATTATAATAAGTTGAACAATATTAATAAAAGAAGATCTTGCAAATATTTAAAAATAAAATATCACAAAACTATTAAAAAATACATAAAAAGAAAACTAAAATAAAAAATAGATGTTTACATAGATATTTTCTATGAATATATATTTGCAAGATGTTTATTTATTATCATTTAATGTTAGTTTTTTTATGAATAAAGAATGTAATATTAAAATTATATAAACAAAATATGTAATAATTTAATTTTTTTTAAATCACTACGTGTTAAGAAGTGTTTATGAATTTTCTTAAAATTAATAAAAAATAACAAAAATAAGTTTTAATTATTACATATGAGATTTGGAGGGTATTTTGGGGAAAAAAATTAATATCATCCATAAGGAGTATTTTAAAATAAAAGTTTGGTAAAGAGTTTTTTTTTTTTGGAGTTTACGAAAAGATAGAGAATTTTTTATAATATCCAAAAAAAATTAGGGGGTTAAAAATATACCAAATCATGGATGTGCGAATAATCATGACATAATTTAAATTAAAGGTTCGAACGAAACGGTTAGCGATGACATCGTCAAACTTTGTTGTTGGCTGACCACACAAAGGACGAAAAATATTTGTGCTAAATATGTAGCGAAATTAAGGATTTGTGAAATTAAAAACACTCTTTTTTTCAGCAATGTTTTCTGAACTATTATGTTTTTAATAAATTTCATGACGACTCATTCGTTATTTTTCCTTATTTTACTTATGAAGTATAAAATATAGATAATTTTTTTAGCAATAACCGTTTGAATTATTCAAGAAATCCGGCTCTTAAAATATTCAAACGATTTTTGCTACAAAATTTCACTCGCACACAACACACTAAATTACATATATAATAATGATTACCAAAAGAAAGTCACATACACAAAATGAATAACAATTTTTTTCAACTACATTACTTATAAACCCGAACAGCCCCGCGCAATTGCGCGGGGGTAATGCTAGTACCATTTTAATTCTCATATCATTTTCTGTATTGTTGTCTTATTCGCATGAGCATGACCATGAAAATTTGAAGGATCTCAGAGATAGAAAAACCTCATTAGTAATAAAGAAAACTCTTATTTTAGTCTCTCAATTATATCTTATATATAACTCTAAGAAAATCTTTGCTTCCACATAAAGCCACATCATCAAATTAAATATATTGATCATTTGATCTTGATCAAAAGGTCCATATTATATCTTATATATAATTCTAATTATATATAATTCTAAGAAAATCTTTGCTTCCACATAAAGCCACATCATCAAATTAAATATATTGATCATTTGATCTTGATCAAAAGGTCCATATTATATTATATCTTATATATAATTCTAAGAAAATCTTTGCTTCCACATAAAGCCACATCATCAAATTAAATATATTGATCATTTGATCTTGATCAAAAGGTCCATATTATATCTTATATATAATTATAAGAAAATCTTTGCTTCCACATAAAGCCACATCATCAAGTTAATATTGATCATTTGATCTTGATCAAAAGGTCCATATTAATTGGTTATTTATATGTACATGGTTTATATAAACCAACTAAAGTAAACCTAGATGAACTTTGGTCCATTGTGGACCAAATTCATTCATATTTTTGTTTCAATTAAATAAGAAAAAGTTTCAAAAAAATCCCTATTTTTTTAATATTGTAAGAACTCCCTAAATTTACATATGTAGTAACTAAAATAAATTGTATCTTTTTTTTTGTTTTCAAAAAGTCCTAATTTTGTTGTTGCATATAATAACTAAAAAAATTTATTATTACATGTAATATTTATATAATTTTAGTATATCATACATTACATTTTCACTTTTCTATTTGTTCCTAAAAAAAATAACATAATTTAATAATAAGATGGACAACAATATTAAAAGATCACCTTGTAAATATTTAAAAAATAAAATATCATGAAACTATTGATAAAATACATGAAAAGAGAATGAAAATAAAAAAAACTAGATGTTTAGACATATATTTTCCTATCAATATATTTTCAAGGTGACTATCTGTTGTTGTTTATTTTATTATTATAAGATGTTAATTTTTCCTGAATGAAATGAAATATTAGAATTATATAAACACAACATGTAATAATTTTGTTTAAATCACATGTTAATATATTTATGAATTTTCTTAAAAGTAATAAAACTTATAAAAAACAACATTTTTTTTTAATTATACATATGAAAAAAGCAGGATATTTTGGTAAAAAAAATATCATCCACAAGGGGTATTTGGAAATAAAAGGTTGGTAGAGGGAGTTTGTTGGAGTTCACAAAAAATAATAGTTTACAAAAAAAAATATCATCATCAGGTGTAAAACATAACCACGTCATCAAGCCGTTTGGAGAAGACTTTGAGGATAAGTCCAACATTTTCCTTTATGAAAATCTTATAAATGCCTCCTTTTGTTTCCAAAATACTTCACTATTTTCCAAATTTTACTTTTACTAAATTGTCTTGACAATTCCATTAATCTAAAAATTACAACAAATATTATTAACATATAAAAATTAAACAAAATTAGTTTACATTTTCCTTATAATTTTTTTTTTCAAAAACCCCCTAATATTTTTGAATATTATAAAAAAAAACCTCATGTTTTAGATCCCTACAAATGAATTGTATTATTTTTACCCCACTTACAAAGAGTAACTTTGACATTCCATCCATTTTTATGGACAAATACATTCTTACTAATTTTCTTTTATAACTTATTTTATCCAATATAAATAAATAAATACATAAAAAAATAAATTTCACGTTATTATATTTAAAAATAATTTATAGTAATAATTTACAACTTGCTATTTTATTTTGTTAATATATACAAAATATTATTTAATTGCCAGCTACTGATTCTAGATTTGTGTGATAAACAATCAAGGAACCACGAAGAAAGAAAAAATTGAGCAGTCCACATTGGAAATGGTAATGAAGCTTAGAACTTTTCGCAACAAACGAAAAAAAAATGAACCGAACGATGCAGATTAAAGGACTGTAATTTGAGATTAATAGCGTTGTTCTCTCAAATACATCCAGATATCCACTGGTTCAATTATAAATAGTTCTATTCTCTCTCCATCCTTAGAAACTCTGATTCGGATTATTTCAAGAAAAGTGAGATACCATTTTGTGATAATTTAGTTGCATCAGCATGACTACAACTACTTTATTTGTTGTTCCATTCCAAATAAGAAAATAACATTTATGTTCGTTCAATGATATCGAAACGGCTCCAATATGATGTAGTGAATTAAATAGTAAGTAAATTTCATAAGTCGACCAAAGAATTACATAGGAATCCAATCATATAAGTTTGGCAAGCAGATAATCAACAAACAAAGAATCACTGTTTTTGCAGATAATACGAAAGTAAAGTTCTTCGACACATTAACACAAATCATCGTCTCTCAGTTAACCCATTGTTTAGACAACTAACACAAATTAACATCAATTACTAGAAGCAGCATTCTTCTTCAAAGACTCAATAACACTCCAAACATTTTCTGCTAGATCCGCCCGATCTTGACGCTCTATCTTGGAGCACTTAAGTCCCAACTCAGCAAGCTCCATGGCCTCTACAAATTGGCCTTGGCGATTTCTTGGCCACCCTGCTGAAAGATCAATCATTTTGTCAAAGTTCTTTTCGTTAATTGCATTCTTCACAAGCAACGAAATTTGAATCGGATTTCGTCCGGTGACCAATTGCAGCAGCACTATTCCAAAAGCGTACACGTCCGACTTTGCAGTCAATTCTCCTGTCCAAATTACCAAACTAGAAAGTTAACCAAACAAAACTAGTATTCTAAATTAGAGTCGTTAACTAATTATCAATTTTATTTAGGACCAAATTGAACAGAGCAAATCATTCAGTTCATTTAGTTCGACCGAATATGGAAATGGATCAATTTTAGTAACAAAATGTCATGTAACCATACATACTAATTATCAATTTTAATTACCAAGCCATACTAATTTTTGTTCATAGCAATATTTTCAGTCAGTAAACAATATTATTATCAATATAATTTAATAGATGTAGGGCATAAGAACCTACTCTATTTTCATCAAAAAAAAAATATTTTCAGTCAATTTTTCTTTTTAGATTAGTAGAAAACGAATAGACAATATTTCAATCAACATAATCAAATGAACCAAATAACCGAGTATAATAGGAATCAATTCATCAACTATGTTAATTGGCCAAATAGGCACATAATGATCACACTTACCGGATGTGTAGTATTCTGGGTCCATGTAGTATGCCGTAACTGCCGCACAATTCTGCGAGGTATAGAAAGCTGTATTTCTGGTTTTTGTCGTCGTTAACAAACGGCAAGTGCCAAAATCGCTCAGTTTGCTCACATGATTCGAGTCCAGAAGTATATTATCCGGTTTCAAATCACCATGGACTCTTGGAGTGGAGTGTAGGAAAATTAGGGCAGAGCAAATATCCGAAGCAATACGAATGCGAGTTCTCCAAGAGAGGGGTGGATTACTGTCGTTCTTGCTTTTGAAGAGGTGATCTTGTAAACTTCCTCTCGCTACAAATTCATAAACAAGTGCAAGCTTTTCAGAGCCCTCTTCGCTTGCTCCTATAAGGGTGACAAGATTTGGGTGTCGCGCTTTAACAAGGGTTTCAATCTGCAAAATAATTGATCAAATATAACAGTCCTCAAAATAAAAATAAAAATAAATAATACTTCATTCCCCTTGATTGGGCACTATTGCTTGGACTTCGAGCATATTATACATTTGAAATTATTATAAGGAAAATAGTTCAGTACTAAACAAAAAGTTCTACTCGAGATGTTTGGGCAACGACATTATTGTGATTAATTATGTAGCAATATTGGAACATGTGGATTAGTTGGCTTAGTGCCTCTTCAAGAAATAAACAAAAGACAAGCGTAAAGCACGATTAAACCAGATCAATTAGAAAATTTTAAGAATATAGAACTCAAGTATGGATATAGGAGCATGCAGGAAACAAAAAAAAAACAAAAGAATATTGCAACAATCTACCTCTTCTTTGAACCCTCTTGTGTTTTCGTCTGAATTACTTTTTAGCATCTTTATAGCCACTTGTGTGTGGCGTAGGAATCCTTTATATACAATACCAAATCCACCTTGCCCTAATATATGTGATTCGTGAAAATTATAAGTTGCTTTCTCTAACTCCTCATATGTGAATCGAATGCACCACTCTACCGATTCTTTCTTGACTTTTGTAAGTTCTTCTTCTATTTCCATCCTTTTCGACACTTCCTCGTGGAAAGCGGATCCCGATTGCTACGAAAAATAGAACTTGAGCGTACAGGAAAAACAACATTTGAAAGGGACATAACTTCAGAGAGAAAAAATGACAAATTTGTACCTTTTCATCATCTGTGATACTCCGAGCAAGAGCATTTTGAGTGGGGGCAGCAACAATAACTCCTCGTTGTTCCTTTTTTGCTGATTTTCGGACAGAGAACTTAGAATATTTTATTACTGTATATTCTTTTTATGTAAATGAAAGAGAAATTTTACTACGCTCCCTAATTTATCATAAAATTCTTGATGCGACACTAACCCGAGTAATTAACAATTCAATTAATGTACAATTAAAGCTTACTATATAATTAACATGTATTAATTAACCAAAAAATAATGTTAATTAATTGTTATTTATTAATTGAGTTGTTTATAAATTCCGTAAGGTTACATCAAGGAGTTGACGGTGAATTTAAAAAACATCATAGCAAAATTGAGACCAAAAAATAACGATTAATCATCAAATTAGTTAACAAAAGGATACTCCATTATTAATTCATTAATATATAATAAAAATATATATGTATTTAATAATTTTTAATTAATATCAAATGATTTATAATGCAGTGTTATTTTATTAATGATTATGTTAGTTAATCATCAATTAATTATTAATTGGTGATATAATGAAAAAGATGGGAAAATGAAAGGATAGTAAAATTACCGATCAAAATTATGTCATATCATCGACTAGCAGGTCAATCATGTTTAACTAATGGAGATGACAATTTGAATAGATGAGTAATTAACAACTATGATCATCAACTACCTCATTTTGTAACTGATGTTTATTTAAGTGAATTGATCAATATTGTTAATTGATTTGATTAGACGATTTAATTGACATTTAATTCACACGTGAATTAATATATACTAATATAATTTATTGACGTCTCAATTAATTATTAATTGAGTTAATTAGACGGTAAGCCCAAGTATTTTTCCCATTATTTAAGACGATAATCCCTAGTTTTTCATGTACCCCAAGTTAATACAATTAAGCCTCATTATTTGTGGCCAAATTAGCCTTAAAACTTAATTATAACCTTCAAATTGTGCAATAATGATGCAATATAATTAAAATCCTTTTTTTCTTTTTAATTAAATAACCTGGTCGTACCAGGTAAAATTGCGCCAGTAAGTTTAGAAAATAGAACTTGGCCCTGCGTCCCATCATTTCTAACAGGCATGCAAGAAACCTGAATATGGCATCCGATATCATCACTTGTTAAAGTGTAAGATGCACTAGCTGCCCCTTCAATTTCTGTTGATACACCATCAGAATTAACCTGAAACAGACAAATAAATTCCATTTAAGAAATTAAAAAGATTAAATCCAAGGACACCTTCTACGTTTCCAAATAAAATAGATTGCCTACCGAATGCCATTGGAAGATGGAATCTCCTTCTTTGCCTCCTATGTATCTCTTATAAGCTACTAGCACAACCCCCTCCCTAGCTTCACCAATTTCCAGCGAAACCAACTTAGGGGTACCTGTTAATTTACAAATTCATATTCAAAGATGGCATTTGCTAGTATTATATTTGAACTATTTATGAAAAACTAAAAATGTTAAAAAAACTTAACCTGGCAATACTGAATCCTGACTGATGCCCAATAAAGCTGTTCCAGTTTTTTCATCAAACCTTGTTGGGATCCAATGTAGGGCCAAATAAGAACCCACATCCTCCAGTGAAGGTTTGTAATTTCTGTTTTACAATTACAATTGATATATGTGATCTTCAAAGAGGCCAACATTAATAAAGATAAACCATAATTGTTTAGAATTCTAGAATGATTTTTCTGTTTATTTATTGTTTTATCTGATTTGTATCCATCTACCAATACAAGACTACTAACTCGTGTTTTATGAATGAAAGTAGACGGTAAAAATTTATTAAAATGGATAGTTTGCTACTAGCAGTACAACATCCAGAAGAAATTACTAGACATGTTTGATTTGGGGATTTAATATAGTAGATATGTGAAATACATATATTTTACTATTTATGTCAGTTGTTTGATTAGTTATTTTTTTAAATTATGTAATATTATAATATTTAATTCTTCATTATATTATATTATATTATTTTATTTTATATTATATTGTTCTATATGATACGATATGATATGATATTATATTGTTTTATATAATATGATGTGATGTGATGTTGTTTTACATTATATCTTAGTGAGTAGTAAATAATATTATATTATTATTGTATCATATAATATAATTATTTTTTATGCATATAGTTCGAAGAAATAATTTTATTGAAATACATGGATACATCATTTTCATGTATTTGGTGTGAATTCCAAATTTATCCTCAATTTCATGATTTTACCAAAATACATCTCTACCAAAATCAAACATTAGATTTGAGAGTATCCCCGTATTTTGAAATACTTCTCCATCAAAATCCCTCAAATCAAGAATGCCCATTATTTCAAATATATAAATTCATATTATACAAAATACTTTGAACATATGCTTTTATATGATGACAATTGACAAATTTAATACTTGACAAGTTTTCAATATATTATATGCAGGTGCAATTTCTAACATATAAGATGGACCTAACAAAAATGAAAACTTTTTGAAGTAAAAAAATGAACTTATTCATCAATGTTAACTTACAAGGTTTGTGCCACAACAACAGCTTCCGATGAGAAGGTTAAAAAAAACAAATCTTGTTGGATGAGTTTCTGGCTTGTGCGGTACCATGTGTACTTTCCGGAACCTTCCTTTCCTCCAAAGTAGGTTTTTTTGGGTGAGATTTCACAATCTTCACGACATGTTGGTACGATGAGTTCCACACCATTTGGTTCAGCTACACACAAAAAAAGTAATCACAAAGAAAATTTTATTGGACAATTATACTTTTTCCCCTAGTTTCCCTCACAATTTCTCCACACTAATTAATCTCATAATTAACAAAATAAATTAACAATTAATTCATAGTTACTAAAAATTTAATATAGAATTAAGTTCCATACTAATTAATTATTAATTTTAAATATTTAAAAATAAATAATTATGAATTAATCGTTAATTCAAAACACTATTAGGGGCTGTTTGGCAAGCGGAATCAGTAGAGTGGAATCGGATTATAAGGTGGAGGAGTAAAAGATTCTGGAATTAGTAATTCCACAGTTTGTTTGGATGCCCAAATTATAAGATGCTGGAAAATATAATTCTCTGTTTGGTTGGTCACAAAATTTTGGAATTTCGTTATTGGAAATGTAAAATTAATCTTTCATTGAAAATAATACAATATAATAGTATTATCATAATATTAAATTATTATTATTATTATTATTATTATTATTATTATTATAATATTGTAATAATACTATTATTATTGTCATTATTATTGTCGGAAAATTATGCGGAAATTTGACCATAAGTTACCTCAATTTTATTTGCTATGAAAACCAACAGTTCCTAACTAATGTGCTTATTTGAAAGGGCGTGCAAATTTGAGCAATTAGAATTACAATAGTTACCTGGACTAACAACTTCCGAAAGAACACTATTTGAAGACCCTTTTACTCCATCATCACGTACCGGTGTGAATACAAGCTCGATTTGCATCCCAACAACGTCAAGTGTCAATTCAAGAGTATCTTGTTCGAAACAAAATAAATCAAAAATCGTTACTTTTAATAGACTTCTTGTTAATTTTGAGTTAATTAAAATCTCTCAAAATTTACGATATCACTATTCTCACCAGCATCAGTTAATTTTTGTCTCTTTCCATCAGTTTTTATTCGGTACCATTCGTTGATACAGTTTCCCTTAACACTGCATATGTAAGAATAAAATATTATTAAGATCAGAAATGCATGTATGAAGTATAATAGTTTCAGCCTAAATATCCAATACCGTGACAAACCACTATGCTATCAAACAAATATGATTTTGTTCTCTCAGATTAACTCGAATTTAATTACCACAATTTTTTTTTTGAAATTTTTTGGAGAAGGCTTGAGTGTCCTTCCAAATTTATATATAAATAAATCAAATTATCTTCCCCGTATGGGTCCAGACCACATCGAAATAAGGGCTTTTCTATCTTGATCCAGCTTTTTTTTTGTTTTCTCTTTTTAGGGTTTTTTCCATTCCCTTTTATCCCTTAAATACCCCCTTTCTTCTCTCTCTCTTCCACCGAAGTCATTTCCTCTCCCCCCTCGTAGTTATCGCCTTCATCTTCTCCAGCTAGCTCATTAGTCCTCTCTCATCCAACGAGCTCCACTGCGTTTCCCTCTAATGGTGATTTGCCTTCTCTTCTACACTCCACGAGACCTTTTCTCGCTATACTAAAGATCGCCCATTCCTCCAGTAGTTCATCTATGATCCACCGATTCCTCTTTTCTCTCGCACATAAAGCCTATATTTGTCAAAGGTAATCCTTTTTTTCTTAGATTATTCAATGTTAGAATGCTATTTTGTTGACCATATAAAATTTTTATTCTAGGTGGAATCTGAAGACTCCAAACATTGGCTAGTTTTCCTCTTGCTAGAACCCCCAATGTCAGGAGATTATACACGCTACGAGTGGTGTATTGACCTTTCTCTCCCCATCTCCACTTCATCACATCCTCTGTCTCTTCATCTCTTCTCTCTTTGAAATTGGTAAGTATTCTTTTTACTAATTCAAGCTCTTTTTCAGCCTTTTATGTTCTCACTTGTTGAAACCACCTATTTATGTCTAAACACTCCAAATAGTCCTTAACAGATCCATCTTTTTTCTTTGCATGTGAAAACAAGACGGTGAATCATTGCGATAGCCTCCCTTCTCCCCACTCATTGTGCCAGAAGCTCGCTTTTGACCCATCTCCAATTTCGAAAGTCGAATTGAGATAGAAGAATTCTAAGTGAGTTTTGATTTCTCTCCAGAAGTATCTTGTTTCTCTACAACATATCTTCAACATTCACATTACTTACCAGGTTTTTCCATCCTAAACTCTCCTCCTTCTGAAAAGCTTTTTTTAACCATTTTATTTGCATTGCTTGATTAAAGGATTGTGAATTCAGCACTCCTAACCCTCCGTCTACTTTTGGTTCTATAGACTTTGCTCCAAGCTACCAGAGGGTATCCACTTTCTTTGCTTCCTCTCCAAAGGAAGCTCCCAAAGGGTATCAATACATAAACCAACTAATATCATTGAATAACTAAATTAAATATTTATGTGAAAATTTTAAAATAAACTTCTAACCCTCCGGTATAGCTAGCTCTGAACCCCAAGCACGCTCCCTCAATGAATGAGCCAACAAGGTTCAGTGAGTTGCACACTGGGGGACCTGCCAAATTAAAAAACAAAGAAAAAAAAGTAATTACATTATGTTGTCATTGCTTGATATTTTATATTTTAGGCCCCAACTTCGGAAGTACCCTATCCTCCGTTCTGCTCAATTTACATTAAATTGGTCCAACAGTTAAGCGCCATGAAAGTTCTTAATTATACAAAACAATAACCCTCCATTGTTACAACTATTTCACAATCATTGGACAAATCATTACCTGTTTTTATAAAACTGGTCGTGAAATTTGTGGATTCTCCTTTTAAACCTTCTTGAGTAATTGGTGTATACGCATAAACTATATGTGCATCTACATCATCAAGTGTGAGTTTATATTTTTCTTCTTCTGCTCCGGGTATTATTTCTGAATGGTTCAACCTTCGACGTAGCCAACTATTACAAACAAGTGCAAAGAAAACAATAAGGGTTCATAAAAAGATGATGATAATAAGATCCTATGATGAAAAACATTGGCCAGATTATAAAGTAAAAATAACTTCAAATTTAGAAAGGAAAAATAATTTCATGATTTGGTCATAATATATTTTAGGGCTTAGGAATTGGGAATTGGGACATGGTATAAAAATGAACTTGGACAAGATATGATTTATGATTTAGGAATTGAGACCTGTTAAAATTACAACACTAACTTGGCCCAATTCAAAAACAAAGATATTTCTAGAGGCATGATAAAAATATCCTGTCTCTAGATTTTTCTATAAAAATATCTAGCTCTAGAATATTGTTAGGTCTATCATCTAGCATAAATATGTGGCCTTGATCCTCATTTTGCATCAAGTCACTAAACAAAAGAGTCCTCTCAAAGAAAGAGTGTAGTGTGAGTCTAGTAATTAGTTGGAGGTTTGATATTTGAGTAGTAGAAAAATATTGTAAGAATATTTTGCGTGTTTAATAATATTATTGTTATAATTCCGCTTCGCTACTCAACAAGACCTAATATAAAAATGAATTTGGACAAGATATGGTTTAGGATTTAGAAATTGGGACCTCACATAAAAATGAATTTGAACTAGATATAATTTAGGGTTTAGGAATTGAGACCTGGCTAAAAATGAATTTGGACAAGATATGGTTTAGGGTTTAGGAATTGGGACCTCACATAAAATAAATTCGGACAAAATATGGTTACAAATTTAGGAATTAGGACCGAACATAAAAAATTGAACTAGTTTTTTTTCAGCAATTGTGCTGGAGTTTTCGAGTTTGTCATGATTTCATTTTTTTGTATGTAGTTTTTTTTGTCTTAATTTTACTTTTTTGTTTTATTTCTGAAGTATTTGTTGTTTTATATGAAGGAAATACAGTTACATATCAACTAATAGATTGTACACATGAGGATAGATGAACGTACGCGTTCGTCAGAACGATTGGATGCATAATAAGATTATGCAAATATCACAAAAATTACATTGTCCGTCATGACGCACCATATGGTCCGTCATGACGCACAGTACTGTATTTCTAGATAAGCCAATATGTGAGTATACCGCCATGACGCACCATCTAGTGCGTCATGACGGAGCACAATTGTAACAGCTAGATCTAGTACTCGTGACACGTGCGTCACGACGCACCATATTGTGCGTCATGATGCACAGTGATCCAAATTATGGATTAGCAATTTTGATACTCATTAATGCCCTATTAATTCAGCCTTGATTATAGGATCATGGCAATCCTCTCTTCTTCCTCCTGCTATATTCGAGATCTGAAAATGAGTTCTTGTGAGAAAAGAAAAGAGAGAAAAAAGAGATTAAACTTGAGCAAGTTTGTGGGAATCTTAGGGGAATTCGCCACAACCGAAAGATGCGAGCTCGAGGTGGATACGAGTAGAGAAATCTCGCTTGAGATTTTATATTGTGATCAATTGAGAGCAAGGTCAAGGAAGGTCGGAGAAAAACCGGAAAAATTCCGATTATATACGACAAAGGAGCTTCGAATTAGGTGTCGAATCGCGCGGGCGTGGGACGTTCGTGTTGCCGGAATCGAAGAAAGCAAACAAGCAACTAAGTGAACAATACGTCTCCATGATCAATTTCACGCGGTATATTTCTATGTATATAAAAATTATATTCATAGGTAGTTGCATGTAGGTTAGGATTTGTATGATCGAGTCATCAATGTGGTCCTCGGGATCGGGTCGGACCGGGCCTCACAATTCACTGTGCGGGGCTCGGTAGTGATGCCGATACCCAACATTATACATAATTATTGTGTTTGAATATAGTTTCTTGTGGTGTCATCATGTCTTTTTTGTATTTTATTTAAATTTCCTTTATTTGTGATATTGTTGATGTTATTATGAAAAGTTAGAATTAAAAAAAAAATCGAAACATTCATAATAACTCGCTATTGCTATCTCCATCACTCTCTTTCTACATCCATAATATCGATCTCATTTTTCGCCCATCTCGAATTCGTCTGCCATTTTCTCCACTTTTGAAATCACCTCCATCTTCGCTCTTATTTGTCTTGTTAGGTCGAGTTGCCGAAAATAATAGAGAGAGAGAGAGAGAGAGAGAGAGAGAGAGAGAGAGAGAGATTTGGATGTGGGAAATTTTCAAAAAAAAATCCTAATTTTTTGGATATTGTAAAAAATCTCTCTATATTTCCAAATTTCAAAAAACATCATATACCAAACTTTTATTTCCAAATATCTCATTTGGGTGTTAAAACTAACCATGAATGTTATTAATATTTTTTGCAAAAATATCTTTCTATTTTCATATGTAGTAATTAAAGAAATATTTTTATTAATTTTAAGATAATTCTTAAATATTTTTAAAATGTAGTGATTTTAAATTTTTTTTTATTACATGTAGTGTTATATAATTTCAAATTTTCATTTATTATTCCTGAAAAAAATAACATCAAGTCATAATAAAATAAACAAAAATAAATAAACATCATGAAATTATATTGATGTACAAATATATGTTTAAACATCTTGTTTTTTATTTTCATTGTTTTTTATATATTTATTTTAATAGTTTCATGATATTGCAAGGTGTTCTTTTAACATTGTTGTTCATTTTATTATTATTTTATGTTAGTTTTTCTGGAAGTCAATGTAGGGAATTATATCCATCCCCGGGCCCGCGCAGCGGATATGTAGGCCCGGTCCGGTTCCCATAATCCAAGATCACACCATGATCTCGAGGGTAGGATGCAAATAAGAAGGATAGATTCATACCAGTGCAAAATTGATTGCACACGAAGGGTTGATTACTATTCTTCTTTCTCCTGTCACGTTGGTGACAATACGCGATTCCCACACCATGCGTCTTTCACCGATCGTTGACCGTCCTCTCTCTCCTTCGGGTTGATCACAACCGAAGAGCCACAAGTGTCTCCCCTCTACGTGTATCCACCTTGAGTCGGAATACGTCGGTCGCGGGTGCAACTGCCTAGACGGAACACCGGCGAACTTGCTTGATTGGTTGATTCTCTACACCGAGAAAACTCCTTTTCTCTGTTCTCTCTCTTCACACTCTTTCACTCTCTTGAAGGATGTCTCTCTATATTTCTGGATTATTCTGAATAATACGAATGATTCAACTTAATAGAAGAGAGAGAATTATCCTATTTATATCTCATAGGATTATGATGGGCCAAAAGACGTGTATATCCAATATACATCCTTGCATACAGAAAACTGCATGTATCATGTTCAGTATTATGTCCATACGAAATTGATAAATTCTTCTGACAGAAAATCAACCTACACGAAAGTTGTAGATAATCTTATTATCTACCCAACCCAATTTGGTTTGGCCCAATTGAAGTTTGTATGCAAACGTTATGACTGTTTTACTAACTGTATGTCATATTGTTGCACCCTTTCGGTATTTCATAGAAACGACACTGATACTTCGTTCATATGAAATATATTTCTACATGAAGGTTATATATAATCTTATTATCTATCTAACCCAATTTGATCCATTCAAATTGGATTTTCCTGCTGAAAGATATGACCATGAATGTACGCTTACATTCGTTTATCCTTGTGTACACTTTTACGGTTGATTCGAAACTGTATTTCCTTCAGTCAAATATATAATATATGAAATAATAAAATATATAAATATAACATATAATAAAAAAAATTAATTGTATATGCTAAAAATTCTTTAGGCCTTTTATAAAATGAATAAAAATAATATTTTTTTAATTGCTATGTATGTTAATTGAAAGGTACTTTGATTAACCAAAATTAACAAAATCTAAGGTTAGTTTCAATCCTTATAGGGAATATTTGAAAATAAATTTTTGGTAGAGAAATATTTTTTGAATTTTCAAAAATAAGAGTTATGATATTTAAATAATTTGGGAGCACTACAACATAATTGTTTTTTAGGGTCGGGCCGCCCCTAAATTTGTGTTGTTATTGGGTCCGCCCGCCCCAAAAAAATCATTAGGGTCGGTTATTTTTGAGTCGGGCTGCCCCAAAAATATTTAGGGTCGGTTAAAATTGGTTTGGTCGCCCCAAAAGATGTTAGGGTCGGTAAATTATTGAATCGGGCCGTCCCAAAAAGCTTGGGTCTGCCCGCCCCAAATGTTAAACCGACCCTAAGTTGTTTAAGGACGGGCCGACCCAAAACTAATATTAATTAAAAAATAACGCTCTCTCTCTCTCTCACGCTCTTTTTCCCCATTCGAACAGCCTTCTCTCTCTCTCTCTCTCTCTCTCTCTCTGCTAGGGTTAGCCAGAGCCGCTTCTCGTGCTCTCTCTCGGCTAGGGTTAAACCCTCCTTCTCGTGCTCTCTCCCTCTCTCATGCTCTCTACTCTCTCTTGTGAAGCTATCTACCTCTCACGAAGCGGTGCTATCTACTCTCTCGCAAATGTTGGCTGGTATTTGGGTTTTTTTTTCTGTTTTTCGCAAATTTGGGCTGAATTTTAGTTGAATTGGGAACTGATTTTGTTGTTTTAAACTGTTTTTTTCGCAAATTTTAGTCGCAAATGTTGGCTGGTATATCGAAAGGGACTCTATTTTGTGGAGACGATCAAGTTACATATGGAGAAGATAGGTTTATTTGCATATGGAGAAGATATGGAGAAGATAGCTTCATTTGCATATGGAGAAGATAGGTTTAAACTGTATTTTTAATTTTTCCAATATTTATTCTTGTTTTTGGTATTTTTATGCATGTAGAAAAATCAATATTTTTTATTTATGGCAGGAATTATATATTTTAAAGGTTAAAAATATTGTTTTTTTTTCCAAATATGGCAGGAACGAGTTTACAATGATGAGACGTTTTTACGCGAGACGTTGGGACGCTAGGCGAGGCGAGATGTTGGGACGCTAGGCGAGGCGAGACGTCGGGAGGCGAGGCGAGCCGTTGGGAGGCGAGGCGAGGAGAAACGAGCTAGATTTTCAGAAGATTTCCTTTGAACTGAGGTCAATATGATGAATTCTATTTAATTTTCAGTTTAATTTTGCAATAAATTGTCAATTATGTTTCAGTCTAATTTTGGAATTCTGCTTAATAAACTCCAATTGTTTAAATTTACGTTTAATTGAGTATTATTTAACTAATATGTCATGGTCAATTATGTTTCAGTTTCATCGCTGCCAGAATTCAGCTTGCGATTTCCAAAGATTAAGTTTTTGCCGAATTCGATGCCAATTCTGGTATGTTCTTTCTTTTTTTAACATTAGGGCTGAGATTAGGGCTCCGACCATTGCTTTCTCGGATCTGATAATGTTTCTTCTTTTTTCGTTAATTAGGGCTGAGATTGCTATTTTAACATTAATTTGTCTTTTTAGGGTTTTTTTTGGTTGAAATTGTTGTTTTTTGAAAAACAAATTGCTATTTTTCGTTAAATAAGGTTGAAATTACTGTTTTTTGGGGTTTTTTGCTGGCATTAATTAGGGTTTTTTTTGCTGGCACTAAGTAGGGTTTCAATTTCTTTTAGTTCGAATTTGAATTTACTATTTTGTTGGGCTTAATTTTTTTAGGGTTTGATTGAATTTACTGTTTTTTATATGTAAATGAATTTCTTTTTTTAGGGTTCAACTATTTTTGTGCTTGCATTAACTTTTTATACTATTTTTGTGCTGGCATTAATTAGGGTTTTTTCGAAAAACCATGGAGAAGAATGTTAGTATTTGATTATTTAGTGCAATTTTCATGCATACCCTTGTAAAATCTGTAAGTATCACATATACCCTCCAAGATATGAAATATGACATCTGAGAATTGATTAATGTTGGTACTATTTTTTATTTTCAGAACCGGAGAATCCAGTTAAGGAGAATAGATATGTCCAAGAAATTACGACTGGAGAGAACGGTGTATCAAAGTCGACGCCGAAGCCTTTGTTGGAAAATGGAGAGGTGGAATTGAAGGAGAAAACGGGTGAAACGGGTCTGGATTTACCCGTTAATTTTATAGGGGTATATCTGATATTAAAATTTTAAAATTACAACTTTTTTGTGATTAATTTTTGTTTTGTATAAATGCCGTAGCTTATTAAGGGGACACCGGTACCGAAAGCCGCACCGTCGCCAGCGCCGAAACCGAAACCCGTTATTACTGAAAAACCAGATACCAAACCGGTACAGACTGAAGAGGCGGAAGTTGTTACTCAAATCAATACCAATGGCGGTACCAATACCAATACCACCATTTCTGAAAACAGCTCTACTGCTGATGGTTAGTAAATCGGTACAGACATGTCCATTCTACTTTTGTAAATTTTTTTTTAATATTTGTACTGTTTTTTGTCTTTGAAATTTTTTTTACTGTTTATTAATTATTATTAATGAATATTTTTCACTGTTTTTTTATTATAATTATGATATTAATGTTTCTTTTTTAATATACCATTTATTGCAGAGACAATCACGGGAATGGAGACAAGTCGCGCAAGTAAAGAAAGAGGAATTAGGGGCTGCTGCAGAATCGAGTCTTAATCACGGCATGAAGACACTAGTTTTAAAGTTGAATATTGTTGTTCATGTCTGTCTCTGTATGATTGTAATGTGTGTGGATATGTCTATCTCTGTGTGTGTAATGTGTGTGCGTGTAATATGGGTGTATTGTGTGTGTGGGGGGGAAGGGCAGAGGGGGTTCAGTGTGCACGAGTGTTTTTTTATTTAAAATAATTTTCTTGTTAATGAAATGACTAACATTACAAATAATAACTGTAATTAATATAATATAAATAATAATTATATATAATAAATAATGTAATATAAATAATATAATATAATATAATAATAAATAATAAATAATATTTTATATAATAAATAAATAATATAAATAATTAACAGAGTTATTGGGGCTGGCAGCCCCAATAGGGCTGACACAGGTACAGTGTACTTTTGGCAGGTATTAAAGTTGATTCAAGTTGTAGGGGCTGGCTGCCCCAATAAAATACCGCCCCAATTGGCTTGTAGGGTCGGCCCGCCCCAGATAGGAACGGACCTGTCAGGGACAACTCCTTAGGGTCGGTCAGCCGCCCCAAAAACATGCAGGGTCGGTTTTAGGCTCTTTTTGGGTCGGTTTTGACCGTCCCAATAGCCAACAAATGTTGTAGTGGAGAGGAGGGGGAAGGGTATGAAATTTTCCATATTTAATTCAGACAAAAAAAAAATATGATTGAATTTAGTCCATAATGAACCAATATTTAATATTTATGTGATTTTAACATCAGTTGGTTTACATGGACTACGTTCAAATTACGAACCGGCTAATTTGAACATTTTGATCAAGATCAAATGATCATGATTAACATGACGAGATAACCTTCTGTTGAAGCAAGGATATCTTTAAAACTATATATATTAATAAAAAAGTTGGAAAATATAAGGTTAATAATAATCAGTAAGATTAACAACTATTGATGTACTTTTGTAAATCAAATAATGACAATTATTAATTTTTATTGGGTGAAATTATTTTTAGTGAATTGATGATCACTTAATCAAATAGTAACTACTTAACTAATATTTAGTGAGTCCAACTATTAGGAGCTTACGTGGTTCACTCTCATGCCATCATTTTTATTAACTTTGTACATAAGATACAATTTGGACAAGATATGGTTTATGATTTACGAATTAAGACTTGATATAAAAATGAATTTGGACAAGATATTGTTTATGGATTTTGGAATTGGCACGTGACATAAAAATGAATTTGAACAATATATGATTTAGGATTTAGGAATTGGGACCTAACATAAAAATGAATTTGGACAAAATATGATTCAGGATTTAGGAATTAACACCTGGCATAAAAATGAATTTGGACAAGATATGGTTTAGGGTTTAGGAATTGGGACCTGATATAAAAAAAAATCTGGACAAGATATGATTTATGATTTAGGAACTGGGACAGGACATAAAAAAAAATGAATTTGCACGATATATGGTTTAGGGTTTACGAATTAAGATTTGACATAAAATTGAATTTGGACAAGATATGATTTAGGGTTTAGAAATTGGGAAATGACATAAAAATGAATTTGGATAAGATATAATTTAGGAGTTATGGCCTGACGTAAAAATGAATTTGGACGAGATATGATTTGGAATTTAGAAATCGGAACGGAATATAAAAATAAATTTGGACAAAATATGATTTATGTCTTAGGACAACATAAAAGAAACAAATAGATATTGATACCTACCTAGAAACACCTTTACCAGGTTTACTACCACACCAAGCAACCTTCACCGTAGCTTTCAGAATTTTTCCTTCTATAAACTCGCCGAGTACATTTATATCTACTGCTTTTGGAATTCCAGTCCCTAATATAAAAAGAAACAAATATTACTAATGTTAATATTATTATTTTTCTCTCTCTGCACACATTTCACATGGAAAGAATAAGCCTATTCAAAAAATTAAATAGCAGGTCAAAACATGCTTTTTGAAATGTTTAAAAATAAGCAAAACTCTAATCGCAGAGAGAGAGAGAGAGAGAGAGAGAGAGAGAGAGAGAGAGGAGGGAGGGAGGGAGGGATAGGGAGGGAGAGAGAGAGAGAGAGAGAGAGAGTACCTGGCAAAACAGGTTCACACATAGCAAAAATAGGAGAAAATTCGGTTCCATCCAGTAATGAAATGCATTCGACTTTCAAATATTTGCCTACATCCTCTTTCTTGGGCCAGTATACCTTTCACAAAACAATTTTAATATCAATATATATCACAAAAAACAGCTGCAAGTTTCACAAGATGTCCCATTTAAGGGAAAGTTTGAAAATAATGCAGATACAAAATTTAATTTATTTATAAAGTTTATTACGGGTGGTATTTCATAGTTAATTACATAGAAAATCTTGCCAAATCAAGGCTTAATTGAAGTAAGAATGATTACTTGTAGATTAATTTGAATTAAATTGCAAATTCAAGCTCAAATAATTATCGAATTAAATAAGAAAAGTGGGTTACCCTATTTGTTGCTCCCTCAATGGGTGAGAAATCAGCAGGAACTGTATCCCCAACAAACCATTGGTACTTGTGGACTAAACCGTAATTATGTTCATTTAAATGATCAAATGAGAAATGACAAGCACAAACATCTTCTTCAAAAGGCTGATCAGTAAATGCTTCTGTCAGTTTGTAGCCTGGAGGAATCCTTTCTTTCCATAGCTCGGTCAAAAATGAAAATGTCGATTCTTCGCCCAATAATTAATGGTAGTCATTAGGTTATTCTATTATATCTCCATTTTATTTAAGGTAAAAGAAATTTAATATAGAGTAGGCTCAATGGTTTTTCATTATTATGTTATTTATATACTTATTTTCTTTTTATTTAAGAGTTCATATTGTTATCATAACATAAAAGACATGTCAGGAGAACAATACGACAATATCTTCTTGAATAAAGTAATTACAAGAATAGAAATAAATTAGTAAAAACATTCCATCTTACCGGTTGCAACATCTGGTTCACAAATTAACCATCCATTTCTAATGCAAAAGGAGGTGTGTGCGGGATATTGTTTTGCCATTTCCACCTCACTAGCAAGTAGAACTAGAGAGAGAGAAAATTATATAAATCTAAAGTGCATCTATATAATTTGGCAGTGGACTGATTTTTTAGAATAAGATAATAAATAACATTCATCAATTAATATCAATGCATGAGATATAAATTCACAACATCGCACGACATATATTTTTTGTATCTCGTACTCAATCAACTGAGCTGTGTGTCTATTGACAACGAACAAATGGAATTGTTTTGATGATTCTTCACAAATTGATGTTGACGAATCTTGAACCCACGATATTTCACAATATATGATTTTTGATATATTAAACTCGGCTATAAACTCATTAACTTGGTACTAGAGTGTAATCAGGACCAGCAAGTTACGTAGAAGTAAACAGTACCAAATTAGAACATTCAGAAAAAACCATAATAAATTGTTTTGGAGTAAATGGAAGAAATACCTCTCTTATTGAATTTTTTCAAGGAGGGACCCACAAGTAGGATCATGGCAGCTTCTACACGAGGAATCTGTAGAATTGGACCACCAATATACAGTTCCTGCACAATTCGAAAGTTTCATAATTGGATTTTTCCACACTATCACATAGAGGTGTTTTACGATAAAAAAATTTAATGTTTTTTTTTGAATAATTTTTTTTATAGTTACAATTAAAAAATTGTAAACAGGGTCTATGATGTTCGTTGTAGGCTGTTGTATGCACAATTCTATGATTTTCCACTCTATATATATTACAATTAAAAAAACAAATGAATTCTATTGTATGCACGAGTTTTTTACATGCGACTGGGGATATAGTAAACATGATATGTAGGCTGAATTTTTTTAGTATTTGTGAGATATTAATCGAGTCATGTCATAATTTCTGGGGATATAGTATGCCATTTCCCATTATAGCGCGTCCTTTGTTTATTGACGAATGATGGAAGATAAAAGAAAATTTTCTTTGCCCTTAAATTTCACCATCGTATCTATATCTTAATTAATATATTTAATTAACATGATTATTAACAAGAGATATATAAATAACAATTAGTTATTATTAATAAAAAATTGTTAATTCAAATAGATATTAATCAAATTATAATCAATTTCATTTGTTAATAACATGTTAGTTATGTGTCTTAATTGGAATAGAGAGTATGTAAACAGGGTACGTAAGCTCATATATTAGTTGAGTCCAAGGTTTGACTCATTATTAGCCAAAGCTGATATTTTTGGTATTTTGGTATTTGTCATCCATTGTTGGACAAACTACAAACATCTCTCGATTTAGTTTAATTGACAAAGATCTTAATTACGTATTAAATTTTTAATAATTATAAATTGTGACAAATTGTGACAAGTTGTGACAAAAAGTTGGAATAAGTTATAAAAATATATTAGTTCCGGATATAAGGTATAAAAATAAATTGTGACGGTAAGTAGATTATTCTATTTTTCTATATGGACATGATGTACAAGTTCGGAATAAGGTATAAAATCTCATTCAGTTCCCACGATAAGTAGATTATTTTATTTTTCTATATGGACATGATGTACAAGTTCGGAATAAGGTATAAAACCTCATTCAGTTCCCACGACAAGTAGATTATTCTATTTTTTTATATGGACATGATGTACAAGTTCGGAATAAGGTATAAAACCTTATTCAGTTCCCGATAAATTGTGACAAAAAGTTGTCCACGACGAATTTTAAAACATAATATATTATTTTTTTCTACTATATATAATTTTTTCAAATAAAACAATGGTAAACCTCAAGAGAAGGTAGATACGGAAAGCCCTCCAGTGTAAATATTTTGTTCCCACCAGCTTGTGAATTCTGCCGAAACAAAAAATATACATTGTTCATAGAAAATGAAAATCGAAATAAAGTCATGCCAATTATAAGTAGCAAGGCTTGTCAAAGGTTGCTAACTCAAGCGCTTAAGCACGAACGCATGCACATACACGCACCCTCTCATACCTCAAAGAGGTCGTGATTTCAAAATCTGGAAAAATTATTTTTTTCCGAAAGAAGTCAGGGACAAATATCCCATCTCATATAAAATCGAAAAATAATAATTATAAGTAGCAAGCCTTAAAATAACAGTTTTGGTTTGGTATGTTCTGTATACTATTCTATATATTTCAGCTTCAGTGTTTTCTTTCTGTAGCGGTGCTATTTTACCCGAGTTGCAAAAGAAAAGAGTTTTTTTTTAAACCAAACTGGTTCCTAACTGAACTATAATTTCAGAGTCGGATCCAATTGCACATACTTAGAGCAGGTAAAATCTGATCCGATCCGAAAAAATGACCCGACCTGACCCGATCCGACCCGTCCGAATCCGAACCCGATCCGAAATATTGAAAAGTCAACGACCCGAACCAGAATCCGAAACCGAATGACCCGAACCCGAAATTGACCCGAAACCGAATGACTCGAAACCCGAATGACCCGAAATTTGAATGACCTGAAACCCGAACTAACCCGAAATCCGAATGGTCCGAAACTCATGATCCGAATGATCCGAAATTTGAATGACCTGAAACCCGAACTAATCCGAAACCCGAATGACCCGAAACTCATGCTCCAAATGACCCGAAACTCACGACCCTAATGACTCGAAAATTAAAATATTACTGTTAAAATTAATATAATATTGCTAAAATATCTTGGAATCAATAAAAAAATTCCTAATTATGCGAAAACTAAATTTTTGGAAAATCAATTAATTTGAAATCAAATTTTGCGAAATCGGAATTACCCGAAAATCAATATAGCCAAGACCCGAATGACCCGAAACCGAATGACCCGGAACCGAATGACCCGAAAATCAAATGACCCGAAAACCGAAACTACCCGAACCCGAACGACCCGAAAATCGAAACGACCGTAACCGGAGTGATCCGAAAACCGAAACGATCCGAAACCGAATGACCCGAAACCCGAATGACCTGAACCCGAAAAACTCGCGACCCGAACGACCCGATGGCCCGAATGATCCGCAACCTGAAACGATCCGAACCCGAAATAACCTGACCCGAACCCGACCCGCCCGATTGCCACCTTTACACATACTACATATATGTGGGAAAGCAGAAATAGTTTTTCAGTTAATATGTTCCTTTTATTTGATAGTCTAAAGTGATCTGGCTGATTTTAATTAATGATGTAATAGAAAATAAATATGATTTGATCATTTTAGATTCATACCACCCGCATGAAGAAAAGCAGTGTTGAGTAAACTTGTAGGTCAGATGTAGAGCTGTTTCCTCGTAGGTAAGATGTAGAGAAGTTTCTTACATTCAGATACTATCCAAATATAAAAAATATAATGTTAAATGAAAATTGAAAATGAAAAAAAAAAGTAGAAGTAGTCACCACTTTAAGTATGAAGATTTGAAATACTAATTTTTTGTACAAATACAAATACTGATATATTCTCAAAACTGGTTTGTTCAAATCAAGCTTCATTCCTTTATTTCTTGTTTACTTGCTCAATTACGCAACTAAAGATAAGCCGAGATATATTTGAGTCCTCATAATGATTTAAACCGAATCGAACCGTTTTAACTTTATAATCGATTAAAAAACGAACCGAATAAGAAACGTTGTAATTCCAAATAAAAATAAATAATATAAAATAATTATACTAATTTATAATGTTATTATATCATTTTAATATTTTAATATTAACACATTAAAAATATATAAAAAGTGAGATGTTATTTGGTCAGTTCAGTTTAATCGAATTTGAAAACATCAAATCGAACATATCCGAATAAATCGAAAATATCATTTTTGAATCGAACCGAAACAATAAATCGTAAAAACGGACCGATTAAATTGAATTCGAACGGTTTGATTCGGTATCCGAATAAACCGAGCCGTTTGGACACCCCTAGTTTGGGACTATTTATGTTTGAGGATAATTTAAAATAAATATAAAAAATAAATTATAAAACACAAATTATCATACATAAATTTAATTTCAAAATTAGTAAATAACTATTTATGTCATTACAAAAATAAAACATTCGCCGAATTATTAATAAATATTATATTAGTAAAATGATTTACAAAAAAAATTCTATAATCAATGTTGTATAAATTTCAAACTTGAATTTTTTTGTGATTAAATTAATAAAATGTTAATATTCGATTAGTCTCGTTATTTTTTTTGTCTAAGGCTCCCAAAACCCCTGGTTGAGTCATGTCATGGTTGGGGATACTATCATAGTTCCTATTATAGTGTGTAAATTTGCTTTATTGATGATGCAACGTACGTAAGACCGTCGAGCCTACTCCATTTTTGTTAATAATAAAACCATAGACTCAAAAGCGTAGAAATTATTAAGACACGACTATACACCCAAGTCAAACACAACCAATAACCATGAGATGCGAAAAGATATGGAACATCTTTGCTATATTATTTTTTTCTATATGGAAATGATGTACAAGTTCTGAATTGTAATCAAAATCATGCTTCAATCAAGGTATAAAAAACAGATTAGTTCGGGATAAATTGTGACAAAGAGTCGTACCATGGCGGATTTAATTTTTCAAATAGAAAATAGAAATGAAAACAGATTGTTTAAAAGTTTGTAGCCAGGTTTAAAATAACAGTTTTTGGTACAACTACTGGTGTGTTCTGAATATTGTTTTATTCATTTCAAGCTTCGGTTTTTTCTTTTTTGCAACGGTGCTATTTTACCCAAGTTGCCAAGGAAAAAGGTCCTTTGAGACAAAATTGATTCCTTATTTACTCATAATTTCAGAGTTGAATCCAATTGCACATACTACATATATGTGAGAAAGTGGAAATATTCCTTAAGTTAATATGTTCCTTTTATTTTGATAGTCTACACATTGATTTGACTGATTTTAATGAATGATGTAATAGAAAATAAATACGATTTGATCATTTTAGATTCACACTATCCTCAAAAATATTATTATTTGTGGATCCTAATAATTGTTTTCTTAATTATTTTTTTATTGACCCTTCAAAAGATACAATGTAAATATGTCATACCTTGAGAGAAGGCAAAATTGGGAAGCCTGATAGTGTAGATATATTGTTGTATTCTACATCCAGATGCTGTCCAAATATGAAACATATGATCTTAATGAAAATAATAATTAGAAGTAGTCACCACTATAAGTATGAAGATTTGAAATACTAGTTTTTTGTACAAATACAAATACTGATATATTCTCAAAACTGGTTTGTTCAAATCAAGCTTCATTCCTTTATTTCTTTGTTTACTTGCTCAATTACGCAACTAAAGATAAGTCGAGACATATTTGAGTCCTCATTGATGCATGTTTGCACACTTGGATCCAATAGATACCAAACTGCACGTACGAACACAATGACATGATAAAAAATTTGGTTGTTTGTTCAATTCTGTCCCGACATCATCATAAGCTTTTTTTTTTTCTTACATCATCATAAATTCTTTTTTTTCTGACATCATCATAAGTTCAAACTAACTTAACTATGGGGTTATATAATTGGCCCCCAAAACACATCCAAACTCTCTTGTTGCATCAATCGAGAGTGTTTAAATTAATTGATTAGATTCCTAAATAGATTGATTGGACCTATTAATTGAATCAATTCATTTAATCATTGATTAAACATTGATTATAGATCTAATCAATCCATTTAAATATCTACGATTGACGCATCAAGAATGTTTGGGTGAGTTTTATGGGCCAAGTATATTTTCCCCTTAACTATCTTGACCATCCTGGTATCTTTATCTTAAACAAAATACTCAATTACAAGTACAGACAGCACAATTTATTTCTCATTACAGTAGGATAATGAAGAGAGAGAGAGGAAATTTTATTTAATCATCTAATATAAAATAAATAAGGTTTGATTAGATTAAACTAATACCTCCAAATTAGGGAGAACCGGTAAGCCAGCAAGTGATGTTATTTGATTGACCCGAAGAATGAGTTGCTAAATAAATAAATAAAAAAGCATCAATATTTTGTTGATATTGCTAGACTAGATTAACAATCCTCAATTGATGATAAACTATTGTAATTGGTTTTACCGATAATAAATTAGTGTAATCCTCAATTGTTTATAAATATTCTGGTTCTACTAGTCTAGAAAAAAAAGGAACAACAAATATACATTGAATGGAACTACAAACCTCAATCCACTTCAATATATACGTCATATGATGATAAATTATTGTAACTTAACCAGACAGACAAAAAAAGGTCAATGATTTTAATATAGACCGGTAAGAAATGTACATTACTAAGTACATGTATTTGCAATATGTTGGTGGTTAGAAAATACTTGGTCCAGGAAAACCATAGACTCAAAAGCGTAGAAATTATTAAGACACGACTATACACCCAAGTCAAACACAACCAATAACCATGAGATGCGAAAAGATATGGAACATCTTTGCTATATTATTTTTTTCTATATGGAAATGATGTACCAGTTCTGAATTGTAATCAAAATCATGCTTGGATCAAGGTATAAAAAAACAGATTAGTTCGGGATAAATTGTGACAAAAAGTCGTTCCATGGCGGATTTAATTTTTCAAATAGAAAATGGAAATGAAAACAGATTGTTTAAAAGTTTGTAGCCAATTTTAAAATAACAGTTTTTGGTACAACTACTGGTGTGTTCTGAATATTGTTTTATTCATTTCAAGCTTCAGTTTTTTCTTTTTTGCAACGGTGCTATTTTACCCAAGTTGCCAAGGAAAAAGGTCCTTTGAGACAAAATTGATTCCTTATTTACTCATAATTTCAGAGTTGGATCCAATTGCACATACTACATATATGTGAGAAAGTGGAAATATTCCTTAAGTTAATATGTTTCTTTTATTTTGATAGTCTACACATTGATTTGACTGATTTTAATGAATGATGTAATAGAAAATAAATACGATTTGATCATTTTATATTCACACTATCCTCAAAAATATTATTATTTGTGGATCCTAATAATTGTTTTCTTAATTATTTTTTTTATTGACCCTTCAAAAGATACAATGTAAATATGTCATACCTTGAGAGAAGGCAAAATTGGGAAGCCTGATAGTGTAGATATATTGTTGTATTCTACATCCAGATGCTGTCCAAATATGAAACATATGATCTTAATGAAAATAATAATTAGAAGTAGTCACCACTATAAGTATGAAGATTTGAAATACTAGTTTTTTGTACAAATACAAATACTGATATATTCTCAAAACTGGTTTGTTCAAATCAAGCTTCATTCCTTTATTTCTTTGTTTACTTGCTCAATTACGCAACTAAAGATAAGTCGAGACATATTTGAGTCCTCATTGATGCATGCTTGCACACTTGGATCCAATAGATACCAAACTGTACGTACGAACACAATGACATGATAAAAAAATTGGTTGTTCAATTCTGTCCCGACATCATCATAAGCTTTTTTTTTCTTACATCATCATAAATTCTTTTTTTCTGACATCATCATAAGTTCAAACTAACTTAACTATGGGGTTATATAATTGGCCCCCAAAACACATCCAAACTCCCTTGTTGCATCAATCGAGAGTATTTAAATTGATTGATTAGATTCCTAAATAGATTGATTGGACCTATTAATTGAATCAATTCATTTAATCATTGATTAAACATTAATTAGAGATCTAATCAATCCATTTAAATATCTTCGATTGACGCATCAAGAATGTTTGGGTGAGTTTTAGGGGCCAAGTATATTTTCCCCTTAACTATCTCGACCATCCTGGTATCTTTATCTTAAACAAAATACTCAATTACAAGTACAAACAGCACAATTTATTTCTCATTACAGTAGGATAATGAAGAGAGAGAGAGAAAATTTTATTTAATCATCTAATATAAAATAAATAAGGTTTGATTAGATTAAACTAATACCTCCAAATTAGGGAGAACCGGTAAGCCAGCAAGTGATGTTATTTGATTGACCCGAAGAATAAGTTTCTAAATAAATAAATAAAAAAGCATCAATATTTTGTTGATATTGCTAGACTAGATTAACAATCCTCAATTGATGATAAACTATTGTAATTGGTTTTACCGATAATAAATTAGTGTAATCCTCAATTGTTTATAAATATTCTGGTTCTACTAGTCTAGAAAAAAAGGAACAACAAATATACATTGAATGGAACTACAAACCTCAATCCACTTCAATATATACGTCATATGATGATAAATTATCTTAACTTAACCAGACAGACAAAAAAAGGTCAATGATTTTAGTATAGACTGGTACCATCAAGAATGTACACTACTAAGTACATGTATTTGCAATATGCTGGTGGTTAGAAAATAGTTGGTCCAGAATGACTCAACAAAACTTGAAATCAAAATAAATTTGTGATATTTAAAATTATTTGGGTCCCTAAAAAACTTAGGATTAAAAAGAGAGAACTGAACAAAAAATACCGAAAAAGATGAAAGGTAAGAAGGCGATTGAAGAAGAAGGAGGCTGCTTTAGGTGGGTCCCTAAAAAATCTCAAGGCAAAGTCTCTCACGCCTATACCCCATACTCCACCACTCCCAAGTCATCATCACCTCCCTCTCGTGTCATCCCACAACACAAACAACTCACCAGTGACAAACTACTCTCCATGAAGCAACAAAAGAGCATGCAGCCAACTACTAACTTTAATGGCGCTTCAATACCCAATCGATCTCTCCCAATCTGACCAACCCCCACTATCTCATACGCACATGCAGCCTCCTCAATACCCAATCGATCTCTCCCATTACAGACACATCACCGCCCCAGCCACTCACGTGGTCCTCCCACTCACAACACCAATCCTCAGGGCCCACATCTTAACACCATAACACCTAATTCCTCTCACTTCGACAACAACGCCCAACTAGCTTTTTCTGCCAACACAAAGAAGAGACCTCTCTCTCACGCCTCCAACCCAAAGAAAAGCAGAAAGAAAGCCTCATGGCCTCCGGATCCGAGGGATCCATTCTGGTTCCGCAGATGCTACCGTTGCATAGACACAGGTCATTTCTCCACCAGTTGCACGAATCCAAGGAGATGCGTCTACTGCAGGGCCGAGGATCACTTGGCCAAAAACTGCCCACTGGATTCTGACGAGGACGAGGCACCCCCTCCCAAATCGCCAGAACAGAAACAGATCACGGAGATCGATGATTTGCAGCCGAGGGGCATCATGGGCGAGGAAGGAATGCCGGAGGATCGTCCAGACTTAGTCATGTGCTTCGCAAGACAAACAAGCGAGCATGTCGGAGAAGTGGCTAGAATGCGACGGGCAATCGTTCTAGATGGCCGTTTTGTAGACAATCACAACCTGATGGCTGTCAGGATCCTCACTCAACAGTCAAGGAAATGGGAGAATCCATTCCAAATCCTCCATTGGAACGATGACAGATACTTACTAATCATGCCTGAGGACGTCAACCGCGACGACTACATGAAACACAAAATGGGTGCTTTCAGAAGAGCAAAGTTTGTCATTTTTCCGTGGGAACCTTCTATCGATGCGAGTTCTAAACTCTACGTCCATCGGGTTTGGATTGATTTACTCAACCTCCCGGTGCCAGCTTGGTGCATCGAAGAACTATCCCATATCATCGGTTCGTTTGGAATCCCGGTACATTTCGGCCCTCTAGCCGAACTAACAACCATGCAGAAATTTCGCATGGTAATTGCCACCGGTGACCTCAAGCTCATACCCAAGGCGGTTGGATATACGGCAGGTACCATGTTCTTTGTGATCCCCATCAAGGTTCTTGGTCGCACAGACGAGGAGCTCAAATGCTTCGTTCCGACTGATCCAACTCCACCGAGCGAAGAGTACGACATGGTAATGGCAGATATTATCAATGAGGAAGAGCAGAGAATTGCTCAATTGGATAAATCTTCTAGGATTTCAGTCGAACGGGCCGACATGGTGAATCACCACGCAAATCGAGCAGCCGTGATAACGGGTAACGACAACCTCACCATTGACGAATTATGGCTGAGGCAGGTCTTTGCTTCGGTCCCAAACTCAGCAGGGAAGGATCTCATCGCCAGAAAATTGGGCATCACACCGCCCTCACATAGCTCAGATTCTAGCGCCAGAATTCTTCTCCGATCAAACTCAGGACCCTCTCCAGTTCAACAGTCCCTCCAGTCTCAGACCCTCCAGTCCCAGTCGACAACTGCAGAGGTCATAATGACAACCCTACTACAGCCTACGGATGGGACCATACCAGGACAAATGATGAAAAATTCTTTAAACCCTGTCAATTCGGAGACGGTACAAAAAGACTATTCATCGCAGGATACGGAGGCAGTGCCATTAATGACTGGGGAAGCATTAAATGAGGAAGAAAGAAGAGAGGAAGAGCTCACGGCTCGAGACGAGGAATGGGTTAAGGAGGAAAGAGAACGTAAAGGTAAACATCTCATTAATGTGCCTCCACAACCGTGTCTCCCACTCGCGCTTGCAAGTTCAAGTTCGGGCCTCAACTCTGGGCCCGCAGGCCCAGCGAATGGTATGAAAAAATCTATTTCTTTATCTATTTCAAAAACAGGCCAGAACATACTTGCAATTAGACCAGCCCCACCCCTCAAATTCTTTCCCCCCAACTCAGTCAACAATTTAATTTCTAATTCAAAGACTTTGAAGCCCATACCTAGCAGGAAATCCAATAGGATAATAAAAAAAAAACTTTTATGGATGGGTCTTCATTTGACCAGACCAACAAACCCAAAAAAAAGGCTAGGCCAGCTCACACTCTCGATCACAAAGCCAAGAGGACTCAAGTAATTAATGCTTTACAGAAAGAATTCCATGACCCTAAAGAAATCACATTGGAATCCATTGCAAGAATCCAAGTACTTTGTGGGCTCCAAGACAAGCAGGCCGGACCAATATCAAAGGGTCTGGCTGCCTCTACCTCCCTTCAAAATATTAATTCTAATATCTCAAACTTGATTGAAACAGTTAAAGAAATTGAGGATGAAGAGAAAAATGTTGAGGAAGAAGAGGAGGATGAAGATCCTTATGGAGACATTATTGACTATGGGGAATATGAGGAATATGAGGCGGATTATGTCATCTGACATAAAGACCGGCCTAATTCTATCTCTTATTTCTCGCTTCTCTAATTTTAGTAGTTTATCAATTTTATGATTAAGTACAACTTTTGTTCTTTCCTATCATGGAATGTAAGAGGTCTAGGGAGTAAGGAAAAATGTGGAGTGGTCAAGAACTCTATTTTAGACTCTCTCTGTAATGTGGTTTGTATTCAAGAAACAAAATTACAATCCCCGACTATGTTTGACATTTTACGTTTTTGCCCCTCCTCTTTCTCTAATTTCTCGTTCAAAAGCTCCACCGGTTCTAAGGGTGGAATGATAACGGCGTGGAAAAACATGTTCGCTCTTGTCGACTCTTTCTCGACTGCCTCCTCTCTTAATGTTATCCTAAAGGCACCTTGTGGTTTCACCTTTTGCATATCTAATATCTACGGCCCCTCTGAAGAAGCCCACAAGCTAGAATTCTTAAGTGAATTAAGAGCAATAGAGGTGGCCGAGGACATGCCAAGGATTGTCCTAGGCGATTTTAATCTCATTAGATCGTCCCATGAATCTACCTCCTCCACGATAAATACGAATCTAATAAACAATTTTAATCATACCATAAATGATCTTAACCTTGTCGAGATCCCTTTAGAGGGACGACGCTTCACTTGGTCTAACAAAAGAGAACATCCGACATTCGCCAAACTAGATCGGTTCTTAGTCTCCAATCACTTTCTACTCCAAGATCTAATCCCAACGGCAAGGGATCTTCCTATGCCAACTTCAGATCATTCTCCTCTCCTATTCACTATCTCAAAAAATGGCCGAGCAACTAAAAGATCCTTCAAAATGGAGCTCTTTTGGATAAATCATAGCGATTTCGCAACCTTAGTATCAGACAATTGGAACTCCACGTATCAAGGTAGATGCGGGGCTAAAATTTACATGGAAAAATTAATCAATCTTTGTAGCCATCTAAAGTCATGGGCCAACTCCACCTTTCACTCACAAAATACCATCCTCTCTTCTTGCAAAGAATTCATCAGGATCTTAGACCACACAGAGGAGACTCGGCCTCTTGGGGGTCCGGAACTATCCCTCCGAGTACAACTAAAGGAGAAAGTTCATGACATCGTTCAAATCATGGAACAAAAGTGGGCCCAAAGAGCATCGTGTAGATGGCTAAGTTTGGGCGATAACAACACTTCCTTCTTTCACGCCGTATCGTCTTCGAAGAGAATAAATAATCGCATCAATTCAATCCATCATGAAGATACTCGCATCACGGATTCAGCAGCCATACTCAACATGTTCTCACATTTCTACAAATCCCTGTTGGGCTCGGCACCAGAAAATTCAGGGGGTGAAGTGGACTTTGACCTACTGTACCCAGCTAGGGTTCAGGAGCTTACATCCTTATCTGACTACTTCTCGGAAGAGGAAATTAGGTTAACGGTCCAATCGCTCAAGAAACGAAAATCATCGGGGCCCGAAGGGATGCCGGCCGAGTTCCTCCAAAAATTTTGGAGCATAATCGGGATTGATATTACGAGACTTGTGACTGACTTCTATAACCACTCACTGAGGCTCGAATTTTTTAACAAAGCAACAATATCTCTTCTCCCTAAAAAAGAATCCCCCCAACTCGTTACCGATTTTCGACCGATTAGCGTTATCAATGCTCCGATAAAACTAATCACAAAAATATTAGCCGAAAGACTACAACCGTTCATGCCGGTTTTGATAAGTAAGTACCAAACGGCTTTCATCAAAAAAACGATCCATCATAGACACTTTTCTAGCAACTAGAGAGATGTTGAGCTACTATCACAAAAAAAATATTCCGATGATCATGCTCAAGGTCGACTTCTCGAAAGCTTTCGATAGCATCTCATGGTCTTTTCTCCTCAATCTTCTACATGCGAGAGGATTCCCGTCGAAATGGGTTGAGTGGATACGCCACATCTTAACAACTTCGAGCTCGAGTGTGAGAATTAATGGGGAAACGGGTGAATCCTTTTTTCACCTAAGAGGCCTCCGACAAGGAGACCCACTTTCTCCTTTGCTTTTTAACATTGTGGTCGACGTACTACAAAGGTTGTTAAATAACATCTCTATCCTCCTAAAGGGTTCGGCCTCTCTAGCTCCGAAGGCCCTTCAATATGCGGACGACACGATTATTTTCGTTCAAGCATATCCGGAAAATCTAAAGTTAGTAGCGCAAACATTAGATTGCTTCTCGAAGATGACGGGCTTAGGCATCAATAAAGACAAGAGCTCTTTTGTTCCGATAGCTATTCCGGCCGAGTTTCACTCTATGATCGGCAATATTCTGCGGTGTCCACAAAAGACTCTACCTATCAAGTATCTCGGTTTGCCTTTGTCGATTCGGAAACCGCGGAAGTTACACTTCCAACCTTTAATTCAAAAGATGAATTCTCGTTTGGCTTCATGGAAAGGAAAATTACTTTCCCTAGGGGGCCGATTAACGCTTGTCCAATCCGTCTTGGCGGCGACACCGACATACTACATGCAAGCTTTTGCCCTCCCGGCTTGGCTAATTAGCGAATGCGACAAATTAATGCGAGCTTTTCTTTGGAGGGGAGATAAAGCATGCAAAGGAGGTCACTGCCTTGTATCTTGGCAAAAGGTTTGCCTCCCGAAAGCAAACGGGGGCCTAGGCATTCAACATCTTAAAACGCAAAATGATGCATTGCTACTTAAAAGCTTAAGCAAGCTTGCCTTCCAACCCCTGTCCCTATGGACCGACATTTTTAGAGAAATATACGGATCGTTCTCGCTACATGAAATCGACCTCACATCCGGTAGCTCGTCTTTCTTCGTAAAAGATCTTTCCAAACTCCTCACCTTTTTTAACAGATCGCTAACGCCGAGTCTTAACATCGCCCACCAGTCATGGCTGTGGTCCCCCGATGGGGAATTCTCGGTCAAGTCATCATATCAGGCGCTACGAAACCCGGGTGTAATAGAAATATGGAACGTTCATCTATGGAAGGTACGTGTACCATCAAAAGTACGTTTTTTTGGGTGGTTAGCTATCCAAGATAGACTATTGACGGCGGTGAATCTAGAGAAGCGAGGATGGCCGAATAACGAAGGATGCGCACTTTGCGCGCAACATCGCGAAGAGATAGATCACCTACTAATCACATGCGGATATGCATCGCAAGTATGGCAAAAGGTAGCTTCTAGCTTTCAACTCACCAATTTCCAAATGCGAAATACCCTTCTGTCGTTGTGGAACGTCAACAAGAAAAAAGGTGACGACGCGCATAACAGGAGGTGGAGCTCGATCTGGATCGGGACGGCATGGAACCTTTGGAAGGAAAGAAATCGCCGGATCTTTTCATCTAAAGCAACCTCGACGAATGTACTGTCGGTCATGATAAAAGAAGATATCGCGAAATGGCAATCGAATTGCTAAGGCCAAAGAGAAGCCGGTTTCTAATCCTGGGGCAGCCCATTTCTCATCCCCTTAGTCCCCACTGATTAAATCTCTTCTTTCTTTTATTTCTTGTTCTTACTTTTGAATGCCTTGTATAGAAACTCCTTATATATTTAATACAAATTTGAGCGAGGCTATCGCCTCCTCCCTCAAAAAAAAATTATTTGCATGTTTTAATAATGAATTTTACTAATTGAAATACCTTTGTAGCACCCTATTTAATTCCAGTAAAAAAAAAGAATATAAAATTTGTAACATCCAAAATTGGCAATAAACTAAATCGAGAGATCATAAATTTGACCAGTTATCAAGTCTGGTAGATATTAGCAAATTTCATCAATATATATATATGCAAGAAGGTCAATGTCTGTGTCCGCACACACCAAGCATTTTTTATTTAATCATGTGACCGCTCTTGAGGTCTAGAAGCACCGATTGTGTAATCAAATATTAACTCTGGCACAAATTAATTGCGCATAATGGCATATTACAAACTATACCGCGACTCATTATAGCCAACTGGCATTGTGGATTTTGCTGGAAAAAAAAGAATCACATTCACGAGATATTAACTGAAATGATGCAAAGTAAAAATTTGTGTAGATGTACAATTAAGAAGTTGTAAAGGAGAGGCGCTGATACATGCAGTCTTGAAATTATTGTATATTATGATCATAAGTCAATATTATTGTTCTTTATGCTTTGCGGCCTTGTAACATATTATTCCCAGTTGTTGAGTGTAAGACACAAAAATCATATACTATTAGAGGTTGTGTGTTCAAATCTCGTTGGCATCAATTAACAGAGGACAAACGAATCATTGTCAATTTATTCATTTTTTGTTGCCCAAATACACTTTGTATTTATACTTTGTAAATATTTAGATTATCAACGGAAAAAATATTCCGAGGGAAGGCGAAAGAATATTCTCCAAATTTTCTCAAAAAAAGAAGCTTTTGACAATATCAAACAAACCGGGTCTTGGACTTTGGACTAAGATACCTAGGCCTAAAACTTTCTAAAATAAAATACCCCAAAAATATTTATATATATATATATATATATATATATATATATATATATATATATATATATTTGTTAATCAAATAGTGATCATTTAATTAATATTTATTGGGTCAAATTATTTTTATCGGATCAATTAATGACTACTTAATGAAATAATAATTAATTAATTAATATTTAATGAATTCCATTATTTTTTGCCTGTGTGGCTCATTCTCATGTCGCCAATTTTAGTAACTTTATACATAAGATATAATATCAAATGACTCATATCCCAGTTGTTGAGTGTAAGATACAAAAATAATATATTATGAGAGGTTGTGTGTTCAAATCTCGTTGGCATCAATTAACAGAGGACAAACGAATCATTGTCAATTTATTCATTTTTTGTTACCGAAATACACTTTGTATTTATACTATGTAAATATTTAGATTATCAATGGAAAAAATATTTGGACGGAAGGCGAAAAAAATATTCTCCAAATTTTCTCAAAACAAGAAGCTTTTGACAATACCAAACAAACTGGGTCTTGGACTTTGAACCAAGATGCCTATGCCTAAAACCTCCTAAAATAAAATATCCCAAAAAAATTAAACCATATATATATATAAGGAGAATATAAAAAAAGAATTCAAAAAAAATCTACGCAGGCAAAATATACTATTGAAATTATTAAAATATAGTTTTTAAATTAACAAAATATATAGTTTTATCCAACATGTTAACATGACTAAAATTAAGAATAAATTAATATATTTTCAACAGTATATTTTGCTATATACAAAAAATATTTTGCTATATATATATATATATAAAGTCCTCCTCCGAAGCCCCCAATAAACACATTAATATCTCAACTCAACGAGTTCTTATATCTCTCGGCAACTAGCATGTTCTATTCAAACATGTTTTTATTTTTCTAGTAGTTGGATGAAATTAGATAAATCATGTAATATATATATATATATTTTTTTTGAATTGAGCCTAGAGCACGAAACGTGTTCTTGCAGCTCTTTTTTATATATGAAAGATAATTACATTAGTAATTTTACAAAGTAAATCCTAATTTCATAATACTGGAAGAAAAGAGTAAATTTTAATTCCTAGCTAAGTTCCATGTAATATGTTTTGATCAGGTTAAATTAAGGTACCTTCAAATTTGGGAGAACCGGCATGGTAGCAAGTGATGATATCTCGTTGATCCCAAATCCAAGGTACTAGAATAAATAAAAAAACATGTCATTATGTTTTTTTAAACTATTTGTTCTTTAGTTTACAGGTGAGAGGTCAATTATGTATTTTTTTTTGTACCTGCAACTCTAAGCAGTACCCAAGAGGTTCAAAAGAAGATTCCTTGAGCTGATTCTTCCCCAATTCTAGATACTACACAAATAATAGAAAATATTTGAGTTTCCGACAATTAACAATTAATTATAAATATTCAAAATTAATTGTTATGAATTAATCATTAATTCATCATATTTATTATGATGTTAATCAAGAATCGTGACATCATCACGATTCTTGTGGAAAAATGAGAGGGCAAAACAGAAGGTCTCATTTTAAAATGTACATTACCAGTACATGTACATGCAGGAGGACCTCCATTGTACATATTGTTGTTACCAACAAATAGTTTGTCCAAATAGGGGACATATATTGTTATAAAAAAATGGAAATAAATGTTCAGAAGTTTTGGCGGCACCCAGGTTTGAAAGAATGGTTTTTGGTACAAATTCTGGTATATAATCTCGACAACTAGTTTGTTTTATTAAAACATCATTATTTTTAATTATTTTTAGTGCCCTGATCATATTAGATGAATCGTATAATATAAAATAAATATGTTGTTTGATCAAGTTAGATTAAGATACCTTCAAATTTGGGAGAACCGGTAAAGTATCAAGTGATGCTATCTGATTTCTCGAAAGATCAAGGTACTACAAAGCAAATAAATAAAACACGTCGTTATGTTTAGACCAGTTTTTTAATTAGTTGACATGTGAGAGGTCAATTATGTATTTTTTTTGTACCTGCAGCTCTATGCAATACCGAATAGGCTCCAATGAAGTTTCCTTGAGCTTATTATAGCTCAAGTCTAGATACTACACAAAGAATATAACACATTATACAATATGAGTATGACATTTACACCCTTATAGAACAACAAATGTATATTAAGTGAAACTACAAACCTTAATCCGCTTTAAGATCTCTATACCCTCAAGTGATGATAATTTATTAATAGCAAAATTTACAGCCTAAAAATAATTATGAAAAAAATAGTAAAAAGAAGGTTAAATGATTTTAGTATACACTGCTACTCTTATGAAATGTACTTTAATAGTACTGGTACTAGTAAAGGTACTGATATGGTGGCGGTAACAAAATACTTGGTACAGAATTTCTCAACAAACATTTTGTAAATTGATTAATTTAATTCATCTTATGAGAAATGATACATGAACACATTTCTGATATATAAAATGCTTTGCATGTTTTAAATGATCAATTTAACTAATTGAAATTCTGTTTGTCTATTTAATTGCAGTGAAACAAGAAAAAAAAAATTCTAACCACCAAATTTGGCGATAACTTCAATTGCGAGAGCTTAGAAATTGCTCCCCGACTCTTATCAAGTCTCTGTAAAATATTAACAAATTTCATTTAATATATAAAATAAGATAAATTTAATGTCCAGGTGGTGCACACATCAAAAGTTTCTTCTTTATAAAATAAAATAAATTTAATGTCCAGGTGGTGCACACCGAAAATAATATTCCTAGCATTCACTTTTTCTTCCTATTTTCTGTATATAGTTGTAAATAATTCTTGTAAATATAAAATAAATAGATGCAAAACATGAAAGTGACTATAAGGGGGCGTTTGGTTGGAGCTTTGGAATGAGAATGCCTTGGCATACTCCAGCATGGATTCCATTCCCATGTTTGGTTTGCGCGCTAGGTAATAAAGTAACGGAATACTCCATTCCCTATGGCATAATTGATGGGAATAGGATTACCACCAAAATTGGTGGCTTTTCTCTATTCCCATGGGAATGAAATTACATGTCATATCATATTGTACTTATAAAAACAACATATTTATTAAATTAATATATTTATATTAAATTGTTGTCATAAAATATACCAGAATAAAATAAAAAATACAACAAAATATATCATTGCAATAATAAAATTAATAATTCGTCAAAATACGAAATAACTAAATTGATTTAATTAATATTCCTTGAATTCCTCCACTGATTAAACATTTGTTCGGCTAGAGTATCTCTCCAATGTGTCCACTCGTCACTTGTTTCGATATGTCTAATTCGATTATTCTCTATCTCATCCGTCGACTGAAATAAATTATTTTCATGAGATTCTTCTTCCATAGGATCAACAAGCATCTCTTTTCTAAAGACCGCATGAAAGCAGGAGCCCTTATTTCAAAAGATACAAGCATGACAAAGTACTTTTTCACACTACCAGATAATGTGAAGGAAGAATATGTACTTTGGGTGCTTGGTGGTTGCAAGTAGTAATATTTTGAGTATTCAATTTTATAATAATATGTTGCTTGATTTATAATATTTTGTTGACAATAAATAATTATTTTTATAATTTGAATTATTTTTTTGGATGAGTTATTTATTTTATAACAAAAATTTAGTATAAATATGTTAGTTTTGCAAATATATAATGTTTAAAAATTTTACATTTGTGATGAATTAGCATGCCATGGAATAAATATATTTCTAACCAAACATGGTAATCAAGTATTTCAAGGAATAATATGCCTTGGCATTGAATTCCTTGGCATACTTTATGCCAAGGCGTTCTTCAAAGCTCCAACCAAACGCCCCCTAAGAGCCAACTCCAATTCCAAATGTCTTGCCAAACGACTTTTCATATTGTGCAAACAAACAAATAAGGCAAATTTTATAACTTCTAAAAATTCTTCACACGCCAATTTAAACAAAGAAGGAAAATTATATCATCCTCTCTTTTGGGACTGCAATGCATTAAGTTCACTTTTCATAGTTTATCTTACCAGGTCAATTTTAGAACTTCTAAAAAGATATACAGGCCCAATGAAATAAAAACACATTACTGTTATTTGAAATATATCATAAAACCTACCAGTTTTTCGTCAAAATCTTCGAATTTCATCAGTGCCTCTGATTTTTGGATTGCTTTATGTTCAGAAAAGGTGATTTTTTCTTCTGTTAAATCCTAGAAGAAAAAAACAAAGAAAGAAACCTGAAAACCATTAGCTCTATAAAAACAAGAAATCATCAAATCTATTGCCCAACTCGATTGGGAAAAGTCAACAACAAAATCCAATTTAATACAAGAATTCTGTCAGTTCCACAGAAAAGCCCCCAATTCAACCCAAATTAGCTACAATTAACCCGTAGTTGTGTAATTAAGAAACCATTCCCCTTTATTTAACCCAAATTACCCTAAATTTACACTCATCTGTAAAACTGACACCAATCAATGCCAAAAAAAGATCACCTGTTTTTAGTATGTAATCTATTTTTTGTCAGTTGAACTGAAATACAGATAAAAAGTATTATAGAAGAAAAAAAACAAAACCTATTGTCAGGAGTACATCAGCAAGCAACTCCCTCAATTCTGTCTCTTTCTAAGATTCTTTTCTTTTGTGAAATAAGAAATCTCTGAAGATGAATATATAAAAGAAAAAAGTCAACGTGATAGATGAAGGACATGGCGACATGATGTAGGTGAAACATTCCATTCCATTCTTTACCAATTCTTTCTTCGTGTTGTCGCCGGAACTATTTTGCCAATTCTCCACTGCTGACACATTCAGTGTTTCTGATGGAAGGTCAACGCGATACATTCCATTCCATTCAGTATTTCTAATGGAAGGGCCTGGCCTTTATCGAAGAAAAAAAAATAATTATTACATATAGCATCTTCAACATATGTTGAAAAGACAGATGTATGAAAATCTTCGAAGATAAAAACTGATTAAGCAAAAGAATAATTGAAGACATCACCTTAGAGGTTAATATATGGTTAGAAGTATTGAACATACCAGGATACGACTGTACTGAAAAATACTGAAATATATTGAAATTAGGAAAAAAATGGAATCGAAAATGTATCGGTTATTCAGTAATAACCGAAAAATTGTACATATATTGTACATATCAGGGTACGATTGTACTATAATTCGTTAATATAGTCTGGATGCGGAGCTTAGAACTCGTATCAATTAATAAAAAAAAAAAAAAAAAAAATATGAGTTTAACCTTGAGTTTTCAGCTCGAATTTTAATATTTTCTTTTCTTTTTTTTTTCCTTTTTTTTTTTTTTTTTTTTGAGAAAGGAATTTTAATATGTAAGTTGGAATTCTAATGTTTTAATTATTGCCAATCAATTTTGAGTCGAGTTTCATTCAAAGGAATTTTAATATGTGAAAACCTTGCACATTATTATGGATTTTCTAATTTTGATTATTGTACATACCAGGATACGATTGTACTGAAAAATACTGAAAAATATTGAAATTAGGAAAAAAATGGAATCGGAAATGTATCGGTTATTCAGTAATAACCAAAAAATTGTATATATATTGTACATATCTGGGTACGATTGTACTATAATTGTACTATAATTCGTTAATATAGTCTGGATGCGGAGCTTAGAACCCGTCTCAATTAATCAAAAAAAAAAAGATGAGTTTAACCTTGAGTTTTCAGCTCGAATTTTAATATTTTTTTTTTTTTTTTTTTTTTTTTTTTTTTTTGAGAAAGGAATTTTAATATGTAAGTTGGAATTCTAATGTTTTAATTCTTGCCAATCAATTTTGAGTCCAGTTTTTAGAAAAATAAAGTAGGCTCACAATTCCTACTTCTATTGTTTTATTAACTAATGTTGAATATTATTTACATAAATAGGCAACTATAGAAGGTATTTACTCTAATCTAACTAAAAAATACTACTCCTAAATACCTTCTTTACAAGTTACATGTCTAGAACAAAAAAAAAACAACATTAATTGAAGATCCTTAATTAGGAAGATCAAAAACCTTCATTTGCATTCCAAGATTTGAATTCCATATCTTCTGCAAAACCAGTAAACCCTTATATGGAGAACAGGGAAATTAAAAACTGGCATTTGGTTTCCATTATTTGAAATCCATACTCTCCTCAACGAAACCAATAACTCCATTACTTCGGTGACCTTCTTCCTCCATTGACACCTCTCACGAAAGAACAACTTCTTTCATCTTCTTCAATCGACAACAAATTCCTCAATTGAAACACTGATCACGCAAGAATACATCGGAGAAGAAAAGGGAACTAAACGATTCAAGGCATGGCGAAGGAAACTCTTCAAAGAACTCATCAAAGAAGACTGATCTTAGTATCAGGTATGCTTCTCTTCTCTTCTGTTACACAAAATCTCGCAAATTTTCATAAATCTGCATAAAACTTTCATCTTCTCCTTGTCCATCTTCTTCTTCACATAAAGCTTGAACTTGATTTGTCGATTGATCTTCAATTGCTTGAAACCACCAAAGTCGTCGATCTTTGGATTGAGTTGCATTTTTTTGGATTGGTCCATGTTTTTTGAACTCGACTCAGTTGCAATTTTAATGTGGTGAACCAATCTAATATGAAAACCGTGCACATTATTATGGATTTTCTAATTTTATTGAAATTTCGATTATTTTCAATGCCGATACTCATTTCTAGTCTCAATATCAGTGATCAATTAACTGATATACCATTTTAATTCTCATATCATTTTCATTTTTCAGTATTGTTGCCTTATTCGCATGACCATTAAAATTTGAAGGATATCAGAAATAGAAGAACCTCATTAGTAATAAAGAAAAGTTATTTTAGTCCCTTGATTATTTATAACGTTAATTTTGTTTCTTCATTCATTTTCTTAGTTATTTTGTTTCCGTAATTATTTTTGTTTTCATTTTGCCCTCTATTAATTAAGAGATGACGTGGAGTTGAATTTTATCATGTTTGTGAATGATGTGACAAAAATACTAATGACGTGGCAATTAAAAAACAATTTATTTTCTTTTGTCGTTCTTCTATAATGAATTGAAGTCTCAAAAGTTGCGCCTATTTTTATGTTTGTAAAATATATATTTTTAGTTTCAAAATATTTACTAATATCATAAACTATAATTTTTCGTCGTTTCATTTTCATTTTTTTATATTTTCAAAATATCTACTAATATAGAAATACAATTTATCTCCATGAACTTTTATTTTCCACTCTTTTTTTTTGATAATAATGAAGAAGACTCATATGTCCTCCATCCATCGATGTCAATGGGGATCGAACCGACAACCTCTCATAATACATGAGTTTTTGTGTCTCACACTCAACCAACTAGGCTATGAGGCCATTGACAATTTTATTTTCCACTCTTATTTCATAATTTTGTAATTTATCGCTAATAGAAGTCAATTTTATAATTTTACATGTTTGGACTCCTATTTAACACATGAGAGAATATTTTTATAATAATTTTTTTTAATATGTTCAAAATAACTACTAATATAAAATGTAAACACAATTTATCCCATGAACTTAAATTTTATAATGTTATAATCTATCGCTAATAGAAGGACAATTTCAAAATTTTACATTGGAGAGAGATAAACAAATTTTATTACCACATCATCAATTTTTGTCACAGCAGTCATTAACTTATTAAAGGGTAATTGTCGCATTATATGTTAATTAATAGAGATACACAAAATGAATAATAGAAAAACAATGAAGCGACAAAATGACTCAAAAAATAAATAAGAGAGCAAAACTGAACAATAACGACAAATGAGGGATTAAAATCAAACTTTTTCCTTAGTAATATTACTATAAAATTTTAACATTTCGTATGATAATGACGGTTATATAAAAGAAAACAAAAACTTTAAAAGTTTGTAATTGAAAGGAATGTTATTATGAAAAACTCCTTAACACAAAATTACATGGTTCATGCATTTGTCACTGATATTAAATCCCGGTAAACAATTTTGAACAGAAAGAAAAAATGAATCTATTGAACAAGACAACAACAATTTACAAACTTAGGAAGTCTCACATGATTCTCATTTCGGAATCTCAATCTAATATTACAAACTGAAAATGTGCATACATAAAAGAACATGGTTGACTTAATACATCACGTAACATGAAAGAAGAAAATAAAGCACCGAAAACTAATCTCAACTATAACTGCAATTTTAAAAAAGAGTGGTGATAGACATTCCCCTTAAAATCTCCTAGCACAATTGATGTGTTGGCAAAAACATTAAATTTGATCAAATGGATCGATTTCACCATTTACCACATGTTAAACGTGTGAAATTTAATTAAAATATATTAAAATAAATAAGTTAGGTTTACCACCTAGTAAACCTAAGATGTAAAATTTGATATTATTAAACGTATTAAATGCATCTTTGCCAACACATCAAGCTTTTTTGGGGATTTTAGAGGAGACAAGTATATTTTTTCTTTAAAAAATTGCAAGGCTTCGAATCTAATTGATTTTACACATCAGATAAAATATGGAATGTTATATACTACAAAAAAGAATTTTATGTACTCTAATTTTTGCAATACATACCAATTTCATATTATATAATACGACCAAACTATACAAATGGACTTATAAATTGCATTGCAAAGTGCAAATTCCACAATTTACAGTACATCATGATCGCAGTGTATTTACTATTTAGAACAAACTTAATAACCTAGTCTAATTAAACCCAATTATACTTGATGAATTTTAGATTGAGTTCAATAAGGGAAAAAATATTCGATTCAGTAATTGCTCAATTAATCCTTGAGGCATATATGCCAGATTTCATACTATGACCCACCCTGCACAAATTTTGTAAATAAATTGAATTGTTCGAAAAGGATAAACTTCACATTATTAGATATTTCCATATTAATCCAGATTAACAAAATGGGTTGGTTCTGAAAGAATAAACTTCACGTTATTTAAAATTTCCGAGTATAACAACTGATAGGAATTCACGGCAAAGGGATTATGCAGTGCCGTAACAAACTTTAATCTGACAAATAAGCTATTTCATGAAGAAGAAAAAAACTCGAAGTAGCTATCTTAGTCGAAATAGTAAGAAGATATCAAAAGTGCCAAACAGAGATCTCTCAGAGACCAGTGGAATGGTAGTTCGTAGCCAAAACGGCAAGACTTGGCTGGGGCAATTTCACAGTGTACCCCTGTAAAAATATCAAAATATCATACATATTTTAATTGAAAATTATCATGATTTCTCTAGAAAATTTATGTCCCCTGAAAAACATGTGTTAAATTTGATAAATATAGATTAAGAAGATATTAAGAGGAGAGATAAATTGCGAAATTGGTAAATTTCTCTGACAGAAAATCAACCAACACGAAAGTTGTAGATAATCTTATTATCTACACGACCCAATTTGGCCCGGCCCAATTGGAGTTCGTATGCAAAAATTATGACTGTTTTACTAACTGTATGTCAAACTGTTGCACACTTTCGGTATTTCATATAAACGACACTAATACCTCGTTCATATGAAATATATTTCTATATGAAGGTTGTAGATAATCTTATTATCTATCTAAACCAATTTGAACCATTCAAATTGGATTTTCCTACTGAAAGATATGACCACGAATGTACGTTTACATTCGTTTATCCTTGTGTACACTTTTACGGTTGATCATGAAACTGTATTTCTTTCAAAGGTATCTTAGGAGAAGAAGGTCTCCCCTTATATCGCCCAGAGATCGCCCACTATTTTGCCAAACAGACGCAACAACACAAGGCCGAGGTTACTCGAATGCGCAATGCAGTAGTTTTGGACGAAAAGCATGTCAATCCCCATTCATTAATGGCAGTCAAAATCTTGATCCAAAAAGCTCGCGTCTGGCCTTAGTCTTTTGAACTAATCGAATGGACTAGTGATTGATACCTTCTGATTCTCCCAAAGGATACCAATCGGGCGGACTTCATTAAAAACAATATTGGCAGCCTTCGCATGGCCCCTTTTTCGTATAACTATATGGTATGGATGGATCTACATGATTTACCCATACAGGCATGGTGTGTTGAAGAGATAGGTCAAATCACGAGCTCTTTTGGAGTCCCAATTCGCTATGGACCCCTAACGAAACTTTTCGCAATGAAAACGCTTCACATTGTAGTGGCGACAAGTGATCTCTCTCTACTCCCGCGAGCGGTTGGCTATTCTGCAGGGACGCTATTCTATCGGATCCCAATCAAGGTTCTCGGTCAATTAGAAGAACCGTTCCGATGCTATGTGTCCGAGGATCCGACTCCTCCAACAGAGGATTACGACATGGTGATGGCGGATATCATGAGGGAAGAAAAAGAACGGCAGGAAAGGATAGACAAATCCTTGTGCAAACCATTCTATGAATCTGATTTTTCGCAATCACCGGATGACAATGTCTCTCCTCCGGCACTTCTAACAGTGGACCAGCTATGGCTTCCATAGGTGTGGGCATTAGTACCATTCTCCAGGGGAAAAGAACTGCTCATTGAATGACTGGGACTCATCTCTAATTTTTCCGACGAATTCGCAGAATGACCACCTCAACAAGGTATTTTTCGTATAATAGAGCCAACACGACCTCCGACGTCCCAAACGACAATTTTGACGTCCGCAACCGAACTCCGAGAGGCCGGAAAAGAGGCTTTCCAAAGAGACAAATCAGCTTCACACAAATCAGATTTTCAAAAGAATCAGAAAGGTACGCCTGCCACTACTAAGAAAACAACAAAAATACTGTCGTCACAGGTTCTGGAAGGGCAGAATCAGAAGAAAATACTGACAAAAGAGAAAGGTGTGCTCCACAAAGAAGGTACCATACCAGCTTTGGGTGAGGAAATTAGCGTTGGGCCTAAGCAACAAAGCCCAAATCAATTTAAAAAATCAACTCAGAGCCTGCCTATCCAAGAGGCCCCAATGGTAAAAATAACCGATGGGCCTTCTAATCCATCTGGCCCAAAAGAAATGGTAAAAACCAGAAAATATCTGATGAACCCGAAAGCCCATGACAATACATTTGTTTGCGAGCCAACTACTGACCGGTCGAGGGAAGGGGCGACCGAGGCCAAACAACATGAAACAAGTCATCGAGTCTAATATCCTGGTGCGGCAAACACTTCCTGAAGATCTCCCTCTCAACGACGACTCGTCTTAAGAGGAATACCAGACGCCGGATGAAGCCACGAGGCAGGGGGACACAGATGGAGAAGAAAAAGGTACACTTACAAAAACATCTCAATAACTCTACTCTCCCTTTGAACACATTACAACTAGCTCCACCGTTAAAATTCTTCCCGAAAATTACAAACAGACGATTACACAAAAAGCAAACTGTGGGATCCAATAACCCGCGAAGAACAAGCCGATTAATTAAACCCAATGTTTTTCCTAATGGATCTAAAATTGATCCACTTAAAAAGAAAACGAGGATCCTCTCTACACATAAAAATGACCACAAACAGAAACGAGCAAAATGATTAGAAGTTTTAACGAGCGAATTAAAAAACCCAAATAAACTTACACCCGATCAAATTGACGAAATACAAACCCTCCGTGTCATCAAAGAAGCCGATGGGGAGAAAACATACCCTAACAGTGATGCAGTTTCTAATGTTGCAATGTTAATTGATGTCGTTCCTAACTCTTCTCTTTATCTTAATAATGCGGTAGTTTCAAATGAGGAAGATGATGAATATGGTGATTTGGTCGATTATGAAGATGATGACCAAGCATGCCAAGATGATGCCTAGATGCATGTGGTGCATGATGTCTCTCTATCTATCTCCCTTTTATTGTTGTTGATTGTTGGTTTTAATGACTATTTTTAATGACTATAATTTTGTTTCTTGGAACGTTCGAGGCCTTGGTGGCAAGGACAAATGTGACGTGGTCAAAGACACTATTTTAGCCTCTTTTGTAACGTTGTATCTGTGCAAGAATCCAAACTTGTAGATCCTTCTTCTTTTGCTGTGTTTCGATTTTGTTCGAATTCTTTTGTTCATTACAAATTCAAACCCTCCATCGGCTCCAAGAGAGGGTTGATTACTGCGTGGGAAAACCATTTCATGTGTGTTCACTCTTTTTCGACAGAGTTTACCCTCAATGTAACCTTATCAACAACCGATGGATTCTTTTTTCTCCTAACAAACGTCTACGGACCAACCGACGATGCCCTTAAACCTTTCTTTCTAGATGAACTAAAATGATTCACTCCAACCTATCGACCCCTTGGATTGTAATGGGAGATTTTAACCTTATTCGATCCAACAACGAGACAACATCTTCAACACCAAACATCTCTCTAATCATCGCTTCCAATCAAACCATTAACGACTTAGAACTACATGAAATCCGACTCCAAGGAAGACGGTTTACTTGGAGCAATAAAAGACAAAGTCCCACTCTCTCTAAGCTCGATTGAGGACTAATATCAAACGATCTCTTACTCATGAATATCATCCCCAAAGCCTCCTATTTACCAATGTCCACTTCGGACCATACTCCCATCAACTTCTCCTTAAACAAGACCGAGCAAACGAGGCATAAATCCTTCAGATTCGAACAGTTCTGGATGAATAGCCCAGAATGGGCAGAATTAATTTCATCTTCCTGAATTTCGCCATATACCGGAATGTGTGGGTCCAAGAGGTACATTTATAAATTAAAAAACACAACCTTCAAGCTAAACTTTTGGGCCGAAGAAAAATTCCATTCTTGAAATAGCATATTACAATCATGTAAAGAATTCACCCAACTTCTAGACATAATTGAGGAGTCAAGACCACTAATATCCGAGGAGCAAGAATTGAGACGATTATTGAAAGAGAAAATATACGGTCTTGTCGAATTAAAAGAGTTGAAATGCCACCAACGAAGCTCTTGCAGTTGGCTCAAGCTTGGCGACCAAAACTCCTCATACTTCCACGTAATAGCTTCTTCAAAAGGGTTAAATAATACAATCTCCACGATACAATATCTAGGCCTAACCTACTCAGACACAAACTCCATACTCAACATCTTCACATAGGCTTTAAAAAATTCACTCAGCAGAAAAGAGACACAATTCAGGGGAAGAATTGATCTTATCGGATTATACCAACACAATCGGGTTAACATATCCCAAATTGCAAACCTGATAACAGATGAAGAAGTAACCAACTCTCTCAAAGCTTTAAAAAACGGAAAATCGTGTGGCCCCGAGGATTGCCGACAGAGTTCCTAAAAAACTATTGGCCGATAATAAAGGATGATATTTTAATGATGATCGGGAAATTTAATACTAATACTCTTGACCTTTGGCGTATCAATGAGGCAATCATTTCTCTATTACCAAAAAAAGAAAATCCAACACAAATTGAAGACTACCGCACAATTAGTATAATAAACGCCCCCATCAAACTCCTAACAAAAATCCTACCTACTCGTTTACAACCATACATGCCGGCATTAGTGAGAAAATACCAAACGGCTTAATTCATAAAAATCGCTCAATTATACACACGTTTCTTGCAACGCGGGAGTCCTAACCTACTACCAAAAAACAAACGTACATATGATCATGATTAAGGTCGATTTCTCCAAGGCCTTTGATTGTGTTTCTTGGATGTTCTTGCTATCACTACTCCATACCCGTGGTTCCCCCAAGAGTGGGTGCAGTGGATACAAAATTTGTTGATCTCGTCAAGTTCGGCAATTAAAGTGAATGGGGCTTCCGGAACCCACCAAAGCGGTCTCCGTCAAGGAGATCCATTATCCCCATTACTCTTCAACATCTTTGCCAATGTCCTTCAACAAATGATATCACAAGTATCACACCTCACTACCGGAACCGTACGTTGCGCGCCAAAAACTCTACAATACTCCGATGATATGATAATCTTCGTTGAAGCCAATCCGATCAATTTGAGAATGGTATCCCTCGTTCTTGATAACCTCGCTAAAATCTCCTGGTTAGACATCAACAAATTGAAGAGTTCTTTCATTCCGGTTGCGACGCCTATTGAATTCCATGAGGCAATTGAAAGAATTCTCCAATGCCCGAAACGTACCCTACCGACAAAGTATCTCGGATTGACATTTATCTACAAAATGTCCAAAAAAAAATCTGCTTCTTACCATTAATTCAGCGTTTCCAAAACCGGTTAGCCTCATGGAAGGGGAAAGTTCTATCCACGGGGGGACGTCTAGTACTAGCGAAATCGGTCTTGGCCGCGACGCCGATTTATCAAATGCAAGCCTTGCTTCTTCACAAATGGTTTTGGAGAGAGATAAACAAATTTTATTACCACATCATCAATTTTTGTCACAGCAGTCATTAACTTATTAAAGGGTAATTGTCGCATTATATGTTAATTAATAGAGATACACAAAATGAATAATAGAAAAACAATGAAGCGACAAAATGACTCAAAAAATAAATAAGAGAGCAAAACTAAACAATAACGACAAATGAGGGATTAAAATCAAACTTTTTCCTAAGTAATATTACTATAAAATTTTAACATTTCGTATGATAATGACGGTTATATAAAAGAAAACAAAAACTTTAAAAGTTTGTAATTGAAAGGAATGTTATTATGAAAAACTCCTTAACACAAAATTACATGGTTCATGCATTTGTCACTGATATTAAATCCCGGTAAACAATTTTGAACAGAAAGAAAAAATGAATCTATTGAACAAGACAACAACAATTTACAAACTTAGGAAGTCTCACATGATTCTCATTTCGGAATCTCAATCTAATATTACAAACTGAAAATGTGCATACATAAAAGAACATGGTTGACTTAATACATCGAGTAACATGAAAGAAGAAAATAAAGCACCGAAAACTAATCTCAACTATAACTGCAATTTAAAAAAAGAGTGGTGATAGACATTCCTCTTAGAATCTCCTAGCACAATTGATGTGTTGGCAAAAACATTAAATTTGATCAAATGGATCGATTTCACCATTTACCACATGTTAAACGTGTGAAATTTAATTAAAATATATTAAAATAAATAAGTTAGGTTTACCACCTAGTAAACCTAAGATGTAAAATTTGATATTATTAAACGTATTAAATGCATCTTTGCCAACACATCAAGCTTTTTTGGGGATTTTAGAGGAGACAAGTATATTTTTTCTTTAAAAAATTGCAAGGCTTCGAATCTAATTGATTTTACACATCAGATAAAATATGGAATGTTATATACTACAAAAAAGAATTTTATGTACTCTAATTTTTGCAATACATACCAATTTCATATTATATAATACGACCAAACTATACAAATGGACTTATAAATTGCATTGCAAAGTGCAAATTCCACAATTTACAGTACATCATGATCGCAGTGTATTTACTATTTAGAACAAACTTAATAACCTAGTCTAATTAAACCCAATTATACTTGATGAATTTTAGATTGAGTTCAATAAGGGAAAAAATATTCGATTCAGTAATTGCTCAATTAATCCTTGAGGCATATATGCCAGATTTCATACTATGACCCACCCTGCACAAATTTTGTAAATAAATTGAATTGTTCGAAAAGGATAAACTTCACATTATTAGATATTTCCATATTAATCCAGATTAACAAAATGGGTTGGTTCTGAAAGAATAAACTTCACGTTATTTAAAATTTCCGAGTATAACAACTGATAGGAATTCACGGCAAAGGGATTATGCAGTGCCGTAACAAACTTTAATCTGACAAATAAGCTATTTCATGAAGAAGAAAAAAACTCGAAGTAGCTATCTTAGTCGAAATAGTAAGAAGATATCAAAAGTGCCAAACAGAGATCTCTCAGAGACCAGTGGAATGGTAGTTCGTAGCCAAAACGGCAAGACTTGGCTGGGGCAATTTCACAGTGTACCCCTGTAAAAATATCAAAATATCATACATATTTTAATTGAAAATTATCATGATTTCTCTAGAAAATTTATGTCCCCTGAAAAACATGTGTTAAATTTGATAAATATAGATTAAGAAGATATTAAGAGGAGTTGAAGACAAGATAAATCGTTTGATTAATATTTTGCTTAAATTACATGGAGAGATTAATCTCTATTTATACTAGTTTAAACTAATATAAATCACACACATAAACTAACTTAATTAATCCTAACCATCCATTCTAAACCCACTAACTAATTTTACTTAATCATCTCCATTGCATGAACAAGGGACACCTCCATTTAATCTTCTAACAGCTCCCCTCAAGCGCAACCGGCGACTTGTCGACGGTAAGCTTGAATCCAATACCATTGCGAAAATACTCGTACCGGTTGATTAGATTTCATGAAATTTTTTTTAATAGAAAGATATTTTTAGAAGAAGAAAATAAGAAAGAGATAAAATTGAAGTAGAGAGGCAGGGGTTAATTCATAAATTTGCAGGGTTATAGATGTAAGTTACACCATACCGGGTTATCGGATCTTGAGAAGGAGATAAAATTTCGAGAAATGGTGTATAGAAGAAATATTGGCGATAAGATTGCGAGAAGAATGGTGGAGACGGATTAGAGAAATGTACGAGTCCAGTACCTGTTGGCATGCGGATTGGTACCGAATTTGGAAAGAGCTTGGTACCGATTATGGTACCGATCATGGCTACCACATGAAACTTTCAATTCTGGTATCGAAATATGTTGATTGAATCGTAACCCTTTTCTTTTCGCAAAGATTAGTATCCTGAAACTTCCGGGAAAGGTCGATTTGGAATATCGAATTAGACCCTTAGTAGGCGAATCTATATTCGAGAGGAATTCGTCTGAAACTTGCTCGAACCAACTTGTATGTTCCCGATGCTTAGAAAACCTCTAATTTTCGCAGATGTTGGCTGAGTTCTTGATCGAAAATGGTTTATATTCCTGAGATTTCGCGAAAATTCCCAATTGCTCCTCTGAAGTCCCTTGATTCCGGCTCGAATTTGGTTTAAACCCCTCAATTTCTTCTGATTGATGGTATTGGGGTCGATTCTTGCGTAATTTTCTTGCTGGGTGTGCTCGGAATTGGATGCACAACCCTCAATTTCTCGGATTTGGGTTTCAAAAACCCTAGAATTGGGTGACGATGCTGGTATGGATTGCGATTGTGTAGAGAGAGAGAGAGAGAGAGAGAGAGAGAGAGAGAGAGAGAGAGAGAAGATTCTTGATAATTGACAGTTTTGCCTAAGAAATAGGGAAATAGGAGGTGTTGGTGGCAGTTTTGCCCATAGTTCTTAGAGTCGGAGTCGGAATCGGAATCGGCCGATGGCCGAAGAGTAATAGTCGGGTGAGTCGGATCGGAATCGCTCGAGTCGGATTTTGTGAAACTGTTGTCTTATTAATTAAAAAAATTTAAAAAAATAACACAAATGCAACTTACATTATAATATATATAGTAACTCCTAATTAACTAAAAAAATACATCATAAAATAAACTAGTGCCAAAAACTATGACGCGCCGGTTGCATGACCTCGTTGTTATCATGCTCATTTTGATAACGGAAATGATATAAATGACGTAGATCGTTGGATCAAAAAATATCATTCGTCATTGTGTCGAGTGATGGAATTGTTTTGTTGTTGATTATCGAAAAATGAATTATACATGAGAAACAAAATGAAAAATAAAATTTATAAAAATATGATTATCTGGTTTATATAATGTTTATAGATATAGTTATTTTATTAAGGTAATATTTTTATTAATAAACACATAAAATTCGTTTCAATCTTGTTACTTTTATTATTAGTGTAAGAATATTGTGTGCAATAACAATTCTCTCCTTAAAAGGTATTTCTCGATGTGCAGAATATGATAATCTGGTCAAGCCAAAATTACTATAAAATCTCTATTATATAGAACATAGCAAAATATGACCACAAAAGATCGAATCATCTCTCCAATACACCCCACTTAACTTGTCTCTTCCTTATTTCTCGCTGTGCAGCCATGGAACCATAAAAAACTCAAAACTAAACCCTAGAAATAGAATTCCGACCGGGTCGGGCATGAATCGGGTCGGCCGCCGGCGACTCCGACTTGAGTCGGCCGACTCCGGTCATGGATCGGCGACTCTAGGAACCATACTCTTGCCCCAAGAAAAAAAAAATTAGATCGAATTTAGGTATTTACCAAGAAAGAGATTGTTTTAGGTTGCTTAGACCATTTGAGCAACGAGAGAGAAGAGGAGAGGTATTTGTTTTGACCGTAGAAAAGATATAGGTTGAAATGAGGATTTGGATTGATTTTTAGGCAGTTTTGCCTTGGAAAAAAATTGAATTTAGAGATAAAAAAAAAAAAAGAATTAGGATCTAAATAAGCGTTTGCTTATGATAGCTCATGATACCATGTTACATTTGATAAAGATGGATTAAGAAGATATTAAGAGGAGAGATAAATTGAAGACAAGATAAATCGTTTGATTAATATTTTGCTTAAATTACATAGAGAGATTAGATCTTTATTTATACTAGTTTAAACTAATCTAAATCACACACATAAACTAACTTAATCAATCATAATCATCCATTCTAAATCCACTAACAACACTAACTAATTTTACTTAATCATCTCCATTGCATGAACAATGGACACCTCCATTTAATCTTCTTACAATAAGAAGGATTAAATAAGCCTACTCTATTTTTTCAAACATAAAAAAATAAGTTAAAAACCATAGCATTGCCGTTGGCATGATCCAAGTTTAATTTGTATTGAACCATATCATGTCATGTCATATCGGTTATTCGTAATTATTTGATGAAAAGTTAAACACATTTTTGTTATTTTATTTTATTTCATAACTAAAACTAGAAATATCAAATTACAAAATACAATTTATTTCAATGTCGAAAGGCGTATACTTAAGCACCTATTACAAAAGAATACCAAATGAACTCAATAATTCGTGTACATTAAAACAATAATTTGGAAATTAAACAATTAACAAAAAAGTAATCATTATCTTTGTGAAAAAATAAACGAAATTCATTCACACACACCCACTCTCACGGTTGGCCAAACCAAACCAAATTAACATCAACTACTAGACGCAGCAGCTTTCATCAGTGACTCTATTACACTCCAAGCATTGTTTACTAGATCCGGTCGTTTCTCTTTCAGTATATGAGAGCACTCGAGACCCAAGTCAGCAAGTTTCATGGCCTCTACATATTCCCCTTTGTTGTTTTTTGGCCACGTCGCTGAAGGATCAACCACATCACCAAATTTCCCGTCTCTAATTGCATTGTGCACTGACAACCAATTATTGAGCACCTCTCGTCCCGTGACCAATTGCAGTAGCACTATACCAAAAGAGTAAACATCTGACTTTGCATTCAACTCGCCTGTCGAAACAAAACACAATTTAGTTAGACAAATAAACTCAGTATTTAACTAAAACCATAAGTAACTACCAATTTTAAATTTTAGGTAAAATGCATAAAAAATGTATCAATGTTAATGACAAAATGTCAAGTAAGAGAAGTCCTCCACAAGGCACAAGTGCACTCCTCAAAATTATGTTGAAACAAGAACAACCCACATAACAATCAACCCAACTAAAATAACTGAATCAATTGGCTAACTTGGTTAATGACCAAATAGGTTAAGCGAAATTATCACACTTACCAGATTGGAGGAATGATGGGTCCACATAGCCCGGTGTAAAGCCTAATGAACTATTTGCGGCGTAGTGAGGTGTCATTGTGGTGTCTGTCATTCTTAACACACGACATGTGCCAAAATCGCAAATTTTGCTTACATAATTTAAGTCAAGAAGTATATTGTCAGGTTTCAAATCACCATGGACTCTTGGGGTGGAGTGTAGGAAAATTAGGGCCGAGCAAATATCTGAAGCAATACGAATGCGGGTTTTCCAAGTGAGAGGTGAATTATTGTTCTTTGGCTTGACGAGGTAGTCTTGTAAACTTCCTCCTGGTACAAACTCATAAACAAGGGCAAGTTTTTCAGCGTCCTCCTCGCTTGATCCTATAAGGGTGACAATGTTTGGGTGTCTCACTTGGGTAAGGGTTTTAATCTACAAAACATATGGTAAAATATAACATTTTGTTAGCACCGTTTTAAATAGACTTGATAAATTTTGTATATCATTGCTTGATTGTTGTATTTGGACTCGAAGCATATACTTGAGATTGTTACAAAGAAACATGTTTAATAAAAAACAAAAAGTTCTACTAACAGATGTTTGGGCAACAATGTTACTGTGCTGTAGTAGATACTAAGCAAACCTGACTCAATATTGGAACTTAAGAACTATGGTTGATTAATTGCCTTAGGGTCTCTTGAGAAGTAACACAAACAAGCATAAAGCAATACTGAGCATGACAACTAAAGTAGTACAACAAACTACCAGTAAATTGTATGTTTAGCTTCAAATCAAATCATATGTTTAATGATGGAAGTACCTCTTCGTTGAATCCTCTCGTGTCTTGGAGTAAATTGTCTTTTAGCATCTTTATTGCCACTGGTGTGTGGCGGAGGAAGCCTTTATATACAGTACCAAATCCACCTTGTCCTAATTTATGTGATTCGTTGAAATTATCAGTTGCTTTCTGTAACTCCTCATATGTAAATCGAGTGCAGCACTCTATCGATTCTCTCTTCACTTCTGCACGTTCTTTCTGTATTTTCTGCCCTTTTTGTACTTTCTCCTGGAGTGCGGATTTAGATTTCTATGAAAATTTGAACGTATGCGTAAAGGAAAAACACTATTTGAAATGGAACATATCTTGAGAGATAGAAACTGTGAAGGAGGGTATGCAATTAATTTCGAACATGCATTCACATTCTCTCCTAATTTGGAATACAAGATGTACCATAGTTCAAATGTGTACCTTTTTATAATCTGCACTACTCTGAGCAAGAGCATTTTGAGCGGAGGCGGGAATAGCTCCTTGTTCTTCTTCTTTTTTTCCTGATATTCGGACAACGGGGCTATAGTATTTTATTACTGTATTATTTTTATGCAAATAAAAGGAAAATTTCACATTGCTTTCCAATTCAACACAAACTCCTTGATGTGACGCTAACTCACGTAATTAACAATTCAATTAGTGTTATGACTTAGTTAACCTTTAATTTGTGGAGTATTTTATTACTGTATTATTTTTGTGTAAAGAAAAGGAAAACTTTACAATGACTCCGGATTCACCACAAACTCCTTGATGTGACACTAAGCCAGAATAATTTACTATTCAGTTAGTCGTATGACTTAGTTAACCTTTAATTTGTGCAGTCGTGTTGTAATATAACCAAAAACTACTTTTTTCCCCTTTTAATTAAATATATGGGCGTACCTGGTATAATTGGGCCAATAAATCGAGAAAAGCAAACTGGGCCGTGGGCCCCATCATTTCTAACAGGCTTGCAAGAAACATAAATATGACATCCTATATCACCACACTTTAAAGTGTATGATGCACAAGCTGCCCCTTCAATTTCGGTTTGTACGCGATAAGAATTAACCTGAAAGTTACAAAAAAAACTTCATTAAGAAAATTAAAAGATTAAATCAAAGAACACCTTCTACATTTCCAAGAAAATAGATTGCCTACCGAATACCAACAGAAGATTGAATCACCTTCTATGCCTCCCATGTACCTCTTAAAAGCTACTAGCATAGCCCCCTCCACAGCGTCACCCATTATTTCCAGTAAAACCAATCTAGGGATACCTGTCATTTACAAATCATACTGCAAAACATAACTTCTCAAGACTTGTGTTGCAAAGCCTCAGTTAACCATATGTTTCCCAATTAAGTCTTAATTTAACCGTTAATGATTTTATTCACAATTGAGTCATATTGCAAAATAAGAGTACAAAAGGGCAAAAAAACAATGTACTTGCTAGTATTTTATTTTTACTATTTATGGAACAATGTTAACAAAGCTTAACCTGGCAATACTGAATTGTTACTGATAGCCAATAACTCATCTCCGACTGTTCCATCGGATCTTGTAGGGATCCATCGTAGGGCCAAATAAGAATCCACATCCTCCAGTAAAGGTGTGTAATTCCTGTTTTTACAAAAAAGAAAAAAGAAAAAAGAAAAAAGAAAAAAGAAGAAGAAAAACAAAAAAATTCAGAAAAAAGAAGTGGGTCAGTGAAAGTAATACCGAGTACAGAATCACAAGGACTTTTTATTTCAAATATGTAAATTCAGATTATACCAACTAATGTTGACAGAATCATGCTTTTATATGATGACAGGTCTCATACTTTCACAAAAAAAGTTCACAAGCTTGCAATATATAGAGGTGTAAATTCTGACATACGATGGGCCCAAAAAGATCAACTTTTTGATTAAAATAATCAGTGTTAACTTACAGGGTTCGTGCGACAATAAGAGCTTCAGGTGACGAGGTTAACAAAATCAAATCTTGTTGGCCAAGTTTATCTTTGGTGCGATACCATGTATACTTTCCGGAACCTTCATGTCCTCCAAAGTAGGATTTTATTGGCAAGATTTCACAATCTTCACAACAGTTTGGTATGATGAGCTCCACACCCCTTGGTTCAGCTACATAAAAAGAAGATATAAATCACAAAATAAAACTATTCGATATCAGAAAAGAACCACCCAGGTTCGAAACCGGTCAAAAAAAAAGGTATTTAGATTTGATATCAGAACCATCAGATTTACCTATATAATTTCCCTGTTTAAGAGTTTCAATGTCCTTTTTATACATTTTCCCTGTTTTATGTGACCTTTTTTAAGATTTGTAGCTAAGAAAATAAACATGAAACTTAGGTTTTCAAAATTATAGTAGTATTCAGGATTAATAACATCTAATACAGCACTCCTTGAAGACCCTTTTTCTCCATCATGTCTTACGGGTGTAAATACAAGCTCGATTTGCAACCCGACTGTAAGATTCTCACCGACAACCATACTCAATCAACCTCGAATTAGATAGAAATTGAGATTAAGGATTCACTAAATCTTAACGAGAAAGGGATTGCAATAGCCTATACTCGAGTTCTTACAATGAACGAAAATAACAACTAATCATGGTGCACCTTGTATGATTATGAGCCCAGAGCGATAATATGCAAATACATCATTTTATTATTCCTAATCATCCATATATCCTCGATCATGACAATACCGTCTCCTTTAAAGATCTTTGTCCTCAAGGATCAAAATGCGAAATTTATATTGTCTATATTAGATTTTTGTAGTCGTCTTTTCAACCTGACAAGAATCATCACTTTTGAAGATTTCGCATTGTACTTTATATTCGGTTTCGTAACCGGATTTTTTCCTTCATCGTAAAGTCGCATTGAGTCTTGCGTCGAATGGTAATATATGTCATTCCTTAATTGCGCACAAGGCAAGGCTCTCATATCTTCATTCACGCATATTCGACTATCATTCTTCTTTAAATTCAAATTAGGATCCAAATACATTATATCTCTTAATTGCATCGTACCCGACTCGAACATTTCTTTAAAAATAATCATTTCGCCATTTACGAGTTTTTTTTTCGATTCAATCTTTTCCGAATTCGATTCGCACTCACCCGAATCTGATTCATGCTCAACCGGATCCAATTCATGGTCAACCGGATCCGATTGATCAATCACGTTCGAATCCGATTCACGCCCGAAACCGATTCATTATCTTTTCATTTACCAATTTGAGTTTCACTCGATTCCACTTCCTCCTCATAGACTTGCATTTTCTCATTCACAAGAGATTCGGAATTTCCTTCAAGATTTGAAATTACCTTGTTAAAACGTTCTTGTAATTCATCAAAATGTATATTATCACCTCCTTGTCATTGGTCCAATTTATATGAAATACCCTTCGACAATTCATCAAAAGATAATGTAAAAATTCACTACTAATCTTGCAATAAGCATTGTCTTTACCATCTAAAATCTTTTGATCGCAATTAGTTCCACATTCATGCGCCATTTTACCTGTTTCACACCGAAAATAATTTTCAAACAATCTCCTCATAACACATTCATCTTCACATCTGTCCATGATACGTATTTTACGAATGAATAATATTCCACAAATATACCCGCAAACCCGAATGGAAAGAATCCAACCCGTTAACAAATGCTGGACTTTTAGGATATTTCGAATTTGAATTATCATATTTGAATTCCAGATTCTCACAAAACCCGGAAATGTTATCCTAAAATTCTTTTCTCGATTTTGATCGTAGTCCGGAGTTGAATTCTGGGTTTTTTTATCAGGATTTCCTGAAAACCGGAACAAACAAATTCAGGAACTCAGGTCCATCATGAATCGGATCAAGTCTAACCCGGATTCGCTATCCTAATTCAGATCCGCCACACCAAAATCGGATCTTCCTTCTTCTTTATGATCCGACTTCTTCTTCTTTCGTTCTTCTCGCGATCTGGTTGTTCATAACGCAAAAGCGATTCAGATGAAGAAGATGGTGAGAGTTCAGATTCGGAGTGGAGGTCAGAGTGGACGCGGGAGTGGGCTTCGGTTTGCTGCGAGCTTTTGGCGAGGTCTACGAGTTTGGCTATCCTAGTGAAGGTTTGCGACAACTGGCTGGGCTTGAATCGAGAAGTTGCTGAAGGATCGTGGATCGAACCGAGAATTTGCATTGAGGATTTGTGAAATTCGTGCAGGTTTGATTATCTGATTGATACGCTTGGTTCAAATCGACAACCAAGAACTCGATTTGGGCTGGGTTTCACTATCTGACAGCATGTTTGATTATCTTGGTTCGAATTGGAGGCTGTAATGTCTGAATCGACCAGATCGAGAAATGGAGAAATCGTATTGGAATCTGGTGATGGGCTAAAGGATCGAAAATGAACCAAACAAAGAGATGAACAACTCAAAATGGATCTGAATATGAACGCGAATACATAGGCGCGGTGATGTTCGGAGAATCTTGAAGCTTTCTTACCAATTGTAAGGTTCTCACCGAGAATCTTATTCAAACAACCTCGAATTAGATATTAATTGAGATCAACACACAAGTTTTTATGAAATTCGAATTCGATTCACTAAATCTTAACAAGAAAGGGCTTGCAATGGCAGATGCCTATATCTATTGCAACAAGATTATATTATAAATTCTCTCTCTTTAATCTACCTATATTGCGACAAAACAATGAAGGAAAATAACAACTAAACATGGTGCACCATGTATGGTTGTGAACCGAGAGCGACAATATGCAAATAGGTCTATTTTTATTCTTAATCATCGTATATTCTCGGATCATAACACCGACAATGTTAATTTTTGGATTCAATTTGATACTAGTACGACTAAGCCTCAATATCTGCGGACTGCGGACTAGTCAGTCATATGACTCGATTAATGCTCAATTTACGAAATCATGCTGTGATCCAACATTTGCTTACTACTGACCAAATAAACAGGCTACTAGCATCCCCCTCTCGAGCTTCACCGGTAATTTCCAATGAAACCAATCTAGGGCTACCTTGTAATTACAAATCATATAGCAAAAACACATGTCGTGCAAACCATCAATTATCCATCTCTTGTGCTGTTAAATCTCATTTATCCTAATTGGGTTCTATGTACACTGAATTATGCAATTATACACCAAGAAGACCCGTCAGGAATGAAAATAGGAGGAAAAATTATCAATAAATCCTCAAATTGTTGAGGTTGTGTGTTCGAGTCTCGACAGCATCAATATATAAAAAAAATCAATAATGACCACGATTCGTGGTCTAGAATTTTCTTAAAAACAGTGAAAATTTTAAATAAACCAACCTGCTATTACTGAATTGTTGCTTGTGGCCAATAAAGCATCTCCTATTCTTCCATCGTACCTTGTCGGGATCCAGTGTAGGGCCAAATAAGAACCCACATCCTCCAATGAAGGTTCGTAATTCCTATTTTAAAATTAAAAAAAAAATTCAGAAATTAAAAATTAGTGAGAGATATCATAAATAGTAATGTCATAATTTTAAAATAGTTTATTTTTATTTATTTCATTTGCCCTCCATTAGTTCTTTTTTATATCTTCCAATTATAGGCGAGTTTTATCAAATCATGTGGGCCACAATAGGTGAAGACCTCATATGGCCGTGTACGGAGTTCGCTGCAAATAGGTTAGATTTATGGCGCATAAACAAAGCATACATATCTCTAATCCCCAACTTGGTGCACAAATCATGAAAGATTTTCGTCCAATTAGTGTCTTAAATAGTAGTTAAAATAATCTCCAAAATACTAGCACTCAGGATTTAACCACACATGGACAAACCGTCTACAACAAAAATGCCAGAGACAACCCGTCTACTGTTGGGAATTCACCCGACCCCGGGTCCGTGCAGCGGATATGAAGGTCCGGTCCGGTTCCCTAAATCCAAGATCACGCGATGACTTCGAGGGTACGATGCAAAGTAGGATAGACGATTATCAGCGTGAAATTGATCACGCACGACGGGTTGATCGCTCGTATCCTTCTCTTCTTTTGGTGTCACGTTGGTGACTAGACCGTACGTCCCATACCGCACGTCTCCCACCGTCTTGACATGCCTCGGGTTGTATTCGTGCGTTCCGTGCCCGCATGCTTCCACAGCCCGTTACTCGATTACTTCTCCGGTTTGATCACAACGAAGAGCCACATGTGTCGCTCCTCTACCCGTATCCACCGTGAATCGTAGCACCTCGGTCACGGATGCACCTGCCTAGACGATGCACCGGCGAACTTGCGTGATTGCGTTTCGATTCTCTAGACGGAGAAAACTCTTTTCTTCTCTTTTCTCTTTCTCTCAATCTCTTCGCACTCTTTCATCATGTGATTAAGAGTCTCACTAATTTCTAATTTCTGGATAAATTCTGGATTAACTCCATTAATTTCCTGGTTAGAAACTTATCTAATTAGACTGATGAGAGAGAGAGAAATATCCTATATATACTTCATAGGATAAGGATGGCCAAAAAGTATGTATATCTTCTATACACATTTTCAAACAGAAAACTGCATACACCCTTTCAGTATTCTGTCAGAACGAAAATATTAAATCGTTCCAACCAACATTGAACATTTACGAAAGTTGTAAATAATCATATTATCTTTCGAACCCAATTTGGCCCAGCCCAATTGGAGTTCGGACCCGAAAGTTACGGCCGTTTTACTAACTGCATGTCAAACTGTCGCACCCTTTCGATATTTCATTAGAACGACACTGATACTTCGCTCAAATGAAATAAATTACAACATGAAAGTTCTAGATAATCTCATTATCTAACTAACCCAATTTGAACCATTCAAATCGGAGTTTTCTACTGAAAGTTATAATAGTTTTACTAATCTGTTTTGTATGCCCACGAACGCCGTTCGATTGTCCTACGTACCATTTTAGCGTTGATCCAAAACTGTATTTCCTTCATCTACATCAAAAAAAAATCAGCTTAGACTCGTTTGTGACCACTATAGAATTAATCCATCATTACAAGGTTACCAAAAAACGCCAGTTGTGCTATATAAACATGATTTCTATAAAACTTGCGACACCATCTCTTGAGAATATTTCCTCCATTTGCTTCAAGTAAGGGGTTTCCCGACCCAAAGGACGGCATGTCTAAGAAACCTAGTCATCTCATCTAGCTCTTCCGTGAGGGTAAACACCTCACAAGGCCAGTATTTTTTTCATAGTCGTCGTCTCTCGGAAAGAGACCCTCTATATATCCTCTCTTCTATTTGAATTGGCGATAGATATGTTGCAATTTATCATATCCACCTTGGTCGCACACGTGCAATCACCCATATACTTCCTGACCCAAGGTTTCCAGTTCATGGAGAATTTCTTTTACATGTAGCCTTCTGAAAAGTCCAATTTTGTAAAAAATAGTTTTGGATTTTTCCAATTTGTAAAAAAAACACATATTTTAAGACATGATAGTTTAGGGACAATTGTACGAACGTAACAAACTCATTTTCATTCGTTATTGGACTAAGATAAAACACTACCTCATGGTTTGGACATATTTTAATTTAAATCGATGTTAGGCCCCCGACCAGTGTGACGATAAATTTTTTAACACAACAAACCCCAATTCATAAATCGATTTGGTGTAATCATTTTTGGTGTTGCATCCTCGTATATGGAACCACTCTCATTTTCTACAATTGTTTTCCCATAATATAGACAAATTGTTCCGATTTTTTTTTTTTTTTTGAATTGACAAGAAGAAGAGGAAGAAGATGAAGATAAAGGGGAAGAACAACAACAAGAAGAAATATGAGTGAATGAATCAACATACAAAATGTATAATCCTTTAAATAAACCTACAAAATAGTGCACCAGATTAATGAACCATATAATCCTATATCTGAATGTTATACCCTGAACCATATACCCAGTTAATCACAACATTTCTTATCTCCCTCTTCTCACTTCATACAACGGGTTGTAAACTTTGTTTTTGAGCTTTTATATTCAATGTTTATGTCTTGCACAATGTTCATAGAGTCGATCACGTTGGAGAACTTATATTTGTGCTTTAATTATTACAAACCTTGCTTAATTTGATAATTCACATTGAAAACCTTGCGCAATAACGAATTTTAAGATAGGATTTGATTTAATTAGTAAAGACTGGAAACATATGGAAGGATCACAACTCACAAATTTGAAGAGGGGCAATTCCAAACAGATTTGGCAATTGTTTGCGAACTTCAAGATACAATAATTTCTTTTTGATGCATCAGTATGTTACTCTCATTTAGTATTCATTTATATTTTGAACATTACGGTGTTATTGAAATTAATAATTATTTGTAAATTTATTTTTTATAGTAAATAAAGAAGATTCATATTCTTCTATTCATTGATGTCAGTAAAACTTAAATTCACAATTTTGCATAACATATAATTTTGTGTATTTCACATTCAACTAATTAGATTATGGATGTGTTGGCAATTATTTGTAAATTTGTTTCTTTTAGTTTAATATAAATGAAGAAAAGACATTCGTCTATATTATCCTTTGAATAGAATATAAAAAATAGCATAATAAACACGCGTCTCATTCTCAAATTAGACGAGGCCATTGACGCGGCTCAATTAATTGAGATCCCATTAATAGATAGAAAATTCACGTGGTCCAACAATAGAGAAAATCCGACCCTCGCACGCCTTGACCGAGCTTTCATCTCCAAACACTCGTCTTTCGACAACTCGGTTATAACTCTCCACGACCTTCCGATGGTAACCTCGAACCACTCCCCCCTTCTCCTCTCTATCAAAACGACAAGGCCGAGGGCTCCTGAGCTCTTCTGATTTGAAAGGGCTTGGTTACACCTCCCATCCACGCGGGCAATTGTGGCCACATCTTGGCCCAAGGACCACACAAACCAAAGGGGCCGCTAGATGGGTTACAAATAGGACACGAACAAAAAGGATATAAAATAACTTCGATTCAAGTGGATAACGTAGTGATTACAGACCCAGACACAATCATAGCAAGCTTCGACGAATACTATGAAAATATATTAGGTCACTCCTTGACCGATCTGACGACCCCGGCTTTCCTCTCGGTCGGGCAAAACCGAGTCCGAAAGGTCAAACCGAGCCGATGAGCTCCGGGATTTAGCCAACCCATTCATGGCCGAGGAAATTTCAAAGACGATCATGGATATGAAGAAAGAAAAGGCAGTAGGAACCGAGGGTTACCCTATAGAATTCTATCAACAACACTACAATGTTTTCAAACCAATCTTCATAGACCTTTTCAATGGTTTCTTCGAAAATAACATAAGGCTAAATGGCCTTAATGAGACGTCCATATCGTTTATCCCGAGAAAGGAAGGGGCCACGGAAATGAAAGACTTTAGACCGATTAGCGTCATCAACAAAATAGGGAAAATAATTTCCAAAGTGTTAGCAAACCGGCTACAACCGAAAATGGAGGCGCTAATCCATCGTGACCAATCGGCATTCATCAAAAATAGATCAATTGGAGATGTTTTCTATCTGCACGTGAACGCCTAAACGAGGCGCACAAAAGAAAGATCCCCACGATCAGGATGAAAATCGATTTTAATAAGGCCTTCGATACGATATCGTGGAGCTATCTCCAAATAGTTTTAAACGATCGTGACTTCCCACCGAGATGTACCCTTTGGCTCACAAATCTCTTGGTTTCGGCCTCGTCGAGGATCAAAGTTAACGGAACACTAAGCAAGAAATTCCTCCATAAAAGAGGAGTAAAGCAAGGAAATACCCTATCCCCAATGATTTTTAACTTGGTAGCCAACTCGTTCCAACTCTTCCTCCACCGAATAAACCAGCTGTTGAATTCACCCGTTAGATTTTCATCAACGACATTTCAATACGCGGATGACACAATCCTTTTTGTGGAGGCGGACCCGGCAAATCTTAAGATCCTTTCTTACGCATTGGATCTCTTCCAAAAGATATCGGGTCTACACATTAATTGGAAAAAATCAGTGTTTTAAATTGCGGCGCAATTGCAGAAATCGGTTGGAAATTTAGAATCGCAATTTCGCAATAGCATATAGCGTGATATTGCGTTTTCGAAAAATTGCGAAAATTGCAGCGCAATTGCGGGAAAATTGCGGTTAAATTGCGCTAATTGCGGGTATAAATTGCGGTTTTGTGTTTGGATTCAAATCCATTAATTTAAAATATTTGATCCATTAACATATTTGATCCATTAACATATATTGATCCAATAAGTATTTATGTATGAATCCATTAACTTATTTGATCCGTTAACATATTTGATCCATTCAAAAGACTCAAATAACTCAAATTGAGTAATAACTCTCTGGCGCCCAGAGCCAAAAAAAAAAAAACACAAAACACTCTCACGGCGGCTGTGGAAGAGAAGAGGAGAGCTCTAGATTGTGTTGGAATTTTTTTGCTCGAGAGGAAGAGGAGTGCTCCAGGAAACTTGTTCTAGGTTCATTTTTTTGTCAATTTTGCTTGTTTTTCCATAGTTATGGGTTGATTTTGGTATTTAGGTTTTTTTTTTCTTTCTGAAATTATTTAATAATCGAATCCTTTCATGCATGTATAACTTCTAGATTGTGTCAATTTCATTTACAAATGTATGAATTTCGTAATTGTTATTGTATTTCATTGATATTTTGATTTCAAAAATTGAATTGTGTTGCTTTAATATTTTTAGGATGTCAATGAAAAATTCTTCTACGAAACCCAAATCCAAAGATCCCGCATGGGAGTATGCTTATCGCGCGGACCCTACTGACCCGTTGAGGGTCGGTTGTGAATTTTGCAAGAATGTATATGTCGGAGGTATAACCCGGATAAAAGATCACCTAGCGGGGATTCAACGGAATGTTGTTCCATGTGTTAGTGTCACCGAAGAAGTGCGCAAAAAGTTTCAAGTGATCGTCAATAACCAAATTAAAGCGAAGCTCGCTAAAAAACAAGCGGACAAAGAAATTCGAGAGAGTGTTGATTTGGATCATTCGCAAGGAGAAATTGAGGCAGATGAGGAGGATGGAGAGGCGGTGTGTAAAAATTTGAGAGAAAGTGAAAGTTCGAAGGGTTCGGTAGGGCCGATGGATTTATTTTGCAAACTAAGTGAAGAATAAATTGCGAAAAAGGGAAAGAGAGTGAAAGTACAAACGGCACTAACGACCAAATTAAAAAAAGAGAAACGAGATCGTGCATGCGAGTACATTGCACAATGGTTTTATGAAAGTTCGATTCCACATAATACCGTGACGCGACCGAGTTTTACACGAATGGTACAAACAATTGGAGACTATGGTAGAGATTTGAAGTGTCCGACGGCATACGAGCTTAGCGGACCTTTATTAGCGAAGAGGAAGAAAAAAATGCAAGATTGGCTTAAATCGCATAGAGATTCATGGATTCAAACAGGTTGTTCGATTATGACCGATGGATGGACGGATAGGAAAGGAAGGGGTTTAATGAATCTCGTGGTGCATAATGCATACGGAGTTTGTTTTCTCAAATCGATGGTTCGCGCGAAAAGAAAGATGGTTGATATATATTCGAATTGGTGGATAAGTGTATTGAAGAGATAGGGGAGGGCAATGTTGTTCAAGTCGTTACCGATAATGCTAGGCCAAACGAGACGGCTAGTAAATTGTTGAAAGCAAAAAGGCCTAAAATATTTTGGACGGGATGCGCGGCTTATTGCATAGATCTTATGCTTGAAGACATCGGGAAATTTCCAAATGTTGAAAAAACAATTGCAAAGGCTAGAGCGATTACAATTTTTCTCTATGCACATACTCGTGTCTTGGAGTTGATGAGAAGGGTTCTCAATAGAGATTTGGTTCGGTCGGATACTACACGTTTTGCGACGGCTTATTTGAATTTGAAGAGTATTCATGAAAAAAAAAAAGTGAATTGCAAAAACTTTTTAGGTCAGAGGAATTTCACGATTTAGGAGGTGGAGAATATTTGAAAAACGTGCGACGAAAGAAAGCAACCAAAATCATTTCCTCGGATGCTTTTTGGAATGGAGTCGAGCATGCGATTAATTTGTTCGAGCCTTTAGTTGGGGTTTTAAGGCGAGTAGATGGTGACGTACCGGCGATGAGATTTTTATATGGTGAATTATTGGAGGTTAAAAAAGAAATTGCTTTGAAATTGAATGATGATGCGAGTAAATATAAAGCCGCATGGGACGTAATCGACAAGAGATGGGATCTCAAGTTGAAAACCCCATTACACGAAGCCGGTTATTTCTTGAATCCGTATTATTATTATTCAAATCAAAAGGAGATTGAAGAGGGATCGTTTAGAGCTAGTGTTTTGGATTGTGCGACACGTATGTATGATATCGAGACTCAAGACAAAATTACGGACGAGTTTGATAAATATGAGAAATGTCTCGAGTCGTTTGGGAAAGATATTGCCATTCGACAAAGAAATAAAAAGAACTTCGATCAGGGTATTTTTAAATAATAAATTAATTTAATATTTTTTATTTAATTTAATATTTTTTTCATTTGTCCAATATAATAGCTAAATGGTGGCCCAATCATGGCACAAGTGCTCCGAATTTGAGAATTTTGTCGAAAAGAATATTGAGTTTGACTTGTAGCTCATCGGCGTGTGAAAGGAATTGGAGTTCGTTCGAACAAGTAATATTTTTTTCATTTTATTTAATTTTAATTTTTCCATATTATTTAATTTTTTAAATTTAATTTAGGTTCATACCAAAAAACGAGCAAGATTGCTTCATGGAAGATTAAACGATTTGATATTCGTGAAGTTCAATTCTATGCTCCAAGAAAAACAAATGAACAAATCTAGAGATCCAATCGAGGTGATAATTGAAGATGTGTTGGAAGATGAAAATAATGAATGGGTGCGGAATATGGAAGTTGTACCGGACGAATTCGAGATTCCGAATGTTGTTTTGAAGAGGCTTCATGAAGACGTGCCTTCAAGTTCCCGACCTTCAAAGAAGAAGAAAATACTTTTTGATTTAGAGGACGAGAATGACGATTCATCCGCCGAAGAAGATGATGATGAAAATGATATTTCATCCGCCGAAGAGTAAGATGTTAATTGTAGTAGCATTATGTTGTAAATATTTTGTATTGTTTTGTATTTTGTGAAATATATAAAAATTAGTGATATAACTATGACACAATATTTTGTGAAATATATAAAAATTAGATCATAATTATTACATAAATTAATATCGCAACGGTCGTCCGCAATAAGTTCATTGCGCCCGCAAACGAAATCCGCTACAAAAAAATGTCTGACCGCAACGGACCGCAATATCGCAATTTAAAACATTGAAAAAAACCGAAATTCGTACCGATAGCCGTGCCGACCGAGTTACACGGCACGATTGCAAGAATCCTTAGATGCAAAAAAGAAGAACTACCAATCACCTATTTAGGTATGCCCCTAAATATCAAAAAACCGAGGAAAATCGACTTCAACCCGCTAATCAAGAAAATGCAAAACCGGTTATCGGGATGGAAAGGAAAGTGCCTATCGCTTGTGGCCGAATAGTGCTAGCGAAATCGGTACTTAATGCGGTGCCCACATATTTCATGCAATGTTTTAAATTGCTGAAATGGATAATCAAGGAAATTAATAGGATCACAAGGAACTTTCTTTGGGGAGTAGACAAAAATTGTCTTGGAGATTGTTTTGCCAAATGGGCCAAAATTTGTTTGCCGAAAGAAAATGGTGGTATCGGTCTCCTAGACTTACAAACATACAACGAGGCTCTCCTACTAAAATGACTACGAAAAATGACCATTAAAATGACTATGGAAACGACCCACCCCCAAACCGGGTCTCCCCTATGGCTAGACAAAGAAAAATTCTCCACGTCCTTGACCTACCGTTTCTTCATTAACCCGGGTATCCTACAAATATGGAACGAGTCCTTATGGAAAATAAAGACGCCCACAAAAGCTAAATTTTTCGCTTGGCTTGCAATAAATAATAGAATTCTAACCGGCGACAATTTAATTAAAAGAAATTGGCTGAATGTGCAAAATTGCCAAAATTGCGACATAGAAAGCGAAACGGCTCTCCATCTTTAGATCGATTGTAGGTATGCCAAGAGAGTATGGAGCTCCTTGGGCACCCGGCCCCCATTAACCTACCGGCTCCAACCTCCGTGCTACGATTTTGGGAGTCAATGCGAGGCTGCAAGTCCGGGAAGGAAAAAAGATTCTCGATACCCAATTCATTGCCACCATTTTGGAGGATATGGAAGGAAAGAAATGCACGAATCTTTAGGTCAACTCGAATCGAGGCATCGAGCACGGCGACAAGGATAAGACAAGAAGGCAACCAATGGTCTTATTTTTGCTAAGACAGCTTAACCACAGTTATTTAGATTAGGATTAGCCCCATTTTTTACATTTTTCATGTAAAATCTCAAATTAATGTATTAAACCTCGTTTTAATATATTAAAAGAAGTTATACGCTTCCTTAGTTCTAAAATAAAGAATATAAAAAAATAAATCATAATTGTTCATTATTCTTGGATTATTCTTCCTTCTACTTCTTGTTACTTAATAGTTCATCTTATTTTTGTCGAATAACTAATTCATTTTCTTAATCATTAAAATAAATAACTAAAATATTCCAAAGAATTCTTGAACAGTTTAGAGCCGGTTTAAGAATCTCAACTAGATCGGTTGTATTATGAAAAATTGATTGGATATTGTATTTTATTGGACCGATTATATGGCCCTACAAATAGAACTTATGCTCATTTGTATCCATATCAATCGAGTGAGAGTAACAAGAGAAAGATAGTAGTATGTAGATGATGACCAAGTTTATTACGTATAAAAACGTTGAATGGTTGCAATACGTAGAAGTATAATAATATCTAACATATAAAGCAGGCCTAATAAGAAAAATTAACTTTTTCAAAAATAGATAAAGAAGTGTTGACTTACAAGGTTCGTGCTATAATAAGAGCTTCAGAAGATGAGGTTAAACAAATCAAATCTTGCCGGTTAAGTTTCTTTTTGGTGCGGTACCATGTGTACTTTCCATAACCTTCTTTTCCCCCAAAGTAAGATTTTGTTGGCATGATTTCACAATTCTCAAAACACTCCGGTATGTTGAGCTCCAGGCCCTTTGGTTCAGCTACATAAAAAAAGATTGAATGGCAAATGAAATTTTATTTGATAAGAAAACCAACATATTTCCTTCACAACTGTGCTTATTTGAAATTACAATAATCACCTGAAATAATAACATCCGAGACAACGCTCTTTGAAGACCCTTTTTCTCCATCATCACGTACCGGTGTGAATACGAGCTCGATTTGCATCCCAACAACATCAAGTGTCAAATCAAGAGTATCTGATCGGAAACAAAATAAATCAATAATCGTTAATTTTAATAGACTTCTTGTTAATTTCGAGTTAACTAAAAGTTCTGGAAATTTACGACATGAGTATTCTCACCAGCATCAGTTAATTTTTGTCTGTTTCCATCAGTTTTTATTCGGTACCATTCTTGTATACAGTTTCCCTTAACACTGCATATGTAAGAATAAAATATTATTAAGTTCAGACATGCCAGTACGAAGTATATTACAGTTTCGGTCTAAACATCCAATACTACGGTGACAGACCACTATGACTATCAAACAAATATGATTTTGTTTCTCTCATATTAACCCGAATTTAATTACCTCAATTTAAGAAAATGACCATACATTTAATCCAAAATGTGCTAGTGCCCCATACTAGTACATTTATACTAGTATGGAAACCAATCAATATTATTGAACAACTACAATTAAATATTTATGTGATAAAATAAAATTCTAACCCTCCGGTATAGCTAGCTGTGAAACCCAAGCACGCTCCCTCAATGAATGAGCCAACAAGGTTCAGTGAGTTGCACAATGGAGGACCTGCCAATTAAAAAAACAAAAACAAAAAAATATATAATTACTTTTTTTTTTGTCATTGATTGGTATTTTAGACGATAGGCCCTAAATTTACAAGTACCCTATCCTCTATTCATCTCAATTTACATTAAGTTGATCCAACACTTAGGCGAACTTCTTAATTATGTAAAACAATAACCCTCGATTGTTACTATTTCCGAATCATTGGACAAAGCACTACCTGCTTTTATAAAACCGGTCGTGAAATTTGTGGATTCTCCCTTTAAACCCGCTTGAGTAATGGGTGTATACACGTAAACTATATATGCGTCTACATCATGAAGTGTGAGTTTATATTCTTCTTCTTTTGCTTCTGTTATTGTTTCAGAATTGACCAATCTTCGACGTAACCAACTATTACAAACATGTGCAAAGAAAACAAAAATAGTTCATAAAAAGATGGTAATAACATCTTATGATGCAAACATTGGCCAAATTATGACGTAAAAATAACTTTAAATTTAAAAAGGAAAATAACTTTGTGATTTGGTAATAATATATTTTGGGGTTTAGGAATTGGGACCTGACATAAAAATGAACTTAGACAAGATATTGTTGAACGAAATATAGTTATAAATCAACTAGTAGATTATACACATGAGGATAGATCAACGTACGCGTTCATCGTGATGATTGGATGCACAATAAGATTGTGCAAATCTAAACAAAAAGCACATAGTCCGTTGTTACGGACTATTTGTCCGCTATGACGGACCAGAGAATTTTCTTGATGATTACACAGAATATATATAGTCCGTTATGACGGATCAAAGGAAATTATGTGTACCAATCTGTGAATATGAGTCATGACAGACTGTAAGTCAGTCATGACGGAGGTGCGTCATGACGGACTGTATAGTCAGTCATGACGGACTATAGAGATAACGTCTATATGAGTAAACGTGACTATTGCGTCATGACGGACTATGATGCGTCATGACGGACTGTGATTCAAATTCTGGATTAACAGTTTCTATTAAGATACTCATTAATTCGCAATTAATTGTGACTTGATTATAAGATCATGGTCAGCCATTCATCTCCGCTCTAACAATGATCTTGACAGAATATAGCTTGTTAGACAAGTAAGAAAGAGAGAAGAAGAGATTGGTATTTGAGCAAGTTTACAATGATTTTAGGGGAATCACGCGTAACCGAAAAACGCAAGCTCGAGATGGATACGAGTAGAGAAGATTTGGATGAAACTTTCTGTGATGATCAAGGTCAAATAAGGTCGGAGACGAACCGGAGAAATTCCTGTTGTATACGACAAAAGGAGCTTCGATCAAAGCGTCGAATCGCGCTGGCGTGGGACGTGTATGTTACCTGAAATCGAAGCAAGCAAGAACAGGAACAACTAAAAGCGTCAACTCTTCACCGTGATCAATTTCACGTGGTATCGTTCTCTATGAATTAAGAGTCAATTTCATAGGTAGTAGTTGCATTTCATGATTTGTACGTTCGGATCGGTGACGTGGTCCTCGGGATCGGGTCAGACCGAGCCTCACAATCCGCTGCGAGGGGCTCGGTAGTGGGGTCGAAACCCAACAATGGTTTAGGATTTAGGTATCGGGACCTTACATGAAAATGAATTTGGACAACATATGGTTTAGGAATTAGGAATTGGGACATGACATAAAAATGAATTTCGACAAAATATGATTTAGGATTTAGGAATTGGGACCGGACAAAAAAATGAATTTGAACAAGATATGATTTGGGATTTACAAAATAAGTCTTGATATAAAAATAAATTTTGACAAAATATAATTTAGGATTTAGGAAATAGGACTTGACATAAAAATGAATTTGGACAAGATATAATTTATGATTTGTGAGTCGGGACCTATCATAAAAATGAATTTGGACAAGATATGATTTATGATTTAGGAATTAACATCTGACATAAAAATGAATTTGGACAATACATGGTTCAAGGATTTAGGAATTGGGATCATACATAAAAATGAATTTGGACAAGATGTGGTTTAGGACTTAGGAATTGGGACCGGACATAACAATGAATCTGCACAAGATATGATTTAGGATTTACAAATTAAGACGACATAAAAATGAATTTGGACAAAATATGATTTATGATTTAGAAATTGAGACCTAACATAAAAATGAAGACGTAATCTATATTGTGCGGATACGTAAAAAACATGATTGTGTGTGTATCAGATAAAAATATGCCTACGACACACATCCGATACGTATCGGACACGCCAACTGGTGTATCATAATATTTGAACTTATTTTTTCCCAGATACGGGTATGAATACGGCACTGGGGCGCTTGGTCGAGATGGTTCTATAGGTGGGGGTGTTGTATCTATATAGCTAAAAGTATTTTTTGGGAACATGAGTTTAAGTTGGTGAGAGTATTAAATAACATACTTGTTCCGGAGGTAAGATTTGGGCAATTGTTATAATTAATGGGCTGAGTTTCTATTGGACTTTTATATTATTGCAGCAGAATTTTTGTGGCATATTACACATAATTTTGTATGTAACGAGTCATTTCAAAATAATGTATTTTTTTTTGCTAAAAATATAAAACATATAATTCAATGTATCATGAATATTTTTATATTCTAAATATTTTTAATTATTATATATGTATAGACATATCGTATCCTAGTATTTCTTGAAAATTACCGCCGTATCAATATCGTATCAGATACGATACTCGTATCTGTATCCGTTCAACATAGAAAATTTAGGATTTAAGAATTGGGACCGGACATAAAAATGAATTTGGACAAGATATGATTTACGGTTTAGGAATTAAGACATGGCATAAAAATGAATTTGGACAAGATATGGTTTAGGATTTAGGAATCGGGACCTGACATAAAAATGAATTTGGACAAGATATGATTTATGATTTACGATTTAATACATGACATAAATGAAATAACTAGATATTGGTACCGACCTAGAAGCACCTTTGCAAGGCTTACCGCCACACCAAGCAACCTTCACCGAACCTTTTAGAATTTTTCCTTCTATAAACTCGCCAAGTACATTTATATCTATCACTTTAGGAATTCCAGTCCCTAATATAAAAAGAAACAAATCATACTAATGTCAAAATTATTATTTTTTCTCTCTCAACCCACATTTCACATGGAAAGAACAAGCCTAATAAAAAAAATCAAATATAGATCAAAGAATTAAACTATGCACCACGCTAATTAATCACGCATCTACACCCGCATGTATTAAATAGGCAAGTAATAAATGTTTTTAATTTCCTAATTAATCATTGCGGGGTATGTTGGGGGGTAATTGAGCGGGGTGTGTAATATTGTTGATAGATCAAAGCAAGCTTTTTGAAATGTTTAAAAATAAGAAAAACCCAAATCGCAAACAGAGGAGAGAGAGAGAGAGTACCTGGCAAAACAGGTTTACACAGAGCAAAAATAGGAGAAAATTCGGTTCCACCAAGCAATGAAATGCATTCCACTTTCAAGTATTTGCCTACATCCTCTTTCTTGGGCCAGTATAGCTTTCACAAAACAATTTTGATATTAATATATATCACAAAAAGCTGCAAGTTTCAGAAGATATTCGATTTAAGAGAAATTTTGAAAATAATGCAGGTATGAAATTCAATTTCTTTATAGAGTTAATTACGGATTGTATTTCACAATTGATTACATAAAAAATCTGTCGTACGAATGATTACTTGTAGATTAGTTTGAATTAAATTGCAAATTCAAGCTCAAATAATTATTGAAATAAATAAGAAAAGTGGGTTACCCTATCTGTTGCTCCTTCAATGGGTGAGAAATCAGCAGGAATTGTATCCCCAACAAACCATTGGTACTTGAGGTCTAAACCATAATTAAGTCCATGTAAATGGTCAAATGAGAAATGACAAGCACAAACATCATCTTCAGAGGGCTGATCAGTAAATGCTTCTCTCAGTTTGTAGCCTGGAGGAATCCTCTCCTTCCATAACTTCGTCAAAAATGAAAATGTCGATTCTTCGCCCAATAATTAATGATTTTCATTAGATTATTCTATAATGTCATTCATTTATTTCCACAATTTCTTTTATTTAAGGGTTCATATTGTTATCATAATGTAAAAGACAAGTCGAGATAACAATATGACAGTATCTTCTTGAATAAAGTAATCACAAAAAAAACACAAATAAGGTAGCAAAAATATTCGATCTTACCATTTGCAACATGTGGTTCACAAATTAACCATCCATTTCTAATGCAAAAGGAGGTGTGTGCGGGATATTGTTTGGCCACTTCTACCTCACTAGCAAGTACATCTAAAGAGAGAGTTATATAAATCTGAACTGCATCTATATAATTTGGCAGTGGACTAATTTTTTAGAATAAGATAATAAATCACATTTATCAATTAATGTCAATGCATGAGACATAGATTCACAACATTGCACAATATATATTTTTCGTATCTCATACTCAATCAACTGAGCTGTGTGTCTATTGACAACGAACAAATGGAATTTTTTTGATGATTCTTCATACATTGATGTTAACGAGACTTGAACCCACGATATTTCACAATATATGATTTTGGTATATTAAACTCAGCTATAAACTCATAAACTTGGTACTGGAGTGTAATCAGGACCAGCAAGTTACGTAAAAGTAAACAGTACCAAATTAGAACATTCAGAAAAAGCCATAATAAATTATTTTGGAGTAAATGTATCTTACATCTAAAATTGAACGTTTTCAAGGAGGGACCCACAAGTAGGATCAAGGCAGTTTCTACACGAGGAATCTGTAGAATCGGACCATCTATAAATAGTTCCTGCACAATTCAAAAGTCTTACAATTGGATTTTTCCACTCTATCATATAGAGGTGTTTTACGATAAAAAATTAAAAAAAAAATTTTGAATAATTATTTTTATAGTTACAATTAAAAAATTGTAAACAGGGTCCAAGATGTTCGTTGTAGGCTGTTGTATGCACAATTCTATGATTTTCCACACTATATATATTACAATTAAAAAAACAAATGAATGCTATTGTATGCACGAGTTTTTTACATGCTACTGGGGATTTATCTCCTTTTAAAGGGAGAATGATTTTGTGTTCTCACAAAGGAACACATCATCACTTATAAATAGTGAAAGATGAAATGCCAAATATTTTTCTTCATCAACAAAAAATATTACACATTTCATTATTTTCATATTTATTCAATATTCTTCAACAAGAAATATTACACAATTAATTATACAAAAAAATTACACATTTCATTATATCACATTTAATTATTTTCATAATACACATTTTATTATTTTAATACTTGTTTTATTCAATAAAAAATATGAATAAATAATTTTACTCATATTTGTTGGATGATATATTTCGCAATGCATTAATTTATTTCATGATATTATATTACACAAAACACAATGATATATATCAGATAGTTCTCTTCCTTTTCTTTTCCTTTTTAGAATTGTATTTGTTTTATTCAATAAAAATTAAAATAATTAGTGAAAGATGAAATGTCAAATATTTCTCTTCATCGACAAAAAATATTACACATTTTATTATTTTCATATTTATTCAATATTCTTCCACAAGAAATATTACACATTTAATTATACAAAAAAAATACACATTTAATTATTTTCATAATACACATTTAATTAATTTGATACTTGTTTTATTCAATAAAAAATATAATTAAAATAATTTTAAACATATTATTCTCATATTTGTTTGATGATATATTTCGTAATGCATTAATTTATTTCATGATATTATATTACACAAACACAATGATTATTTTAGATACCAAATAGTTCTCTTGCTTTTCTTTTCCATTTTAGAATTATATTTGTTTTATTCAATACAAAATATAATTAAAATAATTTTCAGCATATTATTTTCATATTTGTTTGATAATATATTTCGGATTGCATTAATTTATTTTATGATATTATATTACACATTAATTTATTTTAGATGTCAAATAGTTCTCTTTATTTTATTTTCTATTTTTGTGTTACTATTTTAAAGAATATAACTAAAATATTTTTCAATATAATATTTTTGTGTTACTATTTTAAAGATAATATATTACACAAAACAATGATTATAATTATATTTATTATTTTTTTTTTTTAAGTATGTGTATGTTCTTGTGTTTGTTATTTATTTTTCAAGTATGTGTCTCAACCACTTATTTGAGTATGTTTATTTAATGCACAATAATGTATTTATCTATTTGGAAAAAAAAAAATAACATCATTCTTGATCTAATAATTATATTGTATCTAATGTTCATTAAGTTGTTTGAATCCGCCGCGGAGCGCGGACAATTCTTCTAGTATAGTCAACATGATATGTATAGTATAGTAAACATGATATGTAGGCAGAATTTTTTTAGTATTTGTGAGATATTAATCGAGTCATGTCATAATTTCTGGAGATATTGTTGTTGGAACATTATTCCAACATTGGACTTATATGTAAAATATTATGTGTTGTAATATTGTCATTTGAATGCTTACAATTTAGTGATCAATTTTAGTTAATAAATTAAGCATTAAATGTGTCAATTAAGTTGTGGGCCTTTTGATGTGTAGAATATTGTGGGTGGTGATTCTATTTTCTATGATGGGCTGAATTAGAAGATCCACATTATGAGCCCAAAAGGCATGTCTTTGTGAAAAGATGTCTTGTGGCTATATAAGCAATTTGGTCCCAAGTACATATGATGATGAAAATCCATTCTTAAATCTACCCCATTAAGATTAGAGAGAGAGATCCATTAGAGAAAAATAAAAGGACTCTAAATTGGACATCATAAAGTACTTGGAATTCCATTCTTGCGACTAAGGCTTCGTGGACGCAACGACGATGATGGCGCGACATCAATTCGGACGGATTCCATACGCTTCCGCATACGGTTAAGGTACGGTTTTATTTTGAGATAATTCGGTTGAATTCACATAGTTAGTACGGTCCGTTTGTACGGGCAAAATTAATTAATTTATTATTTTATTTAACGGGCGGTGCCGGATCGTCGCCGCCCTAACAATTGGTATCAGAGCGAAACTATGGTGAATCACAGTTTAAATGGAAGAGAAAGTATATAGTGTTTAAAACGATTTCTCTCGTCCAATTTCTGTTAATTTCGGATAATTTCGTTTTTTTATCGAAACGGGTCTTAAACGGATCACAAAATTAGAGAGAAAGAAAAGTTTATAGAAAATTTGTACTATCTCTCTATACTCAGTGGATAATTCCGGACACATATGTGGTCTCCGTTTCGTCTACGGACGTCGGTGGCACAGTGGCCCGCCGACCAGATACGGGACCAGAGAGGGGACGCCATTTTTTTCCTTTCCATTTTTCCCTCTGAAGCTCCTGGTCGTAATGTTTCATGAAGAGATGGGATTTTAGTTCTTGGTTTTTTATGTTAAAGAAAATTAGAATTTGACATTCCGGTTTTTTAAGTTTTTAAAAATCCGGAATTACAAATTCTAAGTATAAAATCAGGATATCAAATTCTGGATTTTAAAGTCTGGATTTAGAAATTAGAATATAAAATCCAGGATTTTAAAGTCTGGATTTAAAAATCGGGATATAGAATCCCGGATTTTAAGGTTTGGATTTTGAAAATATGGAAAACAAAAACCAGGAAATAAATTTAGGATTCTTTATCCTGGTTTTCTTAGGGTATTTCAAATTCCGAGTTTAGAAATCTGGGAAATAAAAAGTGGGATTTTAATTTAGGATTTCAAATTCTGTTTTTGTGAGGATATATAAAACCTGGAATCTGAAAATTCAGGACAATAAAATTCTGGAATACATAAATTCTGGATATTCAAAGTCTGGAATCAGTAATTCCGAATCTGGAAATTCAGAATTTTGAAATCCGGAGCAGGAAAATTCCGAATTTGGAGAATTTGGAAATTCTAAATATGGAAATTTTGAATATGGAAATTATGGATATTAAAATTCAAAATATTAAAATTTTGAATATTAAATTTAAGGAAATTGTCCATAATAAGGTATAATTTAAAGATTAATTAAAAGGTTCAAGATATATGTGTTTTAAGATTAATTAAGGTCAGCAACATGTCGCCAAAGTGACCTCTCTTGTTGAAATTAATTATATTTTAAAATATAAAATGATATGTGTATGATATTATTTAAATATTGACCGGCCCAAAGGAAGGCAATATTTAATATAATTTCATATGCATCTGTGGTAATAAGTGTGTGATAATTATTCGGTTTTACGTGTGATTTATTTAATCGGCCCAAAGGAAGGTTAATTTATTGACACGTTAATTTATTATCTATTCTTGATTACTACACCAAGATATTAATAAGAAGTTAATATGATTGGCCAAAGTCAAAATATTAACGGAAAAGGGATATCTTGATGATGGGGATAACCTTTAATTAAATTTATTATTATTATTCGGTTATTTTGGTGAGCAATACAATGCTTGATTATAGTTATTTTTTTAACATTAATTCGGTACTCACATTTATTGGAAATATGGTTCTTTAATGATGTCTTGTTTGCGGGGGGAAATACGGCTACAATTTTTGTTTAGCCGAAAAGACAAACTTAGACATCTCAAGAACATTGATATTGGTATATATATATTTTTGGTTTTATAACAAAATCATCTTTTTTGTTTTGAGATGAATTTTGTAGAGAAAGTATAGAAATTCAGAGTAATATTTGTCTATCATATATTTTGGTACAAACTCCAATAAGGTATAATTACCCAATATGTTATATAAGCAAGACGTTGCTTATATGGGTGTAATTTCGGTTAAGGATATTCGGTTATAGTGGGAGTAAATATTTGTACAATTATTATGATATAGACACGTGATATAAACATATGTCATAGACATATGATACGGTATTATGGTTATTCTGCAGAATTCAAGTTACATTTATCACTTTACTCTGATTTAGATAAGGTTCGTCTCAATATAGTTTAAAGGAGACGGTTTGTCTCATAAGGTATTATAGGAGACGGTTTGTCTCAATGCGGTTTTAAAGGAGACGGTTTATCTCATTAAGTTATTAAAGGAGACGATTTTAAGGATCTCACTAAATTTATTTTTAGGAGGACCAAGTTGGAAATAGGCATGTTAAAATCACATTACATGAAATTTCCATGCTATACATCCACATCATAATTCATGTCATTCAGTTGTATTAGTGTATGTGACCATTGAAGGTTTAGTTGCGTTAAATGTGACGAAAGCCGCTTTGATCCTACGTTGATATTATTGATGGACGGAATTGGTTAGGGACACATAAAGTTTCATGACAAACAAGTACGCGTATTTCGGTTTATGTTCAATACGTAATTATAAGGAATTACATATAGTCCAAGTGGGAGATTGTTGGAACATTATTCCAACATTGGACTTATATGTAAAATATTATGTGTTGTAATATTGTCATTTGAATGCTTACAATTTAGTGATCAATTTTAGTTAATAAATTAAGCATTAAATGTGTCAATTAAGTTGTGGGCCTTTTGATGTGTAGAATATTGTGGGTGGTGATTCTATTTTCTATGATGGGCTGAATTAGAAGATCCACATTATGAGCCCAAAAGGCATGTCTTTGTGAAAAGATGTCTTGTGGCTATATAAGCAATTTGGTCCCAAGTACATATGATGATGAAAATCCATTCTTAAATCTACCCCATTAAGATTAGAGAGAGAGATCCATTAGAGAAAAATAAAAGGACTCTAAATTGGACATCATAAAGTACTTGGAATTCCATTCTTGCGACTAAGGCTTCGTGGACGCAACGACGATGATGGCGCGACATCAATTCGGACGGATTCCATACGCTTCCGCATACGGTTAAGGTACGGTTTTATTTTGAGATAATTCGGTTGAATTCACATAGTTAGTACGGTCCGTTTGTACGGGAAAAATTAATTAATTTATTATTTTATTTAACGGGCGGTGCCGGATCGTCGCCGCCCTAACAATTGTATGCCATTTCCCATTATAGCACGTCCTTTGTTTATTGACGAATGTTTGAAGATAAAAGAAATTTTTCAAGATAAAAGAAATTTTTCTTTGCCCTTAGATTTCACCGTCGTATCTCTATATCTTAATTAATATATTTAATTAACATGATTATTAGCAAGAGATACATAAATAACAATTAGTTATTATCAATAAAAAATTATTAATTCAAATAGATATTAATTAAATTATAATTAATTTCATTTGTTAATAACATGTTACTTATGTGTCTTAATTGGAATAGAGAATATGTAAATAGGGTACGGAAGCTCATATATTAGTTGAGTCCAGGTTTGACTCAGTTATTAGCCAAAGCTGATATTTTTGGTATTTTGGTATGTGTCATCCATTATTGGACAAACTACAAACATCTAATTTTTTTTACCAAAACTTTCTTATACACAAAAAATTATTCTCTTTCCGTTAAACTTTGTGGAAATAAAGTTACTAAAAGAAAATCTCACTCTTCTTTTTAGTCATGGGTCAAGTACGAGTGTCCATTCGATTGGTTCGGTTCAAACCGAACCGAATAAAGTCAGACAGCGAACCGAATAAATTTCAAATCGAACCGAACCGTTTTAACTTTTGAACCGATTAAAAACGAACAGAATAAGATTCATTGTAATTTAAAATAAAAATAAATTCATAAGAAAATTTATATTTTATTTATTAAAAAAAATTAAATTAATTTATAAGATCATTATATCAGTTCTTATATTTGAATATTAACATATTAAAAATATAATTGGGATGTTATTCTATCAATTTAATTTAATCAGATTTCATAACCGAACCGAATCAAACCGAATGACCCGAAACCCGAATGACCCGAAACCGAATGACCCGAAACCCGAATGACCCGAAATCCGAACTAACCCGAAACCTGAATGACCCGAAACTCACGACCTGGATGATTCGAAAATTAAAATATTATTGTTAAAATTAATTTAATATTGCTAAAATATCTTGGAATCAATAAAAAAATTCCAAATTATGCAAAAACTAAATTTTTGGAAAATCAATTTTCGAAATCAAATTTTTCGAAATCGGAATTACCCAAAAATCAATATAGCCAAGACCCGAATGACCTGAAACCGAAACGACCCGAAAACCGAAACGACCTGAAACCGAAACGACCCGAAAACCGGAACGACCCGGAACCGAAACGACCCGAAAACCGAATGACCCGAAAACCGAATGACCCGAAAACCGAATGACCCGAAAACCGAATGACCCGAAAACCGAAACGATCCGATCCCGAGCGATCCGAAAATCGAAACGACCGTAACCGGAGTGACCCGAAAACCGAAACGACCCGAAACCGAATGACCCGAAACCCGAACGACCTGAACCTGAACGACTCGCGACCCGAACGACCCGCGACCTGAACGACCCGATGGCCCGAACGTTCCGCAATCCGAAACGACCCGAACCCGAAATGACCTGACCCGAATCCGACCCGTCCGATTGCCACCTCTACACATACTACATATATGTGGGAAATCGGAAATAGTTCTTAAGTTAATGTGTTCCTTTTATTTGATAGTCTACAGTGATCTGGCTGATTTTAATTAATGATGTAATAGAAAATAAATATGGTTTGATCATTTTAGATTCATACCATCCCAAAAGTATTATTATTTGTGGATCCTAATAATTATTTTCTTAAGTCTTTTTCTGATGATCCTTCATGTATTTTTTTACCAGATGTCAAACTTTGTTATTTTTATACAAAAATAATAATCTTCGTTAAAATTTATAGATGATGAAACAAAAATTATTTAAAGCCCTCACTTTTTCCTTTTTAGTTATGGATCAATCCTATATTACATGTATCTTTGTGATTATTTTTTACTTGTGGGCAGAATGTCCAATCAGTTGTGTTCGATTCGAAGCGGCGGACCGAATAAAACCAGTGACTTAAAATCAAACTGAACGGAACCATGCTAATTTTTTAATCGATTAAAAATCGAGCCGACTAAATCAAAATATTATTCCGTTAAACTGAATAAGAAACATTGTAATTTAAAATAAAAATAAATTAATAAGAAAATTTATTTTTTATTTAGCAAAAATATAAACAAATATTATAAAATATAATGATATTAATTTACAAAATTATTACTTATATTTTTAAAATTAACATATTAAAAATATATAAAAATAATGGGATGTTATTCGGTCAGTTCGGTTTAATCGGTTTTTAGAACACCATACCCAAACCGAACCGAATAAACTGAACAATACCATTTTTGTGAACCGAGCAAAAACCATTTTTCGAGCCGAACCGACCCAAATAAACCGAAAAATGAACCGATTAAATCGAATTCGATCGGTTTGGTTCGGATCCGAATAAATCGAACCGTTTGAACACTCCTAGTTATGGACCTATTTTTGTTTGATGATAATTTTACATATATATCCAAAATAAATTATAAAACATAAATTATCATACATAAATTTAGTTGTAAAATTAAGAAATATTATATTTATGTCATTAATTTTTTTTCCTGAATCGTTAATAAGTGTTGTATTTAGTAAATTATTAACAAAAAGGTTCTTTTATAAATGTTGTATTAGTTTCGTACTTGAGAAATTTTTGTGATTGAATTAATATAATGTTAATATTATGTTAGTCTCGTTAATTTTTTTTTGTCAAAGTTACCAAAAACGTCGGACGGCCCTTGTTGATTTATGTCATGGTTGCGCTTACTATCTTTTTTTCCTATTATAGTGTGTAAATTTCTTTAATTAACGATGCAACGCATGCAAGACTGTCGACCCTACCCCGTTAAAAAAAAAAAATAATAACCATGAGATGCGAAAAGATATGGAACATCTCTACTATATTATTTTTTTCTATATGGAAATGATGTACAAGTTCTGAATTGCAAACAAAATCATGCTTCAATCAAGGTATTAAAATACAGATTAGTTCCGGATTTAATTTTTCAAATAGAAAATTGAAATGAAAACATATTGTTTAAAAGATCATAACTATAAGTAGGATGTTTTGATACATGTACCGGTATGTTCTGTTTTATTCATTTCAAGTTTCGGTTTTTTTCTTTTTGCAGCGGTGCTATTTTACCCAAGTTGCAAAAGAAAAGGGTTTTTTAGACAAAAGGATTCCCAATTGACTCATAATTTCAGAGTTGGATCCAATTGCACATATTACATATATGTGAGAAAAAGAAAATACTCGTTAAGTTAATATGTTATGTTTGTTTTGATAGTCTACAGTGATTTGACTGATTTTAATGAATGATGTAATAGAAAATAAATATGGTTTGATCAGATTAGATTCTTACCATCCCCAAAAGTATTATTATTTGTGGATCCTAATAATTATTTTCTTAATTCTTTTTTTATTGATCCTACGAAAAATACAGTGTAAATATGTCATACCTCGAGGGAAGGCAGAAATGGGAAGTCCGATAGTGTAGATATATTGTTGCCTCCTACAAGCAGATACTGTTCAAATATGAAACATATGATGTTAATTAAAAAAAAGAAGTTAGAAGTAGTCACCACTTTAATTATGAAGATTTGAAATACTAGTTTTTTTGTACAACTACAAATACTAATATATTCTCAAAACTGGTTTGTTCAAATCAAGTTTCATTCCTTTACTTTTTTGTTTGCTCAAGTGTTGCTCAATTAAGCAACTAAGGATAAGTCGAGATATATCTGAGTCCTCATTGATGCTTGTTTGCACACTTGGATCCAATAGATACCAAATTGCACGTATGAACACAATGAAATGATAAAAAATTTGGTTGTTTGTTCGATGTTGACGACATCATCATAAGTTTTTTTTTTCTGACATCATCATAATTCCATTTTTTCTGACATCATCATAAGTTCAAAACTAACTTAACTATGGGGTTATATAATTGGCCCCCAAAACACACCAAAACACTCTTGATGTATCAATCGAAGATGTTTAAATTGATTGATTAGATTCCTAAATGGATAGATTGGACCTCTTAATTAAATCAATCCATTTAACCATTGATTAGGGATCTAATCGATCCATTTAAACATCCTCGATTGACGCATCAAGAATGTTTGGGTGAGTTTCAGGAACCAAGTATATTTTCCCCTTAACTATCGTGACCATACTGGTATCTCTATCTTAGATAAAATACTCAATTACAAGTACAGACAGCACAATTTATTTCTCATTACAGTAGGATAATGGAGAAAGAGAGAGGAAAATTTATTTAATCATCTAATATAAAATAAATAAGGTTTGATTAAATTAAACTAATACCTTCAAATTAGGGAGAACCGGTAAGCCAGCAAGTGATGTTATTTGATTTCCCCAAAGACTGAGTTTCTAAATAAATAAATAAAATAGCATCAATATTTTGTTGCTATTGCTAGACTAGATTAACAATCCTCAATTGATGATAAACTATTGTAATTGGTTTTACCGATTATAAATTAGTGTAATCCTCAATTGTTTATAAATATTCTGATTCTACTAGTCTAGAATAAAAAGGATCAACAAATATACATTGAATGGAACTACAAACCTCAATCCACTTCAATCTATACGTCATGTGATGATAAATTATTGTAACTTAACCGGACAGAAAAAGGTCAATGATTTTAATATAGACTGGTACCATCAAGAAATGTACATTACTAAGTACATGTATTTGCAATATGCTGGTGGTTAGAAAATACTTGGTCCATAATGACTCAACAAAACTTGAAATCAAAATAAATTTCTGATATTAAAATTATTTGCATTTTTTTAATAATCAATTTTACTTAATTGAAATCTCTTTGTAGCACCCTATTTAATTCCGGTATAAAAAAGAATATAAATTTTGTAACATCCAAAATTGAAAATAAACTAAACCGAGAGATCATAAATTTGACCATTTATCAAGTCTGGTAGATATTAGCAAATTTCATCAATATATATGCAAGAAGGTCAATGTCTGTGTCCGCACACACCAAGCATTTTTTATTTAATCATGTGACCGCTCTTGAGGTCTAGAAACACCGATATTTAATGCTAAATAACACGACGGATTTTTAAAACCCCAGTTAATACTGCAAAAGCTGACACACACGATTTTTAAGGTCATTACCACAACGGGATTTTAATATTCAGTACCGGCAAGATTTAAAAACCAGTTTCAGGTCATATTTGGAATATTTGTAAAAAAAAAATGTTTTTTGAATTAATCTCTCATAAAGGATCACACGCAGAAATGCTCCTATAATATATCACCATTCCCATTATAGCCTACTTTATTTTCTTTTTAAGATAAAAGAAATTTTTCTTTGTCCCCAGTTTTCACCATAGTATCCTCAATATCTTAATTAATGTATTTAATTAACATTATTATTAAGAAGAGGCACATAAATAGCAATTAATTATTATTATTAAAGAAGTTGTTAGTTCAAATAGATACTAATCAAATTATAATTAACTTCAATTGTTCATTAACATGTTAATTATAATTTCAATTATAATTAATTTCAATTGTCAAAGCTGACGTGTAGTACATACTCATCTATATATTGACCCCAAATTTTTATTTTGTGTACGTACATATTATTGGACAAACTACACATGTATTTTTTTACCAGATGTCAAACTTTGTTATTTTTATACAAAAATAATAATCTTCGTTAAAATTTATAGATGATGAAACAAAAATTATTTAAAGCCCTCACTTTTTCCTTTTTAGTTATGGATCAATCCTATATTACATGTATCTTTGTGATAAATTTTTACTTGTGGGCAGAATGTCCAATCAGTTGTGTTCGATTCGAAGCGGCGGACCGAATAAAACCAGTGACTTAAAATCAAACTGAACGGAACCATGCTAATTTTTGAACCGATTAAAAATCGAGCCGACTAAATCAAAATATTATTCGGTTAAACTGAATAAGAAACATTGTAATTTAAAATAAAAATAAATTAATAAGAAAATTTATTTTTTATTTAGCAAAAATATAAATAAATATTATAAAATATAATGATATTAATTTACAAAATTATTACTTATATTTTTAAAATTAACATATTAAAAATATATAAAAATAATGGGATGTTATTCGGTCAGTTCGGTTTAATCGGTTTTTAGAACACCATACCCGAACCGAACCGAATAAACTGAATAATACCATTTTTGTGAATTCTTTTTAGCATATAAAAATATATTTTTTTTTAAATTCTTTTTAGCATATATATATATATATATATATAAAGCCCTCCTCCGAATACCCCATTAAACACATTAATATCTCAACTGGACGAGTACTGATATCTCTCGGCAACTAGCATGTTCTATTCAAACATCTTCTTTTATTTTTCTAGTAGTTGGATAAAATTAGATAAATCATGTAATATGTTTTGATCAGGTTAAATTAAGGTACCATCAAATTTGGGAGAACCGGCATGGTAGCAAGTGATGATATCTGATTGCTCCAAAGTCCAAGGTTCTAAAATTAATAAAAAACATGTCATTATGTATTTTTTAGACTATTTGTTCTTTAGTTTACATGTGAGAGGTCAATTATGTATTTTTTTTGTACCTGCAACTCTAAGCAGTACCCAAGAGGTTCAAAAGAAGTTTCGTTGAGCTGATTATTCGCCAATTCTAGATACTACACAAATAATAGAACATATTAGTTTTTTACCCGCACAATTGTGCGGTAGCCCTCGAGTTTGTCATGATTATTCGCACATCCGAGATTTGCTATATTTTTAACCCCCTAATTTTTTTGGATATTGTAAAAAATCCTTTATCTTTTCGTAAACTCCAAAAATATTTTTAACCAAACTTTTATTTTAAAATACCCCTTATGGATGATATTAATTTTTTTTTTCCAAAATACCCTTCAAATCTCATATGTAATAATTAAAAGTTATTTTGTTATTTTTTATTAATTTGAAGAAAATTCATAAACACTTCTTAACATGTAGTGATTTAAAAAAATTTAAATTATTACATATTTTGTTTATATAATTTTAATATTCCATTCTTTATTCATAAAAAACTAACATTAAATAATAATAAATAAACACCTTGCAAATATATTCATAGAAAATATCTATTTAAACATCTACTTTTTATTTTAGTTTTCCTTTTATGTATTTTACAATTGTTTTATGATATTTTATTTTTAAATATTTGCAAGATGTTCTTTTAATAATATTGTTGAACTTATTATAGTTTCATGTTAGTTTTTCAAGAAAAATAATACATAAGTCGAATATTTGTAATGAATGAAATATTAAAATTATATAACATATAACATATAGTAATTTTTTTTAATTATTATATATTACAGAAAGTTTAAGAATTTTTTTAAATTAAAGGAATCATTTTTTTTTTAATGAATAAATATGTAAATTAATTGTTTTTTACAATATCTAAAAATTTAAGGAGTCTTTTGAAAATTTTCCAAGTAAAGTGGTGATAGGAAGGCATAAAAAGGTGGTGATGTAGAGGCATGAGATGAGAGGAATTATTAATAATGTAAAAAAGGACCGAAATTTAAACAAAAAAGGACCAAAATATTAATAAAAAGTACCAAAGTGTGAACTAAAACTGAAAAGGACGAACATATAAATAAAAAAGACTGTAATGTAAATTGAAAAATGTTAAAAAGGACCGATATGTATATAAAAGAGGATCAAAATGTAAATATGAAGGACCAAAATGTAAGTTTTTCAACTTAAAAGGACCGAAATGTAAATAAAAAGGACCGAAATGTAGTTTTTTCAATTAAAAAGGACCTATATATAAATAAAAAAGGACCGAAATGTAAATAAATTTTTTTAACAAAGAGGCCCCCGGTCCAAAATGTAAATTTTAAAACTTCGAAGGACCAAAATGGAAATATAAAGGATGAAAATGTAAATAAAAAAGGACCAAAATGTAATTTTAAATCCAATTTTTTAATTAAAAAGGACCAAAATGAAAAAAAAAACCGAAATGTAAATAAAATTTCTTTTTTACAAAGAGGCTCCTGGACCAAAATGTAAATTTTATAACTTCGAAGGACCAAAATGCAAATATAAAGGACCAAAATGTGAAAAAAAGGACCAAAATGTAAATTTTTTAAAAAAAGAGGACCAATTTGAGGCCCCTGGACCAAAATGTAAATTGTAAAACTTCAAAGGACCAAAATGCAAATTTAAAGGACTAAAATGTAAAAAAAGGACCAAAACGTACTTTTTTTTAAAAAAAGGGACTAATTTGTAAAAAAAAAGGACCAAAATGTAAAAAAAAAATTGACGAAAATATAAATAAAAAAGACTGTAATTTAAATTGAAAAATGTTAAAAAGGACTGATATGTAAATAAAAGAGGATCAAAATGTAAATATGAAGGACCAAAATGTAAGTTTTTCAACTTAAAAGGACCGAAATGTTGTTTTTTCAATTAAAAAGGACCAATATATAAATAAAAAAGAACCGAAATGTAAATAAATTTTTTTAACAAAGAGGCCCCTGGTCCAAAATGTAAATTTTAAAACTTCGAAGGACCAAAATGGAAATATAAAGGATGAAAATATAAATAAAAAAGGACCAAAATGTAATTTTAAATGCAATTTTTTAATTAAAAAGGATCAAAATTAAAAAAAAAGGACCGAAATGTAAATAAAATTTCTTTTTTACAAAAAGGCTCCTGGATCAAAATGTAAATTTTAAAACTTCGAAGGACCAAAAGGCAAATATAAAGGACCAAAATGTGGAAAAAAAAGGACCAAAATGTAATTTTTTTTTAAAAAGAGGACCAATTTGAGGCCCCTGGACCAAAATGTAAATTGTAAAACTTCGAAGGACCAAAATGCAAATTTAAAGGACTAAAATGTAAAAAAAAGGACCAAAACGTAATTTTTTTTTTAAAAAGGACTAATTTGTAAATAAAACTGACCAAAATGTAAAAAAAAAAATTTGACGAACATATAAATAAAAAAGACTGTAATGTAAATTGAAAAAGGTTAAAAAAGACCGATATGTAAATAAAAGAGTATCAAAATGTAAATATGAAGGACCAAAATGTAAGTTTTTCAACTTAAAAGGACCGAAATGTAATTTTTTCAACTTAAAAGGACCGAAATGTAAGTTTTTCAACTTAAAAGGACCGAAATGTAAATAAAAATGACCGATATGTAAATTAAAGAGGATCAAAATGTAAATATGAAGGACCAAAATGTAAGTTTTTCAACTTAAAAAGACCGAAATGTAAATAAAAAGGACCGAAATGTAGTTTTTTCAATTAAAAAGGACCAATATGTAAATAAAAAAGGACCGAAATGTAAATAAATTTTTTTAATAAAGAGGCCCCTGGTCCAAAATGTAAATTTTAAAACTTCGAAGGACCAAAATGGAAATATAAAGGATGAAAATGTAAATAAAAAAGGACCAAAATGTAATTTTAAATGCAATTTTTTAATTAAAAAGGACCAAAATGAAAAATAAGGACCGAAATATAAATAAAATTTCTTTTTTACTAAGAAGCTCTTGGACTAAAATGTAAATTTTAAAACTTCGAAGGACCAAAATGCAAATATAAAGGACCAAAATATGAAAAAAGGACCAAAATGTAATTTTTTTTTAAAAAGAGGACCAATTTGAGGCCCCCGGACCAAAATGTAAATTGTAAAACTTCGAAGGACCAAAATGCAAATTTAAAGGACTAAAATGTAAAAAAATGGACCAAAACGTAAAAAATATTTTTAAAAAAGGACTAATTTGTAAATAAAAAAGGACCAAAATATAAAAAAAAAAAATTACAAAAAAGCCCCTGGCGACGTGGCTCATTGTGGGGGCAGCAAATTGTCCAACTTTAGTACTTAGTATAGATTAGAGTTTTCGTCAATTAACAATTAATTGTTATGAATTAATCATTATTTCACCTTATTTATTAGGATGTTAATCAAGAATCGTGACATCATTACAATTCTTGTGGAAAAATGAAAGGTCAAGACAGAAGGCCTCATTTTAAAATGTACATAACCAGTACATGTACTTGTAAATTAATCAAAAAATTGATTAATTTACTTCACCTCTTGAGAAATGATAAAAAAAAACACATTTTCGATATTTAGAATTCTTTGCATGTTTTGGAATTATCAATTTTACTAATTAAAATTTTGTGGTAGCACACTATTCAATTGTAGTGAATCAAAAGAAAATAAAAATTTGAACATTCAAATTTGACGATAAACTCAATTGTGAGAGATTATAAATTTGACAATTTATCAAGTACTCTCTGGTATATAATAACAAATTTCATCAAATATATGTAAGAAGGTAAATGTATGTGTTCAATTGGTGCACACATCAAACACTTTTTTATTTTTAATCCTCTTTAGGTTTTAACTTTTTAAGCACCAACTGAGCGATTGGATATTAACTCCGAAAGAAATAAATTGCACATAATTGGATAGTATAAACTAAGAAGCACCTTCGTAAGATATCAACTGAAATTACGCATATTTAGAATGTGTACAAATGTACATGGAGTCTTCAAATTACTCTATATTATCATAAATCAATATTATTTTTCTTTATGCTTACCGGTCTTAGTATCATATTAATTTTTTTTTTCTGTAGATCCATAAAAAATAAAAATGTACAATTACAATGTAACAATGCAATATTTCGAAGGAAGGTGCATGCAGGAGGCTCTCCATTGTACATATTGTTGTTACCAGCAAATAGTTTCTCCAAATAGGGAACATATATTGTTATAAAAAATGGAAATAAATGTTTAGAAGTTTTGACGGCACCCAGGTTTGAAAGAATGGTTTTTGGTACAAATTCTGGTATATAATCTCGACGACTAGTTTGTTTTATTCAAACATCATTCTTTTTAATTATTTTTAGTGTCCTGATCATATTAGATGAATCGTGTAAGATGAAATAAATATGGTTTGATCAGGTTAGATTAAGATACCTTCAAATTTGGGAGAACCGGTAAAGTATCAAGTGATGCTATCTGATTTCTCGAAAGAACAAGGTACTACAAAATAAATAAATAAAACACGTCGTTATGTTTAGACCATTTGTTTCTTTAGTTTACACGTGAGAGGTTAATTATGTATTATTTTTGTACCTGCAGCTCTATGCAATACCGAAGAGGCTCCAATGAAGTTTCCTCGAGCTTATTATCCATCAAATTTAGATACTACACAAAGAATAAACACATTATACTATATGAGTATGACATTTACACACTTATAGAACAACAAATATATATTAAGGAGTAACAAACAGTAAAGAGACCGATATCGCCATTGGAACGAAAAAAGATGGTCTTCCAAAAAGGGCGACTTCACAATATCGCCATTGGAGACGGATGGTACCAGGTACTTCGAAGACAACCCCAATCAAATCCCACTTACACCCCATACAGGAAAAACCCATATAATAACACATCCATCAGACACAACCCAAACAATACTCACCACAACAACAAACAAACGCAATTTGCAAAACAGAGAAACCACGGAGCTATGCAAGGGAGATACATCAACAACAAGAATGGAGCAGCAAGGAACGCGGCAAGACCTAACCAAGTCTGGAGGAGAACCGATCAGCCACCGCGCTCGGCTAACTCTTCGAACTCACCTCAGAACCAGGGAGAAAGGACGCGCCAGCTCAACACGAACCTTCCACCGCCACTTTCGACACAGTGCCCCCTGCCGTACCCCCCGGACCCAAACAACCCGGCGTGGTTTGGCAAGCGCCTCAAATGCACTTCGGAAGAGCACCGGACAGAAGACTGCCGCAGGACGAGGGTTTGTTGTCATTGCCGTCAGGAGGGCCACCTCTACCGCATGTGTCTCAAAAGGATCGAAGACTGGGAAAAGGGACTGTTGTTTAACCCGGCAAACAAACCTTTAATCCAACCTCCACCCATGACGGCCCCACCACCAACAGTATACATTAGGCCAACTCCAGATCACGGCAACGAGATCAAACAACTCCAATCAGCCATCGTTTTAGACGCTAGGTTGGTGGGAGGACATGATCTGAAAAAAATAGACGACCTGGTAAGGAATTCTACAAACTGGACGGTCCAGTATGAGCTTGTCTACTGGGGGGAGGGGCTATACCTCTTGCGACCGCCGGCCGATTTCGACCGCGATCACTACCTTGACAACTGCAAGACATCAATGGAAAAGGTGGGATTGGTTAGCTACCCGTGGACTGTAGCGATAGGAGCAAAAGTAATCCACTACAACTTCAAATTAGAGGTAGACCTCTTCAACCTCCCTCTTACAGCATATTGTGAAAGAGAGCTAGACTCGATATGTATCAACATGGGGGAGATTCTGCACCATGGCCCCCTTCAACAGCTAAGAACACTAAACAAGCTCAGAATAGTCATAGCCACTTCTGAAATCAAGGAACTCCCCCCATACATTAACGCTTCAACAGACGGCCACATAAGGCGAGTGCATGTTAGGGTAGCGAGAGTCATTAAGGAGACCGCCTTCTTCTACAGAACACCTGACTCAACGCCACCAATCGAGTACTTCACGGCGATTGATCAGGCGATGCGAGCACAACGGAGACCGGTAAGCGTTCCGGACCCCGACCCCAGTACTCACTATTCGCCGGAACCAATGGACTCTCTCAACGATGACTCGATCGCTGCCGATGGACAAAACTCGTCAAAATTGAGAGACCTTGAAGAAAAAACCATAATGTGCGACAAGGAGGACTCCACTTTGCTGCGATTGTGGAAATTAGCCCCTCCCTCGAAGGAGAAGGACGAGTTAGCACCCCTGCTATTTCGAGAAAACACGCGAAAAAAGCAGAAGCTCAGCCAACCGTTGAAGAGCGGATCTAAGAGGGAGGTGGTGACTAAGGTGGCCGCCGGAAAGATGCCGGACCGAGCGACAAGGGCCACACCCCGTCATGAACTACAACTAATCACGGCAGGGACGAGTACGGCGCTCACAGGACAAGACTCGCGTCCGCCAGGCTTCCCTGACATCATAAATGCAAAGGCCGTTCTGCCCCCCACGGAAATCGAGACGCCAACTACCGAGGGCACCAACCAGCAGAAGAATGTACAGGGAGGATTACGGCTATGCCTGACAAGACAAGAAAAGGGTACAGCCCACGCTCAGCTCACACTAACCAAGAGCAAAGGTATGACAACGTCTGAACTTTCTCTCTCCTCATTTAATAAGCCAAGACACGGGAATAAGGGGGGGAAACCGAAATCAAATAAAACCTTTCGAGTACCGAGGCTGTTTAACCAAACACTACAAACCATAAAAAAACAGGTTAAGCTGAAAAAGAAACAGGCCACACAAAAATCAACAAAGAAATTAAAAATAAAGCCCAATGGTGAGGGAAGCCCGGCCACAAATAAACCAAATGAAAAATCCAAACTTACTAATCCTATCTCAAAAGGCAAGAAAAATAGATCCAGTATTCTTAAGCTACTCGACATTGAAGCCGAAAATAAATCGGAATTAGGTCTAGACAAAATAAATATAATTAAAAAACTTTGTGGACTTGAGATTGGGGAGGCAACAACCCCAGATCCTAATCTAAATGGGCCAGGCCCAAAATTAAGACAAACAATTACGAACGGAAATAATGAGGAAATGACAAATTCGGTGGGTAACTTAGCAACACAGCAGCCTATCTCAACCCCAAATAACACAGCCAAAAGACCCCCCAATAAGAGGGAAAAGAATATAATAATAGGCACATGCATGCTAAACATGAATGCACCAAAGAATTTAGATAAAAATTCTCCTAACATGTGCAATTTTCGTGCAGCTCACCAGCAAGAAGAATGGAAAGGCAAGTATGCCATTGAAGATGAAACCTCTCAGAAAGTAGACTATGAGGAGGAGGAGGCATACTACAAGTAGTACGTCCTACTGAAGTGAGACCACCAAGAGCATGTTAAGCTCGACTTTTGCTAAGTTATTTTATGTCGATTTACAATTATCACTCTATTTTGTTTTGGAATGTACGAGGACTTGGAAACAGTGACAAATGCAAAATTATAAAAAATGTAATCCGTGATTCCAAATGTAATGTTATTTGCCTACAAGAAACAAAATGGGTAGACCCCAATTTTTTTAACATGAGGAGGGTATGCCCATCTAACATAACGAATGTTAAATATAAAAACTCTCTTGGAACAAGAGGAGGGCTGATGACCGCGTGGTCAAGTGAATTCAGCCTAGTAAACACAACTGAATTCCAATACTCACTAAACACGGAATTTACATTACCAAATGGAGACTCCTTACTTATATCCAATATTTATGGTCCGACAGAGGGGACGCAAAAGATAGCGTTTCTAAGAGAGCTACAAATGATAAATCCCACAAATATGCCATGGATCCTACTCGGAGATTTTAACATGATAAGAACGAGAACGGAGACAACCGGATCAAGCCATACAATAGGAGAAATCCTAAACTTCAACAATCTGATCGAAAATCTAGCTCTCCATGAAGTTGACCTACAAGGTAGGAATTTCACGTGGTCAAACAAACAACCAGTTCCGACTTTCTCAAGGCTGGATAGGGCGCTAACCTCCAATCACTACCTCAACCTTAACACGAACAACATACTACAACCATTAACATGGTTAACATCTGACCATATCCCCCTAACCCTAAAATTCTACAAGGCGACTAGCGACAATAACCAAAAGAAAATAAAAACGTTCGAACGGGCATGGCTCCACAATCTGGAGGCAACCACCATCTTCACGCAAAACTGGGGCACGAACACCCTACACAACAATTCTGCAAAAAATTTCTCATACAAAACAAATAAGGTATGGGCCGCTCTGAATAGGTGGGCCCTCCAAAATAAGAAAGAAAAAGAGGAAATAAAACAAAATGCGGAAGCCTGCCTAAATTTGCTGGACTGGATAGAGGAGTCCAGAACGTTGGTACAAAACGAAAGAAACCTACGCATTTCAATCAGGACAAAACTATACGATATAGCTAGTCTGGACGAAATTAAGTGGCAACAAAGATCGTCCGTTACTTGGTTAAAAATGGGAGATAGAAACACTAAATATTTCCACGCGGTAGCGTCGGCAAAGAAAAAAGGAAATACTATCAATAACATACTTGTCGATAATAATCAACTAACGGACACAAATGAGATCTTGATAGCATTCCTCACCTATTTTAAAAATATAATTGGCAACCAACATGAACAAAATGTACACTGGAACCCACAAGCCATTGTGCAAAGACTGCCTGATCACATGAATCTTGGGTCATTAATAGAGCCATTCACGGAAGAGGAGATAAAACAAACAATCAATGAAATAAAAACCGGCAAGGCGGCAGGACCGGATGGATGGTCTATAGAATACATCCGCACAATGTGGGGAACCATGCAAGGAGATCTAAAACGACTAATGAAAGATTTCTATGAAGACAAAGTGGGTTTAGAAGAAATAAATAAGGCTACTATTACACTTGTTCCTAAGAAGCAAGGGGCGGTCACTTTAGATGATTTTAGACCGATAAGTGTCATTTCTATGCCAATAAAAATTATAACCAAAATACTAGCAAATAGGCTACAACCCAAGTTGGGGGAAATAATAAACGAGCATCAAACTTCTTTCATCAAGAATAGATCAATAATAGATTCCTATGCGTCCGCGAGGGAACTACTAAATTACTACCACAAAAAGAAAATTCCAACGATAATTCTAAAAATTGATTTTAAAAAAGCATTTGATAACGTCTCTTGGCCATTCATCCTGAACTTGCTAAGGGCAAAAGGATTCCCGCCCCTTTGGCAAAAGTGGATAGGCAACATTTTATCATCATCTTCATCCGCAATCAAAGTAAACGGGAAAATATCACAATTTTTCATTCACAAACGGGGCCTTAGACAGGGCGACCCACTCTCACCGCTACTTTTTGACCTTGCGGTAGATCTTCTACAAGATCTAATGGAAAAAATATCTCCAATGCTCGAGACCTCAACGCCATGGAAAACACCAACACTACAATTTGCGGATGATACGATCATATTCGTTGAAGCCAATCCGCAAAACTTGAAGATAATACTCCAAACCATTAAAAACTTCACCTCCATAACGGGATTGGAGGTAAATAGAGATAAAACAACTTTTACCCCGATAGCAATACCACAACGTCACCATCGCACGATCGAAGATATTATGGGATTCCAAATGAAAGAATTTCCCATAAACTACCTAGGAATTCCCTTATCAATAAGGCAACCCAAAAAAATACAATTTCTCCCACTAATACAAAAGGTACAAAATCGGATTGCGGGGTGGAAAGGGAGACTCCTTTCAATGGGCGCAAGAATCACACTTGTCAAAGCAACACTAAATGCGATACCGATTTATGTAATGCAAGCTATAATATTACCGGTATGGGTATCGAAGGAAATTGAAAGGCTAACAAGAGCCTTCCTATGGTCGGGGGAGGATAGCAATCGGGCGGGTAAGAACCTCATCAATTGGGGCACGGTTTGCTTACCAATGAAAAACGGGGGATTAGGAATAACCAACCTTACCACGATGAACGAGGCTCTTCTACAAAAATATCTATGGAAACTAGATAGGGAACCCGATAACCTATGGACAAAATATATGCGCAAAATATACAACGTCACAAGCGCCGAAGAAGTGCAAGCTATTGACATGACTGACAAACACAAATTTCTTAAAGATATCGAAAGGTTACTACCACTATATAAAATCTCAACCTTTACAGACGCGCAAAACGACCTCACAAATTGGAAATGGGAAGCATCCAACATGTTCACAACGAGGTCGGCCTACCTTTTCGCTATAAACCCGGGAATAATAAACCAATGGCAAAAAGAAATTTGGAAAACGCGAGCCCCACTTAAGGTTCGGTTCTTCATTTGGACGGCATCACACAACCGCATCAACACGGCGGACGTGCTTAGGAAGAAAGGATGGCCGCATATACAAGCTTGTGTACTATGTGGCCGGGTAGAAGAAACAAGGGACCACTTATTCGTAGAATGCACATACACAAAAGCCACCTGGAAGCTCGTCCATAGGTTAAAACCAACGTTTCGCCAATTTAACGCGCAAGGCACGCTCTTTGAAGCATGGTTTGAACATAGGAAAACTATACCGAAACTGAACATGGGGTCATGGGACACGCGATGGATGGCGGTGACGTGGGAAATTTGGAAGGAACGGAATAAAAGAATATTCCGGGACAAAGCCCAACTACCGGAGATGACGGCCGCTCGAGCGATAGAAGCGGCAGACACATGGACCCTCTATAGAAACTAACAACGACAAGAAGAACCGTCGGCACCGTTTTTCTGATGAACTTGGGTGTAAAGCTCACCTGTTTTTCTTTCTCCCTTTTTTCCTGTTTAACTTTTTATATTTCCTTGTAAATAAAAAATCTTCTGATCAATATAAACACAAGGCATAGCACTTACGCTATCCCTACTTCAAAAAAAAAAACAAATATATATTAAGTGAAACAACAAACCTTAATCCACTTTAAGATCTCTATACCCTCAAGTGATGATAACTTATTATTCCATAAATATACAGCCTAAAAAGAATAAAAAAAAAATAGTAAAAAGAAGGTTAAATGATTTTAGTATACACTGCTACTCTTATGAAATGTACCTTAATAGTACTGGTACTAGTAAAGGTACTGATATTGTGGCGGTAACAAAATACTTGGTTTAGACTTTCTCAACAAACATTTTGTAAATTGATTAATTTACTTCATCTTATGAGAAATGATACATGAACAGAAATACATTTCTGATATATAAAATGCTTTGCATGTTTTAAGTGATCAATTTTACTAATTGAAATTCTGTTTGTCTATTTAATTGCAGTGAAAAAAGAGAAAGAAATTCTAACCTCCAAATTTGGTGATAACTTCAATTGCGAAACATTAGAAAATTTGCCCCCACTCTTATTAACTCTCTGGAAAATATTAACAAATTTCATTTAATATATAAAATAAGATAAATTTAATGTCCAGGTGGTGCACACACCAAAAACTTCTTCTTTAGTCATTTGACCAGTCTTTTGGTCTAGAATCACCAATTGAGCACTAAAATATTCTCAATTTAGCAAATTGAAGTTTAACAACCCAAAAGCAAAAAATCGAGAAAAATAAAGAAAAAAAAGAAATGAAGACCCTCTACAACTTTAAAAGGCATTTTTTTCATTTTTTGTACTATAACCACAACCTCTCACTATCTTTTCGAAACTATAAAATCAAGGGTAAATTTGACGTGAGATCACTAAAGTTGATACTTGTTCGAATTGCCCACTGAATTTCTCATTAAAGTTGACACTTGTTCAAATTGCCCACTGAATTTCTCATTAAAGTTGACACTTGTTCAAATTGCCCACTGAATTTCTCACTGAAGTTGATACTTTGTTCAAATTGTCCACTGAATTCTGACACTTTCAATTTGTCCAAATTAAAACAAAAAAAAAAACTCCAAAATATCAGTATGTCACGTCTCAATTCACCTCTTAATTCAAAACTGTTTTAATATATTTGATTTCATTCAAAATCTCCATTAATCAAATGAATATGACTACTTGGCTATGGCATGGCTCATTACCTAGATGCATGTCATCATTTCATTAAACCCTAAACTGATTTTATACGGAGTGACCTTATTTCAATGACTAGAAAGTGGAGTGATCTCAAGGGGATAACTCAAACTTCATTGATCAATATAAGAAAAATGAAAACAATAGTGAACTCTCGTGAAATGTATCCTAAATTCAATAACATATAAATGCAAATTGATATCTAATGTATAAAAATACATTGTGCTGGTTAATTTAAATATATAAACATACATAAAGAATTATTTATATATAAAAAACCGAAAGTAATATTCCTAGCATTCACCTTTTCTTCATATTTTCTGTATATAGTTGTAAATCATTCTTGTAAATATAAAATAAATAGATTAAAAACATGAAAACAAGACTATAAGAACCAACTCCAATTCCAAATGTCTTGCCAAAGGACTTTTCATATTGTGCAAACCCAATTCTTTTTTTTGGCTTTTGACGTCATACACATACATAATTATCATTTTGCTCTGAAACAAAAAATATAATTATCATTCTTTAAAACTTTTAAAATTCTTCACGCGTCAATTTAATCAAAGAAGGAAAATTGTATCATCATCTTTTGTGACTGCGATGCATTAAGTTCACTTTTCATAGTTTATCTTACCAGGTCAATTTTAGAACTTCTAAAAAGATATACAGGTCAAATGAACTAAAAAAATAAAAACACATTACTGTTACTTGAAATATATCATAAAACCTACCAGTTTTTCGTCAAAATCTTCGAATTTCATCCTTGCCTCTAATTTTTTGATTGCTGTATGTTCAAAAAAAGGTGCTTTTTTCTTCTGTTAAATCCTAGAAGAAAAAGACAAAGAAAGAAACCTGAAAACCATGAGCTATATAAAAACAAGAAATCATCAAATCTATTGCCCAACTCGATTGGGAAAAGTCAACAACAAAATCCAATTTAATACAAGAATTCCGTCAATTGCACAGAAAAGCCCCCAATTCAACCCAAATTAGCTACAATTAACCATTCCCCTTGATTTAACCCAAATTACCCTAAATTTACACTCATTTGTAAAACTGACACCAATCAATGCCAAAAAAAGATCACCTGCTTTTAGTATCTAATCTATTTTTTGTGAGTTCAACTGAAAATACAGATAAAAAATATTTTAGAAGAAAAAAAACACCACCTTTTGTCAGGAGTACATTAGCAAGCAACTCCTTCAATTCTCTCTCTTCCTAAGATTCTTTTCTTTTGTGAAATAAGCAATCTCTGGAGACGAATATATAAAAGAAGAAGAAAAAAGGTCAACGTGATAGATGAAGGACATGACGACATGATGTAGGTGAAACATTCCATTCCATTCTTTACCAATTCTTCTTCGTGTTGTCGCCACAACTATTTTGCTAATTCTCCACTGCTGACACATTCAGTATTTCTGATGGAAGGTCAACGTGATACATTCCATTCCGTTCAGTATTTCTAATGGAACGGCTTTTATCGAAGAAAAAAAATTATTATTACATATAGCATCTTCAACATATGTTGAAAATATATGGTTAGAAATATTGTACATACCAGGATACGATTGTATTGAAAAATACTGAAAAATATTGAAATTAGGAAAAAAATAATGGAATCGGAAATGTATCGGTTATTCAATAATAACTGAAAAATTGAATATATATTTGTACATATCTGGGTACGATTGTACTATAATTCATTAATATAGTCTGGATGCGGAGCTTAGAACCCGTCTCAATTAATAAAAAAAAAAAAAAGATGAGTTTAACCTTGAGTTTTCAGCTCGAATTTTAATATTTTTTTATTTTTTTTTGAGAAAGGAATTTTAATATGTAAGTTGGAATTCTAATGTTTTAATTCTTGCCAATCAATTTTGAGTCGAGTTTCATTCAAAGTGAGCTTGAGCTGGTGCTGGTCCATTGGTCCATGTTTTTTGAACTCGACTCAGTTGCTATTTTAATGTGGTGAACCAATCTAATGTGAAAACCTTGCACATTATTATGGATTTTCTAATTTCTAATTTTATTGAAATTTTGATTATTTTCAGTGCCGATGCCCATTTCTAGTGTCAATATCAGTGTGATATTAACTGATACACGATTGCTAAGGAGAATTCAAAAAAAATTCATGCGTACAAAATATATTGATGAAACTAGCAAAATATACTGATGAATACAATATGTTAACATACTTAAAATTGAGAATAAAATAATACATTTCAATAATATATTTTAATAAATACAATAATATATTTTGTTAATTTCAATAGTATATTTTGATCTTTGGTTTCTATTTTGAATTTTTTTTATGAATTCTTGTTAGCATTTCTCTTAACTGATATACCATTTTAATTCTCATATCATTTTCATTTTTCAGTATTGTTGTCTTATTCGCATGACCATTAAAATTTGAAGGATATCACAAATATAAGAACCTCATTAGTAATAAAGAAAAGTTATTTTAGTCCCTTGATTATTTTTAATGTTCATTTTGTTCCTTCATTCATTTTCTTAGTTATTTTGTTTCCATAATTTTTTTTTTTTCATTTTGCCATTTATATTAGTTAAGAGATGACGTGGAGTCGAATTTTATTATGTGTTTGAATGATGTGACAAAAAACTAATGACGTGGCAATTAAAAAACAATTTATTTTCTTTTGTCATTCTTCTATAATGAATTGAAGCCTCAAAAGTTGCGCCTATTTTTATGTTTGTAAAATATATATTTTTAGTCTCAAAATATTTACAAAAATATTTACTAGTATCATAAATTATAATTTTTCGTCGTCTTATCTTCATTTTTTTTATATTTTCAAAATATCTACTAATATAAAAATACAATTTATCTCCATCAATTTTTCTTTTCCAATCTCATTTCATAATTTGGTAATTTATCGCTAACAGAAGTCAATTTATAATTTTACATGTTTGCACTCCTATTTAACATATGAGAGAATATTTTTATAATCATTTTTCTTTTATATTTACAAAATAACTACTAATATAAAATATACATACAATTTATGCCATGAACTTTCATTTTACAATTTTATAATATATCGCTAAATAGAAGAACAATTTCAGAATTTTACATTTTTGGGCTTCGGATTAACATTGGAGAGAGATAAACAAATTCTTTTTTTCAAATTTTATTACCACATCATCAATTTTTTGTCACACAACAGTCATTAACTTATTAAAGGGTAATTGTCGTGTTATATGTTATGTTAATTAATAGAGAGAGACAAAATGAATAATATAAAAGAAATGAAGCGACAAAATGACTCAAAAAATAGATGAGTGAGCAAAACTGAACAATAACGAAAATGAGGGATTAAAATCAAACTTTTTCCTTAGTAATATTACTATAAAATTTTAACATTTTCGTATGATAATGACGGTTATACAAAACAAAACAAAAACTTTAACAGTTTGTAATTGAAAGGAATGTTATAATGAAAAACTCATTAACACAAAATTACATGGTTCGTGCATTTGTCACTGATATTAAATCCATGCAAACAATTTTGAACAGAACGAAAAATGAATCTATTGAACAAGACAACAACAATTTACAAACTTAGGAAGTCTCACATGATTCTCATTTCGGAATCTCAATCTAAACAAACTTACGAACTGAAAAGATGCATACATAAAAGAACATGGATGGCTAAACTAAATACATTGCGCACATGAAAGAAGAAAATAAAGCAACAAAAACTAATCTCGACTAAAATTACAAATTTAAAAAATTGCAAGGCTTCGAATGTAATTGATTTTACACATCAGATAAAATAGGGAATGTTATATACTACAAAAAAGAATTTTATGTACTCTAATTTTTGCAATACATACCAATTAAATATTCCATTCTTTACCAATTCTTCTTCGTTGTCGCCAGAAGTATTTTGCCAATTCTCCATTGTTGACAGTTGACACAGTGTTCTCGGTTATATTGAACATCTCGGTTATATTGAACAAAACTAGGCCCAACATCATCGATTTTTATTATCATATCATCATTTTTTAATACCACGTCATCAATTTTGGCCACAACATTCGTTAACTTATTAAAAAGGTAATTGTCACATTATATGTTAATTAACCGAGAGGGGCAAAATGAAGGAACAAAATGACTCATAAGAAATAGATGAGAGTGCAAAAGTGAACAATAATGATATGAGGGACTAAAATTAAATTTTTTTTCTTTAATAATATTACTATAAAATTTCAACATTTTCGTATGATAATGAGTGTTATCTGTTATATAAAATAAAACAAAAAATTAACAATCTATCCACATCCTTATTTTGGACCCAATTTTGGATATGTGTCAAAATTTAGACCATTAATTAATCACTGATTTTTATAAAATATTTTTTTGTAGTCATTAAGTGTCCCTTATTTCGCACTAGGTTTAAAGGATTTTTAAAAATTCACATCATCATATATTAAAGATGTCGACTATTACTATTGGTTAGGTTCATGTTAGACTAACTTTATTCAATTGTTTATTATTTCACATAAGATTACATGATCAAATGTGAATACAATGAAAGGTAAAATTTTATATATGGAATACTAATAACTTAATATATAATATTATAAACATACAACATATAGTAGTAGTATGTTTAGAATTTTAATTTTTAAAATTCATCAAATATATTCGTTTTAATTTTCTTTTTATTTTGACTTCCATAATAGTATAGTTCATACATACCATTTTTCATAATTTGAATTTGTTAAAATATTATGTAAAACATACAATGAAAAAAATGCATTTATACAAAAAAAAAATAGAATTTCAAATATGAATATTTATTTTTAAAAAATTATAACTATACTAATACCATATAAATGATACTAAGTTGATTATATTTTATGTTTTTAATAAAAAAAATTAATATTATTTTTTTTGAAAAATAATAGAAACAAAAAAATTCATGCATTGAAATAATTTCTTAAACTTATAAAGGCTTATCAAATAATAATGTGGTTTTTACAAATTTAAAATTTAAAAAATCATATGAGATAAAATAATTTATATTTATGTTTATGCTAAATTAATTTTTCATATTATTTATTAAATTAGTTTCACTATTAAGTATCATTGCATTTTGAATCGATAAGAAATTATTAGTACTATGTAATTAATAATATGTTATTACGTTAGTTGTATGATTTATTATTTTCATATTTTATATTGTATGAAATATTGTGAACAATAATGATATAACATTTGTTGTCATGTTTTCTGTAAATTCATGATATAGCTCATTTATTTTTATTATACAGTAACATTAATATAAATATTATTATTTGATTAAAAAAATTAATTGTTTTGTAAAATAATTATAAAACACATAATCGAAGACAAATTAGTTCAAATAGTAATGAAAAATATAATTAACATTCTCGCAGCATAACGAGAGTATTCTCCTAGTTAGTAATTGAAATGAATGTTATTATGAAAAACTCGTTTAACACAAAATTACATGATTCATGCATTTGTCGCTGATATTAAATACATGTAAACAATTTTGAACAAAAAGAAAAATGAATCTATTGAACAAACTTAGGAAGTCTCACATGATTCTCATTTCGGAATCTCGATTTAAGATTACAAACTGAAAAGGTACATACATAAAAGAACATGGATGGCTTAATACATTGCATACATGAAAGAAGAAAATAAAACACCAAAAACTAATCTCAACTAAAATTACAATTTTAAAAAAGGAGCATTTCTGCATGTAGCTCCTTTCGAAATAAAAATTCAAAAACTAACCCCTTTTTCGCAAATATTCCAAAAGTAACCCCTTTCGGGTTTTTAAATCCCGCCAAGGTCGAGATTTTAAATCCCGCCATGTTAATCACCTTAAAACTCAGATATGTCAGCTTTTGCAGATTTAATTAAAACAGAACGGGATTTTAAATCCCGCCATCATTAATGCTCTACAAAATTGGCTTTTTATATCCCGCCATCATTAATTAAAAATAAACGGGATTTTAAATTCCGCCAGAAAAAAAAAATAGTTTTTGAAATCTTGTTCAATTAACTACCGCTAATTACCGTGATTTTAAATCCCGCCAGCCTAACAATTTAAGTAAGAAATGGTGGCAGTTTTATAAATATCTCCATGTACAGTAAAACGGGATTTTAAATCCCGGGTACTAAATGACAAAAACGTCACCGAGATTTAAAATCTCGACCAAATTTGGTGCTCTTTTCCTGACAGATTATAAACAAAATTAATACTCTTTTTCAAATAAGCCCCTGTATTTTGATCTAATTGTAAACTCAATATAAAATATAAATATGTCTTTATTGGATACAACTATATTTATCATATTATACAAGGTTATTTATGATAAATTAGTATAATCATAATAATAATAAAATAATATTAATTTAATTAATAAAATGCAAAAATTAATTACGTGTAATGATAATAATAAAATAATATTATACAATATCGAATTTTACGATTTGTCGCGAAAAAGACAAGAGAGAACGAACGTCCACGTTTTTTGCCCAAATGGACCATTTCCCGCTCAAAAAGTACACTCTTGGAAATTATGATATATATATTTTTTTTAAATCATACATTACGAATAATATTTTAATATTAATAAAATAATATTAATTTAATTAATAAAATACAAAAATAAATTACGTATAATGATAATAATAAAATAATATTATACCATATTGAATTTTACGATTTGTCGCGAAAAAAACAAGGGAGAGAACGAACGTTCAGGTTTTTATGCCCAAATGGACCATTTCCCGCTCAAAAAGTACATTCTTGGAAATTATGATATTTTTATTTTTTTTAAATCATAAATCACGAATAATACTTAAATATTAATAAAATAATATTAATTTAATTAATAAAATACAAAAATAAAGTACGTATAATGAAAATAATAAAATAATATTATACGATATCGAATTTTACGATTCGTCGCGAAAAAAATAAGAGAGAGAACGAACGTTCACGTTTTTTGCCCAAATTGACCATTTCCAGCTCAAAAACTACACTCTTGATAATTATGATATTTTTTTTTTTTAATTCATACATAACGAATAATACTTTAATAATAATAAAATAATATTAATTTAATTAATAAAATACAAAAATAAATTACGTATAATAATAATAATAAAATAATATTATACCATATCGAATTTTACGATTCGTCGCGAAAAAAACAAGAGAGAGAACGAACGTTCACGTTTTTTGCCCAAATGGATCATTTCCTGCTCAAAAAGTACAATCTTGATAATTATGATATATTTTTTTTTTAATTCATACATCACGAATAATACTTTAATAATAATAAAATAATATTAAAATAATATTAATTTAACTAATAAAACACAAAAATAAATTACGTATCACGATAATAATAAAATAATATTATACAATATCGAATTTTACGATTCGTCGCGAAAAAAAAGAGAGAGAACGAACGTTCACGTTTTTTTGCCCAAATGGACCATTTCCCGCTCAAAAAGTACACTCTTGATAATTATGATATTTTTATTTTGTTTTAATTCATACATCACAAATAATACTTTAATAATAATAAAATAATATTAATTTAATTAATAAAATACAAAAATAAATTACGTATAATGAAAATAATAAAATAATATTATACGATATCGAATTTTACGATTCGTCGCGAAAAAAACAAGAGAGAGAACGAACGTTCACGTTTTTTGCCCAAATGGACCATTTCCCGGTCAAAAAGTACACTCTTGATAATTATGATATTTTTATTTTTTTTTAATTCATACATCACGAATAATACTTTAATAATAATAAAATAATATTAATTTAATTAATAAAATACAAAAATAAATTATGTATAATAATAATAATAATAAAATAATATTATACCATATCGAATTTTACGATTCGTCGCGAAAAAAACAAGAGAGAGAACGAACGTTCACGTTTTTTGCCCAAATGGACCATTTTCCGCTCAAAAAGTACACTCTTGATAATTATGATATTATTATTTTTTTTTAATTCATACATCACGAATAATAATTTAATAATAATAAAATAATATTAATTTAACTAATAAAATGCAAAAAATAAATTACGTGTAATGATAATAATAAAATAATATTATACAATATCGAATTTTACGATTTGTCGCGAAAAAAAAAGAGAACGAACGTTCACGTTTTTTGTCCGAATGGACCATTTCCCTCTCAAAAAGTACACTCTTGAAAATTATGATATTTTTATTTTTTTTAAATCATACATCACGAATAATATTTTAATATTAATAAAATAATATTAATTTAATTAATAAATAACAAAAATAAATTACGTTCACGTTTTTTTGCCCAAATAGACCATTTCCCGTTCAAAAAGTACATTCTTGGAAATTATGATATTTTTATTTTTTTTTAAATCATGAATCACGAATAAATGTTTGTATATACACATTGTATAAATGTGAAGTCATTTAATTTATTAATTTCGGTGTATTAGGGAGGCTATCCCAAAAATATTATTTAGAGATTGATCAATTGCCATCATCAAAAAAATGTTATGGCGTTCGTCAAAAAGCAGATGTGGAGCATCTGACATCTTTTTGTGATGTTGTTTGTAGTGCTACTAAAAATATATGTTTATAAATATAGAAACAAAGTACACTTTTGTCCCTCAATCTTTTCAAAAAAGTGTATTTTACCCTCCAAACAAAAATCTGCACATTTTTGCCTCCTAATGTTTCAAAAATTGTTCAACATGCCCCCTCCGTCCATTTGATGTTAAAATCTCAGTTAACTGATGATGAGGTGTGCTGAGTAGGATACAAATAATGCTGACATGGCAATTGAACCAATTAAATCCAAACCCGACCCGAAAACCCAAATAACCAATACCCAACAGCCGCTCCCCCCTCTCTCTCTCTCTCTTTCTCTCCCTTTCTCTTTCTCCGTCGCGCTCTCTCCGTCGAGTACCCAACAGCCGCTGAACCTTCTGAACCTTCTCGCCGCCTTCGCGCCTTCTCGCCGCCTTCTCGCCACCTTCTGAACCTTCGTCGAGTAGCGATCAGAGTAAATCAGCACCTTCTCGCCGCCTTCGCGCTCTCTCCGTCGCGCTGAACTCTCAGCCCTCTGTTCCCTCTACGGTAAAGCAGCACCTTTGAAGATAATTGCAATTTTTTTCGAATTTCAACCCAAATCGAACTTATCGGTTAAGAATCTCATCTTTGTTCAAATCGAAATCGAATCTTAATCGCTGTTATTTCTCCCCTCTCGAAATCTCACCTTTGTTCAAACCTCAGTTTAAAAAAAATTGCAAACAGGCCCCTGCCTAAATTTAGTATTTACAAAATGCCCCTGTTAATTTACAAAAAAGCCCCTGTTAATTTACAAAAAAGCCCCTGTCTTTATTTAGTAATTTATTTAATAATTGATCCAAGTTATTTGTCAATTTGAAGTTAATTTGGGAAGATGAACTCCGAGGAAAGCATAAATTTAGAAGAAGTCAATTGGATTGTTGAAATGGAACCGCCTCTCGACATGCGTCCCGATTTGGAAGAATTGGAATGGGCCGATTTGAATGAAGAAAGTGAATTTTCTTATTCGAGCGATGAAAGTAGTGATGAAAATAGTGATGAAAATATTGATGAAGAACCCGAATTTACGAACCCGGAAATATTGATTTGAATGAAGAAAATGAAGAAAGTGAATTTTTTTAATATTGGAATGAGGTTTCCCGGTGCTTCGGAGTTTCGAGCGGCCGTTCGAAAATATGCGGTAGACAATGTGAAAGAAATTAAATTATCAAAAAATGAGAGGCACAAAGTAAGAGCTCAATGTAGATTACCTAATTGTCCTTGGGTCGTTTACGCTTCGATAGATAAAAAAACCCAAGAATTTGTGATAAAAACGTTTAATCCCGAACACAATTGTACTTCTTCTTTCAAGTGCCAAATGATAACGTCAACGTTTCTTGCTCGGAAATACGAAGAACGAATTAGATCGCATCCGGGTTGGAAATCAATAAATATGCAAACGGTAATTAGGCAAGAGATGGGGGTCATTGTTACGGTGACCCAATGTAGAAGGGCAAAATTGAAAGCAATGAAAAAATATTTAGGAAGCTACACCGAAGAATATGCAAAGATTTGGGATTATTCACGAGCATTGGTTGAGTCCGATCGAGAGAATACAATTAGGATAAATTGTAGGCGAAGCGAAATTAATGAGGTTCCCCGTTTTCAAAGAATCTACATTTGTTTCGGTGCGTGCAAAAAAGGTTTTTTAACCGGTTGTAGAAAAGTAATCGGTTTAGATGGATGTTTCTCGAAGGGCCCAATAAAATTCGAGATACTCTCGACAATTGGGAGGGACGCTAACAATCAAATGTATCCAATTGCTTGGGCGATTGTAGAAGTAGAAAATAAAGAAAATTGGGATTGGTTTCTACAATTGTTGTCGGAAGATTTGGACATGAGGTCGGGTCATGAATGGGTTTTAATTAGCGATCAACAAAAGGCACGTTCATTTTCTTCACAAAATTTATTTCAATTATTTGTTGTAACAATTAGTTTTTGTGTAGGGATTACAAGTAGCAATCAAAAATAAATTTTCCGATGTCGAGCATAGAATGTGCGCGCGGCATATTTATGCCAATTGGAGCAAAAACATAAAGGTGGAAATTTGAAGAAATTATTTTGGTCGTGTGCATGGCCTATTCGGTAACCCAATATGAAGAAAATTTAGAGTTTATGTGTCAAGAATCGGTGGAAGCAACCAATGACCTTTTGCGAACCGACCCGAAGCATTGGTCCCGAGCTTTTTTCAAGAATTGTTGCAAGAGCGACAATGTCGACAATAATATATCCGAAATTTTCAACAATTGGATTAAGGATTGTAGGCACAAACCAATAATAACGATGTTAGAAGAGATGAGACGCATGGTTATGGTTAGAATCGCGAAACAAGGAATGGAAACGGACAATTATCCGAATGATATTTGTCCAAAAATTTGGGAAAATTGAACGTAAGCATAAACCGAAATAGGGATTGTCACTTGATTTGGAATGGTCAGGACGGTTACGAGGTGACCGAAAAAATAAAGAACGTGAAAGGGGAAGTTAAAGAATATATGTTTGTCGTAGATTTGGGTCTTCGCAAGTGCTCATGTAAGTTTTGGGATCTTTCGGGCATTCCTTGCTCACATGCCGTTTGTGCAATCTTTAGTAAAAGAGATGAACCAATGAATTATGTGGCGGATTGTTTCACCAAAGAGATGCATCAAAAAAATTATTCCCATGTAATGGCACCGATCGTGGGTAGGCAAGATTGGCCCAAAATGGGTCTTGATCCTCCGAAACCTCCTTTGAAAAGAAACATGTCCGGACGTCCTAAAAAACATGCTCGTAGAGAGGGAGGTGTAGTGCCTAAACCGTCGAGTACCACAAAAATGACTAGGACCGGTCAACTTACAAAGTGTTCGATATGCCACAAATTCGGTCATAATCGAGCCACTTGTCCAATGGTAATTATATTTTTCGTTTTGTAAATCAAACTATGTTTCTTGAATTTCACAAAACATTAATGCGTATTATTTTTGTAGGCGTCTCAAACCTTGAGAACCCCTTCGTCTGGACAATCTTCGAATCAAAATGCGTAATATTTGAATTATGTATGTTTGAATTATGTATGTTTGAATTTGAATTATGTATTTTTGAATTTGAATTATGTATGTTTGAATTAGAATTATGTATTTTTGAATTTGAATTATGTATGATTGAATTAGAATTATTCTCTGGCTCTTGGCTCCTTTTATGGCGAAATACACATATGGCTCCTGGCTCCTTTTATGGCGAAATACACATATTCAAACACATATTCAAACACATATTCAAACAATATTCAAACACAAAAATTTCCAAATGTCTAAATGTCTAAAACTTCTTTGGCTCCAAACACATATTCGATATTACAAACACATATTCGATATTACAAACATAAAAACTTCTCTCGATTCGAAATAGAAACATAATTAATACATTAACTTGAATATTGCAATCAATACAACAACAAAAAACCCGACCCGTTTAAAGTTCCTATGCATGTAGTCGACAAAATTATCTTTATTCACGTCGGGTTCTTTTACGGCAAACTTTTCATCGTGCATTTCCAATTTGGGTTGAAAGTTCCTATGCATGTAGTCAAACCAAGCAATCTCGGCTTCTTTCTTCGAAGAATATTTCTTGAATGTCGATCGCGAAAAACCACACACTTGCTCGTTGCAAAGTGCCCAATTTTCATATATTCCCGGTCTTTTCCCAACAAAAACGACGTAATACCCATCTTTGCCCATAACCTAAACAACCAAATTAAAATAATTAGTACATTCCAGCCCCTAATCTGAATCAATTTGACTAATTAAAGCCTAATCAGCCCCTAATTTGAATCAATTTGACTAATTAAAGCCTAATCAGCCCCTAATCTGAATCAATTTGACTAATTAAACCCTAATCAGCCCCTAATTTGAATCAACTTGACTAATTAAACCCTAATCGGCCCCTAATTTGAATCAATTTAGGGTTACGAGACGACAGAAGTCTAAACGAAGGAACCGAGAGAAAACCCTAAACCCTTAACGAAGGAACCGAGAGAAGGGAATTAACCTGTTGAAGGCGAAGATCAAAGGAAGAAGGCGAAGATGGCGAGACCTCAGATATGTTGAGCGCAGCAGCGAGAAGACGAGAAGGCGAAGATCTGTTGAGCGCAGCAGCGAGAAGGCGAAGATCTGTTGAGCGGCCCAACAGAAGGCGAGAAGAACGAAGGTTAGCAATCGGGACGGAGAGAGGGAGAGAGAGAGAGAGAGAGAGAGAGAGAGAGAGAGAGAGAGAGAGAGAGAGAGGGGGGGGAGCGGCTGTTGGGTATTGGTTATTTGGATTTTCGGGTCGGTTTTGGATTTAATTGGTTCAATTGTCATGTCAGCATTATTTGTATCCTACTCAGCTCGCCACATCATCAGTTAACTGAGATTTTAACATCAAATTGACGGAAGGGGTATGTTGAACAATTTTTGAAACATTAGGGAGCAAAAAAGTGCAGATTTTTGTTTGGAGGTAAAGTACACTTTTTGAAAAAGATTGGGAGGCAAAAGTGTATTTTTTTCATAAATATTTAATGATCACGTGAAAAGATATATTGTTATTCCAAAGAAGTATATCACACATGAAAAACTTATAATTCAAAATAACATATTGTGGTTAGAAAAAGGTATATTAAAAAGTATATCATAAGAGATATTGTTATTCGGAAAAATACATCATGATCCAAAAGAATATGTTTCAGAAGTTATAAATTAAACCATTATTTTATTTTAAAAATATACATCATACGTGTAAAACTAAAAAGACATAACACAACTGAAAAAAGATAAATGTTAAATCTAAATAGATAAGAAAAGTATTGTACTTCGTATTTAGTATTTTAAAAATATATACCAAACCTTTATTATTATTTATTTGTGTGCACTGATTGTATATTTATCAAGTTATAACTAACTTTTAAAATAGAAAAATAGCAAGCACGGCAAAAAAAATATTTTCTGTTCAACACTGTAACTAAATGAACACATCACACAGTTTTAAGAAAAAGAAAAAGATCCAAGCCCAATAAATTGTAACCCAAGAAAAAACATTACAGACATGAAAACATACAAAAGAAAATAATCAAACCATGAAACCCATTAAATCACACTAAATGGAACAAACAAGAAGCAAAAGAACGAAATTTATACACATATTAAATCAATTAAAAAAGCATATTTAATGATTGGCTTGAAGGGCTTTGACGTGTTGAGTGAGTTCTCTAACTTGAGTTCGCAGCCGGTCAGGATTACAAAAGAAATCCACAAACACCAACCTCTCTCTCCCCACCTCAACCGGATGATTCTTCACAAACTTCAAATCAACAAAACAATCAATAAAATGTTATTTCATACAAATAAACAATAATTTTGCAAAAAAACCCTGCATTATGCCTAAATTGCCTAAAGTGCTAATAAAATAACATATTGTGGTTAGAAAAAAGTATATTCAGAAGTATATCATAAGAGATATTGTTATTCGAAAAAATATATCGTCCAAAAGAATATGTTTCAGAAGTTATAAACCAACCAAACCTTTATTTTATTTTAAAAATGTACATCATGCATGTAAAACTAAAAAAAATGACACAATTGAAAAAAGATAAATGTTGCATCTGTATAGATTAAAAAAAGTATTGTACTCCCAACAACAGTAAATTATTTATTATTTATTATTTTAAAAATGTATACCAAACTTTTATTTATTATTTACTTTTTGTGCACTGATTGTATATTTATCAAGTTGTAACTAACTGTTAAAATAGAAAAATAGCAAGCTCGGCAAAAAAAAAAATTGTGTTAAACTCTGTAACTAAATTGACACACACACACATAACATACATATATACACATATATACATCTACTATTGAAATTAGCAAAATATACACACAGAACTTACATATATATACACATATACATATACTATTGAAATTAGCAAAATATACACACAGAACGTACATATACTATATAAATGAACAAAATATACTGTTGAATCCAACATGTTAACATGGTTAAAATTTAAAAATATATATATATTTCAACAGTATATTTCGCTATATACAAAAATATATTTTGCTAATTTTAATAGTATATTTTGGTCTTTGAATTCTTTTTGAATTTTTTTTGTGGATTCTATTTAGCATCTCTCTCTCTCTCTCTCTCTCTCTCTCTCTCTCTCTCTCTATATATATATATATATATATATATATATTTTTTTTTTTTTTTTTTTTTTTTTTTAATAGTATATTTCGGATGGTCAGCGTCGATTAAAGCTTGTAGAGGGAGATGCACAAGCAATATATAAATATTTTAAGGATATGTGTGATGATAATTCGGATTTCTTTTATCTTTTGAATGCGGATGGTGATAATCGATTAAGAAACGTGTTTTGGGCCGATGCAAGGAGTAGGACGGCTTGCAAGGAATTTGGTGAAGTTGTAACATTAGACGCAACGTATTTAACGAATAAATATCATATGCCGTTTGCTCCATTCGTTGGTGTTAATCATCATGGACAATCTATATTATTGGGTTGTGGACTTATTTCTCACGAGGATACGGAATCGTACTCGTGGTTGATGCGCGTGTGGAAATCGTGCATGGGTAGTGTTCCACGGGCAATTATTACGGACCAATGCATGGCTATGAAAAATATTATAGAAGAAGTATTTCCCGATACTCGACACCGATGGTGTATATGGCACAATATGAAAATGCATTAGCTACAAAAGTGGCAATTGAAGCTAATGCGGACTTAAATTGTTCTCAATCTTTCATTCCTACCGTGATGGAAGATCATATAGAAACTCAATTCCAAAATATTTACACGAATGCAAAAGCGCAAGAGTTTCAAAAACAATTTGTTGGAAAACTTAGATGTACATTACATGAAAAAGGAGGAGGTAATGAATGAAATAAATACAGTTTCGGACCAACCGTAAAAGTGTACATAAGGATAAACGAACGTACGCGTTCGTAGGCATACAAAACAGTTTTAGTAAAACTTGCACAACTTTCAGTGCGACACTCCAATTTAAATGGTTCAAATTGTATTAGATAGATAATGAGATTATCTAGAACTTTCATGTAGAAATATGTTTCATTTGAACGAATTATCAGTGTCGTTTTAATGGAATACCGAAATGATGCGACAGTTTGACATACATTTAGTAAAACGTCTGTAACTTTCGCATCCGAACTCCAATTGGGCCAGGACAAATTGGGTTAGAAATATAATAAGATTATCTACAATTTCGTGAAGGTTTAAAGTCGGTTGGAACGATTTAATATTTTTTCTTTTCAACAGAATACTGAAAGGCTGTCTGCAGTTTTCTGTCTGAAAAGGTGTATATTAGATATACATAATTTTGGTCCATCCTTATCCTATGTGATATAAATAAGATATTTCTCTCTTCTCTATTCAGTCTAACCTGTTGAATTAATAAGATTAATCCAGAATATTGAGAGTCTTCTTTCTAAGAACGAAAGAGTGCGAAGAAAGAAAATCGAGAAAAGAGTTTTTCTCGGTATAGAGAATCAATCAATCGAGCAAGTTCGCCGGTGCTTCGTCTAGGCAGTTGCACCCGTGACCGACGTCTTCCGACTCAAGGTGGATACACGTAGAGGAGCGACACTTGTGGTTCTGTGGTTATGATCGATCCGGAGGAGCGTTAATGTCAACGAGAGGTGAAAGACGCGTCGTGTGGGACGCGCGGATTGTCACCAACGTGACAGGAGAAGAAGGCATAGCGATCAACCCTTCGAGTGCAATCAATTTTGCACCAGTATGAATCTATCATTCTTATTGCATCGTACCCTTCGAAGTCATGGCGTGATCTTGAATTTTGGAAACCGGACCGGGCCTTCATATCCACTGTGCTGGTCCGGGGTCGGGTGAATTCCCTACAATGATTTCGAAAATAATTTAAAGGAGTTTGAAATTTTTGAAATGATTATTTATGGAGAAGATAAAACAAAGGAACATTGTTTATTTCACGTGAAATTTGATTATGAGTCGAACGAAATCAAATGTGTGTGTCGTTTATTTGAGAGTAGTGGTATTGTTTGTAAACACCAATTGATGGTGTGGGCTCATATGAGAGTTCAAAAGGCACCCGAAAAATATGTGTTGAGGAGATGGAGGAAAGATGTTTCCGGTTTGGGCACCACTAACGATTCTTGTTCTATTGGAAACGATTCTTGTTCTATTGAAATATGCTAAAGTATTTGAATAAACTTAGCAAGAGTAAGCACAAATGTCAGGGAAGAAATGAGCACCGATTCCAAACTAACGCAATTAGCCAATTTGGAGCTTTGCAAATAACCCCCTGAAAAAATCCCTAATATCTTGATTTCTTGTTCCATCCAAATCTTTGTCTCTCGAGTTGCTTCTCTAGATCGCTATGTTACGCGGATACTTCAAAAATGCAGAAGTATCCTGAGGATACGCGTATCCGATACGGATACAGGTGCGATACAGCTCGGATACGTATCGGATACGCCACGTGGCGTATCCGAATATTTTAATATTTATTTTTTTCGGATACGGCGGGGATACGGCAGGATACGGCTGGGGATACGGCCAGGATACGGTTGGGATACTCCATAATATTTTGGCCCATAATATTTCGGCCCATTTATGATATTTCGGCCCATTATATATTTTGGCCCATAATATTTTTAAATAAATTATATATGATACTTCTAGGATATTTCTAGATTAGTTCTAAAATATTTCTAAAACAAATTTATGATAGTTTTATGATACTTGTATTGTTTGCTTGATATTATTTATTATCATGATATTTAATTTAAAAATATAATTAATTTATTACTTATTTATTAATTATATATAATATAAATATATTAAATTGCCGTATCTCCGTATCCGTGATTTTTTGAAAATTATCGTATCGTCGTATCCGTATCGTATCGGATACGCTACCCGTATCCGTGCAACATAGCTAGATCGTCATCTCTCACTTTCTTGATGGATCAATGGACAGGTCCATGCCGTTCTCTAGATCCATTTGTTCTTTTTCTCCAGAATCTTCGTCTTCTTCTCTCGCTTTCTTTCTCCAGATCTGTCTTCTTCTCTCGCTCGATCCAGTTTTTCGTCACTCCAGAATCTCCATCTTCTTCACTCGCCCGATCCAGATTTTCGTCCCTCCATAATCTCCATCTTCTTTTCTCGCCCGATCCAGATTTTCGTCGCTCGGATATCTCCCTCGTTTCTCTCTTCTTTTTTCTCTTTCTCTTTCTTTTTTTTCTCTTGCCTTTTCCTCTGTCTCTTGTTCGCGCATGATATTTTTTTGCTAGAGACAAACAAAATAAATTAAATAAAGCTGCTTCACCTGACGTGGCACACCAAAAGATGCCACGTCGGATTCGAGGAAAAATTCAAGGACAAAAAGGTACGGTCCCTATCATTATTCCTCTTCTCTCAAGCAGCCTCCAGATGGGTTCGCAACCTCTCTCAACGGCTCTGAAGCTCTCAAGTGGTGCCTCACTCTCGAAGGCTCTATCGGAGGAGACAACATATTGATAATCATATCTAAGGAGCTATGTCGACTGCTCTTAGGAATGTGGTGAAGAGCTGAGTTTACTGATTATTTTTCTAATGTTACTGGTTTTTGAATACTTATATCTAAATTGACTGATTTTGCATGATTTGGGAGCTGAGTTGGGCTAATGGATTCGTTAAGCTCTTTTAGGGTTTCTTAGGAATGATTAGAGGCAAATTAGAGTTTATAATTAGGCTATTTTTTAATGTTTTATTAGGGTTGAATGGGGATAGGATTTATTATGCTCTAATTACGGGTTTATAGCAGGGTGACGATCTACATCAGTACACGAAGCTAACGATGTTAAGAGGAAAATCAAATACTCGATCCAGATCCACTAGGTTAGTCATTTCATTTTTTTTTTTTTGCTTTATATTCATTAGATTCATGAGACTGGTATGCCAGAACCTGTTTCGGAGGACAATACAGGCAATCTAAAAAATACCCAAAATTCTGAAAATACTTGCGAAGAAATTGAAGTCCCTCCAAATCTCGACAATATATTTGATATTTGGGATAATTGCAATCCAGTCCCTGTTAATTACGATGAAGACCCCCCACCCCGAAGAGAGCGAGAAAAGGACAAAAAAATATAAAAGAACTTGAGAGTAGTGATAACAAACATGGATATCGATGCATATGTTGAACACGAATCTTCAAACAAGATCGATAACTTATCTCACAAAATAAGATATTGTATTGAATGTGTATGAAATATGCGTATTGAAATGTAAATATGTAATGTATTCAATGTGATTGTGTATTGAAATAAGAGATTGTATTGAGTTTGTTGAAAATATAATGGATTTGTTGATCATGTAATGTAATGAAAACATATATTTGTTGTGATATAATGAATTTGTTGAAAATATGATGGAAATTTGTATAATCGTGATATTGTACCAGTTATGGTACCATTTTAAATATTTTTCTACTGTACCAGTTTATTTTTATGCTTCCGAATTTAAAGTGCTGAAATAATGGGCACAAATGTTGCTACTGTACCATTTATGGTACCATTTTGAACATATAATTCAGGGGCACCATAGTATTATTACTGTACCAGTTTATGATACCGTACCATTTCAAGCAATTATGATAACGTACCAGTTCAGGAGAAAACAACTTATTAACCAGAATTGTAAATAAATTTCAGCAAAAACTCAATGTGCAAATAAGTCCCTTAAACGATAAAATTGTATAAATAAGTCCGAAGCAAAGAATAAAATTGCAAACAAGTCCCCACAAACAACAAAATTGAAAATAAATCCCCACAAACAACAAAATTGCAAATAAGTCCTTACAAAAAACAAAATTTTAGTTATGATCAAAACGTTATCTTCTCATTCACGATCATCCTTACTACCAAAACTGTTAATTTGCAAAATTTGAATCATGAAGAAACTTATACACAATTTTTTTGGTACTTCAGTTCAGTCCAGCAAAAGGCAGAGATGATTATGCGAGAGAGAGAGAGAGAGAGAGAGAGAGAGAGAGAGAGAGAGAGAGAGAAGAGATCTCAGTTTCCTGAGCGAAAGGAGGTAGAGGAGACTCAATTTTCTGCGCGAGGAGGAAGTTGAAACTTGGAGAGACCTTCACGGAAGGATCTTCTTATTTTAAATGGCTCTGTTTTTTGACGGTAATACATAATTAACGGTAGAGATGGAAAACAAACGGAAGTGTAAACAGACCTTTTATTTTTAATATGGAACACAGATCTCGATACTGATCTAAGGGTTCAAAACTCTCAAGCAAAAAATAAGATGAACTTGTACAAGCTTTTTTTAGTTACTCTTTCTCTCTATATATATATATATATATATGGGGAGTTCTATCATACACCCTTTTACAAGGGTATTTTGGGTATTTTAGCAATTAATTATATTTGTAAAAGGATGTATCATAAAATTTATTTTTTAAGGAAATTTTGGTTTAAATGAACAACAAAAAATTCCAATTTAGTTAAACATTAATTAATAAATATATTTGATATCTTACCTTAAATATTCATAAATGGATAATTACTCCAAATACCCTTGAAAATTGATGTATGATAAGGAAAGGGGTGTATGATAGAAGCTCCCTATATATATATATATATATATATATATATATATATATATATATATATAACAAAAATATAAAAATTACAGACTTTAATTCATAATATATAAAAATGATATAAATAACAATATTTTTTTATCCATATATTGTCGAAAAAATATAAAAGAATATAAAAAAAAAAGTATAAGAGAGTGTGAGGCGAGAAGGTATTTGACACCGGATAGTGAACAATTCCGAAGTGTAATTTTCCGTGTAGTGAAAAATGGACGACCATTTATAATGCATTTTAAGCGAAGTGCAAAATCATTTCTCAAAAATGAATTTACTATTTTACTGTCCTTTTTCACAATAAATATCTTCCCTTTTAATGCTTTCTCTGCCTCTCAATCTCTCTCTCTCTTTCAACAGAGGGTGTTATTTGTGGTTTATTAGTCAAATTTATGTTACATCGAGACAATTGACATTCAATTAAGATCAGGATTACCATCATTGGAGTTCAATTAGTGATGATAATGCTGAATTAAGATTAATCAGCGAAATTGGTTGATAATTTTGGTGTAAATCGATCTTTAAAGCATGGTAAAACTGGTTGAAATTTATAATCAAATGCCTGTTAATTGTCGATGTCTCTCTATATGAAACTAAATAAAGAAATTGATTCGAAGACAAGTAGTGTCGGAATGAAAAGAAACCTTTTTGTCATGGCATCGAGCACACTGCTGGACTCAAGATTCTTTTGAAATGTTTCATTCTTTGCTGCCCTTCCATGAATCATTCATATAATAAAAAAAATATTGATAAGAATCTTATCATAAGATGCTTATTGGATATGAAAAAGAGGAGATCCTATGAAAAGATGGCTGCAATTATGTAAGACATTCAAATTTCTATCCTAGTTTTCATTGAGGCAAACCTACTCTACGTTCTTACTGAATCCTACATTGTTTAACAAAATGAACTGCACAAATTTGATTTGATTACCAGCTACTGATTCAAGAGACCACTAAGGAAGAAAAGATTGAGCAGAAGTCCCAATTCGAAATGGTAGTGAAGCTCTTGGATTATTTCAGCAAACACGAGATGTGATAATTTAGTTGCATAACTACAACTACTTTAATTGTTGTTTCATTTCAAATCAAAAAATAACATCTATGTTCAATGATATCGAAATGGCTCCAATATGATGAAGTAAATCCAATATAGTGTTTGCGGATAACACAAAAGTAAATTTGCTGGACACGAATCATCATCTCTCAACTAAAACATTGCTTAAGATGACTAACGCAAATTAACATCAATTATTAGAAGCAGCATTCTTCAAAGACTCAAGAACACTCCAAACATCATTTGCTAGATCTGCCCGATCATGTGGCATTATCCTGGAGCACTTAAGTCCCAAGTCAGTAAGCTTCCTGGCCTCTACAAATTGCCCTTCACTGTTTCTTGGCCACTTTGCTGAATGATCGATTATTTTGTCAAATCTATCTTCCTTAATTGCATTCTCCACAATAGGCAAAATTTTATACGCATTTTGTCGGGTGACCAATTGCAGCAGCACTACCCCAAAAGCGTACACGTCGGACTTTGCAGTCAATGTCCCTGTCCAAACAAAACTAAACAAAGTCAATCAAATAAAACAAGTAATCTAAATTAGAACCATAAAATACTTATTAATTTGATTTAGCACCGACTGGGATAAGAGCAAATCAAAATTTACGTTGGTTTATTTTGTTCAACTGAATACAGAAATGCATCAATTTTGATAACAAAATCTCTTGTACATGTTATTAAATAATACAAGTCATTCCAGAAAGTGATGCCGAAACAACAAAAAATAGTATGATGGATATAGATTTTTGTATGAATAGCAAAAAAAATTCAGTCACTTTAGCTTATCTGATTAGTAGAGAAAAAAAACCAACAGCGATCAACAAAACCAAATAACTAAAAATAATATGAATCAATTCACCAACTTGCAGTGGTAGATCTATTAAGGGACTAGGGGGGCAGGCCCCCCCTAGATTTTTGAGCGGTAGTATATATATGTGATTATGTCAGTGTATTTTACGATAGAACTGGAAAATTATGTACTACCGTCCCCCCAAAAAATTTTGAAATTTTCTCACAGTAACCCCCCCTAGATTACCGCTCCCCTATTGATTTGGGACAAGATCCGCCACTGCCAACTTGGTTAACTCACCTAATAACGTGAACAGAATGATCACACTTACAGGTTTGGTGGTACAATGGGTCCATGTAGCCTTCAGTAGCCGCTCCTATTTTTGTTGTGGCATAGCAAGGCGTATCCGTGGCGTCTGTCGCCTTTAACATACGACAAGTGCCAAAATCGCTTATTTTGCTGACATAATTCGAGTCGAGAAGTATATTGTCCGGTTTCAAATCACCATGGACTCTTGGGGTGGAGTGCAGGAAAATTAGGGCAGAGCAAAAATCCGAAGCAATACGGATACGAGCTCTCCAAGAAAGAGGTGGATTATTGTTCTTGCCTCGGAAGAGGTGGTCTTGTAAACTTCCTCCCGATATAAACTCGTAAACAAGTGCAAGCTTTTCAGAACCCTCCTCGCTTGCTCCTATAAGGGTGACAAGATTCGGATGTCTCACTATGCTAAGGGTTTCAATCTGCACAATAATTGATTAAATATAACAGTCCCCAAAATAAAAATGAATATGTTGAATATAAAAGTTCATTCTCCTTGATTAGGCACTTCGTGCTTGGACTTGGTAGCATATTAAAAATTTCAGACTATCTAGTGCAGATGCTTGGGCACAGTGCCTAAAAGACAAGCATAAAGTAATCTAAACAAGACAATTGAATCGTATCAATTAGAAAAGTGTGAAAGTAGAACTCTGTATAGAAGCATGCAGGAATAAAAAACTACCTAGTTTAGTGCAAATTTAGTTCCAAAAGATATATTTGGCGACAAAATTACCTCTTCTTTGAACCCTCTTGTGTTTTGGTATAAATTGTTTGTTAGCATCTTTACTGCGACTTGTGTGTGGCGGAGGAAGCCTTTGTATACAATACCAAATCCACCTTCTCCTAATTTATGTGATTCGTTGAAATTATCAGTTGCTTTCTCTAACTCCTGAAAAGTGAATCGAATGCAGCACTCTACCGATTCTTTCTTTAAGTTTGCAAGTTCTTCCTCTATTTTCTTCCTTCTTCGTACTTCCTCATAAAATGCGCCTTCCCATTGCTACAAATTATAGAACTTGAGCGCGTAAAGTACAAGACTATTTCAAAAGACTATTTCAAAGGAACAAAACTTGAGAGGTAAAAATTGTGAAGGGAAGGTATGCAATCAATTTCCAACATCAATTATCATTCTCAATTAGTTTGGAGGGGCAAGATGCATTAAAAATTAAAGAGTAGTGAGGTACATTTCTTAGAATTGTTCCAAGTCTCTTGATAACATCACATAATTTTTAAACCTTAAATTAATATATTTATACACGTTTTGACACTTTAATTTACGATTTAATTATTCCAATTTATGATTTAATATTCAATTATAATGTCAAATCAAAAAATAAAATGTTAATTAAATCATAATCACGTCATCAAATCTCTTGAAAAAGATTTTGGGAGTAAGCCCAACATTATTCAAACTTAAAATAGTTCAAATGTGTGTACCTTTTTATCATCTCCTGTATTCATGGCAAGAGCATTTTGAGGGGAGGCAGGTATAGCTTCTTGTTCTTTTTTTCCTGTCATTCGGATGAAGAGTTAAATTATTTTACTACTGTTTATTATTTTTATATAAATAAAAGGAAAATTTTACCAAGTCCCCCAAATTTACCATAAATTCCTTCATCTTACACTAACCCAAATAATTAACCATTGAATTAATTCACAATATATTTAACGTGTATCATAATTAACATGTATACTGATACTGATTAACATGTACTTATAAACACAACTTCGATATTAATTATATGTTATTTGTTAATTAAGTTGTTAATTAATTGGATTAGTGTTATATCAAGGAGTTGATGACGGATTTGAAGGACATAATAAATACTCTCGAATAAAAACACCATGTCAAATTATGTCCTGTCATCATAGCGAGGCACATCATCAATTAACAAGAGATATTTGAATGGAAAATGTTGGACATACCCCCATATCTCCCAGTTTTGATAACGTGGATATGATTTAACACCCTAACAATTAACACATTAATTCATGATTTAACAACTTAAATAGATATTCAATCACAAATTAAGATAATTAAATCATAAATTAACATGTTAAATTATGTATTTATGTGTTAATTTTTAAACAGTTAAGTCTCGTGAAAGTTCTTAGTTATGCAAAACAATAACCCTCGATTGTTGAGTATTTCGCAATCATTGATCAAATCATACCTGCTTTTATAAAACCAGTCATGAAATTTGTGGATTCTCCCTTTAAACCTTCTTGAGTAATTGGTGTATACACATAAACTATATATGCATCTACATCATCAAATGTGAGTTCATATTCTTCTTCTTCTGCTTCTGGTATTGTTTCTGAATTGTTCAACCTTCGACGTAGCCAACTATTACACACATGTGCAAAGAAAACAAAAATAGTTCATAAAAAGATGATAATAACATCTTATGATGCAAACATTGGCTACATTATGACGTAAAAATAACTTCAAATTTAGAAAGGAAAATAATTTCGTGATTTGATCATAATATATTTTAGGGTTTAGCAATTGGGAATTGGGACCTGACGTAAGAATGAACTTGGACAAGATATGGTTTAAGATTTATGAATTGGGACCTAATATAAAAACGAATTTGGACAAGATATGATTTAGGTTTTAGGAATTAAGACCTGACATAAAAATGAATTTGAACAAGATATAATTTAGGATTTAGGAATTGGGACCAGACATAAAAATGAATTTAGACAAGATATGATTTAGATTTTAGGAATTAAGACCTGACATATAAAGAATTTGGACAAAATATGATTTAGGATTTAGGAATCGAGACCGAACATAAAAATGAACCAGCTTTTTCCCCGCGCAATTGTGCGGGAGTTTTCGAGTTTATCGTGATTTCATTTTTTGTATGTAGTCTTTTTTATCTTAATTTTTTATTTTATTTCCGAAGTATTTGTTGTTTTAGACATAATTATTATGTTTGTATATAGGTTCTCCTAGTGTCATCATGTCTTTTTTTGTATTTTATTTAAATTTCCTTTATTTGCGATATTGCTGATGTTATTATTATAAGTCATGAATTAAAAAAATCAAAACATTCATAATAACTCGCTCTCGCCGTCTCCATCACTCTCTTTCTATATCTATAATATCGCTCTCCTTTTTCATCCGTCTCGAATTCGCCTGCAATTTTCTCCACGTTTGAAATCGCCTCCATCATTGCTCAGATTTGTCCCATTAGGTTTAGCCGCCGAAAATAATTAAGAGAGAGAAATAGATTTGGATGTGAGAATTTTTCAAAATAAATCCTAACTTTTTTGGATATTGTAAAAAATACCTATCATTTTTTAAATTTCAAAAAAAAAACATCTCCCAAACTTTTATTACCAAATATCTCCTAAGTGGGTTAAAACTAATCATGGATGAAATTAATTTTTTGGCCAAAATAATATTTTCATATGTAGTAATTAAAATAATATTTTTATTATGTTTCATTAATTTTAAGAAAATTCTTAAATATTTTTAACATGCAGTGATTTAAAAAAAAATTATTACGTGCAGTGTTATATAATTTCCACATTTCATTTATTATTCACGAAAAAAATAACATCAGATAATAATAAAATAAATAACAGCAAATAAACATCATGAAAATATATTGTTAGATAAATATCTGTTTAAACATCTAGTTTTTTATTTTCATTCTTCTTTATGCATTTTTGAAATGTTTCATGATATTTTATTTTTTAAGTATTTGCAAAGTGTTCTTTTAATATTGTTCATTTTCTTATTATTTTATAATAGAATTTCAGAAAAAAAATATAAAAGTCAAATATATAATATATGAATTAATAAAAATATAACATATAACATATAATTACTTTTTCTAATTATTATATGCAAAAAAAAAAATTAGGCCTTTTTTAAAATGAATGAAAATAACAACTTTTTTTATTACTACATATGTTAATAGAAAGATATTTTGATTAACAAATTAATAACATCTATGGTTAGTTTTAATCCTTATAAGTAATATTTGAAACTATAAATTTGGTAGAGAAGTATTTTTAAAATTTCCAAAAAGATAAGAATTACGATATTTATATAATTTGGGGGGGGGGGGGGGGGGGGGGGGTATGAAATTTTTTCATGTTTAATTAAGACAAACAAAATATGTTTGAACTTAATTCAGACAAACAAAATATGTCGAATTATGCACTGGCTAATTTGGACATTTTGATCAAGATCAAATGATCCAGATTAACATGACGACGTGACCTTCTCTGAAAACAAAGATATCTTAGAATTATATATATTAATATTTTTTTGGAGAAATGTAAGATTGATAATAATCAGTAAGATTAGTAACTATTGATGTACTTTAGTTAATCAAATAGTGACCATTTGATTAGTATTTATTGGTTCAAATGATTTTTAGTACATCAATTGATGACCACTTAATCAAATAGTTAGAAACTACTTAAATAATATTTAGTGAGTCCAATTATTAGGAGTCTACCTTGGGCTAACTCTCATGCCATAATTTTTCTTAACTTAATACATAAGACATAAGATATGATTTATGATTTTGGAATTGGGACCGGATATAAAATGAATTTGGACAATATATGATTTAGGGTTTATGAATTAAGCTTTGACGCAAAAATGAATTTGGACAAGATGTGATTTAGGATCTAGAATTGGGACCTGACATAAAAATAAATTTGTACAAGATATAATTTAGGATTTAGGAATTGGGAATTGGGAATTGGGACCGGACATAAAAATTAATTTGGATAAGATATGATTTAGGTTTTAGGAATTGAGATATGACATAAAAATGAATTTGTAGAAGATAGGATTTAGGATTTATGAATTGAAATCGAACATAAAAATGAATTTGGATAAGATATAATTTATGATTTACGATTCGGAACATGACATAAAAGAAATAAATATATATCGGTACCAACCTAGAAGCACCTTTACCAGGCTTACTACCACACCAAGCAACTTTCACCAAACCTTTCAGAATTTTTCCATCTATAAACTCGCCAAGTACATTTATATCTACCACTTTTGGAATTCCAGTCCCTAATATAAAAAGAAACAAATCATACTAATGTTAATACTATTATTTTTTTCTCTCTCTACGTACATTTCACATGGAAAGAATGAGCCTATTAAAAAAATTAAATATGAGGTCAAAACATGCTTTTTGAAATGTTTAAAAATAAGCAAAACCCAAATCGGAGAGAGAGAGAGAGAGAGGGAGGGAGGGAGGGAGGGAGGGAGGGAGCGAGAGAGAGAGAGAGAGAGAGAGAGAGAGAGAGAGAGAGTACCTGGCAAAACAGGTTCGCACATAGCAAAAATAGGAGGAAATTCGGTTCCACCCAGTAATGAAATGCATTCGATTTTCAAATATTTGCCTACATCCTCTTTCTTGGGCCAGTATACCTTTCACAAAACAATTTTAATATTAATATATATCACAAAAAACAGATGCAAGTTTCACAAGATGTTCCATTTAAGAGAAATTTTGAAAATAATGCAGATATGAAATTCAATTTATTTCTAGAGTTTATTACGGATTGTATTTTATAGTCAATTACATAGAAAATCTTGCCAAATCAAGGCTTAATTGAAGTAAGAATGACTACTTGTAGATTAATTTGAATTAAATTGGAAATTCAAGCTCAAATAATTATTGAAATAAATAAGAAAAGTGGGTTACCCTATCTGTTGCTCCCTCAATGGGTGAGAAATCAGCAGGAACTGTATCCCCGACAAACCATTGGTACTTGAGGACTAAACCGTAATTATGTCCATTTAAATGATTAAATGAGAAATGACAAGCACAAACATCTTCTTCAAAAGGCTGATCAGTAAATGCTTCTCTCAGTTTGTAGCCTGGAGGAATCCTTTCTTTCCATAGCTCGGTCAAAAATGAAAATGTTGATTCTTCGCCCAATAATTCATGGTTTTCATTAGATTATTCTATTATTTCATTCATTTATTTCCTCAATTTCTTTTATTTAAGGGTTCGTATTGTTATCGTAATGTAAAAGACAAGTTGGGATAACAATATGACAGTATCTTCTTGAATAAAGTAATCACAAAAAAAAAAAATAAGGTAGAAAAAATATTCGGTCTTACCAGTTGCAACATCTGGTTTACAAATTAACCATCCATTTCTAATGCAAAAGGAGGTGTGTGCGGGATATTGTTTGGCCACTTCTACCGCACTAGCAAGTAGATCTAGACAGAGAGAGAGAGTTATATAAATCTAATGTGCATCTATATAATTTGGCAGTGGACAGATTTTTTAGAATAAGATAATAAATGACATTCATCAATTAGTGTCAATGCATGAGATATAAATTCACAACATCGAACAACATATATTTTTTGTATCTCGCACTCAATCAACTGAGCTGTATGTCTATTGACAAAGAACAAATGAAATTTTTCTGATGATTCTTCATAAATTGATGTTAACGAGACTTGAACCCACGATATTTCACAATATATGATTTTTGATATATTAAACTCGGCTATAAACTCATTAACTTGGTACTGGAGTGTAATCAGGACCAGCAAGTTACGGAAAAGTAAACAGTACCAAATTAGAACATTCACAAAAAATCATAATAAATTGTTTTGGAGTAAATGGAAGAAATACCTCTCTTATTGAACTTTTTCAAGGAGGGACCCACAAGTAGGATCAAGGCAGCTTCTACACGAGGAATCTGTAGAATTGGACCATCTATATACAGTTTCTGCACAATTCAAAAGTCTCAGATTTGGATTTTTTCCACTCTATCATATAGAGGTGTTTTAGGATAAAAAATTTAAAGTTTTTTTTTTGAATAATTTTTTTTATAGTTACAATTAAAAAATTGTAAACAGGGTCTAAGATGTTCGTTGTAGGCTGTTGTATGCACAATTCTATGATTTTCCACTCTATATATATTACAATTACGATTAAAAAAACAAATGAATGCTATATGCACGAGTTTTCTACATGCTACTGGGGATATAGTAAACATGATATGTAGGATGAATTTTTTTAGTATTTGTGAGATATTAATCGAGTCATGTCATAATTTCTGGGGATATAGTATGCCATTTCCCATCATAGCGCGTCCTTTGTTTATTGACGAATGATGGAAGATAAAAGAAATTTTTCTTTGCCCTTAGATTTCACCGTCGTATCTATATATATTAATTAATATATTTAATTAACATGATTATTAACAAGAAATACATAAATAACAATTAGTTATTATTAATAAAAAATTGTTAGTTCAAATAGGTATTAATCAAATTATAATTAATTTCATTTGTTAATAACATGTTAGTTATGTGTCTTAATTGGAATAGAGAGTATGTAAATAGGGTACGTAAGCTCGTATATTAGTTGAGTCCAGGTTTGACTCAGTTATTAGCCAAAGCTGATATTTTTGGTATTTTGGTATTTGTCATACATTATTGGACAACTAAAAATATCTAATTTGTTTACCAAAACTTTCTTATATACAAAAAATTATTCTCTTTCCGTTAAAATTTGTGGAAATAAAGTTACTAAAAAAATCTCACTCTTCCTTTTAGTTATGGGTCAAGTACGAGTGTTCATTCGATTGGTTCAATTCAAACCGAACCGAATAAGGCCAGACTTATTTAAAGCGAATTGAATAAATTTCAAATCGAACCGAACCGTTTTAACTTTTGAACCGATTAAAAACCGAACATAATAAGATTCATTGTAATTTAGAATAAAAATAAATTAATAAGAAAATTTATATTTTATTTATTAAATAAATTAAATAAATATTATAAAATATAATTATATTAATTTATAAGATTATTATATCAGTTCTTATATTTTAATATTAACATATTAAAAATATATAAAAATTGGGATGTTATTCTATCAATTCAATTTAATCAGATTTCAGAACCGACCCGAATCAAATAAATCGAAAAATCGAACTGGTTAAATCGAATTCGATCGTTTTTGTTCGGTATCGGAATAAACCGAATTGTTTGAACACCCCTAATTGTGGGCTTATTTCTATTTTATGATAATTTTACATATATATGAAAAATAAATTATAAAACACAAATTATCATACCTAAATTTAATTTCAAAATTAGTAAATATTATATTTATGTCATTAAAAAAATTAAAAATTCGCCAAATCATTAATAACTATTATATTAGTAAAATCATTAACAAAAAAAATTCTTTAATCAATGTTGTATTAGTTTCGTACTTGAATTTTTTTTGTGATTAAATTAATAGAATGTTAATATTCAATTAGTCTCGTTTTTTTTTTGTCTAAGGTTCCCAAAACTCCTGGTTGAGTCGTATCATGGTTCGGGTTACCATCTTATTTCCTATTATAGTGTAAATTTGTTTCATTGACGATGCAATGTATGTAAGAACGTCGAGCCCACTCCATTTTTTAGGCCTTCTATCATTCCCCCCCCCCCCCCCTCTCTTCCATTTCCTCACATTTTCATGATGACGTTATCTTTGAAGATTAACCTACAATTACTCTTTCTCAATTAACGATTAATCCATATTTATTAATTTTTGAATATTCATAATTAATTTTTAATTGATAAGGATCTTAATTACGTATTAAATTTTTATAATTATAAATTGTGACAAATTGTGACAAAAAGTCGGAATAAGTTATAAAAACATATTAGTTCCGGATATAAGGTATAAAAATGAATTGTGACGATAAGTAGAATATTCTTTTTTTCTATATGGACATGATGTACAAGTTCGGAATAAGGTATAAAAACATATTCAGTTCCGGATAAATTGTGACAAAAAGCCGTCCACGACGAATTTTAAAACATAATAAATTATTTTTTTCTACTATATATATAATTTTTTCAAATGAAACAATGTTAAACCTCAAGAGGAAATATTTCTTAAGTAAATTTTTAGACAAAACTGATTCCTAACTGACCTATAATTTCAGGGTTGGATCCAATTGCACATACTACATATATGTGAGAAAAAGGAAATATTTCTTAAGTTAATATGTTCCTTTTATTTTGATAGTCTACAGTGATTTGACTGGTTTTAATTAATGATGTTATAGAAAATAAATATGGTTTGATCGGATTAGATTCTTACCATCCCCAAAAGTATTATTATTTGTGGATCCTAATAATTATTTTCTTAATTCTTTTTCTATTGATCCTACGAAAGATACAACGTAAATATGTCATACCTCGAGGGAAGGCAGAATTGGGAAGCCTGTTAGTGTAGATATATTGTTGTTGCCTACATCCAGATGCTGTCCAAATATGAAACATATAATGTTAATTGAAAATTGAAAATGAAAAAAAAAAGTAGTAGTCACCACTTTAAGTATGAAGATTTGAAATACTAGTTTTTTTGTACAAATACAAATACTGATATATTCTCAAAACTGGTTTGTTGAAATCAAGCTTCATTCCTTTATTTCTTTTTTGCTCAAGTGTTGCTCAGTTACGCAACTAAGGATAAGCCGAGACATATTTGAGTCCTCATTGATGCATGTTTGCACACTGGGATCCAATAGATACCAAATTGCACGTACGAACACAATGACACATGATAAATAATTTGGTTGTTTGTTCGATGTTGTCCCGACATCATCATAAATTTTTTTTTTCTGACATCATCGTAAGTTCTTTTTTTTTTCTGACATCATCATAAGTTCAAAACTAACTTTAACTATGAGGTTATATAATTGGCCCCCAAAACACACCCAAACACCTTTAATGCACCAATCGAGGGTGTTTAAATTGATTGATTAGATTCCTAAATTGATTGATTGGACCTCTTAATTGAATCAATCCATTTAACCATTGATTAGGGATCTAATCAATCCATTTAAACATCCTCGATTGACGCATCAAGGATGTTTGAGTGAGTTTTAGGGGCAAGTATATTTTCCTCTTAACTATCTTGACCATCCTGGTATCTCTATCTTAGACAAAATACTCAATTACAAGTACAGACAGCACAATTTATTTCTCATTACAGTAGGATATTGGAGAGAGAGAGAGAGAGAGAGGAAATTTTATTTAATCATCTAATATAAAATAAATAAGGTTTAATTATATTAAACTAATACCTTCAAATTAGGGAGAACCGGTAAGCCAGCAAGTGATGTTATTTGATTTCCCGAAAGAATGAGTTGCTAAATAAATAAATAAATAAGCATCGATAAGCATCAATATTTTGTTGCTATTGCTAGACTGGATTAACAATCCTCAATTGATGATAAACTATTGTAATTGGTTTTATCGATGATAAATTAGTGTAATCCTCAATTATTTAACATATTAGAGTTTTCGTCAATTAACAATTAATTATAAATATTCAAAATTAATTATTATGAATTTATCATTAATTCACCTTGTTAATTACGATGTTAATCAAGAATCGTGACATCATCACGATTCTTGTGGGAAAATGAGAGGGCAAGGCAGAAGGCCTCATTTTAAAATGTACATTACCAGTACAACTACTTGTAATATGCTGGTCCTTAGAAAATACTCGATCAAGAATGTCACAACAAAATGTGGGATTCAAAAAATTGATTAATTTACTTCACCTCTTGAGAAATGATAAAAAAACACATTTTCGATATTTAGAATTCTTTGCATGTTTGAGAATTATCAATTTTACTAAGTAAAATTCTGTGGTAGTATCATATTATCATAAATCAATATTATGGTAAAAATTACTCTATATTATCATAAATTAATATTATTTTTCTTTATGCTTACCGGTCTTAGTATCATATTAATTTTTTTTCTTAATTTTTTTTTCTACAGATCCATAAAAAATAAAAATGTACAATTACAATGTAACAATGCAATATTTCGAAGGAAGGTACATGCAGGAGGCTCTCCATTGTAAATATTGTTGTTACCATCAAATAGTTTGTCCAAATAGGGAACAGATATTGTTATAAAAAAAATGGAAATAAATGTTTAGAAGTTTTGACGGCACCCAGGTTTGAAAGAATGGTTTTTGGTACAAATTCTGGTATATAATCTCGACAACTACTTTGTTTTATTCAAACATCATTCTTTTTAATTATTTTTAGTGCCCTGATCAGATTAGATGAATCGTGTAATATAAAATAAATATGGTTTGATCAGGTTAGATTAGATACCTTCAAATTTGGGAGAACCGGTAAAGTAGCAAGTGATGCTATCTTATTTCCCGAAAGATCAAGGTGCTACAAAATAAATAAATAAAACACGTCGTTATATTTAGATCATTTATGTGAGAGGTCAATTATGTATTTTTTGTACCTGCAGCTCTATGCAATACCGAATAGGCTCCAATGAAGTTTCCTCAAGATTATTCCAGCTCAAGTCTAGATACTACACAAAGAATAAACACACATAATACTATATGAATATGACATTTACATCCTTATAGAACAACAAATATATATTAAGTGAAACTACAAACCTTAATCCGCTCTAAGAACTCTATACCCTCAAGTGATGATAAATTATTACCCTCTAATATTACAGCCTAAAAAGAATTAAAAAAGAAATAGTAAAAAGAAGGTTAGATGATTTTATTATAGACAGCTACTCTTATGAAATGTACCTTAATAGTACCGGTACTAGTAAAGGTACTGGAATGCTGGCGGTAACAAAATATAATTTCTCAACAAACATTTTGTAAATTGATTAATGTACTTCATCTTATGAGAAATGATACATGAACACATTTCTGATGTATAAAATGCTTTGCATGCTTTAAATGATCAATTTTACTAATTGAAATTCTGTTTGTCTATTTAATTACAGTGAAAAAAAGAGAGAAAGTAATTCTAACCTCCAAATTTGGCGATAACTTCAATTGCGAGAGCTTAGAAATTTCGCCCCGCCTCTTACTAAATCTCTGGAAAATATTAACAAATTAACAAATTTCATTTAATATATAAAATAGAGATAAATTTAAGTGTCCAATGGGTGAACACATCAAAAACTTCTTCGTTAGTCATTTGACCGGTCTTTTGGTCTAGAATCACCAATTGAGCACTAAAATATTCTCAATTTAGAAAGTTGAAGTTCAACAACCCAAAAGCAAAATATCGAGAAAAACAAAGAAAAAAAAGAAATGAAGACCCTCTACAACTTTAAAAGGCATTTTTTTTAATTTTTTGTACTATAACCACAACCTCTCACTATCTTTTCGAAACTATAAAATCAAGGGTAAATTTGACGTGCGATCACTAAAGTTGATATTTGTTCGAATTGTCCACTGAATTTCTCACTAGAGTTGATACTTTGTTCAAATTGTCCACTGAATTCCAATCATCCCTACTTCCCTACACTTTCAATTTGTCCAAATTGAAACAAAACAAAATTCCAAAATATCAGTATGCTGTGTCTCAGTTCACCTCTTTATTCAAAACTGTTTCAATAGGTTTGATTTCATTCAAAATTTCCATTAATCAAATGTAATATGATGACTTGGCTATGGCATTGCTCATTACCTAGATGCATGTCATCATCTCATTAAATCATAAACTGAATTTTCACGAATTGGCCTTATTTCAATGACTTAAAAGTTGAGTGATCTCAAGGGGATGACTCAAAGTTCGTTGATCAATATAAGAAAAACAAAAACATTAGCCAACTCTCGTGAAATTTATTCTAAATTCAATAACATATAAATGCAAATGGATATCTAAAGTATGAAAATACATTGTGCTGGTTAATTTAAATACATAAACATGTGTAGAGAATTATTTTTATATAAACAACCGAAAGTAATATTCCTAGCATTCACTTTTTCTTCCTATTTTCTGTATATAGTTGTAAATAATTCTTGTAAATATAAAATAAATAGATGAAAAACATGAAAGCAAGACTACAAGAGCCAACTCCAATTCCAAATGTCTTGCCAAAGGGTTTTTTCATATTTGTGCAAACCCAATTCTTTTTTTTGGCTTTTGACGTCATACAAATATATAATTATCATTTTGCTCTAAAACAAAAAATATAATTATCATTCTTTAAAACTTTTAAAATTCTTCACCCTTCAATTTAATCAAAGAAGGAAAATTGTATCATCATCTTTTGTGACTGCAATGCATTAAGTTCACTTTTCATAGTTTATCTTACCCGGTCAATTTTAGAACTTCTAAAAAGATATACAGGTCAAATGAAATAAAAAAATAAAAACAAATTACTATTACTTTAACTATATCATAAAACCTACCAGTTTTTCGTCAAAATCTTTGAATTTCATCATTGCCTCTGATTTTTGGATTGCTTTATGTTCAAAAAAGGTGCTTTTTTCTTCGGTTAAATCCTAGAAGAAAAAGACAAAGAAAGAAACCTGAAAACCATTAGCTATATAAAAACAAGAAATCGTCAAATCTATTGCCCAACTCGATTGGGAAAAGTCAACAACAAAATCCAATTTAATACAACAATTCCGTCAATTGCACAGAAAAGCCCCCAATTCGACCCAAATTAGCTACAATTAACCCGTAGTTGCGTAATTAAGAAACCATTCCCCTTGATTTAAACCCAAATTACCCTAAATTTACACTCATTTGTAAAACTGACACCAATCAATGCCAAAAAAAGATCACCTGTTTTTACTGAAGTGGTATATACATAAATACAGTACAAACTTTTAGTATCAAATCTATTTTTTGTCAGTTCAATTGAAATACAGATAAAAAGTATGATAGAAGAAAAAGAAAAAAAACCGTCTGTTAGGGCATCAGCAAGCAACTCCCTCAATTCTGTCTCTTCCTAAGCTTCTTCTCTCTTGTGAAATAAGCAGAGATCTCTGGAGATGCATTTATAAAAGAAGAAACAAAAGGTCAACTTAAAAGATGAAGAACATGGGCGACAGGTAGGTGAGGTGAGACAATGCATTTTTTAGCAATTCTTCTCAGCTGTCGCCACAAGTATTTTGCCAATTCTCCACTGTTGAGAGTTGACATCGTGTTCTCGGTTATATTCAACTAGCATGGTACCCGCGCCATTGCGCGCGTGCATTGGTTAATTTTTTTTTTTGTTCTTGTTTTTATGTTTTGCGAGTCTTCGTTGATTCATTGCAACATTTCTTAATCATAAAACCGAGAAAAACAAAAGGTCAACATGTTTTGCGAATGATAAATGTTGCATCTAATAGATGGGATCGTCACAAAACAGGCTGCAGAACTACATATTACATTGTTCACGTTGATACAAACACGGATAGCCTCGGCAGATTACAAAACCAAAATTATCTGTTTATGCCTTTGTTTTTTATCATCAAACCAAAATGCAACAAATAGTAAAAAGTTGTTACATTACAGACCAGATAATGGAGAATTAATCGTTGTTCCAGTTCTGCATCTTCTGTTTCTTCTCTTTAAGTTGGAGGAAAGATTCGATAATCTCCCTTTGAAGCTGCAAAAAACAAAGACTGGAGAATTTATCTTTGAAATGTAATTTTGTTCTTTTTTTTATTAATAGGACCTGATTGGTGATGAATGGGCCACAATTGAAAAGTTTCCCAAACGTTCTGGGGGCCGAAAACATCGAGCAAATTCTTCAATACCGAATTCGGCTCTTTGTCTTCTCTCTTATCTTTGTGCCCTATTAATTTACACCAATAAAAACAATAATTAAATTAATTACCCATTCCTCTTGTAATTTCGCAACTGTGTTGAACTATTAAAAAATAATAATAATTAATTGAAAAATATATATAAATGTGATTATTATGCATATAAACCCAAATTTTATGAAAAGTTACCTTTCTCTCTCTCTCTCTCTCTCTCTCTCTCTCTCTCTCTCTCTCTCTCTCTCTTGTTGTTCTCGTCAGCCCCGTATTCATCATGATTCCCTTCTTCTGATAATATGAAATATTTGGTATTTCATTAAGTTTAAACATTATTAATTTTTTTGACAAATTCTTCTCATCCTTTTGAAAACCTTAAACCTGGCATACCTGAGCTCCTCGCTGAAATACACACCCACAAATTGATGCCCCTCCTTTCACTGTATCATTGTCGACCTAACCAAACAACAAATAATTAGAAAAAGGCCCTCTTATTCTTAAAAAATTAATAAATCCAGCAAACTCGTGTAACCGCGAGGAGATTAACGACGGTACAGATACCGCTATAGATGGCGCATCCCTAAGCTCCTTCATCTCGAGCATATCCAACTGAAAAAAATGTCCGAACGTACCAGTAATCTCTAAGCTCCATCATCGCGAGCATCTCGTAAGGTTATAAATGAAATTTAAGACATACAAAAGATTGGGCCATGCGAAATAAGCAATCTCTGGAGATGCATATATAAAAGAATAAGAAAAAAGGTCAACGGGATAGACGAAGGACATGGCGACATGATGTAGGTGAAACATTCCATTCCAATTTTTACCAATTCTTCTTCGTGTTGTCGCCACAACTATTTTGCCAATTCTCCACTGTTGACACATTCAGTATTTCTGATGGAAGGTCAACGTGACACATTCCATTCCATTCAGTATTTCTAATGGAAGGGCCTTTATCCAGTAATAACCGAAAAATGGAACGGAAATGTATCGGTTATTCAGTAATAACCGAAAAATTGTATATATATTTGTACATATCAGGGTACGATTGTACTATAATTCATTAATATAGTTTGGATGCGGGGCTTAGAACCCGTCTCAATTATTCAAAAAAAAAATATGAGTTTAACCTTGAGTTTTCAGCTCGAATTTTATTATTTTTTCTTTTTTTTGAGAAAGGAATTTTAATATGTTAGTTGGAATTCTAATGTTTTAATTCTTGCCAATCAATTTTGAGTCGAGTTTCATTCAAAGTGAGCTTGAGCTGGTGCTGGTCCATTGGTCCATGTTTTTTGAACTCGACTAAGTTGCTATTTTAATGTGGTGAACCAATCTAATGTGAAAACCTTGCACATTATTATGGATTTTCTAATTTTATTGAAATTTCGATTATTTTCAGTGCCGATACTCATTTCTAGTGTCAATATCAGTGTGATATTAACTGATATACCATTTTAATTCTCATATCATTTTCATTTTTCAGTATTATTGTCTTATTCGCATGACCATTAAAATTTGAAGGATATCAGAAATAGAAGAACCTCATTAGTAATAAAGAAAAGTTATTTTAGTACCTTGATTATTTCTAATGTTCATTTTGTTCCTTCATTCATTTTCTTAGTTATTTTGTTCTCATAATTTTTTTTTGTTCATTTTGCCCTCTATATTAATTAAGAGATGACGTGGAGTTGAATTTTATCATGTTTGTGAATGATGTGACAAAAAAATAGTGACGTGGCAATTAAAAAACAATTTATTTTCTTCTGTCGTTCTTCTATAATGAATTGAAGTCGCAAAAGTTACGCCTATTTTATGTTTGTAAAATATATATTTTTTAGTCTCAAAATATTTACTAGTATCATAAATTATAATTTTTCGTCCTCTTATCTTCATTTTTTTATATTTTCAAAATATCTACTAATATAAAAATACAATTTATCTCCATGAACTTTTATTTTCCGATCTTATTTCATAATTTTGTAATTTATCGCTAATAGAAGTCAATTTTATAATTTTACATGTTTGGACTCCTATTTAACACATGAGAGAATATTTTTATAATTAATTTTTTTAATATTTTCAAATTAACTACTAATTAAAAATATAAATACAATTTATCCCATGAACTTAAATTTTATAATGTTATAATCTATCGCTAGTAGAAGGACAATTTCAAAATTTTACATTTTGAGCTTCGGATTAACATTGGAGAGAGATAAACAATTTTTTTTTTCAAATTTTATTACCACATCATCAATTTTTGTCACAACAGTCATTAACTTATTAAAGGGTAATTGTCGCATTATATGTTAATTAATAGAGAGAGACAAAATAAATAATAGAAAGAAAAAAATGAAGCGACAAAATGACTCAAAAAATAGATGAATGAGCAAAACTGAACAATAACGACAAATGAGCGATTAAAATCAAACTTTTTCCTTAGTAATATTACTATAAAATTTTAACATTTTCGTATGATCACGACGGTTATACAAAACAAAACAAAAACTTTAACAATTGGTAATTGAAAGGAATGTTATTATGAAAAACTCGTTAACACAAAATTACATGGTTCGTGCATTTGTCACTGATATTAAATCCATGTAAACAATTTTGAACAGAAAGAAAAAATGAATCTATTGAACAACACGACAACAATTTACAAACTTAAGAAGTCTGATAAGAGAAAAATAAAGCACCTTTTTGATATCTAATTTGGGGAGTTTAGCCCTTTTGAATCACAATTTATATATATAATTGTTCATATTTGAGATAACAAGAATATTTCTTCACTAAGTGTGTTTTATTGCTTAATTACAGGTTTTAGGGGGAAATTCTCGGGAATCCAAGAGTGTAGTTGCCTTCGTGTCCTCGCGCCGTTAAAATCGGTATATCATACCGATCATTTCGGTACACGTATGAGGGAGGAGGCAAATAATCTTCAACATAAGAATCTACACTAAACTCTACACGAAAACCACTCACACCATAGCTACTATCCAGCCCACTATCCAGCCACCTACCTCACCTATAATCCCCAAACTACCCTCAATCCTCTAATCCAACTCTTGGCCAATGGGAGAGCTTCAAGGGCACTATAAATAAGACCCCCAAGGCCTATGGGCAGATTTATGCTCTTAGGAGCACTTTCACACTCTTTCACTCCCCCTCTCTCTCTCTCTCTCTCTCTCTCTAAGCACTCCCAAAAACTCCCAAGAACTTCCAAGAATCCTTCAAGAATACTCGAATTCTGAAGTGATTGTTTGCCGGACTCGAAACTTTCTTCGCCCGGTGAATCGATCCGATCAAAGCAAGTCAAAGAATACATTGTCACAACTGGACTCGAAGCTTTCTTCGTCCAGTCTTCACCAGAATTGCGAGTGGAGCTTTCTCCATTACCGAACTCGAAGCCTTCTTCACTCGGTAACCTCTCCTTCCTCGGTTGAATTGTGTTCTTTCTTCACTCGGTTGTCCTAGCTTCCTAGCGACTCAAGCCTCGATTGATTGCACTAGACGAGAACGAAGCTCCTCTTGACACGACGAAGCTCACCTCTCATTTTAGGTGTTTTCTTTTCATGTCTTGAATTTTCTTGTATGATGAATGTTGTTTGAAGTTATGTCAAGAATTCTTGTTTGAATCGAATCTTTGTTCTAAATCTTGCTCTTTTACTTGATCTTTTTGTTCTCTTTTTACTTGCATTTCAGCCCTTAATTAACTCGTTTTGATTAAGTTTCTGCCTATTAAAAAGTTTCTACCTTTTTGGCTCGTTTTGATTCACTATTCGACGCATATACTCCTCGTGGAACGAACTTGTATATTTCCACTATACACATATATTTCCGAACTTGTTGATTGAATTGGTTTTCACATACAACGATATCTCAAATTAAAAGTGATCGAAAACCCGTTCATCAAAGTCTCACGTGATTCTCATTTCATAATCTCAATCTAAAATTACAAACTGAAAAGGTGCATACATAAAAGAACATGGATGGCTAAATACATTGCGTATATGAAAGAAGAAAATAAAGCACCAAAAATTAATCTCAACTAAAATTACAATTTTAAAAAATTGCAAGGCTTCGAATCTAATTGATTTTACAAAATTCATGATTTTTTTGCATCATTTTCATCGCCCATCTCCTTACACTCTACCTCAGTCTCGACCTTCGCATTTCTCAACTCCTCAAACTGCAAATTATGTTTCAAAAACAAGAATTTATAAATATATTAATTTATCATGAAACAAGCCTTTTTTTATTTCTTTTGCAATTATATTAGATTAAGAAAAGAAAGAAGTACTTGTCTACATGTTTCTCTATGGGTCATGAGAAGTTCATCATATTTGAGCTGCAATTCCATTTTTTCGGCTTGTAGTGTTTCATACTCTGAAATTGAAGGCCCCCCTAATTTATCCTTCACAAACCTATTTCAAATTCACCAATCCAAATGAATCGCAGAAAATCGAATCTACGTGTAACTTATACGTTAATTTGATAAAGTTAACTTACTCCACGGCGGAGGAAGGCTTGTCGCTTTTCTCGTATAGTGAAACAAGTACTGAAAGTCACAAACACAACAAAAATTTTTAACTTATTTGGATTAGTTAATTACAATTGGAAATTGGAAATTAAAGATGAAAAGTACTGTCAGAATGAAAACCTTTTGTTAGGGCATCGAGCACGCCACTGGATTCTAGATACTTTCGAAATGTTTCCTTCTTTGCTTCCCTCTCCTGAAAGATTCAACATACAATCAGCAATTTATTACTATAAAGGAATGGTTACAATTAGCTGAGACATTTAAATTGTTCGCCTAATTCTTGAGTACTCTACATTCTTACTGAATCATACATTTGGGGCAAACTGAACTGCAAATTTGATTATTGATTACTAATTCAAGATTTCCTTGATATAAACTCGTGCAAACATTAACGAAGAACAAATTGAGCTAAAATGCACATTCGACATGGTCACATGGTACTAAAACTGAAAATTTTCGAAACTGATTAGGCGAATTAAATCGAACGATTCAGATATAACAAATGCAATGTGAGATTTAGAAGAACAAAGCGGGCCATACCATCGATCTCTAAGCAGAACCTATCTGAAAACTAGTGAGATTTGTAAATTGATTTGTGCGAGTTAGGGTTTGGAAATTTGATCTGGGAGCCACTGGGGAACAGTTCACACCAAGTGAAGGCGTGCTAGAGAGAGAGAGAGAGTGCCACGGCTGCTCTGCAAATATTTGTTTATTCTTATTCAATGGATGGATGGATTATTCTTCAAAAATACCCAGACTTTTCTGAAAATTTTAGAAAAGCCCTTACCTTTTGTTATTAAAATATCTTTCAATTTTAAAAATTTAATTTTACTAAGTTTTCTTGATTTTATGAATCTAAAATTACAATAAATAAATTTTAACATAGAAAAGATTATATTCTCCTTATAGGGGGGATTTTTCAAAAATCCCCTAAGTTTTTTAATATTATAAAAAATCCCTCATTTTTAAAATTCCATAAAGAACCTACAAATGTATAGAATTATTATTTACCCCTACAAAGGTTTACTAACATTCCATCCATTTTTTTTTTTGGACAAATTAATTTTCTTTTATAAATTCTTATATTCAATACAAATTAAAAAGTACATAAATAAATAAATATTTTATAACAAAATATTTCACTCGATTATATATTAAAATATAAGATATATTTTACAACACCCTATTTTATTTTACTATTTATAATATAAAAAATAATAATATTATTAAAAAAATACTGTTCCATATTATATTTTTTGCATAAAATATTTTTATATAATAAATCATGTAATAAATTGTAAAATAGTATAATGTAATATCATGAAATATTATATTGTAAAATATTATTTTATTTTTTTTAGAAAATAAATACAAACATAAAAATTAGGGGTTTTGGAAAATCCAAAAAAGTTAGGGAGTTTTTGAAGACTTTCCCTTGTATCTATATAATTTTAATATTTCGTTTAATGTATATTTTTCATGATAAACTAGCATGGAATAATAAAAAAACCAATAAATAATTAAGCTTCTTGCAAAAGAAATATACAAATAATATCACCTAGTTTTATGTTAAATTTTGTGAACATATAATAAATATACGAGCCAATACATAATCATGGTAGATTAATTTATTTTAAGTTGTGTATATATCTTTTTTTTTTTTTTTTTTTTTGAAGGAGGTTTGACAATATGTCGAGACCTCGAATATATTAGATCAAAGAAGTGAAACGAAAGAGAGAATTTGAGGAGATTATATAAGACAATATTCTTATTTTTTTTTAAGAGAATCCTGGCCATTATAGGTTTTTTTTTTTATATTGATGCCGCCGGGATTCGAACCCACAACCTCTACAACATGAGGGTTTATTGTGCTGAGCACACAACCAACATGAGAAGTTGTGTATATATCATTTGTTGCTAATTGTATGAATTATATGTTCTCGAGGTGTATCATTTTTGTTTTTTTAACATCATTAAATGTTGAATTTAACCCTCTAAGGAATTAAATGAAAATGAAACTGTGTATGCATATTTTTTTTGGATTATCCAAAAGGAAGAGTTTTTCTAAATTTTCAAAAAAACAATTATGGTGTATTTCAGAATTTCCCGTATTTAATTGTCCAAACATGGTCATAAATGTTATATATACACATACACATTGTATAAATGTGAAGTTATTTAATTTATTAATTTCAATGTATTAGGGAGGCTATTCCAAAAATATTATTTAGCGATTGATCAATTGCCATCATACAAAAAATGTTATCGCATTCGTGAAAAAGCAGATGTCGAGCATCTGACATCTTTTTATGATGTTGTTTATGGTGCTACTAAAAATATAAGTTTATAAATATATAATGATCACGTGAAAAGATATATTGTTATTCCAAAGGAGTATATCACACGTGAAAAATTTATAATTCAAAATAACATATTGTGGTTAGAAAAAGGCATATTAAAAAGTATATCACAAGAGATATTGTTATTCGAAAAAATACATCATCATCCAAAACAGGCCCGACCGTGACGTATGGCCCACTTGGCAAATGTCACAGGCCTCCATATTTGGGAGGCCTCCATTTATTTAACGGAGCAAACCCATCACGCAAACACATCACGCATCGGCACGATGCACGGTGACTGAAGAGTGAAGCGACATGCGGCGACGCGACTGAAGCAACCTCCACGCGAGACGCGACTGAAGCAAGCAACCTCCACGCACGCGAGGCCACCATGACAGGAGCGTCAGGAGCCCAGGAGACAACTTCCCTCTTCGAGTTCACACGCCGCTTTGGCTCCTCTTCGCTTCTTGGTCATTTTTTTCGTTGCGGCAACGATTTTCGTCGGGTTTTTCATCAGTTTCGTGTAATTTCGTCAATCTTCTCTGTGTGGGACACTCTCCTCTTCGAATTGTTCTTCAATTTCGTGTAATTTTTCTTTAATTGTCGTCAATTTATCTTGCAATTTCGTGTAATTTCGCCCACTGTCCACTGTGAATGTAATTTCGTGTAATTTCGCCCAATTTCTGTGAATGTGGCTGAATTGGTCTGTGAATTCAATCTCTGTGTAAATTCAATCTCTGTGAATGTGGCCCAATTTCGTCCAATTTCGTGTAAATTCAATCTCTGTGAATTTTCTCTGTGACTGAATTTTATAATAAGTCATCTTTGTATAATTTCGCCCAATTTTATAATTTCTGTGAATTTTATAAGTCATCTTTGTACAATCGCTGTGACTGAATTTTATAATAAGTCATCTCTGTGAATTTTATAATTTCGTATAATAAGTCATCTCTGTGAATGTGGCCCAATTTCGCCCAATTTTGCCGAGATAAAAGGATTTTATAATTCAATCTCTTTATAATTTCTCTGTGACTGAATTTCTCTTTGTAATATAATATATAAGTCATCTTTGTATAATTTTTTTATAATTGTAGGTACAATTATGAGAAATAAAAGGATTTTTATGTCGGGAAATGAAAAAAGAAAAAACAAACAAAGACGAGAATCTTTTATTCAATCTCAAAGAGGTGTCATGGATAGGTTTATTATGACTAATACTTCGACGGAAGGAAACGATAATTTGGTTAACGAAGAGGGAAATGATAATTTGATTAACGAGGAAGAAAATGAAAATTTGGTTAACGAGGAGGAAAATGATAATTTGGTTAACGAGGAGGGAAAAGATAATTTGGTTAACGAAGAGGAAAATGATAATTTGGTTAACGAGGAGGAAAATGATAATTTGGTTAACAATATTTTGATTAGTGAAAATGGAAACTTGGTTAATATCGATGATCCGGTTAATTGGAGGGATATTAGCCAACAATTTCGAGATTTATTAGTAAAAAGAGGTCCCATTAAAAGAGATATGAATCGTGTTAATTTTCCTAAAGATGGTAATGGTAGGCATTTTTCTCCCATTTATTATGTTCGACATTTAGCAAATGGAGAAACGATGGATATAAATTGGCTCATATATTCCGAGTCGTTGGATAAACTTTTTTGTTTTTGTTGTAAGTTGTTTAAACAAGTTGGAAATGTTACTCAATTGGTTAACGATGGATATAATGATTGGAAAAATATTGGAAAAAGGCTTAAAGTGCATGAAAGTAGCAACGGACATATTTCTTGCATGAATAAATGGATTGAGCTTGAAAATAGATTGGGAAAGAATCAAACAATAGATAAACATGTCCAAGAATTAATTAATAAGGATAAGGAACATTGGAAAAGGGTTTTATTTAGGATAATTGCCATTGTAAAATTTCTTGCTAAAAATAATTTGCCTTTTCGTGGAAGTCATGAGAAGATGTACGAAATGAGTAATGGGGTTTTCTTAAGCGCGGTTGAAATGATTGCGGAATTTGATCCCACAATGGAAGAACATTTGAGGCGAGCAAAAAAAGGTGAAATTAAATACCATTATTTAAGTCATAAAATTCAAAATGAATTAATAGAAATGTTGGCCGGTGAAGTGAAACGTGCAATTTTATTAAAAATAAACGCATCGAAATATTTTTCGGTAATTCTTGATTGTACTCCCGATACTAGTCATCAAGAACAAATGTCCGTTGTTTTGCAATGTGTAGATGTCACAACAAGTCCAATTACGGTGAAAGAGTTTTTTTTGGAATTTTTAATTGTGAATGATACATCGGGAGAGGGACTTTTTGAAGAACTTAAAAAAGTATTGGTCCGACTTGATCTTAATATTGATGATTTGAGAGGACAAGGGTATGACAATGGTTCTAATATGAAAGGAAAAAATAAAGGCGTTCAAACTCGGGTGCTTGAAGTGAATCCAAGGGCATTATACATACCTTGTGGTTGTCATAATCTCAATCTCGTGCTTTCGGATATGACAAATTCTTGTGCTAAAGCGGTAACTTTTTTTGGCGTGGTTCAACGGATTTATGTTTTATTTGCATCTTCCGTCCACCGATGGGCTATTTTGAAAGATAACGTAGAAGATTTTACGGTTAAACAATTATCACAAATGCGTTGGGAAAGTCGCATTAAAAGTGTTAAGCCATTACGTTTTCATGCTTCACAAATAAGAGATGCATTAGTTGTATTAGCAAATAATACCACGGAACCTATGGCGAAAAGTGAAGCCGAATCGTTAGTAAAACACGAGCTTGAGAACTTTGAGTTTTTGTTGTGCGTCGTTATTTGGTATAATATGTTGTTTCATGTCAACTCCGTGAGTAAGCTCCTTCAAAGTGACAACATGGATATTGAAGTTGCGGTAGATCAATTAGAAAATCTTGTTATTTTTTTTGAGAAATATAGAGAAAATTGTTTTCAAGAAGCAATGAATGAAGTCCTAGAACTAACGAACGAAATGGGAATTGATGCTAAATTTGTTGAGAAACGTCCTCGCAATAGAAAGAGGCAATTTGATGAGGTTGTTAGTGAAGAAATAATTCGGTCGGCGGAAGAATCATTTAGGATTGATTATTTCTTGAAGATTGTTGATGTCGCTCTTTGTTGATGTCCTAGAATCATTTAGGATTGGATTATTTTAACGCTACGTCACAGGCCTCCAAAATTTCAGGACCGGGCCTGATCCAAAAGAATATGTTTCAGAAGTTATAAATTAAACCTTTATTTTATTTTAAAAATGTACATCATACGTGTAAAACTAAAAAGACAATAACACAACTGAAAAAAGATAAATATTAAATCTAAATAGATAAGAAAAGTATTGTACTCCCAACAACAATAAATAATTTTGTATTTAGTATTTTAAAAATATATACCAAACCTTTATTATTATTTACTTTGTGTGCACTGATTGTATATTTATCAAGTATAACTAACTTTTAAAATAGAAAAATAGCAAGCTCGGCAAAAAAAAAAATCTGTTAAACTCTGTAACTAAATGAACACATCACACAGTTTTAAGAAAAAGAAAAAGATCAAGCCCAATAAATTGTAACCCTACGAAAAAACATTACAGACAAGAAAGCATACAAAAGAAAATAATCAAACCATGAAACGCAGTAAATCACACTAAATGGAACAAACAAGAAGCAAAAGAACAAAATTTATACACACATTAAACCAATTAAAAAAGCATATTTAATGATTGGCTTGAAGGGCTTTGACGTGTTGAGTGAGTTCTCTAACTTGTGTTCGCAGCCGGTCGGGATTACAAAAGAAATCCACAAACACCAGCCTCTCTCTCCCCACCTCAACCGGATGATTCTTCACAAACTTCAAATCAACAAAACAATCAACAAAATAATGTTATTTCATACAAATAAACAATAATTTTGCAAAAAAAACCCTGCATTATGCCTAAATTGCAAAAAAATTCAACAAGTAGGGTAAAAAATAAGGTAGGTAAAAAAGGAGACCTGAGCTTTCTGACGATGAGCCTCTGTAACTTCTTCGACAAAAAGAGTGACTTCTTTGTTCGCCTTCTCCATTTCCTCCAATGCTTGCATCAATGCCTGCCACACCAACATATTTTCGTTTCAGCCCCTCAATTTTTTTGAATTTACTAATTAAAAATATAAAAAATAATAAAAGGATTATGTAATTACTCTAGGTGTCAATATTGGTTCAGCAGTAGTTGAAGAAGCAAATAAAAGTTGCTCGAGGGTTTGAATCAGAGTGCATCTGCAAACAAACAAATATAAAATATCCTTTTTGGGGAAAAAAATAAAATAAAACCCTAACTTTTGTGAATATCTAAAGAAACCCAATATTTTAGATACCCCTTTTAGCGTTCCTATTAACTAGATTGAATTCATTATTCTGAACTGAACTCTAACAGGGTGGTAAACAAATTATTTCACTTGATAGAGACTAAGAAGGAATCTAAAAATTTGGCGGTTCTATTAAAATATTCAGAAAATTAGGGGGTTTTCTAAAAAAAAAAATGCTAAATGATAATATCATTAAATAAGGAAAGACTCACAGCTCATTGATGCATCGTCTCCTATCAACTGGAAGGGTGTTCTCCAGTTCGAACTGGAGAGCAGACAAGTCAGACTGGAGAGCTGAGATCTGCTGGATTATCCCATGTGAAGATATATACGACAACGAACTCCCTTTAACATCTAAAAAGAGGGCGAAAATTGTCAATTTGGTCCTTGCAACTTAATGAAATTTCAAACAATAATAAAGTGTGCGTACTTGAATAAATGCTTAGGAGATCTTTTACGGCGTGTAGGAAAGTGTCGTGATCATGTATTGCGCCTTGTTCTTGCATTTCATTTGCGGCTTGAATCAATGACAAATAATGTCCCTATTATAACAGCAAACAGAAATAAGAGGTAATTTTGCATATGTATACTCGAAATATTGAATTTACCCTTACCAAACGGGTAGTTGTTGTGGATAGATATGATTGTAGCTCAGATTCAATGACTTTGAGTAAAGAATTTGCACCCGATATTGTCTTCCTCTCCAGCTGGCACGCTATTTTCAAAAAATAGTGTCGTGCAAGCTGATTTACGAGATGATTTATGAACTGCAAATTAAGTTTGAAATTAAAAAATTACAAGAGAAATTCTACTAGATAATCACTATGATTAATTATTTGTTATTTATGGATTTTGAGTGGAGAAAATACTGTTTTTTGTCTGTTAATGTAGTGATCCTGACGCATGACCTTCAAATCATAGTCTCCTACAATTACATGAAAAAAAAGCTAAGTGAGCCTCATCTGTACAACGAAAATAATTATACAATATAATACACCAAAACAAACAAATAAAACCTTGTAATATATACGTGTCTTGAAGCTGAGCAAGCTCAGAGCATAGGCGCGGAATAGTCTGCAATAAAAAAGGACCAAATCGAATAAACAAAACAACGAAATTATTTTTTTTATAAAACAGGACTGCTAAAAATAACTTTACCTCAGATAAGAATTTTTCCACTTTAAGGGAGAGATTATCAAATTCAGAAGCCAAATCAGAGCTTTTCCTCCTTAATATTATGAAAATCAAATCACAATAAATCTAGAAAATTTTAGGGTTCGTTTAGAAAACTTCAAGTAATAATATTAGATAAATTATACCTGAGAGAAGTGAGATCGTTATGGATGTGAATTTTATCAGAAGAAATTTGAGATCGTAACATTGAAAGAATTGCTTGTTGTTTAGCATTCTCTACTTGTGCTTCCACCCATTGTCTCTCACTCGTTGCAAATCTAATAAATAATTAAACAAAATATTAATAAATTAATTAAAAAGTAAAAAGGTATATTAATGTATAATATACATGGAACGGAGTCTCTGGAGCTCGGCTATACGGTGATGATGAGATTTCTCAGAGTCTCCTGAAATAGCATAAACGAATAAATATATAGTAATTCAATTTATGCGTAACCCTGTAAAAAAATAAAAATTGAACGGGTATACATGACATTGGAGAGTTTGTAGGGGTTAATATGAAATTACAAAAAAAAACTCAAGGCTTGTATAGTTTACCTCTTCTTATGCAATTGGTGATGTCATCAAGACTCACCCATGAACACTTCGACTTGCCCTCCTCTGCAACTAGCCTAAACGGTCCCTTTATCAAAAATATAAAATATAAAATAAAATATTCATGAAAAATAAGAACCAAATACTCTGAGAGAGAGAGAGAGGTACTTTTTCGAATTGTTTGGAGAACCATTTATTGAGCTCATTGGAGCAAGCTAAATCTCCAAGCACGTACGAATGAAAGTCAGAATAAGCTAGGTATATACTATCTTCTGCACAGAATATTTCAAAAATTCAGGTACTTTTTTATAAATCCGGATAAAATCGGGGCCTTTCTGTAAATAATGAGAATTGTAAAACCTCCTGAGTGGTAATGTGATAGTTCTTGAGCTGTAGCAGTAATTTGGCCTAGAACCGAATTCATCTGAAAAAAAGGAAAAACAAATATTAAACCCAAAAAAAGGGAAAAAAAGGAAAAACAAATATTAAACCCAAAAAAAGGGAAAAAAAGAAAAAGAAAAGATAATTACTTCGATGTTTCTAGAAGAAAGTTTTTCATCTAATAAAACTAAATGTGAATTAACATTAGAAGTAGCTCCAACACGGGATCTACGGCCTTGAATAAGAGAGGAAGCTTGCTTCGCAAGTAACTCGAATTGCCTTTGTTGCCTTTCTATTTGCTTCTTCAACTCCATAGCCTCAGCTTTATACGCAAGTTTCGCCTCTCTATCAGTTACAATTCGAGATTTCAGCCATGAGAGAGAGAGAGAGAGAGAGAGAGAGAACGTATGTACCTAATGTCAATTAGGGTTTCTTTTGTACCGAACACAGCTTCTTGGTTGTTTTGTTTATTTGAAAAGGCTGAAATGCTATCAAATGCCGAATCCAAATCCTCCCCCTAATGAAATAAATTACGAGTTAATTAAACCCTAAATTACATAATTAAATCAAGAATAATAATTACTCGCCTCCAACAAATTTCCTTCTTGCACGAATTGTTCGTATCTGAAAAACAAAACAGGAAATGAAAATCATAGAAATTACAAAATAAACAAGATAAGTTGAGATAGATACATACTGAGAGAGCTCAGAAATGGAGAGGACATTAGAAGGTCGAAGACTGGAGCAGATCCACTCCAGTAGTGGCCTCGCCTCGTCGTACTGAAACGGCCACTCGAAACTATCTGAATCCAGCGATGAATCCTGGCCGTCGAATCCCAGCTCCTCTAAAAGCGCGCAAAACTGAGCCCCACTCATTATAGTGAGTTTTTCTTTTCTTTTTTGTACTGTGAAAAAATATGTATACATATATAACTCAAGAGTATGAATTGCATCACAAACTCCCAATTTACAATAAATTATGAAATTGAATTTACATCAAATATACTAACATAGTGAAATTAAATTATCCCTCGATTGAAATCAAACATCCGAAAAAAATTCAATTCCTTTACGATTAATCAGTTTCTCAATTGACCCTTGATGCATATATACCAGTTTCACATTATAAAACCACTGCTATAAAAACACAAATCGATCCTTGGATTCATTTTGAAAGAGTAATCTTCATATAATTTGAAATTTCTGGATATATAAACTAATTAGAATTCACGGGGAAAACAGAAACTCAATCGTACACATTAATCGAAGAAAAAAAGGTTAATGCGGTACTAAGCTGAACATTCTCATTGGTTCTCTAATCGAAGAACAGAAAATCAAACTCGCGTAGACAAGATAACTTCATTAAAAGATAAGAATCTCGAATTACCTATCTTAGTGGAGACGGTGAGAGGATACCAACAATGCAAAACAGTGGGAGAAGCGTCGCGTGAAGAAGCAAAGATCAGTGGAAGAGGCCAGTCGTATCGGAGGCCGAAGTAGTAGATCCGGTTGGGAAGTACAAATTAAGCGAGCGATATGGGGTCGGGTTGGGCCGGCCGAGCGAACCAGTCCGGAGCGAAAAGAAAAGGCGAGAGTAGGGTTTGACGAACCAATCTGCCGAGCCCACCCAGTGAACCTAGCTAGTTCGGCTAGAATCAAAAGTACAGAGGTTCGATAAGTTCGAACCTAGCTAGTTCGGCTAAAATATGTTTTTACGGTAATCCGGTGTGAGAGGAGTTCAAAAATATTTTTGTTTCCCAAAATATTTTAAAATTAATCTTTTCAATGAAATTGTAAAATTTGGATATCACCTGATTTTAAGAATTTGATTATTTAATTAAATTTTTTAAATCATGACTTAGTGCTAGTGGGAAGGTTAGAAAAAAATGACCGAATTTTATAAATTGAGTATCAAATTCAATTCAAAAATAATATTTTATCATCATATCTTTTATATTTTAGTTAATATATTTAATTAACATAATAATTGTTTTCAAGTAATTAATAATTAATTTAATATGTAATTGTTATTTGTTTGAATTCATAAATTTGAGTCAATATTTATTAATTATAATTGTTATGTTATTTCAAATATAAAAAATTCGAGACGGGATGACGAGACGAATGTTCTCTTTCAAAATACAAATACTTTATTCGTTCATGTATTATGTCAAGCGTCAAAGAAGCAACTCTCTTCTCCGTTCGTCTTTAACCACATCACGCCCACTTGCTCACTGATCTCTAGAGAACTACGTTTCGAGCCACTTGTGGTCGAAGACTTATACCTCACGTCTTGCCGGAACGCTTCCTGCTAAGCTAAAGAAAAAAATAATGTCATGGCGTATATAATAATTACAGAATAATTTGTATGTAATGCAATATTTATTCATTCAGTAAACTTTTGTTTTTATTTGTCAGTGTGTATGAGTATTTTATTTAGTAAAGTAATCAAAGTACTAATACCATGAATAAACAAATTACTCATATCATAAAATTACGCGACTTTGATAGTTAAATCATGTAAATATGAGCTTTGTTCGAAATATAACATAAGTCATATATTAATTATTTGTGATAACAAATATATTGAAAATAATAATTTATATGTGCGTTAATATGTTCGCACGACTAATGATTATGTTTCATTAATCATCGATAGTTATGAAATATGAAATATAAATTTATGTTAGATAACATGTACTGAATCGATCACATTGCGAGAATAACATTTAGTTATTGTTTCTTATAACATATAGCCTAACTGTGTAACAAGTTCATAACCTCGTATTATAATAAGATTCGATTCGGAATCTATGTACTCTAATGTGATTTTACTTTGTAGGAGGTGAATAGATAAATAAAATGAGTTAATTAATATTTTTAAAAAATAAAAAATTATTAATATAGGTATTAACTTATTGTATTATATTATATTGTATTTTAATATACTAATTATTTTATTTTATATTAATTCATAGTATATTTGTATGCACTATGTTGTTATATTATTTTATATTGGGTTATACTAGATTATAATATATTATATTATATTGTGTCAAGTCATGTTATATGTATTATTTTATATTAATATTTCTATAATTTACTTAATTGCACCAAACACATGTTAGTTTTATATATTTATTATTTATTATACTTTATATTACTATAGAATTTGCAAAACTCAAATCATAATCTCTATAAAAGTTTTCTAAACTATGAAATCCTTGTACATCCAAGCTATAAATATATAATATTTATCTTGAAGTATTTAACTATTCTTATAGCATCCAAATTCTTAAAATTTTTATTTTAGAAAGAATTGTATTTCTTTACATAGCTATTTAATTACGATTCCATTCATTTTCCACCTCAATACAAAATGATTTGTTTATTGTCAAAATTCTCTATAATTTTATTTTCTTTATACTTCAATTAGCAATGCAAAAATATCACAAGTGTTTCTTGTATTTTGTTAAGTTCTATCTAGGTCATTAGTTTTCCTTATCCATCGATGATTCGTCGAACGTCTAGTATATCATCGGAGAGGATTTAGACTAACATACATTTTAGGTAATATCATTTAATATATTTTTCAAATTCCTCATGCATTTATTTTAGAAATAACCATTGTTATTTACATAACTATTTTAAATTATTATTAAATTAATAATTTTCTTTATACTTGGATTCGTCGAACTCAAGAATGACTGTATCATCGTAAATGATTTTGACCTATTAATATTTTCGACAAGTAATAGTTAATAAATTATTTTGAAATATTTGTAGATAACCGATATTAATAAAATTACTTCGAAATATTTGCACAAAACTCATTCCTCGACCCTGGTACTTTATCAAAAAGTATACAGAGCAGGAAGTAAATCACCGAATTCTTACCGAAGTATGAGGCGGACGTGGGTCCCATCTAATTTCCCTCCCACGTAACAATACCCAGTCTAACTATGAATATTTGTTATCACTCCCCTCCAGATCTGGTCGCCCTTCTCCACAACTCCACTCCTTGAGCCCTTCTCTACATCTTGTCGCACCAACTTTCCAGCCTCGCATCTGTGAACTCAGCAAGACGACTTCATGCTCACGCCCAATTTCACAACCTTTCTTGCTCGTGCCCAACTTGACTGCTTGCGCCTCCCTCCCTTTTCTCTAAAATCGACAGATTGCTATGGATTTAGGCGGCATATTTAGAGAACTCGCTATTTCTTATCTGAAGGTAGCTATCTATATCCTTTATTGTTACTCGCCTATTTTTCTCGTTCCAGAAACACTTGCTTGAAGATTTGAGTTTTATTCATGATTTCTGTTATCAGGTTGAAAGGAAATGAGTCACTGAGATTGATAGGCTCTCTAGCAAAGCTTGAAGGCTTCGCCTTGGTCGGATGCTCCTACATAGATGATGAAGGCCTGCTATTTCTCGGCAATGGAAACAACTCATTACTAGGCGGACTCGTATTGTCATGAAATTCTGGAATTGAGTTCTTGTTGTTTTGAAATCTTATATGTTGTTTTTGATGGCAGAGCATTGATGTGTCGAGGTGCGAGAATGTGACTTCGCATGACTTGTCCGCTTTAGTCGAAGGACAAAAATGTCTCAAAAAGATCAATTTTGGTGATTGTAATCATGTAAGTCAACTATTACTATTTCATTGTTCTTACTTCATGACACATTACACACTTTAATTTATATATTTGATTTAAATTTTCAGGAATTAACCTCAAACCAATCAGTCAAATTTGCAAATATCTTCAACAAATTGGACTCGGCAAATACAATATCACTTATTTATATTGGCAGTAATTGTAAGAGGCTCGAGTGTCTTCGAAGAGAGTCTTGTAGTTTGATAAGTGCGAAAAGGCTCGATCGGGTTTATATACCCCTTTTAATTTCCGGATATGTCTTTCAGGGGCACATTTGCAAGTTAAAAGGGTTTAATTTGTGTATTTTAATTATGGGTTTATTAAGCATGTATTTGGCCAAATACAATCTCAGGAACTTCACAATTGGAGGTGATTACTCATTTTAGTTATTAAAATTCTTAATTTCACAATAACTTCTCTCTTTTTTTATGCAGTTATGGGATTGTAATTTTAAGCTACAATATTTAACTTCTCTCATAACTCAAAATCACCTCAAGCAATATGAGAAGCATCACATTAATATTAGGGAGTACAAATTACTTGTCATTCAAGTGAAATGCAATTTTCATTTTTTTTAATTGATGAAATACAAATGATTTGTTATTGCAACTTCATTTTTTTATTGTTGTAAATTTTAATTGATAAATATTGTAATGTATGAATTTTTTTTTAACTTAATTAAAGTGGTTTTGTTTTGTAGTGTGTTACTAGGTGTCATTTGATATTTTATTTATTTTTTTATTTTTTTTGCAAAAAAGTGTCATTTCATATGTGAGCATGTACATTTGATAGTGTGTGTACGTGTCATGTGATATCTCCAGAGCAAAGAAAAAGAAGAATGGCCATAAAAGGAACCCGTATTGGATGAGTCTAGAAGAGGAAAGATACAACATACAAGGAAGAGAAATTCTACTCTCTATTCCCAACAAATAATCGCTGAGATGACACACCAAAGAAAATTTGTTTTCACGTAAGGGTTCGGGAGCAGTTCGGTGAAATTTGTTTGGGTATGTATATTTTTTGGGTACTTTATTACTTTAGAAAAAATCATCATTCTTTACATAAATATTTAAATCATTACAAAATTACATTTTCAATATTTCTCAATATTTTCTTCCATACTTCAATTCTAATACAAAATTAATTACAAATAATTTTCAAAATTTGTTTCCTTAAATCTAAACACAATTTTCCTCGCCTCGTCGATTGGTCCAACTCAAACTCGGGCAAATAACTGGACGACTGCAAAACTGGAGAGGATCCGGGACGCATATCCATTTTAGGCAAGTAAAGGTTGATAAGACCGGATCCACTTCAAGAATCTTGCAATGTAAAATAACCTTCGGTTTTCCACGCCTCTATAGACCCATCCTCTCCATTAACAACACAAACCAAAACCCCACTACCTCACCGTTAAAAAGGACATCGCCAGTGTTATAACTGGAGACAAATCTTTCTTCCGGCGTCTCGCATCTCTTCGCGCACGAGTCAGCCCAATATTCACTCCATACACAATATTATCTACATTATTCTATGTTACGGGTCAAGAATGTGCCTGTTACATGACCCGTTACATGTATTATTGTAGAATAAGAGGGAGTAAGGAGGGGTGATAGGGAGCTCCAGTGCGTCTCCATAGAAATAAAAACCCTGGTTTTGATATCTCCCCTGCAAATCATCCCCTTCTTCTTCCTGTCGGCTCTCTCTTTACCTCTCCGAGAACCTTGCTGAAGAAGCACGGCGTAGTCACTCCTCTCCTCCTCGGCGCTTCCAGACCTGATCAAAGGTAGTCTCTCTTCCTTTCTCTTTCTCTCTCTTCGGAAGGGGTGTTTAATCTATAGGACCTTGGAAAAATCTATTTGAATATGTGCCCCCGTGAGATACAACTAGCTCGAGTAGATTGATAGAAATATTGACTGATTTAAGTGTTATTTTGTTTGATAAATCTGTAAATTTTGTGTTATTTCTGTGGTATGTTTGGAAGGTTTGAGTATCTGGTGCTCTGTGTTCAGAGCACTGTCTGAATTAGGGTTTTAAATTAATTTACCTTTGTTTATTAGGTCCTTAAGTGGTATTATTTTTATATTATTCGCATTAATAGGCGGTTCGAAAATTAAAATTTAACTCTTTCGAAGTTTTAGATTAGTTAATTTGTACTTATAATATTACTAGCTCTAATGCAGTTTCCAATTCGAGATTCTATCGTGGAATCTCAACATGCAAAATTAAAAACAAACGTTTCTTTTCCATTTTAAGAAATTATTTCTCGCGCGTTACTAACTTGCCGTACAAGAATCATTCAAATAAATTTCTTTTTTTGGTAGGGACGAGAAACAACATCGAAATGTCAGGAAGTACAACAAGCGAGGAATTTGGGTCAACTGGACGGTCCAGTACTGTTGACATGCATTCAGAATGGAGATCAATCGAGCAAGTTGATAACGATACTCCTTCCACTTCACCTCCTTACTACGACTCTGATGACTCTGACGATGGTTTCGCCATTTCATTCATTCATACACTTTAATTAATTAATATTGATTCTTAATTATTATTTTTAATTATTCAAGGGCCGAAACCGTCAGAGTTATATGGGAGACACACTTGGAAAATTGAGAAATTTCTGACAATCAAAAAGAAGGAGCAGCTTCGTGGCGAAGTTTTCGATATTGGTGGCTACAAATGGTACGAATATTTTACATATATTAATATGGTGTTATTAATATAGTAAACAAAGTTAATTATGGTAAATATATATTTATGTGCAGGTATATATTAATATACCCACAAGGATGTGACGTTGACAATTACTTGTCTCTGTTTCTCTGTGTCGCTAATCACGAGAAACTTCTCCCTGGTAAATTTTGCATTTATAACCTTCTATTTTTTATGTTTTACAAGTTATTAAAAAATAATTTCAGGATGGAGTCATCTTGCCCAGTTTTCTATTTCGGTAGTTAACAAGGATCCTAAGAAAACCAAATATTCTGGTATTTTCTCCTTGTTTCATTATAAATTTCCTTCTAATTGATTTGAATTTTGAAGTTTAATTTATTAATTTATTTGGATTTAGATACACTGCATAGGTTTTGGAAGAAAGAGCATGATTGGGGATGGAAGAAATTCATGGAATTATCGAAAATCAAAGATGGATTTATTGACGACGAAGATAATCTCGTCATTAAAGCTCAAGTGCAAGTAATAAGGTAACAAAAATAAAAAATTCGTGTACGTTTCAATTGTTTCATTTATATTATTTATTTATTTTTAATTAGGGAAAGAACAAATGAGCCGTTTCGGTGCCTTGATTATCATTATAGAAGAGAATTGGTACGAGTTTACTTGTCAAATGTTGAACAACAAGTTTGTCGCCATTTTTTTGAAGAAAAAAGAAGCAAGATTTTCAAGCTTATTGATGACAAACCCAAGTGGTCAAGGTACGAACTTTCTCGAGAACTTTTTTAAATACCCTCCTATATCTTTTCAAAATTGTCCCTAATTTTTGTCATATTTAAATAATTTTGCAGTTTTAGGGCATTTTGGGTAGGAATTGACAGGGTTTCGAAACGCCGAATTTCAAAAGAACGTACCGATTCAATACTAAAACTAATGGTCAAGCAATTCTTTGTGGAAAAAGAGGTGACCTCTACGCTAGTAATGGACTCTCTTAACACGGGTCTCAAAGCACTCAAAGATGTGCAACATACCAAAGGGAAAACATTAATGGGTTTGGGTTCGAATGATTCGATGCCCGACCCGTTAGTGTACATCGATGGCGAGGATTATTTCGTGCTCTCCGATGATGTCATTAATTTGCTCGATAGAGTTAAGAGCGAACCGTTTCTTTATAAGGATGATAAAGTTTATCAAAATGGCAAAAAGGTATATAATTTTTTTTATCAATTATTATTTTTATATAAAAATATAAGGGAATATTTTCTAAAATCTGTCACCTGTTTGTGTAATTCGAAAGGAGATTTTATGTATTTACCCTTCAAAAAATCTGAAGTTTCATATATTATCCTACTAAAAAAATTTATGTAGTTACCCTTCAAAAAATCTGAAGTTTCAATATTATCCTACTAAAAAAATTTCATATATATGTCCTTCTAAAAATAAAAAATATCATGTTTGCCCTCTCAAAAATCTAAAATCTAGAATATCATACATAATATTTATCTTATCTAAAAGGATTCATCCATTATCAAACAGCAATTTAACAATTTGGATATTTTTGATATTTTGGATGTTTTGAAAGAGTAAATATGAATTTTAAATTTCGAGAGGGCAAGTATGGTATTTTGGGTTGTTAGACAAGGGGTTTCTGAAAAAAATTCTAATTATTTTTTCCTTTTTCAGTTTTATGTTTTTAAATCTAATTATTTCATTTTAGGATGGAATATCTAGTGACGAATATACCAAAGATTCTATCGAGTCTGAGGAATGGAGATTAACCAAAATTGGTCGAAGAACAATTGAGATTTTTGTCCTTTCTCATATATTCAAGTACTCAATTCTTATGACCAACAACACAATTTAATTCTTTCCTAAATTTTTTTTATAATAAAAAATAACTTTATTTTATTTTTGTATGAGAATAGTAGAATCGAGGTTTTGTACCAAGAAGCAATTGCATTGAGGAGACAAGAAGAACTTATCCGCGAAGAAGAAGAATTAATTTTAAATTCTGATCTTCGTGCCAAAAATAATAAAGACAAGCGCAATTCTTCCAAGAAAAAGACGGTTCAATATTTACCTAAAAATATTGTTAATTTGATTAATTATTTAATTTAATAATTTATTTTTCTCAGGCGAAGCAAAAGAGAAATGGCAAGAAGGAGAACAAGGGAAACAAAGGAAAGGAAGACTTTACTCTTGCTGGGAAACCAATTTCCGGTTCTACTGAATCTGGGAAACCAATTCCCACGAAACCTGAAATCTCGGAAACCGAATTATCTGACGATAATATTCCAAATTCAATCGAAATAGCCGAAATTGTTGAAATAACGCCACCAAAAGATAACGTTTCTACAGAAATTAAGTTACAAGATTTCGCTATTAACAATAATAATAGTAATAGCAAGGGAAAAAATTCTAGGAAAGTGAATAACAGGAGCGTTATTAATATTAATAATAATAATAATAATAATAATGGTGAAATTAATGAAAAGGAAATGGTTGTTAATCAATATGGGGAGACACCGAGTCATTCAGGGAGATACTATTCTAAGAGTTCTAATCGAGGGCCCAGATCTGAATCTGAGAATCTTGTCGCTTCTCTTAAAGATCGAATCAAACTTATTCAACAACGCCTTGTCGAGGTAATTAATTAATTATTAATTTACAATATTTTAATATTTTATCTTTAAGGTGACGAGATATCATGGATACCCCTATAAAATGCATGAAATATCATCAATATTTTGTGGGGGCATTTGTGATATTTTTGTTCTTATATAAAGTACTTCTTTCAGGTTGAGGATTCTTTGCTGAAGGATTTTAATGCAAAGGAATTAAGTGAGGTTTTTGCTCAGACCGAAACCACTGGTACCGATTCCTCTTCTTCTTCGAGCCCTATGAAAAACCCTAGTAGACAAACCCTAGAAGCCAAAATGCAAAAGCTCGAAAAAGATCAACAAACCCTAGATAACAAAAAGCAAATCCTTGAAAAAAATAAACAAACCCTAGTAGCCAGCGAAGAAACCCTAAGAAGAACTAAAGAACTCCTACTAAGAAGAAGAAATAAAGAAACCACAAAACAAGCCAAAAAGGATACCGTACCGGTACCAACTAACACAATTCACACCAACGTACCAGTTTCGAAAACTGAAAACCAGAAACCAAAGCAAAAACAGATTGCTAAAGAAAAGAGTACAATTAAATCTACCAATACCAGTACTGGTACCAGTAACGGTACAACTGCTAAAGTGTTACCGCAAATCAAAACAACCCCATCACTGGAGATCTCCAATCCTCCTGTCTCGACTAGTACCATCACTGCTAAACCTCCAGTTATACTCTCTCAATCCTCTCCATTAACTATACCTTCAGACCATGGGCTAAGATTCGGTACGTTTAACATAGAAACCCTAAACAAAAGCAACCCTACTAGTAGTGGTACTACTAGTTCTGACAAGTTGCTTCTAGAAGACTCTCCAAGAGAAACCCTAATCACCAACACCCAAGTTGGAGACGAACTGGAGATTGCCAGTTCAAAGGCCGTACAGGAGGAATTCCCCCATCTAGATATAATAAACGATTTGCTCGACGAGGACCAACAAGGTAGCGGGTACAACCAAAGTTTCTTCACTCGGCAATATTCCGTTCCTGCTAGTCATGCTGACATCAGCCCTAGATGGGCGTACCCGGTCGAGAATTATTACGAGGGTTTTCCTAGGGTTTATGGGTCTTCTTATGATATGAACATGAACGTACCACCGCCCTATTCTGAGAGGCAACTCGAGATTTTGAGAAACCAAAATGCTTACATCAGCATGGTTAGAAATTCAAATGGTTTCTCTTCATCTCCGTACCGGTTAGAAGATTATGAGTATTCTAATACTACTAACTTGGGAAATGGAGGGATTCATAATAACGGGTATAATTTGTATTATCGTACCAACGGTACCAATGGTAATTTGGGGCCTTTGCAATCTTAAAAATGAACAAAATTATGATACCCTTCTAGATTTGGTTGTAATGCTTTTTAATCAATTTGAGCTTTCATGGAATTGTTATACTTAACTTTAATTATTAATGAATAAAGGCATAATTTTATAAACTTAAATGTTGCATTTCGAATTTTTGTTTTCTATTATTTTAGTAATGAACGAATATTTATTTGTTACACAGTACAAACGAAATATTTAGATTATTTACAAAATAAAGAAATAAATGCTATTCTATTTATCCTCCATTAATGGGACATGGAGTACCATTATTATCGTTTGTGTGGCCATACGTGCAGCTCGAAACACCAGATGAAGGCACCGAGCCTTTGATATACGATCGAAATAATCCATTGTTGTTTCCGTCTAGTTTTCGCACTATGATAACTCTTCCTTCTATCTGACGAGATGCGAAAAAACCGAGCAAGAACATAAATGCAACAATAATTATAATCTTGTATAAAGTTTTCTCAAAGAAATGCATTGGTAGAAATATATTATGGGGGTTTTGCGAGGTAATATGCTTTTGAAGTGATCATTTTATAGGGTGCAAAAGTAGGTATTGGGAATTCTAAAGGTGTATAATATAGGAATTTGACCTAATTAGGGTTGGGCTTATAGTGGGTCCCAGGAAAATGCGTGTCAATATGTGACTCGTCAAAATGAAGAAACAATTTCAAAAGGGTCGAGAAGTCTAGAACACAAAGGAAGTGTTTGATTGGAGGTTTGAATTTAGAATGTATTGAGATATTTTTTTATGAATTTTATTTTCATGTTTGATTTGTACGCTAGATTTGAATTTAGAATGATACTCCATTTCCCATTAAAGATAAATTTTATTTTGATTTAAAAAAATAAATAACTGAAGTTTCCTACAAAAAAAAACTCATTTTTATATTTTTATAGTATGTCATGAAATAAATACTGTATCAATCAAACAAAATAATAAAATATGTCATGAAATGATGTTTTGACACGAAATTTTTTGATATATTTCATGTCAAAACATTTTCCAAACCACCAATCAAACAACCCAAAGCTCAAAACAATTAAAAGAAGAAAACCAACTAGAAAAAAATTCCACATGTTTAACTGACTAATTTGCAGCCTATCGACCAATCACACAAATAAAGTGTTGTACAGGTGTCAAAATTCCATACGGGCCACTTGTATTTGAAAAGCCTAACACACTAAATCAATCAATCACATTAAATTACTCTAAAAATGTTCATTAACTCGTAATATATATCTTCGAGTACAACTCTGATTTGTTATATAAACAAAATCTAAATGTACAATGCTCAGTTCTGTACTATTAGATTATACAAACAAAGAATACCCATTTACACTAAAAATCTCTAAAAACACAAAAATAAAAATAAAAACCCTCAAATCAATAGCAAAAGAAAAGAAAAGTAACTCAAACTACAAGCATGTACACTTTAAATACAAACCATAAAATTATTTCAAGTTATATGTAACCAAATAAGCACAAAGCTTTTACGTCAAGATCCATTCTGAAATAACAAATAAATGTATCAGACAAAAAACTTATTGAACAGCAAAATAAAAATAATATTAAATACCTTCACAACGTATATTAATAAGCTGATTTAAGCGTCAATTTTTTCCATGCATAATTCCAAGATTTCTCAACTCTTGTAAAGAGAAAGCAATATCTCTAATAAATCTCACTCCTTCTTGACCGTTTTGTATCGAATTCAAACTATGCTCGAGAAAATTATGATCTGCTTCTAGCCCTTTTAATCTCTGATAAACCCTAGATATTTCCTCTTCCAATTCAACCAAACCCTTCGTCCTTGTCACCCTTTTCGTCGCAATTTCAAAATTCAAAATCTCGCTATTATCTCTCCTAAAATTCTCTTTCTCACTCGTACTTTCCTCTTCTTCCTCCTCTACCTCTTCGTCGATACTAGCCAATTTTATCGGATCGACAAAAGAGCTATTATTAGAGAATACATGCAATTTCTCCTCAATTTCGCTCAACTTTTTCGAAATATACTTCTTTTGTTCTTCGAACCCTAATAATGATAAATCATCCCAATCGTGCACCACTCGATCTCTATACGGCGCCAGCTCGATTTCTAATTCTTGAATTGTTTTGTCCTTTTCTAAAATTAGTTCGCTACATTTTTGAAGCGCTTCTTGATCGTACTCCACTTGCTCCTCCATCATTCGTTGGTATTGTAACGCTTCCATTTGCATCGACGCCTTATCCGCCTATCAATATACAAGTGAAACTTTTCAAAAACCAGTTTTTGTTTGGACAAAAATATCTTTCACCCAATATTTTTTATAATTTGTCTAATGTATAAAACTACCCGAAATATTATAAAATCACGAAAGTACCTCACCCAACATTGTCATAATTAATACAAGGTATGCAATTATCCAAAAATAATAAAAAATTACGAAAATACCCCTCATCCAATATTGTTATAATTTATTTAGTGTATGAAATCATCCAAAAATAATATAAAATTACGAAAATACCCCTCAACCATTCTAGTGTACGGAATCACCCAAAAATAATATAAAAAAAACAAAATACTCCTAACCACTAACCTAGCGTACGAAATAACCCAAAAATAATATAAATTACGAAAATACCCCTAAAAATACCTGTAATCTCGTAATCATGGCCATAGCTTGATTCGCGGCAATGGCACTAGCGTTCCTCTCTTCCTCCAACTCCTTATACAACAAACTAATTGACTTGCGGTCCAAGTCAACTTGCCGTTTGAGCCTCTCAACGCTACCCTCCCCTTCGATCTCGCTCACGATACTTCCCTCGAAAGAATCGACCCGATACAATGACTCGTTTCGCTCGAGAGACAAAGTTTTGGTTATGTTGTACAGAACGTGTCCGTCTCCTAGTTGTTGGAGTCTCGGGCTCGAAGAAATGTCGTTCCACGGCGAATCGAGCCCTCTCGTGGCCGAAATTTGGGAAATTAGGAGCTTTAGTTCGTCATAAACCCTAGACGAGTCTTTGCCCGTGATTACGTCCTCGAATTTTGGGGAGGTAAGTGAAATTTTGTTGCCAATTGCGAGGTTATATGCGTCGTTTAGACTCATGCTTCCACTTGGCGATGGAATTGGATTAGGGTTAGGGTTTATAATAGTTGGTGGATCGTTAAGAGAAGTTGTATTTTCTAATTTGTCTATAGATAAGAAAAAGAATGTTATTAGTAAAGGTTGTTCGTAGTGAGGATTGAGAAAAGAAAAGCGTACCTTTTGCAATTGAATCCTTCAAATTAACCAAAATAGAATCTTCGTGTGAATTTTCATCTAACAAGTTATTTTCTTTCTCTTCAGATTCGGAAGAGTGAGATTCGGTTTTGTTATGTAATTCATCCATAATTGGATTTGATGAATAATCATTTTCATCTAACAAGTTATTCTCTTTCTCTTCAGATTCGGAAGAGTGAGATTCGGTCTCGTTATGTAATTCATCCATAATTGGCTTTTCATTTGATGAATGCTCATTTTCATCGCATAAATTTACAATATCCCTATTTACTTGTACTAATTCTGAATCTGAATCGTAGGTTTTGAGCTCGTTATACTCGACATGAGTATCTTTTTCTAATATAACCTCGTGATTTGTGCCAGTCTTGGAGAGATCCATTGATTCGATTCCATCTCTATCTCTATTTTTCGAATCATAAAGCAATCTCAAAACTTGGCTCCTATTTTCTTTGATCGGTTCATTACAACACGAACAAATCTTTATATTTGGAGTCAAATCATGATCATCATTTAATAAAGGCACTTGTGACGAATCATTATGATCAAATTTGGTACCGATATTCGGTACCAGATTTTCATCCTTGAAAAAGGATAACAAACATTTTTCACACATGCTACGGAGATCTGCCAGATGTCTGTGCACATTGCAAAAGACCCAACTGGATATCTCCAGTTTATGCGAGCTGCAGAGGAAATCACTACGAAAAACCGGTTTTGTTTGGGCAATTAAGTGGTCTAGTCTTGAACAGAGGAGACAAGGGGTTTGTAATTTGTTAACACGAGCGAATTTCGTGACTAAATAGGAGAAAAATCCATTTAGGAATAATAATATCATTAAAACCCATTCGAGAAATGCGGAGGATAAAACAGATGAAAATTGCTGCAGGTTTTGCTGTTTTCTGTTTGATCCCTTCGAACCCATTTTTTTCTTTTTCTATTTAGCTTGAGTGTGTACTAATAAGTCACTCTTTTCAGCAAATCTGTGAATAAAAATAAGAAAAAATATATTTTTATTGGCTTTATTAATGTTAATTGAGGTCTAAACATTCAGAAAATTATGCAATTCATTTGAACTTCGAAATAATGTTCCTATTTATAAGAACTTCAAATTTCAATTTATCAGTATGATCATAGAACAAATAATTGTACTGTCACCATGCTTATACAAGAGAACCAAAAAGGATAAACTTTTTAAGAGAATTCAACTTTATAGCAAAATTTAAAAGAAAAATGAGATCCCAAATCCCAAATAGTATAAACTAATTGCGAACTATTTCAACTTTAGAAAAGCTAACCGTAAAAAGGAAAAATTCACTTAAAAACAGAAAAAATGGGAAAATCCAGATCCCTGAAACGAAAAAACATACCAATTCAGAAAGAATAAGAGTGGATGAACAGAACGCACCTGACAAGTTCAGCAACGGTAAGAGAGAGAGAGAGAAAGCCGAGCTCCTTTTAATGGTCGAGACAGAATTATGAGAGAGAAAGAGAGAGAGAACCGAAAGTCGAGAGCTTTTCTCACCGTCCTTTAGATCTCTTCCCACTTCCTCGTGTCGTCCCTCCCTCTTCTTCTATTGTGTTATGTACACCAACAAAGTTCACAAACATTTACGGATCACAATATTGAAGTTAATTATTGCAAAAACATTATCATATTTGATTCTTTTTTTTTCTTTTAAAAAAAAAAAAATCATATTTGATTCTTTTTAGTCCATTCTTTATGAGTTTGTAAACTCTTATTTTTGTGAACGCACACACAAATAATTAAGATACTCATTAAAAACACATTCTTTTTACCAGAATAAAAAAACTATAGACACCTTATAATCTATGTTGCACCGATACGACACGATACGAATACGGGATACGAAAATTTTCAAAAAAACACAGATACCATATGGCAATTACATATAATATTTTATTTTTTTATTAATTATAATTTATATATTTAATATTTTTATTTATTATGTATTTGACGTAAATTATATTAAAATTTTGTTTTTACATAGATAATTTCTTATTAAGTAAATTTTTATTATATTTAGTTATTTACTTATATGTATTACTAATTTATTTCGATTTCAAATTTTTATTTTTAGTTTTAAAAAATATTTATTTATACGTAACCGACAAGTATCCGAAAGTATTCGAGAAGTATTCGTTATTATTATGAAATAAAATATTCGGATATGTCACGTGGAGTATTTGATACGTATCCGACAAATAACCAACAAGTATCGATATTCGATACGGTATCCAATACGATACAATTTGATTTTTAAAATATTCGTGCAACATAACTTATAATTGAACTCAGTGACTTATTATAATATAAACTAAAAAACTTACAAACAAACTCGTACAGAAAAATAAAATTCAAATTCAAATTAAGATGGCTAAATCTTGTTTTCTAAACCATCTTTTGTCTCGACTTATTATAATTTTGTAGAAACTCACTTATATTCATGTTAGCGCCAATTCCTTTGTTTTTCTAATCTTAAAGACGGCCAATCACGTTGGTTGCATGCAGTGCCGGCCCTGGGGTAAGCCCCGCAAGCCCCCGGGCTAGGGCAACACGTTTGAGTAAGGGCAACAATTTAAAAATTTCAATATATATTTTTTAGAGAATGAAAAACCCTTTCACAAGCTTCATACGCCATGAAAAAGCTTAGTGGGGAAGAAGGTTGAAGTGGGAAATGAGTTTACTTGGATTTTACATAAAATCTGTGTACTTTTATGTTTTAGACTAAATGGATAACCATCAATATTATTTTTTGATGTTTTAAAAAAAAAACATAAATTATACAACATGTGATTAACATTATATCAAAAACAGTGGGGGTGCTGGTTCACATTAATGACGTGGCACCAATCTAGTGGATGCATATTTCTATTTTGATAGATTTGTAGAAAGTTGTAGAAATAACGTATAACATAATAATTAACTAAATAAAAAAAAATCTTTGCATTCCCAAAAAGAAATACATTTATAAAAGTGCACATCTTCAAAAAGTGTAAACTAAAAATATATTATATATCTCCACAAAATAAAAAATATCACCATGTTTTTTTTTATTGGCAAAATTATTCTATTGTTGTACCAATATTCTTCCATATATAAATAATTTTACAAGTTATGAATCACGAAAAATATAATTAGATAATGTAATAATTAGGATTAGGATTTCAAACTCAATTTCTACCCATGCATGATCTCCAATCAGAAAATATTTAATCAAAGTGAAATAATTTTGAATTAAGAAATTTGTTTTGAAAAAATGTATGCAAATTTTTTAGTACATTCAAGTATACTAAATTTATTTTTTGTTGATAATGAACGTATGTTGAATATTTTTTTTGTAATTTATATCGTAGGGCAAGATATTGAACATTAATTTGATGCTATTACGATTTTAGTCTAGGGCAACCGAAATATCGGGGCCGGCCCTGGTTGCATGCATGAAATTCTGTTCAAATCAAAATAATAAACAAATTTTAGTTTCAAATTGCATCATCTACAAATTAAATTGAAAAAGCTAAATTTAAAAGGCAAAGAACAAACCTCTACCGAAGGTAAATCGCAAGTTTCATTCATCGTAATAAATATATAAACGAACAAATTGATTTCTTCCAATATTTTAATTCAATTTACAGTAAATAGCAATAAGATTAATATAATATCTTTCACGATACGAGAGGACAAAAAAATGTTTATCTGATTTATAAAAATATTGCAAACTAATTACTATTTTATATGCACTAGTGGGCTAGCCCATGCTCAAGTTTGTGTTAGTTATGAAATGCATATCACGTGTGTGTTCATGAATTTGTTGTTGGTTAAAAGAAAAAGCAATGAAAAATATATTAATAATTAAAAAATATATATTCTCAACTCTATATATACATTTTCATTTTGCACGTTATTAAATAAAAACGGATTTAAGGATGACTTTGGTACGAAGCTTTTTGCATTATTCTAGGTTTTCTGTTTATATTAGTATATTAATATAGATAAACAAGTATGTTGAACTACACCAAAAAGTTAAAACTATTTATAATCATACGCAATTATAAAATTTAAATATATATCGGCAATTAATAAAACATGAATCCTATACGAATATATAGTTTATATATTTATTAGAAATGAATGAAAGAGCACTTCGTTTATTTTTTACTCTGTAATATGCACGGTAATCCCTATTTAGTTAAATTTTTTTATATTCATATTTCATATATTTGTCATGAACTCATTTATTAGATTTCAAAATATTTTCAGTGTCTTTAAAAAAAATCTTGATAATTTATTATTCAATAATAACGAAGATAACAATGAAAGAAAAAATCACTTCAACCTCCATTTACTATTTCTACTCTCAGTTTCAACGGCTAAGAAATAATATGTGTGGACTTCCGAATTTTATTAATTATATTTTTAGTACTGTGTGAGCCAATGAATGTTTGAATTTATAATTTGTAACTGATGAAAACATGTCTTCGAACTTAAATGTCACAAGAAATCAAATTTTTTAAACTATTGAAGTACTTTTATCAAACTGGTTCTATAAACTTCACATTTTTTTTATTTGTCAAAAAGTAAATCATCCTTTTCTCTCATTTTATCCTTTACATATTAAAACATATTAGTATCTAATATTTGATATAGATTTGAATTACTCTTTCTTTTAACTAAGTAAATTGGTGAGAACTCCTCAGTTTGCTTTTGCTATACGGAACGTTACATGTGAGTTGCAATACAATGATCAATTATTAATGTTTCGAAGATTTCGCTTATGCGCCCCTCCACTTGCTTTCTTCCCTAATAGATCGCACCGTTCCATCTTTTCAATTTGGAGAAGTTCTGACTTGTGGAGAGAAAAGTAATGACTCATTTGGAACAAATCCTCGCGAAAAAAATTAGTAGCTTGCATCATCTTGCTTTGACAGTGAATTTCGAACACATTTGCTCGGCTGAATTTTGTTTCCAAATCAGAATAGTAAACAAATTATAATTCAAAAGACGTTTTTAACTTGGAATTGCATCATCTCCAAATTAAATTAAAGTAATTAAATTAAACTTACAAAGAACAACACTGATTTTCGCGTGAGGTCAAGGGAAAGTTCCATTCATCACAATAAAGATATGGATGAACAAATTGATTTCTTCCAATATTTCAATTCAGCTTAGTATCTTTCATGATACGAGTTGGATACAAATTCGTTTATGCTATTCATGAAATTATTGGAAACTAATTACTCTTATATAGACACAGGCTCATTGCTCAAATTTGTCATGATTATAAAATGCATATGGTGTGTCCTCGTGAGTTTTTTGTTGGTAAAAAAAGAGTTAATACAAGCAAGTATGATATTTCTTAGTAGGGAGGAGTGTACTAATGAAAAATATATTAATTAAAATGGATTTATATGTGATTTTGGTACAAACATTTTTACATCATTCTATGTTTGCAAAAATAAAAGGTGAATTGTTTTTATTTGACCGAGTTTGACCGTTTTTTTTTATCGAGTTCGATCGTTTTTCTTTGTCGTGTTTGGCCAAAAGAATGATTAGTGATGCCCATCTTAAATTAAGAGAAATAAAAATTCAATGATTCACGATCATTAATAATCAATCTCAATTAATTTTGAGGAACTCATTTGACATACTTGAAAGATATCTCCTCTGTTTTAAGATAATATTGATCATTTGTTTATCAATAATAACGAAAATATGCCAAAAAAGAATTTTCAAATAACCCCTTATTTTTATTTGAATTTATGAAAAATATATTTCAAAGAACTCCCTCCAAACAAGATTTTATTTTCATTTATCCTTTCTTCTTATAGGGATTAACTTTTAACATTTCATGGTGTTAATAATTTTTTGGACCAAAATACCCCTCAATTTTTCATATTTAATTTTATTAATTTTTGTCTCTCGTGTTATTTAATTAATTTGAAAATCTCCATAATTTTTAACATGTACTAATTTAAAAAAAATATATGTCATATACATAATTTTAATATTTTATTTATTATATATTTCATATACAAAATTAATATTAAATAAAAAACAAATAAACAACTATAATATTATTTTAGCATTTACTTTTAATATTTATTTATTGTTAACAAAACTAGATACTCAAAATGTATATAATAATCTGGTCCAATATGAAATTGACTTATAATTTTGATCGAGTTGATTCCGTGAACATAAGTTCATAACTACTCGAAAAATAATTTTGATAAATTAAAATATCTCATTTGATTGAAGAATTTATTTCAAAAAAATACAAATGAGAATCGAACCAATAAATTATCCAATTGAAGAGTTTAGATAAAATGAAATATCTGATTTAATTAAAGAATTTGCTCCAAAAAAAAAAAAAAACCAAGTAAAGTGTGTTTCTTTGATTTCTTTTTAATTTTCTTAGGTGTAAAAGATCGTACAAAGTATGGGTGCCAATAACGTTATTTACGTATTACCACTTGCTTATAGTTTCCAATCTAAAAAGCGAGCCAACCAACAGAAAAAAGTCGGCTTGGAATTTAGTCCAAAACAAAGACCCAAACAAATTAAATTATGCACATACAATAATAACTTCAAAAATCGACCCTCTCCAGTAAAAATAACTGGAGAGCATTACCTACGAAAATCCAAAACGGCTCTGTTTCTTATATGGTCGGTGCAAACAGGATAAAATAAGTACTTCCAAATAATTGCAAGTCATTATTTCAATTGTCTCTATATATGAGTGCGGTTTCTCTGTGGCCGCACTGTGGCAGCCACTTGTGAAACCGCCGACGTGGCTTCGTTTTATTGGTCAAAACAATGAATTTTGCACATAAACCCCTAATTTATATAAATTAACTGTCTAGGGGATTCCGAAAAAGTAGGGGTTTATATGAAAAATATATTGTTTTGACCAATGAAACGAAGCCACGTCGGCGGTTTCACAAGTGGCTGCCACTGTGCGGCCACAGAGAAACCGCACTCTTATTCATATTCATATAGGATAACATTATCAACCCAAATTTGCAGAATGACCCCTAGAATATCACCAATTATAAGAAAGTATTAAAAATTTGAGTCACAAACCTAATTTTTCAAGTCATTTACAAACAACAACACTTCGTCTCTCTCGGCTCGAAACACGACATAGCCGGATAATAACATAACATTCGTCCTTAACGACACATTTACAAAAATAACCCCGACATGAGTTTAATTTACAACAAACCACAACATCCCATTCTCGAATTAAAAAAAAAACAAGACAAAAGAAAAAAGGTTTAAAACAAGAATCCCACCAATAAAGAGAGGTTTTCATTTCTTCATAACAATTACGAATTAAAAATTAAAGCTCGACCGAACCGACGCATCACAACACGAAACGAAATAAAATCCAAATCTTTTTTTTAATCAGGTATGTACGGGGATATTATTATTAGAACTGGAACCCGATTTGGGCGAGGGCTTCACTTTGGCGATTATGGGAGTTTTGGGGGTACTGGGGGGGAGTTTGGTGGGCGATCCTTTGTTACACGTCTCCAAACTGTGGCGGTGATTACGCCCACACATGATGCCTTCTCGTTCTTTCGCGTCGCTACAACTCTTTCGCCGAGTTAATTTCGGTGATCTTGCTCGCGTTGGCGGAACCTTACAAGAAAAAAGTCGTAACGTTTCATGTTAAGTAGAATTTACATTTTAATTCAATCAAATATATATAAAAAATAAATTAAAATTATACCTTTTTAAGGGCGATTTTAGGAGGGGGAGGCTCGTGATAGAAGCTAGGAACTGGATTTGCCCTAACTACCAACGTTTTCCTTAATTCCTTTATCGTTGCCTCTTGCTCTTCCTAAACACAACAAAATCATTCAAAATAAGTCATTCATGCATGAAATTAACGGCTTAACAAATATCATGCATAACCCTACAAAATATAAAAATATTATTTATAACCCATTTCCTTATTTTCTTTAGAAAATTCCTAAATTACCTTTTATATATGCATGGATTAAGCGAGTGAGAAAGTGGGGGTAGTTAATTAGGAGATGAGGGGTATTAGTGATATTTCTCATGGTATTTTACGTTTTGGAGGGGTATAATGGGTACACGTAAAATTTGGCAATAATAGAAAAGCAAGTTCAAATGTCAAATTGGTAAAAGAAAGTTACCTTTTTCCTAGCGTCGGCTTGTTTTTTCTCCTCCTCCATTGCTTTATGTTTCTCCTCCAATTTCGTGTAGTACTAAACAATAATTCAAATGAATAATTACAAACAATGCCATTCATTATCTTTTTGGAAATTATTCAAAGAACCCCTTATCTTTTCTGAATATTTCGAAAAAAAAAAACTATATTCTTGGAAACTATTAAACTTAAGTTTTAGTCCATATGATATGAAATAGATTTTCCTTTTTCTCTTCCCGCGTTGACTTTTTTGGATGGACCAAAATGAAAGTTCATGTTCGAGGGCTTTTTTGAATATTCAATTTTTTTTTTGACAAAAATCGAAAAAAGAATGGATACCTCTCTTCTTTTCTCGGCACGCTCACCGCATCTAAAAGTAGGAGCCATCGGTATAGTAATCTTATTTCTCGCAGCTCTCACTGAAGGCGTCGTTCTGTTTTTCATTTCAGCCCACAAAAAATCATAAATTACACCACGATCCAAAACTAATTTCAAATAATTCTTAAAACAGTAAATAAAAAGAAAACACTTACGATGAAGTAACGGAACAAGTATCATCATCGTCTTCATGCAGAGTATTTTCAGGATGCAACGGCTTCCTAATTCCGCCGCTCTGCAATTATTTCCAAATTTCACTCAAATACAATTATCAATAAAATTAAAAATAAAATAAAAAATTAAGGAAGCAAACAAACCAGGCTTTTCCTAGAACTGCTCTTCTCCAAGATCCTCTCTCTCTCTCCATTTGCGGTTATAACTGGAGAGAGGGAGGTACGCGGCGCTCCGCCCCGAGACGTACCGATACTGGACCTCTCCATTGATCTAGACTGAGAGATAAATTTCTTCTTCACAGAAATTCTCGCAGAGTCGAGCTTCTCTTCATTCGTATCGCTAGCCATTCTTTCTTGCTCTTCAAGCTCTCTTTTTTCTTCTTCTTCGAGTTCTTCTTCTCTCTCTTCTTGCTCTTCAAGTTCTTCTTGTTTTTCTGCTCTCTCTTCTAATTCAGATTTTTCTTCTGATTTTTGGGCTTGGCTGGGTCTTGGTGAGCTGTCAGATTGACTCGGATTTATAGTGTGGCCATTCGAACCAGTAGATATTTCTAGGGTTTCTTCTTCCATCGAACTTCTAAAGAATTTGAAGAAAAATAAGGGTTAATTTGTAATTTTCAATTGGGAGGAAACAAGAGTTGAAAGAGTATTTTTCGTGATGTTATTAATTATAAAGCCAATTTCGATTTGTTAATATAACATGCAAGCATGTATTGTTTTGTAACTAATTAATATACATATATGAACTTAGAAATTATTATTATTCAAATAAAATTTGCGGGTTTGTATTAAAAATCAAGGTGACGACATGTTTATAACATTCGGCCTTACAGCTATGCCACTAAACCCTTGAAAATTAATTCTAAAAATAAATAGAAAACTATAATTAAAAATATTAGCTTAAAGTCTTAATTAATCAAATCAAAGAACCACAGATAAGACAGAAACTAATTTGACTATAATAAATCGCTGTACAGATAGAATTTTGCATTTTTATTCCAAAATCACTTTATTCAAATTCAAAGAAAGGGTTATTAGTTTAATGTAATTTCTACTTTTGAAGTACCAAATTTAGAAATTTACCTATATTTTTTTTGTTTTCTTAAGAAAAGAAACAAGTTTTGAAGAACCAATGAAATTTAAATAAGAGAATGTGACACGAAATCAAGCAAATGACATCAGTTTTGTGAAAACAACTCCAGATATATTCTACCTTAGACAAAATTTAAAAAGGAAAATTTTAATTATTGAATAATTAAATACATACACTCCTGAAATAATTAACAATTAAGCATAAGCGGCTATAAACAATCAAACAGTGTCACGCACGATCAAGATTCAAAGCTGAAGAGGAGCGCACATCTCAAATTTCGCATTTAAAAAGGAAAAATTCAACTATTCTGCCAAAAAATTAGACCATAAACCCTCATTTCAGAAAATCAAAACAGAACCCAGATCCAAATACGCAAAACCCACAAAAAATTCAAACTTAAAAAACCCAAAAAAATAGTAAATTATAAAAACAAAAACAAAAAAAATAGAGAAAGAAAGAAAGTTTCAACCTGTTGTTTGTCTGAAGCAACGGCTCGAGCTGGGGCAAACAGAGGATTAATTCTATTTTTTATTACAAGTTTATAAATTGATTTATAGAAGCCCTCAGAAATCAAAATCTCCGTTAAGTCGATCGTTTGTATCGTGATTTCTCTCTATCCTGTACTGTCGCACTGTCTCCGTCTTTGGAGAAAGACATCTCGTCTCCAAGGGCAATTTCGTAAATTCGCTTTATTGGATGTGGATATGGCTTTCTTGGTGGATACTGGATATATGGGTTTATAGTTTGAGAAGATCCATCTAATTTTATCATTTTTAGTTATTCATACTCAAAAAGTTATCGCCAAACCAAATTATAAAAAGAAAAATAAATAAATGTTATAAATTTAGTTCGTTTATTTTATTTTGAAATAATTTACAAAAATTCTATATTACTACATTTTGAATTAAAATAGTTACGATGATTATTGAACTAAACAACAGGGTTTTCTTGAGAATTCGCCGATCAATTTAACTTTGAAAATTTTGATGTTTAAGTTGGTATAGAAAATTAAAGTACAAATAATCAAATTCAATATTCGACATTCAATACAGTTGGTGCGAGAAGAAACTCTCTGTTTTATTTAACGTTTTACTACTATAAATTAATCCCTATGTCTTAATATTTTGTGACAAAAGATATATGAAAACTTTAATTTTATCGCCAAACCAAATTACTAAAAAAATAAGGAAACATCAAATAAAACTATTTTTGTATATTTAATTTTATGTTGAGAAATTTTAAATTGTTAAATACATCCATAAAGACATACAATAAACCCAATTATATTTCGGGTACGGATCTGCAGGTAGAATATTTACCCGAACCGATAAGAACTCAACAATGTACTACCCTACCCAGACCTGGTGAGCCCATTCAGACATTCAGTGGTTGGAAAATAATCCACTCCAGTCATGTCCGTAATATAAAATACCGGACATCTCCAGTTTTATAATAGTCCAATGCATCATGGTTTTAACAATTTAACAATTGGATCCCTCAGTAGTTAAAACTAAAATTTATTTTTTAAAATTTTAAATTTGCAACAACTTAATTCACTTATCCACGAAAATTAAAAGGTGAAAGTGAAATCATCATCTGGGCATTTATGAACTTATTACACACACATACAGACACTGAAATTCTGGATGCAATCTAAACCGTTGACTTGATGAACGGCAAAGATTCGATGCATGATCCAGATATAATTTATTTTAATCTCACTGAATATATTGATGTTGAAATTAATTAATCAACTATCAATTGTTTTTTTTTTGTTCGTGTAGAAATCACATATATCAAGCATTTGTGTTGTTGGGATACTATAAATGAAATTATGGAACATTTAAATACTATTGAATAATTGAAATAGACACAACACTAAAAGCAATTAGGTCCTTGTGTCAAATCATAAAAAAATGATTTTCACATTTCTAATGACTTTTTTTATGTATTTAATGCATGAAAAATATTCCATCAAATAATTTCGCCAAATAAGAGTAAGAATATACGAGTAATGATACTAACCATAATTTTTTCCCCACTTTTTTTCACGAATGGTGACGTGGCACCTTGTGATTGGCTGCATTAAAGTTGGATAAAAAATACAACCAATCAGAAGGTGCCACGTCACCATTCGTGGAAAAAAATGGGGACAAAATTATGGTTAGTATCATTACTCAAGAATATATGCTAAGTTAGAATATGAATATATTTTAAAATTAAATACATGAAAGAACTATCAAGAGAAATAGACCCAACACTAAAAGCAATTAGGTCCTTGTGTTAAATCATAAAAGGAATTTGATTTGATTTAACAATTCTCTAGTGACGACTTTATCGTATTTAATGCATGACAGTGTTCCATTATATAATTTCTCCAAATAAGCATATGAATTAGACAAGTTAGAAAAGAACATCAAAAATTATGAAAATGCATTAGTGTAAAAAAATATCCAAGTATGCTAGAGAGAACATATAGAAGTTGAAATTACATTGGTTTATAACACATGGCTATTGTGATTATATAGTAACTTAGATAAATCCAAAATTAGGATACAACTTGCCCAAAATTGGCCCCCATTTGAGGCAAAAATAGAAATTAGTCACTGTGTTTTGTCACTTGAGTCCCAAGTAAATTTTCTTTTCTTTGATCCTCTATTGTCAGGGCTATATGGTATTGATATGGGGATGCAAATTATAACCAGAAATAAATAAAAATAATTTCACTATTTATTTATTTATTTTATTTTTATTTGTATTTTAAGACGAGCATAAAAAATATTGATAAAAATTGTGCAGAAAAGAATACTAGATGAGATTGGGTGCACACAAGTAGCAATGTTTGATAAGAAATAACAAAAATAATTTCGACTTTATTTATGTACTATTTATTTTTTAATTTATCTTTATGTATTTTTAAGATGAAACATAAAATAACACTGATAAAATTTGTAAAGAGAAAGAACACGAATTATTGTGAATGTTATAGAGCAGATATAACTGGGTGTGCACAAGTACCAATGGTTGTTATGACCCAAGAATATTATGTCATGCAAACATTCACACAAGTAAATGTAAAAAATTACTTAAAATAATTGAGCATGGTATCATTTGAACTTTAGTGTTTTAAAATACACGGTCTCACTTGCTCCAAGCACAATCCCATAAGATTTAGATCCTGAGTCCAATTTAGAAAGAATTGGATTATGTATATTTATTGCTAAATGTATATAGCTATGAATTAATTAAATTTGGTTTATTAATAAAATCAACACAACATAAAAATTGTCACCATTCGGCTAAGATTCCAAATGACCACACCATACAACGCACAATCCTTCTCACCAACAACAAATTATAAACTCTTGGTTTCTCACTTTACTCAAAAGTAATTTTTTTTATGTAAATGGTAGCTCAAACTCACACCAAAACCATCAAGTAAAAAAATATATAATTTGTATCTCTCAAATTTATAATTTCTTTTATTCAAAAGAAAAAAAATCAAATTTATAAATTCAATTTCGTCTCACATATTTTCATTCGACCAACAAAATTAGACATTCTCCATGAAAAAAGGAAGGTACCAATTATAGTTTTTTTTGTTGTTTTTTTTTGTTTCAAATGTTTAAATACGATTTGGATAGTTTGTTGGCAATATCAAATATAATTGATTGAGTATAAGTTATTTTTACAAAAAGAAAATTCAATTATTATATATTGTTTGATTATAAGAGAATACAAAAGAATAGTTATAATTTATCTAAGATTTCGTTGGGAAAATAGTCGTATTATATAATACTCAAGAGATTTTCTCTTTTCAACAATGACTTTTGAAAGTTGGGAACCGAGTTTCGATTTAGTTAAAAGACTTGAAATACGTCAATCGCCATATCAAGCTCCTACACGCATGCTTACATGCATATCAACAAAGTGAGATACACAAAAAATCCAGATGAGAATCGAAGAGATAGGGATGGATTAAAAGTTTTTTCGCCTCAGCCTTAATCTTTTAGCCTAGATATTTCACTCACATTCTTGCTATTCTTTGGGTGTTTGGCAACATGGAATTTTGCAAAGAATTAGATTATAAACTTTCACTCAATCTAATTTCTTGTTTGGCAAAGAGAATATAGTGAAATTACATTATTCTTGAATCTCCTATTTCACAAAGATTCTCCAAAATGTAATTTCATAAATTTGGAGAGTGTGAAGGTGGAGGAAAAAAAAAAAAGAGTTGGTAATGAAAAATTAATTATAACATTTTTTATTATATGATAATTATTAAATTCATATAATTAAAAGCAATTATATTTATTATTGTAATAATATATAATAATAATATTATAATAAAATTTTTATTATATTATAATAATTATATCCATCAAATTAATAAAAAAATATATATTATTAAAATAATATTTAATAATAATATTATAATAATATATTATATCAATATAATTAATATAATATTATATAAGTTATGGTTATAGTATTATTACATGGATAAAATATAGTATAATAATAATAATATAACAACAACAACAACAACAACAACAACAACAACAACAACAATAATAATAATAATAATAATAATAATAATAATAATAATAATAATAATAATAATAATAATAATAATTATTATTATTATTTAATAGTTATTAATATTATATTATAACAATATTGTAATACTAATGATTATATTATATATTTTTACAATAATTAATGTACAATATAATATTATAATTATTATATTACATCTATTATTATAATTGTAATATAATTAATTTAAAAAATATTATATCTATTATTATAATATAATAATTATACAATATTATAATAAATATATAATAATTATCATGCATAATGATTATAATAATTATCATGCATAATAATAATAATATTATTATAATATTATTATTATATATTATAACAAATAATATATAATATTATATTAATTATATGAATAAAATATTATATATCTTATATAGTAATATATAAATATTATAACAACAAAATAACAATATTATAATTATTAAAATCATATAATATAATATTATATATTATATTAATATTATTGCATGAATAAATTAAAATATTATTAGTTTTTATCAATTTGATGAAATATGTTTTTTACATTTGCAATAACAAAGTTCCAAAATTTTGAAAACAACCAAACAAAAAATTATATTTTCCAACATCTTATAATTTGAGCATCCAAACAAACTGTGTAATTACTAATTCCAGAACTTTTTACTCCTCCACCTTATAATCCAATTCCACTCTACTAATTCCGCTTGCCAAACGGCCCCAAAGTGAATTTTGAGTACCCAAAGTCCCAAACACATAAACTTGATCGTGTATCTGGTTACTTAGCCCCACCGGGAAGTTGAGTGGGCGTATCAATTTTGATTTTGATGATATAAGAAATCAATGTATTTTGAAAATAAAAATAAAATATTCACATGACACATCAATAATAAGACGCCCATCAAATAAGAGGGCATTTACTATGTTTCCATAATTTATATTTCACTTTCTTGATGTGAATTTCGAGAAATATTAATGAAAGCAATTAACAATTCAATCTAAATTTGATGAAATTTGATGTTAATTGAATTACTAATTAATTTTATTAATTTTTTTCGAAATTCGTATCAAGAATGAAAAACATGAGTTGTGAAAACAAAGTAAAATTTTCCATCAAATAATTGCATTATGATTTATATAAATCCGTCCTGGAACAAAATAAGAAATAATAATCAATGAACAAATATATCATCTCAAAACAAAATTTGGTGGGTCTTTATTCGGGAGCTAATCAGTGGATCCACCTATATTTACTTTCAAATATGTAATTGCGGATTAAATTTGTGTGTTTATTTTTGTGTTCCATGTTTTTTGCTATGGTAAATATGGTCTATAAATGGCGAGCTCAACTTCTTCAAAAGGGAACATTAATGTTGGTACATTAAATAAGTTTGGTTACAATCTATTTCTATAAATGAATGGTTCCTGAATGAATTAATGTTTGATGTATACATTCCACATTATTATTATTAGTATTCTTAAATAAACAACCAACTTTTTTTTGTTGTTGTTGTTGTTGTTGTAGATACTTAACTAATTCGTGCTTTTAAACTAAAAAGTTGAAAAGTAGGGTTAGGAAGATATTTTGGTAAAAAAATAGTTTTGAAGGAATAAATTTGATAATTGTAAATTTGAAAGGATAAATTTGATATATATATTTTTTATAATAAATGGAGAAGGCTTATGTCTTTCTTTCATTAATGTCAATGAAAATTGAATCCACAAACTTTCACAATATATGATTTTTTATATCTCACACTCAACCAACTAAGTTATGAATCAATTAATTTTTTTTCTACATATTTCTCTACATTATTTCCACGTATTACAGAGTTATATAAGAGCATAATAAATTGAAATCATAATTAATGGGGAATGTTACTTCCTCGTGAAGGTGAAGTAGAAATGAGATTATAAAAACGACTGACAAACTGTGAGAATCTCTCACGGAAAATGAGTGCATACCTTTAATAGTAGTTTCAATCATGAATTCAATTCCAAACTTTGGGTTTTTTTGCCTTAATGTCAATCATGTGTTAAAACATAGAATAAGATGATGTTACATGATGATAGTTTTCTTTTTGGCAATTAGTACATTTTGGTGGCCATTTTGTTCACAAGTTTTGCATTTTAGGATTTGAATGCTAGTATATTTTATTAATAGTAATATACACAATTTTAAGTAAAGAAGCTAGATTAATGCAGACTTTATTAAATAAAAACCAGCTTGAAAATATAAATGTAAATATTATGAATTTTGAGATAACTAGGAATGTAATGGATCGAGTAATATATGAGTTCGTATTCATATTCATATTCAAAAAATCTTCTGATTGAAATAAAATTATGGATATTTATATACCTTTAAAACCCAAAAGTAATATTTGGATTCAAAAAGTTTATATGGATACAAATGTTTTATGATTCTTTTTCATGAGTTACATGATTGACACAACTCCTCCTTTACTAGAGTTAAGTAACACCTTAATCATGCCATCTAAATCATGCCATCTAAATCATGCTTCATCTCTATTAATTACAATTATGCTTCATAAATAGAGTTTATATTTAAGGGAAATTATACTTCCCCCATTTTCCCCACATTTTCCCCACACTAATTAATTCCATAATTAACAAAGTGGATTAATAATTAATTCATAATTACTAATTTTTTTATATATAATTAAGGTCCATGCCAATTAATAATTAATTATAAATATTTAAAAATAAAAAATTATGAATTAATTATTAATTAGTAGCACTAATTATTAAATTAAGTAGAATAAGAAATATGAGGGAGAATTTCAGGGACATGATAGAAAGTCTCTATATTTAAATACACGTACTAAAATATTTGCCAAACTTTCCTGATGAAAAAGCAACAATTCCAAACTTTACAAATTGGGCCAATTCAATTTTTTTTATCATAAATATTATCTAAAAAGAAGAGTCCTTTACATCCATAGAAATTTAAGCCCAATACAAAACTTGAAACCCATTTTAAGCACAAATCAACAATTCACTGGCCCATCACTTTATGATAAAATTTGCTTTGAAACCCCTCCTAAAATTTATATTTAGATGTAAGTTCTCTAAATACTATGTAATTTCTCAAAAATTATATTCTCATGAGAAATTTAAATTAATATTAATTCATATACATGATTTCTCAAGAAATATACATAATGAATTTATTTTTTGTTTCATATTATACTACCAAATAAAAAAAACTATACATAAATAATTAATACTGCCAAACATATAGGTATTTATATCTCGATTGTTAAACTTCTTTAAAAATTATAATTAAATCATAATAATTAAATAATAATTCCGAATACCCAAATTAGTTTTTTCATGTTTAATTTAATTTAACCAATTGTGTTATTCTATTTTTGTACATGACAATTTACAAAACCAAAACGTTAAGGGCTTAAAAATAAAAAAGTTAAATAACAAGGGCTTGAACGTAAAAAAGCCATTATAAGATCCTTTTCTTTATCCATCTCTTTGCATCTCTCACGCAAAGAGAGAACACACCAAATCAAGCCACCATGAGTGCTTTTCTCACCTTCTCTCCGCTTCCACCTTCCCCCGTCCTTCCAAACCCTAACCCTAACCCTAACGTTAATCCTTCCCTCAAGCCAACCCATATTTCCTTTCCCTTCACACCGTCTCAAACCCTAACCATAACCCTAGCCCTGGCCTGTCGTCGCCTTCCCACACCGCGCGCTGCCGTCGGGACTGCTTTCACCACCGCCGTTTCCTCTATTGCGTCTTTGCCGTCATTGACGAGCCTCGAGTTCTTCAGGCCGCCAATTGATGCCGTTTTGGCTGCCTTTGTAAAGTGGTTGGGGATATTCCGTGAGGTTTTGCTTGTCAGAGTGCTCTTGACTTGGTTTCCGAATTTGCCTTGGGAGAAACAGCCTTTTTCGGCTTTGAGAAATCTCACGGATCCTTGTCTCGCGATTTTTAGGGATATTTTGCCTCCTGTTATGGGGAAAAGACTCGATTTGAGCCCGATTCTCGCTTTCTATGTGCTCGAGGTGATTATTTCGATCTTGAAAACCAAACCCGTGATGTAATTGCAAGGTTCGTTCTTCAGCTGTTTCAAGATTTGTTCTTTAACTGATTCAATTGAATTATACAAAACAATCAGTGCTGATTCTATTGAATTTCAATCAAATGTTTGGAAAAAGAGAATTGAATTATGTGTATTTTAATTTTAGGACCCAATATGGTGATTTTGAATTCAGCTGAGTACCAATCTTGGAATTTTGATCAGAAATTTGGTGGCAATGGAGGAAGAGAATTAGTTAGGGAATTGATTGCATTTTCTTGATAGAGAATAATATAGAAATGGTGTATTAATTTTGTATTTTCTCGTTTCTTGGTGGGTGTGGAAGAAAAGCTTAAATTGTTATTCTCTCATTTATGGAAAATTTGGTTTGTGGAACAAGTAAATAGCTTTAAGAATGCCTTGTTCTTCTTCAAATTATATATGATAATGGAAGATGATGATTTGCTAAATCAAAATTGAAATGCATTTGATCAAAATAATATATTGACATGGTACTCAAATGTCAAGTATATATTTATATGTTTATTCGTAGTTTGTCCAAATTTTAGAATTTAATTTATTTTATGCATCTGTCAATTGTTTATTGCCTGTCAAGAGATTTTTCAACCTTTAATGTCATTTGTTCTCATTTGAGTTTGAATTTTGTTGGTCCAGATCATGAATTTGAATTTTATCTGTACCGAATAATAGAAATGGTACAAAAGATTTTCTATTTGATACATTTTATTGGTATCAGTTTAATATGCCTTTAATATTATATCTATCACTCTAGTCTAGAGTTAATGAACCAGATTCGAAAACTTATTGTATATGTTCGGTTCGAATAATTATCTAGATTCTAACGAAATTTCTCTCCGAGTCCGGTTCGTTATAAATCAGATAGTTTGGTTTGTTCAATACTAGTTCGGAAACTTGTAAAATTTCATATTTGAGCTATTTCATTTGTATAAAATTACAAAATTAAAACCTTAACAATATCTATAGAACATCATCCAAAATTTCGACCGTTCAGTACATTATGACGGATCGTCAATGAGGGTTTTAGGTTTCCATAAAATAATTGTAACACACTCGAAAATTCTTAACCCTCGAAGACGCTATTACGGACCGGCCATAATGTTTTAGGTTTCCATAAAAGAATTTTGATAGAAATAGAGAAGATTTGTACGGGTTTATTAGAGTTTTGTGCCTGGTTCTTGAACTTTTAGGGTTGAGTTGAATATGTGTCATATGGGCATAATTGGTTTTAATTTGAACTTTTAGATGAAGTCGAACAAACACAATATAGTTGTAGTTTGGTACAGTTCAATTAGAATTCGAACAAACAATTATCAAACAACCCAAAATCAAACTCGAGCGAACATCAGACTTCAAACCAAATTAACAATTGTAGTCTTTGAATTTTTATGATAACTGAACTTCACCATAAATTGTTGATATGAATGTACCCCATTAGTTGGGAATAAAAAAAAAAAAATGCAAAATAAACACAATGCAATTGGGTACAAAAAAATAATGGATGTTATGGAACAATAATTTTAGCAACTGATTTAGGTAAACAAATGAAATATCATATTTCGAGTTTCAACTTGTCAACAATATTTTGGGACGTCAAAACAAAAATACCATTCGAGAATTGTACAAACAAAAAGTACTACTCGAAAAAGCAAAGCAAACTTGTACGCTCCTAAAGATTTCTTTTTACATGGATAGAACAACAGTCAACAACACATCAAGGATTTCTACAATCCCTCGAAAAGAAAATGAAACGAAACAAGTGAACGAACCTATTTGCCCAAGTGAGTCAAAATTCGGCTTATCAACACTTCCTTTTTACCCGTAACAGGCAAACTATGCGCACTCAAGTAGTACTTCAGCTCCACTACCGTCAGATCTTTCAACTGCCACCACACAATTTGAACATTTCACATTCAAATTAACGCAACGAAAAGCAATTATTATTGTAATTTTTACTTACCTTGCCGTTCTCAGCCAGCTCGGGCCAATTATAACTCTCGCTTTCCTTGGAAGCCTTCTCTGCAATCGCTTTTCTCTTTTTCGAGGCTTCGTCGCGGGCCCCGCTCGCAGATTCTTCTTCTTCATTGTAGTTCTCTCCGTACACGGAAATCTTGAATTCTTCTATGGCTTTCACTACTCCAGGTCTATCGGATATTTACCATACAAAAATGAAATATTTATAAATAAAATGTTATATTGATGGTAAATGAAGGAAATGTACCTAGAAAGGCCTTCTTCATCAGGTAAAGTTTCGTCTTTAATATCTGGCATTTCGTCCTCGCCCAACGCAAATACTTGCAATGCGCCATAATGTCTTTGCAAAGCTAAAATAAAGTAAAAATATGGTTATGAGGAATTTGCAAAAAAGCCCCTGGAATTATCGAGATTTGCATTTTACCTGGATTTGCGAATTGGCAAACAGAGAAATCTTTCAAATCAATTTTCTTCATCAAATGTGAAGCTTTCTTGATTTGCTCATTATTTGCACGTGGGGCCACACCCTCACTAGCCGTGTGAATCTACATTTAAAATTGTACCAAAATTCATTTTTAAATTGGATGCAATTAGAAGTTTTTAGGCTTATAACGTAAAATTTAATTTCATGCCTCTTCAACATGGCGAATGTCGTCAGAATAAGGGAGATAAATGATATGCATGCCAGGTGGTTCCACTTGGCCACCTGAGGTTGTTACTTCTTCCTGTTTTTTACAAGTTCAAAATGGTATATTATACAGAAAAATGGTATAAAATGGACATTTTTTTTTTAATAAAAAGGAGAGATAGTTAAGAAAGAATACTTGTGCAATGAGGGCAACGAGGCGAGAATTAGTAGAGCTTCCGTAGAATGCTAGTGCAAACCTAAATCATGCGATCAAATCAATGATAATTAAAAATAGAATTAAACCGTCACGAAAAATTGAAAAACGGAAGTTTCTCAAAACGCCCCTATCTTTTCTGAATATTTCAAAAACCTCTTATATTCTTTGACTTATCTTCAACAGGAGACGAATAATATTTTTAATTTGAACCAAAATACTCCTCATCCAATATATTTTTATAATTTATTTTGTATATATAAAACTATCCAAAAATACTTCAGTTCATGAATAAATTTATTCAAAAATAATGTTAAAATACTTTCTATCATTTTTTTTTCAAAATGTTCACAAAAGGAGGGGCTTTATAAAAATTTCCCAAAATATGGCAAAAGAGGATTGACCTTCTAAGTTTTATCATAGACTTGTGCAATGCAATGAAAGCACGTGTGCTTCCAAATATATCCTACATTATATAAAACCCAAATAACTAAATTATTATAAAAATGTAAGTTTATATACACAAACATGTAATAACAAGTTTGAATGATTAATGCAATGTTTCTTTATATGTTTTACCTCATCAGTAGGAAAAATAAAAGTAGACGGTTTCAAATTGTGATAATCCTTCAAGCGATCCAAAGATTTAAACCCCACAAGACAAAGATTGTTTCTTGATACTCTCTTAACTTCTGATAATTCACGCATCGTAAACTTCACCGTCTCACTAAAAGACAAAAAATAATTAATTTCAAATATGCAATGAAATTATTGTACTGTCATAAATTTATCGATTTTTTTTAAAAAAATATTTTGAAGTAATTTTATGTGCAAAATCAGTTATTTATTCAAAATTTATATACAAAATTTACTTATTGTAAGGATAGAAGCGTTTAGGAGCCTCTTCTAATAAAGCTCCCGTGTCATTACATATAAATGATCTTTCTGCCTATAATTAACAAATTAAATAAATAATCATGTTATTAAATTTTATAATGACATAAATAAAACAGTAATTATATAATTATGAAGAACAATTAGTACCTTTAATGGAACGTTAGTCATGGAGTCCAGCCATGTAATAGCCCCTACAAAGAGAGAACCAAAATAATTTCCATCAGGGGTATTTTTGTAATTTTTCATCAAGTATGTTATGTATGTTATATATACCTGGTACAGTAGGGCGTATGAGAGCATATGAATTTACTTCGATGGAAACATCATTTGTTAATTTGAAAATTAGGGTTTTAATTTTGCGCTTTTTAAAGATCCTTTTTCTCAATTGATCTGTCATGTCCCCCATTCTTTAAACAACAAAATTGAAACAGAAAAAAAATTTATAAAAAGGGAAAAAGTTCATATGATTAATAAAAATAGAGGTGTTTGTTGTGATTATTCAGAAAAGTTAGGTGGTTTTTTGAAAATTTCCCCTAAACATAAATAAAACATACTTTTGAGTAGCTAATGGCATGAATTCAGCTAACTCATCCCCCTCCAATCCCATCATATCCTACAAAAAAGAATATCATAAAATTACTAAAAAGAAAAAAATGCATAAAAGTCCTCGATGAATATGATATTACGCATACCTTATAAAATATGGATACATTAAACTCTTCATTTGGGTTGCTTAATGGTAAAAGCTCTATTAATATGCCCAAATCTTGTGCATCCTAAAACCAAAAATAAAATCAATTTAATTAGGTACTAAATGAAATGAAATTAATTTAGATCTTTTTTACTTTGGCTCTTTGAATAGTGGTTCTAATCATATCGCTTTTAATTGGCCCTGACAAAGAACCAAACGGGTCATCTTCATTTGTGAACAAAACCATTCTTTTACTCGCAGTTTTTACAGACCTTGCACAAAGAGAGGAAATTTCAAATCGCAATTATGCAATTAAACCCAATTTTAATAAAATAAAGTTCCAAGATTTATTCAATACCCCTTGCGCAATAAAGCTTGAGCAACCCAAATTGCATTATACAAAGAATTCTCTCTAGAGCCAAGAGTTATTCCATACCGACTCCCAATTGTACTCAAAAACTCATCTGTAATGTAAATAATCAAATTTAAGAGGTGCATTTTGCAAAAAATGATAAATTGTTACAAAATTTGAGTTACCCTCTAAAGAAGAGAGATCTTTAATCAATCTAGCGGTGGGTCTATCAAGGGGTTCTCTCTCTTCCACATTAAATACAAATACACCCTCCAAATCTTGTAAATTCTTCTTTTCTTTCTGTAAAATAAAAGAAAAATGTAACAAAATGTTAAAAAAGAGAAGTAATAATATAAAATTTAAAGGATGAAATCATTGAAATGTAATGAATAAAAATTTGTGTACTGTATTGAAGAAAACAATTGAGAGTTCATCGTTGGATCCACCGATAATTTGGGTCTTTACAGCTTGCAAGAGACAATTCATCACTACATGGAAATGGGTTTCAGTGTTTCCTTCTTCCTGTCATATGCAAGGGCTATTTTCATAATTTCGATGAAATGGCAGGATGAAAATGTAATTAGTTATAACGAGTAAAGAGAGAGAAAAAAAGCACACATTGGTTGTAGAAGGAGTAAACATTTTCGGTGAAGAATCAACCAAGTATACGACAAGATCCTTTGTTGGCTCTTTTTCCTGATTATTAGAAGATATACAAACAAAATTACATGAAAATGATCTAAAACCAATATTTTTGTTGTTGCTAAATGCACTTTTAGCAATTTAGCATTTCCATTTGAAAATTGCAATTTGCAAAGAGGCATATCTTATGTTTCGTGGTCTTCTAGAGAGTAAATGTGCTAAACAAGCTATGAAATTACTATTTACAGGGGCAAAATGGACGAATTTCATTGATTTTTTAGGGGGAAGAGCTACAAAAAGAACAAATAATACTCGAATATAATATAGATTGAAGAACGACGAAGGCTGTACCTGTAAAAACTCATCGTCCGAGTCAGAGTCGTCTCTAAAGATGCCTTCAGGGTCTAAATCCATGGAGCTTCAACAGTGAGAAAAAGGGCTTTTAGTGAGGGAAAGGGTCTAAATACGAATTGACGGAAGGGGAAAAAATGAAAAAAAATTGATAATTATTCTGCTTTTTGCCACATTATTCTTACGAAAAATTATACTCGTTCCCTCTAATATCCCTCGAATATCTCCCGTGAAATATATAATAAATGCATTAAATTTTAAATTAAATAACAAATCATATTTATTAAGTGATAAACCAAATTGATTATGTGGCAAAACAAATTATTAAGAATAATTTGGTTAATTTAATATTTGAGTAGTGATGTACATCCCCTAAGGGTGTGCTCCCGAGTTTTTTATGAAGGGGAGGGAAATGAAGGGGAAGGAAATGGAGGGGAAGAGAATGGATGGGAAAGAAAGAAAAGAATTTTCTCTTGCTCCCGAGTTTTAAAATAATTAATGAAAGGGAAAGGAGGGGAAATAATAACATCATGAAAAAATAACAATTTTACCTTTTGAATCATTACTAACTATAAAATGAAATTAGTGATATTTTGGGTATTATAATGTTATAATATTTTTTACCCTCCTTTACCCCCCCAAATTTGGGGAGAGAAATAATTGATATCTTTTGTATATAGAGGAGAAATAATTTTCCCTCCATTCTCTTTCCCCCTCATCATAAAAATACTTGAGAACAAGTTAAAAATTAATCTTCCCCTCCATTCCCATCCCCTCCCTCCCATTCCCTCTCATTGGAGCACACCCTAATACTCTCTCCCCCACACATTTGATGACGTACATATGATTTAACCTATGTTGCACGGATACGGATACGGGTATCGTATCCGATACGATACGGATACGGCGATACGGCAATTTTCAAAAAATCACGGATACGGATACGGCTATATAATTATTATTTTAATATATTTATATTGTATATAATAAATAAATAAATAATAAATTAAATAATATTTTGAATTTAAATATCATGTAAATAAATAAAATCAACATAACAATACAAGTATCATAAAAGTATTCGAAATTTATTTTAGAAGTATCGTAGAATTAATTTAGAAGTATCCTAGAAGTAACCTACAAGTATCATATATAATTTGTTTAAAAATATTATGGGCCAAAATATATAATGGGCCGAAGTATCCTCAATGGAGTATCCCAGCCGTATCCTGCCGTATCCCCGCCGTATCCGAAAAAAATAAATATTAAAATAATCGGATATGCCACGTGGCGTATCCGATACGTATCCGAGCCGTATCGTACCCGTATCCGTATCGGATACCCGTATCCTCAGGATACTTCTGCGTTTTTGAAGTATCTGCGTAACATAGAATTTAACACTTTCAAAATTAAGATACAAAAACATAGTTTAACATCTTAATTTATTGTTTAATTTATCTTAATTTATGATTGAACATACAATTAAGATGCTAAATCATGAATTAAAATGTTAATTTTTAAGATGTTAAACCGTAACCACGTCATCAAGAATGTGGGGAGAGAGGTGGGGGTATGTCCAACATTTTCCTTAATATTTTCCTTATATATAATTTAACGCATTATAAATCATATTTATTTGAACAAATTTTTATTATTTTAGTTTCAATCTTTTTTCAAAGAAAAATATTTTCATTTTGATTTTCTAGTTTTTGCGAACTCATTATTTCATTTTCATTTATTATATTTTGTTTATTTTTTACGATAGTTTTATTCATGTGTATTAATTTAACACATGTTAAATGACATGATAAATTAGTCCAATGACTTTTTTTTCAAATTTATAAATTTGAATTTATGGTGGTAAGCAAATTTGTAAAAAATATTAATTAAATTAATGATGTGTAAAATGATGGATCTTTTTTACTGTTTTTTTTAGAACAAAATTAAATAATCATGGTTTACCATCATCATTAATGCAGACGTCAACAAATCAATCAATCTAGAAGATTTTAAGAAAAAATACATCACCACTATATTATTACTATTACTATCTTATTTTATTTATTGCGTTGAATCTACGTATCAAATCCACTTGTTGAACTTTTTGGGATAAAATGGGCCTTTAGCCCAATTCGTTTGAATTCATCTTCCACAAAATTTGGATTGATGTTAACAGAAAGCCCAGTTTGGATGGAGATAAGTAAAGCCTAGTTTTGATGGAGATAAGTTGGGAACTCGTCAAGTGTGGTGCACGATGGGATACGATGATACATTATCTTTTATATAATTTAAGATAGATAAAATATGACAATACGAATACGATTGGTTTATTGAGTATCCGCGCAACATAAGTTGTTAAACATGCAAATTTGATAATTATCCTTCAAGAAGACACCTCGACGAGCTACGAAAATCTTGTTTTCTTCGGGACTATAGAAATAATATCCTTTAATTTCCATAGGATATCCAAAGAATAAACATTTTTCTGATTTGGGATCGAGTTTATCCGAAAACATTTTTCGGACTTAAAACGTTGCATCCCCAAATCCTAACAAAAAATAACACCGGAGGTTTTCCGGTCCATATCTCATATGGTCTTTTGCACCGATTTTGAAGGTAATCAGTTTATCATAAAACCTGCCGTGTCAATGGCATAACCTCAAAACGATTTTGGAAGACAAATTTGACTCATCATCGAACGAACCATATTCAATAAGGCCCGATTCCTCCTTTCGGACATGCCATTCCATTGAGGCATTCCAGGTGGAGTCAATTGTGAAACGATTTCACAATCTTTGAGATGATCCTCAAACTCATAGCTCAAATACTCGCCTCCTCGATCTGATCGAAGTGCTTTGATTATCTTGCCAAGTTGATCTTGTACTTCATTCTTAAATTCCTTGAACTTTTCAAAAGATTCCGATTTGTTACGCATTAAGTAGATATATCCATATCTGCTATAATAATCCGTAAACGTTATGAAGTATCGATAACCTCTTCTTGCCCGGTACTCATTGGACCACATATATCCGAATGTATAAGTTTTAATAGTTCCTTGGATCGTTCTCCAACCTCGAAGAAGGGTGCTTTGGTCATCTTGCCAAGTCAACAAGATTCGCGCTCCCCATAAGAATCAAATTCGAATGAGTCTAAAAATCCATCTTTACGGAGTTTAGAGATACGCTTCTCATTTATATGGTCAAGTCGACAATCCCAAAAGTAGGCTCTACTATCAACCTTAGGTTTAATCCTATTTGCGTTTATATTATAGATGGACTTATAACTTGTGTAATTGAGATCTAATACGTAAAGAGCATTTTCTAATAGAACATTTCCATAGAATAAATTATCCTTACAAATAGAAAATTCATTATTCTTCATAATAGATTCGTAGCCATTATTAGCCAATCTCGAAATACTAATGATATTCTTACACAAATTTGGAATAAAATAACAATTATTGAGTTCTAAAATAAATCCACTCGGTAAAGTTAAAGGACCATCTCCAACAGCCAATGCAGCAACCTTTGCTCCATTCCCAACTCGACAATTCCAAAAGTAGGTTTTACTATCAACCTTAGGTTTAATCCGATTTGCGTTTATATTATAGATGGACTTATAACTTGTGTAATTGAGATCTAATACGTAAACACCATTTTCTAATAGAACATTTCCATAAAATAAATTATCTTTACAAATAGAAAATTCATTATTCTTAATAATAAATTCGTAGCCATTATTGGCCAATCTCGAAACACTAATAATATTCTTACACAAACTTGGAACAAAATAACAATTATTGAGTTTTAAAATAAATCCACTCGGTAAAGTTAAATGAGCATCTCCAACATCCAATGCAGCAACCTTTGCTCCATTCCCAACTCGAAGGTCCACTTCACCTCGTGCTAACTTCCTTTTACTTTGAAGAACCTGCATATTTCGACAAATATGAGTTCCACAACCGATATCTAATACCCAATTGTCCAAAGTTGAAATATTAACATCTATACTAGGCATACCCGCGGTTCCGGCTTCCAGAGCCTTCCCCTTGCTTTTCTTCATCTCCTCAAGGTAAATCTTGCAATTTCTATTCCAATGCCCACTCTTTTTGCAATGGAAGTAGGTGGCATCCTCGAATTTCTCCTTTCCTTTAGTCTTCGGTTTGGACAACGACTTTCCCACACCGTCCTTGAAGTTTTGTTTCTTACGAATCCCACCTTGAATCATGAGAACATCCCTAGCAACTCTTGCTTTGGGTTCTCCCGATGCCCTAAGCATCTTTGATTCAAAGTTCTTGAGCATCCCATGGAGCTCGAGATTCGTCTTGTTTATCGAATACATGTGATAGTTTGTCACGAAAGTCGAGAAAATAAGTGGCAATGCACACAAGATCAAATCTTGTTGCATGATCGTTGACACCTTTTCTCCCAATTTCTCGAGATGATCAATCAATACTTGTACCTTTAACACATGACTGCTAACCAAAGATCTCTTAGGCATCTTGCAATTAACCAACTCCTTCAACTTATCGAACCTTTCAATACGTTCTTTCTCTTGGCACATTTTCTTGGGCGTTGCGTTAATGTCGTACACATCCGAATCCTCGAATGGCTTATGCAAATTCGCTTCCATACATGCCAACATGAGGCACGTCTCCCATCATTTGACTCTTTCTTAAGTTTGTCAAATGCGGCCTTTTCTTCGACCGTAGCTGTTGCTGCGGGAGTAACTAAAGGGAATAGTCCCGATCCCGGACCCGCACATCGGATATGAAGGCCTGGTCCGGTTCCCAAAACCCAGATCACGCCTCAATTCCGAGAGTACGATGCAAAGAAGGATAGTCAATTACCGGTGTAAAATTGATTACACTCGAAGGGTTGATCACTATTCTTCTTTCTCCTTGTCACGTTGGTGACAAAACGCGCGTCCCACGCCCACGCATCTCCCACGACTTCGTTAACGATAATCTTTTCTCCGGTTTGATCACAACGAAGAGCCACAAGTTGTCGCTCCTCTACTCGTATCCACCGTGAGTCGTAGCACCTCGGTCGCGGGTGCAACTGCCTAGACGATGCACCGGCAAACTTGCTTGATTGCGTTCAATTCTCTAAACCGAGAAAACTCTTTTCTCTCTCTCTCTCTCTCTCTCTCTCTCTCTCTCTCTCTCTCTCTCTCTTCGCACCCACTCAACTATTGATGGTGTGATTTCAAATGAATTGCTTAGATTTGATTCATTCATGAGAGAGAGAATTATCCTATTTGTATGTAATAGGATAAGGACACCCAAAAGACACATATTGGACACACCAACCCGTGTGTACTAAAATCTGTCTTAAAATAGCTTTTATACTATTGCGGAGTATTTTAAGTTGAACAAGAAAATTGAGTCTTTTGCTCGTGTTACACTTCTATTTTGACTTTTTTTTTCATAATAGGATACTTGATTTGTTTTGAAGATGTTAGACTTCACTATTTGCATTTTCAAGAAATTTTTGAAAAAATAGAAATTTGTGTGTGTTAGTCTTCTATTTCAGAGTATTTTCAGGTGAACATGAAAATTGAGTATTTTGCAAGTGTTACACTTCAATTTTGACATTTTTTACGAAAATAGGATAATTGATTATTATTGAAGGTGTTAGACTTCACTTTCTGCATCTCTCAGATATTTTTTAAAAAATAGAAATTTGTGTGTGTTAGTCTTTTATTTCAGAGTATTTTGAGGTCAACATGAAAATTGAGTATTTTGCTCGTGTTACACTTTAATTTTGACTTTTGTTTATGAAAATTGGACAATTGATTTGTTGTGAAGTTAATAGACTTCAATTTTTGCATTTATAAGAAATTTTTTCAAAAATAGAAATTTGTGCGTGTTAGTCTTCTATTTCAGAGTATTTACGGGTCAACATGAAAATTGAGTATTTTGCTCGTGTTATACCTCAATTTTGACATATTTTCAAAAATGGGACAATTGATTTGTTTTGAATGAGTTAGGCTACACGTTTTGCATTATTAACAAATTTTTGAAAAAATAGAAATTTGGATGTGTTAGTCTTCTATTTCAGAGTATTTTGAGGACAACATGAAATTTGAGTTTTTTTTTTCGCGTTACACTTCAATTTTTAATTTTTTTAGAAAATATGATAATTGATTTGTTTTGAAGGTGTTATACTTCACTTTTTGCATTTTCAAGAAATTTTTGAAAAATAAATTTTTTGAGTGTTAGTGTTCTATTTCAGAGTATTTCGAGGTCCACATGAAAATTGAGTATTTATCTCGTGTTACACTTCAATTTTGACATTTTTTATGAAAATAGGATAATTGATTTGTTTTGAAGGTGTCAGACTTCACTTTTTTAAATTTTAAGAATTTTTGGAAAAATTGAAATTTGTATGTGTTAGCCTTCTATTTAAGAGTATTTTGAGGTGAACATTTAAATTGAGTATTTTGCTCGTGTTACACTTCTATTTTGATTTTTTTTTTCAGAATTGGATACTTGATTTGTTTCGAAGGTGTTAGACTTCAGTTTTTGCGTTTTTTAAGAAATTTTTGAAACAATAAATTTGTGTGTGTTAGTCCTCTCTTTCAGAGTATTTTCAGGTCAACATGAAAATTAAGTATTTTGCTCGTGTTACACTTCAATTTTGACAATTTCTACGAAAATAGGATAATTGATTTTTTTTAAAGTGCCGGACTTCACTTGCATTTCTAATATATTTTGGGAAAAATAGAATATTGTGTGTGTTTGTCTTCTATTTTAGAGTATTTTGAGGTCAACATGAAAATTGAGTATTTTGCTCGCCTTACACTTCAATTTTGACACTTTTTTTTTTCTTCCGAAAATAAGATAATTGATTTGTTATAAAGGTGATAGACTTCACTTTTTGCATTTTTAAGAATTTTTTGAAAAAATAGAAATTTGTGTGTGTTAGTCTTCTATTTTCTGAGTATTTTCGGGTCAACATGAAAATTGAGTATTTTGCTCGAGTTACATATCAGTTTTGACATATTTTAAAAAATAGAATAATTGGTTTGTTTTGAAGGTGTTAGACTACAATTTTTGCATTTTTAAGAAATATTTGAAAAATTAGAAATTAGTATGTGTAAGTCTTCTATTTTAGAGTATTTTCGGGTCAACTTGAAAATTGAGTATTTTTCTCGTGTTACACTTCAATCTTTACATATTTTCGAAAATAGGATAATTGGTTTGTTTTGAAGGTGTTAGACTACAATTTTTACATTTTTAAGAAATATTTGAAAAAATAGAAATTTGTACGTGTTAGTCTTCTATTTCAGGGTATTTTGAGGACAACATCAAAATTGAGTATTTTTCTCGTTTTACACGTCAATTTTGAATTTTTTTTATGAAAATAGGATAATTTGATTTTTTTTAAGGTATTAGACTTCACTTTCTGCATTTCTAAGAAATTTTGGCAAAAATAGAAATTTGTGTGTGTTAGTCTTCAATTTCAGAGTACTTTCGGGTCAACGTGAAAATTGAGTATTTTGCTCTTGTTAGACTTCAATGTTGACATATTTTCAGATATAGGATAATTGGTTTGTTTTGAAGGTGTTAGACTACACTTTTTGCATTCTTAAGAAATTTATGAAAAAAGAAAAATTTATATGTGTTAGTTTTCTATTTATGAGTATTTTGAGTACGAAATGAAAATTGAGTATTTTTCTCGTGTTACAAGTCAATTTGATTTTTTTTTTAGAAAATAGGATAATTGGTTTATTTTGAAGGTGTCAGACTTCACTTTTTGAAATTTTAAGAAATATTAGTCTTCTATTTGAGAGTATTTTGAGGTCCATATGAAAATTGAGTATTTATCTCATGCTACACTTAAATTTTGACATTTTTTCGAAAATATGATAATTGATTTGTTTTGAAGGTGTCAGACTTCACTTTTGAAATTTTAAAAATATTTGAAACAATAGAAATTTGTAAGTTTTAGCCTTCTATTTCAGAGTATTTTGAGGTGAATATGAAAATTGAGTATTTTCCTCGTGTTACACTTCTATTTTGACATTTTTTATTCAGAATAGGATGATTGATTTGTTTTGAAGGTGTTACTTCACCTTTTACAATTTTAAGAATTTTTAGAAAAAATAAAAATGTGCGAGTGTGTTTGTCTTCTATTTCAGAGTACTTTCAGGTCAACATGAAAATTGAGTATTTTGCTCGTGTTACAATTAAATTTTAAAATTTTTTATGATAATTGATTTTTTTAGGTCGTTAGACTTGAGTTTCTACATTTCTAAGAAATTTTGGAAAAAATAGTAATTTGTGTTTGTTAGTCTTCTATTGTAGAGTATTTTGAGGTCAACATGAAAATTGAGTATTTTGCTCGTGTTACACTTCAAATTTGACTATTTTCTAAAATAGGATAATTGATTTGTTCTGAAGGTGATAAACTCAGTTTTTTCATTTTTAAGAAATTTTTGAAAAAATAGAAATTTGTGTGTGTTAGTCTTCTATTTCAGAGTATTTTCGGGTCAACGTGAAAATCGAGTATTTTGCTCGTGTTACACTTCAAATTTGACATATTTTCGAAAATAGGATAATTGATTTGTTTTGAAGGTGTTATAGTACACTTTTTGCATATTTAAGATTTTTTTGAAAAATAGAAACTTGTATGTGTTAGTCTTCTATTTCTAAGTATTTTGAGGACAACATGAAAATTGAGTATTTTGCTCGTGTTACACGTCAATGTTGAATTTTTTTATAAAATAGGATAATTGGTTTATTTTGAAGGGGTTAGATTTCACTTTTTGCATTTTTAAGAAATTTTTGAAAAAATAAAAATTTGCGTGTGTTGGTCTTCTATTTCATTTCATTTTGAAGTCCACAAGAAAGTTAAGTATTTATTTCGTGTTACACTTCAATTTTGACATTTTTTTCGAAAATAGGGTAATTGATTTATTTTGAAGGTGTAAGACTTAACTTTTTGAAATTTTAAGAAATTTTAGAAAAAATAGAAATTTGTATTTGTTAGCCTTCTATTTCCGAGTGTTTTCAGGTGAACATGAAAATTGAGTACTTTGCACGTGTTATGCTTCTATTTATATATTTGTTTTTCAAAATAGGATAATTGATTTGTTTTGAAGGTGTTAGACTACATTTTTTTTCATTGTAATTTTTTTGAAAACATCGAAATTTGTGTGTGTTAGTCTTCTATTTCAGAGTATTTTCAGGTCAACGTGAAAATCGAGTATTTTGCTCGTGTTATACTTCAATTTTGACATATTTTCGTAAATGGGATAATTGGTTTGTTTTGAAGGTGTTAGACTCCACTTTCTGCATTTTTAAGCATTTTTGAATAACTTTTTATGTGTTAGTCTTTTATTTCTGAGTATTTTGAGGACAACATGAAAATTGAGTATTTTCTGGTGAACATGAAAATCAAGTGTTTTGCTCGTGTTACACATCAATTTTGACATATTTCCGAAAATGGGATAATTGGTTTGTTTTGAAGGTTTAGACTACACTTTTTGCATTTTTATGAATATTTTGAAAAAATAGAAATTTGTATGAGTTAATCTTCTATTTCTGAGTATTTTGAGGACAACATGAATATTGAGTATTTTTTTCGTGTTACACGTCAATTTTGATTTTTTTTAGAAAATATGATAATTTCTTTATTTTGAAGGTGTTAGACTTCACTTTTTGTATTTTTAAGAAATTTTTGAAAAATATAAATTCGTGTGTGTTAGTCTTCTATTTCAGAGTATTTTGAGGTCCATATGAACTTTGAGTACTTATCTCGTGTTGACATTTTTTTTCGAAAATATGATAATTAATTTGTTTTGAAGGTGTGAGACTTCACTTATCAAAATTTTAAGAAATATTAGAAACAATAGAAATTTGTAAGTGTTAGCCTTCTATTTAAGAGTATTTTGAGCTGGACATGAAAATTGAGTATTTTGCTCGTGTCAGAATTCATTTTTGAATTTGTTCTTATGAAAATAGGATAATTGATTTTTTTTAAGGTATTAGACTTCACTTTCTTGCATTTCTACGAAATTTTGAAAAGAATAGAAATTTGTGTATGTTAGGCTTCTAATTTAGTGTATTTTGAGGTCAACATGAAAATTGAGCATTTTTCTGGTGTTACACTTCAATTTAGACTTTTTTTCGAAAATAGGATAATTGATTTGTTTTGAAGGTGTTAGACTACACTTTTTGCGTTTTTAAGAATTTTATGAAAAAATAGAAATTTGTATGTGTTAGTCTTCTATTTATGAGTATTTTGAGGACAATATGAAAATTGAGTATTTTTCTCGTGGAACACTTCAATTTTGAATTGTTTTAGAAAATATGATAATTGGTTTATTTTGAAGGTGTTAAGACTTCACTTTTTGCATTTTTAAGAAATTTTTGAAAAATATAAATTCGTGTGTGTTAGTCTTCTATTTAAGAGTATTTTGAGGTCCATATGAAAATTGAGTATTTATTTCATGTTACACTTCAATTTTGACATTTCATTTCGAAATAAGATAATTGATTTGTTTTGAAGGTGTTAAACTTCATTTTTTGCATTCTTAATTTTTTTTTGAAAAAATAGAAATTTGCGTGTGTTAGTCTTCTATTTCAGAGTATTTTATGGTCAACATGAAAATCAAGTGTTTGGCTCGTCTTACACTTCAATTTTGACCTATTTCCGAAAATAGGATAATTGGTTTGTTTTGAAGGTTTAGACTACCTTTTTTGCATTTTTAAGATTTTTTTGAAATTCGTATGTGTTAATCTTCTATTTCTGAGTATTTTGAAGACCACATGAAAATTGAGTATTTTTCTCGTGTTACACGTCAATTATGAATTTTTTAAGAAAATATGATACTTTGTTTATTTTGAAGGTGTTAGACTTCACTTTTTGCATGTTTAAGAAATTTTTGAAAAATATAAATTCGTGTGTGTTAGTCTTGTATTTCAGAGTATTTTGAGGACATATGAAAATTGAGTATTTATCTCGTGTTACACTTCAATTTTGACAATTTTTTCGAAAATATGATAATTGATTTGTTTTGAAGGTGTCAGACTTCATTTTTCGATATTTTAATAAATATTTGAAACAATTGAAATTTGTATGTGTTAGCCTTCTATTTGAGAGTATTTTGAAGTGAACATGAAAATTGAGTATTTTTCTCGTGTTACACTTCTATTTTGACATTTTTTTTTTTTATTTAGAATAGGATAATTGAATTGTTTTGAAGGTGTTAGACTTCACTTTTTTGCATTTTTAAGAAATTTTTGAAAAATATAAATTCGCGTGTGTTAGTCTTGTATTTCAGAGTATTTTGAGGACATATGAAAATTGAGTATTTATCTCGTGTTACACTTCAATTTTGACATTTTTTTCGAAAATATGATAATTGATTTGTTTTGAAGGTGTCAGACTTCACTTTTCGATATTTTAAGAAATATTTGAAACAATAGAAATTTGTATGTGTTGGCCTTCTATTTGAGAGTATTTTGAAGTGAACATGAAAATTGAGTATTTTTTCTCGTGTTACACTTCTATTTTGACATTTTTTATTTAGAATAGGATAATTGAATTGTTTTGAAGGTGTTAGACTTCACTTTTTCATTTTTAAGAAATTTTTTAGAAAAATAGAAATTTGTGTGTGTTAGTGTTTTATTTCAGAGTAATTTCAGGTCAACATGAAAATTGAGTATTTTGCTCGTGCTACAATTCATTTTTGAATTTTTTTTTATGAAAATAGGATAATTGATTTTTTTTAAGGTGTTAGACTTCACTTTCTGCATTTCTAAGAAATTTTGAAAACAATAAAAATTTGTGTATGTTAGTCTCCTATTTTAGATTATTTTGAGGTAAACATTAAAGTTGAGTATTTTTCTCATGTTACACTTCAATTTTGACTTTTTTTCGAAAATAGGATAATTGACTTGTTTTGGAGGTGATAGACTCACTTTTTGCATTTTTAAGAAATATTTGAAAAAATAAAAATTTGTGTGTATTAGTCTTCTATTTCGGAGTATTTTCGGGTCAATGTGAAAATTTAGTATTTTGTTCTTGTTAGACTTCAATTTTGACATATTTTCGTAAAATAAGATAATTGGTGTGTTTTGAAGGTGTTAGACTACACTTTTTGCATTTTTAAGAATTTTATGAAAAAATAGAAATTTGTATGTGTTAGTCTTCTATTTATGAGTATTTTGAGGACAACATGAAATTGAGTATTTTTCTCGTGGTACACTTCAATTTTGAATTTTTTTAGAAAATATGATAATTGGTTTAATTTGAATGTGTTAAGACTTCACTTTTTGCATTTTTATGAAATTTTTGAAAAATATAAATTCGTGTGTGTTAGTCTTTTATTTCAGAGTAATTCCAAGTCAACATGAAAATTGAGTATTTTGCTCGTGTTACAATTCATTTTTCATTTTGTTTTTATGAAAATAGGATAATTGATTTTTTTTAAGGTGTTAGACTTCACTTTCTGCATTTGTAAGAAATTTTGGAAAAAAATAGAAATTTGTGTATGTTAGTCTTCTATTTTAGATTATTTTGAGGTCAACATGAAAATTGAGTATTTTTCTCGTGTTACACTTCAATTTTGACTTATTTTCGAAAATAGGATAATTGATTTGTTTTGAAGGTGATAGACTCACTTTTTACATTTTTATGAAATATTTGAAAAAAATAGAAATTTGTGTCTGTTAGTCTTCTATTTCAGAGTATTTTCGGGTCAAAGTGAAAATTGAGTATTTTGCTCGTGTTAGACTTAAATTTAGACATATTTTCGAAAAATAGGATAATTGCTTTGTTTTGAAGGTGTTAGACTACACTTTTTGCATTTTTAAGAATTTTATGAAAAAATAGAAATTTGTATGTGTTAGTCTTCTATTTCTGAGTATTTTGAGGACAACATGAAAATTGAGTATTTTTCTCGTGGTACACTTCAATTTTGATTTTTTTTAGAGAATATGATAATTGGTATATTTTGAAGGTGTTAAGACTTGACTTTTTGCATTTTCAAGAAATTTTTGAAAAATATAAATTCGTGTGTGTTAGTCTTCTATTTCAGAGTATTTTGAGGTCCGTATGAAAATTGAGTATTTATCTCGTGTTACACTTCAATTTAGACATTTCATTTCGGAATAGGATAATTGATTTGTTTTCAAGGTGTTAGATTTCATTTTTTGCATTCTTATATTTTTTTTGAAAAAATAGAAATTTGTGTGTGTTAGTCTTCTATTTCAGAGTATTTTCTGGTGAACATGAAAATCAAGTATTTTGCTCGTGTTACACTTCAATTTTGACATATTTCCGAAAATAGGATAATTGGCTTGTTTTGAAGAGACTACACTTTTTGCATTTTTAGATTTTTTGAAAAAATAGAAATTCGTATGTGTTAATCTTCTATTTCTGAAAATTTTGAGGACAACATGAAAATTGAGTATTTTTCTTGTGTTACTCAATATTGAATTTTTTTGGAAAATATGATAATTTGTTTATTTTGATGGTGTTAGCCTTCACATTTTGCATTTTTAAAATTTATTTGAAAAATATAAATTTGTGTGTGTTAGTCTTTTATTTCAGAGTAATTTCAGGTCAACATTAAAATTGAGTATTTTGCTCGTGTTACAATTCATTTTTTTTTTATTTTTATGAAAATAGGATAATTGATTTTTTTTAAGTTGTTAGACTTCACTCTCTGCATTTGTAAGAAATTTCGGAAAAAATAGAAATTTTTGTATGTTAGTCTTCTATTTTAGATTATTTTGAGGTCAACATGAAAATTGAGTATTTTTCTCGTGTTACACTTCAATTTTTGACTTTTTTCGAAAAGAGGACAATTGATTTGTTTTGAAGGTGATAGACTCACTTTTTACATTTTTATGAAATAATTGCAAAATATAAATTTGTGTGTGTTAGTCTTCTATTTCAGAGTATTTTCGGGTCAAAGTGAAAATTGAGTATTTTGCTCGTGTTAGACTTAAATTTAGACATATTTTCGTAAAATAGGATAATTGGTTTGTTTTGAAGGTGTTAGACTACACTTTTTGCATTTGTAAGAATTTTATGAAAAAATAGAAATTTGTATGTGTTAGTCTTCTATTTCTGAGTATTTTCAGGACAACATGAAAATTGATTATTTTTCTCGTTGTACACTTCAACTTTGAATTTTTTTTAGAAAATGTGATAATTGGTTTATTTTGAAGGTGTTGGACTTCATTTTTTGCATTTTCAAGAAATTTTTGAAAAATCTAAATTCGTCTGTGTTAGTCTTCTATTTCAAATTATTTTGAGGACCATTTGAAAATTGAGTATTTATCTCGTGTTAAACTTCAATTTAGACATTTCATTTCGAAATAGGATAATTGATTTGTTTTGAAGGTGTTAGACTTCATTTTTTGCATTGCTAATTTTTTTTTGAAAAAATAGAAATTTGTGTGTGTTAGTCTTCTATTTCAGAGTATTTTCTGGTGAACATGAAAATCAAGTGTTTTGCTCGTGTTACACTTCAATTTTGACATATTTCTGAAAATAGGATAATTGGTTTGTTTTGAAGGTGTTGGACTTCACTTTAGAAAAAATAGAAATTCGTATGTCTTAATTTTCTATTTTTGAGTATTTTGAGGACAACATGAAAATTGAGTATGTTTCTTTTGGTACACGTCAATTTTGAATTTTTTTAGGAAATATGATAATTTGTTTATTTTGAATGTGTTAAGACTTACATTTTTCATTTTTAATTTTTTTTTGAAAAATATAAATTCATGTGTGTTAGTCTTCTTTTTCAGAGTATTTTGAGGTCCATTTGAAAATTGAATATTATCTTGTGTTACACTTCAATTTTGACATTTTTTTCGAAAATTTAATTATTGATTTGTTTTGAAGGTGTCAGAATTCACTTTTCAAAATTTTAAGAAATATTCGACACAATAGAAATTTGTATGTGTTAGCCTTCTATTTGAGAGTATTTTGAGGTGAACATGAAAATTGAGTATTTTGCTCGTGTTACACTTCTTTTTTGACATTTTTAATTTGGAATAGGATAACTGAGTTGTTTTGAAGGTGTTAGACTACACTTTTTTGCATTTTTAAGAATTTCTTGAAATATTAGAAATTTGTATGTGTTAGTCTTCTATTTCTGAGTATTTTGAGGACAACATGAAAATTGAGTATTTTTCTCGTGGTACACGTCAATTTGCATTTTTTTAGAAAATAGGATAGTTGGTTTATTTTGAAGGTGTTAGACTTCTCTTTTTACATTTTAATTTTTTTTATAATATATATAAATTCGTGTGTGTTTGTCTTCTAGTTCAGAGTATTTTGAGGTCCATATGAAAATTGAGTATTTATCTCGTGTTGCACTTCAATTTTGACATTTCATTTCATAATAGGATGATTTTTTTCGAAGGAGTGAGACTTCACTTTTCGAAATTTTAAGAAATATTTGAAACAGTAGAAATTTGTATGTGTTAGCCTTCTATTTGAGAGTATTTTGAGGTGAACATGAAAATTGAGTATTTTGCTCGTGTTACACTTCTATTTTGACACTTTATATTTAAAATAGGATAATTCAATTGTTTTAAAGGTGTTAGACTTCAATTTTTGCATTTTTAAGAATTTTTTTAGAAAAATAGAAATTTGTGTGTGTGAGTCTTTTATTTCAGAGTATTTTCAGGTCAACATGAAAATTGAGTATTTTGCTCGTGTTACAATTCATTTTTTAATTTTTTCTATGAAAATAGGATAATTGATTTGTTTTAAAGTGTTAGACTTCACTTTCTGCATTTCTAAGAAATTTTGGAAAAAATAGAAATTTGTGAATGTTAGTCTTCTATATGAGAGTATTTTGAGGTCAACATGAAAATTGAGTGTTTTGCTCGTCATACACTTTAATTTTAATTTTTTTCGAAAATAGGATAATTGATTTTTTTGAAGGTTTTAGATTTCACTTTTTGCATTTCTTAGATATTTTTGGAAAAATAGAAATTTGTGTGTTAGTCTTCTATTTCGGAGTATTTTGAGATCAACATGAAAATTGAGTATTTTGCTCGTCATACACTTCAATTTTGATTTTTTTCGGAAATAGGATAATTTATTTGTTTTGAAGTTGACTTCACTTTTTTCATTTTTCGGAAATTTTTGAAAAAATAGAAATTTGTATGTTTTAGTCTTCTATTTCAGGGTACTTTTGGGTCAACATGAAAATTGAGTATTTTGCTCGTGTTACACTTCAATTGTGACATATTTTAGAAAATTAGATAATTGGTTTGTATCGAAGGTGTTAGACTAAACATTTTCCATTTTTAAGAAATCTTTGAAACATTAGAACTGTGTATGTGTTACTCTTCTATTTCAGAGTATTTTCAGGACAACATGAAAGTTGAGGATTTTTCTCGTGTTCCACGTCAATTTTGACATTGTTTAGAAAATAGGATAATTGGATTGTTTTCACGGTGTTAGACTTCACTTTTTTCATTTTTAAGAAATTTTTGGAAAATAGAAATTTGAGTGTGTTAGTCTTCTATTTCAGAGTATTTTGCTCGTGTTACACTTCAATTTTGACATATTTCCGAAAATAGGTTAATTGGTTTGTTTCGACGGTGTTAGACTAAACTTTTTGTATTTTTATAAATTTTTTGAAAAAATAGAAATGCGTATGTGTTAGTCTTCTATTTCTGAGTATTTTGAGGACAACATGAAAATTGAGTATTTTTCTCGTGTTACACGTCAACTTTGAATTTTTTTAGAAAATATGATAATTTGGTTATTTTGAAGGTGTTAGACTTCACTTTTTGCATTTTTAAGAAACTTTTGAAAAATATAAATTTGTGTGTGTTAGTCTTCTATTTCAGAGTATTTTGAGGTCCTCATGAGAATTGAGTATTTATCTCGTGTTACACTTGAATTTCGACATATTTTCGAAAATACGATAATTGATTTGTTTTGAATGTATTAGACTACACTTCTTGCATTTCTAAGATTTTTTTTGAAAAAATAGAAATTTATATGTGTTAGCCTTCTATTTCAATGTATTTTGAGGCGAACATAAAAATTGAGAATTTTACTTGTGTTACACTTCTAGTTTGATTTTTTTTTCGGAATTGGATACAAGATTTGTTTTGAAGGTGTTTGACTTCACTATTTGCCTTTTTAAGAATTTTTTTGAAAAAATAGAAATTTCTGTGTGTTAGTCTTCTATTTCAGAGTATTTTTAGGTCAACATGAATAGAGTATTTTGCTCGCGTTACACTTGAATTTTGACGTTTCTTTCGAAAATAGGATAATTGATTTTTGTAAGGTATTAGACTTCACTTTCTGCATTTCTAAGATATTTTAAAAAAAATAGAAATTTGTTTGTGTTAGTCTTCTTTTTTAGAGTATTTTTAGGTGAACATGAATATTGAGTATTTTGCTCGTGTTACATTTCAATTTTGACATTTCTTACGAAAATAGGATAATTGATTTTTTTTAAGGTGTTAGACTTCACTTTCTGCATTTCTAAGATATTTTTGAAAAAATAAAAATTTGTGTGTGTTAGTCTTCTATTTCAGAGTATTTTGAGATCAACATGAAAATTGAGTATTTTGCTCGTGTTACACTTAAATTTTGACTTATTTTTGAAAATAGGATAATAGGTTTGGTTTGAAGGTGTTCCTTCACCTTTTGCATTTTTAAGAAATTTTTGAAAAAATAGAAATTTGTGTATGTTAGTGTTCCATTTCAGTGTATTTTGAGGTCCACATGAAAATTGAGTATTTATCTCGTGTTACCCTTTAATTTTGACATTTTTTCGAAAATAGGATAATTGATTTGTTTTGAAGGTTTCAGACTTCACTTTTTGATATTTTAAGAAATTTTTGAAAAAATAGAAATTTATATGTGTTAACCTTCTATTTCAGAGTATTTCGAGGTGAACATAAAAACTGAGTATTTTGATCGTGTTACGCTTCTATTTTGATTTTTTTTCGGAAATGGATACTTGATTTGTTTTGAAGGTGTTAGGCTTCACTTTTTGCATTTTTACGAAAGTTTTGAAAAAATAGAAATTTGTTTGTGTTAGTCTTCAATTTCAGAGTATTTTTATGTCAACATTAAAATTTAGTATTTTACTCGTGTTACACTTCAATTTTGACATTTCTTTTGAAACTAGGATAATTGTTTATTTTTGAAGATGTTAGACTTCACTTTCTGCATTTCTATGATATTTTTGAAAAAATAGAAATTTGTGTGTGTTAGTCTTCTATTTCAGAGTATTTTTAGGTGAACGTGAAAATTGAGTGTTTTGCTCGTGCTACACTTCAATTTTGACATTTTTTTCGAAAATAGGATAAATGATTTTTTTGAAGGTGTTAGATTTCACTTTCTGCATTTCTAAGATATTTTTGGAAAAATAGAAATTTGTGTGTGTTAGTCTTCTATTTCGGATTATTTTGAGATCAACATGAAAATTGAGTAGTTTGCTCATCCTTTTGAATTTTTTTCAAAAATAGGATAATTGATTTGTTTTGAATGTAATAGACTTCACTTTTTGTATTTTTCAGAAATTTTTGAAAAAATAGAAATTTGTATGTTTTAGTCTTCTATTTCAGAGAACTTTTGGGTCAACATGAAAATTGAGCATTTTTCTTGTGTTACAGTTCAATTGTGATATATTTTAGAAAATTAGATAATTGGTTTGTTTCGAAGGTGTTAGACTACACATTTTCCATTTTTAAGAAATCAATGAAAAATTAGAAATTTGTATTTGTTACTCTTCTATTTCAGAGTATTTTCAGGACAACATGAAAGTTGAGCATTTTTCTCGTGTTCCACTTCAAATTTGACATTGTTTAAAAAATAGGATAATTGGTTTGTCTTGTAGGTGTTAGACTTCATTTTTTTCATTTTTAAGAAATTTTTGGAAAATAGAAATTTGTGTGTGTTAGACATCTATTTCAGAGTATTTTGATGTCCACATGAAAATTGAGTATTTATCTCGTGTTACACTTCAATTTTGACATTTCTTACGAAAATAGGATAGTAGGTTTGTTTTGAAGGTGTTAGACTTCACTTTTTGCATTTTGAAAAAATTTATTAAAAAATAGAAATTTGTGTATGTTAGTTTTCCATTTGAGAGTATTTTGAGGTCCACGTGAAAATTGAGTATTTATCTCGTGTTACACTTCAATTTTCACATTTTTTCGAAAATAGGAAAATAGATTTATTTTGAAGGTTTCAGACTTCACTTTTTGATATTTCAAGAAATTTTTGAAAAAATAGAAATTTGTATGTGTAAGCCTTCTATTTCAGAGTATTTTGAGGTTAACAGAAAAGCTGAGCATTTTGATCGTGTTACGCTTCTATTTTGAATTTTTTTCGGAATTGGATACATGATTTGTTTTGAAGGTGTTAGACTTCACCTTTTGCATTTTTACGAAAGTTTTGAAAAAAAAGAAATTTGTGTGTGTTAGTCTTCTATTTCAGAGTATTTTTAGGTCAACATGAAAATTCAGTATTTTACTCGTGTTACACTTCAATTTTGACATTTCTTTTGAAAATAGGATAATTGTTTATTTTTTAAGATGTTAGACTGGACTTTCAGCATTTCTAAGATATTTTTGAAAAATTAGAAATTTGTATGTGTTACTCTTCTATTTTAGAGTTTTTTCAGGACTACATGAAAGTTGAGCATTTTTCTCGTGTTCCACGTCAAATTTGACATCGTTTAGAAAATTGGATAATTGGTTTGTTTTGAGGGTGTTAGACTTCACCTTTTTCATTTTTAAGAAATTTTTGGAAAATAGAAATTAGTGTGTGTTAGTCTTCTATTTCAGAGTATTTTGATGTCCACATGAAAATTTAGTATTTATCTCGTGTTACACTTCAATTTTGACATTTCTTACGAAAATAGAATAATTGATTTTTGTAAGGTATTAGATTTCACTTTCTGCATTTCTATGATATTTAAAAAAAATAGAAATTTGTGTGTGGTAGTCTTCTATTTCAGAGTATTTTCAAGTCAACATGAATGTTGAGTATTTTGCTCGTGTTACAATTCAATTTTGATATTTCTTACGAAAATAGGACAGTTGATTTTTTTTTAAGTTGTTAGACTTCACTTTCTGCATTTCTAAGATATTTTTGAAAAAATAAAAATTTGAATGTGTTAGTCTTCTATTTCAGAGTATTTTGAGGTCAACATGAATATTGAGTATTTTGCTCATGTTACACTTAAATTTTGACTTTTTTTTCGAAAATAGGATAATATGTTTGTTTTGAAGGTGTTAGACTTCACTTTTTGCATTTTTAAGAAATTTAATAAAAAATTGAAATTTGTGTATGTTAGTCTTCCATTTGAGAGTATTTTGAGGTCTGCGTGAAAATTGAGTATTTATCTCGTGTTGAACTTCAATTTTGACATTTTTTCGAAAATAGGAAAATTGATTTATTTTGAATGTTTCAGAATTCACTTTTTGGTATTTTGAGAATTTTTTGAAAAAATAGAAATTTGTATGTGTTAGCCTTCTATTTCAGAGTACTTTGAGGTTAACATAAAAACTGAGTATTTTGATCGTGTTACGCTTCTATTTTGATTTTTTTCGGAATTGGATACTTGATTTGTTTTGAAGGTGTTAGACTTCACTTTTTACATTTTTACGAAAGTTTTGAAAAAATAGAAATTTGTGTGTGTTAGTCGTCTATTTCAGAGTATTTTTAGGTCAACATGAAAATTGAGTATTTTACTCGTGTTACACTTCAATTTTGAAATTTCTTTTGAAAATAGGACAATTGTTTATTTTTTAAGATGTAGACTTCACTTTCTGCATTTCTCAGATATTTTTGCAAAAATAGAAATTTGTGTGTGTTAGTCATCTATTTCAGAGTATTTTTAGGTGAACGTGAAAATTGAGTGTTTTGCTCATGTTACACATCCATTTTGACATTTTTTTTCGAAAATAGGATAATTGATTTTTTTGAAGGTGTTAGATTTCACTTTTTGCATTTCTAAGATATTTTTGGAAAAAAAGAAATTTGTGTGTGTTAGTCTTCTATTTCGGAGTATTTTGAGATCAACATGAAAATTGAATAGTTTGCTCGTCTTACACTTCAATTTTGATTTTTTTTCAAAAATAGGATAATTGATTTGCTTTGAAAGTAATAGACTTCACTTTTTACATTTTTCAGAAATTTTTGAAAAAATAGAAATTTGTATGTTTTAGTCTTCTATTTCAGAGTACTTTTGGGTCAACATGAAAATTGAGCATTTTTGTCGTGTTACACTTCAATTGTGACATATTTTAGAAAATAAGATAATTGGTTTGTTTGGAAGGTGTTAGACTACACATTTTCCATTTTTATGAAATCTTTGAAAAATTAGAAATTTGTATGTGTTACTTTTCTATTTCAGAGTATTTTTAGGACAACATGAAAGTTGAACATTTTTCTCGTGTTCCACATCAAATTTGACATTGTTTAGAAAATAGGATAATTGGTTTGTTTTGTAGGTGTTGGACTTCACTTTTTTCATTTTTTAGAAATTTTGGGAAAATAGAAATTTGTGTGTGTTAGTCTTCTATTTCAGAGTATTTTGATGTCCACATGAAAATTGAGTATTTATCTCGTGTTACACTTCAATTTTGACATTTCTTACGAAAATAGGATAATTGATTTTTGTAAGGTATTATACTTCACTTTCTGCATTTCTATGATATTTAAAAAAAAATAGAAATTTATGTGTGTTAGTCTTCTATTTCAGAGTATTTTCAAGTCAACATGAATATTGAGTATTTTGCTCGTGTTACATTTCAATTTTGAAATTTCTTACGAAAATAGGACAATTGATTTTTTTTAAGTTGTTAGACTTCACTTTCTGCATTTCTAAGATATTTTTGAAAAAATAAAAATTTGAATTTGTTAGTCTTCTATTTCAAAGTATTTGGAGGTCAACATGAATATTGAGTATTTTGCTCGTGTTACACTTAAATTTTGACTTTTTTTTGAAAATAGGATAATAGGTTTGTTTTGAAGGTGTTTGACTTCACTCTTTACATTTTTAAGAAATTTAATAAAAAATAGAAATTTGTGTATGTTAGTCTTCCATTTGAGAATATTTTGAGGTCCGCGTGAAAATTGAGTATTTATCTCGTGTTACACTTCAATTTTGACATTTTTTTGAAAATAGGAAAATTGATTTATTTTGAAGGTTTCAGACTTCACTTTTTGATATTTTAAGAATTTTTTGAAAAAATAGAAATTTTTATGTGTTAGCCTTCTATTTCAGAGTATTTTGAGGTTAACATAAAAACTGATTATTTTCATCGTGTTACGCTTCTATTTTGATTTTTTTCGGAATTGGATACTTGATTTGTTTTGAAGGTGTTAGACTTCACTTTTTATATTTTTACGAAAGTTTTGAAAAAATAGAAATTTGTGTGTGTTAGTCTTCTATTTCAGAGTATTTTTAGGTCAACATGAAAATTGAGTATTTTACTCGTGTTACACTTCAATTTTGACATTTCTTTTGAAAATAGGATAATTGTTTATTTTTGAAGATATTAGACTTCACTTTCTGCATTTCTAAGATATTTTTGCAAAAATAGAAATTTGTGTGTGTTAGTCTTCTATTTCAGAGTATTTTTAGGTGAACGTGAAAATTGAGTGTTTTGCTCGTGTTACACTTCAATTTTGACATTTTATCGAAAATAGGATAATTGATTTTTTTGAAGGTGTTAGATTTCACTTTCCGCATTTCTAAGATATTTTTGGAAAAAAAGAAATTTGTGTGTGTTAGTCTTCTATTTCGGAGTATTTTGAGATCAACATGAAAATTGAATAGTTTGCTCGTCTTACACTTCAATTCTGAATTTTAAAAAAAAATAGGATAATTGATTTGTTTTGAAAGTAATAGACTTCACTTTTTACATTTTTCAGAATTTTTTGAAAAAATAGAAATTTGTATGTTTTAGTCTTCTATTTCAGAGTACTTTTGGGTCAACATGAAAATTGAGCATTTTTCTCGTGTTACACTTCATTTGTGACATATTTTAGAAAATTAGAAAATTGGTTTGTTTCGAAGGTGTTAGACTACACATTTTCCATTTTTGTGAAATCTTTGAAAAATTAGAAATTTGTATGTGTTACTCTTCTATTTCAGAGTATTTTCAGGACAACATGAAAGTTGAGCTTTTTTCTCGTGTTCCACATTAAATTTGACATTGTTTAGAAAATAGGATAATTGGTTAGTTTTGTAGGTGTTAGACTTCACTTTTTTCATTTTTAAGAAATTTTTGGAAAATAAAATTTTGTGTGTGTTAGTCTTCTATTTCAGAGTATTTTGATGTCCACATGAAAATTGAGTATTTATCTCGTGTTACACTTCAATTTTGACATTTCTTACAAAAATTGGATAATTTATTTTTGTAAGGTATTAGACTTCATTTTCTGCATTTCTATGATATTTAAAAAAAATAGAAATTTGTGTGTGTTAGTCTTCTATTTCAGAGTATTTTCAGGTCAACATGAATATTGAGTATTTTGCTCGTGTTAAATTTCAATTTTGAAATTTCTTATGAAAATAGGATAGTTGATTTTTTTAAGTTGTTAGACTTCACTTTCTGCATTTCTAAGATATTTTTGAAAAAATAAAAATTTGAATGTGTTAGTCTTCTATTTCAGAGTATTTTGAGGTCAACATGAATATTGAGTATTTTGCTCGTGTAACACTTAAATTTTGACTTTTTTTTCGAAAATAGGAAAATTGATTTATTTTGAAGGTTTCAGACTTCACATTTGGATATTTTAAGAAATTTTTGAAAAAATAGAAATTTGTATGTGTTAGCCTTCTATTTCAGAGTATTTTGAGGTTAACATAAAAACTGAGTATTTTGATCGTGATACGCTTTTATTTTGATTTTTTTTCGGAATTGGATACCTGATTTGTTTTGAAGGTGCTAGACTTCACTTTTTGCATTTTTACGAAAGTTTTGAAAAAATAGAAATTTGTGTGTGTTTGTCTTCTATTTCAGAGTATTTTTAGGTCGACATGAAATTTGAGTAGTTTACTCGTGCTAGACTTCAATTTTGACATTTCTTTTGAAAATAGGATAATTGTTTATTTTTGAAGACGTTAGACTTCACTTTCAGCATTTCTAAGATATTTTTAAAAAAATAGAAATTTGTGTGTGTTAGTCTTCTATTTCATAGTATTTTTAGGTGAACGTGAAAATTGAGTGTTTTGCTCGTGTTACACTTCAATTTTGACATTTTTTTGGAAAATAGGATAATGGATTTTTTTTGAAGGTGTTAGATTTCAATTTCTGCATTTCTAAGATATTTTTGGAAAAATAGAAAGTTGTGTGTGTTAGTTTTCTATTTCGGAGTATTTTGAGATCAACATGAAAATTGAATATTTTGCTTGTCTTACTCTTCAATTTTGATAATTGATTTGTTTTGAAGGTAAGACTTCACTTTTTGCATTTTTCAGAAATTTTTGAAAAAATAAAAATTTGTATGTTTTAATCTTCTATTTCAGAGTACTTTTGGGTCAACATGAAAATTGAGTATTTTGCTTGTGTTACACTACAGTTGTGACATATTTTAGAAAATTATATAATTGGTTTGTTTCGAAGGTGTTAGACTAAACTAAAGGGAATTCACCCATCCCCGGGCCCGCGCAGCGGATATGAAGGCCCGGTCCGGTTCCCAAAATCCAAGATCACGCCATGACTTCGAGGGTACGATGCAATAGAAGGATAGACGATTACCAGCGTGAAATTGATCACGCACGACGGGTTGATTGCTCGCCCTTCTTTCTCCGGTCATGTTGGTGACTAGCACGTGCATCCCATACCACACGTCTCCCACCGTCTTGACGCGCCTCCGGTTGTCATCGTGCGTCCCACGTCCAAGCGCTCCCACCGTCTTTGACCGTTCTTTCTCTCCCTCGAGTTGATCACAATCGAAGAGCCACAAATGTCGCTCCTCTCCTTGTATCCACCGTGAGTCGGAGTTCGTCGGTCGTGGATGCACCTGCCTAGACGATGCACCGGCGAACTTGCTTGATCGATTGATTCTCTTCTCCGGAAAAACTGTTTTTCTCGGTTTTTTTCTCTTCGCACTCTTTCACTCTTGAGAAAGATTCTCTCTAATTTTTGGATTAATCTTTTTAATTCCACAGGGGTTGAACTGAATCAATTGGTCTAGAGAGAGAGAGAGAGAAACATCCTATTTATATCACATAGGATAAGGATGGGCCAAAAAGTATGTATATCTCATATACACCTTTTCAGACAGAAAACTGCAGACACCCTTTCAGTATTCTGTTGAAACGAAAATATTAAATCGTTCCAACCGACATTTAACATTCACAAAAGTTGTAGATAATCTTATTATATTTCCAACCCAATTTGTCCTGGCCCAATTGGAGTTCGGATGCGAAAGTTACGGATGTTGTACTAACTGTATATCAAACCGTCGCACCCTTTCGGTATTCCATCAGAACGACACTGATACTTCACTCAAATGAAAAATATTACAACATTAAAGTTCTATATAATCGCATTATCTATCTAACCCAATTTGAAACATTCAAATCGGAGTTTCCTACTGAAAGTTATGCCAGTTTTACTAAAACGACTTAAACTGAATTTTCTGGTTTTCTTAATAAAAACCGTTTCTTATCAATTTAACCATGTATATCCAATATACATATGTTCTTCTAATATACACATTATTTATGCCCACGAACGCGTACGTTCGTTTATCCTTGTGTACACTTTTACGGTTGATCCGAAACTGTATTTCCTTCATACACATTTTCCATTTTTAAGAAATCTTGGAAAAATTAGAAATTTGTATGTGTTACTCTTCTATTTCAGAGTATTTTCAGGACAACATGAAAGTTGAGCATTTTTCTCGTGTTCCACGTCAATCCTGACATTGTTTAGAAAATAGGATAATTGGATTGTTTTGAAGGTGTTAGACTTCAATTTTTCCATTTTTAAGAAAATTTTGGAAAATAGAAATTTGTGTGTGTTAGTCTTCTATTTAAGAGTATTTTGAGGTCCACAAGAAAATTGTGTATTTATCTCGTGTTACACTTCAATTTTGACATTTCTTATGAAAATAGGATAATTGATTTTTGTAAGGTGACTTCACTTTCTGCATTTCTATGATATTTAAAGAAAATAGAAATTTGTGTGTGTTAGTCTTCTATTTCAGAGTATTTTTTGGCCAACATGAATATTGAGTATTTTGCTCGTGTTACATTTCAATTTTGAAATTCCTTACGAAAATAGGATAATTGATTTTTTTTTAAGGTGTTATACTTCACTTTCTGCATTTCTAAGATATTTTTGAAAAAATAAATTTTTTTGTGTGTTAGTCTTCTATTTCAGAGTATTTTGAGGTCAACATGAAAATTGAGTATTTTGGTCGTGTTACACTTAAATTTTGACTTTTTTCGACAATAGGATAATAGGTTTGTTTTGAAGGTGTTATAGACTTCACTTTTTTGCATTTTCAAGAAATTTTTTAAAAAATAGAAATTTGTGTATGTTAGTCTTCCATTTGAGAGTATTTTGAGGTCCACATGAAAATTGAGTATTCATCTCGTGTTACACTTCAATTTTGACATTCCTTACGAAAAATAGGATAATTGATTTTTTTTAAGGAGTTAGACTTCACTTTCTGCATTTCTAAGATATTTTTGAAAAAATAAAAATTTGTGTGTGTTAGTCTTCTATTTCAGAGCATTTTGATGTCAACATGAAAATTGAGTATTTTGGTCGTGTTACACTTAAATTTTGACTTTTTTCGAAAATAGGATAATAGGTTTGTTTTGAAGGTGTTAGACTTCACTTTTTGTATTTTCAAGCAATTTTTCAAAAATAGAAATTTGTGTACGTTAGTCTTCCATTTGAGAGTATTTTGAGGTCCACATGAAAATTGAGTATTCATCTCGTGTTACACTTCAATTTTGACATTTTTTCGAAAATAGGATAATTGATTTGTTTTGAAGGTTTCATACTTCACTTTTTGAAATTTTAAATTTTTTTTGAAAAATTAGAAATTTGTATGTGTTAGCCTTCTATTTCAGAGTATTTTGGGGTGAACATAAAAACTGAGTATTTTGTTCGTGTTACGCTTCTATTTTGATTTTTTTCGGAATTGGATGCTTGATTTGTTTTGAAGGTGTTAGACTTCACTTTTTGCATTTTTACGAATATTTTGAAAAAATAGAAATTTGTGTGTGTTAGTCTTCTATTTCAGAGTATTTTTAGGTCAACATGAAAATTGAGTATTTTACTCGTGTTACACTTCAATTTTGACATTTCTTATGTAAATAGGATAATTGTTTATTTTTGAAGACGTTAGACTTCACTTTCTGCATTTCTAAGATATTTAAAAAAAAATAGAAATTTGTGTGTGTTAGTACTCTATTTCAAAGTATTTTTAGGTGAACGTGAAAATTGAGTGTTTTGCTGGTGTTACAGTTCAATTTTGACATTTTTTTCGAAAATAGGATAATGGATTTTTTTGAACGTGTTAGATTTCACTTTCTGCATTTCTAAGATATTTTTGGAAAAATAGAAATTTGTGTGTGTTAGTTTTCTATTTCAGAGTATTTTGAGATCAACATGAAAATTAAGTATTTTGCTCGTCCTACACTTCAATTTTGACTTTTTTCGAAAATTGGATAATTGATTTGTTTTGAACGTAATAGACTCAACTTTTTGCATTTTTCAGAAATTTTTCAAAAAAATAGAAATTTGTATGTTTTAGTCTTCTATTTCAGAGTACTTTTGGTTCAACATGAAAATTGACTATTTTGCTCGTGTTACACTTCAGTTGTGACATATTTTAGAAAATTAGATAATAGGTTTGTTTCGAAGGTGTTAGACTACACATTTTCCATTTTTAAGAAATCTTTGAAAAATTAGAAATTTGTATGTTTTACTCTTCTTTTTCAGAGTATTTTCAGGACAACATGAAAGTTGGGCATTTTTCTCGTGTTCCACGTCAATTTTGACATTGTTTAGAAAATAGGATAATTGGTTTGTTTTGGAGGTTGGAATTCACTTTTTCCATTTTTAAGAAATTTTTGGAAAATAGAAATTTGTGTGTGTTAGTCTTCTATTTAAGAGTATTTTGAGGTCCACATAAAAATTGAGTATTTATCAAGTGTTACACTTTAATTTTGACAATTCTTACGAAAATAGGATAATTGATTTTTGTAAGGTATTAGACTTCACTTTCCGCATTTCTATGATATTTAAAAAAAAATAGAAATTTGTGTGTGTTAGTCTTCTATTTCAGAGTATTTTCAGGTCAACAAGAATATTGAGTATTTTGCTCGTGTTACATTTCAATTTTGAAATTTCTTACGAAAATAGGATAATTGATTTTTTTTGAAGGTTTCATACTTCACTTTTTGAAATTTTAAGAAATTTTTGAAAAATAAAAATTTGTATGTGTTAGCCGTCTATTTCAGAGTATTTTGGGGTGAACATAAAAACTGAGTAGTTTGATCGTGTTACGCTTCTATTTGATTTTTTTTCGGAATTGGATACTTGATTTGTTTTGAAGGTGTTAGACTTCACTTTTTGTATTTTTACAAAAGTTTTGAAAAATAGTAATTTGTGTGTGTTAGTCTTCTATTTCAGAGTATTTAGGTCAACATGAAAATTGAGTATTTTACTAGTGTTGCACTTCAATTTTGACATTTCTTATGAAAATAAGATAATTGCTTATTTTTTAAGATGTTAGACTTCACTTTCTGCATTTCTAAGATATTTTTGGAAAAATAGAAATTTGTGTGTGTTAGTCTTCTATTTCAGAGTATTTTTAGGTGAACGTGAAAATTGAGTGTTTTGCTGGTGTTACACTTCAATTTTGACATTTTTTTTCGAAAATAGGATAATTTATTTTTTTGAAGGTGTTAGATTTCACTTTCCGGATTTTGTAAGATATTTTTTGAAAAATAGAAATTTGTGTGTGTTAGTCTTCTATTTCAGAGTATTTTTAGATCAACATGAAAATTGAGTATTTCGCTCGTCTTACACTTCAATTTTGACTTTTTTTCGAAAATAGGATAAATGATTTGTTTTGAAGATAATAGACTTCACTTTTTGCATTTGTCAGAAATTTTTGAAAAAATAGAAATTTGTATGTTTTAGTCTTCTATTTCAGAGTACTTTGGGGTCAACATGAAAATTGAATATTTTGCTCGTGTTACACTTCAATTGTGACATATTTTAGAAAATTAGATAATTGGTTTGTTTCGAAAGTGTTAGACTACACATTTTCCATTTTTAAGAAATCTTTGAAGAATTAGAAATTTGTATGTGTTACTCTTCTATTTTAGAGTATTTTCAGGACAACATGAAAGTTGAGCATTTTTCTCGTGTTCCACGTCAATTTTGACATTGTTTAGAAAATAGGATAATTGGTTTGTTTTGGAGGTGTTAGACTTCACTTTTTCCATTTTTAAGAAATTTTTGGAAAATAGAAATTTGTGTGTGTTAGTCTTCTATTTCAGAGTATTTTGAGGTCCACATAAAAATTGAGTATTTATCTCGTGTTACACTTCAATTTTGACATTTCTTACGAAAATAGGATAATTGATTTTTGTAAGGTATTAGACTTCACTTTATGCATTTCAATGATATTTAAAAAAAAAAAAAAATTGTGTGTGTTAGTCTTCTATTTCAGAGTATTTTCAGGTCAACATGAATATTGAGTATTTTTGTCGTGTTACATTTCAATTTTGAAATTCCTTACGAAAATAGGATAATTGATTTTTTTTAAGGTGTTAGACTTCACTTTCTGCATTTCTAAGATACAGTTGAAAAATAAAAATTTGTGTGTGTTAGTCAATTGAGTATTTTGCTCGTGTTACACTTAAATTTTGACTTTTTTTTCGAAAATAGGATAATAGGTTTGTTTAGAAGGTGTTACACTTCACTTTTTGGATTTTCAAGAAATTTTTGAAAAAATAGAAATTTGTATATGTTAGTCTTCCATTTCAAAGTATTTGGAAGTCCACGCGAATATTGAGTATTTATCTCGTGTTACACTTCAACTTTGACATTTTTTCGAAAATAGGATAATAGATTTGTTTTGAAGGTTTCATACTTCACTTTTTGAAATTTTAAGAAATTTTTGAAAAATTAGAAATTTGTATGTGTTAGTCGTCTATTTCAGAGTATTTTGGGGTGAACATCAAAACTGAGTAGTTTTATCGTGTTACGCTTCTATTTTGATTTTTTTTTCCGGAAATGGATACTTGATTTGTTTTGAAGGTGTTAGACTTCACTTTTTGCATTTTTACAAAAGTTTTGCAAAAAAGAAATTTGTGTGTGTTAGTCTTCTATTTCAGAGTATTTAGGTCCACATGAAAATTGAGTATTTTACTAGTGTTGCACTTCAATTTTGACATTTCTTATGAAAATAGGATAATTGCTTATTTTTTCAGATGTTAGACTTCACTTTCTGCATTTCTAAGATATTTTTGGAAAAATAGAAATTTGTGTGTGTTAGTCTTCTATTTCAGAGTATTTTTAGGTGAACGTGAAAATTGAGTGTTTTGCTGGTGTTACACTTCAATTTTGACATTTTTTTTCGAAAATAGGATAATTGATTTTTTTGAAGGTGTTAGATTTCACTTTCCGGATTTTGTAAGATATTTTTGGAAAAATAAAAATTTATGTGTGTTAGTCTTCTATTTCAGAGTATTTTGAGATCAACATGAAAATTGAGTATTTCGCTCGTCTCACACTTCAATTTTGACTTTTTTTCGAAAATAGGATAAATGATTTGTTTTGAAGATAATAGACTTCACTTTTTGCATTTGTCAGAAATTTTTGAAAAAATAGAAATTTGTATGTTTTAGTCTTCTATTTCAGAGTACTTTTGGGTCAACATGAAAATTGAATATTTTGCTCGTGTTACATTTCAATTGTGACATATTTTAGAAAATTAGATAATTGGTTTGTTTCGAAAGTGTTAGACTACACATTTTCCATTTTTAAGAAATTTTTGAAAAATTAGAAATTTATATGTGTTACTTTTCTATTTTAGAGTATTTTCAGTATAACATAAAAGTTGAGCATTTTTCTCGCGTTCCACGTCAATTTTGACATTGTTTAGAAAATAGGATAATTGGTTTGTTTTGGAGGTGTTAGACTTCACTTTTTCCATTTTTAGGAAATTTTTGGAAAATAGAAATTTGTGTGTGTTAGTCTTCTATTTCAGAGTATTTTGAGGTCCACATAAAAATTGAGTATTTATCTCGTGTTACACTTCAATTTTGACATTTCTTACGAAAATAGGATAATTGATTTTTGTAAGGTATTAGACTTCACTTTATGCATTTCAATGATATTTAAAAAAAAAAAAAAAATTGTGTGTGTTAGTCTTCTATTTCAGAGTATTTTCAGGTCAACATGAATATTGAGTATTTTTGTCGTGTTACATTTCAATTTTGAAATTCCTTACGAAAATAGGATAATTGATTTTTTTTAAGGTGTTAGACTTCACTTTCTGCATTTCTAAGATACAGTTGAAAAATAAAAATTTGTGTGTGTTAGTCAATTGAGTATTTTGCTCGTGTTACACTTAAATTTTGACTTTTTTTTCGAAAATAGGATAATAGGTTTGTTTAGAAGGTGTTACACTTCACTTTTTGGATTTTCAAGAAATTTTTGAAAAAATAGAAATTTGTATATGTTAGTCTTCCATTTCAAAGTATTTGGAAGTCCACGCGAATATTGAGTATTTATCTCGTGTTACACTTCAACTTTGACATTTTTTCGAAAATAGGATAATAGATTTGTTTTGAAGGTTTCATACTTCACTTTTTGAAATTTTAAGAAATTTTTGAAAAATTAGAAATTTGTATGTGTTAGTCGTCTATTTCAGAGTATTTTGGGGTGAACATCAAAACTGAGTAGTTTTATCGTGTTACGCTTCTATTTTGATTTTTTTTTCCGGAAATGGATACTTGATTTGTTTTGAAGGTGTTAGACTTCACTTTTTGCATTTTTACAAAAGTTTTGCAAAAAAGAAATTTGTGTGTGTTAGTCTTCTATTTCAGAGTATTTAGGTCCACATGAAAATTGAGTATTTTACTAGTGTTGCACTTCAATTTTGACATTTCTTATGAAAATAGGATAATTGCTTATTTTTTCAGATGTTAGACTTCACTTTCTGCATTTCTAAGATATTTTTGGAAAAATAGAAATTTGTGTGTGTTAGTCTTCTATTTCAGAGTATTTTTAGGTGAACGTGAAAATTGAGTGTTTTGCTGGTGTTACACTTCAATTTTGACATTTTTTTTCGAAAATAGGATAATTGATTTTTTTGAAGGTGTTAGATTTCACTTTCCGGATTTTGTAAGATATTTTTGGAAAAATAAAAATTTATGTGTGTTAGTCTTCTATTTCAGAGTATTTTGAGATCAACATGAAAATTGAGTATTTCGCTCGTCTCACACTTCAATTTTGACTTTTTTTCGAAAATAGGATAAATGATTTGTTTTGAAGATAATAGACTTCACTTTTTGCATTTGTCAGAAATTTTTGAAAAAATAGAAATTTGTATGTTTTAGTCTTCTATTTCAGAGTACTTTTGGGTCAACATGAAAATTGAATATTTTGCTCGTGTTACATTTCAATTGTGACATATTTTAGAAAATTAGATAATTGGTTTGTTTCGAAAGTGTTAGACTACACATTTTCCATTTTTAAGAAATTTTTGAAAAATTAGAAATTTATATGTGTTACTTTTCTATTTTAGAGTATTTTCAGTATAACATGAAAGTTGAGCATTTTTCTCGCGTTCCACGTCAATTTTGACATTGTTTAGAAAATAGGATAATTGGTTTGTTTTGGAGGTGTTAGACTTCACTTTTTCCATTTTTAGGAAATTTTTGGAAAATAGAAATTTGTGTGTGTTAGTCTTCTATTTCAGAGTATTTTGAGGTCCACATAAAAATTGAATATTTATCTCGTGTTACACTTCTATTTTGACATTTCTTACGAAAATAGGATAATTGATTTTTGTAAGGCATTAGACTTCACTTTATGCATTTCAATGATATTTAAAAAAAATAAAAACATTGTGTGTGTTAGTCTTCTATTTCAGAGTATTTTCAGGTCAACATGAATATTGAGTATTTTTGTCGTGTTACATTTCAATTTTGAAATTCCTTACGAAAATAGGATAATTGATTTTTTTTAAGGTGTTAAACTTCACTTTCTGCATTTCTAAGATACTTTTGAAAAAAATAAAAATTTGTGTGTGTTAGTCTTCTATTTCGGAGTATTTTGAGGTCAGTATGAAAATTGAGTATTTTGCTCGTGTTACACTTAAATTTTGACTTTTTTTCGAAAATAGGATAATATGTTTGTTTTGAAGGTGTTACACTTCACTTTTTGCATTTTCAAGAAATTTTTGAAAAAATAGAAATGTGTGTATGTTAGTCTTTCATTTCAGAGTATTTTGAGGTCCACGTGAAAATTGAGTATTTATCTCGTGTTACACTTCACCTTTGACATTTTTTCGAAAGGGATAATTTCTTGTATGTCCCTCCAAAAACTCAAAATATCAAATTTGTCCTTCAAAAAATGATAATATCAAATTTAACCTTTCAAAACTAATAAAATAACAAATTTATCCATCTAATACTATAAACTTATCAAATTAATCCCTCTATTATTAATATAATATCAAAATTGTCCATTCCGTTAACTTATCATCTAGTTAACCATGATTCAGAATGATTAACTCTGGTTAAATTATTAAATATAAACTAATATGACCATAATACCCATGGGTTGTCTATCTGTTTCCTAAACCCTCAAGCTGGATTCTCGACTGCACTTCGGCACTTCCTCTTCTCCTATTCTATTTTGACTCGCTAGACTCCTGCCAGTCGCTATCGCCTTCACCCGTTGCCAAGCGGGCGAAACGTTAGATTTCGTCGCCTATTGACCAGAAGACAGGCGAGAGCCTCTGCCTTTATCGCCTCTTTCTTTTAATTTTGTGGAGGCTTATTGATCCTTTTTACTGAGATGTTATCAGACTATTTGGTAAATAATGGCTTGTTTGGTCACAACTGAAATTATTTGATATTAATTCTTCTTATATCTGTTACTGTTTTACTCATTTAATTGAATGACAAACACGATTTTGTTTCAGTAGTGGGTTTTACCACGATTCAATTGAAAACTATGTTCAGCTTGCTGAAAATACAATTGGTCTGAATCGCTATTGTGTAATTGGCTAGTTGCTGAAAATACAATTGGTCTGAATCGCTATTGTGTAATTGGCTAGTTGCTGAAAATACAATTGGTCTGAATCGCTATTGTGTAATTGGCTAGTTGCTGAAAATACAATTGGTCTGAATCGCTATTGTGTAATTGGCTAGTTGCTGAAAATACAATTGGTCCAAAATGCTATTGTAAATGATATATAACGTAGTTGTTTTAGTTGTCTAATATGATGAGGAATACGAAGCTAACCCATCTCACCGAAATAAATTGTATATATCTATTGTTTAATATCAAGACCAAGTGGACTCATTAATATTCTTGTTCAATTAGCACATTACTTTGTTGACCTTTTTCCCTCACTGACAGGTTTGGAATAAGCTTTTCGTCATGACGAGAACACATATAACTATTGTGTAATAAGCTTTGGCGGAGTTGCCATTGTCAGAAAAAATGGAAAAAGATTTGATCTTGGATGAGAATGTGTTTTTGAGAATATGAGAATGTTCAGGGTTACATGTGAAAATTTGTAAATATGGAAAAGAATAGGGTTATGTAAGTAATTTTGGATGTGAAGAGAGTTGGAAGAGATTTGTGGTGAGAAAGAGATCGTTTGTGGTTGAAAAACTAAGAGAATTAATTTCTAGATTTTCAGGGTTATATGTGAAAAAGAGTGATCTCAACGGGTTATCGGATCCACCAGAATTTGAGAGATTTAGAAATAGATGATATAGAAGAATATGTAGAGGAGAATGAATAGAGTAGAGTGATATGATTGAGAAGAGAAAGAAGGCTCGAAGAAGCGTTTAATGTCATGTTAGCGAGAGATTGATTACTAGAAAAAGTTATTGTCGCGAATTTATTCTTAGGAAGAATAAATGGAGAACTTAGTACTGACATTGTATTTAGTTTAAACAATATTTTAAATTTTAAATATTGTAATTTTTTTGGAAGATTAGAACTTACATGTTAACACAGATATTTAAACACGATTCGAACCATGTTTCGCTCAACTATTGACTCATTTCTTCCTCGATTTCACAAGAATTGTGATTGTGATTACATCGAAGCCAACATATTACATTAAATTAAAATATGCAATACATCGTTCGTTTTAAATAGCAAGTATCATACAAAAAAATTGGAAGATCTAAGAAATCCATTATGAAACAAAACATACATTTTATATTACTATTTAATCACTTCACATATAAAACAATCTTCGAATTGACAACAAAGTTCCTATCATCATAATAACAATGTCCTGCAAAAAATAAAAAAAACAAAAAAATAAATACTTCGCACAATGAAAAAAGAAACTTGACTAATTTATTCAACAACAGAGTAAGCAAACAAATACATTAATTAGATAATCTATTCACACACTAATTTTGTTCCCAATAATACTTCAATTCAATTATGTTAATTGACTTCGTCAGTTCGTTTTAATAGCAACACCCTAAAATCATAGGAAAAGTTGAGTGAGATGAGAGCACCTGAAAAAAAAAAATGTGATGTATGAAATGATCAAAACGAATATCAATACCATATAAGTACATAAAATGGGTCATGACCACATATATTTGTCAATAACTACCTTTTAATGCAATTTTCATCGTATCTTTTAGATAATTTAGTCAAGGATTTCAGTTTAGTGGAAATTTGCAAAAAAAAAAAACCTGAAGCATGCTTAAATTACAAATATGAGGGATTATGCTTTGAATTTTCTCGAGGCCTTAGCATCTCAGGAAATATTATGAGCGTGAACTTTCAATTTGCAAATTTGATCTAATATTTTTTAGTGAAAAAAAAAATGAAAATTACAAACAGTTGCAGCACTTGACCCTAATTCAACATAATGCACCATAATTGACCCCAATTAAGTCATAATTAACCCTATTTCACTTTAATATCTTCTCAATTAATCATATTTAATCCAATAGACCATAATAAAGCCTAATTAGCACTAATTCAATGCAATGAAACCACAATTTTCTTTAATTCTTTCAAATTAACTACAAAATCGATCAACATTCAGAAATACAATAAATACCTTCGACTTTTTCATTCAACAATGGAGCTTGCGTGTTCGCCATAATGGAACTTTCTAGTTCACCAGTACGTAGTTTACGAGTTCACCAGAATGAAGTGCGAGTTCCCAAACAGAGTTCTTGAGCGGTCCGCCGGAATGGATTTTTCCATGGCACGTATAACCAGAGATGATCTGCAAGTCATGAGGATTAAGCTAGAGAACCCATGACCTAGTCTAGAGAGAGAACCGCAAGAGCTGAAGCTAATAATGAGATTAGCTGGTGGGACTGGGGTGTTCACCGGGAAAAAACGAGGGGCAAATAAGTCTTTTTACTCATTTTCCATTAAATCTAACAGAAAATTGAGTATTGGTTTAATTTGGTAAGAGTTGATATTTAGGAGGATAAATTTGATATTAATGTTTTTAGAGGGACAAATATGATATTTTGAGTTTTTAGAGGGACATACCTGAAATTGCCCCTTTTCGAAAATAGGATAATTGATTTGTTTTGAAGGTTTCATACTTCACTTTTTGAAATTTTATGAAATTTTTGAAAAATTAGAAATGCATAAAGTGAAGAGCAATGAAATTCGAGGATAATTGATTTCTTAAAAACTGAGTAGTTTGATCGTGTTACACTTCTATTTTGATTTTTTTTTTCGGAATTGGATACTTGATTTGTTTTGAAGGTGGACTTCACTTTTTTGCATTTTTACAAAAGTTTTGAAAAATAGAAACAGGATATTTCGATCATCTTGAGAGGCTTGGCATGAAATTCGAGGTGGAGTTACAAACTGATTTGATCATGTTGTCACTGCCACCGAGTTTCGATTCGTTCATTTTGCATTTCCACATGTCAGACATGAAAAGGACCATTCCCCAGCTTTTCGGAATGCTCAGAACATTCGAAAGTGACATGAAACCGCGGTACATGAAGTCTAGGACTTCGGAAGTATTAGTGGTTGAAGGAAAAAGTCCAAGCAATGGGAACAAAAACAAGAAGAGGAAGGCAAAGGGCAACAAGGTTGCGCCTAAGCCCGTGGGCAAGAAAGCCAAAGTCATTTTGGGGTTTCGCGCTTCAAACGGCCGCTCATATACTGAATAGAGTTCCGTCCAAATCGGTTGAAAAGACACCATATGAATTATGGCATGGCATGGTGCCATCATTGTCTTATCTTAAGATTTGGGGTTGCGAGACATACGTCAAAAGGTTATTGACGGAAAAACTCGAGTCAAGATCAGACAAGTGTTTATTTGTGGGGTATCCTCAAGAAACAAAACGATACTACTTTTACTTGCCTAGCGAAAACAAGGTTTTCGTGGCTCGACGAGGACACTTATTAGAGAAGGAATTCCTAGATCGTCAAGCCAGTGGGAGTAAAATTGATCTCGAAGAAATTTGAGAACCACAAAGTGAACAAGTTGATTTGGAACAAGACTCTGAGTTACCATTGGATGGTGAACCAGAATCTAGTACACAAGCTATACGTAGATCTGGTAGGAATCGTCAAGAACCTGAGAGATATGGATTTATCATTAGTAATGACGATGACGAGTTGACTCTAGATGATGAGCCAACCTCCTACAAAGGTGCTATGTCTAGCCTGGATTCCTCGAAATGGCATGACGCCATGAAAACCGAGATCCAGTCCATGTATGATAATAAGGTTTGGAATCTTATTGATCTACCTAATGGTGCTAAGACCGTTGGGTGCAAATGGGTTTTCAAAAAGAAAACCGACATGGATGGTAATGTACACACTGGTGGCGAAAGGTTTCAAGCAAATTCATGGTATAGACTATGATGAAACATTTTCTCCAGTAGCCATGTTTGAAAGTATTCGCATTCTTCTAGCGATAGCTGCCTATCACGATTATGAGATATGGCAGATGGATGTCAAAACCGCTTTCCTTAACGGGAACCTTACCGAGGATGTGTATATGACACAACCCGAGGGTTTTGTCGATCCAAAGAATACGAATAAAGTGTGCAAGCTTGTGAGATCCATTTATGGATTAAAACAAGCATCTCGTGCGCGGAACATACGATTCGATGAGGTCATCGCAAAGTACGGTTTCATTCAAAATATCGAGGAACCTTGTGTATACAAGAAATTCAGTGGGAGTTCGATCGTATTCCTCATCTTGTACGTGGACGACATCTTACTCATTGGAAATGACATCCCAATGCTTAACCAGGTTAAGGCATATTTGGGTAGTCAATTCGCAATGAAGGACTTAGGAGAAGCCGCCTATATTTTAGGCGTGAAGATCTATCGAGATAGATCGAGGAGACTTCTCGGACTAAGTCAAAGTATATATATTGACAAAGTGATAAATAGGTTTCACATGGAGCAATCCAAGAAAGGATTTCTGCCAATGTCACATATCATTTCTCTCACAAAGGATCAATGTCCTTCAACAGACGCTGAACGTGAGCGAATGAGTCGGATCCCATACGCTTCGGCTATAGGATCGATCATGTATGCCATGATATGTACTAGACCAGATGTCGCATATGCGTTGACTGTGACTTCCCGCTATCAGTCTGATCCCGGGGAAGTTCACTGGTCCGCAGTCAAGAGCATTCTTAAGTATCTTAGGAATACTAAAGATATGTTTCTTGTCTATGGAGGTTCGGAAGGAGATCTGATTATCCAAAGATATACAGATGCTAATTTCCAAACTTGCCCGGACGATTTCCAATCTCAAAGTGGTTACGTCTTCACGCTCAATGGCGGAGCTGTTGTTTGGAAAAGCTCCAAACAGAAGACGGTGGCTGATTCTACAACTGAAGCCGAATACATCGCGGCTTCGGAAGCCGTAAAGGAGGCTGTCTGGCTACGACAGTTTGTGATGGAACTTGGAGTTATGCCAAGCATCTCGGGTCCCATGGATGTGTATTGTGACAATAAAAGAGCAATAGCACAATCCAAGGAACCGCGAGCGCATCACAGGTCCAAACATGTACTCCGGCGTTACCACTTGATTCGTGAGATTACGAAGAGAGGTGACGTGAAAATAATGAAGATACCTACTGATGATAACGTGGCCGATCCATTTACGAAGCCACTATCACGTGCCAAGCATGAGCAGCATGCTAGGGCGATAGGATTGGGATATCTATCGCAGTGTTAGATTGGGTGTTTTATTTATGTTTCTTATTGCATAAGGGGATTCGATCTGCCTAGTGCAAGTGGGAGAACATTTATTATGCCCTAGGCGTGTTATTGGGATTGTATTTGTTTATGAGACAAATATTTATATTATTATTCATCATATGACCTAAACCTTCATATTTCAAAAAATTTAAATAACAAGAAAGTGTGTGAAAGGTTATTCGATTATAATAATCGGATAGACCTTGAATTTTATTCTAGTTTAGTGCATCGAGTCAGTTGAGAATAATATGTTGCATGGCCATAGTCTGGCATATTGATTCGTCAATTGAATGATAGTAAAACCACTAAACGGAATGAGTATAATTCTAAAACGTCCCTCGTGTATAAAGTTGTTCATAGGTTTGAACCAGGTAGTCCATTCACTGAATGGAGACTTTTACATACACTGGCATATTCGTAGATGAGATGATCAGGTTTTACTGATCTGGGACGGTAGCGTCAATTCTAGAATATGGATATACGCGGCGTCGTATATTGGACTGACCACTATATGAATTTGTAACATGGTCAGAGTCATTGGAGACGAACTCATATCCAGATAGTGTGTTTTAGTTCTTCATGTTGGTTCAAATTTCCGGTTGTTTGATTATCTCAAAAACAATGTCGATACTACTAACGAAATCTATCAAGATGAATGTGTAGGAGATAGGTACAAAATGAAAAGAGAAGATAAATCAAAAATAGCAAAGATCAAGAAGTCGAAGAATAACAAAGAAGATCAAGACGTTGAAGAATAACAAAGAAGATCAAGACGTTGAAGAATCGCGAAGAAGATGAAGACGTCGAAGAATCACGAAATCACAAACAAGATCAAGACGTAGAAGACTTTGCGTAGAAGAATCCGCAAGATGGGATATAAATCAAATCACCAAAACAAACCATAGGTATCTCTAAACTTGTTTACGTATGATTAAGCTCAAAAGAAAGTCAAACAAGTATATTCGAAATCCATCATATTAATGAATTAACATAAAAAGCTGAAATCAGCATGTCCGTTACAACGGACCTCATGTCCGTTATAACGGACATACTCGTTCTATTCAAGGTTGAAAATCACAACACAGTCCGTTATAACGGATCAACCAATCCGTTATAACGGAACCCAATAAAGCGTTGTAACGGAACACTGTCCGTTACAACGCTAATTAATCTCCAACCTGAAGAATGGTCACAGAAGAGTGTCCGTTGGAACGGACATCACTGTCCGTTGCAACGGACATTGAACTCACCTTGAAGTGAAGTCACAGCTTGAAGTCCGTTCGAACGGACATATAAGTCCGTTCCGACGGACTACATAACACAGTCCGTTACAACGGACATATACTCCGTTATAACGGAGTGTTTGAAATTTCGAATATAAACAGCCATAACGGCTAGTTTTGACTGAGTCCGTTCTAACGGACTCAAAGTCCGTTAGAACGGACTATGCAGGAAAAGCAAGTGTTGGAAGGGTTTTTATGTGTTCTATAAATAGAACTCTTCCCTCATTCTCTCTCAGCACTTCAACTATCAAAATTAAAATTTGAAAGAGAGAATCCTTGCTATACTTTTGAGTTAGCTAATCTACTAAAACAATCTTAGAGATTAGATTTCCCTCTTCCTCCTTCAAATACTATTCCCAACTTGCGTGACCGATCACGTTTCAAGATTAGTATTTAGAAATTGTAATAGGCTAAGACCAAGAAGTGTAAAGCCCGCTATAGATCGATAGAAACGAGTAAATCGATCTAGGCAAACCTTGTAATCGAGTTGAGTTGGAATTCAATCGAAGGCCAAAAAGAGGCACAAGGCATTCCCGGAGACGTAGGTACTCGCCAATAATTGAGTCGGTCAATTAAGCGAGTAAAGGGTGAGTTAAAGCTACAAAGCAACCACCTACCGAACTTCGTAAACAAACATCTTGTGTTAAAGTGTTTGTACGGTATCATTTCTATCATCTAAATTATTATTTATTCCGCACCGTAAATTAGGTTTATATCTAAAGTTAGTATAAGCTAGATTGCCAAATTTACCCCCCTCTAGGTTAGAATTAACCAACAATTGGTATCAGAGCAGGAATACAGACTGTCTCTTTGTGTAATTGACTACTTGTATTCGTTTATGGCCACACACGGTTTTAGGAGGGAAATTACATACCCGAAAAAATTAGATGATAAAAATTGGAACCTTTGGAAGAAATGCATGACAAATGTATTTATTCTCCAATATTTAAAATCGGTGGTGGAATGCGGGTACGAGGTCAAAATGGTAAAGACCTCCGAAACTAATGATACACTAAAAATGTGTCCCACCACCGAGGCAAATGTGATGCTAGACATGTGTGCCCAAAAGTTAATTCTAAATCATATGGATGGGTCAATATCCGTACTAGTGGACGGAAGTACCACATCTAATCAAATGTGGCGTGCTCTCCTTGATAGATTTGAAGGAAACGATCAAATGAAGAGAACCAAATTAATGGGACTCAATCAACAAGTTGAAAGTTTCCGAATGATCGAAGGTGAATCCGTAGATGATATGTATACACGCATGAATCATATCAAAAACGGATTCACCGCTTGGGGAGAGTCCCTAACAAACTCTCGAGTTGTAGGTAAAATGATTCGAGCAATGCCATCGAGTTGGGAAACTCCTCGAATCACGTTGGAGGCTATGATGGCTAAGCAAGACCTCACGCCGGACGATTTGTTGAGTCACTTACGAAATGTCGAGGCGCGCCTAAATCAACGAAGTGACAACACGGCAACAACCTCACACTCTTCACCGACTTCCAAAAGTGATGCTTCGCATGACTCAAGTCATGAGGTAAATCTAAATCTTGAATTTCAATCAATTACATCGGATCGAGATTCAAGCTCAACAAATGAATCGGAATATACGTTAGAGCTTGAATTACACGATGATCTAGTTCGGGAAGTGACCCGGCTCAGAAAAATTGAGAAGGAAAATGAGAGCATGATACTCGCTCTCAAGGATAAGGTATCCTCACTCGAATTATCGGTAACTTCGCACAAAGCCCAATTAACCGAATTAAACGGATTTTCAAAATGCGAGTGTCAAGCCCTAAAAGTAGAGACCTCATCTCTAAAAGTCGAAGTTCAAAATTTAAAATTTATGAACGAGTCCTTGAAGAGTACATGTGTATCTCCTACACGTAGCACTCCTTCATTGGACAAAGTCTTGGAGGGACAAAAACCCGATGATAAGACGGGTCTAGGATTTAAGAAGACTACCCGTCATAAACCCCGTCCTACAAAATTCAATGATCAAAAAGGTAAACGGGAGAACAACCAACAAAACAATCGGGGAAATGCATTCATATACCGTGACCAAAACTACGGTAAGAATGTAAAAAGAGAACACCCTAAAAATAATCGGTTCTATCCTAGGGATAACCACTTTACCCAACCATTATCCCATAAACGCATCGATTTGGGACAACCCGAGCGTCTATGTCAACGGGGATCAAATGGGTATTTCTATGAGGTAAATCACCCCGCAAACCGTTCATATCTACAAAGGGCTCTTAAACCTCGAAATTATACGCACAAACCGTTTCAACCGAAAAACAACTTTGTCAAATCGACCAACCCGATACCTCAAACGAAAACCCTACCAAACCAACTCTCAAATTACTTTGTCAAGAGTACCGAAACCATCAACAAACCTACAATTGCCTTTTGCAATTATTGTTGTAAGATAGGACACATATCCACAAGTTGTGATCTTCGCTACCAAAAATCCACTCCAAAATTCGTATGGATGCGTAAAGATAGACACACTATGGGTCCCTCCACCTTAAATGGGGTTGGACCACCAAGAACCTAAATCATGTGTGAAAAACTCGCTTCCTCTCCTAGCTACCATGAGTAAACCATTGAGGGGGAGTGTGAGTAAAAGAATTCATGTTAGATTCATTTTCAAATATGAATTCCATATAAGTTTTTTTTCTTTCATACTTACAAAAGACCGAGAAAGGTGTGTTACATTCATATAGGCACATAAAAACAAAGAGAAAAGCCGAAGAGCTCATCATATATAAACGCTTAAAATCGCTACCATAGAGCTAAAAGGAACTCTAGGAATCAATCAAGAACTCTCTTTGTAAGCTTGGTTCTCGGGTCCATGACCGGAGCAAAGGTATAATCACTTTATAAATGAGTCAATAATTGTAGTTAGTTATTATTGCACAATCTCATCATAATCTCATAATTATAAATAAACATCGATTATCATTAAACTTTGCTTACTCATATCATACTATTTTTCAAACTAACTTTCTCCGAAAAATATGATTTCATAACCATAAAACCTATTTTAAATAAATTATAAATCTTTGGAATTTTTGAAAACACAAATCTCCTTGAAAAATCAAATCTTCAAAAGTCATCACAGTAGCATGTCCGTTAGAACGGACTGATACTGCGTTACAACGGAACTGAAGAGAATAAACCAAAAACCTGCTAAATGAATAGGTCCGTTACAACGGATTAACCAATCCGTTATAACGGACATGCACACTCCGTTCTAATGAAAACATCTGCGTTATAACGGAATACCCAATCTGAAAACCTCTCAAAATCTCATAGGTCCGTTACAACGGATAAACCCTTGCGTTATAACGCAGTACTGTGATACCAGGTAAAACTCGCCCAAATCAGAACTCCGTTGTAACGGACTACATAGCGTTATAACGGACTATGAAAAATACCAGTCTTCTGAAACCCTAGCAGAAGTCCGTTGTAACGGAACTCAACTTCCGTTATAACAGAGTACGGTAAAAATGCACTAAAACCCACGACTGTTCTCTTCTCTCTCCAACAGTTTTACTTCTCCTCATAACGAAAAATCGTTTCCACCTCTCCAAACCGACGAAAAACGTCTAGAATACCGAAAATCTCTTCAAATTCGACAACCATTCTATCTAAACTTCAAAATCTACCTCTCACCTTCACCCCAAATCTTTTCAAACCTTAGATTTTCACTAAAACCTTTTTCATGGCATCGAGAAGAGCAAACAAGCGCCCAATGCCCACCGGTTCCCGTCGCTTCGAGTTTCAAAACACGGAAAATCCGTTTCTCTACGAATCCATCACCAAAGCGCGTAGGTATCTAACCGATTTCGCTAATCGTGCGGTGAGCGCATGCTTTTTCGTCGAATTCCCGCCCGAAGCAATCTCACTCCGTGAGTCCGTGCAACCTCGAATCACCAATTGGCATCTCCAAGGATTGTGCAATCTCCAATATCCGTACTACCACGAAGTAGTTCGCCTATTCTATGCCCACGCAACCCACGATGATGATAACAAATTAATACGGAGCTATATCTTCGGTAAGGAAATTATTATTTCCGAAGAAAACTTGCGTGAGTGGCTCGGGTTGTCCGATGGGGGTGAGCGATTTTACATTAGTCGCGGTGAATCGTACAACGGAAATGACTCGAATGATCTCGAGAAGATTACCACGAACGATCACGAATACGAGTACTCCACCAAGTATGAACCAAATCTCCACTTCACTTGGCAAATCGGTAATAACATCCTTGCTCCCGTCGTAAAACTCAAAACCAATCTCGACGGCCGAAACAAGGTGTTGGTATACAACCTTTGGTACCAAGACTCGCCGACCATTCACATCCCGAACCTCATCATAAAGCACATGGAGTATGCCGTACGAGTCGCCACCTCCTCACTTCCCTATGGGCATATCATCTCCTTGGCATGCATGAAATCGGGTATCGTCATACCGGAAACCGAATGGCCACTAGGAGTGACCCAAACCGAAAATCTTGCACATCCGGATCGACTAGAGAGTCTTGGTCTCACTCGAAAAAGGGACGGCAGTCGGTCGCCCACTTATCATATCAACCATCGTCGAGCCGGACCTTACTCTTTTCTGGAAGTACCCTCCGAGTGGATTCGATATGATCAACCGGCACGCGACGGAACCAATCCACCGGAACAATCTCGACCAAGAAAACGTCAAGCCTTCGGTGAACCGGGTGAAGGATCGAGCTCGGGTACCCACTCATCTCTCACTATTGAAGAAATCCGCTCACTTCTCGAAACCTCTACTCTTGACTACAAGATGCACGCCGAGGACATACGCGATCAAATCTTTGCAAACAATGCGTTAACTCGCGAGGCTATTCTAGCGGACAATGAACTTACACGCACCACCGTCAACGCGGCTCGCGACGAGGTTCTCAATGATAACCAACTCATCCGATCTCATGCATACAACCTCCGCGAAGAAATGTATCGCCATATTGATCGTCGTTTCGATACTATGACACGTCGGTTCAACAACGACAACGACGACAACGCCGACGATGATGATGACACCACACCCGGCGATGATTAGAAAGGAAATTTTTTTTTAGCTCATTAGAGTCAAAACCTTTTATTTTCAAAATATTAGTATCTTATGCATATGTTCATGTTTATGGTAATGTATCTTACTTTATGTATGTGCATCGCATTTTTCTATCTTATATGGATGTTAATCTAAAATTTTTCATGAAAAAGAAATATTTTCGTATATATTGTGTGAGTATGAATCTTAGTTTTACATTCTCAATGGATTTTCACACATTTTTATTCCAATAAATCAAAATATATGAATTGTTCAAACTACACACAAGCCTATAAATTGCGAAATGCAAGGATTTAGGGGGAGCTTGTGTGTAGGGGGAGCTCTCCATTATGGCTATCATGACATGTTCCCTTTTGATCCGTTTCAAAACGGGGGAGAAAAGATAATCATAATGGAAAGATCCTCGGAAATCGATGTATCTCTCCATATCGACATTGTTTTGAAATGAATCAAAAGGGGGAGTTTGTTGGTTCAAATTTCCGGTTGTTTGATTATCTCAAAAACAATGTCGATACTACTAACGAAATCTATCAAGATGAATGTGTAGGAGATAGGTACAAAATGAAAAGAGAAGATAAATCAAAAATAGCAAAGATCAAGAAGTCGAAAAATAACAAAGAAGATCAAGACGTTGAAGAATAACAAAGAAGATCAAGACGTTGAAGAATCGCGAAGAAGATGAAGACGTCGAAGAATCACGAAATCACAAACAAGATCAAGACGTAGAAGACTTTGCGTAGAAGAATCCGCAAGTTGGGATATAAATCAAATCACCAAAACAAACCATAGGTATCTCTAAACTTGTTTACGTATGATTAAGCTCAAAAGAAAGTCAAACAAGTATATTCGAAATCCATCATATTAATGAATTAACATAAAAAGCTGAAATCAGCATGTCCGTTACAACGGACCTCATGTCCGTTATAACGGACATACTCGTTCTATTCAAGGTTGAAAATCACAACACAGTCCGTTATAACGGATCAACCAATCCGTTATAACGGAACCCAATAAAGCGTTGTAACGGAACACTGTCCGTTACAACGCTAATTAATCTCCAACCTGAAGAATGGTCACAGAAGAGTGTCCGTTGGAACGGACATCACTGTCCGTTGCAACGGACATTGAACTCACCTTGAAGTGAAGTCACAGCTTGAAGTCCGTTCGAACGGACATATAAGTCCGTTCCGACGGACTACATAACACAGTCCGTTACAACGGACATATACTCCGTTATAACGGAGTGTTTGAAATTTCGAATATAAACAGCCATAACGGCTAGTTTTGACTGAGTCCGTTCTAACGGACTCAAAGTCCGTTAGAACGGACTATGCAGGAAAAGCAAGTGTTGGAAGGGTTTTTATGTGTTCTATAAATAGAACTCTTCCCTCATTCTCTCTCAGCACTTCAACTATCAAAATTAAAATTTGAAAGAGAGAATCCTTGCTATACTTTTGAGTTAGCTAATCTACTAAAACAATCTTAGAGATTAGATTTCCCTCTTCCTCCTTCAAATACTATTCCCAACTTGCGTGACCGATCACGTTTCAAGATTAGTATTTAGAAATTGTAATAGGCTAAGACCAAGAAGTGTAAAGCCCGCTATAGATCGATAGAAACGTGTAAATCGATCTAGGCAAACCTTGTAATCGAGTTGAGTTGGAATTCAATCGAAGGCCAAAAAGAGGCACAAGGCATTCCCGGAGACGTAGGTACTCGCCAATAATTGAGTCGGTCAATTAAGCGAGTAAAGGGTGAGTTAAAGCTACAAAGCAACCACCTACCGAACTTCGTAAACAAACATCTTGTGTTAAAGTGTTTGTACGGTATCATTTCTATCATCTAAATTATTATTTATTCCGCACCGTAAATTAGGTTTATATCTAAAGTTAGTATAAGCTAGATTGCCAAATTTACCCCCCTCTAGGTTAGAATTAACCAACACTTCATACTTGAGTGATCTCACGGATACCTAGTATGTGAAAAGACAATGCTTTGATATAATTAACTCTATGTGTAACTGTGTAGCAGAGATTAATATTGGGTATTGTTTTTAGCATAGGCAAAGGATGTGAGGTTGCAAGATAGGAATTGTTCCTTTCTAACCTTCAAAAAGGATAGAGGGAGATATCTCTCGGGCCCCTCGATTGAATTGAGATTGATGAAATGCTTGGCCAAGCTCGATGGAACTCAGTAGAGTTCGCATTGTTATTATCAATCTAATTCTTATCGAGAAAGAGTATATCTGATCAAAAAGAAAAGGGGATGACTTGAAGTCTTAGGCTTCACCGTGACTCTTTTGATCGGAAGATATCGCGAACAAGAGGACTAGTAACACTTATCTGAGCTAGGTATGAAGATGTATTGCATCTTCATAAAGGTGTTCTCCACCTTTTTCGTGCTAATTCTGGGTAGGTATTAACGACAGTCTAGTGCTCGCAATACCTTGTGGATTGCTACTATATCCACTGCCAGTCTTAGACGAACCTACACGGTCACACCAAGATTTCGTAACATATCGGATTCTCAAGATAATGCTCACCAATACGTTTGCTGCACAAACAAAATGGAATCACGTGTGATTAGATCTCACGACATATGTTGGACATATGGCCAAGTTGATTAGGTCTTAATCCAAGAGGGAGTTTGAAAGAAAATATGGCTTAAGAATTAACTTGGAAGAATTTATATAAATAGGCAAATCTGCAATCAGAATTGGGTTCGTTCAAACGAACTATTTAAGTGCGTTCGAACGGACTTATTCGTGATAGTCAGAAGAGAGTTCGTTCGAACGAACTATTTAAGTGCGTTCGAACAAACCTAAGTGTGTTCGAACGAACCTAAGTGCGTTTGAACGAACCTATTTCCTATATATATAGAATTCTGATTTCGTTTTAACGTAAGCTAATTTTCAGAATTAGGGTTTTGAGCCGCCGTTTCTCTCTCTTCTTCCACAGAATTTAGATCAGATCAAGAGAGATTGAGAGGGAGATTTGAGCAAGGATCTTGAGAGAATTAATCGTGACGTCGACTAGAACGACGTTGACGATTCCGATCGGTCGAAATCAAGGTGGACACGAGTAGAGGGATTGCACGAGCATTCCTTGGAGAAGGTTCACGAATTTGGAGAAGAAGTCGACACGTACTAACTTGTACGAGGTAATTTTCTCCAACTCTTCCTTTTTGGATGGTTTTCGAGTGTGATCCCGGTAGAATTAGGTTACGCATGCGAAACTAATTCCACTGCACACTTTGATAAACGTGTGCGTAACCCTACAAAAGTGAAGTCTAACAACACCTTCAAAACAAATCAATTATCCTATTTTCAAAAAATGACAAAATTGAAGTGAAACACGAGATAAATACTCAATTTTCACGTGGATCCCATAATACTCTTAAATAGAAGACTAACACACACAAATTTCTATTTTTTTAAAAAAAATCATAAAAATGCAAAAAGTGAAGTCTAACACCTTCAAAACAAATCAATTATCCTATTTTCAATCAAAATGTAAGTGTAACACGAGAAAAATTCTCAATTTTCATGTTTACCTCAAAATACTCCTAAATAGAAGGCTAACACACACAAAATTAAATTTTTTCAAAAATTTCTTAAAATTTGAAAAAAGTGAAGTTTCACCTTCAAAACAAATCAATTATCCTATTCTCGAAAAAAGTCAAAATTGAAGCGTAACACGAGCAAAATGCTCAATTGTCATGTTCACCTCAAAATACTCTGAAATAGAAGAATAACACACACAAATTTGAATTTTTTCAAAATTTTCTTAAAAATGCAAAAAGTGAAGTCTAACACCTTTAAAACAAACCAATTATCCTAGTTTCTAGAAAAATTCAAAATTGACGTTTAACACGAGAAAATACTCAACTTTCATATTGTCCTCGAAATACTATGAAATAGAAGACTAACACACACAAATTTTCTACTTTTTAAAAAAATTCTTAAAAATGCAAAAAGTCAAGTCTATAACACCTTCAAAACAAATCAATTACCATATTTTAAAAAATATGTCAAAGTTGAAGTGCAACACGAGAAAAATACTCGATTTTCATGTTCGCCCGAAAATACTCTGAAATAGAAGACAAACACACAAAAATTGCTATTTTTTCGAAATTTCTTACAAATGCTAAAAGTGAAGTCTAACACCTTCAAAACAAATCAATTATCTTATTTTCAGAAAAATGTCAAAATATAAGTCTAACACGAGCAAAATACTCAATTTTCATGTTTACCTCAAAATACCGTGAAACAGAAGGCTAATATACACAAATTATATTTTTCAAAATTTCTTTAAAGTTGAAAAAGTGAAGTCTAACACATTCAAAACAAATCAATTATCCTATTTTCGCAAAAAAGTCAAAATTGGAGTGTAGCACGAGAAAAATACTCAATTTTTAAGTTCCCTTCAAAATACTCTGAAATAGAAGATAAACACACACAAATTACTATTTTTATAAAATTTCTATGAAATATAGAAAGTGAAGTCTAACACCTTCAAAAGAAATCAATTATCTTATTTTCGTAAAAAAATGTCGAAATTGAAGTGTAACACGAGATAAAAACTTAATTTTCATGTGGATCCCAAAATATTCTGAAATAGAAGACTAACACACACAAATTTCTATTTTTTTCAAAATTTCTTAAAAATGCAAAAAGTGAAGTCTAACACCTTCAAAACAAATCATTTATCATATTTTCAGAAAAATTCAAAATTGAAGTGTAACACTAGCAAAAAACTCAAATTTCATTTTGACCTGAAAATACTTTGAAATAGAAGACTAACACACACACAAACTTATATTTTTTTCAAAAATTTCATAGAAATGCAGAAAGTGAAGTCTAACACCTTCAAACGAAATCAATTATCCTATTTTCGTAAAAAATGTCAAAATTTAAGTGTAACACGAGCAAAATTTCTATTTTTCCAAAAATTTCTTAATAATGCAAAAAGTGAAGTCTAACACCTTCAAAACAAATCAATTACCCAATTTTAGAAAATATTTCAAAGTTTAAGTTCAACACGAGAAAAATACTCAATTTTCATGTTTACCCGAAAGTACTCTGAAATAGAACACTAACACACAAAAATTTCTATTTTTTGAAAAATTTCTTACAAATGCAAAATGTGAAGTCTAACACACCTTCAAACCAAATCAATTATCCTATTTTCGGAAAAAATGTCAAAATAGAAGTGTAACACAAGTAAAATACTCAATTGTCATGATTACCTCAAAATACTTTGAAATAGAAGGCTAACATACACAAATTTATATTTCTTCAAAATTTCTTAAAATTTGAAAAAGTGAAGTCTCACACCTTCAAAACAAAACAATTATCCCATTTTACAAAAATGTCAAAATTTAAGTGTAACACGACATAAATACTCAATTTTCATGTGGACCACAAAATACTCTGAAATAGAAGACTAACACACACAAATTTCTAATTTTTTCACATTTTCTTAAAAATACAAAAAGTGTAGTCTAACACCTTCAAAACAAATCATTTATCATATTTTCAGAAAAAGTCAAAATTGAACTGTAACACGAGCAGAATACTCAAATTTCATTTTGACCTAAAAAATACTTTGAAATAGAAGACTAACACTCACAAATTTATATATTTTTCAAAAATTTCTATGTAATGCAGAAAGTGAAGTCTAACACCTTGAAACGAAATCAATTATCCTATTTTCGTAAAAAATGTCAAAATTGAAATGTAACACGAGCAAAATACACAATTTTCATGTTGACGTGAAAATAATCTTAATTATAAGACTAACACACACAAATTCCTATTTTTCCAAAAATTTCTTATTAATGCAAAATGTGAAGTCTAACACCTTCAAAACAAATCAATTATCCTATTTTGAAAAAAAAATGTCAAAATGGAAGTGTAACACGAGCAAAATACTCAATTTTCATTTTTACCTCAAAATAATCTCAATTAGAAGGCTTACACATACACATTTCTATTTTTTCAAAAATTTCTTAAAATTGCAAAAGGTGAAGTATGACACCATCAAAACCAAACAATTATCCTATTTTCGAAAAAAAGGTCAAAATTGAAGTGTGACACGAGATAAATACTCAATTTTCATGTGGACTTCGAAATACTTTGAAATAGAAAACTAACACACACAAATTTCAATTTTTTCAAAAATTTGTTAAAAATGCAAAAAGTGTTGTCTAACACCTTCAAAACTAATCAATTATCCTATTTTCATAAATATGTCAAAATTGAAGTGTTGCACGAGCAAAATCCTCAATTTTCTTGTTGACCTCAAAATACACTGAAATAGAAGACTAACACACACAAATTTCTATTTTTTGAAATATTTCTTAGAAATGCTGAAAATGAAGTCTAACACCTTCAAAACAAATCAATTATCAAAATTTTGAAAATATGTCAAAATTGAAGTGTTACATGAGAAAAATACTCAATTTTCATGTTGACCTTAAAATACTATGAAATAGAAGACTAACACACACATATTTCAATTTTTTCAAAAAAATTTGAAAAATGCAAAAAGTGAAGTACCTTCAAAACGAATCAATTATCCTATTTTGAAAAAAAAAATGTGAAAATAGAAGTGTAACACGAGCAAAATACTAAATTTTCATTTTCATCTCAAAATACACTGAAATAGTAGGCTAACACATACAAATTTCTATTTTTTCAAAATATTCTTAAAATTTCAAAAAGTGAAGTCTGACACCTTCAAAACAAATCAATTACTCTATTTTCGAAAAATGTCAAAATTGATGTGCAACATGAGATAAATACTCAATTTTCAGGTGGACCTCAAAATACTTAGAAGACTAACACACACAAATTTCAATTTTTTTTTAAATTTTCTTAAAAATGCAAAAAGTGAAGTCTAACACCTTTAAAACAAACCAACTATCCTAGTTTCTAAAAAAATCAAAATTGAAGTGTAACACCAGAAAATACTCTAAAAAAATACTCAACTTTCATGTTGTCCTCAAAATACTCTAAAATAGAAGACTAACACATACAAATTTCTTCAAAATACAAAAAGTGAAGTTTAACACCTTCAAAACAAATTAATTACCCAATTTTAAAAAATATGTCAAAGTTGAAGTGCAACACGAGAAAAATACTCAATTTTCATGTTTACCCGAAAATACTCTGAAATAGAAGACTAACACACGAAAATTTCTATTTTTTCAAAAATTTCTAAAAAATGCAAAAAATAAAGTGTATCACCTTCAAAACAAATAAATTATCCTATGTTCGAAAAAATATCAAAATATAAGTGTAACACGAGAAAAATACTCAATTTTCATGTTTACCTCAAAATACTCTGAAATAGAAGGCTAACGCACACAAATTTATATTTCTTCAAAAATTTCTTAAAATTTGAAAAAGTGAAGTCTCACACCTTCAAAACAAAACAATTGTCCTATTTTACAAAAATGTCAAAATTTAAGTGTAACACGACATAAATACTCAATTTTCACGTGGATCCCATAATACTCTTAAATAGAAGACTAACACACACAAATTTCTATTTTTTCAAAAATTTTGTAAAAATGCATAAAGTGAAGTCTAACACCTTCAAAACAAATTAATTATCATATTTTCGATCAAAATATAAGTGTAACACGGGCAAAATACTCAAATTTTCATGTTTACCTCAAAATACTCTGAAAAAGTGAAGTCTAACTCCTTCAAACCAAATAAATTATCATATGTTCGAAAAAATACCAAAATATAAGTGTAACACGAGAAAAATACTCAATTTTCATGTATACCTCAAAATACTCTGTAATAAATGGCCAACATACAGAAATTGATATTTCTTCAAAAATTTCTTAAAATTTGAAAAAATGAAGTCTAACACCTTCCAAATAAATCAATTATCCTATTTTCGTAAAAAATGTCAAAATTGAAGTGTAACACGAGCATAATACTCAATTTTCATGTTGACCTCAAAATACTCTGAAATAGAAGATTAACACACACAAATTTCTATTTTTATTCAAAATTTCTTAAAAATGCAAAAAGTGAAGTCTAACACCTTCAAAACAAATAAATTATCCTATTTCTAAAAAATATCAAAATTGAAGTGTAACACGAGAAGTTCGACAAGTTCATACGTGATCGAGATTTCCGCAGGTATTACATCGACCATTGTTGCTACTACAAGAGCAGTGGAGAAACATACATTATATTTCTTTTGTATGTTGATGATATGCTCATTGCAGGTGCGAATGTGAGGGAGATCGATAAGCACAAGAGGGTGTTGTCAAGAGGATTTAGGAGAGGCGGGCCAAATCCTTGGGATGCGAATTACTCGAAATCGAAGCAAGGGTACTCTCACAGTGTCGCAAGAGAAGTACATTAAGAAGGTACTGGAGAGATTCCGAGTAGATGATGCCAAACCTAAAAGTAGCCCACTCGGCGCACATTTCACACTCTCCAAGACGCAGTCACCGAAAACTACGGAAGAGAACAAGAGGATGGAGAACGTGCTGTATTCATCGGTAGTGGGTATCCCGTCTAACCCTTGGTGTGCACGAGACCCGACATTTCCCATGCAGTGAGAGTCGTGAGTCGGCTGGCGAACCCCGGAATTTTCAAGGCACCGCAAGCATGGCACTGTGAGCCGATTAAGTGGCTACTGACATACTTGAAGGGCACCGCAAGCATGGCACTGTGCTACAAGAAAGGTGGCACGACTTTTCAAGGCTATGTAGATGCCGACCTAGGAGGAGATGTGGATAGTCGAAAGTGAAAGAAATACAGTTTCGGATCAACCGTAAAAGTGTACACAAGGATAAACGAATGTAGTCGTACATTCGTGGCCATAACTTTCAGTGGGAAAATCCAATTAGAATGGTTCAAATTGGGTTAGATAGATAATGAGATTATCTACAACCTTCATATAGAAATATATTTCATATAAACGAAGTATAAGTGTCGTTTCTGTGAAATACCGAAAGGGTGCAACAATATGACATACAGTTAGTAAAACAGTCATAACTTTTGCATACGAACTCCAATTGGGCTGGGCCAAATTGGGTTGTGTAGATAATAATATTATCTACAACTTTCGTGTTGGTTGATTTTCTGTCAGAGAAATTTATCAATTTCGTCTGGACAAAATACTGAACAGGTTCATACAGTTTTCTGTGTGAAAGGGTGTATATTGGATATGCATGCCTTTTGGCTAATCCTGATCCTATTAGGTATAAATAGGATTTTCTCTCTCATCTTCACTAAGGAATTCAGAAGTAATTCAAAGCAATATTCTGCCCAAGACACAAGAAAAGAGCAAATTCAGATTTGATCTTTTGTGAGTGAAAAGGCACGAAGAGAGATTAATAGAGAATCGATCGAGATCAAGCAAGTGCACCGATACATCGTCTAGGCAGGTGTATCCGTGTCCGGCGTCTTCCGACTCAAGGTGGATACGTGTGGAGGAGCAACACTTGGGGCTCTCCGTTGTGATCGAACCGAAGGATCGAAGAACGGGAACGAACGGTGAAGGACGCACGGTGTGGGACGCGCGTAAAGTCACCAACGTGACCGGAGGAATAGGAGGCAGCGATCAACCCTTCGTGTTCCATCAATTTGGAACTGGTATGGATCTAACCTTCTATTTGCATCGTACCCTCGAAGTCGTGGCGTGATCTCGGGAATCGGGGAATCGGACCGGGCCTACATATCCGCTGCGCGGGCCCGGGGCCGGGGATATTCCCTACAGAAAGAGTACCTCCGGTTATGTCTTCGCGATGGGAGGCGCGGCGGTGAGTTGGATGTTGAGATTGCAAAAGTGTGTGTTGCTGTCTACAACAGAGGCTGAGTATGTGGCAATCTCGGAGGCCGGAAAAGAGATGGTATGGCTCTTGACTTTTCTGAAGGAGACTGGGAAAGATCAAGGATGCAGGACACTTGACACTGACAGCCAAAGTGCCTTATGTCTCGCGAAGAATCCGGTGTTCAACTCGAGGACCAAGCATATCCAACTGAAGTATCACTACATCCGAGAACTCGTGAATGATGTGATCATGTCGTTAGAGAAGATCCAAGGTGCCAAGCATGTTGCAGATATGTTGACCAAGGACGTCTCCACCGACAAACTGAGGTTGTGCGTCGCCTCAGTGGGGCTGGTCACTTGAGCCAGTGGGAGCTGTCGCCGGGCTCAAGGAAGTCCAGCTCCGGACGGAAGAAATGAAGATTGATGCTGAAGTCTCCAAGTGGGAGATTGTTATGGTATGGAGACATCGAGAAACCCGAGGATCCTGGAAATTGGAAAAAAAAATCTGTTGAGGAGATAGGAAAGTTGTCCATATATTCTTATTGCAATTATTGAATGGTAATTAAGGTACTTATTGTTTCCTTGTATTATTTTCCTGTATTGGGTTGGGAGTTAGCATCCTCTGTCTTTCTCCAGTATAGTAAAATAGTTTGAGCGCCGGCGGCCGTGGTTTTTCCCTTCGGGATTTCCACGTAAAAATACTTATGTCCTTGTGTTGTTCTTGCGTGTGTGTCTACGGCAGCGATCCTAACATGGATGAATAATAAGATTATGCAGAATTGACACAAAATACATAGTCCGTCGTGACGGACTAGTTGGTTGGTCATGACGGACCAAAGAGTATTTATGTGCACCAATCTGTGAGTACAGCGTCGTGACGGACTGGTTTGTCCGTCATGACGGAGCTGCGACTACGGACAAGGTGGTTCGTCATGACGGAGCTAAGTAGTAACGGTTATCTCAGTAAATGTGATACATCCGTCGTGACGGACTATGGTGCGTCATGACGGGCTGTAGTCCGAATTTTGAGTTGGCAGTTTTATTTGATACTCATTAATTTTAATGAGGTGATTATTATATGATCTGGATGATCTTCCCTCTCTCTCAATCAGTTCATTACAGAGAATATTTTGTGCTTGTGAGACAAGTAAGAAAGAGAGAAATGACCACTAGAGATTGGAGTTTTCGAGCAACCTTACCGTGATTTTGGGGGAATCATACATAACCGAGAGACGAAGCTTGCGGTGGATACGAGTAGAGAAGTTTCGACTGAAACTTTTCTTTGTGATCAAACGGGAGTAAGTTCGAGGAAGATCGAAGTACAAACCGGAAGCAATCCGGTCGTATTCGAAAAATCGGAGCTTCGAAGAAGGTGTCGAATCATGCGGGCATCGGACGCACGTGTTACCGAGATCGGACCAAAGGACAGCAACTACGAGCGTCAACCCTTCGCCGTGATCAATTTCACGTGGTGTGGTTATTTATATATAATAGTTATATATAAGTAGTTGCACCTAGATTAGGATTTGTACTCTCGTGTCGGCGACGTGGTCCTTGGGATCGGGTCGGGTCGGGTCTCTCAATCTGTTGCGCGGAACTCGGTAGCGACATTGATACACAACAATGGGCCGAAGAGAAATTCTCAACCGCCACCTCTAACCTCCAAACAACAAAATCGTTCATTCAGGCTCTAGACTTGGCCGAAGACAAGAGAATTTTTCACAAGGATGAATTTAAGTTGCGAATTATCCTAAGGCAACAAGCATACACCTTATCGGCTATTCAAGAGGCCAAGTGACAACAACGTTTTTCATGTGTATGGTTAAAACTTGGAGACAATAATACCAAGTACTTCCATGTGGTTGCCTCCACTAGGCGAATGCAAAATCACATCTCTCAAATTATCCTAAACTCTTGCACTCTATCTAAAACCAAAAGAGATTCTAGATGCTTTCAAGACCTTCTACAAAGGTCAATTGGGTTGACCACTCCACCGACATTGATATCATTCGGTTATCACCCTCTCGGCTTGAGTCACTGGCACAAATTGATTCGACTTTCACCTAGCAAGAAATCATTCAAACAAATAAGGCTTTCAGAAAGGGTAAATCATCCGGTCCCGACGGTATAACGACCGGATTTTTCCAAGAGTTTTGGGCAATTATCAAAGATGACGGCTCAAAAAATATAAGATAAGTTCTATCACAACACCCTCGATCTATGACAAATTAATAAGGCAAACATATCTTTGCTACCCAAAAAAGAGGCGGCAGATCTCCTTGAAGACTACCGTCCTAAGAAACAGTCAAAAATATTTAGTACTAATTAAGATTTACAATAAAAACAAATCAATTTAATTGTGTCCAAATATTCGCTGTTGGTACCTAGCATTTAAAATATTAAAGAAAATATTATATAATTAACTTGAAAATTCAAACATTTATTAAAATAATCAAATTCATGTTCAATAGATTTATTTTTTTCATAACAAATTCTATATACAAACATTACATAACACTATTTCTAATAATCCTAAAAAACCTTAAATCTATCTAACAATCCTAAAAACATAACACTATTTCTAAAAATTCTTATCATATGAAACTTATTTTTACAATTATATACAACTAAAATTTAACAAATTTGAAATTGTATTAACCTTTTGCGAAACGAAAATTTGAACCGCCTAACTTCGTTGAAAGGCTCCAACAACTTGCTTCCGTCGATTGCCCAAGCGAATAAGCCAACTTGCTCCACCGACTTGCTTTGCCCATGCCCTTAGCTTGGAAATAACCTATAATTTCGAAAAAAATTGTTAAAATTAAAATCCCTGCCTAAATAACATATTTCTGTCATAAATCCCTACATACAAAATACCAAAAAATCCATGTCAAAAATCCCTGCCTAAATAACCTATAAATCTGTAAAAAATTGTTTAAACTTGTCAAAAAAATGACATCTAAAATACATTAAAATTTGTTACAAAAATCCCTGCCTAATTCTGTTACAAAAATAAATTTGTTAAAATTTGTTTCAAAAATACATTAAATTTGTTTAAACTTTTATTTAAATCTGTTACAAAAACCGAAATAAATTTGTTACAAAAATCCCTGCCTAAATCACTAAATCAATGCCTAAATTTTGTTTAATAGATTAAAAGAACTGAAAAATGGTTCAAAAAATCCGTTCAAAAAATGGTTCAAAAAATGTGTTCAAAACCACTGCCTAAATAACTGTCCAAATTGTGTTCAAAAAATTGTTCAAAAAATGTTCACAATGTACAAAAAATGTTGAACATGTTCATATGAACCGAAAAAACCTAAAAACAACCATTAATAGATTAAAGATTAGAAAAAGAAATTACTTTCACAATAGATGCAACTAGGAAGAGAGTGGAGATCTTCGCGGGTCTTCACGAGGTAACAATCGCCATTGAGGGGCAGCTGGTAAAGAAAGAAAGAAGAGCCGGCTTGGGAATGAGGAGGTTTTCAAATGAAAGAGAGAGAGAGAGAGAGCCGATGGGGAATAGAGGGGAAAATGGGGGGAAAACAAAAATTTGTTGCTGGCTTGGGAAGGGTCAAACGACAGGATTTTTGGGACGGCCCATACCAAACGGTCTGTTGGGACGGTATTCTGCTTTGGGACAGCATGTACCAACTGTTTGGGACGGTATATATGCTTTGGGACGGCCCGTACCAACTATTTGGGATAGTATTTTGTTTTGGGACGGCCTGTACTAATCATTTTGGGACGGTATATATGCTTTGGGACGGCCCGTTAGAAAACTGGACTGACACGTGACAATTTGGGACAGTATTATGCTTTGGGACAGCCCGTACCAATCATTTTGGGACGGTTTATATGCTTTGGGACGGCCTGTACCAAATTTGAGACCCATTTTGGGACGGTCCGTCCCTGTTCTGACAGCAATTTTGGGACGGCCCGTCCCTAATTAACAGATGTGTTGTAGTGTATTAGCATCATAAACAACCCTGTCAAGCTAATCCAAGGTCTCAAAATAATTTCTGTACCACAGCAGTCATATCCAGGACCTGATAAGAGGCCTCCCTCTATCTAAGCGCATTGAAGACTTCAAGCAATGCACCACACCAGTCCTCGATGTGGACTGCGAATGGAACCTACACAACATCATTGGCTTATCAAATCCTTCATGATCCGGGGATAAGATCAAGTTGGAACGAGAGATTATGGAAGCACAAAGCGCCTGTCAAGGTTCGTTTCTTTGTTTGGTTGGCGATAAATAATCGAATCTTAACGGGTGGAAATCTGGCGAAAAGGGGTTGACCCCACTTAGAAGGCTGCATATTATGTGCACAAGCTGTTGAGGATGTACATCACCTTCTCCTCCTATGCCCCTACTCTAACAAGCTTTGGAACCGAATTACGGCATAACTAAAATTAACTATGGAGGAAGATTGCATTTTTCTGTGGCTAAAAACCTGGAGACGGGGCCAAAAGGACCACACCAAGCGATGGAGCTGTGTCTGGTTGGCAGGTGTATGGTATATGTGGAAAGAACACGATAGGAGGAGAGTGTTCTCATCTAAAGCCACATCCATTTCCAATGTGCTAAGGGTGATAAAGGCTGATGACAGACAGCCAAAACTCTACACGAGAAGATCAGCTAATTGGCGTTTTAATTACTTGTTAAATCTCATTGCTGGTGTATTCGGAAGTAAGGTGCTCAAATGCTCTATGTATTAACTGCATTTTTGCTTTTTAATATTAACGAGGAAGGCTATTGCCTCCTCCCTCAAAAAAAATATATATCATAAATGTAATATGCAAGGAATTCACCTTTCATATGTATAGAAAAAGATTTTATTTATACAATTCACTAACTTTACGAAAATAGGTATTTTTTTTTTCATCATTTTTTCCAGAGCCAAAAAGAAAGAAATTGAAAAATATTCTGTAAAACTGAAAAGAAAAAATGATAGCAGTGAGTTTGTATGCTTATGATTTAGGGGGGGGGGGGGGCATACCAGAAGCAAGATGCTGAGAAAAATTGCCCAATAACACTACTGGAAACTGAATCCAATTGTATTTCAACGTAAAAACAATATTATTATTATAAAACGATGATCTGCGTGTTCATGATTATGGCACCGTGCTACTAAATCACGAATTGTTGAGAAGTGCAATTGCTACTAAATCACGATGATCTGCGTTTTAATCACGAATTATTAGAAAAAAGGACTAGTGACTTGGAAATAACAAATTATTATTTCAAATAAATAAACATTAGCTTCAACAAAAATAATCATTCGGCTAGATGTATAAAAGAGAAACTATTCAATTATCTCTAAACTTTCAAACACAAATTTCAAAATCCAGATTAATTTCAATTCATGAAGCTCGCTTCTGCTGAAGCATTGCTCCTTGCAGCCTTTCCAACAAAAATAAAGATCCAACAAGACAAAATTCAGCAGAAATTTTTCAAAGACAAAAATAAAAAGGTAAGAATTCAATACAGACTAGGCACCAACCACGGGCCATGGAAATCACCAACCAAAGGTTGCTCTTGTTTTTCATTGCTCTTCAAGTCATATCGGCAAATAACATACCCATAACCCTTACTATTCGGTTTCTTGCTATAGATGCAATTCCCATCAAATCCATCAAAATCACTTGCCTTCAAACATAACCCATCATACTCATCTAAGAACAACATGCGGTCCCCAATACCATCAAACATTTCCACCCAATGTGGATTTGTACCACTATCGTCTAGTCGGTAAATATCTGTTGTCCCCATAACTTTGTTGTCAATGCAAGCAGATCACCATCAGCCTCAATCAAGTAATTTAATCCAAAGCCTGGTTCGGGGATAACAAATACCTCGTATCCGGTGGAGACATCAAAAACCCTCGTCGCTCGGTCATCGACCATATGTACAAACAATCTTCCTTTGTAATATGAGATTTGTCCCCCGAGTACAAACACTTCAATAGTTTTTGTTCTTGCCAATTGCAAGTCAACAAAACTGAAGAAATTCACAAAAGAAATTTCTTCTTCTTCTTCATCGTCTTCTTCTTCTTCGTCTTCCACTTCTTCTTCTTCTTCTTCTTCTTCTTCTACCAATGAAGTAATGTCTGCTTCTTCGTCTTCTTGCACTTTCATTTCTTCTATTTCCTCCATTTCCTCTTCGCCCTCTTCATCTTTCTTTTCCTTCTCCTTCATCTCCTCCTCCTCCTCATCCTCCTCTTCCTCCTCCTCCTCCCCCTCATCTTCTTCATCTACATATATATATCCATCTCTTTCTTCTACGACTGAACGGATTATCACAATGTCACTATTTTTAGCACGAGACGGATTCGGCTTATAATTAGGTCCAACGTAGACTAGATAGAAATCTGCATACGAATCAAAAGGGTGGATTCTAGGCACGCGAAAATGGGATCTGGTGAATGGATTGAGGATTAACAAGGACGAACTATTGTAGTCATTCAAAAGAAGATATTGCCTTGATGGACCTAATATTTTCTTTCTTTTAGCTTGGGGAAGATAGAGATTGTGAACTTTGTTGGAGTAAAGGGAGAACATCTTGGTATAGGACGAAGTCTTTGCAAACTTGGACTGGATTAACCAGGGGAGTTGCGGAGGTTGGTCGCATGGTCGCACTGTTGACCGCCACTTCTTGCATACGACACGAAATCGGACAAAATTAGAGATGTCACCGAGCTTCTTTGAAATGAGGAACATAATGTTGGGATTCAGTTCGGCCCAATCCACCCTACACGGCATTTGGGATTAACGCGGCAAATCTTATAGAGAACAAAAACACCTGTATATGGAAGTGGAACATCTTATTAGGACGAAGTAGTGAACTGAATGGAACTAGTAGTGAATGTCATCAACCAGATCTACTTCAATACCTAATAAACAACCAATATTAATTACTGTACTATAATTACTTGTTTGTATGAATAATTCAAATGAAAAGTAAAACTGTAAAACATAAATAGGTGCATCAATCAGGCGCGAAGAGAACAAGCCTCAAATCTTTATGATTTTATCACCAAAGTGTTGTATCACCATTGACGAGTAATAATATTCAACTAAAATTCCAAATTTCAAAAATTTAATAGCAATAGCATTTGTCCAAACTTCATATTTCCCAAAAAAGAAAATTTAATACAGACCACAATTGTTACGAAATAATTAACATAATCTTGATTGAGCAAAACTAAATGAACTAACGTTGTAGTTGAGGGGTAATTAAATAATTTATAGTTAATTTAGGCACAAAAAATATTTAATTGGAAATATATGAAGGATGATCAACAAGAAAACCCCAATTACGAAAAGGTAAAAATATCAAATATGAGCGCTCTTTACCAAGAAAATAGGAAAACTCAAATTCTAGGGTTTCGAAAATGTCAAAAAAGATCAACAATGATTAAAGTATATGAGGTTGGGCCTCTTGATGAGATGAGATACCTCAGATTAAGCCACCTGAAAAGTCGAAGGAGAGCAGTGAGGGAGGAATACGACAGTAGGAGAAGATGCGAACTTCTTGCCGGAGGCGCACACCAGAATCTCGAAGAGAGATCTTCGCAAAGACAAAGGTTAGAAGTTAATGCTAGTTTAATCTCTCTTGCCCTTCGTCTTTCAATCAAGCAAAAAGTTGGAGAGTAAAGCGATGGAAAGCGTAAGAATTTTGGAAGCGAAAAAGGCAAGTTCTACGGGCCAAAGGATATAAATTATATGCACAACCTCAAACCCCACATTGTAAATCATGCGTGAACTTGGGTGCACAAATAAGGAAAAATGCATGTTTATAAGCGCGGTGCATAGTATTAGTGCTTTTCTATATGAGTAGTGATGTACATTCCCTACTACTCTCCCCCACAAGTCTTGATGACGTGGCTATGGATTAACACCTTTAAGAATTAACACACAAATACATGATTTAACATCAAATTTGCGGTTTAATTATCTTGTTTTATGATTGAACATCAAATTAAGCTGTTAAATCATGTATTTGTGTGTTAATTTTTAAAGGTGTTAATCCATAGCCACGTCATCAAGGCTCGTGGGGGAGAGTAGTAGGGGATGTACAACATTTTCCTTTCTATATAGGCGGAATTCACGTGTACCCCCAACAAAAAAATCATAATTTCACGTATACTCCCCTCAAAAAGTGCAATTTCGCAGATATTATAACTTCTATTTTTTATGGAAAGAATACATACACTACCCACACATGGTAATAGAGTTTTTCTTGCAATTAGGGTCGCCGATTATTACCCAAAATCGGCTACCCCGATCCGAACGTGGGGTATTTATGTCATTCTTAGCTTATTGTGTTTGAGATGGACTTGTTTATGATAACACATACACAGTATATGCAAAACAAATAACGTACACTCAGAGCCGGCCCCGGGGCAAGACCCGCAAGCACAGGGGCTAGGGCAACCGAGAAAACGAGGGCAACCATTCAGAGGTATCAGTGTACAGACTTCGTCAGGTAAAAAATGAAAAAATTTCAACAGTGCTGAGGGAAACAAATGAACTGCGAAAAACTAATGGGGAAGAAGAAAGAATTAATTTACTTACGATTTTCTGTGAGTGAAAGATGTGTTAAAATTTAGACTTCATATGATTGGAGATAATATGGGGATTTTATATTGGGGATAAATATGAAAAGCAATGGAAAGCTTTAATCAAATACAACACGGAGAGAGAAAGCCCACAGGGGCATTGGATTAATCTTTTTTTTTTCTCATTATTTGATACAGTACATGATCTCTTTAAATAGAGATTAATAAGCATCCCCTAAATACACCCTTTCAACCATACATCATATTTATCTAAAATTCTAGATACTTCTAATCTAAGAGACACCTATTCATGTCAAGATACATCCCCTAATTTAATATGCATCTATCATATTTTCACACATAATTAATTATTAATCATGCCCCAAATTATTAATAATATTATTAAAAACATTAATTTCAATAAGATGTATATATTTTGTGTTTATGCCTATTACCATTACTTATTTTTATATTCATAGATAACACATAGTATGTACTCCAAAACAATCATATTAGATCAGATGATACAGTGATCAAATATTAAATTATTATATTTGTTCATATAATATTGCACGTCACCGATTGTACTTTTGTATACTCTTATACTATCAACTATGTCTTTGTTAAATTTATATTATAATAATTACTCTAATGCAACTGGTCCTACCCTTCTCACGTTTTGCCACGTCGCCCATTCACTCAGGACCATTGGATGAAAATCGGACGGCCAAAAATTGAATGGGCGCGATTTACATGATCCATTATATATTGTTATGGCACGGTTCATATGGACCAAGTCCATCCGGCCCTGCAATGTGTTGGTTAATTCTAACCTAGAGGGGGGTAAATTTGGCAATCTAACTTACACTTAGTTTAGATTTAACCTAATTTACGGTGCGGAATAAATAATAATTTAGATGATAAAGATGATACCGTACAAACACTTTGACACAAGATGTTTGTTTACGAAGTTCGGTAGGTGGTTGCTTTGTAGCTTTAACTCACCCTTTACTCGCTTAATTGACCGACTCAATTATTTGCGAGTACCTACGTCTCCGGGAATGCCTTGTGCCTCTTTTTGGCTTTCGATTGAATTCCAACTCAACTCGATTACAAGGATTTGCCTAGATCGATTTACACGCTTCTATCGATCTATAGCTAAGGCTCTTTACACTTTGTTGCACTAGCCTATTACACTTTTTCACTAATCGAGCTACAACGTGATCGGTCACGTGAGTGGGATACGATTAGTGGAGAATATCGAAAGTAGATCAATGATCTAAAGAGGTTTCTCAAGCTATCAATGGATATAGATAATCACAGCTTAGGGTTTCTCTCTTTTTAGGTTTCAATGTTTGAAAGTGAAGAAGTGGGAGAGAGAGACCCGTGAAGGATTCTATTTATACTCTCTATAGAAATCCTTCAGAAAACTTGTAGTGCGTTCGAACGCATAAAGTCCGTTCATAACGCACTTGTAGTTTGCACTAGCCGTTTCAAAATAACGTGCAAGTACATCTTGGGTCCGTTCGAACGGACAATGTCCGTTCGTAACGGACTCAATTATACATAGCATTTTGCGTGTTGGTTAATTCTAACCCAGAGGGGGGTAAATTTGGCAATCTAACTTACACTTAGTTTAGATTTAACCTAATTTACGGTGCGGAATAAATAATAATTTAGATGATAAAGATGATACCGTACAAACACTTTGACACAAGATGTTTGTTTACGAAGTTCGGTAGGTGGTTGCTTTGTAGCTTTAACTCACCCTTTACTCGCTTAATTGACCGACTCAATTATTTGCGAGTACCTACGTCTCCGGGAATGCCTTGTGCCTCTTTTTGGCTTTCGATTGAATTCCAACTCAACTCGATTACAAGGATTTGCCTAGATCGATTTACACGCTTCTATCGATCTATAGCTAAGGCTCTTTACACTTTGTTGCACTAGCCTATTACACTTTTTCACTAATCGAGCTACAACGTGATCGGTCACGTGAGTGGGATACGATTAGTGGAGAATATCGAAAGTAGATCAATGATCTAAAAAGGTTTCTCAAGCTATCAATGGATATAGATAATCACAGCTTAGGGTTTCTCTCTTTTTAGGTTTCAATGTTTGAAAGTGAAGAAGTGGGAGAGAGAGACCCATGAAGGATTCTATTTATACTCTCTATAGAAATCCTTCAGAAAACTTGTAGTGCGTTCGAACGCATAAAGTCCGTTCATAACGCACTTGTAGTTTGCACTAGCCGTTTCAAAATAACGTGCAAGTACATCTTGGGTCCGTTCGAACGGACAATGTCCGTTCGTAACGGACTCAATTATACATAGCATTTTGCGTGTTGGTTAATTCTAACCCAGAGGGGGGTAAATTTGGCAATCTAACTTACACTTAGTTTAGATTTAACCTAATTTACGGTGCGGAATAAATAATAATTTAGATGATAAAGATGATACCGTACAAACACTTTGACACAAGATGTTTGTTTACGAAGTTCGGTAGGTGGTTGCTTTGTAGCTTTAACTCACCCTTTACTCGCTTAATTGACCGACTCAATTATTTGCGAGTACCTACGTCTCCGGGAATGCCTTGTGCCTCTTTTTGGCTTTCGATTGAATTCCAACTCAACTCGATTACAAGGATTTGCCTAGATCGATTTACACGCTTCTATCTATCTATAGCTAAGGCTCTTTACACTTTGTTGCACTAGCCTATTACACTTTTTCACTAATCGAGCTACAACGTGATCGGTCACGTGAGTGGGATACGATTAGTGGAGAATATCGAAAGTAGATCAATGATCTAAAGAGGTTTCTCAAGCTATCAATGGATATAGATAATCACAGCTTAGGGTTTCTCTCTTTTTAGGTTTCAATGTTTGAAAGTGAAGAAGTGGGAGAGAGAGACCCATGAAGGATTCTATTTATACTCTCTATAGAAATCCTTCAGAAAACTTGTAGTGCGTTCGAACGCATAAAGTCCGTTCAGAACGCACTTGTAGTTTGCACTAGCCGTTTCAAAATAACGTGCAAGTACATCTTGGGTCCGTTCGAACAGACAATGTCCGTTCGTAACGGACTCAATTATACATAGCATTTTGCGTGTTGGTTAATTCTAACCTAGGGGGGGTAAATTTGGCAATCTAACTTACACTTAGTTTAGATTTAACCTAATTTACGGTGCGGAATAAATAATAATTTAGATGATAAAGATGATACCGTACAAACACTTTGACACAAGATGTTTGTTTACGAAGTTCGGTAGGTGGTTGCTTTGTAGCTTTAACTCACCATTTACTCGCTTAATTGACCGACTCAATTATTTGCGAGTACCTACGTCTCCGGGAATGCCTTGTGCCTCTTTTTGGCTGTCGATTGAATTCCAACTCAACTCGATTACAAGGATTTGCCTAGATCGATTTACACGCTTCTATCGATCTATAGCTAAGGCTCTTTACACTTTGTTGCACTAGCCTATTACACTTTTTCACTAATCGAGCTACAACATGATCGGTCACGTGAGTGGGATACGATTAGTGGAGAATATCGAAAGTAGATCAATGATCTAAAGAGGTTTCTCAAGCTATCAATGGATATAGATAATCACAGCTTAGGGTTTCTCTCTTTTTAGGTTTCAATGTTTGAAAGTGAAGAAGTGGGAGAGAGAGACCCATGAAGGATTCTATTTATACTCTCTATAGAAATCCTTCAGAAAACTTGTAGTGCGTTCGAACGCATAAAGTCCGTTCATAACGCACTTGTAGTTTGCACTAGCCGTTTCAAAATAACGTGCAAGTACATCTTGGGTCCGTTCGAACGGACAATGTCCGTTCGTAACGGACTCAATTATACATAGCATTTTGCGTTCACAGGAACAAGAGTCCGTTCAACGCACTGAAAAGTGGGTGAACGGATTCCAGGTTGTCCGTTCGAACGCACATGTGTGTTCGTTCGAACGCACACATCCCTGTTACATTTTTCCGTTCACAGGAAGGATTGTTCGTTCAACGCACTCAGAAGGTGGGTGAACGGATTCTAATTGTCCGTTCAAATGGACATGATTGTTCGTTCGAACGCACACATCCCTGTGACACGTTTGGTTCTAATCAAGGTTTAAAGTTTTGATATGTGGCAAGTCCGTTCTGAACGTACTTTGAGTTCGTTCAGAACGCACTTCCTGCTTGACTGAACTCTTTGTTATTTTGAACATGATTTTACTTGAGTTCTACTAGGTTTGTACCTATGGTTTATTTGTGGCGTATCCCACTCACGGAAGGCTTCAACATCTTGATTCTTGATGTATTCCAATGGCCTTCCTTGTGTTCTTCTTTTCTTGTTTATCTTGAGACTTCATGTCCTGATTCTTGATGTAATCCAATGAAATCCTCCTTCACAAGTCCTCCTTCATCTTCGTATCGTACCTATGTTATCCTGCACTTTTCTGGATGTATACATTAGTAATGACAGTGTTTTGAAATAATCAAACTATCAAGAAATGTGAACCAACAAACTCCCCCTTTTGATTAATTTCAAAATACTGTCGGTTTGGAGAGTTTCACCATTTAGTTGAGAACTTTCCGTACGATCGTTTCTCCCCCATTTTGAAAGAGATCAAAAGGGCCAATGAGACATCATCAACGGAAGGCTCCCCTAAATGCGAGCTCCCCCTCAAAGAATGAATTGATGAATCTATGAGCTCGTAAATATGATCATGTGCGTTCCGAACGAACCCGTGTGCGTTCTGAACGGACTGACAAAAATTTCACAGAATTTATACTGATGAGTGTATGAACACTAAACAAAATAGGATAATAAAAGAAATGCACAAGTTTATGCTACTGACATAATACCATAATTATTCATCAAACATAATTATTCAATAGACCTAATTGTTCAATCATACCGACACACATCAAAGTTTTGATAAGTTCTCACATACTCTCATGTATACTCAAGACTTAGTCATAACATAACATAATACGACACAACACACACCACAACCAAGGGTAATCACAATTCATTTGGCTCGGGTTAGGAATTTAAGACGGACGGTGGGGAGAAGGTGGAGCTTGCTCCTGAGATTCATGGTGCGTTCCGAACCGGTTCTCAAGATGAACGTAAAGATCGGCAAATTGTCGATCCACGTTCTCAAGCATCCGTGCTTCAGATACACGAAACGCATCATGCATTGCTCTTCCGTGTCGCTCCATGCGCTCATCCATTTCGTCGAACATCTCCTTCACATAGGCAAACCTCTTATCATCCCGTTCCGTTTGGGCATGTGAGGATTCCCCCCCCCCCCCACATTCCTCTTTCGTTTGGGAGCCGGTTCTTCAACGCTTTCATCGGTATTGGCTGGGTCGACGTTGTCCTCTTCCTCGTCCAAGGTGTTACCCTTCGTCCACCGGGTAGGATCGCGGGGAAGGTGATACGCCACCGCATCCTTTGCGGAGTCAATAATCCATCCGAGGATGCTCGGCGAATACCGATATCCAAAACGTCGGAGGTTTGCATCGGATGCGAGGTTGATTGGTGATTTCGGTCGAAAATCCCAATCGCTCAGTGGTATCTCAATCCCTTGGAGTTCCATCATACGGGCAATCAATGTTCCGTATGGTAAGGACGCGTTCTTATGACTCATTACACTTTCCATGTGGCTTGTGATGAGAAAGGGCACGTGGATGGGTAGTTGATCCTTGTACCACATGCGATGCAAGAGTATAATATCCCGATGTTCGAGATTTATCTTAAATTTTTCCGAGGGAGTGAGAATGTTATTACCGATGGCCCAGATAAACTGTTCATGGGCGGCCAAGTGAGATGCCCCTTGCCCAGGTTTGATACCCGTGATGGCAGCTTCGATTCTCGCCTTGCGAGTGTCGTATATTTTCTCTCCGTCGTCTCTGAGTCCGAGCAAAACACTCAAGTTTTTGATAGAGATTTCGACATCTTCACCGAGGATGTATGACGTTACCTTTTCTTTGTCATGGTGGAATTCAGCGTTTGCGTAAAATAGTCGCGTGATTACATCATACGATTTGTCGTTTAGGCATGCTAGATTCGCGAATCCCCATTGACGTTCGATTTCCTCGACTTTGTCGAGGAGGTGATGTATGTTTGGCGGAAAATCGCAGTAATAGCATGGTGCAATTGGTCTCTTCGATACCCATTCATGGAAGAGGATACCAACTTCAGGAGTTCGAAACAGATGCTCGTTGTTTGGGTCAGAGAAATCGTATTCCCTTTGAATGCGTTCTTCAAGAGTAGGCTTCTTGGCCGCTTGCTTCATTCTTCGTTGAGCGTTCGAACTCTCGCCTACCATCTTCCTCCCCATTGCCTTGGCTTTCGATCTCGAGTTTGAGGCGTCCATGGCTATCGTTGAAGTTTTTAGTTTTTCTGAGAGAGAGAGAGAGGGAAGAGAAACAAGGAGAGAGAATGAAGGGGGGGCTAAGTAACTGATGAAATCGTGTCCCTTCAACTCACGCCGTAAGGGAAAAAGGGACCATCACATCCATTGAATGCAGTCAGTTGCATGTAGATGAAGAGTTATTACGACGAGTTCGTTCGAACGGACTAATATGTGCGTTGGAACGCACTCATGTCTGAGAAAAGGCGCTATTTTGGGATTTTAAGTTGTATCTGGGAAGTTGTTAAGTCCGTTCGAACGGACTCCTATGTGCGTTCGAACGCACACACAACTGAGAAGAGGCGCCAGAATATGAAACGGCGCGAGTGTAAGGGTTTGAAGTAGGTTCGCTGAATGAGGCATGTCCGTTCGAACGCATTAGTTGTTCGTTCGAACGCACTGAACACTGGTGACACTAAGAGTCGACGCCAAAGTATGAACCGGCGCCATAATCCTATAATTCATTTTTCTGTTCGGAACGCATTCAGTTGTACGTTCGAACGCACTTGATCCTGTTACGAATACGAAAAGGCGCCATAATTTGAACGCATTGGTGACCATCCTATATTCCATTTATCCGTTCCGAACGCACTGTTTGTTCGTTCGAACGTACTTGATACTTTTTGATTTTCTCTAAGTGACGTCTCCTCCCTTGAATGATTTCTATAGATTTAACTGTCTCTCGATCTCAGGTCATGTGTTTAGTACAACAACTATCCAGACACTACTTTGATGACTTTGTTTTGGAAGTTGAACCCATTTATAAGAAATTCATACTAGTTCAACCGAAAGATAGAAATTAAACTAAAATGAATCCTTATTTACTATACTCCCCCTAAATAGTCGGCTTAAGGTAAGGTGTATTAGGGAGTATAGTGTTTCATTTAAGGCTTATGCCCTAGGGGGTCCTATCCCGTAAGAGGTAGAAGGACCCATTGAGTGACGATCCTTGCGCATCCATATAAAGTTTGACGTTAATTTTGGATTGCGAAGATCACAACTTGTTGAGATATGACCAATTTTGCAACAATAGTTACAAAATGCTACGGTGGGCTTATTTGTGGGTGTGGTACTCTTCACAAAATAGTCCGAGAGTTGATTCGGATTACTTCTCTTGGAAGTTATCGATTTTGGCATTTGATAAAGGTTATTTGATTCAAATTTATTTTGCTTAAAATTATTTTGTTTAAATTGTTTATGTGTGTTGGTGAAATGTTTGGGAGGCCCTTGTTGATATGAAGCTTCGGTGTAGTTTGTCACTTCATAGAAATACCCATTTGGTCCCCTTTTGAACAAACAATCGGTTCTTCCCAAATTAGTATGTCTAGGTTGTGAATTTTGTGTAAAATGATTGTTCCTATAATTATTATTGACACGTTTAGGTTGTTCATTTTTAGCATATTTACCTTTGTTGTAGTCATGGTACATGAAAGCATTTCCATGACTACTTACTTTATTGTTTTCCCATTTAGATTTTTGATTTTGAGATATTGAAAAATCGGGTTTATTACCGTTATTTTTCTTATATCCTAAACCGGATTTGTCATTTGGCTTTTGTCCTATCAATGACGATCTTAAAACATCATCCAATGAAGGAGGACTCAATGCAATAGTTGCACATGCCTTCTTCAAGGATTCATTTTCAACTTTAAGAGTTTGAATTTCGACTTTTAAATGAGAAATCTCACCTTTTAGGGTTTGACACTCACACTTTGAAAAACCTTTAAATTCATTTATTTGAGTTTTATATGCCAAAATGGATAGCTCAAGAGAGTCTACCTTATCCTTGAGAGCTTGTGTTGGGCTCTCAAGTTTACCCTCATTTAGTTGAGAGTTCCCTTCATCTCTAAGAAACTCGTCACAGGAGTCGAGTTCTAGTTCGAATGCGGGAGAAAATTTAGATTTATGTATTGATTCTATGTCAAGCAGAGAGTATGTACGTACCTCATGACATTGGTCAAGTGTTGAGCTGGTATTGGGAGTGGATGGTTCCGAGTCCACAACCATGGGCGTGTGATGTGTAGTAGTTAGACCTCGTTCAATACGAAGAGATTTGATGGCCGCTTCCACTGCGCTCATTAGTGGAGGATCGATCCTTACCATGAGTGCAAGGTTTGCGGTGTATCGACTTGACGGACCATCCGGGTCGGATGATGAGCTTGATCCGTCCGTTTCTCCCCACCTACAATCGACGTTTGCTTTATATGCCTTTTTCTTATTGATTTCTTTACCTTTGTAGTTTTGACGATTTTCTCGCCCCTTGTCCTCGTATCTTTTTTCGTATCGGGGCTCTCGCCTTTCCCGATCCTTGTGGTCCTCATCCTTTTTGATCCACCTCGAATTTTCCGGATGGAGAGTCCAACATGACTCCATCATGTGTCCAATTTTCTTGCACCAAAAGCAATGGAGCTTTAGCCCCTTTTGTTTCCGATTCTCGTTGAATCGCTTCTCGTCCCTTTGCCACTCTAGGAGTCGCAACGTGAGATCATCCATTTCATTGTCGTCATTGATTGCATTCACGGCGGGCAAAGCTACGGTTTTGGAGTGAGGAGAGGGCATGTATATTCCTTGTTCTTCATCGAGTTGCTTGAGTCGAATCTCGAAATTTCGGAATTGACTTACCAATTCTTCAGGCGTGAGGTCTTGTGAAGCTACCGCTGTACCTAAAGCTACACGTAAAGATTCCCAACTACGGGGCATAGATTGAAGTAATCTAGCAATAATCTAGCAATAATTCTATCATCAGTAAGAGGTGCATTACGGGGCATATCGGGTTTTTAGTACATTAATTTTTGCCCAGATTTTATCAACGGACTCTCCCTCAATCATTCGGAGATTGTTGAATTCTTGTTCAAGTCCGATCATATTAGTTCTTCTCATTTGAGATGTACCCTCGTATCTCTCATTGAGCATACGCCACATTTCATATGAGTTTTCACAATGATCAACTAGCGATCCGATAGAACTAATTACGTTGTTCAGTATTAAGTTTTGAGCGTAAATGTCATTAGTTCTATCTTCCCTAGTTTGAGCAGGGTAGGTTACATTTCCGTCCGTGTCAACCTCTTGGGCCAAGACAAAGCCTCGTAACACTACCTTGTCAAGTCATTGGAGAGCGAATGCATTTAGCATGCATTTCTTCCAAGAACTCCAATTGGTTCCATCTAATTCACGTGAGTTTGATATATTTGATTTGGGTACGGTATTTATCGAATTTATAGATGAGTTTTGTACAATAGGATTAATTTCGGACATTTGATCGTTAAGTACAAGTTATCCCTAATACTCAAAGAGATGGTTAGTACCTTGCTCTGATACCAATTGTTGGTTAATTCTAACCTAGAGGGGGGTAAATTTGGCAATCTAACTTACACTTAGTTTAGATTTAACCTAATTTACGGTGCGGAATAAATAATAATTTAGATGATAAAGATGATACCGTACAAACACTTTGACACAAGATGTTTGTTTACGAAGTTCGGTAGGTGGTTGCTTTGTAGCTTTAACTCACCCTTTACTCGCTTAATTGACCGACTCAATTATTTGCGAGTACCTACGTCTCCGGGAATGCCTTGTGCCTCTTTTTGGCTTTCGATTGAATTCCAACTCAACTCGATTACAAGGATTTGCCTAGATCGATTTACACGCTTCTATCGATCTATAGCTAAGGCTCTTTACACTTTGTTGCACTAGCCTATTACACTTTTTCACTAATCGAGCTACAACGTGATCGGTCACGTGAGTGGGATACGATTAGTGGAGAATATCGAAAGTAGATCAATGATCTAAAGAGGTTTCTCAAGCTATCAATGGATATAGATAATCACAGCTTAGGGTTTCTCTCTTTTTAGGTTTCAATGTTTGAAAGTGAAGAAGTGGGAGAGAGAGACCCGTGAAGGATTCTATTTATACTCTCTATAGAAATCCTTCAGAAAACTTGTAGTGCGTTCGAACGCATAAAGTCCGTTCATAACGCACTTGTAGTTTGCACTAGCCGTTTCAAAATAACGTGCAAGTACATCTTGGGTCCGTTCGAACGGACAATGTCCGTTCGTAACGGACTCAATTATACATAGCATTTTGCGTTCACAGGAACAAGAGTCCGTTCAACGCACTGAAAAGTGGGTGAACGGATTCCAGGTTGTCCGTTCGAACGCACATGTGTGTTCGTTCGAACGCACACATCCCTGTTACATTTTTCCGTTCACAGGAAGGATTGTCCGTTCAACGCACTCAGAAGGTGGGTGAACGGATTCTAATTGTCCGTTCGAACGGACATGATTGTTCGTTCGAACGCACACATCCCTGTGACACGTTTGGTTCTAATCAAGGTTTAAAGTTTTGATATGTGGCAAGTCCGTTCTGAACGTACTTTGAGTTCGTTCAGAACGCACTTCCTGCTTGACTGAACTCTTTGTTATTTTGAACATGATTTTACTTGAGTTCTACTAGGTTTGTACCTATGGTTTATTTGTGGCGTATCCCACTCACGGAAGGCTTCAACATCTTGATTCTTGATGTATTCCAATGGCCTTCCTGGTGTTCTTCTTTTCTTGTTTATCTTGAGACTTCATGTCCTGATTCTTGATGTAATCCAATGAAATCCTCCTTCACAAGTCCTCATTCATCTTCGTATCGTACCTATGTTATCCTGCACTTTTCTGGATGTATACATTAGTAATGACAGTGTTTTGAAATAATCAAACTATCAGGAAATTTGAACCAACACAATGTACTCACCCACTTATAGAGCTGGCAAAATCTGACCCGACCCGAAAAAATGATCCGACCCGCCCGAACCTGAACACGACCCGATCCGAAAATATTGAAAAGTCAACGACCCGAAACCGAACCCGAACCCGAAATCGACCCGAAACCGAATTACCCGAACCCGAAATCGACCCGAAACCGAATGACCCGAACCCGCAATCGACCCGAAACCGAATGATCCGAAACCCGAACGACCCGAAACTGTTAGAGATGAAGAAGGCTGAGATTACTTGAGAGAAAGACCCACCGTAATAACGGTCTTCAAGCTGTTATTTATGGGCTGCTGCAGATCCAGTATGTGCTATTATATCCATTTCACAAGAAATTGAAGATCCAGTATGTGTTATTTATGGGCTGTTAAATTTCCATTTCCATTTCACAGACCCTTCTCTCAATCAAGTCCCTAAATATAGAAGTATATATTTCTCAATCTTTCATTTAATTAGGCGCTTGAATTAAGCAACATATTAGGTATTTCATGGCTGTTGATTAGGGCTAATATAGCAGTTACAATTTTACAATTGATGAGAGCATATTATATAAGATGCCTCCTTCTCTGTAAATCAGATATTGAAAAAAACAAAATTCAATGAAAAAGAGCCTTTTATAATTTGTCTTCTTTAAAGTAATTCTACTCAAGAAATCTAACATGGTATCAGAGCTTGTGTTCCTCTTGAGTTCTTGAAAGTAATTCCACTAATATCTTGCTTCTCTTTCTATTCTTCAAATCAATCCTTTCTCTAATGGCGACCACTCGCCTCGACAATCCTTCAATTTCGGAATCTACCCTGAACTCTTCTACTACTACCAAAATCGTAACTTTTCCTCATTCCATACCAATCAAACTTGATTCTACCAACTATCTTCTTTGGAAATCACAAATTCTTCCTGTTCTTCGTGGTCACAATTTGATGCGGTTTCTTGACAATCCGCAGAAATACGACCCAAATTCGACTCCCGACCAAACCAATCAAGATCTTCTCGATTATCAACAACAGGATCAGCTCATACTCGGTTGGATTCTTGGATCCCTCTCCGAGAAAGCTCTCTCTCAGGTATTACATTGCAACACTTCTTATGACACATGGGCGTGTTTACTGAAGACTTACTCATCTTACTCCTTTGCTCATGCTCACGATTTACGCACCAAATTACAAAACATTCAACGGGGCAACATGTCTTGCTCAGATTTCTTTCACCAGATCAAGGGTCTCGCTGATCAACTCGCGTTTATTGGTTGTTCCGTGAGTGATGATGATCTTGTCATGACCACGTTACGTGGTCTTGGATCTCAATTTCGCCAATCAGTCCTAGCGATCACCAGCACTCATGCTAAGATCAAGTTTCAGGATCTTCAAGGGATCTTGCTTGGTCATGAATCATTCTTGGAAGAAGAAAAATTCACTGATCATGCTTCCGCATTGCACACTACACCTCAAGCATACACCACACACCCATCTTCCCAATCACCGTTATTCCCCAATCCACCTAATTACACTCCCCGATCTCCTTATCCTCTCACCAAGAACAAACCATGGAGCAAGAACTCTAAATCTGGCTTGGTGTGTCATCACTGCCACAAACCCGGTCATCACGTAAATCAATGCTGGATTAAAAATCCGGCTCTTCGTCCTCAACGACCCCCAAGTTCCCCTTATCCACCACAAGTCAGGCCCTCTGTGTATTATGCCGCCCCTGCCACCTATCTTACTGCCCCGGCTCCTCACAACTCTCATGAATGGCTTCTGGATTCGGGTGCCTCTCATCATATCACCCCCGATTTCAACAATCTCTCCTCTCCCTCGGTGTACAATGGTTCTGATCAGCTAATGGTGGGAAATGGTCAGGGTCTTCAAATTGAACATACGGGTACTTCTTCTATATCTCCTTCATCTTCTACCTCACTCAATCTAAATCGTATTCTTCATGTTCCGCATATTAAACAAAATTTACTAAGCATTCATCAACTCACACTTGATAATAACGTATCTATTGAATTCTTACCCTCTGTTTGTTTTATCAAGGATCTCACCACCAAGCAAATTCTGCAAACTATTCATCCCGTTAATGGATTGTACACTCTTCCTTCTTCGAGCACATCTCCAATGGTCTTCTCAGCTTCTTCACAGCTTTGGCACCAGAGATTCTGTCATCCTTCTTTTGATGTTATTTCATTGTTAGCCAAGAATAATAAAATTTCTCTTTCTTCCACTGAATGTAATAAAATTTGTGATAATTGCTGTCAAGCTAAATCAAAGAAAATTCCTTTCTATTTAAGCCATTCTTCTGCCTCTCTTCCTCTCGAACTTCTTCACTGTGATGTTTGGGGCCCGGCACCAATTAGCTCAAATCAAGGTTTTCGTTTTTATGTGATTTTTGTGGATGATTTCTCAAAGTTCGTATGGATCTATTTTATGCAATATAAGTCTGATTTACCTCAGATTTTCTCTCAGTTTAAAGCTCAAACTGAAAATTTACTTAATACCACCATTAAGTCCATGCAAATTGATGGCGGTAGTGAGTTCTTCTTTTTGAAGAAACATTTTCCACAAATCACATTACAGATTTCCTGCCCATATTCCCCCGAGCAAAACGGCCATGCCGAGCGTAAGCATCGCCATATCACTGAGCTCGGTCTGTCCGTCATGTCAAGCTCGTATCTTCCCTCGCACTATTGGCCTGATATATTCCAAAGCTCGGTTTATTCTATTAATCGACTTCCAACTCTTACTTCACCATTCCTATCTCCATTTGAGAAGCTATTTAATCGATCACCAGATTATCAGTTTTTCAAACCACTAGGATGCCTTTGTTATCCTCATCTTAGACCTTACATGGCTCACAAACTTCAGCTCAAATCGAAACCCTGCATTCTCCTTGGTTATGCACCAAATTATAAAGGGTATAAATGCCTAGAGTTAGCTTCTGGACGGGTATATGTCTCTCGTCATGTTGTGTTTGATGAAACACGATTTCCTCTCATGACTCCAACTTCTACCCCTGTGAGTGTGACTCCTCCATCTCTCCCTACAACTCATCATCTCCCTGTCATCACACCTCCTCTTTCACAGCAAAATACTACTTTACACAATCCTCCTTCTGCAGATCTTCCATCCTCTTCTTCTGATCTCAACCCTACTATAGATCTTCCGCACACTTTATCAACTTCAGATAGTCCTCCCTCTCCTCTTCCACGTCATCCTATGATCACTAGAAGCAAAACCAATACCGCTCCTCTTCCACGTCATCCTATGATCACTAGAAGCAAAACCAATCCCGACATCATTGCTTATTCTTCAATCAAAGAACCTTCTTCTGATCTTGAACCCACAACTCTCTCTCAGGCTCTCAAATCTGCAAATTGGCGTGATGCAATGTCCACAGAATTGAATGCTCTACTCAATAACAAAACCTGGGTTTTAGTACCTCGTCCTTCACATAAAACTCCAATCCAGTGCAAGTGGATTTATAAAACTAAACGTAACCCTGATGGCTCCATTGCCAGATTCAAAGCTCGTCTAGTAGCCCGCGGTTTCACGCAAGAATTTGGCATCGACTACGACGAAACTTTCAGCCCAGTTATCAAACCAACCACCATTCGTCTCGTCTTATCTCTTGCTATCTCAAAACAATGGAGCATCCGACAGATTGATGTAGACAATGCTTTTTTGAATGGAGAATTATCTGAAACCGTTTACATGGAGCAACCCAAGGGTTTTACTGATCTCACTTACCCTGATCATGTATGTCTCTTAAAGAAGGCATTATACGGTCTCAAACAATCACCACGCGCCTGGTTTCAGAAACTCAGTACGTGCCTCGTGGCTCTTGGTTTTCATCCCTCTTTAGCTGATACGTCTCTTTTTATCAAGAAATCTTCGCATTCACTAATTCTTATGTTGATTTATGTTGATGATATCATCATCACCGGTGATGATTCTGCTGAGATACAATCCATCATTCACAAGCTCCACGATCAGTTTGCTCTCAAAGATCTCGGTCGTATTAACCACTTCCTCGGGATTCAGTGCAATTTTGGTACTCACGGGTTGTTGCTCACTCAATCGCAATACATCCAACAGCTTCTTCTTCGAGCAAATATGCAAAACTCAAAACCAGTCTCTTCTCCAATCTCTTCTACTGATTCTTTCTCCAAGCATTCTGGTACACTTCTCACAGATCCTTCCTTGTATCGAAGCATTGTAGGTGGTTTACAATATGCCACATTGAGCAGGCCCGACATAGCCTTTGCAGTTAACAAAGCAAGCCAATTCATGCATTCTCCTCGCGATTCACACTGGCACTTGGTTAAACGTATATTACGCTATCTTCACGGAACACTCAGTCATGGCTTACTCATCTCCAAATCAAATGATACTGCTTTACATGTCTACTCAGACGCCGATTGGGCCGGTTGTCCGGACGATCGGCGTTCAACAACCGGTTATTGTGTGTTCCTTGGCCCAAATCTCATCTCCTGGTCTTCTAAAAAGCAGCCAACTGTGTCTCGATCAAGCACAGAGGCTGAGTATAAGGCTCTCTCTCTAGCAACATCCGAGGCTTCGTGGCTTCAGTATGTTCTTCATGAGCTCCATATTCCTCCTTGTTCGTCACCAGTTTTATATTGTGACAATATTGGTGCAACTTACTTGGCCTCCAACCCCGTATTCCATGCTCGCACCAAGCACATTGAAATAGATTACCATTTTGTGCGCGAAAAGGTGGCTTCCAAATCCCTGTTAATTCGATTCTTGTGTTCTGCGGATCAGTTAGCTGATATTCTGACAAAAGGGTTAGCTACGCAACGCTTCTGCATTCTTCGAACCAAGCTCAATGTCGTCAAATCCCCACATCTCGCTTGCGGGGGGCTGTTAGAGATGAAGAAGGCTGAGATTACTTGAGAGAAAGACCCACCGTAATAACGGTCTTCAAGCTGTTATTTATGGGCTGCTGCAGATCCAGTATGTGCTATTATATCCATTTCACAAGAAATTGAAGATCCAGTATGTGTTATTTATGGGCTGTTAAATTTCCATTTCCATTTCACAGACCCTTCTCTCAATCAAGTCCCTAAATATAGAAGTATATATTTCTCAATCTTTCATTTAATTAGGCGCTTGAATTAAGCAACATATTAGGTATTTCATGGCTGTTGATTAGGGCTAATATAGCAGTTACAATTTTACAATTGATGAGAGCATATTATATAAGATGCCTCCTTCTCTGTAAATCAGATATTGAAAAAAACAAAATTCAATGAAAAAGAGCCTTTTATAATTTGTCTTCTTTAAAGTAATTCTACTCAAGAAATCTAACAGAAACCCGAACGACCCGAAACCATAACTAACCTGAAACCCGAATGACCGAATCTCACGACCCGAATGACCCGAAATTCACGACCCGAATGACCCGAAAATTAAAATATTATTGTTAAAATCAATATAATATTGCTAAAATATCTCGGAATCAATAAAATAAATTAGAAATTACCCGAAAATTAAATTTTTGGAAAATCGAATGATTCGAAATCAAATTTTGTGAAATCTGAATTACCCGAAAATCAAAATAGTCAAGACCCGAATGACCCAAAAACCGAAACGACCCGAACCCGAATGACCCGAAAACCGAAACGACCCGGACCCGAATGACCCGAAAACCGAAACGACCCGGACCCGAATGACCCGAAAACCGAAACGACCCGGAACCGAATGACCCAAAACCCGAAATGACCCGAACCCGAACGACCCGAAACCCGAAACGACCCGAACCCGAACGACCCGAAACCCGAAACGACCCGCGACCCGAACGACCCGATGACCCGAACGACCCGCAATCCGAAACGACCCGAACCCGAAAAGACCCGACCCGACCCGCCCGATTGCCACCTCTACCCACTTACACTCCTTTCCCCTCTTTTCTCTCTTCATTTCCACGACAAGAAAGAACAAAAAAATCAGGCAGCCGACAGAAACCCTAGAGGGCGAAAAGGGCGCAACTGAAGGGGAAACGGACGCCAAACGGACGCGATAACGTCGCTGGACGACGACGATCTCCATGGCAGGAGTGCGCCTTACTCTTTCTATCTTTTTCGACCTTCTCAAACCCTAACCCTAGATGAAACGATGGGGACAAAAAAACTACGACGAAACGACAAGGATTCCACACTGGGTTCGTGGAGCTCGTCTCGAACGCCATCTCAAACGCCCTAGCCGAGGCCATCTGAAACGCCGGACCAAACCCTAGCCGAGATGGATTTGAATCTCGACGATGAGGTATGTACTGACATGTTTTGGTGTTTGTTTAGGTTTTATGTTCATTAATTAGAGAGTTTTCTTAATTGATATGCTGCTTTACTCAAAATAAAGGATTTTTAGTGAAAAATTGTTATATTATTTTGTTGATTGTTCTTCTGTTTTTGTAGAAATAAAAGCTTCACAACAAAAATCGTAGCGTGTGGGATCCGCATGGCAGTGTTGTCACTGGGGGTTTAATTCGAGACCAACATTAATGGTTATTTCTTCGTATTTAATAGGAATAAGGGCTTATTGCTAAAATTAGCGATAATTCAGGTATGTTCATTTGGTCACTTTGATATATCAACATACTACGATTGAACAAACATTAAGTACAATCTTTGAAGGGCAATTTGAAAAATTGTACGCGTGCAGGTTTAACTCAAGGAATTGTGTCTTTTTCTGTCTTCTAAAGAGTATGGTGATCGGATGATATTTGAGAAGATGACATATGCTCAAGGTAGTGAGATTTATTTCTGTATTTACATATTGTATTTGGTGTTATTTATGATCAAGTATTTATGATTTTGTATTGTTCGTTTGGGGGAATTTGTTTAATTCTAGGGCTGGTGATGCTTCGGCATTACTTTTTTATCGATTTCAGGCCATTCCTAGATCAATAACATACATAGGCCTTTGATTGAGTGGATTTCTGCTTCGAATCTTGAGGATGGATATGCATAATCGGTAATTTTTTGTACCGAATGTTTTATTTATATTTAGTTATGTAATAATTATTAATATATTTGTTGTTTCACTACAATAGAACTGGGTATCAGCGACGGGGGACTGACTTCAGCGACTGACCGTCGCAAATAAAACGTCCTTTCTGCGTTGCCCCGTCGCAGAAGCTTATTAACGACGGTTTTATTAGCGACGGCCCGTGGTATATGCTTTAATTGTTCCGTCCGCCGTCGCTACACTCTAAACCCGTCGTTAATGGCCTGCTACGGCCCATCGGCGATGCTAAACCCGTCGCTAATAGTCTGCGTTGGCCCGTCGGTGAAACAAAGCCCGTCGCAGAAGGCCCACTATTTTCCGTCATATTTTCAAAAGCCCTCTGTCGGCCCGTCGCTACTAGCCTGCTACGGCCCGTCGCTAATACTATCCCCCGTCGCAGAAGACCCCCGTCGGCCCATCGGTGATGATTTGTCATTATAACCCACCCGCCAGCAACCTTCTCTCTCTTCCCTCATTCATTCCATTGACAGCCCCCCTCTCCTTCTCCCTCTTCTTCCCCTCTTTGCCCCCTAAACCCTAACAGCCCCCTCACAGACCCCTCACAGCCCCCTCACAACCACTCTCCTTCTCCCCCTCCCCTCACACCCCCGCCATCTCCCCTCTGCCTCATTCATTCTCACCCCGTCAACGCCCCTCTCCTCCTACCCTCATTCCTTCTCCCCTTTTCCTCCACTGACTGCCCTCATTCGCCACTGTTAAGTGGCACTTCTCCTCTGGACTGCCCTCTTGACCGCCGTAACGCTCCTTTTGCTTCTGGTATTGCTCTCATTTTGTTATTTTGTTATTTTTTTGTTTTGTATTGATATTTCTTTTTATTTTCGGAAACTAGGTTTTTGGCACGGATTAGGCTAAGGATTGGGGTTTCATTTGTGCTTCGATTTGGCTAAATTACGAGCTCCCTTTTTCAGGTATATTTTTCTTTTTTTTGTAATTTTTGTAGAGTAATTAGGATAAATGAGACATTTGTGCTAGGATTAGGCTAATTAAGACATTTTACGAGCTCCCTATTGAATTTTTTTCGAAGTGGCTAATTTAATAATAATTTTACAAATTGAAATAATTTATGTTTTATCCAGTTTAAAATTCTTGATTTATTTATTTTTTTGGCAGAATATTTGAAGTATAATTTATATTTTCGAATTGGCAATATTTTTCTTTTGTTATAAACTATATTCATTTTTCATTTTTAAAATTATCTATTTCTGTTGCAATAAATTATTTTTCTGGTTATCTATTTCTGTTTCGATAATATATCTGTTGCGATAAATAATTTTTTAAGTATTAATAAGTTTTTGTACTGGTTTTAAAATTATCTATTTCTGTTTTATACTGGTTTCAATAATTTAGTGTACATTTTTGCTAAAATTATCTATTTCTGTTTTTATACTGGTTTTAAAAATAGTTTTTATACTGATTACTTCTCTATCTCAGGGCTTATAAAAAATAGTTTTTGCTGGTAACACGCGAGTTCGAGTGTTTGATTGGGTCGACTCTCGCGACATCATCACTTCCGTCTAGTTCCAACCCGATGCCAAGGTATTCGATTAATAAAAAATTATAAAATGAATAAAAATAGTTTATTTTTGTTTTGTTTGATTTTTGGTTTTATTTTTGCAGGGATTTGCGGAGTGTTTGAATTGTGTGTGTGTGTGTGTTTGTGTTTGAGTTCGAGTGTTTGATTTTGTGTGTGTGTGTGTGTGTGTGTGTGTGTGTGTGTGTGTGTGTGTGTGTGTGTGCGCGCGGGAGGGTTGTTTTAATGGACCTTAATTAATGTGTGTAAGTTGTGTGTATGTATACAAGTAGTGTGCGTAATGTGTAATGTGTGTATATTGCGTGTGTTATGTGTGTATATTGCGTGTGTAATGTGTGTATGTGCGTGTGTATATATATAATAAATAATAATATAAGTAATTAACGAATATGTTTAACATTAATAGTATATATAATAATTAATAATATATAAACAAATAATAAACATATATAATAATAATATGAATATAATATTAATTAATTAAATAAATATTTTTTTTATTATTATAAATTAATTAAAATATAAATATAATATTAATTATCACGTTCAGCGACGGGCCGTCGGAGAAAAACTGGGACGGGCCATCGGAGAAAATGGGCCGTCGGAGAAGGTAACATCAGCGACGCGGCTTTCACCGCCGGGCCGGTAGCGACGGGAGGCCGTTGGAAACGACTTTCAGCGACGGTTTTTACTGTCGCTGATATCCAGTTCTGTTGTAGTGTTTTACATGCACCAGAGTCACACTTTGCCGCACGGGAAACTCTCAACGTAAAAATTAAAACAAATTGCATAATTAAATATACATTGCCTAAGAAAATAATGAATCATGCAGGATTCTTCTTGCATATTGATACCAAAAGGATTCGGGAACCGTGGGATACCTGGAATGATACTCGCAACGAAATATGCACGAGAAAATAAAGTTCCTTATCTTGGTATTTGCTTGGGCTTGCAAAAATCCGTTATGGAAATTGATACATCTGTATTTTTATCTATATGTTATATTTATTTGGTTCTTACTTTAACCATATGATCAATTTGATTTTATGATTTGATTGTAGGTATGAAAGGAGCAAATAATGAAGAGTTCAATCGGGAAGCTACCAACGAGGATATAATATGAGGTACATAAATCGTATATATGCATGCTTAATATACCATTTTTTATATTATTAATATTATTTTTATGTATAAAAGGTTTCAGAGTTGCCATGGGAAACACGACGCGACTAGGTTGTTTCGCTGTCCTGATTCTATTACTGTCAAATTGTTTGTTAAAAACATCTTTTAAAAATATATGTTTATTTTATTTTATTTTTCTTACTGAGTGTCACCATCACAGATACGATGTTAGCATGGAAATATCAAGTGTCATGCAAGGATAATGAGAAGCTCGAGAGTGGCTCAACAATTAGAACTCAAGTATCACGAACCAAAACAATCCCGCGCAATGGCGCGGGTTAAAGCTAGTTTCTAGTTAATTTTGTAAGAAGTTGTAGTAACTCTACGATTATATAGTCCAAGAAAACAATACACATTCCAAAAGCAACTAGTGGCAATTTTCATCTGTACCCCCGAAATATCATGCAAAACCCAGATAACTTCGTAATGACTTTGATGTTAATTTTCTAATTTTTTCTAGTGCTTAGATACACACGATAAATTGAACCATTTTTTTTTTATCAATATGGTGGTCCAGCTTGATTAAGTACCGATAATAACTAATCGAAATAAAATTGGGTTAAGATATGTTTAATCATGATGTATCAAAATTTAATCACACAAAATTGAAATTTAGAACCGAGTCAATAAATTACAAACCCAAATTCTTGCATTAAATACTATAATACTGTTAAAACCAAGTAATGTAGAAATTTTTCTTAATCTTCTTATTTATATAAAAAAAAGTTATTTTGCAATAATATAAAACATTAGCATTTTTTGTAATTTGTTGTCAATGTTACTTGTCTCTGGTATGTGCTTATGTGTGTGATTTTTACATAATTGAATTTGTATGAATTTGTTTTTTGTAAATGACAAAATAATTAAACAAACATCTCAAGTCACTTAATCTTCTCTTTTTTGTAATAGATGAAAGTATTGTAGAAGATATATGTTTATTTTATGTATTTTTTCCTCATTTTTTTAATTGTTAGGGAAACAACTTGAATTAATACATTGGACCATTCACATTGTGGCTTGGGCAACCGAATCGTCGGGGCCGGTCCTGCGTACACTGTGTATGCAATGATGCAAAATGTGATATGATCTCCACTATGTTTTCTAAGTGTCAAGGTGCATTCAGAAATTTATAATAACACTAGCGCTGCTCTTGTGTATGCATTGATGCAAAACGATTGTTTTTGTTGTTGCCGTACAATTGTTTTTCATTTTTTTAGTTGTTTCGATGGAATTATTTATTATTTTCCAATTATTTTTTCATTTAGGAACGGGTTTGGCTATTCGATTATGTGATTTGTAGGATATGTTATGTGGTGTGCGCACACATGATAGCTACAAATTAATTTTTTTATAAAGAAAAACAAAGGATGTGAGAATGATACACGTAAATAGAAATATTTTACAGCATAAAACACAATATACAAATTATGTATTAGTGTTGAGTTTATTTTCAGTCAAAGCCTTAAATTGAGAAAAGATGTGAGGAAGATCTGATTTAAGATGCAAGAAATAGATCTACACAAATAAATAAAAAATCATCAATAAAGATCACATAATATATGAATCTTTGAGTGGATACAACTAGAGGTGGCAAACAGACGGGTTGGGGCGGTTTCGGGCTAAACCCAACAGGTTTCGGGCTAATTTTTGGGTTCGGATCTCATCGGGTCAAGTCAATTCGAATCAAGCTGGGTTCGGATCGGATCATATTTGGTCGGATCAATTTCGAGTTGAATATTATAGTCGGGTCAGATTTTCAAGTTCGGGGTGATTCGCGGACGCGGTTTGTTCCGGATTCGTATTCTTTCGGAATTCGGGTTAGTCAAATCCGGGTTGTGTCGGATTTTTTTTAATGATTCTATAAATCAATTTTGTCAAAATATTGGATATAAAATTAAACTATTATCCAAATTCAGGTCTATGTTTTTTATTTGAAAGCACCGGTGCCATCTCACTCTCAAAAAATGTAATAAATATAATTTTACCGAGATTAGTTAATAGATTGAATTAAAAAAATGATAACACCAGATCAATTTGGGTTCGGACTATTTGAGTTCGGACTTGTCATAATCGGGTTTATCGGGTTTCGGACAACTCGGATTCGGGTCGAGTTGGGTCGGAATAATAATTATAATATGTCACGCCGGGTCAATTTTGGATCGGATTTCTCGGGTCAATTAGGCGACTGGTTTTCTCAAGAGGAAATCTCGACAGTGGTCAAAGAGCTCCCAAACGGCAAAGCCTCGGGACCCATGGGATCCCCAGCGAATTCATCAAGCAATTATGGCCTACTCTAAAATATGTTTTCTTTGCAATGGCAGAAAAATTCTACGATCACTCACTTAACTTAAAGGAAATAAACCGAGCGTCCATCTCGCTCATCCCGAAAATACCGGTATTCGTCTCTCAACTTATAGGACGGAATCATATCAAACGAAAATATGTTGATGCAACTTATAGGACAGAAAAATATGTTGATGCATCCTTAGACGAATTCCGTCCTATAAGTTGCATCAACATGCCTATTAAAATAATTGCAAAGCTATTAGCAAATAGATTGCAACATTTAATGCCAACTCTCATCTCCAAACGTCAAACCGCTTTTATCAAAAACAGAACCGTCATAGAAACTTTCATAACTACAAGGGAGATTATCTCTCTATATCATAGAAAAAAAAATCCTGGCAGTAATGATTAAGGTTGATTTTAAAAAGGCCTTTGATAGCGTCTCTTGGTCGTTCCTTGAGAAACTACTTAGTGTGAGAGACTTTCCACCCAAATGGACGACATGGATCAAAGATCTCCTTTCCTCCTCTACATCATTTGTCGTGGCCAATGGATGGAGAGGTCATCAATTCGGTCACCGGAAAGGACTACGCCAAGGTGATCCGCTTTCTCCCTCGTTATTCAACATCATCTCGGACACTCTACAACAAATGCTACAAAACGTGGCTCCACTATTATCTTCCGCGGCAACGGTGGCTCCCCAAGCACTTCAATACGCCGATGATACCATAATTCTTGTCGAGGCAACACCATCCAATTTGCACATAATAGCACGAGTTTTGGCCCTATTTAGCAAAACCTCGGGCTTAGAGATAAACTACGAAAAGAGTGCTTTCGTCCCAATTGCGACACCGGAACAACACCATGATACAATAGCTAACATATTGGGGTTCCCAAAAAAAGCGCTACCAATCCTATACCTCGGTTTACCATTGACGATACGGAAACCGAAAAAAAATAGTCTACCTCCCTCTAATAGACAAGGTCCGTAGCCGATTGGCAAATTGGAAAGTCAAATTGTTATCACTAGGAGGTCGCCTTGTCCTAGCCAAGTCCGTCCTTGACGCGTTATCGGCATACTTCATGCAAGCATTTCGATTGCCGAAATGGACTATTACATAATTGCAAAAAATAACAAGGGCCTTCTTATGGAAAGGCAAAAGACTCTTGTAGCGGAGGAGCTTGCCTAATTAATTGGGAAAAAGTTTGTTTGCCAAAAGAAAATGGAGGTCTAGGAATGACGCATCTCGAAACACATAATATCGCACTATTGTCCAAATGGCTATGGAAGTTAGATGCGAGACCAAACGATCTTTGGGCTGACACCGTCACCAAAATATACGGCCAGGGATTAACAATTCAAACGGAGCCGTACAATCGGCATCCATCTTCGTTCTTCTTGAAGGACCTTCTACAATGCCTACCTTTCTACGAAAGATCGGTCGATACGAACATGGGCGAACATAGGTGGAGATGGTCCCCAGGGGGTACATTCTCAACCTCATCCGCTTATAAAATAATAAGGAACCCGGGCATTGAGAGCCCATGGAACTCCCAATTTTGGAAATCGAAAATCCCACAGAAAATTAAATTCTTTGCGTGGATTTGGTTCAACAATCGTCTTCTAACGGCTGACAATCTCGACAAAAGGGGATGGCCAAATAATGGTACGTGTCCGAATTGCACACACAATGTAGAAACGGCAACACACCTATTATGGAATTGCCCCTACATTAATTGGATGAGGTCGCGCTTATTCAACTCCCTGACTCTACAAAGTCCTATGGAGGATCAAATCGACTCGGCAAAACAATGGATACGGGCAAAAGGTGTGCTAGACAAAGCTCAAATTGCCTCATGGGACACCAAATTCTTTGCGATATCATGGAATGTGTGGAAAGAAAGAAATTCCCGCATCTTCGACGGGCCGAAAACGACCTCAACGAGAACATATAACAAGGCAATACGGGAGGCTGACTCCTGGCACAAAAACTACTCGACGCCTCTAAGTACCCCTAGGCAGAGGCATTCACCCCAGAGGAGAGACGGGGCCATGACCATTTCCTACTCGACGCCTCTAATTCTATACATCGAGCTCGGCAATTCGCCGACCTCTTTCAAAAAAAAGAGATATTTGGAGGCCGTGACCATTTCCTACATGAAGTTGATCTGAGTCATAATATGTGAATGGTGAGGAGAGATTGTTGAAATCCTGGTATATGGTGAAATGCCCCCGCATTGAAGAGCCATTCATGTGGAGCATGATGAGTGTTGGTGGACATGTAGGTGGCTGGAGAGGAAAAATAAGCTGATGGTCTTGATAGGAAGTTTGGATTGAATGGTCTGGGAGGCCGGGGAGAAGGATTCCTTATCTAACATTGGTTAATATGGTGGCCTAATTTGTGATAGAAATGACAAACCAGCCCATTATTTTTTAACCATGGTTTGGATTTGCTAGAAGCATGAGGTGGTCTCGGTTGAAATTGGGTGGTGTTGGTAGTAATGGTGGCTGCGGAGAAGGATTGGATGTGTAAGCTTGAGGAGAGGCGTGAAGAGAAGATGCTTAATCAATGAGTTCGTCATTGTCCATTAAAGATTCATGACCAAGCAAAATGTCTTGCAGATTGGCAAATTTGAGTTTGGTTTTGAGTACTTGTGACGGCAAGAACTGACTGCCTGAATTGAGTACCCAGACCCCGTAGTGTTGTCATGAAAAGATCATCATCGCTCACAGAACAACCAATGAAGGCTAATTGATCGGCTAAATTCATGATTTGATGAAAGAAGTCGGAGCAGGATAGGTTACCTTGTTGAATATTCTGCAATTTAGCACGAAGGTCATGGGCCTGGGCGAAGGAGTCGGATGAATACGTCTTGAGAAGGCAATTCAATGCGTTAGATGACGCGTTGCAGTGGAGGACTTGAGAAAGAACTTTCACCGAGAGCGAGCCAAGAATCCACCTCAAGAATGAGTTGATCTTGTTGTTGATAATCCAGAAGTTCTTGATCAAGGGACTGAATTTTAGATCATAATTGATCAGATTATCAAGAAATTTCATGAGATTGTGACCGCGCAAGATGGGAAGAATTTGGGACTTTCAGAATAGATGGTGGAATCCAGCTTGATAGGTATTTGATGAGCGAATGTCACGATCTTGGCATGCTGATAAAAAGAGAGCGGGGGATTGGTGGCGGTGGAGAGATGAGATGGAGGTGTCGCCATGAAGTTACAGTGTTTTTCTTGAAACGACGAGGGTTTCTTGAGGTCGTTATTTAGTTAGAAGAGAGAGATTGGAGGGAGGGAATATTTAAAATGGAAGGTATGGAGTAGAGAGAGATATTAAGAAAAGGGAGGGTTATGTATGTAATGTGAAGTGGTACCGGTTTAACGGGTTTTGCGAAAGAAGAAAAATTGGACGAAATGATCTATACAAGATATGTTAGCGTTGAGATGAGATGAGGATAGAATGGTGAAGAGATGGGAAGACACGATGCAGTGTAGCGCGAGATAAGCTATGGACCTGGTACGGATACAAGGACTGGTACAGAAGAGATGTATAGACTATAGAGTTTGCGGATGAGAGAAGTTAAGAATTCACTGATACCATGTTAGAAGTTGAGTATAGTGTTGAATAAAGAAGAATTGAAATTGAATACTGTAAAGAAAACTTAATTAAGAGAAGAGAGAATAATTTGATTGCTTAATTTTCTCATTATCTTGATTGGTTTACAATGATCAGACTCATCCTCTATTTATACTGACAGCATCTATGCATCAACCAATTACAGCCACAAATCTCCTAACTAATTATCTCTAATTCTCTAACTGATTACGTCAATATTAGCCACTAATTACATAACTGACTAAACTAATCTGAACCACTAATCATCCTAAATTCTCGGTTAAGATATCTTTATTCTTTGACAAAATCCCAACTAATATATAAATAACAAAAGGCCCAAATTACACTTATTAAAAAAAATCAAGAATAGAGATGATGGTTAATATAGTTATGCGATGAGTACTGTAGATTTTCCTGTGATTGTTAACAATTTGTTATATTTTGACATTTCAAAATACTTTCTCAGATTTGCATATTTACAATTTTGATCGAGGCATGTTTCAGTTTTCATGTTATGTTTTATAATCGCATTTTTGAAGCCGCCTCCATGCCTGTTTAAATAATTTAATTATAATGATATCATATTGTACTGTACTTTTCTTTTATATATCTACATTGTAATATTTCATTCCATGCGTGTGTACGTTACAACATTACGTTTTCTGCATAATTTAAATTTAATTTTATGCTCAACTCTATTGTCAAACAATATTTCTTCATAAATGAGTGAATCCTCGGCAAATCGATAAAGTGTTGGGATTTTTGGGTTTAATGGTTGATTTTGATGATAGAGATATTGGGGTTCGTTGTTTGGGGAACCAATAGCAGATTACAATAAAGAATGCCAACAATATATGACAATTATATGACACTCACGCAGGAGAGAGAAGGCAGAAATACACACGGAGTGGTATGTTCAATAGATTGGAGAATTGATACAAACACTCAAATGATAGACACTTAAACAAATGGATAAATACGATCTTTAAGATAAGAGTGGGATTGTTTTGTACACTCCTTACTCTCTCTTTTTTCTATCCATTTTTCTGAATATTTTTATTTCTTCTTTTTTCTCTATATAATGTCATATGAGATGGATTGTATTTATAGATTCGCATGCACGCTCTCAAATACAACTATTTGTTTAATATGAATAAGACACCTTAATCTTTACCACACACACTACCTTTCACACTAGTTCGCACACTAATTTATTTATTACATAAATAAATAAAACTAGATATATTAAAAAAAACATTAATTTTAATTCTCCCCCTTTAATGTTTTCTTCGTTATTTTCTTTTTGTTGTCGATACTCCCCCGTGATATTTTTTCGTCACGCTCGTCATATTTTATTTCTTTAAACTCGACTTTTTCGAATTGTCCTTTTTTCGAATCGTCTTTTTTCGAATAGTCTTTTTTTCGACGTCTTTTTTCTTCATCATGTCGATAACATCGACAATTTCTCCTCCTTGTATTATTTTTCATAGACCATGCGAAATCGTAATAATTCTCGCCGTAATACTCCAAAAATAATATTTTTCTCCATCGAAATTCAGTTGCGAAACTTGTGAGAACCTGAACACACCGTCTTGGGTCGTCATGGTTTTCTCCTACTCCAATTTCTACTAAACTTAATAAATCGGAAATGAGTTGTGAAGTTTGTGGGAGCCCAAATACGTAACTTTCTTGGTTGTTTTGGTGATCTCCTTCTCCGAGTTCTACAACACTCGATAACCGTGGTTCTGAATATTATTTCTCTCTATTTTTTAGATAAGGGTGTGATTGTTTTCTACACTCCTTACTCTATTTTTTTCTCTCTATTTTTCTGAATATTATTTCTTTCTTTTTTTCTCTCTATAATGACATATGAGATGGATTGCATTTATAGATTCACATGTACCTTCTCAAATACAATTCTTTGTTTAATATGGATAAAAAATCTTAATCTTTATCCATACACACTACATTTCGCACTAGTTCACACACTAACTTATTTATTACATTAATACATAAAACTTGATATATTATAAAAATATTAATTCTAATATAAAGAAGACTGACTTTAGTGGCAAATAAACGTCAAAAATGTGTATGAAAAACATCATCCTCTGAAATCTCAGAAGACTCTTCGTACAATTCTGTGTCGGATAATGTTTCCTATCTGACAAATAGTTCTTCGCAGAATGAACAAAGAAGAACATTTCCCAACTGACAAATAGTTTCATGGATTTGTTTTTTAACTATCCAGAGTTTTATTTGAAAATTTGTATATAGAGAAATTTGGAGGGTCATATAAGAAAAAATGTTAGGAAAGAGATTTGTTGAAGAATTTATACAAATTTAGAATTTAGAAGTTCTGAAGGGTAAATTTGCAAAAGTCGTAAGATATAAAATATGAGAAATTTGCGAAAGTGGTTGGAAGTTCTCAAGGGTAAATTTAGAAGTTCCAATGGGTTATTGGATCTTACAAAATATGAGAAATTTTGTAAGATGCAAAAGGTACGAGAAAGATGAGTTTTGTTTATATTGTTTGGTATTTTTTTGAGTAAAGAATAAGATACGGGGTGTGTTGGTACCAGTGCGTCTTGGAGAATTAACGAAACTTCATGGTTCGGTTGACGAATTGTTTTCCGATACTTACCAATGATACGGACATGTAAATGAGTCATAAATGACAAAATACTTTGCACCAAACACAATTATAACAAAATTATAAAGAAAAATGTAAAAATAACAAATATCACAAAAAAATTAAAAAGAAATGGTTCAATAATAATAATACAATACTAAAAAATGATTTAAAACAAATGAAATTTTTTTTTGTCAAAGATGTATTGATTCCTGCAATTGCGCAGGGTATTTCCTAGTTTTTGATAAACAAGGATAATAAACCTTATCAAATTTTGAGATACTAACGATGGTACCGCCCGTACCAACAGCACACACAAAATACAGCTAATTTACCAATAGACCGATCCAAATTTAAGGGTTATCCGTGTCTGCAATGTTATCCTTTTTCGCATGATAATTTGTTTGTTTAGGTACTTCTCCTTCTTAAGTAACTGTGGTCTGAAGTTTGAGCTTGTGTGTGATTGAAACTGGTATCATCTTTCTTCAACGGCTCCAATTGCCCTGAGTATTTGGAGCTTTACACAACTAATTGTGGTGTGAATTTTTTACAAAATAAGCACATGAAAAGTCTAAAATTACCTTTTCGATGGCGGCATCATCAGGAATGATAACATTGCATTTCACATTAATACGAATCCACCTAGCGTGTAGAAAATCGAATTTAAGAAAAGGCGGAAATTTTTCATTTACATCCCTTGAATTTTGTCAAATTAGGAATGATGAAGGGTACTTTTACTACCTGTGAACTGAGAATAAAACGCGAGAATCCTTGTATGTTTTGAGCACCGTTTCGATGGTGTACGTCCCAATCCTGGTAGAATATTTGAACTGCGACATTTATTTTCACAAATATGTTTTTGTAATGCAAAAAAAATATTATAGAAATGTATCATTAAGATCAATGAATTATGCAATGATTTAGTTCCAAATTATCAATGTATGTTATTTTTTTGATTTATTTTTGTTAATGTTCCTGATTTAATTATGATTTTTTGTTGTTGAAGAAACTACAATGAAAATGCTCAAGTGTCCCATAATACTTAAGGTGTTGGATGAGTAATTTCCATATTATGTCATATTAAAGGGGGGGTCTACTTGAAGATAAGCCTCGGGTCCTCGTAGACCCGGGACTGGCCCTGCTACCACTTCCTCCGATCCCATTGGCATTTGACATGTTTTTCTCTTTTTCTCGGCCGTATGACAAAATGACGGCATCAATTCTCTCAAAGATCTCCAATGGCCAGGTACTTTTTAGCCTTCTTTGCATCCTTGGACGACGGTTATGACTGGAAAAACCATAACCCTATATTTCTTTAGGATTAATTCTTTTTTTTCCTTTATTTGTGACATGGAATTTTACTTTTTATTTCGTATTGAACTTGTAATTTTTAGACAGTTTGGCAAGTGAAATTAGTAGAGTGGAATAAAATTATGAGGTGCATGAGAAAAAAATAATGGAATTAATAATTTCATAGTTTGTTTATATTTCTAAATTATAAGATACAAGTTTAATGTTTTGTTTGGTTGCTTAAAAAAAAATTTAATTATTTATCTGGATATTGCAATGATATTTACTTCAATTAGTAAAATATTAAGTATTATAATTTAATTATCAAAAAAATATGAAATTAAAATTTTTGATTGCCAAAATGAAAATAAAATTTAATATTATGAATATGTGGTGAAAGGTGTTACACTGAATTATGTGAACACTCACAATATTTTGTTTCAAACTAAAATCACAAATTTTCGACATATTATAAGTAAATTGACAACACATGTAACCAAATAATTTTGACATATCCTTACCAAATTATTACCACGACCAGAATGGTCTTTTCGAACTGGATAAATATATGGTGATCCCAAAAACACTTATAAGATTTTTTTGATGCGTCAATCGAGAAATTTTTTTTTTTTTTTTTGAGAAAAATAAAATAGGCTCATGTGTCCTACTTCTATTGCTTTATAAAAATTGAATTTTACAAAGTTTTGGTGTTAACTAACTACTCATTTAGAAGGTACTAATCGCCTTCTTAATGTGTATATTTAGATAACCCTATAACGATCTGTAGAATAAAACTAAAAATAATTAACAACCCAGCATCTCAGAAATAAAACTAATATAGCCTATTTCTCGGTTCAAAAAGCTCAGTGTTAGGAAATTAGGAATCACTAGTGTCTATGATCCATTAATATGGCTCTTCACTAGTGTGAACATAACATTTCACGTATGTCAAGAACATTCATGAACATGACCTTTCACACATACATGCATAATAAATTTTATTAATATAAAATACTACTTTATAAATTAAAAAGACGAAATGATCAGACTTTGAAACTCCATTCCTCCGGTGAGGACATTTTCGTTGTGTTTTACATGTAATTATTTGTAAAGGTCATGCTGTAAACTTATTACAATTTTGCTTATTTTCAGAATGATTTAAGGCTAAAAATAACGGTGCCAAGAGAGCCCAATTTATAGACCATGAGAAAGGCTGAGAGATTTGAGGCACGTAGAGGGTGAATAACTTAATTTTTTTTTTCAGATATAATTTTACATTATTTTTTAGAATTTTTTGGTGATTTTTCTATTTTTGAAATTTTCGGGTCGGTCAACGGGAAGCAATTGGAATAAGATTACAAATTATAATTATAACTAAAGGTTATTTATTGCAAAAAGAAGTTTCATATTGTTATTTTTGCTGTGGGATTTTAGGAGCTCGATTCAATGCATAAGAGCAGAGCTGAGAATAAAAGTTTGAGACAGATTCATATTAACTAGCGTGTACCCGCGCAATTGCGCGGGTTTGTTGTAAAAATATTTTTCTTCATATTTTCTTATTATTATTATGTTTTATCTGAGTATTTCTTCGATAAATCACAACATCTTTTATGATACAATCCAGACATCTAAAAATCAGGTTATTTTGAAATGTTAAAAATTTATATTAGAAAAATATTTTCCTACATTATATATAACATGTATATGAAAATTATTCTTGTTTCCGTATTCGTATTTTTATTTTATCTGAAAATTATTTGTATTTCATATTCGTGTTTCGTATTCCTATTCACATCGTGTATGTTGATTTGTATTCATGTAGTCGTGTATTATTCTTGTTCGTGTATTCATATTCGTATTTCAATTTATATGTATTCATATTTTTATTTTTATTTATAAATTATTTGTATTTCACATTCCTTTAAAAAAAATCTCTAAAATTGTTGTGTTTGGGAACGGGTCTTGTCGTCTAATAAAGCGTGCAATTTTCGTATTCTTATTTTTTTTTTCGTGGTTTGTGTTTTGTATTTTGTATCCGCATCTTGATAATGACGATGATTAACACATCCTAATTTTTGTAATATATCGAATTGTTCATATTTTTACTTGTATTTGTAATTGTATTTCGTAGTCGTATTTCGTATTCATATTCGCATCCGTGTCTGTATATCCGTATTCTTATATTCGTGTATTCTTATATTTGCATATTCGTATTTTGTATTCGTGTGATTTTGTATTTCGTTATTCGTTATTCATAATTCTTAATTCCTAAATTTATACAAATCAACAATAATAATAAAAAGGGAGAATTTATACATTTACCCTTCTGAAAAGCCAAAATAGCATGCATACCCTTCCAAAATTCACATATCAATTGGACTCTTCTAAAAAAAATTTGCAAGGGGGGTTTACATATTTACCATGCTATAAACCAAAAATATCATATTCACAATAATACAGAATATCTATTTACCCATAATAATAATTATTATTATTATTATTATTATTATTATTATTATTATAAAAATAACAATAACAATAAATGGGATAACTTATTTACCTTTCTAAAACCGTCTTATATTTGCATAATATATAGCCCTATAATTTCATAAAACCGTCGAATCGATCTTGGCACACTATATGACTGCCACTGCTAATACCCATCTCGGACCCACATCCCTGAGAACCATCGAATCGAGCTGCGTGACACACACACTGCCATAATCCAGTTCTGCTAATACCATGTCTTCCGTACCCATATCGGTACATCTTGGCCCGTCCGAAACCAGGTGCAAGGTCCAAATCTTGGGCTCCCTTTTTGCATGTTTTGTCTCTCCCTCTCCCACAGAAAGTAAGCCCCAGCTTACACGAAAGCAGGTCTGTGACGCAAGCCATCGCAGGAAGTTGCTGACTTGCTCTCTCACTCGACGCGAGCAAACCCGTTGTCAAGCCGTAACACTTCCATATCAATTCCCTAAAAGCACACATAGATCCCTACAATACAAACATCACTCGAAATTAAGATCCAAAAATACAAAATATAAAATCAATCAACAATGAACAATCATAAAAAGTACCCGTGAATGCGAAATCGTTTGCGCACATCGATGAGATGAGGAGACGCAAACCCTGTACCAAGGCGAAGATATTTTCTTCGTCCAATCGCGACACTGGGATTGGCTTCAAATGTTCTGCATCTTCAATTTGTTCAATATTAATATTATATTTAAAATAGAAATAATTAAAATTGTACAATTTTTTAGAAATAAATATATTTGAATCTTTGGTCCCAATTCTACTTCTGGAAAACACAGAATTGTAAATATGAAGCACGATATCATCTACTTTGACTTGGAATTAATTGCAACCTGAAACTGAAAAACACAAATATTTATACACGATTTATTTCTTAATATTCAAAACCGGTCAGATTGCAGCCTTAATAAAACCCTTAATTCAACACATCTTTATACAAATTATTGAAAGCAAAATAAATGTAATTCAAAAACCAACACTGGCCAGCGTCGCTAAGAGCCAGCATGGCATATCCTGTGTTTGCCGCATAATGCCAACACATCCCATATTGAAGCCAATTTCATCAACTACAAAATAAACATAATATAAACAAATTATTGAACAATCATTTCAAAATTATCTGAAAAACCTAAATTACGAACCCTAACCCTAATTATCAATAGATAAAAATTAAAATCCAAAAAAAATCAATTAATAAAAAAAAAAGGTACCGGTTGATGCGAAATCGTTCTTGCACATCCATGAGATGAGGTGACGCGAACAAACCTTCGGTTAACCTCGACCCTTACCAGATTAGAGACGTGATGTACCGAATCAAAGCATTAATGAGATCGATTAACTCATAGGCACCAGACTGTCCCAGCTCACCTTCGCCTACAAAACCAAACCATGAGATTTAAAACCAAAATGGAGACGATTACAAAATAATAAAATATTAATACACGCCAACCTTTTGTTTTATGAGCCCCACATTCTCTTCCTCCAAGCGAGAAAATATATTATCCAGATCATTTGTATAAGCCTTTAATCAAACAAATATTAATAAATCCCAAATTATGAATTGTAAAATTAATCGGGTTAAATTGAAAAAGTGCTTGTTTCCTAGTTCTAGATCAAGCTGCAGATTCTTGATTTTTAATCAATACCGAGCTGTACTAATAACGACTCACCAACATCTGAAAAAAAAAAAATGCTCCAAACTGAATTCAGAAACTATAATGCGGGAATTCATAAACTATATTTACATTTCTTTTGGAAAAATTGAATGAATATATCGACAAAATAAGCTCCTTGGTATTTCTCACCGTCAATATCAAAATTGCCCCAAATTCCTACCCAAATTGGCAAGTCGTTATAATCTGAACAATTTATGCGAGCTGTATAAATCAATAATATTCAGATATATTGAATAAAACTGTGTACCGCGTCGATTCAAATCTGTGAAGACCAATTTTTTTTTTATAAGAATGCATGTTTAGAACCAACCTTGCAGAAAATTGGACCTAAATTTGACAAAATTTGAAAACCAGTGACGCGCGAGATCAATTCAATAGATTTGACAGCCAATTTAATTAATTTCGACACAAACTAAGACCAAATCCGGGCCAAAACTAACACAAATTGGACCAATTTCTATTCAAATTCAAGCAAGATCTACCTAAAAAAGACCCAAACTCAACCGAGAGGCAGAAAAAAGAAAAGAGAAGCAAAGATAGCAAAAAAAAAAAAAAAAAAAAACTTAGAAATCATTTCAATAGGTCTGAAACTAAATTTGATTAATTTCAACACAAAGTAAGACCAAAAACGGAGCCAAAACCAACCAAATTCGACCAATTTCGATAAAAATTCAAGCAAGATCTACCTAAAAACTGTTCGAAACTCGAGTAAGACCTACCTAAAAACGACAGAAACTCGACCCAGTGGCAGAAAAATAAAAGAGAAGCAAAGAAAAAAAAAAAAAACCTTACAGAGACAAAGAGGAGGCGAAAGGAAGAGGAAAAAGAATGTAGGCTGCCGTCCGGAATCGATTTAACCTTCCAAGAGTTCCGACGTCGTTCTCCATCCGCTGCTCCATCTCAGCTCGATTTCCTTCGTTCTAGGGTTAGGGTTTGTGCATCTTTTTTTTGCATTTTTCTTCGTCGTTTGAATGAACAGAGAGAAGGGGGGATAAGATGGGAGCAAGGAAGGGATTATATTCAGAGAAGCTACAGTAACTACGACTACAGTAACTACGACGTGGAAGCGGGATTTTACGGCCAATGTTACCGATTAGAACTATTAATAATATCAAACTATTGGGAGTTAAACTTATGACGAAAAGAGAGCTTAAAGGTACCTAACACCATTGAACAATTGCTCCATAATTAAATTTGCAGCCAAACTGATACCATCCTTTCTATTCTGAATAACTGACTAAATAAGAAATAAAATTGAACAAATGTTAGGATGTACCTCATCAAATTTTGGAAAATTATTCTCTAAATTATTTGAAGTGTTATCACTCTATCATTTTAAGAGCTATTCAATTCAATTAGCCCTCAACTAGTCATAAGTAATCATTGAAGTAATGAAAAAAAAAAAAAAAAAGCATTGGAGAAAAACAAATTTGATCCTCTTTCTTTCTCTCTTGAAGAAAGGCGATATTGGGGTGGAGGCGGTGCCTCCACCCCCAACCACCTCCTCCTCACCCCTCCGCCACTTTCCTCCTCTCTCTACCCCTCTCTGTCTTTTCTCTCGGTTGTAAAACCCTCTCTGCTACTGCTCGAGAAGTGGAGGCGATGCCTTGGGGTGCTCTCCGCCACTCTACCTCCTCTCTTGCCCCCTCAACCCCATATATAAGAATATATGTCTAGTACTCGTTGATTGGGGGTTTTAGTCGCTGATTAGGGTTCTCATTCGAGAGGAAGAATACAACAGAGAAAACAACCTGATTATGGTTTACATGCTGATTTACCTTGATTAACTCGTTGAGTGAACTCGATTAAATCAATTTACCACTGAAATTGTTTTGTCACTGAGTAGATTTTATTGCTCGCTGAGATTTTAGATGAGTACCACTGAAATCGTTTATAACTCGCTGATTGAATTCGCAATCAATTTACCATTGAATTTTATTGTCTGCGATCAGGGGTGGACATTCAGTTGAACCGAACCGAACCGAACCGAAATTTCTTATTCGGTTTATTCGGTCAAACCGAATTGGAAGTTTTATAATGTTAAAATTCAAATGTTATTTAGCAAAAAAAATATAAAATCAAATCATATAAAATATACTTACGTTATTTCTAATTTTACAATATTAAATTTTAATTTTTTTAAAATGAACATAATAGAAAAAGTGAACAATAATATTAATTCAGTCGGTTCGGTTTAATCGGTTCTAAAAATACCAAAACCGAACCGAACCGAATAAACCGAAAAATATCAATTTTTGAACCGAACCAAATAAACCGAAAAACCGAACCGATTAAACCGAATTCGACCGGTTCGGTTCGGTTCGGTTCCCAAATAAACCGAACCATTTGCCCACCCCTACCTGTGATTGCTGAGTTGATTACTAGCTCAGATTGCTCGTTGCGATTGTTTAGCTGATTACTAGTTGTTTACTCGCTGAGATTGTTGAGCTAAGTACTCAGTGCGATTGCTGAGCTGATTTAAGTCGACTGACTCAATTAACTTGATTTACCACTGAGAAAGAGATCTGGTTGCAATCTGATTACCACCGATATCGATTACCTCACTGAGTTTAGTTATTACTGATATTTTACTGAGGTTTCAGATGAGTTCTTACTGAATTTATTAATTCATTAAAAATTCATTGCGAGTTGGTTCAAGTGTTGATTGCGAGCTGATTACAAGATGATTACAATTAACAATGGAAAAACAATCGACTAAGAGTTGATTACGAGATGATTACAAATAACAATGTTGATTACAAGATGATTTTACGTTGATTAACGGAAGATTACAAATTTTTTAAGAGTTAATTATAATCTCATTAGGAGTTGCATAAGATTTTATCACGAGTTGATTACACGCTTGATGACAAGGTTAATTATGAGTTGTCTATTACGGACAGTCCTCATAAATTGTCGTCTACTTACGTCATGGAAACATTTCGCAAACTTCGCGAGTTAATCCAAATATAGTTCAAATGACGGTTCAGGGTTGTGGTGCTTAAATGCTCTGTGATGTCATTACATCGTGTCAAATTCTTGTCATTTTTCGGAATCAAGCGATCCGAGTCGATTTCCGGACCAAAGTTTTAACCCGATCCGAGTACCTCTGAAACTGTCTTCTTCAAAGACTTCTGAATTCTACCACATTTCAGTTTCTCCCCTCCCGCCAGGCCCTAATTCCAAACTCCGACCCCAAACCCCAATCCCCACCCGACATCGAAAATCCGAGAACTTCTCTTACAGTATAGAGATCCTTACAATTTGGTAAAACAGAGACCAGATCAAGTAGTTCATCGAGATCTGACGGGTCTTGGTTGCTAGAAACACCGAGCTGGATGTGCTGGAACGAGTTATCAACGAAATTTCGGAACGTAAATTTCATAAGTAGCGTGAATGAATAAACGGTGCATAAGGAGACAGTGATGGTATCCAAAAAGGATTAAAAACGAAGAATGATTGGCACATGATGATGTCCCATCAAAGTTACAACTCAATCACCAACCCCACGAAACAATCTTTCATGACAGTCTATCACCATAAACCCAAAAACATGTAAGGTCGATAGTGACATATAAAAGAAAACGTGGACAGCTTTGTATATGGTTAATTCGGAGGAAACAAAATAATACAATCTTAACCATACAGGGAAAAGTCCAATTCTCCTCGCATATAACACTATGAATTTGGTTCGTAGCTCGATCATAGCGAAGTTTAAAAAAATTCTATTTTTATAAACTAGGCACCTTATTAGTCGAATTTGCTTATGAAATTATGTAAGGTCCTTGTAATTGTACGCTTTATCCCTTTAATACAACTAAGCTTAAAAGAGCACGTTCGTGCTCCTTGCTCTCTTTCAAAAACAAAAAATCATTGAAGTAATGGATATGTTTGATTTGGTGGATTAGGATTATTTGGATATCCATGATATCGAATACAATACATTGTTTGATTTGGTGTATATTAATAAAATCATGAATCTTAAGGTGGAAATAGAATACACAAAAAAAAAAAGTTGGTATTCCAAATACATGGAGATGCCATATCCATGTATTTCATTATAAAATTATTTCATCAAATTATATGCATAAATAATGATTATATTATATTATACAATAATATATACTATCATCATGGTAACATAATTTAGTTTAATATAATATAATTTAAAACAATATAAGATAAGATAAGATAAGATAAGATAAGATAATATAATATTATATTAAATTATATTAAATTATTTAATATAATATAATTATAATATAATGTAAAACAATAATAATACCATATAGGAGGTTCTATCATACATCTTTTCATAAAAGGGTAATTTGGGGACTACATAATTAGTATATATTTCTAAATTATTTTTCTCCATTATATTAGGAAATATACCCTCTATTTGATATGTTATATATATGTTACGTTTTTCTCCCTATCTTCTCGTGCCATTCTCGTCTTCTCTCTCTCTCTCCAGCCATGACTCTCTCTCCCCTCCTCTACAGCCGATTCTCTCTCGCTCTCGCTCTTCCTCTACAACCTAGCCACATCTATCCCTCAGTCCTCCTTTCGGGCGATCTCGTCTCCTTCTCTCACCTGCCGCGACCGTCATCCTTCTCCTCAGAGATCATCACGAAATACAAGGTACTAATCAAACCTCCAAGTCGGTTCTTTACTTATTTTCCTCACTACCAATCATTTTGTGCTTATTCAATGGATTGTTCAATTAGGAGGTGTTTGGATTAATATAAGAAAGGTAGTTAGTAGTATTAATTGCTGTAATAAGCCTAAACAAAATTTTGAATTATTGTAGTTGTTATATTACTGCAGTTCTATTTTCCTTATTATATTATATTACAGCATTGGGGACTCTCATGGCAATTACAAGGGTCACAAAAATTGAAAGGTAAAAACAACATGGACGGATGTGGAAAAGCGAGGGTATTAATTGTTTTTCTTTATCTTTTGTTTTTCTAATTTGGTTGTTGTATTTGTGACTTGAATTTATAAATATTTATATTTTGGCTATGTATCAGTGGACTGTGCATTAGAATTTATAAATATTGATTTTATTAATTGATGTGAATTTGTTGAGAAAAAACTATTGATTCTTATTATTATATGATTTGCAGATTTAGCAATCAAAATTTGTGTGGATGATAGGTTTATTATTTTAAAATTTGTATATGTTTAAGTAACAATAGTGTACATCGAGCAATAGTGGATGATGGATACCTTATTCTATGTGTTTAATTGAGATCTTATGTTCAAGTACCAATAGTGTACATCGAGCAATCGAGATAAGTTTGTAGATTAATTAAGTATTAAATTAAATTATATATTGTGTTAATATTTTGTGAACAATGATGATGTTAAAATAAGTTGTATAGGTTCAATTTTATTAATATATTATCAGTAATTTTAATTTAAATATTCCTAACTTGAAAAATGTGTACTTTTGTTGTATTATGTATTAGTAGTGTGACTTGTATTTATTCTTACATAGTACTAAAGTTAAACATTCCTGACGACTTCTCTCCCACCAACACGTGGCCACGCTAAGTGCCGACACGCGTTGCTTCTCTTCTTACTCACGCGCGACTCGCTTTCTTCTCATTTCCGCTCGCCAGAAAAAAGAACGCCATCTCGCGAAACCCTAGCTCTGGCGACGAAACTGACGAAGCTCTCGCGACGAAGCGGCTGCTACAAGTACGGTTCTAGCGACGAAACTGACTTCTCGGCGACAGAAGAAGCGTTCCTCGCACAACGCAATAACTAACGGCGATTACCTCGGAGAATCCTATACGAAAGAGAAAGAGGGGAGTTCCGCCCTCGTCCTCCAGCCCTGGAACACAGCCCTTCCGCCTGGTTGATGGCGAACGCGGGTCCAGTTCGTCCTTGCCAGTTCCGGAGCATATCCTGCAAGAAAAGGCTGCTTTCTTCCTTTGTTTGGCTCAGATGATTTTGGGTGAAGCCGAGCGGAACACTGCCGACCAGAAACCCTAGCGACCAGATGCTCTCGGATGAAGCTAAGTTTTTTCTCTTCCTTTTGTTGTTCTGTCTCTTCTCTGGTTTGATTTGTCTTCAATTTATGCCTAATTTTATGGATTTCACAGATTTGTTATTAGAATTTCAATTCAAAATTTGTATCTGCGGTTTTTTTGGGTATCGCTTTTGTCAGGTTCGTTTTATGCCTTTCTTTATTCGATTTGTTTCTTGCGAGGCTGGTTGAAAATTTTAGGTCTCTTCTCCCCTACGCATTGTTGTCAATGAGAGCAAGAGCGATAAGAAAAGGGTAATCAATATTTGTAAATTCCAACCAAATTAATTAATTTAATACTAATCTGGTATTTTTAATTTAATTTTCGATGCCGATTAATTCACCTCTTCCAACCAGAAAATCAAATGCATACAGATGACGAAGATTCCAGTTCGTCATCGTCTCTGTAGGTCTATATTTAATTTTGTGATCATTTTTGAAAGATCAGAACAAGAGGGGTATTTATGATATTGCTTATTTTCAGGAATGCGAATCGCACTCGAGGAATTAACCGAAGATAACAGTTGTGAATGCTCCGATTTTCAGATAAAGCGAACACGCTGAAAAGAGACGAAAGGTCTTCCATTCTTTATACCTTTTTATAATAAACAATTTGCAAATGAAAAGCATTATGTGTAAATTGCACAAGGAACCCTAATTATGGAAATTTTAATTTTGATAATTTGTTGTATGTTGATTTTTAGTTCTATTACAGAGAAAAAGTTAGAACTTGCGACATAACAGGAGTGGGTAAACAGCCTCAACAATATGCGGCGAGTGGGACGACAACATGCATTGTGTGAACGGGTATTTGTTAGGAGGAAAGGGGAAATAAACGGTACAGCTCTCTGGCCATCGAATTTCGATACTCACGCAAACGGAAACGGAATTTCGGTTGCTACACATTTGATGGCTACGCTCTACACTCAAATCTGGAACCGCGCAAGGAGTATGTAAACAAAAAAACTCGATTGCTACACATTTGCAAACTGTCTAATGTTTCATTCGAGAGCTATCGAAACTATTCTTCCTCCTCCCACTAATCAGGTCTTTATTAATTATAATATATTTGAGAAATTCGCATCAAAGTCCATGCATTATGCATAAATTACAAAAAAGCCCCTGCATTGTTGAAAATTGCAAAAGAAAATATTTATATGTATTTGGTTTATATATTATTAGGGATCTGAAGAAGAGAGACAACTTTGGGGCAAATTTGCAATATAAATTAGGGTCGGCCTTTCATAGTGTGTGTACTCTTTTTGTAAATAAGTCCAATAATAATTAAAAATTTACATTTCATACATTTTTTTTCAATTCTCATAATATCTTTTTGGTGTTTTTAGGCACGTGGAGAAAAGACGTGAAATGTGATGAGATAAAAGATTCAATAAATGAAGCCTCTCCTGAAAATCCCGACATTTCATCGGTCCCTCAAGTGTATAATATTACATAATATATGAATTTGTAAAATTTTACTAATTTTACAACATTTTAATCTTAGTTTTCGAGGAAATTCACCCCAAAGAGGCGAACAAAGGCAGAAATAAAAATTGATTATTTTCCACGCAAGCCAGAGTTACGGTGAGGTGTTGGGTTGAGGCGCGAGCCTTTCCCTACAGATCTGCGCAATTTAGAACAAATTTAGATTTTTTTGGTAAATATTTCAGTTTTTGTTCGAACCATTTTTATTCTTATTTACTCTTTCTTTACTCTCTGTGTGTAGGTCAAATATGAGGTGTTGTCTAGGAGAGCGATATTTGTACCGCGTCGAATTACAAAGGGCTACTTCCATCGGCGGGTAATTACGTGGAGTGCCAAATCTAATAATGGTATATATGAAATATAATCATTTTATTATCATCGTCATAATAATCATCATCATCATTGTCATCATAATAATCATCATTGTCATAATCATCGTCATCATCATCATCATCATTCTAATGGATATGGGTATATACAACAACAAAATGTACACGATGAAGTTGTCAAACAAATTGTCGGATGTTTTTGGTTTCATTATTCTAACATATACGGGCTTCGACAGAAAAAAAAATGTTTGGTACTTGGAATCGATGATTGGAAAAAAAATATGCAATGAACTTCTGTAATTATGTACTTGGAATCAAATGTATTTACATACATATATATACAACCTTAACAAACATAAAACAATTGCAATGTTTCAATATTGTAATATATTTGTAGGCAAACATCTCTAAATATGCTTGGAATCATTGATCGGAAAAAGAATGCAATGTAATTGTTCACATGATACAAAATCTGATACATCTTGGAATTCATTTTGAATCAATAATAATAAACAAAAATTTCTTGATATGATGCAAAAACAATTTGTTTTTCATGTTGGAAATTAAATAATTAGTAACATTTAATTTGCGAATACTAATACAAACACGAATATGACTACGAATTACAAATTACGAATGACGAAATCCGAAATACAAAATACAGAAAATGACGAAATACTAAATTCGAAACACAAAATACAGAAATTTGAGCTTTCTTTCTCAATAAATTTTGTGACAATAATTGGTTCATTTTCCTGATTGTGTCGATGATGCATAAAAAATAAACAAATTTAAAAGCAAGTATTGTCTGAATTGTCAAAGAAAACCGGCTTTGAACAATTCAAATGATTTTTACTCTAAAATTTATAAAAATCAATGATTTACTGAGGCAAACACGAATATGCATAAGAATATACGAATATGAATACACAGCCACATATGCGATTGAAAAATACAAATACGAAATAGAAATAGAAATAGAAATACGAATACACATTTTAATTAAAATACGAAATACAACTTATAAATTAAGAAATACGTAATACAAACATGATACACGAAAACGAAAAACAAATACGGACACCAATACCAAAACCTATGTGAATTATGAAATATGAAATACAAAATACGAAATACAAATTACGAATAATGAATTTAGGAATTATGAAATACGAAATATGAAAAACAAAATACGAAATACGAAATACTAATCGAATGGGAATGCAAATATACGAAAAACGAATACTAATACGAACATGAATACGATTACGAACTACGAATTATAAATTACGAATTGCGAGATACGAAACCCAAAATGTAAAATACAAAAGATACAAGATTTCTTTCTCGATAAATTTTACGACGACAACTTCGTACATTTTCTTGATTTTGCTGATAATGTATAAAAGAATACACAAATTTTTGAGCAAGAATTGCTTAAATTGTTTAAGAAAGTCGGCTCTTGAATAATTCAAACGGTTCTTGCTCTAAAGAATTCATGCTTTACCGAGGCAAAAACGAATACGAATACACGAATATGAATATACGAATACGAATCCACGGACACACATGCGGGTACAAAATACAAATACAAAATACAAACTACAAGTACAAATAGAAATAAAAATACGTATACACATTTGAATTAAAATATGAAATACGGATTAATTAAGAAATGCGAAATACAATCATGAAACGCGAAACAAATACGAAAACAAAAAACAAATACCGATACCAATACCAAAACCAATGCTAACTATGAAGTACGAAATACGAGTTACGAATACGGATGGAAGTAGAGATTTGCAAAAAACGAATACTAATACGAACGCGAATACGATTACAATTGTGAATTACAAATTACGAATAGCGAAATATGAAACCCGAAATACAAGATACGAATAATTCAAGCTTTCTTTCTCAATAAATTTCACGACGAGTACTTGGTTAATTTGTCTTATTTTGCCGATGATGTATAAGACAATAAACAAATTTTAAAGCAAGAACTGTTTGAATTGTTCGAGAAAGCCGACTCTTGAACAATTCAAACGGTTTTTGCTTTGAAATTTATAAAAATCATGACTTACCGAGGCAAACGTGAACACGAATACGAATATACGGATACAAATAAATGGACACGAATGCGACTACAAAATACAAATACAAATACGAAATACAAATAAAATATGAATACACTATACTAAATTTGAAATACAAACATGAAACACGAAAGCGAACACGAATAGGAAGACGAAAAACAAATATTGATACCAACACCAAAACCAATGAGAACTATGAAATACGAATTACGAATAATGAATTAGGAATTGCAAATTACGAAATATGAAATATGAAATACGAAATACGAAATGCAAATACAAATATGAAATACAAATATGAATACGAACACGAATATCAACATGAATGCGATTATGAACTACAAATTATGAGCTGCGAACTACGAAAAACAGAACACGAAATACAAATTACGAATTACGAAAAACAAAATAGGAATAAGAATAGGAATAGGAATAAAAATAAGAACATGAACATGAATAGGAATGAGAATACAAAAACGAGTACAAAAAGGAAAAAAATACCAATACCACGAAGTGTGAAATACGAAAACGGAAAACAAATACAAATACCACGAACTGTGAATTACAAGTATAAATACGAATAGAAAATATACAAATACGGAATGCAAGTATCGTTTAGCTCATTTCCTGACTTTGCCTATGATGTATAAAAGAATAAACAAAGTTTAAAACAAGAACCGTATGAATTGTTCGAGAAAGTCGGCTCTGAAACAATTCAAACGGTTCTTCCTCTAAAATTATAAAATCATGATTTACTGAGGCAAACGCAACGTCCGTACTGACTTTATGTTCAAATGAAATTGTTTGCTTTTTTTAATGAATTTCATTATGTACTGTTTTGTTGTAAATGATCATATATTATGTATTTCGTTTTTACATGTCAATTACGATGTACCCATAATTTGTTCATATCATGCATGCAATCAACATATACCGTAGAGTTATTTAGATTCGAGATAAATTGTGTTTTCATTCATAAATAAATGTTCATTCCATATCAGGCACACATATAACAGAGTAATTTTGTTAAAAATAACTTTTGAAACTAGATTTGTGTTTGCCGAAATATTTTTTGTATGCAATGCAAACAATGAACAATCAACAAAAAAGAGGATTTTCAGAATCTAAAAAATGTTTTACAAATTAGTCACATAAATTTCTAGGTTTTGTGAAGTCTCGGGCGCAATTTCTGTTCTTCACCATTCTAAGTAACTTTAGCGACATATGTGCACATATACACACTACAAAAAAAATAAAACTCCCAACACAAAAAAGATTCAAAAAAATAATGAAAAGAAACGAGCCCGCGCAATCGCGCGGGCACATCGCTAGTTATATTTCAATCTGATTATGAGTTTTAACTTGATTTTAGTGAGTTAACCTAAAAATGTCATATTTTATATGTACAAGTCCAAATTAGTATGTATATTGTTTTATTATGAATATATCGTTCTGTTATGATGTACATACATATATAGTTGAATCAATCCAATATCTTCTAGTTAATTCATATTTACAACACATTATATTTACAACATTATTTACATTCATCAAACATAAAAATTGTATTTACGACCATTTCAAGTTCTTAAGTCCAAACACCAAATGTTAAATAGCTATTACGGGAATTGTACCCGTATTGGTTCGAACTATTGTTGCAGTTTCTAATTCGATCATCCAAACGCCTCCTTAATTGATATATCATGAAAACCAATTTCTTTGTTTGTTAAACGATTGGAAGAAGACAACTCTTTAGCAAACACTAAAAACTACAAATTCCTCAAATATAAACCATCATAAATCCTGTACCAGTGACTGTACAATGTTTGATAAGTCCAGTACCTTGGTTGAGTACCAGTACCGGTACAGCAAGAGGTACTAGTAGTGTATTCGAAGTTAATAACCTCATTTAGACTTAGAAATGAATAGTAGTAGTAACCTGATTTAAACTTTGAGATCTGCGAACAACTCATTAATGGATATCAATGATATTTCTCTGAATTTCAAATTTTCTTGGACGGGGATGACAATGTCACTGGAAGGTCACTGGGAGGACTAAATTGAAAAGTGTCATTAAGAAAATTTCGAGTGTTGTGAATACTGGTACTGCAGACTTGCATAATAATATCGTGAATGTTAGTAATAATAGTAAAATACCGTCACTTTAGAAGAAGGAAACATGTTTTCATAGTAAAATACAGTCACTTAAAACGATAGTAAAATACAGTCACTTAAAATGCAGTCATTTAGAAAAAGGAAACATGTTTTCATAGTAAAATGCAGTCACTTAAAACGATAGTAAAATACAGTCACTTAAAATACAGTCATTTAGAAAAAGGAAACATGTTTTCATAGTAATAATAGTAAAATACAGTCACTTAAAACAATATAATATAATATCATATAATATAAAAAAATATAATTAAAGATAAGATCATATCATCATATCATATCATATAAAACATTATAATATATTATAAAACAATATAATATAATATAAAACAATATACTATGATATAATATAATATAATTTCAAATAATATAATATAATATATTATCATTTAATACAAATAATATAATGAAATATAAAACAATCTAATCTAATATGAAATAAGTAATCTAATAAGATATTAAATATTAAAATATTAAAAACATGGATTTTACACCAAGAATCAAACAAGAGATTATATATATATGATTTCAAAATACAAGTAATCAAACAACTCATATGGATTATTAAATACATGGATAATGAAACATGTATTTTACATATTCATGTATATCAAAATAATCAAACATGCCCAATATGTCTCGGGAAATAACCCTTCGAAAATTAGCAATGTGCTTCAAATAAGAAGAAATTGCCAGAAGCATCTGACCTCGATCAAAAGTAAATATTTTTTCAGATGATCTGAGAAGCAGAAAATGATAGAAACACATTGAAACACTCGTCACGTTTCATTTCTAATGCATAATCAGAGGTTAATCGGCCTCAATTTGACTAAATTTGAGCATAATTCATTGAGATTTCAATAATTGTGCCTTCTTAGTTTTTATTGTTCAATGGTGCTCGATCAAGACGGAATGGAAGAGATTGGGCGAACATATCTTTGATCGTTGATCGTAGGAAAACAAGTAGCGGATTTGTCCGGACGGCTAGGGAGTTCGACGATCGAGGGAGAGGGGCCAGTTTAGCGATCGAGAGAGAAGTGCATTTGACGATCGAGAGAGAGGCACGTTACGATATGTGCAGTCCTCGGTGGTTTGGCAATCTAGAGACACTGAAGGAGAGCATGAACAAGCTGATAAAAGAGGGATCGGAGAGAGATGTTGGCTCAAATATTTCCCCGCATCTTGGCATTCTAGGATTTTTTGGAGTTCAACTTTGCCGTAAAAGGGAGCAAAAAAAGTTTCCCGCATTTGATAATTCCACAAAAGAATACACTCGAAACAAAGAATTTGGAGGTGGGGGAGTTATAAAACTCGATTCCACCTCATATTCCATAGAGCCAAACACCCCCTAACATGGAAAGGTTAAGGAGCATTGAAGGAATTAATGTTCTTCATTAGTTGTATTATATGTTTTCTTCAACTATTTCTATACTGTCTCCAGAGCATCAAACCATGTGCTTCACTCCCTTGTTTTGGTAATCAAACAAACAATCAATTATACATATCTATAAATATTTAAAATTAAGCAGGCACTTTTGATAGATTCCAACCATTTTCCAATTTGGCCAATTATCATGATTATGAACTTTCAGTCCTCAAATTAAATCACAAACTAAATTCCAGGGTTTTCAAATCACGTTAAACAAAATTCAGATTCAATAACAGCAAATTTGATCCCAAATCAAATAGAAAATATTACACTACAAGAAAAACAAACCTAACCAGATCCTACACATATTAGAACAACAAATCATTAACTCAAAAATATTATAACATAGCATAACACAAGAAGTCCCAATTTATCCCTGATAACAAATTGATCACTGGTAACCCAATTACCTCTACCATACTATCAAATTTACATCACAAATTACCTAATTAACCCGCAGCAGAGCAGGAAAATTCTTCTAAATCAAACTTACCACTCAAATTAAAAAAGACAGAACCTATTCAAACACACTACTTCTTCACCTTTCTAGATGGAACCTTCCTCGATGGTGTCGCCTTCTTGGGGGTGGCCTTCTTTGGGGTAGTCTTCTTCGCAGCTTTCTTCACTACTGGCTTCTTAACCGGAGTTGCAGCTTTCTTCCCTGGGGTATCCTTAGCTGAGGTCTTGGCCACTTTAGCTGGACGAGCTGCTGCCTTTGGCTTGACCACTTTAGTCTTGGCTGGAGCAGCCTTTGGTTTGGCTACTACCTTGGCTTTAACTGGAGCCACTTTTGCCTTTGGCTTCGCAACAGCCTTAGGCTTGGCTACAGCTTTTGGCTTGGCCGCTGGCTTAGGAGCAGCTTTCTTGGGCTTGGCAGCAGCAACTGGCTTGGCCTTCGCCTTGGATTTGGCTGGAGTGGTCTTCTTGGCTGGCTTCGCAGTTTTCACTGTTTTCGCCTTTGGCTTGGCTTTCGGCTTTGCAGTTGCAGTTGCAGGTTTAGCTGTCTTGGTTGCTGCCAATTTGAAGGAGTTCTTAATTTTGGTAAGTTTACCAGCAGCAGTCTGCTTCTTTATTTGAATCGCCAACTGCTTGCGGAAATTTGTAGGCAAGTGAGATTTGTGCTTCTCTTCAAGGAATTTGGCAATTGCTTGAGTGCTTGATCCTGTCCTCTCCTTCAGGCATGTAATTGCATCAGTAATCATCTGTAATTGAAGAAACAATAACAAATGTCAGACCAGATCTCAGATAACAAGAGAACTCAATTATAGAAACATCATTTCACTCGAGTAATGTCTAAATTACAAGTATATTTAAAGTATACATCTACAATTGGAAGATATTAACAAGATAGATTCAGATTCAATTCTAGTAAAGTAGATGTGTTCAGACTCATTCAGAGTGCATGTAAGAGAGATAAAAAGAGAAGGGGGAAAGGAACATAGACCTCAGCGTAAGGAGGATGGCTAGGCGCGACACGTGGCTTCTTAGGCTTCTTCTCCTTAGGCTCCTTGACCTTCTTTGTCTTGGCCTTTGGGGTTGCGCCATCGTCCACCGCCGGGGCTAGGAGCGCAGGTGTGGGATCAGAAACTGGATCCACGGCAGGAAGAGGAGAAATTTCTACGTCAGACATTTCTTCGGAACAAAGATCTCAGGTTTCGATATCGAGAGTGAGCAAGAAAGAGAGCGATAGAGAGAGAAGAGGTTGTGGTGAGAGAAACGATCTGAAGAGTGGCGTTTAAATATTCAATAGAGGGAGAGAATGACGAGCTGTGATTGGTCGAGACGGGGGTACACGGATCGAACCTGGTTTGAGCGCGAAATATGGGCCCTTGGATATAACGCTTATCAACGGTCCGAAATGGATGAGAGGGTATGGTCAGGATGCTTGCCAAGATGGGAAGGGGAGAATTCTTACTTTTTGTGTGTTTCTCTTCTGAATTTGGGAACAAATATCTCGAGCTAGGGTTTATGAATTTTAATAAAATTTAGATTGACATTTTGGGTATGAAATGAGCTTTCTAATGAGGGTGAATTTGGATCATTTGGTTGAGTATGTAGGGAGAAATCATTTGTCAAAGGTGGAGTGGTCTGGCCCATGAGTTTGTGTGAGTTTGTTCGGTTCTTTCCGGGTTTACATGGAAATGCCGGGCTCTTTTTCGGGATGCTTTGATTTAGTATTATGGATAACTTAACGACGAATTGATTGGGTTTTGAATCGTGGAAATCGGCTAATAATTGTTCATGTTATGAAGGTTTGAATGCAACTCAAATGGCACACTTACCCGGCATGATAAAGTCCGTGATTGATATCTCGCAAATACGCAAGTTTTTGCGTACCGGCAATTAACGACATAATTAGGTGCCTTGAAAATATCAATTTGTTGCTTAACAGATTGATAAATTGATCACGGAACTAAACATTGTACCGCATTTTCGCGGGTTAACTAATGATGTAGATTAAAAGCTTACATAAGTACATCATAAACCAAGGTGGTTTGGGTAATGCAAAAAGAACTTATTTCATGACCCAATTATTTTCTCCGAACAAAATTCATTGTATATTTGATTTTAAAATTTCAGGAAAATGAATTTTGAACCATATTTGAGTTTGTTTAAGATAAATCTGAAATGCATCAAGAGGTTAGAAAAAGACTTCAACAGGCAATAGCAACATGTATCAAGTTTCTTTTAGCTTGCAACTCATTGAGCATTTTTCCCAAATTTCCTTCAACAATTGTGAATTGTATAAAAACCAAAAATAATCCGGCAAACAATGTAAAATATTTGTAATTCAATCAAGAGCCATTAATAAACGCATAAAAGGTGATTTTTAAAATTGCTTTCATCATGATGACTTATTTGGATTCTCTTATAGTAGTAATACATGTACAAAAGAGCATATCATTATTAAGGATAGCCATCCAAATCACCATTGTTTTGTCAAAGTTACAAATTCTTATGACTAATGATGTTACAAAATTCTTATGACTAATGATATGTCACGTAATCCGATCACAAATTTGACATAAATATCTAAATTAGTAACACTAATTAATCGTGTACGATCTCAAGTCGAATATTAATTTAGCTATTTTTATCGAATTTGTTATTAGGATTGTGTGATCATATCATTATTTTTTCAAATTTGACATAAATATGACTATTCTTATGTGAGATATCGTCTATCAGTTACAACACACAACTGGCTAGACGATGTGTGTGTAAACGTGCTTGACTCGATTGTATTCTCGTTATGGGAAAAATTGTTTTTCCCTTTTCTCTATCTCTTTAGCGTTCACACTTTCTCAACAATTGAACAAGTGTCTCTCTATCTTCAGAATGAGTTGTTCCAATAAGAGGAGAGAGAAATATCATATTTAAATGTAAAGAGAATAAGGACATCTCAAGAGTCACATATTAAACACACAAACTCGTGTATAATAATAACATGTCTAAAACATCTCTTTACACTCTACCGTCATGACGTAAGTTATGGTGTGTCATGACGTTGAAGGAAATATAGTTATAGATCAACTAGTAGATTGCACACATGAGGATAGATGAACGTACGCGTTCGTCGATACGATTGGATGCACAATAAGATTATACAAATCTGACAAAAATAACATAGTCCGTCGTGACGGACTGGTTGATCCGTCATGACGGACCAAAGAGTTATTATGACAGAATTGACAGAAAATACATAGTCCGTCGTGACGGACCATAGTGTATTTCTGTGCACCAATCTGTGAGTATAGCGTTGTGACGGACTGGTTGTCCGTCATGACGGAACTGCGTCACGACTAGGGATGTAAACGGTTCGGATATTATCCGAACCGACCCGAACCGAATCCGCCTAAATATCCGGATCCGAATAAAATTATCCGGATCCAAACGGATCCGGATCCGACCCGGATCCAAACGGATCCGGATTCGGTTTTAATAATTGGGATCGGATCCGGATCCGAATCCGGATATTATCCGGATCCGAATAACAGTATAAAAACGGATATCCGTTTTTGAAAATTTATTATATTTTTAAATAACTATGGTCTTATAGAGCCCAATATAAGTTTATGTTTGCATGACTTATAATTGATAAACCAAGTCCATTTTAAAAGAAAATGATTCTTTCATGTATGCTTTTCGAAATCCCAAAATATTTGACAAATACTTGATTTTGTTTCGTAAAATTATAATGTCCTTTTATGTATTATTTAAGTATTATTTTGATATTGCTTGAGATTCGTTGGTAAAATAGATAGTTATGTTATATACAAAATATCCGTTTGAACTATCCGAATAATATCCAGATTCGTATCCGTATCCGAGATATCCGAACCGAATCTGTATCCGTTTAATATCCGAGCCGTATCCGGATCCGGGAATATCCGTATCTGTATCCGTATCCGAAAAAAAATACGGATCCGAATCTGGTATGACCACTATCCAAACCGGATCCGAACCGTTTACACCCATAGTCACGACGGACAAGTTGGTCCATCATGACGAAGCAAAACAGTAACAGCGGAATCAGTAAACGTGATACGTCCGTCGTGACGGACTATGGTGCGTCATGATGGACTGTAGTCCAAATTCTGAATTGACAGTTTTATTTGTGCTCATTAATCCTCTATTAATTAGGGTGTTAATATAAGATCTGGAGATCTTTGTTCTTCTCTCTCTAAGCCATTTTTCTGACAGGATATGATCCTTGAGAAAGAGAGAAAACTTGTAAGACAAGTTGAACACTTTTTGAGATTGGTTGACCAAGCAAGTTTATGGTGATTTTAGGGGAATCGCGCGTAATCGAAAGACACTAGCTCGAGGTGGATACGAGTAGAGGGATTTCACCTGAAATCCTCTATTGTGATCAAGCGAGAGCATGATGAAGGAAGAACCGGATGTGATTCGGTTGTATACGACAAATCGGAGTCCATCGAAGGTGTCGAATCGCGCCGGAATAGGACGTGCGTGTCGTCGAGAATTGGAGCAGCGAAAAGGCAGCAACTACGCGATCAACTCGTCAACGTGATCAATTTCACGTGGTATGAATCTATGTCTATAATCGTTATATTCATATGTAGTTGCATGTAGATTTAAGATTCGTACAATCGGGTCGTTGACGTGGTCCTCGGGACCGGGTCGGACCGGGCCCCTCAATCCGCTGTGACGGACTCGGTAGTGACGCCGATTTCCAAAACTGTAAGTACGTTCATGCTCCTTTTATGTACTCTTTTACAGTTTGATCCACAACTATTTTCATTTAGTCTCCCACTCGATTTGAGATCTACCTAAAAGTGTACATTACACATATCCAATATACCGCAATTTTCGAGAATCAAGCTAACATATCTAATACGCATTGGCTATGCACATCTTATGTGCAAAAATCTCAATTAATCAAGTCAGATATAATATGTCTCGTTGGTGTAACCGTGTAGGTTGAATTTAACGATGGCAGTAAGTAATTTTCAAATCTTATAAGCCCATGAGCGGGATCCAGTCACTCCATCATGACTACACCCATGTTAAATCAAAAAGTGATTGTATTCACTATGCCTAACTCGAATAGTGGTTGTTACTTCTCTTGTTTGCGATATATGTTGATCAAAAGGCATGGTGATAGTCATCATTATATTTTGATCAACTATACTTAATTTCTAAATACCATATTGATTTAACAAATCCAATCGATATAAACTATTAATATCATTGACTGTGGCCACAATTTCCATTAATCAATTCATCGAGCATCCTATGGGATATCTTTTCCTTTCGGAATAAACAATTCCTATCTCTTCTTGTCGATGTGCATGCTTTGGCTCAAGTCGAGAAGCTTCTTGATTCCATCCCTATAGATCATCACGCCTAAAATATAGGCTACCTTGTCTAAATCATTCATAGAGAAACTAGTATCTAAATACTGCTTAACATCTGTAAGCATCGGAATGTCGTTTTCTATGATCAAGATATCGTCTACATATAGTACAAAAAATATTACACGGCTCCCACTAACCTTCTCGTATACACAAGGTTCCTCCTCATTTTTGACAAAATTATATTTCGTTTATAACTTCATCAAAATGGATATTCCAACTCCGAGAAACTTGCTTCAATCCCTAAATGGATCGTTGCAACTTGCACACTTTCCCCGGAATCTCACAATCGACAAAACCCTCGGGTTGTGTCATATACACATCCTCTTGCAAATTCCCGTTAAGGAATGCGGTTTTAACATCCATTTGTCAAATTTCGTAGTCATAATACGCGGCTATGGCATGTAAGATCCGTATGGATTTAAGCATTGCTACGGGAGAAAACGTTTCTTCATAGTCGACACCATGAATTGTTTGAAATATTTCGCCACGAGCCTCGCTTTATAAGTGTTAACATTCACATTCATGTCAGTTTTCTTCTTGAAAATCCACTTGCATCCCACGATTCTAACCCCGGGAGGTGGATCAATCAAGTGCCAAACTTGGTTATCGTACATGGGTTGAATCTCAAATTTCATGGCACCATGCCACTTATCAAAATCATAGCTCCTCATAGCCTCTTTGTAAGACGTCGGCTCATCATCTATGAGTTCGACTTCATCATCATTAGACACGATAAAATCACACCGAATCGGCTCTTGACGAGTCCTACTAGACCTACGAAGTACGCCTTGTGCACTTGACTCCGGATCCTCAACTATTGAGGGATTCGAGTCAACATTTATCGGCTCAACATTTATTTCCGGATATCGAACCTCTTCGAGATCTATTCTATTCCATTAACTTGTTTAGATATGAATTCCTCCTCCAAGAAGGTACCTCCACGAACCATGAAAACCTTGTTTTCGGCAAGATAATAGAAATAGTACCCCGTTGTTTCTTTGGGATATCTGACAAATAAATATTTTTCAGATTTGGGATTGAGTTTATCCACCATTAATTTGCGGACATAAACTTCACATCCCCAAATCTTCTCAAATAACAACTTCGGAACTTTCCCGGTCCATATCTCATATGGCGTCATTGGTACCTATTTAGAAGGTATGCGATTCAATAGAAACACCACGATCTGAAGGGCATATCCCCAAAACTATTTTGGGACATTCATTTGACTCATCATGGAGCGAACCATGTCCAACAAGGTTATGTTCCTCCTCTCGGACACGCCATTCCATTGCGGTGTTCCGGATGGAGTCCATTGTGAAACAATTCCACAATCTCTCAAATGATCTGCAAACTCATAGCTCAAATACTCGCCTCCACGATCCGATTGAATGGATTTTCTTGCCTAGTTGATTTTGTACTTCATTTTGAAACTCTTTGAACTTTTCAAAAGTCTCCGCTTTGGCATGCATTAAATAGATATAATCATATCTACTATAATCGTCTGTAAACGTATCAAAATACTGATAGTCTCCTCTTGCCTCGATGCCCATTGGTCCGCGTACATTCGAAAAGATCCAACAAATCGTTGGACCATGCTCCTACCTTGGAGAATGGCGCCTTTGTCATCTAGCCACATAAATAATATTCGCAATTCTCAAATGAATCAAATTCAAATGAGTCTAGTAATACATCCTTATACGGCCTAGAAATATGTTTCTCATTCGCATGACCTAGTCGGCAGTGCGAAAAGAAAGTTTGCTTATCAACTTTCGGTTTAATCTGTTTCGCATTAACATTAAATATAGACTCATTTTTCTCGTGTTCTAAATCCAATATATAAAGACCATTTTCCAATAGAACATTTCCATAGATAATAGAATCCTTACATATTGTAAATTCATTATTCTTAATAACACATCCATAACCATCCTTGTCCAGTTTCCAGACACTAATTATGTTCTTACATAATAATGGTACAAAATAACAATTATTTAGTACTAATATGAGTCCACTCGGCAAATTAAGTTGAAATACACCAATGGCTAACACATCAACTTTTGCTCCATTCCCGACGCGTAAATCCACCTCGCCTCGAGCCAATCTTCTACTACTACTTAATAAATACGAGTTCCACAACCGGTATCTAATACCCAATTATTCATAGTTGAGAGATTAACTTCGATGACATTAGTACCTGAGACACCGGAATCCAATGCCTTACCCTTGCTATTCTTCATCTCCTCGAGATAAGAGATGCAATCCGTTTCCAATGACCACTCTTGTGACGATGAAAACATGTCTCGTCCTTGGATTTCTCCGTTCCTTTAGTCTTTGGTTTCCATAATTTCTTACTCCAATCGCCCTTATACCTTGATCTCTTGCGATCCTTCTTTTGAATCATGAGAACTCCACCGGCAACCTTTGACTTGTTATTGCCGAATTTCTTTAACATTTCCGACTCAAAATTCTTGAGCATCCCATGGTGCTTGGGATCGTCTTGTTCGTCGAATGCATATGGTAATTGTTGAGAAATCTCCGGCCCCGCGCCTCGCGCAGTGGATTAGGGACGCGGAGTCTTTTCCCTAATCCGAGGACCCTGTCATCGATTCCAAGCGTGTGTATCATGGAAGAAGTAATATACAACCATACTGCACAAATTGATGGTGGACGAAGGGTTGATCGCTTTCTTCCATCATCTTCTTCTTCGTGCTTTCCACTTCGGCAACGCGTGTGTCCCATACCACACAACTCGACACCGTTATGGTTTGCCTTCCGTCTCACGTGCGTCCTTCTCGTCTATATTCCGTCATACTCGTTCTCCTTCTTGTGGGTAAATCGAAACGATTTCGGTCAAACTCTAACTTCAGTTTTTTCACAATTGAGAGTCACAAACGTGATCTTCTTTACGCGTATCCACTATGAGTTGTAGTCTCTCGGTCACACACGCAACGACCTAGACTAAGCGTGTGTGAACTTGCTTGATCTCGATTTGGTATTCTCTAATGGAGAAAACAATTTTCTCCTCTTTCTCTCTTTCTCTTGTTCCAAATACTGGACACACTTGTTAGAATGAATTTGGACTGATTGCTTACGATTTACTGATTAAAGGAGAGAGAAACATCATTTATATATTACATAGGATAAGGACAACCAAGGAATGCAAACTTATACAGAATTATGAACAATGTTCGTTCGGACGCACTTATCAGTTTGTTCGAACGAACCAAGTTCTGTCTCGTGAGTGCATTAATCCAACGAACACACGACATAGTCCGTTCGAACACACTTGTCAGTTCGTTCGAACGAACCAAGTTATGTCTCGTGAATGTATTAATCTAATTAATACACAACTCAGTCCGTTGGAACACACTTATCAGGTCGTTCGAACGGACCATGTTCTGTCTATTACTTGTATACAATCTTATGGTACACTCCTAAGAACGCTTACGTTCGTTCATCCTTATGTGTATCATTTTACCGTTGATCCAAAACTGTATTTCCTTCAGTATCCCACTCAGTTTCAGATCTAACTAAAAGGTATTCCCGCGTATATCTCATATACATGATATTTATAAAATCTAGCTAACGTATCATATATGTTTAAGCTATGCACATCCTATGTGCTAAAATCTTATGAATCAAGCCTGAGATAGTACAACTCGTTGTATGACCATGTAGGTTCGTTTAACGATGGCAGTAAGGATTGGCTAAGTCCTTACAAACTCATGAGGGGGATCTAGTCAATCTATCATAGGTACCCATGTTAAAACGAAAAATGATTGGTGTCATTATTCCTATCTCGAATAGTGATCACTAGTTCTCTTTTTAGCGATATCCGTCAATCAAAAGACATGGTGGTAGTCATCCTTATATTTTGATCGACTTTACTTATTCTCGATATCAAACCGAATTAACAAACACTATCGATACCTCATATGATTGACTTTGCAAAGATTTCGTTAATCGATTCACCGAGAGGCCTAAGGGATATCTCTTTCTCACGAAAGTGACAATTCCAATCATGGTAGCTCACATCGATTGCCATGTTTCGGACAATACCCAATAATGATCCATTTGGCCATTTTTTAAAGATAGCGGAAGATCACATCAAAGCATTGTGTTACGTATGCAAAACGATCTATGATCACCTCAAATGTGTAGAACTAAAATCCTACTCATTGCGAGTCCATTATCAATGACTAAACCATGTTATTTTATGGCTCGCGCACTTTTGGTCAAATCCAATATGTATAACCTAATACATATCCATATTCCTTATTCAACAAGCTATTTTGTCCTATGATTAGTAAAACATAATCATCTCCTCGGCTAATATGATAGGGTACACGTTTAGTCTATTATCGTATAATAGATATGATTCTTTCTTAAGCATCATAATCGTGACTAGGGACGATTTAGATATGGTAACTTATAGTGTGACCGTTTTACTTAACATAATCTCGTATTATGTAGACGCTCACACAAGCCCAAATCAAGGTTCATGTAATCAATTACACAATCCCACACACGTTTATCATATAAGATAAATGAAAAAAATCTATGTAAACAAAAATTTGGAAAGTAAAATGCATTCATATAGATTAAGTATTTGGTCGATGCAGCGCTTGCAACAATAACATGCGAGGACTATCGTATTAGATAATTACACTATCCTCCCTTCATCCTCTAGGTATCTCCATACATATAGTCATCTCATGATAGTCACGCTTGACTAGAGAGAGCGGTTTTGTAAACAGGTCCGAAAATTTCCGCTAGTGTCAATCTTTGTTAGGTTTGGAATTCTTCCATATACCTACGATCACATTTTGCCTTTATAAAATTTCACGGATCAAATGAAATTTTCTAAGTATTGTCTAGAAGCGGTGGTGTGACCTCGGCTCCTTGGCTTGTTCTATTGCGACGATCGCAATACACAATCATAGGATCCGATAACTCGAGACTACACTGAGTTTGGTCAAGTAAACTTGATCCATACCGCTTCCTTTGCGGCTCGTAAGCTGCAATATGCTCGTCCGTAATAAATAATTGTGTCTTCAACTAAGCAAAGCACGTACCCTCTTCGTGATCGAAAGTCACGGTATAAGTTTGGAAACTGTCGTTGGTATAACTCTTTGTTACCAACTCGTCCTCCACACCGACATAGATGAAAAATATTTCCTTAATCCTTTCTAAAAGTTTTGAGGATAATTTTTTATGCTTTCAATGTGAATTCCGATGGCCCAAGGGGTGCATAACTATTATGCGTACACACTCCATTATACACACACATGAGGGGCAGAACTACTTCCGTTCAAACGGAAGCATAGCTTTCGTTCAAACAGACCAACTGTTGGGTATCGGCATCGCTATCGTGCCCCGCGCAGCGGATTGAGAGGCCCGGTCCGACCCGATCCCGAGGACCACGTCGTCGATCCAAAAGTACGAAACCTATTATGCAATTACGAATATAACTATTATATACATAGAACCATACCACGTGAAATTGATTACGGTGAAGGGTTGATTGCATAGTTGCTTTTCTTTGCTCTGATCTTCGGTAATATGTGCATCCCACGCCCGCACGATTCGACACCGTCTTCGAAGCTCTGATTTGTCGTATACAACCGGATTATCTCCGGTTCGTCTCCGACTTGCTCTCGATCGATCACCACAAAAGGTTTCAGTTGAAACCTCTTTACTCGTATCCACCTCGAACCTCGTCTTTCGGATATGCACGAATTCTCCTAAAATCCACAGCAAGCTAGTTTGAGCTTCTCTCTAATGGAGTTTCTCTCTTTCCTTTTCTTGTCTCACAAGAATTCTAGATCTATTATATTCTGTCCAGAGAGAGAGGGGGGACATGAATATCTCATATTAATCTCTCCATTTATGATAGGATTAATGATTATAAGAAAACTGCCAATCCAGAATTTGGATCATAGTCTGTCATGACATACGAAATGGTGGGTCATGACGGAAGTGTCACGAGTACTGAATTATCCGTTACACTCATGCTCCGTCATGACAGACCATCTTGAAGGAAATACAGTTATAGATCAACTAGTAGATTGCACACATGAGGATAGATGAACGCAGGCCCGGCCCAATGGCAAGCCCAGCAAACCCGTGGGCTAGGGCACCCATTGAGCCGGGGGCACCAAATATATTTATATATATATTATTTACTGTCAACAAAATTATTACAGTTTAGTTGGTTGCAGAACTAGTGCATGATCCTTGTGATCACGAGTTCGAATCCCAGCAGCAACGTTTTTCTTTTTAGTGAATAGATTCATCTTCATTTTATTTACAAACAGAGACCGTGTTTATAAATAAGGTATGTACTTGGGTTTTCATTTAACATTTTTTTCTTCAATAAATGATGTCTACAAATGACGTGTACTTTAGTTTTTGTTTAAAAGTATCTGATTTTGTATAAATAATCTGTTTAGTCCTTTTGAATTTGAGTTTTATTTTCATTTATTTTTCAAATGGAACGTTCAAATCTCAAGCAATCAAAGTAAAATGCGCCTCTACTCTTTGCCTTTAAGATATGTAATTTTAAGATATGTAATATGAAATAAATATGTGCCCATTTTTATATGTATTCCAAAAATTGAATTCGAATTGAATTTTGTGTAGCGACAGCAACATTTCATATATATCATGTTGTCACTAGAAAATTATATTTGATCAATTATATCCTAAAACATAAAAATTAAGATAACTCAAACATTGTTTAACTGTGATTTTATTTTTCATCTAAAATTTATTTTCTTATGGCACTAGATGTTTGATAATATTTCGAGAAAAAGATATTTGTAATATGGCAAACGAAATGAGATTTATGCTGTAAAAAAGTACAATTAAATGGTTAGATAGTATCTTTATTTTAAAAAATACAAGTACGGTAAACAACTTTTTATTTGTTTGTGCTATGAAGAGTATTTTTTTAGTTTTTTTATGAATGTATAGAAATTCGGGCTAGGGCACCCAAATGCTCGGGGCCGGCCCTGGATGAACGTATGCGTTCGTCGATATGATTGAATGTATAATAAGATTATGCAAATATGACAGAAATAACATAGTCCGTCATGACCGACTGGTTGGTCCGTGGTGATGGACCATTAGGTTATTCTGACAGAACTGACAGGAATTACATAATCCGTCATGACGGACTGGTTGGTCCGTCGTGACGAACCATAAAGTAATTTTGTGCAGCCAATCTGTGAGTATAGAGTCATGACGGACTGGTTTGTCATGACGGACAAGTTGCTCCGTCATGACGGAGCAAAGTAGTAATGGCTGAATCAGTAAACGTGATACACCCATCGTGAGGGACTATGGTGCGTCATGACAGACCGGTAGTCCAAATTCTGAGTTGGCAATTTTCTTTATACTCATTAATCCTCCCTTAATTATGGGATTAATATAAGAAATTGACATGTTCCTTCTCTCTCTCGATTCTATTTCGAGATATGTATGATTGTGTGAAAAGTATACTTGTGAGACAAGTAAAAGAGAAGAGAAGAACACCAATAGAGATGAAGTTTAAGCAAGTTTATGGCGATTTTAGGGGAATCGCGCGTAACCAAGAGACGAGGCTCGAGGTTGATACGAGTAGAGTGATTTCATCTGAGATCCTCTATTGTGATCATGTGAGAGCAAGATGAAGGACAAACAGGATGTGATCCGGTTGTATACGACAAATTGTAGCTCCTTCAAAGGTATCGAATTGTGCGGGAATGGGACGCGCGTATTGCCGATGATTGGAGCAGCGAAAGGACATCAACAACATGATCAACCCGTCACCGTGATCAATTTCACGCGGTACGATTTCTCTATGCATAATAGTTATATATATGTAGTTGCACGCATATTAGGGTTCGTACCCTCGGGTCGACGATGTGGTCCTCGGGATCGGGTCGAAACGAGCCCTTCATTCCGCTGCGCGGGGCTTGGTAGCGACGTCGGTACCCAACACAACTTGTCCATCGTGACGCAGCTCCGTCATGACGCACAAACCAGTGACTTTTTATTGCCATATATGAAGGACAAGAGAACTAAATACCACTATTCGAGATGGGTATAAATGATCACAATAATTTTTGTTTTCAACGTGGGAAAGCCATGATGGATTTCTGCCTAAATCCCTCTCGTGAGCTCGTAAATTTAGGCATAATAAGATTATGTAAATCTGACAGAAATTACATAGTCAGTCATGACGCACCATATGGTCCGTCATGACGTACCCTAGTGTAATTCTTGAAGGGAATTATCCCGTCTCCGGACCCATGCAGCGGATATAAAGGCCTGGTCCGGTTCCCAAATCCCGAGATCACATTTCGATATCGAGAGTACGATGCAAAGAAGGATAGTCAATTACCGATGCAAAATTTATTGCACTCGAAGGGTTGATCGCTATTCTTCTATCTCCTTGTCACGTTGTCGACAACACGCGCGTCCCACTCCCACGAGTCTCGCACCACTTCGTTGACGATATTCTTGTCTCCGGTTTGATCACAACGAAGAGCCACAAGTGTCGCTCATCTACTCGTATCCACCGTGAGTCGTAGCACCTCGGTCGCGGGTGTAACTGCCTAGACAATGCACCGGCGAACTTGTTTGATTGATTTCGATTCTCTAAAACCCGAGAAAACTCCTTTTCTTTCTCTCTTTCCTTCACACACTTTCAACTCTTGATGGTGTTGTTTCAAAATGGCTTGCATTAATTGGATTAGTTCAGGAGAGAGAAATTATCCTATTTATATGTAATAGGATAAGGACAGTCAAAAACACGTATTGGACACACCAATTCATGTGTAATAAAATATGTCATAAAATAGCTTTTATACATGGTTCGTCATGACACACCATATGGTCCGTCATGACGTACCAATGTCAATTAGTCTCTGAACAACTTATACACCCTACCGTCATGACGCATCGTATGGTCCGTCATGACGCACGGTTGTAAAATCCCGGAAATGGCTAAGTACAACTATTGTAGACATTATACACTAGGTGCGTCGTGACGCAGAGTTTAATATCGCCCATTTTTGCACAATCATATTGTGTATTCATCCGTCTTCTCGAATGCATACGTTCATGTGTCCTTAAGCAATTCTCATATTTGGGATCGAGTTTATCCGAAACAAATTTCGAAATATACTGACATCCTCAAATCTGCACAAATGACAACTTCGGAACCATTCCGATCCATGGTGTCTTTTGTACCGATTAGGAAGGTTTATGGTCCATATCTTATATGCAACCATTCATTATTACTGCGGTCTCAAGGGCATATCCCCAAATATTTTGGGAGATCCATTTGACTTATCATTTATCGAACCATGTCCAGCATGCGTTCAATTCCTCTTTTCGAATACATCTTAATGTTCCAAATGGAGATAATCGTGAAACGATTCCACAATAATTAATGATCAGCAATACTCACAACTCAATCATCGCCTCCTCGATCCTATCGAAGCGTAGCTCAAATACTCGCCTCCTCGATCCTATCGAAGGGCTTTGATTTTCTTGCCTAGTTGATTTTGAACTTCGTTTTTGAAACTCTTTGAATCTTTCAAAAGTCTCCGCTTCGGAACGCATTAAATGGATATTACTGTATCTTCTTTAATCGTCCGTAAACGTAACAAAATACCGATAGCCTCCCCTTGCCTCGGAACTTATCGGATCATTTACATCTAAATTTAATTTCTAATAATTCGTTGGATATTTCTCCAACCTTTGGAGTATGATGCCATTTGTCGTCTTTCCTAACAAATAAGTATCGCGTCAATCAATCCAATCTAATTCGAATGATTCTAGCAATCCATCACATGGAATCTAGATACGTGTATCTTGTTTATATGGCTAAGACGACAATTCCAAAATAAGCAATCAACTTCTAGGTTTAATCCTCCTCGGATTTCACCGTTCTTTGAGTCTTCAATTTTGGAAAACTCTTTGTCCGAATTTTCTGTTTGGAAAATATTTTCCCAAAATACCCTTAGACCTTTATTTCTTTTGATCCCGCCCTTGAATACAAGGACATCCACGCATCTCTATGCTTTGGATTCCCCGGAGGCTCTAAGCATCTCCAATTCAATTTTACATTTCATCTCATGCAATTTCGGGATTGACTTATCTATCAAATGCATACCGTATTTGGTCACAAAGATCAAATCTCGTACCATCAACAAGTGATTATTAATCAAAGATCCGAAAGGCGTCTTAAAATTAACCAACTCGTTGAGCCGTATTGAACCATTCTACACGTTCTAGCTCTTGAAACTATTTCTTGAGCGTTGTGTTCTACTTTCGTATGCACCCGAATTCTCAAAACATTTTTGAAAATATGCGTCTAAACGTGCCACCACAAGGCACGTAATATTGTTCGATTCCTTCTTAAGTTTACCGCACTCGGCTTTCTCTAAGCCCAAATTATCGAGCCCCGAATTTACCATCTTCGTGTCCAACACGTCCCTTTAAGTCTAAGAACTATTCTTTAACTATCAAGGTTAATTGTGGTAATTCCGGGCCAAAAGCTATCTATCATATTGATCTCATCGATACATTTTGGTGTGGCTAGAAAAACATGATTCTAAATGGATAATGAAGATTAAGCTCCTAACCGTGCGTACTTAATCTATATGCTTACATAATGAATATATGAATGTGTCATTTTATCGAACCGGTAACCCTCATACCGATACGAAACTTCTAGTCCATGACACTCAAGACCCATATATCACGATCCTCCCACATGTTGCTTTGGTAGACGGGTGGGATCTCACTATTTAGGTAGAATTATATCCAATCGCATCCAATGCGACTCTTGAACCTCTATAGTTTTTCGGTATCAAATCATATCATAGACAATCCTAGTTCTGTGTGTGCATCCTATATATGCCCCGAACTCCAATCGTATTGGCTCGGACGGTTGAGTCACAACAATACTGAACTTATCGTTCAAATAAACTAGTAACAAGTTGACTTTGGCCTCAACCCTTATTAGTCCTTATTTAACGCTTGCCACCCCGTCAATAGCTACAATAACTCATGTCGGCTTTGGCCTAAACCCATGTTAGACGTAGTATCGAACATAGTGGTTGTGAATATATGGAAGGCATTTCCACAACTTAAATATTATGAGGGATCATGATTTGCATGTTTGAATTCGTGACATAATCGTATTATATCACTATCACAAGATTTTCTAATGCATATGCACTATCTAAGGAGACTAAATTAATCTAAATAATCACTAAATAAACATGAAATAAACCGGTGCAAAGAATACGAATTTGCGAAGTGTGCAGTCAAAAAAACAAATCTGGCAATCGGGGGCTCGTCTGTCATGACGCACCATAAGATGCGTCATGACGGACCATCTCGTTTAACCCTTTACACAGAATTAGTGTACAGTCCGTCATGACGCACCATATGGTCCGCCATGGCAGATGAACACCCAAAATCTCCAGGGACTCTGGCGTCATGACGCATGGTTTCCACCGTCATGACACACACCTACTGAACAACTTTTGTACAGTAGTCCGTCATGAAGCACAGAATGCTCCGTCATGACGCATCCTCGTACAACCTTTGCACTATGGTCCGTCACGACGCAGAGAATGCTCCGTCACGACGCACCCTCGTACAACTTTTGTACTGTGGCCCGTCATGACGCAACCTTTGCATCAAGACCGACCATGGCATCCCCGCATACCCGTGATAACTCTTGTTTTCCGTCATGACGCACCAGATGGTCCGTCATGACGCACCACACTCATCAAACTCTTTATACATTGTTAAGCATACGGTCCGTCATGACGCACTGGTGTGTCCGTCATGACGGACTATACGATGTTTGCCATTAATGCCTTATTCAAAGTTCGTTTTTCATCGTTTCGAAAACTATCGATCATGAAACTCTTTTACGATCATTCCTAGATACTTTTAATCATCCTATGATTGGTCTCTAGTGAATTCACTTGTGATTTTAATTGAAATTCCATTTCAATCACCAATTTTCATGCAAACGGGTGCAACTTTTGCAAATCCGTGCGTATAACTTTTATACAACTATTATTCGACTCTCGAATCTCAACATTTGCTCTGATACCATTGAAAGGAATAGTCCCAACCCCGCGCCCGCACAATGGATATGAAGGCCCGGTCCGGTTTCCAAATCCTGAGATCACACCTCGATTCCGAGAGTACGATGCAAAGTATGATAGACGATTACCGGTGTGAAATTGATCACACACGAAGGGTTGATCACTCACATCCTTCTCTTCTACGGTGTCACATTGGTGACTAGCCCGTGCTTCCCATACCACACGTTTCCCACCGTTCGGACTCCAATAACGTATCTGGTTTGATCACAACTAAGAGCCACAAGTGTCGCTCCTCTACTCGTATCCACCGTGATTCGTAGCACCTCGGTTGCGGATGCACCTGCCTAGACGATGCACCGGCGAACTTGCTTGATCGCGTTTGATTCTCTAATCCGAAAAAAACTTCTTTTCTCTTTCTCTCTTTCTCTTCACACCTTTCAACTATTGATGGTGTTCTTTCAAATGATTAGATTCAATTGGATTTCTTGGACTGTTTAGGAGAGAGGAAATTATCCTATTTATATGTAATAGGATAAGGATACCCAAAAGACACATATTTGACACACCAACTCGTGTGTAATAAAATCTGCCAAAAAAACAACTTTTATACATGGTCCGTCATGACGCACCAATGCCAAAAAGTCTCTAGACATTATATGCATCCTACCATCATGACGCACAATATTCTCCGTCACGACGCACGGTTGTAAATTCCCGGAATTGTCTAAGTCCACAACTATTGCAGACTATACGCACTAGGTGCGTCGTGGCGCACCATATGGTGCGCCATGACGCACTATAAAAGCCCAATTCTGCAAAATCCTATTGTGCATTCATCCGTCGTGACGCGTACGTTCGTGTGTCCTTGTACGTACTCTTTTACAGTTGATCAAAAACTGTATTTCCTTCAGTTCGCCGGTGCATCGTCTAGTTAGTTGAACCCGCGACCGTGGTGCTACGACTCACGATGGATACGGTTAGAGGAGCACGCGATTTGTGGCTCTTTGTTGTGATCAAGCCGGAGACGCGTTTATCGTCAGCAAAATGGTGGGAGACGTGTGGGCGTGGGACGCATGGATAGTCACCGACATGGCGAGGAGAAAGAAGGACTAGTGATCAACCCGTCGCGTGTGATCAATTTCACAACGGTAATAATCTATCCTTCTATGCATCGTACTCTCAAAGTCGAGGCGAGATCTCGGGTTTGGGGGAACCGGACCGGGCTTCATATCCGCTGGCCGGGCCCGGGGTTGGAACGATTCCTTTCACATATCTCATATGTAACCATCATTTTAGTGGAAAATGCCGCGGTCTCAAGGACATATCCGAAAACGATTTTGGAAGATCCGTTTGATTCATCATATATCGAACCATTTCCAACATGTGTTCGATTCCTCTTCTTAGACACATCACGATGTTCCGGGTAGAGTCAATTGTGAAACGATTCCACAGTTATTTAGATGATCATCAAACTCATAGCTCAAATACTCTCCACCTCGATCCAATCGAATGGCTTTGATTTTCTTGCCAAGTTGATTATTGTACTTCATCCTGAAAATCTTTGAACTTTTCAAACGATTTAGCTTTATAACGCATCATATAGATATAGCATATATCAACTATGATCGTTGGTAAACGTAAACAAAGTACCGGTAGCCTCCTCTTGCCTCGGAACTCATCGGATCACATACATCTAAATGTAAGTGTTCCAATAATTCGTTGGATCTTTCTCCAACCTTTGGGGAAAGATGTCGTTTGTCGTCTTGCCGAGTAAACAAGTCTCGCATTGTCCATACGAATCCAACTCGAGTGAGTCTATAAATCCATCTCATGGAATCTAGATATGCATTTCTCATTCACACGACCAAGATGAAAATGCCAAAAAAAAGCTATAAATATCAACTTTTAGAATTAATTCTCCTCGGATTTCTCCTTTCTTTGAGTCTTTAGTATGGACAACACCTTGTCCGAAATATTGTTTTTGACAACACTTTCCCAAACTACCCTTAGACCTCTTTTTCTTTCGATGCGTACATGAATTTCAAGGACATCCCCGCATCATACGCCTTGGATTACCCTGATACCTCAAGTACCTCCAATTCAAAATTTTAAGCATCACGTGCTACTTTGGGATCTTCTTATCGATCGAATGTATATCACATTTGGTTACAAATGTGGAGAAATATTGGCGCTAACGCACATAAGATCAAATCTTGTTGCATTATAAGAGACACCTTATTCTCCAAGTTTCTCAAGACGATCTAATGAGAACTTGTACCTTTAACACGTGAGTGTTAACGAAATACCCGCAAGGCGTTTCAAAGTTAACCAAATTCATGAGTGTATTAAACCTTTCAATTCGCTCTTGTTCTTTGAACATTTCCTCTAATATCGCGTTAATCCTTTATATACATCCAAATTCTCAAAATCTTTTTGAAAATTTGCGTCTATATATGCCAACACAAAGGCATGTAACATCGTTCGATTCCTTCTTAAGTTTACTTAACCCAGATTTCTCTAAAGCCAAAACCTCGGGCCCCGAATCTACCAACTATGTGTCCAACACATCGTTTTTCAACCTCTAATCTAAGAAATATTCTTAGTTTTCGTAGGCAATTTAGGTAGTTCTGGCCCACAAGCTATCTATAATTAATATCGATCTTATCGATATAGTTTTGGTGTTGCTAGAAAACATGATTCGAAACAAAAAAAAATGAAGATTGATCTACTAACCGTGTATACTTATTCTATATGCTTATATGATGATTTATATAAAATTGTGCTATTTATATCAAATCAATAACCCTCATGCCGATTCGGGACTCCAAGTCCATAACACTCAAGACTCATATTTCACGATCCTCCCACAAGTGACTATGGCCTATCAGGTGTCTCTCTGCTTAAGTAGGATAAATCCAATCACGTCAAATGCGACTCTTGAACCTTTATAGGATTTCGGTATCAAATTGTATCACATACAATCCGAAGTTTTGTGTGTGCATCCTATCTATGCTCCGAACTCCAATCGGATTGGCCCGGATGGTTAAGTCATAACCATATTCAATGTATCATTCAATTGAACTACTCACGTGTCCGACTATGACCTGAATCCACATAAGTCCTCAATTAACACTTGCCACCTTCATCGATACATACAATAATACGTGCCTGACTATTGCCTACGCGCATTATGGCATACCGATCTTGATGGCTGCCGAAATGAAAGACATTTCCATGACTTAAATATGATCACATTAATTCATAATCATATTCACATATCGTTTGTTGATCTACCAGTGTATCCGACTATGGTCTGAAACCACGTTGGTCCCCAATCAACTCATACTGGAAATTTAATGACTCAAATGTCGAGGAATCATGCTAAACATGTTTAACCTTTGACATAATCTAGGTGTATCAATATATAACAAGATTTATCGATCATTAACTCTTTAATAATCATTTTATATGCAAGTACGAATGATGACGATTTTATCGATATAAAGAACTCAAAATGTTGTGTTTCGTAGCCAAAGTTATCGCAAAACAAAAGCAGCATTCAACAAACCGGAGGGCCAGTTCGTTCGAACGAACCTATCCCTGTCTTTCAAGACTCCCGGTCGCATCCCCGCATCCCCGGTTCGTTCCGCTGGCCCCTGAGGCCCGAGAAACCCTGTTTTATGCAGTTTTCGCCGTTTTTTTCGTTTTCGCTCGTTTTCAAAACGACAAATCATGGAACCTTTTCTCGATCATTACTAGATATATCTCATGATTGATCTCTAGTGAATTCTACTTGTGATTTTAATCGAAATTGAATTTCTAAATATCTAAATTTATGCAAATGTGCGTAACTTCTACACACGTGCGTATAACAATTATACGACTGTGCAATTCGACACTCAAATCGATGGTGGTTGCTCTGATACCACTGTTGGGAAATTTTCGGCCCCGCGCAGCGGATTAGGGACGCGGAGCCTTTTCCCTAATTCCGAGGACCCCGTCATCGATTCCGAGTGTGTGAATCATTGAAGAAGTAATATACAACCATACCACACCAAATTGATGGTGGACGAAGGGTTGGTTGATTTCTTCCATCATTTTCTCCGTGCTTTCCACTCCGACAACATGTGCGTACCATACCACATGACTCGACACCGTTGTGGTTTGTCTTTCGTCTCACATGTGTCCTTCTCGTATGGACTCCGTCAGATCCGTTCTCCTTTTTGTGGGTAAACCGAAACGATTTCGGTCAAATCCTAACTTTAGTTTTCTCACAATTGAGAGTCACAAACATGAAATCCTCTCGGTCACACGCGCAACGGCCTAGACGAAGCGTGTGTGAACTTGCTTGATCTCGATTCGGTATTCTCTAATGGAGAAAATACTTTTCTCCTCTTTCTCTCTTTCTCTTGTTCCAATTATTGAACACACTTGTTAGAATGAATCTGGATTGATTGCTTAGGATTTACTGATCAGAGGTGAGAGAAACATTTTATATATACTACATAGGATAAGGACAACCAAAGAAAGTGCACTTCTACATAATTATGAACAATGTTCGTTCGAACGCACTTATCAGTATGTTCATATAATTTCTCGTCCACAAGTCTTTTTGAGGTGGCAATTGCGTGTGTGGGTTGTCATATAAGATTGGGTTGCAGTTCAATCGGATGACAAATTATCAATTCATTCAGATTGTCGGTTGTTTTGAGTTCAGAATTATTCAAGTTTCGAGTTGTTCGGACCTTAAACTATTCATATTTTGAGTATTTTAGCTTCTGGGTCTTACAAGTCTCGGTGATTATAGTTCTAAAATATTTAGTTTTCGGGTCTTTTGGTTCCGGTTTATTTTTTGGTCATCCGGATTCTATAACATTTGGTTTTTGAGTCATTTGGCTATTGTTGACAGGTCAATTCATTTTCAATGATTCGGTCTAGGTAAAGTTAATTTTCATACTAACCTCAATTTTGTCATTTTTATGTATATATTTTTATGTATATAACTTTCGGATATATTCCTACATCCCTACTGTGCATCTAAATAACATCCTTTCGGGCCAACTCGTTTCGGATATATCTCTACTATGCATCTAAATAACGTCTTTATTCTTCGGAAATCATTAATATCATTCGCTATCAAAATAATTCATGAATGACATTTCATGTTAAATTTAACAAGAAAATGGTCAAATTACGGTTATTTTACTTTTCCCTCAGATCTTCCCACACATCGACGATATGAAGAATTAAAAACTAATTACCATTTTAATTAACAAAAATAAATTCTATTAACAGTTAATAAATATTAATTATTAACTGTTAATACATATGTAGCTTAATTCTACATTAATTAATTATTAATTAAGTATTATTTTGTTAATTTTGTTAATTAATATAGTAATTAGTGGTTAATCCCCATATCGAGAATGTGGGGGAAACTGAGGGGAATGATAAATGAGCTTTTACGGTTATGTACTCTTTGGGCCTGTTTGGCAAGGGGAATTAGTGGAACGGAGCCGAATTATAAGATGGAGGAGAAGTAAATTCTGGAATTAGCTAATTCTTGTGTTTGTTTGGATGCTTGAATATTGAAATGCCGCAAAGTATAATTCTTTGTTTGGTTGTTTGTAGAATTATGGAATATAATGATTTTAAATATGAAAGTAGTTATAAATATTTGAATAACTATTTCTTTTATTTCACAAAACACAATATTTTTATATTGAACAAAAATATATATAAATTATACATGTTATGATTAAATCTACGCAACACAATTTCTAACATAAAATTACTAACATGCAAGTTTGGTCTAGAAATAACTAATCTAGTAACAACACAATTTCTAACATAAAATTACTAACATGCAAGTTTGGTCTAGAAATAACTAATCTAGTAACGTTCGCACAAGAAAGTACAACGCCAAAAATATACCCAATCATACAATTTAACCTCCAAAATATATATCATTACCAAAATAATTACTATCACCAAAATGTATTAATACCAAATATTATGCCATCATAAACTTGTTAACCCCATGGAAAACTACTACCTCCATTTTCTCCCGCTCCATCGTAAAGTAAAAATTGATCAATCATCTCCATCCTTTCTTCTTTATCAAACGCAATAAAACACGCACCAAGACTCTCATTTACCAAAAAATGGTGAAGAGCCGATTTGAGTTGCGGCTTTGTGTATGAATCCGATAATTTTTTTATTTCTTCCCACATATTTGGGGAAACTTGATGAGACTTGGGCTTGCTAATAGCTTTTACGAGATCTCCAACATAATTTGTCAAATCATCCATAGCTCGTTTTCGCTTTTTCAAACCCGGAGTAGTTGAGTTCGACATTGGAGTCCTAGGTTCCTCTTCAATCTCGTCCAAATTAATAGTACCATCTTGTGAAATCTCTATCACGGGAGAAGTCGACCCATCATACGGAACACCAAGCGAGGAGCGTCCCGTCTTAGAACCGTTTCCGTTTGCCATATCATTTCCGCACACTAACTCCATCTCGTCATACCACATGATTGGTTTATTTATCCACTTATCCGCACCCGAATTTTTCTAAATTAGATATGAATATAGACATGCATGTTATTATAAGTTGTATAATTTTTTTATTTGTAAATTACAGAGTACATGATCATTACCTCAAGCAAGGTGCGTGCTTCCTCTTCGTCCATAACGATTGTTTTAGTTGCCTCCTCGAAATGAACACCACTCATATTTTTAAGAGATTGAATTGCTCACCAATTCTTTTTGTGACTCTTGATATGATTATTGATGTGCGCATCCATGTAATTAAGATTATATTCTTTATTGAGTTCCTTACACGCGGAATGAATTACCGTGCTTTTAAAACCTCTATCTCCTTTTAGATTATTTCTCGCAGCTTCGGCCAAATACTTGAGAAGGAATCCCGTCGTTCTTGGAGACCAATGAGCATTCTTTCTTGCATTGCGTTGAGTTGATATACCTTCGGTTTCCATCTATTATGCATTATATAAAAAATTGCGAAATTAAAATTAATCACAGTGAACATAACTAGATAACTGTGTAAATTCACAGTGAACAAATATACTAATACACAAACATGGATATATAAATTCACAGTGAACAAATATAGTATTCAAACCTTAATAATGATGCCTTCCAATTCGAAAGTGGTATAGTTTAATTAGAGGTCGTTTTCTTGCCCAAATTATAGATAAACAAAAACATTGGCACATCATACTCTAATAATTAAACAATCAGTGACAAATTGGAAAGGTAATCATACAGTCAGGACAAAATTGCAAAATAAACTCATGCAGGGTGAAAGATTATCAAGACATGCAATCAAAAAATCATTTTCCAAGTCTAAAAACACACAAATTAGAAAATTACTCTATACAAAGTGGCAAAATCATATTCCAAGTCTAATTTGGGTGAAAGAAACTCACACATACCAGAGAATTTAAATTAATTGACAAAATAAGCACATGCAGCAAGATTTTGATGATATAGTAAAATAAACTCACTTTGAACTACTAGATGTACCATTTTATTGAAATAAACTCACAAATACAAGAGATTTTAATCTAGTAAATGTACCTTTCCTTTTGGGACTATGAGTGAGCGGATGAGAGAGGATGAGAGAGAATCCCAGGAAGAAAGGATGGGGCTGAGTGGAGATAATCTGGAGAGAGGAGAGAGAAGGTATGTTGGGTGGGAATATTAGCGCCAAAATTTTTTGCGGTAAAATTTGGCTCTAGCTTTTTGGGGAGCTGAAAATAGGTGAATCTCTGTATAAGATAATTGTGGAGCATATTTTAATTCCTCTTCGTACATGTCATCCAAACAAATAATGTTAGTGGAGTGGCATTTCAAGATTCCGCTCGGTCCTAAAATTCAGGGTGCCAAACAGCCCCTTTGTGAATATCCTCCTCCTCCATCTCGATGGCTTACTGGTCTCTCTCTCTCTCTCTCTCTCTCTCTCTTTTGTACCTCTTGTGTAGAAGAGGGGAAAGCAGGGGAGTGTTGGAGGAAAGTTGATTACTTGGCCTCCATTACAGATTTTCTTTGGGCCTTTGAACCTAAATTGAATTCATGACAAACATGAGCTCTTCTTCACCTTGTTGTTCTTGTCCTTTCTTCCAGGTCGAGTGCACAAAGGGCCTTGGATAAAAGCTTTATTTCCTTACTATACAACAGAACTGGGTATCAGCGACGGCAAAAACCGTCGCTGAAAGTCCCAAAAACCGTCGGTGAAAGCCTTTACCGACGGCCACCCGTCGCTAAAAATCCGTCGGTGAAAGCCTCGTCGCTGATGCTACTTTCTCCGACGGCCCGTCGCTGATTCTGCTTTCTCCGACGGCCCGTCGCTGATTCTGCTTTCTCCGACGGCTGCACTTTCTCCGACGGTCCGTCGCAGGCTTCGTCGACGGCCCGTCACAAAAGGCTTCTCCGACGGCCCGTCCCATAAGGATTCTCCGTTGGCCCGTCGCAGAAGTCTTCTCCGTCGGTCCGTCGCAGAAGGCTTCTCCGTCGGTCCGTCACAGAAGGCTTCTCCGTCGCTGATAATTAATTAATATATTAATTTAATAAAATTTTAATTAATTGATTATTTAATATTTTAATAATAAAATTTAATTAATTAATTAATATTTATATTTTAATATTAATTAATTAATATTAGTAATAAAAAATATTTAATAATAACAATATTAATAAATTATATTTTAATTAAATAATTCAAATAATCCACGACAATCCAAATACGACAATCCAAATACGAAATCCAAATAAACAAACCGACGGCCCGTCACAGAAGGCTTCTCCGATGGCCCGTCCCATAAGGATTCTCCGTTGGCCCGTCGCAGAAGTCTTCTCCGTCGGTTCGTCGCAGAAGGCTTCTCCGTCGGCCCGTCACAGAAGGCTTCTCCGTCGCTGATAATTAATTAATATATTAATTTAATAATATTTTAATTAATTGATTATTTAATATTTTAATAATAAAATTTAATTAATTAATTAATATTTATATTTTAATATTAATTAATTAATATTAGTAATAAAAAATATTTAATAATAACAATATTAATAAATTATATTTTAATTAAATAATTCAAATAATCCACGACAATCCAAATACGACAATCCAAATACGAAATCCAAATAAACAAACCGACAACAAAACTCTCTAATTGTCATTCAAATCGTCAGCATTGAAACCTCCAAGAAAATCATTTGCCGGACCTGATGTCGATGGTCGAGTCGATGTCTCCTAAATATAATTAATTGTTATATCAAACTACACTACTATTAATTAATGGGAAGTAGAAAAGCCAAACTGTTATATATAATCATTACGATAATTATGTCAACCAATTATTTTGGCTTTAGATAAAAGTAGGATGTCAATGAATTAGATAATTTCCTAATTAGATACTAGTAGTAGTTAATTAGTAACTTATCAAAAAAAATTAAGGCCATTTTCCCTCAACCATATTAAGCACCCCGCTCAATTACCCCCCAAATCTACCCGCAATGTTTAATTAGGAAATTATATGCATTTATTACTTGCTTAATCAATGGATGCGGGATTAGTGCGGGTTATTTAATGCGGGTTGTATAACTTTATTGCATTTTCCCTGCCCCAGAATTCACCATATCATCCACTATATCCTAATTAACACACTTAATTAACATGGTAATTCACAAGGAACATACAATTAATTGTTAACTAATATATAATTAACATACATATTAATCCTACTAATACATTTTCCACACACTTTTCTCAACTCTCTAATGCCACGTCATTTTTTTTACCTAATCCGGATTCAGAAAACACGCTTAACTCTAATTTTTAATTCTCATTCCATCTTCGTCTTCACGCCTCTTCTTACAACTCTTTGCATATGCGTCTGGATCTTCACGGAAGGATACTTATCGGCGCTGCTTCGTAGAGGATACTTATTGGCGCCTCCTCGGTCTCTCTTCTCTTCTCAGTTAACCACAATCCGTGTCATTTCCTCTCTTTTCTCAAGAGAAGACACGATCCTTCTCCGCCTCTTTTCTCCATGTTATGGTATGGAGATTTTTATGGCAACCCAAATAATTAGGGATTGGTAAATGGAGGAGTAGGTTATTTTCTTGTATTTTTATTGTCATGATTGAATAATAATTAAGACAATTATTATTTTCTTGTATTATTTCGTTGTATTAAGTATGGTCTTAGCTATAAATAGAGGGGTAGATAGAGTTTTATTCATTCTAACAAAAATTCCAACAATTATATTCTCTCTTTCTCCAGTATAGTAAATAGTTTGAGCATTGCGCGGCCGTGATTTTTTCCTTCGGGGTTTCCACGTAAAAATCTGTGTGTTTGTGTGTTGTTCTTTTATTCTTGTTTGCGGCAACGATCCCAACACTCCACACTTCTTCAGAGGTTAGTTTTCGATCCGCTTCTCCAAATTTTCCTTTCCGATCTAAACGGAGTGTGGCCTCCTCTCGTTTAATATTACGGAGCAATCTCTCAATCAATCGAGTGCTGGTGGAATTTCAAGCCAATTTTTTTTTATGATAATGTGTTCGATGAAATCTTCTAAGAACTTTCTTCAAATTTCGAGTAAGGGAGCATTCATGGTAAGGGCTTCGTTCGAGTTGAGTTCAGATTTAGAAGCAAGTCATACTTGCGTCTCCCGAGAACACATGTTCAATTTACATTTTCATACAATTAAATAGTTAACTAATACATGGATCAAACAGTTAATTTACATTTTCATCTTTTTTTCTACATTTTAAGGAACAGTGAAATTGGAAGACATTATAGTTCGACTTATCTGTGATAAGCACATCTAGCCTTCTGAAAATGATAATCAATTAAGTAATTAATATCAAAATAGGTCAAGACCAAAAATTTCTTATGCACAAACAACTTTTCAATTAATTTTGTTTTGAACAAAATTTTCTCATAATTCATTGTCTCAAGGCTATATTATAATTTTCAAATTGAGTAGATGATCAAGAGGAACATCGATAAGTAATGGCGTTTGATCCGCCAATTGCAATTTAAATCGTTGGCCTTACATATAGCTTACAGGTACAGGAATTTTTCTATTTATTTCTGAAGGGTGTATATGATATGTGTCACTGATTGTATATTCACAGCTAGAAACGGTATAAAGAAGAATATCAAGCTACGGCATGCTGATCTGGCAACAGCTACGAAACTGAGATCTGTAGTAGTACCGGTATCTGTACCGTCTATTCTGTCATTTGGACCCTTGAGTGAAACCCTTCAGTTGCAAGATTGTGGCCAGTACAGAGAAGATTGTACATTTACGATGTTCGATTATCAGATTTTTGGGTACTGGACGTAACAATTAGTCAAGATTGTCAATTGCGTGACATTGTTGGGTCATCGAGCTAGGTGGAAAATTTGGTTCGTTCGTAATATTCCCTTATTTTCTTTTCTTTTTATTAGGTGTGGGTTTTGCAATTTTCTCATTTCTTGGGGAATATTTGCGAATTCTCTCTTTTCTTATCGGGCGTGGGAAGGGAATCCAACATTTTTTTAGTAGCGAAAGATCATGCATTGGAGAGCGCATAATCGTTGAAGAGGATATAATTCGAGATTTTGCACAAAAACTTCACGAAGATGGATTGGGAATATCATGTCGCTTATAGTCATTTAAATTTTAAATTGATATATCGACATTGTCATACATCACTCAGTCGCTTATAGTCATTTCAATATTAAATTGATATATCAGCATTGTCTAATTAAAGCTATTGAATTACATTCAGATTGAACACAGGTTCAATTTATGCTGATTGAAAAAGCGGGATTAGAGAAGGGAACATTCATGGAAAGGGCTTCGTTCGAGTCGAGTTCAGATTTAGAAGCAAGTCATCCTTCCGTCTCTAGAGAAACAATGACACCCTTTGGAAGCTTCAGCTTCCTGTAGGCTATCCATGATATTTCCAAATTTAAAAAGGTATGCATGGTTTTGAAACATTTTTCAGGGATATACATGATATTCCGTGTTTTTTTAAATAATAGAATTTTAAGGCTGATTTCTTAATTTCAGCTAGGGATGTCAATGGGTCGGGTTCGGGTCGGGTATAGGCTCACCCATATCCTTACCCATCTTAATCGGGTAATACCCATACCCAACCCGTCAACTAAACGGGTAATTTTACCCGCCCCGTTTAGTATCCGCGGGTATTCGGATTACCCACGGGAAATTTTACCCACACCTATACATATACAAAATATTATATATTACGAACGAAATATATATTTTTATCAAATTAAAATAACATTATAGATTCATATAACATAATAATATCACAAAATCACAAAATAGACAACACAATATTTTTAAACATAAATTATGGACCGTGAATAAACATAAATTGTATAATAAAACTAAAATTGATAGAAACGTAAAATAACAGTAAAAACAAAAATAAATAAACATAAATTTAGGAAATTATTTATTTTAGTGTATTTACTAAACAAATAAAAAAAATAAATGGTATAATAAATAATCAGTAGAAAACATGGAAAAAACCAATAAAAAATCAACGTAAATAATAAAAAATACAAAAAATATTAATATAATCAGGGTTATTAAGAATCGGGTTCGGGTCGGGTATGGTCTCACCCATACCCTACCCGATCCGAACCGGATATTTTTTAATCGGGTAATACCCGACCCGCGGGTAGGATTAATCGGGTATTACCCGACCCGTCCGGGCCGGGTACCCGTCGGGCACGGGTATTACCCCACCCATTGACATCCCTAATTTCAGCATTTTAGGAGTGTTATTTTCAGTATTTTTCACAATTTTTTATGTTTTCTTTCAAATTTCTGTCATTTTGAGGGTAATTTTTTGTTTTTTTAACATTTAGGACTGTTTTTGGTAATTTTCAGCCTTTTTCTGAGAAATTAAAATCTTTTTTCTTCCAAAATTTATATTGCGAGTTTTTTGTATCTTATGTATTTGATATTTTCAAATTTATGCGTATTTGATTTTTTCAGGTTTTATAAGTGTATTTTTTAATTTTTTTTTCACATTCAGGGGTATATTCGATATTTTCCTATTTTACAATGATATTTTCATAATATCGGGGTATTTTTGATATTTTTTATTTTTATTTTTGGTAATTCTTCTAAGAACTTTCTTCAGATTTCGACCTTCAAAGACAAAGCTCACTTCATAGATACTTTAACCATATGTCATGTATTTCTTTTCAATTCTTGATTTAGGGTTTATAAATTTTCATCAAATTATTTTAGGTAAATAAATTTACGATATACTATGTCATGATTATTGTTTTGTAAATGGAAGGCCAATTAATTTTCGATATACTATGTCGTCACGAGGTACAAACATTTTGGTCGCGCCGCATGCACGCACGCACGCCCGCCCGCCCGCCTCCCCCCCCCCCCACCCGTCCCCCCACCCGCCCGCCCGCCCGCACACGCACAGACGTGTGAGCGCACACACACGGACACGCTCGCTCGCGCGTACACACACACACACATTTTCTCATAATCATTGTGTTGACATCACGATACCTAATTAACAAGGTGAATTAATGATTAATAACAATTTAATATGTAAGTCACCATCAATTAACATTTAATTAGGAATATCAAAAATTAATAATTATGAATTAATAATCGTTAATTAAAATTAAGAATTATGGGCTTAATTACTCATGTCATCATGATGATGCCATCAATTACGGTGGGGAAATGAAGGAGCATGGTAGAAAGCATCATAATTAAATGTCTACCATCATTTCACACATCATTGATGTATTTAATATTTTTAATGTAATTATTTTCTTTTGCAGCCTAAAATAAGTTATTGGTATATATTAATCCAACATTTAACATATTTTAAATGAATGCGCGTGACTCATTTCCAGCGTTTCACACATACATCGTTCAACACGTGTTAAATCCAATTAAACTGTAACAAATTAGAAATTTTAATTTATTTATCATCCTATTCTCTATTTATTCTACAAAATATGATAACATGAAAAAATGATTGAAATGAATAAATCTAAAAAAAATAGGACAAATGATAATTCTATTTTTTAATAACTAAGAATAAATCTAAAAAATCATAAACTATTTTTTTAAAAAAATATATGATTTATCATGTCTAAAATGAAAAAAGAATATAAGACAAAAAAAATTCTACTAACGTGGTTTACCACATAATCAATGTGATATACAACCTAATTAATATGATTACCATCTCCTATGATTTATTATCTAATATAAATTAACATTTAATGTATTTATTATTTATTGTCAATATACATCGATAAGTTGAGAGGGTATTAAAAGGGACAACTATAATTATTCAATTAGGATTCACCTCTCTATCGTGCATTTCATCAAGCATGTGCAATGCGTCATCTATCGTGAGATTGTTTATTGCGATATTTCGTTGAGCACCATTCCTACCATCTCCCATAGATGACTCTTGGCCTAATAACCGAGTTGCGGAGAAATCACACACTGAATTCGAGTTATTTGTGTCAACTTCTTAATCTCAAAATTGACCACAAAATCTTATTCTGTAATGACTCGAGCCACCACATGATCCTTCCACTCAGGACCGGTTCCGGTAACTAGATTGCCGTAGACCGAAATGGTAAGGTACCGGCTCTACGACGTTACCTCGAGATGTTGCCCCCAAACAGAAGATGCAAAAAACAAACAAAAAAGTTAATTTGTGATATTTTTAAGTTATCAAATGAAATTTGTGATATTTTTAAGTTATCAAATGAAAAAATAATACATACACAGTAATTTCATCGTCTGTAGCTTTACAAGTCTCAATCAACAAGTACAAATAAAACTTAAACGGGGAGTTCTATGATAGATCATTTTTTTGATGATGGATCATTTTACAAAAATTACTGAAAGATATTTTAATTATTTATCAATTAATTATATATAGTTTATGTTTTGCATAGTATTAAATGATAAATATATATTTCAATCTTAAAAAGAAAGTATTAGTTGACAAATATTCAATTTTTATTTATAAAAAAAAGATTATCATAAAAAAAATGAGTCTAGCATAAAACTTCCCGAAACAATAAGATATCTCATTATCCTTGAACGTAGACAATATCTTGATCCACGGAAAAAGTTATTTTTTGTATAATCCAATGAATGATTGGTGTTTTCTTTTGATATTGATTCAATTGACCCATAAACCTGGAAGCAAATAAATATGAAAAATTGAATAAATAGCTTAATTGAAAATAAAACTGAGCCTAACAGTGTAGATTAAAAAACACAGAGTACTTGAATTTTTAGTACATACCTCCATATTCTAATATTCTGTTAATTCCATTCCAGTTTGTCTATCACAGTTATTTACATGTTGATCCAATTCCTTGAAAGAATGGGCAACATTGGATCAATTTGAAGATAGATGATGCACAACTACATGATTGAAAGTTACTTAAGATAGCATTGGTGAAAATTGTGTTTCGGTTGCACAATTAAGGGTCTGCTCAGTTCAATTACTTCTAATTGGGATCTTAAGTAAAAAATTGGTCACAAAATTATACAAAAAGATGGAGAAATAAGGTAACAGAATTAGAAATGAACATTATACTTGACTATTAGAGGCGAAAACTAATTCTCTGTCGATCTATATTTCCTCTTGTTCTTTCTCTTTTTACTTAGTTCTTATTGTTTCCATGCGAAACATCCAAGCAAAGCAGCATCGTAGAATTTAACATTTAATATCGATCCCAAATGTATCGAATGTAGGTTCATTCTTGTAGGTCTATCGTAGCATTTAGCTGTTAGCATTTAATCTCCAAGAAGAAGAAGCAGCAGCAGGCGGCAGAAGAACAAGTCATGAGTCTTCTTCAGTGCCATCATGTTTCTCCGCCTGCGATCTTGCGTCAGAAAAAAGAAGAGATGACAAAAAAAAAGATAATTGAATGCAAATTTTCAGTCCTTACATTTTGGGCTGCAAAAGAAAGAAAAAAAATTTATATCATGCCGCTCAAATCCCCCCCCCACACACACACACACACACATTTTATATCATCAATTAATAATTAATTAACATGGTAATTAACAAAAAAATATTTTGTTAACGATTGGTTAATTGATATTGATTAAGAATTGTTAATTCATGTGCACATTAATTATATATCAATTAATCGTTAATAAGGTTTTTTTTGTTAATTAACTTGTTAATTGATGATATAGAGTGTGTGCGCGCGCGTGGTTGTTGGGTGTGGGTGTGGGTGTGTGTGTGTGTGTGTGTGTGTGTGGGTGTGTGGGTGGGGGGGGGGGGGGGGGGGGGGGGGGGGGGGATGGGATTTCAAACACGTAACACGTAATAGTTATAAAAAGTTGAAAGACGCATTTGTGGGGGCAGGAAACTCCATGCCGATGTTAGTTCTTCGAACTCGGGTGTATTTTTTGAATTCGCCACATTAATTTCGCATTGTTCTGCAAATGAAAGAAAACAAAATAAAATAAATATCTCATGCTATTAAAAAGTTGAAATAATATTATGTAGGTACAGAAATGATACCAAAATTAGTATCACAATTATGAAGTAACAACAGTAAGGGTTATAGAACTAGAGAACTTACAACTTTTATTACTCTTTTCTATTAATGAATATACCATATTATATGTACTAAAATTTTGTATGTACCTAGACCTAGTACATTACCATATTGAATGATATGGAAATACTAATTAATTGCTTTGCTGAACATACATCAACTCTGTTTTTCTAAATAGATTTAAATATTCAAATTTAAGTGCTAAATATGTTCTAACCCGAAATTTGTTATGGTCTATCTTATTTGATGAATTTCCAATACTAGATTGTTTGCGATTCTTCAATATAATGCCAAGAAAATACAAGTTTCTTCGAGAAATTCTTACAAAAGTCAATAATTTTACAAAAGCACTTCGTCGAACAATTTACGTACCAAATTCATGAAGATCATGGGAAGAGGGTAAAAGAAAGACATGATCATCATTTATGAAAATCAGATCACACGATAAAGCCGAGGAAGAAGAATCGAATGCAGTGCCATTTCTCGACATTGTCGCAAATGAGAATAGTTAGGGCCCAGAAAATTGAGGGGAAAAAAGAAGTTTTTTTTCGAGAAAAGAAGGGTTTTATCATATATTATCTCTTTTCTGATTATTGAAGTGTGATTTTTCTTTTGCTGGCTTCTATTTCACGGCAATAAATATTGAAATATAAAATTGATGTCCTGCTGATGACTCCACTATTTATACGGCAAACATGATCAACAACAGCTCACAAAGAAATTTATGCGGCAGGTATATGAGGCCATCCCCACGACTCATGTTTTTTTTATCTTTGATGTTGCCACATGACATCATGATTTTAATAATTAATGATTAGTTAATAACTCAATTAATATCAAATTAACATCAAATTCATGACTGTTGGAAAAATCATAGTTAATAATTAATTAGTACGTAATCATGTACATCAGAATTAATATTAACTAATTAATTTATTCGTTATTTAGGATATAAAGTATATAGGATGCATCAAATGGTAGAGATGTTGAATGCGAGTAAACAAACATATTACATGGTAAAACATTGTTGAGGTTTTATGTTACAAAACTACAGTGCTCAAACTAAGACAAAATTCAAAATAGAGTACAGAACTATTCACGGCATAGATAGACGTATTTTTCATGACCAAAATTAAAGAGGTTGTTGTTTTTCACTTCTTGGTCAGTTTGTGTTGTCCTCAAAATCGTGGTACGGATGCGTTACTCGTGCGTTCTGTGCATCGTTACTGAAAGGGAGATATTATTCTGAATGAAACAATGAAATCAAACATAAGAATCAATGTGCCAGATAGGGTTTTCTTCCGCTCTGAGATTTGCAGACCTAGTTGTTATTGAACCACAAAGCTGAAAGCACCAACAGTCGAATAATAAGCCGGCAATACATACTTTTTTTTTCCTTCATCAGACAGTATAGAGTACAAAAGAGCACAAAATAGAGCCCCGAAGCCTCAGATTTTCAATCTTATGTAAAGCACAGCTCAAATGCCAGAGAGCACAAACAAAGACAGACTTGTTTTGGTCCTCAAAGCCCAGATTTTTAATGTAATAATATAATATAAGGTATACTCACATAAATTGATGTTCCAACAAACATATAATAAAAAGGTGAAATTTCACTTGTACTTGTAACCAGACCCGGTCCATACCTTGGCCTAATTTTGCAAATGTTACAGGCCCACCTGAAAAAGGGACCCAGTATTTTTATGTAATGTATAATGTTAAATCAAAAGTAAAGGCTTACTCCTGCCTTCCAATTCAAAAAAAAGTAAAGGCTTACTATTTTTGGAAATAAAAAAACAAACGAGGATAGAAATTAGAACCACTGTAAGATGCCATCCTTCAGCAAGCTAGCCCAAATATTTAAAAATATTAATAGGTTTCCACCATTTGAATCAGAAAGTTGTTTGCTTTCTATCCTCTGAATTATATTTGATGATAAAAACTTACATGGATTGATTCGAATTATAGGCTTCGTTTCAAACTTCGCTTAATCTATGAGTTTAGAGTCTTAGGTTCAGCTAGATGCTTCTTTGTAGAAGTCTCGTAGAAAAAGTCAACGGTTGGAAATGTGTCGTTGCTTTCTTTTCATTTGGAAAGAACCATGGTGGGAGGGAATTGCCTATTCGTCTTTCCAACTGTGCTATTTGTGGAAAGCTATATGTTCTCACTATTTTTTCTTGGTAGAATCATGGATTCATAAATGACCAATGTGAGGAAGTGTTGATGTTTCTTCGGTCAAAATGAATTTTTCTTAGGGGACGTTTGGTTGGAGCTTTACAATCAGGATGTCTTGGCATACTCAATCATGGATTTCATTTACATGTTTGATTTGCGCGCTAGGTAATAAAGTAACGGAATACTCCATTCCCTAGGGCATAATTGATGGGAATAGGATTACTACCAAAATTGGTGGTTTTTCTCTATTCCCATGAGAAAGAAATTGCATGTCATGTCATATTGTACTTATAAATACAACATATTTATTAAATTAATATATTTATATTAAATTGTTGTCATAAAAAAATACTAGAATAAAATAAAAAATACATCAAAATATATCATTGCAATAATAAAATTAATAATTCGTCAAAATACGAAATAACTAAATTGGTTTAATTAATATTCCTTGAATTCCTCCACTGATTAAATATTTGTTCGGCTAGAGTATCTCTCCAATGTGTACACTCGTCATTTGTTTCAATAAAAAATATGACATTATTATTTAGCTCATTTTACATTATACAAATTTACATTAAATTTTTTTCAGGGTCATCCTTCTGCTCAAGGCTTAAGAGGAAAATCATTCCCATTGTTAGAGGAGTGGACTATTGTTTTCGGTAAAGATCGTGCTAACGGATTAGGAGCATAGTGCCCTGCTGATGCAGTGGAACAAATCGACCTCGAAGAAGCAAATTCTCCTCCACCGTCAAATAATGTTACAGGAAATAACACGGTTAGTTTAGACGATTTGGAGGAAGGCCTTGTTGATAGCCCTATTGGAACGCAAACAAATACTTCATCTGTACCTAGAAAGTCCAGAAAAAGAAAAATCCAAGCCGGAGATGAGTTCAACGAGTCGATTGGCAAATCAATATGTTCAATAGAGAATATGTTTAGCAATGCAAATGAAAATATTGCAAAACTTGTAAATTGTTTTCAATTTAAGTCTGAAGATGCAGCAAAGAAAGATAACGTATTTGAAGAGCTAATGAAATTATTAGGATTAACGAGTCAAGACCGCATGAAAGTAGGAGCTATTATTTCAAAAGATACAAACATGACAAAGTATTTTTTTCACACTACCAGAAAATGTGAAGGAAGAATATGCACTTTGGGTGCTTGGTGGTTGCAAGTAGTAGTATTTTGAGTAATCAATTTTATAATAATATGTTGCTTGATTTATAATATTTTGTTGACAATAAATTATTATTTTTAGAATTGCAATTATTTTTTTGGATGAGTTATTTATTTTATAACAAAAATTTAGTATAAATATGTTAGTTTTGTAAATATGGAATGTTTAAAATTTTTACATTTGTGATGAATTAACATGCCATGGAATAAATAAATGTTCTAACCAAACATAATAATCAAGTATTCCAAGAAATAGTATGCCTTGGCATTGAATTCCTTGACATATTTTATGTCAAGGCATTCTTCAAAGCTCCAACCAAACGCCCCCTTATAGCTAGTACAAGACAAAGAGAATTACTGAATAATACACCAGTTATTATTAGTCAAAGAGGCCGGTCGAATACAAAGGCTCATATGTACATTAATACCCAATACATGAAAATAAAATAAGAATCAATTCGGGGGAAAAATGCTTTGCTAACTGACCCAAAAGACTGAGAAGAAGTATTTGACAAGACGGTAATTTTTTCTCTAAATGAGGTAATGAGAAAGCCCAATTCAATTACTGGACTTGTAATTTCATAATACAAATCGAATTATTCGTGTGCAACTTCTAGTATTGCCCGACCAGAAGAGATCATTGGCCGTTGAACCCAAGAGTTCACTTTGAAAACTCATCACAATTCACAAAAACCATTTCTGTTATTTTTCAGATTCATGGAATGCGTTGATAAACAATATCATATTTGTTGACATAGATCAGTTGGTTATAGAAGACAAAGAACAATTTGTGACTTGTCTCGGTATATGATCTCAATTTGTTTTTCTGACTTTAATTTATGTTATTTTAATGTTCTTGAATTTTACTGGATGTATTTATATAAATTATTTTTAGAAATCGAAAAGACAAACAAACCAATATTATTTCGTTTCATTTCACAAATTTCCATTTACCTCGCCCTTCCTAGTCCAAATGCTCCAAATTAAATATAGAAAAGATAATTCTTCTCCTTGTTTCTCATTTTAGATTAGGGGGATTTACATATTTACCCTCTTTTAAACTTAAAATTACATATTTATCGTTCTTAAAATTAAAATATCATATTTACCCTTTCATAAATCTAAAATATCATATTTACACAAGATGATTTGTTGCCAATGGGTCCATAACCTAGTCGGTTGAGTGTGAATCACAAAAAATCATGTGTTGTGAGAGGTTGTGGGTTCGATCTCCATTGGCATCAAAAATATTAGGTATCAGTAATGAAAGCGATCGCTTGTCGGATACCATTCAAAAAAAAAATATATCATATTTACCCAAAAATTGAATACCATCCAATTTTTCCGTTAAAATTAACGGTCAACTATTTTACATTTTACATATTTACCCTTCTAAAATCTAAATGATCATATTTACCTTTTTAAAAATAAAAATATCATATTTACGCAAAGAATATAGCAATTTAATCTCATAGATAAATAAAAGTTCGTTGGAAAAAAATAATCATAACTAAAAATATTATTAATTTGTAGTGCGTGATTTGTTCTTGCCGAGTGAGTAAATGTACGTATGTTACTTTTATTATTGAGAGAGTAAATATGATATTTTTATTTTTAAAGAGATAAATATAATATTTTGGATTTTTAGAAGGATAAAATAATATTATTAAATGTTGACCGTTAAGTTTAACGGAGAAATTGGATGGTTTTTAATATTTGGGTAAATACGATATTTTAGATTTATGAAAGGGTAAATGTGATATTTTAATTTTAAGAAGGGTAAATGTGTAATTTTAAATTTAACAAAGGATAAATATGTAAATCCCCTTTAGATTATTTTTCCTTCCCCTCCCCGTCTTTGCCCCAAATCAACCAAATCGAGCAAAGTCTAATGCTATTTTTGGCCGCTATCGTAAAAAACAAAATTAGTTACTGACTAGTCACAAGTTATTAGTTCACCGACTCGACAATGCCAAGTTAATTGTTCAAGTCGGTCAATCACTTTAATCCAATATTTGGTTTATGTTTTCGTTTCTTTTTTTTTGTTTCTATTTTTTTTCTTTTTATAAATTTATGAGAATTTAAATATGTATTTATATTTTTGATATGAATTTTGGGTTAGTTCAATCTGAAATTGAAATTATGATATTCAAATTTTGTTATGATTTTAGTTCTCCTTAATTGAAAAAAATAAACGATTGTAAAAATCACATTTTCTAACTAGTCCATGACTCATCACCAAGTCTCTAGTCGTTGGTCATTTCGATCTATTTCGATTTTCAACATTTATAACATTAATTTGGGCTTGTTTGCTATCCATTGGATTCATCTGGATAATACTACATTTCCCATTAGTCCGGGCCTAGTTAAATACAAAAATAAATTCGTCAGGCTGAAGAAATTGCAAGCATGTTGTAATTAATATATTATATTTGTGTGCTAGCTTAATCAAACTATATAAAAAAATTAAGTGTTAAATCATACAAATTTTGATTTAACAACTTCTAAATGGTGGCTTGAATTATGTATTCAATGCATGAAGCCAGGCCACCAAATAATTATTTCAATATTTATAAAGAGATCTAGCGCTTTCATGTATCATATATTTGGATAAAATATGATTTTGTTTATAATATTGTTACACCATACATATACATGTGTATGCCAGTGTGACAATATTTTTATATTTCGTAACATTCTCTATGTCAAGCCATTTTATTATACAATACAATGAACCTTTCATCGAAACAACAACAAAACAATTAAATAAACATTTTTTTAATTTATGTATACATTACAATATGGCAAGGATAGGTTTGAATATTTGAAATAAATAAATAATATATTGGCTTCTTTAAAGAATATTTCTAACAGTAAATATGTACAATACTAAGAAGTAAGAACCTACTTAGAAGAGGTAATTCATGTGTATCCCCACAAAAACCTCAATATATCGCTTATACCTTGAGGTATACCTCAATATATATATATCTCTCCGAAGTCGTAAACATGAAATACTATGAATATCGCTTATACCTCATATTATTTTTCTGATCCTCGTCCAGATATAATTATATGCGGATTAGGATACGGCTCGAATATTATCTCGGATCCTGATACAATTAGTGTATTATCGGTTACGTATACGAATCCAAACTCTTTTTGGCTATTAAAATTACATATATTCTTTACAATTATTTTATTATCTATAATATATAATAAAAAAAATGTGTTTAGAGAAGATGGGTTATAATATTGATTGATGTACTGTTACGCAGATTAATAAAAAGAAGATATCAGTATTCGATAAATGATGATCAGCCGAATTCAAATAATATTAGTATCTATATTCGGAGTTGGATACAGGATCCACCTAATAATTCAAATCCTATATTCATTTTTTATTCGGATTTTGATTTTTGATATTTTCGGATGACTTTAATATTATCTGAACTAATTGACAATCCTATAAGGATATATATTATTTTTAGGGGTATGAATAATATTTCTCTAGTTTTATAGGGCTATACATTATTTTTGAGATTTTTTTGCAGAGGAACACATGAAATTGCCCCAAAATTAAGCATTCAGTTCCTCATGGCTTAATACAATTTATATGCTTATGCCTCACTCGAAGATTTAAGATTTCTTTTGGTGGTTTTAGATTTTTTTTTTCTCGAGTACTCAACAAAAGAACTGTTACTTAATTGTGAATTTCTTCACTGTTTTTGAGGGATTAAGGGAAGCACGTTGCAATGCTCTAGCCGGTCAAAATATAGACATTTCTAAAATAAATAACTACATGCATTATTTTATTGGGAAATTATCATAACAACCCACCAAAATTATAAAATATTGCAACTGAACAAAATATTTCCATAATAACCCTAGCAAAATAATATTATGTTGTAACTCTATGAAATAAGGAGTATCATTTATACCTCTATAAAACATAAGAAATATTACATAAGCCCGTGCAGAATATAAGAACCATATTTATTCACATATCCTAGAAAAAAGAATTAATAATATGTAACAAAGGGGAGTTCTATGATAGACCCATTTTATTATCATGGATCTTTTTTTAAAAATTATTTTAAGATATTTTAGTTATTTATCAATTAATTATATAAAATTTATGTTTTGCATAACATTAAATGATAAATATACAATTGAATCTTACAAAAAAAAATCATTAGTGAACCAATATTATAAATATTTTTTTTTGAAAATTGGTCTATTATAAAAAAAATAAATCTATCATAGAACTCCCTTATGTTACAAACTTCTTTCCTACTTAGTTAAATATCTCGAAAAAAAAATGAAGAGAAGATCTCCAAATTAATAACACCGCATTCTTCCCATAAAATTAGGAGAGAGTACGTGTACATTATACTTCAAAGATTTACAGGAAACTAAATGATATTTTCAACTTTACAGGTTTTTTAAGGTGCAATAGACAAAATGTCTGTTCAACATTACTGAATAAATAATTAACAGTTTGTATAGAGTGGCCGACTTAATAAACAAATAGAGAAAAGATGAAGAAAAAAAACTAAACACTAGAAATTATTTTTGTAGGGAACATTTGAAATTACGCCTACTACTTTAATGAAACAAGTGACAACTAACTAAAATTTAATTAACTAAATATTCTTCATTGAACAATTAACTAACTATTCCTCATTGAACAAGTGGCAGTTAACTAAAGTTGAATTATGTCTAATACTTTAGGAAGATGATAAGTATTTATATATAAATTATTATTAACACGTCACTCTAATTGTTTTCATAATAATGAATAATTTTACTTTTGTCATTAGTTGACAACTTTTAATAATAATCAATTAGATACTTGTAATTGATACAAAACTATTTGTTCAATATTTGCTCTCAACATTTTTTTTTATACTACATAAAGAATGTTCGGTGGTTTTTCAACCATTGATCTCCATCCAATGATGTCAATGTGATTCGAACCCGCTGTAAGGAAATATCCCGACCCCGGGCCCGCGCAACAAATCCCGAGATCACGCCTCGACTTCGAGAGTACGATGCAAAGTAGGATAGACGATTACCAGCGTGAAATTGATCACGCACGACGGGTTGATCGCTCGCATCCTTCTCTTCTCCGATGTCACGTTGGTGACTAGCCCGTGTGTCCCATACCACACGTCTCCCACCGTCTTGACACGTCTCCGGTTGTCTTCGTGCGTCCCATGCCCACACGCTTCCACAGCCTTTTGCTCCATTACTTCTCCGATTTGATCACAAACGAAGAGCCACAAATGTCGCTCCTCTACTCGTATCCACCGTGAGTCGTAGCACCTCGGTTACGGGTATACCTGCCTAGACGATATACCGGTAAACTTGCTTGATCGAATTGATTTTCTAAACCATTATGTATATATATGTATAACCATTATACATTCACAAGAGTTAGTCTCATGTAATCATATTACATTCAAACTCGTGTGATTCCCTTGGATTTTATTAACGGTAAATTAGATGCTTCATCCGTACGACACATATCCACATACATATCATGGCATACATAATAGATTCTCACATCAAAATATGAAGCATCATATCATTTTTATTTTTGCGTTGCTTGATGTCTCACATCGAGCCACAAAAATGTATGTCATTCGACATTTCGATTTAACTCCTCCAAGGAGTTATATGTTGAAAACCATTTTCAACAATATGTCGATATACGTGTGATAATATAGAACGAGAAACTTCTTAGATCTATCATATAGATCTTCACACTTAATTCATAAGCGGTCTCGCCTAAAACCTTTGTCGTTACAAGAAATATAACGCGGCTCCCACTAACCTTCATGTGTACACAAAGTTTCCATTTGTTCCGACAATGTTATAACAATTTATAACTTTGTCAAAACGAATATTCCAATTCCGAGAAGCTTTCTCTAATCCATCATATGGATCATTAAAGCGTGCATATCCTATCCTTGATTCTTATGAATCGACAAAACCGTAAGGTTGTGTCGAGAACACATCCTTTCATAAAATTTCTGTCAAGAAATTCGGTTTTGACATCCATTTTGCCACATCAATTTCGAGAATGTGAAAGCATGGCAACATGCGAAAACGTTTCTTCATAGTTCGACTATGAAATACTTGAAACTTTTCGCTACTAGCCTCGTTTTGTTATATGCAAATTCCTATCCATGTAGGTTCTTCACCTTGAAAACCCATTGACATTTCACGGGTCTAACCCTGAAAGTAATGAAAATCAAGTTCTAAACTTGATAATTTACACGGATCGAATCTCAGATTTCATGGCATCTTGCCATATGGAATCGTCACTTTTCATAGCCTCCTTGTAGGATATCGAATCATCATATGATTTCGATCTATCATCATTAGCCATGATAAATCCGTATTTACCGGCTTATGATATAGCCTACTTGATCTATGAAAAATTATTTGTGTGTTCGACTCGTATTCATCAACTATTGATGAAGTCGTGTCAACATTCATCGGCACAATGATCATTTTCATATCTCGAACTCTTTTCAGATTTATTCTACTCCCACTAGCCCACGTAGAGATAAATGGCATCAAGTTCCAAACTTGTGCGCATTATGTCCTCCTCCAAGAAGGCATCTCTTCAAGCCACGAAAATCTAATTTCGTCGGGACGTTAGAACTAATACCCTTTTTTCAGATTTGGGATTGAGTTTAATCGAAACCAATTTCGAAATATACTCACATCCTCAAATCTGTACAAATGACAACTTCGGAACCATTCCGATCCGTATGTCATATGGCGTATTTTGTACCGATTAGAAGGTTTATGGTCCATATCATATATGCAACCATTCATTAGTGCCGCTGTCTCAAGGGCGTATGCCCAAAACATTTTTGGGAGATCCGTTTGACTTATCATTTAGCGAACAATGTCTAACATGCGTTCATTTCCTCTTTTCGAATACATCTCAATGTTCCGAAATAAAGATAATTGTGAAACGATTCCACAATCATGAATGATAATCAATACTTATAACTCAAATATCGCCTATTCGATCCTATCGAAGCGCGTAGCTCAAATACTAGCCTCCTCGATCCTATCAAAGGGCTTTGATTTTCTTGCTAAGTTGATTTTGTATTTTGTTTTTGAAACTCTTTGAACCTTTCAAAAGTCTCCTCTGTCGGGAATCGATCCGTCCCCGGGCCCGCGCAGCGGATAAGAAGGCCCGGTCCGGTTCCCTTGTTCCGAGATCACGCCTCGACTTCGAGGGTATGATGCTAAGTAGGATAGACGATTACCAGCGTGAAATTGATCACGCACGACGGGTTGATCGCTCGCATCCTTCTCTTCCTCGGTGTCACGTTGGTGACTAGCCCGTGTGTCCCATACCACACGTCTCCCACCGTCTTGACACGTCTCCGGTTGTCTTCGTGCGTCCCATGCCCACACGCTTCCACATTTTTTTGCTCCTTTACTTCTCCGGTTTTATCACAAACGAAGAGCCACATGTGTCGCTCCTCTACTCGTATCCACCGTGAGTCGTAGTACCTCGGTCGCGGATGCACCTGCCTAGACGATGCACCGACGAACTTGCTTGATCGCGTTTGATTCTCTAATCCGAGAAAGCTCCTTTTCTGTTTCTCTCTTTCTCCTCACACCCATTCAACTATTGATGGTGTTCTTTCGAATGATCATCTCAATTAGTCTAATTTGAATTAGATTCAGGATTAACACATTGATTAAATTTTATTCACACTTTAGATCAGAGAGAAACATCCTATATATACTACATAGGATAATGATGGGCCAAAAGGTATGTATATCTACTATACACTTTTTCAAACAGAAAACTGCATGCACCATTTCAGTATTATTTTGAAACGAAATTGTTAAATCGTTCCAACCGACTTTAAACCTTCACGAAAGTTGTAGATAATCTTATTATCTTTCCAACCCAATTTGGCCCAGTCCAATTGTAGTTCGGATACGAAAGTTATGATGGTTTTACTAACTGTATGTCAAACTGTCGCACCCTTTCGGTATTCCATTAAAACGACACTGATACATCGCTCAAATGAAATATATTTCCACATGAAAGTTATAGATAATCGTATTATCTATCTAACCCAATTTGAACCATTCAGATTGGAGACGTTATCTGAAAGTTATTCCCACGAACGCGTACGTTCGTTTATCCTTGTGTACACTTTTACGGTTGATCCGAAACTGTATTTCTTTCACCCGCAACCTCTCACAGCATATGATTTTTCACAACATGTGATTTTTTTATATCTCACACTTAATTAATTGGGTTATGAGCTCATTAATTATTTGCTCTCAACATTAAATAAGGATCGCTTTTTTAAAATATCATCAACACTCATATTATTCGTAATTGGCATTCTCTTGCGTTTTGTTTTGGATTGAGATGATAATTTAATTAAGAGAGTGATGATATAAATCATTTAGAATCCACTAGCTTAATTGAGACATTAGTATGTGTATTAAATGTTAGTGATAAATTATTAGAAGAAAAATTATCATCTTATATAGGATGAGAGGAAAAACAATTATTCATTATTTCACACATCATATATTAATTTAATATTTCTAATGAGTTTGTTTATTACCATTGTTAACTTTACAAGTTTCGAAACTAAGTTATTGGGATGAACTAATCCGATGTTTAACATGTGTTGAGCGGATACACATGACCCATTTCCATAGTTTCACACGTACATCGTTTAACATGTGTTAAATCCAATAAAAAATTAATAAATTAGCTTTTGAATTTATTTACCAGTCTATTTTTTATTTGGTCTACAAATGATAAATAATTAAGGGAAATTTACAAATAACCCCCTAACTTTTCTTGAATTTACAAAAAAAATCCTAACTTTTGAGAAACTCAAAAAAAAAAACCTACATACACGGTTTTCTTTTCAATTACCCCCCTATAGGAGTATTTCATGGTATTACAAATTTTTTGGACAAAAATACCCCTCTATTTTTCATCTTTAAATTTAATAAACATATTTTTGTATTATTTTATTAATTTAAAATCACTATAAATATTTTTTAACATATACTAATTTAAAAAAACTATATGTCATATACATAATTTTAATCTTTTATTTATTTTATATTTTTATCATAAAAATTTAAAATTAAATAAAAATATGATATAAAAAATGTTCTTGGAAATATCTTGACAATTAGGTATAATTATGAATTACCCCCCACACTATAATCCGCACCCTTTTACCCCCCAAACTTTCAAAATTCGTGCACCGTACCCCATCCATCAGATTAGTGCATAATTATGAATTAAACTGGTGAGGTGGCAATATGAGGTGGCAATTAGGTATGATTGTTATATCTCTCTCAAACCCGATCCGATAAAACTATAACCCTACCCGAACCGTTATATCCTCTCTTCTCTCTCACAGGACTCTCTTCACTCCTCTCTCAATCCGACTCTCCTCTCTTCTCTCTTTTCTCTCGGAAGAACAAACCCTAGATGCCCTCTCGCTCCTCTCACTTCTCTCAATCCGACTCTGCACGACGAAGGAACCTTGGGTGGCTCTCGCTCCTCTCGCTCCTCTCAGTGACGATCTCAGCACGACGAAGGAACCCTAGAAGCCCGCTCCTCTCGCTGTCTCCCTCTCGGTGGCTCCCTCTCCCTTTCTGCAACTGGTACCCTCTCTCTTTTCTCTTACAATTGTAGTCAATTGCAATTGGCACCCTTTCTGCAATCAATTTCATTTTTTTAATTGCAATCAATTGTAGTCAATTAGACACTGGATTGACTACATTAAACTGGTACCCTCTCTCTTTTCTCTTACAATTGTAGTCAATTGTCTACATTGACTTCAATTTCAATTTATGTGAGAGAAAATCCGACAGGAAATAATCGTTGACAGAAATAATGGAATTGACCATAATTATCTTACATTTAGGATTAAATGGAGTCAATTGCAATCAATTTCAGTCCAATTTAGGGTTAATTTGGGTTAATTGCAGTCAATTTAGGATTAATTTGGGTCAATTTAAGTCAATTTAGGATTAATTTGGGTCAATTTAAGTCAATTTCAGTATATCTTTACTAATTATTTCAATTTTATCTTTAGGTTATGGCGATAGAAGGGTTTTATGTTGTTTTTGTTGGGAAAAGACCCGGCACATAAGATAATTGGGCGTTGTGCAATGATCAAGTTTGTGGTTTCTCGCGATCGTCGTATAAGAAATATCCTTCCAAGAAAGAAGTCGAGATTGCTTGGTTCGAGTACATGAATAGGAACTTTCAACCCAAAGTGGAAATGCACGATAAAAAACTTGCCGTAAAAGAAGCCGAGGTGAATAAAGGTAAATTGTTTACATTTGGAGCGATATTTTTGATTACGTTAATTGTAATCATGAAGTTTATGTGATTGTTTTTGTTTACATTTGTATGTTTGTTTACATTTGTATGTTATGTTTGTGTATGCTTGTGTGATGGTTGTATGTTTGTTATGTTTGTTGTGTTTGTTATGTTTGTGTGTTGGTTGTATGTTTATGTGATGGTTGTATACTAATAATAATTGTTTGTGATGTTTGTTATGTTTGTGTATGTTTGTGTATGGTTGTATACTAATAATTGTCCCCTCACAGAAATTTTCCCTACCTCACAGAGAGCTAATAATAGTTAATAATTTTCCTACCTCACATAAACTTGCCGAAATTACACTAGAAGAATTACAAACTAAAAATAGTTAATAATTTCTCTAACCTCACAGAGAGTTAATAAGTCACTAGAAAAATAATTTCCCTACCTCACAGAGAGATAATTGTTCATTACAAACTAAAAATAGTTCATTACACTAGAAAAATTAAAAATGAAATTGTTGTCCAAATAGTTCATTACACTAGAAAAATAGTTCATTACACTAGAATAATTCATTAAAAACTAAATTTTGGGATGATTTGAAGATTGTCCCGAGGAAGTGCTTCTCGATGTTGGGGGCGCCTACATTGTGAAATACAAAATTTAATTACAAAAATTTGGACATTGCACACAATTTAATTACCTTCGGAGAAGTGGCTCGATTATGACCCGATTTATGGCATATTGAACACCTTATTATTTGACCGGTCTTGGCCATTTTAGTGTTACTCGATGGTTTAGGCACTACGCCTCCTTCTCTACGAGCATGTTTTTTAGGTCGTCTGGGCATGTTTCTTTTCAAAGGAGGTTTCGGAGGATCAAGGCTTGTTTTGGGTCAATCTTGACGGGACAGCGAGATGGCGACGAGACAGTGAGAGGGTGAGAGGGAGAAGACACCTTGCCAGTGGAGAGAGCGACAGTGCCAGTGCCAGCGACAGCGAGAGGGTGAGCGGGCGAGGGGCGAGAGGGCTAGCGTACCAGGGGAGGGAGGAGAGTGGGCGAGGGGCGAGAGGAGAGAGCTAGCGAGGAGCGGGCGAGGAGCGGGCGAGAGGCGTCAGAAGAGAGAGTCAACAGAGAGCGAGAGAAGAGTGTCCTACTGGGTTGGGTTTGAGAGAGAAGAGAGGATATAAGGGTTCGGGTCGGGTTATAGGTTTATCAGATCGGGTTTGAGAGAGGATATAACAATCATATCTAATTGCCACCTCACCAGTTTAATTCATAATTATGCACTAATCTGATGGATGGGATACGGTGCACGAATTTTGAAAGTTTGTGTGGTAAAAGGGTGCGGATTTTAGTAGGGGGGGCAAATTACACTTTTGGGACAAGTTTAGGAGACAAAAGTGTATTTTTTTCTTAAAAGAATACACAAATTTCCTAACTTCTCGAAACGAAAGTTCAGATTCTTCAAATAAAAAACCGAGGTCAAATTAGAAGGCAAGAAAGAGAAGAATGAAACATTTCTATCATTGTGAGGAGCAGTGAAAAGGCTCGTACGAATCAAAATAAATTAAAAAAAAAAACAGAAAACTCAATTTTTTTTGTCAGTTATATAATTATTTTGATTTGTAAATTTAAGTTCATTGATTAACATGTTTTTTTTTAATAAATTGAAGTTTTGTGTTATTTATAGTCAATGCTATTCATCTTAAGAAGATTTAAGCATAGTTTTTCCTTTTAATGATAAAAAATAATTTTATTAGAACTCTAAAGTAAACAAATATATCATGGTTATGATTATATTGATAGTTATCATAGCCTAATAGTTGGTTATATTGAGAGAAATGGCTGAAGAGAGATGGAGGCTCTGTGTGTGTCAGAGAGAGAGAGATATTGAGTTAGGGAGATGCAAAACAGGGAATAACAATAAAAAGAAATAATCGAAAAAGAAAAACAAATAATTAATGATAGTGGAGAATGATAGAAAAGTAATACATGTTAATATTTGTAATACCGAAATTTCTTTTGCAAAAAAGGTGTACGATAGAAGCTCCAATTTATAATCGAACACGATCAATTCAGAGTTAAATTTGCAGCTCTAGCCATTCACAAACTTTTGATTAGTACAGTACATGCCAGAATTGTTTAGTGCCATAATATATTATACTGTGTCACTGCATAGGTCGAATGTTAATGTAGTCCAGCTTCAATGTCGTGATATCCCATCTAAAATTGCCCCATATTTAGAAGAAGAAAAAAGAAACCCTACAATATTATTGGCTTATGAACCAGTAAAGGCAGAAATGTGTATTAATTAGTCACTAGTCAACTAAACATGATAATCTTCAATCGTATAATCATTAATTATTTCTCTCTTAGCTGTTCTTATCACTTAATTAGTTGCTTAATGAAGTTGATTAGTTGATTAACTCAAACCTAACAAATAATTACGCACCCTAATTTGCACACCAAATATTTGTCTGATTTAATAAGTTAATTGTAATTGTAATTTGATAGTAATTTTAACATGGAAAGAAAGTTAAGAATAGATAACAGCTCTTTAAAATTGGAATATGTTAACTGTAATTTTTCGTATTATCTAATGTATTGTGTGTTGTAATATTTATCTACGTATATGTCTAGACAAACTAGAAATACATTGTATTGGTACTTTCTATTCAATGCAATATGCGATAAATAAGCGCTACTCATGTTATCACACCAAAAAAAAAAAAAAAAAAAAAAATTGGAATATGTTACAATTCAATTTATCAAGTGATAATCTCATGTTCCAATTAAATTTATTTTATATTAATATTAGCCATTGAAATCTATGAATTTATCAAGTGATAGTTTCAAAAGAATGTAAATTTTCCTTGTAGCTTATTTTCATTTTTCTTTATTTATTTTCATATATTATCTGTAAAGACAAAAAAAATTTCTGTATGCATCTGGACAAGACTTAAAAAAAGATAACTTGCATGATTGCATCATAAGAAACTAATAGCTATATATCCACCATATATTATTAGTTTTATGACACAAAAATATCAATGATTAATTAGTTAAAGATTTATCGTTAGATTATCATTATTTAGCTGCACGAAGTTGACATGCAGAACATGGATTTAGGGGTATCCAACATTCCATTTTATCACAATTTTGTAATTTTGTCCAGAATTTTTGCATATTTTGTGATCCAACTAAAAGTAGGTTCCTTTTAGAACATAATTAGATGGGTCATTTTATGTAAAATTCATATATAGGTGATACGCAATCACGTGGCATTCCTTGTGATTTCCAAATGGAGTTATTTTGAAGTTTAATAATAATAATAATAATAATAATGGGTCCATAAGCATCTTTCTATCTCTATCATCCAAATATTAATAATTGCAGGCTAGGACCATATTAATGAAACATGATATGGCAAAATTATATTTATGCCCCTGAACATTTTTATAGGCAAGCAAAAATTTAGGATGCAGTCATAACTAAACATTGTCAACTATACCAAATTTTTTTTAAGAAAACTAACAAGTTCTTGCAAAAATCTAATTATAAGCTTGATGAAGAGGAATTTTCAAATGCAAATTCACCAAAAGTAGTTCAAATCTTAAACTCGATACAATAATTATTTTAGCATCCAATATATACATGGATCAAATGATTGAATACATCACACAGTAAGTCATTAGTCGTGAATTCAGTTCTCATGCACACAAAATAATAATGGAAGGGAAACCAAAAATTTCGTTCATTCAATAAAAAAACATGATCATAAATTCCAGGTATCAACAAATAGATTGTTTTAAGGTAATAGGTGAATGATATGCTCACTATATATTAAATAAATGAAAATTATAGAATTACAACATTTTTTTGTCCGACATATTTTATTACATGTCTTGCGTCAATTTTAAAACAAGCGCAGGGTTAGGCCAAGGCCATAAGCCTCAAAAAATGCATGACCTCTATTTTATGGGAGGTTTTTGCGCAAAGAAAAAAAAAATACGGGTTGTAATATCTAAAATAGAACGTAAACATAATTTAAAATAAATTCATATTTAGAGAAATGAGTTTTCATAGGTTATAGCAATGATGTAGTGCATGACCTCCATTTTAATGGGAGGTTTATACGTAGAGAACAAGATTTTTAGGGATTGTAGTCAGGATGTTCGATGAAACGACTAAGATAAAATTTAATCATAATTTATGATGAATATATGTTTAGAGAAATGAGTTTTCATAGGTATAAAAATGATGTCCGATAAAATATTTAAGATGAGATACAAACCTAATTTCTAAGTGATTTATGCTTAGAAGAATTATATTTTTAGAAGATGTAGTCACGATGTTCGGTAAAATATTTAAAATAGATTCAATCACTCGTGACATTATTTGTCACATGCCTTCAAAATTACATGACCGGGTCTCGTTCCGTCTTTCTCAATTAGTTTTTGCTGAATATCCCTTCGTAGGTTAGGTTGTGCAAAGTTGTTGAACCAAACGAACAGAGGGTTATTTTCGTGGACGTTAATAGATCTTCCCGGCCATTAATCGAGTATGGGCATCCCGCAAATAGGTTGTTGTGGTTTGATGTCATGAGTTTGTATATAGTTTGAAGTCTTCTTCGTCTATCGAGCCACTTCAGAGTAGTCAATTTATTGTATGTAATCGATTAATTAGGCAAACCACTACAACAAATTTCAGAATAAACAACGGAGCATTGCCGTCGCAAAAGATAAGTTTACCGTCATATATATGTGACGGGATACCATCACGGATAGGGTCGTCGTCGTCATATCATTGTTGCTAGAAGTGATAGAAGTGACGTTTTTGTCGCTAATAATTGTTATTGCCAACGAACTTTTATAATCGTCACTAATAATAGTAATGTCGTCGTTATTGTTGCAATTTACTGTAATTAAAACATTTTAATCTGAAAATATGTTTCTGCAAGCGGCATACTGAATATATGTTTTATATTGTTTAATGGTTTACAAAAGAAGGATAATATATCATTTACGTGCGTAACTATTTGTTGGAGTGTATCTGCCAATAGATCAAATAGAAGATTGCCGTTTGCGTGTAATGCCGAGCAAAAAAAAAACATTCTTCTTTTATTTTATTTTAGGGTAAAAAAAACCATAATTTCATTAGAAAAAAAAGAACATAACACATTATTGCATAAATTTGCAAAAAAGAAACCATTTTTTTTAACTTGATGAGTACCTTTCCGAGATAATCAGGTGCTACAATAGTTCCAATTATAAAATTAAAGATATAAATAGCTCATGAGAGATCAAAATTTAAATAAATCAGAAACAAAAGGAAAAAATTAGGTTTTTTTTTTTCTGTCATTAAGAAGTTTGTGCAGGTTGATTTAACGGTTTAGCATGGTTATGCTCGTCTTCATATGTTACCAAAAGCATCGCAGTGTCGTCTAAGCATCTTTCCACGTGCTTTTTTGCAGGACAACCCTTCATTCCGCTACATTTATAATACCCCCTACAAAATGAAATATTCAAATTAATATTGAAAGGTATAAGAAAAAACTAAAACGTTGTATGAATAGAAAACATGCTTATCGTTAAAAGTATTGATATGATTATAAAGAGTTGGATAGTTGGATTGTTTAATTGCTTTGACCTTGTTAATTAATTAAGTGAGGAAAAATAAATTGGAAAAGTACAATACGGAAAAGAATTTATTAAATTGTGAATGCGATAGCACTTATCCAATTGTATTAAATAAACTGGTATAATAAATAGGATTTATCATGTTATTAACACTCGTTTTTCCAAAGAAAAAAGTTCTCATTATTAGAAGATATATATATTATAAACCCTTGAAAACGAAATTCTTATTATTAAGATACCCTTCTAGATTTTTTGACGGGGCTTATTCTTATTTAATAATTGGGACGTTTTCTCCAAAGTAAAATATCGAATATGCCCGTTAAAGTGTGATAAAATTTGCAAAATAGAAGATGAAAAAATTATAATTACAATTATACCTAGGATGAGGAGAGCCTTTTATTGGTTTTTGGCCATATTTTCTCCACGAGTACTCATCGGGGGGTATATCTGCAATTTTGTCACTTATTGCGGGCACTTTAATAGTTTTCTTCATTCTATGCTTCCTATATATTCAAACAAAACAGAAGGATTAAAAAAAATAAAAGGTCCAATTATGCTTTTATCAATTGAGAATTGAAACTTCAAAGGAAAAAAAAAATTGACTTGAAAAAAGAATGTGCGAATTTTGCAAAAAGGTACCTCTTTTTTGTACAATGACACTTGCCACTAGTTCCACATTTGCTCTCTCCATTTACCCCTTTTTCATTGTTACACTTTCTCTTGTTAAATTGAGACGATGAAGCCTTTGAAATCGAATTATTAACATAGTCTGAAGACTGGGCCCCACTTATCAGATGAAATCCACTTCCATCCATGCTGACCGATGAATATAATGAATTGGCATTCGAAACATTCCCAAATTCGATTTGAAATTCGCTGTTTTTGACCCTTTCATCTTTGAAATTGAAATGGGCTGGCTTGGGTTTAGCGTATCGCGGACCAATTTGGGGGTTTTGGTTAATTGAAGAAGAGGAAGGATCTAATTCCAAAATTGGGGATTCTAAGAATATATTTCGGTTAAATTTGGGCGTACTCGCACTCTTGGACCCAGAATCGGGTCCGAATTTGTTTTTGGGGTAAAATTGGAATGAATTTGAAAGAGACGGATCTAAACTCAGCGAGAATTGTTCTGGATTGGACATTGGGTGGTCTAAGAAGCAATTTGGGTTTAATGATGGAATTGGATTTTGCTTTCTTTTCTCTGTTTTTGGTTTTGCATGGCCTTTATGGTTGCTCAAAATTGAAACTACTTTGTTGAATTTAGAAACACACTCTCCAGTTTCTAGCGCGATTTGTCCGATATGGAGATGATTTTTTGGCTGAGAGAGAAGAATTAGAACTCTATGACAACTGTTAATGGCAGCTTGATTTGCCTCTTCCACCCCTTCCATTTCAAAATTTGTATAGCATGAATGAGATACAATTTCTTTCTGAATTTTGAACTTCAAATTGCCCCTGAAAATGGCCGATTCAAATTATCAGAATAAATCGAGAAAATATATAATTTGGTCGACAGTTTGTACTTCCATCTCAAGATTATGACCCAAATTTATGAATTTAAAATGGAAAAATGCCAAAAACTAAAAATATCTGAAATAGATTAAAACCCATTAATGAAATCAAACCCATTATGGAAAAGATTGAACTTTGGTAGAGACCAAATTACTGAGAAAAATTGCAGACGCAAAAATCAAAGAGAGAGAGAGAGAGAGAGAGAGAGAGAGAGAGAGAGAGAGAGAGAGAGAGAGAGAGTACCGAGCAAATAGCCTTTTCTTCTTCAAATCATCACCAATCCAGTAGAAATGGAACAAAAAAAGGTACAAACAAAAGGAAGAGAACAAAAACTAGCAGAATGAACTTTTCAATGGAAATCCAAAACAGTATCTGAGAGAGAGAGAGAACTCATATTCCAATTCTACAAGCAACAAAGGAGGAGAAGAAGAAACGAGAGAAGAAAATATTAAAAAAAAACGGTTTATTATTCTTATATACCCTCATCAAATTTTATTTTTATGGTCTTTTCCAACTTTTATGCAAATACACCCTCCACATTTTTTGTTCCAAACCAAACAAGAAAACCCATTAGTCTAGAAACATCTATTAAAATATATTAAAATCATAAAATATTCCCAATATATAATTCTTCACTAAAATCTTACTTATTATCATTAAATAGTAAAATACAAAAAAAACTTACTTATGATTGTGATATTACAGATAAGTAGAGGTGTTTCTTTGCATATTTTGTAGCATCCACTTGGCAAATGCTTGTTTTTACTGGCATTAAATTAGAAGGTCAAATAATAATAAAAACAGTGGTGAAAAAGTGGTCCTTAAGTCTTCACTTTAAAGTCTGAAATTGGTGACTAATTGACTCGTTTACATTGTGATATTCACGTCTCCATATTTTATAAAACCATCTTTTCTTTCAATAACATACATTGTACCTAAATAAATAGTAGATTTGCTTTGCCAGAATTTTGTACCTAAATAGTTATTTTATGCAAAACATATATTTTATTTTAATCATTTAAGATTTTAGCTAAACAATTTATATATGCTAGTAATTCAGTATATTTTATTAATATAACAATATAAATTTTGTTATTTATCAAAAAAAACATATATAATGTATTTTCATTATTAGTTTTGTTTGCCATAAAAAACATCCGCCAAAATCCACCACTATTTATAACAGTAATTTTCACCGAATTTGCAAAAATAAAAAAATAATGCTCGTGTCGTGTTAACAAATTTTCAAATATAATATTTTCGTCCATTTATTTTGACAAAATTACTTAAATTGAATAATTATTGGACCGGAAATATTAAATAATTTTTATTTTCGTTTAATAACTGGAGAAAATATATTTTGTACAGATCAACTCACATGAATGATATTTTTTTTTTTAATTTGATAAAAAAGATTGTTACACATAAAAAAATTGGATTCGCCATGGACCTGAGTTGTTCAATTATTCGGCCGTTACCTGTTAGCTGTTAGGCCGAGGAGCAGGAGTAAAACTAAAAGTGAAACACGTGCGAAGGGAAAAGGTGCACTGGCTTGCTCTGTAATATCTCACAATCATATATTTGCAATTTTTTATTCGAAAAATGAGCATGGAAATAGTGGGATAATAATTGAGAAATAACAGAGGGAAATAATGTGATAAGAATGTATGTGTGGGATCCATTTCCTGTACGTTGACTTTGTTTCTTAGGTGGCACGGGTCCCTAATACATGCATTATTATTATTATTATTATTTTTAAGATTGCCTCGTGTTCACACTTCACATGCTTTGTTTTAAAGAGATTTTCTGTTTATTTTCCGTAACATGAAATATGTATTTTTGTATATTAAGAATATTCTTCATTTGTTGATGTTAATAAAATTTGAATTCATAATTTTTCACGATATTTAATTTTTTTTTGTGTGTGTCACACTCAGCTAATTAGGTTATGGATCCATCGACAAATATTTGTGTTTTTGAAATTTATTAGTAGTGTGTATATAATTTATATAACAGGAAATTTAGGTTCGAAACAATTCGGGTAATCGTGTTTTTTAATATTCCTTCGAATACTTGTGTTTTTTTAATTTTATATTGATTGTATCGAAAATTTTAGGGATAGCTGTGAAAAAATGGCGCATATATGGAGTAATATTCTTCGTTGCACGGATCCGGATACGGTTATCGTATCCGATAAGATAGGAGAATTTCCAAAAAAAATCAGGATACGATACGTCTATTATATATAATAATTTATTATTTTATAATTATTATTTAATGTATCAAATTTTATATTTTCTATAATTGAGATTGTAAATATGATTTTTCATTGACAATTGAGATTTTAAATATGATTTTAGTATTATATAAATTCTAATTTTAATATAAATATATTTTTTGCGAGTGAATTCATAAATGTAGAATTGATACAAGCCATTGTGATAGAGCAATAAAAGTTCCCAATTCCGAAGAAAAAAGGAAATGAAGGATTCTAAGACGATACTTTACTTTATTTTATCTTTTTTAAGAAAATTTGGAGAGGGCTAGGGACCTCCCTTCCAAATGTTTTTTTCATAAAGGACGATATTTTGGTTTGATGGCTCCCAAGATGTTGTCTTTCGGTTAAAAGTTATGTTTAGCATTTGGGTTGAATTTTTTTTTTTGTTGTTGTTGTTACAAATCAGTAGACGCACACATTCACACACGCACATCACACTAAGACTAAATAATGTCTTAATATAAAATATCTTCATAATTCAGATATACGCAAGACTTGAACCTTGTATCCCTAAGAAGTGAGATTATGTACCGTCCGCTTGAACTATCAAAACGGTGATTATATTTGGGATTTGAATTGAATTAAAACGGGTAAAGTTATAAATGAGAGTATAGTATGGTCGTCTTAGAGATCGTCAAGGTGATTTTAATTGTATGACTTTGTATTTTATGAGACATCGATGTAAAATAACTATCATATTTTTCTAAGAGGTCATTCCCCCCCCCCCCCCCCCCCCCCACTGAATTGTATTAACCGTTAATTGAAATTATTAATTATGTTGACGACTAATACAATTGTATTACGTGTTAATTACATTTTAATTAATCGTTAATTCAAAGCACAATTAATCGTCAATGGAAATTAGGGGTATGAATTGGAGATGGGTATTAATATCATTACCCACTATTCACCGTATTGTGAATAGTGAGGGGAATCTCAATGGCACGGTATAATTTCCCTTTTTCTAATTGGTACCACTTCATTGAATCTGTGTCAATAATTGGATTTGGTTTATTATTATTTCCTTCTCAAATAATTGGTACCGTATCAATCTAAGCAAATTAATGCCTTGGGGGCTTCTATCATACACCCCTTTCCTTATCATACACCCATTTTCAAGGGTATTTGGAGTAATTATCCATTTATGAATATTTAAGGTAAGATACAAATATATTTATCAATTAATTTGTGACTAAATTGGAATTTTTCTATGTTCATTTAAACAAAAATATCCATAAAAGATAAATTTTATGATACACCCTTTTACAAATATAATTAATTGCTAAAATACCCAAAATACCCTTGTAAAAGGGTGTATGATAGAACTCCCCTAATGCCTTATATACACAATCATAAAACTATAAATAACTTATTTTATAACTAATTAGAATTTTAAATTTTAAAAACAATTAAAAGTTGTACGAGCTGTGCGCGAGGTTCCTCCTAGCATTAGGTTACGGGCCAGTGGAATTCTTGTTTGATTTTTTTGAAATTGGCCTAGAACATGAAACGTGCTATCTAACGGCGCAATTTTTTGCAACGCCGTGCAAGTGCACAATAGGAATCATACGAGAAAAGGAGAAATGTGGGAAGAGAAACTAACCTAATGTAAAAACCAAGGGTACCGACAATGACCCCCTATAATTAACCAATAAACTATGAAAAAGAGAACTAAATTATAAGTTTGCAATTGTCGAACTATTTATAATATTTCGTATATTGTCTACTAGTAGAATCGGCCTTTTTCCTTTCCGGTTAAGAGTTATGTCGTTTCGTTCTTACCACACTATCCATTGTGTCGCCGCCTATTTTTGTTTTGCCCGGTCGCTATTCAAGTCGTTGTCTTTATGTTTTCATTGTAGAGCATCCCATGACGCTGCAAGGCTGAGATGCGTAGTGTAGATAGTGTTATCAAATTCCAGCTTTTCGAAGCAATGTATAGACATCGGGCTAAAAGATGCATCGTTGTTTCTGTCGTGTCCGAGAATAAGAAACATCCGGGATTATGCGGTCATCCTCTTTTCATTAAATTTTCTTGTGTTAGAATTTTGTCATTCATTGCAAGCCAAATGAACAACTTGGTTTTTAGCCCCCGGTGGCGCAAAGTATTGTAAACCTCCTTAGTTGAGACTTGAGAGTTTTGTTGTTGGGAATGGCCTTGACACGAAGGATCTTTGACCTTCAGAATGGTAAGTGAGGAAGTTGTAAATAGATTGTAGTTTTAGTAAGTCTTTGACGAAGTATGAGGTGAATGTAGAAGCAGCTTGTGGTAACATTCTCGCTTGTTGAATTTCATAAATTTCTTTGATATAGTGCGTTCAATGGGAGTCTGCTTCGAAATCGATTTTGAAAAATCATTTAAGGAGTAAGCTTATGTTTTGAGTGTGTAAATCTTTTAAGCCTAATCCTCCATATTCATTTGGCTAATCATTTTCCATTTTTAATTTGGTCAGAACCTTTTCCAAAAGAAGGATCTGATTAATGATTTTCTTGGGGGTTTGTAGTGAAAGTGTGAAAACTTGCATGTAATAGACGGCAAGGCAGAAAAGACGGAGGTTATTAAAGTAAATCTTCCTCTTAAGGATAATATTTTACGCTATATTTTGTTGATACATTGTTTAACCTTGTTTATTAACGGTTGAAAAACCAGCTTAGTAGGTTTCTTGTAGGAGACTGGTAAGCCCAGATACATGATAATTTTGCTGATAGCATGGAATATTGGCAATACATGATAATTTTTTGTAGGATTTTTTGTTTGATAATTAATGGTATAAAAAACATTTGTGTTGTTTACGTGCATTTGTGCCCGACCCGAATTCAATTCTTAGTACTCCTAGTTATATTAATATTAATTTTTTTAATTCCGGCCGCGGGCCGTCTCATTTACATTGTTCTTCTCTCTCTCTCATAGTAGCCGAAAATAACATTCTTGTTGTCTTTTACTATATTTTTTTTCTAGTGATTTTAATCTATTTTTTCTACTGTTTTTTTATTATATATTTTTATTTTTTCTGTTTGTTTGTTGTTTTGTAAGTTTGTTTAATATGTTATCTTACTGATTTTTATTGTCTTTTATATAATGTGTTTGAATGTAATTATTTTTTATACTGTATTTAATAGAAATGTTTAAATCTGTCATTTCTTTACTGATTTTGTATATTGTTATGAATATCATTTTTTTATGAGATCTGCAATGTTTTTTATATACTCTTTTGGATATTTAATGCTTTTGTATAATTCACGGAAGGAATTAATCAAATGGAGTGATATCAAATTTTATTTTATGAAACTTTAAAAACGGAATTAATCAAATTGAGAGATATAAATTATATTTTACGGAATTTTAAAAATATTTTGTTATGTAGTTTGTGACTGCGAGATATTATTATGTTATGCGATGTTATTTTTAATTTTTAATTTTTTACTTTTTCTTATTATATTTTAATGTTCTTCTATATGTTTAGGTATGGGTAAAATTTCTCGTGAATAATCCGAAAATTCGCAGATATTAAATCGGACAAAATTGTTCTTTTAGTTGACGGATCTGGTATAAATATTACTTGATTGAGATGGATAATAATATGGGTGAACCTATAAACCACCCGAATCCGATCCCGAACCACTGACATTCCTAGTCAAAATAATTTTTATGTGAGGTGTGGTGTGAGTCAAAACTGAGATTCACATTTTTTTCATGAGAATTTATGCAAATAAAAAAGTGTGATTGTTTCTATTATATATACCAAACTCTTAGGTACTGATTCATCTATTACATTTAGATATTTGTTTTATATGGTTTTTTTCTTCTATTTTGTTGCAAATTTTATGTTTATTAAATATAGGAGGAAACCAAAATAAAATTGAGGTAAATTCAGTAAAATCTACATATGGATTTTTTTTCTTCTTTTTACAACAATTCAAGTGAGATACAAAAAAGAATACCGTTGTGCACCACGCCGCAAAATGGAAAACAACTAATGAGTAAATAATGATTATTAATATCTAATTTGGAACTTTAATGATGAATTAATAGACGGGGTAATTTTGGAGGTTCTCTATTGCGTGGTACATATTACATCACCGATAAGATATCGTTCAAAATTACATTTTTTTTTTTTGTAGTTGGAACATAATTGGCACAATATTTGAAGAGAGAACTGGGATCAAATACTAAATTCATTCAAACTGTCGTCAAAGAGTTAAACAATCATTTTGTAAACCGATTAACAATTTCTTTCACCGTGTATTTATTTTTCTTAGAGGGAAAGATATGTATTTGTTTTTATAAATTTGACAGGTTAAAATCCACCTATTAATAAATTAGAGTTACGACATTTTCTTATATCACATGATATCATGATTTATATCATATATAAATTCATTTCACATAGTATTTCAAATTGAGATATCACAACATTTTATTCGTATCAAACAAAATTCTAAATTGGTCACGAAGTTCGTAACAGAACAACAACAAAAATTACTCCATATCTGATTACAAAATTACACTAGCTCTAACTTAAAAGTAATTAACTGAATATTTTGATAAATAATTTGTTTTTTGACAAATGGAGGATAATGAAATTAACAGCATTATTTTTTTAGATATTTAATTAACAACATTAATATTAATATATATGAGAAAACACAAGAGGGTTTTTAGAATTTTTCAAGTTTTTTAATGAATAATAACTAGTTTTCAGAGATGGGCGGCTTAGGTGCATAAACAGCCGAGAGCCCATAATTTTTTAAAAGCCCTCAATAAGATAAAAATTATTTACAAGAAAAAAAACAGATCATTTATTAGTCGTATGAAAAGTGAGATTTCTTAGTCTCTTTTGTTAAGTATTTGATTAATTTTGTTTTGTTTAGTTGTTTGATTTTATTAATAAAAAAAACTCAATATTTTATGATTCTTTACTCACCCAATTTGAAATGTTATTGAATAGAATTAATAACGTACAATACAAGTTTGTTTTCTCAATTCTACTAAATATTATTTATCATAATCTGATCATAGTTTTATGTATTGACGACTAATAACGTACAATACAATGCAATGCAATACAATACAATTAAATGATTGACGATTTTGTGACTATTTTCTAACTCAATCTCAATCATTATAACATTGCATAACATTGCATAATTTCTTAAATATAATAAATATAATTTACGATAATATGATTATGTATAGTTTTATTTTTGGATTAAATGTATATTTTGAGTCATACTAGTGTTCTCTTTTCTAAGATTGTTTGTAAGCATGTATTGTTTTGAGTTCTTTTAGGGGGTGTTTTGTTGGAGTTTTGGATTTGGAATGCCGTGGAATATTTTTTTTATGTATTTCATTCACATGTTTGGTTTACACGCTCGGTAATAAAATAATGACATACTTCATTCCTTAGGGAATAATTGATATGAATAGAATTATGAAGAGAGAATACATTTTATTTTAATTTTCAAAAATAAATGGCTCAATGTTTTTATAAATAAACTCATTTTTATATTTTTAGAATATGTCATGAAATAAATAAGTGTATCAACCAAACAAAATATTAGAATATGACATGAAATGATATGTTTTGACATGAAATTCCTTGACATATTTCATGCCAAGACATTCTCCAAAACACGAACCAAACGGTCCCTTATGAAATCGTTGAGCCGTCCCAAATCGTTTTGTACGAATGTTTTGTTTTTTCATCAAGGTTATTTATTATAATATTTTTTTGATAATAAATGAAAAAAAACTCATATGTCAATGGAAAATGAATTTCCAACATTTCACAATATGTGATTTTTTTGTGTTTTATAATTAATCATCTAGGTTGGATATTTATCAAAATATTAATTGTGAAAAATTAATTATGCCCGCATGGAAGTCGCAGGGATTGTCCTTGTATAAAAAGTGTGTGTTGTTTTGTTTGTGTGCATTAGAGGCTTATCTTATTTCATTTTAGAAGGCTCAAAAGATTCTTTTTTATGTGAGTTTTGGTGTGAGTCCAACTAAAATTCACATTTTTTTCATGATTCGAATTTAATGCAAATAAAAAAAAAACGTGATTGCTTCTACTATATATACCCCAACTGTTAGGTATTGATTAATTTATTACATTTACATGTTTATTTCATATGATTTTTCCTTCTATTTTCGTGGCATGTTTTATATTTATTAAATATAGGAGGAAACCAAAATTGGATTCAATGTAAATTTATTAGAAATCACTATATTACAATTTACAACTACTCAAGATCATTTTATATTTCATTTTCTGAAAAGGCCGATCCCAAACTTTAGATGGCCCAAAGTTATCAGAGAGATTGGATTCATTTCATATTATCATCAATTGATTCAGAACGGACCAGTTTAAATTATGCTAAGAATATTTTTGTTTACCATTAAAACCAGTTTATTAATAAATTTAGTCATGGAAATTTTTTAAATCATCTAATATTCATAATTTAAATCATATGACTGTAAATTCATTTTATATAATATTTCGAATTTATTTAATTCATACCGAATCGAATCGAATCGAATTTTAAATTGGTCACAAAAATTGTAGCAGAACAAATTAATACAAAACCTCACTAGATCTAAGTTTACAATTGCACATGAATCAAAAGGAATTAACTGCATATTTTGATAAAGATAATGTTAGACATCTAGATTTTGCACCTATAAATCATCTAGATACATATTTGTCAAATTAAAATGGTTTCATATTCATATTGAGTTTTAAAAAAAAAAAAAAAATTGAGATGTTGCAAAATTGATATTTCACATGTATATCTAGTTGAATTATATGTGTAAATCTAGGTGGCTAATATTATTCAAAATTATTTGTTTTGTTAACAATTGGAGAGTGAAGAAATTAATTACGAGGTAATTTATTTTCTGAACGTGGGCAAAGGAACGCTACATTCTCCCCCAAATACCTTTCCATTCATTCATGTGCATAATGTCTGAAAAAAGAGAACTAGTTTTTAGAGATTTAATTACAATATTAATTAATTGTTTCTTAAAACCTATTCAAATACAAAAAATAGACAAATCCAAACATAAACGATTTTAAAAATAGAGAAATGCAAATAGAACACGCACACATTCAAAAATAAAAATTAATCAATAGAAAAACTTAAAAACATAAATTTTCAGCTCTGAAATTAGAAGAACTACATTTGTAACACAAAAATAAATAATGCAATTTCAACATGAATTTCAGAAAACACTAATTGGACAAACACTCATTTGTGAATTTGTGAATGCAATATAGTTTCAACATATTATTTTTTAAAGATATATTAGTTAGTTGCATACTTTTTTCGACATAATACTTTTGACAGTAATATTTAAGAGGTGATTCAATTGACAATTACGATTATATTTGTATAGTATATTTTGTTATGATTTAAATTACGATTAAATTATCATCTAAATCTGTATAAAAAAACTTAGAGCCAATTATTTACTTGTTAAAAAAATACCTCCAAACTCAGTTTTTAAAAGAAACTAACAAAAACTAAATATTTTGTTAACAAGAACTAAACTTTACTTCAGTAACAACACTTCGCTTTTTTTTTCACTATACGAGTCCATACAGGCCAAACAGAAGCCTTTTCCTTGTTAAATAATTCCCCATCTCCACGCATCAACGCGAAACGACACGAGATATCTCTCTAGATCCAAATCTTCTTCTCCATCAAACCTAGGGTTGTATTGCCATGACCCAGTACGGGACCATACCGACTGCCTCCGACGAACTGCCCACCTCCAGTATCCCCTCCAGTAGTCTCTTCACCCGTGCCAAGGCGCAAACTAGCGCTTTCAGTGCCACTCTACGTCCATGGAGGGAACTGTTCGATCTCACCGCCTTCTCTCGTCCTTATAGCTATGGCGAGGCCAAGGAGCGTGCTCGCCGTAATCTCATTCACTTCCGATCCAATTATGCTCTGATTACCCTAATTATCCTCTTTCTCGGTCTGATCTACCACCCAATATCCATGATTGTGTTTTTGGTGATTTTTGTGTTGTGGGTGTTCCTTTATTTCGGAAATGAGAAGGCGGTTGTGGCTTTTGGCAGGGAAATCGATGATAAGATCGTATTGGGGTTATTGTTCTTGGTTACGATTTTGGGACTAGTTTTTACTCGTGTAGGAATGAATGTGCTGATTTGCCTCGCGATTAGTGTGGTGATTGTAACTGTTCATGCATCCTTTAGGGTTTCGGATGATGTGGATTTGGATGAACGGGAGGCTGTGCATGGTGGTTTGTTTTCATTTGTGGGGAGTTATCAAGATTTGCCTTGAGAGGCGACAAATTTTAGTAATTTTGAGGTGTGAAGTGAAAAATGAGGCTTTCTTCGGCAATGTTAGAGATTGGTGCTTGGGTTTTGGGTTTTCGATCGTGAGAAGAGAATTGGGGCAATTTGATCTTGGGATTTAGAAAATTTTAAGTGGTATTTTGTTTGAATTCTTTGTACTGGAATAATAAACTTGTTTTAACAAATAGGATTGTGATCGATATTGGCTGCTGGTTACGAAATGCGAGGAAAGGTACCATTCTGGAATTTTTGAAAAGTTGAGGTACTAAATTTCAATTAATATCGCAAGAGAAGGTTTCCTACATAGGATCTAATATTAACTGATTGAATCAAGTAATTTGAAATTTCCTTTCAAAAGCATCACATAATTTTTGAACTATTCCTTGAATTTTATTTGTATTTAGCAAAATGATGTGTATTATTATTCTTTTCTTAGTTTATATTTTGGTCTCTTCAACAATAATGATAAGAGAAAACAAATTTTGATTCAGAGGAGGTAGAAGAGTGCAAAAATGGAATAAGAGAGTCTCCATTTCATATAAAAACAATATTAATTCAATTATACTTCATCACTCCATTTTTTCACACGTTAATTAGATTAATGGTTAATTGAGTTGAAAATATAATTTTAAATAAAATATGATAGGTACGGAACAATTAACAAACATACAAATTAACAAAAAAATAATTTTAATTAAGATTATGATAGGTACGGGCCGGTTAACAAAAATTAACACACCTTCGATAATGTAATATTTATTTCATTTTTGTGGAAACAAGTATAATTTTCCTTATTCTATTGGTGGCCTAACACCTATAACTTGCTTCTGTTGATACCATTGTGATCTTAGTATCTATCTTAATTAAAGATATGCCAAGTGTGGGTCTTCAACAATAAAGTTTTTGTTGATTAGCAATTGCATTCTTGTGTCATGTAAAGTTTTTTGTTGATTAGCAATTGCATTCTTGTGTAATGTATATGGCCTATTTTACCACTATCAAGTTCATAACAACAAACAGATAAATATAGAAATAAAATAAACAAATACAACACTAATGAAATTAAAGAAAAACAAGTTCTCAAATCCATTAAAATTCATGTACTAATGAGTACACAGATATTCATTTATTACGACTCAAGCCTCAATAGATTTATTCTTACAAACTACTTGTTTCAATTTTCTTCCAAGCGCATAGGCCAGAGGAGGCGGCACAGCATTTCCAATCTGCCTATGTTTATTCTGAATATTCCCCGAAAATTTGTAACTATCCGGGAAACCCTGCATCCATTACAAATTAACATGCTTAGCGAACTATTTTTAAATATGCAAAACAATTTCAAAGAAATAATATAAAAAATAATTTTCACGAACCTGAGACCGCGCACATTCGCGAACGGAAAGAATACGATCTTGATCAGGATGGAAGCACATTCCAACTTTGCCCATGGGTTGCGGATCGGTGATCGAGGTGGGGAAATTGCCCTCCCAATCCAACCGTCCGAAAAGACCCTTCCATTGGTTATGTCTCTTTGCCGTGTTCGGTAAACACCACGGTATCAAATCCACCATTTGCCCATTCGATAATTTCACCTAATATTACAAAATAATTTGAACATGCACTATTTTGTGAATGTTTATATTTTTAATATGAAAATATGGAGATTATATTTTACCTTCTCATCAGGTAGATCGTGCCAATCACAGCCAGGACGTTTAGGGATGTGTTGGCATCGAATTAAATTCAATTCGTTCATTTCTTTTGATATATGATCATTTAATGCTATCATATTTCCTCTTATTTTCTTTTGGAACCACGAAACAGGTCCCTCACCATACTACAAAAAATATCTAATTTTAGAGGGGTATATTTGATATGAAAGGAAATAAGCATGATAAAGAAAAGTGGTTACATCAATGGTGGTTTTGTTAGCTCCATTATGAATGGGAGGGAGATCTCCAATTGTATCTCTGACGGTAATGGACCTGAACGGGGCCCCACCAGCAGTACTAGGGGCTGCAGAGTAATATGTACCGTCTGAAAGGGATACTTTCAATTCGGGGCTCGCGAAAACATGCATTGGCTCGGGCCAATCAGGTAGGGTTTCGTCAGGACTCGCAGCCCACACAAATGCTCTTTTTCTCGATTGGGCCACTCCATATGCCCCCGCTTCGAGTATCCCAAATCTCACCTGAAAAAGATTAAAAAAATTAGGGGCTTTTTTGATATTTTTAACTTTTTTTAACAGGAGGAAGGAAGAAGGAACCTGATATCCCATTTCGAGGAGAGAGGCGAGAGCCAAGCGAAAAGTTTGTCCTTTATTGAAGGAGACGAAATTTCGCACGTTTTCTAAGAGGAAATATTTGGGCCTGAAATAATCGGCAAAGGACAAAAATGCCAAAATCATCTCGCACTGAACTTTACTCCATGTGCTCTGGTTGAATCTGTTCATACCCGAAAACCCCTGAAAATAACAAAATTTATTATAATACATTAAATAATCTATAAAAAATAATAAATAATAAGGTTAAAATAAGGACCTGGCAAGGTGGGCCCCCGTTTATGAAATCAACTTGGCCTGGAATTGGAAGATTCTTAATTTTCTCTTCGTCGAATTTCGAAGCAAGCTCGTTGGCCTCGGTTGTTGAGAAACACTCTTCTGTATCCCCGCACTTTTCCATTATTGCCCTTCAAAAAGTTTGAAATTACATGTAATGCTACAAAGAAGATTAATAATAATAATAATAAATGAATTGAGTTTATTTTTTACCTCAAGATAACATTGCAATTATCTATAAACATGGAAGCTTCCGGATGGTTCTCGAGAAAAGCTTCACCAGCTGGCTGCTCATACTCAATCGCCCATTTTGTAAAAGAAGCCCCTATTTATCAAAAAATCAAAACCAGTTTAGATATTTATTAAAATTATCAACATTAAAAAAGAAAGAATTATTTAATTACCAGCTTGTTGTAGCCCTTCTGAAAGGCCCCCACAACCAGCAAAGATATCAAGTGTAGCCAATTGATCCTCTAGCTCTGCCTCTCTCCATTTCTCACTACTCGAATCCTCTCCAGTACAAACTGCCTTCCCTTTGTTCTTTTTAGTTGGCACTTTCGTAGTCGGAGACATGAATTTCACACTCGCACCCAACTATTTAACAAAATTACATTTTAGTCCATCAAAAAAAGTAAACAGGAGAAAATGATATATTCGTACCTGTTTGAGAGATCCAGTTTTGGGATCATATGAATATTCACAAAAGAATATATGGTCTGTAACCACAGGTACGTCTAAGTTAGGTAGATCTTTTTTCTTCGTAACTTCGCATTTACCATCTATCATTTCGACCGGTATACTCACCATCTCCTCACTGTAATAAACCTGCACCAAACAAAATATATTGTTAAATATGAGAGAGAGGGGGGAATAGAGAGAGAGAGAGAGAGAGAATACCTCTCTGACATCAGAAGAATAAGCTTTAGTAGAAGATATATCTTCAGGTCTATAAAACCTCCTAACTTTAACCATAGTATTAACGGCATTAGCTTCTTTATTACACGAATTAATTTCGATTAATTGGCACACAACATAAGGTTTCAACCCAACATTTCGACCCGATTTAAACAAACCTCGATCCCCTTTTTCTCCATCATTAAAAAACTGAGGCAAAACATACACAAAATCCTTCATCAAATAATCCAATTTGTTATACACAAACCCATTATTCTTAACCAAGACCTTGAATTCATCATCGTTCTCGCTTTCTCTCTCCTCGCAAGAGTTACAGATTCCATTTCCAAGAGCGAGTTTACTCAAAGGGAGAGAGAAAAACCCACCTTTTTCAGGGGAATATAAACTCTTGCAGTAATACTCGATCGGTAACCCTTTCTTCTTTCTTTCCTCGGCTTTTACACGCTCGGCTTTCTCGAAATTTATATTGTCCTTTCTATGCAAATGCCCCCAAGGTAAAGATCGAATTTTGACGACAATTTGCTCCTTAATTTCAGATAATTCGAAATCTAAACATTCGTTCGTCATGAATACTTCTCTCTCATTCGAAGTATTTCCAAGGATTGTATCAACCCCTTTCTGCAATACTCTTCCGTGTACCATTTTAACCTTGTCCTTTTTCTCATACATGTATTCAATGTAACAAATTGGCCCATCTTCTACTGTTACCACTCCACCTTTTTCAAATTCTACTCCACTAACAACCACTTTCTGGTAAACCATTTCGCCAGATTTGTTTTTCCCAGAGTTCTCACCAACCCATTCAATTTCCTCTCCACTCCCCCCTGATTTTGATTTCCTGGAGTTCGTCGATTTTGCACTCTTACAAACAGATTCCTCTTCAACCAAACCAATTTCCTCATTTTCAATTTCCTCTTCTTCGTTTTCAACTTCCTCTTCAATTTCAACCTCCTTGATTTCGTTTTCATTTTCGTTTTTATTATCCTCAGGGAAATTATTCGAGTAATAATCAGCCCAAATTTGGTTAATAAACTTTGTAGTGGTAGCTCTCATAGCTTTTCGTTGAGAAGCAATAGGACCCATTTTAGCACGAGGGTTTAAGTTCTCTTCTTTCAGACCAAAAACCCCTTTTTTCTTCATCAACAATTTAACATGTCTCCTTTCTTCCATCTTCTCGACAAGGCCAGTAACAAACGCGCATTTTTTTATCGTCTCGTCAGGATACTCGGCAAATTGTTGAAGAATGATTTGACCGTGTACCACTACGTACCGCTCAACAAAGTTTACGTTCGAGGAAATATGAGACGGGTTTGACTTTTCAAACTCTGCAACCTTTTTTATCACGTCTGGAAATGAGAGCTTCGAAGCTCTGCTTTGTTCCTTTAAAAGGGTTATGATTGCTATTGCTAGCTTAGCAGTTTTCAGTACCGGTTCGTACCAGTCGGCGTACTGCTTCGTCGGTTTGCCGAGTCGGTACCAAGCAACATCAGTACGGATAGATATGAAAACCATGGAAGAACCGAATTCAATCATCCATTCTTTAATCGCACTTAGATAAACTGGTACCCCATCAAACTCCGATCCATTTGACCCGCTTCCTCCACTTCCCTGACCCGCTTCGAGTTCCGCACAAAACCCACTTCCATCGTCCTCCTTCATCAAACCTGAACCGAAAACAACGACATCGTTTTCCGCACACGAGGTCATGGGGATTAATTCCAAGGAAATGAGTCTCGAATCAGAATTGTAGAGAGCCCAATTGTTGAGGACTCGTTTGGGGAGATCGTAATTGTACGCGAAAGAATCATCGTGGAAAATATACTCATCCATTTCTTCGTTAACAGACTTGTAATACGCAGGTAATGGGTAATCATTGGAAATTTCTTGTTCGCTCATTTTGATGTAAATGTTTTTGGGAGTAGTTTTGCAACGGGCTTTTTGCTTTTGTTGCTTCATTAGTTTCCATTCCTCTTCTTCTTGCAAAAGCCTCGCTAATTTCTCATCCTCATTTTCGGTACTCGTTTCAGATTCATCAGATAAACCCTCTTTAATCGTTATGCTCTTGTTTGGGACACTTGGCAAGAATCTATTGGTTGATCCGTTTCTACTCTTGCACTCCTCACGAAGGGCCAAAAGAGCAGGGATTTCGGTAAATTTCACGTCTTCGAGGCCGGTTAATTGATTGTAGATAAATTCACCAAGAGAAATTACAAAATCTTTACTCGTGGAACCAATTGACCGAATTACCCCTGCAAGTAATTCCTCCAGACCCAAATCAGGATTGCCACCCACATTCTTGGCCAACTTTCTGTAAACCTCAACACAAATCCGGGCCTTTTCGCAAAAAAGGTCATAATGTTTCTTATAACCCCCTGATGGTTTCACACACTCGTACTCTGCAATTTCAGTTATGACCCAAATAATTGGGGTTCCCTCATCGTACCCAGAAATGGCCCAAGATTCGATGCGCCCAAATCCTTCGCATCTCACTCCTCTTTCTCTCTCCTTTTCGAGGTTATCATCCACGGGCATTACCAAACCCGTTATGAAGATCTCGTTGATTTCACACATTTCAAATGGTTGAGGGTTTCCTTCAGAATCGTGTAGGATAAAGTCGAGGAGTTTTCTGCAAAATGGGGGCTCTTCTGGGGCCAGTTTTGTTAATTCTACTGCGAGTAGTTCTTCCTCGACGACTCGGGTTTTCTCCTTGGTGATTAAAACCGAGTCCTTTTCAGAGATGCGTAGGGATTTTTCTTTGTAGTTTTGTGATGTCGTGGAAGCCCTTTTTGGCCTTTTGGTTGTTTCTGTTTCTGAAGAATTTACGGGTTTGCCATTTGAGATGGGCTTTTCTTCGGTTTTGGTCTCCTTTCCTCTAGACCTCTTTGTCCCTGAAATAATGATGAGGTTTTAAGATTTATATGATCCCTTTATTTGCTTAAATGTTTAATTATTCATAATTGAGGAAATTTTGCTTAATTGATATACATACCAGTTTTAGGTTCTTCAGTTTTGCCATTTTGAATAATTTCTTCATTCTTTTTGGCTTCCTTTCCTTTACCTTTCTTCATTCCTGAAAGAATAAGCAATGATTGTTCAGTAAAGGACAAATTAAAATGATTTTGATTAATGGAATTGATCCTTAATTGGGTGACAATTAAGATTAGTACCATTGTTTGTTTTGGGTTCTTCATTTTTGGTAATTTCTACTTCCTTTTTAGATTCCTCTCCACTACCCCTTTTTGTTCCTGAAAAAAGTCATGTAACATTGTTTAGTTCAATGAAAGAAGAAAAAAACATATATAAATAAATTAAGTCAAATTAGTGAAGGTATTCATGTAACCAAAACCGTACCATTCATTTTAGGTTTAGATTCTTCAACTTCAGATGACACCGTTTCGTCCTTTCCATTATTTGATGCTTTTGCTCTGGTCCTCTTTGTTCCTGAAGAGGCAGGGTTCTTAGCCATACTTGAACCTGCAAAATTTCAAATATAAAGTTAGAAAACAAAACATGTTAAAGATTATAACTTTCAGTATTTGTTTGATGAAATGCCTCGAAGTGTATTTATCTGGTGTAAATCTAGCCCGAGATGTATCAGAGCATTTCATCAAACACTTGATGGGGGTAATTGCCAATAACTTGAGTAGGAACAGTGAAAGTGTTACACAAGGAGAGAATCCAACAACAGATTATTGGTATTGACCTTAATAGTGCAGTAAAAGTGCGTGAAAATCTATCAGAAAACTTTAATTTCGCAAATCTGAGCCCTAGATTTTGATCGGACTCGCAAAATTATTAGCCCAAACCAATCAAACTAATATGAAATCGTTCTGGATCTGATACTAATGGAAAAGCGAGAAAGCTAAAATGTATGATTGGAGAACACCAATAAAGCCAAAATAACATATCCGCTACTCATGAGAAATTATAGAAAAAGTAGAAGAAAACAATTGAGAGAAAATGGGTTACTGACCTTGTGAAGCAAAAAACCAGGGAGAGCAATAGAGCGAGAGCGAGAGCGAGAGAACGAGAGAGGCTGGTCGCTATGTAATAAAGTAAAGAAGAGGGGCGGCGGGAACGAGGGGAGATGAAACTTTCCCTTCTTTTGGCGGGAGAGAATTGGGTGAACTGAAGGAGGGAATTTTTTTTGGCGGGAATGGGAAATTTTCTGACAGAAAGCAAGAATGCAAAGAGGGGATTCTTACGACTTTTTTTCTTTTCTTTTTTTTTTTTTGTTGCCAAATGCTTACGGTTTGGTTTGAATATTGGACAAAGAATAAGGATGTCATTGTGTCAACGATCGACCACACCGGTATGGTATGGATCGGGTATAAGTAAGTATATTCAATTTTTGTTATCCGTTTCGATATGATAATATCATAACTAGTTTGATACTCGCGCGTTGTTGCGGATTTAAGTGTGCTACCGGTTTTATTAAATTTATTTCTTTCCTTTTATTTTATTCTTTTTTCGGATTAGTTAATTATTTATTTACGTATTCAATATCTACTGAATTAAATAACAGTATATTAAATAATGGACAGATCTACCGTCGAATTAATAATTAATTAATATATAATTAGTACTCATATAAAGGTTAAAACATAACATATGTTGATAAGTTCAGGTCCGAATTAATAATTATCAAGTTTAATTAGTCCAAATAACTTTAGGAAAAGATTATTGTAAGATAAAAAATTTAGGAAATAATTATAGGGCAAGTTTCAAGAAAAATAATTTAGAAAATAATTATAGGACAATTTTTTAATACATTGTAGTGCGAGGACCTATGTTTCACGAATACGGGTACAAGTATCGTATCCGATATGATACGGATACGGCAATACGATAATTTTTGAAAACTCTAAGATACGATAAGTTATATACGTATATTATTTAATATAATTAAATATATATTTAAATAATTTTATTATATTATTACAAGAATCAAGATGTTGTACTATCAATTTGGACGTTTTACGAATAAGTAAAATAAAAAAATATGTGATGTAAAATACTATTGAATAGTAAAAGTATTGGGTATTTTTTGTAGGATTATACACACGAATTTAGAGGTTTGCAGCGGAATTATTTCGTATGTATAACCTAATTCTACCATGGATCACACTCGAAAAACATCGAAAAAGGAAGAGTAATCAGAATTTTACCTCGTACAAATTAGTACGTGATGCCTTCTCCTCCAGATCTCGTGAACCTTCTCCAAGGATTGCTCTTGCACTCCATCTACTTGTGTCCACCTCGATTTCGTCTGATCAGAACCGCCAAAACCGTTCTAGTCAGTGTTGCGATTATATCTCTCAAGAAATTACTCAGATCTCTCTTCTATTTTTCTCTAGATCTCACTTTGAAACTCTGTGGGAGAAAGAAGAAATTTCGGCTGAATTAGGTCAGAAATTCGGCAGCCCTTAGGAGAGAGAAACTCGAAATCAGAATTATATTTATAGGCAAAATTAGGTTAAAACCCTAGCTTTCGGATTGGGCCGAAATTAGTTTAAAACTCTAATTATCTGAATGGTCTGAATGGGCCCGAAATTAGATTAAATCCTAATTATCATAAATTAGGTTAAATCCCTCATAATATTAACGGCCCAATTCTGACTGCAGATTTGCCTACATAATATAAATTCTTCCAAGTTAATTCTTAAGCCATATTTTCTTTCACTTTTATATTGAGCAAAAAAACAAAAAACAATGGGTCAGCCGTATCGGAACCGTATCCCGCCATATCGGAACCGTATCGTGCCGTATCGAAAACGTATCGTGCCGTATCATAATCATATCGGTTCAAATTTATATACTAAAATAGTCTGATACGCCACGTGGCGTATCGGATACGTATCAGTGCCGTATCGGTGCCGTATATGTATCCCATACGTATCCGATATGGGTACGGTTCATTTTTTGAAGTATCCGCGCATAGGGGTGGGCAAATGGTTCGGTTTATTTGGGAACCGAACCGGTCGAATTCAGTTTAATCGGTTCGGTTTTTCGATTTATTTGGTTCGGTTCGGTTCAAAAATGGGTATTGTTCGATTTATTCGGTTCAGTTCGGTTTTGGTATTTTCATAACCGATTAAACCGAACCGACCGAATTAACAGTATTTTTCACTTTTTCTATTATATTTAATTAAAAAAATTAAAATTAAATATTGTAAAATTAGAAATAACGTAAATATATTTTATATGATTTGTTTCAATATTTTTTTCTAAGCAACATTTGAATTTTAACATTATAAATCTTCTAATTCGGTTCAACTAAATAAGCCGAATAAGAAATTCGATTTATTCGGTTCGGTTCGGTTTGAATCTAGTTCGGTTCGGTTTAATTCGGTTTGTTCTTATTCGGTTCGGTTCAACCGAATGCCCACCCCTATCTGCGCAACATAGGCGAGGACTAGTGAACCTTTATATAAGCCTTAAATGTTTAGCAATTAATCACATTAAAAAGAATATATGAAATATCAATTCAGAAAATACAAAAGAGAAAGACTTGTAAGAGTTTTTTAGAATTAGAGAGAGATTTCTTTATTATAAAATCTATTTGAAATCCATATTTGAATTCCGTAATACCAACATATTGGCATCAGAGTGATGGCGAGTTATGGGAGTGATTTTGGCCATATACCACTATCGCGATGGACGAAGACAAATTACGAAGTATGGGGTATCCATATGAGGACGTTACTCGGTGCGCGAGATGTTTGGGAGATAGTCGAAGTTGGCGGCACGAAACTCGTTGCCGAAACGGAACAGACGGTAAACCAGTTGAAAGCAATGAAAGAGAAACGAGTGAAGGATAAAACCGCCTCGTACCTGTTGTACCAAACTGTAGACGAGTTGTGTTTCCAGAAGATTGCCGACGCGAAAACTTCTAAGGAAGCATGGGACACTTTGTAGAGAGTGTTCAAGGGTGCTGACCGAGTGAAGCAAAGAGACTTTAGACTTTGCGAGGCGAATTGGAGTCCATGAAGATGAAGGAATCGGAGGGAGTGTTCGATTACATCTCACATATACAGTCAGTGGCGAGCCAATTAAAGGGCAACGGAGAACCTCTAACCGATGCAAGAGTTGTTGAGAAGATTCTACGGTCATTAACTGAGAAGTTCAAAAACGTGATGTGCTCTATTGAAGAGTCGAAAGATTTAGATCAAATGACCGTTGATGAACCTCGCGTGCTCACTCGAGGCACACAAGCAGCGAAAGAAAAATAAGGAGAACGAGTCATACCAGGAGGCTCTGCAAGTCAAGGTGACCATAGATAAAGACAAGACGCTGTATGCTGAGAACAATCGAGGAAGATGATGCGGCCGAGAAGGTCGATTTGGTGGTCGACGAAGAGGCGGAAACTATTATTCCGAAGAAAATAAGCAACCGAATCAGCAAAATTGGCACGGCCGAGGACGAGGAAGTTGGCCGTGTCGAGCAAGTGTCGAGTGTTACAACTACGGCAAGCCTAAACACTACGCGAAGGAGTGCTCGTCCGAGAAAAAGGTGAAGGAAAATACCAACCTAGTAGAGAAGGAGGCAAATGATGTTGTTCTCATGATGGCTCACAATGGATACCACATCGGAGAGAGATACGATATGGTACCTCGTGTTGGGTATCGGCGTCACTACCGAGCCCCGCGCAGCGGATTGAGAGGCCCGGTCCGACCCGATCCCGAGGACCACGTCAACGACCCGAAAGTACGAATCATGAAATGCATCTAACCTATGAAATTAACTCTTAATTCATAGAGAATCATACCACGTGAAATTGATCACGGAGACGGGTTGACTCTATTAGCTGCTGCTCGCTTCTATTCCGACGACACGCACGTCCCACGCCCGCGCGATTCGACACCTAGTTCGAAGCTCCGATTTGTCGTATACAACCGGAATTTATCCGGTTCGTCTCCGACCTTGCTCGTCCTTTCTCTCGATTGATCACAGTCGAAGATCTCATTTGAGATCTCTCTACTCGTATCCACCTCGAGCTAACGTCTTTCGGTTGCGGCGAATTCCCCTAAAATTCTCGCAAGCTTGCTCAAAATCAATCTCAATTCTCCACTAACTTGTCTCACAAGTTCTCTCTTTTCTCTACTAGAATTAGGTCTGGCAGCCAGAGTGAGAGAGGAAGAAGAATCCACAGATCTTATATTTATCTGAGAATTAATGGTGTATTAATGAGTATCAAAAAACTGCTAATCCAGAATTTGGATCACTGTGCGTCATGACGCACGATATGGTGCGTCATGACGCACAAGTCACATTTACTTGGATATAGCCGTTACACAGTGTACCGTCATGACACACTATAACGTCCGTCATGACGCACGACCGTCATGACGCACAACTTGGTGCGTCATGACGGTATACTCACAGATTGGCTTTCTCAGAATTACTCTACTGTGCGTCATGACGCACAATATGGTGCGTCATGACGCACCATGTAATTTCTGCCAAATTTGCATAATCTTATTATGCATCCAATCGTTCCGACGAACACGTATGTTTGTCTACACTCATTTGTACATTCAACTAGTTGATCTGTAACTGTATTTCCTTCAGTCTCCCACTCAGTTCAAGATCCAACTAAAGAAAGTACTAGCGTACATCTCATGTACACATAACCTCAGAGATTGAAATTTAAGCCCGAAATAAGACAGCTGTATGTGTGACCTAGTAGGTTCGTATCAAGCAATGGTAGTAAACTTATGCCTAAGTTTACGGGCTCATGAGAGGGATCTAGGAAGAAATCCATCATAGCTTTCCCACGTTGAAAACGAAAATGATTGTGATCATTTATACCCATCTCGAACGGTGGTGTTTAGTTCTCTTGTTCACGATATCCGTCAATCAAAAGGCACGGTAATAGTCATCCTTATAATTTGATTGACTAAACTTATTGTCTCGATACCGAATTGAATCAACAAACACAATCGATATTAACAATTTAATATCATTGACTCTGGCCAGAGATTTCGTTGATCAATTCATCGATAGGCCTAAGGGATATCTCTTTCTCTCGAAAGGAACAATTTCTATCTTGATGACTCACATCAAATTCCGTGTTTCAGATAATACCCGATCATAATCCCATGACCATCATGTACAGATAGTGGAAGATTATATCTAAGCATTATGTTACGCACGAAAAAATGATCCATGATCATCTCAAGTGTGAAGAACTAAGACCCCATTCGTTACGATTCCATCTACAATGACTAAACCATGTCATGGTATCTCACTTTTGGTCAAGTCACAATATGCATAACCTAATGCATATCCATATTCCCGATTTGACAAACTCTTTGTCCTATGATTAGCAAAACATAATCATCACCTCGGCGAATATGCTAGTGTACATGTTAGTCTATTATCTTATAATAGATATACTTATCACATAAGTATCCTAATCATGACTAGGGACGTTTTTGAAATATAACTTTTGAAATGTGACGGTTTTACTTAAACATGATCACGTATCACGTAGTCGCTCACACAAGTCATAAATCAAGGTTCGTGTAATCAAATTACACAACCATGCACAAGTTTTCATATAAGAGATAAATGCAAATGAAATATAAAATTTTTGAAATTGCATTAATATAGCATAAGTCTTGGGTGATACATCGTTTACAACAAATAACACATCATAACAACTATTGTTTTAGATAACTACAAACCAACTTCCTCCTCTGGATATCTCAAACCTATAGTTCTAGCATGACGATCATGCTTCGCAATTGGTAGAGGTTTCGTAAACGGATCCGCCACATTCTCGTCAGTATCAATCTTCAAAATCACAACATCCTGTCTTTGTAAAATCTCACGAATCAAGTGGAATTTACGTAGGATGTGTTTGGAGCGATGATGCGATCTCGGTTCCTTGGCCTGTGCTATTGCTCCTGTATTATCACAATACACAGCCACGGGTTCCGAGATGCTCGGTACAACACCAAGTTCGGTCACGAACTTCTTGACCCAAACCGCCTCCTTTGCGGCTTCCGAAGCCGCGATGTATTCTGCTTCCGTCGTAGAGTCAGCAACAGTCGGTTGTTTGGAACTCTTCCATATAACCGCGCCACCGTTCAAGCAAAACACGTACTGATGTGAGGCAAATAAGGCACAAATTTAATGCTTAATTTGGGAATTTTAGCCCTTGTGAAGAACAATTCTATATACTTTATTAATCATATTTGAGATAACATGAATATTTCTTCACTAAGTGTGTTTTATTGCTTAATCACAGGAATTAGAAGGAATTTCTGGGAATTTGGAGAGTGTAGTTGTCTCCAACACGCCAAGAGGAGTGAAAACGATATATTACACCGATATATTCGGTACATGAATGAGACGGGAGGCAAACAATTATCATGATAGAAACTTACACAAAAGTCTACACGAAAACCACTCAATCCTTAGCCCTTATCCTGCCCACCAACCTTTGGTGGGAATTACCTCCTTACCCCCAATCCTCTCCACCAACTCGTGGCCAATAAGAAGACTCCATGAGTGCTATTGATAACGGTCTTTTTGCACGTCTAAAACGCGTATCGTTGTTTTAAAGTCCCGTAATATCAAACAAGTGAATTATATGGTTGTATAGCAGAAAATAATAGATTCGTTCCACGAGGAGTATATGCGTCAAATAATGAATAAAATTCAGATCTTTAAAATAATTATTTCCAAGTTTCCAAAATTAATGAAAATTTGTCTACAGAGAGGTCTGACTATTATCAAATTTATCCTAAAATTTCAAACAATTTGGACAAAGGAATAAAAAGTTATTAACCAATTACAATCAGGTCTCTGGAAAACAGTCCCCTGGAAACAGCAGGTTTTCAGTTTAAGTGACAGTTTTCAAAAATTCATATCAATTCGAATATTTCATGAAATTCTACGATTCAAAAAGTTCCCAAAACTAGAAATCAAGATCTACGCAGAACAAAAAGATAACAAAAATATCACACAAAGAGAGACAAAGATCGAATGCAAGAAACAAAGATTTAGAACAAAGAAAGAGATTCAATCACAGTTTTTAACACAACCTTAAACTATCATTCAACATACAAGAAATTCAAGATAGAAAAGAATACACCTAGATTGAGTAAAGAAAAGCTTCAACGCATCAAGAAGAGCCTCCTTTTCCTCGCTAGTGTTGTCGCTCCATTGACCACCGAAAGGGGAATTCTCCGAGACACGGCAAACTTGCTTCGTTGGTCACCGAAGGGAAGAAATCTCGAGTCACGGGCTAAGTCGATGAAGGGTCACCAAAAGGGAAGACTCCGAGTCATGGTTGACACCTTCTTCAAGCTCCGAAAGAGAAAACCTCCGAGTCACGGTCTCAACACAACTTCACAAGTCCCGAAAGGAGGAAATCCCCGAGTCACGGTTTAGTCTCGAAAAGGGTCGATTCGCCGAAAGGAAGGATCTCCAAGTCACGGTCGAATCTCCCGAACAGTCGAGTAGGATCTTGAATGGTTCTTGATGTTCTTGACGGTTCTTGGAAGTTCTTGAGAGGGAGAGAGAAGAGAGAGAGAGAGGAGAGAGAGAGAGAGAGAGAGAGAGAGAGAGAGAGAGAGAGAGAGAGAGAGAGGAGGGCGTGAAAGTGCTCCGAAGAGCGTTCAAATGCCTATAGGCCTTGGGGGTCTTATTTATAGTGTCCTTGAAGCTCTCCCATTGGCCAAGAGTTGGATGAGAGGATTGAGGGTAGTTTGGGGATTATAGGTGAGGTAGGTGGCTGGATAGTGGGCTGGATAGTAGCTATGGTGTGAGTGGTTTTCGTGTAGAGTTTGGTGTAGACTCTTATGTTGAAGATTATTTGCCTCCTCCCTCATACGTGTACCGAATTGGTCGGTATGATATATCAATTTTAACGGCGCGAGGAGACGAAGGCAACTACATTCTTGGATTCCCGAGAATTTCCCCCTAAAACCTGTAATTAAGCAATAAAATACACTTAGTGAAGAAATATTCTTGTTATCTCAAATATAAACAATTTTATATATAAAGTTGTGATTCAAAAGGGCTAAAATCCCCAAATTAGATATAAAAAGGTGCTTTATTTTCCTCTTATCAGCTATAAATATGACCACAAGGGCCACGAGTTTGGTACGCTCTTTTTACCCTTTTACACTCTTTCACTCTCTTTCTCTCTCCCTCTCTCTTCCAAGCACAATCAAGAACCTTCAAGATACTTCAAGATCAATCAAGAAAAATCTCTCAAGGACTAGTCGAGACAAGGGAGCTCATCCCTTCGACGAATCCTTCTCATCCTTCGAAGATCGGGCCGTGACAAGGAGCTATTCCCTACGGTGGATTTGAGAAGAAGTGCCGTGACTCGATCCGCGTTTCTTCGAAGTGATTGCGATCCGTGACTCGGAGCTTCATCCTTTCGGTACAATCCATCACTCTCGAGACAAGGAGCAAGGATCTTTCGGTGCGAGGCAAGGAGACAAGGAGCTTCACTTCGAGGCTTTCTCAACTAGGTGTACTCCTTTTCAATTACTTGATTAATTGTTGTTTGATTGGATTTTGTTGTGTAAAGAATTCTCGGTTTAACGAATCTTTAGTTCTTGTTACTTGAATCAAATCTTTGTTAGTGCTTTTACTTGATCTCTTACTTTTAATTACTGCCTTGAATTTAGTCTAAATCTCCCTTGGTTTAATCTCAAAACAAACCCTCAATTCAATCCTAAATTCAAATTACAATTTCGAAATCTAGAACAAGTTCCGTTGTAACGGAACCTAACTTGCGTTATAACGGACCATTCGGTTTGTACCTGACTTTCAGTCTGTTGGTACTCCGTTGTAACGCAACTTACTTCCGTTGTAACGGACCAGCAAAGAAAAGCATTCAATATCATTCATACTAGTGTGTTGTAACGGACATAAGAGTCCGTTGTAACGGATTAACCAATCCGTTATAACGCTACTCCTATCCGTTATAACGGACTACCTCTTCCCGTTGTAACGGACTATTCTCCGTTGTAACGGACGTTCATATCAATCTCCACGTTAGACATAACCCTAATGTCCGTTGTAACGGACTATCTTCTGTGAATTTTTTTTCGTTATTTCTCATCCTTTTTGATCCAAATTTTGACGCAATTGCTCCCCGTGGAACGAATCTATACATTTGCCACTGTACAAACTTAGATTACAAATTTTGTTGATTGTTCGGGGTTTTAACACAACGACATATTAAACACGCCACAAAACCCGTTCATCACGTACCCACTTTGTGATCGAAAATCATCAGTACATGTTTGGAAACTGGCATCGGTGTAACCCGTTACAACCAATCCATTATCCTCGCCACCATATACTAAAAACTGGTCCTTAGTTCTTCGTAAGTACTTAAGGATAGTTTTCACGGCTTGCCAATGCGGATCACCTGGATTCGATTGGTAACGTGATAGGACGCTCAATGCATACGATACGTCAGGTCTCGTACAGATCATGGCATACATGATAGATCCAACCGCCGAAGCGTATGGAACCTTATTCATGTTACTTTTCTCTTCGCTCGATGTCGAACATTGAGCTTTCGAAAAGTTCATACCACTCGACATGGGAAGAAACCCTTTCTTAGAGTTTTGCTTGAAAAATCTTTTCAGCACCTTGTCGATGTACGTACTCTGACTTAGGCCGAGGAGTCTCTTGGATCTATCTCTATAGATCCTCACGCCTAAAATGTAGGCGGCCTCTCCTAAATATTTCATAGAGAAACGAGTATTCAAATACTTCTTAACATCCGATAACATCAGAATGTCGTTTCCTATGATCAATATATCGTCCACATAAAGAACAAGAAATGCTACGCGGCTCCCACTAACCTTCTTATATACACAAGGTTCTTCTTCGTTCTTGATAAAATCATACTCGCGTATGACTTCATCAAAACGAATGTTCCAACTCCGAGAAGCTTGTTTCAGCCCATAAATGGACCTTTGAAGCTTGCATACTTTCTTAGGATTCTTTGGATCGATAAAACCTTCGGGTTGTGTCATGTACACATCCTCCGATAAGTTTCCGTTAAGGAAAGCGGTTTTAACATCCATTTGCCATATCTCATAGTCATAATATGCAGCTATGGCAAGGATAATCCTTATAGACTTAAGCATGGCTACCGGCGAAAACGTTTCATCATAGTCTACACCATGAATTTGCTTGAAACCTTTCGCAACTAACCGTGATTTGTAAGTATGCACTTTCCCATCCATGTCGATTTTCTTCTTGAAAACCCATTTACACCCGACGGGTTTAACCAAGGGTGGTGGATCAATCAAGTTCCAAACTTGATTATCGTACATGGATTGGATCTCGGACTTCATGGCATCATGCCATTTGTCGGAATCTTCGCTCAACATAGCATCTTTGTAGGTTGTCGGCTCATCATCTATGAGTTCGACGTTGCCTTCATCAGTCACGATAAATCCATATCGTACTGGTTCTAGCCGGGTCCTACTAGACCTACGAGGAGCACCTTGTGCTATTGGCTCGACATCCTCAACTATTGATGGATTCGGGTCAACATCCATCGGTTCAATGTTTATTTCTGAATCTCGAACCTCTTCGAGATCAATCTTATTCCCACTAGCTCGTTGAGATATAAAGTCCTCCTCCAAGAAGGTACCTCTTCGAGCTATGAAAACCTTATTTTCCTCGGGATTGTAGAAATAATATCATTTAGTTTCCTTAGGATATCCTACAAATAAACATTTTTCAGATTTGGGTTCGAGTTTATCCGAAAACATTTTCCGGACGTAAACATCGCATCCCCAAATTATAATAAAAGATAACACCGGAGGTTATCCGGTCCATATCTCATATGGTGTCTTTTGAACCGATTTAGAAGGTAAGCGGTTTATTAGAAAAGCCGCTGTCTCAAGGGCATATCCCCAAAAAGATTTTGGGAGACTAGTTTGACTCATCATCGATCGAACCATATTCAATAAGGTCCGATTCCTCCTCTCGGACACGCCATTCCATTGAGGCGTTCCAGGTGGAGTCAATTGTGAAACGATTCCACAATCTTTGAGATGATCCTCAAACTCATAGCTCAAATACTCGCCTCCTCGATTTGATCGAAGTGCTTTGATTGTCTTGCCAAGTTGATTTTGAACTTTATTCCGAAATTCTTTGAACTTTTCAAAAGATCCAGACTTGTTACGCATTAAGTAGATATACCCATATCTACTAAAATCATCCGTAAACGTTATGAAATATCGATAACCTACTTTTGCCTCGGTACTCATTGGACCACATACATCAGAATGTATAAGTTCCAATAGTTCCTTGGACCTTTCTCCAATTTTTGAGAATGGTGCCTTTGTCATCTTGCCAAGTAAACAAGATTCGCATTGTTCATATGAATCAAATTCAAATGAATCCAAAAGTCCATCCTTATGGAGTTTTGATATGCGCTTCTCGTTTATATGGCCAAGTCGACAATGCCAAAAGTAAGTTTTACTATCAACTTTAGGTTTAATCCGATTCGTGTTTATATTATAGATTGATTTATCATTTGTGTAATTCATATCTAAAATGTAAAGACCATTTTCTAATAGAACATTTTCATAGAATAAATTATCCTTACAAATAGAAAATTCATTATTCTTAATAATAAATTCATAACCATCATTAGCTAGTCTAGACACACTAATAATGTTCTTACACAAACTTGGAACAAAATAACAATTATTCAGTTCTAAAATAAATCCACTCGGTAAAGTAATAAAAATATCTCCGACGGCCAATGCAGCAACGCTTGCTCCATTCCCTACTCGAAAATCCACTTCACCGCCTGTTAACTTCCTTCTATTTTGAAGAACCTGCATATTTCGACAAATATGAGTTCCACAACCGGTATCTAATACCCAATTGTCCAAAATTGAAATGTTAACATCTATAATAGTCATACATGCGGTTCCGGCTTCCAAAGCCTTCCCCTTGCTTTTCTTCACCTCCTCGAGGTAAATCTTGCAATTTCTCTTCCAATGCCCAGTCTTTTTGCAATGGAAGCAGGTGACATCCTCAGATTTCTCCTTTCCTTTAGTCTTCGGTTTGGACAACGACTTGCCCGCACCGCCCTTGGACTTTTGTTTCTTACGAATCCCACCTTGAATCATGAGGACATCCCTAGCAACTCTTGCTTTGGGTTCCCCCGATGCCTTAAGCATCTCCGACTCAAAGTTCTTGAGCATCCCATGGAGCTCGGGAATCGTTTTGTTCATCGAATGCATATGATAGTTCGTTACGAAAGTTGAGAAAATCGGTGGCAATGCACATAAGATCAAATCTTGTTGCATTATTGGTGACACCTTTTCTCTCAACTTCTCGAGACGATCAATCAATAATTGTACCTTTAACACGTGAGTGCTAACCGAAGATCCGTTAGGCATCTTACAATTAACCAACTCCTTCAACGTATTGAACCTTTCAATACGTTCTTGCTCTTGGAACATTTCCTTGAGCGTCGCGTTAATCTCGTACGCATCCGAATCCTCGAATTGCTTCTGCAAATTCGCGTCCATACATGCCAACATGAGGCATGTCACGTCATTTGACTCCTTCTTAAGTTTGTCAAATGCCGCCTTTTCTTCGGGCGAAGCGTTCTCGTCGGGAGTTACCATTTTTGTGTCCAACACATGACTCTTGCACTCTTGCCTAAGAACAATTCTTAGGTTACGGTGCCAGTCAAGATAATTCTTGCCGACTAGCTTCTCCCTCTCCAATACCGATCTAATCGACATTGAGTTGGTGTTGCTTGATGTCATGATTGCTACAACGAAAAATACTTTAAAATGAGATTGATACTAACATGTACGAACTTATGCTATATGCTTATATGATGATATGAAATATGTTACTTTTATCAAATCAATAACCCTAATATTGATTCGGGATTCTAAATCCAATAACACTTCAAGATCCATATTTCATGATCCTCCCACAAGTGACTTTGGCCGACAAATGGGATCTCACTATTTAGGTAGGATAAATCCAATCGCATCCAATGCGACTCTTGATCTTTTATAGGATTTCGGTATCGAACCATATCATATATGATTCGAATTCCGTTTGTGCATCCTAACTATGCCCCGAACCCCAATCGGATTGGCTTGGACGGTTAAGTCACAACCATATTCACGTATCGTTCAATTGAGCTACAAATGCGCCCGACTTTGGCATGAACCCGCATTTGTCCCCAATCAACGCTTGCCTCTCACGTTGATACATACAACAATGCACGCCCGACTTTGGCCTGACACCGTGCAAGGTGTTATGACCAACCTCGGAGGTTGTGAACATGGAAGACATTTCATGACTTAAGTATTATGTAGGGATTTATGTGATATAATCTAATTACATCAATGAGCAAGTTTATCATGATGAATGAACATAATTAATAATTATTAGAACCAAAAATAAATAAATCAGAAAAAATTACATGGTGCGTCATGACGCAACATAACGTCCGTCATGATGCACAATACTAAATTGGATTTCCTTTGATTTCCGCCATGACGCACAACTTGGTGCGTCACGACGGACTTACTCGTTCGTCATGACGCCAGAGAGTGCGTCATGACGGACAATACAAAACAATTTTGTTGTCCAATCCAGAGAGTTTTTCAGGTCCGTCTGTCATGACGGTTGGTTACTACCGTCACGGCGGACTGTGACTGACCATCATGACGCCAGACGGTGCATCATGACGAACTGTACAAAACAATTTTGTCCAGTTTTCCAGAAACTTTTCCAAGTCCTTCCGTCATAACGGTTGGTTATACCGTCGTGACGGACTGTTCTGGTCCGTCATGACGGCAGAGGGTGCGTCATGACGCACTGAACAAAACCATTTTGTTCAGTTTGCCAGAGAGTTTTTGGGCTTCTACCGTCCCGACGCACCAAATGGTCCGTCATGACGGTACGAACTTACACAGTGTGTCATGACGCATAAGTTGGTGCATCATGACGGACTGAGTAACGCCTCAGATCCAACTCTTGGATTTCCCGTGTGCGTCATGACGCACAAAATCGTGCGTCATGACACACCAGACCTGAATTTTATATTTACTTCTGATTTTTCGATCGTTTCCAAAACGATCAATCATGAACATTTCATGATTACTTCTAGATTCTTTTGATCATCTTATGATCAAATACTAGCAAGTTTTCTATGGTCCTAATTTTACAACTACATGATTATGTCCTAAAATTCTACATGAAATTCCGAATAACACTTATTCGAAATCGATTCGACAATCGAATCGTGACGTTGGCTCTGATACCACTGTTGGGTATCGGCGTCACTACCGAGCCCCGCGCAGCGGATTGAGAGGCCCGGTCCGACCCGATCCCGAGGACCTCGTCAACGACCCGAAAGTACGAATCATGAAATGCATCTAACCTATGAAATTAACTCTTAATTCATAGAGAATCATACCACGTGAAATTGATCACGGAGACGGGTTGACTCTATTAGCTGCTGCTCGCTTCTATTCCGACGACACGCACGTCCCACGCCCGCGCGATTCGACACCTAGTTCGAAGCTCCGATTTGTCGTATACAACCGGAATTTATCCGGTTCGTCTCCGACCTTGCTCGTCCTTGCTCTCGATTGATCACAGTCGAAGATCTCAGTTGAGATCTCTCTACTCGTATCCACCTCGAGCTAACGTCTTTCAGTTGCGGCGAATTCCCCTAAAATTCTCGCAAGCTTGCTCAAAATCAATCTCAATTCTCCACTAACTTGTCTCACAAGTTCTCTCTTTTCTCTACTAGAATTAGGTCTGGCAGCCAGAGTGAGAGAGGAAGAAGAATCCACAGATCTTATATTTATCTGAGAATTAATGGTGTATTAATGAGTATCAAAAAACTGCTAATCCAGAATTTGGATCACTGTGCGTCATGACGCACAAGTCACATTTACTTGGATATAGCCGTTACACAGTGTACCGTCATGACGCACTATAACGTCCGTCATGACGCACGACCGTCATGACGCACAACTTGGTGCGTCATGACGGTATACTCACAGATTGGCTTTCTCAGAATTACTCTACTGTGCGTCATGACGCACAATATGGTGCGTCATGACGCACCATGTAATTTCTGCCAAATTTGCATAATCTTATTATGCATCCAATCGTTCCGACGAACACGTATGTTTGTCTACACTCATTTGTACATTTAACTAGTTGATCTGTAACTGTATTTCCTTCACCTCGACACCGGCACAAGCAACCACATGTGCGGGCACAAACACCTTTTCGTAGAGATGACTGAGATAGACGATGGGCACCTGTCATTTTGAGACGCGTCAAAGGTCCAAGTGAAGTGCATAGGTAAAATTCGATTATATCAGAAGAATTGTAAAGAAGGACATATCGAAAATGTCTATTATGTGCCCGAGATGAAGAGTAACATAATCATCATGGTGCAGCTGTTGGAGAGAGGATACTCGGTCTTCATGAATGATCGATTGATGCAGCTGAAGGACAAGGGATGTCGATTAATTACACATGTTGAGATGTCCAAGAATCGAATGTTCAAGCTCAATCTGAGAAGTGTGCAGAGAATGTGCTTACGAGTCGTCTGACATTTGCGGTTTGAACATTTGCACTATGGATGTTGGGTATCGGCGTCACTACCGAGCTCCGCGCAGCGAATTGAAGAGCCCGGTCTGATCCGATCCCGAGGACCACGTCGACGATTCGAAAGTACGAATCATGAAATGCAACTACCTATGAATATAACTCTTATATACATAGAGACATACCGCGTGAAATTGATCATGGAGACGGGTTGTTCACGTAGTTGCTGCTAGCTTGCTTCGATTCCGGTAACACGCACGTCACATGTCCGCGCGATTCGACACCTTGTTCGAAGCTCCTTTTGTCGTATACAACCGGAATTTCTCCGGTTCATCTCCGATCTTGCTCGACCTTGATCACCACAGAAAATCTCAAGTGAGATTTCTCTACTCGTATCCACCTCGAGCTAGCGTCTCTCGGTTGCGACAAATTCCCCTACAATTTGTCCCAATCTTGCTCAAATCCTTCAATCTTCAATGGAGTTTATCTCAACTTGTCTCACAAGTTTATTCTATTTCAGATCTAGAATGAACCAGGGAGAGAGAGAGAGAGAGAGAGAGAGAGAGAGAGAGAGAGAGAGAGAGAGAGATCAGGTGAATATCATATATTTGAAGGAAATACAGTTTTGGATCAACGGTAAAAGTGTACATATAAGGATGTATGAACATGAATATTCATGGGTTTGATTAAATTCATAATAGGATTGTGCAAAGTTAAGTTCCAGAGAGTGGTTCTTTCGAACTAACCAACGGGTCCATTCGAATGGACCGCTACGAGTATAAAATAGTTTTATACATATTCATTCTAGGGAGTGGTTCGTTCGAACCAACATCGATGTTCATTCGAACGCACTACTACAAATGATATTTGGAATTAACACTAAAATGAGACAGGAGATGGTTCGTTCGAACGAACCGTGAGGGTGCGTTCGAACGGAGCTCTTCGAGTATAAAATAGTTTTATACATACTCATGACATGAAGCAGTTCGCTCGAACAAACCTTATGGTGAGTTCGAACGGACATGACGCTGGCAGTGTGTATTGGATATACACAACCTTTGACCCAATCATCATCCTGTTTTAGTATAAATATGATGTTTCGCTCTCTCATCAATTCAGACTAAGTCATTCTAAGAGAAGACAAATTTCAGTCCAGGAATTAGAGAGACTATTATCAAGTTATTGAAATAGTGCGAATAGAAAGAGAAGGAGAATCAAAAGCAATCAAGCAAGTTGCCGGTGCATCGTCTAGGCAGTTGCACCTACGACCGAGATACTACGACTCACGGTGGATACGAGTAGAGGAGCGACGCTTGTGGCTCTTCGTTGTGGTCAAATCGAAGGAGCGAAAACCATCAACGAAATGGTGGGAGACGTGTGACGTGGGACGCGCGTTTCGTCACCAACGTGACAAGGAGAAATAAGGATAAGTGATCAACCCGTCGTGAGTGATCAATTTCACGCAGGTAATTGACTATCCTACTTTGCATCGTACCCTCAATATCGAAGCGTGATCTCGGAATTTGGAACCGGACCGGACCTTCATATCCGCTACGCGGGTCCGGTAACAGGATAATTCCCTACAATATTAACCTCTCCATTAATGTTGGCATTAATGAGTATCTTAAAAAAACTGTTAATTCAGAATTTGGATCACAATCCATCATGACGCACAATATGTGAGGAGCAAGGGATTAAGAGATTCTCGATTGCGTCATACGCGCTTCAACAAAATGGTGTGGCCGGGAGGAAGAACCGGATCATTCTCGACATGGTTCGGTCGATGTTGAAGAGCCAAGGTGTTCCAGAAGAATTTTGGGCCGAGGCGGTACAATGTGCAATGTATGTACAAAATCGATGTCCTCATGCGAAATTAGGCGAGAAAATACCTCAAGAAGCTTGGAGCAGTCCGAAGCCGATGATGTCGCATTTCAAGGTGTTCGAAAGTGTGGCCTATGCACATGTACCATATCAAAGGAGGACGAAGCTCAAAGATAAAAGCAAGAAGTTATCTAATGAATAGAGGGATAAAGGAATAGAAAATAGTCTCTATTCAACTATATTTCAAAAACGTTCGGTGATATTAATGGAATAAAATTATTGATTTAAAATATATAAATAATAACTAATGACCAAGTTACCTTAACCATATTTAACAAATTAATAAGCATAAAACAAATATCATAATAATAAAATGAAAATGAGTTATTTAATTAATTAAACAAGTACCCTGATAATAATAAAAATAACGATTCAAATAATTATTAGATTTCTTGGAAAGAAAAGCAAACACGAAAGGAGGAATGAGGAGGGGAAAAATATAATAAATATGTATTATCAGTTAATGTCACGTAAGCAAACAAAAAAATAGTCAAGGATATTTTTTCCATAAAATTTGCTTAATTGCATGTTTTACTTGGAAGAAGCTAATTCCACTAATCTACCTATTTATTCCTTGTTCTTCTCATCTTGTTCGACGGGAATATGAAAGATTAAACTACTTATTCATTTATTCCTTGCTATTCCATGATTACCGAACACCATAAGTGGAAAGAGCACGTGTTCCTTACGTTGACTACCTCAGAGAGTAATCGCATTTATATTTAGATTGAAATTCTGGTTATTATAGTTTAGTTAAGGTTATTATTGTTTAGTTAAATTGTGATAATTGTAATTTTCGAATTAAAATTTAGCTAACTAACATAATTACATATTTTTGAGTTAAATATAAGAACATATTTAGAAAAAAGAATGCATTGTGCACTGTAAAAGTGGTCTCGGGTCCTTAAAAACTTGAGACCGGCCTGATGCTTCGCTAGCCCGTATCTCAAAATCTCAAAAACTCAACCCATTTGTTTTGTATCGGAATTAGAGGGCATATCTGAGCCTAACAAACATGAGATAAAGATATTCGATGATGTCAACGAAAACATTAGATTAATGATTAATCGAGTTAGAAAATTAATTTTAATTAAGTATGATGTATGATAAGTAGTGACCAATTAACAAATAGAGAAGTTAAAAAAAAAAATTTAAATAAAATTACCATAGACATGGATCGATTAAGATATTTTTGATGATGTCATCAATGACATTTATCTAATTTTTATGAAAAATTGGTAAAATTTCTTTTGGAATTATGGGTGTTGTGTTGTTACGTGTTTGTGGCTTTATTGTTTGTGGTACTATGCTGAATTTTCATACTATTGTTAATGGTTCATATTCCATGAATTATAGACGTCGTTCGTGTTTTTAGGTTGAATTGTCAAATTTTGGTTCCAGTTTTATGTTTTATGAATATTGTTAAATTTTAAGTTGGTACTTATGCGAATGGAATTGAAAATATTCAATTTTGAAAACTTTCAAGTTTTTTTTTAATGGGTCCATAGCCTAGTTAGTCGAGCGTGAGACACAAAAAATCATATTTGTGAGAGAGGTTGTGGGTCGATCTCCATTGGCATCAAAAAAATTAGGTATTAGTAACGAAAACGATCGTTTGTAAGATACCATTAAAAAAAATGCATGTTATCAAACATAAAAAATAAAGACTCCCTCTCTATCCCTTGATTGTTCTTACTTTATTATTACATAATACAAGTATCATAAGATATCTGATATTGATCTCTCTCGAAAATAAAGAATTGTTCTCACTTTATTATATATAAAAATAACTTGATTGGAGAAATCGGTTCAATAAATTAATAAGGGTAAATGGACCCATAACCTAGTTGGTTGAGTGTGAGACACGAAAAATCATATGTTGTGAGAGGTTGTGAGTTCGATCTTCATTGACATCAAAATAATTAGGTATGAGTAACGAAAGTGATCGCTTGTCGGATATCATTAAAAAAAAAGAAATTTTATATTTAGAAACAATGGGTGATTCTATGGCATGATTTTTTAAAAGGGTAAATTAGATAGTTTCAATTAATTATAATTTTTATATATATATGATAAATTTTACCATTTTGCCTAGCATTAATTGATAAAAATATAATTGAATACCTGAATATTCTTTTAGAAAGATAAAAGTCCTACATATAATTATCTTAATTCCTAAAATAATATCATGTTAATTTAAAGTTATCATAATATTATTTGTCAAAGGTCCCAAAAGATCATATTATTCTGTCATATATGTAGTTGATTCATTTCATATCAATAAAATCATTCGACGTAGAAACAACACCCAAAACTAAATTAACAAATACAATGTAAGTAGAAATTCAGAGTATCTAGTAATTATGTTGGTATATCAATACTCTGCAAGTATTTAATTTCTCGATAAGACCAAGTCTACTTCCTAATTTTTGTTGGTACTTAATTAATAAATACAATGTAAGTAGAATATCCAATAATTATGTGATTTGTTTCCATTTCTTCACCGAAAACTCTTTTATATATAACACACACCTATAGTGAACTAATCGGAACCAGACACTAAAAACACACACGAATGGCTCAAAAGATTCTACTTTTACGTGCAATTATTTGCCTTGCCGTCTTCCTTTTCTTTGGATATTTAGCAAATGGAAGAGAATTGCAATTGCATCAACAACAATATTTCCATAACCACAATGTATCTTCTGTCGAGAACTATACACACTCACAAAATGTTTATCCACCCAATCGCCCTGTAGAAATGATCGAACTCGTAAGTTTGCAACAATGTTTTAAACAGAGACATGATAATTCGTAACGATTTAGATCGATATTTGATCGATTGTGATTTGTGTGTTTTTAACTATGATTTGTGCGATTGCACGTTGTAACACAGTTATTTGTACGAGACTACACGTGAAATTACGTTTCTAATCCTATCGCTTTTCTTCTTTCAGGTGGCGGCCTATAGTTCAGACATCAATACACCAAAAACTTATTATGGTGTTATGGCCACAATGACGATATTCGGCGTTCAACCTATAGAAGCGGGTCAATCAAGCGGTGCATTCATTACTGTAAAAAATAACAAAGATAGCTTCGTTAAGTCGAAAATAAACATGATCAAAGTTGGATGGACGGTATGTAAAACTAGTTCTGGTACTTGTACCATTTCTAAATTTGCCAAATTAATCCCGAAACATTTCAAACAACAAAATATGCCTACATAATCCTTAATAACAAAAATATACATAAACTTGGATTCAGGCAAATCCTGACAAATATGGCGATACGAGGAATCATTTCTTTACCTACTGGCAAGTAAGTCTTTACGTGCTTCTATTTCTTTCTTACGCGCACGTTGTGTGTATGTATCATGTGTAAGTATTTATGTATCATGTGTCCCCAATGTTAAAAGGATGGAAATTCTGGATGCATGGATCTCGAGTGCAATGGTTTTGTAGCACAAAGCGGTTCGATGTTACCTCCTGGCACAATTCTCGACATGGTTAATGATCTAACATTAAAGTTATTTAAGGTATCATTCTCGACTCTAAATGCACCTATAAAAATATATATAAACACTCCTAATTTGTAATTCTCGGCTCAATTAAGGATCACGAGACAGGAGATTGGTGGGTTCATGGGGGAACAAATGGTAGATTCGTACCAATCGGTTATTTTCCGAACTCTCTCTTTTCGAGGTTGAACGATAAGGCCACATTCGTCGAATTTGGTGGTTTTATAACATTCAACGACTATCTGAAAAGTCCTCCAATGGGAAGTGGAAGTTTTCCATCGGATCCTTCTCACGTAGCTGCTACCTTGACAGGCATTCGCTTTATCGACCAAGTTGGCGAACCATTTCTTATTCAGGAGAATCTAAGCCCAATACTTGATTATAAAGATTGTTATGGACTTGGAGGTTTTGATGTTGATCATTTCCCTTATGGTGGCCCTGGTGGTTGTAAGGCCTAGTACGAAATAATTAGAAAGCTATTTATCTTAACTTCATGTACTTTGATCTAAAAAATATTTTGTTACATGCGGCAAAAGGTTTTGACATGAGAAATTTGTCAATCAATAGATGTTTCAAATTTGCACTCAATCCTGAAAATACTGCCTTCTTCTTTTCTGAAAAAAGGGGGTTTTACACTCTATTTCATTAACAGATCAATAATCTGAGCAAATAGTCTCACATGTATTTTATTCAACGTGAAAAGATAATTGTTGTGCAAAGTAATAATCTGACGAGTGTTAGGGAAAAATATTATATACATGCAGACTGCAGAAGATGTACTACATGGTTTACCGTTACGACAAATTTGAATGAACTTCTTTCGAAATGGGATTTGAAAAACATTCATGGTTCTTAAATATATAATTCAACATGTTTAACTGAATTTGATTTTGTTAATTCACGATGATAAATTTCAATAAATTTATTTCAAGCTCTCATCTGAAATACTTTGCTGATTCTTAAATGTGCGATTCGAAAATTTGTGCAAATGCTAAACAAAAATGGACAAGTCTATGCATGATTCGAAAGACCATTCCATATGAATAGGAAACATTCTCAAGTTCAAATGTATAATAAAGTAAACCGAACAAACCATACTATACTCAACTACAAAAACAAAACAAAAAACACGAACACCCGCACAATTGCGGGAGGAAAAAAGGTAGTTCATAATATAATTGCTCCCTAAACCGAATTGATTGAACATTACTCAGTTAGATTACCATCCAAAAGCAAAAGATGACAAGAAAAAAAGAAAAAGAAAAAGAAAAAGCTTGGCATAAACCCTCGATTAAGAAAAGAATTTCTTCAAAAAAAAATTCTTCCTCAAGTCACACTAGCTTTTATAAACTCATCAAACACCAAAGATTATCACAACAATACATGCTTTTATCTATATTAAAACTTAGCCAATCATGAATCCTGATATGGCAAACACATCATGTGATATCAAAACAAACCCGCCAATGGAAAATAGGCTGTTGAAAGCGTGCTCATCGGGTAACGTTAGGGAACTCAAGGACATGGTGTCTCATGGTGTAGAAATTTTGCTCGGAACAACACCTCAGGGGAACACATGTCTTCACATAGCGGCTATGTTCGGGCATGAAGAATTTTCCAAGGAAGTCGCGGCCTTAAACCAATCTCTACTTACCAGAGTTAATTTGCTTGGTGAAACTGCATTGATAATTGCTGTGATAACGGGTTATTCTTCTTTAGCGGAAACTTTGATGAAGAATACGACCCAATTAAGAGAGATGATCTTAAACGCCGACAAAACTGGAAACAATGCACTGCATCATGCCCTACGAAATGGACAAACATACCTAGCTGTACGGATGATAATGGCCGAACCAGACTTATCACGTCAGTTGAACAATATGAATGAGTCTCCCATGTTTATTGCGGCTTCAAGAGGCTTTATTGATGTCCTCGAGAGGTTGTTAGAACTTCCTTTCTCAGAGCATCAGGGATCCAATAGTCAAAATGCTCTACATGCTGCTGTGATGGTCGGCAATGTAGGTAAGAACAAATGCATAAATTATTGGCCAAATTTCATATGTACCCCTACAAAACCCAACAATTTCACGTATACCCTGCAAATCGAGAAATATCATGAATACCCCTACAAATATATTAAAATTTCAAGAATACCCCTACAAAACCCTTGAAATATCACGTATACCCTTGCTGTTAATGGTCTGTGAAGAACCGTTAGTAAAATTATAAATCTGATTTTTTCATCAATATCATTTAATATGAAATGACCATTATGCCCTTGTCAGTTATTATTACTTAAGATTCATAAAATTGTTAGAAATATTTTTAAGTATTCTATTAATTTCTTTCCCAAATTGCTTGCCTTCCTTCTCCAAATTCTTTCACCAAATTCCAACTATTCTTTCTCAAATTTACCTAACACCTCAGGTGATTTTGCAACTATTCCAACTCTTCTTTGTGAAATTTTGCAACTCAATTGAGAAGTAATAATCACGCCTCGGGTGATTCTTCGAGATCTCGTTTTTCATGGAAATTTCGCAACTCAAATATTGAAAATTTTCTGAACTTAGTAGACTTTCTAAAAATTATTTTGTAAAGTTATTGCTTTTCGTTTCTAAAAATTATTGTTTTTTTCGAGAACAATTTTTGGGTGTATCTTTAATTTGTTTTAGTTTTGTGACGAATTTTAGAGTAGTTGAATTGTTTAGAGATGTATTAGCATGAAAAATTAAGAGAGTTTTGAAGTTTTTCATTCATTAAGAGTAGTTGAATTAGTGTAGTAATTGTTGGTTTAATATTTGATTTAATTTGGAAGTTTTTCATTCTTTCTATGATTTTGGTAATTATAATATACAGATATGCAGTGCTGAATTTAGAGTTTATAAATGTACATCCAATCCAAAAGTCAGTATTGATTAATAGGGACACCAAAAGTTGCAGCGTGTTTTTTCGACAAAATATGCCCCTAGACTGGCATTACATGATATAATATATAGTTAGATCGATTTCGACAACATGTCCCTTGAAAATAAAACATAACCTTTTCTCGCTTGACCCAAAATAACTCACAAAACAAGAATAACTTACAAATAATTTCAACACTTGTGATACACAAATTATAAGGCAAATCAACAAACACCTTATGTGCGTACTAAAACTCCTAACAAAAGGAAACGATACATGTTGGTGCAGCAACGCGAAGAAGCGATCATATCTCAGATGTATCGACGGGAGTGTTGGTGGAGATGAGACTTCTTTCGCGAGTGACGAGAGATGGGTTTAGTCTTTCTCCCCTTTGGTAATTTTTCCTCATTTTATGTCTTTTTCACCACACGTGTTTTGTTGGATAATAATGGCTATATTTCTATGGAGTATGGAGAAGAGGGAAGGGGAAGAAGAGGAAGAGATACCTTACAAGCTTTTATTTCTTATTTCTCTTACCTGCTTACTAACTTGAATGATACAATAATGAACACCATGGAGGTGTTTATATAGCATACACAACTCACATGCATACTAACACTTGTCACTATCCTAATAACACTTGTCCACTCTTTTGCATGCATCTAACACTTGTCCACTCTCTTTCATGCATACTAACACATGTCATGACTTTGACTCATTGACCCAAATTACATGCATGTGGACACTTGTCACTCTAATTACTCTATTACTACTAATTAATTTCTATTACTACTAATTAAGTTTAATTATTCAACACCCCTTCTTAAACTTAATTCCTTGCGACTCCAAGCATCATCCGCAACTTGATAAAAACATCATGCTTGAGCGCCTTCGTGAAGATATCTGCAGCTTGATCTTGAGTCTTCACATATTTCACCTTGACTTCGTCATTTGCAACACAATCTCGAATAAAATGATATCTCGTATCGATGTGCTTGCTTCGATCATGAAACACCGGATTTTTCGCAAGTGCAATAGCTGACATGTTGTCAACATAAATCTCCGTAGCTTCATCTTGCTTGATCTTCATCTCCTTCAATAAATCTTTAAGCCATATGGCATGACAAACACATGATGCAGCAGCGACGTACTCGGCTTCACACGTCGAAAGTGTCACGATTGACTGTTTCTTCGATCTCCATGTGAATGCAGTATCTCCCATAAAGAAAACAAAACCGGTTGTGCTTTTCCGGTCATCCATATCGCCTGCCCAATCTCTATCGCTGTATCCCACAAGCTTGAACTCATTCGAAGAAGAATAATTTAATCCGTAATCACTTGTACCCTTGATGTAGCGAAAATTCGCTTCACCGCCTTGAAATGCGTCTCGGTTGGTTTCTCCATGAATCGGCTCACAAGACCGACTCCAAAAAGAATATCCGGTCTCGTACAAGTTAAGTACCTCAAGCTACCAACTGCGCTTTTGTAGGTAGATGGGTCCACAAGATCTCCTTCTTCGTGCTTGGACAATTTTAATCCGGTTTCGACCGGAATAGTCACCGATTGGCAATTGTCCATCTTGAATTTCTTAAGAATCCCTTTAGCAAATCCTTCTTGGGAAATGAATATCCCTTCTTCCGTTTGCTTGACTTCGATCCCGAGATAGTATGACATGAGACCAATATCGGTCATCTCAAATTCTCTAGCCATTGCTCCCTTGAATTCTTCAAACATGCGGTGATTATTTCCTGTAAATATCAAATCATCCACATAGAGACAAACAATCAAAATATCTCCATCTTTGTTTGTCTTTACATAGAGAGCATGCTCATGTGGGCATTTTTCAAACCCATTCTTCAAAAAATATTTGTCAATTCGACTATTCCATGCTCTAGGTGCTTGCTTCAAGCCGTACAACGCTTTCTTCAATTTCAACACCTTATCTTCATGACCTCTGATCGCGTATCCACGAGGTTGTTCAATGAACACCTCTTCTTCAATTGTTCCATTCAAGAAAGCTGACTTGACATCTAATTGGTGAATGCTCCACTTGTTTTGCGCCGCCAACGCAATTATCATTCGTATCGTCTCGAGTCGAATAACAGGGGCAAAGACTTCGTCATAGTCTATCCCAGCTCGTTGACTATATCCTTTTGCTACCAATCTTGCTTTGTATCTCTCGACTTCTCCTTTCGCATTCTTCTTTTCTTTAAAGACCCACTTCACACCGATAGGTCTCTTTCCTTGGGGTATAGTCGCCAACTCCCAAGTATTATTCTTCTCGATGGACTTCATTTCTTCGTCCATAGCTTTCCTCCATCTTTCGTCCTTCACGGCTTCTTCAAAGAGTATGGCACCACAATCTGCGAAATGACAATAAAGATTCATGTCTTCATTTAAATCGCGCGTCACGTCATAAAGTTCCTGGATACTTCTCGTCTTTTGTGGTATTTCGGTCGAACTATCACTTGAAGATGATGATGAAGGTATATTCGGATTAATTGGAGAATGAGGAGACGTGACCGGTCCTTGAGGAACTTCATCTCTTTCCTCATCATCGCCTTGAAATGGTAGAAAATCATACCTCTCTTTGTCTTCATTACTCCACCTCCACTCATCTTCTTCATCAAACTCCACATCTCGACTAACAATCACTTTGCCGTTATTTGGATTGTAGAGCTTGTATCCCTTCGAGCATTGAGAGTACCCAACAAATATGTGCTTCTTGCTCTTGTAGTCGAGTTTTGATCGTTCTTGATCCGGTACATGGACATATCCGATGCACCCAAACACTCTCAAATGCGAAACATTCGGCTTTATTCCATTCCAAGCTTCTTGAGGGGTTTGCTCGAATAAACTTTTCGTTGAACATCGATTCGATAGATACACCGCGCAAGTGACTGCTTCGGCCCAAAACTCTTTCGGCATGTTCTTCGTCTTCAACATGCTTCTCGCCATGTTGAGAATGCTTCGATTCTTCCTTTCAACTACGCCATTTTGTTGAGGAGACCTCGGAACGGTCAAGAATCGTTTGATGCCTTGTTCTTCACAAAACTTGTTAAACTCGTTGGAGCAAAACTCGCCACCTCTATCAGTTCTCAACGACTTAATATGGCATCCACTTTCATTTTCCACAAGAGCCTTGAAGTTCTTGAAAGAATTAAACGCTTCCGATTTTTCTTTCAAAAAATAGACCCAGGTCTTTCTACTAAAATCGTCGATAAAGAGTAGAAAGTACCGATTTTTACCAAATGAAGATGGCTTGATCGGACCGCACACGTCGGCGTGAATGAGATCAAGTGGTCCGCGTGCTCTTGAAGTGGCTTCCTTTGGAAAACTCTTGCGGGGTTGCTTTCCCATGAGACACCCTTTGCAAATTTGATTCGGCTCTTCGATAGCCGGTAACCCCTTTAACATTTTCTTTTGTGCCATCAACTTCAAGCCTCCAAAATTTGCATGTCCAAGTCTCAAGTGCCAAATCCAAGAAGTTTCTTTCACGCATGCCTTGAGACACTTCGCTACATCGGTTTGAATTTCGAGGTAGAACATCCTGTTCTTCGTCATGGGTACCTTCGCAATTACCTTTCCTCGATCATCTTGAAGGACGAGAGCACGATTCTTCATGTGAACTTCATAGTTCTTCTCGAGGAGTTGTCCCAAACTCAAAATGTTGGTCTTCATGTTCGGTATGTAATACACGTTACTCATGTATTCGTGGCCGCCATTCTTCGTACGAATCAAAATCGTTCCTTTTCCTTCGATTTGTACTTTTGAGTGGTCTCCAAAAGTAACGTGACCCATTACCGAATTATCAAGCTCGACGAATTTACTTTTGTCTCCACACATATGGGTACTCGCTCCATTGTCGAGACACCACAAATCCTTCTTTCCTTTTCCTTCATGGTCAGCTACCAATAAAGTGGCATCGACTTCTTTATTTTCGGCATAATTTGCCTTTTCTTTACCATCGTTTGGTGTATTCCAACAATCTCGAGCATAATGTCCAGTCTTGTGACAATTATAGCACTCGAAATTTTATCTCGGGTAGCTTCCTCTACCGCGACCTCGAAATGATTTACCTTCATTATTGAAAGTTTGCTTTTGTTCTCCCCTTCCACTTCCTCGGCCTCGTCCTCCGCGTCCTCGTCCTCTGCCACGTTGGCTTGTTTCGCGAGCTCCTTCTTTCTCCTTTAAAGAGAGCTTCGCGGCGAAGACTTGCTCGGCCGGTTCTTCCTTCTTCTTGTTCATGCGTTCTTCATGGGCTTGTAACGAGCCCATAAGCTCGTCAATGGCCATAGCGTCCAAGTCTTTGGACTCCTCGATTGCTACTACAATGTGCTCGAACTTTGCATGTAACGAGCGAAGTACTTTCTCTATGACCCGAACATCCTCCAAAACTTCTCCATATCGTTTCATTTGATTCACTATAGCCAATATTCTCGAAAAGAAATCCACAATAGATTCGGACTCTTTCATCCGCAATCCTTCAAATTCACCTCTTAACGTTTGAAGACGTACCTTTTTTACTTTATTTGCCCCTTGGTTGGATTTTTGTAGGATCTCCCATGCTTCCTTAGCACTCGTCGCATTAGCTACTCTTTCGAACATCGATTCATCAAAAACATTGATGAATGAGAGTGAGCGCTTGTCGATCCTTCTTTCGACTCTTAAGCAACGTGTCCTTTTCGACAGCGGTTAACCGATTTACGTTTTCCGACTCGGTGTAGCCACTTTCGACGACATCCCAACATTCATGACAACCAAGTAAAGCTTTCAAACGTATACACCAATTCTCGTAATTTTCTTTCGTAAGACGAGGGAATTGAAACGGAAAATTCGAACTCGCCATTGCAATATTGCTCTCGCTCGCTCTGATACCAGTTTGTTGGATAATAATGGCTATATTTCTATGGAATATGGAGAAGAGGAAAGAGGAAGAAGAGGAAGAGATACCTTACAAACTTTTCTTTCTTATTTCTCTTACTTGCTTACTAACTTGAATGATACAATAATGAACACCATGGAGGTGTTCATATAGCATACACAACTCACATGCATACTAACACTTGTCACTATCCTAATAACACTTGTCCACTCTTTTGCATGCATCTAACACTTGTCCACTCTCTTTCATGCATACTAACACATGTCATGACTTTGACTCATTGACCCAAATTACATGCATGTGGACACTTGTCACTCTAATTACTCTATTACTACTAATTAAGTTTAATTATTCAACACGTTTGTGAGAAGAGGGTGAATAAAAAAAATTGTATTATTTACTTTTTCACATGAAGGGTAAAGTTGGAAAAACAAAAATTAACTCTAGCCTTAACATCCGTTTAACAGAATTCTCATTAGAAGGGCATCTATGAAATTTGAATATCTTTGTAGGGGTACTCATGATATTTATCGGTTTGCGGGGATATACACGAAATTGTTAAATTTTGTAGGGGTACATATGAAATTTGCCCTAAATTATTTTATGTAGATTGATATTGATATTATATGATTTTTGTAGGCATTACTAAACTACTTCTGGAGAAGCGCCCGAAACTAGCTGGAGAAATGGATCAGTTTATGTGCGCTCCTCTTCACTATTGTGTGGTTCATAACAAACACGATTTGGTCCGTGTAATACTAGAGCATGACGCTTCTCTAGGCTACGGAGGCAGCACCACCGAGAGAATGCCTTATCTTAGTGTAGCTGCATTTCGAGGCAGTGTGAAGGTCGCTGAGGAGATCCTGCGTCACTGCCCTGATGCACCGTATTGTGACGAAACCCATTGGAGCATTCTTCACTTGGCAATAAACGAAGATAAAACCGAGTTTGCAGAGTTCATCCTAAGAAACCGTCAACTAGCCAAACTTCTAATTAATATGCGTTACGATGCGAATGGATGTACTGCCTTACATATTGCCGTTCAAACGTGCAATCCTAAGATCGTTCGAGCACTTTTGGCTCACAAAGACTTGGACTCTACAATTGCGAACAAAGAGGGTGGCCTTCCAGTTGATGAACTTGATGGGAACAAGCATGCCAACACTTTAAGATGGGTATGTCTTTGAATAATTCATTTAATTAATATCCTAATTTCTTTACAATCTACCATCAAATATAATTAGCTCGTCTTTTTCGAGAGCTGCTAATTGTTGTTTATTTCATTAAACAAAAAATTATCAATGGACTCTAGCTCATAACCACCACAGTTACGTACCATATAATTAACGGGAGAAGGTTTGGTCCAATGAGCATTGGACGAAGTTATGTCCAAAGCCTATCTAAATTATACAATTTTCTATGTTTTTTTTAATTGTTTTTAATATATTTCGGTTAAGATGAGATAAATTTACAAAAAGTAATTACACTGAACAGAAAATTTATGAAAATAATTGATAATTTTATATGCATATGAATTGTTGTTACTTTTTCCTTTTAAGAAGAGTGATGATGTACTTCCCCCTCTTCTGTCCCCCAGAGGGCTTGATGTGCTGGCACTCTGGGGTGTTAATCCATAACACCATTTTTTGGGTGTTAATCTATAACCCCGTTGACTTTGGGGGTGTTAATCCATAACACCGTGGCAGATTCTGATTGGTTGGATCATTTACACAACTTTAATGCAACCAATATGAAGTTGCCACGTGGCATTCGTGATAAATTGCGGTTCGTATTATTACTCCGCTGGCTTTGGAGGTGTTAATCCATAACACCATTGACTTTGGAGGATGTTAATCCATAAAACAATTTTAGGGTGTTAATCCATAACACCAAAATTATTTTTATGGATTAACATCCCCCAAAGTCAATGGTGTTATGGATTAACACCCCTGAGTGCCAGCACATAATACTGCCAGCACATCAAGAGTGCTAGGGGAAAGGTGGGGGAAGTTGAACATTTTCCTTTTAAGAATCATGCACCACTTTAGTTTCTCTTTTACTGACAACTCCCACAAAAATGATGTCATGCAGAGTGAAGTTTTCATGATGCTCAACCAAGCAGATCCAACCACGTCCTTGTATCATAATATTGCCATTAAAGGCTCCACCGAGAAAGCCATGGAACAAATCAAGTCACTAGCTCAAACATATACGAGCAACACTTCTCTCATAGCAATTTTGATAGCCACGATTACTTTTGCTGCTGCTTTTACCTTGCCAGGAGGGTACAGCAGTGATAAAGGGAGTGAAGGACTTCCAATCATGGCAAAAAAGTTGGCATTTAAGGTTTTTCTTATATCAGATACCCTAGCAATGTGCTCCTCACTCTCAGTGGCATTTATATGTATCTTGGCAAGATGGGAGGATTTTAATTTGTTACGCCATTACAAACAATCTACTGGAAAGTTGATGTGGTTTGCATACATGGCTACTCTTGTGGCTTTCGCAACCGGATTTTATACCGTTGTGGCCCCTAGTAGCTTGTGGCTTGCCATTTTAGTTTGTTTGCTATGTTTTAGTCTTCCAATTCTTACAAATTTATTAGGTCAATGGCCTATTTACAAACTTCGTTTTCGGTTGGGTCAGTCTTTCCAATCTGATATGCTTGATATTATCTAAAAAAGGATTTCATTTTATGTGTGCTTTGTTGATTGTGGTTTTTTCCAAGTATGAATTTTTTGTTCCCTTATTTGTTAGGAAAATGTTGTACATCCCCTACTCCCCTCCCCCCCCAAGCCTTGATGACGTGGATAACGATTAACACCTCAAGAATTAACACACAAATACATGATTTAACATCTTAATTTGCGCTTTTAGTATCTTATTTTATGATTGAACACCCAAATAAGGTGTTAAATCATGTTTTTGTGTGTTAATTCTTAAGGTGTTAATTCTTATCCATGTCATCAAGGCTCCAAGTGTAGGTTGGGGGATGTACATCACTGCTCTGTTTGTTATATGTATGTTTTCACGTGTGTTAAACAACTTCTATTGATTTCAGTTTTGTTTGCATAATTTTTTTTATTATTATTATGAAAATGGAGTGGGTTCACAAATCCCACTTCTATTAATTATATTAATAATATAAGATTAAATTCTCTATTAGGAAAAAAAAATCCCTACATTGTTATAGGCTTATGTTTCTAATACACAAACAACCAACTATAACCAAGAAACGGAACACAGAAAAAATCCCGCATTGGACTACCATATTTAACATAAAACCCGAATCCAGATCCCGCATTGCATGTATATAATATGTTTCTCAATAATGAGAAGATCTGCTTGAACCTGCATCTTCTCTTTTTCAAAATTTCTTTGTTGTTTTCGCATTGATTTCTTCTCCATTAACCCCCTTCTTCTACTCCTCTAGTCACCTATGTAAGCTTAAGAGAATATAAGCTCTCTCTATACTCTTCCAATCAGAACTTATCTTCTCGTGGAAGATCCTTCGGCATCTCTCCCTCCATATATGAAACAAAAATAAAGAGGCTAATTGCCTCAAGGGGCTGTCGGTTTGATGTGATAAAATAGATTCAGTTGTAAATTGTAACAGGCCATTTAGTTAGTGAGGCCATTTACTGTACCCCCAAACACACCGCCACTTTGATGATGAGTCATCAAGTGGGAGGGGTTCCTTTTCATCTCCCAAAAATTACCCCACTCGATTAACTATGGTTTGAATTACTTGTTAATTGAAATAATGAATTATTAGGTTCTTATTAGGGGTGTACAATAAACCCAAAACCCACCCAACCCGTCTAACCCGACCCGACCCAACCCGATTTTTACGGGGTTTTATGTTATTTAATTGGGCCTGGGTTTAAATTTTGAAAAACCCGAAATTATGGGTCGTTTATGGGTTAGAAGTTAAAAACCCGTATTAACCCAACCCGAACCGTATTTTGTATGGTTAGTAATTATCTATAATAAAAATGAAATATGTACAGAAATTCAAATAGACTTGCTATGTTTGGAGGAATATGGATGAATTTTGTTTATGTATATGGAAGTATGTACGACTTGCCATGTATTGGTTTTGAGAGAATATGTATAATGATGATTTATTAATTTCCTTTTATATATAAATTATTCATTTGTTAAGTTTTTGTTTTGAGGAAATAATATAACAAGGCAATAATATATTTTTATCATTCATGATATTATTTCCAATTCAATATTTATTAAGAAAAAATGTGAAATGTTCGAAATAATATATTTTATTTTCTGAAATTATTTTATTTTTTGTATTTAATTGTATTATTGATTAATGGATTTCAAAATTTATCAAACCTGGCCAACCCGTCCAACCTACCCAACCCGACTTGTGTCATATTGAATGGATTTTTCAAGTATAATGGGTTGGGTCGGGTTCCAAAATTCAAACCCGACATGAGTGGGTTGGGTCACAGTGATCATGAAAACCCGGTTAACCCAACCCGTGTACACCCCTAGTTCTTATATTAGCTGTTAATTACAACACAATTAATTATTAATTCGAAGCATTAATTAATCTAGTGAAAAAATGGGGTGCAAATTGGAGATGTGAATTAACACTTGCCCCATGCCGATGGCATCATCAAAGTGGTGGTGTATTTGGGGGGGAAGGTATAATTTCCCTTAGTTTTGCCCATAGTTGTTTGAGTATATGAGCACCCTGAGAATAAATGTTAGTGAATTTTCCAGCTGTGATGCTCACATAAATGATAAAGAGCATCTAGTAGTTAGAATCAATTTTTTGCAAGTTAACCATAGTTGAGATCTTGTTATGGAAGTATTCAAGGCTTTTAATTTTGGAAGGAAATTTGTACTTGATTTCGTGTGAAGGAAATTTGTACTTAATTTATTTGACCCAGGTAGTGTGTATAGTATTTAACAAAGGCTTTTAATTTTGGATGATCTCTTATAATTTCATATAACAGATTATAAGGTAAAAAGCCCAAATTTTTATATTTTTTTAAAATAGGAAGACAAAAAACCCGAACTTCTAAGATATTAAACTGAAAATTTGTTTTTCATTATATTTAAAAAAATAATGCTAGACAACATGTTTTCTTTGTGTGATTGACGGTATGATGATATAATATATAATAAGAATCCAAATAAGTTAAATTAATTTTATAGTGTGAATGAAATATTTAATGTTGAATCAATATCCCACTGTCAATCATGTAGCGAAAGTATAAAATTATTCTATTTGAAAATAAATTAGCATGAAAAAAATTAGAGAAAAAGAAAGTGCAAGACTGAGAGATATCCGTCTTTTTTCTCAATAAAAAATTGATGCATCGAATATTAATAGTGGTTTATGACAATTATGAAATCTCAATCCTTCTACTATTTTAGATTTTTGAAAACATGCTATATCAAGTCTAGCTCCTAGAATAACATTTTTTATAAGTCCTCTTTTATTCTGATCATTCACATCTCTCATATTCCACTTAATAATTTTATTTTTTGTAATTCATTTATCACTTTTTTCTCTCCTCAATTATTTCTTGAAAAACTGGTATCTCCTGGTTTTCATTCATCTGATCGACCCCAGGATAACTCTTTCAAAATTACTCAGGTTTTCTCGCTTATTAATATACCTTCGACTTTTAATATTTTTAATACATCTTCTTCATTTAATTTAATTTTCACTTCTCCTCGCATCTTCAGCATCCTTACTGTTCTGTTTTGGCTTTTGGATTTTACTGGTAATTTTCTATTTGCATTAATATTCATTTTTTGCTCAATTAATTTCTCACCCATTTGCTCTTGTATATTTCCACAACTATTTTGGCTTTAAAGGATTGTGAATTTTCTTTCTCTTTAATACTAATCCTTTAAACCTTCGAAACCTTCGAAACCACAACTATTTTGAATATCTTGATTAAGTGTCGCAAATGAAACTCGCTCGGTATTTAGAAAAATATTCTTCGTCTCTGCCTCATAGTGAATAATTATCTCCATTTCCTTATTCATCTAGAACATATAATAAGAGAAACATAGAACACATAAGAAAAAGGCAATTAATATGCGAATAACTATTTATGGAAAAAACACGCTACAGGTGAGTAATTTTTTTGAGAAAAAATTCACAAATTGTTTCAATTCTAGAAAATGTTTTACTTACCCCAATATCTATATGCTTATGTAAATAACTATATTATCTTTCTCTTTAATACTAATCATGAAAGACTACTAAAAGAGAAATGAGGAACAAACAAACGCAGCTCTTTTGAGTTATTGACAAAAGTAGCGAAATCGAGCTAGTGAAGTGAGAGAAAAGCTACATTTTAGTCTTGCATGGCTCGCCAAACTGAGATCGACTAAAAGAGGAGAAACTTCTGAGAAAATTGATGGGGGAGATTTGGTGTCTTTTGCTTGAGAATTTAGAGGTTGGGAGGGAAATAGTCTGATTTGGGGAAGAATAGCCTCATTTGAGGAAAACATATGCAAGGGTAAAATAGGAATTAAGAAAAATTAACATTTCAATATTAATATTTCACAGCAATAGTTAACAGCAGGGGGGTAAATAAAAGTAAAAGTGTGAGATAGGAGGTTTTTTGGAGTTTTCAAGAAGTTGGGGGTTTTTAAAATATCAAGAAAAGATAGGAAATTTTTTTGTAAATTTCCCTAATTTCAATAAATCCTTTTTATCTTCCTCCCCTGTCCCAAAAAAAAAAAAATGCAACCTCTCCAACAAAAAAAATGCACCAGTAGACCAAGATGAGGAGATAGATTGATTATACAGAATTTTAAAAACATAAAAGGCCCACTATTCATGATTGTGCACATGGCATGCTTCCTATCTTAGTTGGCACTTCAATGATACAATGTACCAACCATCCATCAAAGCCCCTTTTATTTCATGGACCAAATTATGGTACCAACTAAATAATGGTGGTACTCTCCAACTAAAACACAAGACAATGCCAGCATGGCAAATATCATTTTCTATTCACACTTGGCACTCCCACCATTTATAAACAATGCACACACCACACACACACACACTAACAAAGTATTCCGTATCCTCTGCCATTCCCCTCAATTGTTAAATTATGCAATTTATCAATTTCTGTTCTTGACATGCACACGCACACACACTTCAAATCTCATGAAATTCTAAAAACAGAATTGCAAATTTGTACAAGTTTGGTGGAATAGCAGAGGATACGTGCCAATCTATTACAGTGATAAACATTTTCTCTTATATGGAGTCAAAAAGGACACAGAAAAAGAATAAACGAAAATGGCATGCTCGATACAATACTTTTTTTTATCTATTGAGATGTATATAATACATGATAAATAGAAACCCATCATCAAGCCTTCTCGCCTCTATTATTGTTTCGTTTTTCTGTTGCTCTTGGTGCTGTAAAAGATAAACAAATTGAAGACAACAAAACAATTGGTTTTTAGTTATTAGAATTAGAAACCCTAATTTGCTTTAGTTAATTGTAATAATGGATTAGATACGTACCAAGTTCCATTGCGTCGGATCCTTTCATGACACGAAGACGTTTGCATGAATCAACAAACATTCTAAAAAGAAAATAATAAAAAACTTAATGTTAGTTTTAGAGTCCAATTTGAACAAAATATAATTTCAGCAACTAAATGCGCATTTTTCTGGATCGTAGGTACGGTTTTCGAATTACCCGAATGGAAGATCGCCAACCAGCATCCAATCACCATCTTTGTCTTCATACGTAACAACAAATTCTTCAACACGTTGAGGAAATTTCGTTAGAATTTTATTTTAACAAAGAACAAAAGTAATACGAATTTTTTTTTTACTAAGTTTATATTTTGAGTTCGTGTACCAGTATTGAACGAGCCAAACATTTTCTCGAGTGCCTTGGACAGCTCTTTATATCCACTATACATCTTGAGATCGACTTTGCGTAAATAAGGTGCACCGTCCATGCTGACCTTAACAAAGGCTGCACTTTTTTCATCTTCACCCTTGTCTTTCTCTGTATTGCTCGTCAGTACGTTTTTCCTGTACGATCTCACTGGTGGCCAACCAACTACCTGTGCTCTGTTTCAATCAAGACCAATAATCATACTGAATCAGAATTCAATGCAAATGCTGGTATGTACGTGTACAAACCAAATTGGTGCAATCTAGCCAAAAACATGTAAAGAGCACCTAATTTCTTGAAATTAACCAGTACCCTTACGAGACCATGTACCGAGAACTTAATTTTGGTGGTTTGTTCTAAAATAACTAGTAATTCAAATTTTTTGAAATAGAGGGATTAAAAGGTGAAATTAGACACATACTTGGAAGCAGGAGGCCTAGCAGTAGTTTCAGAGTTCTTCTCGCTAACTGTGCCCCTCTTGGTCTTCTCAGAGCTCTGATTGGCTGGCTCTGCGGAGCCAGTCGTAGTTTGGAGCTTGAGCTTGAGATCAAGCGGCGGCGGAGTAGCAGACTCAGTCTCAGTGAAGCCTCTTTTGCCGCCAGACGCGGCCTTGTTACCTCCCGGTAAGCCTAAGCCCAAGCACAACTCTGCATCCTCCATTTTTCTCTTTCTAAGCCTTTGTTTCTCCCTTTCAAAGAACCTTTCTCTCCTCTCTCTTCCTCTCTCTTTTCTCTTTTTCTCTCTAATCTCTATTGGCTAGTGACGAGCATGATGAGTGAGTAGACACCTCTATAAAGCACTCAATATCTTGTCTTACAAAAGAACTTTTACATCTGGCCCCTCTGAAATTTACATATTGAAATTATACCTTGCAAAATGAAAAATATCAAGAATACCCTTACATAATCTTAAAATATCATTAGTGCTCTTCAAAGTTAACAATATCATAAATATTTTTATGTTTGATTACGTCTTCAAGTTGTACCATTTCATTATTTTTATTTACAACCGAATAGGTATTAGCTCAATCAACAAAAAAATATTTCTTCAAATAAAATATATTAAGAAAAAATTAAAAATAAAAATATTTTCATATTTGCAGGGAAACGAGTGATATTTATCATGTTTCGTGGAAAAAATATCATATATATGATAATTTTACTTTTGTAGGGATATAAATGATATTTTACTATTTTGAAGAGTACATATGAAATAAGTATATTTCGTCCGACAAAGTCTACCTCAATGGTTAGTGCTTTATTTGGATGCAACTTTCATGTTAGCATATTCTCTTCGTTATTGATAAACTGGAGATAACCATTCATTTATTCAGTTGTATAAAGAGAGAAAGAATAATAAACATGGGAGGAAGAATAATCTGTAAAATGGAGAGAATTTGAATGATTACTGAATTGGGTTAGACCATAAATGAACATGGCCTACCTGCCCTGTTTTTGCTCTCTGTAGCCGAAAGCTATCCCATAATCTCTGTTATAAACACATTTTCTTACAAGTCCTGCAGTTTGAAAATTACATAATATAATATAGCAATATTATTAATTATTATTTTTATATTTATATTTTCTCTTCAAATATTAATAGGCGTTTCATTGATAAAATTGCCATAAAAACTATATGAATATTACAATTAACCGAATAATACAAATTTTACTGATGTGTGGATTAACAGCTCAAGGCTACAAACTAACACAATGATAAACCTAGTACAACTTAGAAAACAAGAAAATAATACTAAATAGAAGATACAAAATGATCGTCAGTTTATCCTACTTCGAGCATTCCTTGAGCACCCCGTCTTCTTGATTCATAGTTGCAAGTGACAAGAAGGAAAATTGTCGAGACGCAAAGATCAGAAGATTTTTTTTTGAAAAACCACCATAATGGCGACTCGCCACTGTCGAGATCGAGGAAGTCATGGTCACGGCAAGGATTCAATGAATGCGAGTATGGATGCAGGGGGAATCGAGGAAATGCCACATGTACACTGTCAGATTTGGACTTACAATGATTGCCATTGTCGAATTTGTCAAGCATGACGGTCGGATATGAGATTTCATGAAAAGTTGTTGCCGGATATAGATAATCCATGACTGCCGCATTTAGAGAACCCATGACTGTCGAAAACTCCATCGCTATCGGATCTCAAAGAAACAAAGTAAAAAGAGAATGAAATAAGAGAAAACTCGACTTGGGGGAGTAGGGCACCGGCACTCGACCTGGGCGACTAGGGTTTTTTTTTTTTTTTTTTCTCGTGAGCTAGGGAAGAAGCGATTAGGTTTCTTCTTCTTATTTTGAGATTATATTGTCGTCATTATCACAAAAATTCGTATTTGTATTACAATGAAAAATATAATTATCATACTTACCGCTTATACTTACCGCGTAACATTAGTATTGTCCTATTATTGATTTTTAATTTTACACCGGGGAACTAATTCGTACTTTCTACTGTAACAAAATTTATATTTTGTATTACAATAAAAATATATAATCATCATATCCGTCCAGCAACACGTGTTTTATTCTCGTAATTCTTAATTTTACATCAGATGAACTAATGGATCGCAAAAATATACGATGATAAATAAAAGTATCTAAAATTATTTGTCAGCGTATTAAAATTCTTAATTTTCTGTATTTGGAGTAGAAAAGTGAGAAAAAAATAAATTTTTCTTATGTTTTGGTTTTACAAATTTGGTTGACAATGATTAAGAATTTTTTTGTGTGTTAAAAGTGATGGCTTTCTTGTCCGGTACAATGTAGTTTTAAAGCGGTCTACCATCGATTAAACCATGTTCATGCAAGCATTAATATCATTATTGATGGTAAGGAACAGGGAGGCCTAAAACGGATATACAAATTGATAGATTTGATTCCTCTCCGGTTGAACCATTACTTTCATCTCTATTGCCACTAATATGAAAATATGATAATACAAGAGACCGAATTTTATAAATTATGTTTATTATGTGATTCTTTCGAGCTTCTAATTTTAAAATAAATAAAAAAAGATTTTTCACATCATTATGGATATTTTAGGATATATTCGCAACATACAAATCCATGTTATAATACAATTTATAATTAATTTTATTGTCAATTATTTTTTTTTCACCTCTGTTACGGATTATTTACAATGACGTAGTTGAAATGTCGTATTACAAATAACATAAGAAAATTAAAAATTCACTCAAAAAAGAAAAAAGTTTAAAATTATGTAATAAAGTCAGATAGTTACAGACTTACGGTTAAAAGATTATGCATGTTTGGATGTAAAAAATTGAAATCACTATATTTAGGGGTTTAGGATTTGTAAATATAGACATGATTTTGTGTTATGAGATGTTTTTTTCACAAATATTATAATATGTTTATAAATTATAATATGTCAAACTTTTTTTTGCAACATTGAAAGATTAATCCATTTATGCAATATAATTTTAGTTGCTCCAAATTGAATTGGATTTTTTACTCCTCTTGTATCGTGTATAAACATTATAATATGTTTATAATATTATTTTGGGATAAATACACTCTTTTACATATTAATTTTTATTAAAAATACTTCTTTCCATATTTTCAAATTTTCTAAAAAAACAATGATTTTTTTAGAGAATAACAAAATGTAATAACATAATCAATTAATACAAATATCAATAGACCCAATTATGCATTAATAAAAACATGATTATGATTTCTCATACATGATTTTATTTCAATAAGTGAAATGTTCACATAATTTCTTGACGAACGTACATAATGAACTCAGTTGGTACAAGAAAAAAAATGTATTTTTATTATCAATTTAATGTTAGTGAATGGACTCATAATCTAATTGATTGAGTGTAAAACATGAAAAATCATATGATGTGAAAGATTATGGGTTCGATATTTATTGACATGAATGAATAAATGACATATGAATCTTCTTCATTTATTCTCAAAAAAAATATCAATTGAATATTAATCATAATATTTGGAATATAATCATATATTCAAATGACATAATTAAGTTAAATTTTACTTTCATTACATTTATATGTGCATCCAAACAAGGGATTCTCCACTGAAATTTGGAATGGAGAGGAGATGAGATGTGGGCCTGAGGAATGGGCAGGAGAATACACTGGAACAGTACAGTGAGCCCCCTCGTGTGCATTGTGGGCCATCCGTACATACTACCTTTAATTCAAGATGTCGATACATTCGATAATTTGTCACTACCAAAATCAAAATTGATTTGTTGATAATGAAAATTACGACTCGAGATTCAAATTAAAATTAAAAAACTGAGCAAATTTATGTTTTGTGAATACAATTACATATTAATTGAAGCAGATAAATGAATATACAATATTAGTAATTTACATCAAAGAGAAAATTGTTGAATTCAATAATATAAACTTTTGAACTGTAATTAACACACATTAAACACACCAATGAATTGAAATTTACACATGTTTAATTTGGTACGTGAATAAGCCAAATATCAGTGAGACCATTGCATTATTATTGCAATGCAATGAGCTAGGCATGCACTAACACTATTTCTGTCGGCGTGAATATACGGCTCTTCCTTAACAGGCTTCAAATCTAATATTTAATCATTTATGGTCCCAAATATATATCCAAAATTCCAAAATACATGATTTGTGTATTCATTTGTGTACTAATTACTCATAACAGGCTTCAAATCTAATATTTAATCATTTATGGTCCCAAACATATATCCAAAATTCCAAAATACATGATTTGTGTATTCATTTGTGTACTAATTACTCTTCCTTAACAGGCTTCAAATCTAATATTTAATCATTTATGGTCCCAAACATATATCCAAAATCCAAAATACATGATTTGTGTATTCATTTGTGTACTAATTACATTAGCCATCTCTCATCATGAAATCTAACTCAAAATTGAGCTCATTAAACATGGACATGTAATATAATGTGTGTATTATTTGTCCAAACACTTGTGTCGTCAAAAATCATATATTGCCATGGAACAATTTACTAGTACATTAATGAACAAATCTCTTAAAAAATACAATAGTAACGAGCAATTTACTTCACCAGAAAAACCTATGCTAATCTCAAAAGTCATTATCCGTATATCGTGTGTGATGCTATAGGGTAATAACTATTCATATTTTTTTGTATTCATATTTTTTCGTGTAGTGATCATACCAGCTTCGTATTCATATTTTTTCGGATATGGTTCCGATATTGTCGGATACGAATACGAATTTTTTTTGAATAATTAAAACGGATATTTGATATGTAACATAATTATTTACTTTGCCTTCAACATTCAAACAAAGTTAAAATAATACTTAATAATACCTAAATAGTACATCATAATTTTTCAAAAATCGTTGAGAAAATTTGAATTTTCAGAAGAAAAAAGAAAGAGTCTTGAAAAAGAGGGACATAATTTTGAAATATGAAATTCCGTGTATACTTTTTAAATGAAATTGATTCATTGATAATGAGTCATGTAAATATTAATTTTTATTAGGTAATTATTTAAATGCAAAATAAATTATGAAAAACGAATACCCGATTTTTATTGTTATTCGGATCCGAAAAAATGAATTCGGATAGGATTTGAATAATTTTATTCAGATCTGAATATTTAGTCGGATTCAGTTCGGACCGATTCGGCACCCTAAGTCACTAATTATTCGGGTTGTATCAAAAATAATCTTAGGTAGGCCATATCCCCATATCTCAGTCCATAAAACGATCCACCACAATGTGTCTTTTAACCATATACATACAATCTAGTTGAGTTTTGAAGTATGGAAGACACTTTGTTCATGTCTTAGAATAGAATGAATGAAAAGATAACCCTAAAGGAGAGGAGAGGGTCATTAATATGGGTCATTGACTCATTGCTCATTGATAAGGTGAGTGAGTTGGCCTTTTCGCTGTGGACTCCATTTTGAGACTGCCCGTGTGACACGTCGTTTTCTGGGCAAGGCTTGCCATTAATGGCGGGGGGGCAGTGTCCATGTGTGTGTGTTTAGTATTGACTTTGACTTGCATGCATATTTGGTGTGCAAGGGAGAGAAACTATCTGTACAATTTTATCAACAAAAATAATAATCTCATGGAACTTCAAATAAGTGGATATTTATTTCCCATGTTATTAATATATATAATTCTAAACAAATCATTGTTTCCATAAAATATCACATCGACATGTTAATAAGAACCATTTAATCTTGATGGAAAAATTCAAATTATATGATTCTTCATTTCAACATATTCCATATAAACCAACTAATGTAAAATTACACGAATCTTGGTATATTATGAATCAAATTCGTTCATATTTTTTGTATCAATTAAATATGAGAATTTTTCAAAAAAAACAATAATTTTTTGGATATTGTAGAAAATTCCCTAAATTTACATCTTTAGTAATTAAAAAAATATTGTTATTTTTTATAATTTTAGACAAATCCTAAATTTTTTGCATCATATAATAATTTAAAAAAAAAGAATTAGTATATGTTATATTTATATAATTTTAATACTTCATACATTATATATATTTGACTTTTATATTTTTTTTCCTGAAAAACTAACATAAAATGATAATAAGATGGACAACAATATTAAAAAAATACCTTGCAAATATTTAAAAAATAAAATATCATCAAACTATTAAAAATACATAAAAGAAGAATGAAAATAAAAAACTAGATGTTTAAACTGATATTTTACTATCAATATATTTTCAAGATGTTTATTTAGTATTATTTATTTTATTATTATGTGATGTTACTTTTCGTGAATAATATATGAAATATTAAAATTATATAAACACAATATGTAATAATTTTATTTTTTGAAATCACCATACGTAAAAAATGTTTATGAATTTTCTTAAAATTAATAAAAATTAATATATTTTTTTAAATTATTAGATATGAGAATATAAGGGTATTTTGGTCCAAAAATTTTAATATCATCCATAGGGAGGGAAAGGGTGGTGATTGAAAATAAAAGTTTGGTAGGTGTTTTTTTTTTAGTTTACAAAAAAATAGGGAGTTTTATACAATAACCAAAAAAATAGAGGGTTAAAAATATACCAAAATATGAGGGGGGAATTTCCTAATTTCCTAATTTTAGGGGTATGGGAGGAGGACGAATCATTTTTTTAGTTCACTTTTTCTTTTCTTTTCGTTTTTATATAGTTTTTATCATTTCATTATTGTGAAAGTACCTATTCATTTACCAACACACTTATTTTGTAATATATTGGGAGGATAACATACTTAATTAAATACAAGAAATTTGATACTCAAAATTTTTTCGTTATTGAATTTGTATTTAAATTTGTGCATTTGATAATGTACAAAATTTTTATGTTCATCATGAAAAAAATACATATTCAATGATAAAATAATATTAAGTATCAAATATCTTGTATTTGATTAAGTATGTCAGTCTCCCTTATATATATATATATATATATATATATATATATATATATATATATATATATATATATATATATATATATATATTAAAAGCATATAAATGTGTATGTTTTTAATATTTTGTTCATTGAATTACATCAATGAATTAACAAATTCGAGAAGAAGTAAATTTACTATGGAAAATACAAATCACACGTCAGTAGGATAGTGACACATCACAATTGATTTTATTTTTTATGTTTTAATCGAATTTTGTGCATTCCGACAAATTTCAAAACACACGCTATGATATATCTTTGTATATGCAAAACTATGATATATCGATTTGTGTTATATATTTTTTATGTATCTTATACATTTTAGATGTATGATTTATTTATTTTTAAATACAAACATATGTTATATCTTTTTATATGTATAGCATATTTTTATGTGAATGATATATCTTTTAAGGTAAGTTTTTTTAGTGGATCTGATTTATATTTTTTTACGTCGTGCGTTTGTAGTGAATACGATGAAAAATAAATAAAAAATCAAACTGGCATTATCATATTTCATATAAATGACATATAAATGACGTATATTTGAAATACATACATATCAATTGCATTAGTTGATTTTTTTAAAACATCCGAGCCCAACACTCACTCTACGTATCAATAATGATAGGCACCTAGATTTCGCACCTAGATTTCATCTAGAAACATACGTGGCAAATCACGGTGCAGCCACATCAAACTTTTAAATGGAAATAAATTTTAGAAATTCTAAATTTGAATGCCACGTGTATTTCTAGTTGCAAATCTAGATAAAAAATCTAGGTGCCTATGATTATTGCTCTATGTATATTAATTCAAATTCATTAAACATTTTGCATCACGTTACTACTAATAAATTAATTTCCTAGAACCTTCCTTTTATTCTCTTTCAAATTATTTGAATCCTAATTATAATCACAGATCTCTCTTCATAATTCTTTTGCCTTTAATTTCATAATTGATGAGCTAATACTCGTTTTGGCCGTTAATAACCAACCACATGCAAAGATTCTTGTAGATCTTCGTATTTTATGTTGTTAATTATAGTACATTTCTTAATAAAATAGAGTCAAAGCAAATTAAATAAATTAAAGTCCTAATCAGAAAAACAAAACTCGAGGCTGTATATTATTTTAGATTAAATAAACTAAACTGTTGGCTAAACAACTAACAAATGGCAAAATCTAAATACCTAATTTAAACATATCAATTTGCAAGTCAAGCTACAGAATCATTGCACAAGCATCATTCCTTCAGTTTAATTCATGTTTTTTTATTGACTAGTTTATTTAATTTAATTTGCCAGAAGGAATCTTTTTACAAGTGAATGAAGCATATATGAACGAATCAAAGACTACTTGTTGATTACTTAATTGCATATTTGGGTCAAATTTATTTGTTAACTTTATATGAACCGATTTTATTTTTTTTCAAAAGCTCGTAGACACACACTATAGGTTACGTGATATTCTAGTAAAGAACCGTTTTATAATCCAAATGCATGCAAGGACTCGAATCCTACACTTCCTAAGAAGTGAGAATGGGTTCAATCAACTTGAACTATCAAAGAGGTGGTTACCAAAAATTGATGAGATGGTTTGAGGAATGATATTGTAATAAATTAATATTTTCAAAAATAAAGTCGTTCATTTTTTTGTTGAGAATAAACATAAAATATTCATTTTTTTCCGTTCATTGATACCAATATGACTTCAACTGACAACAACTCCCAATATATGATTTTTTGTGTCAAACACTCAATTAACTCGAATATGAGCTCATCGATAATAAACAAATAAATAGATGAACTTTTTAGATGAGTTCCAAGATGGGAATGTTATTTTGTTTGTCATCCATATTAAGTTTTCAGACTATCATATTGCACGGCAGAACTAATCCGAAAGACTATATGAGCGGATGTGTGTAAGCTAATTAGATACGGAATTTCAAAATTATATTTCGGATTTTCGATTAAATTCGGTGAAAAGTTCAAGCCAAAAACTTTTTTTCTCCAAATCGGCACCAACTCTCAACTCTAGAGGTATCCACACGCGATTTGTTTGGACTGGATGTGAGGACCTTTGATGTTAATCGGATTCTTCCTCTCTTCAGAAAATCTCGCTTGCCTTAGTTTCTTTCTAAAGAAATTTCAGCCAAAACTTCTTTTCTATTTCTTTCTCAAAAATCTGATCTTGAGAATGATGAATCAATTGAATAGATCAATTTAATATAATTTTTTTAATGTGTATTATTAACCAGATTTCAAAACATTTCATTTTCCCAAATGAATATATCTAATTATTAATATCATGCAACCATTTACGTAGCATCTCATGTTCACAATTCTTCGTATTCATTTGATTTTATGTGTCCAATCGAAACTAGTATTTGTATGTGAACCTATAGAATTATTTAATATTAGCAACATATTAAATTTTCATTTAACTATGTATCATAATCTATTTATCAAATAGATTAGCAACTACTTCTTTTGTTCTCTCGATATATATTGAATAAATGCATGAATACTTTTTTTTGAGTAAATTCGGAGAGGGCTCAAAGTCCCACTTCCAAACACAATCTCCTTTTTTTTTATTTTTTATTACAAACCCGTAGGCCACACACTCTATTCACTCATTTAACATTTAATCTATAATCCAGTGTCTCCGCCGGGAATCGAACCCCACACCTCTCGCTCCCTAGCCAAGATGTGTGACCAACTAGGCTAACTCTAGTTGGCAAATGCATGAATACTTGTCGTCCTTTATAAATTAAGTTAACTCTTTTTCGATTTAGAATTAGATTGATTGTTCAATTTGATATTAACAATTCATTCATGTTAATCCTATTGAGCATGACTACACATTTCCTTCGATTCTAATTAACAATTCATGTTAATCGTATGTACCACAACATATATATACTAAGAAGTAGATTGTAAACATCATATTAAATAAATAAAAGGTCTTTCTTTTCCGCTTCATCACCTAATATTTTTTATGCATACGATTTTCGTAAAAAAATTAAGATCTCAAATATTAATTTTGATTCTTGGTAATTTCATGACATATTAATCAAGAATCATGATACTAAAAGGTAAAAATTAAATATTGATAATAGACATAAATTGTCATATAGTCATATAACATTAAAAATGTAAAAAATCATTGTAAGGCATGTACCTCAATCCAAATTTAATGAAACAAATATGGGATACAAGTTACAACCCAACGGATCCCATTAATAAGTTAGGATTTAAAATCCTAAAAACAAAAATGAATCTATCATTCTTAAATGGCGATGAGAAATCAACGTGATTCATTATGTGCACAGTAAATCAAAAAAAATATTTGAAATAAATTTAGTACAAAATTTGGAGACTTTCAATCCAACGAAACTATCATTCTTCTTAAAGGATCTCATTAAACTCATTCTTTTCTATAAAATTTCGACATCAAATGGAACTGAACGAGAGACCAATCTTTCTCGACTTCAAGCTCATATATAACCTTAACTGATTCGGGAGAGCACGTCACATGCAACAAAATGCTATGAAAATCCAAGACACCGACTAAAACAAAAACAAAAATATTCATATGGCTAATCTTAAATAGTCTAGTCCTAACATGAGACATCCTAATATGCAAAGGACGGGTGAGACCATTCCGATGTGCCCTATGTAAAAATAAATTGGAATGTGCTAAACACATATTCACACAATGTGTATATGCAAAGTACGTGTGGAAAATTATTTATGATCGTACCCACAACTTGATGACACCAAATCAAAACCAAAACCTTTAAATTTTTCCAAGCAATAAAAGGATCAAGCTTAACACAAAGAAAAGAGTGGGACATCATTCTTATTGCAGCCACACATGGACGATCTGTCTGGAAAGAATTTGACGATTTTCTAAGAAAAAATCAAGACGACGATGCAAATTACAACAAAAAGAATGGATACAACGCTACTATGGTCAAGACACTATTAGTATTAGAAATTAGAAATATCTCAAATTTATTTTTGAGTTATAATAGTGAAAAGCAATATTTTTTCTAGTTTTGTAAGAACAATAATGTGCTATTAACGACAAGCGACCGCTTGTTGAACACAATTTTAAAAATAAATAAATCAAAAATAAGATTAAGACAAATTTTTTTTTTTGAGAATAAATGGAGAATGCTAGGTAGTCCTTCATTCATTGATGTGACGTCAATGAAATTTGAATCCACAATCTCTCGCAACATATGATTTTTTGTGTCTCACACTCAACCAATTGTGTTATGAGTTCATTGACAAAAATAATATTAGACGTAATAAAACAATCATATATTTATTCGTGGTAAATTTGGAAAAAACGAACACCTCAATAGGTCATGAACCTTCTTATTCTCCGCAAATATCATAATTAATTTGTGTACTTTAACTATATGTAATGGAATTTTTCGACTATCTTATGAGTATTTATAATATTTCAAAGATCATAGTTGAATATTATATTATTACTTTAATTAGCAAATATGTAATCAAGTTCATATTTTCGGATTATTCAAAATGTTAATCCGGACGCGGGCCACCAATTTTTAAACCCGCAAACGAATCGGACCGAGCTTCAAACACATTTCTAACATTTACATTTTTTTTCAACTTTTCAAATAGGTTAATTGAAGTTCTAAAATTACTAGGTGTTTATACTTTATATATTTCCACTCTCCCATCAATAACATGGCCTAACCGGATGTAAAAGCTGTGGGCTCCAACCATGTGGGTTTTGCCCCCGAACCCGGTTCAACCGAACCGATTCTTCCAGAAGGAATCAAAATTAGCCCAAACCAGATCCAAACCTCACGCTTCCCTTGTCGGCCCTATTTGTCCAACAATAGACCGCCATTTTGCTTTTCACTTGCCTCCTATCTTGTACTTATGGCATGGATTTGGCCTACAAACTTAATGAGGGAAATTATACTCTGCCATCAAATTTTAATGAAATAGTCTCGACGACATCACACTTTCTTAATTAACATGACTATTAACAAAAAAATGCGAATTAATAATTTTTAAATATTAAATAAAAATTGTCAATCCAGATGGATGTTAATTATATGAATATTAATCCAAATAAATGTTAATTATTATATTAATTAAGTAAGTTAATCTTAATATGAGGATGTTCCGTTGAAATCTAATGACATCATATATGCTCTCATTTAATAATTAATGTATTATAAGTTTTTTCTTTGCCTTGATAAAAAATAATATTCAATTATTTACCGGTCATGTTAAAATTTAATCATAACTAAAATTTGATTTTGATAATGCACACTTTCATGAAATTATAAACATATTTATTTTGCAGACATATTTCTCAAACCTCTTTTTTTTTAAAAGAACTCTTATATTATTCTTTATGTAAAATATATGCAAATTAATATGATCTCATAATTAGTTTTTTTGCACAATAAAATACATGCCTCGAGAAACATCCCCGTAAGGTTTATTTTTCAAACTCATACTTTCGAAAGAGTTTAATATTTTGATTTTTATTAATATTTTTGAGAGATCCAGACTTTTAATATGTTTGATTACGATAAAAATTAAATTCAATACCGAGATCACATATGAACGATCCATAATTCACCACACCTAAAATAATTTCAGAAGTAAAATACAACTTTCATTGTCCTTACTTTATCTCTTCGCCTAATGACTATGATCTCTGACTCGAGCAAACTCCTCGATGAAATGACATAGCTCGACAACAAAATCATAATAAAAACCAAATTTCTTATGTCCAACCTTAACAAAACGCAACTTGCTCGACATAGCGACATAGTTATACAAAATCACACTCTTCGTAATAGACTAGCTCATCACTCAATTTCTTCTTGTTAATTTTCGATCGCCGATCCTTCCCCTCAATAGCATAATTTTAAGAAAGCCTTCTCAATTTTAATCACAAACTTATAATTCTTCACGAGTCTAGAATTTTCAATCTTATTCATCATTTATGTGAGTTTTTTTTTTTAATGTATATTTACCCTAGATGATCGTAAGGTTAAAATAATTTTTATCTTATAAAAAATAAGCCCTATATCAATTAGAAATAAGGTACACTCAATAACAAAATTGGATATAATTATTTTGTCATTTAGTGCAATCAATATTCAAGAAGTAAATAAACCAAATAAATCATCCTATTTTTTTTTAATTGACAATGTTGATTCTCTGATATAGGAAAAAATGATTAAATTGAACAAATCATCATTTATTTAAGTATTTCTTTTTTGCAAAATTTGTTTCTTGAGTTTTCAAAAAAATTAAGATAGACCTGCAAATCATGTGCTAAGTGATATAATTTTGTATCGGTGTTTAGTTAAACCATGCACCAGGCCCATGCCATAAAATTCGTCCCCGACAAATCCCCTTTCAGCACAGAGATCCCATGAGCTCAGAGAAAGAGATCGAAGACTTAACCACAAAGAGAGAGTGTTTCACTACACTTGGTTTACAAAGAACCCTAATCAATAAACCGATCTCATCTCTATTGGTCCACCCAACCCAGTCCACTGAAAAGTTTCCCCTAACAAACGCTAATTATTCATGCAACCATATAAGTCACCCTCTCTGCAAACCACCAAAACACAACACCAACCATTTTTTCCATTTGCATCTTCTCCATTAAGCTCAACCTCTCCACTACCAAGCTTCAGAGAAGAAAACTAGATCCATGGATGCACAGTACGAAAATGAAATCGATAGCCATAAAGACACCGAGCTAAGATTGGGGCTACCTGGAAGTGACGGCAAGCCTAAGAACGCGAAGAAACGCGGGTTCAATGAATCCATGATCGAGAACGAACCTTCTGAGGCTGCACCGGTTTTGAAGTAAGTAGTAGTACAGAAATGCATTATATATCTCAGATCTTGTTTGAATTATATATAATTATTATTTCATTAAAAATGTTGATTTAATTATCATTCGATAATTAAGTGTTGAATTTGAATAATAATTAGGTTTTTTCTTCATTGCAGAGCTCAAGTTGTGGGGTGGCCACCAGTAAGATCATATAGGAAAAACATTACCCAAATGGTAAAAAAGAAGGATGGAGACGAAAATAATAAAAAAGCAGGGTTGTTTGTGAAAGTTAGCATGGATGGTGCACCTTATCTAAGGAAAGTGGATCTAAACATGTACAAGGGTTATAGAGAGCTTAGGGAAGGCTTGGACTCCATGTTCAAGTGCTTTGATTCCAGCTTGAATGAAGATCTTGCCATTGCATATGAAGACAAAGATGGTGATTTGATGCTTGTTGGTGATGTCCCTTGGGAGTAAGTATGCTTAACCCTAATTTCTCTCTCTCTCTCTCTCTCTCTCTCTCTCTCTCTCTCTCTCTCTCTCTCTCTCTCTCTCTCTCTCTCTCTCTCTCTCTCTCTCTCTCTCTCTCTCTCTCTCTCTCTCTCTCTCTCTCTCTCTCTCTCTCTCTCTCTCTCTCTCTCCCTCTCCCTCTCCCTCTCCCTCTCTTGAATAACTTGTATAATTGTTTTGTGGAACAGGATGTTCATTACAACTTGCAAAAAACTAAGAATAATGAAAGAATGTGAAGCAACAGGATTGGCATCAAACACATGATTAAATGATGAGATTCATCATACTTTGGAGTTTTAAAAGACGATTTACAATGGAAAAGAACGTCACGAAAGAAAGAAAACGAAAAGGCAACAAGTAAATATTTGTACTTGATGCAATCCATCTTTCTATTGTGTTTGATCTTGTTTATTAGTTGTACATAGTAGCTTTGGTTTCTATTTCAATGGAGATTGGATTTTTCTTATTTGTTTGATTCTTTGTAATAATTTCACATAATGATAAGTTCATATTTTACCAAGGCCGTTATGCTCTAAAAAATTCAGAATTATCTACTAAATTAATTTTGAACAACTTTCCTGCCGCCATATCATCTATATTTTTTTTGTTTTGAAAAAGTAGAAGTGAGGCTTCTTTTTGATATATTAACGCAAGTTTAATACATCGTTTTGATTTTACATGATAATGTAAAAAAAGATCTTAAGAGAAACTAAAAAAGTAAAAATTGAGAAGTAAGAGAAGTTATTTCCTAAGTCGACTACTAACAATGAAGTTTCCATTTTCTTGCCTCGTACGCAATCTTCGCTATCGTCGTGGATGGTGGCGAGTTATTTTGGTTGAAAATCCGGTCATTTCGCTCTTTCCAAATTGTCCAAAGTGTTGCCACGGAGAAAGTGTCAATTTCGTCCCTTTTTTCTTTGGAATATTTTTGCCGATTGTGTAACCAAAATTTTGGCAAGTTGTCGCAAGCCCCAAAAGTGACTCCTAGGATGCGACCAACTCCCCGCCAAACACTTTTTGCGTATGTGCAATTGATGAATAAGTGTGTCGCCGATTCTTCGACATTGTTGTTGCAATTTTTGCACGTCGTCGCGTGTGGCCAATTCCTTTTTTTCAATATATCATCTATGTTTAAACATATTATTTTTACGATGTTAATGACTATCATCTCAGAATAAATTTATTTCATGTTATGTTAAATTTTGTCGCTGTCTTCTAATGTCTGTCGTGCATTGATGGAGGTGGTACGGTACAAGTAGTCTCAACAATTTGTTGACCATCGACAATTGTAACAATTTGTTGAATTAAAATGTTAATTTTTAAGATATTAAATAATATTCACGTCAATTTTGGAGAACGAGTAGAAGAAAAGGTGATTGCGCGGTGATGCAAGGTTATTGGTTTTGTAGAAAGAAAGGATCTTGGGGAATGTGTCTTGAATTCCTCGAGAAACTGGACAATCACAATACTACTAGAAACTCTATACTCGTGTTAATCTTGGGCTGTAAGCAGGGCCGGCCCTGGCCATTAGCCGGTTAAGCGGGCGCCACAGGCCTCCAAAAATACGAGGACTCCATTTTTGTGGAAGGTTTATGTGTGGAAAAAAAAAATTACGGGTTGTAATCAAGGTGTTCGATGAAATGTCTAAGATAAAATACAAACATAATCATGATGAATTTATGTTTTCAAAAAAAAAAAATTATAGGCTACAACATTGATATATAGTTCAAGACATCCATTTTTATAAGAAATTTGTTTATAAAGAAATTTATTTTTAATGTTATAGTCAACGTTTTCGATGAAATATTTAAGATAGAATGTAAACATAATTACGAGAGATATATGTTTTGAACAATTTTTTTTTTTATTGTCTATACCAACGATATGTATTGCAACGAGGCCTTCATTTTTATTAAAAATTTATGTATAGAGATTTTTTTTTTTTTTAAGATTGTGTCTGAGGTGTTCGATAAAATGTTTTTATCGGCTATAACTATTATATTTGCTAGGTTAACTTGAAAGTGCCTCTTTTATATACATTTTTGTTTATTCACATAATTTCTCCTCTGTTGACACAATTAGCAATTCAAAAATTTCAAGTTTAAATAAACGTATATTGTTTTCTTTATATTTTAACTAATTTGAACAATTTTTTTTGCAAAAAAAATATTATTTTCCAATTTAATGGCCTCCAAATAAGATTCCTCGTAAACGAAGTCCATGATAGAAAAAAAATTTAATTACAATATTTTGTAGTACTTTATTTTCATTGTAATAGCTAGGTTGTAAGGGAAAAAAAAATATTAATCATGGGCTGGGCCGTTCATGAAGAAGGTTGAATATCAACTCTTAACACAGCGCGCTTCCTTCCCAAACGAAACACTAAGCTCGAATACTTCCACCGTGCTCCATGGCTGCAAGGATAGCAAGGCCTCGAGCAAGTCAATTAGAGAGATTTGTGACCGAGAGATGCCAATCTGGGAAGCTTCACCTGGACGAGGCGGTCAGTCTCTTCCACAGCCTCTTGAGGTCCGACGAGCCAAGACCACACATTCGTTCTTTCAATACCCTTCTCGTAACCGTGTCCCGTATGAAGCATCCCAACCGTTACCCCACCGTTGTTTCTCTCTTTGACTGTTTGAATCGTGCTCGAGTCAGGGGTGTTTCTACCTCTATCCATACCTTCGGCATTGCGATCGATTCTTGCTGTCGAATGGGTCGAGTCGACCTAAGTTTGGTCATATTTGGCCAACTGTTAAAATCTAGTTGTGATGTGGACTCAATAATCTTTTGCACTCTCATCAATGGACTATGTTCAGAGAAGCGAATTGGAGAAGCAGCTAAGCTGTTCGATAAAATGTCTCTGTTTGGCTGTGCTCCCGAAACCAGAACCTATAGCATACTTATTAAAGGTCTATGTTATGGTGGTAAAATCCAATTGGGACTTCAACTTTGTGAGCGGATGGAAAGAGAGGGTGGAAGCTGTAAACCTAATGTCATTACCTATAGCACTCTGATCAACAGTCTATGCAAGGAGGGTAGTATAAGAAGAGCCATAGAGCTGTTTGAAAAAATGATATCTACTGGAGTTGCTCCCAATGAAGTTACTTACAACACTTTTATCAGTAGTTTATGTAAAAATGGTGATGTTGCTGGGGCCTTTAAGGTGTTCGACAAAATGATTGCTCAAGGAGGTGTTCCTGATGTAGTTACATATAGTAGCCTTATTGATGGGCTTTGCAAGGTTGGGGACATGGTCAAGGCTTCGAAACTTCTTGAAGACATGATTGCTAAGGGAGTTGCTCCCAACGTGGTCACTTACACCACTTTTATCAATAGTTTATGTAAAATTGGTGATATTGCTGGTGCCTTCAAGGTGTTCGAAAAAATGATTGCTCGAGGAGGTGTTCCTGATGTAGTTACATATAGTAGCCTTATTGATGGGCTTTGCAAGGTCGGGGACATGGTCAAGGCTTCGAAACTTCTTGAAGACATGATTGCTAAGGGAGTTGCTCCCAACGTGGTCACTTACACCACTTTTATCAATAGTTTATGTAAAATTGGTGATATTGCTGGTGCCTTCAAGGTGTTCGAAAAAATGATTGCTCGAGGAGGTGTTCCTGATGTAGTTACATATAGTAGCCTTATTGATGGGCTTTGCAAGGTCGGGGACATGGTCAAGGCTTCGAAACTTCTTGAAGACATGATTGCTAAGGGAGTTGCTCCCAACGTGGTCACTTACACCACTTTTATCAATAGTTTATGTAAAATTGGTGATATTGCTGGTGCCTTCAAGGTGTTCGAAAAAATGATTGCTCGAGGAGGTGTTCCTGATGTAGTTACATATAGTAGCCTCATCGATGGGCTTTGCAAGGTGGGGAACATGGCCAAGGCTTCAAAACTTCTTGAAGAAATGATTGCTAAAGGAATTGCTCCAAATGCCATTACATTCAATACCCTTATTGATGGTCATTGCAAGGTAGGGGACATGGATGGGGCTTCTGAGCTGCTTAAAGAAATAGTCAAAGAAGGTCTTGACCCAGATGCTTTCACATATACCACTTTGATGGATGGTTATTGCAAACAAGGTAACATGGGCATGGCTGTGAAGTTACTTAAGGAGATGATTGAGAAGGGTTTGGAGCCCAATGTGGTGACATATACTTGTATTATCCATAGTCTCTCTGCCGATGGGCAATGGAAAGATGCTATTCGGGTACTTTCTGAGATGATAGATAATGGAGTTAAACCGAATGTGGTGACCTTCACCACATTGATAGATTGTTTGTGCAAGCATGGTCAAACTCGTGAAGCAAAAAAACTGGTTCGTGTTATGGAAGAAAGAGGCGAGAAACCAGATGTGATCACATTTAGTTCGTTATTGAATGGGCTTATCTTAGAAGGGTATCTCGATGAGGGTATTCAACTTTTGCAAAGTATGACACAAATAGGTATATCGCCAAACCAATGTTGTTTCAATATCTTAATCCATGGTTATTGTAAGAATGAAAGAGTTGACGAGGCAATGAATATGCTCGATGAAATGCAAAAGCTAGAAGTTAGCCCTGATGCAGTAACTTATGGTACTTTATTAAATGCATGTTTTAAGGAACAAAGAATAGATGATGTTAAAAGCATTCTTTCGAGGATGGTTGCCGAAGGAATCCCTTTTGAGAAAGTTTGCCAGGATATTTTAATAAAGGGTGTTGTAAATTGGGATGGTGACGTAAATCTAGAAGAGTTTATTAAATCCATTGATGTTATAAAGTGTTCCCCTAATAACTGTTAGAATAAGATATTTTCTTTTCTCTTCTTTTTCTGTTAGGTTTGGGTTAAAACTCAGTATTGTAATGATTTGAAAGCAACGATTACAATTTCACTGGTAGTAATTTAGTATTATGCCTAAACACATGAAGATAGTTTTGTATTTTCGTGTCTAATTTGATGTTGAGTGATCTAATGGAACTTGTTGATCAAATTTTTCCTTTTGAAAATAACATTTTACTTGGAAAAAACCTAGTCGGAAAGAGCATGATCTTTTTCATTTTTATTTTATTTTTGCTTAATGTTATGTTTGCAATTAATTTTGAGCTCTCGTGATCTGGACTTTGTGCACATGACAAATTGTATTGAGTATTGATCAGACTTAAAGAAACAATCCTTTTCATTTCTTCCGTCACAGAAGAGAAAGAGAAACAAAGCGAGTGAGAGAAAAAGAGACGGATCGATCGATCTTGAGATAAACGAAAGACAGACCTGAAGATGGAACTCACCTGAAAACGCTGCTGCTCTCGTTTTCCCGTAATTTTTCTTGTTTTGATCTGATTTTGTAGTTATAATTTGTTGATTCGAGTTTTGATGAGTAAATGTTTCGATCTGATTTTTTTCTTGCATGTCAGATTTGCTTTTTTGTGTGAAACAGATCTGTTATTTGACAATTTGTGACAAAAAAATTCTTTTTCTGTAATTTTTCGTGTGTAATTATTTGAAGTTTTGACGAGTAAATGAATTATTATTGCATAATTTATGATAAAGGATAAGATATTGGAGTGGATCGGTGAATTTGCCAGTGAAGACGTACTCTTTTGTTTACTAATCGTTCAATGTCATTGGTGAATCGCCGGTTAATACTATCTCTCACTTCTTGATTTTACTTACAGAAAATCTCAATTCTTGTGCAATGATATTGAATACATGACAATTAAAATTCCATGAACTTTAATGACAATTTTTAGTGCACATATCACAAAACAAATCCTAGAGTAAATATCAACCATATTAACCCTGTACCAAAATAAACATCATATAAAACCTACATGTTAACCAAATATTGACGGATTCACTAATTTATTATTCTTGTAAAACTTATACTTTATGGTAGTGTATTTATGGCTGTGCTCCGAGCTAACACTACTTATCATTTACATTTGGTTTGAATTTCTAACCAAATAAAATCGAGCCGAACATTCTATCTTAGTTCACAAGTGCGGTTTGAGATGATTTGTTCCTTTCACCTCTGGTTTCCCACGACTACGCTCGAAAGTTATATGCTATAACTCCCCGTCAAATTCTTTTACAACTATTTTTCTCCACACCAACTCCATTCACTTTTGCGTAGTTCAAATATGATTTTTCTTCATTATCGAATATCATATATATTTTTTATTGTTCCACTATATCTTTGGACATCGGTAGCACATAACGCTTCCAGTTCTTCCATCAATTATCCAAAACATAAATTATGAAGTTTAGAAAAGACTTATAAATTTGGAACAACAACAACAACAACAACAACATAAAAATAGACTTTTTTCAGTCCAAGTTAACAGAAAGTTCAAAAAAAGAATTGTACCGTTTGACAGTGTGTTTTTCAACTATAACACAGGGCCTTTTTGCAAATTTTTCATATTTAACAAAGGGAAATTATACTCTTTTTTCATATTTCAACTAAACATCCTCAATTTCCTAATTAACTCACTTAATTAAAACGGTAATTAACAAGTAACACGTAGTTAGTAATTTTCAAAAGTTAATAGAAATTATTAATTGGAATGAATATTAATTATATATTACATGTTAATTAATCATACAACATATGTTACTTATAATGTTAATTAAGTGAGTAAATTAGAAAATTGAGGATGTTTGGTTGAAATCAGGAGACACCATACATGTCCTCTCTAACAAATGATGTCTTAGAAATACAATTCATAGTTTATTGTTCACAGAGAGAGATAGAGAGAGGGGGAAGGAAATGAGTACTAAGGACAGTGTTCCAGAAATCGGTCTTGACGGCCGATTAATCGGTGATTAATCGTTCCTCGATGGTCCGCCGTCGAGATAATTCCTTGGCGTTTTGTGTTTGGCGGAATCCGCCAAGCAGCTGCCAAGGGTCTGCCAAGACCGCCGAGTCGATTTTTAGAAGTGTTTTTTTTTTTTTTAAATTGCCAACGATTCCATAGCCTAGTTGGTTGAATGTGAAGCCCAAACAATCATATATTATGAGAGTTCGTGGGATACTATTAAAAATAATGATAGTTTTCGTTATGGATTGCCAATGGATCTCCATTGACATCAAAAAAATTAGGCATCAATAATGAAAACGATCGTTTGTCGGATACTATTCAAAAAAATAAATTTGGACTAAATTTTTTCATATTTTTAATATTATTTATATATATATAAATTATTATTATTATTTGAGTTTATGTTAGTTTAGTGACATAGTGTATTTTGTTACTTAAATTATTCAAAACTTATTAAAAAAATTGTGATTTGTATTTTGTTTAATTAATTTAAATATTAAATATAAAAAAAATAAAAATCCGCCGAGGTCCGCCGAGATTCCCGATTAATCCCGATTAATCATCCTTGGCGCTTGATGATCATCAAATAAAAAATAAAAAGAAGTGAGAAATAGCATGCCATTTTCTTGGAGGACTATTTCTGAATAAAGAAAATTACGAGGACTTCAATTCAAAATTTTAGAAGGGAATATTCGAAAAAAAAGAAACAATCCGCAGGCCCAGGCCCATCCATCATCCCAGAACACAGGGCAAAAATGCCCCAAACCCCCATCGGTTCGACCAAACCCTAGAAGGCGAACAAAAACATCGAGTTCTCCTAGCTACCAAAACCGTCCAAGCGACCCAGCAGAGTCGATTGAGTCGTGAAGGCATGGCCCATGGAGGCTATGCACGGCGACGAGAGGAGGAGCGGCGGCCATTGAACGGGCGGCGGCCACTGAACGGGAGCCGGCCACTGATCGGGAGCCGGCCCAAGCCGAAGCACAAGGGTCTGGGACCCGATAAGAAGCGGAAGAAGCTGAAAACCGTCTCGATCAAGAACCAAATTCGCTCTGCTGAGAGGTTCCTTCGCAAGGTACACTACCAACATATTTTTTTTCGTGAATTACACTTCGCATTTCTACTGAATTTGTCGAAACGCCAGCTCATCTCTTTCTTTTTTGTAAGCAAAATCTAATGAGCTCCCTTTTTTTATCCTTCAAGGACCTTCCTAATGAAGTGAGGGAAGCTCAGCAAAAGAAAATCGACGAATTAAAGCAACAACAGGACACTCAAATTCGCTTAGCATTACAACGCAAAATTCAGCTGAGAGATAGAAAGATCAAGTTTGTTGGTACATAATTTCAAACTGCTAAATTTCATGTTTCATTCCCTCTATTCATTTCTCCATTGTACACAACAGAGAGAAGAAAGATTGAGAGAATGATAAGGCGACTCGAGAAGCAACAGCGCGCCACCTCAGCAGAGGCAAATATAACCGCCCAGCTCGCTAAACTAAAAGAAGATCTTGAATATATCCAGGTAAATTATAAATTTATAATTACATCACAATGTTAGTAATTATCCTTTATATACGTACAAATTGTGAGTGATTTGGATTGTATATAGTACAGTTTTTTCCAAAGAACGAAAAGTTTGTGTCGTTGTTCACTGGAGGGGATAATGCTGGAATAGTCGAGAAGAGGAATAAATGGCGTGAGGAAATCAAAAGGAATTTGATCGAAGCTGCAGCCAATGGAAAAGAGTTAGAAGGTATGTCAGATTCACAATTGTAAAAAAGCCCTTTATATTTATAGAATTCTTATTGGCCCTCCTGGTTTACAGTAAATTTAATTTAATGGCGTTACACACTAACTAGTGATTAGGGTTATCTATGAATTTCTGTAAGAATATAGTCTTTTTTTCAATCATACGCTACTTCAAAAATTGACAAACTTGTGTAAAGCCTTTATTGTTGAAAATTGCAATAAAGGACCTTTATTCTTAAAGATATTCACTACTAGCCCCTCTTTTAATCATGATTGGAGTAGAATTAAATTTTGCAGTAATATTAGGGGCTATTTGTGATTTTTTAAGAATACAGGTTTTTGTCTTTTGTAATTAATCATGTTGCAAGGGCTTGTTTGTAAGTTCCCAAGAAAATTGATCACTTTTTTATATTTCTGAAGAGACGGGAAGTGATGAGGACGTGCTGGATACAAGTGACGATGATTTCTTCATGTCTGCGAGTTCGAGCGATGAAGCCGAGGCCGATGATGAATGGACCGACAAAAGCACCAAGTAATGTGTTTATGTGCAATTTTTCAAAAAAAACCCTATCTTTACTAAATATTTTGAAATAAGTGCCTACATTCTTGGAAACAAAGTTCTTTTTTTCCTAGTATGTTCTCTTTTTTCTTCTCTCTCTCTCTCTCTCTCTCTCTCTCTCTCTCTCTCTCTCTCTCTCTCTCTCTACCAGTTAATATAAATGCTTATTAATTGAATGTAGAGAGCCAGCTTCCAGTGCAGGAAAAGGAGCCTCTGGCTTGTCAAGCGATGAAAAAAATCAGGTTTTTTGACGTCATTTTTTCAAATTCCACCCTCACAAAGTTGAATATTGATTTTATGCCCTTCGCTAACATTTCTTTTGGAAAATTCAAACACCAGAGGCAAAAATCAGCACGGGTTCTGATGCCGCCTCCTAGGTCGCTTAAGCGCCAGGTGTCAGCTTCTGACAACACCTCTTCCGCGTCTGAATGTTCCCGACCTGCATTTAATGCACGCACCCATGCTAGAGAGAACAATAATAATAGCAGCAATCTGAGCTCGAATTCTGAAGTACAAAAACCACGTCGTAAGAGGAAACATCGCAAGAAGAAGAAGTTGAATTAGAGATATATTTGAAGTTACAAATATATGTGCTGTGAAGGAAACAATGCACAATGCGTAATGAAATTATAGTTTTTGCATTGATGTTTTTCGTGGGTTTATTTTTTGTTTTTTTTGGTGTTTTGTTTTGTTTTGTAGTGTTTAATTGATGTATTATTGGGTATTTCATGTGGCACGAGTCCTTATAATTTAATCGCAATTATCACAAACACACAATAAATTATTAAACGGAACAACAAGAAAAACTATTTATAACATCAATGGTTTTAAATAAATTTATCTAGATTTTTGAGAGCCCTCCCAATAGACTTCATTGAAAGAAATTCCTTGATCAGCCATCTTGTTCGTAGTTCTGAAAGTAGTAATTGGAATAGGAGTCGTCTGAAAGTTGTTCTTATTTTTTGTTTTCTGAAGTGTCTTTTATCAAAAAAATGATTTCTTTTTTAATTGAAGAAATTGAGTCCACTTATTGGCATGAAATTTAGTTAATTATCTACAATATTGATTAAAGAAATTATATTTCCGAATTCTAATATCTAGAATCAGAATTCAAATTCATAATTAACTAAAAGTCAACAAGGTAATCCAAGAAATCAAATCTCAAATTTCAGAAAACTTCACTTAAAAACCGAGAACCTCAAGTATAATAATCGATATTGTTATTCCCATCTCTCCCCACATCTTTCTTAGCAGCATTGCTCTCTCAAATAATGCTAAATCCTAGAACTCTCGAACACCAATTAAACCATCCAGTAAAATATAATTGGTTTGCCAACTTACTGACAATTGAAAGATCACTGAGAACTCTACAAAACATCAATCAAATTGATAAATTCATCAAGATTTATGTCTCCTTCCAAATTTACAACTCCTCTAATTAAAATATCCTGGCAGATTTCGTTCAAGGGGATTCCTTCATTAGCCATCCTCGATAGGATTCTTTTGACATCATCTACTCTCTGCCTCTTCAATAATGCATCTAACAAACTACCATAAGTGACTACATTAGGACTGATTCCTTGATTTGGCATTTCATCGAGCATTTTCATAGCCTCCTCAATTCGTCCGTTATTACAATAACCATTGATTAAGATATTGTAACAGTGCTTGTTGGGAATTATTGCCGTTGACTCTATGCTTTGAAAAAGATCAACCGCCTCATTTAGAGGGCCTTCTAAGACGAGTCCATTCATTAACGAGCCAAATGTAGTCACGTCTGGTTTCTCACCTCTATCTTCCATTATGCGAACAAGTTTCTTTGCTTCGCAAGTTTGACCATTCTTGCACAAACAATCTATCAATGTGGTAAAGGTCACCACATTAGGTTTTAAACCCTTCTCAGTCATCTCTTCAAGCAACTTCACAGCCATGCTCATGTTACTTTGTTTGCAATAACCATCCATCAAAGTGGTGTATGTGACAGTATTTGGGTCAAGTCCTCCTTCGACCATTTCCTTAAGAAGCTCAAAAGCCACATCCATGTCCCCTGCCTTGCAATGACCATCGATAAGGGTATTGTATGTAATGACGTTAGGAGCAATTCCTTTAGCAATCATTTCTTCAAAAAGTTTCAAAGCCTTGATCATGTCCCCCACCTTGCAAAGCCCATCGATAAGGCTACTATATGTAACGACGTTAGGAGCAATTCCTTTAGCAATCATTTCTTCAAAAAGTTTCAAAGCCTTGATCATGTCCCCAATCTTGCAAAGCCCATCGATAAGGCTACTATATGTAATGACGTTAGGAGCAATTCCTTTAGCAATCATTTCTTCAAAAAATTTCAAAGCCTTGATCATGTCCCCAACCTTGCAAAGCCCATCGATAAGGCTACTATATGTAACTACATTGGGAACACCTCCTCGAGCAATCATTTTGTCGAACACCTTAAAGGCCCCAGCAACATCACCATTTTTACATAAACTACTGATAAAAGTGCTGTAAGTAACCTCATCGGGAGCAACACCGTCAGATATCATTTTCTGAAACAGCTCTATGGCCCTTCCTAAACTACCCTCCTTGCAAAGACCGTTGATCAGAGTGCTATAGGTAATGACATCAGGTTTACAGCTTTCACCTTCTCTTTCCATCCTCTCACAAAGTTGAAGCCCCAATCGAATTTTACCACTATAACACAGACCTTTAATAAGTATGTTACAGGTTATGGTTTCGGGAGCACAACCAATCTTAGACATTTTATCAAACAGTTTAGCTGCTTCCCCAATTCGTTTCTCTAAGCATAATCCATGGATGAGAGTGCCAAAGATTATTGACTCGACACCACATCCAGATTTTAACAGTTGACCAAATACGGCGAAACCTAGGTCAACTCGACCCATTCGACAGCAAGAATCGATGGCAATGCCGAAGGTATGGATAGAGGTAGAAACATCCCTGACTCGAGCGCGATTGAGGCAGTCAAAGAGAGAAACGACAGTGGGGTAACGGTTGGGATGCTTCGTACGGGACATGCTTACAAGAAGTGTATTGAAATAACGAATGTGTGGTCTTGGCTCCTCGGAACTTAAGAGGCTGTGAAAGAGACTGATTGCCTCGTCCAGGTGAAGCTTCCCAGATTGACATCTCTCGGTTACTAATCTCTCCAATTCACTTGCTCGAGGCCCTGCTATCCTTGCCGCCATGGTCAGGGAGCACGGTGAAAGTATTCGAGCTTGGTGTTTCGTTTGGGAAGGAAGCGCTCTGTGTGAAGAGTTCATATTCTACCTTTTTCATAAAAAGCCCAGCCCAAAATTAGTTGAGTAGAGTTTTTGATAATGATCAAATTGGAGTAACATTATCCGTTTAATTTTTTCAGCAATACGAACAGTAATTGCATACGATTATGACTCAAATTTATACGAATGTAAATGCAGTTCGGATATTATCGAGTACAACCATGAATGGTTCAAATGTTTTAGGGGCTCTCGGCAACAAAAAAAAAAGAGCCACAATATCTGTAAATTACGATTAAAAAAATTAACATATATATTAACACAACAACATAAATTAGTTTGCGCATTAGCAAAATTCATATTTTGATCATAAAAACTAGTGTTCAAACTATGTCCTTTGAGGGCATGTTTGGTTTGAGGAATTTTGTTATACATGTATAAGTGAAATACGTATATTTTACTATCCGTGTATTTGATAATCCTTGCGAGTTGTTTGATTTGTTGTATTCTGAAATCATGTATATAGAATTTCTTGTTTGATTTTTTCTACAAAATCCATGATTTTAATATTTTAATGTTTAATTTCTTATTATATTATATTATAATATTATAATATATTATATTATTTCATAATATATTGTTTTATATTATATTGTATGATGGTATATTATATAATATACTATATTATTTGATATTATGTGATATTATATTATATGATATTGTTTTATATTATATTATATTATATTATAGGGCGCCCTATATTATATTATATTATATTATATGGTTATATATTGTTTTATATTATATAATATTATATATATTATGTTATGTTTGTTATATTATATTATATGATCTTAGATTATGTTGTTCAATATTATTTGTATTATATTATATTGTATTATTATATTTAATTATATGATATTATATTGTATTACATTATGTTGTATTATATTATATTATTTTGTATTATATTATATTATACAATACAATATGATATAATATAGCTTATCCATGTATTTGTAATACCAATTTTTTTTTGTGTATTCCATATCCACCTTCAAAATCATGATTTTACTAAAATACACCAAATCAAACAAAGAATTTCTATGTTATCCCGGATATTGAAATACATATCCATGCTAATCCCTCAAATCAAATATGCCCTGAATCTCTCATTTTTATCGAAGAAAACATTGACAGAGAAGAATGGTTGAGATAAGTGGTATTGTCGAAAAATTCATATAAATGAAAATATATAACTGAATTGTCCATTCGGAAGGAAAATATGTCATTTGTGAAAAGTATGCAACTCGAAAACAAATAAAATTCAGAAAACAAGAAATATTATTTTTAGGGTCTACTTTCGCATAAATTCTATATAAACTTCACACACATATATGATTTTAGCACTCTAAGATTGGGGATTGGATTAGGAGAATAAATGGACCTCGTGATTAAAATTGAAAAGCCATATGGAGTAACATCAATCAACGAGGAATGAATTTTTAATTTCTTTTACCTATTTATATGTCTAAAGATGAATATTTTTTATTTAATCGCCAAAAAAGCTCATTCACTCCGATTGCAATACCGGATAGACATCATGACACGATTAAAGCCATCTTAAGGTGTCCCAAGAACGAATTCCCAATCAACTATCTCGGCACCCCGCTTTCCTATAAAAAAAATCAACAAACAAGCATAACTCCCGCTTATTAAAAAAAATTCAAACTCATATTGCCTCATGGAAGGGTCGTCTTCTATCATTTGGAGGTGGAGTGACACTACTAAAATCGACGTTGAATGCCGTACCGATTTACCTTATGCAAACGACTAAATTACCAAAATGGGTAACCGACGAAATTGAAAAACTTATGAGGACTTTCTTATGGACTAGACAAGATCAACACAAAGCGGGTCGGAACCTTATTAATTGGGATACCGTGTGTTTACCAAAGAAAAATGGGGGTCTTGGCATCTTGCACTCGAGTACCATGAACGATTCCCTCCTACAAAAGTTCATTTAGAAATTGGATAATCAACCCAACAATCTTTGGACCAAATACACAAGACTTTTATATGGAATCGAACAAGCCGGTGATCTCCAACTACGAGCCACGACCTCACTCTCACCCCTCCTTAAAGAACTTAAAAAACTACTCCCACTTTACATTACCTCAACAACAAGGGAGGTGCCCGACAAAACGATGTGGCGATGGACCACATCGAGTAGCTTCACCACGAAGTCAGCCTACCTATTTCACAGAAACCCGGGTATTCAAATGCCTTGGCACAAGGATCTTTGGACTACAAAAGCTCCACTAAAGGCTCGTTTCTTTCTATGGTTCGTCTTTCAAAATCACTTGAATACGGCCGAAATTTTGATGATAAAGGGTTGGCCCCACACACCAACGTGTGTGCTATGCCAACAACACGGCAAAACGATTGATCATTTACTTCTTCATTGCTCATACACGCAAATAATTTGGAGAAACCTTGAGCTAAGGCTCCAAGCATCGTGGCTAATTTTTCATGGGACACAATTTTTTGTGAGAGCGTGGTTACATCATAATCTCCAATTTGATAGGGAGGAACAACGGACTTGGAAAACATTAGTCTTGGCGGTCTCGTGGAATATTTGGAAAGAGCGGAATCGAAGATTTTTTCAAGGACTATGCCTACCGTCCGAGCGGAATCGAAGAATTAGGGTTGGGAGGAGGCAATCATTTGGTCCAAGTTTCGCAACTAGATATTTAGGGTCTCATATTGTAGGGATTAGTGGTCAACGTTCGACGGATCATTTTCTTTTTACTCTTTTGTAAATATCTTTTTATTTAAATATATATTGCTCTCAAGGCATGGCCATTGGCCATCCCATCAAAAAAAAAGATGAATATTTTATTTGGGCACTTTTGTTTATTGAGGCTTCAGATTGGGCATTTTTGCTATTGAGCCACCCCTTAATACAAATATGAATACGAAATTAGTTTCGGATAACAGTTATTATATCATAATTAAATTATTTACTAATGACATGTTCGGCAACACACGGAATAGAGGAATAGGAAATTGAGAATAGTCTCTATTCAATTTTATTTCAATAGCATTCGATATTTTTAATGGAATAAGATTGTTGGTTTATAAGTATAAATAATAACTAATGACCAAACTATTCTTATTCATAATTTAACAAGTTAAGAAGTTTAAAACAAGTACCATGATAATAAAATGAAAATTAATTATTTTAATTAATTAAAACAAGTACCATGATAATAAAAAAAATAACAGTTCAAATTGTAGCTTCATTTGAACTATTCAATGTTATTATGGACGGGTCAAAATTATGTTGCATTTTATCCGTTGCCATGCATTTTCCGCATACAAAACGATATCACATATTTTAATATTTTCCTTTTCTAAAACCAAATCGGTTTATATAGAGTAAAATATGTTGATGATTTTGAAAAACTGGCAAATGAGATGATCCATCAACCAAAAGTACATATTAATACCTCTTTGTTATTTGCTTTATTGAGAGTTAATTTGCACAATTAAATTTATTGAGCGTAATTTATTTTGGAGTTGGGAGAATAAATGTCATTAAAACTCAAGTGAATAATTTACAATTATTATGCTTTCATGCACCAACACATATACATGCTTTAAAAAACCAAATGAAAACAAATTACATCTTTGTCAATTTATATATCTATGTCATTTATAATACAAAAATACAATATAAGTATTCTCGTAGATTATCAGTTTTATAACAAAATAAATTTATGGATTTTATGGTTGGCTACAAATATGCACACTACTTTTTATTCAAACCCATAACTGAAAGAGGTATAAATTATTGAGTGATGATCATTGTTCTAAATATCACTGATATGGACCGGTATGTCGGTTTCATATTTCTAATCAGTACCCTTTCGTTATGATATTTTTTGTATCGGTAGAGTAAATCGGTCGTTCGATACATGAACCGATATTGGGACTGATTTGAACCGATTTAGATTTAAAACATAATTTATTTTGAATATTATTTTGGGCTGGCCCATCTTTTAACAATATTTTCATTAACATTTTTGGCCCAATTATTTCCATCTCTGTCTTTCTTTATCTAATATTTTTGGTCGGAAATGAAATCGATTTTGATCCTGACGTGGTTAGATTTTCATTGGGGGCACCCGCATCTACACGGTTAATGAACACGATTTCGTGGTTTAGTTTATTATATTATTTGTAAATTTTATGTTATAATTTTAAATGTATCTTTAGTTTGACTTGAAATTTATGTGCATTGTTGAATTTTGAATATTAATCATGTAATATTTAAATTAGTTTAAGAAACTCAATATAAACTAATGTTATAATACTCAATTTAATATAATAATATTAAAAAGTACACCACCGCTCTAGCACTGATATTTTCCACTATAAATCCGCTATGTCGATCATATCTCTTATCGGTGGATGACCGATCTGTAAGCGATATACGATATCTGTAACATTGGTGATTGTACATGTCCCCCTTAAAATCCCCTAAATGGATTGATGTGTTGGCGTTTGTATTAGTGATGGTGGTAACTGGTAAATCATGCCTATTTAATTTTTTCCATCGTATATAAGAAAAGAAAGTAAAGAAATTCACCGTTTCACACATCTTTATTTATTTAATATTTTTAACAACTTTGTTTACCACCATCCATAATTAATGAAATTTAAATCTACAAATTTGAAAAAGAAGTTATTGGACTACATTAATATACCATTTAACATGTGTTAAACAGATACACATGAATAAAACCATCGTAAAAAATAAACAAAAATATGATAATGAAAATGAAAATAATAATTTCGCAAAATTAGAAAATAAAAATAATTTTTTTTAAATATTGAAAATAAAAAAATTGTTCAAATAAATATAATGTATCATGTGTTAAACTAAATATAATAAAAAAATAAAGCAAATTATTTTTAATAATTTGGTTTACCACCTAATTAATGCGATTTATCACCTAATAAATACAGTTTGCCGCCTAATTTTAAATTTAATGCATTTATTGTGTGTTGCCAACACATCAATACATCGAGAAGATATTAGAAGGGACAAGTATAATTTTTCTAAATTATTATACTATATTTTTCTTGTTATAGGTAGTTTCTAGTTTTAGATATTTCAATTTTTCTTTTCTTCTTATATTGAATTCTGAAACATTTATTCAAGACAAATAAGAGTAAGTTTGCTCTCTACTTGCTATTGACATATATTCAGATGTAGTATAGTCTTTTTTTAATTTTTTTGTCATTTAATATGCAACAAGTAATTTCATTATAAAAGATGTGGAATATTCCCAAACACTGTATCGTAAATAAAGAAAACTGAATATAGATGTGTGAAATGCTCCAAACACTATTTTTATACTAAGATGAAACAAATTGAATTATCATCAGATATTCGAGGACTTGTATGCAAGATTCTAAAAATCGGCCTAGGTGGCTGTCTAGGCGGCGCCTAGGCGCTAGGCGCCGACCAAATGTCTAGATTTAGCCTAATCGTTTCTGTCTAGGCGGAATTCCGCCTAGACCGGCCTAGGCGCCGATTAATTCCGCCTAGGCCCACCCCACTTATTTTATTTTATTTTTTATAATTTTTAAAGATCTGCACCCTTCTCTTTTTCTTTTTCCCTTTTCTTCTTTCTATTTTTAGTAATTTTATTTTGTGGTTATTTGAATTTGTGTTAAATTCTATGTAGCGCGGGTGCTCCGAAAAATCAAAATCTACCCGTATCCGATACGCGTATCGTATCCTAAATCATATGTTAAATTGCTGTATCGCCGTATCGGCGTATCCGAGCAACATAGGTGTTAATGTTATGTTGTATATTTCATGTTATGTTTTCTTTGGACGTTATCTTAAATAAAATCCATATAAAATAGTATAAAAAGTTGTAGTACAAATTATAATATATAAAAAATAAAAAATATGACAAAAATTATGTAAAATTACAAATCCGTCTAGATCCGATTAATTCCCGATTAATCCCTCTAGGCACTAGACGGTGGCCGTCCGCCCGACTAGCGCCTAGCGATTTCTGTAACATTGCTTGTATGACATTAATGACACAAGTCAAAATGTTTAATTATTTTGAGCCTCAATCATTTTTCATGAAAGAAAATAAAATGTTTCATCTGACTTAGAAACTACGATGATGCGAAAACATGTAAATCAACCAATTCAAGTAGTAGATTTATGAAAATTCACATTTCACTGAACAACTAATATATGCTTTGATATTATACGATTTTAACAACATTAAAGTTCATCCGTCTTTAAATTGTTGGTTATATTCGTAAAATTAATCAAAATAAATTAATAAAATAATAATAAAAAAATCGAGAACAAACCTGGTGTAACCATGTGAGTGATGTCACTACTGTCCTAAAGACATATGCCTATCTCTAGTGCAGAATATTATCGTTTATCTATCTTCAAAATTATACACCTCCGATTTGTCTCGGTTAGCACCGTTGTAGAGCCAAAGACTTACATCTCGAAGAAAATAAAATATGATTGAAGGAATCTTTATATCCGGATAATATATAAGATTGTTTTTTTTTTCCAATAAGAAGAAAATAATTTCTCTTTTATCCTGTGATTGTGACGAGTATGAGAACATATATATAAAATGAATTTTGAGAGAGAGAGAGAGAGAGAGAGAGAGAGAGAGAGAGAGAGAGTTCATTTACGCTCTCTATTTCGGTTTCTATTTAGAAAATAAATGATAGGCAATGGCCCATGGTTCTGAATATCGGACTCGGTTGGCTCTGGAGACTCGGGACTCGGTCGACTCGGACAAGACTCGGCCGAGTCCAAAAAAAATCGGACTGTGAGTTAAAAAATCAGAAAAAATAAAAAAAATTATTTTAAAAATAGATAAACATTCATAAACATGATACACACAAATTCAACTCATAAAACCCAAATTACTATATTAAAAAAATTACATTACATAACAAAATTAGTACATTAAAAATTTCTACTGCCAAAAATTGTGACGAGCGGGTTGCATTGTATAATCATCATCCTCATATTGATCATGAGGAGGAAAATACATTTGTAAATTTGTATTGTCGAAAATGTTCATCATTGAGTCGAAGGGTGATCGGTTTTCGTGTTGTGTGTTACCAATATACGGATCGGAATAGTTTTCGTTGTTTGCGCTTGCAGTTGAACTTATATCCATTCCTGAAAAAGTAGATCCCTCACTATACGTGGTACCATAATTAGAGCCACTTAATCCTGCGACGCCGTCATAAAAGTACGGTGCCTGGAGGTTCCTCTGCAAATCAGGATTGTCTTCCCCTTGCCTAATCCGATCTCTTTCATACAAACTTGTGAGGCTCACATTGCGACGTGTACCATGTCCATGGTTCCCTCCAACCGGATTAGAAATATTATCATATTCTCTTACTACCTTCCACATCAGGACACGGAACTGTATCATTACCACCCGGATCGTCATTGCCGGAATCATTACTACTACTTATTGGTTCTTCTTCTTCGGATGGACAATCGCTCAACCACTCGGAATTATATCTACCGTCGAGTACATTATCTTCTGTTTCTCTGACCCAAGATTGTAACGGATCATCATCGTGGAATATCTCATCCAGATCAATTAATTTCTCAGTCTGACGCCTCTTCAGATTTCTGTTTCTCAGTCTGATCCAAGTTTGATTATATTCATTTCCATTTTGATACAACTACAAGTCATGAATGATAATGTTATTTCAAAAATTATATTCATTTTCATTTTGAAAAAATATATAACAATCTTAAAATAAAAATAAAAAATAAAAAAAATCGGAATATCGGATCCGATTTATCCGGGTCAAAATCGGCTAGGGTGAGACCGAGTCCGACTCAACTCGGCCGAGTTTTTTTTAACTCGGCCGAGTCTCAGAACCATGCAATGGCCAATTGACTAGTCTTTTGATATATTAAAAACTGAAATAGCATTTAATCTCCTCGTGATATTCATTCCGCCATTTAATCTCCCCGCGTGATAACAATGATGAATAAACTAACTTAGTCCGTAAGAACGATTGAAATAAAGTAAATAAACTTGGACAAAATTGTAATTAATTACTAGTAAACACAGAAATAATTGGATACATGAATAGGTACGAATGTGAGTTTTTCGAACCAAGATATCCAATTCCACTCCACCATAAGAATTCGGTACATCGGCTTCCTTTACTAGAAGTAAATTCTGCAAAATGAGAAACACAAACAAAATTTATTAAAAATAATCCATTAATTCAACAATCTTATACATATTACAAAACTTGGAACTTTATATAGGTGCGAAAAAGGATAAAATCAAACCACAATACGAGGTAAAATTTCCAAATCTGAAACTTATGCTTTGTAGTCCCTCGTACACATTCAATGCCGCTCCCACTCCATGACCAGTTCCTTGTACAATTCAACACAGAATCAACTTTCTTCAAATCATATTTTATTAATTTTTTCATAAAAAAGATGAAAATGAAGAGATGATTTTGAAATTTGATGTACCGTTTCTATAGTCAAGGCTGACTTACGAATTAAAAGAGCCAACTAGAACGTCAAGTACAACTTCAGGAGCTTCATCAATAGCTATATATGACCCTAAATTATAGTTTTGTAATAATTATATAATATTATTAGATTAATTATGTCAAAGACACGCAATATATATACAAAAAAAACAAGCATTACAATCTGCAAGAGGATCTCACCAATCTCCTCCAGGTGAATGTTAGTGGATCTCACCAATCTCTCTAACTTGGTCATTGTCGCCAATGTATTTGGGGCATTAGCACAAGCTTAAATAACAAGTACGAGTTTGCACTCTGTAGAGAGGCTTATTTGAATGAGTGGTACTAGTTACATCAGTGGTATCTATATTGAAACTAATTGTCGTTTACAACCAAAATACAATCTTCACGAGCAGGAGAGTAATTTATTATTGTATTGCTCCATCTTCATCATTAAGATATGATGATGTTTGTTGCAGTTACAATAGATGGGTTTATCAATTTAGCATCCAAATCGGAAAAACAAACCCAAATAAATTCCACAGATAAAAACTATTCATATATTAGAAATATCTCGAGCATTTACTATATGATACTGAATTCCTTCTCCTTGCAGAGAACCAAGCAATTTAGTTAAATGTTATATTATTTATATTACCCAGCTCAACACAAAATCAAACTTTGCAAAAGATATTAAAAATTGTAACATCAGAGCGAAACAAAAACTTCCTAAAAGATACAAATCCATTCTATGTCTAGCATTGACCATAGAGATAAGACAACACCAATTAAACCATCCAGTAAAATATAATTGGTTTGCCAACTTACTGACAATTGAAAGACCACTGAGAACTCTATAAAACATCAATTGATTTCGTGAATTCATCAAGAAGATTCGAAGCCCTGACCATGTCCCCAACCTTGCAAAGCCCATCGATAAGGCTACTATATGTAACTACGGGCATGTTTGATTTGAGGGATTTTGAGGGATATCCATCACGAAATACAGGATTTACTCAAAATCCCTTGTTTGATTTGTACCTGTATTGCATTTCAACCCCAAAATCCCTGGATAGTGTTATACACACAAAAAAAATGTATTTCAGAATACACGGAGAACTCTCGTTCGTGTATTCCTCTCAAGCAAGCGCTAGTTCTTTCCAGTTCTTCTCTTCTCTTCTCTTCGTTCGTAAAACTTGTCGCTCTGCCTCTTGTCCTCGCCAGAATTTGTTGCGCTACCTCTCTCTTTCATGCAGTTTGTTGCCGCTTCTCTCCTTCACCTAATTTGCTGCTGCCTCAAGCTCCTAAGTTGACTAGTGCCACTGTATCTTCGTCTTTCCAAAAATACTCGCGTGCATCAAAGCTTTTGCCAACATCACCTAGATCAGTGAGTATCTCATGCCTTTGTCTCTTCATGTGTGTGCTATTTCGAGACAATTAGTGTCTCAAATAGCATGAACTACTACTTTATGTTGCAATGGATGTCTCAATTAGGACGAAATAGTATCAATTAGGGTTAAGTACTGTTAATTAGAGTTCAATTAGTGTCTAATTAGGGTTAAGTACTATTAATTAGAGTTCAATTAGTGTCTAATTAGGGTTAAGTACTATTAATTAGAGTTCAATTAGTGTCTCGGTTAGGATTAAATAATATCAATTATTGTCTCAATTAGGGTTAAAGATATTTTGTTGCATTGATTAAGGTTATGAACTCAGTTGTTTGATTAGAGCTACAATCGATGTATTTATTATTATTTTCTCAATTTGTGAATAAATTGCATTCATTAGTATTCATTAAAATGTATTTGGTACTGTTAATTAGCCTACTATATTGCTTACCATCACACTATTTTTTTCTTTTTAGGGGTCAAATTGCAAAAGAAACCATCTTTAGGGGTTATCGACTGGTGGAAGATTGAGAATGTATGGAGAAGAAGGTTGAGAGGTACCGGTACCGGTACCGTACCTGTTTTGAGAGGTACCGGTACAGTACCAGTTTCGAGGGGTATGTGTCGAACAATTTTGAGAGGTGCCGGTACCGGCACTGCATACTATACTGGTACCCGTACCGTACCAGTATAAGGTGGTACGAAGAGAGGCACAATGTTTTGCGACGAAATAGCTATGGCAGAATGTGAATTGCGAAGAATTAATTGAAGACAAAACATATTTATAATATTTTGCTAGTTAAATCTTATTTGTGATAATTATACAAGTTAAATCTTAATTTAATTGATTTATTATTATATTTATTTAATCTTTTACTAATACAAATACTAAAATTTTATGATATTATTTCTTTGAGATATTTAACAAAAAACCATCAAACAAATTCAACTTATAATCACCTTGAAAAATCGTGGATTCCAATCAAGAATCAAACAAATGTTTTTTGTTTACATGTATTTGAAATACAACTAATCAAACAACCAACATGGATTGTCAAATACATGAATTATCAAATACATGTATATGATATATCCATGTATTCCAAAATCCCTCAAATCAAACATGCCCTACATCAGGAACACCTCCTTGAGCAATCATTTTGTCGAACACCTTAAAGGCCCCATCAACATCACCATTTTTACATAAACTACTGATAAAAGTGTTGTGAGTAACCTCATTGGGAGCAATACCCTTAGCAATCATTTTTTCAAACTAGACTCAGCACGTGCTGCGCACGTGTTAACCCTGTCATTATTGATTACTTGGGAAAACGATTTTATTTTTCACTTTTAAAATTGGAAATCATACTTCATTGTTCATACTTGATAATATATTATTTTCATTATAATGATGTCTTCGTATATTTTATAGTTGTCGCTGATATCGTTCGTGTTAATAATATTTTATATATCGGTATCATTTTCAATATCAATATAATGTTTCCGAGACTAATATATAGTTTTCCCGGCCAATAAATTTTTGAGTTGAAATGTAAATTGTTTAGGGCGTTAATATACCTTTTTTTTGCGGTCAATATACTACTAATAGTGTTAATATTTGATTTTAATTCACTAATATTAATTTCTATACTAATGTGTTGTTTTCGTGTCAATATACAAATTGACTATTTTAAAGGCTAATATTTATCCATTTCTAAATCAACACACAATTTGAATAGTCAAAATATTATTTCAATGTCAAAATTACATTTAGCATCAATTTAAAATGTTTGGTTTCTTCCGATAAGTAGTTTATTTTGAAGTATATATAAATTTCGGTTGAAAAAATAATAGTAATAACATATTTGTATCGTATTCAAAAAATATGATTTATTATTGAATACTTGGAGAAATAATTAAAACCTTCATTTAAACATCATAAATTAACGCATCAATGATGTTTGAGTGAGTTTTGAGAACAGAGTATATTTTTCCATTTACTAACATTTTTTTTTTTGGATGTATTACTCAAACATGTTTTCATTGTTGGTTATTGTTGACCACAATTTCCCTCACACAAAGAAGAACGCTAACAGTTTTCCTCACACGAACAAAAAACTTAAAAAATTTCCCAATCAAAGGCAAAATGGTCAATTGTAGCATTTTTTTTGTACGAATTAAAATTTACTATTACTATTTGGTTAAAGATGTGCACAAAATACTTACCATGGACTGGCTGAAATCGGAGCATTTTCCTTTGTTGGTTGCCTTTTTGTCTTCCTATCGTTAGCACCATGTTTTTCTTGAAGAGAAATAACTGGTAAACATAAGTTTGCACGAAATTGTTGTGAGCAAGGATATTGTGGAAAATTTGTTGTAGAATTATATAAAACATACATAGCGAAACAATTTGTATTTTGGAAACGGGAAAATATGTACTTATCAAACAATAAGATATTTATCAAACAACATGTAAAGTAACTATTGCAAATGGAAACACAAAATTTTACTCACGATATGTTTTTGGTTTCTTAATTTTTTTTGTTCAATTAAACTTCCACATGTGAAGAAAAGTATTAGAAGCTAACTATAATATTCCCTGAAAATGAAAGTAATATAATTGATTTGGAAAAGTGAGAAATCAGAATATCCTAATTTAAATTTAAAGCACTAATGAATAATAATGATCTGAAATCGGAATACGGTGGTTTCTTTGCAAATTGTGCTGATAATAAGTAAAAAGAAATTGTACCTATTTGTCGAATTTTTGTAAGCACTGTAAATGTGACATTTGAGCTCGAAGTTAAATATTCTGTTGACAAATTCCACAAGCATACTCTGAATTCTTGCATTAAAACCAGCAAACAAAATAATATAATTCAAGTTTCAAAGGATATATGTAAAAAATAGATTGAACCTTAATTTTATAAGCATGCAAAACATTAATTGGATTATCACAGGCGTTGAAGTGTGCGCATTAATCTTCATCTGATGCTGATAGCATTTCATAGCCATCACTGCAGTGGTATATTCGTAATTAATAGATGTCAAATTTGCATGAAAATCCACATATTTTACACAAATTGCAAAGAAGTCCTTGTTGCTATTAAAACAATATGTTACCTTAATTGCAATAACCAATCTTCAATTGCAGTGTTCAAATATTTCTCTATACACTACATTTCGAGTGAAATGTTCGTCCATGTCTTGATCTTCTTTAGATAGTAAAATTTTGAGCTGCTTTTGTGTCTTTGCTCTCGATAAAGCTACATATAGTTGACCATGCGAAAATACTGGTTCTGGTAGGTAGATGCCAACACGCTCAAGAGTTTGGCCTTGCGATTTATTTATTGTCATCGCGAATGCTAAGCGAATAGGAAATTGTTTTCGCACAAATTTTATTGGGAATCTTTCATTTTGCGCAGGCTGCAGGGGTATTCGTGGAAGAAGAACTCTTGTCCCTTTGTAACTACCCACAAGAATTTCGCAATCTATAATGTTTTTTTCGAGGTTCTTGCACAGTAACCTCGTTCCATTGCAAAGGCCAATTGATGGGTCTAGATTTCGTAAGAGCATAACCGGGCTGCCGGTTTTAAGCGTTAGTTTGTGTGGAGGTAACCCGGCTGGGCTTAGTTCATTTAATACTTCTTCCTGTACCATCTCTTTTGCATCATCCAAATTACTGTCGAAACTATGGTAAGTTTTTGCTAATCCAGGAAACTTTGTGATCAACATCTCGTTGATTTGGTCAACGTATTCGTTTCTTGGTGTCAGAATTGCATTACTTATGAAACTCTTCGAGTCTTCATAAGTTTGATCCAGTTTCGGGAAGACGTGTTCGAACAAGGAAAGCAAATTAGTTTCCTCATATGCGTTTGTTTGAATAATCATGTCTGATGGAATTTTAACAAAATTTTCATAAATTGTTTTTTCTGAACCATCACCAATTCGTAATAAATAATTTGCAAAGTCTGGGTCATCGAAAGCTCGCATATTTTTTGTCAGCTTTATTTTGCGTATCTGTGGCCATAATTTAGAACAGACGATGCTGTCAGCTACAATTTCTTCTCTTGTCCCTCCAGGAATAACCGGCAAGACTTGCTGAAAGTCACCACCGAATACAACTACTTTACCTCCGAATAGTTCGTCGGATTCAGTAATATCTTGAAGTGTATCATTCAGTGTTTCAATATATTGTTTTTTGACCATTGAAGCTTCGTCCCAAATTATTAACGAGGATTCCCTTAATAGACGAGCAAGGCCGCTTTGCTTCGACACATTACAACATGTGGTCTGATCAATCATGATTGGTAGTTTGAATCTCGAATGTGCCGTTCTGCCACCGGGAATTCCCGAAGCGGCTACTCCAGAAGACGTGGTTGCAAGGGCAATTTTACGTTGCATACGGAGGGTTGCTAATAAAGCTCTATACAAATACGTCTTTCCAGTTCCACCGGGCCCATCAATAAAGAAAATTCCATTTCTCTTATTTTTTATAGCTTCTAGAATTTGATTATAAGTATTTGACTGCTCTTTATTTAGATGTAAATATGAACTTTTATCCTCCTCGGGTATCGGAATGTTGAGTTCTTCCAGAAGTTCTCTTTCTAATGGAGATTCGATATTCTTTCGTTTTGGCACATCCGGCAAGTTGTAATCGTTTGCTTGTTTTCCCATTGATCCAAGATAATCATGGATATTAGTTAGAACTTTATTCAATACTTCGTCGCTATGAAGGTTTATATCTCTTCTAAAATCTTCTGAAAGATATTCATAAAAAGATTCCCAGAGAAACCTACAATTCGAAGGCTCGCAATAAACAAGTACAGTAGCGAATAGGCGACGCAAGGCACTTGGCATTTGGAAAGATGTAGCCTCAGTCAGACACTCGAAAATACTATTATCGCTTTCAAGCAGACCTCGATTCTGAGCTGCTTCTCTATAACTTGTATACTTGAATCCGTTAACGGTGAGAAGATCGTCAAAACTTGTCGGGCCTACAACATGATTTAGTAGCAAGCGCAAATAATATCGCTCTCCTTCAGATGGATTAGCTGTGTTAACACGCCCGATTACTTTTCTCTTTTTCCTTCTTGTCCATGTTTTATCATTTTGCCAAACATATTTTTCAGGAAAGTCTCTATACAAAAAATTTCTAGCATCCGGTTCGATTTCGTTCATCCTAAAAAACTCTGTTAACATTGTTCTCCAATAAATTTCGTTCGAAATAATATCACCAAGTCTTCCTTTTTCTCTAAAAGTCACAGTGTGTTTGTTAGGAAGATGTAGCTGAAGTGAAATGACGGGAGGGTACATGTCATATAATGGAAACGCAAAAATTCTCCACATTGCTTCTGGAGGAGATATCCATCTACCAGCTTGACAACTCGTTATTTCGTCACGCGTGTTTGAATATAACTGGAAAGCTACACGGTCATGCCCTTTGTATATGTATTTATACAAATATTTCACGGCTTTAATAGAAGAGTACACTTCAACATTAATATGACAATCGAATAATGCTAGAAGTGTTGGGTTGTACGGATCTACCCAAGCATTATTTAGTTTATGCTTTCTCACTTGTATGGATACGCCTGTGTTTCTTCTTTTATATAAAGGATAAGAGTTTTGCATTTTTCGTACTATAGTCATTGAACGATTTCGGATATTTGAATTTGCATTTACCTTTCTCGATCATACATGAGTTTTTCGGATTCAAATTGCCACAAGGACCGTGCATATGATCTATGACCATATGAAATAGGTGCGAGTTCGATTGTTGGTCTGGTATTTCTGCTGAAACGTACTGATCATATATTTCAGGATTAACAATTTTGTGGCCTTCCTGAAGTATGATGAGAAAGTGAGCATGAGGTAAACCTCTTTTCTGGAATTCAATCACTTCGACATATGCACATACAGGTCCGAGAAAATGTTTTTTGAACAAGATATCCTTCAGTTGCTGAAGTTTTGAATGAAAAATTCTAGTTGTTAAATCCGGGCGGTTTTGTGCTTCTTCTCCTATTTTTAATTCGTTTTTTATTTCCGGCCATGACGGATTGCATGTTATTGTCAAAAAAATATCTGGTTATCCATACCGTTGAACTAACGACATTGCATCCATATATCTTTTGCGCATGTCGCGTGGTCCACCGATAAAGTTAGCCGGCAGAATTATTCCCCTTCCGACCTTTTCTGCTGAGTATTCTCCAGAAATAATACTATCCGCAACACCATCATACAAATCGGCACGAATCCTTGTTTGTTCGTTTTTATAATAATCGAGCCGCATTGTTTCAATTTTCATATACATGTCAACTGCATATTATTGCAGAAGCCTTCCACTATGGAGCAAGATAGATCTGCTAGATTCTCTTATTTGAAATTTGTATGCGTAATATTCTCGACAGGACAACTTGTTTTTGCTTGATGTTTTTGATGAGTAAACTGAAACGAATATGATAAATCAGTAAGTTTATTTCAAAAGTATTTATATGATAAAAGATATTCATACAATTACGTACTATCATTTTCTCGTTCAAGCAGAACTGAAAATAATATTTGTTGGTGCCGGATATCTTGGACATTTGCCTTTTTTTGCAGATTTGTATAGGTTGTTGTGCCATCCGTTTTCTCCATGTGGAAATAGTAGTGGGTATTGAAGTGGATCATAACATCCGAAGTAGTGTTTTATTGTGTGTGAAGTATTGGATTTCGAACAGAGTGCTATGTATCTATCTGTTGTCGTCGTGGATGAATTTTCGGTCCAAATAGCAGCAACTTGCGAAACTGTAGGTGTATTAAATGTTCGCTGATCTAAACCATCATCACACTTTATGTGAATTTCATGGTTATCCAGATTATCAAAATCTTTCATTTGTCTGAAGAATATTCCATATGGGTTTCTTGATAGTGTCAGCATCAACTTCTCAACAACAGATACGTCGACATATTCATTTTGACGAGTCCGGTTTAAAATCTCATGTTCGGTATCAACGAAATACATCTCTAACGGTGATATTTTTTTCTCTTCACTTTGAGATGCGCGGATAGTATGGTATATTTGTCCTTGAATACGAAACGTGTAAATCCCTCTATTATTTGTATTGATTGAATTGTCGCACGTCACACCCATAGAAGTGAAAGCAAACATAGTATTATATATTCTACTATATTTTCTAAATGATTTACATTCCTGTGAATTCGATGTAAATAGGTCATACAATATCGTTGGAATTTCTGTCTCTTGAAGAACAATGCATCCATTCGAGCAACAAAAGAAATTAGTTTCCCGTTCAAATTTTTTTGATTTGCAAGAAGAGCATATTGTAGGCGGTTTTAACAATAAAGATTCCGTAGGAAAATGATTACCTGGAACCAATTGAAGAGGAAACAAATAGTTAAGAAGGTGAACATGTTTGTAATATTTTTTATAGTTTGACGTATAGTAATTACAACCTGTTGGTTCTTCAATAGATGGTATTCTTTTTCTTTTGTTTGCTTTGTTAGAAGATGAAGCCAAACATGAAACGCTTTTACGTTCGTCAGAAGGGTACATGTCATCTTTAGTGCTTTTATAAGTTTCCACGAATTCTTGTTCTATTCTAATTATCATTCCGAGTATTTGTTCTCGTCGAGAAGGAGTATTTCTTCGAACCGAGGACGAGTGGACGTATTGTCAAAATTATTGAAATGTTATGAAAAATGATGTGTTTTAATGTAAATTTTCTTTTCGTACCATTTTCATCAAATCGAATAGATGAATCACAAATTTCGGATCTCATCTTGAGATACTTCTTTTTTTTGGATTGTATGAGTTGTTTGTCTTGTTGACGTTTCTTTTCTCGTTGCTCCTTGCACATCGAGGATCTCCATTTTTTGCAATACTCGTCCCTTGATGTCATTTAGATTCTACAAATTTTTACACGTTACATAATTTCCGTAGAACTAATTTGTAAATACAATATTATGATTTAAAATTTACTAATTCAATGTATGCTATAATTGTGCATAAGTGGTCTTAGTTAAAAAAGTGATTGTTATGATTTATTTTCAAATGCATCTGAAATAAATTGGTCTACATTGTACAGACTTCATCTCGCACTACAAGCAGAAAGAAATTTATTTGGAAAATTTTTTTGAAATATATACTACATACATACAAATGATTGTTTATTTGAAAAAAATGAAGTGAGCATGAAAAAAGAAACTGAAAGCAAATTGGATTCCCCCCCCCCCACCCCCCCCCCCCCACACACACACACACACACAAAATTTAATAGATTACATGAAATGGAATGAATATATTATAATCCAACAAGTAATAAACATACAAAATCTGACATAACCTAATTGATTACATAACATTTATCTAAATATTTAAATTTATGGCAGCAAGTAAATATTGCTAATAAAATTAAGCAAGAAATGGTACCGACTTAAAATGATGTGAATCTTTCAGATTAGCTTTTGCAGATGAAATAATAAGGTATCCTATTAAGTACGAGATGAACCTAAATTTGGAAGAAATAGTAATATCAATGAATGTCATTTTCTTAAACAAAACATGAATTAATAATTTCGTACATAACAATTTCAAATAAATGATTAAATACAAAAAAAAATCCTTAGTAAATCCACAAGAGACCCTGCTATTTGGACATATTTAATTAGTGACATTTAAGGAAAGTGAAAAATTCCAAAATATACCGTTCTTGAAGGATAACTTCTCGACCCGTTAAGCGGTAGAATGCGAATAAACTATTTTTTTCGACAAGAGACCCTGCACCCGGTGGTCAAATAATTTCCATTGCAAAAAACTTAAATTAATATTGTCACAATTCAGTATTAAAATACCATAATAGAAATGGCATTTTGACTATAAAATAGAGATGAATTACCTAAATAAACACAGTAATTGAATAAATTCAGAGGAAATTGGATTAAATTAGCATTAACATGAACCGCATGATGAATTAGCTGAATATAAACACATGAAAAATATCTTAGTCATTACATGTTTTAAAATAATCCTTCAAAATAAGAGTAGAATAAATTTCTCGAAGCAATTTGAAATGGATGAATTTTCACCTGATAAGAGTGATTAGGTGCCCAGACTTGAAAATTCCTTCACCATACACTAATTAAGGGGGAAAAAAAGTCATTAATCTCTTAATCATGAAAATTAGTGAAGCTGAGAATATAATTTTATTCCTGAAAAAGGAAAAAGAAATTAAAATCTTGCCTCTGAATTTCTCTGAAAAAGGGATTATATATTATAATATTAAGTAATTAATATATTAAGTGATTAATATATTAATGTCAATTAATAAATTTAATTATTTCGAAATAATTAAATTAAATATGATCAGCATTGTAATGAAGGATATTGTATCAAATAGTTTCAAATAAAACAAGTTAATTTTTCAATTACAAACCGCCAACAATGAAAATAATACTTTTATTAATTATCAACACAAATTTTTATTTTCAGTTCTAATAATGGAACATCGGTTTTGCAACAACAACAAAACAAATAAACAAAAAAGAATTTTTCTCTTTTTCAGAAATATAAAAATGAAATTATGTTATACAAGATTTAAATCATTTAAAATATAATTATGTTGAAGTGTGCTCTTCTATTAGCATATTTATGTGTATCATAAAATTCAGATAGTAAAGTTTTAAAAAGAATAAAATTACTAAAATGTGTGTGAAGTAATAATATTAGTGCATGATTAAGTAATAATCTGCTTGAAATCGCCAATTCCTGGGGCTGATTCATTCAAATTAAAAAAAAAAAGCGATTAAAACGAACTAAAAACCAAAAATCCTTCCATTGAAACAAAACACCTTCCATTCGAGGGGCTGATTCATTCAAATCTAAGAAAAGTATTTAGTTATAATAAAAGAAGTACATAATGTTGTGCCTCTTGGTTATAATGAAAAAATCGAAAATAAAGATGCGAAAACAATTACCGAGAGGATTGAGGAATTCGAAACGACGACAGTAGATGGGCAATCGATGCTGTTTGTGCGGCGTTGTATCGATTGTATCGACGGCGAAGAACAGGTCAGGCGGTCACCATACCCTAATTAAGGAAAAAAAAGTCATTAATCTCTTAATCATGACAATTAGTGAAGCTGAGAATGTAATTTTATTCCTGAAAAAGGAAAAAGAAATTAAAATCTTGCCTCGAAAATTATTATAGTTTGAATTACGACATTAAGCTTATTATTTGAAGATGAAAAAATCGAAGATAAAGATGCGAAAACAATTACCGAGAGGATTGAGGAATTCGAAACGACGACAGTAGATGGGTAATCGATGCTGTTTGTGCGGCGTTGTATCGATTGTATCGACGGCGAAGAACAGGTCAGGCGGTTTCCTTGCTTGTTGGCGCGACGAGGAATGAACAGACCAGTCTTTTTGAGAGAGGCAACAGGAGACGACGACAGTAGATGGGTAATCGATGCTGTTTGTGCGGCGTTGTATCGATTGTATCGACGGCGAAGAACAGGTCAGGCGGTTTCCTTGCTTGTTGGCGCGACGAGGAATCAAGAGACCAGTCGTTTTGAGAGAGGCAACAGGAGATTTTTGTAGCGGCAAAGAGAGGAGATTTTCTAGCGACCAACAGGGGACGATTTTAGGGTTTTCAGAGAGGCAGCCACTAACAAGGAAGTAGTAACAGAGAGATAGGCAGTTTGTGAGAGATGGGTAGCGATGACGAACAGCGGAGCGCGGTTTCTTGCTTCTTGCGGCGACGAGAAGCGAAGATTGATTGCTCGGTTCCTTTCTTCAATTCAGTGAGAAACGAGGGAGAGAGAGAGGGCTGAGGAGAGGATTGGTGTTTAAGTAAAAACATATGGACCATGAATCGGGGACCAAGATTTTGTAGGTGAGGAGATTGACGTGCAACAGGTTCAAACAAAAATAAGACAAATTATGTGGGTCCATGTGTTCGTGTCAGCCTCTGTATGGCTATGAGTTGCAAAAGTTTTTTTGTCGTCACTCGATATTCCCTGTTTTAGTATATGGATAGATAACTCTATGGCACTTCTTAAACTACCCTCCTTGCAAAGACCGTTGATCAGAGTGTTATAGGTGATGACATCAGGTTTACAGCTTTCACCTTCTCTTTCCATCCTCTCACAAAGTTGGAGCCACAATTGAATTTTACCATTATAACACAGACCTTTAATAAGTATGTTACAGGTTATGGTTTCGGGAGCACAACCAATCTTAGACATTTTATCAAACAGTTTAGCTGCTTCCCCAATTCGCTTCTCTAAACATAATCCATGGATGAGAGTGCCAAAGATTATTGACTCGACACCACATCCAGATTTTAACAGTTGACCAAATACGACGAAACCTAGGTCAATTCGACCCATTCGGCAGCAAGAATCGATGGCAATGCCGAAAGTATGGATAGAGGTAGAAACATCCCTGACTCGAGCGCGATTGAGGCAGTCAAAGAGAGAAACTACAGTAGGGTAACGGTTGGGATGCTTCGTACGGGACATGCTTACAAGAAGTGTATTGAAATAACGAATCTGTGGTCTTGGCTTCTCGGAACTTAAGAGGCTGTGAAAGAGACTGATTGCCTCGTCCAGGTGAAGCTTCCCAGAGTGACATCTCTCGGTTACTAATCTCTCCAATTCACTTGCTCGAGGCCCTGCTATCCTTGCCGCCATGGTCAGGGAGCACGGTGAAAGTATTCGAGCTTGGTGTTTCGTTTGGGAAGGAAGCGCTCCGTGTTAAGAGTTCATAGAATTCAACCTTTTTTATGAAAGAGTGGTGATAGACATCTCTTAGAATTCCCAAACACAATTGATGTGTTGGCATAAACATTAAATTTGACCCAATGTATCGATTTCATCATTTACCACATGTTAAACGTGTGAAATTTAATTAAAATATAATAAAATAAATAAGTTAGGTTTACCACCTGGTAAATCTAAGATATAAAATTTGTTATTATTAAACGTATTAAATGCATTTTTGCCAACACATCAAGTTTTTTGGGGGATTTTAGAAGGGACAAGTATAATTTTTCTGAATGCCCAGCCCAAAATTAATTGAGTAGAGTTTTTGATAATGATCAAATTGTAGTAACATTATCCGTTTAATTTTTTCAGCAATACGAATAGTAATTGCATACGATTATGACTCAAATTTATACAAATGTAAATACAGTTCGGATATTATCGAGTACAATCATGAACGGTTCAAATGTTTTAGGGACTCTCGGCAACAACAACAAAAAAAAAGCCAGAATATCTATAAATTACGATTAAAATAATTAACATATATATTAACACAACAACATAAATTAGCTTGTGCATTAGCAAAATGCATATTTTGATCATAAAAACTATGTCCTTTGAATCTCTCATTTTTATCGAAGAAAACATTGACGGAGAAGAATGGCTGAGATTAGTTGTATTATCGACAAATTCATGTAAATGAAAATATATAACTAAATGGTCCATTCGGAAGGAAAATATGTGATTTGTGAATATTTCGTGAATGTAATATTCAGCGAAAATATAAAATGAAGATTTTCATAATACAGGAAAGAAAATTTATTTAAATTCTTTCAAATCTTAATTTGTCACACTATGAGGAGAAAATTATGCAACTCGAAAACAAATAAAATTCAGAAAACAAGAAATATTACTTTTAGGGTCTACTTTCGCATAAATTCTATATAAACTTCACGCACATATATGATTTTAGCACTCAAAGATTGGGGATTGGATTAGGAGAATAAATGAATCTCGTGATTAAAATTGAAAAGCCATATAGAGTAACATCAATCAACAAGGAATGAATTATTAATTTCTTTTACCTATTTATATGTCTAAAGATGAATATTTTATTTGGGCTTTTTGTTTATCGAGGCTTCAGATTGGGCATTTTTGCTATTGAGCCACCCCTTAATACATACAAATATGAATACAAAATTAATTTCAGATAACAATTATTATATCATAATTAAATTATTTACTAAGGGCATGCTCGGCAACACACAAAATGGAGGAATATCGGAATAGAGAATAGTCCCTATTCAATTTTATTTCAATAGCATTCGGTGATTTTAATGGAATAAGATTATTGGTTTATAGGTACAAATAATAACTAATGACCAAACTACCCTTGTTCATAATTTAACAAGTTTAAAAGATTAAAACAAGTACCATGATAATAAATTGAAAATGAATTATTTTAATTAGTTAAAACAAGTGCCATGATAATAAAAAAACAACAGTTCAAATTGTAGTTTCATTTCAACTATTCAATGTTATTATGGATGGGTCAAAATTATGTTGCATTTTATCCGTTGCCATGCATTTTCCGCATACAAAACGATGTCACATATTTTAATATTTTCCTTTTCTAAAACCAAATCGGTTTATATAGGGTAAAATATGTTGATGATTTTGAAAAACTGGCAAATGAGATGATCCATCAACAAAAAGTACACATTAATACATCTTTGTTATTTGCTTCATTGAGAGTTGATTTGCACAATTAAATTTAGAAAAATTATACTTGTCCCCTCTAAAATCCCCCAGAAAGCTTGATGTGTTGGCAAAGATGCATTTAATACGTTTAATAATAGCAAATTTTACATCTTAGATTTATCAGGTGGTAAACCTAACTTATTTATTTTATTATATTTTAATTAAATTTCACACGTTTAACATGTGGTAAATGGTGAAATCGATCCATTGAGTCAAATTTAATGTTCTTGCCAACACATCAATTGTGCTAGGAGATTCTAAGGGGGGTGTCTATCACCACTCTTAAATTTATTGAGCCTAATTTATTTTGGAGTCAGGAGAATAAATGTCATTAAAACTCAAGTGAATAATTTACAATTATTATGCTTTCATGCTCCATGATACATGTCCCCCTTAAAATCCCCTAAATGGATTGATGTGTTGGCGTCTGTATTAATGATGGTGGTAATTGGTAAACCATGCCTATTTAATTTTTTCCATCTTATATTAGAAAAGAAGTAAAAAAAATTTATCGTTTCACACATCTTTATTTATTTAATATATTTGGGGGAATTTCTTCTATGTCCTTTGCGAAATTGAAAATAACAAATATATCCCTCTAAAATGAACAATTACATATATGTCCTTTCTAAACTTAATTAATATCATATATATCCCTTTAAAACTTATAAATATCAAATTTACCTTTGCTGTTACTGTTCTGTTAAACCTTTGTTAGACAAACAATTATTTCAAATTTTAAATTGAACTAAAATAATAAACAAAAAAATTTGTGACAAAATTACCCTTCTCCTAATAATTAACATGATTACTGGAGAGCCCGGTGTGTCTTTTCCTCTTCGTGAGCTCTTCAGTGTGTCTTTTCCTCTTCCTTTGGCGAACAAGAATTTGGGCAGAAAAGAGAAGTTTTCCCTACTATCTATTGTTTTCTCTCTGGAAGAAAAGGAGAACTCAATTTTGACGAAGAAAATAAGCTCAATCATGTTTTCCCTACTATATACTGGAAGAAATTTGGCGAAGAAGAAGAAAGGAGAGCTCAATCATGAATTTTGAGATCAATTTAGAGGACGACGATGCTCAAAATATTACCACTGAAGATTCGTCCAATATCGAATATGTGATTCTAATGTTTCTTTTCCTTTTAATGTTTGTAAAATATAAATTTTACCACTGAAGATTCATCCAATATCGAGTGCGTGAGTCGATTCGTCCAACAGGAAATTATGGTGCTATTTGATCTGCAGACAAAATTATTGGGCGAATAATACCACTGTCCAGAAAATTTTATACCAGTCTATTTTCTCTGAAGATTCGATTCGTCCAGAAAATTATTGGACGAATAATACTACTGTCCAGAAAATTATTTTCTGATCTTTTATGACATTGTTCTTTGCAGCCAAGATTCATCCAACAGTGAAAGTGGTGACGAGATTTTGGCATACGAAGAGGAAATTTACGCATACAACAAGAACGATGTGATCATGAAATTCAATTCCAAATTTCCTAACGTAGTTGTATTCAGGAGAGCTTTGAATCATCATGCATTGATGGAAGAATTCGAATATTTAATTGAGAAAAGTGACCTAACGCGTGTCACAGCAAGGTGTGCTAACAAAGATTGTGCGTGAAGAATTCATGCTTCGATTCTCCAAGATGATATTACATTTCAGGTTAGAATATAAACACATGTCACATTGTTGTCTTATTTGATATGCTTTAATGTTATTTTTGTATGCTAATTCTTAGGTGAAAACGATGAATGATGTACATACTTGCACAAAAAGTAATAAATCCGGGAACAAAAGAGCTACTCAAGGATGGATTGCCGATCGAATAGTAGATCGATTGAAAAAAGAGGGTGAAATTCCCGTGAAAATACTTAAGAAATGGCTTTGTGATAAGTACAACGTCGACGTACCATATATGAGGGTTTATCGTGGGAAGGAACGAGCTTTGAAATATATTTATGGTAAATGGGAAGACTCATACGTAAAGATGGATGACTATAAGAGGAGCTGCTCAGAAGAAACCTCGAGATTGTGGTCGAAATGCATCTTGAGAAGATAGATGATGTGAACCACTTTCAACGATTCTTTGTCTCATTAGGCGCTTGTTGTCAAGGGTTTATCTCTGGTTGCCGTCCTTACATCGGCCTTGATGCTCGTCATCTAAAGGGGAAGTTCACCGGAGTACTTGCGGCTGCCATTGCCGTGGATGGTACTAATTCGATGTTCCCGATAGCTTATGCCGTGCTTGAGTCAGAAAATACCAATTCGTGGATATGGTTTCTCAATGCACTAAAGCAAGCCGTTGGCACGCCCGAAGGTCTTGTCATTTCTTCTGATATGCAAAAAGGATTAGGCATAGCAGTTGCACAAATCTATCCAAGCGCGGAGCACCGATAATGCATTAGACATTTGTATAGTAATTTCAAGAAGCATTTTGGCGATGACTTCTTTAAATCATCCTTGTGGGAAGCTGCACGAACATACTCAGAACACCACTTTGATGATATAATGAATAAGATTCGTGTCGTGCGTCCAGATGCGATTGCTTACCTTGAAAAAGAACATAGCAATATATGGAGTAGGAGCAAATTTGGTACATATACCAAATGTGATTATCTTACGAATAATATATCCGAAAGCTTCAATTCTTGGATATCCAAAGAGAGGAAATTGCCGGTGCTTGACCTTCTTGATAGGATCCGAGAGAAAATTATGGTGCTATTTGATCAAAGAAGGACAGAAGCCAGTTCATCGAAGGGGACATTAGTCCCAATTGTTGATTCGCATGTCACGAAGATATCTAAGGTACAATAATCAAAAAGTTCAATTTACTAATTCAATTATCACAAATGATTATATATATTGTTTTGTAGGGTTTGGGGATTTATATCGTGCGTAGGAGTAGCGATGTTCGGGCAGAAATACATGGCAAATGGAGATCGTTGGGAAGTTAACCTCGATGAGAAGACGTGTACTTGTCGGGCTTGGCAAGTGAAAGGTATCCCATGCGTGCATGCTGCTGCATTTGTTGGTTCTATAAGAGATGCTAATTGGGATAAATATGTTCATTCATACTTCACAATCGAAAAGTTAAAAAGTGCGTATGCCGTGGAAATGGCTCCAATGACTGGAAGAGATGAGTGGATACATGTAGACAAGGGTTATAAGATTCACCCCCCAGTTTTAAAGCGCCCACCCGGACGTCCACGAAAGAACAGAATAAGGGCAGTCGGTGAACCGAAAAGGAGGCATAAATGTAAGCGATGTGGTCGATATGGACATAGTCATCCTCCTCTTGAAAATATATTGGGAGCTTCGAGTTCATCTCAAATTTCGAATCGGAAAAGGTGAAAAAATCTACGTTCAAAACGTATTTACTTTCAAAAAATTTGCTCTAATATGATGTAATCTTAAATATGTAATTGATTATTTTGGAGGGATAAATATGTTATTTTGCATTTTTAGAGGGACACGAAAGAAATTGCCCCTAATATATTTAACAACTTTGTTTACCACCATCTATAATTAATGAAATTTAAATCTACAAATTTGGAAAAGAAGTTATTGGACTAAATTAATATACCATTTAACATTTATTCAAGAGAAATAAGAGTAACTTTGCTGTCTACTTGCTATTGACATATATTCATATGTAGTTTAGTGTTTTTTTAATTTTTTGTCATTCAATATGCAACAAGTAATTTCATTATAAAAGGGGTGGAATATTCCCAAACATTCTAATTGTAAGTAAAGAAAATTGAATATAGATGTGTGGAATGCTCCAAACACATTTTTATACTCAGATGAAACAAATCCAATCGTCATCAGATATTCCACTTGTATGACATTAATGACACAAGTCAAAATGTCTAATTATCTTGAGCCTCAATCATTTTTCATGAAAGAAAATAAAATGTTTCATCTGACTTTGAAAATACGACGATGCGAAATCATGTAAATCAACCAATTCAGGTAGTAGATTTATGAAAATTAACATTTCACTGAACAACTAATATATGCTCTGATATTATACGATTTTAACAACACTAAAGTTCATCTGTCTTTAGATTGTTTGTTATATTCGTAAAATATATCAAATAATTAATCAAAATAAATTAATAAAATAATAATAAAGAAATCGAGAACAAACCTGGTGTAACCGTGTGAGTCATGTCACTACTGTCCTAAAAACATATGCCTCTCTCTAGTGCAGAATATTATAGTTTATCCATCTTCAAAATTATACACCTCCGATTTGCCTCGGTTAGCACCGTCGTAGAGCCGAAGACTTACACCTCGAAAGAGATAAAATCATGTTTACCGATTTTTCAACAAAGTCTTCTTATTCCCAAAGTTGGAGAAAAATAAAATATAATTGAAGGAATCTTTATATCCAGATAATATAAGATTGTTTTTTCTCCAATAAGAAGAAAATAATTTCTCTTTTATTCTGTGATTGTGACGAGTATGAGAAAATATATATAAAATGAATTGAAAGGAGAGAGATAGTTCATTAACACTCTCTATTTAGGTTTCTATTTAGAAAATAAATAATAGGCAATGGCCAATTGACTAGTCTTTTGATATGTTAAAAACTGAAATAGCATTTAATCTCCCCGCGTGATAACTATGATGAATAAACTAGCTTAGTCCGTAAGAAATATTGAAATAAAGTAAACAAACTTGGACAAAATTGTAATTAATTACTAGTAAGTACAGAAATAATTGGATACCTGAATAGGTACGAATGTGAGTTTTTCGAACCAAGATATCCAATTCCACTCCACCATATGAATTCGGTACATCGACTTCCTTTACTAGAAGTAAATTCTGCAAAATGAGAAACACAAACAAAATTTATTAAAAATAGTCCACTAATTCAACAATCTTATACTTATTGCAAAACTTGGAACTTTATATAGGTGTGAAAAGGGATAAAATCAAACCACAATACGAGGTAAAATTTCCAAATCTGTAACTTATGTTTTGTGTTCCCTCGCGCACATTTAATGCCCTCCCACTCCATGACCAGTTCCTTCTACAATTCAACACAGAATCAACTTTCTTCAAATCATATTTTATTAATTTTTTTCATAAAAAAGATGAAAATGAAGAGATGATTTTGAAATTTGACGTACCGTGTCTATAGTCAAGGCCGATTTTCGAATGAGAAGAGCCAAATAGAACGTCAAGTACAAATTCAGGAGCTTCATCAATAGCTATATATGACCCTAAATTATAGTTTTGTAATAATTATATAATATTATTAGATTAATTATGTCAAAGACACTCAATATATATACAAAAAAAACAAGCATTACAATCTGCAAGAGGCAGTCGAATCAAAGAGATCGACCGCCTCCTCCAGGCAATGTTGCAAATGACGAGAAACGGTACGATACGGTCGGTCACCGTTTTAATGTTTTACTGTAAAACGGCAAAAAAACGGTTACTTAAATCGACAATATTTTATAGCAATTATGATAAAAATTAAAAAATAAAACAAACAAAAATATAATAATTTAATTTTTATAATTCAACTTAAACATACACGAAAGTCCAAAATTTAACAAAACATACAAAGTACTAATAAAACATATCGAATAAATGCCCATAAACCTAAACATATCAAAATAAATCTTCTTAACTACCTAATTAGACAAAAAAAAATGAACTAATTATATACGTCAATCAGAATTAGACACAAAATAATTGATCATGATAAACTGGATCACAGTTAACACCTTGTTCATGTACGAATTAGACACAAAATTCTACTAATTATAACTATTATTTGGAAGAGAGCCTTTGATCTCTCTCCAAATTTACTAAAAAACGCCTACGGGTTTTTAATGCAAAAAAAAAAAAAATTAGTCAAATTTTTTTTTTTTTTATGAAAAAAACGGTTAAAAAAAGGCGTTTAAAACGTTTTTTGTAAAAAAAAAACGGTCAAAGACAATAAAAAAACGGTTGACCGTTTTTTGAAATTTTTTTGTAAAAAACAGTCCGGTCTGGCACCGTTTTACCGTTTTACACCGTTTTTTGCAACACTGCCTCCAGGTGAATGTTAGTGGATCTCACCAATCTCTCTAACTTGGTCATTGTCACCGATGTATTTGGGGCATTAGCACAAGCTTAAATAACAAGTACGAGTTTGTACTCTGTAGAGAGGCTTATTTGAACGAGTGGTACTAGTTACATCAGTGGTATCTATATTGAAACTAATGGTCGTTTACAACCAAAATACAATCTTCACGAGCAGGAGATTAATTTATTATTGTATTGCTCCATCTTCATCATTAAGATATGATGTTGTTTGTTGCAGATACAATAGACGAGTTTATCAATTTAGCATCCAAATTGGAAAAACAAACCCAAATAAATTCCACAGATAAAAACTATTCATATATTAGAAATATCTCGAGCATTTACTATATGATGCTAGATTCCTTCTCCTTGCAGAGAACTAAGCAATTTAGTTAAATGTTATATTATTTATATTACCCAGCTCAACACAAAATCAATCTCTTCAAAAGATATTAAAAATTGTAACATCAGAGCGAAACAAAAACTTCCTAAAAGATACAAATCCATTTTATGTTTAGCATTGACCATAGAGATCAGCCAACACCAATTAAACCATCCAGTAAAATATAATTGGTTTGCCAACTTAACGACAATTGAAAGATCACTGAGAACTCTATAAAACATCAATCGATTTGATAAATTCATCAAGATTTATGTCTCCTTCCAAATTTACAACTCCTCTAATTAAAATATCCTGGCAGATTTCGTTCAAGGGGATTCCTTCACTAGCCATCCTCGATAGGATTCTTTTGACATCATCTATTCGCTGCCTCTTAAATAATGCATCTAACAAACTACCATATGTGACTACATCAGGACTGATTCCTTGATTTGGCATTTCATCGAGCATATTCATAGCCTCCTCAATTCTTCCGTTATTACAATAGCCATTGATTAAGATATTGTAACAGTGTTTGTCGGGAATTATTGCCATTGACTCTATGCTTTGAAAAAGATCAACCGCCTCATTTAGATGACCTTCTAAGACGAGCCCATTCATTAGCGAGCCGAACGTTCTCACATCTGGTTTCTCACCTCTATCTTCCATTATGCGAACAAGTTTCTTTGCTTCGCAAGTTTGACCATTCTTGCACAAACAATCTATCAATGTGGTAAAGGTCACAACATCAGGATTAACTCCATTATTCATCATCTCAGACAATACTCTAATAGCATCCTTCCATTCGCCATCAACACAAAAACTGTGGATAATAGAAGTATAAGTCATCACATCAGGTTTTAAACCCTTCTCGGTCATCTCTTGAAGCAACTTCACAGCCATGCCTAAGTTACTTTGTTTGCAATAACCATCCATTAAAGTGTTATATGTGAAAGCATCTGGGTTTACTCCTCCTTCGACCATTTCCTTAAGAAGCTTAAAAGCCCCATCCATGTCCCCTGCCTTGGAATGACCATCAATGAGAGTGTTATAGGTGATGACATCAGGTTTACAGCTTTCACCTTCTCTTTCCATCCTCTCACAAACTTGAAGCCCCAATTTGATTTCACCAGCATAGCATAGACCTTTAATAAGTATGCTATATGTTCTGGTTTCGGGAGCACAACCAAGCATAGACATTTTGTCGAACAGCTTAGCTGCTTCCCCAATTTGCTTCTCTAAACATAATCCATTGATGAGAGTGCCAAAGATTATTGAGTTAACAGCACATCCAGATTTTAACAGTTGGCCAAATATGACGAAACCTAGGTCAACTCGACCCATTCGACAGCAAGAATCGATCGCAATGCCGAAGGTATGGATAGAGTTAGAAACACCTCTGACTCGAGCACGATTGAGGCATTCAAAGAGAGAAACAACAGTGGGGTAACGGTTGGGATGCTTCATACGGGACATGCTTACAAGAAGGGTATTGAAAGAACGAATGTGTGGTCTGGGCTCCACGGACCTCAGGAGGCTGTGGAAGAGACTGACCGCCTCGTCGAGGTGAAGCTTCCCAGATTGGCATCTCTCGGTCACAAACCTCTCTAATTGACTTGCTCGAGGCCCTGGTATCATCCTCGCCATGGAGCACAGTGGAAGTACTCGAGCTTAGTGTTTCGTTTGGGAAGGAAGCGCTCTAGGTTAGAGTTGATATTCAAGATTTTCCATAAAGCCACAGGGGTTTGATTCGAGGGATTTTGACATCCACGTATTTCATTTTTCATGTATCTCACAATCCAGGTCAGTTGTTTGGTTAGTTAGATTCTAAAATCATGAATACACAATTTCTTCTTTGATTCTTGTTTAAAAAACATGATTTTCATTTTTTATTTAAATTAGTTACGAAATGAATTTAATTATTTAAAATCCAGGTGAATTAATATAATTACTATATTGTAATTAATACAATATAGTAATTATTATTATAATATAATATTATTATATATGGAGAAGAAAAATATTATTAATACAATATTGTAATTAATATAATTACTATAATATTATATTGTTATACATGGAGAAGGAAAACATTATTAATATAATATACTATTTATGATAATATATAATAATAATTAATATTATATTATATTGTTATATATGGAGAAGAAGAGAAATATTATTATTAATATTATATCATAATTAATATCATATTATATGGTTATACATGGAGAAGAGAAATATTATTAACTAGCTTTCTCCCCGCGCAATTGCGCGGAGGTCTTCAGTCTGTCATGATTTTATTTTTCTCAATACGTAATTAGATTATACATTTTTTTTATCTGATTGTACACACATAAAAAAAAATCTATCTTTTTGTAAATTTCAAAAAAACTGATCCTCTACCAAACTTTTATTTCCTAATACTCTTACGAATGATCTTAAAAACAAACGGACAAAAATACCCTTCTATTTTCAAATTTAATAATTAAAAATATGTTTTTATTATTTTTTATTAATTTTATTACTTTTAAGAAAATTCATAAACATTTTTAACATGCAGTGATTACAAAAAAAATATAATAATTACAAATTGAGTTTATATAATTTTAATATTTCATTTATTATGTTTGAAAAAATAACATCGGTTAATAATAAAATAAACAATAATAAATAAACATCTTGAAAATATATTGATAGAAAAATATCGGTTTAAACATCTGGTTTTTTTTTATTTTCATTCTCTTTTTATTTATTTCTTTAATAGTTTCATGATATTTTATTTTTCAAATATTTGGAATGTGTTTTTGTAATATTGTTGTTCGTTTTATTATTATTTTATGTTAGTTTTGCAAAGAAAAAATGCAAAGGTCAAAATGTTAAAATTATGTAAATAAAAAATATAATAACTTTTTCAAAATTATTATATGGTACCAAAATTTAGGACTTTATGAACATTATCAAAAAATAACATGTACATATGTAAATTATTAAAATTTGATGACATGGAGCAACCAAATGAGAGAAATTTTCTTAACTTTATACATATACAAAATGTAAATTAAAACTAAAAAGGACCAACATATAAATAAAAAGGACCGAAATATAAATTAAAATGTAAAAAAGGACTGAAATGTAAATAAAAAAGGACCAAAATATTAATAAAAAGGACCAAAACATAAACTTAAATTAAAAAGGACCAAAATATAAATAAAAAGGACCAAAATGTAAATTCAAAAATGTAAAAAAGGACCGAAATATAAATAATAGAGGATCAAAATATAAATAAAAAGAACCAAAATGTAAATTTTTTAAGTAAAAAGGACCAAAATGTAAATAAAAGGACCAAAATGTAATTTTTTGAACTAAAAAGGACCAAAATGTAATTTTTTAAACTAAAAAGGACCAAAATGTAAGTTTAAAAATATTTTTTTTACAAAAAAGCCCCTGATGACGTGGCCTCATGTATGAGCTCCATTTCTTCCAACTTTATACATAAGTATAATATAATATTATAATTAATATAATATATAAATATAATTAACATAAGATTATATTGTTATAATATTATATTATTATCTTATTATTATATTAATTGTATAATTTATCTATCAGTACATTTTCAAGGTATTTATTTATTGTTGTTTATTTTTTATTATCTGATGTTAATTTTTCTTGAATAATAAATATAATATTAAAACTATATAAACACAACATGTAATAATTTTTTGTAAAATTATCCATATTCTAATGGTCGGGGCCCTATCAACGGCCGAGGCCCCATCAACACTATGTTGCCCTATCAACGGCCGAGGCTGAATATGTAGCGGCGGGAAGTTGTTGTGCCCAAATACTATGGCTAAACCAAACCCTTGGCGATTACGGGTTAAATTTTTGAAAAATTTCCATATTGTGCGACAATAATAGCGCAATATGCATCTTGAAAAACCCCGTACACCACTCGCGAACAAAGCACATAGACATCCATCATCATTTCATCCGAGATCATGTGGAAAAAGAATACGTCAAGCTCGAAAGGGTGGATACTCTTGATCAAATTGCCGATATTTTCACAAAACCTCTACCGTTCGCTCAATTCTCCGTCTTAAGGTTAAATCTAAGTATGCTCCATCTCAAAAATAAAAAATTATCATTATTACTTTACGAGCATCGATTATCGAAAATTTTAGCAAGTCATAAACTCCATGAAATCATTTTTGGTGTCTTACTACATATATATAAATATCTCAAAGCTATTTTAAAAAAATTTCCTCTTCAAAAACCCAAAAACATGATCGAAACAAAGGAAACCTCCAGGAGTACGTTCAGCGTTCGAACGAACCAGTTAACCTAGCCAAAACCCAAGAACGCACCTCTCAGTCTGGTCCAACGCACCAGGTTCATTCGAACGAACCATACTATCGGTTCGAACGAACTCAATTCAAAGAAAAGAAGCAAAATCACCAGGATAAGGTTCGTTCGAAAGCACCCCTTTCTTCGTTCGAACACACCTAAATATGATTAAATTATAATCCATGTTCTTTGAAACGAACCAATTGAGAACTTGCATCTAACCTATTCGTTCGAACGAACCATAGACATTAGTTCGGACGGACCCTTTGGAAAACCAAATTGAACCAATTCGTTCGAACGAACCCTATCCATTCGTTCGAACGAACCAATCGAGAATTTGAATTTAACCAGTTCGTTCGAACGCACCATATACATTCGTTCGAACGAATCCATCGGGAAAATGAACCAAACACATTCGTTCGAACGAACCAAACACATTCGTTCGAACGAACCCATCGGGACACTGAACTAAACCCTAGAAACCGCCTCAAATTCACTACCACCTCTTACATAACGGACCAAATCTCTAAACCTATCCAACCAACCCTAGTTATCGTCTTAGCTCACTAGAGCATATTTTAGCTATTAAAAACTTATTTTGCATGTAGTAAGAAGTGTGTTTGTGTCATGTTGTTATGTGTTGTCGTTATGTTATGTATCAAGTCATGCTATATTGGTATTACAAAATTTTTTTATGTTGGATGTAATCATATGAAATGCTAGACTAATGGGGTAAATCTTGTTTTAAATCATTATTTATATCACCATTATTGTCATCATACCATGCAAACATAATTGTCTAAAAAGAAAACTTGCTAAAATACTCTCTATTTATGGGCCCACGATTGAGAAATACAAAAACTTATGGGGAACTCGTATTTAAGGGGAGCTTTACGTATCTTACATTTATCGTTCCTTTTGATCATTTCAAAAAAGGGGAGAAGAGAAAAATCGTACGGAAAGTTCTTCGATAATCGACAAAACTCTCCAAATCGACAGTGTTTTGAAATTAATCAAAAAGGGAAGTTTGTTGATCCAAATATCCTATAGTTTGATTATATCAAAACAACTATCGATATTACTGACAATTTGTGTTAAGAACAACTTGTAGGAAATATAGGTACAATATGCTAACGATGATCAAACGAAACACAAGTGGAGGATACAAAGATTATTCAAGATTAAAGAAGACATAAATCAACAAGAAAGGAAAGATGACAAGACGAAAGAAGAATCAAAGATATTGAAGCCTTCCGTGAGTTGGGATCACCAAAATAAAACCCTAGGTATTACAAGAAACATCTCACACTTATCAAGATCAAAAGAAATATTCAAAACATGATGAAATGGAAAATGGTGAATCATCATGCCAGGATATGGTTCGTTCGAATGAACTATACCATGCGTTCGAACGAACCTTTCGATCGAACAAACATTCACACTATGTTCGAACGAACCTAATCCTGGTGATGGAAGAAAATAAACACAAACAATAGTTCGTTCGAACGAACATTTATAAGTTCGAACGAACCTCACCATATGCATAGTGGAACGAACCATCTCAACGTTCGAACGCACATCTGTTCGTTCGAACGAACAAAATGGTTTGTTCGAACCTGTAGAGTATCATCGTCACTACCGAACCTCGCGCAGCGGATTGTGAGGCCCGGTCCGACCCGATCCCGAGGACCACGCCGTCCACTCAAAAATACAAATCATGAAATGCAACTAAAACTTATGAAATTAACTCTTAATTCATAGAGAATCATACCACGTGAAATTGATCACGGAGACGGGTTGATTCTTGTGTAGTTGCTATTGTCTTTGCTTCGATTCCAGCGACACGCATGTCCCACGTCCGCGCGATTCGACACCTAATTCGAAGCTTCCAATTTGTCATATACAACCGGAATTGTTCCACGCATAAACTTGCTTGAATTTGAATTTGAGAACTTTTCTCCAAATTCTCTCTATTCTCTAATGGCTTTTCTTGAGGAAGAAGATAAAGAAATTATCACACCCATCTCTCCACCAGATATGAGAATAAATATCATTAATCTCAGATCATACCATTAATTACAAGACAATTAATTGGAGATAAAAACTGAAACACAAAATATGGAACATAGTACGTTCAAACTGACCTTACAATTCGTTCGAACGAACTAGCCAGTATTAATGTGTTACATATGTCTGTTCGAACTGAATAATCTATTCAATCGAACGTACAATAGTGCGTTCGAAGGAACTATATTTGTTCGTTCGAACGAACCATCTCCTGGTTCCTGAGTTTACACAATCTCATTGTGAACTCAACCATTTGATCATCCTTATTTGTACGTTCTTCTAGTTGATCAAAAACTGTACTTCCTTCAGAACCCACCTTCATGGTTCGTTCCTGACACACTACAAGAGTCATTGAACGAACCTTGAACTCCATTTCAAATTACATGTTCGTTCGAACGAACTGCTAAGTCAATTTGAACAAACCTATTGTGTTTATGAATAGTACATATAAAACGGCTAGTTCAAATTGCAGTACGTTCGAACGAATTGTCCTGTGCGTTCGAACGCACTATGCAATTTTCCTGAAGATTGAGTGGTTTCTACGAGACATATAAATAGACCCCACTCAAGCCTTCTCTCTTTAATCTTTTAGAAAAATCATTCCACATTAAAAAGAGAGAAAATCCTAGCTTTGATCTTGTGAGACTTGATAAGTTGAGACTAATCATAGATCCTAGTTCTACTTTCGATATCCTCCATCAAATACGATTCCCAACTCGTGTGACCGATCATGTTTAGTTCGTATTAGATAAGTGTAATTGGCTAGTACAACAATTGTAAATCCCCGCTATAGATCGATAGAAACACGTGTAAATCGATCTAGGCAAAAACCTTGTACGAGTGATTCGGGAGTTCAATCGAAAGCCGAAAAAGGCGCAAGACATCTCCGGAGACGTAGGTTCTTGTATTCAATCGAATCGACCGATTGAGCAAGTAGAAGGTAAGTTAAAGCTACAAAGAAACCACATATCGAACTCCGTCATCAAACATCTTGTGTTCAATTTGCTTGGTATTTCCATAATTTAAACAAAATATATAAAAAAAAACATGTAAAATAACGGGTATCAAGTCTCGCGCAATTGTGCGGGACATTGCTAGTGTATAATAGGCTAGGATCCTTATTAAAATTCAGAACCGACGGTACGCGGGACCTGAGTTAGTGTTGTTAACGAATCAAACTCGTACGAACCCAATCATATTGTTCGAGTCCGATTCGAAAATTTGCCAAACATGATTGGTTCGGTTCGTAATCTACTTGGAATATTTTTTTCACTGTTTGAGTTAGGATTGCAGAAGAGAAATGCGCAAAAAATAGTGATGCAATTGGAATATACAAAACCAAAGATGAATAAGATGTGGAGACTTGGTACTGAATAAAAGTAAATAAATTTAGGTGATGAAGAGTTGTGTGTCGGAGCATATCTAGCATTAACCCCGTTTAAAAAAATATTTCGAAAAATAACCTTGTTTTGCAAAATATTTCAAAATCAACCCACACCGAGTTTTAAAATCCCGATGTCACATGATTTAAAAAACCTGTTGGATCTGTTGAATTTAATTCGTGATTTGATGGTTGTGGAAATTGGATGCATGAAAATATCCAGAGTTAAATATTGGTAGTGCAATTCAATTAAAAAACAAATAAATGTCTCCAGATTTTACCCATTATATTTTTTGTATTTTAGTTAACGCATTTAGTTAGTAAAATAAGCAACACTAATTTAGAGTTAATTTGGTACATGATTAACTTAATTTGAATTCATAATTTAATTAATATTAATTAATCATTAATGATATATTTTTAATTATTATGTTAATTAAGTGTGTTAATTCAAAATATGGAGAATTCGGCAGGAAAATTTTGGGGCAAAAAAATATTTCTATTTTTTTAATAACAACCACACTCTGAATACCAACGGGTAATTATATTTTTCCCCAAAAATTCCCCACCGCACTCTCCATATTTGAAATAACACACTTAATTAACACAATAATTAAAAAAATATATCATTAATAATTAGACAATATTGATTCAAATTTATGAATTCAAATAAATTATTGATGTTATTAACACCATTAATTTAATACATAGTTATTATTATTAATAGTTCTAATCGGCTTGATTGGACCGAACGGAGCTGCTTCCACGTCGTCGCTCTTCATTCATAGATATTTACATAATTTCTCACGTGCCTCTTTTTCTTCTCATTTTCACTCCCAAACCAGAAACCCAGAAAATGAAAAAGAAAAAGAAGAGAAAGCGAAGCAGGGCTTGAGAAAACCCTAGGGGTCGATCGCAGCAGGCGATGAAGAGAAAGAAGAGCAAAGAACGACATTGCTGGATGAAACCTTACGACGCTCGCTGTTGGACTCCTCCTCCTCCATTTGTCGACGTCACAGCAAAGCAAAGATAAGGCCGGAACAAGGGGCGACTGCAAAGCCTAGGCGCGAACGAGCGGCGATTTTACGTTGTATTCTTCAGGCGACGAAAACGAAACTTAACATACGCAACTGAGTATTTTTCCTCACATTTCTTTGTTGTTCGCATATTTTGTTTTTCTCAATCGTTTGTGGTTGTCCTCAATCGTTTAATGTCATGGTTGAGTTGTTTTCTGCGATTTTTCAGGGATTTCTCACTGTTTTTAATCTGATTTTTCAACTCTTTTTTTATCAGGGAATTAAGTCTTGGTACATGTGACATGAACAAGTTACAACCTTAGTATGTAGGTGATTTTTAATTTAGCACCTGGATTTCGATACATTTGTATTTGTTATTGTTCCGGAGATTTTAATTTCAATTTCCGTTTTGGAAGGCCAGTAAGTAATACAATTTCTTATTATTTCATTATTAGGGCAATAAGAACCGAGCTTGGCTCGCATTGATCATGGAGGAGTATTTGGAGAATCTAAAATCGTTCAGATTCTACATGTACGGTACTTTTATCAGTCAATCGCTCCGATGTCGTTCTCTGTTCTTTTGAATTTTTTTTTTTTGCTCATGTTCTTTTTTGTTTCTGACTTTTGAATTTACAGTTTGAAGCAGCTAAGAGATCGGTTGAGTAGTAGCGCCAGAAAAGCGCAATTAATGCTTTGGAGAATGATATTAGGTACTATATCTTTGAACTAAGATTATTGAATAATTGTGCAAATTGAGCATAAATTGAGTCACGATTTGTCAAATTGAGGCATAATAACACAATTATAGTTAATTCGTTGAATACTGCCAATCTGGAATAAAACGTTTCGAATTTTTACCCCAAATAAAACATTTCAAATTTTTTTTCAAAGCATTTTTTGAAATCTGGACCTCTAATATTTTGGTTACTTATTTTTCAGAGATGCTTGCCAAGAGTTGGATGAGAAAGGAGATCGCTCTTATTAAAAAAAGACTCAATTTCAGATGAATTAGGTAAAATTATGTTCAATCATGGATATTTGGGGCTGGATTATTAGGTTTAATACGCAATTTAACTCATAGTATTTGATACTAAAATATCATATTTTAATTGACTTTATTGTGATTAATTATATTAATAACAAGATTAAGTCAGAACATTAATAGTGGGTGCGCTTTTATCGACAAAGCCTCGAGTCCTGTTAAGGAGAGGAATTAGTATATTTCAAAGTTTTATCCAGTTTTTATGCTTCATTAATATTATTTAATTATCTAATTATAAAATACTTCAAATTTTATAGACTTCCTTCTCTCACGGTATTTTACAATGGCTTTTCTCGCGCCGACACGTGGCCACGCTCTATGCAAGCATGTCACTACCCTCTCTTGCTTGCTGTATGGTTACGCGATTTCTTCATTTCCGAAAGCTAAACAAAAAATCTAGCCCGGCCTGAGATAGAAAAGAGAAGGAGATAGCGGCGCCACGACTTGCCGGAGTGGGTTCGTTTGTGTTGCGTGAATCTTTGTGCGTGAAGTGGGCCGGTTTCCAAGACTCGCCGCTGTCGAGTATCTATCTCAGTCACATTAATATACTTTTCGGAGAGATTGGACCAACATATCAGTAGGATTATTGTTACTTAATGTGATCATTTGTTTCAATTTGATTGCATTTGCAAATGGGCCAATTCATCATGTACGGTAATTTAATTTAAAAATATAGAATATCAAAATATACCTTTCATTTGTTCTTCATGATATATTTTTTTTAAATTTGGAATTTCAGGTGTTTGTCAAAAAATCTCGGCTAAACCAACATGTTCAACATAGAGGCTGCTTTGTATGGGTGGTACGGTTTGCGATGCTGTCATCGATGTACAATCAAGTTCGTTCTGTTGAAGCGGAGATCATATACAAATCTCCGAAGTACGGTTTCTAAAAATATAGGTTTTAATCAAAATTGGATACATTCCTTCCATTTTTTAAACTTAATTGTCTTCTGTTTTTTTCTTGACGCGAGTAGACTTTGTCAGAGTTGCATGTTTCGAAACCGAAGTAGTAACGTACATCATCGAGGCCGAATTGGGATGTCCTTTACATCAAAATATAACTACATTTCTGATGCGCCTATCACCGCTGCTTCCTTTGGCCAGATTTATTTATTTTTATTATATATATATATATATATATATATATATATATATATATATATATATATATATATATATATATATATATATATATAATTAATAGATTCATTCATTAATTAATTGTTTGTTTATTATGAGGTATATAAAGGGCGTACTAGAAATGGAACGTACTAGAGATGGAACGATTGTAGCGACAAAAGTATAAAGGCCAGATTTACTTCAAATTTGTGGCCGTACTAGAGATGGAACGATTGTAGCGACAAAAGTACAAAGGCCAGATTTACTTCAAATTTGTGGCCGTTTATTTTTTTTTTTGAGAAAAATAGAGTAGGCTCGTTCGTCCTACGTCTATTATATTATATAAATATGAAATAAGTTCGTACAAATTTTAGGGTATTTGACCTACACGATTTGATGATCAAATTCTAAATACCCTCTATTTCTAATTACTCGAACATAGTTCTGAAGCATATACTAATCCTAGACATCATATCTAGAATTTAAACCCTAGCATTCTAAAATCCTGTATTTGCAAGGAAATCCATATCCTGGACTTTGCGACCTGTATTTGTGGCCGTTTATTAAACCAAGGTTATCTTTTTTATTCAATTCTTCGATTTTTTTTGTTCATATCCAACCTACTATAATCATTGACGTGATTAATTAATTTTTTCTGAAATGCCGATTCATGAATTTGGGGATTACAGAGGTTCATTTAAATTTTTTTTCAATTATTTCATTTAATTTAATTATGTTGATATAGGGTGGTGGGTCGATCCATACAAGTTGCGGAATTCCTAATTACGTGCCTCCCGAGGTAAATATTTAAAAAAAATCATCAACCATGTATTTTATTTTATATTATTCAAGTATCGTTTTTAATATTAGTTAGGTATATTTTTTTTAATATTAATCAAATCTTTTTTATATAAATTAGGTACTTGAGGACATAGGCTATGAGAGTGCAATGTTAGATATATGGTCGGTCGTATGGAGTAAATTAACCAGATTTTTCCAAGTGTGTTTGCCATTGTTGGGTCGTGTTCTTCTTCAAAAGAAAGTGTTATTCTTAGTTCGATCAAATTGTACATTGTTGGAAAAAATTAATTAATCGAAACATGTAAAAACAAGATATTGTAAAATAATAATACAACAACACACATTTGTAAGCTTGGAAGGAAACAATGATACAACAATACACATAACTCGCAAGCAACAACTATCCCCGAAAACCAAAAAATATTATGAAAAAGAAAATTAAAAATAACGGGAAAGAAATTAAATATGTCCCGCGCAATTGCGCGGGTAAAACGCTAGTTTATTTAAATCCATAAATTTAAATCAATATTATCTAATTATCAATGATATGTTTTTTAATTGTCGTGTTAATTAAGTATGTTGATTCAAATATGGAGAGTTCGGCGGGGAGTTTTTGGAAAAAATATATAATTACCCCATTTGTATTCCGAAAGTGATTGTTAATAATAAAAAATAGAAAAATTATTTTGCCCCAAGATTTTCCTACCGAATTTTTCATATTTAAATTAACACACTTAATTAACATAATAATTAAAAAGTATATCATTAATAATTAGATAATATTGATTTAAATTTGAAAAAGGCTGACACGGTTATTATCTAATTGGGTACCCGAATTCTCCATGTTTTTAGATTAGTTTTGAAATATTTTGCAAAACAAGGTTATTTTCCGAAATATTTTATTAAACTGTGTTACTGACATAAATGTTCCTTGTGTGTCGGCTTCGTATCCACATCTTTATGCTTGGGCATCCATGCAAATTTTCTGTCACGGAAAAGGGGCTGTGATTCAGACTTCAGACGCAACAGATTTGAGAGCTCCGGTGTTAGAGCCACGTCTAGAAGGGTATAATTCAAGTAAGATTAGCTTTTTTTTTACAGTTATTAAGTAAAATCACATGGTTCGCTCCTATACTTTCAAGCGGTATCGGATCGTATCACCCCCATCAACAACAATCTACACAATTCAACTACTAGATAATAAACGGAATCCATAAAATGCAACTTTGAATCATTGACGGCGTACTAATATAGATCTATTGAATCGATTACTTTTACAAAAAAAATTATGTTGTTACGTTATTAAATATGTCATGTCATAATTTGTCACGTCAAAACTTAATGTCTCATTTTGCGGATGTAAAGACTTATTTGAACAATATTAAAAATGTAGGAGACTTGAATGACTAAACTAATACATTATGGACTTGATTGAACTTTGAACAAAAAGTAAAAGATCAAAAAATGACTTTTCTCAATGTTAAACTAAACCATGGTTCGAGGAATCGGCGATTCCAACCAGGAATCGCCGATTTGGTCTCGGAATCGGCCGGCACCGATACGATTTCACCCCTTTTAGTCGGAATCGGCCGATTTGGTCTGAAAAACGAAAAAAATCGATTTAAACCCGAGAAAAAACGACAAAAAAGAGTTAAATCCGAGAAAGGCTCGCCGATTTTACCTGTAGCTTCGTCGTGGAGGTTCCAGCCTCCTGCTTCGGTCGTGGAGGGCTCCAGTTTCGGTCTGAAAAATTCCAGCGAGGAAAAGCCATGGCTGGCTGCTGAAGAGAAGAGAGAGATGTCGCGTAGGGCTGCTGAAGAGAGGAGAGAGAGGAAGCGTGCGTAGCGGTCGATCGCGTGCGTAGAGGTCGCTAGGGTTCGCGTCGCGTAGGGGTCGCGTCGCGTATAGGTCGCGTAGAGGTCGCTGTTGCCTGTTGGTGGAAAGTAAAGGGAGAGAGAGAGAGAGAGAGAGAGAGAGAGAGAGAGAGAGATGTACTTGTATGGGGGTAATTTTTCAAAAAACCCCCTAACTTTTTCTTAAATTTAAAACAACTCCCTATATTTTTGAATATTCCATTAGCTTTATTTATGTCTAAATATAAATATTTACATTAGCTTTATTTATGTCTAAATATTGTTTTTACATTTTTTTTAATACTGTGTCTTAAAACAAAAAACCGATTCCATTTCCGATTCCGATTCCGATTTTGCCGATTCCGATTCCGATTACCCCTCCAGGCCATTCTCCGATTCCGTTTCCGATTCCGATTTTCAGAACCTTGAACTAAACAACAAAAAAAACTATTTATAACATCAATTGATTTAATAAATTTATCTTGATTTTAGAAACCATAACAATTTGCAACTCTCTAAATATCTAACCTCTGTCTTTTGGAAAATGCATCTAACATCCTTGGTCATGCTGAATATAATAAAAAACGAGAAGTTTCTGATTGCTTCAATTATTCTGGAGTCGAATTGAATCTTGCGAAACATTTTCCTTGAATCGAGATGTACAAACTTAAACTAATTCACACCTCATCAAATTGAATCTTGCGAAGCATTAGATCGCTCGATTTTTGATATTTTTACTTGTTAGACTCTGCTGATGCAATCTTTATGCTGAGATATTTCCAGAATGAGTGGAAGAGTCAAATCAGTGCCACAGATATATTGAATCTAATTCTTGTTTACATTCAAACTATAATCACCACAGGTTAGGGAATAATGTATAATTGCTCCATCTTCACCAGTAAGATATGATGCGGTATATTTGCAGTAAATGGTTTTCCAGTACTGCAGTTTAGTGATGCCACATCGATTATTTTGTAAAAGACTTATGTTGAATTCAACATACATAACCAAATGGGAAAAACAAACCCAAAGAAATTCCACAAATAAAATCTATTCATATATTACAAGCATATCGAGCATCTACTATTTGATGCCAATTCCTTGGTCCTTGCAAAGAACAAAGCAATTTAATTAAATAAAATAGAACTCTTCCCAAAATAGAACAAAGCAAAGAACAAAGAACAAAGAACAAAGCAATTTAATTAAGTAATATTATTTATATTACTTAGCTCAACACAAAATAGAACTCTTCACAAGATATTAGACGTTTGTAACATCACAAAAAAATAAGTAAAACAAGAACTTCCTAAAAGAGGCAAATCCATCCCATCCCTAACATCGACTATAATTCACTCCTAACCATGGTTCGAAATCTCGGTATCGGAATCGGACTCGGTCGGGTCTGGAGACTCGGGACTTGGCTGACTCGGACAAGACTCGGGCGAGTCAAAAAAAAAAATCGGACTGCTAGTAAAAAAATCGGAAAAAATAGAAAAAAATTAAAAAACTTATTTTAAAAATATATAAATATTCATAAACATGATACACACAAATTCAACTCATGAAACTCAAATTACTACATTAAAAAAATTACATTACCTAAGAAAATTACTAAATCAGTACATTAAAAACTTCTACTGCCAAAAACTGTGACGAGCGGGTTGCGTTGTATAATCATTATCTTCATATTGATCATGAGGAGGAAAATACATTTGTAAATTTGTATTGTCGAAAATGTTCATCATTGAGTCGAAGGGTGATCGGGTTTCGTGTTGTGTGTTACCAGTATACGGATCGGAATAGTTTTCATTATTTGCGCTTCCAGTTGAACTTATATCCATTCCTGAAAAATTAGATCCCTCACTATAATTAGAGCCGTCATAAAAATACGGTACCTGAAGGTTCCTCTGCATATCAGGATTGTCTTCCCTTTCTTTTTGCCTAGCCTGATCTCTTTCATACAAACTTGTGAGTCTCACATGGCGACGTGTACCATGTTCATGGATCCGATTTATCCGGGTTATCGGATCCGATTTACAAAACATCTGTAGTAACAAAAATATATAACAATCTCAAAAAAATATATAACAAAATATATAACATCTATCTCTACAAAATAAACATATAAAAAAAAAAAAAAAAACCGGGTTATCGGATCCGATTTATCCGGGTCAATATCGGATCGGTGGGGTCCGAGTCCGAGTCAACTCGGCCGAGTTTTTTTTTACTCGGCCGAGATTTCGAACCATGCTCCTAACAACCCTAAAAACCAGCACCGATTAAACTATCTAGTAAATCATAATTGGTTTGCCAATATGCGACAAAAATAATTAATAGATCACTACGAACTCTTAATAATATCGATTGATATAATAAATTCATCTATATTTAAACCCCCCTCCCAATTTGTAACTCCCTCAATTAAAATGTTTGGAGAGATTTCATCCAAATGAACTCCTTGAGTAGTCATCCTAGAAAGAATATTTTTAATATCATCTAGTCTTTGTCTCTTGCAAAATGCATCTAACAAAATATTATAAGTAACCACATCAGGACTGATTCCTTGCTTCGGCATTTCATCGAGCATATTCATAGCCTCCTCAATTTGTCCTTTATTACAATACCCGTTGATTAAGATACTGTAACAATGTTTGATGGGAATTATTTCCATTGACTATGCTTTGAAAAAGATCAACCGCCTCACTTAGATGCCCTTCTAAGATTAGCCCATTCATTAACGAACCAAATGTTATCACATCTGGTTTCTCACCTCTTTCTTCCATTATGCGAACAATTTTCTTTGCTTCACAACTTTGACCATGCTTGCATAAACAATCTATCAATGTTTTAAAGGTCACAACATCAGGATTAGCTCCATTATTCATCATCTCAGACAATACTCTAATAGCATCCTTCCATTCACCATCAACACAAAAACTATGAATAGTAGAATTATATGTCACCACATCAGGTTTTATACCCTTCTCAGTCATCTCTTCAAGTAAGTTCACGGCCATGCCCATGTTCCTTTGTTTGCAATAACCATCCATCATAGTGGTGTATGTGAGCGGATCAGCATCTATCTCTCGCCAATCTCTCTAATTAATTTGGTCATTGTCGCGGATGTATTTGGGGGCATTTGCACAAGCTTAAATAGCGAGTACAAGTATGTACTCTGTAGAGAGGCTTATTTGAATGAGTGGTACTAGTTACATTAGCGGTATCTATACTTTTTTGAGAAAAATAGAGTAGGCTCATAGATCCTACTTCTATTGTTTGATTAATTAATGTTGAAAAATATTTACATAAACATGCAACTATAGAAGGTATTTGTCCTAATCTAACTAAAAAATACTACTCCTAAATACCTTCTTAACAAGTTACTTGTCTAAAACCAAAAAACAGCCCAAAACCTTCATTTGAATTCTGAGATTTGAATTCCGTATCTTCTTCAAATCCAGGAAGCCCTTATGTGGAAACTAGGAAACTTGAGATCTGGCATTTGATTTCCTTAATTTGAATTCCTTATTCTCCTCTACGAGATCCGGTAAGTCTATTCCTTCGGTGCTCCTTCCTCCTTTGGCATCAACACCTCATCGTCGCCTCTCACTGAAGAAATAGCTTCTTTCAGCTCCTACCATCGACAGAAAGTTCTCAATTGAAACCCAGACACAAGATTTCATCGGAGAAGAAAAGTGTACTAAGCAATTTGAGAGCTGGTGAAGTGACTCTTCAAAGAACTCATCAAAAAGGGATGAACTGAACATCAGGTTTGATTCTCTTCTCTTCGGCTACACAAAATCTCGCAAATTCTCGCAAATCCGCATAAAAGTTTCATCTTCTTCTTCACATAAAGCTTGCACTTGATTTATCGATTGATCTTCATTTGATTGAAACCACCAAAGTCTTCGGTCTTCTAATTGATTTACATTTTCTTCAATTATTGTTTCTTCTTGCTCAATATTTGCATTAGATGATAAGTCAGTGTAGAAAGAATCTTTTGAAATCAAATCAAATGGTAAATTAACATTGCAATTACTTGTTGATTCCATATCTGGAATCCAAGTTTGAAACTTTGTGAACTTTAAATCATCAAAATTATTAGATTGATTCAGTTTATATTCATAAAGTATATGATTTATAATTTGCCAATCATCAAAATGTATATTTGTAAAAGATCTTCTACATCTTTCTAACCAAAACTGGTACATTGATATGCATATCAGAATTTTATAATCTTTATTTTCCTTACTATTTAAAATTATATCCAAAGGTTGAAATAAATTTAACTTATGAATCCCTAATGTAGCATGTAATTTATTCCATATATTATTAATAAATTGACACTGATTTGATAAATGATCTATATTTTCCTCAGATAATTTACATAGAACACATCTATTTGGCAAGTATCATCCTCTTCTCTGCAAGTTATCAATTGTGAGTAATTTTCTTTTATACATTAACCATAAATTTTTTTTTTATTTTAAGTGATATATTTATTTTCCAAATATTATTATAATATGCATCAATATATACTCCTTTAATAATGGTCTGATATGTACTTTTATAGGAAAATTGCTTATTTCCATTTCATTTCCAGTGAAAAGCATCTTTTTGTGAAGGGTTAAGCACAAGAGAGCTACAAATTTGCTCAAGCTCAAGGAATTGCTCATGTGCAATATTAGATAAAGGTACCACTATACCCAAACTATTATATAGATTTGATTCATTTATTTTGTTAATAAAATATTTGACTGTACCAGACTTATTTTCACAAAAAGTATAAAGTTCTTTAAATTTGAAATGTAATGATTGATCATTCCATCTCCCTTTCCAAAAAATTGAATTTTCCCCATTTCCAATTATTATATTTAAGCTATGATTAAAAAAATCCAGATTTTTAATCATATCATTCCAAAAATATGAGTAATTTTTTTTATTTAAATTATTATCCTCTTCTAAGTCAGTAATATCTCCAATTAAGTTTTTCCAACCTAATTTATCATCTGAATCATAATATAACCTAATCAAAATATGAGTAGTTTTTTTATTGAAATGTAATGATTGATGTAAGTACATAATTCATTAAAATTAATCTTCCAGTTTTACTAATCATATTACCTTTCCAACCTTCTAATTTCCCTGTAATTTTTTCTATTATTTTCATATATTCTTCTTTTGTTGGTTTTTTAAAATGTAAAGGTAAACCTAGATAATTTATTGGAAATTTTCCAATTTTCCAATTTAATATATTAGAAATTTCTGACATAATATTGTCTTCTATATTTATTCCAATAATTTCTGATTTTTGAAAATTCATTTTTAAACCAGATTCATCTCCAAATAAATTTAAAATGTATTTGACTCTATGAATATTATTAATATTAGGCTTTAAAAATAGAATTGAATCATCAACATAAAATAAACTTGAATAAATATTATTAAATGGTTTTATTATAAATCCGTTATCACATAATTTTTCTAGCATTTTTGATAAGACATCCCTAACTAAAATAAATAAAAATGTAGATAATGGATCTCCTTGCCTTAATCCTCTTTTTAAATGTATAAACTTTCCTGGATTTCCATTTAAAATGACTCTAGTTGAACCTTTAAGTACAAAATTTTTAACCCAATTAATATAATTTTCACCAAAACCCCTTGATTTTAATATTTTAAGTTAAAATTCCCATGAAACACTATCAAAAGCTTTGTGAATATCTAGTTTTAGAACTAACAGAGGGCATTTATGTCTTTTAGCTAGGCAAATAACTTCTCTAGCATATACATAATTTTCAGCTATGTTTCTATTTTTTAAAAATCCAAGTTGGTTTTTGGATATCATGTTATGTATATATAAGTCCAGTCTATTGGCTAAAACCTTTGAAAATATTCTTTGAATACTAAAGACAAAACTTATAGGTCTAAAATCTTTTGGATCAATTGCATTTTCTTTTTTAGGAATAAATGTAATATAAGAGGTGTTAAATTGAGATAATCATATATGACCTTCTTTATTAAATACTTCTAAAATTTCCTCTTTTAAATTATTCCATAATTTTTTAAAAAATTCTCCTATATATTGTTGGTTCAAATTTCCTATTGTTTGATTATCTCAAATACAATGTCGATACTACTAACGAAATCTAGCAAGATAAATGTGTAGGAGATAGGTACAAAATGAAAGGATCAATCAAGAATAACAAGAATCAAAGACATCGAAGAATCAAGAATCACGAAGAAGGTCAAGATGTAGAAGAATCACGGAATCAAGACATCGAAGATTCCGCAAGTTGGGATATCAATCTAATCACCAAAACATAGTATAGGTATCCCTAAACTTGTTTATGTATGATTAAGCTCAAAATAAAGTCAAACAATTATATTCGAAATTCATCAAATTTATGAATTAAAATAAAAGGCTGAAATCAGTATGTCCGTTACAACGGAACTCATTGTCCGTTATAACGGACATACTCATCCTATTCAAGATTGGAATTCACAACATAGTCCGTTATAACGGATTAACCAATCCGTTATAACGGACTCAATCAAAGCGTTGTAACGGAATGATGTCCGTTACAACGCTAATTAAATCTAAACTTGAAGGATGTCACAGAAGTATGTCCGTTACAACGGACATATATGTCCGTTATAACGGACATTGATCTCATTTCAGTATGATACTCCTCTCTTCAAGTCCGTTGTAACGGATTAACCAATCCGTTATAACGGAATACCTTATAGCGTTGTGACGGAGTATTCTCCGTTACAACGGGAATTAAATTCTAAATGAAGAAGAGTTCGCAGTATGATGTCCGTTATAACGAACTCAATAGCCCGTTGTAACGGACTTCATAACACAGACTTCCGTTATAACGGACATATGTTCCGTTGTAACGGACTGTGTAACAATTCGAATATAATAGCCGTAACGGCTAGTTTTGACTTATGGTCCGTTATAACGGACTATGCAGAAAATACAAGGTTGGGAAGGGTCTATGTGTTCTATAAATAGAACCCTTCCCTCATTCTCTCTCTTGACCTAAACCATCCAAATTATACATTTAAAAGAGAGAAACCTTGCAAACTCTTGAGCTCTTAATCTTCTAAAACAATCTTAGAGATTAATCCTTCTTTCTCACTTATTCAAATACGATTCCCAACTTGCGTGACCGATCACGTGTTAGTTCGTATTTAGAAATTGTAATAGGCTAGTACAAACAGTGTAAAGCCCGCTATAGATCGATAGAAAACGTGTAAATCGATCTAGGCAAGAACCTTGTAATCGAGTGAGTTGGAATTCAATCGAACGCCAAAAAGGCACAAGGCATTCCCGGAGACGTAGGTACTTGCCACTAATCGAATCGGTCGATTAAGCAAGTAAAGGGTGAGTTAAAGCTACAGAGCAACCACCTACCGAACTCCGTAATAAACATCGGGTGTTCAAGTGTTCGGTATTTTCTACTCTAATTAAATTTCATTAATTAGCTTCCGCAAGTAGAATTTGTATACCTAGTCGAAAATTGCCCACTAGGTTACCTATTCACCCCCCTCTAGGTTAGAATTAACCAACATATATCCATCAGGACTAGGACGTTTGTTTGACTTCCAATTTTTTATAACATTATCAAGTTCTTCAATTTCAAATTTATTTGCAAGTAAAGATAAATCTATATTTTCTTCTTGATATAATTTGCATAAATTAATTTTCCCATATTTATTATCAGAAATGATTTCTTTTCCTATAAGGTCCCTGTAAAATGAGAAAATAATTTTTGATTTATTTAAATGATATGTGACTTCATTTCCATTTTTATCTTTTAAAGTTGCAATCATATTACCAGATTTTTTTATAGATGCATGTAAATGAAAAAATTTAGTATTAGCATCTCCATTTTTTATCCAATTAAATTTGGATCTTTGTTTCCAATAAATTTTATTTAAAGAGTTTATATTTTCATATCTTATTTTGGCTTTAATTTTTACCCAATTTTCTATATGAAACAATATCCTGGTATCTTCTAATTTATCAATCCAATGAATAATTTTTTTACAATTTTCCATTTGTATATTATATTTTTGATGAACTGTTTTATTCCACTCTTTAAGGATTTTACTTAACTTATAATATTTATCATATAGATTATCCATAGAAAAACATTTATAATTTTTTAAATGAGACTCTATAATTTCTGTTGATTCATCCATGTTTAACCATTTTTGTTCAAATCTAAATCCATTAAAAATTGGATATTTAGTCTTAACTTCATATAAATAAGGAGTGTGATCAGAACAAGTATTAACTTCAGTAGTTTGTTGAGAATTAGGAAAATCCATTAACCATTGCTTATTCATCAAAATTCTATCTAGCCTTGCTTGTGCAACAGAATTTTTCCATGTAAATTTTTGTCCTTTAAGTGGTAGATCAATTAAATTTAAATCATTTGCTAAATCCCTAAATTCTTGTGTGTATTGATTGTTAGTATATGGTCCACTTCTTTCATGTGTATAAAAACTAAATTAAAATCACCTAACAACATCCATGATAAATTTGTATTATTCTCCCCAATTTCTTTTATCTCATTTAAAAAATCTTGTTTTTCATTTCTATTTATTGGACCATAAACCCCTGTAATTAAAAATTGTTTTGCATCCCACAAATTTTGTAAAATTATAGATAAAGAATATTTATATTTTTTAGTTGAAATTTGTTTAAATAGTTTTTCATTCCATGATATTAATATGCCGCCAGATGCAGCTTGTGAATTTAAAAAATCAAACCCATTTAAATTTTTACCACAACATTCTTTATTAATTTGATCATTAACTATATTTAATTTTGTTTCTTGTTGGCAATAAATATCAATGTTTTCATCCATTATGGTCTTATTTACCAGGTATTTTTTATTATTATCATTTAAACCCCTAACAATCCAAGAAAAAATTCTGAGTTTTTTATATAACATTATTAATATTAATAATCTAACTTAAACTTTAAAAACTTTATTCTAAACTTAATTCTCATTAGCATCTAACATGCTGATGATTTTATCATTTAAGTTTGTATTTATTTCAATTCCTGTGGAAGATAAGATTTCAATTATTTCTTCTGGATTTGTTAAATTGGTTTTCTCCTCCAAGTTTAAAACTTTTAAATTATTTTTTTTTTCTTTGATTTTTGTCTTTTATTTCTCTCTTTTTGAATTTCTTTATATTTAACCATTTGTGCTTTTTGAAGAGGTGAAGTATAAATCCCTGTTTGTTTATTTAAAAGTCTTGTACTTCTTCTTTGATCTTCTATTTGAATACTTTTTGTCATTTCTTTACACTTTTGTTCCTTTGAAATTTGAGTTTTTTTAGTAGTGTTCGAAACATTAATATTATTCTGTGAGATTTTAAACTGTGTGTTATTTTCTTCCTCTAAATTTTTAGAAAAATAATCAATAATTTTCTTTTGTTTGAATTTAGATTTATCAGTAGAAGGGTCAATTAAGCTTATAATTTCAGGTGAAGAGTCTATACTTAAAAAAGTATTTTCATTTTCTTTTAAATAAAACTCATTATACTGACTTATCTCCTCTATATTTTTATTTAGGTTAGAATTTCCAATTATACCCTTTTCTGAAGAAGTTTCAATATCATATGTATCTGGAATGAGTTCAAGAGCAGGTGTGTTTATTCCATTATTTTGTTTAATTAAATTAGCATATTTAGATATAATTATTAATCCCTTTTCTGTAAGTTGGAATTTTAATGTTGAATTTTTTATATCTGAAGTATTTTTTAATAATTTCATTCCACTTTGATTAGTTAATTCCATAAAAATTTCTTTATAAATTGGTATGTTAATAATTTTTTTAAATTTAGCTGATTCGATTAAGAAAATATCATGATTGTTTTTTAAATTAGAAATTATTAATTTATCAGTAAAGTTTTTATTTATATCTTGTTGTTTAAAATTGAAATTGAAATTATTTTCTACTTTTTTCGTTACTCTCCAAATTTGTATTACTTTTTTCTATTTTTGCCAGACTTGTATTGATTTTGCCCTTTGAAAAGCCAGATTTTTATTATTTTTATCAATATTTTTAAAATTAGTAGAATTTTTTACTTGTTGATTTTGAGTTTTTATGCGATTCTCTTGAGAGACATTATGTGAAGTACTAGATATATCCCTATTTTCTTTAACCAAAATTTTATAACTTTTTTCCCCATCAAAAATGTTAATTAATTTTGGTATGATAGTATTAGGGTTACAATTAATAGAAAGAGAAATCTCATGTATTATTTCAGTTGGAGAGTAAGATCCTACACCAATCAAAAATCCCACTGATTTTATTATTTTAGCAATATCATAAGCATTACAAGATTTTAAAGGAAGATTTTTAAGTGATATTGATTTTGTTAAATAATTTACTTTTTCTGAATGATTAAAACTGTTGGACATATAGACATTTATTTCCTTATTATTTGAATTCTTAACAATTTCCTGATCTTCAATAATATGAATTTTATTATTTCCATTTTCAGGAGTAATTTGACTTTGATGAGATACTTGAGAGTTAAATGTTTGATTCACTCTATTCATGAAAGGTTTGCTATTACTTTGAATTTTTGATATATTTGTGTAACAATTCTTTTGGATATGACCCAACTTAAAACACCTAAAACATCTAATAGGCTCTCTACATTCATATCTAGAATGATTTGTAGATAAACATCTATAACATTTATGTACTTGCTTCATTTGTGTATTAGATGGAATTCTAGGTTTTTTTGTAACATAAGTCCAGGGTTTTTCATTATCTAAATTATTTTGCAAAATTTGTTTATAGGATAAATTCATGATTAAATAAGAGAGAAAGAGGACTTAGCAGGAAATGGAGAGCTTTCACTGGAGAGGCTTGCACTTGAAAGGTTGAAATGGAGAGCTTTCACTGGAGAGGTTGAAATGGAGAGCTTAGCTTTCACTGGAGAGGTTGAAATGGAGAGCTTAGCTTCCACTGGAGAGGTCGATGTAGAGGATTGAGATTGGAAAGCTTGGTCTGAAGAGGTGAATGTTTTTTGTAGGTTGAGTTCAAGTCTGGAGGAGTTGGTCTGAAGAAGTCGGTCTTGAAATGCTCCTGGTGGAAGATAAACAGTAACGAAGACGAACAAGAGAAGAATTATTTAAGATCCTTCCATGTTGTTCACAAATTTGTTGTATAATTGGACTGTGCTTTTTTCGATATTTGGATTTTGCTGAATTGTAAAGTGAACTTGCTGTGTATTCTCTCTTGAACCGCCTGAGAAGATCTCTTGCCGGTTTAAGAGTTGATTGGCTTTTCTTTAGGTTCTTGGAGATTCTTGAATCGCCTCAGAACTTGGAGATCAACTTTTTTATGGGAGAAGAGCAACTTTTTCACCTCCTAATTTTTCTTGAATTTGTCAAAAAAAAAACCCTAGACCAGAGGTTGTTGAGTCTTCCCTAACGAGATATTTATTATTGTAACTAATTCTTTTTTGAGACTAATTCTCGTTTAAAACCAAAATACAATCTTCACAAGTAGGAGAGTAATTTATTATTGTATTGCTCTATCTTTCATCATTTTTCTTTTTTGAGTTACTCCATCTTCATCATTAAGATATGATGTTGTATAGTTGCAGTTGCAGTAGATGGGTTTATCAATTTAGAAACATCTCGAGCATTTAGTATTTGATACTGAATTCCTTCTCCTTGCAGAGAACCAAGCAATTTAGTTAAATGTTATATTATTTATATTACTCAGCTCAACACAAAATCAAACTTTTCTTGAGATATTAGACGTTTGTAACATCAGAGCAGAAAAGACAAACAAAAACTTCCTAAAAGAGAAAAATCCATTCCATGTCTAAAATTAATCAGAGTTAAACCAACAGCAATTATACCATTGAGTAAAATTAATTGGTTTGCCAACTTACTGAAAACTAACAGATCACAAAGAACTCTTTAAAACAACAATTGATTTCGTGAATTCATCAAGATTTATGTCTCCTTCCAAATTTACAACTCCTCTAATTAAAATATCCTGGCAGATTTCGTTCAAGAGGATTCCTTCATTAGCCATCCTCGATAGGATTCTTTTGACATCATCTATTCGCTGCCTCTTCAATAATGCATCTAACAAACTACCATATGTGACTACATCAGGACTGATTCCTTGATTTGGCATTTCATCGAGCATATTCATAGCCTCCTCAATTCGTCCGTTGTTACAATACCCATTGATTAAGATACTGTAACATTGTTTGTTGGGAATTATTGCCATTGACTCTATGCTTTGAAAAAGATCAACCGCCTCATTTAGATGGCCTTCTAAGACGAGCCCATTCATTAACGAGCCAAATGTTGCCACGTCTGGTTTCTCACCTCTATCTTCCATTATGCGAACAAGTTTCTTTGCTTCGCAAGTTTGTCCGTGCTTGCATAAACAATCTATCAATGTGTTAAAGGTCACGACATCAGGATTAACTCCATTATTCATCATCTCAGACAATACTCTAATAGCATCCTTCCATTCACCATCAGAAGAAAGATAATGGATAATAGAAGTATAAGTCACCACATCAGGTTTTAAACCCTTCTCGGTCATCTCTTCAAGCAATTTCACAGCCATGCCCAAGTTACTTTGTTTGCAACAACCATCCATCAAAGTGGTGTATGTGACGGTATTTGGGTCAAGTCCTCCTTTAACCATTTCCTTAAGAAGCTCAAAAGCCACATCCATGTCCCCTGCCTTGCAATGACCACCGATAAGGGTATTGTATGTAATCACGTCAGGAGGAACTCCTTTAGGAATCATTTCTTCAAAAAGTTTCAAACCCTTGGCCATGTCCCCCACCTTGCAAAGCCCATCGATAAGGCTGTTATAAGTAACTACATCGGGAAAACCTCCTTGAGCAATCATTTTGTCGAACACCTTAAAGGCTCCATCAACATCACCATTTTTGCAAAGCCCATCAATAAGGGTGTTGTAAGTTACCAAATTAGGAGAAACCCCAGTAGATATCATTTTTTTTAACAACTCTATTGCCTTTCTGAAACTTAGCTCCTTGCAAAGACTGTTGATCAGAGTGTTATACGTGATGACATCAGGTTTACAGCTTTCACCCTCTCTTTCCATCCTCTCACGAAGTTGAAGCCCCAAATGAATTTTACCGCTACAGCATAGACCTTTTATAAGAATGTTATAGGTTCTGGTTTGGGGAGCACAACCAAGCATAGACATTTTGTCGAACAACTTAGCTGCTTCCCCAATTCGCTTCTCTAAACATAATCCATTGATGAGAGTGCGAAAGGTTATTGAGTCAACAACACATCGAGATTTTAACAATTGACCAAATACGATGAAACCTAGGTCAACTCGACCCATTCGACAACAACAATCGATTGCAATGCCGAAGGTATGGATAGAGGTAGAAACACCCCTGACTCGAGCCCGATTCAAGCAGTCAAAGAGAGAAACAACAGTGTGGTAACGGTTGGGATGCTTCATACGGGACATGCTTACGAGAAGGGTATTGAAATAATGAATGTGTGATCTTGGCTCCTCGGACCTCAGGAGGCTGTGAAAGAGACTGACCGCCTCGTCGAGGTGAAGCTTCCCAGATTGGCATCGCTCGGTGACAAATCTCTCTAATTGACTTGCTCGAGGCCCTGCTATCCTTGCCGACATGGAGCACGGTGAAGGTATTCGAGCTTATTTGTTTAGTTTGGGAGGAAGCGCTCTGTCTGTGTTAGAGTTGATATTCAACTTTTTCATGAAAGGCCCAGCCTAAGAAATAAGAATAATGGAATATACAGAGTTTTTTTTTTTTTTTTTGAAAATAAAGAAGCGGAACTTCTTTTTGATATATTAATGCAAGTTTAATACATCGTTTTAATTTTACATAATCATGTAAAAAGAAACCTAGTCTAGCGACCCAAAAATAAATAAAAAACATTTCCTATGTAATAAACGTTATTACCAAAAACTAAAAGATTAAGGAGATCGAGAAGATTTGAGGTAGAGATATGTTTCACGGCTAGAAGAGGAGTTTCCATTCCTTTGCTTCGTGGTTGATCCTTGCTATTGTCGATGCCGGTGGTGTCCTTTGTTGGTTGAAAATCCGGTTGTTTCGCTCTTTCCAAATACCCCAAATAGTGGCTACAAAATATGTGTCGAGGATCTCCTTTTCTTCCTTGGACTTTTTAGCTCGGGCGTCAAGCCAAAAATTCGGTATTGTATCTCGGGTCCCGAACGGGAACCCGATGATGGTCTTAACCCCTTGCCAAACCCTTCTTGCGTAAGGACAATTTACAAGTAGGTGGATTGCCGATTCTTCGACGTTGTTGCAATTTTTGCAAGTCGTCTCGTGGGGCCAATTTCTTTTCCTTAAGACGTCTCCCGTTAGAATCCTCTCGTTTAGAGCTAACCACGCGAAGAATCTAGTCTTTATCGGAGCTTTTGTTTTCCATAGGATGGTATTCCATTTGCTCAACAAGCCGGGATTTATGAGTAGTTTGTATATTGCGGAGGTGGAGAAGGTGTCCGGTTTGCCCATCCATGATTGTTGGTTAGTTGACGGCTCGAGATCGTATGCAATTCGGAATTGAGGGAGAAGGGAGAAGAGGTCTTTGACGAAGTAGGAGGAGTGGTTGTTCAATAAATTTTGTAACTCGGATGCATTCCCGACTCCGTAAATATCTCGTATGGTGGACGCCCACATTCCTTGATTATTTTGGCAAATTTTCCATAACCATTTTAGTAATAGAGCGGTGTTGTGGGTTTCTAGGTTTAGCATCCCTAAACCTCCATTTTCTTTCGGTAAACATACCTTGTCCCAATTAATTAGACAATGTCCACCAAGACATTCTTGATCTCCCTTCCAAAGAAATTTTCTTGTAATTTTATTTATTTCCTTAAATAGCCATTTGGGAAGGCGGAAGCATTGCATGAAATATGTTGGTACCGCATTGAGGACCGACTTCGCGAGGACTAATCGGCCCCCTAAAGAGAGACACTTTCCTTTCCATCCGGAGAGTCTTGATTGCATTTTTTTTATTAGAGGGATGTAGTCGATTTTCCTTGGTTTTTTGGTGTTTAGGGGCATGCCAAGGTACAATATCGGTAGCGATGTTTTCGTACAATTTAGTAACCTCTCTAGTGTCCCGTGCAAATCCTCCGGTACCGCTATCGGCACAAAGGCGGTTTTGTCCCAATTAATCGCGAGACCCGAGACCCGTTGGAAGAGGTTTAGAGCGTAGGTTAGTACCTTAAGGTTGGTCGGATGCGCTTCTACAAATAGAATAGTATCGTCGGCGTATTGTAGCGCCCTAGTAGCAAATTTGACCGGTGATGATATACAGAGTTTTTGATAACGCAACCCGCACATATCACTCCCCAAAAAACCCAGGCCCAGACCATCAAATGGTAAGTAATTAAGAACAATATATGTTAAAATAAAAAAAAAAAATTCTTTCAAGGTACACTGATACGTTTAGGGCATGTTTGGATTATCGCATTAGAGTTCACAAGTGCATCTAGAACTTTTGCTGTTACAATTGCCGCATTGTGTTTGATTTTTAAATGTTTGGACCAAAATAACAAGGATTGCTGAGGTGACAATTCTATTGTTTGGATCAAGGTACTTGTATCCGTTTAATTCTTTCAAGGTACACTGATACGTTTAATTCTTTCAAGGTACACTGATACGGTCCAGGTGCGAAATTAGACCATCAAATGGTAAGTAATTAGGTGCGAAATTCTGCGGCCCACTGTAGTACTTGTATCCGTTTAATTCTTTCAAGGTACACTGATACAAATCACAAATATTTTATGAAATTAAAATTAATACAAAAAGAGGGGCTTATAACCTAATTGATTGAATATGAGATACAAAAATCGATCTTTATTGACATGAACGGATGGAAGTCATACAAAACTTCTCCATTTATTATAAAATAAATAAATAATATAAATTTTTATCAAACTTTCTATGTTACAAAATCACAAACAATTATTAGGATTTTAATTCATATAAAGAGATAATTTTATCAAACTTTATATGTTAATAGAATCACAAATAATTACTGAATTTTAATTCATATAAAGAGATAATTGTATCAAACTTTATGTGTTGTTTGATTAAATGCTTGTGTCAAGCCTTTTTGTAGAAGTATACATGTTTGTATAAGTAACATATTTGCAAATTTAATTTTGCCCATGTCAGTGATGATTTTTACATTGAAGAATTTAATTTGTAAAATTATTTTCAAGACAAAGTGCTTTGACAAAACGGCAGAAAAACCAAATAGAGGTATTGAATGCTCTTTATTATCAAATTTTCAGAATTGAAAATTTAGTTCATACTAGGAGAATACTCGTGCTACGCGGCGAGCATGTAAATTATGTTTTTCATTCTAATATAATTATATATTTATATGATAATATTAATAATATCATCTTAAAACAAAGTTATTTGAATTTATTTATCTATGATTATTCATATGTTTACAATTATTTTAGTATGATAACAAAAAATCTCATATTTGTAATCAAATAATAATACACATATTAGTGTCATTATATAATAATATATAAGAATGCAATATAATATAATTTTACGAAAAACGTAGCAACACATATTATATCACTGTTCACAACATTTCATACAATATCAAATATTAGAATAATGAATCATACAACATATGTAGTAACACATTATTAATTATATATAATATTTTTTTTTTATTCAAATATCATGGCAAATATAAAATAATATAAAACTTAATAGAGGAAGTAATTTAATAAATAATATCAGAATTTAATTTACAATAAACATAAATACAAATTATTTTATATCATATGATTTTTTTTTATTTTACGTTTTGTAAAATCACAATACAATTTGATAGGTGTTTATAAGTTGAAAAAGTTATTTAGATGGATAAACTTTTTTTTAATTCTATTATTTTTGAACAAAATTTGTTTGCTTAAAAACATTATAATCTACTTAGTATTATATGAGATTCTTATTGTTATAATTATCTAAAAAATAAATAATAATATTTTAAAACAAACGACCATAAGTGACTACATCAGGACTGATTCCTTGATTTGGCATTTCATCGAGCATATTCACAGCCTCCTCAATTCGTCCGTTATTACAAAAACCATTGATTAAGATATTGTAACAGTGCTTGTTGGGAATTATTGCCATTGACTCTATGCTTTGAAAAAGATCAACCGCCTCATTTAGATGACCTTCTAAGACGAGCCCATTCATTAACGAGCCAAATGTAGTCACGTTTGGTTTCTCACCTCTATCTTCCATTATGCGAACAAGTTTCTTTGCTTCGCAAGTTTGACCATTCTTGCACAAACAATCTATCAATGTGGTAAAGGTCACCACATCAGGATTAACTCCATTATTCATCATCTCAGACAATACTCTAATAGCATCCTTCCATTGACCTTCAGAAGAAAGACTATGGATAATAGAATTATAAGCCACCACATCAGGTTTTAAACCCTTCTCAGTCATCTCTTCAAGCAACTTCACAGCCATGCTCATGTTACCTTGTTTGCAACAACCATCCATCAAAGTGTTATATGTGAAAGCATCTGGGTTAAGTCCTCCTTCGACCATTTCCTTAAGAAGCTCAAAAGCCCCATCCATGTCCCCTGCCTTGCAATGACCATCGATAAGGGTATTGTATGTAATGACATTAGGAGCAATTCCTTTAGCAATCATTTCTTCAAAAAGTTTCAAAGCCTTGATCATGTCCCCCACCTTGCAAAGACCCTCGATAAGGCTACTATATGTAACTACATCGGGAACGACTCCTCGAGCAATCATTTTGTCGAACACCTTAAAGGACCCAGCAACATCACCATTTTTACATAAACTACTGATAAAAGTGTTGTAAGTAACCTCGTTGGGAGCAACTCCGGTAGATATCATTTTTTGAAACAGCTCTATGGCCCTTCCTAAACTACCCTCTTTGCAAAGACCATTGATCAGAGTGCTATAGGTGATGACATCAGGTTTACAGCTTTCACCTTCTCTTTCCATCCTCTCACAAAGTTGAAGCCCCAATCGAATTTTACCACTATAACACAGACCTTTTATAAGTATGTTACAGGTTATGGTTTCGGGAGCACAACCAATCTTAGACATTTTATCAAACAGTTTAGCTGCTTCCCCAATTCGTTTCTCTAAACATAATCCATGGATGAGAGTGCCAAAGATTATTGACTCGACACCACATCCAGATTTTAACAGTTGACCAAATACGGCGAAACCTAGGTCAACTCGACCCATTCGAGAGCAAGAATCGATGGCAATGCCGAAGGTATGGATAGAGGTAGAAACACCCCCGACTCGAGCGCGATTGAGGCAGTCAAAGAGAGAAACGACAATGGGGTAACGGTCGGGATGCTTCATACGGGACATGCTTACAAGAAGTGTGTTGAAATAACGAATGTGTGGTCTTGACTCCTCGGACCTCAAGAGGCTGTGGAAGAGACTGACCGCCTCGTCGAGGTGAAGCTTCCCAGATTGGCATCGCTCGGTGACAAATCTCTCTAATTGACTTGCTCGAGGCCCTGCTATCCTTGCCGCCATGGAGCACAGGGGAGGTATTCGAGCTTAGTGTTTCGTTTGGGAAGGAAGCACTCTCTGAGAGTTGATATTCAACCTTCACAGAAGGCCCAGCCCAAAGATTAATAGAGTATAGAGTTTCCGGTGATATAATCAAATTGCAGTATTTCTATCCGTTTAATTTTTCCTGTTACAGGCTCTTACAGCGGTTCGAATACATTTCGGATAATCAAATGATTATTATATCATAATTATACTATTTATCAAAAGAATGTTCTTCTCAAAAAAAAAAAAAAAAAAAAAAAAAAAATATATATATATATATATATATTAAATTTTATCATAAATAAGATTCTATAATATTATAAATATCATTAATATATAAAAGATATTACCAGGTCAATGATCAAATATAATAATATTATTTTTATTTGAGATGAACCTCGTTCATAAAATTAATCATAAAAAATCACGAAATCAATCATAAAAAATAACAAAATATGATCATACATTTATAGATAGTAGAAGTATCTGATAATATTCGAATATGATATTTGTATGTATGTTTATCCAGATACAATATTATATATATTCAGATATAGATATATGTATTCGTATATATATGTATCCGTATCCGTAAACAAAATCATTTATCGTATTTGTATCATAAAAAATATATATTCCATATCCGATATCCGTTCGGATATGAATAATGTCATTAGAAAACAAATATTTTTCGGATCCGGGTTCAGTTTTGATCATCGATCAAACCAAGATCCACCCAATCTGATTATGACTCATGAGCTTAATAACAGGTATATCTGAAGAGGTATGCATGATATATTCACTTTTGTATGACAACTAGTGTTGCGCCTGCGCGATTGCGCGAGCTAGTTTTATTTTTCTCTCTATGTTGGATTTTGGACGTGTTGCTATTTATTTATTTGATGATCTGCATTTGTGTACGTATGTTGCGGAAGTTGTTTTGAATGTTAGTAAATCTTTGTACTAAGATATGTAAAAAAAAAAAACAGTTGAGTTGATGAAGAGCAGATTATATATGATATTTGACAATGCCAAAAAAGACCTTACCAAATCATCACAGACGAAAGGGGGAAAACATGAAGGCTAATTGGACATGATAATTTTTGGGCAAAACTGAGAATATTGTAATTTATTTCCACTATGCCCGTATATTGTATGAAATTAAGTTAAAAAATGCGATTGATTTGTTTCGGGAATCTAAAATATATCAATTCGTATATCTCATCCAAGGCATTTTGACTTTGCATATTTGTGTTATTCTTTTTTTAGCTTGGAGTCATGATGTACAAATATTTCAATTTTTTCCGCAGATTGTGTTGTCCATATGAAAGAACACAATTTGCCGAGATAAGCAAGTAAACTATACACATTGTTTGAACATAAATGATACAGACCATACCTTATTCCCACGAATTGACCACGAATTGCCACGTGGCAGCCAGCTATTGGCTGCAGCTAAAGTGGTGGAAAGCTGCAGTCAATAACTGGCTGCCACGTGGCAATTCGTGGTCAATTCGTGGGAATAAGGTGTGGTCTGTATCATTACTCTTGTTTGAATAATAGTTTGGAATTTGTCTTTCGCAACACAAATATGTGAGAACATAGATGTATTTTTGATACATTCAGAAACCTACAATAATAAGTGGATTGCGTTTCTTGTACTGATAGAGATTTTTTTTGCCATACGTTATTTCCATCACTTGTGAGACATCATGCAAGCTAGATATGCCATTGTTGTTATATTTTCTGATTTAAGTTTATAATTAGAACAATTAACTTTAGCATTTAACTTGAAAAGCTTGTACTATCTATGATAACTTCTAGACTGCCTCACGCCATTATCGACGACGGATCACTCAAAGCTGCTCGGCTCGACCTGTCGTGGTCTTCGTGCAGTGCCTTCTCCGCCTCGCTCCGCTATCGGCCCGCGCCTTGACTGGCTCAATTAGGCAAATAGAAAGAACAATTTTTTATTCTTAAATCATAAAGAGCCAAAATTGAATCCCCAAAGAAAGCTCTAAAACTAAAAATTCAATATACCTCAATTGTCTCGTAGCCCAAATTAGTGGGCGAAGGATCATATGAATCTCCACCTCTTCACATGATTCCTCGAGACGAATACAACCTGAAATCCGTGTCGCAGGTCATTTGAAGCACTCTTCGTCACTGCTCAAGCACCGTCTCGAGGATTTTCCTGTCGACTCTCAACCAATCCTCTAGCATGATGAAATCATTGCAAAACATTTCAGAATCGATCGAAAAAAGGTTTATGTATGAAAGCCAAATCAAGATTAATCCATAACATAATATACATTTTCAGGATGATATGAAAGCATGAAGTCCTCTGCTAGGTTGAATAGTTTTCCAACGGTTTATAATTTCATTTCACAATGGAGAAATTGGTTATAACTTTTTACCTGTTTCGCATTGCACATTCTTTCCTGCATTTTTTGGTTGCCTCGGCGATTTCTGAGAAAGCTTACCCATGTGGGTCCCATGATTCTTATGTTGCGTCAACGGCCTAAAAGCAATAAAAACGTTTAGAGGATTATTTAGAACCAAAAGAATCAAAAGATATTTAAAAAAACAGAGAAGCGGGAAAATATTACATAATTACCATTTTACTGTTGCTTTGGCGATTTCTGAAGAAGCTTCTCCGTGTGGATCCGATGGTTCATTTTTTGGGCATAAACTGAAAAGTGTTTGAAGGGTCATTTACTGAAACAAAGGGAAACACCAAAAGATTTAGATAAAAATCGTCTTTATGAAAAATAGAAAAATTACAAAAATTACCATTTTCTGGTTGCTTGAGCGATCCTGCAAAAGCTTATCAGTGTGGATCCCAAGGTCAATATACGGTTGCGCCGAGGGCGTGATTGCAAAAGACATCGAAACTGCATCGGCAAAAAATCATAATAGTATTTTCACTAATGCATATATACCTAATAAATTTGTTAGAGATTTTTTTCCATGCACCAAAAGTTTCCTAACCGTCCACTTCCTTAGATTTAATGGCTCGGATTAATTCAGAAAACCGGCTACACTTTTTCAGCAGGTAAAATATTTGATTCAGTAAGTTACAATTATGGTAGAAAAGGGTAATAAAGTAATTGCACTTGTTCAATATTCTTTCTCTTCAATAGCATGCATGCTCATCAAGGCTGGGTGTGGCCTGGGGAGGGGGACCCATTTTTTTGTTCTTTATGTATTGGTTCTTACGAGGTGTAAGTATAAGTAAACAAGATATGTTATTGATCCCAAAAAAAATTCAAACTAAACAAAAAAAGAACATTATAAAATGAATATAATTATATTAAAGCATAATTTTACTATTATTTAAAAATAAATTGAAAAAAATATATAATTAACTTTTTAAAAATGTATAATGAAAAATTAAATACCACATTATACAACATTTATAAGAAATAATTAGTGCATCCCTCGTTGCGCTTCGGTAATATATTATATATTCGTGCATGATAATCGAACAATTATAATTGGAAAAATTTCATTACATGTCATCGAATATTTTTCTCGGCTGAACAACTTTAATATAATATCATATCACGTAAGATTGCTAAAATTTAATATTGCATTTATATATATTATTAATTTTTAGTATCATATCTTTATAGATTATTAAAACTTAATATTGTTTCGTCCTAGTTTCCTAGATTTTTCGAACTGTAATATTGTGTGTGATATTTTAGTGACAGTACGTCGTTTTGAATATCGATATATTATAGTTCATGTCAATATATTTTTATCAGTATCTATATACATTTTTTGGTGTCAATATACGTTTTCAAAGTTAATATACTAATTTAAACGGAAATATATAATTTTAATATTCAATATATCATTATCTATGTTGCACGGATACGGATACGGATATCGTATCCGATACGATATTTTTCAAAAAATCCAGGATACGGATACGTCTATACAATTATTATTTTATTATATTTATATTGTATATAATTAATAAATAAATAATAAATTAATAATAATTTTAAATTAGATATCATGACAATAAATCAAATCGACCAAACAATATTTATACTATTTCATATTATATGTATAGTACTATTTTGTTAAATAAATACTATTTCATATTATGCTACTACTACTATTTAATTCATATGAAATAAATATTATTTCATAATATATGCTTGTTAATTACTATTCGTATTATTATTATTGTTATTATTATTATTATTACTACTACTTCTACTAGTACTACTACCCCTACTACTATTATTATTATTATTATTATTATTATTATTACTACTACTACTACTTCAACTACTACTATTACTACTATTATTTTTATTATTGTTGTTGTTATTACTGTACAACATGAGACTAAGATATGATATTTTAGAATATTTTTTTTTGGATTTTCATAAATGCTCATGAATTTTTATAATTATCAAAATATGTACAGTAGTTACATTTTGCATTTACACCTTACAAATAAATTTTTCAATTTTGATGATCTATAATTATATTTGCTATAGAATGTACATGAAATTGTAATATTTAAAAAAAATACTCTCAAATTCTCATATCTAGCAAAAAGAAAGTAAGGAATTATATTATGGACCGGATTTATGAATTTATTATTTTAAATGGGGTAAACCAACAAAACATATCAATATTTTTTTATGATGTGTCATTAGAAACTTTATTTTCAAATTTTCGTTAAATATACTTATTCCAAATTTCTTTTAACATGATATTTTTTGGCAAACCATTATTTTCATTGCAAATAAAATTTTTTTAATCCAAAATAATATTTTGATTGTAAATAAATCTTTTTGAAATCAAAATATGAAACGACAAACTAGCTAGAAGCCTAGAAGCATAAATCTACATAAAATATCAAATAATATTATGTAAACTCTAAATTTCAACCGATCACGATCATTGAAACTATATGAATAAATGATGTTCAATTTGGTTATGTATATCATATCATAAACTTGTTTCATAGTTGAATGCCATGTTCTTGTTCCATGGAGAGGGAGATGTGATTTACTGTTGGAGAGATGGAGATGGAGATGGAGATGGAGAAGAGTGAATCGAGAAATGGAAGGAAGAGAGAGAAGTGAAATGAAGTTGTATGGAGTGATTATGATGGTATTGGGACTTGCAATGTATAAATTAAAGATAATGACCTGTTGAAACCTTGTACCAAAAATACCCTTTGCTTGATTTATGGTTGAGATTGAATCATTCAAAAAAAGTAAAAAAAATTATGGTGTATGGAAGAATAGCTCAATTTGTTAAACTTTTTTCTATTTTTTACATTTTTATAAATGTCAATAATACCCTGCCGACTTAATTGATCTGGCGTGTCACAACAAAGCAAAAAAAACAATAATAATTTTGAATGTTAAAAAAAGAAAGAAACAATTACCTTTTTGTACATCCATTTACAACGATTAACAGTTCCGTCACTTGGAAATCTCTGGAAAACTATTGCATCCTTAAACTGGACCCACACTCTAGAAAAACTCTTGCAGTAATGCTTCCGTTACTTGGAGATGAATGTCTACTACATAGCTTTACGCATAAATTACAACAATTAAGTATGAGATATGTCGAGAATATGTTTAATCACGACTCGAAAGCAAAGAGCTGTAATTAGGGCAACCCTAAACCCAAAAACACCAAGAAGACAGCAAAAACGAACAAAAAGAACCACAATGGACCAAATGTAAAGAAAAAAACCGCACAAATTGCAAAATACATTTGAAGATTGGAAACTCACCGGAAGAAGAGGAGCCAAGAAGCTCCTTGCCGTTCGTCTAGGGCTTCATGGCCAGTCGCCAGTTGCTGCCACAATCGCCAGCCGCGGCAGCGTCTCCGTTCGTGTAGGCAGCCGCGTCGCCGTTGGTGTAGGGTTTGGTCGCCACTTTTTTTTCTTTCTTCTTTCTTTGTCGAGGGGGAATGAGGAGAGTGAATGAGTAGAGAAAGAGAAACAGCGCTCGCTATCCTGGGTCTTGCAAACTATACAATCAAAAAATCGCGAGATACGTGGAGAATTTATTTAGAGAAGCTACAGTAACTGGCGACGTGGAAGCAGGATTTTTCGGCCCAATGTTCCAGATTAGTACTATTAATAATATTGATTATGTCCCACCTCAAGTATTGATGATATTTCACTTCACTAGCTAGGGATGTTATTCTTACGGGATTACACATGAAAATATGCATTCCATTCAACTACAAATTCACTAGATAACATGATTTTAATGCCGTTATAAGTAAGCACAAGGATTGTTATCTTCTTGTGATGTGGACACTATATTGTATGAAGGGAAATTATACTTTGCCCCCTCCATTTTCCCTGAAATTCTCCCGCACTAATTAATTTCATAATTAGTGTGGTGAATTAACGATTAATTCATGATTATTAAAATTTTAATATATAATTAAGATTCATATCAATTGATGATTAATTCTAAATAATTAAAAATTAATCATTAATTCAAAATACTAATTATTGAATTAACCATGAGTTACTAATGTGGAGGAATTTGAAGGGCATGAGAAATGACCTCTTGTATGAAATATCCATTTTTTAGGACAAATCAGCGGAAGCAGACTTTGTTCATACAATTGAGAACAATGAATATATCAATCATATATATTAACTTCACATCCAAATAGGTCAGAAGTATGAACAAAAAAAATCTTATGTAATCAATCAATTATTACAGGAAATAATAAGTAATTAATTATACCTTTGAAATATGAAATTTAAAAACTAGTTGTTTAATTTATTGGGAGAGGCCTCGTGTTGTTCCAAAGCCATTCAAGAGTCTCTCCTTTAAGCAAAGGTGCAACCTACATAAAAATAAAATGCGCAAGCCAATATCATAATTTAACCAACTTAAGTAATCCTAAACAAAACCAAACAAAAATTGTGAAGGAATTAAACTGACCGACCTTTTGCCAAACCCATCAAAAAAAAAAAAATCATTCAGCCATTTAATCTCCCCGCATGATAACAATGATAAATGAGCTAGCTTAGTCTGTAAGAGAGATTGAATAAAGTAAACAAACTTGCACAAAAGTGTAATTAACTAATATAAATAATTGGGTACCTGAATTGGTACGAATGCGAGTTATTCAAAACCAAGATATTCAATTCCACCATATGAATTCGGTACATTGTCTTCCTTCACTAGAAATAAATTCTACAAAAAGATAAACGCAAACAAAATTTAGTAAAACAATGCATTCATTCAACAATCTCATATGTATAACAAAACTTGGAACTTTATATTGGTGCGAAAAAGGATAAAATCAAACCACGATACGAATTCCATACGAGTTGTCTTCATAATATAGGTTCATCACTAACAATTATTCCCTTTTGTAACGAATTGAAATTTCCAAATCTGAAACTTATTCTTTGTAGGCCATCGTGCATATTTAATGTCGTTTTCTCCCACTCCATGACCAGCTCCTTACACAATTCAACAGAATCAACTTTCTTGAAATCATATTTTCTTACTTTTTTCATCGAAAAGACGGAATTGAAGAGATGATTTTGAAATTCAAAGTACCGTGTCTATAGTGAAGGCCAACTTACAAAAGAGAAGAGCGAGCAAGAACATCAAGTACAAATTCAGTACTTTTTCTGAAGATTCCCAGAATGGCATCTCTCGGTCACAAATCTCTCCAATTGACTTGCTCGAGGCCCTGCTATCCTTGCAGCCATGGTTGCACAGTGGAAGTATTCGAGCTTAGTGTTTCGTTTGGGAAGGAAGCTCTCTGTGTTTAAGATTTGAGAGTTGATATTCAACCTTCATAGAAGGCCCAGCCCAAGATTCATAGAGTTTCTGATCATGATCAAATTGTAGTATTTCTATCCTTTTAATTTTTCCTGATACTGCGGTTCGAATTTTATACGAATATGAATATGAATACATTTAAGATAATCAAATGATTATTGTATCATAAACATACTATTTACCAAAAGAATGTTCATCTCAAAAAAATAAAAATCTCACTCTAAATATTAAATTCTATCATAAAAAACATTCTATAAAATTGTTAATAAAAAAGAAAACATTGTATAAAATTATAAATATTATTAATATATAAAAGATATTACCATGTCAATGATCAAATATAATAATATTATTTTTATTTGAGATGAGCATCATTCATAAAAATAATCATAAAAAAAGAACAAAATATGATGATACATTTATAGATAGTGGAAGTATGTGAACATGATAATATTCGAATATGATATTTGTATATATATATCCAAATATGTATATTTATCCAGATACAATATTATATGTATTCAGATACATATTATTTGTATCTGTATTCGTATCCGTAAACAAAATCATTTATCCTACTTGTATCTTAAAAAATATCTATTCAGTATCTGATATCCGTTCGGATATGAATAATTTCATTAGAATACAAAATTCCTCGGATCCGGGTTCTGTTCTGATTCAAATTTCAAATATCCACAAAAATCCGGGTTCAATTTTGAATCTTTTGGTCGTCGATCAAACCAAGATCCGCCCAATCTGGTTATGACTCATGAGCTTAATAACACTGGGCAGAACTACACCAACATGTATATCTGAAAGGCGAATCCTCCAAAATAATATAACCCTGGCTCGTTTTCGCCGTAGTTTTTAGCTCTTCTGTTACCTTTTCTTTTCCTACTTTTTTATTTTTCTATTTTCATGTAAATAATTAACCATTATTTATAAAAGACTCGAATACCATTGGTATTCTTTCAAAAAAAAAACATATATATCTGAAGAGGTATGCATAATATTTTCACTTTGTGTGAACTATATCGATTACGTTCTACCTCAGTATTCATGATATTTCGCTTCATAGGGATGTTAATTATATGGGATTACATATCAAAATATGCCTTCGACTACAAATTCACTGGATAACATGATTTTAATGCCGTTATAAGTAAAGTAAGCACAAGGATTGTTATCTTCTTGTGCTTGTGGACACTATAATGTATGAAATATCCCTTTATATCACTTCAGTAGACTTTGTTCATACGATTAAGAACAATGAATATATCATCGATCATATATATTCACATCCAAGTAGGTCAGAAGTATGAATAAAAAAATAATTTACGTAATAAATCAATTATTACAGGAAACGATAAGTAAATAATTATATTTTTGAAATTTAAAAACTAGTCATTTAATTTATTGTGAGAGGCCTCGTGTTGTTCCAAAGCCATTCAAGGGCCTCTCCTTTAAGCAAAGGTGCAACCTACATAATAAATGCGCAAAAAAGCCAATATCATGATTTAGCTGACTTAAGTAATCCTAAACAAAACCAAACAAAAATTGTACCGACCTTTTGCCAAACCTCCTCGTGATATTCATTCAGCCATTTAATCTCCCCAAGTGATAACAATGATAAATCAACTAGTTTAGTCTGTAAGAAAGATTGAAATAAAGTAAATAAACTTGCACAAAAGTGTAATTAACTAATATTAACTACAGAAATAATTGGGTACCTGAATTGGTACAAATGTGAGTTTCTCGGAACCAAGATATTCAATTCCACCAAATGAATTCGGTACATCGGCTTCCTTCACTAGAAGTAAATTCTACAAAAAGAGAAACACAAACAATCTTATACGTATAAGAAAAATTGGAACTTTATATGGGTGCAAAAAAAGGATAAAATCGAACCTCGATACGAATTCCAAACGAGTTGTCTTCATAATAACCAGGTTCGTTACTAACAATCATTCCTTTTTGTAACGATGTAAAATTTCCAAATCTGAAACTTATGCTTTGTGGGCCCTCGTGCACATTTAATGCCGCTCCCACTCCATGACCAGTTCCTTAAACAATTCAATGAAAACACGTTATTTTTTTACTTTTTTTTCAATAAAAATGGAATTGAAGTGACGGATTTTGAAATTTGAATTACCGTGTCTATAGTCAAGACCAACTTTCCAAAGAGAAGAGCGAACGTCAAGTACAAATCCAGGTGTCCTTTCAGGGAATACTGCTTCATCAATAGCTATATGCCCCTAAACTCACCATTTTGTAATAATTTTATAAGATTAATTATAAAAGACACGCATTATATAGAAAATAATACAAGCATAACAATCTAGGGTGCAAAAGATATATTGATATTTTTACTTGTAAGACTCTCGTGAAGCATTCTTTGTGACGAGAAGAAGGTTCCCCGAAATGAACGGTACGAGTTATATCAGTGGTACCATCAATGTATTGACCACCACTATCTAAAAGAAACAAATTCTTGCTTTCTACCAAACTACAATCTTCATGAGTAGGACAATAATGTATTATTGCTCCATTTGCACCATACCCTACAAAAAAAAAGAAATTATATTTTAGAGAAAAGAACTAATAAATAAAAGTATTTGAAAATTTATATACCGCTAATAGTGTCAAAGCTAGTTTCTATAAATCCCTCTTGCTTGCTACGGAATTCGAGTAATTTATCAGCAACATCAGATTCTGTTAATTTGACATCATTTTGAATTTCCTTCTCAATCCAGCACCAAAATCCAGCCAAAGCAGCCGCATCTCTGTAATAAAACATCCATTTATAAATAGAAAAAAAATTAAAAAAAAAAACAAAAAATATGCATTGAAATTGAATTTTTTTTACCTGAGGTGTGAATTCTTCATGCCCTCAATTTCGGCTTTTTTTTTATTGACTTAGCTAGAGTAATGGGTGAAACTTTATATAAAACTAGCGTTTTACCCGCGCAATTGCACGGGTCTGTTTTAATTTTTTTCCTTTTTTAATGGGTGAAACTTTATATAAAACTAGCGTTTTACCCGCGCAATTGCACGGGTCTGTTTTAATTTTTTTCCTTTTTTTTTATCATTTTTTGGGTTGTTAAAGTTATTTGTTTGTTTTCGTTTGCTTTTGTTGTTCGTATTGTTTTTATTCAAATTTATTTGTTAGTTATTGCAAGAAGCATGCTGCCTTCCATCAGGAATCGCAAACAATACAATCGGTTTCAAAGTACGGACAAACGACACATCACATCGATAATACCCCTTCCTCTCCGAGTTCAACTTGTCTGTGGCCGAAGGCATGAAGCCACATGTGGCCGTGCCTGCGTGGCAACGTTTCATTGGTCAATACAATAAATTTTTGCAAATAAACCCCTACTTTTACGGAAATTCTAGATAGTTAATTTAAATAAAGTAGGGGTTTATTTACAAAATTTATTGTATTGACCAATAAAATGCTGCCACGCAGGCACGGCCACATGTGGCTTCATGCCTTCGGCCACAGACAAGTTGAACTCTTCCTCTCCAGTTGCAAGACCTCTCCATTCTTCAAGTTCCTCATATTTGTATCCTTGAACGCAGTTGTTCCCTTTCTCGTAATCGCATTCAAATTATCAAAGAAATTCTCTCTCTCCTCCAACTACTACTCCAAATATTACTCAAAACTATAAAAACAATAATCACAAATTAAAACAATCAATGAAAATTTCTAACCATTTTCTTTTTGATTAAATAATCTAACTCGGAGAGAGTAACGCTCACCAAATCCTCGATATCAAGTAACCAAGTGAGCATGAATTTCGTACTTTTAACACTCCCTTCCAAATGTAATTTCGCCAATCAACCCTAAAATCTTCCCGTTTTGTCATTTGGATCCCTAATAATCGCATTTCTCAATCCATCAAAGTGAGTTCTTAGCACACATTAACAACACGCTCGCATCGACGTGCCCGCGCCAGATTTTGCTCGTGAATGTCGTCGCTTGGTTGCCAGCTGGCCGTTTCTTGTGCCGCGGAATGATCTTGACCATGTGCGAAGCTGGGCCGTTCATGAAGGTGAGTGGGACTTTAATAATGATTTAAAATTATGTTACCTCGAAAACTACTGGAGCTTGGAGTTGTCCGCTCCATTTGCTAGAAGAAATGGAGTGTCTAGTTTCTTCGCTCTTTTCTTCGCGCGAGTTTTTCTCGCAACCGTCTCCGTCTGTTCTTTCGACTTGAAATGTAGTAGCTGCTTCAGTTTCTAATTCGTATTCCTCCTTTTATTCGATATTGCCTCGTCTGTTTCGTTGTTCTTTTCGATAAAGGTTCTTAACACCGCAGTTGATCTGACATGTCCATGTTATTAACCTAATAAAACAACCAAACATGTCACCATATTTTCAAATTAACCCTCAATTTGAAATTAATTATAGGAAATAGTAAGGAATTAATCTCAAAATATAATAACAGGAACTTCATAAGAATATTCTGTTCATTTGAAAATCATCATACCTTCTTAGTTTCCATCTTTACATCGCCAAAATCGCATTAAGTCTCAATCTTGATGGAACCCCTTAACTCTGGACACGAAGACTGGAATTAGAAGTCACAAAAATCAATTAGGATCCGAACAAAATAAGGTGATGAATAATCTCAAAAGAGAAATGATAAAAAACAATTACTCGTAATATTAGGCTTCTCAAATGACGAATATGTGGCAACTTTCCATTTTGGTCCCTAAAATATAAAATAACACCATCGCATATTAATTCCGAGTGTAGTTTCTGAAATGATAAAATTAACTCTTGTGCATATGAAATAAAAGCACATGATGCAATCTGAAATAAAATAGAACAAAATATAAATTTACGAAAATACCCCTTGTGTATATGATATTCTCATTTTTGGAAGGGTGTATATGATCTTCTAATTTTTGGAATGGTAATATGATATTTTTGACTGTTAGAAGGGTAAATATATAAATCCTACTCTTCTCAGCAAATTTGCAAAGAAGACCTTGTGTTATCTCAAAATTGCAAAAAAAGCGCCTGACCCTAGTGCCGAGTCATCCTTGCAATCCCGCTTCTTCATCGGAGTTCGACAAATTTCTCGCTGCAATCATGGCAGAGGAGGCATTGGAGGATCGGAAACATTTTGGAAGGGTAAATGTGATATTTTGAACTATTAGAAGGGTAAATATGTAAATCCTCTCCTTTACAGCAAATTTGCAATGAAGCCCCTGTGGTTACCTCAAAATTCGAACCACGATTTGAGAGACTTAACAGTGAGATTACCTTCCATGGAGCACGATTCAGATATATTTTTGGTATCTTTCATATGCCAGTGGGATTTATTCATCGTTTGTTGAGGTATTTCATCGCGAAATGAAAAAATCTGCTAGAAAGAAGAACAAAATCGGACAAATAGAAAATCGAACTACGATTTGAGAGACCTAACAGTGAGATTTACCTTCAATTGAGCTAAATTCAGAGATTTTTTGGGATCTTTCGTATGCGTGTGGTATTTGTTTGAGGTATTTCATCGTTATTCTCTTGCCGGCTAGGGTTGGAGTGAAATTTCTCTCCGCATCCTGCCGCTCCGACTCTTTTCCCTTTCCTCTCTCACCGTCCAGGTTTTGTCTGGGTTTTTCATGCCGCTATCCGCTATCATAATGAGAAGAGAAAGAGGGAAAGGTTTGTTATACGTCATGCTGCACTGAACCGCCAATAGCATCGGCCTTCTATCTCGCAAGCCTCCTAGGCTTCGTCGCGCTTTACTCTTCTGGAGCTTCAGTGAGAAGCTGCACGGGAATGAGGAAGAAAGAGAGACGCATTGTTTACCCTTTTTTACCTCCCGCTCACCATCCTACGGCAGTAAAAGAGAAGATCGAACGGTAAAAAAAGAGACAGCGTGTAAGCATGAAATCACGGTTCAATATTCAGCATTATATCTACTAGGACAATATCCCGCTGCGGGGTATATTATTTGATAAGAAATAATATAATAAGCAAAAGTAATAATTTTATATATTATTTGATATATTTAGAATTGGTACGAATCAAAAATATTATAATAAGCACAAAAAAACGCAGTTTGGTACCAATCAAAACTGTTATAATAAGCCAAAAAAAATAATAATACCAGCTCAGGCTAACAAAAAATATTTGTGTGAATAGTATTTTGTTAACAGTAAAATTATAGTATACAAATTATTTTTATTAATACGATGAAAAATTCAAATATTTTATTTAGAACACAAGACATACGTCAAATAAAATAAAATTCCAAAAAAAAAAAAAAAAAAGGAACAGTACCGGGATGAACAGTACAATAGTGAACAGTAAAAAAGTTGAACATTTCGATGAACAGTAAAAGGGTGACGTGTCCTCACCATATTTTATTTAGAACATAAGACATATGTTAATTATATTTATTAATACGATGAAAAATTCAAATATTTTATTTAGAACACAAGACATACGTCAAATAAAATAAAATTCCAAAAAAAAAAAAAAGGAACAGTAACGGGATGAACAGTACAATAGTGAACAGTACTGGTTGAACAGTTCGATGAACAGTAAAATGGTGACGTGGCCTCGCCATATGTCAAGTATTCAAAAATTAATGGGAGGGGAGATTTTAAGATCTCAGGTCCTAAATCAATACTACTTTAGTTATTCGTGTTATTATTAGGCTTAGGTTTAATAGCTTATCTTTCACTTGCAGTTCTGAACACACTAACTATTGCAGCATTTACAGTCGAAGTATCGAGCCATTTTGTAACTGTATAACAGTATAAATGATATTTGATATTTTTACTCAACTGAAAATCAGTGATACCATAAATATATTGACACTAATTTTTGTTTACAACCATTTACAATCTTCACGAGTAGGGAAATAATGTGTTATTGCTCCATCTGCACTAGTAAGAAATGAATGATACAGTATATAATTATATATGCAGGTATATATGCAGTAAATGGTTTTATCAACATGGCAGTTTAATGATGCCACATTGATTATTTTGCAAAAGATATTTCTTCAATTCAACATACATAATCTTCAGTTAAGTCTTGCATATAAATTGAAAAAGAAAAAAAAAAAAACTATTCATATATTAGAAATATATCAAGCAATTACTATTTCATGCTTGCTGAAAATCAAAAGATCACTAATAACTCTTTAAAACATCAATCGATTTGATAAATTCATCAAGATTTATGTCTCCTTCCAAATTTACAACTCCTCTAATTAAAATATCCTGGCAGATTTCGTTCAAGGGGATTCCTTCATTAGCCATCCTCGATAGGATTCTTTTTACATCATCTACTCTCTGCCTCTTAAATAATGCATCTAACAAACTACCATATGTGACTACATCAGGACTGATTCCTTGCTTCGGCATTTCATCGAGAAAATTCATAGCCTCCTCAATTCTTCCGTTATTACAATAGCCATTGATTAAGATATTGTAACAGTGCTTGTTGGGAATTATTGCCATTGACTCTGTGCTTTTAAAAAGATCAACCGCCTCATTTAGATGACCTTCTAAGACGAGTCCATTCATTAACGAGCCAAATGTAGTCACGTCTGGTTTCTCACCTCTATCTTCCATTATGCGAACAAGTTTCTTTGCTTCGCAAGTTTGACCATGCTTGCATAAACAATCTATCAATGTGTTAAAGGTCACAACATCAGGATTAACTCCATTATTCATCATCTCAGACAATACTCTAATAGGATCCTTCCATTGACCATCAGAAGAAAGACTATGGATAATAGAATTATAAGTCACCACATCAGATTTTAAACCCTTCTCGGTCATCTCTTCAAGCAACTTCACAGCCATGCTCATGTTACCTTGTTTGCAACAACCATCCATCAAAGTGTTATATGTGAAAGCATCTGGGTTGAGCCCTACTTCGACCATTTCCTTAAGAAGCTCAAAAGCCACATCCATGTCCCCTGCCTTGCAATGACCATCAATAAGGGTATTGTATGTAATGATGTTAGGAGCAATTCCTTTAGCAATCATTTCTTCAAAAAGTTTCAAAGCCTTGATCATGTCCCCCACCTTGCAAAGCCCATCGATAAGGCTACTATATGTAACTACGTCAGGGACACCTCCTCGAGCAATCATTTTGTCGAACACCTTAAATGCCCCAGCAACATCACCATTTTTACATAAACTACTGATAAAAGTGTTGTAAGTAACCTCGTTGGGAGCAACTCCGGTAGATATCATTTTTTGAAACAGCTCTATGGCCCTTCCTAAACTACCCTCTTTGCAAAGACCGTTGATCAGAGTGCTATAGGTGATGACATCAGGTTTACAGCTTTCACCTTCTCTTTCCATCCTCTCACAAAGTTGAAGCCCCAATTGAATTTTACCACTATAACACAGACCTTTAATAAGTATGTTACAGGTTATGGTTTCGGGAGCACAACCAAGCAAAGACATTTTGTCAAACAGCTTAGCTGCTTCCCCAATTCGCTTCTCTAAACATAATCCATTGATGAGAGTGCGAAAGATTATTGAATTAACATCACAACCAGATTTTAACAGTTGACCAAATACGACGAAACCTAGGTCAATTCGACCCATTCGACAGCAAGAATCGATCGCAATGCCGAAGGTATGGATAGAGGTAGAAACATCCCGGACTCGAGCGCGATTGAGGTATTCAAAGAGAGAAACGACAGTGGGGTAACGGTTGGGATGCTTCATACGGGACATGCTTACAAGAAGTGTATTGAAATAACGAATGTGTGGTCTTGGCTCCTCGGACCTTAAGAGGCTGTGAAAGAGACTGATTGCCTCGTCCAGGTGAAGCTTCCCAGATTGACATCTCTCGGTTACTAATCTCTCCAATTCACTTGCTCGAGGCCCTGCTATCCTTGCCGCCATGGTCATGGAGCACGGTGAAAGTATTCGAGCTTGGTGTTTCGTTTGGGAAGGAAGTGCCCTGTGTTAAGAGTTCATATTCAATCTTTTTCATAAGAGGCCCAGCCCAAAAAAGAAGAAGAGAGCCACAATATCTATAAATTACGATTAAAAAAATTAACATAATATTAACACAACATAAATTAGTTTGCGCATTAGCAAATTCCAAATTTTGATCATAAAAACTAGTGTTCGACTATGTTCTTTGAATCTCTCGTTTTTATCGAAGAAAACATTGACGGAGAAGAATGGCTGAGATTGGTGGTATTGTCAAAAAATTCATATAAATGAAAATATACTGAATATAATATTGATCATAAAAATTCGGGAGGAAAATATGTCATTTGTGAATATTTCGTAAATGTAATATTCACCTAAAATATAAAATGAAGATTTTCATAATCCAGGAAAGAAAATTTATTTAAATTCTTTCAAATCTTAATTTTGTGACACTATGAGGAGAAAAGTATGCAACTAAAAAACAAATAAAATTCAGAAAACAAGAAATATTATTTTTAGGGTCTACTTTCGCATAAATTCTATATAAACTTCACGCACATATATGATTTTAGCACTCTGAGATTGGGGATTGGATTAGGAGAATGAATGAACCTCGTGATTAAAATTGAAAAACAATATAGAGTAACATCAATCAACGAGCTATGTTGCACGGATACGGATACGGGTAGCGTATCCGATACGATACGGATACGGCGATACGGCAATTTTCAAAAAATCACGGATACGGGGATACGGCAATTTAATATATTTATATTATATATAATTAATAAATAAGTAATAAATTAAATAATAAATTAATTATATTTTTAAATTAAATATCATGACAATAAATAATATCAAGCAAACAATACAAGTATCATAAAACTATCATAAAATTGTTCTAGAAATATTTTAGAACTAATCTAGAAATATCCTAGAAGTATCCTATATAATTTATTTAAAAATATTATGGGCCAAAATATATAATGGGCCGAAGTATCCTAAATGGAGTATCCTAGCCGTATCCTGGCCGTATCCCCAGCCGTATCCTGCCGTATCCTGCCGTATCCCCGCCGTATCCGAAAAAAATAAATATTAAAATATTCGGATACGCCACGTGGCGTATCCGATACGTATCCGAGCCGTATCGCACCCGTATCCGTATCGGATACGCGTATCCTCAGGATACTTCTGCATTTTTGAAGTATCCGCGTAACATAGTCAACGAGGAATGAATTTTTAATTTCTTTTACCTATTTATATGTCTAAAGATGAATATTTTATTTGGACTTTTTTGTTTATTGAGGCTTCAGATTGGGCATTTTTGCTATTGAGCCACCCCTTAATACAAATATAAATACGAAATTAATTTCGGATAACAGTTATTATATCATAATTAAATTATTTACTAAGGGCATGTTCGGCAACACACGGAATAGAAGAATAGCGGAATAGAGAATAAGTCTCTATTCAATTTTATTTCAATAGCATTGGTAATTTTAATGGAATAGATTGTTGGTTTATAAGTATAAATAATAACTAATGACCAAACTACCTTTGTTCATAATTTAACAAGTTAAAAAGTTTAAAACAAGTACCATGATAATAAAATGAAAATGAATTATTTTAATTAATTAAAACAAGTGTCATGATAATAAAAAAAACAACAGTTCAAATTGTAGTTTCATTTGAACTATTCAATGTTATTATGGACGGGTCAAAATTATGTTGCATTTTATCCGTTGCCATGCATTTTCCGCGTACAAAACGATGTCACATATTTTAATATTTTCCTTTTCTAAAACAAAATCGGTTTATATAGAGTAAAATATGTTGATGATTTTGAAAAACCTGGCAAATGAGATGATCCATCAACCAAAAGTACATATTAATACCTCTTTGTTATTTGCTTCATTGAGAGTTAATTTGCACAATTAAATTTATTGAGCGTAATTTATTTTGGAGTCAGGAGAATAAATGTCATTAAAACTCAAGTGGATAATTTACAATTATTATGCCTTCATGCTACATGATACATGCCCCCCTTAAAAATTTCCTAAATGGATTAATGTGTTGGCGTTTGTATTATTGGTGGTGGTAATTGGTAAATCATGTTTATTTAATTTTTTTTCATCTTATATAAGAAAAGAAGGTAAAAAAAATTCACCATTTCACACATCTTTATTTATTTATTGGGGAGTTCTATCATACACCATTTTTGCTTATGATACATCCATTTTCAAGGGTATTTTGTGTAATTATTAATTAATGAGTATTTAAAGTAATTTTTCAAGTGTATTTATTAATAAATGATATGCTAAATAGGAAATTTGAATTGTTCATGAAAGAAAAAATATCTATAAAAAGAAAAATTTATGATACACCCTTCTAAAACCCAAAATATCTTTTTGAAAGGGTGTATGAAAGAACTCCCCTTATTTAATACTTTTAACAACTTTGTTTACCACCATCTATAATTAATGAAATTTAAATCTACAAATTTGGAAAATAAGTTATTGGACTAAATTAATATACCATTTAACATGTGTTAAACATATACACATGAATAAAATCATCTTAAAAAAAATAAACAAAAATATAATAATGAAAATAATAATTTCGCAAAATTTAAAAATTAAAAAAAAAATTAAAAAAAAATTGAAAAAAAAATGTTCAAATAAATATAATTTATCATGTGTTAAATTAAATATAATTAAAATATTAATTAAAACAAATTATTTTTGATAATTTGATATACCACCTAATTAATGTGATTTACTACCTAATAAATACAGTTTGCCACCTAATTTTAAATTAATGCATTTATTGTATATTGCCAACACATCAATACATTGGGGAGATATTAGAGGGGACAAGTATAATTTTTCTAAATTATTATACCATATTTTTCTTGTTATAGGTAGTTTCTAGTTTTAGATAATTCAATTTTTCTTTTCTTTTCTTATATTGAATTCTGAAACATTTATTTAAGACAAATAAGAGTAAGTTTGCTCTCTACTTGCTATTGATATATATTCAGATGTAGTTGTCTTTTTTTAATTTTTTCTCATTCAATATGCAACTAGTAATTTCATCATAAAAGATGTGGAATATTCCCAAACACTGTATCGTAAATAAAGAAACCTGAATATTGATGTGTGAAATGCTCCAAACACATTTTTATACTCAGATGAAACAAATCCAATTATCAGATATTCGAGGATTTGTATGACATTAATGACACAAGTCAAAATGTCTAATTATCTTGAGCCTCAATAATTTTTCATGAAAGAAAATAAATTATTTCATCTGACTTAGAAATGTGACGATGCGAATCATTTAAATCTGGTAATTCAAGTAGTAGATCTATGAAAATTAACATTTCACTGAATAACTAATATATGCTTTGATGTTATACGATTTTGACAACACCAAAGTTGGTTGTCTTTAGATTGTTCGTTATATTTGTGAAAATAATCAAATAATTAGTTAAAATAAAATAATAAATAAATAAATCGTGAACAAGTCTGGTGTAGCCACGTGGTCATGTCACTGCTGTCCTGAAGACAGATGACACCCTCTAATGCATGATATTATCGTTTATTCATCTCCAAAGTTGTATACCTCAGATTTGTATCGGTTCCAATCTAGTAGCACCATCGTAAAATAAAAAAACTTACATCTCAAAAGAGATGAAGTCACGTACATCGATTTTTCAATAGTCTTCTTATTCCGAAAGTTGGAGAATAAATGATATAATTGAAGGAATCTTTATATCGAAATAATATAAGATAGTTTTTTCTCCAATAAGAAGAAAATAATTTGTCTTTTATCCTATGATTATGATGAGTATGAGAATATATATATAAAATGAATTGAAAGGAGAGAGAGCTCATTTACACTCTATATTTCGGTTTCTATTTAGAAAATAGAGGATAGCCAATGGCCAATTGAGTAGTCTTTTGATATTATTAAAACTGAAATAGCATTTAATCTCCTCGTAATATCCATGCCGCCATTTAATCTTCCCGCGAGATAACAAAGATAATTAAACTAGCTTAGTCTGTAAGAAAGATTGAAATAAAGTAAATAAACTTGGGCAAAATTGTAATTAATTACTAGTAAGTACAGAAATAATTGGGTACCTGAATTGGTACGAATGTGAGTTTTTCGAACGAAGATATCCAATTCCACTGCACCATATGAATTCGGTACATCGGCTTCCTTTACAAGAAGTTAATTCTGCAAAAAGAGAAACACAAACAAAATTTATTAAAAATAATGCATTAATTCAACAATCTTATACGTATAACAAAACTTGGAACTTTATATAGGTGCGAAAAAGGATAAATTAAACCACAATACGAGTTAAAATTTCCAAATCTGAAACTTATGCTTTGTGGTCCCTCGCGCACATTTAATGCCTCTCCCACTCCATGACCAGTTCCTTGTACAATTCAACACAGAATCAACTTTCTTCATGTACTTTTTTCATAAAAAAGATGGAATTGAAGAGATGATTTTGAAATTTGATGTACCGTGTCTATAGTCAAGGCCAACTTTGGAAAGAGAAGAGCCAGCTAGAACGTCAAGTACAAATTCAGGTGTCCTTTACTGCTTCATAATTTTGTAATAATTTCATAATATTATTAGATTAATTATGTCAAAGACACGCAATATATATATACAAAAAAACAAGCATTACAATCTGCAAGAGGCGGTCGAAAAGATCGACTGCCTCCTCCTAGTGTATGTGAGCGGATCAGCATCTATATCTCGCCAATCTCTCTAATTAATTTGGTCATTGTCGCGGATGTATTTGGGGGCATTTGCACAAGCTTAAATAGCGAGTACGAGTATGTACTCTGTAGAGAGGCTTATCTATATTGAAACTAATTCTCGTTTAAAACCAAAATACAATCTACACAAGTAGGAGAGTAATTTATTATTGTATTGCTCTTTCATCATTTTTCTTTTTTGAGTTACTCCATCTTCATCATTAAGATATGATGTTGTTTGTTGCAGATACAATAGATGGGTTTATCAATTTAGCATCCAAATCGGAAAAACAAACCCAAATAAATCCCACAGATAAAAACTATTCATATATTAGAAATATCTTGAGCATTTACTATATGATACTGAATTCCTTCTCCTTGTAGAGGACTAAGCAATTTAGTTAAATGTTATATTATTTATATTACTCAGCTCAACACAAAATCAAACTCTTCAAAAGATATTAAAAATTGTATCATCAGAGCGAAACAAAAACTTCCTAAAAGATACAAATCCATTCTATGTTTACCATTGACCATAGAGATAAGCCAACACCAATTAAACCATCCAGTAAAATATAATTGGTTTGCCAACTTACTGACAATTGAAAGATCACTGAGAACTCTACAAAACATCAATCGAATTGATAAATTCATCAAGATTTATGTCTCCTTCCAAATTTACAACTCCTCTAATTAAAATATCCTGGCAGATTTCGTTCAAGGGGATTCCTTCATTAGCCATCCTCGATAGGATTCTTTTTACATCATCTACTCTCTGCCTCTTCAATAATGCATCTAACAAACTATTATAAGTAACTACATCAGGACTGATTCCTTGATTTGGCATTTCATTGAGCATATTCATAGCCTCCTCAATTCGTCCGTTATTACAATAACCATTGATTAAGATATTGTAACAGTGCTTGTTTGGAATTATTGCCGTTGACTCTATGCTTTGAAAAAGATCAACTGCCTCATTTAGATGACCTTCTCAGACGAGCCCATTCATTAACGAGCCAAATGTAGTCACGTTTGGTTTCTCACCTCTATCTTCCATTATGCGAACAAGTTCCTTTGCTTCGCAAGTTTGACCATTCTTGCACAAACAATCTATCAATGTGGTAAAGGTCACCACATTCGGTTTAACTCCATTATTCATCATCTCAGACAATACTCTAATAGCATCCTTCCATTGACCTTCAGAAGAAAGACTATGGATAATAGAAGTATATGTCACCACATCAGGTTTTAAACCCTTCTCGGTCATCTCTTCAAGCAACTTCACAGCCATGCTCATGTTACCTTGTTTGCAACAACCATCCATCAAAGTGGTATATGTGAAAGCATCTGGGTTAAGTCCTCCTTCGACCATTTCCTTAAGAAGCTCAAAAGCCCCATCCATGTCCCCTGCCTTGCAATGACCATCAATAAGGGTATTGTATGTAACGATGTTAGGAGCAATTCCTTTAGCAATCATTTCATCAGAAAGTTTCAAAGCCTTGGCCATGTCCCCCATCTTGCAAAGCCCGTCGATAAGGCTGTTATAAGTAACTACATCGGGAAAACCTCCTTGAGCAATCATTTTGTCGAACACCTTAAACGCCCCATCAACATCACCATTTTTGCAAAGTCCATCAATAAGGATGTTGTAAGTTACCAAATTAGGAGAAACTCCAGTAGATATCATTCTTTTTAACAACTCTATTGCCTTTTTGAAACTTAGCTCCTTGCAAAGACCGTTGATCAGAGTGTTATAGGTGATGACATCAGGTTTACAGCTTTCACCCTCTCTTTCCATCCTCTCACAAAGTTGAAGCCCCAATTGAATTTTACCACTACAGCATAGACCTTTAATAAGTATGTTACAGGTTCTGGTTTCGGGAGCACAACCAAGCATAGACATTTTGTCGAACAGCTTAGCTGCTTCCCCAATTTGCTTCTCTAAACATAATCCATTGATGAGAGTGCGAAAGGTTATTGAGTCAACAACACATCGAGATTTTAACAGTTGACCAAATACGATGAAACCTAGGTCAACTCGACCCATTCGACAACAACAATCGATTGCAATGCCGAAGGTGTGGATAGAGGTAGAAACACCCCTGACTCGAGCGCGATGGAGGCAGTCAAAGAGAGAAACAACGGTGGGGTAACGGTTGGGATGCTTCATACGGGACATGCTTACAAGAAGGATATTGAAATAATGAATGTGTGGTCTTGGCTCCTCGGACCTCAAGAGGCTGTGGAACAGTGGAAGAGACTGACAGCCTCGTCGAATAAAAATAAAAACGTTGTATAAAATTATAAATATTATTAATATATAAAAGATAATACCATGTCAATGGTCAAATATAATAATATTATTTTTATTTGAGATGAGCATCATTCATAAAAATAATCATAAAAAAAATAACAAAATATGATGATACATTTATAGATAGTAGAAGTATATGAACATGATAATATTCGAATATGATATTTGTATATATATCCGAATATCCGAATATGTATATTTATCCAGATACAATATTATATGTATTCAGATACATATTATTTGTATATGTATTTGTGTCCGTAAACAAAATCATTTATCGTATTTGTATCTTAAAAAATATCTATTAAGTATCCGATATCCGTTCGTATATGAATAATTTCATTAGAACACAAAATTTCTCGGATCCGGGTTCAGTTTTGATTCAAATATCCAAAAAAATCCGGGTTCAATTTTGAATCTTTTGGTCGTCGATCAAACCAAGATCCATCCAATCGGGTTATGACTCGTGAGCTTATTAACACTGGGAAGAACTACACCATGATGCATATCTGAAGAGGTATGCATAATATTTTCAGTTTGTGAACTACATCGATTACGTTCTACCTCAGTATTCATGATATTTCACTTCACTAGCTAGGGATGTTAATTATATGGGATTACATATGAAAATATGCATTCAACTACAAATTCGCGGGATAACATGATTTTAATGCCGTTTTAAGTAAGCACAAGGATTGTTATTTTCTTGTGCTTGTGGACACTATATTGTATGAAATATCCATTTTTTTAGGACAAATCAGCGGAAGTTGACTTTGTTCATAATATTGAGAACGATGGATATATCAATCATATATATTAACTTCACACATCCAAGTAGGTCAGAAGTACGAATAAAAAAATAATTTACGTAATAAATCAATTATTACAGGAAACGATAAGTAAATAATTATATTTTTGAAATTAAAAAACTATTAATTTAATTTATTGTGAGAGGCCTCGTGTTGTTCCAAAGCCATTCAAGAGCCTCTCCTTTAAGCAAAGGTGCAACCTACATAATAAATGCGCAAAATAGCCAATATCATAATTTAGCCGACTTAAGTAATCCTAAACAAAACCAAACAAAAATTGTACCGACCTTTTGCCAAACCTCCTCGTGATATTCATTCAGCCATTTAATCTCCCCAAGTGATAACAATGATAAATCAACTAGTTTAGTCTGTAAGAAAGATTGAAATAAAGTAAATAAACTTGCACAAAAGTGTAATTAACTAATATTAACTACAGAAATAATTGGGTACCTGAATTGGTACAAATGTGAGTTTCTCGAAACCAAGATATTCAATTCCACCATATGAATTCGGTACATCGGCTTCCTTCACTAGAAGTAAATTCTACAAAAAGAGAAACACAAACAATCTTATATGTATAAGAAAACTTGGAACCTTAAATGGGTGCGAAAAAGAATAAAATCAAACCTCAATACGAATTCCAAACGAGTTGTCTTCATAATAACCAGGTTCGTTACTAACAATCATTCCTTTTTGTAACGAAGTAAAATTTCCAAATCTGAAACTTATGCTTTGTGGGCCCTCGTGCACATTTAATGCCGCTCCCACTCCATGACCAGTTCCTTAAACAATTCAATGAAAACATGTTATTTTTTTACTTTTTTTTCAATAAAAAATGGAATTGAAGTGACGGATTTTGAAATTTGAATTACCGTGTCTATAGTCAAGACCAACTTTCCAAAGAGAAGAGCGAGCAAGAACGTCAAGTACAAATCCAGGTGTCCTTTCAGGGAATACTGCTTCATCAATAGCTATATGCCCCTAAACTCACAATTTTGTAATAATTTTATAAGATTAATTATAAAAGACATGCATTATATAGAAAAGAATACAAGCATAACAATCTAGGGTGCAAAAGATATATTGATATTTTTACTTGTAAGACTCTTGTGAAGCATTCTTTGTGACGAGAAGAAGGTTCCCCGAAATGAACGGTACGAGTTATATCAGTGGTACCATCAATGTATTGACCACCACTATCTAAAAGAAACAAATTCTTGCTTTCTACCAAACTACAATCTTCATGAGTAGGACAATAATGTATTATTGCTCCATTTGCACCATACCCTTGAAAAAAAAAAATTATATTTTAGAAAAAAAAAATTATATTTTAGAAAAAAGAAATAATAAATAAAAGTATTTAAAAATTTATATACCGCTAATAGTGTCAAAGCTAGTTTCTATAAATCCCTCTTGCTTGCTACGAAATTCAAGTAATTTACCAGCAACATCAGATTCTGTTAATTTGATATCGTTTTGAATTTCCTTCTCAAACCAACACCAAAATTCAGCCAAAGCAGCCGCATCTCTGTAATAAAACATCCATTTAAAAATAGGGAAAAAAAAAACATGAATTAAAATTAAATTTTTTTACCTGAGGTGTGAATTCTTCATGCCCTCAATTTCGGCTTTGTTTTTGACCGACTTGGCTAGAGTAATGGGTGAAACTTTATATAAAATATCAGGTCCTAAATCATTACTACTTTGGATATTCGTGTTATTATTAGGTTTAGGTTTAATAGCGTATCTTTCACTTGCAGTTCTGAACACACTAACTATTGCAGCATTTACAGTCGAAGTATCAAGCCATAATTTCACTCCTTCATTAGCCAAACTGTAAATGTAAAAAGAAAAAAAGAAATACAAGGTTTATTGATTATAAGGTTAATTATGATGAGGTGTACATTAGTTTACATTTTTTTACCTTTCGATTTCTGGAAGAATTGCATTGTAAGGTTTCAATTCGACTCCAGAATTTTTCAAGTGATCGGAAACTTCTTGAGTTATCTTTTTATTATCTATGAATAATGTAGCATGGTCCATTTCCACAATTAGGTATGAATAAAATACAGGCGAGTGTGGTACATCGCTTCCTCTCTATATATAAAATTTAAAACACATATATCATTCAATAAATTATCATAATGAAACACAAAAATTCAAATAAATGCAAAAAGTAAGTACTTTATGGGACAACAATTTTCATGGTTTTTTTGTGTTTAGGGTTTAGGGTGCAATTTAACCAGTCAGGATTAATTGAAGAATAATTGGGTTACAACGAGTCGGGTCATTTCAGGATCGGATCAATCGGGTTGTTCCGATAGCAAATCGTTAGGGTTCTGAATCTTCCAGTTTCCAGATTATTCATGTTCCGAGTCATTCGGATACGCTTACCATGTCAATTCAGGATTTTTAATCATCGCATATGTAATCCAAGTGTTGAACTTATGTTTCGGGTCGTTTGGTTTATACTTCGGATAACACATCTATAGATATCCGAAATATTTGTTAGGTTACAATACTAATAAATAATATACAGTTTATGACTTTAATTATTAATATGACAATTTCATAGAGGTGGCAATAACGCGGATTGGATCGTGTTCCGGTAATTTTGGAATTTACGGTGTCAGGCCATTACGATCGCAGGTCGTACGATTTTCGGGTCACTCGGATTTCACATCGTTTTCGGGTCATTCGGGTCTGAGGTCGTTCGGGTTTTGGGTCTTCTGAGTTCCAGGTCTTTCGTGCTCCGAGAAAATTGTTTTTGAAACGGTTTCGTGATATTTGGCTTTTGGGTCATTCGGGTTCCTTGATATTTGGCTTTTGGATCATCTGGATTTTGGGTCATTTGGATTTTGAAATATTTAGTTTACGGGTCATTCTAGAAGATGTCAATTCAAGATCTGTATAAATGAATTTATATTTCTAGTCATTTTGATTTGTTCTTCTTCGGGTTTCTTGTTTCGAGTCACTTAGGTTTGTGTTTCGGATAATACATATATATATATATATATATATATATATATATATATATATATATATATATATATATATATATATACTTTTTAGTATCGATGTGTACATTTATTACTCATATATAACATTTTAAGCGTGACCATACAATTTTATTAGAAAACTCTTTTTGACAATAGTATCTTATTTTTTATATTTGGTAAAATACCTTTCATACTTCAATGTGTTAATCGTTAATATAGTGTATTCTTTTAATTTTAAGTATATATAGCGTGATTGCTTTGTTTCCTCTTTTTAGGCATTTAAGAAGTAAAGGATCACAAAGGGTGATTGCAAACATGTCTAAACTAATACTTTTGTTGTGATGACAATAACTCTTTTGTTAACAGATTTTATTTTGGATGATTATTAACATTTGGTGTATGATGTTTGGGTTATGGAGTCATTCGAGTTTCGGATTGTTTGAGCCCAGTTTGGATCATTGACTTTTCGATATTTTACAGGTTGTATTAAATTGTGGCTCAAGTTAAAAATACCGCTAAATCACATAATTAAGTGTTCATTGAGGCTTAATTTGATGTTATAAATAAAATGAACCCAAAATACTAAACAATTACCATATTTAGTAGCCAAGCAATTTCGTCGAGCATCGAAACAACAATGGCACCGCAACCATTTTCACCGAGTTGAGATCTCAAATACGACAACTTGGCCGCCACGTCAGCACCGGCATATTTTATATCGTGCACTCTAGTAGGCTTGCTCGGTGGACTCGGTCTCGATTCTTTCCAGATTTCATCAACTAGGTTGAAATCTTTCAAGAGAATCAATTCTTGATTTTTCTTGGAAATTTCTTGCTTTAGTTCCTCAGCCGCATCGAATGAGAATAGGAACTGCTCCCTTCACAAATTCAAAGCAGACATAAAATATTGATAAAAAGAAAAATAAATCTAAGTGGTATGAGGATATTTAACAGAGAGAGACTCACAGGGTCAATTCCAACTCGGGAGCCAGGTGGCAGAATCTCATTGAGCCACTCGGTTGTGCTTGGAATGCCGCGAGTACCACTCCTCATTAAAGTCCAATGACGATTCAATTGTTTCTCAGCCTATTGATTAGTACCAAGTTAAATTTTCTAATTATTAGATAATAGCATAATTAACATGTGAAAAAAGATCATTGTTTTCATGAGATGAAGTACCTGTAAGAAATAGCGACCATCAGTCCAAAGGGCTGCCTTTTCTTTGGTAATCACGGCAGTACCAGCACTTCCAGTAAATCCAGTAAGGTAGGCCCTTCTACCGAAACATTCTGCTATGAACTCACTCTAAGTTATACAAACAAAAAAATTAGAAACTGTGAGTATTCAATTGAGTTAAAATATGCAAATTCATCATAGAAATGCTTGAATTGTGTCTAAAAGAAATAAAAAAAATGTTCCTAAAATGTGATTCAATTGAGAATCAGGAAAAACATAATTTGCATAACAGACCTGATGAGCATCCTGAGAAGGAACAATATAGGCATCCACGGCTACATCAGACCTGGTAAGGATCTGCCTAAGAGATCTCAGCTTCTCATCCTCTTCTCTTCGATCATGACTAACACTCCCCTCGATATTTTCTTGCCGGAGCTCGGACGAGGGACGCGCGACGATGCGACCGCCGTCGGAGCCGGAAGCAGAGACGTGGACCCGGCGTCGGGTTAGGGTTGAGAATGTAAAGAGGCGGTCGATGGGAAGAATAGAGGAGCGGCGAAAGGCGGAGATAGGAGGCGAAAAGAATGCTCGCTCCATTGATTGGATACTAAGAATTGAGTAAGAAACCGGGCAAAGGCTGATTAAACATGGTTGAGAATTGGGAGTGTTGGGTCTTGTTGAGATAAATGAGCTGAGTTTAGTGTGGCCATAAATCCTATAGGTCACTGTGTAGTGTGGTATCCTCATATTTTTTTTTCCTTGGAAAAAGTCTGTTTTTGGTGCCTAACAAATACCGAAATGTTCAACTTGCCTCCTGACTATTTTTTTGGTTCATTTTGTCCCCTAAACTTGTTATTTTTGTTCTAATTGCCCCCTCCGTCAAATAACTCCTGTCCCCCAGTTAAAGAGCCGTTAAACCATGTTATTTTATACCTATTTTTCTATCCGACCCGGAATGGTTTAACCCGACCCCATATTTTAACCCGACCGTTTAATTACTTATCTCTCTCACACGCTCTCTCTCTCTCTCTCTCTCAAATTTTACCTCTCAAATTCTCATGTTTCTCCTGTGCAAGATTTGAGCTTTTTCGTCTCAAGCTCGGATTCAACTCATTTGAACGAAAATGTCACTAATCTTACAATCCTGCTCCTCCCATGGGAGAACACGTTTGGGGCTTTGGGCCTTTGGCTCTCGTTCTATCTGCCTCTTCTACCTCTTCTACCTCTCTCTTTCTCTCTGACCCAACTTAAGCGTCGAAAGTACAAGGTAACTCTTTTAAGATTTAGGGTCTCATCGATTTGTGATTTCGAGTTTAGAGTTTCTATAATTGATTGAGGCTGAATGTAAGACGACTTAGAGGTATTGAATTTAATTGTGTTGGATTTGGGGCTGTAGATGGATTACATTTCCTAAAAATTGTATAATCCATGATATTCGGGGTCAAGACTGTTAATTGGGAATTGAGGTTTAATTTAGGTGTGTTTTAGATAAATCAAGGTTAATTAATTGAGATGCGGATGAGAGCAAAATCTCAAAAGAATGGAGTTATTTCTATAATTTCCCTTAATGTATGTTTTTTTGTTCAATTTCTGCATGGTTCTTCTTTAAGTTTGCCTATTTACTAATTACGGATGTGTTTTATCATTTAGATATCGGGGTAGCGAATGAAGTGCTGGAACGGGAGTGGTACCATACCGGTACCGGATTAAGATGGCGATACTAGTGTCGTTTGTTAAGAAAAGGTTGAATTAGTGATTTGTTTAGGATTACATTAATTGTAATACGATTAGAGTTAGCATTGTATATTTGAGATTTTTGTATGATTTTTGTAACTCGAATATTGAAATGAATTGAATGATTTATTGCAACAAAACTCATCAAAGATCAGAATTCTTTTAATAAATTGAACATAAACTCCGAGTAAATTAGTTTGTATGGAAAAAAAACTACACAAATTTCAACAGTTCATTTTTTTTTTGCAAATTAGTCTAAATTTCAGGGTCTTTAAGCAAAATTTTACTGAATAAGGGCACAGTATGGCTTATGCAAAATTGACCTCCTACAATGACTTTAAGAACTCTCGAAAATCCAATAAAATCATCCATCAAAACGAATCATAATTCAGGTACATACAACCAACAATCCACGATGACAATCCTAATCATAACCATAACCATAAAAATGTAATGCCTCAAATTACAAAAATTACAATGCTAACACGCAAATTACAAAAATTACAACGCTAACATGCAAATTACAATATTCTTCATCCAATTCCGAAGATTAGCATTCATCTTATGCCTCTTGAAGATCAATTTTGTCGGGCCCGTCTAAATATGCATAACATCTGAACCAAACGATTCTATCATTAATCCTAATCAATACACAATTTCATTAATAAACTTCCAATCAATTTGTGTCGCTCCACTGAATGATACAATTTGTGCCAACAAGGAACCTGATGTACCAGTCGCGTAACAATTTTTATGTCTCCATCGATCGCTTGAGGAGATGTACCAGGACCTAGGTTATCATGAGACAAAGGGGTGTTAGGATGGAGATGTACAATACAATTGAAAGAAATGAGCAGAATGTATCAAATAACTTTAATAGGTAACAAGTGATTGAAGCTCGTTGAGATGGAGGGAACTCAAAGTGTCCGAAACGTTTACGACTAGTCAAGGCTTATAAGAAGCTGAATCCATGTGGGAGGCTATTCCTTCTTCCCAGCTCAACCCCTTTAGAGAGAGAGCGCAGCGAGAGAGTGAGCGAGAGAAAGGGGAGAGAGCGCAGCCAGTCTGTGAGCGGAGCGAGAGAAAGGCGAGAGAGAGAGAGAGAGAGCGCGCTGTGAGAGAGATAAGTAATTAAACGGGTCGGGTTAAACCATTTCGGGTCGGATAGAAAAATAGGTATAAAATAACATGGTTTAACGGCTCTTTAACGGGGGGGGGGGGGGGGGGGGGGGGGGGGGGGGGAGTTATTTGACGGAGGCATTTAGAACAAAAATAACAAGTTTAGGGGGCAAAATGAATCAAAAAAATAGTCATGAGGCAAGTTGAACATTTCGGTATTTGTTAGGAACCAAAAACAGACTTTTTCCTTTTTACTTTTATGCCAACAAAATATTTTTAGTATAAACAATATTTTGGTTATGAACAAAAAATTAAGCGTTTATATGTTATAACTAGAATCAATTCGTGGTTATAGTTGATGTGTTCAATGATTAGAAAATAATATGAGCTAATAATTTAGAAAAAAAAATTAAAATGGATGAGCCGGTGGCAGAAAAAATCCACAATCACGATTCAATGGTAATAGCGGAAATAACACCAACACTACGATCTCGGACATGGCAGCGATATTGATGCCAAGATAAAAGTATATGAAAAAAAAGAAATAGTGTATGAATAAAAAAAATAAATGGACACAATAAATAACAAATGATTGTATGATCTTTTGTGCATTAATATGTTATTTATGTTCTTAATTCTATGCTTTGCGGAGTTCAAATAACGTATTTTTAGATCATTTGTATCGTATATTTTACTACGTAACTTTTCACCAAATTTCACAAACACTAAGAAATTTTGTTTTTCGATTCAAAACAAGATTTTAACGCTTTGAGGAGTTCAAATAACGTGTTTTCAGATCATTTATATCGTATCTTTTACTACATAACTTTTCACCAAATTTCACAAACACTAAGAAAGTTTGTTTTTCGATTCAAAACAAGATTTTAGCGCTTTGTGGAGTTCAAATAACGTGTTTTTAGATCATTTGTATCGTATCTTTTACTACATAAGTTTTCACCAAATTTCACAAACACTAAGAAAGTTTGTTTTTCGATTCAAAACAAGATTTCAACGCTTTGAGGAGTTCAAATAACGTGTTTTGAGATCATTTGTATCGTATCTTATACTACATAATTTTTCACCAAATTTCACAAACACTAAGAAAATTTGTTTTTCGATTCAAAACAAGATTTTAACGCTTTGAGGAGTTCAAATAACGTGTTTTCAGATCATTTGTATCGTATCTTTTACTACATAACTTTTCACAAAATTTCACAAACACTAAGAAAGTTTGTTTTTCGATTCAAAACAAGATTTTAACGCTTTGAGGAGTTCAAATAACGTGTTTTTAGATCATTTGTATCGTATCTTTTACTACATAAGTTTTCATCAAATTTCACAAACACTAAGAAAGTTTGTTTTTCGATTCAAAACAAGATTTTAACGTTTTGAGGAGTTCAAATAACGTGTTTTTAGATCATTTGTATCGTATGTTTTACTACATAAATTTTCACCAAATTTCACAAACAATAAGAAAGTTTGTTTTTCGATTCAAAACAAGATTTTAGCGCTTTGTGGAGTTCAAATAACGTGTTTTTAGATCATTTGTATCGTATATTTTACTACGTAACTTTTCACCAAATTTCACAAACACTAAGAAAGTTTGTTTTTCGATTCAAAACAAGATTTTAACGCTTTGAGGAATTCAAATAACGTGTTTTGAGATCATTTGTATCGTATCTTTTACTACATAACTTTTCACCAAATTTCACAAACACTAAGAAAGTTTGTTTTTCGATTCAAAACAAGATTTTAGCGCTTTGTGGAGTTCAAATAACGTGTTTTTAGATCATTTGTATCGTATCTTTTACTACATAAGTTTTCACCAAATTTCACAAACACTAAGAAAGTTTGTTTTTCGATTCAAAACAAGATTTTAACGCTTTGAGGAGTTCAAATAACGTGTTTTGAGATCATTTGTATCGTATCTTTTACTACATAACTTTTCACAAAATTTCACAAACACTAAGAAAGTTTGTTTTTCGATTCAAAACAAGATTTTAACGCTTTGAGGAGTTCAAATAACGTGTTTTGAGATCATTTGTATCGTATCTTTTACTACATAAATTACCAAATTTCACAAACACTAAGAAAGTTTGTTTTTCGATTCAAAACAAGATTTTAACGCTTTGAGGAGTTCAAATAACGTGTTTTTAGATCATTTGTATCGTATCTTTTACTACATAACTTTTCATCAAATTTCACAAACACTAAGAAAGTTTGTTTTTCGATTCAAAACAAGATTTCAACGTTTTGAGGAGTTCAAATAACGTGTTTTTAGATCATTTGTATCGTATCTTTCACTACATAAAGTTTCACCAAATTTCACAAACAATAAGAAAGTTTGTTTTTCGATTCAAAACAAGATTTTAGCGCTTTGTGGAGTTCAAATAACGTGTTTTTAGATCATTTGTATCGTATCTTTTACTACATAACTTTTCACCAAATTTCACAAACACTAACAAAGTTTGATTTTCAATTCAAAACAAGATTTTAACGCTTTGAGGAGTTCAAATAACGTGTTTTTAGATCATTTGTATCGTATCTTTTACTACATAACTTTTCATCAAATTTCACAAACACTAAGAAAGTTTGTTTTTCGATTTAAAACAAGATTTTAACGTTTTGAGGAGTTCAAATAACGTGTTTTTAGATGATTTGTATCGTATCTTTTACTACATAACTTTTCACCAAATTTCACAAACACTAAGAAAGTTTGTTTTTCGATTCAAAACAAGATTTTAACGCTTTGAGGAGTTCAAATAATGTGTTTTGAGATCATTTGTATCATATCTTTTACTACATAACTTTTCACCAAATTTCACAAACACTAATAAAGTTTGTTTTTCGATTCAAAACAAGATTTTAACGCTTTGAGGAGTTCAAATAACGTGTTTTGAGATCATTTGTATCGTATCTTTTACTACATAACTTTTCACCAAATTTCACAAACACTAAGAAAGTTTGTTTTTCGATTCAAAACAAGATTTTAACGCTTTGAGGAGTTCAAATAACGTGTTTTTAGATCATTTGTATCGTATCTTTTACTACATAACTTTTCATCAAATTTCACAAACACTAAGAAAGTTTGTTTTTCGATTCAAAACAAGATTTTAACGTTTTGAGAAGTTCAAATAACGTGTTTTTAGATCATTTGTATCGTATCTTTTACTACATAAATTTTCACCAAATTTCACAAACAATAAGAAAGTTTGTTTTTCGATTCAAAACAAGATTTTAGCGCTTTGTGGAGTTCAAATAACGTGTTTTTAGATCATTTGTATCGTATATTTTACTACGTAACTTTTCACCAAATTTCACAAACACTAAGAAAGTTTGTTTTTCGATTCAAAACAAGATTTTAACGCTTTGAGGAATTCAAATAACGTGTTTTGAGATCATTTGTATCGTATCTTTTACTACATAAGTTTTCACCAAATTTCACAAACCCTAAGAAAGTTTGTTTTTCGATTCAAAACAAGATTTTAGCGATTTGTGGAGTTCAAATAACGTGTTTTTAGATCATTTGTATCGTATCTTTTACTACATAACTTTTCACCAAATTTCACAAACACTAACAAAGTTTGATTTTCGATTCAAAACAAGATTTTAACGCTTTGAGGAGTTCAAATAACCTGTTTTGAGATCATTTGTATCGTATCTTTTACTACACAACTTTTAACCAAATTTCACAAACACTAAGAAAGTTCGTTTTTCGATTCAAAACAAGATTTTAACGCTTTGAGGAGTTCAAATAACGTGTTTTTAGATCACTTGTATCGTATCTTTTACTACATAACTTTTCATCAAATTTCACAAACACTAAGAAAGTTTGTTTTTCGATAGAAAACAAGATTTTAACGTTTTGAGGAGTTGAAATAACGTGTTTTTAGATCATTTGTATCGTATCTTTTACTACATAACTTTTCACCAAATTTCACAAACACTAAGAAAGTTTGTTTTTCGATTCAAAACAAGATTTTAACGCTTTGAGGAGTTCAAATAACGTGTTTTTAGATCATTTGTATCGTATCTTTTACTACATAAGTTTTCATCAAATTTCACAAACACTAAGAAAGTTAGTTTTTCGATTCAAAACAAGATTTTAACGTTTTGAGGAGTTCAAATAACGTGTTTTTAGATCATTTGTATCGTATCTTTTACTACATAAATTTTCACCAAATTTCACAAACAATAAGAAAGTTTGTTTTTCGATTCAAAACAAGATTTTAGCGCTTTGTGGAGTTCAAATAACGTGTTTTTAGATCATTTGTATCGTATATTTTACTACGTAACTTTTCACCAAATATCACAAACACTAAGAAAGTTTGTTTTTCGATTCAAAACAAGATTTTAACGCTTTGAGGAATTCAAATAACGTGTTTTGAGATCATTTGTATCGTATCTTTTACTACATAACAATTTTCACCAAATTTCACAAACACTAAGAAAGTTTGTTTTTCGATTCAAAACAAGATTTTAGCGCTTTGTGGAGTTCAAATAACGTGTTTTTAGATCATTTGTATCGTATCTTTTACTACATAAGTTTTCACCAAATTTCACAAACACTAAGAAAGTTTGTTTTTCGATTCAAAACAAGATTTTAACGCTTTGAGGAGTCCAAATAACGTGTTTTGAGATCATTTGTATCGTATCTTTTACTACATAACTTTTCACCAAATTTCACAAACACTAAGAAAGTTTGTTTTTCGATTCAAAACAAGATTTTAACGCTTTGAGGAGTTCAAATAACGTGTTTTTAGATCATTTGTATCGTATCTTTTACTACATAACTTTTCATCAAATTTCACAAACACTAAGAAAGTTTGTTTTTTGATTCAAAACAAGATTTTAACGTTTTGAGGAGTTCAAATAACGTGTTTTTAAATCATTTGTATCGTATCTTTTACTACATAAATTTTCACCAAATTTCACAAACAATAAGAAAGTTTGTTTTTCGATTCAAAACAAGATTTTAGCGCTTTGTGGAGTTCAAATAACGTGTTTTTAGATCATTTGTATCGTATATTTTACTACGTAACTTTTCAACAAATTTCACAAACACTAAGAAAGTTTGTTTTTCGATTCAAAACAAGATTTTAACGCTTTGAGGAATTCAAATAACGTGTTTTGAGATCATTTGTATCGTATCTTTTACTACATAAGTTTTCACCAAATTTCACAAACACTAAGAAAGTTTGTTTTTCGATTCAAAACAAGATTTTAGCGCTTTGTGGAGTTCAAATAACGTGTTTTTAGATCATTTGTATCGTATCTTTTACTACATAACTTTTCACCAAATTTCACAAACATTAACAAAGTTTGATTTTCGATTCAAAACAAGATTTTAACGCTTTGAGGAGTTCAAATAACCTGTTTTGAGATCATTTGTATCGTATCTTTTACTACATAACTTTTCACCAAATTTCACAAACACTAAGAAAGTTTGTTTTTCGATTCAAAACAAGATTTTAACGCTTTGAGGAGTTCAAATAACGTGTTTTTAGATCATTTGTATCGTATCTTTTACTACATAAGTTTTCATCAAATTTCACAAACACTAAGAAAGTTTGTTTTTCGATTCAAAACAAGATTTTAACGTTTTGAGGAGTTCAAATAACGTGTTTTTAGATCATTTGTATCGTATGTTTTACTACATAAATTTTCACCAAATTTCACAAACAATAAGAAAGTTTGTTTTTCGATTCAAAACAAGATTTTAGCGCTTTGTGGAGTTCAAATAACGTGTTTTTAGATCATTTGTATCGTATATTTTACTACGTAACTTTTCACCAAATTTCACAAACACTAAGAAAGTTTGTTTTTCGATTCAAAACAAGATTTTAACGCTTTGAGGAATTCATATAACGTGTTTTGAGATCATTTGTATCATATCTTTTACTACATAACTTTTCACCAAATTTTACAAACACTAAGAAAGTTTGTTTTTCGATTCAAAACAAGATTTTAGCGGTTTGTGGAGTTCAAATAACGTGTTTTTAGATCATTTGTATCGTATCTTTTACTACATAAGTTTTCACCAAATTTCACAAACACTAAGAAAGTTTGTTTTTCGATTCAAAACAAGATTTTAACGCTTTGAGGAGTTCAAATAACGTGTTTTGAGATCATTTGTATCGTATCTTTTACTACATAACTTTTCACAAAATTTCACAAACACTAAGAAAGTTTGTTTTTCGATTCAAAACAAGATTTTTACGCTTTGAGGAGTTCAAATAACGTGTTTTGAGATCATTTGTATCGTATCTTTTACTACATAAATTACCAAATTTCACAAACACTAAGAAAGTTTGTTTTTCGATTCAAAACAAGATTTTAACGCTTTGAGGAGTTCAAATAACGTGTTTTTAGATCATTTGTATCGTATCTTTTACTACATAACTTTTCATCAAATTTCACAAACACTAACAAAGTTTGTTTTTCGATTCAAAACAAGATTTCAACGTTTTGAGGAGTTCAAATAACGTGTTTTTAGATCATTTGTATCGTATCTTTTACTACATAAAGTTTCACCAAATTTCACAAACAATAAGAAAGTTTGTTTTTCGATTCAAAACAAGATTTTAGCGCTTTGTGGAGTTCAAATAACGTGTTTTTAGATCATTTGTATCGTATCTTTTACTACATAACTTTTCACCAAATTTCACAAACACTAACAAAGTTTGATTTTCAATTCAAAACAAGATTTTAACGCTTTGAGGAGTTCAAATAACCTGTTTTGAGATCATTTGTATGGTATCTTTTACTACATAACTTTTCACCAAATTTCACAAACACTAAGAAAGTTTGTTTTTCGATTCAAAACAAGATTTTAACGCTTTGAGGAGTTCAAATAACGTGTTTTTAGATCATTTGTATCGTATCTTTTACTACATAACTTTTCATCAAATTTCACAAACACTAAGAAAATTTGTTTTTCGATTTAAAACAAGATTTTAACGTTTTGAGGAGTTCAAATAACGTGTTTTTAGATGATTTGTATCGTATCTTTTACTACATAACTTTTCAACAAATTTCACAAACACTAAGAAAGTTTGTTTTTCGATTCAAAACAAGATTTTAACGCTTTGAGGAGTTCAAATAATGTGTTTTGAGATCATTTGTATCGTATCTTTTACTACATAACTTTTCACCAAATTTCACAAACACTAAGAAAGTTTGTTTTTCGATTCAAAACAAGATTTTAACGCTTTGAGGAGTTCAAATAACGTGTTTTGAGATCATTTGTATCGTATCTTTTACTACATAACTTTTCACCAAATTTCACAAACACTAAGAAAGTTTGTTTTTCGATTCAAAACAAGATTTTAACGCTTTGAGGAGTTCAAATAACGTGTTTTTAGATCATTTGTATCGTATCTTTTACTACATAACTTTTCATCAAATTTCACAAACACTAAGAAAGTTTGTTTTTCGATTCAAAACAAGATTTTAACGTTTTGAGAAGTTCAAATAACGTGTTTTTAGATCATTTGTATCGTATCTTTTACTACATAAATTTTCACCAAATTTCACAAACAATAAGAAAGTTTGTTTTTCGATTCAAAACAAGATTTTAGCGCTTTGTGGAGTTCAAATAACGTGTTTTTAGATCATTTGTATCGTATATTTTACTACGTAACTTTTCACCAAATTTCACAAACACTAAGAAAGTTTGTTTTTCGATTCAAAACAAGATTTTAACGCTTTGAGGAATTCAAATAACGTGTTTTGAGATCATTTGTATCGTATCTTTTACTACATAAGTTTTCACCAAATTTCACAAACACTAAGAAAGTTTGTTTTTCGATTCAAAACAAGATTTTAGCGATTTGTGGAGTTCAAATAACGTGTTTTTAGATCATTTGTATCGTATCTTTTACTACATAACTTTTCACCAAATTTCACAAACACTAACAAAGTTTGATTTTCGATTCAAAACAAGATTTTAACGCTTTGAGGAGTTCAAATAACCTGTTTTGAGATCATTTGTATCGTATCTTTTACTACATAACTTTTCACCAAATTTCACAAACACTAAGAAAGTTTGTTTTTCGATTCAAAACAAGATTTTAGCGATTTGTGGAGTTCAAATAACGTGTTTTTAGATCATTTGTATTGTATCTTTTACTACAGAACTTTTCATCAAATGTCACAAACACTAAGAAAGTTTGTTTTTCGATTTAAAACAAGATTTTAACGTTTTGAGGAGTTGAAATAACGTGTTTTTAGATTATTTGTATCGTATCTTTTACTACATAACTTTTCACCAAATTTCACAAACACTAAGAAAGTTTGTTTTTCGATTCAAAACAAGATTATAACGCTTTGAGGAGTTCAAATAACGTGTTTTGAGATCATTTGTATCGTATCTTTTACTACATAACTTTTCACCAAATTTCACAAACACTAAGAAAGTTTGTTTTTCGATTCAAAACAAGATTTTAACGCTTTGAGGAGTTCAAATAACGTGTTTTTAGATCATTTGTATCGTATCTTTTACTACATAACTTTTCATCAAATTTCACAAACACTAAGAAAGTTTGTTTTTCGATTCAAAACAAGATTTTAACGTTTTGAGAAGTTCAAATAACGTGTTTTTAGATCATTTGTATCGTATCTTTTACTACATGAATTTTCACCAAATTTCACAAACAATAAGAAAGTTTGTTTTTCGATTCAAAACAAGATTTTAGCGCTTTGTGGAGTTCAAATAACGTGTTTTTAGATCATTTGTATCGTATATTTTACTACGTAACTTTTCACCAAATTTCACAAACACTAAGAAAGTTTGTTTTTCGATTCAAAACAAGATTTTAACGCTTTGAGGAATTCAAATAACGTGTTTTGAGATCATTTGTATCGTATCTTTTACTACATAAGTTTTCACCAAATTTCACAAACACAAAGAAAGTTTGTTTTTCGATTCAAAACAAGATTTTTGCGCTTTGTGGAGTTCAAATAACGTGTTTTTAGATCATTTGTATCGTATCTTTTACTACATAACTTTTCACCAAATTTCACAAACACTAAGAAAGTTTGTTTTTCGATTCAAAACAAGATTTTAACGCTTTGAGGAGTTCAAATAACGTGTTTTGAGATCATTTGTATCGTATCTTTTACTACATAACTTTTCACCAAATTTCACACACACTAAGAAAGTTTGTTTTTCGATTCAAAACAAGATTTTAACGCTTTGAGGAGTTCAAATAACGTGTTTTGAGATCATTTGTATCGTATCTTTTACTACATAAATTTTCACCAAATTTCACAAACACTAAGAAAGTTTGTTTTTCGATTCAAAACAAGATTTTAACGCTTTGAGGAGTTCAAATAACGTGTTTTTAGATCATTTGTATCGTATCTTTAACTACATAACTTTTCATCAAATTTCACAAACACTAGGAAAGTTTGTTTTTCGATTCAAAACAAGATTTTAACGTTTTGAGGAGTTCAAATAACGTGTTTTTAGATCATTTGTATCGTATCTTTAACTACATATTTCACCAAATTTCACAAACAATAAGAAAGTTTGTTTTTCGATTCAAAACAAGATTTTAGCGCTTTGTGGAGTTCAAATAACGTGTTTTTAGATCATTTGTATCGTATCTTTTACTACATAACTTTTCACCAAATTTCACAAACACTAACAAAGTTTGATTTTCGATTCAAAACAAGATTTTAACGCTTTGAGGAGTTCAAATAACCTGTTTTGAGATCATTTGTATCGTATCTTTTACTACATAACTTTTCACCAAATTTCACAAACAATAAGAAAGTTTGTTTTTCGATTCAAAACAAGATTTTAGCGCTTTGTGGAGTTCAAATAACGTGTTTTTAGATCATTTGTATCGTATCTTTTACTACATAACTTTTCACCAAATTTCACAAACACTAACAAAGTTTGATTTTCGATTCAAAACAAGATTTTAACGCTTTGAGGAGTTCAAATAAGCTGTTTTGAGATCATTTGTATCGTATCTTTTACTACATAACTTTTCACCAAATTTCACAAACACTAAGAAAGTTTGTTTTTCGATTCAAAACAAGATTTTAACGCTTTGAGGAGTTCAAATAACGTGTTTTGAGATCATTTGTATCGTATCTTTTACTACATAACTTTTCACCAAATTTCACAAACACTAAGAAAGTTTGTTTTTCGATTCAAAACAAGATTTTAACGCTTTGAGGAGTTCAAATAACGTGTTTTGAGATCATTTGTATCGTATCTTTTACTACATAACTTTCCACCAAATTTCACAAACACTAAGAAAGTTTGTTTTTCGATTCAAAACAAGATTTTAACGCTTTGAGGAGTTCAAATAACGTGTTTTTAGATCATTTGTATCGTATCTTTTACTACATAACTTTTCATCAAATTTCACAAACACTTAGAAAGTTTGTTTTTCGATTCAAAACAAGATTTTAACGTTTTGAGAAGTTCAAATAACGTGTTTTTAGATCATTTGTATCGTATCTTTTACTACATAAATTTTCACCAAATTTCACAAACAATAAGAAAGTTTGTTTTTCGATTCAAAACAAGATTTTAGCGCTTTGTGAAGTTCAAATAACGTGTTTTTAGATCATTTGTATCGTATCTTTTACTACATAAATTTTCACCAAATTTCACAAACACTAAGAAAGTTTGTTTTTCGATTCAAAACAAGATTTTAGCGCTTTGTGGAGTTCAAATAACGTGATTTTAGATCATTTGTATCGTATCTTTTACTACATAACTTTTCACCAAATTTCACAAACACTAAGAAAGTTTGTTTTTCGATTCAAAACAAGATTTTAACGCTTTGAGGAGTTCAAATAACGTGTTTTTAGATCATTTGTATCGTATCTTTTACTACATAAGTTTTCATCAAATTTCACAAATACTAAGAAAGTTAGTTTGTCGATTCAAAACAAGATTTTAACGTTTTGACGAGTTCAAATAACATGTTTTTAGATCATTTGTATCGTATATTTTACTACGTAACTTTTCACCAAATTTCACAAACACTAAGAAAGTTTGTTTTTCGATTCAAAACAAGATTTTAACGCTTTGAGGAATTCAAATAACGTGTTTTGAGATCATTTGTATCGTATCTTTTACTACATAACAATTTTCACCAAATTTCACAAACACTAAGAAAGTTTGTTTTTCGATTCAAAACAAGATTTTAGCGCTTTGTGGAGTTCAAATAACGTGTTTTTAGATCATTTGTATCGTATCTTTTACTACATAAGTTTTCACCAAATTTAACAAACACTAAGAAAGTTTGTTTTTCGATTCAAAACAAGATTTTAACGCTTTGAGGAGTCCAAATAACGTGTTTTGAGATCATTTGTATCGTATCTTTTACTACATAACTTTTCACCAAATTTCACAAACACTAAGAAAGTTTGTTTTTCGATTCAAAACAAGATTTTAACGCTTTGAGGAGTTCAAATAACGTGTTTTTAGATCATTTGTATCGTATCTTTTACTACATAACTTTTCATCAAATTTCACAAACACTAAGAAAGTTTGTTTTTCGATTCAAAACAAGATTTTAACGTTTTGAGGAGTTCAAATAACGTGTTTTTAGATCATTTGTATCGTATCTTTTACTACATAAATTTTCACCAAATTTCACAAACAATAAGAAAGTTTGTTTTTCGATTCAAAACAAGATTTTAGCCCTTTGTGGAGTTCAAATAACGTGTTTTTAGATCATTTGTATCGTATATTTTACTACGTAACTTTTCACCAAATTTCACAAACACTAAGAAAGTTTGTTTTTCGATTCAAAACAAGATTTTAACGCTTTGAGGAATTCAAATAACGTGTTTTGAGATCATTTGTATCGTATCTTTTACTACATAAGTTTTCACCAAATTTCACAAACACTAAGAAAGTTTGTTTTTCGATTCAAAACAAGATTTTTGCGCTTTGTGGAGTTCAAATAACGTGTTTTTAGATCATTTGTATCGTATCTTTTACTACATAACTTTTCACCAAATTTCACAAACACTAAGAAAGTTTGTTTTTCGATTCAAAACAAGATTTTAACGCTTTGAGGAGTTCAAATAACGTGTTTTGAGATCATTTGTATCGTATCTTTTACTACATAACTTTTCACCAAATTTCACAAACACTAAGAAAGTTTGTTTTTCGATTCAAAACAAGATTTTAACGCTTTGAGGAGTTCAAATAACGTGTTTTTAGATCATTTGTATCGTATCTTTTACTACATAACTTTTCATCAAATTTCACAAACACTAAGAAAGTTTGTTTTTCGATTCAAAACAAGATTTTAACGTTTTGAGAAGTTCAAATATAGTGTTTTTAGATCATTTGTATCGTATCTTTTACTACATAAATTTTCACCAAATTTCACAAACAATAAGAAAGTTTGTTTTTCGATTCAAAACAAGATTTTAGCGCTTTGTGGAGTTCAAATAACGTGTTTTTAGATCATTTGTATCGTATATTTTACTACGTAACTTTTCACCAAATTTCACAAACACTAAGAAAGTTTGTTTTTCGATTCAAAACAAGATTTTAACGCTGTGAGGAATTCAAATAACGTGTTTTGAGATCATTTGTATCGTATCTTTTACTACATAAGTTTTCACCAAATTTCACAAACACTAAGAAAGTTTGTTTTTCGATTCAAAACAAGATTTTTGCGCTTTGTGGAGTTCAAATAACGTGTTTTTAGATCATTTGTATCGTATCTTTTACTACATAACTTTTCACCAAATTTCACAAACACTAAGAAAGTTTGTTTTTCGATTCAAAACAAGATTTTAACGCTTTGAGGAGTTCAAATAACGTGTTTTGAGATCATTTGTATCGTATCTTTTACTACATAACTTTTCACCAAATTTCACAAACACTAAGAAAGTTTGTTTTTCGATTCAAAACAAGATTTTAACGCTTTGAGGAGTTCAAATAACGTGTTTTGAGATCATTTGTATCGTATCTTTTACTACATAAATTTTCACCAAATTTCACAAACACTAAGAAAGTTTGTTTTTCGATTCAAAACAAGATTTTAACGCTTTGAGGAGTTCAAATAACGTGTTTTTAGATCATTTGTATCGTATCTTTAACTACATAACTTTTCATCAAATTTCACAAACACTAGGAAAGTTTGTTTTTCGATTCAAAACAAGATTTTAACGTTTTGAGGAGTTCAAATAACGTGTTTTTAGATCATTTGTATCGTATCTTAAACTACATATTTCACCAAATTTCACAAACAATAAGAAAGTTTGTTTTTCGATTCAAAACAAGATTTTAGCGCTTTGTGGAGTTCAAATAACGTGTTTTTAGATCATTTGTATCGTATCTTTTACTACATAACTTTTCACCAAATTTCACAAACACTAAGAAAGTTTGTTTTTCGATTCAAAACAAGATTTTAACGCTTTGAGGAGTTCAAATAACCTGTTTTGAGATCATTTGTATCGTATCTTTTACTACATAACTTTCCACCAAATTTCACAAACACTAAGAAAGTTTGTTTTTCGATTCAAAACAAGATTTTAACGCTTTGAGGAGTTCAAATAACGTGTTTTTAGATCATTTGTATCGTATCTTTTACTACATAACTTTTCATCAAATTTCACAAACACTTAGAAAGTTTGTTTTTCGATTCAAAACAAGATTTTAACGTTTTGAGAAGTTCAAATAACGTGTTTTTAGATCATTTGTATCTCTATCTTTTACTACATAAATTTTCACCAAATTTCACAAACAATAAGAAAGTTTGTTTTTCGATTCAAAACAAGATTTTAGCGCTTTGTGGAGTTCAAATAACGTGTTTTTGGATCATTTGTATCGTATATTTTACTACGTAACTTTTCACCAAATTTCACAAACACTAAGAAAGTTTGTTTTTCGATTCAAAACAAGATTTTAACGCTTTGAGGAATTCAAATAACGTGTTTTGAGATCATTTGAATCGTATCTTTTACTACATAACAATTTTCACCAAATTTCCCAAACACTAAGAAAGTTTGTTTTTCGATTCAAAACAAGATTTTAGCGCTTTGTGGAGTTCAAATAACGTGATTTTAGATCATTTGTATCGTATCTTTTACTACATAACTTTTCACCAAATTTCACAAACACTAAGAAAGTTTGTTTTTCGATTCAAAACAAGATTTTAACGCTTTGAGGAGTTCAAATAACGTGTTTTTAGATCATTTGTATCGTATCTTTTACTACATAAGTTTTCATCAAATTTCACAAATACTAAGAAAGTTAGTTTGTCGATTCAAAACAAGATTTTAACGTTTTGACGAGTTCAAATAACGTGTTTTTAGATCATTTGTATCGTATATTTTACTACGTAACTTTTCACCAAATTTCACAAACACTAAGAAAGTTTGTTTTTCGATTCAAAACAAGATTTTAACGCTTTGAGGAATTCAAATAACGTGTTTTGAGATCATTTGTATCGTATCTTTTACTACATAACAATTTTCACCAAATTTCACAAACACTAAGAAAGTTTGTTTTTCGATTCAAAACAAGATTTTAGCGCTTTGTGGAGTTCAAATAACGTGTTTTTAGATCATTTGTATCGTATCTTTTACTACATAAGTTTTCACCAAATTTAACAAACACTAAGAAAGTTTGTTTTTCGATTCAAAACAAGATTTTAACGCTTCGAGGAGTCCAAATAACGTGTTTTGAGATCATTTGTATCGTATCTTTTACTACATAACTTTTCACCAAATTTCACAAACACTAAGAAAGTTTGTTTTTCGATTCAAAACAAGATTTTAACGCTTTGAGGAGTTCAAATAACGTGTTTTTAGATCATTTGTATCGTATCTTTTACTACATAACTTTTCATCAAATTTCACAAACACTAAGAAAGTTTGTTTTTCGATTCAAAACAAGATTTTAACGTTTTGAGGAGTTCAAATAACGTGTTTTTAGATCATTTGTATCGTATCTTTTACTACATAAATTTTCACCAAATTTCACAAACAATAAGAAAGTTTGTTTTTCGATTCAAAACAAGATTTTAGCCCTTTGTGGAGTTCAAATAACGTGTTTTTAGATCATTTGTATCGTATATTTTACTACGTAACTTTTCACCAAATTTCACAAACACTAAGAAAGTTTGTTTTTCGATTCAAAACAAGATTTTAACGCTTTGAGGAATTCAAATAACGTGTTTTGAGATCATTTGTATCGTATCTTTTACTACATAAGTTTTCACCAAATTTCACAAACACTAAGAAAGTTTGTTTTTCGATTCAAAACAAGATTTTAGCGCTTTGTGGAGTTCAAATAACGTGTTTTTAGATCATTTGTATCGTATCTTTTACTACATAACTTTTCACCAAATTTCACAAACATTAACAAAGTTTGATTTTCGATTCAAAGCATGATTTTAACGCTTTGAGGAGTTCAAATAACCTGTTTTGAGATCATTTGTATCGTATCTTTTACTACATAACTTTTCACCAAATTTCACAAACACTAAGAAAGTTTGTTTTTCGATTCAAAACAAGATTTTAACGCTTTGAGGAGTTCAAATAACGTGTTTTTAGATCATTTGTATCGTATCTTTTACTACATAACTTTTCATCAAATTTCACAAACACTAAGAAAGTTTGTTTTTCGATTCAAAACAAGATTTTAACGTTTTGAGAAGTTCAAATATAGTGTTTTTAGATCATTTGTATCGTATCTTTTACTACATAAATTTTCACCAAATTTCACAAACAATAAGAAAGTTTGTTTTTCGATTCAAAACAAGATTTTAGCGCTTTGTGGAGTTCAAATAACGTGTTTTTAGATCATTTGTATCGTATCTTTTACTACATAACTTTTCACCAAATTTCACAAACACTAACAAAGTTTGATTTTCGATTCAAAACAAGATTTTAACGCTTTGAGGAGTTCAAATAACCTGTTTTGAGATCATTTGTATCGTATCTTTTACTACATAACTTTTCACCAAATTTCACAAACAATAAGAAAGTTTGTTTTTCGATTCAAAACAAGATTTTAGCGCTTTGTGGAGTTCAAATAACGTGTTTTTAGATCATTTGTATCGTATCTTTTACTACATAACTTTTCACCAAATTTCACAAACACTAAGAAAGTTTGTTTTTCGATTCAAAACAAGATTTTTGCGCTTTGTGGAGTTCAAATAACGTGTTTTTAGATCATTTGTATCGTATATTTTACTACGTAACTTTTCACCAAATTTCACAAACACTAAGAAAGTTTGTTTTTCGATTCAAAACAAGATTTTAACGCTGTGAGGAATTCAAATAACGTGTTTTGAGATCATTTGTATCGTATCTTTTACTACATAAGTTTTCACCAAATTTCACAAACACTAAGAAAGTTTGTTTTTCGATTCAAAACAAGATTTTAACGCTTTGAGGAGTTCAAATAACGTGTTTTTAGATCATTTGTATCGTATCTTTTACTACATAACTTTTCATCAAATTTCACAAACACTAAGAAAGTTTGTTTTTCGATTCAAAACAAGATTTTAACGTTTTGAGAAGTTCAAATATAGTGTTTTTAGATCATTTGTATCGTATCTTTTACTACATAAATTTTCACCAAATTTCACAAACAATAAGAAAGTTTGTTTTTCGATTCAAAACAAGATTTTAGCGCTTTGTGGAGTTCAAATAACGTGTTTTTAGATCATTTGTATCGTATATTTTACTACGTAACTTTTCACCAAATTTCACAAACACTAAGAAAGTTTGTTTTTCGATTCAAAACAAGATTTTAACGCTTTGAGGAATTCAAATAACGTGTTTTGAGATCATTTGTATCGTATCTTTTACTACATAAGTTTTCACCAAATTTCACAAACACTAAGAAAGTTTGTTTTTCGATTCAAAACAAGATTTTAGCGCTTTGTGGAGTTCAAATAACGTGTTTTTAGATCATTTGTATCGTATCTTTTACTACATAACTTTTCACCAAATTTCACAAACATTAACAAAGTTTGATTTTCGATTCAAAGCATGATTTTAACGCTTTGAGGAGTTCAAATAACCTGTTTTGAGATCATTTGTATCGTATCTTTTACTACATAACTTTTCACCAAATTTCACAAACACTAAGAAAGTTTGTTTTTCGATTCAAAACAAGATTTTAACGCTTTGAGGAGTTCAAATAACGTGTTTTTAGATCATTTGTATCGTATCTTTTACTACATAACTTTTCATCAAATTTCACAAACACTAAGAAAGTTTGTTTTTCGATTCAAAACAAGATTTTAACGTTTTGAGAAGTTCAAATATAGTGTTTTTAGATCATTTGTATCGTATCTTTTACTACATAAATTTTCACCAAATTTCACAAACAATAAGAAAGTTTGTTTTTCGATTCAAAACAAGATTTTAGCGCTTTGTGGAGTTCAAATAACGTGTTTTTAGATCATTTGTATCGTATCTTTTACTACATAACTTTTCACCAAATTTCACAAACACTAACAAAGTTTGATTTTCGATTCAAAACAAGATTTTAACGCTTTGAGGAGTTCAAATAACCTGTTTTGAGATCATTTGTATCGTATCTTTTACTACATAACTTTTCACCAAATTTCACAAACAATAAGAAAGTTTGTTTTTCGATTCAAAACAAGATTTTAGCGCTTTGTGGAGTTCAAATAACGTGTTTTTAGATCATTTGTATCGTATCTTTTACTACATAACTTTTCACCAAATTTCACAAACACTAAGAAAGTTTGTTTTTCGATTCAAAACAAGATTTTTGCGCTTTGTGGAGTTCAAATAACGTGTTTTTAGATCATTTGTATCGTATATTTTACTACGTAACTTTTCACCAAATTTCACAAACACTAAGAAAGTTTGTTTTTCGATTCAAAACAAGATTTTAACGCTGTGAGGAATTCAAATAACGTGTTTTGAGATCATTTGTATCGTATCTTTTACTACATAAGTTTTCACCAAATTTCACAAACACTAAGAAAGTTTGTTTTTCGATTCAAAACAAGATTTTAACGCTTTGAGGAGTTCAAATAACGTGTTTTTAGATCATTTGTATCGTATCTTTTACTACATAACTTTTCATCAAATTTCACAAACACTAAGAAAGTTTGTTTTTCGATTCAAAACAAGATTTTAACGTTTTGAGAAGTTCAAATATAGTGTTTTTAGATCATTTGTATCGTATCTTTTACTACATAAATTTTCACCAAATTTCACAAACAATAAGAAAGTTTGTTTTTCGATTCAAAACAAGATTTTAGCGCTTTGTGGAGTTCAAATAACGTGTTTTTAGATCATTTGTATCGTATATTTTACTACGTAACTTTTCACCAAATTTCACAAACACTAAGAAAGTTTGTTTTTCGATTCAAAACAAGATTTTAACGCTTTGAGGAATTCAAATAACGTGTTTTGAGATCATTTGTATCGTATCTTTTACTACATAACAATTTTCACCAAATTTCACAAACACTAAGAAAGTTTGTTTTTCGATTCAAAACAAGATTTTAGCGCTTTGTGGAGTTCAAATAACGTGTTTTTAGATCATTTGTATCGTATCTTTTACTACATAAGTTTTCACCAAATTTAACAAACACTAAGAAAGTTTGTTTTTCGATTCAAAACAAGATTTTAACGCTTTGAGGAGTCCAAATAACGTGTTTTGAGATCATTTGTATCGTATCTTTTACTACATAACTTTTCACCAAATTTCACAAACACTAAGAAAGTTTGTTTTTCGATTCAAAACAAGATTTTAACGCTTTGAGGAGTTCAAATAACGTGTTTTTAGATCATTTGTATCGTATCTTTTACTACATAACTTTTCATCAAATTTCACAAACACTAAGAAAGTTTGTTTTTCGATTCAAAACAAGATTTTAACGTTTTGAGGAGTTCAAATAACGTGTTTTTAGATCATTTGTATCGTATCTTTTACTACATAAATTTTCACCAAATTTCACAAACAATAAGAAAGTTTGTTTTTCGATTCAAAACAAGATTTTAGCCCTTTGTGGAGTTCAAATAACGTGTTTTTAGATCATTTGTATCGTATATTTTACTACGTAACTTTTCACCAAATTTCACAAACACTAAGAAAGTTTGTTTTTCGATTCAAAACAAGATTTTAACGCTTTGAGGAATTCAAATAACGTGTTTTGAGATCATTTGTATCGTATCTTTTACTACATAAGTTTTCACCAAATTTCACAAACACTAAGAAAGTTTGTTTTTCGATTCAAAACAAGATTTTTGCGCTTTGTGGAGTTCAAATAACGTGTTTTTAGATCATTTGTATCGTATCTTTTACTACATAACTTTTCACCAAATTTCACAAACACTAAGAAAGTTTGTTTTTCGATTCAAAACAAGATTTTAACGCTTTGAGGAGTTCAAATAACGTGTTTTGAGATCATTTGTATCGTATCTTTTACTACATAACTTTTCACCAAATTTCACAAACACTAAGAAAGTTTGTTTTTCGATTCAAAACAAGATTTTAACGCTTTGAGGAGTTCAAATAACGTGTTTTTAGATCATTTGTATCGTATCTTTTACTACATAACTTTTCATCAAATTTCACAAACACTAAGAAAGTTTGTTTTTCGATTCAAAACAAGATTTTAACGTTTTGAGAAGTTCAAATATAGTGTTTTTAGATCATTTGTATCGTATCTTTTACTACATAAATTTTCACCAAATTTCACAAACAATAAGAAAGTTTGTTTTTCGATTCAAAACAAGATTTTAGCGCTTTGTGGAGTTCAAATAACGTGTTTTTAGATCATTTGTATCGTATATTTTACTACGTAACTTTTCACCAAATTTCACAAACACTAAGAAAGTTTGTTTTTCGATTCAAAACAAGATTTTAACGCTGTGAGGAATTCAAATAACGTGTTTTGAGATCATTTGTATCGTATCTTTTACTACATAAGTTTTCACCAAATTTCACAAACACTAAGAAAGTTTGTTTTTCGATTCAAAACAAGATTTTTGCGCTTTGTGGAGTTCAAATAACGTGTTTTTAGATCATTTGTATCGTATCTTTTACTACATAACTTTTCACCAAATTTCACAAACACTAAGAAAATTTGTTTTTCGATTCAAAACAAGATTTTAACGCTTTGAGGAGTTCAAATAACGTGTTTTGAGATCATTTGTATCGTATCTTTTACTACATAACTTTTCACCAAATTTCACAAACACTAAGAAAGTTTGTTTTTCGATTCAAAACAAGATTTTAACGCTTTGAGGAGTTCAAATAACGTGTTTTGAGATCATTTGTATCGTATCTTTTACTACATAAATTTTCACCAAATTTCACAAACACTAAGAAAGTTTGTTTTTCGATTCAAAACAAGATTTTAACGCTTTGAGGAGTTCAAATAACGTGTTTTTAGATCATTTGTATCGTATCTTTAACTACATAACTTTTCATCAAATTTCACAAACACTAGGAAAGTTTGTTTTTCGATTCAAAACAAGATTTTAACGTTTTGAGGAGTTCAAATAACGTGTTTTTAGATCATTTGTATCGTATCTTAAACTACATATTTCACCAAATTTCACAAACAATAAGAAAGTTTGTTTTTCGATTCAAAACAAGATTTTAGCGCTTTGTGGAGTTCAAATAACGTGTTTTTAGATCATTTGTATCGTATCTTTTACTACATAACTTTTCACCAAATTTCACAAACACTAAGAAAGTTTGTTTTTCGATTCAAAACAAGATTTTAACGCTTTGAGGAGTTCAAATAACCTGTTTTGAGATCATTTGTATCGTATCTTTTACTACATAACTTTCCACCAAATTTCACAAACACTAAGAAAGTTTGTTTTTCGATTCAAAACAAGATTTTAACGCTTTGAGGAGTTCAAATAACGTGTTTTTAGATCATTTGTATCGTATCTTTTACTACATAACTTTTCATCAAATTTCACAAACACTTAGAAAGTTTGTTTTTCGATTCAAAACAAGATTTTAACGTTTTGAGAAGTTCAAATAACGTGTTTTTAGATCATTTGTATCTCTATCTTTTACTACATAAATTTTCACCAAATTTCACAAACAATAAGAAAGTTTGTTTTTCGATTCAAAACAAGATTTTAGCGCTTTGTGGAGTTCAAATAACGTGTTTTTGGATCATTTGTATCGTATATTTTACTACGTAACTTTTCACCAAATTTCACAAACACTAAGAAAGTTTGTTTTTCGATTCAAAACAAGATTTTAACGCTTTGAGGAATTCAAATAACGTGTTTTGAGATCATTTGAATCGTATCTTTTACTACATAACAATTTTCACCAAATTTCCCAAACACTAAGAAAGTTTGTTTTTCGATTCAAAACAAGATTTTAACGCTTTGAGGAGTTCAAATAACGTGTTTTTAGATCATTTGTATCGTATCTTTTACTACATAAGTTTTCATCAAATTTCACAAATACTAAGAAAGTTAGTTTGTCGATTCAAAACAAGATTTTAACGTTTTGACGAGTTCAAATAACGTGTTTTTAGATCATTTGTATCGTATATTTTACTACGTAACTTTTCACCAAATTTCACAAACACTAAGAAAGTTTGTTTTTCGATTCAAAACAAGATTTTAACGCTTTGAGGAATTCAAATAACGTGTTTTGAGATCATTTGTATCGTATCTTTTACTACATAACAATTTTCACCAAATTTCACAAACACTAAGAAAGTTTGTTTTTCGATTCAAAACAAGATTTTAGCGCTTTGTGGAGTTCAAATAACGTGTTTTTAGATCATTTGTATCGTATCTTTTACTACATAAGTTTTCACCAAATTTAACAAACACTAAGAAAGTTTGTTTTTCGATTCAAAACAAGATTTTAACGCTTCGAGGAGTCCAAATAACGTGTTTTGAGATCATTTGTATCGTATCTTTTACTACATAACTTTTCACCAAATTTCACAAACACTAAGAAAGTTTGTTTTTCGATTCAAAACAAGATTTTAACGCTTTGAGGAGTTCAAATAACGTGTTTTTAGATCATTTGTATCGTATCTTTTACTACATAACTTTTCATCAAATTTCACAAACACTAAGAAAGTTTGTTTTTCGATTCAAAACAAGATTTTAACGTTTTGAGGAGTTCAAATAACGTGTTTTTAGATCATTTGTATCGTATCTTTTACTACATAAATTTTCACCAAATTTCACAAACAATAAGAAAGTTTGTTTTTCGATTCAAAACAAGATTTTAGCCCTTTGTGGAGTTCAAATAACGTGTTTTTAGATCATTTGTATCGTATATTTTACTACGTAACTTTTCACCAAATTTCACAAACACTAAGAAAGTTTGTTTTTCGATTCAAAACAAGATTTTAACGCTTTGAGGAATTCAAATAACGTGTTTTGAGATCATTTGTATCGTATCTTTTACTACATAAGTTTTCACCAAATTTCACAAACACTAAGAAAGTTTGTTTTTCGATTCAAAACAAGATTTTAGCGCTTTGTGGAGTTCAAATAACGTGTTTTTAGATCATTTGTATCGTATCTTTTACTACATAACTTTTCACCAAATTTCACAAACATTAACAAAGTTTGATTTTCGATTCAAAGCATGATTTTAACGCTTTGAGGAGTTCAAATAACCTGTTTTGAGATCATTTGTATCGTATCTTTTACTACATAACTTTTCACCAAATTTCACAAACACTAAGAAAGTTTGTTTTTCGATTCAAAACAAGATTTTAACGCTTTGAGGAGTTCAAATAACGTGTTTTTAGATCATTTGTATCGTATCTTTTACTACATAACTTTTCATCAAATTTCACAAACACTAAGAAAGTTTGTTTTTCGATTCAAAACAAGATTTTAACGTTTTGAGAAGTTCAAATATAGTGTTTTTAGATCATTTGTATCGTATCTTTTACTACATAAATTTTCACCAAATTTCACAAACAATAAGAAAGTTTGTTTTTCGATTCAAAACAAGATTTTAGCGCTTTGTGGAGTTCAAATAACGTGTTTTTAGATCATTTGTATCGTATCTTTTACTACATAACTTTTCACCAAATTTCACAAACACTAACAAAGTTTGATTTTCGATTCAAAACAAGATTTTAACGCTTTGAGGAGTTCAAATAACCTGTTTTGAGATCATTTGTATCGTATCTTTTACTACATAACTTTTCACCAAATTTCACAAACAATAAGAAAGTTTGTTTTTCGATTCAAAACAAGATTTTAGCGCTTTGTGGAGTTCAAATAACGTGTTTTTAGATCATTTGTATCGTATCTTTTACTACATAACTTTTCACCAAATTTCACAAACACTAAGAAAGTTTGTTTTTCGATTCAAAACAAGATTTTTGCGCTTTGTGGAGTTCAAATAACGTGTTTTTAGATCATTTGTATCGTATATTTTACTACGTAACTTTTCACCAAATTTCACAAACACTAAGAAAGTTTGTTTTTCGATTCAAAACAAGATTTTAACGCTGTGAGGAATTCAAATAACGTGTTTTGAGATCATTTGTATCGTATCTTTTACTACATAAGTTTTCACCAAATTTCACAAACACTAAGAAAGTTTGTTTTTCGATTCAAAACAAGATTTTAACGCTTTGAGGAGTTCAAATAACGTGTTTTTAGATCATTTGTATCGTATCTTTTACTACATAACTTTTCATCAAATTTCACAAACACTAAGAAAGTTTGTTTTTCGATTCAAAACAAGATTTTAACGTTTTGAGAAGTTCAAATATAGTGTTTTTAGATCATTTGTATCGTATCTTTTACTACATAAATTTTCACCAAATTTCACAAACAATAAGAAAGTTTGTTTTTCGATTCAAAACAAGATTTTAGCGCTTTGTGGAGTTCAAATAACGTGTTTTTAGATCATTTGTATCGTATATTTTACTACGTAACTTTTCACCAAATTTCACAAACACTAAGAAAGTTTGTTTTTCGATTCAAAACAAGATTTTAACGCTGTGAGGAATTCAAATAACGTGTTTTGAGATCATTTGTATCGTATCTTTTACTACATAAGTTTTCACCAAATTTCACAAACACTAAGAAAGTTTGTTTTTCGATTCAAAACAAGATTTTTGCGCTTTGTGGAGTTCAAATAACGTGTTTTTAGATCATTTGTATCGTATCTTTTACTACATAACTTTTCACCAAATTTCACAAACACTAAGAAAGTTTGTTTTTCGATTCAAAACAAGATTTTAACGCTTTGAGGAGTTCAAATAACGTGTTTTGAGATCATTTGTATCGTATCTTTTACTACATAACTTTTCACCAAATTTCACAAACACTAAGAAAGTTTGTTTTTCGATTCAAAACAAGATTTTAACGCTTTGAGGAGTTCAAATAACGTGTTTTGAGATCATTTGTATCGTATCTTTTACTACATAAATTTTCACCAAATTTCACAAACACTAAGAAAGTTTGTTTTTCGATTCAAAACAAGATTTTAACGCTTTGAGGAGTTCAAATAACGTGTTTTTAGATCATTTGTATCGTATCTTTAACTACATAACTTTTCATCAAATTTCACACACTAGGAAAGTTTGTTTTTCGATTCAAAACAAGATTTTAACGTTTTGAGGAGTTCAAATAACGTGTTTTTAGATCATTTGTATCGTATCTTAAACTACATATTTCACCAAATTTCACAAACAATAAGAAAGTTTGTTTTTCGATTCAAAACAAGATTTTAGCGCTTTGTGGAGTTCAAATAACGTGTTTTTAGATCATTTGTATCGTATCTTTTACTACATAACTTTTCACCAAATTTCACAAACACTAAGAAAGTTTGTTTTTCGATTCAAAACAAGATTTTAACGCTTTGAGGAGTTCAAATAACCTGTTTTGAGATCATTTGTATCGTATCTTTTACTACATAACTTTCCACCAAATTTCACAAACACTAAGAAAGTTTGTTTTTCGATTCAAAACAAGATTTTAACGCTTTGAGGAGTTCAAATAACGTGTTTTTAGATCATTTGTATCGTATCTTTTACTACATAACTTTTCATCAAATTTCACAAACACTTAGAAAGTTTGTTTTTCGATTCAAAACAAGATTTTAACGTTTTGAGAAGTTCAAATAACGTGTTTTTAGATCATTTGTATCTCTATCTTTTACTACATAAATTTTCACCAAATTTCACAAACAATAAGAAAGTTTGTTTTTCGATTCAAAACAAGATTTTAGCGCTTTGTGGAGTTCAAATAACGTGTTTTTGGATCATTTGTATCGTATATTTTACTACGTAACTTTTCACCAAATTTCACAAACACTAAGAAAGTTTGTTTTTCGATTCAAAACAAGATTTTAACGCTTTGAGGAATTCAAATAACGTGTTTTGAGATCATTTGAATCGTATCTTTTACTACATAACAATTTTCACCAAATTTCACAAACACTAAGAAAGTTTGTTTTTCGATTCAAAACAAGATTTTAGCGCTTTGTGGAGTTCAAATAACGTGATTTTAGATCATTTGTATCGTATCTTTTACTACATAACTTTTCACCAAATTTCACAAACACTAAGAAAGTTTGTTTTTCGATTCAAAACAAGATTTTAACGCTTTGAGGAGTTCAAATAACGTGTTTTTAGATCATTTGTATCGTATCTTTTACTACATAAGTTTTCATCAAATTTCACAAATACTAAGAAAGTTAGTTTGTCGATTCAAAACAAGATTTTAACGTTTTGACGAGTTCAAATAACGTGTTTTTAGATCATTTGTATCGTATATTTTACTACGTAACTTTTCACCAAATTTCACAAACACTAAGAAAGTTTGTTTTTCGATTCAAAACAAGATTTTAACGCTTTGAGGAATTCAAATAACGTGTTTTGAGATCATTTGTATCGTATCTTTTACTACACAACAATTTTCACCAAATTTCACAAACACTAAGAAAGTTTGTTTTTCGATTCAAAACAAGATTTTAGCGCTTTGTGGAGTTCAAATAACGTGTTTTTAGATCATTTGTATCGTATCTTTTACTACATAAGTTTTCACCAAATTTAACAAACACTAAGAAAGTTTGTTTTTCGATTCAAAACAAGATTTTAACGCTTTGAGGAGTCCAAATAACGTGTTTTGAGATCATTTGTATCGTATCTTTTACTACATAACTTTTCACCAAATTTCACAAACACTAAGAAAGTTTGTTTTTCGATTCAAAACAAGATTTTAACGCTTTGAGGAGTTCAAATAACGTGTTTTTAGATCATTTGTATCGTATCTTTTACTACATAACTTTTCATCAAATTTCACAAACACTAAGAAAGTTTGTTTTTCGATTCAAAACAAGATTTTAACGTTTTGAGGAGTTCAAATAACGTGTTTTTAGATCATTTGTATCGTATCTTTTACTACATAAATTTTCACCAAATTTCACAAACAATAAGAAAGTTTGTTTTTCGATTCAAAACAAGATTTTAGCCCTTTGTGGAGTTCAAATAACGTGTTTTTAGATCATTTGTATCGTATATTTTACTACGTAACTTTCCACCAAATTTCACAAACACTAAGAAAGTTTGTTTTTCGATTCAAAACAAGATTTTAACGCTTTGAGGAATTCAAATAACGTGTTTTGAGATCATTTGTATCGTATCTTTTACTACATAAGTTTTCACCAAATTTCACAAACACTAAGAAAGTTTGTTTTTCGATTCAAAACAAGATTTTAGCGCTTTGTGGAGTTCAAATAACGTGTTTTTAGATCATTTGTATCGTATCTTTTACTACATAACTTTTCACCAAATTTCACAAACATTAACAAAGTTTGATTTTCGATTCAAAGCATGATTTTAACGCTTTGAGGAGTTCAAATAACCTGTTTTGAGATCATTTGTATCGTATCTTTTACTACATAACTTTTCACCAAATTTCACAAACACTAAGAAAGTTTGTTTTTCGATTCAAAACAAGATTTTAACGCTTTGAGGAGTTCAAATAACGTGTTTTTAGATCATTTGTATCATATCTTTTACTACATAACTTTTCATCAAATTTCACAAACACTAAGAAAGTTTGTTTTTCGATTCAAAACAAGATTTTAACGTTTTGAGAAGTTCAAATATAGTGTTTTTAGATCATTTGTATCGTATCTTTTACTACATAAATTTTCACCAAATTTCACAAACAATAAGAAAGTTTGTTTTTCGATTCAAAACAAGATTTTAGCGCTTTGTGGAGTTCAAATAACGTGTTTTTAGATCATTTGTATCGTATATTTTACTACGTAACTTTTCACCAAATTTCACAAACACTAAGAAAGTTTGTTTTTCGATTCAAAACAAGATTTTAACGCTTTGAGGAATTCAAATAACGTGTTTTGAGATCATTTGTATCGTATCTTTTACTACATAAGTTTTCACCAAATTTCACAAACACTAAGAAAGTTTGTTTTTCGATTCAAAACAAGATTTTTGCGCTTTGTGGAGTTCAAATAACGTGTTTTTAGATCATTTGTATCGTATCTTTTACTACATAACTTTTCACCAAATTTCACAAACACTAAGAAAGTTTGTTTTTCGATTCAAAACAAGATTTTAACGCTTTGAGGAGTTCAAATAACGTGTTTTGAGATCATTTGTATCGTATCTTTTACTACATAACTTTTCACCAAATTTCACAAACACTAAGAAAGTTTGTTTTTCGATTCAAAACAAGATTTTAACGCTTTGAGGAGTTCAAATAACGTGTTTTGAGATCATTTGTATCGTATCTTTTACTACATAAATTTTCACCAAATTTCACAAACACTAAGAAAGTTTGTTTTTCGATTGAAAACAAGATTTTAACGCTTTGAGGAGTTCAAATAACGTGTTTTTAGATCAATTGTATCGTATCTTTAACTACATAACTTTTCATCAAATTTCACAAACACTAGGAAAGTTTGTTTTTCGATTCAAAACAAGATTTTAACGTTTTGAGGAGTTCAAATAACGTGTTTTTAGATCATTTGTATCGTATCTTAAACTACATATTTCACCAAATTTCACAAACAATAAGAAAGTTTGTTTTTCGATTCAAAACAAGATTTTAGCGCTTTGTGGAGTTCAAATAACGTGTTTTTAGATCATTTGTATCGTATCTTTTACTACATAACTTTTCACCAAATTTCACAAACACTAAGAAAGTTTGTTTTTCGATTCAAAACAAGATTTTAACGCTTTGAGGAGTTCAAATAACCTGTTTTGAGATCATTTGTATCGTATCTTTTACTACATAACTTTTCACCAAATTTCACAAACACTAAGAAAGTTTGTTTTTCGATTCAAAACAAGATTTTAACGCTTTGAGGAGTTCAAATAACGTGTTTTTAGATCATTTGTATCGTATCTTTTACTACATAACTTTTCATCAAATTTCATAAACACTTAGAAAGTTTGTTTTTCGATTCAAAACAAGATTTTAACGTTTTGAGAAGTTCAAATAACGTGTTTTTAGATCATTTGTATCTCTATCTTTTACTACATAAATTTTCACCAAATTTCACAAACAATAAGAAAGTTTGTTTTTCGATTCAAAACAAGATTTTAGCGATTTGTGGAGTTCAAATAACGTGTTTTTAGATCATTTGTATCGTATATTTTACTACGTAACTTTTCACCAAATTTCACAAACACTAAGAAAGTTTGTTTTTCGATTCAAAACAAGATTTTAACGCTTTGAGGAATTCAAATAACGTGTTTTGAGATCATTTGAATCGTATCTTTTACTACATAACAATTTTCTCCAAATTTCACAAACACTAAGAAAGTTTGTTTTTCGATTCAAAACAAGATTTTAGCGCTTTGTGGAGTTCAAATAACGTGTTTTTAGATCATTTGTATCGTATCTTTTACTACATAACTTTTCACCAAATTTCACAAACACTAAGAAAGTTTGTTTTTCGATTCAAAACAAGATTTTAACGCTTTGAGGAGTTCAAATAACGTGTTTTTAGATCATTTGTATCGTATCTTTTACTACATAAGTTTTCATCAAATTTCACAAATACTAAGAAAGTTAGTTTTTCGATTCAAAACAAGATTTTAACGTTTTGAGGAGTTCAAATAACGTGTTTTTAGATCATTTGTATCGTATATTTTACTACGTAACTTTTCACCAAATTTCACAAACACTAAGAAAGTTTGTTTTTCGATTCAAAACAAGATTTTAACGCTTTGAGGAATTCAAATAACGTGTTTTGAGATCATTTGTATCGTATCTTTTACTACATAACAATTTTCACCAAATTTCACAAACACTAAGAAAGTTTGTTTTTCGATTCAAAACAAGATTTTAGCGCTTTGTGGAGTTCAAATAACGTGTTTTTAGATCATTTGTATCGTATCTTTTACTACATAAGTTTTCACCAAATTTCACAAACACTAAGAAAGTTTGTTTTTCGATTCAATACAAGATTTTAACGCTTTGAGGAGTCCAAATAACGTGTTTTGAGATCATTTGTATCGTATCTTTTACTACATAACTTTTCACCAAATTTCACAAACACTAAGAAAGTTTGTTTTTCGATTCAAAACAAGATTTTAACGCTTTGAGGAGTTCAAATAACGTGTTTTTAGATCATTTGTATCGTATCTTTTACTACATAACTTTTCATCAAATTTCACAAACACTAAGAAAGTTTGTTTTTCGATTCAAAACAAGATTTTAACGTTTTGAGGAGTTCAAATAACGTGTTTTTAGATCATTTGTATCGTATCTTTTACTACATAAATTTTCACCAAATTTCACAAACAATAAGAAAGTTTGTTTTTCGATTCAAAACAAGATTTTAGCCCTTTGTGGAGTTCAAATAACGTGTTTTTAGATCATTTGTATCGTATATTTTACTACGTAACTTTTCACCAAATTTCACAAACACTAAGAAAGTTTGTTTTTCGATTCAAAACAAGATTTTAACGCTTTGAGGAATTCAAATAACGTGTTTTGAGATCATTTGTATCGTATCTTTTACTACATAAGTTTTCCCCAAATTTCACAAACACTAAGAAAGTTTGTTTTTCGATTCAAAACAAGATTTTAGCGCTTTGTGGAGTTCAAATAACGTGTTTTTAGATCATTTGTATCGTATCTTTTACTACATAACTTTTCACCAAATTTCACAAACATTAACAAAGTTTGATTTTCGATTCAAAGCATGATTTTAACGCTTTGAGGAGTTCAAATAACCTGTTTTGAGATCATTTGTATCGTATCTTTTACTACATAACTTTTCACCAAATTTCACAAACACTAAGAAAGTTTGTTTTTCGATTCAAAACAAGATTTTAACGCTTTGAGGAGTTCAAATAACGTGTTTTTAGATCATTTGTATCGTATCTTTTACTACATAACTTTTCATCAAATTTCACAAACACTAAGAAAGTTTGTTTTTCCATTCAAAACAAGATTTTAACGTTTTGAGAAGTTCAAATAACGTGTTTTTAGATCATTTGTATCGTATCTTTTACTACATAAATTTTCACCAAATTTCACAAACAATAAGAAAGTTTGTTTTTCGATTCAAAACAAGATTTTAGCGCTTTGTGGAGTTCAAATAACGTGTTTTTAGATCATTTGTATCGTATATATTACTACGTAACTTTTCACCAAATTTCACAAACACTAAGAAAGTTTGTTTTTCGATTCAAAACAAGATTTTAACGCTTTGAGGAATTCAAATAACGTGTTTTGAGATCATTTGTATCGTATCTTTTACTAAATAAGTTTTCACCAAATTTCACAAACACTAAGAAAGTTTGTTTTTCGATTCAAAACAAGATTTTAGCGCTTTGTGGAGTTCAAATAACGTGTTTTTAGATCATTTGTATCGTATCTTTTACTACATAACTTTTCACCAAATTTCACAAACACTAAGAAAGTTTGTTTTTCGATTCAAAACAAGATTTTAACGCTTTGAGGAGTTCAAATAACGTGTTTTGAGATCATTTGTATCGTATCTTTTTCTACATAACTTTTCAACAAATTTCACAAACACTAAGAAAGTTTGTTTTTCGATTCAAAACAAGATTTTAACGCTTTGAGGAGTTCAAATAACGTGTTTTGAGATCATTTGTATCGTATCTTTTACTACATAAATTTTCACCAAATTTCACAAACACTAAGAAAGTTTGTTTTTCGATTCAAAACAAGATTTTAACGCTTTGAGGAGTTCAAATAACGTGTTTTGAGATCATTTGTATCGTATCTTTTACTACATAAAGTTTCACCAAATTTCACAAACAATAAGAAAGTTTGTTTTTCGATTCAAAACAAGATTTTAGCGCTTTGTGGAGTTCAAATAACGTGTTTTTAGATCATTTGTATCGTATCTTTTACTACATAACTCTTCACCAAATTTCACAAACACTAACAAAGTTTGATTTTCGATTCAAATCAAGATTTTAACGCTTTGAGGAGTTCAAATAACCTGTTTTGAGATCATTTGTATCGTATCTTTTACTACATAACTTTTCACCAAATTTCACAAACACTAAGAAAGTTTGTTTTTCGATTCAAAACAAGATTTTAACGCTTTGAGGAGTTCAAATAACGTGTTTTGAGATCATTTGTATCGTATCTTTTACTACATAACTTTTCACCAAATTTCACAAACACTAAGAAAGTTTATTTTTCGATTCAAAACAAAATTTTAACGTTTTGAGGAGTTCAAATAACGTGTTTTGAGATCATTTGTATCGTATCTTTTACTACATAAAGTTTCACCAAATTTCACAAACAATAAGAAAGTTTGTTTTTCGATTCAAAACAAGATTTTAGCGCTTTGTGGAGTTCAAATAACGTGTTTTTAGATCATTTGTATCGTATCTTTTACTACATAACTCTTCACCAAATTTCACAAACACTAACAAAGTTTGATTTTCGATTCAAATCAAGATTTTAACGCTTTGAGGAGTTCAAATAACCTGTTTTGAGATCATTTGTATCGTATCTTTTACTACATAACTTTTCACCAAATTTCACAAACACTAAGAAAGTTTGTTTTTCGATTCAAAACAAGATTTTAACGCTTTGAGGAGTTCAAATAACCTGTTTTGAGATCATTTGTATCGTATCTTTTACTACATAACTTTTCACCAAATTTCACAAACACTAAGAAAGTTTGTTTTTCGATTCAAAACAAGATTTTAACGCTTTGAGGAGTTCAAATAACGTGTTTTTAGATCATTTGTATCGTATCTTTTACTACATAACTTTTCATCAAATTTCATAAACACTTAGAAAGTTTGTTTTTCGATTCAAAACAAGATTTTAACGTTTTGAGAAGTTCAAATAACGTGTTTTTAGATCATTTGTATCTCTATCTTTTACTACATAAATTTTCACCAAATTTCACAAACAATAAGAAAGTTTGTTTTTCGATTCAAAACAAGATTTTAGCGATTTGTGGAGTTCAAATAACGTGTTTTTAGATCATTTGTATCGTATATTTTACTACGTAACTTTTCACCAAATTTCACAAACACTAAGAAAGTTTGTTTTTCGATTCAAAACAAGATTTTAACGCTTTGAGGAATTCAAATAACGTGTTTTGAGATCATTTGAATCGTATCTTTTACTACATAACAATTTTCACCAAATTTCACAAACACTAAGAAAGTTTGTTTTTCGATTCAAAACAAGATTTTAGCGCTTTGTGGAGTTCAAATAACGTGTTTTTAGATCATTTGTATCGTATCTTTTACTACATAACTTTTCACCAAATTTCACAAACACTAAGAAAGTTTGTTTTTCGATTCAAAACAAGATTTTAACGCTTTAAGGAGTTCAAATAACGTGTTTTTAGATCATTTGTATCGTATCTTTTACTACATAAGTTTTCATCAAATTTCACAAATACTAAGAAAGTTAGTTTTTCGATTCAAAACAAGATTTTAACGTTTTGAGGAGTTCAAATAACGTGTTTTTAGATCATTTGTATCGTGTATTTTACTACGTAACTTTTCACCAAATTTCACAAACACTAAGAAAGTTTGTTTTTCGATTCAAAACAAGATTTTAACGCTTTGAGGAATTCAAATAACGTGTTTTGAGATCATTTGTATCGTATCTTTTACTACATAACAATTTTCACCAAATTTCACAAACACTAAGAAAGTTTGTTTTTCGATTCAAAACAAGATTTTAGCGCTTTGTGGAGTTCAAATAACGTGTTTTTAGATCATTTGTATCGTATCTTTTACTACATAAGTTTTCACCAAATTTCACAAACACTAAGAAAGTTTGTTTTTCGATTCAATACAAGATTTTAACGCTTTGAGGAGTCCAAATAACGTGTTTTGAGATCATTTGTATCGTATCTTTTACTACATAACTTTTCACCAAATTTCACAAACACTAAGAAAGTTTGTTTTTCGATTCAAAACAAGATTTTAACGCTTTGAGGAGTTCAAATAACGTGTTTTTAGATCATTTGTATCGTATCTTTTAGTACATAACGTTTCATCAAATTTCACAAACACTAAGAAAGTTTGTTTTTCGATTCAAAACAAGATTTTAACGTTTTGAGGAGTTCAAATAACGTGTTTTTAGATCATTTGTATCGTATCTTTTACTACATAAATTTTCACCAAATTTCACAAACAATAAGAAAGTTTGTTTTTCGATTCAAAACAAGATTTTAGCCCTTTGTGGAGTTCAAATAACGTGTTTTTAGATCATTTGTATCGTATATTTTACTACGTAACTTTTCACCAAATTTCACAAACACTAAGAAAGTTTGTTTTTCGATTCAAAACAAGATTTTAACGCTTTGAGGAATTCAAATAACGTGTTTTCAGATCATTTGTATCGTATCTTTTACTACATAAGTTTTCACCAAATTTCACAAACACTAAAAAAGTTTGTTTTTCGATTCAAAACAAGATTTTAGCGCTTTGTGGAGTTCAAATAACGTGTTTTTAGATCATTTGTATCGTATCTTTTACTACATAACTTTTCACCAAATTTCACAAACATTAACAAAGTTTGATTTTCGATTCAAAGCATGATTTTAACGCTTTGAGGAGTTCAAATAACCTGTTTTGAGATCATTTGTATCGTATCTTTTACTACATAACTTTTCACCAAATTTCACAAACACTAAGAAAGTTTGTTTTTCGATTCAAAACAAGATTTTAACGCTTTGAGGAGTTCAAATAACGTGTTTTTAGATCATTTGTATCGTATCTTTTACTACATAACTTTTCATCAAATTTCACAAACACTAAGAAAGTTTGTTTTTCCATTCAAAACAAGATTTTAACGTTTTGAGAAGTTCAAATAACGTGTTTTTAGATCATTTGTATCGTATCTTTTACTACATAAATTTTCACCAAATTTCACAAACAATAAGAAAGTTTGTTTTTCGATTCAAAACAAGATTTTAGCGCTTTGTGGAGTTCAAATAACGTGTTTTTAGATCATTTGTATCGTATATATTACTACGTAACTTTTCACCAAATTTCACAAACACTAAGAAAGTTTGTTTTTCGATTCAAAACAAGATTTTAACGCTTTGAGGAATTCAAATAACGTGTTTTGAGATCATTTGTATCGTATCTTTTACTAAATAAGTTTTCACCAAATTTCACAAACACTAAGAAAGTTTGTTTTTCGATTCAAAACAAGATTTTAGCGCTTTGTGGAGTTCAAATAACGTGTTTTTAGATCATTTGTATCGTATCTTTTACTACATAACTTTTCACCAAATTTCACAAACACTAAGAAAGTTTGTTTTTCGATTCAAAACAAGATTTTAACGCTTTGAGGAGTTCAAATAACGTGTTTTGAGATCATTTGTATCGTATCTTTTACTACATAAATTTTCACCAAATTTCACAAACACTAAGAAAGTTTGTTTTTCGATTCAAAACAAGATTTTAACGCTTTGAGGAGTTCAAATAACGTGTTTTGAGATCATTTGTATCGTATCTTTTACTACATAAAGTTTCACCAAATTTCACAAACAATAAGAAAGTTTGTTTTTCGATTCAAAACAAGATTTTAGCGCTTTGTGGAGTTCAAATAACGTGTTTTTAGATCATTTGTATCGTATCTTTTACTACATAACTCTTCACCAAATTTCACAAACACTAACAAAGTTTGATTTTCGATTCAAATCAAGATTTTAACGCTTTGAGGAGTTCAAATAACCTGTTTTGAGATCATTTGTATCGTATCTTTTACTACATAACTTTTCACCAAATTTCACAAACACTAAGAAAGTTTGTTTTTCGATTCAAAACAAGATTTTAACGCTTTGAGGAGTTCAAATAACGTGTTTTGAGATCATTTGTATCGTATCTTTTACTACATAACTTTTCACCAAATTTCACAAACACTAAGAAAGTTTGTTTTTCGATTCAAAACAAGATTTTAACGCTTTGAGGAGTTCAAATAACGTGTTTTGAGATCATTTGTATCGTATCTTTTACTACATAAAGTTTCACCAAATTTCACAAACAATAAGAAAGTTTGTTTTTCGATTCAAAACAAGATTTTTGCGCTTTGTGGAGTTCAAATAACGTGTTTTTAGATCATTTGTATCGTATCTTTTACTACATAACTCTTCACCAAATTTCACAAACACTAACAAAGTTTGATTTTCGATTCAAATCAAGATTTTAACGCTTTGAGGAGTTCAAATAACCTGTTTTGAGATCATTTGTATCGTATCTTTTGCTACATAACTTTTCACCGAATTTCACAAACAGTAAGAAAGTTTGTTTTTCGATTCAAAACAAGATTTTTGCGCTTTGTGGAGTTCAAATAACGTGTTTTTAGATCATTTGTATCGTATCTTTTACTACATAACTTTTCACCAAATTTCACAAACACTAAGAAAGTTTGATTTTCGATTCAAAACAAGATTTTAACGCTTTGAGGAGTTCAAATAACCTGTTTTGAGATCATTTGTATCGTATCTTTTAGTACATAACGTTTCACCAAATTTCACAAACACTAAGAAAGTTCGTGTTTCGATTCAAAACAAGATTTTAACGCTTTGAGGAGTTCAAATAACGTGTTTTTAGATCACTTGTATCGTATCTTTTACTACCTAACTTTTCATCAAATTTCACAAACACTAAGAAAGTTTGTTTTTCGATTGAAAACAAGATTTTAACGTTTTGAGGAGTTGAAATAACGTGTTTTTAGATCATTTGTGTCGTATCTTTTACTACATAACTTTTCACCAAATTTCACAAACACTAAGAACGTTTGTTTTTCGATTTAAAACAAGATTTTAACGCTTTGAGGAGTTCAAATAACGTGTTTTGAGATCATTTGTATCGTATCTTTTACTACATAACTTTTCACCAAATTTCACAAACTCTAAGAAAGTTTGTTTTTCGATTCAAAACAAGATTTTAACGCTTTGAGGAGTCCAAATAACGTGTTTTGAGATCATTTGTATCGTATCTTTTACTACATAACTTTTCACCAAATTTCACAAACACTAAGAAAGTTTGTTTTTCGATTCAAAACAAGATTTTAACGCTTTGAGGAGTTCAAATAACGTGTTTTTAGATCATTTGTATCGTATCTTTTACTACATAACTTTTCATCAAATTTCACAAACACTAAGAAAGTTAGTTTTTCGATTCAAAACAAGATTTTAACGTTTTGAGGAGTTCAAATAACGTGTTTTTAGATAATTTGTATCGTATCTTTTACTACATAAATTTTCACCAAATTTCACAAACAATAAGAAAGTTTGTTTTTCGATTCAAAACAAGATTTTAGCGCTTTGTGGAGTTCAAATAACGTGTTTTTAGATCATTTGTATCGTATATTTTACTACGTAAATTTTCACCAAATTTCACAAACACTAAGAAAGTTTGTTTTTCGATTCAAAACAAGATTTTAACGCTTTGAGGAATTCAAATAACGTGTTTTGAGATCATTTGTATCGTATCTTTTACTACATAAGTTTTCACCAAATTTCACAAACACTAAGAAAGTTTGTTTTTCGATTCAAAACAAGATTTTAACGCTTTGAGGAGTTCAAATAACCTGTTTTGAGATCATTTGTATCGTATCTTTTACTACATAACTTTTCATCAAATTTCACAAACACTAAGAAAGTTTGTTTTTCGATTCAAAACAAGATTTTAACGTTTTGAGGAGTTCAAATAACGTGTTTTTAGATCATTTGTATCGTATCTTTTACTACATAAATTTTCACCAAATTTCACAAACAATAAGAAAGTTTGTTTTTCGATTCAAAACAAGATTTTAGCCCTTTGTGGAGTTCAAATAACGTGTTTTTAGATCATTTGTATCGTATATATTACTACGTAACTTTTCACCAAATTTCACAAACACTAAGAAAGTTTGTTTTTCGATTCAAAACAAGATTTTAACGCTTTGAGGAATTCAAATAACGTGTTTTGAGATCATTTGTATCGTATCTTTTACTAAATAAGTTTTCACCAAATTTCACAAACAATAAGAAAGTTTGTTTTTCGATTCAAAACAAGATTTTAGCGCTTTGTGGAGTTCAAATAACGTGTTTTTAGATCATTTGTATCGTATATATTACTACGTAACTTTTCACCAAATTTCACAAACACTAAGAAAGTTTGTTTTTCGATTCAAAACAAGATTTTAACGCTTTGAGGAATTCAAATAACGTGTTTTGAGATCATTTGTATCGTATCTTTTACTAAATAAGTTTTCACCAAATTTCACAAACACTAAGAAAGTTTGTTTTTCGATTCAAAACAAGATTTTAGCGCTTTGTGGAGTTCAAATGACGTGTTTTTAGATCATTTGTATCGTATCTTTTACTACATAACTTTTCACCAAATTTCACAAACACTAAGAAAGTTTGTTTTTCGATTCAAAACAAGATTTTAACGCTTTGAGGAGTTCAAATAACGTGTTTTGAGATCATTTGTATCGTATCTTTTACTACATAACTTTTCAACAAATTTCACAAACACTAAGAAAGTTTGTTTTTCGATTCAAAACAAGATTTTAACGCTTTGAGGAGTTCAAATAACGTGTTTTGAGATCATTTGTATCATATCTTTTACTACATAAATTTTCACCAAATTTCACAAACACTAAGAAAGTTTGTTTTTCGATTCAAAACAAGATTTTAACGCTTTGAGGAGTTCAAATAACGTGTTTTGAGATCATTTGTATCGTATCTTTTACTACATAAAGTTTCACCAAATTTCACAAACAATAAGAAAGTTTGTTTTTCGATTCAAAACAAGATTTTAGCGCTTTGTGGAGTTCAAATAACGTGTTTTTAGATCATTTGTATCGTATCTTTTACTACATAACTCTTCACCAAATTTCACAAACACTAACAAAGTTTGATTTTCGATTCAAATCAAGATTTTAACGCTTTGAGGAGTTCAAATAACCTGTTTTGAGATCATTTGTATCGTATCTTTTACTACATAACTTTTCACCAAATTTCACAAACACTAAGAAAGTTTGTTTTTCGATTCAAAACAAGATTTTAACGCTTTGAGGAGTTCAAATAACGTGTTTTGAGATCATTTGTATCGTATCTTTTACTACATAACTTTTCACCAAATTTCACAAACACTAAGAAAGTTTGTTTTTCGATTCAAAACAAGATTTTAACGCTTTGAGGAGTTCAAATAACGTGTTTTGAGATCATTTGTATCGTATCTTTTACTACATAAAGTTTCACCAAATTTCACAAACAATAAGAAAGTTTGTTTTTCGATTCAAAACAAGATTTTAGCGCTTTGTGGAGTTCAAATAACGTGTTTTTAGATCATTTGTATCGTATCTTTTACTACATAACTCTTCACCAAATTTCACAAACACTAACAAAGTTTGATTTTCGATTCAAATCAAGATTTTAACGCTTTGAGGAGTTTAAATAACCTGTTTTGAGATCATTTGTATCGTATCTTTTGCTACATAACTTTTCACCGAATTTCACAAACAGTAAGAAAGTTTGTTTTTCGATTCAAAACAAGATTTTTGCGCTTTGTGGAGTTCAAATAACGTGTTTTTAGATCATTTGTATCGTATCTTTTACTACATAACTTTTCACCAAATTTCACAAACACTAAGAAAGTTTGATTTTCGATTCAAAACAAGATTTTAACGCTTTGAGGAGTTCAAATAACCTGTTTTGAGATCATTTGTATCGTATCTTTTAGTACATAACGTTTCACCAAATTTCACAAACACTAAGAAAGTTCGTGTTTCGATTCAAAACAAGATTTTAACGCTTTGCGGAGTTCAAATAACGTGTTTTTAGATCACTTGTATCGTATCTTTTACTACCTAACTTTTCATCAAATTTCACAAACACTAAGAAAGTTTGTTTTTCGATTGAAAACAAGATTTTAACGTTTTGAGGAGTTGAAATAACGTGTTTTTAGATCATTTGTGTCGTATCTTTTACTACATAACTTTTCACCAAATTTCACAAACACTAAGAACGTTTGTTTTTCGATTTAAAACAAGATTTTAACGCTTTGAGGAGTTCAAATAACGTGTTTTGAGATCATTTGTATCGTATCTTTTACTACATAACTTTTCACCAAATTTCACAAACTCTAAGAAAGTTTGTTTTTCGATTCAAAACAAGATTTTAACGCTTTGAGGAGTCCAAATAACGTGTTTTGAGATCATTTGTATCGTATCTTTTACTACATAACTTTTCACCAAATTTCACAAACACTAAGAAAGTTTGTTTTTCGATTCAAAACAAGATTTTAACGCTTTGAGGAGTTCAAATAACGTGTTTTTAGATCATTTGTATCGTATCTTTTACTACATAACTTTTCATCAAATTTCACAAACACTAAGAAAGTTTGTTTTTCGATTCAAAACAAGATTTTAACGCTTTGAGGAGTTCAAATAACGTGTTTTGAGATCATTTGTATCATATCTTTTACTACATAAATTTTCACCAAATTTCACAAACACTAAGAAAGTTTGTTTTTCGATTCAAAACAAGATTTTAACGCTTTGAGGAGTTCAAATAACGTGTTTTGAGATCATTTGTATCGTATCTTTTACTACATAAAGTTTCACCAAATTTCACAAACAATAAGAAAGTTTGTTTTTCGATTCAAAACAAGATTTTAGCGCTTTGTGGAGTTCAAATAACGTGTTTTTAGATCATTTGTATCGTATCTTTTACTACATAACTCTTCACCAAATTTCACAAACACTAACAAAGTTTGATTTTCGATTCAAATCAAGATTTTAACGCTTTGAGGAGTTCAAATAACCTGTTTTGAGATCATTTGTATCGTATCTTTTACTACATAACTTTTCACCAAATTTCACAAACACTAAGAAAGTTTGTTTTTCGATTCAAAACAAGATTTTAACGCTTTGAGGAGTTCAAATAACGTGTTTTGAGATCATTTGTATCGTATCTTTTACTACATAACTTTTCACCAAATTTCACAAACACTAAGAAAGTTTGTTTTTCGATTCAAAACAAGATTTTAACGCTTTGAGGAGTTCAAATAACGTGTTTTGAGATCATTTGTATCGTATCTTTTACTACATAAAGTTTCACCAAATTTCACAAACAATAAGAAAGTTTGTTTTTCGATTCAAAACAAGATTTTAGCGCTTTGTGGAGTTCAAATAACGTGTTTTTAGATCATTTGTATCGTATCTTTTACTACATAACTCTTCACCAAATTTCACAAACACTAACAAAGTTTGATTTTCGATTCAAATCAAGATTTTAACGCTTTGAGGAGTTCAAATAACCTGTTTTGAGATCATTTGTATCGTATCTTTTGCTACATAACTTTTCACCGAATTTCACAAACAGTAAGAAAGTTTGTTTTTCGATTCAAAACAAGATTTTTGCGCTTTGTGGAGTTCAAATAACGTGTTTTTAGATCATTTGTATCGTATCTTTTACTACATAACTTTTCACCAAATTTCACAAACACTAAGAAAGTTTGATTTTCGATTCAAAACAAGATTTTAACGCTTTGAGGAGTTCAAATAACCTGTTTTGAGATCATTTGTATCGTATCTTTTAGTACATAACGTTTCACCAAATTTCACAAACACTAAGAAAGTTCGTGTTTCGATTCAAAACAAGATTTTAACGCTTTGAGGAGTTCAAATAACGTGTTTTTAGATCACTTGTATCGTATCTTTTACTACCTAACTTTTCATCAAATTTCACAAACACTAAGAAAGTTTGTTTTTCGATTGAAAACAAGATTTTAACGTTTTGAGGAGTTGAAATAACGTGTTTTTAGATCATTTGTGTCGTATCTTTTACTACATAACTTTTCACCAAATTTCACAAACACTAAGAACGTTTGTTTTTCGATTTAAAACAAGATTTTAACGCTTTGAGGAGTTCAAATAACGTGTTTTGAGATCATTTGTATCGTATCTTTTACTACATAACTTTTCACCAAATTTCACAAACTCTAAGAAAGTTTGTTTTTCGATTCAAAACAAGATTTTAACGCTTTGAGGAGTCCAAATAACGTGTTTTGAGATCATTTGTATCGTATCTTTTACTACATAACTTTTCACCAAATTTCACAAACACTAAGAAAGTTTGTTTTTCGATTCAAAACAAGATTTTAACGCTTTGAGGAGTTCAAATAACGTGTTTTTAGATCATTTGTATCGTATCTTTTACTACATAACTTTTCATCAAATTTCACAAACACTAAGAAAGTTAGTTTTTCGATTCAAAACAAGATTTTAACGTTTTGAGGAGTTCAAATAACGTGTTTTTAGATAATTTGTATCGTATCTTTTACTACATAAATTTTCACCAAATTTCACAAACAATAAGAAAGTTTGTTTTTCGATTCAAAACAAGATTTTAGCGCTTTGTGGAGTTCAAATAACGTGTTTTTAGATCATTTGTATCGTATATTTTACTACGTAAATTTTCACCAAATTTCACAAACACTAAGAAAGTTTGTTTTTCGATTCAAAACAAGATTTTAACGCTTTGAGGAATTCAAATAACGTGTTTTGAGATCATTTGTATCGTATCTTTTACTACATAAGTTTTCACCAAATTTCACAAACACTAAGAAAGTTTGTTTTTCGATTCAAAACAAGATTTTAACGCTTTGAGGAGTTCAAATAACCTGTTTTGAGATCATTTGTATCGTATCTTTTACTACATAACTTTTCATCAAATTTCACAAACACTAAGAAAGTTTGTTTTTCGATTCAAAACAAGATTTTAACGTTTTGAGGAGTTCAAATAACGTGTTTTTAGATCATTTGTATCGTATCTTTTACTACATAAATTTTCACCAAATTTCACAAACAATAAGAAAGTTTGTTTTTCGATTCAAAACAAGATTTTAGCCCTTTGTGGAGTTCAAATAACGTGTTTTTAGATCATTTGTATCGTATATATTACTACGTAACTTTTCACCAAATTTCACAAACACTAAGAAAGTTTGTTTTTCGATTCAAAACAAGATTTTAACGCTTTGAGGAATTCAAATAACGTGTTTTGAGATCATTTGTATCGTATCTTTTACTAAATAAGTTTTCACCAAATTTCACAAACAATAAGAAAGTTTGTTTTTCGATTCAAAACAAGATTTTAGCGCTTTGTGGAGTTCAAATAACGTGTTTTTAGATCATTTGTATCGTATATATTACTACGTAACTTTTCACCAAATTTCACAAACACTAAGAAAGTTTGTTTTTCGATTCAAAACAAGATTTTAACGCTTTGAGGAATTCAAATAACGTGTTTTGAGATCATTTGTATCGTATCTTTTACTAAATAAGTTTTCACCAAATTTCACAAACACTAAGAAAGTTTGTTTTTCGATTCAAAACAAGATTTTAGCGCTTTGTGGAGTTCAAATGACGTGTTTTTAGATCATTTGTATCGTATCTTTTACTACATAACTTTTCACCAAATTTCACAAACACTAAGAAAGTTTGTTTTTCGATTCAAAACAAGATTTTAACGCTTTGAGGAGTTCAAATAACGTGTTTTGAGATCATTTGTATCGTATCTTTTACTACATAACTTTTCAACAAATTTCACAAACACTAAGAAAGTTTGTTTTTCGATTCAAAACAAGATTTTAACGCTTTGAGGAGTTCAAATAACGTGTTTTGAGATCATTTGTATCGTATCTTTTACTACATAAATTTTCACCAAATTTCACAAACACTAAGAAAGTTTGTTTTTCGATTCAAAACAAGATTTTAACGCTTTGAGGAGTTCAAATAACGTGTTTTGAGATCATTTGTATCGTATCTTTTACTACATAAAGTTTCACCAAATTTCACAAACAATAAGAAAGTTTGTTTTTCGATTCAAAACAAGATTTTAGCGCTTTGTGGAGTTCAAATAACGTGTTTTTAGATCATTTGTATCGTATCTTTTACTACATAACTCTTCACCAAATTTCACAAACACTAACAAAGTTTGATTTTCGATTCAAATCAAGATTTTAACGCTTTGAGGAGTTCAAATAACCTGTTTTGAGATCATTTGTATCGTATCTTTTACTACATAACTTTTCACCAAATTTCACAAACACGAAGAAAGTTTGTTTTTCGATTGAAAACAAGATTTTAACGCTTTGAGGAGTTCAAATAACGTGTTTTGAGATCATTTGTATCGTATCTTTTACTACATAACTTTTCACCAAATTTCACAAACACTAAGAAAGTTTGTTTTTCGATTCAAAACAAGATTTTAACGCTTTGAGGAGTTCAAATAACGTGTTTTGAGATCATTTGTATCGTATCTTTTACTACATAAAGTTTCACCAAATTTCACAAACAATAAGAAAGTTTGTTTTTCGATTCAAAACAAGATTTTAGCGCTTTGTGGAGTTCAAATAACGTGTTTTTAGATCATTTGTATCGTATCTTTTACTACATAACTCTTCACCAAATTTCACAAACACTAACAAAGTTTGATTTTCGATTCAAATCAAGATTTTAACGCTTTGAGGAGTTCAAATAACCTGTTTTGAGATCATTTGTATCGTATCTTTTGCTACATAACTTTTCACCGAATTTCACAAACAGTAAGAAAGTTTGTTTTTCGATTCAAAACAAGATTTTTGCGCTTTGTGGAGTTCAAATAACGTGTTTTTAGATCATTTGTATCGTATCTTTTACTACATAACTTTTCACCAAATTTCACAAACACTAAGAAAGTTTGATTTTCGATTCAAAACAAGATTTTAACGATTTGAGGAGTTCAAATAACCTGTTTTGAGATCATTTGTATCGTATCTTTTAGTACATAACGTTTCACCAAATTTCACAAACACTAAGAAAGTTCATGTTTCGATTCAAAACAAGATTTTAATGCTTTGAGGAGTTCAAATAACGTGTTTTTAGATCACTTGTATCGTATCTTTTACTACCTAACTTTTCATCAAATTTCACAAACACTAAGAAAGTTTGTTTTTCGATTGAAAACAAGATTTTAACGTTTTGAGGAGTTGAAATAACGTGTTTTTAGATCATTTGTGTCGTATCTTTTACTACATAACTTTTCACCAAATTTCACAAACACTAAGAACGTTTGTTTTTCGATTTAAAACAAGATTTTAACGCTTTGAGGAGTTCAAATAACGTGTTTTGAGATCATTTGTATCGTATCTTTTACTACATAACTTTTCACCAAATTTCACAAACTCTAAGAAAGTTTGTTTTTCGATTCAAAACAAGATTTTAACGCTTTGAGGAGTTCAAATAACGTGTTTTGAGATCATTTGTATCGTATCTTTTACTACATAACTTTTCACCAAATTTCACAAACACTAAGAAAGTTTGTTTTTCGATTCAAAACAAGATTTTAACGCTTTGAGGAGTTCAAATAACGTGTTTTTAGATCATTTGTATCGTATCTTTTACTACATAAGTTTTCATCAAATTTCACAAACACTAAGAAAGTTAGTTTTTCGATTCAAAACAAGATTTTAACGTTTTGAGGAGTTCAAATAACGTGTTTTTAGATAATTTGTATCGTATCTTTTACTACATAAATTTTCACCAAATTTCACAAACAATAAGAAAGTTTGTTTTTCGATTCAAAACAAGATTTTAGCGCTTTGTGGAGTTCAAATAACGTGTTTTTAGATCATTTGTATCGTATATTTTACTACGTAACTTTTCACCAAATTTCACAAACACTAAGAAAGTTTGTTTTTCGATTCAAAACAAGATTTTAACGCTTTGAGGAATTCAAATAACGTGTTTTGAGATCATTTGTATCGTATCTTTTACTACATAAGTTTTCACCAAATTTCACAAACACTAAGAAAGTTTGTTTTTCGATTCAAAACAAGATTTAAGCGCTTTGTGGAGTTCAAATAACGTGTTTTTAGATCATTTGTATCGTATCTTTTACTACATAAGTTTTCACCAAATTTCACAAACACTAAGAAAGTTTGTTTTTCGATTCAAAACAAGATTTTAACGCTTTGAGGAGTTCAAATAACCTGTTTTGAGATCATTTGTATCGTATCTTTTACTACATAACTTTTCACCAAATTTCACAAACACTAAGAAAGTTTGTTTTTCGATTCAAAACAAGATTTAAGCGCTTTGTGGAGTTCAAATAACGTGTTTTTAGATCATTTGTATCGTATCTTTTACTACATAAGTTTTCACCAAATTTCACAAACACTAAGAAAGTTTGTTTTTCGAATCAAAACAAGATTTTAACGCTTTGAGGAGTTCAAATAACCTGTTTTGAGATCATTTGTATCGTATCTTTTACTACATAACTTTTCACCAAATTTCACAAACACTAAGAAAGTTTGTTTTTCGATTCAAAACAAGATTTAAACGCTTTGAGGAGTTCAAATAACGTGTTTTTAGATCATTTGTATCGTATCTTTTACTACATAACTTTTCATCAAATTTCACAAACACTAAGAAAGTTTGTTTTTCGATTCAAAACAAGATTTTAACGTTTTGAGGAGTTCAAATAACGTGTTTTTAGATCATTTGTATCGTATCTTTTACTACATAAAGTTTCACCAAATTTCACAAACAATAAGAAAGTTTGTTTTTCGATTCAAAACAAGATTTTAGCGCTTTGTGGAGTTCAAATAACGTGTTTTTAGATCATTTGTATCGTATCTTTTACTACATAACTCTTCACCAAATTTCACAAACACTAACAAAGTTTGATTTTCGATTCAAATCAAGATTTTAACGCTTTGAGGAGTTCAAATAACCTGTTTTGAGATCATTTGTATCGTATCTTTTACTACATAACTTTTCACCAAATTTCACAAACACTAAGAAAGTTTGTTTTTCGATTCAAAACAAGATTTTAACGCTTTGAGGAGTTCAAATAACGTGTTTTGAGATCATTTGTATCGTATCTTTTACTACATAACTTTTCACCAAATTTCACAAACACTAAGAAAGTTTATTTTTCGATTCAAAACAAAATTTTAACGTTTTGAGGAGTTCAAATAACGTGTTTTGAGATCATTTGTATCGTATCTTTTACTACATAAAGTTTCACCAAATTTCACAAACAATAAGAAAGTTTGTTTTTCGATTCAAAACAAGATTTTAGCGCTTTGTGGAGTTCAAATAACGTGTTTTTAGATCATTTGTATCGTATCTTTTACTACATAACTCTTCACCAAATTTCACAAACACTAACAAAGTTTGATTTTCGATTCAAATCAAGATTTTAACGCTTTGAGGAGTTCAAATAACCTGTTTTGAGATCATTTGTATCGTATCTTTTACTACATAACTTTTCACCAAATTTCACAAACACTAAGAAAGTTTGTTTTTCGATTCAAAACAAGATTTTAACGCTTTGAGGAGTTCAAATAACGTGTTTTGAGATCATTTGTATCGTATCTTTTACTACATAACTTTTCACCAAATTTCACAAACACTAAGAAAGTTTGTTTTTCGATTCAAAACAAGATTTTAACGCTTTGAGGAGTTCAAATAACGTGTTTTGAGATCATTTGTATCGTATCTTTTACTACATAAAGTTTCACCAAATTTCACAAACAATAAGAAAGTTTGTTTTTCGATTCAAAACAAGATTTTAGCGCTTTGTGGAGTTCAAATAACGTGTTTTTAGATCATTTGTATCGTATCTTTTACTACATAACTCTTCACCAAATTTCACAAACACTAACAAAGTTTGATTTTCGATTCAAATCAAGATTTTAACGCTTTGAGGAGTTCAAATAACCTGTTTTGAGATCATTTGTATCGTATCTTTTGCTACATAACTTTTCACCGAATTTCACAAACAGTAAGAAGGTTTGTTTTTCGATTCAAAACAAGATTTTTGCGCTTTGTGGAGTTCAAATAACGTGTTTTTAGATCATTTGTATCGTATCTTTTACTACATAACTTTTCACCAAATTTCACAAACACTAAGAAAGTTTGATTTTCGATTCAAAACAAGATTTTAACGCTTTGAGGAGTTCAAATAACCTGTTTTGAGATCATTTGTATCGTATCTTTTAGTACATAACGTTTCACCAAATTTCACAAACACTAAGAAAGTTCGTGTTTCGATTCAAAACAAGATTTTAACGCTTTGAGGAGTTCAAATAACGTGTTTTTAGATCACTTGTATCGTATCTTTTACTACCTAACTTTTCATCAAATTTCACAAACACTAAGAAAGTTTGTTTTTCGATTGAAAACAAGATTTTAACGTTTTGAGGAGTTGAAATAACGTGTTTTTAGATCATTTGTGTCGTATCTTTTACTACATAACTTTTCACCAAATTTCACAAACACTAAGAACGTTTGTTTTTCGATTTAAAACAAGATTTTAACGCTTTGAGGAGTTCAAATAACGTGTTTTGAGATCATTTGTATCGTATCTTTTACTACATAACTTTTCACCAAATTTCACAAACTCTAAGAAAGTTTGTTTTTCGATTCAAAACAAGATTTTAACGCTTTGAGGAGTTCAAATAACGTGTTTTGAGATCATTTGTATCGTATCTTTTACTACATAACTTTTCACCAAATTTCACAAACACTAAGAAAGTTTGTTTTTCGATTCAAAACAAGATTTTAACGCTTTGAGGAGTTCAAATAACGTGTTTTTAGATCATTTGTATCGTATCTTTTACTACATAAGTTTTCATCAAATTTCACAAACACTAAGAAAGTTAGTTTTTCGATTCAAAACAAGATTTTAACGTTTTGAGGAGTTCAAATAACGTGTTTTTAGATAATTTGTATCGTATCTTTTACTACATAAATTTTCACCAAATTTCACAAACAATAAGAAAGTTTGTTTTTCGATTCAAAACAAGATTTTAGCGCTTTGTGGAGTTCAAATAACGTGTTTTTAGATCATTTGTATCGTATATTTTACTACGTAACTTTTCACCAAATTTCACAAACACTAAGAAAGTTTGTTTTTCGATTCAAAACAAGATTTTAACGCTTTGAGGAATTCAAATAACGTGTTTTGAGATCATTTGTATCGTATCTTTTACTACATAAGTTTTCACCAAATTTCACAAACACTAAGAAAGTTTGTTTTTCGATTCAAAACAAGATTTAAGCGCTTTGTGGAGTTCAAATAACGTGTTTTTAGATCATTTGTATCGTATCTTTTACTACATAAGTTTTCACCAAATTTCACAAACACTAAGAAAGTTTGTTTTTCGATTCAAAACAAGATTTTAACGCTTTGAGGAGTTCAAATAACCTGTTTTGAGATCATTTGTATCGTATCTTTTACTACATAACTTTTCACCAAATTTCACAAACACTAAGAAAGTTTGTTTTTCGATTCAAAACAAGATTTAAGCGCTTTGTGGAGTTCAAATAACGTGTTTTTAGATCATTTGTATCGTATCTTTTACTACATAAGTTTTCACCAAATTTCACAAACACTAAGAAAGTTTGTTTTTCGATTCAAAACAAGATTTTAACGCTTTGAGGAGTTCAAATAACCTGTTTTGAGATCATTTGTATCGTATCTTTTACTACATAACTTTTCACCAAATTTCACAAACACTAAGAAAGTTTGTTTTTCGATTCAAAACAAGATTTAAACGCTTTGAGGAGTTCAAATAACGTGTTTTTAGATCATTTGTATCGTATCTTTTACTACATAACTTTTCATCAAATTTCACAAACACTAAGAAAGTTTGTTTTTCGATTCAAAACAAGATTTTAACGTTTTGAGGAGTTCAAATAACGTGTTTTTAGATCATTTGTATCGTATCTTTTACTACATAAAGTTTCACCAAATTTCACAAACAATAAGAAAGTTTGTTTTTCGATTCAAAACAAGATTTTAGCGCTTTGTGGAGTTCAAATAACGTGTTTTTAGATCATTTGTATCGTATCTTTTACTACATAACTCTTCACCAAATTTCACAAACACTAACAAAGTTTGATTTTCGATTCAAATCAAGATTTTAACGCTTTGAGGAGTTCAAATAACCTGTTTTGAGATCATTTGTATCGTATCTTTTACTACATAACTTTTCACCAAATTTCACAAACACTAAGAAAGTTTGTTTTTCGATTCAAAACAAGATTTTAACGCTTTGAGGAGTTCAAATAACGTGTTTTGAGATCATTTGTATCGTATCTTTTACTACATAACTTTTCACCAAATTTCACATACACTAAGAAAGTTTATTTTTCGATTCAAAACAAAATTTTAACGTTTTGAGGAGTTCAAATAACGTGTTTTGAGATCATTTGTATCGTATCTTTTACTACATAAAGTTTCACCAAATTTCACAAACAATAAGAAAGTTTGTTTTTCGATTCAAAACAAGATTTTAGCGCTTTGTGGAGTTCAAATAACGTGTTTTTAGATCATTTGTATCGTATCTTTTACTACATAACTCTTCACCAAATTTCACAAACACTAACAAAGTTTGATTTTCGATTCAAATCAAGATTTTAACGCTTTGAGGAGTTCAAATAACCTGTTTTGAGATCATTTGTATCGTATCTTTTACTACATAACTTTTCACCAAATTTCACAAACACTAAGAAAGTTTGTTTTTCGATTCAAAACAAGATTTTAACGCTTTGAGGAGTTCAAATAACGTGTTTTGAGATCATTTGTATCGTATCTTTTACTACATAACTTTTCACCAAATTTCACAAACACTAAGAAAGTTTGTTTTTTGATTCAAAACAAGATTTTAACGCTTTGAGGAGTTCAAATAACGTGTTTTGAGATCATTTGTATCGTATCTTTTACTACATAAAGTTTCACCAAATTTCACAAACAATAAGAAAGTTTGTTTTTCGATTCAAAACAAGATTTTAGCGCTTTGTGGAGTTCAAATAACGTGTTTTTAGATCATTTGTATCGTATCTTTTACTACATAACTCTTCACCAAATTTCACAAACACTAACAAAGTTTGATTTTCGATTCAAATCAAGATTTTAACGCTTTGAGGAGTTCAAATAACCTGTTTTGAGATCATTTGTATCGTATCTTTTGCTACATAACTTTTCACCAAATTTCACAAACAGTAAGAAAGTTTGTTTTTCGATTCAAAACAAGATTTTTGCGCTTTGTGGAGTTCAAATAACGTGTTTTTAGATCATTTGTATCGTATCTTTTACTACATAACTTTTCACCAAATTTCACAAACACTAAGAAAGTTTGATTTTCGATTCAAAACAAGATTTTAACGCTTTGAGGAGTTCAAATAACCTGTTTTGAGATCATTTGTATCGTATCTTTTAGTACATAACGTTTCACCAAATTTCACAAACACTAAGAAAGTTCGTGTTTCGATTCAAAACAAGATTTTAACGCTTTGAGGAGTTCAAATAACGTGTTTTTAGATCACTTGTATCGTATCTTTTACTACCTAACTCTTCATCAAATTTCACAAACACTAAGAAAGTTTGTTTTTCGATTGAAAACAAGATTTTAACGTTTTGAGGAGTTGAAATAACGTGTTTTTAGATCATTTGTGTCGTATCTTTTACTACATAACTTTTCACCAAATTTCACAAACACTAAGAACGTTTGTTTTTCGATTTAAAACAAGATTTTAACGCTTTGAGGAGTTCAAATAACGTGTTTTGAGATCATTTGTATCGTATCTTTTACTACATAACTTTTCACCAAATTTCACAAACTCTAAGAAAGTTTGTTTTTCGATTCAAAACAAGATTTTAACGCTTTGAGGAGTTCAAATAACGTGTTTTGAGATCATTTGTATCGTATCTTTTACTACATAACTTTTCACCAAATTTCACAAACACTAAGAAAGTTTGTTTTTCGATTCAAAACAAGATTTTAACGCTTTGAGGAGTTCAAATAACGTGTTTTGAGATCATTTGTATCGTATCTTTTACTACATAAAGTTTCACCAAATTTCACAAACAATAAGAAAGTTTGTTTTTCGATTCAAAACAAGATTTTAGCGCTTTGTGGAGTTCAAATAACGTGTTTTTAGATCATTTGTATCGTATCTTTTACTACATAACTCTTCACCAAATTTCACAAACACTAACAAAGTTTGATTTTCGATTCAAATCAAGATTTTAACGCTTTGAGGAGTTCAAATAACCTGTTTTGAGATCATTTGTATCGTATCTTTTACTACATAACTTTTCACCAAATTTCACAAACACTAAGAAAGTTTGTTTTTCGATTCAAAACAAGATTTTAACGCTTTGAGGAGTTCAAATAACGTGTTTTGAGATCATTTGTATCGTATCTTTTACTACATAACTTTTCACCAAATTTCACAAACACTAAGAAAGTTTGTTTTTCGATTCAAAACAAGATTTTAACGCTTTGAGGAGTTCAAATAACGTGTTTTGAGATCATTTGTATCGTATCTTTTACTACATAAAGTTTCACCAAATTTCACAAACAATAAGAAAGTTTGTTTTTCGATTCAAAACAAGATTTTAGCGCTTTGTGGAGTTCAAATAACGTGTTTTTAGATCATTTGTATCGTATCTTTTACTACATAACTCTTCACCAAATTTCACAAACACTAACAAAGTTTGATTTTCGATTCAAATCAAGATTTTAACGCTTTGAGGAGTTCAAATAACCTGTTTTGAGATCATTTGTATCGTATCTTTTGCTACATAACTTTTCACCAAATTTCACAAACAGTAAGAAAGTTTGTTTTTCGATTCAAAACAAGATTTTTGCGCTTTGTGGAGTTCAAATAACGTGTTTTTAGATCATTTGTATCGTATCTTTTACTACATAACTTTTCACCAAATTTCACAAACACTAAGAAAGTTTGATTTTCGATTCAAAACAAGATTTTAACGCTTTGAGGAGTTCAAATAACCTGTTTTGAGATCATTTGTATCGTATCTTTTAGTACATAACGTTTCACCAAATTTCACAAACACTAAGAAAGTTCGTGTTTCGATTCAAAACAAGATTTTAACGCTTTGAGGAGTTCAAATAACGTGTTTTTAGATCACTTGTATCGTATCTTTTACTACCTAACTCTTCATCAAATTTCACAAACACTAAGAAAGTTTGTTTTTCGATTGAAAACAAGATTTTAACGTTTTGAGGAGTTGAAATAACGTGTTTTTAGATCATTTGTGTCGTATCTTTTACTACATAACTTTTCACCAAATTTCACAAACACTAAGAACGTTTGTTTTTCGATTTAAAACAAGATTTTAACGCTTTGAGGAGTTCAAATAACGTGTTTTGAGATCATTTGTATCGTATCTTTTACTACATAACTTTTCACCAAATTTCACAAACTCTAAGAAAGTTTGTTTTTCGATTCAAAACAAGATTTTAACGCTTTGAGGAGTTCAAATAACGTGTTTTGAGATCATTTGTATCGTATCTTTTACTACATAACTTTTCACCAAATTTCACAAACACTAAGAAAGTTTGTTTTTCGATTCAAAACAAGATTTTAACGCTTTGAGGAGTTCAAATAACGTGTTTTTAGATCATTTGTATCGTATCTTTTACTACATAAGTTTTCATCAAATTTCACAAACACTAAGAAAGTTTGTTTTTCGATTCAAAACAAGATTTTAACGTTTTGAGGAGTTCAAATAACGTGTTTTTAGATAATTTGTATCGTATCTTTTACTACATAAATTTTCACCAAATTTCACAAACAATAAGAAAGTTTGTTTTTCGATTCAAAACAAGATTTTAGCGCTTTGTGGAGTTCAAATAACGTGTTTTTAGATCATTTGTATCGTATATTTTACTACGTAACTTTTCACCAAATTTCACAAACACTAAGAAAGTTTGTTTTTCGATTCAAAACAAGATTTTAACGCTTTGAGGAATTCAAATAACGTGTTTTGAGATCATTTGTATCGTATCTTTTACTACATAAGTTTTCACCAAATTTCACAAACACTAAGAAAGTTTGTTTTTCGATTCAAAACAAGATTTAAGCGCTTTGTGGAGTTCAAATAACGTGTTTTTAGATCATTTGTATCGTATCTTTTACTACATAAGTTTTCACCAAATTTCACAAACACTAAGAAAGTTTGTTTTTCGATTCAAAACAAGATTTTAACGCTTTGAGGAGTTCAAATAACCTGTTTTGAGATCATTTGTATCGTATCTTTTACTACATAACTTTTCACCAAATTTCACAAACACTAAGAAAGTTTGTTTTTCGATTCAAAACAAGATTTTAACGCTTTGAGGAGTTCAAATAACGTGTTTTGAGATCATTTGTATCGTATCTTTTACTACATAAATTTTCACCAAATTTCACAAACACTAAGAAAGTTTGTTTTTCGATTCAAAACAAGATTTTAACGCTTTGAGGAGTTCAAATAACGTGTTTTTAGATCATTTGTATCGTATCTTTTACTACATAACTTTTCATCAAATTTCACAAATACTAAGAAAGTTTGTTTTTCGATTCAAAACAAGATTTTAACGTTTTGAGGAGTTCAAATAACGTGTTTTTAGATCATTTGTATCGTATCTTTTACTACATAAAGTTTCACCAAATTTCACAAACAATAAGAAAGTTTGTTTTTCGATTCAAAACAAGATTTTAGCGCTTTGTGGAGTTCAAATAATGTGTATTTAGATCATTTGTATCGTATCTTTTACTACATAACTTTTCACCAAATTTCACAAACACTAACAAAGTTTGATTTTCGATTCAAAACAAGATTTTAACGCTTTGAGGAGTTCAAATAACGTGTTTTGAGATCATTTGTATCGTATCTTTTACTACATAACTTTTCACCAAATTTCACAAACACTAAGAAAGTTTGTTTTTCGATTCAAAACAAGATTTTAACGCTTTGAGGAGTTCAAATAACGTATTTTGAGATCATTTGTATCGTATCTTTTACTACATAACTTTTCACCAAATTTCACAAACACTAAGAAAGTTTATTTTTCGATTCAAAACAAAATTTTAACGTTTTGAGGAGTTCAAATAACGTGTTTTGAGATCATTTGTATCGTATCTTTTACTACATAAAGTTTCACCAAATTTCACAAACAATAAGAAAGTTTGTTTTTCGATTCAAAACAAGATTTTAGCGCTTTGTGGAGTTCAAATAACGTGTTTTTAGATCATTTGTATCGTATCTTTTACTACATAACTCTTCACCAAATTTCACAAACACTAACAAAGTTTGATTTTCGATTCAAATCAAGATTTTAACGCTTTGAGGAGTTCAAATAACCTGTTTTGAGATCATTTGTATCGTATCTTTTACTACATAACTTTTCACCAAATTTCACAAACACTAAGAAAGTTTGTTTTTCGATTCAAAACAAGATTTTAACGCTTTGAGGAGTTCAAATAACGTGTTTTGAGATCATTTGTATCGTATCTTTTACTACATAACTTTTCACCAAATTTCACAAACACTAAGAAAGTTTGTTTTTCGATTCAAAACAAGATTTTAACGCTTTGAGGAGTTCAAATAACGTGTTTTGAGATCATTTGTATCGTATCTTTTACTACATAAAGTTTCACCAAATTTCACAAACAATAAGAAAGTTTGTTTTTCGATTCAAAACAAGATTTTAGCGCTTTGTGGAGTTCAAATAACGTGTTTTTAGATCATTTGTATCGTATCTTTTACTACATAACTCTTCACCAAATTTCACAAACACTAACAAAGTTTGATTTTCGATTCAAATCAAGATTTTAACGCTTTGAGGAGTTCAAATAACCTGTTTTGAGATCATTTGTATCGTATCTTTTGCTACATAACTTTTCACCGAATTTCACAAACAGTAAGAAAGTTTGTTTTTCGATTCAAAACAAGATTTTTGCGCTTTGTGGAGTTCAAATAACGTGTTTTTAGATCATTTGTATCGTATCTTTTACTACATAACTTTTCACCAAATTTCACAAACACTAAGAAAGTTTGATTTTCGATTCAAAACAAGATTTTAACGCTTTGAGGAGTTCAAATAACCTGTTTTGAGATCATTTGTATCGTATCTTTTAGTACATAACGTTTCACCAAATTTCACAAACACTAAGAAAGTTCGTGTTTCGATTCAAAACAAGATTTTAACGCTTTGAGGAGTTCAAATAACGTGTTTTTAGATCACTTGTATCGTATCTTTTACTACCTAACTTTTCATCAAATTTCACAAACACTAAGAAAGTTTGTTTTTCGATTGAAAACAAGATTTTAACGTTTTGAGGAGTTGAAATAACGTGTTTTTAGATCATTTGTGTCGTATCTTTTACTACATAACTTTTCACCAAATTTCACAAACACTAAGAACGTTTGTTTTTCGATTTAAAACAAGATTTTAACGCTTTGAGGAGTTCAAATAACGTGTTTTGAGATCATTTGTATCGTATCTTTTACTACATAACTTTTCACCAAATTTCACAAACTCTAAGAAAGTTTGTTTTTCGATTCAAAACAAGATTTTAACGCTTTGAGGAGTTCAAATAACGTGTTTTGAGATCATTTGTATCGTATCTTTTACTACATAACTTTTCACCAAATTTCACAAACACTAAGAAAGTTTGTTTTTCGATTCAAAACAAGATTTTAACGCTTTGAGGAGTTCAAATAACGTGTTTTTAGATCATTTGTATCGTATCTTTTACTACATAAGTTTTCATCAAATTTCACAAACACTAAGAAAGTTAGTTTTTCGATTCAAAACAAGATTTTAACGTTTTGAGGAGTTCAAATAACGTGTTTTTAGATAATTTGTATCGTATCTTTTACTACATAAATTTTCACCAAATTTCACAAACAATAAGAAAGTTTGTTTTTCGATTCAAAACAAGATTTTAGCGCTTTGTGGAGTTCAAATAACGTGTTTTTAGATCATTTGTATCGTATATTTTACTACGTAACTTTTCACCAAATTTCACAAACACTAAGAAAGTTTGTTTTTCGATTCAAAACAAGATTTTAACGCTTTGAGGAATTCAAATAACGTGTTTTGAGATCATTTGTATCGTATCTTTTACTACATAAGTTTTCACCAAATTTCACAAACACTAAGAAAGTTTGTTTTTCGATTCAAAACAAGATTTAAGCGCTTTGTGGAGTTCAAATAACGTGTTTTTAGATCATTTGTATCGTATCTTTTACTACATAAGTTTTCACCAAATTTCACAAACACTAAGAAAGTTTGTTTTTCGATTCAAAACAAGATTTTAACGCTTTGAGGAGTTCAAATAACCTGTTTTGAGATCATTTGTATCGTATCTTTTACTACATAACTTTTCACCAAATTTCACAAACACTAAGAAAGTTTGTTTTTCGATTCAAAACAAGATTTAAGCGCTTTGTGGAGTTCAAATAACGTGTTTTTAGATCATTTGTATCGTATCTTTTACTACATAAGTTTTCACCAAATTTCACAAACACTAAGAAAGTTTGTTTTTCGATTCAAAACAAGATTTTAACGCTTTGAGGAGTTCAAATAACCTGTTTTGAGATCATTTGTATCGTATCTTTTACTACATAACTTTTCACCAAATTTCACAAACACTAAGAAAGTTTGTTTTTCGATTCAAAACAAGATTTAAACGCTTTGAGGAGTTCAAATAACGTGTTTTTAGATCATTTGTATCGTATCTTTTACTACATAACTTTTCATCAAATTTCACAAACACTAAGAAAGTTTGTTTTTCGATTCAAAACAAGATTTTAACGTTTTGAGGAGTTCAAATAACGTGTTTTTAGATCATTTGTATCGTATCTTTTACTACATAAAGTTTCACCAAATTTCACAAACAATAAGAAAGTTTGTTTTTCGATTCAAAACAAGATTTTAGCGCTTTGTGGAGTTCAAATAACGTGTTTTTAGATCATTTGTATCGTATCTTTTACTACATAACTCTTCACCAAATTTCACAAACACTAACAAAGTTTGATTTTCGATTCAAATCAAGATTTTAACGCTTTGAGGAGTTCAAATAACCTGTTTTGAGATCATTTGTATCGTATCTTTTACTACATAACTTTTCACCAAATTTCACAAACACTAAGAAAGTTTGTTTTTCGATTCAAAACAAGATTTTAACGCTTTGAGGAGTTCAAATAACGTGTTTTGAGATCATTTGTATCGTATCTTTTACTACATAAAGTTTCACCAAATTTCACAAACAATAAGAAAGTTTGTTTTTCGATTCAAAACAAGATTTTAGCGCTTTGTGGAGTTCAAATAACGTGTTTTTAGATCATTTGTATCGTATCTTTTACTACATAACTCTTCACCAAATTTCACAAACACTAACAAAGTTTGATTTTCGATTCAAATCAAGATTTTAACGCTTTGAGGAGTTCAAATAACCTGTTTTGAGATCATTTGTATCGTATCTTTTGCTACATAACTTTTCACCGAATTTCACAAACAGTAAGAAAGTTTGTTTTTCGATTCAAAACAAGATTTTTGCGCTTTGTGGAGTTCAAATAACGTGTTTTTAGATCATTTGTATCGTATCTTTTACTACATAACTTTTCACCAAATTTCACAAACACTAAGAAAGTTTGATTTTCGATTCAAAACAAGATTTTAACGCTTTGAGGAGTTCAAATAACCTGTTTTGAGATCATTTGTATCGTATCTTTTAGTACATAACGTTTCACCAAATTTCACAAACACTAAGAAAGTTCGTGTTTCGATTCAAAACAAGATTTTAACGCTTTGAGGAGTTCAAATAACGTGTTTTTAGATCACTTGTATCGTATCTTTTACTACCTAACTTTTCATCAAATTTCACAAACACTAAGAAAGTTTGTTTTTCGATTGAAAACAAGATTTTAACGTTTTGAGGAGTTGAAATAACGTGTTTTTAGATCATTTGTGTCGTATCTTTTACTACATAACTTTTCACCAAATTTCACAAACACTAAGAACGTTTGTTTTTCGATTTAAAACAAGATTTTAACGCTTTGAGGAGTTCAAATAACGTGTTTTGAGATCATTTGTATCGTATCTTTTACTACATAACTTTTCACCAAATTTCACAAACTCTAAGAAAGTTTGTTTTTCGATTCAAAACAAGATTTTAACGCTTTGAGGAGTTCAAATAACGTGTTTTGAGATCATTTGTATCGTATCTTTTACTACATAACTTTTCACCAAATTTCACAAACACTAAGAAAGTTTGTTTTTCGATTCAAAACAAGATTTTAACGCTTTGAGGAGTTCAAATAACGTGTTTTTAGATCATTTGTATCGTATCTTTTACTACATAAGTTTTCATCAAATTTCACAAACACTAAGAAAGTTAGTTTTTCGATTCAAAACAAGATTTTAACGTTTTGAGGAGTTCAAATAACGTGTTTTTAGATAATTTGTATCGTATCTTTTACTACATAAATTTTCACCAAATTTCACAAACAATAAGAAAGTTTGTTTTTCGATTCAAAACAAGATTTTAGCGCTTTGTGGAGTTCAAATAACGTGTTTTTAGATCATTTGTATCGTATATTTTACTACGTAACTTTTCACCAAATTTCACAAACACTAAGAAAGTTTGTTTTTCGATTCAAAACAAGATTTTAACGCTTTGAGGAATTCAAATAACGTGTTTTGAGATCATTTGTATCGTATCTTTTACTACATAAGTTTTCACCAAATTTCACAAACACTAAGAAAGTTTGTTTTTCGATTCAAAACAAGATTTAAGCGCTTTGTGGAGTTCAAATAACGTGTTTTTAGATCATTTGTATCGTATCTTTTACTACATAAGTTTTCACCAAATTTCACAAACACTAAGAAAGTTTGTTTTTCGATTCAAAACAAGATTTTAACGCTTTGAGGAGTTCAAATAACCTGTTTTGAGATCATTTGTATCGTATCTTTTACTACATAACTTTTCACCAAATTTCACAAACACTAAGAAAGTTTGTTTTTCGATTCAAAACAAGATTTAAGCGCTTTGTGGAGTTCAAATAACGTGTTTTTAGATCATTTGTATCGTATCTTTTACTACATAAGTTTTCACCAAATTTCACAAACACTAAGAAAGTTTGTTTTTCGATTTAAAACAAGATTTTAACGCTTTGAGGAGTTCAAATAACCTGTTTTGAGATCATTTGTATCGTATCTTTTACTACATAACTTTTCACCAAATTTCACAAACACTAAGAAAGTTTGTTTTTCGATTCAAAACAAGATTTAAACGCTTTGAGGAGTTCAAATAACGTGTTTTTAGATCATTTGTATCGTATCTTTTACTACATAACTTTTCATCAAATTTCACAAACACTAAGAAAGTTTGTTTTTCGATTCAAAACAAGATTTTAACGTTTTGAGGAGTTCAAATAACGTGTTTTTAGATCATTTGTATCGTATCTTTTACTACATAAAGTTTCACCAAATTTCACAAACAATAAGAAAGTTTGTTTTTCGATTCAAAACAAGATTTTAGCGCTTTGTGGAGTTCAAATAACGTGTTTTTAGATCATTTGTATCGTATCTTTTACTACATAACTCTTCACCAAATTTCACAAACACTAACAAAGTTTGATTTTCGATTCAAATCAAGATTTTAACGCTTTGAGGAGTTCAAATAACCTGTTTTGAGATCATTTGTATCGTATCTTTTACTACATAACTTTTCACCAAATTTCACAAACACTAAGAAAGTTTGTTTTTCGATTCAAAACAAGATTTTAACGCTTTGAGGAGTTCAAATAACGTGTTTTGAGATCATTTGTATCGTATCTTTTACTACATAACTTTTCACCAAATTTCACAAACACTAAGAAAGTTTATTTTTCGATTCAAAACAAAATTTTAACGTTTTGAGGAGTTCAAATAACGTGTTTTGAGATCATTTGTATCGTATCTTTTACTACATAAAGTTTCACCAAATTTCACAAACAATAAGAAAGTTTGTTTTTCGATTCAAAACAAGATTTTAGCGCTTTGTGGAGTTCAAATAACGTGTTTTTAGATCATTTGTATCGTATCTTTTACTACATAACTCTTCACCAAATTTCACAAACACTAACAAAGTTTGATTTTCGATTCAAATCAAGATTTTAACGCTTTGAGGAGTTCAAATAACCTGTTTTGAGATCATTTGTATCGTATCTTTTACTACATAACTTTTCACCAAATTTCACAAACACTAAGAAAGTTTGTTTTTCGATTCAAAACAAGATTTTAACGCTTTGAGGAGTTCAAATAACGTGTTTTGAGATCATTTGTATCGTATCTTTTACTACATAACTTTTCACCAAATTTCACAAACACTAAGAAAGTTTGTTTTTCGATTCAAAACAAGATTTTAACGCTTTGAGGAGTTCAAATAACGTGTTTTGAGATCATTTGTATCGTATCTTTTACTACATAAAGTTTCACCAAATTTCACAAACAATAAGAAAGTTTGTTTTTCGATTCAAAACAAGATTTTAGCGCTTTGTGGAGTTCAAATAACGTGTTTTTAGATCATTTGTATCGTATCTTTTACTACATAACTCTTCACCAAATTTCACAAACACTAACAAAGTTTGATTTTCGATTCAAATCAAGATTTTAACGCTTTGAGGAGTTCAAATAACCTGTTTTGAGATCATTTGTATCGTATCTTTTGCTACATAACTTTTCACCAAATTTCACAAACAGTAAGAAAGTTTGTTTTTCGATTCAAAACAAGATTTTTGCGCTTTGTGGAGTTCAAATAACGTGTTTTTAGATCATTTGTATCGTATCTTTTACTACATAACTTTTCACCAAATTTCACAAACACTAAGAAAGTTTGATTTTCGATTCAAAACAAGATTTTAACGCTTTGAGGAGTTCAAATAACCTGTTTTGAGATCATTTGTATCGTATCTTTTAGTACATAACGTTTCACCAAATTTCACAAACACTAAGAAAGTTCGTGTTTCGATTCAAAACAAGATTTTAACGCTTTGAGGAGTTCAAATAACGTGTTTTTAGATCACTTGTATCGTATCTTTTACTACCTAACTCTTCATCAAATTTCACAAACACTAAGAAAGTTTGTTTTTCGATTGAAAACAAGATTTTAACGTTTTGAGGAGTTGAAATAACGTGTTTTTAGATCATTTGTGTCGTATCTTTTACTACATAACTTTTCACCAAATTTCACAAACACTAAGAACGTTTGTTTTTCGATTTAAAACAAGATTTTAACGCTTTGAGGAGTTCAAATAACGTGTTTTGAGATCATTTGTATCGTATCTTTTACTACATAACTTTTCACCAAATTTCACAAACTCTAAGAAAGTTTGTTTTTCGATTCAAAACAAGATTTTAACGCTTTGAGGAGTTCAAATAACGTGTTTTGAGATCATTTGTATCGTATCTTTTACTACATAACTTTTCACCAAATTTCACAAACACTAAGAAAGTTTGTTTTTCGATTCAAAACAAGATTTTAACGCTTTGAGGAGTTCAAATAACGTGTTTTGAGATCATTTGTATCGTATCTTTTACTACATAAAGTTTCACCAAATTTCACAAACAATAAGAAAGTTTGTTTTTCGATTCAAAACAAGATTTTAGCGCTTTGTGGAGTTCAAATAACGTGTTTTTAGATCATTTGTATCGTATCTTTTACTACATAACTCTTCACCAAATTTCACAAACACTAACAAAGTTTGATTTTCGATTCAAATCAAGATTTTAACGCTTTGAGGAGTTCAAATAACCTGTTTTGAGATCATTTGTATCGTATCTTTTACTACATAACTTTTCACCAAATTTCACAAACACTAAGAAAGTTTGTTTTTCGATTCAAAACAAGATTTTAACGCTTTGAGGAGTTCAAATAACGTGTTTTGAGATCATTTGTATCGTATCTTTTACTACATAACTTTTCACCAAATTTCACAAACACTAAGAAAGTTTATTTTTCGATTCAAAACAAAATTTTAACGTTTTGAGGAGTTCAAATAACGTGTTTTGAGATCATTTGTATCGTATCTTTTACTACATAAAGTTTCACCAAATTTCACAAACAATAAGAAAGTTTGTTTTTCGATTCAAAACAAGATTTTAGCGCTTTGTGGAGTTCAAATAACGTGTTTTTAGATCATTTGTATCGTATCTTTTACTACATAACTCTTCACCAAATTTCACAAACACTAACAAAGTTTGATTTTCGATTCAAATCAAGATTTTAACGCTTTGAGGAGTTCAAATAACCTGTTTTGAGATCATTTGTATCGTATCTTTTACTACATAACTTTTCACCAAATTTCACAAACACTAAGAAAGTTTGTTTTTCGATTCAAAACAAGATTTTAACGCTTTGAGGAGTTCAAATAACGTGTTTTGAGATCATTTGTATCGTATCTTTTACTACATAACTTTTCACCAAATTTCACAAACACTAAGAAAGTTTGTTTTTCGATTCAAAACAAGATTTTAACGCTTTGAGGAGTTCAAATAACGTGTTTTGAGATCATTTGTATCGTATCTTTTACTACATAAAGTTTCACCAAATTTCACAAACAATAAGAAAGTTTGTTTTTCGATTCAAAACAAGATTTTAGCGCTTTGTGGAGTTCAAATAACGTGTTTTTAGATCATTTGTATCGTATCTTTTACTACATAACTCTTCACCAAATTTCACAAACACTAACAAAGTTTGATTTTCGATTCAAATCAAGATTTTAACGCTTTGAGGAGTTCAAATAACCTGTTTTGAGATCATTTGTATCGTATCTTTTGCTACATAACTTTTCACCAAATTTCACAAACAGTAAGAAAGTTTGTTTTTCGATTCAAAACAAGATTTTTGCGCTTTGTGGAGTTCAAATAACGTGTTTTTAGATCATTTGTATCGTATCTTTTACTACATAACTTTTCACCAAATTTCACAAACACTAAGAAAGTTTGATTTTCGATTCAAAACAAGATTTTAACGCTTTGAGGAGTTCAAATAACCTGTTTTGAGATCATTTGTATCGTATCTTTTAGTACATAACGTTTCACCAAATTTCACAAACACTAAGAAAGTTCGTGTTTCGATTCAAAACAAGATTTTAACGCTTTGAGGAGTTCAAATAACGTGTTTTTAGATCACTTGTATCGTATCTTTTACTACCTAACTCTTCATCAAATTTCACAAACACTAAGAAAGTTTGTTTTTCGATTGAAAACAAGATTTTAACGTTTTGAGGAGTTGAAATAACGTGTTTTTAGATCATTTGTGTCGTATCTTTTACTACATAACTTTTCACCAAATTTCACAAACACTAAGAACGTTTGTTTTTCGATTTAAAACAAGATTTTAACGCTTTGAGGAGTTCAAATAACGTGTTTTGAGATCATTTGTATCGTATCTTTTACTACATAACTTTTCACCAAATTTCACAAACTCTAAGAAAGTTTGTTTTTCGATTCAAAACAAGATTTTAACGCTTTGAGGAGTTCAAATAACGTGTTTTGAGATCATTTGTATCGTATCTTTTACTACATAACTTTTCACCAAATTTCACAAACACTAAGAAAGTTTGTTTTTCGATTCAAAACAAGATTTTAACGCTTTGAGGAGTTCAAATAACGTGTTTTGAGATCATTTGTATCGTATCTTTTACTACATAAAGTTTCACCAAATTTCACAAACAATAAGAAAGTTTGTTTTTCGATTCAAAACAAGATTTTAGCGCTTTGTGGAGTTCAAATAACGTGTTTTTAGATCATTTGTATCGTATCTTTTACTACATAACTCTTCACCAAATTTCACAAACACTAACAAAGTTTGATTTTCGATTCAAATCAAGATTTTAACGCTTTGAGGAGTTCAAATAACCTGTTTTGAGATCATTTGTATCGTATCTTTTACTACATAACTTTTCACCAAATTTCACAAACACTAAGAAAGTTTGTTTTTCGATTCAAAACAAGATTTTAACGCTTTGAGGAGTTCAAATAACGTGTTTTGAGATCATTTGTATCGTATCTTTTACTACATAACTTTTCATCAAATTTCACAAATACTAAGAAAGTTTGTTTTTCGATTCAAAACAAGATTTTAACGTTTTGAGGAGTTCAAATAACGTGTTTTTAGATCATTTGTATCGTATCTTTTACTACATAAAGTTTCACCAAATTTCACAAACAATAAGAAAGTTTGTTTTTCGATTCAAAACAAGATTTTAGCGCTTTGTGGAGTTCAAATAATGTGTATTGATAAGAGGAAAATACAGCACCTTTTTGATATCTAATTTAGGGATTTTAGCCCTTTCAAATCTCAACTTTGTGTATAAAATTGTTCATATTTGAGACTACAAGAATAATTCTTCACTAAGTGTGTTTTGTTGATAATTTCAGGTTTTTGGGCGAAAGTTTTTGACATTCCAACAGTGTAGCTGTCTTCCTCTCCTCGCGCCGATAAAATCGATATATTATACTGCCCATTTTGGTACACGTATGAAGAAGGAGGCAAGTAATCTACCACACAAAAGTCTACACCAAATTCTATACGAAAACCACTCACACTTTAACCACCATTCAGCCCACCTTCCTCACCTATAATCCCCAAACTACCCTCAATCCTCTCATCCAACTCTTGGCCAATGGGAGAGCTTCAAAGACACTATAAATAAGACCCCAAGGCCCTTGGGCAGGATTTGCTTCTCTCTCCCCCTCCCCCGCTCTTCGGAGCACCTTCTCTCTCTCTCTCTCTCTCTAAGCACTTCCAAGAACTTTCAAGAACGTCAAGAACCATTCATGGATTACTCGAATTCTCGAGTGATTGTTTGCCGGACTTGAAGCTTTCTTCATCCGGTGAATCGATCTAATCGAAGCAAGTCGTAGAAGATACACGTCACAACCGGACTCGGAGCTTTCTTCAACCGGGAAGGACGTTTCTTCAAGACGAGAAAACAGCTCAATCATCTAGCTTCCTAGCGATTCGAGCATCAATCGTCCACGATCACAAGGAAGGAGTACCTCTAATCACGTTGAAGCTTCCTTCTCGTTTTAGGTGTAATCTTTTCTTTTCTCGAATTTGATGTGTGTAAATATAACTTGTTTGATTCTAAAATTCTTGTTCTTGATCTTTTCTTGATCTTTTCTTTTCTTGTTCTTTTTCTCTTTATTTTTCATTTGCTGTATATGCTAGATCTGTTAAAATTTTCATTACGTAGATCTTGATTTCTAGTTTCGGGAACATTTTGAATCGTTGAATTTCATGAAATATTCGAATTGATATGAGTCTTTGAAATCTGTCACTTAAACTGAAAACCTGCTGTTTCCAGAGACTGTTTTTCAGAGACCTAATTGTAATTCGTTAATAACTTTTTATTCCGTTGTCCAAATTGTTTGAAATTTTAGGATCAATTTGATAACATTCAGAACTCACTGTAGACAAATTTTCATTAATTTTGGAAACTTCGAAATATTTATGTTAATGATCTGAATCTTAATCATATTTTGACGCAATAGCTCCCTGTGGAACGAATCTATTATTTTCTGCTATACAACCATATAATTCACTTGTTTGATATTACGGGACTTTAAAACAACGATACGCTTTTTAGACGTGCAAAAAGACCGTTATCATGTATTTAGATCATTTGTATCGTATCTTTTACTACATAACTTTTCACCAAATTTCACAAACACTAACAAAGTTTGATTTTCGATTCAAAACAAGATTTTAACGCTTTGAGGAGTTCAAATAACGTGTTTTGAGATCATTTGTATCGTATCTTTTACTACATAACTTTTCACCAAATTTCACAAACACTAAGAAAGTTTGTTTTTCGATTCAAAACAAGATTTTAACGCTTTGAGGAGTTCAAATAACGTGTTTTGAGATCATTTGTATCGTATCTTTTACTACATAACTTTTCACCAAATTTCACAAACACTAAGAAAGTTTATTTTTCGATTCAAAACAAAATTTTAACGTTTTGAGGAGTTCAAATAACGTGTTTTGAGATCATTTGTATCGTATCTTTTACTACATAAAGTTTCACCAAATTTCACAAACAATAAGAAAGTTTGTTTTTCGATTCAAAACAATATTTTACTACGTAACTTTTCACCAAATTTCACAAACACTAAGAAAGTTTGGTTTTCGATTCAAAACAAGATTTTAACGCTTTGAGGAGTTCAAATAACGTGTTTTGAGATCATTTGTATCGTATCTTTTACTACATAACTTTACACCAAATTTCACAAACACTAAGAAAGTATGTTTTTCGATTCAAAACAAGATTTTAACGCTTTGAGGAGTACAAATAACGTGTTTTTAGATCATTTGTATCGTATCTTTAAAACTACATAACTTTTCACCAAATTTCACAAACACTAAGAAAGTTTGTTTTTCGATTCAAAACAAGATTTAAACGCTTTGAGGAGTTCAAATAACGTGTTTTTAGATCATTTGTATCGTATCTTTTACTACATAACTTTTCATCAAATTTCACAAACACTAAGAAAGTTTGTTTTTCGATTCAAAACAAGATTTTAACGTTTTGAGGAGTTCAAATAACGTGTTTTTAGATCATTTGTATCGTATCTTTTACTACATAAAGTTTCACCAAATTTCACAAACAATAAGAAAGTTTGTTTTTCGATTCAAAACAAGATTTTAGCGCTTTGTGGAGTTCAAATAACGTGTTTTCAGATCATTTGTATCGTATCTTTTACTACATAACTTTTCACCAAATTTCACAAACACTAACAAAGTTTGATTTTCGATTCAAAACAAGATTTTAACGCTTTATGGAATTCAAATAACGTGTTTTCAGATCATTTGTATCGTATCTTTTACTACATAACTTTTCATCAAATTTCACAAACACTAAGAAAGTTTGTTTTTCGATTTAAAACAAGATTTTAACGTTTTGAGGAGTTCAAATAACGTGTTTTTAGATCATTTGTATCGTATCTTTTACTACATAACTTTTCACCAAATTTGACAAACACTAAGAAAGTTTGTTTTTCGATTAAAAACAAGATTTTAACGCTTTGAGGAGTTCAAATAATGTGTTTTGAGATCATTTGTATCGTATCTTTTACTACATAACTTTTCACCAAATTTCACAAACACTAAGAAAGTTTGTTTTTCGATTCAAAACAATATTTTAACGCTTTGAGGAGTTCAAATAACGTGTTTTGAGATCATTTCTATCGTATCTTTTACTACATAACTTTTCACCAAATTTCACAAACACTAAGTAAGTTTATTTTTCGATTCAAAACAAGATTTTAACGCTTTGAGGAGTTCAAATAACGTGTTTTTGGATCATTTGTATCGTATCTTTTACTACATAACTTTTCATCAAATTTCACAAACACTAAGAAAGTTTGTTTTTCGATTCAAAACAAGATTTTAACGTTTTGAGAAGTTCAAATAACGTGTTTTTAGATCATTTGTATCGTATCTTTTACTCCATAAATTTTCACCAAATTTCACAAACAATAAGAAAGTTTGTTTTTCGATTCAAAACAAGATTTTAGCGCTTTGTGGAGTTCAAATAACGTGTTTTTAGATCATTTGTATCGTATCTTTTACTACATAACTCTTCACCAAATTTCACAAACACTAACAAAGTTTGATTTTCGATTCAAATCAAGATTTTAACGCTTTGAGGAGTTCAAATAACGTGTTTTGAGATCATTTGTATCGTATCTTTTACTACATAACTTTTCACCAAATTTCACAAACACTAAGAAAGTTTATTTTTCGATTCAAAACAAAATTTTAACGTTTTGAGGAGTTCAAATAACGTGTTTTGAGATCATTTGTATCGTATCTTTTACTACATAAAGTTTCACCAAATTTCACAAACAATAAGAAAGTTTGTTTTTCGATTCAAAACAAGATTTTAGCGCTTTGTGGAGTTCAAATAACGTGTTTTTAGATCATTTGTATCGTATCTTTTACTACATAACTCTTCACCAAATTTCACAAACACTAACAAAGTTTGATTTTCGATTCAAATCAAGATTTTAACGCTTTGAGGAGTTCAAATAACCTGTTTTGAGATCATTTGTATCGTATCTTTTACTACATAACTTTTCACCAAATTTCACAAACACTAAGAAAGTTTGTTTTTCGATTCAAAACAAGATTTTAACGCTTTGAGGAGTTCAAATAACGTGTTTTGAGATCATTTGTATCGTATCTTTTACTACATAACTTTTCACCAAATTTCACAAACACTAAGAAAGTTTGTTTTTCGATTCAAAACAAGATTTTAACGCTTTGAGGAGTTCAAATAACGTGTTTTGAGATCATTTGTATCGTATATTTTACTACATAAAGTTTCACCAAATTTCACAAACAATAAGAAAGTTTGTTTTTCGATTCAAAACAAGATTTTAGCGCTTTGTGGAGTTCAAATAACGTATTTTTAGATCATTTGTATCGTATCTTTTACTACATAACTCTTCACCAAATTTCACAAACACTAACAAAGTTTGATTTTCGATTCAAATCAAGATTTTAACGCTTTGAGGAGTTCAAATAACCTGTTTTGAGATCATTTGTATCGTATCTTTTGCTACATAACTTTTCACCAAATTTCACAAACAGTAAGAAAGTTTGTTTTTCGATTCAAAACAAGATTTTTGCGCTTTGTGGAGTTCAAATAACGTGTTTTTAGATCATTTGTATCGTATCTTTTACTACATAACTTTTCACCAAATTTCACAAACACTAAGAAAGTTTGATTTTCGATTCAAAACAAGATTTTAACGCTTTGAGGAGTTCAAATAACCTGTTTTGAGATCATTTGTATCGTATCTTTTAGTACATAACGTTTCACCAAATTTCACAAACACTAAGAAAGTTCGTGTTTCGATTCAAAACAAGATTTTAACGCTTTGAGGAGTTCAAATAACGTGTTTTTAGATCACTTGTATCGTATCTTTTACTACCTAACTCTTCATCAAATTTCACAAACACTAAGAAAGTTTGTTTTTCGATTGAAAACAAGATTTTAACGTTTTGAGGAATTGAAATAACGTGTTTTTAGATCATTTGTGTCGTATCTTTTACTACATAACTTTTCACCAAATTTCACAAACACTAAGAACGTTTGTTTTTCGATTTAAAACAAGATTTTAACGCTTTGAGGAGTTCAAATAACGTGTTTTGAGATCATTTGTATCGTATCTTTTACTACATAACTTTTCACCAAATTTCACAAACTCTAAGAAAGTTTGTTTTTCGATTCAAAACAAGATTTTAACGCTTTGAGGAGTTCAAATAACGTGTTTTGAGATCATTTGTATCGTATCTTTTACTACATAACTTTTCACCAAATTTCACAAACACTAAGAAAGTTTGTTTTTCGATTCAAAACAAGATTTTAACGCTTTGAGGAGTTCAAATAACGTGTTTTTAGATCATTTGTATCGTATCTTTTACTACATAAGTTTTCATCAAATTTCACAAACACTAAGAAAGTTTGTTTTTCGATTCAAAACAAGATTTTAACGTTTTGAGGAGTTCAAATAACGTGTTTTTAGATAATTTGTATCGTATCTTTTACTACATAAATTTTCACCAAATTTCACAAACAATAAGAAAGTTTGTTTTTCGATTCAAAACAAGATTTTAGCGCTTTGTGGAGTTCAAATAACGTGTTTTTAGATCATTTGTATCGTATATTTTACTACGTAACTTTTCACCAAATTTCACAAACACTAAGAAAGTTTGTTTTTCGATTCAAAACAAGATTTTAACGCTTTGAGGAATTCAAATAACGTGTTTTGAGATCATTTGTATCGTATCTTTTACTACATAAGTTTTCACCAAATTTCACAAACACTAAGAAAGTTTGTTTTTCGATTCAAAACAAGATTTAAGCGCTTTGTGGAGTTCAAATAACGTGTTTTTAGATCATTTGTATCGTATCTTTTACTACATAAGTTTTCACCAAATTTCACAAACACTAAGAAAGTTTGTTTTTCGATTCAAAACAAGATTTTAACGCTTTGAGGAGTTCAAATAACCTGTTTTGAGATCATTTGTATCGTATCTTTTACTACATAACTTTTCACCAAATTTCACAAACACTAAGAAAGTTTGTTTTTCGATTCAAAACAAGATTTTAACGCTTTGAGGAGTTCAAATAACGTGTTTTGAGATCATTTGTATCGTATCTTTTACTACATAAATTTTCACCAAATTTCACAAACACTAAGAAAGTTTGTTTTTCGATTCAAAACAAGATTTTAACGCTTTGAGGAGTTCAAATAACGTGTTTTTAGATCATTTGTATCGTATCTTTTACTACATAACTTTTCATCAAATTTGACAAATACTAAGAAAGTTTGTTTTTCGATTCAAAACAAGATTTTAACGTTTTGAGGAGTTCAAATAACGTGTTTTTAGATCATTTGTATCGTATCTTTTACTACATAAAGTTTCACCAAATTTCACAAACAATAAGAAAGTTTGTTTTTCGATTCAAAACAAGATTTTAGCGCTTTGTGGAGTTCAAATAATGTGTATTTAGATCATTTGTATCGTATCTTTTACTACATAACTTTTCACCAAATTTCACAAACACTAACAAAGTTTGATTTTCGATTCAAAACAAGATTTTAACGCTTTGAGGAGTTCAAATAACGTGTTTTGAGATCATTTGTATCGTATCTTTTACTACATAACTTTTCACCAAATTTCACAAACACTAAGAAAGTTTGTTTTTCGATTCAAAACAAGATTTTAACGCTTTGAGGAGTTCAAATAACGTGTTTTGAGATCATTCGTATCGTATCTTTTACTACATAACTTTTCACCAAATTTCACAAACACTAAGAAAGTTTATTTTTCGATTCAAAACAAAATTTTAACGTTTTGAGGAGTTCAAATAACGTGTTTTGAGATCATTTGTATCGTATCTTTTACTACATAAAGTTTCACCAAATTTCACAAACAATAAGAAAGTTTGTTTTTCGATTCAAAACAATAGTTTACTACGTAACTTTTCACCAAATTTCACAAACACTAAGAAAGTTTGGTTTTCGATTCAAAACAAGATTTTAACGCTTTGAGGAGTTCAAATAACGTGTTTTGAGATCATTTGTATCGTATCTTTTACTACATAACTTTACACCAAATTTCACAAACACTAAGAAAGTATGTTTTTCGATTCAAAACAAGATTTTAACGCTTTGAGGAGTACAAATAACGTGTTTTTAGATCATTTGTATCGTATCTTTAAAACTACATAACTTTTCACCAAATTTCACAAACACTAAGAAAGTTTGTTTTTCGATTCAAAACAAGATTTAAACGCTTTGAGGAGTTCAAATAACGTGTTTTTAGATCATTTGTATCGTATCTTTTACTACATAACTTTTCATCAAATTTCACAAACACTAAGAAAGTTTGTTTTTCGATTCAAAACAAGATTTTAACGTTTTGAGGAGTTCAAATAACGTGTTTTTAGATCATTTGTATCGTATCTTTTACTACATAAAGTTTCACCAAATTTCACAAACAATAAGAAACTTTGTTTTTCGATTCAAAACAAGATTTTAGCGCTTTGTGGAGTTCAAATAACGTGTTTTCAGATCATTTGTATCGTATCTTTTACTACATAACTTTTCACCAAATTTCACAAACACTAACAAAGTTTGATTTTCGATTCAAAACAAGATTTTAACGCTTTATGGAATTCAAATAACGTGTTTTCAGATCATTTGTATCGTATCTTTTACTACATAACTTTTCACCAAATTTCACAAACACTAAGAAAGTTTGTTTTTCGATTCAAAACAAGATTTTAACGCTTTGAGGAGTTCAAATAACATGTTTTTAGATCATTTGTATCGTATCTTTTACTACATAACTTTTCATCAAATTTCACAAACACTAAGAAAGTTTGTTTTTCGATTTAAAACAAGATTTTAACGTTTTGAGGAGTTCAAATAACGTGTTTTTAGATCATTTGTATCGTATCTTTTACTACATAACTTTTCACCAAATTTCACAAACACTAAGAAAGTTTGTTTTTCGATTCAAAACAATATTTTAACGCTTTGAGGAGTTCAAATAACGTGTTTTGAGATCATTTCTATCGTATCTTTTACTACATAACTTTTCACCAAATTTCACAAACACTAAGAAAGTTTATTTTTCGATTCAAAACAAGATTTTAACGCTTTGAGGAGTTCAAATAACGTGTTTTTGGATCATTTGTATCGTATCTTTTACTACATAACTTTTCATCAAATTTCACAAACACTAAGAAAGTTTGTTTTTCGATTCAAAACAAGATTTTAACGTTTTGAGAAGTTCAAATAACGTGTTTTTAGATCATTTGTATCGTATCTTTTACTCCATAAATTTTCACCAAATTTCACAAACAATAAGAAAGTTTGTTTTTCGATTCAAAACAAGATTTTAGCGCTTTGTGGAGTTCAAATAACGTGTTTTTAGATCATTTGTATCGTATATTTTACTACGTAACTTTTCAACAAATTTCACAAACACTAAGAAAGTTTGTTTTTCGATTCAAAACAAGATTTTAACGCTTTGAGGAATTCAAATAACGTGTTTTGAGATCATTTGTATCGTATCTTTTACTACATAACTTTTCGCCAAATTTCACAAACGCTAAGAAAGTTTGTTTTTCGATTCAAAACAAGATTTTAGCGCTTTGTGGAGTTCAAATAACGTGTTTTTAGATCATTTGTATCGTATCTTTTACTACATAAGTTTTCACCAAATTTCACAAACACTAAGAAAGTTTGTTTTTCGATTAAAAACAAGATTTTAACGCTTTGAGGAGTTCAAATAATGTGTTTTGAGATCATTTGTATAGTATCTTTTACTACATAACTTTTCACCAAATTTCACAAACACTAAGAAAGTTTGTTTTTCGATTCAAAACAAGATTTTAACGCTTTGAGGAGTTCAAATAACGTGTTTTGAGATCATTTGTATCGTATCTTTTACTACATAACTTTTCACCAAATTTCACAAACACTAAGAAAGTTTATTTTTCGATTCAAAACAAGATTTTAACGCTTTGAGGAGTTCAAATAACGTGTTTTTAGATCATTTGTATCGTATCTTTTACTACATAACTTTTCATCAAATTTCACAAACACTCAGAAAGTTTGTTTTTCGATTCAAAACAAGATTTTAACGTTTTGAGAAGTTCAAATAACGTGTTTTTAGATCATTTGTATCGTATCTTTTACTCCATAAATTTTCACCAAATTTCACAAACAATAAGAAAGTTTGTTTTTCGATTCAAAACAAGATTTTAGCGCTTTGTGGAGTTCAAATAACGTGTTTTTAGATCATTTGTATCGTATATTTTACTACGTAACTTTTCAACAAATTTCACAAACACTAAGAAAGTTTGTTTTTCGATTCAAAACAAGATTTTAACGCTTTGAGGAATTCAAATAACGTGTTTTGAGATCATTTGTATCGTATCTTTTACTACATAACTTTTCGCCAAATTTCACAAACACTAAGAAAGTTTGTTTTTCGATTCAAAACAAGATTTTAGCGCTTTGTGGAGTTCAAATAACGTGTTTTTAGATCATTTGTATCGTATCTTTTACTACATAAGTTTTCACCAAATTTCACAAACACTAAGAAAGTTTGTTTTTCGATTAAAAACAAGATTTTAACGCTTTGAGGAGTTCAAATAATGTGTTTTGAGATCATTTGTATAGTATCTTTTACTACATAACTTTTCACCAAATTTCACAAACACTAAGAAAGTTTGTTTTTCGATTCAAAACAAGATTTTAACGCTTTGAGGAGTTCAAATAACGTGTTTTGAGATCATTTGTATCGTATCTTTTACTATATAACTTTTCACCAAATTTCACAAACACTAAGAAAGTTTATTTTTCGATTCAAAACAAGATTTTAACGCTTTGAGGAGTTCAAATAACGTGTTTTTAGATCATTTGTATCGTATCTTTTACTACATAACTTTTCATCAAATTTCACAAACACTAAGAAAGTTTGTTTTTCGATTCAAAACAAGATTTTAGCGCTTTGTGGAGTTCAAATAACGTGTTTTTAGATCATTTGTATCGTATCTTTTACTACATAACTCTTCACCAAATTTCACAAACACTAACAAAGTTTGATTTTCGATTCAAATCAAGATTTTAACGCTTTGAGGAGTTCAAATAACCTGTTTTGAGATCATTTGTATCGTATCTTTTACTACATAACTTTTCACCAAATTTCACAAACACAAAGAAAGTTTGTTTTTCGATTCAAAACAAGATTTTAACGCTTTGAGGAGTTCAAATAACGTGTTTTGAGATCATTTGTATCGTATCTTTTACTACATAACTTTTCACCAAATTTCACAAACACTAAGAAAGTTTATTTTTCGATTCAAAACAAAATTTTAACGTTTTGAGGAGTTCAAATAACGTGTTTTGAGATCATTTGTATCGTATCTTTTACTACATAAAGTTTCACCAAATTTCACAAACAATAAGAAAGTTTGTTTTTCGATTCAAAACAAGATTTTAGCGCTTTGTGGAGTTCAAATAACGTGTTTTTAGATCATTTGTATCGTATCTTTTACTACATAACTCTTCACCAAATTTCACAAACACTAACAAAGTTTGATTTTCGATTCAAATCAAGATTTTAACGCTTTGAGGAGTTCAAATAACCTGTTTTGAGATCATTTGTATCGTATCTTTTACTACATAACTTTTCACCAAATTTCACAAACACTAAGAAAGTTTGTTTTTCGATTCAAAACAAGATTTTAACGCTTTGAGGAGTTCAAATAACGTGTTTTGAGATCATTTGTATCGTATCTTTTACTACATAACTTTTCACCAAATTTCACAAACACTAAGAAAGTTTGTTTTTCGATTCAAAACAAGATTTTAACGCTTTGAGGAGTTCAAATAACGTGTTTTGAGATCATTTGTATCGTATCTTTTACTACATAAAGTTTCACCAAATTTCACAAACACTAAGAAAGTTTGTTTTTCGATTCAAAACAAGATTTTAGCGCTTTGTGGAGTTCAAATAACGTGTTTTTAGATCATTTGTATCGTATATTTTACTACGTAACTTTTCACCAAATTTCACAAACACTAAGAAAGTTTGTTTTTCGATTCAAAACAAGATTTTAACGCTTTGAGGAATTCAAATAACGTGTTTTGAGATCATTTGTATCGTATCTTTTACTACATAAGTTTTCACCAAATTTCACAAACACTAAGAAAGTTTGTTTTTCGATTCAAAACAAGATTTAAGCGCTTTGTGGAGTTCAAATAACGTGTTTTTAGATCATTTGTATCGTATCTTTTACTACATAAGTTTTCACCAAATTTCACAAACACTAAGAAAGTTTGTTTTTCGATTCAAAACAAGATTTTAACGCTTTGAGGAGTTCAAATAACCTGTTTTGAGATCATTTGTATCGTATCTTTTACTACATAACTTTTCACCAAATTTCACAAACACTAAGAAAGTTTGTTTTTCGATTCAAAACAAGATTTTAACGCTTTGAGGAGTTCAAATAACGTGTTTTGAGATCATTTGTATCGTATCTTTTACTACATAACTTTTCACCAAATTTCACAAACACTAAGAAAGTTTGTTTTTCGATTCAAAACAAGATTTTAACGCTTTGAGGAGTTCAAATAACGTGTTTTTAGATCATTTGTATCGTATCTTTTACTACATAAGTTTTCATCAAATTTCACAAACACTAAGAAAGTTTGTTTTTCGATTCAAAACAAGATTTTAACGTTTTGAGGAGTTCAAATAACGTGTTTTTAGATAATTTGTATCGTATCTTTTACTACATAAATTTTCACCAAATTTCACAAACAATAAGAAAGTTTGTTTTTCGATTCAAAACAAGATTTTAGCGCTTTGTGGAGTTCAAATAACGTGTTTTTAGATCATTTGTATCGTATCTTTTACTACATAACTCTTCACCAAATTTCACAAACACTAACAAAGTTTGATTTTCGATTCAAATCAAGATTTTAACGCTTTGAGGAGTTCAAATAACCTGTTTTGAGATCATTTGTATCGTATCTTTTAGTACATAACGTTTCACCAAATTTCACAAACACTAAGAAAGTTCGTGTTTCGATTCAAAACAAGATTTTAACGCTTTGAGGAGTTCAAATAACGTGTTTTTAGATCACTTGTATCGTATCTTTTACTACCTAACTTTTCATCTAATTTCACAAACACTAAGAAAGTTTGTTTTTCGATTGAAAACAAGATTTTAACGTTTTGAGGAGTTGAAATAACGTGTTTTTAGATCATTTGTGTCGTATCTTTAACTACATAACTTTTCACCAAATTTCACAAACAGTAAGAACGTTTGTTTTTCGATTTAAAACAAGATTTTAACGCTTTGAGGAGTTCAAATAACGTGTTTTGAGATCATTTGTATCGTATCTTTTACTACATAACTTTTCACCAAATTTCACAAACTCTAAGAAAGTTTGTTTTTCGATTCAAAACAAGATTTTAACGCTTTGAGGAGTTCAAATAACGTGTTTTGAGATCATTTGTATCGTATCTTTTACTACATAACTTTTCACCAAATTTCACAAACACTAAGAAAGTTTGTTTTTCGATTCAAAACAAGATTTTAACGCTTTGAGGAGTTCAAATAACGTGTTTTTAGATCATTTGTATCGTATCTTTTACTACATAAGTTTTCATCAAATTTCACAAACACTAAGAAAGTTAGTTTTTCGATTCAAAACAAGATTTTAACGTTTTGAGGAGTTCAAATAACGTGTTTTTAGATAATTTGTATCGTATCTTTTACTACATAAATTTTCACCAAATTTCACAAACAATAAGAAAGTTTGTTTTTCGATTCAAAACAAGATTTTAGCGCTTTGTGGAGTTCAAATAACGTGTTTTTAGATCATTTGTATCGTATATTTTACTACGTAACTTTTCACCAAATTTCACAAACACTAAGAAAGTTTGTTTTTCGATTCAAAACAAGATTTTAACGCTTTGAGGAATTCAAATAACGTGTTTTGAGATCATTTGTATCGTATCTTTTACTACATAAGTTTTCACCAAATTTCACAAACACTAAGAAAGTTTGTTTTTCGATTCAAAACAAGATTTAAGCGCTTTGTGGAGTTCAAATAACGTGTTTTTAGATCATTTGTATCGTATCTTTTACTACATAAGTTTTCACCAAATTTCACAAACACTAAGAAAGTTAGTTTTTCGATTCAAAACAAGATTTTAACGCTTTGAGGAGTTCAAATAACCTGTTTTGAGATCATTTGTATCGTATCTTTTACTACATAACTTTTCACCAAATTTCACAAACACTAAGAAAGTTTGTTTTTCGATTCAAATCAAGATTTTAACGCTTTGAGGAGTTCAAATAACGTGTTTTGAGATCATTTGTATCGTATCTTTTACTGCATAACTTTTCACCAAATTTCACAAACACTAAGAAAGTTTGTTTTTCGATTCAAAACAAGATTTTAACGCTTTGAGGAGTTCAAATAACGTGTTTTTAGATCATTTGTATCGTATCTTTTACTACATAAGTTTTCACCAAATTTCACAAACACTAAGAAAGTTTGTTTTTCGATTCAAAACAAGATTTAAGCGCTTTGTGGAGTTCAAATAACGTGTTTTTAGATCATTTGTATCGTATCTTTTACTACATAAGTTTTCACCAAATTTCACAAACACTAAGAAAGTTAGTTTTTCGATTCAAAACAAGATTTTAACGCTTTGAGGAGTTCAAATAACCTGTTTTGAGATCATTTGTATCGTATCTTTTACTACATAACTTTTCACCAAATTTCACAAACACTAAGAAAGTTTGTTTTTCGATTCAAAACAAGATTTTAACGCTTTGAGGAGTTCAAATAACGTGTTTTGAGATCATTTGTATCGTATCTTTTACTACATAAATTTTCACCAAATTTCACAAACACTAAGAAAGTTTGTTTTTCGATTCAAAACAAGATTTTAACGCTTTGAGGAGTTCAAATAACGTGTTTTTAGATCATTTGTATCGTATCTTTTACTACATAACTTTTCATCAAATTTCACAAATACTAAGAAAGTTTGTTTTTCGATTCAAAACAAGATTTTAACGTTTTGAGGAGTTCAAATAACGTGTTTTTAGATCATTTGTATCGTATCTTTTACTACATAAAGTTTCACCAAATTTCACAAACAATAAGAAAGTTTGTTTTTCGATTCAAAACAAGATTTTAGCGCTTTGTGGAGTTCAAATAATGTGTATTTAGATCATTTGTATCGTATCTTTTACTACATAACTTTTCACCAAATTTCACAAACACTAACAAAGTTTGATTTTCGATTCAAAACAAGATTTTAACGCTTTGAGGAGTTCAAATAACGTGTTTTGAGATCATTTGTATCGTATCTTTTACTACATAACTTTTCACCAAATTTCACAAACACTAAGAAAGTTTGTTTTTCGATTCAAAACAAGATTTTAACGCTTTGAGGAGTTCAAATAACGTGTTTTGAGATCATTTGTATCGTATCTTTTACTACATAACTTTTCACCAAATTTCACAAACACTAAGAAAGTTTATTTTTCGATTCAAAACAAAATTTTAACGTTTTGAGGAGTTCAAATAACGTGTTTTGAGATCATTTGTATCGTATCTTTTACTACATAAAGTTTCACCAAATTTCACAAACAATAAGAAAGTTTGTTTTTCGATTCAAAACAATATTTTACTACGTAACTTTTCACCAAATTTCACAAACACTAAGAAAGTTTGGTTTTCGATTCAAAACAAGATTTTAACGCTTTGAGGAGTTCAAATAACGTGTTTTGAGATCATTTGTATCGTATCTTTTACTACATAACTTTACACCAAATTTCACAAACACTAAGAAAGTATGTTTTTCGATTCAAAACAAGATTTTAACGCTTTGAGGAGTACAAATAACGTGTTTTTAGATCATTTGTATCGTATCTTTAAAACTACATAACTTTTCACCAAATTTCACAAACACTAAGAAAGTTTGTTTTTCGATTCAAAACAAGATTTAAACGCTTTGAGGAGTTCAAATAACGTGTTTTTAGATCATTTGTATCGTATCTTTTACTACATAACTTTTCATCAAATTTCACAAACACTAAGAAAGTTTGTTTTTCGATTCAAAACAAGATTTTAACGTTTTGAGGAGTTCAAATAACGTGTTTTTAGATCATTTGTATCGTATCTTTTACTACATAAAGTTTCACCAAATTTCACAAACAATAAGAAAGTTTGTTTTTCGATTCAAAACAAGATTTTAGCGCTTTGTGGAGTTCAAATAACGTGTTTTCAGATCATTTGTATCGTATCTTTTACTACATAACTTTTCACCAAATTTCACAAACAGTAACAAAGTTTTATTTTCGATTCAAAACAAGATTTTAACGCTTTATGGAATTCAAATAACGTGTTTTCAGATCATTTGTATCGTATCTTTTACTACATAACTTTTCACCAAATTTCACAAACACTAAGAAAGTTTGTTTTTCGATTCAAAACAAGATTTTAACGCTTTGAGGAGTTCAAATAACATGTTTTTAGATCATTTGTATCGTATCTTTTACTACATAACTTTTCATCAAATTTCACAAACACTAAGAAAGTTTGTTTTTCGATTTAAAACAAGATTTTAACGTTTTGAGGAGTTCAAATAACGTGTTTTTAGATCATTTGTATCGTATCTTTTACTACATAACTTTTCACCAAATTTCACAAACACTAAGAAAGTTTGTTTTTCGATTAAAAACAAGATTTTAACGCTTTGAGGAGTTCAAATAATGTGTTTTGAGATCATTTGTATCGTATCTTTTACTACATAACTTTTCACCAAATTTCACAAACACTAAGAAAGTTTGTTTTTCGATTCAAAACAAGATTTTAACGCTTTGAGGAGTTCAAATAACATGTTTTTAGATCATTTGTATCGTATCTTTTACTACATAACTTTTCATCAAATTTCACAAACACTAAGAAAGTTTGTTTTTCGATTTAAAACAAGATTTTAACGTTTTGAGGAGTTCAAATAACGTGTTTTTAGATCATTTCTATCGTATCTTTTACTACATAACTTTTCACCAAATTTCACAAACACTAAGAAAGTTTGTTTTTCGATTAAAAACAAGATTTTAACGCTTTGAGGAGTTCAAATAATGTGTTTTGAGATCATTTGTATCGTATCTTTTACTACATAACTTTTCACCAAATTTCACAAACACTAAGAAAGTTTGTTTTTCGATTAAAAGCAAGATTTTAACGCTTTGAGGAGTTCAAATAATGTGTTTTGAGATCATTTGTATCGTATCTTTTACTACATAACTTTTCACCAAATTTCACAAACACTAAGAAAGTTTATTTTTCGATTCAAAACAAGATTTTAACGCTTTGAGGAGTTCAAATAACGTGTTTTTGGATCATTTGTATCGTATCTTTTACTACATAACTTTTCATCAAATTTCACAAACACTAAGAAAGTTTGTTTTTCGATTCAAAACAAGATTTTAACGTTTTGAGAAGTTCAAATAACGTGTTTTTAGATCATTTGTATCGTATCTTTTACTCCATAAATTTTCACCAAATTTCACAAACAATAAGAAAGTTTGTTTTTCGATTCAAAACAAGAGTTTAGCGCTTTGTGGAGTTCAAATAACGTGTTTTTAGATCATTTGTATCGTATATTTTACTACGTAACTTTTCAACAAATTTCACAAACACTAAGAAAGTTTGTTTTTCGATTCAAAACAAGATTTTAACGCTTTGAGGAATTCAAATAACGTGTTTTGAGATCATTTGTATCGTATCTTTTACTACATAACTTTTCGCCAAATTTCACAAACACTAAGAAAGTTTGTTTTTCGATTCAAAACAAGATTTTAGCGCTTTGTGGAGTTCAAATAACGTGTTTTTAGATCATTTGTATCGTATCTTTTACTACATAAGTTTTCACCAAATTTCACAAACACTAAGAAAGTTTGTTTTTCGATTAAAAACAAGATTTTAACGCTTTGAGGAGTTCAAATAATGTGTTTTGAGATCATTTGTATAGTATCTTTTACTACATAACTTTTCACCAAATTTCACAAACACTAAGAAAGTTTGTTTTTCGATTCAAAACAAGATTTTAACGCTTTGAGGAGTTCAAATAACGTGTTTTGAGATCATTTGTATCGTATCTTTTACTACATAACTTTTCACCAAATTTCACAAACACTAAGAAAGTTTATTTTTCGATTCAAAACAAGATTTTAACGCTTTGAGGAGTTCAAATAACGTGTTTTTAGATCATTTCTATCGTATCTTTTACTACATAACTTTTCATCAAATTTCACAAACACTCAGAAAGTTTGTTTTTCGATTCAAAACAAGATTTTAACGTTTTGAGAAGTTCAAATAACGTGTTTTTAGATCATTTGTATCGTATCTTTTACTCCATAAATTTTCACCAAATTTCACAAACAATAAGAAAGTTTGTTTTTCGATTCAAAACAAGATTTTAGCGCTTTGTGGAGTTCAAATAACGTGTTTTTAGATCATTTGTATCGTATATTTTACTACGTAACTTTTCACCAAATTTCACAAACACTAACAAAGTTTGATTTTCGATTCAAAACAAGATTTTAACGCTTTATGGAATTCAAATAACGTGTTTTCAGATCATTTGTATCGTATCTTTTACTACATAACTTTTCACCAAATTTCACAAACACTAAGAAAGTTTGTTTTTCGATTCAAAACAAGATTTTAACGCTTTGAGGAGTTCAAATAACATGTTTTTAGATCATTTGTATCGTATCTTTTACTACATAACTTTTCATCAAATTTCACAAACACTAAGAAAGTTTGTTTTTCGATTCAAAACAAGATTTTAACGTTTTGAGAAGTTCAAATAACGTGTTTTCAGATCATTTGTATCGTATCTTTTACTACATAACTTTTCACCAAATTTCACAAACACTAAGAAAGTTTATTTTTCGATTCAAAACAAAATTTTAACGTTTTGAGGAGTTCAAATAACGTGTTTTGAGATCATTTGTATCGTATCTTTTACTACATAAAGTTTCATCAAATTTCACAAACAATAAGAAAGTTTGTTTTTCGATTCAAAACAAGATTTTAGCGCTTTGTGGAGTTCAAATAACGTGTTTTTAGATCATTTGTATCGTATCTTTTACTACATAACTCTTCACCAAATTTCACAAACACTAACAAAGTTTGATTTTCGATTCAAATCAAGATTTTAACGCTTTGAGGAGTTCAAATAACCTGTTTTGAGATCATTTGTATCGTATCTTTTACTACATAACTTTTCACCAAATTTCACAAACACTAAGAAAGTTTGTTTTTCGATTCAAAACAAGATTTTAACGCTTTGAGGAGTTCAAATAACGTGTTTTGAGATCATTTGTATCGTATCTTTTACTACATAACTTTTCACCAAATTTCACAAACACTAAGAAAGTTTGTTTTTCGATTCAAAACAAGATTTTAACGCTTTGAGGAGTTCAAATAACGTGTTTTGAGATCATTTGTATCGTATCTTTTACTACATAAAGTTTCACCAAATTTCACAAACAATAAGAAAGTTTGTTTTTCGATTCAAAACAAGATTTTAGCGCTTTGTGGAGTTCAAATAACGTGTTTTTAGATCATTTGTATCGTATCTTTTACTACATAACTCTTCACCAAATTTCACAAACACTAACAAAGTTTGATTTTCGATTCAAATCAAGATTTTAACGCTTTGAGGAGTTCAAATAACCTGTTTTGAGATCATTTGTATCGTATCTTTTAGTACATAACGTTTCACCAAATTTCACAAACACTAAGAAAGTTTGTTTTTCGATTGAAAACAAGATTTTAACGTTTTGAGGAGTTGAAATAACGTGTTTTTAGATCATTTGTGTCGTATCTTTAACTACATAACTTTTCACCAAATTTCACAAACAGTAAGAACGTTTGTTTTTCGATTTAAAACAAGATTTTAACGCTTTGAGGAGTTCAAATAACGTGTTTTGAGATCATTTGTATCGTATCTTTTACTACATAACTTTTCACCAAATTTCACAAACACTAAGAAAGTTTGTTTTTCGATTCAAAACAAGATTTTAACGCTTTGAGGAGTTCAAATAACGTGTTTTGAGATCATTTGTATCGTATCTTTTACTACATAACTTTTCACCAAATTTCACAAACACTAAGAAAGTTTATTTTTCGATTCAAAACAAAATTTTAACGTTTTGAGGAGTTCAAATAACGTGTTTTGAGATCATTTGTATCGTATCTTTTACTACATAAAGTTTCACCAAATTTCACAAACAATAAGAAAGTTTGTTTTTCGATTCAAAACAATATTTTACTACGTAACTTTTCACCAAATTTCACAAACACTAAGAAAGTTTGGTTTTCGATTCAAAACAAGATTTTAACGCTTTGAGGAGTTCAAATAACGTGTTTTGAGATCATTTGTATCGTATCTTTTACTACATAACTTTACACCAAATTTCACAAACACTAAGAAAGTATGTTTTTCGATTCAAAACAAGATTTTAACGCTTTGAGGAGTACAAATAACGTGTTTTTAGATCATTTGTATCGTATCTTTAAAACTACATAACTTTTCACCAAATTTCACAAACACTAAGAAAGTTTGTTTTTCGATTCAAAACAAGATTTAAACGCTTTGAGGAGTTCAAATAACGTGTTTTTAGATCATTTGTATCGTATCTTTTACTACATAACTTTTCATCAAATTTCACAAACACTAAGAAAGTTTGTTTTTCGATTCAAAACAAGATTTTAACGTTTTGAGGAGTTCAAATAACGTGTTTTTAGATCATTTGTATCGTATCTTTTACTACATAAAGTTTCACCAAATTTCACAAACAATAAGAAAGTTTGTTTTTCGATTCAAAACAAGATTTTAGCGCTTTGTGGAGTTCAAATAACGTGTTTTCAGATCATTTGTATCGTATCTTTTACTACATAACTTTTCACCAAATTTCACAAACACTAACAAAGTTTGATTTTCGATTCAAAACAAGATTTTAACGCTTTATGGAATTCAAATAACGTGTTTTCAGATCATTTGTATCGTATCTTTTACTACATAACTTTTCACCAAATTTCACAAACACTAAGAAAGTTTGTTTTTCGATTCAAAACAAGATTTTAACGCTTTGAGGAGTTCAAATAACATGTTTTTAGATCATTTGTATCGTATCTTTTACTACATAACTTTTCATCAAATTTCACAAACACTAAGAAAGTTTGTTTTTCGATTTAAAACAAGATTTTAACGTTTTGAGGAGTTCAAATAACGTGTTTTTAGATCATTTGTATCGTATCTTTTACTACATAACTTTTCACCAAATTTCACAAACACTAAGAAAGTTTGTTTTTCGATTAAAAACAAGATTTTAACGCTTTGAGGAGTTCAAATAATGTGTTTTGAGATCATTTGTATCGTATCTTTTACTACATAACTTTTCACCAAATTTCACAAACACTAAGAAAGTTTGTTTTTCGATTCAAAACAATATTTTAACGCTTTGAGGAGTTCAAATAACGTGTTTTGAGATCATTTCTATCGTATCTTTTACTACATAACTTTTCACCAAATTTCACAAACACTAAGAAAGTTTATTTTTCGATTCAAAACAAGATTTTAACGCTTTGAGGAGTTCAAATAACGTGTTTTTGGATCATTTGTATCGTATCTTTTACTACATAACTTTTCATCAAATTTCACAAACACTAAGAAAGTTTGTTTTTCGATTCAAAACAAGATTTTAACGTTTTGAGAAGTTCAAATAACGTGTTTTTAGATCATTTGTATCGTATCTTTTACTCCATAAATTTTCACCAAATTTCACAAACAATAAGAAAGTTTGTTTTTCGATTCAAAACAAGATTTTAGCGCTTTGTGGAGTTCAAATAACGTGTTTTTAGATCATTTGTATCGTATATTTTACTACGTAACTTTTCAACAAATTTCACAAACACTAAGAAAGTTTGTTTTTCGATTCAAAACAAGATTTTAACGCTTTGAGGAATTCAAATAACGTGTTTTGAGATCATTTGTATCGTATCTTTTACTACATAACTTTTCGCCAAATTTCACAAACACTAAGAAAGTTTGTTTTTCGATTCAAAACAAGATTTTAGCGCTTTGTGGAGTTCAAATAACGTGTTTTTAGATCATTTGTATCGTATCTTTTACTACATAAGTTTTCACCAAATTTCACAAACACTAAGAAAGTTTGTTTTTCGATTAAAAACAAGATTTTAACGCTTTGAGGAGTTCAAATAATGTGTTTTGAGATCATTTGTATAGTATCTTTTACTACATAACTTTTCACCAAATTTCACAAACACTAAGAAAGTTTGTTTTTCGATTCAAAACAAGATTTTAACGCTTTGAGGAGTTCAAATAACGTGTTTTGAGATCATTTGTATCGTATCTTTTACTACATAACTTTTCACCAAATTTCACAAACACTAAGAAAGTTTATTTTTCGATTCAAAACAAGATTTTAACGCATTGAGGAGTTCAAATAACGTGTTTTTAGATCATTTGTATCGTATCTTTTACTACATAACTTTTCATCAAATTTCACAAACACTCAGAAAGTTTGTTTTTCGATTCAAAACAAGATTTTAACGTTTTGAGAAGTTCAAATAACGTGTTTTTAGATCATTTGTATCGTATCTTTTACTCCATAAATTTTCACCAAATTTCACAAACAATAAGAAAGTTTGTTTTTCGATTCAAAACAAGATTTTAGCGCTTTGTGGAGTTCAAATAACGTGTTTTTAGATCATTTGTATCGTATATTTTACTACGTAACTTTTCAACAAATTTCACAAACACTAAGAAAGTTTGTTTTTCGATTCAAAACAAGATTTTAACGCTTTGAGGAATTCAAATAACGTGTTTTGAGATCATTTGTATCGTATCTTTTACTACATAACTTTTCGCCAAATTTCACAAACACTAAGAAAGTTTGTTTTTCGATTCAAAACAAGATTTTAGCGCTTTGTGGAGTTCAAATAACGTGTTTTTAGATCATTTGTATCGTATCTTTTACTACATAAGTTTTCACCAAATTTCACAAACACTAAGAAAGTTTGTTTTTCGATTAAAAACAAGATTTTAACGCTTTGAGGAGTTCAAATAATGTGTTTTGAGATCATTTGTATAGTATCTTTTACTACATAACTTTTCACCAAATTTCACAAACACTAAGAAAGTTTGTTTTTCGATTCAAAACAAGATTTTAACGCTTTGAGGAGTTCAAATAACGTGTTTTGAGATCATTTGTATCGTATCTTTTACTATATAACTTTTCACCAAATTTCACAAACACTAAGAAAGTTTATTTTTCGATTCAAAACAAGATTTTAACGCTTTGAGGAGTTCAAATAACGTGTTTTTAGATCATTTGTATCGTATCTTTTACTACATAACTTTTCATCAAATTTCACAAACACTAAGAAAGTATGTTTTTCGATTCAAAACAAGATTTTAGCGCTTTGTGGAGTTCAAATAACGTGTTTTTAGATCATTTGTATCGTATCTTTTACTACATAACTCTTCACCAAATTTCACAAACACTAACAAAGTTTGATTTTCGATTCAAATCAAGATTTTAACGCTTTGAGGAGTTCAAATAACCTGTTTTGAGATCATTTGTATCGTATCTTTTACTACATAACTTTTCACCAAATTTCACAAACACTAAGAAAGTTTGTTTTTCGATTCAAAACAAGATTTTAACGCTTTGAGGAGTTCAAATAACGTGTTTTGAGATCATTTGTATCGTATCTTTTACTACATAACTTTTCACCAAATTTCACAAACACTAAGAAAGTTTATTTTTCGATTCAAAACAAAATTTTAACGTTTTGAGGAGTTCAAATAACGTGTTTTGAGATCATTTGTATCGTATCTTTTACTACATAAAGTTTCACCAAATTTCACAAACAATAAGAAAGTTTGTTTTTCGATTCAAAACAAGATTTTAGCGCTTTGTGGAGTTCAAATAACGTGTTTTTAGATCATTTGTATCGTATATTTTACTACGTAACTTTTCACCAAATTTCACAAACACTAAGAAAGTTTGTTTTTCGATTCAAAACAAGATTTTAACGCTTTGAGGAATTCAAATAACGTGTTTTGAGATCATTTGTATCGTATCTTTTACTACATAAGTTTTCACCAAATTTCACAAACACTAAGAAAGTTTGTTTTTCGATTCAAAACAAGATTTAAGCGCTTTGTGGAGTTCAAATAACGTGTTTTTAGATCATTTGTATCGTATCTTTTATTACATAAGTTTTCACCAAATTTCACAAACACTAAGAAAGTTTGTTTTTCGATTCAAAACAAGATTTAAACGCTTTGAGGAGTTCAAATAACGTGTTTTTAGATCATTTGTATCGTATCTTTTACTACATAACTTTTCATCAAATTTCACAAACACTAAGAAAGTTTGTTTTTCGATTCAAAACAAGATTTTAACGTTTTGAGGAGTTCAAATAACGTGTTTTTAGATCATTTGTATCGTATCTTTTACTACATAAAGTTTCACCAAATTTCACAAACAATAAGAAAGTTTGTTTTTCGATTCAAAACAAGATTTTAGCGCTTTGTGGAGTTCAAATAACGTGTTTTCAGATCATTTGTATCGTATCTTTTACTACATAACTTTTCACCAAATTTCACAAACAGTAACAAAGTTTGATTTTCGATTCAAAACAAGATTTTAACGCTTTATGGAATTCAAATAACGTGTTTTCAGATCATTTGTATCGTATCTTTTACTACATAACTTTTCACCAAATTTCACAAACACTAAGAAAGTTTGTTTTTCGATTCAAAACAAGATTTTAACGCTTTGAGGAGTTCAAATAACATGTTTTTAGATCATTTGTATCGTATCTTTTACTACATAACTTTTCATCAAATTTCACAAACACTAAGAAAGTTTGTTTTTCGATTTAAAACAAGATTTTAACGTTTTGAGGAGTTCAAATAACGTGTTTTTAGATCATTTGTATCGTATCTTTTACTACATAACTTTTCACCAAATTTCACAAACACTAAGAAAGTTTGTTTTTCGATTAAAAACAAGATTTTAACGCTTTGAGGAGTTCAAATAATGTGTTTTGAGATCATTTGTATCGTATCTTTTACTACATAACTTTTCACCAAATTTCACAAACACTAAGAAAGTTTGTTTTTCGATTCAAAACAAGATTTTAACGCTTTGAGGAGTTCAAATAACATGTTTTTAGATCATTTGTATCGTATCTTTTACTACATAACTTTTCATCAAATTTCACAAACACTAAGAAAGTTTGTTTTTCGATTTAAAACAAGATTTTAACGTTTTGAGGAGTTCAAATAACGTGTTTTTAGATCATTTCTATCGTATCTTTTACTACATAACTTTTCACCAAATTTCACAAACACTAAGAAAGTTTGTTTTTCGATTAAAAACAAGATTTTAACGCTTTGAGGAGTTCAAATAATGTGTTTTGAGATCATTTGTATCGTATCTTTTACTACATAACTTTTCACCAAATTTCACAAACACTAAGAAAGTTTGTTTTTCGATTAAAAGCAAGATTTTAACGCTTTGAGGAGTTCAAATAATGTGTTTTGAGATCATTTGTATCGTATCTTTTACTACATAACTTTTCACCAAATTTCACAAACACTAAGAAAGTTTATTTTTCGATTCAAAACAAGATTTTAACGCTTTGAGGAGTTCAAATAACGTGTTTTTGGATCATTTGTATCGTATCTTTTACTACATAACTTTTCATCAAATTTCACAAACACTAAGAAAGTTTGTTTTTCGATTCAAAACAAGATTTTAACGTTTTGAGAAGTTCAAATAACGTGTTTTTAGATCATTTGTATCGTATCTTTTACTCCATAAATTTTCACCAAATTTCACAAACAATAAGAAAGTTTGTTTTTCGATTCAAAACAAGAGTTTAGCGCTTTGTGGAGTTCAAATAACGTGTTTTTAGATCATTTGTATCGTATATTTTACTACGTAACTTTTCAACAAATTTCACAAACACTAAGAAAGTTTGTTTTTCGATTCAAAACAAGATTTTAACGCTTTGAGGAGTTCAAATAACGTGTTTTGAGATCATTTGTATCGTATCTTTTACTACATAACTTTTCACCAAATTTCACAAACACTAAGAAAGTTTATTTTTCGATTCAAAACAAAATTTTAACGTTTTGAGGAGTTCAAATAACGTGTTTTGAGATCATTTGTATCGTATCTTTTACTACATAAAGTTTCACCAAATTTCACAAACAATAAGAAAGTTTGTTTTTCGATTCAAAACAAGATTTTAGCGCTTTGTGGAGTTCAAATAACGTGTTTTTAGATCATTTGTATCGTATATTTTACTACGTAACTTTTCACCAAATTTCACAAACACTAAGAAAGTTTGTTTTTCGATTCAAAACAAGATTTTAACGCTTTGAGGAATTCAAATAACGTGTTTTGAGATCATTTGTATCGTATCTTTTACTACATAAGTTTTCACCAAATTTCACAAACACTAAGAAAGTTTGTTTTTCGATTCAAAACAAGATTTAAGCGCTTTGTGGAGTTCAAATAACGTGTTTTTAGATCATTTGTATCGTATCTTTTACTACATAAGTTTTCACCAAATTTCACAAACACTAAGAAAGTTTGTTTTTCGATTCAAAACAAGATTTTAACGCTTTGAGGAGTTCAAATAACCTGTTTTGAGATCATTTGTATCGTATCTTTTACTACATAACTTTTCACCAAATTTCACAAACACTAAGAAAGTTTGTTTTTCGATTCAAAACAAGATTTTAACGCTTTGAGGAGTTCAAATAACGTGTTTTTAGATCATTTGTATCGTATCTTTTACTACATAAATTTTCACCAAATTTCACAAACACTAAGAAAGTTTGTTTTTCGATTCAAAACAAGATTTTAACGCTTTGAGGAGTTCAAATAACGTGTTTTTAGATCATTTGTATCGTATCTTTTACTACATAACTTTTCATCAAATTTCACAAATACTAAGAAAGTTTGTTTTTCGATTCAAAACAAGATTTTAACGTTTTGAGGAGTTCAAATAACGTGTTTTTAGATCATTTGTATCGTATCTTTTACTACATAAAGTTTCACCAAATTTCACAAACAATAAGAAAGTTTGTTTTTCGATTCAAAACAAGATTTTAGCGCTTTGTGGAGTTCAAATAATGTGTATTTAGATCATTTGTATCGTATCTTTTACTACATAACTTTTCACCAAATTTCACAAACACTAACAAAGTTTGATTTTCGATTCAAAACAAGATTTTAACGCTTTGAGGAGTTCAAATAACGTGTTTTGAGATCATTTGTATCGTATCTTTTACTACATAACTTTTCACCAAATTTCACAAACACTAAGAAAGTTTGTTTTTCGATTCAAAACAAGATTTTAACGCTTTGAGGAGTTCAAATAACGTGTTTTGAGATCATTTGTATCGTATCTTTTACTACATAACTTTTCACCAAATTTCACAAACACTAAGAAAGTTTATTTTTCGATTCAAAACAAAATTTTAACGTTTTGAGGAGTTCAAATAACGTGTTTTGAGATCATTTGTATCGTATCTTTTACTACATAAAGTTTCACCAAATTTCACAAACAATAAGAAAGTTTGTTTTTCGATTCAAAACAATATTTTACTACGTAACTTTTCACCAAATTTCACAAACACTAAGAAAGTTTGGTTTTCGATTCAAAACAAGATTTTAACGCTTTGAGGAGTTCAAATAACGTGTTTTGAGATCATTTGTATCGTATCTTTTACTACATAACTTTACACCAAATTTCACAAACACTAAGAAAGTATGTTTTTCGATTCAAAACAAGATTTTAACGCTTTGAGGAGTACAAATAACGTGTTTTTAGATCATTTGTATCGTATCTTTAAAACTACATAACTTTTCACCAAATTTCACAAACACTAAGAAAGTTTGTTTTTCGATTCAAAACAAGATTTAAACGCTTTGAGGAGTTCAAATAACGTGTTTTTAGATCGTTTGTATCGTATCTTTTACTACATAACTTTTCATCAAATTTCACAAACACTAAGAAAGTTTGTTTTTCGATTCAAAACAAGATTTTAACGTTTTGAGGAGTTCAAATAACGTGTTTTTAGATCATTTGTATCGTATCTTTTACTACATAAAGTTTCACCAAATTTCACAAACAATAAGAAAGTTTGTTTTTCGATTCAAAACAAGATTTTAGCGCTTTGTGGAGTTCAAATAACGTGTTTTCAGATCATTTGTATCGTATCTTTTACTACATAACTTTTCACCAAATTTCACAAACACTAACAAAGTTTGATTTTCGATTCAAAACAAGATTTTAACGCTTTATGGAATTCAAATAACGTGTTTTCAGATCATTTGTATCGTATCTTTTACTACATAACTTTTCACCAAATTTCACAAACACTAAGAAAGTTTGTTTTTCGATTCAAAACAAGATTTTAACGCTTTGAGGAGTTCAAATAACATGTTTTTAGATCATTTGTATCGTATCTTTTACTACATAACTTTTCATCAAATTTCACAAACACTAAGAAAGTTTGTTTTTCGATTTAAAACAAGATTTTAACGTTTTGAGGAGTTCAAATAACGTGTTTTTAGATCATTTGTATCGTATCTTTTACTACATAACTTTTCACCAAATTTCACAAACACTAAGAAAGTTTGTTTTTCGATTAAAAACAAGATTTTAACGCTTTGAGGAGTTCAAATAATGTGTTTTGAGATCATTTGTATCGTATCTTTTACTACATAACTTTTCACCAAATTTCACAAACACTAAGAAAGTTTGTTTTTCGATTCAAAACAAGATTTTAACGCTTTGAGGAGTTCAAATAACATGTTTTTAGATCATTTGTATCGTATCTTTTACTACATAACTTTTCATCAAATTTCACAAACACTAAGAAAGTTTGTTTTTCGATTTAAAACAAGATTTTAACGTTTTGAGGAGTTCAAATAACGTGTTTTTAGATCATTTGTATCGTATCTTTTACTACATAACTTTTCACCAAATTTCACAAACACTAAGAAAGTTTGTTTTTCGATTAAAAACAAGATTTTAACGCTTTGAGGAGTTCAAATAATGTGTTTTGAGATCATTTGTATCGTATCTTTTACTACATAAGTTTTCACCAAATTTCACAAACACTAAGAAAGTTTGTTTTTCGATTAAAAACAAGATTTTAACGCTTTGAGGAGTTCAAATAATGTGTTTTGAGATCATTTGTATAGTATCTTTTACTACATAACTTTTCACCAAATTTCACAAACACTAAGAAAGTTTGTTTTTCGATTCAAAACAAGATTTTAACGCTTTGAGGAGTTCAAATAACGTGTTTTGAGATCATTTGTATCGTATCTTTTACTACATAACTTTTCACCAAATTTCACAAACACTAAGAAAGTTTATTTTTCGATTCAAAACAAAATTTTAACGTTTTGAGGAGTTCAAATAACGTGTTTTGAGATCATTTGTATCGTATCTTTTACTACATAAAGTTTCACCAAATTTCACAAACAATAAGAAAGTTTGTTTTTCGATTCAAAACAAGATTTTAGCGCTTTGTGGAGTTCAAATAACGTGTTTTTAGATCATTTGTATCGTATATTTTACTACGTAACTTTTCACCAAATTTCACAAACACTAAGAAAGTTTGTTTTTCGATTCAAAACAAGATTTTAACGCTTTGAGGAATTCAAATAACGTGTTTTGAGATCATTTGTATCGTATCTTTTACTACATAAGTTTTCACCAAATTTCACAAACACTAAGAAAGTTTGTTTTTCGATTCAAAACAAGATTTAAGCGCTTTGTGGAGTTCAAATAACGTGTTTTTAGATCATTTGTATCGTATCTTTTACTACATAAGTTTTCACCAAATTTCACAAACACTAAGAAAGTTTGTTTTTCGATTCAAAACAAGATTTTAACGCTTTGAGGAGTTCAAATAACCTGTTTTGAGATCATTTGTATCGTATCTTTTACTACATAACTTTTCACCAAATTTCACAAACACTAAGAAAGTTTGTTTTTCGATTCAAAACAAGATTTTAACGCTTTGAGGAGTTCAAATAACCTGTTTTGAGATCATTTGTATCGTATCTTTTACTACATAACTTTTCACCAAATTTCACAAACACTAAGAAAGTTTGTTTTTCGATTCAAAACAAGATTTTAACGCTTTGAGGAGTTCAAATAACGTGTTTTTAGATCATTTGTATCGTATCTTTTACTACATAAATTTTCACCAAATTTCACAAACACTAAGAAAGTTTGTTTTTCGATTCAAAACAAGATTTTAACGCTTTGAGGAGTTCAAATAACGTGTTTTTAGATCATTTGTATCGTATCTTTTACTACATAACTTTTCATCAAATTTCACAAATACTAAGAAAGTTTGTTTTTCGATTCAAAACAAGATTTTAACGTTTTGAGGAGTTCAAATAACGTGTTTTTAGATCATTTGTATCGTATCTTTTACTACATAAAGTTTCACCAAATTTCACAAACAATAAGAAAGTTTGTTTTTCGATTCAAAACAAGATTTTAGCGCTTTGTGGAGTTCAAATAATGTGTATTTAGATCATTTGTATCGTATCTTTTACTACATAACTTTTCACCAAATTTCACAAACACTAACAAAGTTTGATTTTCGATTCAAAACAAGATTTTAACGCTTTGAGGAGTTCAAATAACGTGTTTTGAGATCATTTGTATCGTATCAACTACATAACTTTTCACCAAATTTCACAAACACTAAGAAAGTTTGTTTTTCGATTCAAAACAAGATTTTAACGCTTTGAGGAGTTCAAATAACGTGTTTTGAGATCATTTGTATCGTATCTTTTACTACATAACTTTTCACCAAATTTCACAAACACTAAGAAAGTTTATTTTTCGATTCAAAACAAAATTTTAACGTTTTGAGGAGTTCAAATAACGTGTTTTGAGATCATTTGTATCGTATCTTTTACTACATAAAGTTTCACCAAATTTCACAAACAATAAGAAAGTTTGTTTTTCGATTCAAAACAATATTTTACTACGTAACTTTTCACCAAATTTCACAAACACTAAGAAAGTTTGGTTTTCGATTCAAAACAAGATTTTAACGCTTTGAGGAGTTCAAATAACGTGTTTTGAGATCATTTGTATCGTATCTTTTACTACATAACTTTACACCAAATTTCACAAACACTAAGAAAGTATGTTTTTCGATTCAAAACAAGATTTTAACGCTTTGAGGAGTACAAATAACGTGTTTTTAGATCATTTGTATCGTATCTTTAAAACTACATAACTTTTCACCAAATTTCACAAACACTAAGAAAGTTTGTTTTTCGATTCAAAACAAGATTTAAACGCTTTGAGGAGTTCAAATAACGTGTTTTTAGATCGTTTGTATCGTATCTTTTACTACATAACTTTTCATCAAATTTCACAAACACTAAGAAAGTTTGTTTTTCGATTCAAAACAAGATTTTAACGTTTTGAGGAGTTCAAATAACGTGTTTTTAGATCATTTGTATCGTATCTTTTACTACATAAAGTTTCACCAAATTTCACAAACAATAAGAAAGTTTGTTTTTCGATTCAAAACAAGATTTTAGCGCTTTGTGGAGTTCAAATAACGTGTTTTCAGATCATTTGTATCGTATCTTTTACTACATAACTTTTCACCAAATTTCACAAACACTAACAAAGTTTGATTTTCGATTCAAAACAAGATTTTAACGCTTTATGGAATTCAAATAACGTGTTTTCAGATCATTTGTATCGTATCTTTTACTACATAACTTTTCACCAAATTTCACAAACACTAAGAAAGTTTGTTTTTCGATTCAAAACAAGATTTTAACGCTTTGAGGAGTTCAAATAACATGTTTTTAGATCATTTGTATCGTATCTTTTACTACATAACTTTTCATCAAATTTCACAAACACTAAGAAAGTTTGTTTTTCGATTTAAAACAAGATTTTAACGTTTTGAGGAGTTCAAATAACGTGTTTTTAGATCATTTGTATCGTATCTTTTACTACATAACTTTTCACCAAATTTCACAAACACTAAGAAAGTTTGTTTTTCGATTAAAAACAAGATTTTAACGCTTTGAGGAGTTCAAATAATGTGTTTTGAGATCATTTGTATCGTATCTTTTACTACATAACTTTTCACCAAATTTCACAAACACTAAGAAAGTTTGTTTTTCGATTCAAAACAAGATTTTAACGCTTTGAGGAGTTCAAATAACATGTTTTTAGATCATTTGTATCGTATCTTTTACTACATAACTTTTCATCAAATTTCACAAACACTAAGAAAGTTTGTTTTTCGATTTAAAACAAGATTTTAACGTTTTGAGGAGTTCAAATAACGTGTTTTTAGATCATTTGTATCGTATCTTTTACTACATAACTTTTCACCAAATTTCACAAACACTAAGAAAGTTTGTTTTTCGATTAAAAACAAGATTTTAACGCTTTGAGGAGTTCAAATAATGTGTTTTGAGATCATTTGTATCGTATCTTTTACTACATAAGTTTTCACCAAATTTCACAAACACTAAGAAAGTTTGTTTTTCGATTAAAAACAAGATTTTAACGCTTTGAGGAGTTCAAATAATGTGTTTTGAGATCATTTGTATAGTATCTTTTACTACATAACTTTTCACCAAATTTCACAAACACTAAGAAAGTTTGTTTTTCGATTCAAAACAAGATTTTAACGCTTTGAGGAGTTCAAATAACGTGTTTTGAGATCATTTGTATCGTATCTTTTACTATATAACTTTTCACCAAATTTCACAAACACTAAGAAAGTTTATTTTTCGATTCAAAACAAGATTTTAACGCTTTGAGGAGTTCAAATAACGTGTTTTTAGATCATTTGTATCGTATCTTTTACTACATAACTTTTCATCAAATTTCACAAACACTAAGAAAGTATGTTTTTCGATTCAAAACAAGATTTTAGCGCTTTGTGGAGTTCAAATAACGTGTTTTTAGATCATTTGTATCGTATCTTTTACTACATAACTCTTCACCAAATTTCACAAACACTAGCAAAGTTTGATTTTCGATTCAAATCAAGATTTTAACGCTTTGAGGAGTTCAAATAACCTGTTTTGAGATCATTTGTATCGTATCTTTTACTACATAACTTTTCACCAAATTTCACAAACACTAAGAAAGTTTGTTTTTCGATTCAAAACAAGATTTTAACGCTTTGAGGAGTTCAAATAACGTGTTTTGAGATCATTTGTATCGTATCTTTTACTACATAACTTTTCACCAAATTTCACAAACACTAAGAAAGTTTATTTTTCGATTCAAAACAAAATTTTAACGTTTTGAGGAGTTCAAATAACGTGTTTTGAGATCATTTGTATCGTATCTTTTACTACATAAAGTTTCACCAAATTTCACAAACAATAAGAAAGTTTGTTTTTCGATTCAAAACAAGATTTTAGCGCTTTGTGGAGTTCAAATAACGTGTTTTTAGATCATTTGTATCGTATATTTTACTACGTAACTTTTCACCAAATTTCACAAACACTAAGAAAGTTTGTTTTTCGATTCAAAACAAGATTTTAACGCTTTGAGGAATTCAAATAACGTGTTTTGAGATCATTTGTATCGTATCTTTTACTACATAAGTTTTCACCAAATTTCACAAACACTAAGAAAGTTTGTTTTTCGATTCAAAACAAGATTTAAGCGCTTTGTGGAGTTCAAATAACGTGTTTTTAGATCATTTGTATCGTATCTTTTACTACATAAGTTTTCACCAAATTTCACAAACACTAAGAAAGTTTGTTTTTCGATTCAAAACAAGATTTTAACGCTTTGAGGAGTTCAAATAACCTGTTTTGAGATCATTTGTATCGTATCTTTTACTACATAACTTTTCACCAAATTTCACAAACACTAAGAAAGTTTGTTTTTCGATTCAAAACAAGATTTTAACGCTTTGAGGAGTTCAAATAACGTGTTTTGAGATCATTTGTATCGTATCTTTTACTACATAAATTTTCACCAAATTTCACAAACACTAAGAAAGTTTGTTTTTCGATTCAAAACAAGATTTTAACGCTTTGAGGAGTTCAAATAACGTGTTTTTAGATCATTTGTATCGTATCTTTTACTACATAACTTTTCATCAAATTTCACAAATACTAAGAAAGTTTGTTTTTCGATTCAAAACAAGATTTTAACGTTTTGAGGAGTTCAAATAACGTGTTTTTAGATCATTTGTATCGTATCTTTTACTACATAAAGTTTCACCAAATTTCACAAACAATAAGAAAGTTTGTTTTTCGATTCAAAACAAGATTTTAGCGCTTTGTGGAGTTCAAATAATGTGTATTTAGATCATTTGTATCGTATCTTTTACTACATAACTTTTCACCAAATTTCACAAACACTAACAAAGTTTGATTTTCGATTCAAAACAAGATTTTAACGCTTTGAGGAGTTCAAATAACGTGTTTTGAGATCATTTGTATCGTATCTTTTACTACATAACTTTTCACCAAATTTCACAAACACTAAGAAAGTTTGTTTTTCGATTCAAAACAAGATTTTAACGCTTTGAGGAGTTCAAATAACGTGTTTTGAGATCATTTGTATCGTATCTTTTACTACATAACTTTTCACCAAATTTCACAAACACTAAGAAAGTTTATTTTTCGATTCAAAACAAAATTTTAACGTTTTGAGGAGTTCAAATAACGTGTTTTGAGATCATTTGTATCGTATCTTTTACTACATAAAGTTTCACCAAATTTCACAAACAATAAGAAAGTTTGTTTTTCGATTCAAAACAATATTTTACTACGTAACTTTTCACCAAATTTCACAAACACTAAGAAAGTTTGGTTTTCGATTCAAAACAAGATTTTAACGCTTTGAGGAGTTCAAATAACGTGTTTTGAGATCATTTGTATCGTATCTTTTACTACATAACTTTACACCAAATTTCACAAACACTAAGAAAGTATGTTTTTCGATTCAAAACAAGATTTTAACGCTTTGAGGAGTACAAATAACGTGTTTTTAGATCATTTGTATCGTATCTTTAAAACTACATAACTTTTCACCAAATTTCACAAACACTAAGAAAGTTTGTTTTTCGATTCAAAACAAGATTTAAACGCTTTGAGGAGTTCAAATAACGTGTTTTTAGATCATTTGTATCGTATCTTTTACTACATAACTTTTCATCAAATTTCACAAACACTAAGAAAGTTTGTTTTTCGATTCAAAACAAGATTTTAACGTTTTGAGGAGTTCAAATAACGTGTTTTTAGATCATTTGTATCGTATCTTTTACTACATAAAGTTTCACCAAATTTCACAAACAATAAGAAAGTTTGTTTTTCGATTCAAAACAAGATTTTAGCGCTTTGTGGAGTTCAAATAACGTGTTTTCAGATCATTTGTATCGTATCTTTTACTACATAACTTTTCACCAAATTTCACAAACACTAACAAAGTTTGATTTTCGATTCAAAACAAGATTTTAACGCTTTATGGAATTCAAATAACGTGTTTTCAGATCATTTGTATCGTATCTTTTACTACATAACTTTTCACCAAATTTCACAAACACTAAGAAAGTTTGTTTTTCGATTCAAAACAAGATTTTAACGCTTTGAGGAGTTCAAATAACATGTTTTTAGATCATTTGTATCGTATCTTTTACTACATAACTTTTCATCAAATTTCACAAACACTAAGAAAGTTTGTTTTTCGATTTAAAACAAGATTTTAACGTTTTGAGGAGTTCAAATAACGTGTTTTTAGATCATTTGTATCGTATCTTTTACTACATAACTTTTCACCAAATTTCACAAACACTAAGAAAGTTTGTTTTTCGATTAAAAACAAGATTTTAACGCTTTGAGGAGTTCAAATAATGTGTTTTGAGATCATTTGTATCGTATCTTTTACTACATAACTTTTCACCAAATTTCACAAACACTAAGAAAGTTTATTTTTCGATTCAAAACAAGATTTTAACGCTTTGAGGAGTTCAAATAACATGTTTTTAGATCATTTGTATCGTATCTTTTACTACATAACTTTTCATCAAATTTCACAAACACTAAGAAAGTTTGTTTTTCGATTTAAAACAAGATTTTAACGTTTTGAGGAGTTCAAATAACGTGTTTTTAGATCATTTGTATCGTATCTTTTACTACATAACTTTTCACCAAATTTCACAAACACTAAGAAAGTTTGTTTTTCGATTAAAAACAAGATTTTAACGCTTTGAGGAGTTCAAATAATGTGTTTTGAGATCATTTGTATCGTATCTTTTACTACATAACTTTTCACCAAATTTCACAAACACTAAGAAAGTTTGTTTTTCGATTAAAAACAAGATTTTAACGCTTTGAGGAGTTCAAATAATGTGTTTTGAGATCATTTGTATCGTATCTTTTACTACATAACTTTTCACCAAATTTCACAAACACTAAGAAAGTTTATTTTTCGATTCAAAACAAGATTTTAACGCTTTGAGGAGTTCAAATAACGTGTTTTTGGATCATTTGTATCGTATCTTTTACTACATAACTTTTCATCAAATTTCACAAACACTAAGAAAGTTTGTTTTTCGATTCAAAACAAGATTTTAACGTTTTGAGAAGTTCAAATAACGTGTTTTTAGATCATTTGTATCGTATCTTTTACTCCATAAATTTTCACCAAATTTCACAAACAATAAGAAAGTTTGTTTTTCGATTCAAAACAAGATTTTAGCGCTTTGTGGAGTTCAAATAACGTGTTTTTAGATCATTTGTATCGTATATTTTACTACGTAACTTTTCAACAAATTTCACAAACACTAAGAAAGTTTGTTTTTCGATTCAAAACAAGATTTTAACGCTTTGAGGAATTCAAATAACGTGTTTTGAGATCATTTGTATCGTATCTTTTACTACATAACTTTTCGCCAAATTTCACAAACACTAAGAAAGTTTGTTTTTCGATTCAAAACAAGATTTTAGCGCTTTGTGGAGTTCAAATAACGTGTTTTTAGATCATTTGTATCGTATCTTTTACTACATAAGTTTTCACCAAATTTCACAAACACTAAGAAAGTTTGTTTTTCGATTAAAAACAAGATTTTAACGCTTTGAGGAGTTCAAATAATGTGTTTTGAGATCATTTGTATAGTATCTTTTACTACATAACTTTTCACCAAATTTCACAAACACTAAGAAAGTTTGTTTTTCGATTCAAAACAAGATTTTAACGCTTTGAGGAGTTCAAATAACGTGTTTTGAGATCATTTGTATCGTATCTTTTACTTCATAACTTTTCACCAAATTTCACAAACACTAAGAAAGTTTATTTTTCGATTCAAAACAAGATTTTAACGCTTTGAGGAGTTCAAATAACGTGTTTTTAGATCATTTGTATCGTATCTTTTACTACATAACTTTTCATCAAATTTCACAAACACTCAGAAAGTTTGTTTTTCGATTCAAAACAAGATTTTAACGTTTTGAGAAGTTCAAATAACGTGTTTTTAGATCATTTGTATCGTATCTTTTACTCCATAAATTTTCACCAAATTTCACAAACAATAAGAAAGTTTGTTTTTCGATTCAAAACAAGATTTTAGCGCTTTGTGGAGTTCAAATAACGTGTTTTTAGATCATTTGTATCGTATATTTTACTACGTAACTTTTCAACAAATTTCACAAACACTAAGAAAGTTTGTTTTTCGATTCAAAACAAGATTTTAACGCTTTGAGGAATTCAAATAACGTGTTTTGAGATCATTTGTATCGTATCTTTTACTACATAACTTTTCGCCAAATTTCACAAACACTAAGAAAGTTTGTTTTTCGATTCAAAACAAGATTTTAGCGCTTTGTGGAGTTCAAATAACGTGTTTTTAGATCATTTGTATCGTATCTTTTACTACATAAGTTTTCACCAAATTTCACAAACACTAAGAAAGTTTGTTTTTCGATTAAAAACAAGATTTTAACGCTTTGAGGAGTTCAAATAATGTGTTTTGAGATCATTTGTATAGTATCTTTTACTACATAACTTTTCACCAAATTTCACAAACACTAAGAAAGTTTGTTTTTCGATTCAAAACAAGATTTTAACGCTTTGAGGAGTTCAAATAACGTGTTTTGAGATCATTTGTATCGTATCTTTTACTATATAACTTTTCACCAAATTTCACAAACACTAAGAAAGTTTATTTTTCGATTCAAAACAAGATTTTAACGCTTTGAGGAGTTCAATTAACGTGTTTTTAGATCATTTGTATCGTATCTTTTACTACATAACTTTTCATCAAATTTCACAAACACTAAGAAAGTTTGTTTTTCGATTCAAAACAAGATTTTAGCGCTTTGTGGAGTTGAAATAACGTGTTTTTAGATCATTTGTATCGTATCTTTTACTACATAACTCTTCACCAAATTTCACAAACACTAACAAAGTTTGATTTTCGATTCAAATCAAGATTTTAACGCTTTGAGGAGTTCAAATAACCTGTTCTGAGATCATTTGTATCGTATCTTTTACTACATAACTTTTCACCAAATTTCACAAACACTAAGAAAGTTTGTTTTTCGATTCAAAACAAGATTTTAACGCTTTGAGGAGTTCAAATAACGTGTTTTGAGATCATTTGTATCGTATCTTTTACTACATAACTTTTCACCAAATTTCACAAACACTAAGAAAGTTTATTTTTCGATTCAAAACAAAATTTTAACGTTTTGAGGAGTTCAAATAACGTGTTTTGAGATCATTTGTATCGTATCTTTTACTACATAAAGTTTCACCAAATTTCACAAACAATAAGAAAGTTTGTTTTTCGATTCAAAACAAGATTTTAGCGCTTTGTGGAGTTCAAATAACGTGTTTTTAGATCATTTGTATCGTATCTTTTACTACATAACTCTTCACCAAATTTCACAAACACTAACAAAGTTTGATTTTCGATTCAAATCAAGATTTTAACGCTTTGAGGAGTTCAAATAACCTGTTTTGAGATCATTTGTATCGTATCTTTTACTACATAACTTTTCACCAAATTTCACAAACACTAAGAAAGTTTATTTTTCGATTCAAAACAAGATTTTAACGCTTTGAGGAGTTCAAATAACGTGTTTTGAGATCATTTGTATCGTATCTTTTACTACATAACTTTTCACCAAATTTCACAAACACTAAGAAAGTTTGTTTTTCGATTCAAAACAAGATTTTAACGCTTTGAGGAGTTCAAATAACGTGTTTTGAGATCATTTGTATCGTATCTTTTACTACATAAAGTTTCACCAAATTTCACAAACAATAAGAAAGTTTGTTTTTCGATTCAAAACAAGATTTTAGCGCTTTGTGGAGTTCAAATAACGTGTTTTTAGATCATTTGTATCGTATCTTTTACTACATAACTCTTCACCAAATTTCACAAACACTAACAAAGTTTGATTTTCGATTCAAATCAAGATTTTAACGCTTTGAGGAGTTCAAATAACCTGTTTTGAGATCATTTGTATCGTATCTTTTAGTACATAACGTTTCACCAAATTTCACAAACACTAAGAAAGTTTGTTTTTCGATTGAAAACAAGATTTTAACGTTTTGAGGAGTTGAAATAACGTGTTTTTAGATCATTTGTGTCGTATCTTTAACTACATAACTTTTCACCAAATTTCACAAACAGTAAGAACGTTTGTTTTTCGATTTAAAACAAGATTTTAACGCTTTGAGGAGTTCAAATAACGTGTTTTGAGATCATTTGTATCGTATCTTTTACTACATAACTTTTCACCAAATTTCACAAACACTAAGAAAGTTTGTTTTTCGATTCAAAACAAGATTTTAACGCTTTGAGGAGTTCAAATAACGTGTTTTGAGATCATTTGTATCGTATCTTTTACTACATAACTTTTCACCAAATTTCACAAACACTAAGAAAGTTTATTTTTCGATTCAAAACAAAATTTTAACGTTTTGAGGAGTTCAAATAACGTGTTTTGAGATCATTTGTATCGTATCTTTTACTACATAAAGTTTCACCAAATTTCACAAACAATAAGAAAGTTTGTTTTTCGATTCAAAACAATATTTTACTACGTAACTTTTCACCAAATTTCACAAACACTAAGAAAGTTTGGTTTTCGATTCAAAACAAGATTTTAACGCTTTGAAGAGTTCAAATAACGTGTTTTGAGATCATTTGTATCGTATCTTTTACTACATAACTTTACACCAAATTTCACAAACACTAAGAAAGTATGTTTTTCGATTCAAAACAAGATTTTAACGCTTTGAGGAGTACAAATAACGTGTTTTTAGATCATTTGTATCGTATCTTTAAAACTACATAACTTTTCACCAAATTTCACAAACACTAAGAAAGTTTGTTTTTCGATTCAAAACAAGATTTAAACGCTTTGAGGAGTTCAAATAACGTGTTTTTAGATCATTTGTATCGTATCTTTTACTACATAACTTTTCATCAAATTTCACAAACACTAAGAAAGTTTGTTTTTCGATTCAAAACAAGATTTTAACGTTTTGAGGAGTTCAAATAACGTGTTTTTAGATCATTTGTATCGTATCTTTTACTACATAAAGTTTCACCAAATTTCACAAACAATAAGAAAGTTTGTTTTTCGATTCAAAACAAGATTTTAGCGGTTTGTGGAGTTCAAATAACGTGTTTTCAGATCATTTGTATCGTATCTTTTACTACATAACTTTTCACCAAATTTCACAAACACTAACAAAGTTTGATTTTCGATTCAAAACAAGATTTTAACGCTTTATGGAATTCAAATAACGTGTTTTCAGATCATTTGTATCGTATCTTTTACTACATAACTTTTCACCAAATTTCACAAACACTAAGAAAGTTTGTTTTTCGATTCAAAACAAGATTTTAACGCTTTGAGGAGTTCAAATAACATGTTTTTAGATCATTTGTATCGTATCTTTTACTACATAACTTTTCATCAAATTTCACAAACACTAAGAAAGTTTGTTTTTCGATTTAAAACAAGATTTTAACGTTTTGAGGAGTTCAAATAACGTGTTTTTAGATCATTTGTATCGTATCTTTTACTACATAACTTTTCACCAAATTTCACAAACACTAAGAAAGTTTGTTTTTCGATTAAAAACAAGATTTTAACGCTTTGAGGAGTTCAAATAATGTGTTTTGAGATCATTTGTATCGTATCTTTTACTACATAACTTTTCACCAAATTTCACAAACACTAAGAAAGTTTGTTTTTCGATTCAAAACAATATTTTAACGCTTTGAGGAGTTCAAATAACGTGTTTTGAGATCATTTCTATCGTATCTTTTACTACATAACTTTTCACCAAATTTCACAAACACTAAGAAAGTTTATTTTTCGATTCAAAACAAGATTTTAACGCTTTGAGGAGTTCAAATAACGTGTTTTTGGATCATTTGTATCGTATCTTTTACTACATAACTTTTCATCAAATTTCACAAACACTAAGAAAGTTTGTTTTTCGATTCAAAACAAGATTTTAACGTTTTGAGAAGTTCAAATAACGTGTTTTTAGATCATTTGTATAGTATCTTTTACTACATAACTTTTCACCAAATTTCACAAACACTAAGAAAGTTTGTTTTTCGATTCAAAACAAGATTTTAACGCTTTGAGGAGTTCAAATAACGTGTTTTGAGATCATTTGTATCGTATCTTTTACTATATAACTTTTCACCAAATTTCACAAACACTAAGAAAGTTTATTTTTCGATTCAAAACAAGATTTTAACGCTTTGAGGAGTTCAAATAACGTGTTTTTAGATCATTTGTATCGTATCTTTTACTACATAACTTTTCATCAAATTTCACAAACACTAAGAAAGTTTGTTTTTCGATTCAAAACAAGATTTTAGCGCTTTGTGGAGTTCAAATAACGTGTTTTTAGATCATTTGTATCGTATCTTTTACTACATAACTCTTCACCAAATTTCACAAACACTAACAAAGTTTGATTTTCGATTCAAATCAAGATTTTAACGCTTTGAGGAGTTCAAATAACCTGTTTTGAGATCATTTGTATCGTATCTTTTACTACATAACTTTTCACCAAATTTCACAAACACTAAGAAAGTTTGTTTTTCGATTCAAAACAAGATTTTAACGCTTTGAGGAGTTCAAATAACGTGTTTTGAGATCATTTGTATCGTATCTTTTACTACATAACTTTTCACCAAATTTCACAAACACTAAGAAAGTTTATTTTTCGATTCAAAACAAAATTTTAACGTTTTGAGGAGTTCAAATAACGTGTTTTGAGATCATTTGTATCGTATCTTTTACTACATAAAGTTTCACCAAATTTCACAAACAATAAGAAAGTTTGTTTTTCGATTCAAAACAAGATTTTAGCGCTTTGTGGAGTTCAAATAACGTGTTTTTAGATCATTTGTATCGTATCTTTTACTACATAACTCTTCACCAAATTTCACAAACACTAACAAAGTTTGATTTTCGATTCAAATCAAGATTTTAACGCTTTGAGGAGTTCAAATAACCTGTTTTGAGATCATTTGTATCGTATCTTTTACTACATAACTTTTCACCAAATTTCACAAACACTAAGAAAGTTTGTTTTTCGATTCAAAACAAGATTTTAACGCTTTGAGGAGTTCAAATAACGTGTTTTGAGATCATTTGTATCGTATCTTTTACTACATAACTTTTCACCAAATTTCACAAACACTAAGAAAGTTTGTTTTTCGATTCAAAACAAGATTTTAACGCTTTGAGGAGTTCAAATAACGTGTTTTGAGATCATTTGTATCGTATCTTTTACTACATAAAGTTTCACCAAATTTCACAAACAATAAGAAAGTTTGTTTTTCGATTCAAAACAAGATTTTAGCGCTTTGTGGAGTTCAAATAACGTGTTTTTAGATCATTTGTATCGTATCTTTTACTACATAACTCTTCACCAAATTTCACAAACACTAACAAAGTTTGATTTTCGATTCAAATCAAGATTTTAACGCTTTGAGGAGTTCAAATAACCTGTTTTGAGATCATTTGTATCGTATCTTTTAGTACATAACGTTTCACCAAATTTCACAAACACTAAGAAAGTTCGTGTTTCGATTCAAAACAAGATTTTAACGCTTTGAGGAGTTCAAATAACGTGTTTTTAGATCACTTGTATCGTATCTTTTACTACCTAACTTTTCATCAAATTTCACAAACACTAAGAAAGTTTGTTTTTCGATTGAAAACAAGATTTTAACGTTTTGAGGAGTTGAAATAACGTGTTTTTAGATCATTTGTGTCGTATCTTTAACTACATAACTTTTCACCAAATTTCACAAACAGTAAGAACGTTTGTTTTTCGATTTAAAACAAGATTTTAACGCTTTGAGGAGTTCAAATAACGTGTTTTGAGATCATTTGTATCGTATCTTTTACTACATAACTTTTCACCAAATTTCACAAACTCTAAGAAAGTTTGTTTTTCGATTCAAAACAAGATTTTAACGCTTTGAGGAGTTCAAATAACGTGTTTTGAGATCATTTGTATCGTATCTTTTACTACATAACTTTTCACCAAATTTCACAAACACTAAGAAAGTTTGTTTTTCGATTCAAAACAAGATTTTAACGCTTTGAGGAGTTCAAATAACGTGTTTTTAGATCATTTGTATCGTATCTTTTACTACATAAGTTTTCATCAAATTTCACAAACACTAAGAAAGTTAGTTTTTCGATTCAAAACAAGATTTTAACGTTTTGAGGAGTTCAAATAACGTGTTTTTAGATAATTTGTATCGTATCTTTTACTACATAAATTTTCACCAAATTTCACAAACAATAAGAAAGTTTGTTTTTCGATTCAAAACAAGATTTTAGCGCTTTGTGGAGTTCAAATAACGTGTTTTTAGATCATTTGTATCGTATATTTTACTACGTAACTTTTCACCAAATTTCACAAACACTAAGAAAGTTTGTTTTTCGATTCAAAACAAGATTTTAACGCTTTGAGGAATTCAAATAACGTGTTTTGAGATCATTTGTATCGTATCTTTTACTACATAAGTTTTCACCAAATTTCACAAACACTAAGAAAGTTTGTTTTTCGATTCAAAACAAGATTTTAACGCTTTGAGGAGTTCAAATAACCTGTTTTGAGATCATTTGTATCGTATCTTTTACTACATAACTTTTCACCAAATTTCACAAACACTAAGAAAGTTTGTTTTTCGATTCAAAACAAGATTTTAACGCTTTGAGGAGTTCAAATAACGTGTTTTGAGATCATTTGTATCGTATCTTTTACTACATAAATTTTCACCAAATTTCACAAACACTAAGAAAGTTTGTTTTTCGATTCAAAACAAGATTTTAACGCTTTGAGGAGTTCAAATAACGTGTTTTTAGATCATTTGTATCGTATCTTTTACTACATAACTTTTCATCAAATTTCACAAATACTAAGAAAGTTTGTTTTTCGATTCAAAACAAGATTTTAACGTTTTGAGGAGTTCAAATAACGTGTTTTTAGATCATTTGTATCGTATCTTTTACTACATAAAGTTTCACCAAATTTCACAAACAATAAGAAAGTTTGTTTTTCGATTCAAAACAAGATTTTAGCGCTTTGTGGAGTTCAAATAATGTGTATTTAGATCATTTGTATCGTATCTTTTACTACATAACTTTTCACCAAATTTCACAAACACTAACAAAGTTTGATTTTCGATTCAAAACAAGATTTTAACGCTTTGAGGAGTTCAAATAACGTGTTTTGAGATCATTTGTATCGTATCTTTTACTACATAACTTTTCACCAAATTTCACAAACACTAAGAAAGTTTGTTTTTCGATTCAAAACAAGATTTTAACGCTTTGAGGAGTTCAAATAACGTGTTTTGAGATCATTTGTATCGTATCTTTTACTACATAACTTTTCACCAAATTTCACAAACACTAAGAAAGTTTATTTTTCGATTCAAAACAAAATTTTAACGTTTTGAGGAGTTCAAATAACGTGTTTTGAGATCATTTGTATCGTATCTTTTACTACATAAAGTTTCACCAAATTTCACAAACAATAAGAAAGTTTGTTTTTCGATTCAAAACAATATTTTACTACGTAACTTTTCACCAAATTTCACAAACACTAAGAAAGTTTGGTTTTCGATTCAAAACAAGATTTTAACGCTTTGAGGAGTTCAAATAACGTGTTTTGAGATCATTTGTATCGTATCTTTTACTACATAACTTTACACCAAATTTCACAAACACTAAGAAAGTATGTTTTTCGATTCAAAACAAGATTTGAACGCTTTGAGGAGTACAAATAACGTGTTTTTAGATCATTTGTATCGTATCTTTAAAACTACATAACTTTTCACCAAATTTCACAAACACTAAGAAAGTTTGTTTTTCGATTCAAAACAAGATTTAAACGCTTTGAGGAGTTCAAATAACGTGTTTTTAGATCATTTGTATCGTATCTTTTACTACATAACTTTTCATCAAATTTCACAAACACTAAGAAAGTTTGTTTTTCGATTCAAAACAAGATTTTAACGTTTTGAGGAGTTCAAATAACGTGTTTTTAGATCATTTGTATCGTATCTTTTACTACATAAAGTTTCACCAAATTTCACAAACAATAAGAAAGTTTGTTTTTCGATTCAAAACAAGATTTTAGCGCTTTGTGGAGTTCAAATAACGTGTTTTCAGATCATTTGTTTCGTATCTTTTACTACATAACTTTTCACCAAATTTCACAAACACTAACAAAGTTTGATTTTCGATTCAAAACAAGATTTTAACGCTTTATGGAATTCAAATAACGTGTTTTCAGATCATTTGTATCGTATCTTTTACTACATAACTTTTCACCAAATTTCACAAACACTAAGAAAGTTTGTTTTTCGATTCAAAACAAGATTTTAACGCTTTGAGGAGTTCAAATAACATGTTTTTAGATCATTTGTATCGTATCTTTTACTACATAACTTTTCATCAAATTTCACAAACACTAAGAAAGTTTGTTTTTCGATTTAAAACAAGATTTTAACGTTTTGAGGAGTTCAAATAACGTGTTTTTAGATCATTTGTATCGTATCTTTTACTACATAACTTTTCACCAAATTTCACAAACACTAAGAAAGTTTGTTTTTCGATTAAAAACAAGATTTTAACGCTTTGAGGAGTTCAAATAATGTGTTTTGAGATCATTTGTATCGTATCTTTTACTACATAACTTTTCACCAAATTTCACAAACACTAAGAAAGTTTGTTTTTCGATTCAAAACAATATTTTAACGCTTTGAGGAGTTCAAATAACGTGTTTTGAGATCATTTCTATCGTATCTTTTACTACATAACTTTTCACCAAATTTCACAAACACTAAGAAAGTTTATTTTTCGATTCAAAACAAGATTTTAACGCTTTGAGGAGTTCAAATAACGTGTTTTTGGATCATTTGTATCGTATCTTTTACTACATAACTTTTCATCAAATTTCACAAACACTAAGAAAGTTTGTTTTTCGATTCAAAACAAGATTTTAACGTTTTGAGAAGTTCAAATAACGTGTTTTTAGATCATTTGTATCGTATCTTTTACTCCATAAATTTTCACCAAATTTCACAAACAATAAGAAAGTTTGTTTTTCGATTCAAAACAAGATTTTAGCGCTTTGTGGAGTTCAAATAACGTGTTTTTAGATCATTTGTATCGTATATTTTACTACGTAACTTTTCAACAAATTTCACAAACACTAAGAAAGTTTGTTTTTCGATTCAAAACAAGATTTTAACGCTTTGAGGAATTCAAATAACGTGTTTTGAGATCATTTGTATCGTATCTTTTACTACATAACTTTTCGCCAAATTTCACAAACACTAAGAAAGTTTGTTTTTCGATTCAAAACAAGATTTTAGCGCTTTGTGGAGTTCAAATAACGTGTTTTTAGATCATTTGTATCGTATCTTTTACTACATAAGTTTTCACCAAATTTCACAAACACTAAGAAAGTTTGTTTTTCGATTAAAAACAAGATTTTAACGCTTTGAGGAGTTCAAATAATGTGTTTTGAGATCATTTGTATAGTATCTTTTACTACATAACTTTTCACCAAATTTCACAAACACTAAGAAAGTTTGTTTTTCGATTCAAAACAAGATTTTAACGCTTTGAGGAGTTCAAATAACGTGTTTTGAGATCATTTGTATCGTATCTTTTACTACATAACTTTTCACCAAATTTCACAAACACTAAGAAAGTTTATTTTTCGATTCAAAACAAGATTTTAACGCTTTGAGGAGTTCAAATAACGTGTTTTTAGATCATTTGTATCGTATCTTTTACTACATAACTTTTCATCAAATTTCACAAACACTCAGAAAGTTTGTTTTTCGATTCAAAACAAGATTTTAACGTTTTGAGAAGTTCAAATAACGTGTTTTTAGATCATTTGTATCGTATCTTTTACTCCATAAATTTTCACCAAATTTCACAAACAATAAGAAAGTTTGTTTTTCGATTCAAAACAAGATTTTAGCGCTTTGTGGAGTTCAAATAACGTGTTTTTAGATCATTTGTATCGTATATTTTACTACGTAACTTTTCAACAAATTTCACAAACACTAAGAAAGTTTGTTTTTCGATTCAAAACAAGATTTTAACGCTTTGAGGAATTCAAATAACGTGTTTTGAGATCATTTGTATCGTATCTTTTACTACATAACTTTTCGCCAAATTTCACAAACACTAAGAAAGTTTGTTTTTCGATTCAAAACAAGATTTTAGCGCTTTGTGGAGTTCAAATAACGTGTTTTTAGATCATTTGTATCGTATCTTTTACTACATAAGTTTTCACCAAATTTCACAAACACTAAGAAAGTTTGTTTTTCGATTAAAAACAAGATTTTAACGCTTTGAGGAGTTCAAATAATGTGTTTTGAGATCATTTGTATAGTATCTTTTACTACATAACTTTTCACCAAATTTCACAAACACTAAGAAAGTTTGTTTTTCGATTCAAAACAAGATTTTAACGCTTTGAGGAGTTCAAATAACGTGTTTTGAGATCATTTGTATCGTATCTTTTACTATATAACTTTTCACCAAATTTCACAAACACTAAGAAAGTTTATTTTTCGATTCAAAACAAGATTTTAACGCTTTGAGGAGTTCAAATAACGTGTTTTTAGATCATTTGTATCGTATCTTTTACTACATAACTTTTCATCAAATTTCACAAACACTAAGAAAGTTTGTTTTTCGATTCAAAACAAGATTTTAGCGCTTTGTGGAGTTCAAATAACGTGTTTTTAGATCATTTGTATCGTATCTTTTACTACATAACTCTTCACCAAATTTCACAAACACTAACAAAGTTTGATTTTCGATTCAAATCAAGATTTTAACGCTTTGAGGAGTTCAAATAACCTGTTTTGAGATCATTTGTATCGTATCTTTTACTACATAACTTTTCACCAAATTTCACAAACACTAAGAAAGTTTGTTTTTCGATTCAAAACAAGATTTTAACGCTTTGAGGAGTTCAAATAACGTGTTTTGAGATCATTTGTATCGTATCTTTTACTACATAACTTTTCACCAAATTTCACAAACACTAAGAAAGTTTATTTTTCGATTCAAAACAAAATTTTAACGTTTTGAGGAGTTCAAATAACGTGTTTTGAGATCATTTGTATCGTATCTTTTACTACATAAAGTTTCACCAAATTTCACAAACAATAAGAAAGTTTGTTTTTCGATTCAAAACAAGATTTTAGCGCTTTGTGGAGTTCAAATAACGTGTTTTTAGATCATTTGTATCGTATCTTTTACTACATAACTCTTCACCAAATTTCACAAACACTAACAAAGTTTGATTTTCGATTCAAATCAAGATTTTAACGCTTTGAGGAGTTCAAATAACCTGTTTTGAGATCATTTGTATCGTATCTTTTACTACATAACTTTTCACCAAATTTCACAAACACTAAGAAAGTTTGTTTTTCGATTCAAAACAAGATTTTAACGCTTTGAGGAGTTCAAATAACGTGTTTTGAGATCATTTGTATCGTATCTTTTACTACATAACTTTTCACCAAATTTCACAAACACTAAGAAAGTTTGTTTTTCGATTCAAAACAAGATTTTAACGCTTTGAGGAGTTCAAATAACGTGTTTTGAGATCATTTGTATCGTATCTTTTACTACATAAAGTTTCACCAAATTTCACAAACAATAAGAAAGTTTGTTTTTCGATTCAAAACAAGATTTTAGCGCTTTGTGGAGTTCAAATAACGTGTTTTTAGATCATTTGTATCGTATCTTTTACTACATAACTCTTCACCAAATTTCACAAACACTAACAAAGTTTGATTTTCGATTCAAATCAAGATTTTAACGCTTTGAGGAGTTCAAATAACCTGTTTTGAGATCATTTGTATCGTATCTTTTAGTACATAACGTTTCACCAAATTTCACAAACACTAAGAAAGTTCGTGTTTCGATTCAAAACAAGATTTTAACGCTTTGAGGAGTTCAAATAACGTGTTTTTAGATCACTTGTATCGTATCTTTTACTACCTAACTTTTCATCAAATTTCACAAACACTAAGAAAGTTTGTTTTTCGATTGAAAACAAGATTTTAACGTTTTGAGGAGTTGAAATAACGTGTTTTTAGATCATTTGTGTCGTATCTTTAACTACATAACTTTTCACCAAATTTCACAAACAGTAAGAACGTTTGTTTTTCGATTTAAAACAAGATTTTAACGCTTTGAGGAGTTCAAATAACGTGTTTTGAGATCATTTGTATCGTATCTTTTACTACATAACTTTTCACCAAATTTCACAAACTCTAAGAAAGTTTGTTTTTCGATTCAAAACAAGATTTTAACGCTTTGAGGAGTTCAAATAACGTGTTTTGAGATCATTTGTATCGTATCTTTTACTACATAACTTTTCACCAAATTTCACAAACACTAAGAAAGTTTGTTTTTCGATTCAAAACAAGATTTTAACGCTTTGAGGAGTTCAAATAACGTGTTTTTAGATCATTTGTATCGTATCTTTTACTACATAACTTTTCATCAAATTTCACAAACACTCAGAAAGTTTGTTTTTCGATTCAAAACAAGATTTTAACGTTTTGAGAAGTTCAAATAACGTGTTTTTAGATCATTTGTATCGTATCTTTTACTCCATAAATTTTCACCAAATTTCACAAACAATAAGAAAGTTTGTTTTTCGATTCAAAACAAGATTTTAGCGCTTTGTGGAGTTCAAATAACGTGTTTTTAGATCATTTGTATCGTATATTTTACTACGTAACTTTTCAACAAATTTCACAAACACTAAGAAAGTTTGTTTTTCGATTCAAAACAAGATTTTAACGCTTTGAGGAATTCAAATAACGTGTTTTGAGATCATTTGTATCGTATCTTTTACTACATAACTTTTCGCCAAATTTCACAAACACTAAGAAAGTTTGTTTTTCGATTCAAAACAAGATTTTAGCGCTTTGTGGAGTTCAAATAACGTGTTTTTAGATCATTTGTATCGTATCTTTTACTACATAAGTTTTCACCAAATTTCACAAACACTAAGAAAGTTTGTTTTTCGATTAAAAACAAGATTTTAACGCTTTGAGGAGTTCAAATAATGTGTTTTGAGATCATTTGTATAGTATCTTTTACTACATAACTTTTCACCAAATTTCACAAACACTAAGAAAGTTTGTTTTTCGATTCAAAACAAGATTTTAACGCTTTGAGGAGTTCAAATAACGTGTTTTGAGATCATTTGTATCGTATCTTTTACTATATAACTTTTCACCAAATTTCACAAACACTAAGAAAGTTTATTTTTCGATTCAAAACAAGATTTTAACGCTTTGAGGAGTTCAAATAACGTGTTTTTAGATCATTTGTATCGTATCTTTTACTACATAACTTTTCATCAAATTTCACAAACACTAAGAAAGTTTGTTTTTCGATTCAAAACAAGATTTTAGCGCTTTGTGGAGTTCAAATAACGTGTTTTTAGATCATTTGTATCGTATCTTTTACTACATAACTCTTCACCAAATTTCACAAACACTAACAAAGTTTGATTTTCGATTCAAATCAAGATTTTAACGCTTTGAGGAGTTCAAATAACCTGTTTTGAGATCATTTGTATCGTATCTTTTACTACATAACTTTTCACCAAATTTCACAAACACTAAGAAAGTTTGTTTTTCGATTCAAAACAAGATTTTAACGCTTTGAGGAGTTCAAATAACGTGTTTTGAGATCATTTGTATCGTATCTTTTACTACATAACTTTTCACCAAATTTCACAAACACTAAGAAAGTTTATTTTTCGATTCAAAACAAAATTTTAACGTTTTGAGGAGTTCAAATAACGTGTTTTGAGATCATTTGTATCGTATCTTTTACTACATAAAGTTTCACCAAATTTCACAAACAATAAGAAAGTTTGTTTTTCGATTCAAAACAAGATTTTAGCGCTTTGTGGAGTTCAAATAACGTGTTTTTAGATCATTTGTATCGTATCTTTTACTACATAACTCTTCACCAAATTTCACAAACACTAACAAAGTTTGATTTTCGATTCAAATCAAGATTTTAACGCTTTGAGGAGTTCAAATAACCTGTTTTGAGATCATTTGTATCGTATCTTTTACTACATAACTTTTCACCAAATTTCACAAACACTAAGAAAGTTTGTTTTTCGATTCAAAACAAGATTTTAACGCTTTGAGGAGTTCAAATAACGTGTTTTGAGATCATTTGTATCGTATCTTTTACTACATAACTTTTCACCAAATTTCACAAACACTAAGAAAGTTTGTTTTTCGATTCAAAACAAGATTTTAACGCTTTGAGGAGTTCAAATAACGTGTTTTGAGATCATTTGTATCGTATCTTTTACTACATAAAGTTTCACCAAATTTCACAAACAATAAGAAAGTTTGTTTTTCGATTCAAAACAAGATTTTAGCGCTTTGTGGAGTTCAAATAACGTGTTTTTAGATCATTTGTATCGTATCTTTTACTACATAACTCTTCACCAAATTTCACAAACACTAACAAAGTTTGATTTTCGATTCAAATCAAGATTTTAACGCTTTGAGGAGTTCAAATAACCTGTTTTGAGATCATTTGTATCGTATCTTTTAGTACATAACGTTTCACCAAATTTCACAAACACTAAGAAAGTTCGTGTTTCGATTCAAAACAAGATTTTAACGCTTTGAGGAGTTCAAATAACGTGTTTTTAGATCACTTGTATCGTATCTTTTACTACCTAACTTTTCATCAAATTTCACAAACACTAAGAAAGTTTGTTTTTCGATTGAAAACAAGATTTTAACGTTTTGAGGAGTTGAAATAACGTGTTTTTAGATCATTTGTGTCGTATCTTTAACTACATAACTTTTCACCAAATTTCACAAACAGTAAGAACGTTTGTTTTTCGATTTAAAACAAGATTTTAACGCTTTGAGGAGTTCAAATAACGTGTTTTGAGATCATTTGTATCGTATCTTTTACTACATAACTTTTCACCAAATTTCACAAACTCTAAGAAAGTTTGTTTTTCGATTCAAAACAAGATTTTAACGCTTTGAGGAGTTCAAATAACGTGTTTTGAGATCATTTGTATCGTATCTTTTACTACATAACTTTTCACCAAATTTCACAAACACTAAGAAAGTTTGTTTTTCGATTCAAAACAAGATTTTAACGCTTTGAGGAGTTCAAATAACGTGTTTTTAGATCATTTGTATCGTATCTTTTACTACATAAGTTTTCATCAAATTTCACAAACACTAAGAAAGTTAGTTTTTCGATTCAAAACAAGATTTTAACGTTTTGAGGAGTTCAAATAACGTGTTTTTAGATAATTTGTATCGTATCTTTTACTACATAAATTTTCACCAAATTTCACAAACAATAAGAAAGTTTGTTTTTCGATTCAAAACAAGATTTTAGCGCTTTGTGGAGTTCAAATAACGTGTTTTTAGATCATTTGTATCGTATATTTTACTACGTAACTTTTCACCAAATTTCACAAACACTAAGAAAGTTTGTTTTTCGATTCAAAACAAGATTTTAACGCTTTGAGGAATTCAAATAACGTGTTTTGAGATCATTTGTATCGTATCTTTTACTACATAAGTTTTCACCAAATTTCACAAACACTAAGAAAGTTTGTTTTTCGATTCAAAACAAGATTTTAACGCTTTGAGGAGTTCAAATAACCTGTTTTGAGATCATTTGTATCGTATCTTTTACTACATAACTTTTCACCAAATTTCACAAACACTAAGAAAGTTTGTTTTTCGATTCAAAACAAGATTTTAACGCTTTGAGGAGTTCAAATAACGTGTTTTGAGATCATTTGTATCGTATCTTTTACTACATAAATTTTCACCAAATTTCACAAACACTAAGAAAGTTTGTTTTTCGATTCAAAACAAGATTTTAACGCTTTGAGGAGTTCAAATAACGTGTTTTTAGATCATTTGTATCGTATCTTTTACTACATAACTTTTCATCAAATTTCACAAATACTAAGAAAGTTTGTTTTTCGATTCAAAACAAGATTTTAACGTTTTGAGGAGTTCAAATAACGTGTTTTTAGATCATTTGTATCGTATCTTTTACTACATAAAGTTTCACCAAATTTCACAAACAATAAGAAAGTTTGTTTTTCGATTCAAAACAAGATTTTAGCGCTTTGTGGAGTTCAAATAATGTGTATTTAGATCATTTGTATCGTATCTTTTACTACATAACTTTTCACCAAATTTCACAAACACTAACAAAGTTTGATTTTCGATTCAAAACAAGATTTTAACGCTTTGAGGAGTTCAAATAACGTGTTTTGAGATCATTTGTATCGTATCTTTTACTACATAACTTTTCACCAAATTTCACAAACACTAAGAAAGTTTGTTTTTCGATTCAAAACAAGATTTTAACGCTTTGAGGAGTTCAAATAACGTGTTTTGAGATCATTTGTATCGTATCTTTTACTACATAAAGTTTCACCAAATTTCACAAACAATAAGAAAGTTTGTTTTTCGATTCAAAACAAGATTTTAGCGCTTTGTGGAGTTCAAATAACGTGTTTTTAGATCATTTGTATCGTATCTTTTACTACATAACTCTTCACCAAATTTCACAAACACTAACAAAGTTTGATTTTCGATTCAAATCAAGATTTTAACGCTTTGAGGAGTTCAAATAACCTGTTTTGAGATCATTTGTATCGTATCTTTTAGTACATAACGTTTCACCAAATTTCACAAACACTAAGAAAGTTCGTGTTTCGATTCAAAACAAGATTTTAACGCTTTGAGGAGTTCAAATAACGTGTTTTTAGATCACTTGTATCGTATCTTTTACTACCTAACTTTTCATCAAATTTCACAAACACTAAGAAAGTTTGTTTTTCGATTGAAAACAAGATTTTAACGTTTTGAGGAGTTGAAATAACGTGTTTTTAGATCATTTGTGTCGTATCTTTAACTACATAACTTTTCACCAAATTTCACAAACAGTAAGAACGTTTGTTTTTCGATTTAAAACAAGATTTTAACGCTTTGAGGAGTTCAAATAACGTGTTTTGAGATCATTTGTATCGTATCTTTTACTACATAACTTTTCACCAAATTTCACAAACTCTAAGAAAGTTTGTTTTTCGATTCAAAACAAGATTTTAACGCTTTGAGGAGTTCAAATAACGTGTTTTGAGATCATTTGTATCGTATCTTTTACTACATAACTTTTCACCAAATTTCACAAACACTAAGAAAGTTTGTTTTTCGATTCAAAACAAGATTTTAACGCTTTGAGGAGTTCAAATAACGTGTTTTTAGATCATTTGTATCGTATCTTTTACTACATAAGTTTTCATCAAATTTCACAAACACTAAGAAAGTTAGTTTTTCGATTCAAAACAAGATTTTAACGTTTTGAGGAGTTCAAATAACGTGTTTTTAGATAATTTGTATCGTATCTTTTACTACATAAATTTTCACCAAATTTCACAAACAATAAGAAAGTTTGTTTTTCGATTCAAAACAAGATTTTAGCGCTTTGTGGAGTTCAAATAACGTGTTTTTAGATCATTTGTATCGTATATTTTACTACGTAACTTTTCACCAAATTTCACAAACACTAAGAAAGTTTGTTTTTCGATTCAAAACAAGATTTTAACGCTTTGAGGAATTCAAATAACGTGTTTTGAGATCATTTGTATCGTATCTTTTACTACATAAGTTTTCACCAAATTTCACAAACACTAAGAAAGTTTGTTTTTCGATTCAAAACAAGATTTTAACGCTTTGAGGAGTTCAAATAACCTGTTTTGAGATCATTTGTATCGTATCTTTTACTACATAACTTTTCACCAAATTTCACAAACACTAAGAAAGTTTGTTTTTCGATTCAAAACAAGATTTTAACGCTTTGAGGAGTTCAAATAACGTGTTTTGAGATCATTTGTATCGTATCTTTTACTACATAAATTTTCACCAAATTTCACAAACACTAAGAAAGTTTGTTTTTCGATTCAAAACAAGATTTTAACGCTTTGAGGAGTTCAAATAACGTGTTTTTAGATCATTTGTATCGTATCTTTTACTACATAACTTTTCATCAAATTTCACAAATACTAAGAAAGTTTGTTTTTCGATTCAAAACAAGATTTTAACGTTTTGAGGAGTTCAAATAACGTGTTTTTAGATCATTTGTATCGTATCTTTTACTACATAAAGTTTCACCAAATTTCACAAACAATAAGAAAGTTTGTTTTTCGATTCAAAACAAGATTTTAGCGCTTTGTGGAGTTCAAATAATGTGTATTTAGATCATTTGTATCGTATCTTTTACTACATAACTTTTCACCAAATTTCACAAACACTAACAAAGTTTGATTTTCGATTCAAAACAAGATTTTAACGCTTTGAGGAGTTCAAATAACGTGTTTTGAGATCATTTGTATCGTATCTTTTACTACATAACTTTTCACCAAATTTCACAAACACTAAGAAAGTTTGTTTTTCGATTCAAAACAAGATTTTAACGCTTTGAGGAGTTCAAATAACGTGTTTTGAGATCATTTGTATCGTATCTTTTACTACATAACTTTTCACCAAATTTCACAAACACTAAGAAAGTTTATTTTTCGATTCAAAACAAAATTTTAACGTTTTGAGGAGTTCAAATAACGTGTTTTGAGATCATTTGTATCGTATCTTTTACTACATAAAGTTTCACCAAATTTCACAAACAATAAGAAAGTTTGTTTTTCGATTCAAAACAATATTTTACTACGTAACTTTTCACCAAATTTCACAAACACTAAGAAAGTTTGGTTTTCGATTCAAAACAAGATTTTAACGCTTTGAGGAGTTCAAATAACGTGTTTTGAGATCATTTGTATCGTATCTTTTACTACATAACTTTACACCAAATTTCACAAACACTAAGAAAGTATGTTTTTCGATTCAAAACAAGATTTTAACGCTTTGAGGAGTACAAATAACGTGTTTTTAGATCATTTGTATCGTATCTTTAAAACTACATAACTTTTCACCAAATTTCACAAACACTAAGAAAGTTTGTTTTTCGATTCAAAACAAGATTTAAACGCTTTGAGGAGTTCAAATAACGTGTTTTTAGATCATTTGTATCGTATCTTTTACTACATAACTTTTCATCAAATTTCACAAACACTAAGAAAGTTTGTTTTTCGATTCAAAACAAGATTTTAACGTTTTGAGGAGTTCAAATAACGTGTTTTTAGATCATTTGTATCGTATCTTTTACTACATAAAGTTTCACCAAATTTCACAAACAATAAGAAAGTTTGTTTTTCGATTCAAAACAAGATTTTAGCGCTTTGTGGAGTTCAAATAACGTGTTTTCAGATCATTTGTTTCGTATCTTTTACTACATAACTTTTCACCAAATTTCACAAACACTAACAAAGTTTGATTTTCGATTCAAAACAAGATTTTAACGCTTTATGGAATTCAAATAACGTGTTTTCAGATCATTTGTATCGTATCTTTTACTACATAACTTTTCACCAAATTTCACAAACACTAAGAAAGTTTGTTTTTCGATTCAAAACAAGATTTTAACGCTTTGAGGAGTTCAAATAACATGTTTTTAGATCATTTGTATCGTATCTTTTACTACATAACTTTTCATCAAATTTCACAAACACTAAGAAAGTTTGTTTTTCGATTTAAAACAAGATTTTAACGTTTTGAGGAGTTCAAATAACGTGTTTTTAGATCATTTGTATCGTATCTTTTACTACATAACTTTTCACCAAATTTCACAAACACTAAGAAAGTTTGTTTTTCGATTAAAAACAAGATTTTAACGCTTTGAGGAGTTCAAATAATGTGTTTTGAGATCATTTGTATCGTATCTTTTACTACATAACTTTTCACCAAATTTCACAAACACTAAGAAAGTTTGTTTTTCGATTCAAAACAATATTTTAACGCTTTGAGGAGTTCAAATAACGTGTTTTGAGATCATTTCTATCGTATCTTTTACTACATAACTTTTCACCAAATTTCACAAACACTAAGAAAGTTTATTTTTCGATTCAAAACAAGATTTTAACGCTTTGAGGAGTTCAAATAACGTGTTTTTGGATCATTTGTATCGTATCTTTTACTACATAACTTTTCATCAAATTTCACAAACACTAAGAAAGTTTGTTTTTCGATTCAAAACAAGATTTTAACGTTTTGAGAAGTTCAAATAACGTGTTTTTAGATCATTTGTATCGTATCTTTTACTCCATAAATTTTCACCAAATTTCACAAACAATAAGAAAGTTTGTTTTTCGATTCAAAACAAGATTTTAGTGCTTTGTGGAGTTCAAATAACGTGTTTTTAGATCATTTGTATCGTATATTTTACTACGTAACTTTTCAACAAATTTCACAAACACTAAGAAAGTTTGTTTTTCGATTCAAAACAAGATTTTAACGCTTTGAGGAATTCAAATAACGTGTTTTGAGATCATTTGTATCGTATCTTTTACTACATAACTTTTCGCCAAATTTCACAAACACTAAGAAAGTTTGTTTTTCGATTCAAAACAAGATTTTAGCGCTTTGTGGAGTTCAAATAACGTGTTTTTAGATCATTTGTATCGTATCTTTTACTACATAAGTTTTCACCAAATTTCACAAACACTAAGAAAGTTTGTTTTTCGATTAAAAACAAGATTTTAACGCTTTGAGGAGTTCAAATAATGTGTTTTGAGATCATTTGTATAGTATCTTTTACTACATAACTTTTCACCAAATTTCACAAACACTAAGAAAGTTTGTTTTTCGATTCAAAACAAGATTTTAACGCTTTGAGGAGTTCAAATAACGTGTTTTGAGATCATTTGTATCGTATCTTTTACTACATAACTTTTCACCAAATTTCACAAACACTAAGAAAGTTTATTTTTCGATTCAAAACAAGATTTTAACGCTTTGAGGAGTTCAAATAACGTGTTTTTAGATCATTTGTATCGTATCTTTTACTACATAACTTTTCATCAAATTTCACAAACACTCAGAAAGTTTGTTTTTCGATTCAAAACAAGATTTTAACGTTTTGAGAAGTTCAAATAACGTGTTTTTAGATCATTTGTATCGTATCTTTTACTCCATAAATTTTCACCAAATTTCACAAACAATAAGAAAGTTTGTTTTTCGATTCAAAACAAGATTTTAGCGCTTTGTGGAGTTCAAATAACGTGTTTTTAGATCATTTGTATCGTATATTTTACTACGTAACTTTTCAACAAATTTCACAAACACTAAGAAAGTTTGTTTTTCGATTCAAAACAAGATTTTAACGCTTTGAGGAATTCAAATAACGTGTTTAGAGATCATTTGTATCGTATCTTTTACTACATAACTTTTCGCCAAATTTCACAAACACTAAGAAAGTTTGTTTTTCGATTCAAAACAAGATTTTAGCGCTTTGTGGAGTTCAAATAACGTGTTTTTAGATCATTTGTATCGTATCTTTTACTACATAAGTTTTCACCAAATTTCACAAACACTAAGAAAGTTTGTTTTTCGATTAAAAACAAGATTTTAACGCTTTGAGGAGTTCAAATAATGTGTTTTGAGATCATTTGTATAGTATCTTTTACTACATAACTTTTCACCAAATTTCACAAACACTAAGAAAGTTTGTTTTTCGATTCAAAACAAGATTTTAACGCTTTGAGGAGTTCAAATAACGTGTTTTGAGATCATTTGTATCGTATCTTTTACTATATAACTTTTCACCAAATTTCACAAACACTAAGAAAGTTTATTTTTCGATTCAAAACAAGATTTTAACGCTTTGAGGAGTTCAAATAACGTGTTTTTAGATCATTTGTATCGTATCTTTTACTACATAACTTTTCATCAAATTTCACAAACACTAAGAAAGTTTGTTTTTCGATTCAAAACAAGATTTTAGCGCTTTGTGGAGTTCAAATAACGTGTTTTTAGATCATTTGTATCGTATCTTTTACTACATAACTCTTCACCAAATTTCACAAACACTAACAAAGTTTGATTTTCGATTCAAATCAAGATTTTAACGCTTTGAGGAGTTCAAATAACCTGTTTTGAGATCATTTGTATCGTATCTTTTACTACATAACTTTTCACCAAATTTCACAAACACTAAGAAAGTTTGTTTTTCGATTCAAAACAAGATTTTAACGCTTTGAGGAGTTCAAATAACGTGTTTTGAGATCATTTGTATCGTATCTTTTACTACATAACTTTTCACCAAATTTCACAAACACTAAGAAAGTTTATTTTTCGATTCAAAACAAAATTTTAACGTTTTGAGGAGTTCAAATAACGTGTTTTGAGATCATTTGTATCGTATCTTTTACTACATAAAGTTTCACCAAATTTCACAAACAATAAGAAAGTTTGTTTTTCGATTCAAAACAAGATTTTAGCGCTTTGTGGAGTTCAAATAACGTGTTTTTAGATCATTTGTATCGTATCTTTTACTACATAACTCTTCACCAAATTTCACAAACACTAACAAAGTTTGATTTTCGATTCAAATCAAGATTTTAACGCTTTGAGGAGTTCAAATAACCTGTTTTGAGATCATTTGTATCGTATCTTTTACTACATAACTTTTCACCAAATTTCACAAACACTAAGAAAGTTTGTTTTTCGATTCAAAACAAGATTTTAACGCTTTGAGGAGTTCAAATAACGTGTTTTGAGATCATTTGTATCGTATCTTTTACTACATAACTTTTCACCAAATTTCACAAACACTAAGAAAGTTTGTTTTTCGATTCAAAACAAGATTTTAACGCTTTGAGGAGTTCAAATAACGTGTTTTGAGATCATTTGTATCGTATCTTTTACTACATAAAGTTTCACCAAATTTCACAAACAATAAGAAAGTTTGTTTTTCGATTCAAAACAAGATTTTAGCGCTTTGTGGAGTTCAAATAACGTGTTTTTAGATCATTTGTATCGTATCTTTTACTACATAACTCTTCACCAAATTTCACAAACACTAACAAAGTTTGATTTTCGATTCAAATCAAGATTTTAACGCTTTGAGGAGTTCAAATAACCTGTTTTGAGATCATTTGTATCGTATCTTTTAGTACATAACGTTTCACCAAATTTCACAAACACTAAGAAAGTTCGTGTTTCGATTCAAAACAAGATTTTAACGCTTTGAGGAGTTCAAATAACGTGTTTTTAGATCACTTGTATCGTATCTTTTACTACCTAACTTTTCATCAAATTTCACAAACACTAAGAAAGTTTGTTTTTCGATTGAAAACAAGATTTTAACGTTTTGAGGAGTTGAAATAACGTGTTTTTAGATCATTTGTGTCGTATCTTTAACTACATAACTTTTCACCAAATTTCACAAACAGTAAGAACGTTTGTTTTTCGATTTAAAACAAGATTTTAACGCTTTGAGGAGTTCAAATAACGTGTTTTGAGATCATTTGTATCGTATCTTTTACTACATAACTTTTCACCAAATTTCACAAACTCTAAGAAAGTTTGTTTTTCGATTCAAAACAAGATTTTAACGCTTTGAGGAGTTCAAATAACGTGTTTTGAGATCATTTGTATCGTATCTTTTACTACATAACTTTTCACCAAATTTCACAAACACTAAGAAAGTTTGTTTTTCGATTCAAAACAAGATTTTAACGCTTTGAGGAGTTCAAATAACGTGTTTTTAGATCATTTGTATCGTATCTTTTACTACATAAGTTTTCATCAAATTTCACAAACACTAAGAAAGTTAGTTTTTCGATTCAAAACAAGATTTTAACGTTTTGAGGAGTTCAAATAACGTGTTTTTAGATAATTTGTATCGTATCTTTTACTACATAAATTTTCACCAAATTTCACAAACAATAAGAAAGTTTGTTTTTCGATTCAAAACAAGATTTTAGCGCTTTGTGGAGTTCAAATAACGTGTTTTTAGATCATTTGTATCGTATATTTTACTACGTAACTTTTCACCAAATTTCACAAACACTAAGAAAGTTTGTTTTTCGATTCAAAACAAGATTTTAACGCTTTGAGGAATTCAAATAACGTGTTTTGAGATCATTTGTATCGTATCTTTTACTACATAAGTTTTCACCAAATTTCACAAACACTAAGAAAGTTTGTTTTTCGATTCAAAACAAGATTTTAACGCTTTGAGGAGTTCAAATAACCTGTTTTGAGATCATTTGTATCGTATCTTTTACTACATAACTTTTCACCAAATTTCACAAACACTAAGAAAGTTTGTTTTTCGATTCAAAACAAGATTTTAACGCTTTGAGGAGTTCAAATAACGTGTTTTGAGATCATTTGTATCGTATCTTTTACTACATAAATTTTCACCAAATTTCACAAACACTAAGAAAGTTTGTTTTTCGATTCAAAACAAGATTTTAACGCTTTGAGGAGTTCAAATAACGTGTTTTTAGATCATTTGTATCGTATCTTTTACTACATAACTTTTCATCAAATTTCACAAATACTAAGAAAGTTTGTTTTTCGATTCAAAACAAGATTTTAACGTTTTGAGGAGTTCAAATAACGTGTTTTTAGATCATTTGTATCGTATCTTTTACTACATAAAGTTTCACCAAATTTCACAAACAATAAGAAAGTTTGTTTTTCGATTCAAAACAAGATTTTAGCGCTTTGTGGAGTTCAAATAATGTGTATTTAGATCATTTGTATCGTATCTTTTACTACATAACTTTTCACCAAATTTCACAAACACTAACAAAGTTTGATTTTCGATTCAAAACAAGATTTTAACGCTTTGAGGAGTTCAAATAACGTGTTTTGAGATCATTTGTATCGTATCTTTTACTACATAACTTTTCACCAAATTTCACAAACACTAAGAAAGTTTGTTTTTCGATTCAAAACAAGATTTTAACGCTTTGAGGAGTTCAAATAACGTGTTTTGAGATCATTTGTATCGTATCTTTTACTACATAACTTTTCACCAAATTTCACAAACACTAAGAAAGTTTATTTTTCGATTCAAAACAAAATTTTAACGTTTTGAGGAGTTCAAATAACGTGTTTTGAGATCATTTGTATCGTATCTTTTACTACATAAAGTTTCACCAAATTTCACAAACAATAAGAAAGTTTGTTTTTCGATTCAAAACAATATTTTACTACGTAACTTTTCACCAAATTTCACAAACACTAAGAAAGTTTGGTTTTCGATTCAAAACAAGATTTTAACGCTTTGAGGAGTTCAAATAACGTGTTTTGAGATCATTTGTATCGTATCTTTTACTACATAACTTTACACCAAATTTCACAAACACTAAGAAAGTATGTTTTTCGATTCAAAACAAGATTTTAACGCTTTGAGGAGTACAAATAACGTGTTTTTAGATCATTTGTATCGTATCTTTAAAACTACATAACTTTTCACCAAATTTCACAAACACTAAGAAAGTTTGTTTTTCGATTCAAAACAAGATTTAAACGCTTTGAGGAGTTCAAATAACGTGTTTTTAGATCATTTGTATCGTATCTTTTACTACATAACTTTTCATCAAATTTCACAAACACTAAGAAAGTTTGTTTTTCGATTCAAAACAAGATTTTAACGTTTTGAGGAGTTCAAATAACGTGTTTTTAGATCATTTGTATCGTATCTTTTACTACATAAAGTTTCACCAAATTTCACAAACAATAAGAAAGTTTGTTTTTCGATTCAAAACAAGATTTTAGCGCTTTGTGGAGTTCAAATAACGTGTTTTCAGATCATTTGTTTCGTATCTTTTACTACATAACTTTTCACCAAATTTCACAAACACTAACAAAGTTTGATTTTCGATTCAAAACAAGATTTTAACGCTTTATGGAATTCAAATAACGTGTTTTCAGATCATTTGTATCGTATCTTTTACTACATAACTTTTCACCAAATTTCACAAACACTAAGAAAGTTTGTTTTTCGATTCAAAACAAGATTTTAACGCTTTGAGGAGTTCAAATAACATGTTTTTAGATCATTTGTATCGTATCTTTTACTACATAACTTTTCATCAAATTTCACAAACACTAAGAAAGTTTGTTTTTCGATTTAAAACAAGATTTTAACGTTTTGAGGAGTTCAAATAACGTGTTTTTAGATCATTTGTATCGTATCTTTTACTACATAACTTTTCACCAAATTTCACAAACACTAAGAAAGTTTGTTTTTCGATTAAAAACAAGATTTTAACGCTTTGAGGAGTTCAAATAATGTGTTTTGAGATCATTTGTATCGTATCTTTTACTACATAACTTTTCACCAAATTTCACAAACACTAAGAAAGTTTGTTTTTCGATTCAAAACAATATTTTAACGCTTTGAGGAGTTCAAATAACGTGTTTTGAGATCATTTCTATCGTATCTTTTACTACATAACTTTTCACCAAATTTCACAAACACTAAGAAAGTTTATTTTTCGATTCAAAACAAGATTTTAACGCTTTGAGGAGTTCAAATAACGTGTTTTTGGATCATTTGTATCGTATCTTTTACTACATAACTTTTCATCAAATTTCACAAACACTAAGAAAGTTTGTTTTTCGATTCAAAACAAGATTTTAACGTTTTGAGAAGTTCAAATAACGTGTTTTTAGATCATTTGTATCGTATCTTTTACTCCATAAATTTTCACCAAATTTCACAAACAATAAGAAAGTTTGTTTTTCGATTCAAAACAAGATTTTAGCGCTTTGTGGAGTTCAAATAACGTGTTTTTAGATCATTTGTATCGTATATTTTACTACGTAACTTTTCAACAAATTTCACAAACACTAAGAAAGTTTGTTTTTCGATTCAAAACAAGATTTTAACGCTTTGAGGAATTCAAATAACGTGTTTTGAGATCATTTGTATCGTATCTTTTACTACATAACTTTTCGCCAAATTTCACAAACACTAAGAAAGTTTGTTTTTCGATTCAAAACAAGATTTTAGCGCTTTGTGGAGTTCAAATAACGTGTTTTTAGATCATTTGTATCGTATCTTTTACTACATAAGTTTTCACCAAATTTCACAAACACTAAGAAAGTTTGTTTTTCGATTAAAAACAAGATTTTAACGCTTTGAGGAGTTCAAATAATGTGTTTTGAGATCATTTGTATAGTATCTTTTACTACATAACTTTTCACCAAATTTCACAAACACTAAGAAAGTTTGTTTTTCGATTCAAAACAAGATTTTAACGCTTTGAGGAGTTCAAATAACGTGTTTTGAGATCATTTGTATCGTATCTTTTACTACATAACTTTTCACCAAATTTCACAAACACTAAGAAAGTTTATTTTTCGATTCAAAACAAGATTTTAACGCTTTGAGGAGTTCAAATAACGTGTTTTTAGATCATTTGTATCGTATCTTTTACTACATAACTTTTCATCAAATTTCACAAACACTCAGAAAGTTTGTTTTTCGATTCAAAACAAGATTTTAACGTTTTGAGAAGTTCAAATAACGTGTTTTTAGATCATTTGTATCGTATCTTTTACTCCATAAATTTTCACCAAATTTCACAAACAATAAGAAAGTTTGTTTTTCGATTCAAAACAAGATTTTAGCGCTTTGTGGAGTTCAAATAACGTGTTTTTAGATCATTTGTATCGTATATTTTACTACGTAACTTTTCAACAAATTTCACAAACACTAAGAAAGTTTGTTTTTCGATTCAAAACAAGATTTTAACGCTTTGAGGAATTCAAATAACGTGTTTAGAGATCATTTGTATCGTATCTTTTACTACATAACTTTTCGCCAAATTTCACAAACACTAAGAAAGTTTGTTTTTCGATTCAAAACAAGATTTTAGCGCTTTGTGGAGTTCAAATAACGTGTTTTTAGATCATTTGTATCGTATCTTTTACTACATAAGTTTTCACCAAATTTCACAAACACTAAGAAAGTTTGTTTTTCGATTAAAAACAAGATTTTAACGCTTTGAGGAGTTCAAATAATGTGTTTTGAGATCATTTGTATAGTATCTTTTACTACATAACTTTTCACCAAATTTCACAAACACTAAGAAAGTTTGTTTTTCGATTCAAAACAAGATTTTAACGCTTTGAGGAGTTCAAATAACGTGTTTTGAGATCATTTGTATCGTATCTTTTACTATATAACTTTTCACCAAATTTCACAAACACTAAGAAAGTTTATTTTTCGATTCAAAACAAGATTTTAACGCTTTGAGGAGTTCAAATAACGTGTTTTTAGATCATTTGTATCGTATCTTTTACTACATAACTTTTCATCAAATTTCACAAACACTAAGAAAGTTTGTTTTTCGATTCAAAACAAGATTTTAGCGCTTTGTGGAGTTCAAATAACGTGTTTTTAGATCATTTGTATCGTATCTTTTACTACATAACTCTTCACCAAATTTCACAAACACTAACAAAGTTTGATTTTCGATTCAAATCAAGATTTTAACGCTTTGAGGAGTTCAAATAACCTGTTTTGAGATCATTTGTATCGTATCTTTTACTACATAACTTTTCACCAAATTTCACAAACACTAAGAAAGTTTGTTTTTCGATTCAAAACAAGATTTTAACGCTTTGAGGAGTTCAAATAACGTGTTTTGAGATCATTTGTATCGTATCTTTTACTACATAACTTTTCACCAAATTTCACAAACACTAAGAAAGTTTATTTTTCGATTCAAAACAAAATTTTAACGTTTTGAGGAGTTCAAATAACGTGTTTTGAGATCATTTGTATCGTATCTTTTACTACATAAAGTTTCACCAAATTTCACAAACAATAAGAAAGTTTGTTTTTCGATTCAAAACAAGATTTTAGCGCTTTGTGGAGTTCAAATAACGTGTTTTTAGATCATTTGTATCGTATCTTTTACTACATAACTCTTCACCAAATTTCACAAACACTAACAAAGTTTGATTTTCGATTCAAATCAAGATTTTAACGCTTTGAGGAGTTCAAATAACCTGTTTTGAGATCATTTGTATCGTATCTTTTACTACATAACTTTTCACCAAATTTCACAAACACTAAGAAAGTTTGTTTTTCGATTCAAAACAAGATTTTAACGCTTTGAGGAGTTCAAATAACGTGTTTTGAGATCATTTGTATCGTATCTTTTACTACATAACTTTTCACCAAATTTCACAAACACTAAGAAAGTTTGTTTTTCGATTCAAAACAAGATTTTAACGCTTTGAGGAGTTCAAATAACGTGTTTTGAGATCATTTGTATCGTATCTTTTACTACATAAAGTTTCACCAAATTTCACAAACAATAAGAAAGTTTGTTTTTCGATTCAAAACAAGATTTTAGCGCTTTGTGGAGTTCAAATAACGTGTTTTTAGATCATTTGTATCGTATCTTTTACTACATAACTCTTCACCAAATTTCACAAACACTAACAAAGTTTGATTTTCGATTCAAATCAAGATTTTAACGCTTTGAGGAGTTCAAATAACCTGTTTTGAGATCATTTGTATCGTATCTTTTAGTACATAACGTTTCACCAAATTTCACAAACACTAAGAAAGTTCGTGTTTCGATTCAAAACAAGATTTTAACGCTTTGAGGAGTTCAAATAACGTGTTTTTAGATCACTTGTATCGTATCTTTTACTACCTAACTTTTCATCAAATTTCACAAACACTAAGAAAGTTTGTTTTTCGATTGAAAACAAGATTTTAACGTTTTGAGGAGTTGAAATAACGTGTTTTTAGATCATTTGTGTCGTATCTTTAACTACATAACTTTTCACCAAATTTCACAAACAGTAAGAACGTTTGTTTTTCGATTTAAAACAAGATTTTAACGCTTTGAGGAGTTCAAATAACGTGTTTTGAGATCATTTGTATCGTATCTTTTACTACATAACTTTTCACCAAATTTCACAAACTCTAAGAAAGTTTGTTTTTCGATTCAAAACAAGATTTTAACGCTTTGAGGAGTTCAAATAACGTGTTTTGAGATCATTTGTATCGTATCTTTTACTACATAACTTTTCACCAAATTTCACAAACACTAAGAAAGTTTGTTTTTCGATTCAAAACAAGATTTTAACGCTTTGAGGAGTTCAAATAACGTGTTTTTAGATCATTTGTATCGTATCTTTTACTACATAAGTTTTCATCAAATTTCACAAACACTAAGAAAGTTAGTTTTTCGATTCAAAACAAGATTTTAACGTTTTGAGGAGTTCAAATAACGTGTTTTTAGATAATTTGTATCGTATCTTTTACTACATAAATTTTCACCAAATTTCACAAACAATAAGAAAGTTTGTTTTTCGATTCAAAACAAGATTTTAGCGCTTTGTGGAGTTCAAATAACGTGTTTTTAGATCATTTGTATCGTATATTTTACTACGTAACTTTTCACCAAATTTCACAAACACTAAGAAAGTTTGTTTTTCGATTCAAAACAAGATTTTAACGCTTTGAGGAATTCAAATAACGTGTTTTGAGATCATTTGTATCGTATCTTTTACTACATAAGTTTTCACCAAATTTCACAAACACTAAGAAAGTTTGTTTTTCGATTCAAAACAAGATTTAAGCGCTTTGTGGAGTTCAAATAACGTGTTTTTAGATCATTTGTATCGTATCTTTTACTACATAAGTTTTCACCAAATTTCACAAACACTAAGAAAGTTTGTTTTTCGATTCAAAACAAGATTTTAACGCTTTGAGGAGTTCAAATAACCTGTTTTGAGATCATTTGTATCGTATCTTTTACTACATAACTTTTCACCAAATTTCACAAACACTAAGAAAGTTTGTTTTTCGATTCAAAACAAGATTTTAACGCTTTGAGGAGTTCAAATAACGTGTTTTGAGATCATTTGTATCGTATCTTTTACTACATAAATTTTCACCAAATTTCACAAACACTAAGAAAGTTTGTTTTTCGATTCAAAACAAGATTTTAACGCTTTGAGGAGTTCAAATAACGTGTTTTTAGATCATTTGTATCGTATCTTTTACTACATAACTTTTCATCAAATTTCACAAATACTAAGAAAGTTTGTTTTTCGATTCAAAACAAGATTTTAACGTTTTGAGGAGTTCAAATAACGTGTTTTTAGATCATTTGTATCGTATCTTTTACTACATAAAGTTTCACCAAATTTCACAAACAATAAGAAAGTTTGTTTTTCGATTCAAAACAAGATTTTAGCGCTTTGTGGAGTTCAAATAATGTGTATTTAGATCATTTGTATCGTATCTTTTACTACATAACTTTTCACCAAATTTCACAAACACTAACAAAGTTTGATTTTCGATTCAAAACAAGATTTTAACGCTTTGAGGAGTTCAAATAACGTGTTTTGAGATCATTTGTATCGTATCTTTTACTACATAACTTTTCACCAAATTTCACAAACACTAAGAAAGTTTGTTTTTCGATTCAAAACAAGATTTTAACGCTTTGAGGAGTTCAAATAACGTGTTTTGAGATCATTTGTATCGTATCTTTTACTACATAACTTTTCACCAAATTTCACAAACACTAAGAAAGTTTATTTTTCGATTCAAAACAAAATTTTAACGTTTTGAGGAGTTCAAATAACGTGTTTTGAGATCATTTGTATCGTATCTTTTACTACATAAAGTTTCACCAAATTTCACAAACAATAAGAAAGTTTGTTTTTCGATTCAAAACAAGATTTTAGCGCTTTGTGGAGTTCAAATAACGTGTTTTTAGATCATTTGTATCGTATCTTTTACTACATAACTCTTCACCAAATTTCACAAACACTAACAAAGTTTGATTTTCGATTCAAATCAAGATTTTAACGCTTTGAGGAGTTCAAATAACCTGTTTTGAGATCATTTGTATCGTATCTTTTACTACATAACTTTTCACCAAATTTCACAAACACTAAGAAAGTTTGTTTTTCGATTCAAAACAAGATTTTAACGCTTTGAGGAGTTCAAATAACGTGTTTTGAGATCATTTGTATCGTATCTTTTACTACATAACTTTTCACCAAATTTCACAAACACTAAGAAAGTTTGTTTTTCGATTCAAAACAAGATTTTAACGCTTTGAGGAGTTCAAATAACGTGTTTTGAGATCATTTGTATCGTATCTTTTACTACATAAAGTTTCACCAAATTTCACAAACAATAAGAAAGTTTGTTTTTCGATTCAAAACAAGATTTTAGCGCTTTGTGGAGTTCAAATAACGTGTTTTTAGATCATTTGTATCGTATCTTTTACTACATAACTCTTCACCAAATTTCACAAACACTAACAAAGTTTGATTTTCGATTCAAATCAAGATTTTAACGCTTTGAGGAGTTCAAATAACCTGTTTTGAGATCATTTGTATCGTATCTTTTAGTACATAACGTTTCACCAAATTTCACAAACACTAAGAAAGTTCGTGTTTCGATTCAAAACAAGATTTTAACGCTTTGAGGAGTTCAAATAACGTGTTTTTAGATCACTTGTATCGTATCTTTTACTACCTAACTTTTCATCAAATTTCACAAACACTAAGAAAGTTTGTTTTTCGATTGAAAACAAGATTTTAACGTTTTGAGGAGTTGAAATAACGTGTTTTTAGATCATTTGTGTCGTATCTTTAACTACATAACTTTTCACCAAATTTCACAAACAGTAAGAACGTTTGTTTTTCGATTTAAAACAAGATTTTAACGCTTTGAGGAGTTCAAATAACGTGTTTTGAGATCATTTGTATCGTATCTTTTACTACATAACTTTTCACCAAATTTCACAAACTCTAAGAAAGTTTGTTTTTCGATTCAAAACAAGATTTTAACGCTTTGAGGAGTTCAAATAACGTGTTTTGAGATCATTTGTATCGTATCTTTTACTACATAACTTTTCACCAAATTTCACAAACACTAAGAAAGTTTGTTTTTCGATTCAAAACAAGATTTTAACGCTTTGAGGAGTTCAAATAACGTGTTTTTAGATCATTTGTATCGTATCTTTTACTACATAAGTTTTCATCAAATTTCACAAACACTAAGAAAGTTAGTTTTTCGATTCAAAACAAGATTTTAACGTTTTGAGGAGTTCAAATAACGTGTTTTTAGATAATTTGTATCGTATCTTTTACTACATAAATTTTCACCAAATTTCACAAACAATAAGAAAGTTTATTTTTCGATTCAAAACAAGATTTTAGCGCTTTGTGGAGTTCAAATAACGTGTTTTTAGATCATTTGTATCGTATATTTTACTACGTAACTTTTCACCAAATTTCACAAACACTAAGAAAGTTTGTTTTTCGATTCAAAACAAGATTTTAACGCTTTGAGGAATTCAAATAACGTGTTTTGAGATCATTTGTATCGTATCTTTTACTACATAAGTTTTCACCAAATTTCACAAACACTAAGAAAGTTTGTTTTTCGATTCAAAACAAGATTTAAGCGCTTTGTGGAGTTCAAATAACGTGTTTTTAGATCATTTGTATCGTATCTTTTACTACATAAGTTTTCACCAAATTTCACAAACACTAAGAAAGTTTGTTTTTCGATTCAAAACAAGATTTTAACGCTTTGAGGAGTTCAAATAACCTGTTTTGAGATCATTTGTATCGTATCTTTTACTACATAACTTTTCACCAAATTTCACAAACACTAAGAAAGTTTGTTTTTCGATTCAAAACAAGATTTTAACGCTTTGAGGAGTTCAAATAACGTGTTTTGAGATCATTTGTATCGTATCTTTTACTACATAAATTTTCACCAAATTTCACAAACACTAAGAAAGTTTGTTTTTCGATTCAAAACAAGATTTTAACGCTTTGAGGAGTTCAAATAACGTGTTTTTAGATCATTTGTATCGTATCTTTTACTACATAACTTTTCATCAAATTTCACAAATACTAAGAAAGTTTGTTTTTCGATTCAAAACAAGATTTTAACGTTTTGAGGAGTTCAAATAACGTGTTTTTAGATCATTTGTATCGTATCTTTTACTACATAAAGTTTCACCAAATTTCACAAACAATAAGAAAGTTTGTTTTTCGATTCAAAACAAGATTCTAGCGCTTTGTGGAGTTCAAATAATGTGTATTTAGATCATTTGTATCGTATCTTTTACTACATAACTTTTCACCAAATTTCACAAACACTAACAAAGTTTGATTTTCGATTCAAAACAAGATTTTAACGCTTTGAGGAGTTCAAATAACGTGTTTTGAGATCATTTGTATCGTATCTTTTACTACATAACTTTTCACCAAATTTCACAAACACTAAGAAAGTTTGTTTTTCGATTCAAAACAAGATTTTAACGCTTTGAGGAGTTCAAATAACGTGTTTTGAGATCATTTGTATCGTATCTTTTACTACATAACTTTTCACCAAATTTCACAAACACTAAGAAAGTTTATTTTTCGATTCAAAACAAAATTTTAACGTTTTGAGGAGTTCAAATAACGTGTTTTGAGATCATTTGTATCGTATCTTTTACTACATAAAGTTTCACCAAATTTCACAAACAATAAGAAAGTTTGTTTTTCGATTCAAAACAATATTTTACTACGTAACTTTTCACCAAATTTCACAAACACTAAGAAAGTTTGGTTTTCGATTCAAAACAAGATTTTAACGCTTTGAGGAGTTCAAATAACGTGTTTTGAGATCATTTGTATCGTATCTTTTACTACATAACTTTACACCAAATTTCACAAACACTAAGAAAGTATGTTTTTCGATTCAAAACAAGATTTTAACGCTTTGAGGAGTACAAATAACGTGTTTTTAGATCATTTGTATCGTATTTTTAAAACTACATAACTTTTCACCAAATTTCACAAACACTAAGAAAGTTTGTTTTTCGATTCAAAACAAGATTTAAACGCTTTGAGGAGTTCAAATAACGTGTTTTTAGATCATTTGTATCGTATCTTTTACTACATAACTTTTCATCAAATTTCACAAACACTAAGAAAGTTTGTTTTTCGATTCAAAACAAGATTTTAACGTTTTGAGGAGTTCAAATAACGTATTTTTAGATCATTTGTATCGTATCTTTTACTACATAAAGTTTCACCAAATTTCACAAACAATAAGAAAGTTTGTTTTTCGATTCAAAACAAGATTTTAGCGCTTTGTGGAGTTCAAATAACGTGTTTTCAGATCATTTGTATCGTATCTTTTACTACATAACTTTTCACCAAATTTCACAAACACTAACAAAGTTTGATTTTCGATTCAAAACAAGATTTTAACGCTTTATGGAATTCAAATAACGTGTTTTCAGATCATTTGTATCGTATCTTTTACTACATAACTTTTCACCAAATTTCACAAACACTAAGAAAGTTTGTTTTTCGATTCAAAACAAGATTTTAACGCTTTGAGGAGTTCAAATAACATGTTTTTAGATCATTTGTATCGTATCTTTTACTACATAACTTTTCATCAAATTTCACAAACACTAAGAAAGTTTGTTTTTCGATTTAAAACAAGATTTTAACTTTTTGAGGAGTTCAAATAACGTGTTTTTAGATCATTTGTATCGTATCTTTTACTACATAACTTTTCATCAAATTTCACAAACACTAAGAAAGTTTGTTTTTCGATTAAAAACAAGATTTTAACGCTTTGAGGAGTTCAAATAATGTGTTTTGAGATCATTTGTATCGTATCTTTTACTACATAACTTTTCACCAAATTTCACAAACACTAAGAAAGTTTGTTTTTCGATTCAAAACAATATTTTAACGCTTTGAGGAGTTCAAATAACGTGTTTTGAGATCATTTCTATCGTATCTTTTACTACATAACTTTTCACCAAATTTCACAAACACTAAGAAAGTTTATTTTTCGATTCAAAACAAGATTTTAACGCTTTGAGGAGTTCAAATAACGTGTTTTTGGATCATTTGTATCGTATCTTTTACTACATAACTTTTCATCAAATTTCACAAACACTAAGAAAGTTTGTTTTTCGATTCAAAACAAGATTTTAACGTTTTGAGAAGTTCAAATAACATGTTTTTAGATCATTTGTATCGTATCTTTTACTCCATAAATTTTCACCAAATTTCACAAACAATAAGAAAGTTTGTTTTTCGATTCAAAACAAGATTTTAGCGCTTTGTGGAGTTCAAATAACGTGTTTTTAGATCATTTGTATCGTATATTTTACTACGTAACTTTTCAACAAATTTCACAAACACTAAGAAAGTTTGTTTTTCAATTCAAAACAAGATTTTAACGCTTTGAGGAATTCAAATAACGTGTTTTGAGATCATTTGTATCGTATCTTTTACTACATAACTTTTCGCCAAATTTCACAAACACTAAGAAAGTTTGTTTTTCGATTCAAAACAAGATTTTAGCGCTTTGTGGAGTTCAAATAACGTGTTTTTTGATCATTTGTATCGTATCTTTTACTACATAAGTTTTCACCAAATTTCACAAACACTAAGAAAGTTTGTTTTTCGATTAAAAACAAGATTTTAACGCTTTGAGGAGTTCAAATAATGTGTTTTGAGATCATTTGTATAGTATCTTTTACTACATAACTTTTCACCAAATTTCACAAACACTAAGAAAGTTTGTTTTTCGATTCAAAACAAGATTTTAACGCTTTGAGGAGTTCAAATAACGTGTTTTGAGATCATTTGTATCGTATCTTTTACTACATAACTTTTCACCAAATTTCACAAACACTAAGAAAGTTTATTTTTCGATTCAAAACAAGATTTTAACGCTTTGAGGAGTTCAAATAACGTGTTTTTAGATCATTTGTATCGTATCTTTTACTACATAACTTTTCATCAAATTTCACAAACACTCAGAAAGTCTGTTTTTCGATTCAAAACAAGATTTTAACGTTTTGAGAAGTTCAAATAACGTGTTTTTAGATCATTTGTATCGTATCTTTTACTCCATAAATTTTCACCAAATTTCACAAACAATAAGAAAGTTTGTTTTTCGATTCAAAACAAGATTTTAGCGCTTTGTGGAGTTCAAATAACGTGTTTTTAGATCATTTGTATCGTATATTTTACTACGTAACTTTTCAACAAATTTCACAAACACTAAGAAAGTTTGTTTTTCGATTCAAAACAAGATTTTAACGCTTTGAGGAATTCAAATAACGTGTTTTGAGATCATTTGTATCGTATCTTTTACTACATAACTTTTCGCCAAATTTCACAAACACTAAGAAAGTTTGTTTTTCGATTCAAAACAAGATTTTAGCGCTTTGTGGAGTTCAAATAACGTGTTTTTAGATCATTTGTATCGTATCTTTTACTACATAAGTTTTCACCAAATTTCACAAACACTAAGAAAGTTTGTTTTTCGATTAAAAACAAGATTTTAACGCTTTGAGGAGTTCAAATAATGTGTTTTGAGATCATTTGTATAGTATCTTTTACTACATAACTTTTCACCAAATTTCACAAACACTAAGAAAGTTTGTTTTTCGATTCAAAACAAGATTTTAACGCTTTGAGGAGTTCAAATAACGTGTTTTGAGATCATTTGTATCGTATCTTTTACTATATAACTTTTCACCAAATTTCACAAACACTAAGAAAGTTTATTTTTCGATTCAAAACAAGATTTTAACGCTTTGAGGAGTTCAAATAACGTGTTTTTAGATCATTTGTATCGTATCTTTTACTACATAACTTTTCATCAAATTTCACAAACACTAAGAAAGTTTGTTTTTCGATTCAAAACAAGATTTTAACGTTTTGAGAAGTTCAAATAACGTGTTTTTAGATCATTTGTATCGTATCTTTTACTCCATAAATTTTCACCAAATTTCACAAACAATAAGAAAGTTTGTTTTTCGATTCAAAACAAGATTTTAGCGCTTTGTGGAGTTCAAATAACGTGTTTTTAGATCATTTGTATCGTATATTTTACTACGTAACTTTTCAACAAATTTCACAAACACTAAGAAAGTTTGTTTTTCGATTCAAAACAAGATTTTAACGCTTTGAGGAATTCAAATAACGTGTTTTGAGATCATTTGTATCGTATCTTTTACTACATAACTTTTCACCAAATTTCACAAACACTAAGAAAGTTTATTTTTCGATTCAAAACAAAATTTTAACGTTTTGAGGAGTTCAAATAACGTGTTTTGAGATCATTTGTATCGTATCTTTTACTACATAAAGTTTCACCAAATTTCACAAACAATAAGAAAGTTTGTTTTTCGATTCAAAACAAGATTTTAGCGCTTTGTGGAGTTCAAATAACGTGTTTTTAGATCATTTGTATCGTATCTTTTACTACATTACTCTTCACCAAATTTCACAAACACTAACAAAGTTTGATTTTCGATTCAAATCAAGATTTTAACGCTTTGAGGAGTTCAAATAACCTGTTTTGAGATCATTTGTATCGTATCTTTTACTACATAACTTTTCACCAAATTTCACAAACACTAAGAAAGTTTGTTTTTCGATTCAAAACAAGATTTTAACGCTTTGAGGAGTTCAAATAACGTGTTTTGAGATCATTTGTATCGTATCTTTTACTACATAACTTTTCACCAAATTTCACAAACACTAAGAAAGTTTGTTTTTCGATTAAAAACAAGATTTTAACGCTTTGAGGAGTTCAAATATCGTGTTTTGAGATCATTTGTATCGTATCTTTTACAACATAAAGTTTCACCAAATTTCACAAACAATAAGAAAGTTTGTTTTTCGATTCAAAACAAGATTTTAGCGCTTTGTGGAGTTCAAATAACGTGTTTTTAGATCATTTGTATCGTATCTTTTACTACATAACTCTTCACCAAATTTCACAAACCCTAACAAAGTTTGATTTTCGATTCAAATCAAGATTTTAACGCTTTGAGGAGTTCAAATAACCTGTTTTGAGATCATTTGTATCGTATCTTTTGCTACATAACTTTTCACCAAATTTCACAAACAGTAAGAAAGTTTGTTTTTCGATTCAAAACAAGATTTTTGCGCTTTGTGGAGTTCAAATAACGTGTTTTTAGATCATTTGTATAGTATCTTTTACTACATAACTTTTCACCAAATTTCACAAACACTAAGAAAGTTTGATTTTCGATTCAAAACAAGATTTTAACGCTTTGAGGAGTTCAAATAACCTGTTTTGAGATCATTTGTATCGTATCTTTTAGTACATAACGTTTCACCAAATTTCACAAACACTAAGAAAGTTCGTGTTTCGATTCAAAACAAGATTTTAACGCTTTGAGGAGTTCAAATAACGTGTTTTTAGATCACTTGTATCGTATCTTTTACTACATAACTTTTCATCAAATTTCACAAACACTAAGAAAGTTTGTTTTTCGATTGAAAACAAGATTTTAACGTTTTGAGGAGTTGAAATAACGTGTTTTTAGATCATTTGTGTCGTATCTTTTACTACATAACTTTTCACCAAATTTCACAAACACTAAGAAAGTTTGTTTTTCGATTCAAAACAAGATTTTAACGCTTTGAGGAGTTCAAATAACGTGTTTTGAGATCATTTGTATCGTATCTTTTACTACATAACTTTTCACCAAATTTCACAAACACTAAGAAAGTTTGTTTTTCGATTCAAAACAAGATTTTAACGCTTTGAGGAGTTCAAATAACGTGTTTTGAGATCATTTGTATCGTACCTTTTACTACATAATTTTTCATCAAATTTCACAAACACTAAGAAAGTTTGTTTTTCGATTTAAAACAAGATTTTAACGTTTTGAGGAGTTGAAATAACGTGTTTTTAGATCATTTGTGTCGTATCTTTTACTACATAACTTTTCACCAAATTTCACAAACACTAAGAAAGTTTGTTTTTCGATTCAAAACAAGATTTTAACGCTTTGAGGAGTTCAAATAACGTGTTTTGAGATCATTTGTATCGTATCTTTTACTACATAACTTTTCACCAAATTTCACAAACACTAAGAAAGTTTATTTTTCGATTCAAAACAAGATTTTAACGTTTTGAGGAGTTCAAATAACGTGTTTTTAGATCATTTGTATCGTATATTTTACTACGTAACTTTTCAACAAATTTCACAAACACTAAGAAAGTTTGTTTTTCAATTCAAAACAAGATTTTAACGCTTTGAGGAATTCAAATAACGTGTTTTGAGATCATTTGTATCGTATCTTTTACTACATAACTTTTCGCCAAATTTCACAAACACTAAGAAAGTTTGTTTTTCGATTCAAAACAAGATTTTAGCGCTTTGTGGAGTTCAAATAACGTGTTTTTTGATCATTTGTATCGTATCTTTTACTACATAAGTTTTCACCAAATTTCACAAACACTAAGAAAGTTTGTTTTTCGATTAAAAACAAGATTTTAACGCTTTGAGGAGTTCAAATAATGTGTTTTGAGATCATTTGTATAGTATCTTTTACTACATAACTTTTCACCAAATTTCACAAACACTAAGAAAGTTTGTTTTTCGATTCAAAACAAGATTTTAACGCTTTGAGGAGTTCAAATAACGTGTTTTGAGATCATTTGTATCGTATCTTTTACTACATAACTTTTCACCAAATTTCACAAACACTAAGAAAGTTTATTTTTCGATTCAAAACAAGATTTTAACGCTTTGAGGAGTTCAAATAACGTGTTTTTAGATCATTTGTATCGTATCTTTTACTACATAACTTTTCATCAAATTTCACAAACACTCAGAAAGTCTGTTTTTCGATTCAAAACAAGATTTTAACGTTTTGAGAAGTTCAAATAACGTGTTTTTAGATCATTTGTATCGTATCTTTTACTCCATAAATTTTCACCAAATTTCACAAACAATAAGAAAGTTTGTTTTTCGATTCAAAACAAGATTTTAGCGCTTTGTGGAGTTCAAATAACGTGTTTTTAGATCATTTGTATCGTATATTTTACTACGTAACTTTTCAACAAATTTCACAAACACTAAGAAAGTTTGTTTTTCGATTCAAAACAAGATTTTAACGCTTTGAGGAATTCAAATAACGTGTTTTGAGATCATTTGTATCGTATCTTTTACTACATAACTTTTCGCCAAATTTCACAAACACTAAGAAAGTTTGTTTTTCGATTCAAAACAAGATTTTAGCGCTTTGTGGAGTTCAAATAACGTGTTTTTAGATCATTTGTATCGTATCTTTTACTACATAAGTTTTCACCAAATTTCACAAACACTAAGAAAGTTTGTTTTTCGATTAAAAACAAGATTTTAACGCTTTGAGGAGTTCAAATAATGTGTTTTGAGATCATTTGTATAGTATCTTTTACTACATAACTTTTCACCAAATTTCACAAACACTAAGAAAGTTTGTTTTTCGATTCAAAACAAGATTTTAACGCTTTGAGGAGTTCAAATAACGTGTTTTGAGATCATTTGTATCGTATCTTTTACTATATAACTTTTCACCAAATTTCACAAACACTAAGAAAGTTTATTTTTCGATTCAAAACAAGATTTTAACGCTTTGAGGAGTTCAAATAACGTGTTTTTAGATCATTTGTATCGTATCTTTTACTACATAACTTTTCATCAAATTTCACAAACACTAAGAAAGTTTGTTTTTCGATTCAAAACAAGATTTTAACGTTTTGAGAAGTTCAAATAACGTGTTTTTAGATCATTTGTATCGTATCTTTTACTCCATAAATTTTCACCAAATTTCACAAACAATAAGAAAGTTTGTTTTTCGATTCAAAACAAGATTTTAGCGCTTTGTGGAGTTCAAATAACGTGTTTTTAGATCATTTGTATCGTATATTTTACTACGTAACTTTTCAACAAATTTCACAAACACTAAGAAAGTTTGTTTTTCGATTCAAAACAAGATTTTAACGCTTTGAGGAATTCAAATAACGTGTTTTGAGATCATTTGTATCGTATCTTTTACTACATAACTTTTCACCAAATTTCACAAACACTAAGAAAGTTTATTTTTCGATTCAAAACAAAATTTTAACGTTTTGAGGAGTTCAAATAACGTGTTTTGAGATCATTTGTATCGTATCTTTTACTACATAAAGTTTCACCAAATTTCACAAACAATAAGAAAGTTTGTTTTTCGATTCAAAACAAGATTTTAGCGCTTTGTGGAGTTCAAATAACGTGTTTTTAGATCATTTGTATCGTATCTTTTACTACATTACTCTTCACCAAATTTCACAAACACTAACAAAGTTTGATTTTCGATTCAAATCAAGATTTTAACGCTTTGAGGAGTTCAAATAACCTGTTTTGAGATCATTTGTATCGTATCTTTTACTACATAACTTTTCACCAAATTTCACAAACACTAAGAAAGTTTGTTTTTCGATTCAAAACAAGATTTTAACGCTTTGAGGAGTTCAAATAACGTGTTTTGAGATCATTTGTATCGTATCTTTTACTACATAACTTTTCACCAAATTTCACAAACACTAAGAAAGTTTGTTTTTCGATTAAAAACAAGATTTTAACGCTTTGAGGAGTTCAAATATCGTGTTTTGAGATCATTTGTATCGTATCTTTTACAACATAAAGTTTCACCAAATTTCACAAACAATAAGAAAGTTTGTTTTTCGATTCAAAACAAGATTTTAGCGCTTTGTGGAGTTCAAATAACGTGTTTTTAGATCATTTGTATCGTATCTTTTACTACATAACTCTTCACCAAATTTCACAAACCCTAACAAAGTTTGATTTTCGATTCAAATCAAGATTTTAACGCTTTGAGGAGTTCAAATAACCTGTTTTGAGATCATTTGTATCGTATCTTTTGCTACATAACTTTTCACCAAATTTCACAAACAGTAAGAAAGTTTGTTTTTCGATTCAAAACAAGATTTTTGCGCTTTGTGGAGTTCAAATAACGTGTTTTTAGATCATTTGTATAGTATCTTTTACTACATAACTTTTCACCAAATTTCACAAACACTAAGAAAGTTTGATTTTCGATTCAAAACAAGATTTTAACGCTTTGAGGAGTTCAAATAACCTGTTTTGAGATCATTTGTATCGTATCTTTTAGTACATAACGTTTCACCAAATTTCACAAACACTAAGAAAGTTCGTGTTTCGATTCAAAACAAGATTTTAACGCTTTGAGGAGTTCAAATAACGTGTTTTTAGATCACTTGTATCGTATCTTTTACTACATAACTTTTCATCAAATTTCACAAACACTAAGAAAGTTTGTTTTTCGATTGAAAACAAGATTTTAACGTTTTGAGGAGTTGAAATAACGTGTTTTTAGATCATTTGTGTCGTATCTTTTACTACATAACTTTTCACCAAATTTCACAAACACTAAGAAAGTTTGTTTTTCGATTCAAAACAAGATTTTAACGCTTTGAGGAGTTCAAATAACGTGTTTTGAGATCATTTGTATCGTATCTTTTACTACATAACTTTTCACCAAATTTCACAAACACTAAGAAAGTTTGTTTTTCGATTCAAAACAAGATTTTAACGCTTTGAGGAGTTCAAATAACGTGTTTTGAGATCATTTGTATCGTACCTTTTACTACATAATTTTTCATCAAATTTCACAAACACTAAGAAAGTTTGTTTTTCGATTTAAAACAAGATTTTAACGTTTTGAGGAGTTGAAATAACGTGTTTTTAGATCATTTGTGTCGTATCTTTTACTACATAACTTTTCACCAAATTTCACAAACACTAAGAAAGTTTGTTTTTCGATTCAAAACAAGATTTTAACGCTTTGAGGAGTTCAAATAATGTGTTTTGAGATCATTTGTATCGTATCTTTTACTACATAACTTTTCACCAAATTTCACAAACACTAAGAAAGTTTGTTTTTCGATTCAAAACAAGATTTTAACGCTTTGAGGAGTTCAAATAACGTCTTTTGAGATCATTTGTATCGTATCTTTTACTACAAAACTTTTCACCAAATTTCACAAACACTAAGAAAGTTTGTTTTTCGATTCAAAACAAGATTTTAACGCTTTGAGGAGTTCAAATAACGTGTTTTTAGATCATTTGTATTGTATCTTTTACTACATAAAGTTTCACCAAATTTCACAAACAATAAGAAAGTTTGTTTTTCGATTCAAAACAAGATTTTAGCGCTTTGTGGAGTTCAAATAACGTGTTTTTAGATCATTTGTATCGTATATTTTACTACGTAACTTTTCAACAAATTTCACAAACACTAAGAAAGTTTGTTTTTCGATTCAAAACAAGATTTTAACGCTTTGAGGAATTCAAATAACGTGTTTTGAGATCATTTGTATCGTATCTTTTACTACATAACTTTTCACCAAATTTCACAAACACTAAGAAAGTTTATTTTTCGATTCAAAACAAAATTTTAACGTTTTGAGGAGTTCAAATAACGTGTTTTGAGATCATTTGTATCGTATCTTTTACTACATAAAGTTTCACCAAATTTCACAAACAATAAGAAAGTTTGTTTTTCGATTCAAAACAAGATTTTAGCGCTTTGTGGAGTTCAAATAACGTGTTTTTAGATCATTTGTATCGTATCTTTTACTACATTACTCTTCACCAAATTTCACAAACACTAACAAAGTTTGATTTTCGATTCAAATCAAGATTTTAACGCTTTGAGGAGTTCAAATAACCTGTTTTGAGATCATTTGTATCGTATCTTTTACTACATAACTTTTCACCAAATTTCACAAACACTAAGAAAGTTTGTTTTTCGATTCAAAACAAGATTTTAACGCTTTGAGGAGTTCAAATAACGTGTTTTGAGATCATTTGTATCGTATCTTTTACTACATAACTTTTCACCAAATTTCACAAACACTAAGAAAGTTTGTTTTTCGATTAAAAACAAGATTTTAACGCTTTGAGGAGTTCAAATATCGTGTTTTGAGATCATTTGTATCGTATCTTTTACAACATAAAGTTTCACCAAATTTCACAAACAATAAGAAAGTTTGTTTTTCGATTCAAAACAAGATTTTAGCGCTTTGTGGAGTTCAAATAACGTGTTTTTAGATCATTTGTATCGTATCTTTTACTACATAACTCTTCACCAAATTTCAGAAACCCTAACAAAGTTTGATTTTCGATTCAAATCAAGATTTTAACGCTTTGAGGAGTTCAAATAACCTGTTTTGAGATCATTTGTATCGTATCTTTTGCTACATAACTTTTCACCAAATTTCACAAACAGTAAGAAAGTTTGTTTTTCGATTCAAAACAAGATTTTTGCGCTTTGTGGAGTTCAAATAACGTGTTTTTAGATCATTTGTATAGTATCTTTTACTACATAACTTTTCACCAAATTTCACAAACACTAAGAAAGTTTGATTTTCGATTCAAAACAAGATTTTAACGCTTTGAGGAGTTCAAATAACCTGTTTTGAGATCATTTGTATCGTATCTTTTAGTACATAACGTTTCACCAAATTTCACAAACACTAAGAAAGTTCGTGTTTCGATTCAAAACAAGATTTTAACGCTTTGAGGAGTTCAAATAACGTGTTTTTAGATCACTTGTATCGTATCTTTTACTACATAACTTTTCATCAAATTTCACAAACACTAAGAAAGTTTGTTTTTCGATTGAAAACAAGATTTTAACGTTTTGAGGAGTTGAAATAACGTGTTTTTAGATCATTTGTGTCGTATCTTTTACTACATAACTTTTCACCAAATTTCACAAACACTAAGAAAGTTTGTTTTTCGATTCAAAACAAGATTTTAACGCTTTGAGGAGTTCAAATAACGTGTTTTGAGATCATTTGTATCGTATCTTTTACTACATAACTTTTCACCAAATTTCACAAACACTAAGAAAGTTTGTTTTTCGATTCAAAACAAGATTTTAACGCTTTGAGGAGTTCAAATAACGTGTTTTGAGATCATTTGTATCGTACCTTTTACTACATAATTTTTCATCAAATTTCACAAACACTAAGAAAGTTTGTTTTTCGATTTAAAACAAGATTTTAACGTTTTGAGGAGTTGAAATAACGTGTTTTTAGATCATTTGTGTCGTATCTTTTACTACATAACTTTTCACCAAATTTCACAAACACTAAGAAAGTTTGTTTTTCGATTCAAAACAAGATTTTAACGCTTTGAGGAGTTCAAATAACGTGTTTTGAGATCATTTGTATCGTATCTTTTACTACATAACTTTTCACCAAATTTCACAAACACTAAGAAAGTTTATTTTTCGATTCAAAACAAGATTTTAACGTTTTGAGGAGTTCAAATAACGTGTTTTTAGATCATTTGTATCGTATATTTTACTACGTAACTTTTCAACAAATTTCACAAACACTAAGAAAGTTTGTTTTTCAATTCAAAACAAGATTTTAACGCTTTGAGGAATTCAAATAACGTGTTTTGAGATCATTTGTATCGTATCTTTTACTACATAACTTTTCGCCAAATTTCACAAACACTAAGAAAGTTTGTTTTTCGATTCAAAACAAGATTTTAGCGCTTTGTGGAGTTCAAATAACGTGTTTTTTGATCATTTGTATCGTATCTTTTACTACATAAGTTTTCACCAAATTTCACAAACACTAAGAAAGTTTGTTTTTCGATTAAAAACAAGATTTTAACGCTTTGAGGAGTTCAAATAATGTGTTTTGAGATCATTTGTATAGTATCTTTTACTACATAACTTTTCACCAAATTTCACAAACACTAAGAAAGTTTGTTTTTCGATTCAAAACAAGATTTTAACGCTTTGAGGAGTTCAAATAACGTGTTTTGAGATCATTTGTATCGTATCTTTTACTACATAACTTTTCACCAAATTTCACAAACACTAAGAAAGTTTATTTTTCGATTCAAAACAAGATTTTAACGCTTTGAGGAGTTCAAATAACGTGTTTTTAGATCATTTGTATCGTATCTTTTACTACATAACTTTTCATCAAATTTCACAAACACTCAGAAAGTCTGTTTTTCGATTCAAAACAAGATTTTAACGTTTTGAGAAGTTCAAATAACGTGTTTTTAGATCATTTGTATCGTATCTTTTACTCCATAAATTTTCACCAAATTTCACAAACAATAAGAAAGTTTGTTTTTCGATTCAAAACAAGATTTTAGCGCTTTGTGGAGTTCAAATAACGTGTTTTTAGATCATTTGTATCGTATATTTTACTACGTAACTTTTCAACAAATTTCACAAACACTAAGAAAGTTTGTTTTTCGATTCAAAACAAGATTTTAACGCTTTGAGGAATTCAAATAACGTGTTTTGAGATCATTTGTATCGTATCTTTTACTACATAACTTTTCGCCAAATTTCACAAACACTAAGAAAGTTTGTTTTTCGATTCAAAACAAGATTTTAGCGCTTTGTGGAGTTCAAATAACGTGTTTTTAGATCATTTGTATCGTATCTTTTACTACATAAGTTTTCACCAAATTTCACAAACACTAAGAAAGTTTGTTTTTCGATTAAAAACAAGATTTTAACGCTTTGAGGAGTTCAAATAATGTGTTTTGAGATCATTTGTATAGTATCTTTTACTACATAACTTTTCACCAAATTTCACAAACACTAAGAAAGTTTGTTTTTCGATTCAAAACAAGATTTTAACGCTTTGAGGAGTTCAAATAACGTGTTTTGAGATCATTTGTATCGTATCTTTTACTATATAACTTTTCACCAAATTTCACAAACACTAAGAAAGTTTATTTTTCGATTCAAAACAAGATTTTAACGCTTTGAGGAGTTCAAATAACGTGTTTTTAGATCATTTGTATCGTATCTTTTACTACATAACTTTTCATCAAATTTCACAAACACTAAGAAAGTTTGTTTTTCGATTCAAAACAAGATTTTAACGTTTTGAGAAGTTCAAATAACGTGTTTTTAGATCATTTGTATCGTATCTTTTACTCCATAAATTTTCACCAAATTTCACAAACAATAAGAAAGTTTGTTTTTCGATTCAAAACAAGATTTTAGCGCTTTGTGGAGTTCAAATAACGTGTTTTTAGATCATTTGTATCGTATATTTTACTACGTAACTTTTCAACAAATTTCACAAACACTAAGAAAGTTTGTTTTTCGATTCAAAACAAGATTTTAACGCTTTGAGGAATTCAAATAACGTGTTTTGAGATCATTTGTATCGTATCTTTTACTACATAACTTTTCACCAAATTTCACAAACACTAAGAAAGTTTATTTTTCGATTCAAAACAAAATTTTAACGTTTTGAGGAGTTCAAATAACGTGTTTTGAGATCATTTGTATCGTATCTTTTACTACATAAAGTTTCACCAAATTTCACAAACAATAAGAAAGTTTGTTTTTCGATTCAAAACAAGATTTTAGCGCTTTGTGGAGTTCAAATAACGTGTTTTTAGATCATTTGTATCGTATCTTTTACTACATTACTCTTCACCAAATTTCACAAACACTAACAAAGTTTGATTTTCGATTCAAATCAAGATTTTAACGCTTTGAGGAGTTCAAATAACCTGTTTTGAGATCATTTGTATCGTATCTTTTACTACATAACTTTTCACCAAATTTCACAAACACTAAGAAAGTTTGTTTTTCGATTCAAAACAAGATTTTAACGCTTTGAGGAGTTCAAATAACGTGTTTTGAGATCATTTGTATCGTATCTTTTACTACATAACTTTTCACCAAATTTCACAAACACTAAGAAAGTTTGTTTTTCGATTAAAAACAAGATTTTAACGCTTTGAGGAGTTCAAATATCGTGTTTTGAGATCATTTGTATCGTATCTTTTACAACATAAAGTTTCACCAAATTTCACAAACAATAAGAAAGTTTGTTTTTCGATTCAAAACAAGATTTTAGCGCTTTGTGGAGTTCAAATAACGTGTTTTTAGATCATTTGTATCGTATCTTTTACTACATAACTCTTCACCAAATTTCACAAACCCTAACAAAGTTTGATTTTCGATTCAAATCAAGATTTTAACGCTTTGAGGAGTTCAAATAACCTGTTTTGAGATCATTTGTATCGTATCTTTTGCTACATAACTTTTCACCAAATTTCACAAACAGTAAGAAAGTTTGTTTTTCGATTCAAAACAAGATTTTTGCGCTTTGTGGAGTTCAAATAACGTGTTTTTAGATCATTTGTATAGTATCTTTTACTACATAACTTTTCACCAAATTTCACAAACACTAAGAAAGTTTGATTTTCGATTCAAAACAAGATTTTAACGCTTTGAGGAGTTCAAATAACCTGTTTTGAGATCATTTGTATCGTATCTTTTAGTACATAACGTTTCACCAAATTTCACAAACACTAAGAAAGTTCGTGTTTCGATTCAAAACAAGATTTTAACGCTTTGAGGAGTTCAAATAACGTGTTTTTAGATCACTTGTATCGTATCTTTTACTACATAACTTTTCATCAAATTTCACAAACACTAAGAAAGTTTGTTTTTCGATTGAAAACAAGATTTTAACGTTTTGAGGAGTTGAAATAACGTGTTTTTAGATCATTTGTGTCGTATCTTTTACTACATAACTTTTCACCAAATTTCACAAACACTAAGAAAGTTTGTTTTTCGATTCAAAACAAGATTTTAACGCTTTGAGGAGTTCAAATAACGTGTTTTGAGATCATTTGTATCGTATCTTTTACTACATAACTTTTCACCAAATTTCACAAACACTAAGAAAGTTTGTTTTTCGATTCAAAACAAGATTTTAACGCTTTGAGGAGTTCAAATAACGTGTTTTGAGATCATTTGTATCGTACCTTTTACTACATAATTTTTCATCAAATTTCACAAACACTAAGAAAGTTTGTTTTTCGATTTAAAACAAGATTTTAACGTTTTGAGGAGTTGAAATAACGTGTTTTTAGATCATTTGTGTCGTATCTTTTACTACATAACTTTTCACCAAATTTCACAAACACTAAGAAAGTTTGTTTTTCGATTCAAAACAAGATTTTAACGCTTTGAGGAGTTCAAATAATGTGTTTTGAGATCATTTGTATCGTATCTTTTACTACATAACTTTTCACCAAATTTCACAAACACTAAGAAAGTTTGTTTTTCGATTCAAAACAAGATTTTAACGCTTTGAGGAGTTCAAATAACGTCTTTTGAGATCATTTGTATCGTATCTTTTACTACAAAACTTTTCACCAAATTTCACAAACACTAAGAAAGTTTGTTTTTCGATTCAAAACAAGATTTTAACGCTTTGAGGAGTTCAAATAACGTGTTTTTAGATCATTTGTATTGTATCTTTTACTACATAAAGTTTCACCAAATTTCACAAACAATAAGAAAGTTTGTTTTTCGATTCAAAACAAGATTTTAGCGCTTTGTGGAGTTCAAATAACGTGTTTTTAGATCATTTGTATCGTATATTTTACTACGTAACTTTTCAACAAATTTCACAAACACTAAGAAAGTTTGTTTTTCGATTCAAAACAAGATTTTAACGCTTTGAGGAATTCAAATAACGTGTTTTGAGATCATTTGTATCGTATCTTTTACTACATAACTTTTCGCCAAATTTCACAAACACTAAGAAAGTTTGTTTTTCGATTCAAAACAAGATTTTAGCGCTTTGTGGAGTTCAAATAACGTGTTTTTAGATCATTTGTATCGTATCTTTTACTACATAAGTTTTCACCAAATTTCACAAACACTAAGAAAGTTTGTTTTTCGATTAAAAACAAGATTTTAACGCTTTGAGGAGTTCAAATAATGTGTTTTGAGATCATTTGTATAGTATCTTTTACTACATAACTTTTCACCAAATTTCACAAACACTAAGAAAGTTTGTTTTTCGATTCAAAACAAGATTTTAACGCTTTGAGGAGTTCAAATAACGTGTTTTGAGATCATTTGTATCGTATCTTTTACTATATAACTTTTCACCAAATTTCACAAACACTAAGAAAGTTTATTTTTCGATTCAAAACAAGATTTTAACGCTTTGAGGAGTTCAAATAACGTGTTTTTAGATCATTTGTATCGTATCTTTTACTACATAACTTTTCATCAAATTTCACAAACACTAAGAAAGTTTGTTTTTCGATTCAAAACAAGATTTTAACGTTTTGAGAAGTTCAAATAACGTGTTTTTAGATCATTTGTATCGTATCTTTTACTCCATAAATTTTCACCAAATTTCACAAACAATAAGAAAGTTTGTTTTTCGATTCAAAACAAGATTTTAGCGCTTTGTGGAGTTCAAATAACGTGTTTTTAGATCATTTGTATCGTATATTTTACTACGTAACTTTTCAACAAATTTCACAAACACTAAGAAAGTTTGTTTTTCGATTCAAAACAAGATTTTAACGCTTTGAGGAATTCAAATAACGTGTTTTGAGATCATTTGTATCGTATCTTTTACTACATAACTTTTCACCAAATTTCACAAACACTAAGAAAGTTTATTTTTCGATTCAAAACAAAATTTTAACGTTTTGAGGAGTTCAAATAACGTGTTTTGAGATCATTTGTATCGTATCTTTTACTACATAAAGTTTCACCAAATTTCACAAACAATAAGAAAGTTTGTTTTTCGATTCAAAACAAGATTTTAGCGCTTTGTGGAGTTCAAATAACGTGTTTTTAGATCATTTGTATCGTATCTTTTACTACATTACTCTTCACCAAATTTCACAAACACTAACAAAGTTTGATTTTCGATTCAAATCAAGATTTTAACGCTTTGAGGAGTTCAAATAACCTGTTTTGAGATCATTTGTATCGTATCTTTTACTACATAACTTTTCACCAAATTTCACAAACACTAAGAAAGTTTGTTTTTCGATTCAAAACAAGATTTTAACGCTTTGAGGAGTTCAAATAACGTGTTTTGAGATCATTTGTATCGTATCTTTTACTACATAACTTTTCACCAAATTTCACAAACACTAAGAAAGTTTGTTTTTCGATTAAAAACAAGATTTTAACGCTTTGAGGAGTTCAAATATCGTGTTTTGAGATCATTTGTATCGTATCTTTTACAACATAAAGTTTCACCAAATTTCACAAACAATAAGAAAGTTTGTTTTTCGATTCAAAACAAGATTTTAGCGCTTTGTGGAGTTCAAATAACGTGTTTTTAGATCATTTGTATCGTATCTTTTACTACATAACTCTTCACCAAATTTCACAAACCCTAACAAAGTTTGATTTTCGATTCAAATCAAGATTTTAACGCTTTGAGGAGTTCAAATAACCTGTTTTGAGATCATTTGTATCGTATCTTTTGCTACATAACTTTTCACCAAATTTCACAAACAGTAAGAAAGTTTGTTTTTCGATTCAAAACAAGATTTTTACGCTTTGTGGAGTTCAAATAACGTGTTTTTAGATCATTTGTATAGTATCTTTTACTACATAACTTTTCACCAAATTTCACAAACACTAAGAAAGTTTGATTTTCGATTCAAAACAAGATTTTAACGCTTTGAGGAGTTCAAATAACCTGTTTTGAGATCATTTGTATCGTATCTTTTAGTACATAACGTTTCACCAAATTTCACAAACACTAAGAAAGTTCGTGTTTCGATTCAAAACAAGATTTTAACGCTTTGAGGAGTTCAAATAACGTGTTTTTAGATCACTTGTATCGTATCTTTTACTACATAACTTTTCATCAAATTTCACAAACACTAAGAAAGTTTGTTTTTCGATTGAAAACAAGATTTTAACGTTTTGAGGAGTTGAAATAACGTGTTTTTAGATCATTTGTGTCGTATCTTTTACTACATAACTTTTCACCAAATTTCACAAACACTAAGAAAGTTTGTTTTTCGATTCAAAACAAGATTTTAACGCTTTGAGGAGTTCAAATAACGTGTTTTGAGATCATTTGTATCGTATCTTTTACTACATAACTTTTCACCAAATTTCACAAACACTAAGAAAGTTTGTTTTTCGATTCAAAACAAGATTTTAACGCTTTGAGGAGTTCAAATAACGTGTTTTGAGATCATTTGTATCGTACCTTTTACTACATAATTTTTCATCAAATTTCACAAACACTAAGAAAGTTTGTTTTTCGATTTAAAACAAGATTTTAACGTTTTGAGGAGTTGAAATAACGTGTTTTTAGATCATTTGTGTCGTATCTTTTACTACATAACTTTTCACCAAATTTCACAAACACTAAGAAAGTTTGTTTTTCGATTCAAAACAAGATTTTAACGCTTTGAGGAGTTCAAATAATGTGTTTTGAGATCATTTGTATCGTATCTTTTACTACATAACTTTTCACCAAATTTCACAAACACTAAGAAAGTTTGTTTTTCGATTCAAAACAAGATTTTAACGCTTTGAGGAGTTCAAATAACGTCTTTTGAGATCATTTGTATCGTATCTTTTACTACAAAATTTTTCACCAAATTTCACAAACACTAAGAAAGTTTGTTTTTCGATTCAAAACAAGATTTTAACGCTTTGAGGAGTTCAAATAACGTGTTTTTAGATCATTTGTATTGTATCTTTTACTACATAAAGTTTCACCAAATTTCACAAACAATAAGAAAGTTTGTTTTTCGATTCAAAACAAGATTTTAGCGCTTTGTGGAGTTCAAATAACGTGTTTTTAGATCATTTGTATCGTATCTTTTACTACATAACTTTTCACCAAATTTCACAAACACTAAGAAAGTTTGATTTTCGATTCAAAACAAGATTTTAACGCTTTGAGGAGTTCAAATAACCTGTTTTGAGATCATTTGTATCGTATCTTTTAGTACATAACGTTTCACCAAATTTCACAAATACTAAGAAAGTTTGTTTTTCGATTCAAAACAAGATTTTAACGTTTTGAGGAGTTCAAATAACGTGTTTTTAGATCATTTGTATCGTATCTTTTACTACATAAAGTTTCACCAAATTTCACAAACAATAAGAAAGTTTGTTTTTCGATTCAAAACAAGATTTTAGCGCTTTGTGGAGTTCAAATAATGTGTATTTAGATCATTTGTATCGTATCTTTTACTACATAACTTTTCACCAAATTTCACAAACACTAACAAAGTTTGATTTTCGATTCAAAACAAGATTTTAACGCTTTGAGGAGTTCAAATAACGTGTTTTGAGATCATTTGTATCGTATCTTTTACTACATAACTTTTCACCAAATTTCACAAACACTAAGAAAGTTTGTTTTTCGATTCAAAACAAGATTTTAACGCTTTGAGGAGTTCAAATAACGTGTTTTGAGATCATTTGTATCGTATCTTTTACTACATAACTTTTCACCAAATTTCACAAACACTAAGAAAGTTTATTTTTCGATTCAAAACAAAATTTTAACGTTTTGAGGAGTTCAAATAACGTGTTTTGAGATCATTTGTATCGTATCTTTTACTACATAAAGTTTCACCAAATTTCACAAACAATAAGAAAGTTTGTTTTTCGATTCAAAACAATATTTTACTACGTAACTTTTCACCAAATTTCACAAACACTAAGAAAGTTTGGTTTTCGATTCAAAACAAGATTTTAACGCTTTGAGGAGTTCAAATAACGTGTTTTGAGATCATTTGTATCGTATCTTTTACTACATAACTTTACACCAAATTTCACAAACACTAAGAAAGTATGTTTTTCGATTCAAAACAAGATTTTAACGCTTTGAGGAGTACAAATAACGTGTTTTTAGATCATTTGTATCGTATCTTTAAAACTACATAACTTTTCACCAAATTTCACAAACACTAAGAAAGTTTGTTTTTCGATTCAAAACAAGATTTAAACGCTTTGAGGAGTTCAAATAACGTGTTTTTAGATCATTTGTATCGTATCTTTTACTACATAACTTTTCATCAAATTTCACAAACACTAAGAAAGTTTGTTTTTCGATTCAAAACAAGATTTTAACGTTTTGAGGAGTTCAAATAACGTGTTTTTAGATCATTTGTATCGTATCTTTTACTACATAAAGTTTCGCCAAATTTCACAAACAATAAGAAAGTTTGTTTTTCGATTCAAAACAAGATTTTAGCGCTTTGTGGAGTTCAAATAACGTGTTTTCAGATCATTTGTATCGTATCTTTTACTACATAACTTTTCACCAAATTTCACAAACACTAACAAAGTTTGATTTTCGATTCAAAACAAGATTTTAACGCTTTATGGAATTCAAATAACGTGTTTTCAGATCATTTGTATCGTATCTTTTACTACATAACTTTTCACCAAATTTCACAAACACTAAGAAAGTTTGTTTTTCGATTCAAAACAAGATTTTAACGCTTTGAGGAGTTCAAATAACATGTTTTTAGATCATTTGTATCGTATCTTTTACTACATAACTTTTCATCAAATTTCACAAACACTAAGAAAGTTTGTTTTTCGATTTAAAACAAGATTTTAACGTTTTGAGGAGTTCAAATAACGTGTTTTTAGATCATTTGTATCGTATCTTTTACTACATAACTTTTCACCAAATTTCACAAACACTAAGAAAGTTTGTTTTTCGATTAAAAACAAGATTTTAACGCTTTGAGGAGTTCAAATAATGTGTTTTGAGATCATTTGTATCGTATCTTTTACTACATAACTTTTCACCAAATTTCACAAACACTAAGAAAGTTTGTTTTTCGATTCAAAACAATATTTTAACGCTTTGAGGAGTTCAAATAACGTGTTTTGAGATCATTTCTATCGTATCTTTTACTACATAACTTTTCACCAAATTTCACAAACACTAAGAAAGTTTATTTTTCGATTCAAAACAAGATTTTAACGCTTTGAGGAGTTCAAATAACGTGTTTTTGGATCATTTGTATCGTATCTTTTACTACATAACTTTTCATCAAATTTCACAAACACTAAGAAAGTTTGTTTTTCGATTCAAAACAAGATTTTAACGTTTTGAGAAGTTCAAATAACATGTTTTTAGATCATTTGTATCGTATCTTTTACTCCATAAATTTTCACCAAATTTCACAAACAATAAGAAAGTTTGTTTTTCGATTCAAAACAAGATTTTAGCGCTTTGTGGAGTTCAAATAACGTGTTTTTAGATCATTTGTATCGTATATTTTACTACGTAACTTTTCAACAAATTTCACAAACACTAAGAAAGTTTGTTTTTCAATTCAAAACAAGATTTTAACGCTTTGAGGAATTCAAATAACGTGTTTTGAGATCATTTGTATCGTATCTTTTACTACATAACTTTTCGCCAAATTTCACAAACACTAAGAAAGTTTGTTTTTCGATTCAAAACAAGATTTTAGCGCTTTGTGGAGTTCAAATAACGTGTTTTTTGATCATTTGTATCGTATCTTTTACTACATAAGTTTTCACCAAATTTCACAAACACTAAGAAAGTTTGTTTTTCGATTAAAAACAAGATTTTAACGCTTTGAGGAGTTCAAATAATGTGTTTTGAGATCATTTGTATAGTATCTTTTACTACATAACTTTTCACCAAATTTCACAAACACTAAGAAAGTTTGTTTTTCGATTCAAAACAAGATTTTAACGCTTTGAGGAGTTCAAATAACGTGTTTTGAGATCATTTGTATCGTATCTTTTACTACATAACTTTTCACCAAATTTCACAAACACTAAGAAAGTTTATTTTTCGATTCAAAACAAGATTTTAACGCTTTGAGGAGTTCAAATAACGTGTTTTTAGATCATTTGTATCGTATCTTTTACTACATAACTTTTCATCAAATTTCACAAACACTCAGAAAGTCTGTTTTTCGATTCAAAACAAGATTTTAACGTTTTGAGAAGTTCAAATAACGTGTTTTTAGATCATTTGTATCGTATCTTTTACTCCATAAATTTTCACCAAATTTCACAAACAATAAGAAAGTTTGTTTTTCGATTCAAAACAAGATTTTAGCGCTTTGTGGAGTTCAAATAACGTGTTTTTAGATCATTTGTATCGTATATTTTACTACGTAACTTTTCAACAAATTTCACAAACACTAAGAAAGTTTGTTTTTCGATTCAAAACAAGATTTTAACGCTTTGAGGAATTCAAATAACGTGTTTTGAGATCATTTGTATCGTATCTTTTACTACATAACTTTTCGCCAAATTTCACAAACACTAAGAAAGTTTGTTTTTCGATTCAAAACAAGATTTTAGCGCTTTGTGGAGTTCAAATAACGTGTTTTTAGATCATTTGTATCGTATCTTTTACTACATAAGTTTTCACCAAATTTCACAAACACTAAGAAAGTTTGTTTTTCGATTAAAAACAAGATTTTAACGCTTTGAGGAGTTCAAATAATGTGTTTTGAGATCATTTGTATAGTATCTTTTACTACATAACTTTTCACCAAATTTCACAAACACTAAGAAAGTTTGTTTTTCGATTCAAAACAAGATTTTAACGCTTTGAGGAGTTCAAATAACGTGTTTTGAGATCATTTGTATCGTATCTTTTACTATATAACTTTTCACCAAATTTCACAAACACTAAGAAAGTTTATTTTTCGATTCAAAACAAGATTTTAACGCTTTGAGGAGTTCAAATAACGTGTTTTTAGATCATTTGTATCGTATCTTTTACTACATAACTTTTCATCAAATTTCACAAACACTAAGAAAGTTTGTTTTTCGATTCAAAACAAGATTTTAACGTTTTGAGAAGTTCAAATAACGTGTTTTTAGATCATTTGTATCGTATCTTTTACTCCATAAATTTTCACCAAATTTCACAAACAATAAGAAAGTTTGTTTTTCGATTCAAAACAAGATTTTAGCGCTTTGTGGAGTTCAAATAACGTGTTTTTAGATCATTTGTATCGTATATTTTACTACGTAACTTTTCAACAAATTTCACAAACACTAAGAAAGTTTGTTTTTCGATTCAAAACAAGATTTTAACGCTTTGAGGAATTCAAATAACGTGTTTTGAGATCATTTGTATCGTATCTTTTACTACATAACTTTTCACCAAATTTCACAAACACTAAGAAAGTTTATTTTTCGATTCAAAACAAAATTTTAACGTTTTGAGGAGTTCAAATAACGTGTTTTGAGATCATTTGTATCGTATCTTTTACTACATAAAGTTTCACCAAATTTCACAAACAATAAGAAAGTTTGTTTTTCGATTCAAAACAAGATTTTAGCGCTTTGTGGAGTTCAAATAACGTGTTTTTAGATCATTTGTATCGTATTTTTTACTACATTACTCTTCACCAAATTTCACAAACACTAACAAAGTTTGATTTTCGATTCAAATCAAGATTTTAACGCTTTGAGGAGTTCAAATAACCTGTTTTGAGATCATTTGTATCGTATATTTTACTACATAACTTTTCACCAAATTTCACAAACACTAAGAAAGTTTGTTTTTCGATTCAAAACAAGATTTTAACGCTTTGAGGAGTTCAAATAACGTGTTTTGAGATCATTTGTATCGTATCTTTTACTACATAACTTTTCACCAAATTTCACAAACACTAAGAAAGTTTGTTTTTCGATTAAAAACAAGATTTTAACGCTTTGAGGAGTTCAAATATCGTGTTTTGAGATCATTTGTATCGTATCTTTTACAACATAAAGTTTCACCAAATTTCACAAACAATAAGAAAGTTTGTTTTTCGATTCAAAACAAGATTTTAGCGCTTTGTGGAGTTCAAATAACGTGTTTTTAGATCATTTGTATCGTATCTTTTACTACATAACTCTTCACCAAATTTCACAAACCCTAACAAAGTTTGATTTTCGATTCAAATCAAGATTTTAACGCTTTGAGGAGTTCAAATAACCTGTTTTGAGATCATTTGTATCGTATCTTTTGCTACATAACTTTTCACCAAATTTCACAAACAGTAAGAAAGTTTGTTTTTCGATTCAAAACAAGATTTTTGCGCTTTGTGGAGTTCAAATAACGTGTTTTTAGATCATTTGTATAGTATCTTTTACTACATAACTTTTCACCAAATTTCACAAACACTAAGAAAGTTTGATTTTCGATTCAAAACAAGATTTTAACGCTTTGAGGAGTTCAAATAACCTGTTTTGAGATCATTTGTATCGTATCTTTTAGTACATAACGTTTCACCAAATTTCACAAACACTAAGAAAGTTCGTGTTTCGATTCAAAACAAGATTTTAACGCTTTGAGGAGTTCAAATAACGTGTTTTTAGATCACTTGTATCGTACCTTTTACTACATAATTTTTCATCAAATTTCACAAACACTAAGAAAGTTTGTTTTTCGATTTAAAACAAGATTTTAACGTTTTGAGGAGTTGAAATAACGTGTTTTTAGATCATTTGTGTCGTATCTTTTACTACATAACTTTTCACCAAATTTCACAAACACTAAGAAAGTTTGTTTTTCGATTCAAAACAAGATTTTAACGCTTTGAGGAGTTCAAATAATGTGTTTTGAGATCATTTGTATCGTATCTTTTACTACATAACTTTTCACCAAATTTCACAAACACTAAGAAAGTTTGTTTTTCGATTCAAAACAAGATTTTAACGCTTTGAGGAGTTCAAATAACGTCTTTTGAGATCATTTGTATCGTATCTTTTACTACAAAACTTTTCACCAAATTTCACAAACACTAAGAAAGTTTGTTTTTCGATTCAAAACAAGATTTTAACGCTTTGAGGAGTTCAAATAACGTGTTTTGAGATCATTTGTATCGTATCTTTTACTACATAACTTTTCACCAAATTTCACAAACACTAAGAAAGTTTGTTTTTCGATTCAAAACAAGATTTTAACGCTTTGAGGAGTTCAAATAACGTGTTTTGAGATCATTTGTATCGTATCTTTTACTACATAACTTTTCACCAAATTTCACAAACACTAAGAAAGTTTGTTTTTCGATTCAAAACAAGATTTTAACGCTTTGAGGAGTTCAAATAACGTGTTTTTAGATCATTTGTATCGTATCTTTTACTACATAACTTTTCACCAAATTTCACAAACAATAAGAAAGTTTGTTTTTCGATTCAAAACAAGATTTTAGCGCTTTGTGGAGTTCAAATAACGTGTTTTTAGATCATTTGTATCGTATATTTTACTACGTAACTTTTCAACAAATTTCACAAACACTAAGAAAGTTTGTTTTTCAATTCAAAACAAGATTTTAACGCTTTGAGGAATTCAAATAACGTGTTTTGAGATCATTTGTATCGTATCTTTTACTACATAACTTTTCGCCAAATTTCACAAACACTAAGAAAGTTTGTTTTTCGATTCAAAACAAGATTTTAGCGCTTTGTGGAGTTCAAATAACGTGTTTTTTGATCATTTGTATCGTATCTTTTACTACATAAGTTTTCACCAAATTTCACAAACACTAAGAAAGTTTGTTTTTCGATTAAAAACAAGATTTTAACGCTTTGAGGAGTTCAAATAATGTGTTTTGAGATCATTTGTATAGTATCTTTTACTACATAACTTTTCACCAAATTTCACAAACACTAAGAAAGTTTGTTTTTCGATTCAAAACAAGATTTTAACGCTTTGAGGAGTTCAAATAACGTGTTTTGAGATCATTTGTATCGTATCTTTTACTACATAACTTTTCACCAAATTTCACAAACACTAAGAAAGTTTATTTTTCGATTCAAAACAAGATTTTAACGCTTTGAGGAGTTCAAATAACGTGTTTTTAGATCATTTGTATCGTATCTTTTACTACATAACTTTTCATCAAATTTCACAAACACTCAGAAAGTCTGTTTTTCGATTCAAAACAAGATTTTAACGTTTTGAGAAGTTCAAATAACGTGTTTTTAGATCATTTGTATCGTATCTTTTACTCCATAAATTTTCACCAAATTTCACAAACAATAAGAAAGTTTGTTTTTCGATTCAAAACAAGATTTTAGCGCTTTGTGGAGTTCAAATAACGTGTTTTTAGATCATTTGTATCGTATATTTTACTACGTAACTTTTCAACAAATTTCACAAACACTAAGAAAGTTTGTTTTTCGATTCAAAACAAGATTTTAACGCTTTGAGGAATTCAAATAACGTGTTTTGAGATCATTTGTATCGTATCTTTTACTACATAACTTTTCGCCAAATTTCACAAACACTAAGAAAGTTTGTTTTTCGATTCAAAACAAGATTTTAGCGCTTTGTGGAGTTCAAATAACGTGTTTTTAGATCATTTGTATCGTATCTTTTACTACATAAGTTTTCACCAAATTTCACAAACACTAAGAAAGTTTGTTTTTCGATTAAAAACAAGATTTTAACGCTTTGAGGAGTTCAAATAATGTGTTTTGAGATCATTTGTATAGTATCTTTTACTACATAACTTTTCACCAAATTTCACAAACACTAAGAAAGTTTGTTTTTCGATTCAAAACAAGATTTTAACGCTTTGAGGAGTTCAAATAACGTGTTTTGAGATCATTTGTATCGTATCTTTTACTATATAACTTTTCACCAAATTTCACAAACACTAAGAAAGTTTATTTTTCGATTCAAAACAAGATTTTAACGCTTTGAGGAGTTCAAATAACGTGTTTTTAGATCATTTGTATCGTATCTTTTACTACATAACTTTTCATCAAATTTCACAAACACTAAGAAAGTTTGTTTTTCGATTCAAAACAAGATTTTAACGTTTTGAGAAGTTCAAATAACGTGTTTTTAGATCATTTGTATCGTATCTTTTACTCCATAAATTTTCACCAAATTTCACAAACAATAAGAAAGTTTGTTTTTCGATTCAAAACAAGATTTTAGCGCTTTGTGGAGTTCAAATAACGTGTTTTTAGATCATTTGTATCGTATATTTTACTACGTAACTTTTCAACAAATTTCACAAACACTAAGAAAGTTTGTTTTTCGATTCAAAACAAGATTTTAACGCTTTGAGGAATTCAAATAACGTGTTTTGAGATCATTTGTATCGTATCTTTTACTACATAACTTTTCACCAAATTTCACAAACACTAAGAAAGTTTATTTTTCGATTCAAAACAAAATTTTAACGTTTTGAGGAGTTCAAATAACGTGTTTTGAGATCATTTGTATCGTATCTTTTACTACATAAAGTTTCACCAAATTTCACAAACAATAAGAAAGTTTGTTTTTCGATTCAAAACAAGATTTTAGCGCTTTGTGGAGTTCAAATAACGTGTTTTTAGATCATTTGTATCGTATTTTTTACTACATTACTCTTCACCAAATTTCACAAACACTAACAAAGTTTGATTTTCGATTCAAATCAAGATTTTAACGCTTTGAGGAGTTCAAATAACCTGTTTTGAGATCATTTGTATCGTATATTTTACTACATAACTTTTCACCAAATTTCACAAACACTAAGAAAGTTTGTTTTTCGATTCAAAACAAGATTTTAACGCTTTGAGGAGTTCAAATAACGTGTTTTGAGATCATTTGTATCGTATCTTTTACTACATAACTTTTCACCAAATTTCACAAACACTAAGAAAGTTTGTTTTTCGATTAAAAACAAGATTTTAACGCTTTGAGGAGTTCAAATATCGTGTTTTGAGATCATTTGTATCGTATCTTTTACAACATAAAGTTTCACCAAATTTCACAAACAATAAGAAAGTTTGTTTTTCGATTCAAAACAAGATTTTAGCGCTTTGTGGAGTTCAAATAACGTGTTTTTAGATCATTTGTATCGTATCTTTTACTACATAACTCTTCACCAAATTTCACAAACCCTAACAAAGTTTGATTTTCGATTCAAATCAAGATTTTAACGCTTTGAGGAGTTCAAATAACCTGTTTTGAGATCATTTGTATCGTATCTTTTGCTACATAACTTTTCACCAAATTTCACAAACAGTAAGAAAGTTTGTTTTTCGATTCAAAACAAGATTTTTGCGCTTTGTGGAGTTCAAATAACGTGTTTTTAGATCATTTGTATAGTATCTTTTACTACATAACTTTTCACCAAATTTCACAAACACTAAGAAAGTTTGATTTTCGATTCAAAACAAGATTTTAACGCTTTGAGGAGTTCAAATAACCTGTTTTGAGATCATTTGTATCGTATCTTTTAGTACATAACGTTTCACCAAATTTCACAAACACTAAGAAAGTTCGTGTTTCGATTCAAAACAAGATTTTAACGCTTTGAGGAGTTCAAATAACGTGTTTTTAGATCACTTGTATCGTACCTTTTACTACATAATTTTTCATCAAATTTCACAAACACTAAGAAAGTTTGTTTTTCGATTTAAAACAAGATTTTAACGTTTTGAGGAGTTGAAATAACGTGTTTTTAGATCATTTGTGTCGTATCTTTTACTACATAACTTTTCACCAAATTTCACAAACACTAAGAAAGTTTGTTTTTCGATTCAAAACAAGATTTTAACGCTTTGAGGAGTTCAAATAATGTGTTTTGAGATCATTTGTATCGTATCTTTTACTACATAACTTTTCACCAAATTTCACAAACACTAAGAAAGTTTGTTTTTCGATTCAAAACAAGATTTTAACGCTTTGAGGAGTTCAAATAACGTCTTTTGAGATCATTTGTATCGTATCTTTTACTACAAAACTTTTCACCAAATTTCACAAACACTAAGAAAGTTTGTTTTTCGATTCAAAACAAGATTTTAACGCTTTGAGGAGTTCAAATAACGTGTTTTGAGATCATTTGTATCGTATCTTTTACTACATAACTTTTCACCAAATTTCACAAACACTAAGAAAGTTTGTTTTTCGATTCAAAACAAGATTTTAACGCTTTGAGGAGTTCAAATAACGTGTTTTGAGATCATTTGTATCGTATCTTTTACTACATAACTTTTCACCAAATTTCACAAACACTAAGAAAGTTTGTTTTTCGATTCAAAACAAGATTTTAACGCTTTGAGGAGTTCAAATAACGTGTTTTTAGATCATTTGTATCGTATCTTTTACTACATAAGTTTTCATCAAATTTCACAAACACTAAGAAAGTTAGTTTTTCGATTCAAAACAAGATTTTAACGTTTTGAGGAGTTCAAATAACGTGTTTTTTTGATAATTTGTATCGTATCTTTTACTACATAAATTTTCACCAAATTTCACAAACAATAAGAAAGTTTGTTTTTCGATTCAAAACAAGATTTTAACGCTTTGAGGAATTCAAATAACGTGTTTTGAGATCATTTGTATCGTATCGTTTACTACATAAGTTTTCACCAAATTTCACAAACACTAAGAAAGTTTGTTTTTCGATTCAAAACAAGATTTAAGCGCTTTGTGGAGTTCAAATAACGTGTTTTTAGATCATTTGTATCGTATCTTTTACTACATAAGTTTTCACCAAATTTCACAAACACTAAGAAAGTTTGTTTTTCGATTCAAAACAAGATTTTAACGCTTTGAGGAGTTCAAATAACCTGTTTTGAGATCATTTGTATCGTATCTTTTAGTACAGAACGTTTCACCAAATTTCACAAACACTAAGAAAGTTCGTGTTTCGATTCAAAACAAGATTTTAACGCTTTGAGGAGTTCAAATAACGTGTTTTTAGATCACTTGTATCGTATCTTTTACTACCTAACTTTTCATCAAATTTCACAAACACTAAGAAAGTTTGTTTTTCGATTGAAAACAAGATTTTAACGTTTTGAGGAGTTGAAATAACGTGTTTTTAGATCATTTGTGTCGTATCTTTTACTACATAACTTTTCACCAAATTTCACAAACACTAAGAACGTTTGTTTTTCGATTTAAAACAAGATTTTAACGCTTTGAGGAGTTCAAATAACGTGTTTTGAGATCATTTGTATCGTATCTTTTACTACATAACTTTTCACCAAATTTCACAAACTCTAAGAAAGTTTGTTTTTCGATTCAAAACAAGATTTTAACGCTTTGAGGAGTTCAAATAACGTGTTTTGAGATCATTTGTATCGTATCTTTTACTACATAACTTTTCACCAAATTTCACAAACACTAAGAAAGTTTGTTTTTCGATTCAAAACAAGATTTTAACGCTTTGAGGAGTTCAAATAACGTGTTTTTAGATCATTTGTATCGTATCTTTTACTACATAAGTTTTCATCAAATTTCACAAACACTAAGAAAGTTAGTTTTTCGATTCAAAACAAGATTTTAACGTTTTGAGGAGTTCAAATAATGTGTTTTTAGATAATTTGTATCGTATCTTTTACTACATAAATTTTCACCAAATTTCACAAACAATAAGAAAGTTTGTTTTTCGATTCAAAACAAGATTTTAACGCTTTGAGGAATTCAAATAACGTGTTTTGAGATCATTTGTATCGTATCGTTTACTACATAAGTTTTCACCAAATTTCACAAACACTAAGAAAGTTTGTTTTTCGATTCAAAACAAGATTTAAGCGCTTTGAGGAGTTCAAATAACGTGTTTTTAGATCATTTGTATCGTATATTTTACTACGTAATTTTTCACCAAATTTCACAAACACTAAGAAAGTTTGTTTTTCGATTCAAAACAAGATTTTAACGCTTTGAGGAGTTCAAATAACCTGTTTTGAGATCATTTGTATCGTATCTTTTACTACATAACTTTTCACCAAATTTCACAAACACTAAGAAAGTTTGTTTTTCGATTCAAAACAAGATTTTAACGCTTTGAGGAGTTCAAATAACGTGTTTTGAGATCATTTGTATCGTATCTTTTACTACATAAATTTTCACCAAATTTCACAAACAATAAGAAAGTTTGTTTTTCGATTCAAAACAAGATTTTAACGATTTGAGGAGTTCCAATAACGTGTTTTTAGATCATTTGTATCGTATCTTTTACTACATAACTTTTCATCAAATTTCACAAATACTAAGAAAGTTTGTTTTTCGATTCAAAACAAGATTTTAACGTTTTGAGGAGTTCAAATAACGTGTTTTTAGATCATTTGTATCGTATCTTTTACTACATAAAGTTTCACCAAATTTCACAAACAATAAGAAAGTTTGTTTTTCGATTCAAAACAAGATTTTAGCGCTTTGTGGAGTTCAAATAATGTGTATTTAGATCATTTGTATCGTATCTTTTACTACATAACTTTTCACCAAATTTCACAAACACTAACAAAGTTTGATTTTCGATTCAAAACAAGATTTTAACGCTTTGAGGAGTTCAAATAACGTGTTTTGAGATCATTTGTATCGTATCTTTTACTACATAACTTTTCACCAAATTTCACAAACACTAAGAAAGTTTGTTTTTCGATTCAAAACAAGATTTTAACGCTTTGAGGAGTTCAAATAACGTGTTTTGAGATCATTTGTATCGTATCTTTTACTACATAACTTTTCACCAAATTTCACAAACACTAAGAAAGTTTATTTTTCGATTCAAAACAAAATTTTAACGTTTTGAGGAGTTCAAATAACGTGTTTTGAGATCATTTGTATCGTATCTTTTACTACATAACTTTTCATCAAATTTCACAAACACTAAGAAAGTTTGTTTTTCGATTCAAAACAAGATTTTAACGTTTTGAGAAGTTCAAATAACGTGTTTTTAGATCATTTGTATCGTATCTTTTACTCCATAAATTTTCACCAAATTTCACAAACAATAAGAAAGTTTGTTTTTCGATTCAAAACAAGATTTTAGCGCTTTGTGGAGTTCAAATAACGTGTTTTTAGATCATTTGTATCGTATATTTTACTACGTAACTTTTCAACAAATTTCACAAACACTAAGAAAGTTTGTTTTTCGATTCAAAACAAGATTTTAATGCTTTGAGGAGTTCAAATAACGTGTTTTGAGATCATTTCTATCGTATCTTTTACTACATAACTTTTCACCAAATTTCACAAACACTAAGAAAGTTTATTTTTCGATTCAAAACAAGATTTTAACGCTTTGAGGAGTTCAAATAACGTGTTTTTGGATCATTTGTATCGTATCTTTTACTACATAACTTTTCATCAAATTTCACAAACACTAAGAAAGTTTGTTTTTCGATTCAAAACAAGATTTTAACGTTTTGAGAAGTTCAAATAACGTGTTTTTAGATCATTTGTATCGTATCTTTTACTCCATAAATTTTCACCAAATTTCACAAACAATAAGAAAGTTTGTTTTTCGATTCAAAACAAGATTTTAGCGCTTTGTGGAGTTCAAATAACGTGTTTTTAGATCATTTGTATCGTATATTTTACTACGTAACTTTTCAACAAATTTCACAAACACTAAGAAAGTTTGTTTTTCGATTCAAAACAAGATTTTAACTCTTTGAGGAATTCAAATAACGTGTTTTGAGATCATTTGTATCGTATCTTTTACTACATAACTTTTCGCCAAATTTCACAAACACTAAGAAAGTTTGTTTTTCGATTCAAAACAAGATTTTAGCGCTTTGTGGAGTTCAAATAACGTGTTTTTAGATCATTTGTATCGTATCTTTTACTACATAAGTTTTCACCAAATTTCACAAACACTAAGAAAGTTTGTTTTTCGATTCAAAACAAGATTTTAACGCTTTGAGGAGTTCAAATAACGTGTTTTTAGATCATTTGTATCGTATCTTTTACTACATAAGTTTTCATCAAATTTCACAAACACTAAGAAAGTTAGTTTTTCGATTCAAAACAAGATTTTAACGTTTTGAGGAGTTCAAATAATGTGTTTTTAGATAATTTGTATCGTATCTTTTACTACATAAATTTTCACCAAATTTCACAAACAATAAGAAAGTTTGTTTTTCGATTCAAAACAAGATTTTAACGCTTTGAGGAATTCAAATAACGTGTTTTGAGATCATTTGTATCGTATCGTTTACTACATAAGTTTTCACCAAATTTCACAAACACTAAGAAAGTTTGTTTTTCGATTCAAAACAAGATTTAAGCGCTTTGAGGAGTTCAAATAACGTGTTTTTAGATCATTTGTATCGTATATTTTACTACGTAATTTTTCACCAAATTTCACAAACACTAAGAAAGTTTGTTTTTCGATTCAAAACAAGATTTTAACGCTTTGAGGAGTTCAAATAACCTGTTTTGAGATCATTTGTATCGTATCTTTTACTACATAACTTTTCACCAAATTTCACAAACACTAAGAAAGTTTGTTTTTCGATTCAAAACAAGATTTTAACGCTTTGAGGAGTTCAAATAACGTGTTTTGAGATCATTTGTATCGTATCTTTTACTACATAAATTTTCACCAAATTTCACAAACAATAAGAAAGTTTGTTTTTCGATTCAAAACAAGATTTTAACGATTTGAGGAGTTCCAATAACGTGTTTTTAGATCATTTGTATCGTATCTTTTACTACATAACTTTTCATCAAATTTCACAAATACTAAGAAAGTTTGTTTTTCGATTCAAAACAAGATTTTAACGTTTTGAGGAGTTCAAATAACGTGTTTTTAGATCATTTGTATCGTATCTTTTACTACATAAAGTTTCACCAAATTTCACAAACAATAAGAAAGTTTGTTTTTCGATTCAAAACAAGATTTTAGCGCTTTGTGGAGTTCAAATAATGTGTATTTAGATCATTTGTATCGTATCTTTTACTACATAACTTTTCACCAAATTTCACAAACACTAACAAAGTTTGATTTTCGATTCAAAACAAGATTTTAACGCTTTGAGGAGTTCAAATAACGTGTTTTGAGATCATTTGTATCGTATCTTTTACTACATAACTTTTCACCAAATTTCACAAACACTAAGAAAGTTTGTTTTTCGATTCAAAACAAGATTTTAACGCTTTGAGGAGTTCAAATAACGTGTTTTGAGATCATTTGTATCGTATCTTTTACTACATAACTTTTCACCAAATTTCACAAACACTAAGAAAGTTTATTTTTCGATTCAAAACAAAATTTTAACGTTTTGAGGAGTTCAAATAACGTGTTTTGAGATCATTTGTATCGTATCTTTTACTACATAACTTTTCATCAAATTTCACAAACACTAAGAAAGTTTGTTTTTCGATTCAAAACAAGATTTTAACGTTTTGAGAAGTTCAAATAACGTGTTTTTAGATCATTTGTATCGTATCTTTTACTCCATAAATTTTCACCAAATTTCACAAACAATAAGAAAGTTTGTTTTTCGATTCAAAACAAGATTTTAGCGCTTTGTGGAGTTCAAATAACGTGTTTTTAGATCATTTGTATCGTATATTTTACTACGTAACTTTTCAACAAATTTCACAAACACTAAGAAAGTTTGTTTTTCGATTCAAAACAAGATTTTAATGCTTTGAGGAGTTCAAATAACGTGTTTTGAGATCATTTCTATCGTATCTTTTACTACATAACTTTTCACCAAATTTCACAAACACTAAGAAAGTTTATTTTTCGATTCAAAACAAGATTTTAACGCTTTGAGGAGTTCAAATAACGTGTTTTTGGATCATTTGTATCGTATCTTTTACTACATAACTTTTCATCAAATTTCACAAACACTAAGAAAGTTTGTTTTTCGATTCAAAACAAGATTTTAACGTTTTGAGAAGTTCAAATAACGTGTTTTTAGATCATTTGTATCGTATCTTTTACTCCATAAATTTTCACCAAATTTCACAAACAATAAGAAAGTTTGTTTTTCGATTCAAAACAAGATTTTAGCGCTTTGTGGAGTTCAAATAACGTGTTTTTAGATCATTTGTATCGTATATTTTACTACGTAACTTTTCAACAAATTTCACAAACACTAAGAAAGTTTGTTTTTCGATTCAAAACAAGATTTTAACTCTTTGAGGAATTCAAATAACGTGTTTTGAGATCATTTGTATCGTATCTTTTACTACATAACTTTTCGCCAAATTTCACAAACACTAAGAAAGTTTGTTTTTCGATTCAAAACAAGATTTTAGCGCTTTGTGGAGTTCAAATAACGTGTTTTTAGATCATTTGTATCGTATCTTTTACTACATAAGTTTTCACCAAATTTCACAAACAGTAAGAAAGTTTGTTTTTCGATTCAAAACAAGATTTTAACGCTTTGAGGAGTTCAAATAACGTGTTTTTAGATCATTTGTATCGTATCTTTTACTACATAAGTTTTCATCAAATTTCACAAACACTAAGAAAGTTAGTTTTTCGATTCAAAACAAGATTTTAACGTTTTGAGGAGTTCAAATAATGTGTTTTTAGATAATTTGTATCGTATCTTTTACTACATAAATTTTCACCAAATTTCACAAACAATAAGAAAGTTTGTTTTTCGATTCAAAACAAGATTTTAACGCTTTGAGGAATTCAAATAACGTGTTTTGAGATCATTTGTATCGTATCGTTTACTACATAAGTTTTCACCAAATTTCACAAACACTAAGAAAGTTTGTTTTTCGATTCAAAACAAGATTTAAGCGCTTTGAGGAGTTCAAATAACGTGTTTTTAGATCATTTGTATCGTATATTTTACTACGTAAATTTTCACCAAATTTCACAAACACTAAGAAAGTTTGTTTTTCGATTCAAAACAAGATTTTAACGCTTTGAGGAGTTCAAATAACGTGTTTTGAGATCATTTGTATCGTATCTTTTACTACATAAATTTTCACCAAATTTCACAAACAATAAGAAAGTTTGTTTTTCGATTCAAAACAAGATTTTAACGATTTGAGGAGTTCCAATAACGTGTTTTTAGATCATTTGTATCGTATCTTTTACTACATAACTTTTCATCAAATTTCACAAATACTAAGAAAGTTTGTTTTTCGATTCAAAACAAGATTTTAACGTTTTGAGGAGTTCAAATAACGTGTTTTTAGATCATTTGTATCGTATCTTTTACTACATAAAGTTTCACCAAATTTCACAAACAATAAGAAAGTTTGTTTTTCGATTCAAAACAAGATTTTAGCGCTTTGTGGAGTTCAAATAATGTGTATTTAGATCATTTGTATCGTATCTTTTACTACATAACTTTTCACCAAATTTCACAAACACTAACAAAGTTTGATTTTCGATTCAAAACAAGATTTTAACGCTTTGAGGAGTTCAAATAACGTGTTTTGAGATCATTTGTATCGTATCTTTTACTACATAACTTTTCACCAAATTTCACAAACACTAAGAAAGTTTGTTTTTCGATTCAAAACAAGATTTTAACGCTTTGAGGAGTTCAAATAACGTGTTTTGAGATCATTTGTATCGTATCTTTTACTACATAACTTTTCACCAAATTTCACAAACACTAAGAAAGTTTATTTTTCGATTCAAAACAAAATTTTAACGTTTTGAGGAGTTCAAATAACGTGTTTTGAGATCATTTGTATCGTATCTTTTACTACATAACTTTTCATCAAATTTCACAAACACTAAGAAAGTTTGTTTTTCGATTCAAAACAAGATTTTAACGTTTTGAGAAGTTCAAATAACGTGTTTTTAGATCATTTGTATCGTATCTTTTACTCCATAAATTTTCACCAAATTTCACAAACAATAAGAAAGTTTGTTTTTCGATTCAAAACAAGATTTTAGCGCTTTGTGGAGTTCAAATAACGTGTTTTTAGATCATTTGTATCGTATATTTTACTACGTAACTTTTCAACAAATTTCACAAACACTAAGAAAGTTTGTTTTTCGATTCAAAACAAGATTTTAATGCTTTGAGGAGTTCAAATAACGTGTTTTGAGATCATTTCTATCGTATCTTTTACTACATAACTTTTCACCAAATTTCACAAACACTAAGAAAGTTTATTTTTCGATTCAAAACAAGATTTTAACGTTTTGAGGAGTTCAAATAACGTGTTTTTGGATCATTTGTATCGTATCTTTTACTACATAACTTTTCATCAAATTTCACAAACACTAAGAAAGTTTGTTTTTCGATTCAAAACAAGATTTTAACGTTTTGAGAAGTTCAAATAACGTGTTTTTAGATCATTTGTATCGTATCTTTTACTCCATAAATTTTCACCAAATTTCACAAACAATAAGAAAGTTTGTTTTTCGATTCAAAACAAGATTTTAGCGCTTTGTGGAGTTCAAATAACGTGTTTTTAGATCATTTGTATCGTATATTTTACTACGTAACTTTTCAACAAATTTCACAAACACTAAGAAAGTTTGTTTTTCGATTCAAAACAAGATTTTAACTCTTTGAGGAATTCAAATAACGTGTTTTGAGATCATTTGTATCGTATCTTTTACTACATAACTTTTCGCCAAATTTCACAAACACTAAGAAAGTTTGTTTTTCGATTCAAAACAAGATTTTAGCGCTTTGTGGAGTTCAAATAACGTGTTTTTAGATCATTTGTATCGTATCTTTTACTACATAAGTTTTCACCAAATTTCACAAACACTAAGAAAGTTTGTTTTTCGATTCAAAACAAGATTTTAACGCTTTGAGGAGTTCAAATAACGTGTTTTTAGATCATTTGTATCGTATCTTTTACTACATAAGTTTTCACCAAATTTCACAAACACTAAGAAAGTTTGTTTTTCGATTCAAAACAAGATTTTAACGCTTTGAGGAGTTCAAATAACGTGTTTTGAGATCATTTGTATCGTATCTTTTACTACATAACTTTTCACCAAATTTCACAAACTCTAAGAAAGTTTGTTTTTCGATTCAAAACAAGATTTTAACGCTTTGAGGAGTTCAAATAACGTGTTTTGAGATCATTTGTATCGTATCTTTTACTACATAACTTTTCACCAAATTTCACAAACACTAAGAAAGTTTGTTTTTCGATTCAAAACAAGATTTTAACGCTTTGAGGAGTTCAAATAACGTGTTTTTAGATCATTTGTATCGTATCTTTTACTACATAAGTTTTCATCAAATTTCACAAACACTAAGAAAGTTAGTTTTTCGATTCAAAACAAGATTTTAACGTTTTGAGGAGTTCAAATAACGTGTTTTTTGATAATTTGTATCGTATCTTTTACTACATAAATTTTCACCAAATTTCACAAACAATAAGAAAGTTTGTTTTTCGATTCAAAACAAGATTTTAACGCTTTGAGGAATTCAAATAACGTGTTTTGAGATCATTTGTATCGTATCGTTTACTACATAAGTTTTCACCAAATTTCACAAACACTAAGAAAGTTTGTTTTTCGATTCAAAACAAGATTTAAGCGCTTTGTGGAGTTCAAATAACGTGTTTTTAGATCATTTGTATCGTATCTTTTACTACATAAGTTTTCACCAAATTTCACAAACACTAAGAAAGTTTGTTTTTCGATTCAAAACAAGATTTTAACGCTTTGAGGAGTTCAAATAACCTGTTTTGAGATCATTTGTATCGTATCTTTTAGTACAGAACGTTTCACCAAATTTCACAAACACTAAGAAAGTTCGTGTTTCGATTCAAAACAAGATTTTAACGCTTTGAGGAGTTCAAATAACGTGTTTTTAGATCACTTGTATCGTATCTTTTACTACCTAACTTTTCATCAAATTTCACAAACACTAAGAAAGTTTGTTTTTCGATTGAAAACAAGATTTTAACGTTTTGAGGAGTTGAAATAACGTGTTTTTAGATCATTTGTGTCGTATCTTTTACTACATAACTTTTCACCAAATTTCACAAACACTAAGAACGTTTGTTTTTCGATTTAAAACAAGATTTTAACGCTTTGAGGAGTTCAAATAACGTGTTTTGAGATCATTTGTATCGTATCTTTTACTACATAACTTTTCACCAAATTTCACAAACTCTAAGAAAGTTTGTTTTTCGATTCAAAACAAGATTTTAACGCTTTGAGGAGTTCAAATAACGTGTTTTGAGATCATTTGTATCGTATCTTTTACTACATAACTTTTCACCAAATTTCACAAACACTAAGAAAGTTAGTTTTTCGATTCAAAACAAGATTTTAACGTTTTGAGGAGTTCAAATAACGTGTTTTTAGATCATTTGTATCGTATCTTTTACTACATAAATTTTCACCAAATTTCACAAACAATAAGAAAGTTTGTTTTTCGATTCAAAACAAGATTTTAACGCTTTGAGGAATTCAAATAACGTGTTTTGAGATCATTTGTATCGTATCGTTTACTACATAAGTTTTCACCAAATTTCACAAACACTAAGAAAGTTTGTTTTTCGATTCAAAACAAGATTTAAGCGCTTTGAGGAGTTCAAATAACGTGTTTTTAGATCATTTGTATCGTATATTTTACTACGTAATTTTTCACCAAATTTCACAAACACTAAGAAAGTTTGTTTTTCGATTCAAAACAAGATTTTAACGCTTTGAGGAATTCAAATAACGTGTTTTGAGATCATTTGTATCGTATCGTTTACTACCTAAGTTTTCACCAAATTTCACAAACACTAAGAAAGTTTGTTTTTCGATTCAAAACAAGATTTAAGCGCTTTGTGGAGTTCAAATAACGTGTTTTTAGATCATTTGCATCGTATCTTTTACTACATAAGTTTTCACCAAATTTCACAAACACTAAGAAAGTTTGTTTTTCGATTCAAAACAAGATTTTAACGCTTTGAGGAGTTCAAATAACCTGTTTTGAGATCATTTGTATCGTATCTTTTACTACATAACTTTTCACCAAATTTCACAAACACTAAGAAAGTTTGTTTTTCGATTCAAAACAAGATTTTAACGCTTTGAGGAGTTCAAATAACGTGTTTTGAGATCATTTGTATCGTATCTTTTACTACATAAATTTTCACCAAATTTCACAAACAATAAGAAAGTTTGTTTTTCGATTCAAAACAAGATTTTAACGATTTGAGGAGTTCAAATAACGTGTTTTTAGATCATTTGTATCGTATCTTTTACTACATAACTTTTCATCAAATTTCACAAATACTAAGAAAGTTTGTTTTTCGATTCAAAACAAGATTTTAACGTTTTGAGGAGTTCAAATAACGTGTTTTTAGATCATTTGTATCGTATCTTTTACTACATAAAGTTTCACCAAATTTCACAAACAATAAGAAAGTTTGTTTTTCGATTCAAAACAAGATTTTAGCGCTTTGTGGAGTTCAAATAATGTGTATTTAGATCATTTGTATCGTATCTTTTACTACATAACTTTTCACCAAATTTCACAAACACTAACAAAGTTTGATTTTCGATTCAAAACAAGATTTTAACGCTTTGAGGAGTTCAAATAACGTGTTTTGAGATCATTTGTATCGTATCTTTTACTACATAACTTTTCACCAAATTTCACAAACACTAAGAAAGTTTGTTTTTCGATTCAAAACAAGATTTTAACGCTTTGAGGAGTTCAAATAACGTGTTTTGAGATCATTTGTATCGTATCTTTTACTACATAACTTTTCACCAAATTTCACAAACACTAAGAAAGTTTATTTTTCGATTCAAAACAAAATTTTAACGTTTTGAGGAGTTCAAATAACGTGTTTTGAGATCATTTGTATCGTATCTTTTACTACATAACTTTTCATCAAATTTCACAAACACTAAGAAAGTTTGTTTTTCGATTCAAAACAAGATTTTAACGTTTTGAGAAGTTCAAATAACGTGTTTTTAGATCATTTGTATCGTATCTTTTACTCCATAAATTTTCACCAAATTTCACAAACAATAAGAAAGTTTGTTTTTCGATTCAAAACAAGATTTTAGCGCTTTGTGGAGTTCAAATAACGTGTTTTTAGATCATTTGTATCGTATATTTTACTACGTAACTTTTCAACAAATTTCACAAACACTAAGAAAGTTTGTTTTTCGATTCAAAACAAGATTTTAACGCTTTGAGGAGTTCAAATAACGTGTTTTGAGATCATTTCTATCGTATCTTTTACTACATAACTTTTCACCAAATTTCACAAACACTAAGAAAGTTTATTTTTCGATTCAAAACAAGATTTTAGCGCTTTGTGGAGTTCAAATAACGTGTTTTTAGATCATTTGTATCGTATCTTTTACTACATAAGTTTTCACCAAATTTCACAAACACTAAGAAAGTTTGTTTTTCGATTCAAAACAAGATTTTAACGCTTTGAGGAGTTCAAATAACGTGTTTTTGGATCATTTGTATCGTATCTTTTACTACATAAGTTTTCACCAAATTTCACAAACACTAAGAAAGTTTGTTTTTCGATTCAAAACAAGATTTTAACGCTTTGAGGAGTTCAAATAACGTGTTTTTGGATCATTTGTATCGTATCTTTTACTACATAAGTTTTCACCAAATTTCACAAACACTAAGAAAGTTTATTTTTCGATTCAAAACAAGATTTTAGCGCTTTGTGGAGTTCAAATAACGTGTTTTTAGATCATTTGTATCGTATCTTTTACTACATAAGTTTTCACCAAATTTCACAAACACTAAGAAAGTTTGTTTTTCGATTAAAAACAAGATTTTAACGCTTTGAGGATTTCAAATAATGTGTTTTGAGATCATTTGTATAGTATCTTTTACTACATAACTTTTCACCAAATTTCACAAACACTAAGAAAGTTTGTTTTTCGATTCAAAACAAGATTTTAACGCTTTGAGGAGTTCAAATAACGTGTTTTGAGATCATTTGTATCGTATCTTTTACTACATAACTTTTCACCAAATTTCACAAACACTAAGAAAGTTTATTTTTCGATTCAAAACAAGATTTTAACGCTTTGAGGAGTTCAAATAACGTGTTTTTAGATCATTTGTATCGTATCTTTTACTACATAACTTTTCATCAAATTTCACAAACACTCAGAAAGTTTGTTTTTCGATTCAAAACAAGATTTTAACGTTTTGAGAAGTTCAAATAACGTGTTTTTAGATCATTTGTATCGTATCTTTTACTCCATAAATTTTCACCAAATTTCACAAACAATAAGAAAGTTTGTTTTTCGATGCAAAACAAGATTTTAGCGCTTTGTGGAGTTCAAATAACGTGTTTTTAGATCATTTGTATCGTATATTTTACTACGTAACTTTTCAACAAATTTCACAAACACTAAGAAAGTTTGTTTTTCGATTCAAAACAAGATTTTAACGCTTTGAGGAATTCAAATAACGTGTTTTGAGATCATTTGTATCGTATCTTTTACTACATAACTTTTCGCCAAATTTCACAAACACTAAGAAAGTTTGTTTTTCGATTCAAAACAAGATTTTAGCTCTTTGTGGAGTTCAAATAACGTGTTTTTAGATCATTTGTATCGTATCTTTTACTACTTAAGTTTTCACCAAATTTCACAAACACTAAGAAAGTTTGTTTTTCGATTAAAAACAAGATTTTAACGCTTTGAGGAGTTCAAATAATGTGGTTTGAGATCATTTGTATAGTATCTTTTACTACATAACTTTTCACCAAATTTCACAAACACTAAGAAAGTTTGTTTTTCGATTCAAAACAAGATTTTAACGCTTTGAGGAGTTCAAATAACGTGTTTTGAGATCATTTGTATCGTATCTTTTACTATATAACTTTTCACCAAATTTCACAAACACTAAGAAAGTTTATTTTTCGATTCAAAACAAGATTTTAACGCTTTGAGGAGTTCGAATAACGTGTTTTTAGATCATTTGTATCGTATCTTTTACTACATAACTTTTCATCAAATTTCACAAACACTAAGAAAGTTTGTTTTTCGATTCAAAACAAGATTTTAACGTTTTGAGAAGTTCAAATAACGTGTTTTTAGATCATTTGTATCGTATCTTTTACTCCATAAATTTTCACCAAATTTCACAAACAATAAGAAAGTTTGTTTTTCGATTCAAAACAAGATTTTAGCGCTTTGTGGAGTTCAAATAACGTGTTTTTAGATCATTTGTATCGTATATTTTACTACGTAACTTTTCAACAAATTTCACAAACACTAAGAAAGTTTGTTTTTCGATTCAAAACAAGATTTTAACGCTTTGAGGAATTCAAATAACGTGTTTTGAGATCATTTGTATCGTATCTTTTACTACATAACTTTTCACCAAATTTCACAAACACCAAGAAAGTTTATTTTTCGATTCAAAACAAAATTTTAACGTTTTGAGGAGTTCAAATAACGTGTTTTGAGATCATTTGTATCGTATCTTTTACTACATAAAGTTTCACCAAATTTCACAAACAATAAGAAAGTTTGTTTTTCGATTCAAAACAAGATTTTAGCGCTTTGTGGAGTTCAAATAACGTGTTTTTAGATCATTTGTATCGTATCTTTTACTACATAACTCTTCACCAAATTTCACAAACACTAACAAAGTTTGATTTTCGATTCAAATCAAGATTTTAACGCTTTGAGGAGTTCAAATAACCTGTTTTGAGATCATTTGTATCGTATCTTTTACTACATAACTTTTCACCAAATTTCACAAACACTAAGAAAGTTTGTTTTTCGATTCAAAACAAGATTTTAACGCTTTGAGGAGTTCAAATAACGTGTTTTGAGATCATTTGTATCGTATCTTAACTACATAACTTTTCACCAAATTTCACAAACACTAAGAAAGTTTGTTTTTCGATTCAAAACAAGATTTTAACGCTTTGAGGAGTTCAAATAACGTGTTTTGAGATCATTTGTATCGTATCTTTTACTACATAAAGTTTCACCACATTTCACAAACAATAAGAAAGTTTGTTTTTCGATTCAAAACAAGATTTTAGCGCTTTGTGGAGTTCAAATAACGTGTTTTTAGATCATTTGTATCGTATCTTTTACTACATAACTCTTCACCAAATTTCACAAACACTAACAAAGTTTGATTTTCGATTCAAATCAAGATTTTAACGCTTTGAGGAGTTCAAATAACCTGTTTTGAGATCATTTGTATTGTATCTTTTGCTACATAACTTTTCACCAAATTTCACAAACAGTAAGAAAGTTTGTTTTTCGATTCAAAACAATATTTTTGCGCTTTGTGGAGTTCAAATAACGTGTTTTTAGATCATTTGTATCGTATCTTTTACTACATAACTTTTCACCAAATTTCACAAACACTAAGAAAGTTTGATTTTCGATTCAAAACAAGATTTTAACGCTTTGAGGAGTTCAAATAACCTGTTTTGAGATCATTTGTATCGTATCTTTTAGTACATAACGTTTCACCAAATTTCACAAACACTAAGAAAGTTCGTGTTTCGATTCAAAACAAGATTTTAACGCTTTGAGGAGTTCAAATAACGTGTTTTTAGATCACTTGTATCGTATCTTTTACTACATAACTTTTCATCAAATTTCACAAACACTAAGAAAGTTTGTTTTTCGATTGAAAACAAGATTTTAACGTTTTGAGGAGTTGAAATAACGTGTTTTTAGATCATTTGTGTCGTATCTTTTACTACATAACTTTTCACCAAATTTCACAAACACTAAGAAAGTTTGTTTTTCGATTCAAAACAAGATTTTAACGCTTTGAGGAGTTCAAATAACGTGTTTTGAGATCATTTGTATCGTATCTTTTACTACATAACTTTTCACCAAATTTCACAAACACTAAGAAAGTTTGTTTTTCGATTCAAAACAAGATTTTAACGCTTTGAGGAGTTCAAATAACGTGTTTTGAGATCATTTGTATCGTATCTTTTACTACAAAACTTTTCACCAAATTTCACAAACACTAAGAAAGTTTGTTTTTCGATTCAAAACAAGATTTTAACGCTTTGAGGAGTTCAAATAACGTGTTTTTAGATCATTTGTATCGTATCTTTTACTACATAAAGTTTCACCAAATTTCACAAACAATAAGAAAGTTTGTTTTTCGATTCAAAACAAGATTTTAGCGCTTTGTGGAGTTCAAATAACGTGTTTTTAGATCATTTGTATCGTATCTTTTACTACATAACTTTTCACCAAATTTCACAAACACTAAGAAAGTTTGATTTTCGATTCAAAACAAGATTTTAACGCTTTGAGGAGTTCAAATAACCTGTTTTGAGATCATTTGTATCGTATCTTTTAGTACATAACGTTTCACCAAATTTCACAAACACTAAGAAAGTTCGTGTTTCGATTCAAAACAAGATTTTAACGCTTTGAGGAGTTCAAATAACGTGTTTTTAGATCACTTGTATCGTATCTTTTACTACCTAACTTTTCATCAAATTTCACAAACACTAAGAAAGTTTGTTTTTCGATTGAAAACAAGATTTTAACGTTTTGAGGAGTTGAAATAACGTGTTTTTAGATCATTTGTGTCGTATCTTTTACTACATAACTTTTCACCAAATTTCACAAACACTAAGAACGTTTGTTTTTCGATTTAAAACAAGATTTTAACGCTTTGAGGAGTTCAAATAACGTGTTTTGAGATCATTTGTATCGTATCTTTTACTACATAACTTTTCACCAAATTTCACAAACTCTAAGAAAGTTTGTTTTTCGATTCAAAACAAGATTTTAACGCTTTGAGGAGTTCAAATAACGTGTTTTGAGATCATTTGTATCGTATCTTTTACTACATAACTTTTCACCAAATTTCACAAACACTAAGAAAGTTTGTTTTTCGATTCAAAACAAGATTTTAACGCTTTGAGGAGTTCAAATAACGTGTTTTTAGATCATTTGTATCGTATCTTTTACTACATAAGTTTTCATCAAATTTCACAAACACTAAGAAAGTTAGTTTTTCGATTCAAAACAAGATTTTAACGTTTTGAGGAGTTCAAATAACGTGTTTTTAGATAATTTGTATCGTATCTTTTACTACATAAATTTTCACCAAATTTCACAGACAATAAGAAAGTTTGTTTTTCGATTCAAAACAAGATTTTAGCGCTTTGTGGAGTTCAAATAACGTGTTTTTAGATCATTTGTATCGTATATTTTACTACGTAAATTTTCACCAAATTTCACAAACACTAAGAAAGTTTGTTTTTCGATTCAAAACAAGATTTTAACGCTTTGAGGAATTCAAATAACGTGTTTTGAGATCATTTGTATCGTATCTTTTACTACATAAGTTTTCACCAAATTTCACAAACACTAAGAAAGTTTGTTTTTCGATTCAAAACAAGATTTAAGCGCTTTGTGGAGTTCAAATAACGTGTTTTTAGATCATTTGTATCGTATCTTTTACTACATAAGTTTTCACCAAATTTCACAAACACTAAGAAAGTTTGTTTTTCGATTCAAAACAAGATTTTAACGCTTTGAGGAGTTCAAATAACCTGTTTTGAGATCATTTGTATCGTATCTTTTACTACATAACTTTTCACCAAATTTCACAAACACTAAGAAAGTTTGTTTTTCGATTCAAAACAAGATTTTAACGCTTTGAGGAGTTCAAATAACGTGTTTTGAGATCATTTGTATCGTATCTTTTACTACATAAATTTTCACCAAATTTCACAAACACTAAGAAAGTTTGTTTTTCGATCCAAAACAAGATTTTAACGCTTTGAGGAGTTCAAATAACGTGTTTTTAGATCATTTGTATCGTATCTTTTACTACATAACTTTTCATCAAATTTCACAAATACTAAGAAAGTTTGTTTTTCGATTCAAAACAAGATTTTAACGTTTTGAGGAGTTCAAATAACGTGTTTTTAGATCATTTGTATCGTATCTTTTACTACATAAAGTTTCACCAAATTTCACAAACAATAAGAAAGTTTGTTTTTCGATTCAAAACAAGATTTTAGCGCTTTGTGGAGTTCAAATAATGTGTATTTAGATCATTTGTATCGTATCTTTTACTACATAACTTTTCACCAAATTTCACAAACACTAACAAAGTTTGATTTTCGATTCAAAACAAGATTTTAACGCTTTGAGGAGTTCAAATAACGTGTTTTGAGATCATTTGTATCGTATCTTTTACTACATAACTTTTCACCAAATTTCACAAACACTAAGAAAGTTTGTTTTTCGATTCAAAACAAGATTTTAACGCTTTGAGGAGTTCAAATAACGTGCTTTGAGATCATTTGTATCGTATCTTTTACTACATAACTTTTCACCAAATTTCACAAACACTAAGAAAGTTTATTTTTCGATTCAAAACAAAATTTTAACGTTTTGAGGAGTTCAAATAACGTGTTTTGAGATCATTTGTATCGTATCTTTTACTACATAAAGTTTCACCAAATTTCACAAACAATAAGAAAGTTTGTTTTTCGATTCAAAACAATATTTTACTACGTAACTTTTCACCAAATTTCACAAACACTAAGAAAGTTTGGTTTTCGATTCAAAACAAGATTTTAACGCTTTGAGGAGTTCAAATAACGTGTTTTGAGATCATTTGTATCGTATCTTTTACTACATAACTTTACACCAAATTTCACAAACACTAAGAAAGTATGTTTTTCGATTCAAAACAAGATTTTAACGCTTTGAGGAATACAAATAACGTGTTTTTAGATCATTTGTATCGTATCTTTAAAACTACATAACTTTTCACCAAATTTCACAAACACTAAGAAAGTTTGTTTTTCGATTCAAAACAAGATTTTAACGCTTTGAGGAGTTCAAATAACGTGTTTTTAGATCATTTGTATCGTATCTTTTACTACATAACTTTTCATCAAATTTCACAAACACTAAGAAAGTTTGTTTTTCGATTCAAAACAAGATTTTAACGTTTTGAGGAGTTCAAATAACGTGTTTTTAGATCATTTGTATCGTATCTTTTACTACATAAAGTTTCACCAAATTTCACAAACAATAAGAAAGTTTGTTTTTCGATTCAAAACAAGATTTTAGCGCTTTGTGGAGTTCAAATAACGTGTTTTTAGATCATTTGTATCGTATCTTTTACTACATAACTTTTCACCAAATTTCACAAACACTAACAAAGTTTGATTTTCGATTCAAAACAAGATTTTAACGCTTTAAGGAATTCAAATAACGTGTTTTCAGATCATTTGTATCGTATCTTTTACTACATAACTTTTCACCAAATTTCACAAACACTAAGAAAGTTTGTTTTTCGATTCAAAACAAGATTTTAACGCTTTGAGGAGTTCAAATAACGTGTTTTTAGATCATTTGTATCGTATCTTTTACTACATAACTTTTCATCAAATTTCACAAACACTAAGAAAGTTTGTTTTTCGATTTAAAACAAGATTTTAACGTTTTGAGGAGTTCAAATAACGTGTTTTTAGATCATTTGTATCGTATCTTTTACTACATAACTTTTCACCAAATTTCACAAACACTAAGAAAGTTTGTTTTTCGATTAAAAACAAGATTTTAACGCTTTGAGGAGTTCAAATAATGTGTTTTGAGATCATTTGTATCGTATCTTTTACTACATAACTTTTCACCAAATTTCACAAACACTAAGAAAGTTTGTTTTTCGATTCAAAACAAGATTTTAACGCTTTGAGGAGTTCAAATAACGTGTTTTGAGATCATTTCTATCGTATCTTTTACTACATAACTTTTCACCAAATTTCACAAACACTAAGAAAGTTTATTTTTCGATTCAAAACAAGATTTTAACGCTTTGAGGAGTTCAAATAACGTGTTTTTAGATCATTTGTATCGTATCTTTTACTACATAACTTTTCATCAAATTTCACAAACACTAAGAAAGTTTGTTTTTCGATTCAAAACAAGATTTTAACGTTTTGAGAAGTTCAAATAACGTGTTTTTAGATCATTTGTATCGTATCTTTTACTCCATAAATTTTCACCAAATTTCACAAACAATAAGAAAGTTTGTTTTTCGATTCAAAACAAGGTTTTAGCGCTTTGTGGAGTTCAAATAACGTGTTTTTAGATCATTTGTATCGTATATTTTACTACGTAACTTTTCAACAAATTTCACAAACACTAAGAAAGTTTGTTTTTCGATTCAAAACAAGATTTTAACGCTTTGAGGAATTCAAATAACGTGTTTTGAGATCATTTGTATCGTATCTTTTACTACATAACTTTTCGCCAAATTTCACAAACACTAAGAAAGTTTGTTTTTCGATTCAAAACAAGATTTTAGCGCTTTGTGGAGTTCAAATAACGTGTTTTTAGATCATTTGTATCGTATATTTTACTACGTAACTTTTCAACAAATTTCACAAACACTAAGAAAGTTTGTTTTTCGATTCAAAACAAGATTTTAACGCTTTGAGGAATTCAAATAACGTGTTTTGAGATCATTTGTATCGTATCTTTTACTACATAACTTTTCGCCAAATTTCACAAACACTAAGAAAGTTTGTTTTTCGATTCAAAACAAGATTTTAGCGCTTTGTGGAGTTCAAATAACGTGTTTTTAGATCATTTGTATCGTATCTTTTACTACATAAGTTTTCACCAAATTTCACAAACACTAAGAAAGTTTGTTTTTCGATTCAAAACAAGATTTTAACGCTTTGAGGAGTTCAAATAACGTGTTTTGAGATCATTTGTATCGTATCTTTTACTACATAACTTTTCACCAAATTTCACAAACACTAAGAAACTTTGTTTTTCGATTCAAAACAAGATTTTAACGCTTTGAGGAGTTCAAATAACGTGTTTTGAGATCATTTGTATCGTATCTTTTACTACATAACTTTTCACCAAATTTCTCAAACACTAAGAAAGTTTGTTTTTCGATTCAAAACAAGATTTTAACGCTTTGAGGAGTTCAAATGACGTGTTTTTAGATCATTTGTATCGTATATTTTACAACATAACTTTTCATCAAATTTCACAAACACTAAGAAAGTTTGTTTTTCGATTCAAAACAAGATTTTAACGTTTTGAGGAGTTCAAATAACGTGTTTTTAGATCATTTGTATCGTATCTTTTACTACATAAAGTTTCACCAAATTTCACAAACAATAAGAAAGTTTGTTTTTCGATTCTAAACAAGATTTTAGCGCTTTGTGGAGTTCAAATAACGTGTTTTTAGATCATTTGTATCGTATCTTTTACTACATAATTCTTCACCAAATTTCACAAACACTAACAAAGTTTGATTTTCGATTCAAAACAAGATTTTAACGCTTTGAGGAGTTCAAATAACGTGTTTTGAGATCATTTGTATCGTATCTTTTACTACATAACTTTTCACCAAATTTCACAAACACTAAGAAACTTTGTTTTTCGATTCAAAACAAGATTTTAACGCTTTGAGGAGTTCAAATAACGTGTTTTGAGATCATTTGTATCGTATCTTTTACTACATAACTTTTCACCAAATTTCTCAAACACTAAGAAAGTTTGTTTTTCGATTAAAAACAAGATTTTAACGCTTTGAGGAGTTCAAATAATGTGTTTTGAGATCATTTGTATCGTATCTTTTACTACATAACTATTCACCAAATTTCACAAACACTAAGAAAGTTTGTTTTTCGATTCAAAACAAGATTTTAACGCTTTGAGGTGTTCAAATAACGTGTTTTGAGATCATTTGTATCGTATCTTTTACTACATAACTTTTCACCAAATTTCACAAACACTAAGAAAGTTTATTTTTCGATTCAAAACAAAATTTTAACGCTTTGAGGAGTTCAAATAACGTGTTTTGAGATCATTTGTATCGTATCTTTTACTACATAAAGTTTCACCAAATTTCACAAACAATAAGAAAGTTTGTTTTTCGATTCAAAACAAGATTTTAGCGCTTTGTGGAGTTCAAATAACGTGTTTTTAGATCATTTGTATCGTATCTTTTACTACATAACTCTTCACCAAATTTCACAAACACTAACAAAGTTTGATTTTCGATTCAAATCAAGATTTTAACGCTTTGAGGAGTTCAAATAACCTGTTTTGAGATCATTTGTATCGTATCTTTTACTACATAACTTTTCACCAAATTTCACAAACACTAAGAAAGTTTGTTTTTCGATTCAAAACAAGATTTTAACGCTTTGAGGAGTTCAAATAACGTGTTTTGAGATCATTTGTATCGTATCTTTTACTACATAACTTTTCACCAAATTTCACAAACACTAAGAAAGTTTATTTTTCGATTCAAAACAAAATTTTAACGTTTTGAGGAGTTCAAATAACGTGTTTTGAGATCATTTGTATCGTATCTTTTACTACATAAAGTTTCACCAAATTTCACAAACAATAAGAAAGTTTGTTTTTCGATTCAAAACAAGATTTTAACGCTTTGAGGAGTTCAAATAACGTGTTTTTAGATCATTTGTATCGTATCTTTTACTACATAACTTTTCATCAAATTTCACAAACACTAAGAAAGTTTGTTTTTCGATTCAAAACAAGATTTTAACGTTTTGAGAAGTCCAAATAACGTGTTTTTAGATCATTTGTATCGTATATTTTACTACGTAACTTTTCAACAAATTTCACAAACACTAAGAAAGTTTGTTTTTCGATTCAAAACAAGATTTTAACGCTTTGAGGAGTTCAAATGACGTGTTTTTAGATCATTTGTATCGTATATTTTACAACATAACTTTTCATCAAATTTCACAAACACTAAGAAAGTTTGTTTTTCGATTCAAAACAAGATTTTAACGTTTTGAGGAGTTCAAATAACGTGTTTTTAGATCATTTGTATCGTATCTTTTACTACATAAAGTTTCACCAAATTTCACAAACAATAAGAAAGTTTGTTTTTCGATTCAAAACAAGATTTTAGCGCTTTGTGGAGTTCAAATAATGTGTATTTAGATCATTTGTATCGTATCTTTTACTACATAACTTTTCACCAAATTTCACAAACACTAACAAAGTTTGATTTTCGATTCAAAACAAGATTTTAACGCTTTGAGGAGTTCAAATAACGTGTTTTGAGATCATTTGTATCGTATCTTTTACTACATAACTTTTCACCAAATTTCACAAACACTAAGAAAGTTTGTTTTTCGATTCAAAACAAGATTTTAACGCTTTGAGGAATTCAAATAACGTGTTTTGAGATCATTTGTATCGTATCTTTTACTACATAACTTTTCGCCAAATTTCACAAACACTAAGAAAGTTTGTTTTTCGATTCAAAACAAGATTTTAGCGCTTTGTGGAGTTCAAATAACGTGTTTTTAGATCATTTGTATCGTATATTTTACTACGTAACTTTTCAACAAATTTCACAAACACTAAGAAAGTTTGTTTTTCGATTCAAAACAAGATTTTAACGCTTTGAGGAATTCAAATAACGTGTTTTGAGATCATTTGTATCGTATCTTTTACTACATAACTTTTCGCCAAATTTCACAAACACTAAGAAAGTTTGTTTTTCGATTCAAAACAAGATTTTAGCGCTTTGTGGAGTTCAAATAACGTGTTTTTAGATCATTTGTATCGTATCTTTTACTACATAAGTTTTCACCAAATTTCACAAACACTAAGAAAGTTTGTTTTTCGATTCAAAACAAGATTTTAACGCTTTGAGGAGTTCAAATAACGTGTTTTGAGATCATTTGTATCGTATCTTTTACTACATAACTTTTCACCAAATTTCACAAACACTAAGAAACTTTGTTTTTCGATTCAAAACAAGATTTTAACGCTTTGAGGAGTTCAAATAACGTGTTTTGAGATCATTTGTATCGTATCTTTTACTACATAACTTTTCACCAAATTTCTCAAACACTAAGAAAGTTTATTTTTCGATTCAAAACAAAATTTTAACGTTTTGAGGAGTTCAAATAACGTGTTTTGAGATCATTTGTATCGTATCTTTTACTACATAAAGTTTCACCAAATTTCACAAACAATAAGAAAGTTTGTTTTTCGATTCAAAACAAGATTTTAACGCTTTGAGGAGTTCAAATAACGTGTTTTTAGATCATTTGTATCGTATCTTTTACTACATAACTTTTCATCAAATTTCACAAACACTAAGAAAGTTTGTTTTTCGATTCAAAACAAGATTTTAACGTTTTGAGAAGTCCAAATAACGTGTTTTTAGATCATTTGTATCGTATATTTTACTACGTAACTTTTCAACAAATTTCACAAACACTAAGAAAGTTTGTTTTTCGATTCAAAACAAGATTTTAACGCTTTGAGGAGTTCAAATGACGTGTTTTTAGATCATTTGTATCGTATATTTTACAACATAACTTTTCATCAAATTTCACAAACACTAAGAAAGTTTGTTTTTCGATTCAAAACAAGATTTTAACGTTTTGAGGAGTTCAAATAACGTGTTTTTAGATCATTTGTATCGTATCTTTTACTACATAAAGTTTCACCAAATTTCACAAACAATAAGAAAGTTTGTTTTTCGATTCAAAACAAGATTTTAGCGCTTTGTGGAGTTCAAATAATGTGTATTTAGATCATTTGTATCGTATCTTTTACTACATAACTTTTCACCAAATTTCACAAACACTAACAAAGTTTGATTTTCGATTCAAAACAAGATTTTAACGCTTTGAGGAGTTCAAATAACGTGTTTTGAGATCATTTGTATCGTATCTTTTACTACATAACTTTTCACCAAATTTCACAAACACTAAGAAAGTTTGTTTTTCGATTCAAAACAAGATTTTAACGCTTTGAGGAATTCAAATAACGTGTTTTGAGATCATTTGTATCGTATCTTTTACTACATAACTTTTCGCCAAATTTCACAAACACTAAGAAAGTTTGTTTTTCGATTCAAAACAAGATTTTAGCGCTTTGTGGAGTTCAAATAACGTGTTTTTAGATCATTTGTATCGTATATTTTACTACGTAACTTTTCAACAAATTTCACAAACACTAAGAAAGTTTGTTTTTCGATTCAAAACAAGATTTTAACGCTTTGAGGAATTCAAATAACGTGTTTTGAGATCATTTGTATCGTATCTTTTACTACATAACTTTTCGCCAAATTTCACAAACACTAAGAAAGTTTGTTTTTCGATTCAAAACAAGATTTTAGCGCTTTGTGGAGTTCAAATAACGTGTTTTTAGATCATTTGTATCGTATCTTTTACTACATAAGTTTTCACCAAATTTCACAAACACTAAGAAAGTTTGTTTTTCGATTCAAAACAAGATTTTAACGCTTTGAGGAGTTCAAATAACGTGTTTTGAGATCATTTGTATCGTATCTTTTACTACATAACTTTTCACCAAATTTCACAAACACTAAGAAACTTTGTTTTTCGATTCAAAACAAGATTTTAACGCTTTGAGGAGTTCAAATAACGTGTTTTGAGATCATTTGTATCGTATCTTTTACTACATAACTTTTCACCAAATTTCTCAAACACTAAGAAAGTTTGTTTTTCGATTCAAAACAAGATTTTAACGCTTTGAGGAGTTCAAATGACGTGTTTTTAGATCATTTGTATCGTATATTTTACAACATAACTTTTCATCAAATTTCACAAACACTAAGAAAGTTTGTTTTTCGATTCAAAACAAGATTTTAACGTTTTGAGGAGTTCAAATAACGTGTTTTTAGATCATTTGTATCGTATCTTTTACTACATAAAGTTTCACCAAATTTCACAAACAATAAGAAAGTTTGTTTTTCGATTCAAAACAAGATTTTAGCGCTTTGTGGAGTTCAAATAATGTGTATTTAGATCATTTGTATCGTATCTTTTACTACATAACTTTTCACCAAATTTCACAAACACTAACAAAGTTTGATTTTCGATTCAAAACAAGATTTTAACGCTTTGAGGAGTTCAAATAACGTGTTTTGAGATCATTTGTATCGTATCTTTTACTACATAACTTTTCACCAAATTTCACAAACACTAAGAAAGTTTGTTTTTCGATTCAAAACAAGATTTTAACGCTTTGAGGAATTCAAATAACGTGTTTTGAGATCATTTGTATCGTATCTTTTACTACATAACTTTTCGCCAAATTTCACAAACACTAAGAAAGTTTGTTTTTCGATTCAAAACAAGATTTTAGCGCTTTGTGGAGTTCAAATAACGTGTTTTTAGATCATTTGTATCGTATATTTTACTACGTAACTTTTCAACAAATTTCACAAACACTAAGAAAGTTTGTTTTTCGATTCAAAACAAGATTTTAACGCTTTGAGGAGTTCAAATAACGTGTTTTTAGATCATTTGTATCGTATCTTTTACTACATAAGTTTTCATCAAATTTCACAAACACTAAGAAAGTTAGTTTTTCGATTCAAAACAAGATTTTAACGTTTTGAGGAGTTCAAATAACGTGTTTTTAGATAATTTGTATCGTATCTTTTACTACATAAATTTTCACCAAATTTCACAGACAATAAGAAAGTTTGTTTTTCGATTCAAAACAAGATTTTAGCGCTTTGTGGAGTTCAAATAACGTGTTTTTAGATCATTTGTATCGTATATTTTACTACGTAAATTTTCACCAAATTTCACAAACACTAAGAAAGTTTGTTTTTCGATTCAAAACAAGATTTTAACGCTTTGAGGAATTCAAATAACGTGTTTTGAGATCATTTGTATCGTATCTTTTACTACATAAGTTTTCACCAAATTTCACAAACACTAAGAAAGTTTGTTTTTCGATTCAAAACAAGATTTTAACGCTTTGAGGAGTTCAAATAACGTGTTTTGAGATCATTTGTATCGTATCTTTTACTACATAAATTTTCACCAAATTTCACAAACACTAAGAAAGTTTGTTTTTCGATCCAAAACAAGATTTTAACGCTTTGAGGAGTTCAAATAACGTGTTTTTAGATCATTTGTATCGTATCTTTTACTACATAACTTTTCATCAAATTTCACAAATACTAAGAAAGTTTGTTTTTCGATTCAAAACAAGATTTTAACGTTTTGAGGAGTTCAAATAACGTGTTTTTAGATCATTTGTATCGTATCTTTTACTACATAAAGTTTCACCAAATTTCACAAACAATAAGAAAGTTTGTTTTTCGATTCAAAACAAGATTTTAGCGCTTTGTGGAGTTCAAATAATGTGTATTTACATCATTTGTATCGTATCTTTTACTACATAACTTTTCACCAAATTTCACAAACACTAACAAAGTTTGATTTTCGATTCAAAACAAGATTTTAACGCTTTGAGGAGTTCAAATAACGTGTTTTGAGATCATTTGTATCGTATCTTTTACTACATAACTTTTCACCAAATTTCACAAACACTAAGATAGTTTGTTTTTCGATTCAAAACAAGATTTTAACGCTTTGAGGAGTTCAAATAACGTGCTTTGAGATCATTTGTATCGTATCTTTTACTACATAACTTTTCACCAAATTTCACAAACACTAAGAAAGTTTATTTTTCGATTCAAAACAAAATTTTAACGTTTTGAGGAGTTCAAATAACGTGTTTTGAGATCATTTGTATCGTATCTTTTACTACATAAAGTTTCACCAAATTTCACAAACAATAAGAAAGTTTGTTTTTCGATTCAAAACAATATTTTACTACGTAACTTTTCACCAAATTTCACAAACACTAAGAAAGTTTGGTTTTCGATTCAAAACAAGATTTTAACGCTTTGAGGAGTTCAAATAACGTGTTTTGAGATCATTTGTATCGTATCTTTTACTACATAACTTTACACCAAATTTCACAAACACTAAGAAAGTATGTTTTTCGATTCAAAACAAGATTTTAACGCTTTGAGGAATACAAATAACGTGTTTTTAGATCATTTGTATCGTATCTTTAAAACTACATAACTTTTCACCAAATTTCACAAACACTAAGAAAGTTTGTTTTTCGATTCAAAACAAGATTTTAACGCTTTGAGGAGTTCAAATAACGTGTTTTTAGATCATTTGTATCGTATCTTTTACTACATAACTTTTCATCAAATTTCACAAACACTAAGAAAGTTTGTTTTTCGATTCAAAACAAGATTTTAACGTTTTGAGGAGTTCAAATAACGTGTTTTTAGATCATTTGTATCGTATCTTTTACTACATAAAGTTTCACCAAATTTCACAAACAATAAGAAAGTTTGTTTTTCGATTCAAAACAAGATTTTAGCGCTTTGTGGAGTTCAAATAACGTGTTTTTAGATCATTTGTATCGTATCTTTTACTACATAACTTTTCACCAAATTTCACAAACACTAACAAAGTTTGATTTTCGATTCAAAACAAGATTTTAACGCTTTAAGGAATTCAAATAACGTGTTTTCAGATCATTTGTATCGTATCTTTTACTACATAACTTTTCACCAAATTTCACAAACACTAAGAAAGTTTGTTTTTCGATTCAAAACAAGATTTTAACGCTTTGAGGAGTTCAAATAATGTGTTTTGAGATCATTTGTATCGTATCTTTTACTACATAACTTTTCACCAAATTTCACAAACACTAAGAAAGTTTGTTTTTCGATTCAAAACAAGATTTTAACGCTTTGAGGAGTTCAAATAACGTGTTTTGAGATCATTTCTATCGTATCTTTTACTACATAACTTTTCACCAAATTTCACAAACACTAAGAAAGTTTGTTTTTCGATTCAAAACAAGATTTTAACGCTTTGAGGAGTTCAAATAACGTGTTTTTAGATCATTTGTATCGTATCTTTTACTACATAACTTTTCATCAAATTTCACAAACACTAAGAAAGTTTGTTTTTCGATTCAAAACAAGATTTTAACGTTTTGAGAAGTTCAAATAACGTGTTTTTAGATCATTTGTATCGTATCTTTTACTCCATAAATTTTCACCAAATTTCACAAACAATAAGAAAGTTTGTTTTTCGATTCAAAACAAGGTTTTAGCGCTTTGTGGAGTTCAAATAACGTGTTTTTAGATCATTTGTATCGTATATTTTACTACGTAACTTTTCAACAAATTTCACAAACACTAAGAAAGTTTGTTTTTCGATTCAAAACAAGATTTTAACGCTTTGAGGAATTCAAATAACGTGTTTTGAGATCATTTGTATCGTATCTTTTACTACATAACTTTTCGCCAAATTTCACAAACACTAAGAAAGTTTGTTTTTCGATTCAAAACAAGATTTTAGCGCTTTGTGGAGTTCAAATAACGTGTTTTTAGATCATTTGTATCGTATATTTTACTACGTAACTTTTCAACAAATTTCACAAACACTAAGAAAGTTTGTTTTTCGATTCAAAACAAGATTTTAACGCTTTGAGGAATTCAAATAACGTGTTTTGAGATCATTTGTATCGTATCTTTTACTACATAACTTTTCGCCAAATTTCACAAACACTAAGAAAGTTTGTTTTTCGATTCAAAACAAGATTTTAGCGCTTTGTGGAGTTCAAATAACGTGTTTTTAGATCATTTGTATCGTATCTTTTACTACATAAGTTTTCACCAAATTTCACAAACACTAAGAAAGTTTGTTTTTCGATTCAAAACAAGATTTTAACGCTTTGAGGAGTTCAAATAACGTGTTTTGAGATCATTTGTATCGTATCTTTTACTACATAACTTTTCACCAAATTTCACAAACACTAAGAAACTTTGTTTTTCGATTCAAAACAAGATTTTAACGCTTTGAGGAGTTCAAATAACGTGTTTTGAGATCATTTGTATCGTATCTTTTAGTACATAACTTTTCACCAAATTTCTCAAACACTAAGAAAGTTTGTTTTTCGATTCAAAACAAGATTTTAACGCTTTGAGGAGTTCAAATGACGTGTTTTTAGATCATTTGTATCGTATATTTTACAACATAACTTTTCATCAAATTTCACAAACACTAAGAAAGTTTGTTTTTCGATTCAAAACAAGATTTTAACGTTTTGAGGAGTTCAAATAACGTGTTTTTAGATCATTTGTATCGTATCTTTTACTACATAAAGTTTCACCAAATTTCACAAACAATAAGAAAGTTTGTTTTTCGATTCTAAACAAGATTTTAGCGCTTTGTGGAGTTCAAATAACGTGTTTTTAGATCATTTGTATCGTATCTTTTACTACATAATTCTTCACCAAATTTCACAAACACTAACAAAGTTTGATTTTCGATTCAAAACAAGATTTTAACGCTTTGAGGAGTTCAAATAACGTGTTTTGAGATCATTTGTATCGTATCTTTTACTACATAACTTTTCACCAAATTTCACAAACACTAAGAAACTTTGTTTTTCGATTCAAAACAAGATTTTAACGCTTTGAGGAGTTCAAATAACGTGTTTTGAGATCATTTGTATCGTATCTTTTACTACATAACTTTTCACCAAATTTCTCAAACACTAAGAAAGTTTGTTTTTCGATTAAAAACAAGATTTTAACGCTTTGAGGAGTTCAAATAATGTGTTTTGAGATCATTTGTATCGTATCTTTTACTACATAACTATTCACCAAATTTCACAAACACTAAGAAAGTTTGTTTTTCGATTCAAAACAAGATTTTAACGCTTTGAGGTGTTCAAATAACGTGTTTTGAGATCATTTGTATCGTATCTTTTACTACATAACTTTTCACCAAATTTCACAAACACTAAGAAAGTTTATTTTTCGATTCAAAACAAAATTTTAACGCTTTGAGGAGTTCAAATAACGTGTTTTGAGATCATTTGTATCGTATCTTTTACTACATAAAGTTTCACCAAATTTCACAAACAATAAGAAAGTTTGTTTTTCGATTCAAAACAAGATTTTAGCGCTTTGTGGAGTTCAAATAACGTGTTTTTAGATCATTTGTATCGTATCTTTTACTACATAACTCTTCACCAAATTTCACAAACACTAACAAAGTTTGATTTTCGATTCAAATCAAGATTTTAACGCTTTGAGGAGTTCAAATAACCTGTTTTGAGATCATTTGTATCGTATCTTTTACTACATAACTTTTCACCAAATTTCACAAACACTAAGAAAGTTTGTTTTTCGATTCAAAACAAGATTTTAACGCTTTGAGGAGTTCAAATAACGTGTTTTGAGATCATTTGTATCGTATCTTTTACTACATAACTTTTCACCAAATTTCACAAACACTAAGAAAGTTTATTTTTCGATTCAAAACAAAATTTTAACGTTTTGAGGAGTTCAAATAACGTGTTTTGAGATCATTTGTATCGTATCTTTTACTACATAAAGTTTCACCAAATTTCACAAACAATAAGAAAGTTTGTTTTTCGATTCAAAACAAGATTTTAACGCTTTGAGGAATTCAAATAACGTGTTTTGAGATCATTTGTATCGTATCTTTTACTACATAACTTTTCGCCAAATTTCACAAACACTAAGAAAGTTTGTTTTTCGATTCAAAACAAGATTTTAGCGCTTTGTGGAGTTCAAATAACGTGTTTTTAGATCATTTGTATCGTATATTTTACTACGTAACTTTTCAACAAATTTCACAAACACTAAGAAAGTTTGTTTTTCGATTCAAAACAAGATTTTAACGCTTTGAGGAATTCAAATAACGTGTTTTGAGATCATTTGTATCGTATCTTTTACTACATAACTTTTCGCCAAATTTCACAAACACTAAGAAAGTTTGTTTTTCGATTCAAAACAAGATTTTAGCGCTTTGTGGAGTTCAAATAACGTGTTTTTAGATCATTTGTATCGTATCTTTTACTACATAAGTTTTCACCAAATTTCACAAACACTAAGAAAGTTTGTTTTTCGATTCAAAACAAGATTTTAACGCTTTGAGGAGTTCAAATAACGTGTTTTGAGATCATTTGTATCGTATCTTTTACTACATAACTTTTCACCAAATTTCACAAACACTAAGAAACTTTGTTTTTCGATTCAAAACAAGATTTTAACGCTTTGAGGAGTTCAAATAACGTGTTTTGAGATCATTTGTATCGTATCTTTTACTACATAACTTTTCACCAAATTTCTCAAACACTAAGAAAGTTTATTTTTCGATTCAAAACAAAATTTTAACGTTTTGAGGAGTTCAAATAACGTGTTTTGAGATCATTTGTATCGTATCTTTTACTACATAAAGTTTCACCAAATTTCACAAACAATAAGAAAGTTTGTTTTTCGATTCAAAACAAGATTTTAACGCTTTGAGGAGTTCAAATAACGTGTTTTTAGATCATTTGTATCGTATCTTTTACTACATAACTTTTCATCAAATTTCACAAACACTAAGAAAGTTTGTTTTTCGATTCAAAACAAGATTTTAACGTTTTGAGAAGTCCAAATAACGTGTTTTTAGATCATTTGTATCGTATATTTTACTACGTAACTTTTCAACAAATTTCACAAACACTAAGAAAGTTTGTTTTTCGATTCAAAACAAGATTTTAACGCTTTGAGGAGTTCAAATGACGTGTTTTTAGATCATTTGTATCGTATATTTTACAACATAACTTTTCATCAAATTTCACAAACACTAAGAAAGTTTGTTTTTCGATTCAAAACAAGATTTTAACGTTTTGAGGAGTTCAAATAACGTGTTTTTAGATCATTTGTATCGTATCTTTTACTACATAAAGTTTCACCAAATTTCACAAACAATAAGAAAGTTTGTTTTTCGATTCAAAACAAGATTTTAGCGCTTTGTGGAGTTCAAATAATGTGTATTTAGATCATTTGTATCGTATCTTTTACTACATAACTTTTCACCAAATTTCACAAACACTAACAAAGTTTGATTTTCGATTCAAAACAAGATTTTAACGCTTTGAGCAGTTCAAATAACGTGTTTTGAGATCATTTGTATCGTATCTTTTACTACATAACTTTTCACCAAATTTCACAAACACTAAGAAAGTTTGTTTTTCGATTCAAAACAAGATTTTAACGCTTTGAGGAATTCAAATAACGTGTTTTGAGATCATTTGTATCGTATCTTTTACTACATAACTTTTCGCCAAATTTCACAAACACTAAGAAAGTTTGTTTTTCGATTCAAAACAAGATTTTAGCGCTTTGTGGAGTTCAAATAACGTGTTTTTAGATCATTTGTATCGTATATTTTACTACGTAACTTTTCAACAAATTTCACAAACACTAAGAAAGTTTGTTTTTCGATTCAAAACAAGATTTTAACGCTTTGAGGAATTCAAATAACGTGTTTTGAGATCATTTGTATCGTATCTTTTACTACATAACTTTTCGCCAAATTTCACAAACACTAAGAAAGTTTGTTTTTCGATTCAAAACAAGATTTTAGCGCTTTGTGGAGTTCAAATAACGTGTTTTTAGATCATTTGTATCGTATCTTTTACTACATAAGTTTTCACCAAATTTCACAAACACTAAGAAAGTTTGTTTTTCGATTCAAAACAAGATTTTAACGCTTTGAGGAGTTCAAATAACGTGTTTTGAGATCATTTGTATCGTATCTTTTACTACATAACTTTTCACCAAATTTCACAAACACTAAGAAACTTTGTTTTTCGATTCAAAACAAGATTTTAACGCTTTGAGGAGTTCAAATAACGTGTTTTGAGATCATTTGTATCGTATCTTTTACTACATAACTTTTCACCAAATTTCTCAAACACTAAGAAAGTTTGTTTTTCGATTCAAAACAAGATTTTAACGCTTTGAGGAGTTCAAATGACGTGTTTTTAGATCATTTGTATCGTATATTTTACAACATAACTTTTCATCAAATTTCACAAACACTAAGAAAGTTTGTTTTTCGATTCAAAACAAGATTTTAACGTTTTGAGGAGTTCAAATAACGTGTTTTTAGATCATTTGTATCGTATCTTTTACTACATAAAGTTTCACCAAATTTCACAAACAATAAGAAAGTTTGTTTTTCGATTCAAAACAAGATTTTAGCGCTTTGTGGAGTTCAAATAATGTGTATTTAGATCATTTGTATCGTATCTTTTACTACATAACTTTTCACCAAATTTCACAAACACTAACAAAGTTTGATTTTCGATTCAAAACAAGATTTTAACGCTTTGAGGAGTTCAAATAACGTGTTTTGAGATCATTTGTATCGTATCTTTTACTACATAACTTTTCACCAAATTTCACAAACACTAAGAAAGTTTGTTTTTCGATTCAAAACAAGATTTTAACGCTTTGAGGAATTCAAATAACGTGTTTTGAGATCATTTGTATCGTATCTTTTACTACATAACTTTTCGCCAAATTTCACAAACACTAAGAAAGTTTGTTTTTCGATTCAAAACAAGATTTTAGCGCTTTGTGGAGTTCAAATAACGTGTTTTTAGATCATTTGTATCGTATATTTTACTACGTAACTTTTCAACAAATTTCACAAACACTAAGAAAGTTTGTTTTTCGATTCAAAACAAGATTTTAACGCTTTGAGGAGTTCAAATAACGTGTTTTTAGATCATTTGTATCGTATCTTTTACTACATAAGTTTTCATCAAATTTCACAAACACTAAGAAAGTTAGTTTTTCGATTCAAAACAAGATTTTAACGTTTTGAGGAGTTCAAATAACGTGTTTTTAGATAATTTGTATCGTATCTTTTACTACATAAATTTTCACCAAATTTCACAGACAATAAGAAAGTTTGTTTTTCGATTCAAAACAAGATTTTAGCGCTTTGTGGAGTTCAAATAACGTGTTTTTAGATCATTTGTATCGTATATTTTACTACGTAAATTTTCACCAAATTTCACAAACACTAAGAAAGTTTGTTTTTCGATTCAAAACAAGATTTTAACGCTTTGAGGAATTCAAATAACGTGTTTTGAGATCATTTGTATCGTATCTTTTACTACATAAGTTTTCACCAAATTTCACAAACACTAAGAAAGTTTGTTTTTCGATTCAAAACAAGATTTTAACGCTTTGAGGAGTTCAAATAACGTGTTTTGAGATCATTTGTATCGTATCTTTTACTACATAAATTTTCACCAAATTTCACAAACACTAAGAAAGTTTGTTTTTCGATCCAAAACAAGATTTTAACGCTTTGAGGAGTTCAAATAACGTGTTTTTAGATCTTTTGTATCGTATCTTTTACTACATAACTTTTCATCAAATTTCACAAATACTAAGAAAGTTTGTTTTTCGATTCAAAACAAGATTTTAACGTTTTGAGGAGTTCAAATAACGTGTTTTTAGATCATTTGTATCGTATCTTTTACTACATAAAGTTTCACCAAATTTCACAAACAATAAGAAAGTTTGTTTTTCGATTCAAAACAAGATTTTAGCGCTTTGTGGAGTTCAAATAATGTGTATTTACATCATTTGTATCGTATCTTTTACTACATAACTTTTCACCAAATTTCACAAACACTAAAAAAGTTTATTTTTCGATTCAAAACAAAATTTTAACGTTTTGAGGAGTTCAAATAACGTGTTTTGAGATCATTTGTATCGTATCTTTTACTACATAAAGTTTCACCAAATTTCACAAACAATAAGAAAGTTTGTTTTTCGATTCAAAACAATATTTTACTACGTAACTTTTCACCAAATTTCACAAACACTAAGAAAGTTTGGTTTTCGATTCAAAACAAGATTTTAACGCTTTGAGGAGTTCAAATAACGTGTTTTGAGATCATTTGTATCGTATCTTTTACTACATAACTTTACACCAAATTTCACAAACACTAAGAAAGTATGTTTTTCGATTCAAAACAAGATTTTAACGCTTTGAGGAATACAAATAACGTGTTTTTAGATCATTTGTATCGTATCTTTAAAACTACATAACTTTTCACCAAATTTCACAAACACTAAGAAAGTTTGTTTTTCGATTCAAAACAAGATTTTAACGCTTTGAGGAGTTCAAATAACGTGTTTTTAGATCATTTGTATCGTATCTTTTACTACATAACTTTTCATCAAATTTCACAAACACTAAGAAAGTTTGTTTTTCGATTCAAAACAAGATTTTAACGTTTTGAGGAGTTCAAATAACGTGTTTTTAGATCATTTGTATCGTATCTTTTACTACATAAAGTTTCACCAAATTTCACAAACAATAAGAAAGTTTGTTTTTCGATTCAAAACAAGATTTTAGCGCTTTGTGGAGTTCAAATAACGTGTTTTTAGATCATTTGTATCGTATCTTTTACTACATAACTTTTCACCAAATTTCACAAACACTAACAAAGTTTGATTTTCGATTCAAAACAAGATTTTAACGCTTTAAGGAATTCAAATAACGTGTTTTCAGATCATTTGTATCGTATCTTTTACTACATAACTTTTCACCAAATTTCACAAACACTAAGAAAGTTTGTTTTTCGATTCAAAACAAGATTTTAACGCTTTGAGGAGTTCAAATAACGTGTTTTTAGATCATTTGTATCGTATCTTTTACTACATAACTTTTCATCAAATTTCACAAACACTAAGAAAGTTTGTTTTTCGATTTAAAACAAGATTTTAACGTTTTGAGGAGTTCAAATAACGTGTTTTTAGATCATTTGTATCGTATCTTTTACTACATAACTTTTCACCAAATTTCACAAACCCTAAGAAAGTTTGTTTTTCGATTAAAAACAAGATTTTAACGCTTTGAGGAGTTCAAATAATGTGTTTTGAGATCATTTGTATCGTATCTTTTACTACATAACTTTTCACCAAATTTCACAAACACTAAGAAAGTTTGTTTTTCGATTCAAAACAAGATTTTAACGCTTTGAGGAGTTCAAATAACGTGTTTTGAGATCATTTCTATCGTATCTTTTACTACATAACTTTTCACCAAATTTCACAAACACTAAGAAAGTTTATTTTTCGATTCAAAACAAGATTTTAACGCTTTGAGGAGTTCAAATAACGTGTTTTTAGATCATTTGTATCGTATCTTTTACTACATAACTTTTCATCAAATTTCACAAACACTAAGAAAGTTTGTTTTTCGATTCAAAACAAGATTTTAACGTTTTGAGAAGTTCAAATAACGTGTTTTTAGATCATTTGTATCGTATCTTTTACTCCATAAATTTTCACCAAATTTCACAAACAATAAGAAACTTTGTTTTTCGATTCAAAACAAGATTTTAGCGCTTTGTGGAGTTCAAATAACGTGTTTTTAGATCATTTGTATCGTATATTTTACTACGTAACTTTTCAACAAATTTCACAAACACTAAGAAAGTTTGTTTTTCGATTCAAAACAAGATTTTAACGCTTTGAGGAATTCAAATAACGTGTTTTGAGATCATTTGTATCGTATCTTTTACTACATAACTTTTCGCCAAATTTCACAAACACTAAGAAAGTTTGTTTTTCGATTCAAAACAAGATTTTAGCGCTTTGTGGAGTTCAAATAACGTGTTTTTAGATCATTTGTATCGTATCTTTTACTACATAAGTTTTCACCAAATTTCACAAACACTAAGAAAGTTTGTTTTTCGATTCAAAACAAGATTTTAACGCTTTGAGGAGTTCAAATAACGTGTTTTGAGATCATTTGTATCGTATCTTTTACTACATAACTTTTCACCAAATTTCACAAACACTAAGAAACTTTGTTTTTCGATTCAAATCAAGATTTTAACGCTTTGAGGAGTTCAAATAACGTGTTTTGAGATCATTTGTATCGTATCTTTTACTACATAACTTTTCACCAAATTTCTCAAACACTAAGAAAGTTTGTTTTTCGATTCAAAACAAGATTTTAACGCTTTGAGGAGTTCAAATGACGTGTTTTTAGATCATTTGTATCGTATATTTTACAACTTAACTTTTCATCAAATTTCACAAACACTAAGAAAGTTTGTTTTTCGATTCAAAACAAGATTTAAAGTTTTGAGGAGTTCAAATAACGTGTTTTTAGATCATTTGTATCGTATCTTTTACTACATAAAGTTTCACCAAATTTCACAAACAATAAGAAAGTTTGTTTTTCGATTCTAAACAAGATTTTAGCGCTTTGTGGAGTTCAAATAACGTGTTTTTAGATCATTTGTATCGTATCTTTTACTACATAATTCTTCACCAAATTTCACAAACACTAACAAAGTTTGATTTTCGATTCAAAACAAAATTTTAACGCTTTGAGGAGTTCAAATAACGTGTTTTGAGATCATTTGTATCGTATCTTTTACTACATAATTCTTCACCAAATTTCACAAACACTAACAAAGTTTGATTTTCGATTCAAAACAAGATTTTAACGCTTTGAGGAGTTCAAATAACGTGTTTTGAGATCATTTGTATCGTATCTTTTACTACATAACTTTTCGCCAAATTTCACAAACACTAAGAAACTTTGTTTTTCGATTCAAAACAAGATTTTAACGCTTTGAGGAGTTCAAATAACGTGTTTTGAGATCATTTGTATCGTATCTTTTACTACATAACTTTTCACCAAATTTCTCAAACACTAAGAAAGTTTGTTTTTCGATTCAAAACAAGATTTTAACGCTTTGAGGTGTTCAAATAACGTGTTTTGAGATCATTTGTATCGTATCTTTTACTACATAACTTTTCACCAAATTTCACAAACACTAAGAAAGTTTATTTTTCGATTCAAAACAAAATTTTAACGCTTTGAGAAGTTCAAATAACGTGTTTTGAGATCATTTGTATCGTATCTTTTACTACATAAAGTTTCACCAAATTTCACAAACAATAAGAAAGTTTGTTTTTCGATTGAAAACAAGATTTTAGCGCTTTGTGGAGTTCAAATAACGTGTTTTTAGATCATTTGTATCGTATCTTTTACTACATAACTCTTCACCAAATTTCACAAACACTAACAAAGTTTGATTTTCGATTCAAATCAAGATTTTAACGCTTTGAGGAGTTCAAATAACCTGTTTTGAGATCATTTGTATCGTATCTTTTACTACATAACTTTTCACCAAATTTCACAAACACTAAGAAAGTTTGTTTTTCGATTCAAAACAAGATTTTAACGCTTTGAGGAGTTCAAATAACGTGTTTTGAGATCATTTGTATCGTATCTTTTACTACATAACTTTTCACCAAATTTCACAAACACTAAGAAAGTTTATTTTTCGATTCAAAACAAAATTTTAACGTTTTGAGGAGTTCAAATAACGTGTTTTGAGATCATTTGTATCGTATCTTTTACTACATAAAGTTTCACCAAATTTCACAAACAATAAGAAAGTTTGTTTTTCGATTCAAAACAAGATTTTAACGCTTTGAGGAGTTCAAATAACGTGTTTTTAGATCATTTGTATCGTATCTTTTACTACATAACTTTTCATCAAATTTCACAAACACTAAGAAAGTTTGTTTTTCGATTCAAAACAAGATTTTAACGTTTTGAGAAGTCCAAATAACGTGTTTTTAGATCATTTGTATCGTATCTTTTACTACATAAATTTTCACCAAATTTCACAAACACTAAGAAAGTATGTTTTTCGATTCAAAACAAGATTTTAACGCTTTGAGGAATACAAATAACGTGTTTTTAGATCATTTGTATCGTATCTTTAAAACTACATAACTTTTCACCAAATTTCACAAACACTAAGAAAGTTTGTTTTTCGATTCAAAACAAGATTTTAACGCTTTGAGGAGTTCAAATAACGTGTTTTTAGATCATTAGTATCGTATCTTTTACTACATAACTTTTCATCAAATTTCACAAACACTAAGAAAGTTTGTTTTTCGATTCAAAACAAGATTTTAACGTTTTGAGGAGTTCAAATAACGTGTTTTTAGATCATTTGTATCGTATCTTTTACTACATAAAGTTTCACCAAATTTCACAAACAATAAGAAAGTTTGTTTTTCGATTCAAAACAAGATTTTAGCGCTTTGTGGAGTTCAAATAACGTGTTTTTAGATCATTTGTATCGTATCTTTTACTACATAACTTTTCACCAAATTTCACAAACACTAACAAAGTTTGATTTTCGATTCAAAACAAGATTTTAACGCTTTAAGGAATTCAAATAACGTGTTTTCAGATCATTTGTATCGTATCTTTTACTACATAACTTTTCACCAAATTTCACAAACACTAAGAAAGTTTGTTTTTCGATTCAAAACAAGATTTTAACGCTTTGAGGAGTTCAAATAACGTGTTTTTAGATCATTTGTATCGTATCTTTTACTACATAACTTTTCATCAAATTTCACAAACACTAAGAAAGTTTGTTTTTCGATTTAAAACAAGATTTTAACGTTTTGAGGAGTTCAAATAACGTGTTTTTAGATCATTTGTATCGTATCTTTTACTACATAACTTTTCACCAAATTTCACAAACACTAAGAAAGTTTGTTTTTCGATTAAAAACAAGATTTTAACGCTTTGAGGAGTTCAAATAATGTGTTTTGAGATCATTTGTATCGTATCTTTTACTACATAACTTTTCACCAAATTTCACAAACACTAAGAAAGTTTGTTTTTCGATTCAAAACAAGATTTTAACGCTTTGAGGAGTTCAAATAACGTGTTTTGAGATCATTTCTATCGTATCTTTTACTACATAACTTTTCACCAAATTTCACAAACACTAAGAAAGTTTATTTTTCGATTCAAAACAAGATTTTAACGCTTTGAGGAGTTCAAATAACGTGTTTTTAGATCATTTGTATCGTATCTTTTACTACATAACTTTTCATCAAATTTCACAAACACTAAGAAAGTTTGTTTTTCGATTCAAAACAAGATTTTAACGTTTTGAGAAATTCAAATAACATGTTTTTAGATCATTTGTATCGTATCTTTTACTCCATAAATTTTCACCAAATTTCACAAACAATAAGAAAGTTTGTTTTTCGATTCAAAACAAGATTTTAGCGCTTTGTGGAGTTCAAATAACGTGTTTTTAGATCATTTGTATCGTATATTTTACTACGTAACTTTTCAACAAATTTCACAAACACTAAGAAAGTTTGTTTTTCGATTCAAAACAAGATTTTAACGCTTTGAGGAATTCAAATAACGTGTTTTGAGATCATTTGTATCGTATCTTTTACTACATAACTTTTCGCCAAATTTCACAAACACTAAGAAAGTTTGTTTTTCGATTCAAAACAAGATTTTAGCGCTTTGTGGAGTTCAAATAACGTGTTTTTAGATCATTTGTATCGTATATTTTACTACGTAACTTTTCAACAAATTTCACAAACACTAAGAAAGTTTGTTTTTCGATTCAAAACAAGATTTTAACGCTTTGAGGAATTCAAATAACGTGTTTTGAGATCATTTGTATCGTATCTTTTACTACATAACTTTTCGCCAAATTTCACAAACACTAAGAAAGTTTGTTTTTCGATTCAAAACAAGATTTTAGCGCTTTGTGGAGTTCAAATAACGTGTTTTTAGATCATTTGTATCGTATCTTTTACTACATAAGTTTTCACCAAATTTCACAAACACTAAGAAAGTTTGTTTTTCGATTCAAAACAAGATTTTAACGCTTTGAGGAGTTCAAATAACGTGTTTTGAGATCATTTGTATCGTATCTTTTACTACATAACTTTTCACCAAATTTCACAAACACTAAGAAACTTTGTTTTTCGATTCAAAACAAGATTTTAACGCTTTGAGGAGTTCAAATAACGTGTTTTGAGATCATTTGTATCGTATCTTTTACTACATAACTTTTCACCAAATTTCTCAAACACTAAGAAAGTTTGTTTTTCGATTCAAAACAAGATTTTAACGCTTTGAGGAGTTCAAATGACGTGTTTTTAGATCATTTGTATCGTATATTTTACAACTTAACTTTTCATCAAATTTCACAAACACTAAGAAAGTTTGTTTTTCGATTCAAAACAAGATTTTAACGTTTTGAGGAGTTCAAATAACGTGTTTTTAGATCATTTGTATCGTATCTTTTACTACATAAAGTTTCACCAAATTTCACAAACAATAAGAAAGTTTGTTTTTCGATTCTAAACAAGATTTTAGCGCTTTGTGGAGTTCAAATAACGTGTTTTTAGATCATTTGTATCGTATCTTTTACTACATAATTCTTCACCAAATTTCACAAACACTAACAAAGTTTGATTTTCGATTCAAAACAAAATTTTAACGCTTTGAGGAGTTCAAATAACGTGTTTTGAGATCATTTGTATCGTATCTTTTACTACATAATTCTTCACCAAATTTCACAAACACTAACAAAGTTTGATTTTCGATTCAAAACAAGATTTTAACGCTTTGAGGAGTTCAAATAACGTGTTTTGAGATCATTTGTATCGTATCTTTTACTACATAACTTTTCACCAAATTTCACAAACACTAAGAAACTTTGTTTTTCGATTCAAAACAAGATTTTAACGCTTTGAGGAGTTCAAATAACGTGTTTTGAGATCATTTGTATCGTATCTTTTACTACATAACTTTTCACCAAATTTCTCAAACACTAAGAAAGTTTGTTTTTCGATTCAAAACAAGATTTTAACGCTTTGAGGTGTTCAAATAACGTGTTTTGAGATCATTTGTATCGTATCTTTTACTACATAACTTTTCACCAAATTTCACAAACACTAAGAAAGTTTATTTTTCGATTCAAAACAAAATTTTAACGCTTTGAGGAGTTCAAATAACGTGTTTTGAGATCATTTGTATCGTATCTTTTACTACATAAAGTTTCACCAAATTTCACAAACAATAAGAAAGTTTGTTTTTCGATTCAAAACAAGATTTTAGCGCTTTGTGGAGTTCAAATAACGTGTTTTTAGATCATTTGTATCGTATCTTTTACTACATAACTCTTCACCAAATTTCACAAACACTAACAAAGTTTGATTTTCGATTCAAATCAAGATTTTAACGCTTTGAGGAGTTCAAATAACCTGTTTTGAGATCATTTGTATCGTATCTTTTACTACATAACTTTTCACCAAATTTCACAAACACTAAGAAAGTTTGTTTTTCGATTCAAAACAAGATTTTAACGCTTTGAGGAGTTCAAATAACGTGTTTTGAGATCATTTGTATCGTATCTTTTACTACATAACTTTTCACCAAATTTCACAAACACTAAGAAAGTTTTTATTTCGATTCAAAACAAAATTTTAACGTTTTGAGGAGTTCAAATAACGTGTTTTGAGATCATTTGTATCGTATCTTTTACTACATAAAGTTTCACCAAATTTCACAAACAATAAGAAAGTTTGTTTTTCGATTCAAAACAAGATTTTAACGCTTTGAGGAGTTCAAATAACGTGTTTTTAGATCATTTGTATCGTATCTTTTACTACATAACTTTTCATCAAATTTCACAAACACTAAGAAAGTTTGTTTTTCGATTCAAAACAAGATTTTAACGTTTTGAGAAGTCCAAATAACGTGTTTTTAGATCATTTGTATCGTATCTTTTACTACATAAATTTTCACCAAATTTCACAAACAATAAGAAAGTTTGTTTTTCGATTCAAAACAAGATTTTAGCGCTTTGTGGAGTTCAAATAACGTGTTTTTAGATCATTTGTATCGTATATTTTACTACGTAACTTTTCACCAAATTTTACAAACACTAAGAAAGTTTGTTTTTCGATTCAAAACAAGATTTTAACGCTTTGAGGAATTCAAATAACGTGTTTTGAGATCATTTGTATCGTATCTTTTACTACATAAGTTTTCACCAAATTTCACAAACACTAAGAAAGTTTGTTTTTCGATTCAAAACAAGATTTTTGCGCTTTGTGGAGTTCAAATAACGTGTTTTTAGATCATTTGTATCGTATCTTTTACTACATAACTTTTCACCAAATTTCACAAACACTAACAAAGTTTGATTTTCGATTCAAAACAAGATTTTAACGCTTTGAGGACTTCAAATAACCTGTTTTGAGATCATTTGTATCGTATCTTTTACTACATAACTTTTCACCAAATTTCACAAACACTAAGAAAGTTCGTTTTTCGATTCAAAACAAGATTTTAACGCTTTGAGGAGTTCAAATAACGTGTTTTTAGATCACTTGTATCGTATCTTTTACTACATAACTTTTCATCAAATTTGACAAACACTAAGAAAGTTTGTTTTTCGATTGAAAACAAGATTTTAACGTTTTGAGGAGTTGAAATAACGTGTTTTTAGATCATTTGTATCGTATCTTTTACTACATAACTTTTCACCAAATTTCACAAACACTAAGAAAGTTTGTTTTTCGATTCAAAACAAGGTTTAACGCTTTGAGGAGTTCAAATAACGTGTTTTGAGATCATTTGTATCGTATCTTTTACTACATAACTTTTCACCAAATTTCACAAACACTAAGAAAGTTTGTTTTTCGATTCAAAACAAGATTTTAACGCTTTGAGGAATTCAAATAACGTGTTTTGAGATCATTTGTATCGTACCTTTTACTACATAACTTTTCATCAAATTTCACAAACACTAAGAAAGTTTGTTTTTCGATTTAAAACAAGATTTTAACGTTTTGAGGAGTTGAAATAACGTGTTTTTAGATCATTTGTGTCGTATCTTTTACTACATAACTTTTCACCAAATTTCACAAACACTAAGAAAGTTTGTTTTTCGATTCAAAACAAGATTTTAACGCTTTGAGGAGGTCAAATAATGTGTTTTGAGATCATTTGTATCGTATCTTTTACTACATAACTTTTCACCAAATTTCACAAACGCTAAGAAAGTTTGTTTTTCGATTCAAAACAAGATTTTAACGCTTTGAGGAGTTCAAATAACGTGTTTTGAGATCATTTGTGTCGTATCTTTTACTACATAACTTTTCACCAAATTTCACAAACACTAAGAAAGTTTGTTTTTCGATTCAAAACAAGATTTTAACGTTTTGAGGAGTTCAAATAACTTGTTTTTAGATCATTTGTATCGTACCTTTTACTACATAAGTTTTCATCAAATTTCACAAACACTAAGAAAGTTTGTTTTTCGATTCAAAACAAGATTTTAACGTTTTGAGGAGTTCAAATAACGTGTTTTTAGATCATTTGTATCGTATGTTTTACTACATAAATTTTCACCAAATTTCACAAACAATAAGAAATTTTGTTTTTCGATTCAAAACAAGATTTTAGCGCTTTGTGGAGTTCAAATAACGTGTTTTTAGATCATTTGTATCGTATATTTTACTACGTAACTTTTCACCAAATTTCACAAACACTAAGAAAGTTTGTTTTTCGATTCAAAACAAGATTTTAACGCTTTGAGGAATTCAAATAACGTGTTTTGAGATCATTTGTATCGTATCTTTTACTACATAACTTTTCACCAAATTTCACAAACACTAAGAAAGTTTGTTTTTCGATTCAAAACAAGATTTTAGCGTTTTGTGGAGTTCAAATAACGTGTTTTTAGATCATTTGTATCGTATCTTTTACTACATAAGTTTTCACCAAATTTCACAAACACAAAGAAAGTTTGTTTTTCGATTCAAAACAAGATTTTAACGCTTTGAGGAGTTCAAATAACGTGTTTTGAGATCATTTGTATCGTATCTTTTACTACATAACTTTTCACCAAATTTCACAAACACTAAGAAAGTTTTTTTTTCGATTCAAAACAAGATTTTAACGCTTTGAGGAGTTCAAATAACGTGTTTTGAGATCATTTGTATCGTATCTTTTACTACATAAATTTTCACAAAATTTCACAAACACTAAGAAAGTTTGTTTTTCGATTCAAAACAAGATTTTAACGCTTTGAGGAGTTCAAATAACGTGTTTTTAGATCATTTGTATCGTATCTTTTACTACATAACTTTTCATCAAATTTCACAAACACTAAGAAAGTTTGTTTTTCGATTCAAAACAAGATTTTAACGTTTTGAGGAGTTCAAATAACGTGTTTTTAGATCATTTGTATCGTATCTTTTACTACATAAAGTTTCACCAAATTTCACAAACAATAAGAAAGTTTGTTTTTCGATTCAAAACAAGATTTTAGCGCTTTGTGGAGTTCAAATAACGTGTTTTTAGATCATTTGTATCGTATCTTTTACTACATAACTTTTCACCAAATTTCACAAACACTAACAAAGTTTGATTTTCGATTCAAAACAAGATTTTAACGCTTTGAGGAGTTCAAATAACGTGTTTTCAGATCATTTGTATCGTATCTTTTACTACATAACTTTTCACCAAATTTCACAAACACTAAGAAAGTTTGTTTTTCGATTCAAAACAAGATTTTAACGCTTTGAGGAGTTCAAATAACGTGTTTTTAGATCATTTGTATCGTATCTTTTACTACATAACTTTTCATCAAATTTCACAAACACTAAGAAAGTTTGTTTTTCGATTTAAAACAAGATTTTAACGTTTTGAGGAGTTCAAATAACGTGTTTTTAGATCATTTGTATCGTATCTTTTACTACATAACTTTTCACCAAATTTCACAAACATTAAGAAAGTTTGTTTTTCGATTAAAAACAAGATTTTAACGCTTTGAGGAGTTCAAATAATGTGTTTTGAGATCATTTGTATCGTATCTTTTACTACATAACTTTTCACCTAATTTCACAAACACTAAGAAAGTTTGTTTTTCGATTCAAAACAAGATTTTAACGCTTTGAGGAGTTCAAATAACGTGTTTTGAGATCATTTCTATCGTATCTTTTACTACATAACTTTTCACCAAATTTCACAAACACTAAGAAAGTTTATTTTTCGATTCAAAACAAGATTTTAACGCTTTGAGGAGTTCAAATAACGTGTTTTTAGATCATTTGTATCGTATCTTTTACTACATAACTTTTCATCAAATTTCACAAACACTAAGAAAGTTTGTTTTTCGATTCAAAACAAGATTTTAACGTTTTGAGAAGTTCAAATAACGTGTTTTTAGATCATTTGTATCGTATCTTTTACTCCATAAATTTTCACCAAATTTCACAAACAATAAGAAAGTTTGTTTTTCGATTCAAAACAAGATTTTAGCGCTTTGTGGAGTTCAAATAACGTGTTTTTAGATCATTTGTATCGTATCTTTTACTACATAACTCTTCACCAAATTTCACAAACACTAACAAAGTTTGATTTTCGATTCAAATCAAGATTTTAACGCTTTGAGGAGTTCAAATAACCTGTTTTGAGATCATTTGTATCGTATCTTTTACTACATAACTTTTCACCAAATTTCACAAACACTAAGAAAGTTTGTTTTTCGATTCAAAACAAGATTTTAACGTTTTGAGGAGTTCAAATAACGTGTTTTGAGATCATTTGTATCGTATCTTTTACTACATAACTTTTCACCAAATTTCACAAACACTAAGAAAGTTTATTTTTCGATTCAAAACAAGATTTTAACGCTTTGAGGAGTTCAAATAACGTGTTTTTAGATCATTTGTATCGTATCTTTTACTACATAATTTTTCATCAAATTTCACAAACACTAAGAAAGTTTGTTTTTCGATTCAAAACAAGATTTTAACGTTTTGAGAAGTTCAAATAACGTGTTTTTAGATCATTTGTATCGTATCTTTTACTCCATAAATTTTCACCAAATTTCACAAACAATAAGAAAGTTTATTTTTCGATTCAAAATAAGATTTTAGCGCTTTGTGGAGTTCAAATAACGTGTTTTTAGATCATTTGTATCGTATATTTTACTACGTAACTTTTCAACAAATTTCACAAACACTAAGAAAGTTTGTTTTTCGATTCAAAACAAGATTTTAACGCTTTGAGGAATTCAAATAACGTGTTTTGAGATCATTTGTATCGTATCTTTTACTACATAACTTTTCGCCAAATTTCACAAACACTAAGAAAGTTTGTTTTTCGATTCAAAACAAGATTTTAGCGCTTTGTGGAGTTCAAATAACGTGTTTTTAGATCATTTGTATCGTATCTTTTACTACATAAGTTTTCACCAAATTTCACAAACACTAAGAAAGTTTGTTTTTCGATTAAAAACAAGATTTTAACGCTTTGAGGAGTTCAAATAATGTGTTTTGAGATCATTTGTATAGTATCTTTTACTACATAACTTTTCACCAAATTTCACAAACACTAAGAAAGTTTGTTTTTCGATTCAAAACAAGATTTTAACGCTTTGAGGAGTTCAAATAACGTGTTTTGAGATCATTTGTATCGTATCTTTTACTACATAACTTTTCACCAAATTTCACAAACACTAAGAAAGTTTATTTTTCGATTCAAAACAAGATTTTAACGCTTTGAGGAGTTCAAATAACGTGTTTTTAGATCATTTGTATCGTATCTTTTACTACATAACTTTTCATCAAATTTCACAAACACTAAGAAAGTTTGTTTTTCGATTCAAAACAAGATTTTAACGTTTTGAGAAGTTCAAATAACGTGTTTTTAGATCATTTGTATCGTATCTTTTACTCCATAAATTTTCACCAAATTTCACAAACAATAAGAAAGTTTGTTTTTCGATTCAAAACAAGATTTTAGCGCTTTGTGGAGTTCAAATAACGTGTTTTTAGATCATTTGTATCGTATCTTTTACTACATAACTCTTCACCAAATTTCACAAACACTAACAAAGTTTGATTTTCGATTCAAATCAAGATTTTAACGCTTTGAGGAGTTCAAATAACCTGTTTTGAGATCATTTGTATCGTATCTTTTACTACATAACTTTTCACCAAATTTCACAAACACTAAGAAAGTTTGTTTTTCGATTCAAAACAAGATTTTAACGCTTTGAGGAGTTCAAATAACGTGTTTTGAGATCATTTGTATCGTATCTTTTACTACATAACTTTTCACCAAATTTCACAAACACTAAGAAAGTTTATTTTTCGATTCAAAACAAAATTTTAACGTTTTGAGGAGTTCAAATAACGTGTTTTGAGATCATTTGTATCGTATCTTTTACTACATAAAGTTTCACCAAATTTCACAAACAATAAGAAAGTTTGTTTTTCGATTCAAAACAAGATTTTAACGCTTTGAGGAGTTCAAATAACGTGTTTTTAGATCATTTGTATCGTATCTTTTACTACATAACTTTTCATCAAATTTCACAAACACTAAGAAAGTTTGTTTTTCGATTCAAAACAAGATTTTAACGTTTTGAGAAGTTCAAATAACGTGTTTTTAGATCATTTGTATCGTATCTTTTACTCCATAAATTTTCACCAAATTTCACAAACAATAAGAAAGTTTGTTTTTCGATTCAAAACAAGATTTTAGCGATTTGTGGAGTTCAAATAACGTGTTTTTAGATCATTTGTATCGTATATTTTACTACGTAACTTTTCAACAAATTTCACAAACAATAAGAAAGTTTGTTTTTCGATTCAAAACAAGATTTTAACGCTTTGAGGAATTCAAATAACGTGTTTTGAGATCATTTGTATCGTATCTTTTACTACATAACTTTTCGCCAAATTTCACAAACACTAAGAAAGTTTGTTTTTCGATTCAAAACAAGATTTTAGCGCTTTGTGGAGTTCAAATAATGTGTTTTTAGATCATTTGTATCGTATCTTTTACTACATAAGTTTTCACCAAATTTCACAAACACTAAGAAAGTTTGTTTTTCGATTCAAAACAAGATTTTAACGCTTTGAGGAGTTCAAATAACGTGTTTTGAGATCATTTGTATCGTATCTTTTACTACATAACTTTTCACCAAATTTCACAAACACTAAGAAACTTTGTTTTTCGATTCAAAACAAGATTTTAACGCTTTGAGGAGTTCAAATAACGTGTTTTGAGATCATTTGTATCGTATCTTTTACTACATAACTTTTCACCAAATTTCTCAAACACTAAGAAAGTTTGTTTTTCGATTCAAAACAAGATTTTAACGCTTTGAGGAGTTCAAATAACGTGTTTTTAGATCATTTGTATCGTATCTTTTACAACATAACTTTTCATCAAATTTCACAAACACTAAGAAAGTTTGTTTTTCGATTCAAAACAAGATTTTAACGTTTTGAGGAGTTCAAATAACGTGTTTTTAGATCATTTGTATCGTATCTTTTACTACATAAAGTTTCACCAAATTTCACAAACAATAAGAAAGTTTGTTTTTCGATTCAAAACAAGATTTTAGCGCTTTGTGGAGTTCAAATAACGTGTTTTTAGATCATTTGTATCGTATCTTTTACTACATAATTCTTCACCAAATTTCACAAACACTAACAAAGTTTGATTTTCGATTCAAAACAAGATTTTAACGCTTTGAGGAGTTCAAATAACGTGTTTTGAGATCATTTGTATCGTATCTTTTACTACATAACTTTTCACCAAATTTCACAAACACTAAGAAACTTTGTTTTTCGATTCAAAACAAGATTTTAACGCTTTGAGGAGTTCAAATAACGTGTTTTGAGATCATTTGTATCGTATCTTTTACTACATAACTTTTCACCAAATTTCTCAAACACTAAGAAAGTTTGTTTTTCGATTAAAAACAAGATTTTAACGCTTTGAGGAGTTCAAATAATGTGTTTTGAGATCATTTGTATCGTATCTTTTACTACATAACTATTCACCAAATTTCACAAACACTAAGAAAGTTTGTTTTTCGATTCAAAACAAGATTTTAACGCTTTGAGGTGTTCAAATAACGTGTTTTGAGATCATTTGTATCGTATCTTTTACTACATAACTTTTCACCAAATTTCACAAACACTAAGAAAGTTTATTTTTCGATTCAAAACAAAATTTTAACGCTTTGAGGAGTTCAAATAACGTGTTTTGAGATCATTTGTATCGTATCTTTTACTACATAAAGTTTCACCAAACTTCACAAACAATAAGAAAGTTTGTTTTTCGATTCAAAACAAGATTTTAGCGCTTTGTGGAGTTCAAATAACGTGTTTTTAGATCATTTGTATCGTATCTTTTACTACATAACTCTTCACCAAATTTCACAAACACTAACAAAGTTTGATTTTCGATTCAAATCAAGATTTTAACGCTTTGAGGAGTTCAAATAACCTGTTTTGAGATCATTTGTATCGTATCTTTTACTACATAACTTTTCACCAAATTTCACAAACACTAAGAAAGTTTGTTTTTCGATTCAAAACAAGATTTTAACGCTTTGAGGAGTTCAAATAACGTGTTTTGAGATCATTTGTATCGTATCTTTTACTACATAACTTTTCACCAAATTTCACAAACACTAAGAAAGTTTATTTTTCGATTCAAAACAAAATTTTAACGTTTTGAGGAGTTCAAATAACGTGTTTTGAGATCATTTGTATCGTATCTTTTACTACATAAAGTTTCACCAAATTTCACAAACAATAAGAAAGTTTGTTTTTCGATTCAAAACAAGATTTTAACGCTTTGAGGAGTTCAAATAACGTGTTTTGAGATCATTTGTATCGTATCTTTTACTACATAACTTTTCACCAAATTTCACAAACACTAAGAAACTTTGTTTTTCGATTCAAAACAAGATTTTAACGCTTTGAGGAGTTCAAATAACGTGTTTTGAGATCATTTGTATCGTATCTTTTACTACATAACTTTTCACCAAATTTCTCAAACACTAAGAAAGTTTGTTTTTCGATTCAAAACAAGATTTTAACGCTTTGAGGAGTTCAAATAACGTGTTTTGAGATCATTTGTATCGTATCTTTTACTACATAACTTTTCACCAAATTTCACAAACACTAAGAAACTTTGTTTTTCGATTCAAAACAAGATTTTAACGCTTTGAGGAGTTCAAATAACGTGTTTTGAGATCATTTGTATCGTATCTTTTACTACATAACTTTTCACCAAATTTCTCAAACACTAAGAAAGTTTGTTTTTCGATTCAAAACAAGATTTTAACGCTTTGAGGAGTTCAAATAACGTGTTTTGAGATCATTTGTATCGTATCTTTTACTACATAACTTTTCACCAAATTTCTCAAACACTAAGAAAGTTTGTTTTTCGATTAAAAACAAGATTTTAACGCTTTGAGGAGTTCAAATAATGTGTTTTGAGATCATTTGTATCGTATCTTTTACTACATAACTATTCACCAAATTTCACAAACACTAAGAAAGTTTGTTTTTCGATTCAAAACAAGATTTTAACGCTTTGAGGTGTTCAAATAACGTGTTTTGAGATCATTTGTATCGTATCTTTTACTACATAACTTTTCACCAAATTTCACAAACACTAAGAAAGTTTATTTTTCGATTCAAAACAAAATTTTAACGCTTTGAGGAGTTCAAATAACGTGTTTTGAGATCATTTGTATCGTATCTTTTACTACATAAAGTTTCACCAAACTTCACAAACAATAAGAAAGTTTGTTTTTCGATTCAAAACAAGATTTTAGCGCTTTGTGGAGTTCAAATAACGTGTTTTTAGATCATTTGTATCGTATCTTTTACTACATAACTCTTCACCAAATTTCACAAACACTAACAAAGTTTGATTTTCGATTCAAATCAAGATTTTAACGCTTTGAGGAGTTCAAATAACCTGTTTTGAGATCATTTGTATCGTATCTTTTACTACATAACTTTTCACCAAATTTCACAAACACTAAGAAAGTTTGTTTTTCGATTCAAAACAAGATTTTAACGCTTTGAGGAGTTCAAATAACGTGTTTTGAGATCATTTGTATCGTATCTTTTACTACATAACTTTTCACCAAATTTCACAAACACTAAGAAAGTTTATTTTTCGATTCAAAACAAAATTTTAACGTTTTGAGGAGTTCAAATAACGTGTTTTGAGATCATTTGTATCGTATCTTTTACTACATAAAGTTTCACCAAATTTCACAAACAATAAGAAAGTTTGTTTTTCGATTCAAAACAAGATTTTAACGCTTTGAGGAGTTCAAATAACGTGTTTTTAGATCATTTGTATCGTATCTTTTACTACATAACTTTTCATCAAATTTCACAAACACTAAGAAAGTTTGTTTTTCGATTCAAAACAAGATTTTAACGTTTTGAGAAGTCCAAATAACGTGTTTTTAGATCATTTGTATCGTATCTTTTACTACATAAATTTTCACCAAATTTCACAAACAATAAGAAAGTTTGTTTTTCGATTCAAAACAAGATTTTAGCGCTTTGTGGAGTTCAAATAACGTGTTTTTAGATCATTTGTATCGTATATTTTACTACGTAACTTTTCACCAAATTTTACAAACACTAAGAATGTTTGTTTTTCGATTCAAAACAAGATTTTAACGCTTTGAGGAATTCAAATAACGTGTTTTGAGATCATTTGTATCGTATCTTTTACTACATAAGTTTTCACCAAATTTCACAAACACTAAGAAAGTTTGTTTTTCGATTCAAAACAAGATTTTTGCGCTTTGTGGAGTTCAAATAACGTGTTTTTAGATCATTTGTATCGTATCTTTTACTACATAACTTTTCACCAAATTTCACAAACACTAACAAAGTTTGATTTTCGATTCAAAACAAGATTTTAACGCTTTGAGGACTTCAAATAACCTGTTTTGAGATCATTTGTATCGTATCTTTTACTACATAACTTTTCACTAAATTTCACAAACACTAAGAAAGTTCGTTTTTCGATTCAAAACAAGATTTTAACGCTTTGAGGAGTTCAAATAACGTGTTTTTAGATCACTTGTATCGTATCTTTTACTACATAACTTTTCATCAAATTTGACAAACACTAAGAAAGTTTGTTTTTCGATTGAAAACAAGATTTTAACGTTTTGAGGAGTTGAAATAACGTGTTTTTAGATCATTTGTATCGTATCTTTTACTACATAACTTTTCACCAAATTTCACAAACACTAAGAAAGTTTGTTTTTCGATTCAAAACAAGATTTTAACGCTTTGAGGAGTTCAAATAACGTGTTTTGAGATCATTTGTATCGTATCTTTTACTACATAACTTTTCACCAAATTTCACAAACACTAAGAAAGTTTGTTTTTCGATTCAAAACAAGATTTTAACGCTTTGAGGAATTCAAATAACGTGTTTTGAGATCATTTGTATCGTACCTTTTACTACATAACTTTTCATCAAATTTCACAAACACTAAGAAAGTTTGTTTTTCGATTTAAAACAAGATTTTAACGTTTTGAGGAGTTGAAATAACGTGTTTTTAGATCATTTGTGTCGTATCTTTTACTACATAACTTTTCACCAAATTTCACAAACACTAAGAAAGTTTGTTTTTCGATTCAAAACAAGATTTTAACGCTTTGAGGAGGTCAAATAATGTGTTTTGAGATCATTTGTATCGTATCTTTTACTACATAACTTTTCACCAAATTTCACAAACGCTAAGAAAGTTTGTTTTTCGATTCAAAACAAGATTTTAACGCTTTGAGGAGTTCAAATAACGTGTTTTGAGATCATTTGTGTCGTATCTTTTACTACATAACTTTTCACCAAATTTCACAAACACTAAGAAAGTTTGTTTTTCGATTCAAAACAAGATTTTAACGTTTTGAGGAGTTCAAATAACTTGTTTTTAGATCATTTGTATCGTACCTTTTACTACATAAGTTTTCATCAAATTTCACAAACACTAAGAAAGTTTGTTTTTCGATTCAAAACAAGATTTTAACGTTTTGAGGAGTTCAAATAACGTGTTTTTAGATCATTTGTATCGTATGTTTTACTACATAAATTTTCACCAAATTTCACAAACAATAAGAAATTTTGTTTTTCGATTCAAAACAAGATTTTAGCGCTTTGTGGAGTTCAAATAACGTGTTTTTAGATCATTTGTATCGTATATTTTACTACGTAACTTTTCACCAAATTTCACAAACACTAAGAAAGTTTGTTTTTCGATTCAAAACAAGATTTTAACGCTTTGAGGAATTCAAATAACGTGTTTTGAGATCATTTGTATCGTATCTTTTACTACATAACTTTTCACCAAATTTCACAAACACTAAGAAAGTTTGTTTTTCGATTCAAAACAAGATTTTAACGCTTTGAGGAGTTCAAATAACGTGTTTTTAGATCATTTGTATCGTATCTTTTACTACATAACTTTTCATCAAATTTCACAAACACTAAGAAAGTTTGTTTTTCGATTTAAAACAAGATTTTAACGTTTTGAGGAGTTCAAATAACGTGTTTTTAGATCATTTGTATCGTATCTTTTACTACATAACTTTTCACCAAATTTCACAAACACTAAGAAAGTTTGTTTTTCGATTAAAAACAAGATTTTAACGCTTTGAGGAGTTCAAATAATGTGTTTTGAGATCATTTGTATCGTATCTTTTACTACATAACTTTTCACCTAATTTCACAAACACTAAGAAAGTTTGTTTTTCGATTCAAAACAAGATTTTAACGCTTTGAGGAGTTCAAATAACGTGTTTTGAGATCATTTCTATCGTATCTTTTACTACATAACTTTTCACCAAATTTCACAAACACTAAGAAAGTTTATTTTTCGATTCAAACCAAGATTTTAACGCTTTGAGGAGTTCAAATAACGTGTTTTTAGATCATTTGTATCGTATCTTTTACTACATAACTTTTCATCAAATTTCACAAACACTAAGAAAGTTTGTTTTTCGATTCAAAACAAGATTTTAACGTTTTGAGAAGTTCAAATAACGTGTTTTTAGATCATTTGTATCGTATCTTTTACTACATAAGTTTTCACCAAATTTCACAAACACAAAGAAAGTTTGTTTTTCGATTCAAAACAAGATTTTAACGCTTTGAGGAGTTCAAATAACGTGTTTTGAGATCATTTGTATCGTATCTTTTACTACATAACTTTTCACCAAATTTCACAAACACTAAGAAAGTTTTTTTTTCGATTCAAAACAAGATTTTAACGCTTTGAGGAGTTCAAATAACGTGTTTTGAGATCATTTGTATCGTATCTTTTACTACATAAATTTTCACAAAATTTCACAAACACTAAGAAAGTTTGTTTTTCGATTCAAAACAAGATTTTAACGCTTTGAGGAGTTCAAATAACGTGTTTTTAGATCATTTGTATCGTATCTTTTACTACATAACTTTTCATCAAATTTCACAAACACTAAGAAAGTTTGTTTTTCGATTCAAAACAAGATTTTAACGTTTTGAGGAGTTCAAATAACGTGTTTTTAGATCATTTGTATCGTATCTTTTACTACATAAAGTTTCACCAAATTTCACAAACAATAAGAAAGTTTGTTTTTCGATTCAAAACAAGATTTTAGCGCTTTGTGGAGTTCAAATAACGTGTTTTTAGATCATTTGTATCGTATCTTTTACTACATAACTTTTCACCAAATTTCACAAACACTAACAAACTTTGATTTTCGATTCAAAACAAGATTTTAACGCTTTGAGGAGTTCAAATAACGTGTTTTCAGATCATTTGTATCGTATCTTTTACTACATAACTTTTCACCAAATTTCACAAACACTAAGAAAGTTTGTTTTTCGATTCAAAACAAGATTTTAACGCTTTGAGGAGTTCAAATAACGTGTTTTTAGATCATTTGTATCGTATCTTTTACTACATAACTTTTCATCAAATTTCACAAACACTAAGAAAGTTTGTTTTTCGATTTAAAACAAGATTTTAACGTTTTGAGGAGTTCAAATAACGTGTTTTTAGATCATTTGTATCGTATCTTTTACTACATAACTTTTCACCAAATTTCACAAACACTAAGAAAGTTTGTTTTTCGATTAAAAACAAGATTTTAACGCTTTGAGGAGTTCAAATAATGTGTTTTGAGATCATTTGTATCGTATCTTTTACTACATAACTTTTCACCTAATTTCACAAACACTAAGAAAGTTTGTTTTTCGATTCAAAACAAGATTTTAACGCTTTGAGGAGTTCAAATAACGTGTTTTGAGATCATTTCTATCGTATCTTTTACTACATAACTTTTCACCAAATTTCACAAACACTAAGAAAGTTTATTTTTCGATTCAAACCAAGATTTTAACGCTTTGAGGAGTTCAAATAACGTGTTTTTAGATCATTTGTATCGTATCTTTTACTACATAACTTTTCATCAAATTTCACAAACACTAAGAAAGTTTGTTTTTCGATTCAAAACAAGATTTTAACGTTTTGAGAAGTTCAAATAACGTGTTTTTAGATCATTTGTATCGTATCTTTTACTCCATAAATTTTCACCAAATTTCACAAACAATAAGAAAGTTTGTTTTTCGATTCAAAACAAGATTTTAGCGCTTTGTGGAGTTCAAATAACGTGTTTTTAGATCATTTGTATCGTATCTTTTACTACATAACTCTTCACCAAATTTCACAAACACTAACAAAGTTTGATTTTCGATTCAAATCAAGATTTTAACGCTTTGAGGAGTTCAAATAACCTGTTTTGAGATCATTTGTATCGTATCTTTTACTACATAACTTTTCACCAAATTTCACAAACACTAAGAAAGTTTGTTTTTCGATTCAAAACAAGATTTTAACGCTTTGAGGAGTTCAAATAACGTGTTTTGAGATCATTTGTATCGTATCTTTTACTACATAACTTTTCACCAAATTTCACAAACACTAAGAAAGTTTATTTTTCGATTCAAAACAAGATTTTAACGCTTTGAGGAGTTCAAATAACGTGTTTTTAGATCATTTGTATCGTATCTTTTACTACATAATTTTTCATCAAATTTCACAAACACTAAGAAAGTTTGTTTTTCGATTCAAAACAAGATTTTAACGTTTTGAGAAGTTCAAATAACGTGTTTTTAGATCATTTGTATCGTATCTTTTACTCCATAAATTTTCACCAAATTTCACAAACAATAAGAAAGTTTATTTTTCGATTCAAAATAAGATTTTAGCGCTTTGTGGAGTTCAAATAACGTGTTTTTAGATCATTTGTATCGTATATTTTACTACGTAACTTTTCAACAAATTTCACAAACACTAAGAAAGTTTGTTTTTCGATTCAAAACAAGATTTTAACGCTTTGAGGAATTCAAATAACGTGTTTTGAGATCATTTGTATCGTATCTTTTACTACATAACTTTTCGCCAAATTTCACAAACACTAAGAAAGTTTGTTTTTCGATTCAAAACAAGATTTTAGCGCTTTGTGGAGTTCAAATAACGTGTTTTTAGATCATTTGTATCGTATCTTTTACTACATAAGTTTTCACCAAATTTCACAAACACTAAGAAAGTTTGTTTTTCGATTAAAAACAAGATTTTAACGCTTTGAGGAGTTCAAATAATGTGTTTTGAGATCATTTGTATAGTATCTTTTACTACATAACTTTTCACCAAATTTCACAAACACTAAGAAAGTTTGTTTTTCGATTCAAAACAAGATTTTAACGCTTTGAGGAGTTCAAATAACGTGTTTTGAGATCATTTGTATCGTATCTTTTACTACATAACTTTTCACCAAATTTCACAAACACTAAGAAAGTTTATTTTTCGATTCAAAACAAGATTTTAACGCTTTGAGGAGTTCAAATAACGTGTTTTTAGATCATTTGTATCGTATCTTTTACTACATAACTTTTCATCAAATTTCACAAACACTAAGAAAGTTTGTTTTTCGATTCAAAACAAGATTTTAACGTTTTGAGAAGTTCAAATAACGTGTTTTTAGATCATTTGTATCGTATCTTTTACTCCATAAATTTTCACCAAATTTCACAAACAATAAGAAAGTTTGTTTTTCGATTCAAAACAAGATTTTAGCGCTTTGTGGAGTTCAAATAACGTGTTTTTAGATCATTTGTATCGTATCTTTTACTACATAACTCTTCACCAAATTTCACAAACACTAACAAAGTTTGATTTTCGATTCAAATCAAGATTTTAACGCTTTGAGGAGTTCAAATAACCTGTTTTGAGATCATTTGTATCGTATCTTTTACTACATAACTTTTCACCAAATTTCACAAACACTAAGAAAGTTTGTTTTTCGATTCAAAACAAGATTTTAACGCTTTGAGGAGTTCAAATAACGTGTTTTGAGATCATTTGTATCGTATCTTTTACTACATAACTTTTCACCAAATTTCACAAACACTAAGAAAGTTTATTTTTCGATTCAAAACAAAATTTTAACGTTTTGAGGAGTTCAAATAACGTGTTTTGAGATCATTTGTATCGTATCTTTTACTACATAAAGTTTCACCAAATTTCACAAACAATAAGAAAGTTTGTTTTTCGATTCAAAACAAGATTTTAACGCTTTGAGGAGTTCAAATAACGTGTTTTTAGATCATTTGTATCGTATCTTTTACTACATAACTTTTCATCAAATTTCACAAACACTAAGAAAGTTTGTTTTTCGATTCAAAACAAGATTTTAACGTTTTGAGAAGTTCAAATAACGTGTTTTTAGATCATTTGTATCGTATCTTTTACTCCATAAATTTTCACCAAATTTCACAAACAATAAGAAAGTTTGTTTTTCGATTCAAAACAAGATTTTAGCGATTTGTGGAGTTCAAATAACGTGTTTTTAGAACATTTGTATCGTATATTTTACTACGTAACTTTTCAACAAATTTCACAAACAATAAGAAAGTTTGTTTTTCGATTCAAAACAAGATTTTAACGCTTTGAGGAATTCAAATAACGTGTTTTGAGATCATTTGTATCGTATCTTTTACTACATAACTTTTCGCCAAATTTCACAAACACTAAGAAAGTTTGTTTTTCGATTCAAAACAAGATTTTAGCGCTTTGTGGAGTTCAAATAACGTGTTTTTAGATCATTTGTATCGTATCTTTTACTACATAAGTTTTCACCAAATTTCACAAACACTAAGAAAGTTTGTTTTTCGATTCAAAACAAGATTTTAACGCTTTGAGGAGTTCAAATAACGTGTTTTGAGATCATTTGTATCGTATCTTTTACTACATAACTTTTCACCAAATTTCACAAACACTAAGAAACTTTGTTTTTCGATTCAAAACAAGATTTTAACGCTTTGAGGAGTTCAAATAACGTGTTTTGAGATCATTTGTATCGTATCTTTTACTACATAACTTTTCACCAAATTTCTCAAACACTAAGAAAGTTTGTTTTTCGATTCAAAACAAGATTTTAACGCTTTGAGGAGTTCAAATAACGTGTTTTTAGATCATTTGTATCGTATCTTTTACAACATAACTTTTCATCAAATTTCACAAACACTAAGAAAGTTTGTTTTTCGATTCAAAACAAGATTTTAACGTTTTGAGGAGTTCAAATAACGTGTTTTTAGATCATTTGTATCGTATCTTTTACTACATAAAGTTTCACCAAATTTCACAAACAATAAGAAAGTTTGTTTTTCGATTCAAAACAAGATTTTAGCGCTTTGTGGAGTTCAAATAACGTGTTTTTAGATCATTTGTATCGTATCTTTTACTACATAATTCTTCACCAAATTTCACAAACACTAACAAAGTTTGATTTTCGATTCAAAACAAGATTTTAACGCTTTGAGGAGTTCAAATAACGTGTTTTGAGATCATTTGTATCGTATCTTTTACTACATAACTTTTCACCAAATTTCACAAACACTAAGAAACTTTGTTTTTCGATTCAAAACAAGATTTTAACGCTTTGAGGAGTTCAAATAACGTGTTTTGAGATCATTTGTATCGTATCTTTTACTACATAACTTTTCACCAAATTTCTCAAACACTAAGAAAGTTTGTTTTTCGATTAAAAACAAGATTTTAACGCTTTGAGGAGTTCAAATAATGTGTTTTGAGATCATTTGTATCGTATCTTTTACTACATAACTATTCACCAAATTTCACAAACACTAAGAAAGTTTGTTTTTCGATTCAAAACAAGATTTTAACGCTTTGAGGTGTTCAAATAACGTGTTTTGAGATCATTTGTATCGTATCTTTTACTACATAACTTTTCACCAAATTTCACAAACACTAAGAAAGTTTATTTTTCGATTCAAAACAAAATTTTAACGCTTTGAGGAGTTCAAATAACGTGTTTTGAGATCATTTGTATCGTATCTTTTACTACATAAAGTTTCACCAAACTTCACAAACAATAAGAAAGTTTGTTTTTCGATTCAAAACAAGATTTTAGCGCTTTGTGGAGTTCAAATAACGTGTTTTTAGATCATTTGTATCGTATCTTTTACTACATAACTCTTCACCAAATTTCACAAACACTAACAAAGTTTGATTTTCGATTCAAATCAAGATTTTAACGCTTTGAGGAGTTCAAATAACCTGTTTTGAGATCATTTGTATCGTATCTTTTACTACATAACTTTTCACCAAATTTCACAAACACTAAGAAAGTTTGTTTTTCGATTCAAAACAAGATTTTAACGCTTTGAGGAGTTCAAATAACGTGTTTTGAGATCATTTGTATCGTATCTTTTACTACATAACTTTTCACCAAATTTCACAAACACTAAGAAAGTTTATTTTTCGATTCAAAACAAAATTTTAACGTTTTGAGGAGTTCAAATAACGTGTTTTGAGATCATTTGTATCGTATCTTTTACTACATAAAGTTTCACCAAATTTCACAAACAATAAGAAAGTTTGTTTTTCGATTCAAAACAAGATTTTAACGCTTTGAGGAGTTCAAATAACGTGTTTTTAGATCATTTGTATCGTATCTTTTACTACATAACTTTTCATCAAATTTCACAAACACTAAGAAAGTTTGTTTTTCGATTCAAAACAAGATTTTAACGTTTTGAGAAGTCCAAATAACGTGTTTTTAGATCATTTGTATCGTATCTTTTACTACATAAATTTTCACCAAATTTCACAAACAATAAGAAAGTTTGTTTTTCGATTCAAAACAAGATTTTAGCGCTTTGTGGAGTTCAAATAACGTGTTTTTAGATCATTTGTATCGTATATTTTACTACGTAACTTTTCACCAAATTTCACAAACACTAAGAAAGTTTGTTTTTCGATTCAAAACAAGATTTTAACGCTTTGAGGAATTCAAATAACGTGTTTTGAGATCATTTGTATCGTATCTTTTACTACATAAGTATTCACCAAATTTCACAAACACTAAGAAAGTTTGTTTTTCGATTCAAAACAAGATTTTTGCGCTTTGTGGAGTTCAAATAACGTGTTTTTAGATCATTTGTATCGTATCTTTTACTACATAACTATTCACCAAATTTCACAAACACTAACAAAGTTTGATTTTCGATTCAAAACAAGATTTTAACGCTTTGAGGACTTCAAATAACCTGTTTTGAGATCATTTGTATCGTATCTTTTACTACATAACTTTTCACCAAATTTCACAAACACTAAGAAAGTTCGTTTTTCGATTCAAAACAAGATTTTAACGCTTTGAGGAGTTCAAATAACGTGTTTTTAGATCACTTGTATCGTATCTTTTACTACATAATTCTTCACCAAATTTCACAAACACTAACAAAGTTTGATTTTCGATTCAAAACAAGATTTTAACGCTTTGAGGAGTTCAAATAACGTGTTTTGAGATCATTTGTATCGTATCTTTTACTACATAACTTTTCACCAAATTTCACAAACACTAAGAAACTTTGTTTTTCGATTCAAAACAAGATTTTAACGCTTTGAGGAGTTCAAATAACGTGTTTTGAGATCATTTGTATCGTATCTTTTACTACATAACTTTTCACCAAATTTCTCAAACACTAAGAAAGTTTGTTTTTCGATTAAAAACAAGATTTTAACGCTTTGAGGAGTTCAAATAATGTGTTTTGAGATCATTTGTATCGTATCTTTTACTACATAACTATTCACCAAATTTCACAAACACTAAGAAAGTTTGTTTTTCGATTCAAAACAAGATTTTAACGCTTTGAGGTGTTCAAATAACGTGTTTTGAGATCATTTGTATCGTATCTTTTACTACATAACTTTTCACCAAATTTCACAAACACTAAGAAAGTTTATTTTTCGATTCAAAACAAAATTTTAACGCTTTGAGGAGTTCAAATAACGTGTTTTGAGATCATTTGTATCGTATCTTTTACTACATAAAGTTTCACCAAATTTCACAAACAATAAGAAAGTTTGTTTTTCGATTCAAAACAAGATTTTAGCGCTTTGTGGAGTTCAAATAACGTGTTTTTAGATCATTTGTATCGTATCTTTTACTACATAACTCTTCACCAAATTTCACAAACACTAACAAAGTTTGATTTTCGATTCAAATCAAGATTTTAACGCTTTGAGGAGTTCAAATAACCTGTTTTGAGATCATTTGTATCGTATCTTTTACTACATAACTTTTCACCAAATTTCACAAACACTAAGAAAGTTTGTTTTTCGATTCAAAACAAGATTTTAACGCTTTGAGGAGTTCAAATAACGTGTTTTGAGATCATTTGTATCGTATCTTTTACTACATAACTTTTCACCAAATTTCACAAACACTAAGAAAGTTTATTTTTCGATTCAAAACAAAATTTTAACGTTTTGAGGAGTTCAAATAACGTGTTTTGAGATCATTTGTATCGTATCTTTTACTACATAAAGTTTCACCAAATTTCACAAACAATAAGAAAGTTTGTTTTTCGATTCAAAACAAGATTTTAACGCTTTGAGGAGTTCAAATAACGTGTTTTTAGATCATTTGTATCGTATCTTTTACTACATAACTTTTCATCAAATTTCACAAACACTAAGAAAGTTTGTTTTTCGATTCAAAACAAGATTTTAACGTTTTGAGAAGTCCAAATAACGTGTTTTTAGATCATTTGTATCGTATCTTTTACTACATAAATTTTCACCAAATTTCACAAACAATAAGAAAGTTTGTTTTTCGATCCAAAACAAGATTTTAGCGCTTTGTGGAGTTCAAATAACGTGTTTTTAGATCATTTGTATCGTATATTTTACTACGTAACTTTTCACCAAATTTCACAAACACTAAGAAAGTTTGTTTTTCGATTCAAAACAAGATTTTAACGCTTTGAGGAATTCAAATAACGTGTTTTGAGATCATTTGTATCGTATCTTTTACTACATAAGTTTTCACCAAATTTCACAAACACTAAGAAAGTTTGTTTTTCGATTCAAAACAAGATTTTAACGCTTTGAGGAGTTCAAATAACGTGTTTTTAGATCATTTGTATCGTATCTTTTACAACACAACTTTTCATCAAATTTCACAAACACTAAGAAAGTTTGTTTTTCGATTCAAAACAAGATTTTAACGTTTTGAGGAGTTCAAATAACGTGTTTTTAGATCATTTGTATCGTATCTTTTACTACATAAAGTTTCACCAAATTTCACAAACAATAAGAAAGTTTGTTTTTCGATTCAAAACAAGATTTTAGCGCTTTGTGGAGTTCAAATAACGTGTTTTTAGATCATTTGTATCGTATCTTTTACTACATAATTCTTCACCAAATTTCACAAACACTAACAAAGTTTGATTTTCGATTCAAAACAAGATTTTAACGCTTTGAGGAGTTCAAATAACGTGTTTTGAGATCATTTGTATCGTATCTTTTACTACATAACTTTTCACCAAATTTCACAAACACTAAGAAACTTTGTTTTTCGATTCAAAACAAGATTTTAACGCTTTGAGGAGTTCAAATAACGTGTTTTGAGATCATTTGTATCGTATCTTTTACTACATAACTTTTCACCAAATTTCTCAAACACTAAGAAAGTTTGTTTTTCGATTAAAAACAAGATTTTAACGCTTTGAGGAGTTCAAATAATGTGTTTTGAGATCATTTGTATCGTATCTTTTACTACATAACTATTCACCAAATTTCACAAACACTAAGAAAGTTTGTTTTTCGATTCAAAACAAGATTTTAACGCTTTGAGGTGTTCAAATAACGTGTTTTGAGATCATTTGTATCGTATCTTTTACTACATAACTTTTCACCAAATTTCACAAACACTAAGAAAGTTTATTTTTCGATTCAAAACAAAATTTTAACGCTTTGAGGAGTTCAAATAACGTGTTTTGAGATCATTTGTATCGTATCTTTTACTACATAAAGTTTCACCAAACTTCACAAACAATAAGAAAGTTTGTTTTTCGATTCAAAACAAGATTTTAGCGCTTTGTGGAGTTCAAATAACGTGTTTTTAGATCATTTGTATCGTATCTTTTACTACATAACTCTTCACCAAATTTCACAAACACTAACAAAGTTTGATTTTCGATTCAAATCAAGATTTTAACGCTTTGAGGAGTTCAAATAACCTGTTTTGAGATCATTTGTATCGTATCTTTTACTACATAACTTTTCACCAAATTTCACAAACACTAAGAAAGTTTGTTTTTCGATTCAAAACAAGATTTTAACGCTTTGAGGAGTTCAAATAACGTGTTTTGAGATCATTTGTATCGTATCTTTTACTACATAACTTTTCACCAAATTTCACAAACACTAAGAAAGTTTATTTTTCGATTCAAAACAAAATTTTAACGTTTTGAGGAGTTCAAATAACGTGTTTTGAGATCATTTGTATCGTATCTTTTACTACATAAAGTTTCACCAAATTTCACAAACAATAAGAAAGTTTGTTTTTCGATTCAAAACAAGATTTTAACGCTTTGAGGAGTTCAAATAACGTGTTTTTAGATCATTTGTATCGTATCTTTTACTACATAACTTTTCATCAAATTTCACAAACACTAAGAAAGTTTGTTTTTCGATTCAAAACAAGATTTTAACGTTTTGAGAAGTCCAAATAACGTGTTTTTAGATCATTTGTATCGTATCTTTTACTACATAAATTTTCACCAAATTTCACAAACAATAAGAAAGTTTGTTTTTCGATTCAAAACAAGATTTTAGCGCTTTGTGGAGTTCAAATAACGTGTTTTTAGATCATTTGTATCGTATATTTTACTACGTAACTTTTCACCAAATTTCACAAACACTAAGAAAGTTTGTTTTTCGATTCAAAACAAGATTTTAACGCTTTGAGGAATTCAAATAACGTGTTTTGAGATCATTTGTATCGTATCTTTTACTACATAAGTTTTCACCAAATTTCACAAACACTAAGAAAGTTTGTTTTTCGATTCAAAACAAGATTTTTGCGCTTTGTGGAGTTCAAATAACGTGTTTTTAGATCATTTGTATCGTATCTTTTACTACATAACTATTCACCAAATTTCACAAACACTAACAAAGTTTGATTTTCGATTCAAAACAAGATTTTAACGCTTTGAGGACTTCAAATAACCTGTTTTGAGATCATTTGTATCGTATCTTTTACTACATAACTTTTCACCAAATTTCACAAACACTAAGAAAGTTTGTTTTTCGATTCAAAACAAGATTTTAACGCTTTGAGGAGTTCAAATAACGTGTTTTTAGATCATTTGTATCGTATCTTTTACAACACAACTTTTCATCAAATTTCACAAACACTAAGAAAGTTTGTTTTTCGATTCAAAACAAGATTTTAACGTTTTGAGGAGTTCAAATAACGTGTTTTTAGATCATTTGTATCGTATCTTTTACTACATAAAGTTTCACCAAATTTCACAAACAATAAGAAAGTTTGTTTTTCGATTCAAAACAAGATTTTAGCGCTTTGTGGAGTTCAAATAACGTGTTTTTAGATCATTTGTATCGTATCTTTTACTACATAATTCTTCACCAAATTTCACAAACACTAACAAAGTTTGATTTTCGATTCAAAACAAGATTTTAACGCTTTGAGGAGTTCAAATAACGTGTTTTGAGATCATTTGTATCGTATCTTTTACTACATAACTTTTCACCAAATTTCACAAACACTAAGAAACTTTGTTTTTCGATTCAAAACAAGATTTTAACGCTTTGAGGAGTTCAAATAACGTGTTTTGAGATCATTTGTATCGTATCTTTTACTACATAACTTTTCACCAAATTTCTCAAACACTAAGAAAGTTTGTTTTTCGATTAAAAACAAGATTTTAACGCTTTGAGGAGTTCAAATAATGTGTTTTGAGATCATTTGTATCGTATCTTTTACTACATAACTATTCACCAAATTTCACAAACACTAAGAAAGTTTGTTTTTCGATTCAAAACAAGATTTTAACGCTTTGAGGTGTTCAAATAACGTGTTTTGAGATCATTTGTATCGTATCTTTTACTACATAACTTTTCACCAAATTTCTCAAACACTAAGAAAGTTTGTTTTTCGATTAAAAACAAGATTTTAACGCTTTGAGGAGTTCAAATAATGTGTTTTGAGATCATTTGTATCGTATCTTTTACTACATAACTATTCACCAAATTTCACAAACACTAAGAAAGTTTGTTTTTCGATTCAAAACAAGATTTTAACGCTTTGAGGTGTTCAAATAACGTGTTTTGAGATCATTTGTATCGTATCTTTTACTACATAACTTTTCACCAAATTTCACAAACACTAAGAAAGTTTATTTTTCGATTCAAAACAAAATTTTAACGCTTTGAGGAGTTCAAATAACGTGTTTTGAGATCATTTGTATCGTATCTTTTACTACATAAAGTTTCACCAAACTTCACAAACAATAAGAAAGTTTGTTTTTCGATTCAAAACAAGATTTTAGCGCTTTGTGGAGTTCAAATAACGTGTTTTTAGATCATTTGTATCGTATATTTTACTACGTAACTTTTCACCAAATTTCACAAACACTAAGAAAGTTTGTTTTTCGATTCAAAACAAGATTTTAACGCTTTGAGGAATTCAAATAACGTGTTTTGAGATCATTTGTATCGTATCTTTTACTACATAAGTTTTCACCAAATTTCACAAACACTAAGAAAGTTTGTTTTTCGATTCAAAACAAGATTTTTGCGCTTTGTGGAGTTCAAATAACGTGTTTTTAGATCATTTGTATCGTATCTTTTACTACATAACTATTCACCAAATTTCACAAACACTAACAAAGTTTGATTTTCGATTCAAAACAAGATTTTAACGCTTTGAGGACTTCAAATAACCTGTTTTGAGATCATTTGTATCGTATCTTTTACTACATAACTTTTCACCAAATTTCACAAACACTAAGAAAGTTCGTTTTTCGATTCAAAACAAGATTTTAACGCTTTGAGGAGTTCAAATAACGTGTTTTTAGATCACTTGTATCGTATCTTTTACTACATAATTCTTCACCAAATTTCACAAACACTAACAAAGTTTGATTTTCGATTCAAAACAAGATTTTAACGCTTTGAGGAGTTCAAATAACGTGTTTTGAGATCATTTGTATCGTATCTTTTACTACATAACTTTTCACCAAATTTCACAAACACTAAGAAACTTTGTTTTTCGATTCAAAACAAGATTTTAACGCTTTGAGGAGTTCAAATAACGTGTTTTGAGATCATTTGTATCGTATCTTTTACTACATAACTTTTCACCAAATTTCTCAAACACTAAGAAAGTTTGTTTTTCGATTAAAAACAAGATTTTAACGCTTTGAGGACTTCAAATAATGTGTTTTGAGATCATTTGTATCGTATCTTTTACTACATAACTATTCACCAAATTTCACAAACACTAAGAAAGTTTGTTTTTCGATTCAAAACAAGATTTTAACGCTTTGAGGTGTTCAAATAACGTGTTTTGAGATCATTTGTATCGTATCTTTTACTACATAACTTTTCACCAAATTTCACAAACACTAAGAAAGTTTATTTTTCGATTCAAAACAAAATTTTAACGCTTTGAGGAGTTCAAATAACGTGTTTTGAGATCATTTGTATCGTATCTTTTACTACATAAAGTTTCACCAAATTTCACAAACAATAAGAAAGTTTGTTTTTCGATTCAAAACAAGATTTTAGCGCTTTGTGGAGTTCAAATAACGTGTTTTTAGATCATTTGTATCGTATCTTTTACTACATAACTCTTCACCAAATTTCACAAACACTAACAAAGTTTGATTTTCGATTCAAATCAAGATTTTAACGCTTTGAGGAGTTCAAATAACCTGTTTTGAGATCATTTGTATCGTATCTTTTACTACATAACTTTTCACCAAATTTCACAAACACTAAGAAAGTTTGTTTTTCGATTCAAAACAAGATTTTAACGCTTTGAGGAGTTCAAATAACGTGTTTTGAGATCATTTGTATCGTATCTTTTACTACATAACTTTTCACCAAATTTCACAAACACTAAGAAAGTTTATTTTTCGATTCAAAACAAAATTTTAACGTTTTGAGGAGTTCAAATAACGTGTTTTGAGATCATTTGTATCGTATCTTTTACTACATAAAGTTTCACCAAATTTCACAAACAATAAGAAAGTTTGTTTTTCGATTCAAAACAAGATTTTAACGCTTTGAGGAGTTCAAATAACGTGTTTTTAGATCATTTGTATCGTATCTTTTACTACATAACTTTTCATCAAATTTCACAAACACTAAGAAAGTTTGTTTTTCGATTCAAAACAAGATTTTAACGTTTTGAGAAGTCCAAATAACGTGTTTTTAGATCATTTGTATCGTATCTTTTACTACATAAATTTTCACCAAATTTCACAAACAATAAGAAAGTTTGTTTTTCGATCCAAAACAAGATTTTAGCGCTTTGTGGAGTTCAAATAACGTGTTTTTAGATCATTTGTATCGTATATTTTACTACGTAACTTTTCACCAAATTTCACAAACACTAAGAAAGTTTGTTTTTCGATTCAAAACAAGATTTTAACGCTTTGAGGAATTCAAATAACGTGTTTTGAGATCATTTGTATCGTATCTTTTACTACATAAGTTTTCACCAAATTTCACAAACACTAAGAAAGTTTGTTTTTCGATTCAAAACAAGATTTTAACGCTTTGAGGAGTTCAAATAACGTGTTTTTAGATCATTTGTATCGTATCTTTTACAACACAACTTTTCATCAAATTTCACAAACACTAAGAAAGTTTGTTTTTCGATTCAAAACAAGATTTTAACGTTTTGAGGAGTTCAAATAACGTGTTTTTAGATCATTTGTATCGTATCTTTTACTACATAAAGTTTCACCAAATTTCACAAACAATAAGAAAGTTTGTTTTTCGATTCAAAACAAGATTTTAGCGCTTTGTGGAGTTCAAATAACGTGTTTTTAGATCATTTGTATCGTATCTTTTACTACATAATTCTTCACCAAATTTCACAAACACTAACAAAGTTTGATTTTCGATTCAAAACAAGATTTTAACGCTTTGAGGAGTTCAAATAACGTGTTTTGAGATCATTTGTATCGTATCTTTTACTACATAACTTTTCACCAAATTTCACAAACACTAAGAAACTTTGTTTTTCGATTCAAAACAAGATTTTAACGCTTTGAGGAGTTCAAATAACGTGTTTTGAGATCATTTGTATCGTATCTTTTACTACATAACTTTTCACCAAATTTCTCAAACACTAAGAAAGTTTGTTTTTCGATTAAAAACAAGATTTTAACGCTTTGAGGAGTTCAAATAATGTGTTTTGAGATCATTTGTATCGTATCTTTTACTACATAACTATTCACCAAATTTCACAAACACTAAGAAAGTTTGTTTTTCGATTCAAAACAAGATTTTAACGCTTTGAGGTGTTCAAATAACGTGTTTTGAGATCATTTGTATCGTATCTTTTACTACATAACTTTTCACCAAATTTCACAAACACTAAGAAAGTTTATTTTTCGATTCAAAACAAAATTTTAACGCTTTGAGGAGTTCAAATAACGTGTTTTGAGATCATTTGTATCGTATCTTTTACTACATAAAGTTTCACCAAACTTCACAAACAATAAGAAAGTTTGTTTTTCGATTCAAAACAAGATTTTAGCGCTTTGTGGAGTTCAAATAACGTGTTTTTAGATCATTTGTATCGTATCTTTTACTACATAACTCTTCACCAAATTTCACAAACACTAACAAAGTTTGATTTTCGATTCAAATCAAGATTTTAACGCTTTGAGGAGTTCAAATAACCTGTTTTGAGATCATTTGTATCGTATCTTTTACTACATAACTTTTCACCAAATTTCACAAACACTAAGAAAGTTTGTTTTTCGATTCAAAACAAGATTTTAACGCTTTGAGGAGTTCAAATAACGTGTTTTGAGATCATTTGTATCGTATCTTTTACTACATAACTTTTCACCAAATTTCACAAACACTAAGAAAGTTTATTTTTCGATTCAAAACAAAATTTTAACGTTTTGAGGAGTTCAAATAACGTGTTTTGAGATCATTTGTATCGTATCTTTTACTACATAAAGTTTCACCAAATTTCACAAACAATAAGAAAGTTTGTTTTTCGATTCAAAACAAGATTTTAACGCTTTGAGGAGTTCAAATAACGTGTTTTTAGATCATTTGTATCGTATCTTTTACTACATAACTTTTCATCAAATTTCACAAACACTAAGAAAGTTTGTTTTTCGATTCAAAACAAGATTTTAACGTTTTGAGAAGTCCAAATAACGTGTTTTTAGATCATTTGTATCGTATCTTTTACTACATAAATTTTCACCAAATTTCACAAACAATAAGAAAGTTTGTTTTTCGATTCAAAACAAGATTTTAGCGCTTTGTGGAGTTCAAATAACGTGTTTTTAGATCATTTGTATCGTATATTTTACTACGTAACTTTTCACCAAATTTCACAAACACTAAGAAAGTTTGTTTTTCGATTCAAAACAAGATTTTAACGCTTTGAGGAATTCAAATAACGTGTTTTGAGATCATTTGTATCGTATCTTTTACTACATAAGTTTTCACCAAATTTCACAAACACTAAGAAAGTTTGTTTTTCGATTCAAAACAAGATTTTTGCGCTTTGTGGAGTTCAAATAACGTGTTTTTAGATCATTTGTATCGTATCTTTTACTACATAACTATTCACCAAATTTCACAAACACTAACAAAGTTTGATTTTCGATTCAAAACAAGATTTTAACGCTTTGAGGACTTCAAATAACCTGTTTTGAGATCATTTGTATCGTATCTTTTACTACATAACTTTTCACCAAATTTCACAAACACTAAGAAAGTTTGTTTTTCGATTCAAAACAAGATTTTAACGCTTTGAGGAGTTCAAATAACGTGTTTTTAGATCATTTGTATCGTATCTTTTACAACACAACTTTTCATCAAATTTCACAAACACTAAGAAAGTTTGTTTTTCGATTCAAAACAAGATTTTAACGTTTTGAGGAGTTCAAATAACGTGTTTTTAGATCATTTGTATCGTATCTTTTACTACATAAAGTTTCACCAAATTTCACAAACAATAAGAAAGTTTGTTTTTCGATTCAAAACAAGATTTTAGCGCTTTGTGGAGTTCAAATAACGTGTTTTTAGATCATTTGTATCGTATCTTTTACTACATAATTCTTCACCAAATTTCACAAACACTAACAAAGTTTGATTTTCGATTCAAAACAAGATTTTAACGCTTTGAGGAGTTCAAATAACGTGTTTTGAGATCATTTGTATCGTATCTTTTACTACATAACTTTTCACCAAATTTCACAAACACTAAGAAACTTTGTTTTTCGATTCAAAACAAGATTTTAACGCTTTGAGGAGTTCAAATAACGTGTTTTGAGATCATTTGTATCGTATCTTTTACTACATAACTTTTCACCAAATTTCTCAAACACTAAGAAAGTTTGTTTTTCGATTAAAAACAAGATTTTAACGCTTTGAGGAGTTCAAATAATGTGTTTTGAGATCATTTGTATCGTATCTTTTACTACATAACTATTCACCAAATTTCACAAACACTAAGAAAGTTTGTTTTTCGATTCAAAACAAGATTTTAACGCTTTGAGGTGTTCAAATAACGTGTTTTGAGATCATTTGTATCGTATCTTTTACTACATAACTTTTCACCAAATTTCACAAACACTAAGAAAGTTTATTTTTCGATTCAAAACAAAATTTTAACGCTTTGAGGAGTTCAAATAACGTGTTTTGAGATCATTTGTATCGTATCTTTTACTACATAAAGTTTCACCAAACTTCACAAACAATAAGAAAGTTTGTTTTTCGATTCAAAACAAGATTTTAGCGCTTTGTGGAGTTCAAATAACGTGTTTTTAGATCATTTGTATCGTATCTTTTACTACATAACTCTTCACCAAATTTCACAAACACTAACAAAGTTTGATTTTCGATTCAAATCAAGATTTTAACGCTTTGAGGAGTTCAAATAACCTGTTTTGAGATCATTTGTATCGTATCTTTTACTACATAACTTTTCACCAAATTTCACAAACACTAAGAAAGTTTGTTTTTCGATTCAAAACAAGATTTTAACGCTTTGAGGAGTTCAAATAACGTGTTTTGAGATCATTTGTATCGTATCTTTTACTACATAAAGTTTCACCAAATTTCACAAACAATAAGAAAGTTTGTTTTTCGATTCAAAACAAGATTTTAACGCTTTGAGGAGTTCAAATAACGTGTTTTTAGATCATTTGTATCGTATCTTTTACTACATAACTTTTCATCAAATTTCACAAACACTAAGAAAGTTTGTTTTTCGATTCAAAACAAGATTTTAACGTTTTGAGAAGTCCAAATAACGTGTTTTTAGATCATTTGTATCGTATCTTTTACTACATAAATTTTCACCAAATTTCACAAACAATAAGAAAGTTTGTTTTTCGATTCAAAACAAGATTTTAGCGCTTTGTGGAGTTCAAATAACGTGTTTTTAGATCATTTGTATCGTATATTTTACTACGTAACTTTTCACCAAATTTCACAAATACTAAGAAAGTTTGTTTTTCGATTCAAAACAAGATTTTAACGCTTTGAGGAATTCAAATAACGTGTTTTGAGATCATTTGTATCGTATCTTTTACTACATAAGTTTTCACCAAATTTCACAAACACTAAGAAAGTTTGTTTTTCGATTCAAAACAAGATTTTTGCGCTTTGTGGAGTTCAAATAACGTGTTTTTAGATCATTTGTATCGTATCTTTTACTACATAACTATTCACCAAATTTCACAAACACTAACAAAGTTTGATTTTCGATTCAAAACAAGATTTTAACGCTTTGAGGACTTCAAATAACCTGTTTTGAGATCATTTGTATCGTATCTTTTACTACATAACTTTTCACCAAATTTCACAAACACTAAGAAAGTTTGTTTTTCGATTCAAAACAAGATTTTAACGCTTTGAGGAGTTCAAATAACGTGTTTTTAGATCATTTGTATCGTATCTTTTACAACACAACTTTTCATCAAATTTCACAAACACTAAGAAAGTTTGTTTTTCGATTCAAAACAAGATTTTAACGTTTTGAGGAGTTCAAATAACTTGTTTTTAGATCATTTGTATCGTATCTTTTACTACATAAAGTTTCACCAAATTTCACAAACAATAAGAAAGTTTGTTTTTCGATTCAAAACAAGATTTTAGCGCTTTGTGGAGTTCAAATAACGTGTTTTTAGATCATTTGTATCGTATCTTTTACTACATAATTCTTCACCAAATTTCACAAACACTAACAAAGTTTGATTTTCGATTCAAAACAAGATTTTAACGCTTTGAGGAGTTCAAATAACGTGTTTTGAGATCATTTGTATCGTATCTTTTACTACATAACTTTTCACCAAATTTCACAAACACTAAGAAACTTTGTTTTTCGATTCAAAACAAGATTTTAACGCTTTGAGGAGTTCAAATAACGTGTTTTGAGATCATTTGTATCGTATCTTTTACTACATAACTTTTCACCAAATTTCTCAAACACTAAGAAAGTTTGTTTTTCGATTAAAAACAAGATTTTAACGCTTTGAGGAGTTCAAATAATGTGTTTTGAGATCATTTGTATCGTATCTTTTACTACATAACTATTCACCAAATTTCACAAACACTAAGAAAGTTTGTTTTTCGATTCAAAACAAGATTTTAACGCTTTGAGGTGTTCAAATAACGTGTTTTGAGATCATTTGTATCGTATCTTTTACTACATAACTTTTCACCAAATTTCACAAACACTAAGAAAGTTTATTTTTCGATTCAAAACAAAATTTTAACGCTTTGAGGAGTTCAAATAACGTGTTTTGAGATCATTTGTATCGTATCTTTTACTACATAAAGTTTCACCAAACTTCACAAACAATAAGAAAGTTTGTTTTTCGATTCAAAACAAGATTTTAGCGCTTTGTGGAGTTCAAATAACGTGTTTTTAGATCATTTGTATCGTATCTTTTACTACATAACTCTTCACCAAATTTCACAAACACTAACAAAGTTTGATTTTCGATTCAAATCAAGATTTTAACGCTTTGAGGAGTTCAAATAACCTGTTTTGAGATCATTTGTATCGTATCTTTTACTACATAACTTTTCACCAAATTTCACAAACACTAAGAAAGTTTGTTTTTCGATTCAAAACAAGATTTTAACGCTTTGAGGAGTTCAAATAACGTGTTTTGAGATCATTTGTATCGTATCTTTTACTACATAACTTTTCACCAAATTTCACAAACACTAAGAAAGTTTATTTTTCGATTCAAAACAAAATTTTAACGTTTTGAGGAGTTCAAATAACGTGTTTTGAGATCATTTGTATCGTATCTTTTACTACATAAAGTTTCACCAAATTTCACAAACAATAAGAAAGTTTGTTTTTCGATTCAAAACAAGATTTTAACGCTTTGAGGAGTTCAAATAACGTGTTTTTAGATCATTTGTATCGTATCTTTTACTACATAACTTTTCATCAAATTTCACAAACACTAAGAAAGTTTGTTTTTCGATTCAAAACAAGATTTTAACGTTTTGAGAAGTCCAAATAACGTGTTTTTAGATCATTTGTATCGTATCTTTTACTACATAAATTTTCACCAAATTTCACAAACAATAAGAAAGTTTGTTTTTCGATTCAAAACAAGATTTTAGCGCTTTGTGGAGTTCAAATAACGTGTTTTTAGATCATTTGTATCGTATATTTTACTACGTAACTTTTCACCAAATTTCACAAACACTAAGAAAGTTTGTTTTTCGATTCAAAACAAGATTTTAACGCTTTGAGGAATTCAAATAACGTGTTTTGAGATCATTTGTATCGTATCTTTTACTACATAAGTTTTCACCAAATTTCACAAACACTAAGAAAGTTTGTTTTTCGATTCAAAACAAGATTTTTGCGCTTTGTGGAGTTCAAATAACGTGTTTTTAGATCATTTGTATCGTATCTTTTACTACATAACTATTCACCAAATTTCACAAACACTAACAAAGTTTGATTTTCGATTCAAAACAAGATTTTAACGCTTTGAGGACTTCAAATAACCTGTTTTGAGATCATTTGTATCGTATCTTTTACTACATAACTTTTCACCAAATTTCACAAACACTAAGAAAGTTTGTTTTTCGATTCAAAACAAGATTTTAACGCTTTGAGGAGTTCAAATAACGTGTTTTTAGATCATTTGTATCGTATCTTTTACAACACAACTTTTCATCAAATTTCACAAACACTAAGAAAGTTTGTTTTTCGATTCAAAACAAGATTTTAACGTTTTGAGGAGTTCAAATAACGTGTTTTTAGATCATTTGTATCGTATCTTTTACTACATAAAGTTTCACCAAATTTCACAAACAATAAGAAAGTTTGTTTTTCGATTCAAAACAAGATTTTAGCGCTTTGTGGAGTTCAAATAACGTGTTTTTAGATCATTTGTATCGTATCTTTTACTACATAATTCTTCACCAAATTTCACAAACACTAACAAAGTTTGATTTTCGATTCAAAACAAGATTTTAACGCTTTGAGGAGTTCAAATAACGTGTTTTGAGATCATTTGTATCGTATCTTTTACTACATAACTTTTCACCAAATTTCACAAACACTAAGAAACTTTGTTTTTCGATTCAAAACAAGATTTTAACGCTTTGAGGAGTTCAAATAACGTGTTTTGAGATCATTTGTATCGTATCTTTTACTACATAACTTTTCACCAAATTTCTCAAACACTAAGAAAGTTTGTTTTTCGATTAAAAACAAGATTTTAACGCTTTGAGGAGTTCAAATAATGTGTTTTGAGATCATTTGTATCGTATCTTTTACTACATAACTATTCACCAAATTTCACAAACACTAAGAAAGTTTGTTTTTCGATTCAAAACAAGATTTTAACGCTTTGAGGTGTTCAAATAACGTGTTTTGAGATCATTTGTATCGTATCTTTTACTACATAACTTTTCACCAAATTTCACAAACACTAAGAAAGTTTATTTTTCGATTCAAAACAAAATTTTAACGCTTTGAGGAGTTCAAATAACGTGTTTTGAGATCATTTGTATCGTATCTTTTACTACATAAAGTTTCACCAAACTTCACAAACAATAAGAAAGTTTGTTTTTCGATTCAAAACAAGATTTTAGCGCTTTGTGGAGTTCAAATAACGTGTTTTTAGATCATTTGTATCGTATCTTTTACTACATAACTCTTCACCAAATTTCACAAACACTAACAAAGTTTGATTTTCGATTCAAATCAAGATTTTAACGCTTTGAGGAGTTCAAATAACCTGTTTTGAGATCATTTGTATCGTATCTTTTACTACATAACTTTTCACCAAATTTCACAAACACTAAGAAAGTTTGTTTTTCGATTCAAAACAAGATTTTAACGCTTTGAGGAGTTCAAATAACGTGTTTTGAGATCATTTGTATCGTATCTTTTACTACATAACTTTTCACCAAATTTCACAAACACTAAGAAAGTTTATTTTTCGATTCAAAACAAAATTTTAACGTTTTGAGGAGTTCAAATAACGTGTTTTGAGATCATTTGTATCGTATCTTTTACTACATAAAGTTTCACCAAATTTCACAAACAATAAGAAAGTTTGTTTTTCGATTCAAAACAAGATTTTAACGCTTTGAGGAGTTCAAATAACGTGTTTTTAGATCATTTGTATCGTATCTTTTACTACATAACTTTTCATCAAATTTCACAAACACTAAGAAAGTTTGTTTTTCGATTCAAAACAAGATTTTAACGTTTTGAGAAGTCCAAATAACGTGTTTTTAGATCATTTGTATCGTATCTTTTACTACATAAATTTTCACCAAATTTCACAAACAATAAGAAAGTTTGTTTTTCGATTCAAAACAAGATTTTAGCGCTTTGTGGAGTTCAAATAACGTGTTTTTAGATCATTTGTATCGTATATTTTACTACGTAACTTTTCACCAAATTTCACAAACACTAAGAAAGTTTGTTTTTCGATTCAAAACAAGATTTTAACGCTTTGAGGAATTCAAATAACGTGTTTTGAGATCATTTGTATCGTATCTTTTACTACATAAGTTTTCACCAAATTTCACAAACACTAAGAAAGTTTGTTTTTCGATTCAAAACAAGATTTTTGCGCTTTGTGGAGTTCAAATAACGTGTTTTTAGATCATTTGTATCGTATCTTTTACTACATAACTATTCACCAAATTTCACAAACACTAACAAAGTTTGATTTTCGATTCAAAACAAGATTTTAACGCTTTGAGGACTTCAAATAACCTGTTTTGAGATCATTTGTATCGTATCTTTTACTACATAACTTTTCACCAAATTTCACAAACACTAAGAAAGTTCGTTTTTCGATTCAAAACAAGATTTTAACGCTTTGAGGAGTTCAAATAACGTGTTTTTAGATCACTTGTATCGTATCTTTTACTACATAACTTTTCATCAAATTTCACAAACACTAAGAAAGTTCGTTTTTCGATTGAAAACAAGATTTTAACGTTTTGAGGAGTTGAAATAACGTGTTTTTAGATCATTTGTATCGTATCTTTTACTACATAACTTTTCACCAAATTTCACAAACACTAAGAAAGTTTGTTTTTCGATTCAAAACAAGATTTTAACGCTTTGAGGAGTTCAAATAACGTGTTTTGAGATCATTTGTATCGTATCTTTTACTACATAACTTTTCACCAAATTTCACAAACACTAAGAAAGTTTGTTTTTCGATTCAAAACAAGATTTTAACGCTTTGAGGAGTTCAAATAACGTGTTTTGAGATCATTTGTATCGTACCTTTTACTACATAACTTTTCATCAAATTTCACAAACACTAAGAAAGTTTGTTTTTCGATTTAAAACAAGATTTTAACGTTTTGAGGAGTTGAAATAACGTGTTTTTAGATCATTTGTGTCGTATCTTTTACTACATAACTTTTCACCAAATTTCACAAACACTAAGAAAGTTTGTTTTTCGATTCAAAACAAGATTTTAACGCTTTGAGGAGGTCAAATAATGTGTTTTGAGATCATTTGTATCGTATCTTTTACTACATAACTTTTCCCCAAATTTCACAAACGCTAAGAAAGTTTGTTTTTCGATTCAAAACAAGATTTTAACGCTTTGAGGAGTTCAAATAACGTGTTTTGAGATCATTTGTATCGTATCTTTTACTACATAACTTTTCACCAAATTTCACAAACACTAAGAAAGTTTGTTTTTCGATTCAAAACAAGATTTTAACGTTTTGAGGAGTTCAAATAACTTGTTTTTAGATCATTTGTATCGTATCTTTTACTACATAAGTTTTCATCAAATTTCACAAACACTAAGAAAGTTTGTTTTTCGATTCAAAACAAGATTTTAACGTTTTGAGGAGTTCAAATAACGTGTTTTTAGATCATTTGTATCGTATGTTTTACTACATAAATTTTCACCAAATTTCACAAACAATAAGAAATTTTGTTTTTCGATTCAAAACAAGATTTTAGCGCTTTGTGGAGTTCAAATAACGTGTTTTTAGATCATTTGTATCGTATATTTTACTACGTAACTTTTCACCAAATTTCACAAACACTAAGAAAGTTTGTTTTTCGATTCAAAACAAGATTTTAACGCTTTGAGGAATTCAAATAACGTGTTTTGAGATCATTTGTATCGTATCTTTTACTACATAACTTTTCACCAAATTTCACAAACACTAAGAAAGTTTGTTTTTCGATTCAAAACAAGATTTTAGCGTTTTGTGGAGTTCAAATAACGTGTTTTTAGATCATTTGTATCGTATCTTTTACTACATAAGTTTTCACCAAATTTCACAAACACAAAGAAAGTTTGTTTTTCGATTCAAAACAAGATTTTAACGCTTTGAGGAGTTCAAATAACGTGTTTTGAGATCATTTGTATCGTATCTTTTACTACATAACTTTTCACCAAATTTCACAAACACTAAGAAAGTTTATTTTTGGATTCAAAACAAAATTTTAACGTTTTGAGGAGTTCAAATAACGTGTTTTGAGATCATTTGTATCGTATCTTTTACTACATAAAGTTTCACCAAATTTCACAAACAATAAGAAAGTTTGTTTTTCGATTCAAAACAAGATTTTAACGCTTTGAGGAGTTCAAATAACGTGTTTTTAGATCATTTGTATCGTATCTTTTACTACATAACTTTTCATCAAATTTCACAAACACTAAGAAAGTTTGTTTTTCGATTCAAAACAAGATTTTAACGTTTTGAGAAGTCCAAATAACGTGTTTTTAGATCATTTGTATCGTATCTTTTACTACATAAATTTTCACCAAATTTCACAAACAATAAGAAAGTTTGTTTTTCGATCCAAAACAAGATTTTAGCGCTTTGTGGAGTTCAAATAACGTGTTTTTAGATCATTTGTATCGTATATTTTACTACGTAACTTTTCACCAAATTTCACAAACACTAAGAAAGTTTGTTTTTCGATTCAAAACAAGATTTTAACGCTTTGAGGAATTCAAATAACGTGTTTTGAGATCATTTGTATCGTATCTTTTACTACATAAGTTTTCACCAAATTTCACAAACACTAAGAAAGTTTGTTTTTCGATTCAAAACAAGATTTTAACGCTTTGAGGAATTCAAATAACGTGTTTTGAGATCATTTGTATCGTATCTTTTACTACATAAGTTTTCACCAAATTTCACAAACACTAAGAAAGTTTGTTTTTCGATTCAAAACAAGATTTTTGCGCTTTGTGGAGTTCAAATAACGTGTTTTTAGATCATTTGTATCGTATCTTTTACTACATAACTATTCACCAAATTTCACAAACACTAACAAAGTTTGATTTTCGATTCAAAACAAGATTTTAACGCTTTGAGGACTTCAAATAACCTGTTTTGAGATCATTTGTATCGTATCTTTTACTACATAACTTTTCACCAAATTTCACAAACACTAAGAAAGTTCGTTTTTCGATTCAAAACAAGATTTTAACGCTTTGAGGAGTTCAAATAACGTGTTTTTAGATCACTTGTATCGTATCTTTTACTACATAACTTTTCATCAAATTTCACAAACACTAAGAAAGTTTGTTTTTCGATTGAAAACAAGATTTTAACGTTTTGAGGAGTTGAAATAACGTGTTTTTAGATCATTTGTATCGTATCTTTTACTACATAACTTTTCACCAAATTTCACAAACACTAAGAAAGTTTGTTTTTCGATTCAAAACAAGATTTTAACGCTTTGAGGAGTTCAAATAACGTGTTTTGAGATCATTTGTATCGTATCTTTTACTACATAACTTTTCACCAAATTTCACAAACACTAAGAAAGTTTGTTTTTCGATTCAAAACAAGATTTTAACGCTTTGAGGAGTTCAAATAACGTGTTTTGAGATCATTTGTATCGTACCTTTTACTACATAACTTTTCATCAAATTTCACAAACACTAAGAAAGTTTGTTTTTCGATTTAAAACAAGATTTTAACGTTTTGAGGAGTTGAAATAACGTGTTTTTAGATCATTTGTGTCGTATCTTTTACTACATAACTTTTCACCAAATTTCACAAACACTAAGAAAGTTTGTTTTTCGATTCAAAACAAGATTTTAACGCTTTGAGGAGGTCAAATAATGTGTTTTGAGATCATTTGTATCGTATCTTTTACTACATAACTTTTCACCAAATTTCACAAACGCTAAGAAAGTTTGTTTTTCGATTCAAAACAAGATTTTAACGCTTTGAGGAGTTCAAATAACGTGTTTTGAGATCATTTGTATCGTATCTTTTACTACATAACTTTTCACCAAATTTCACAAACACTAAGAAAGTTTGTTTTTCGATTCAAAACAAGATTTTAACGTTTTGAGGAGTTCAAATAACTTGTTTTTAGATCATTTGTATCGTATCTTTTACTACATAAGTTTTCATCAAATTTCACAAACACTAAGAAAGTTTGTTTTTCGATTCAAAACAAGATTTTAACGTTTTGAGGAGTTCAAATAACGTGTTTTTAGATCATTTGTATCGTATGTTTTACTACATAAATTTTCACCAAATTTCACAAACAATAAGAAATTTTGTTTTTCGATTCAAAACAAGATTTTAGCGCTTTGTGGAGTTCAAATAACGTGTTTTTAGATCATTTGTATCGTATATTTTACTACGTAACTTTTCACCAAATTTCACAAACACTAAGAAAGTTTGTTTTTCGATTCAAAACAAGATTTTAACGCTTTGAGGAATTCAAATAACGTGTTTTGAGATCATTTGTATCGTATCTTTTACTACATAACTTTTCACCAAATTTCACAAACACTAAGAAAGTTTGTTTTTCGATTCAAAACAAGATTTTAGCGTTTTGTGGAGTTCAAATAACGTGTTTTTAGATCATTTGTATCGTATCTTTTACAACATAAGTTTTCACCAAATTTCACAAACACAAAGAAAGTTTGTTTTTCGATTCAAAACAAGATTTTAACGCTTTGAGGAGTTCAAATAACGTGTTTTGAGATCATTTGTATCGTATCTTTTACTACATAACTTTTCACCAAATTTCACAAACACTAAGAAAGTTTATTTTTCGATTCAAAACAAAATTTTTACGTTTTGAGGAGTTCAAATAACGTGTTTTGAGATCATTTGTATCGTATCTTTTACTACATAAAGTTTCACCAAATTTCACAAACAATAAGAAAGTTTGTTTTTCGATTCAAAACAAGATTTTAACGCTTTGAGGAGTTCAAATAACGTGTTTTTAGATCATTTGTATCGTATCTTTTACTACATAACTTTTCATCAAATTTCACAAACACTAAGAAAGTTTGTTTTTCGATTCAAAACAAGATTTTAACGTTTTGAGAAGTCCAAATAACGTGTTTTTAGATCATTTGTATCGTATCTTTTACTACATAAATTTTCACCAAATTTCACAAACAATAAGAAAGTTTGTTTTTCGATCCAAAACAAGATTTTAGCGCTTTGTGGAGTTCAAATAACGTGTTTTTAGATCATTTGTATCGTATATTTTACTACGTAACTTTTCACCAAATTTCACAAACACTAAGAAAGTTTGTTTTTCGATTCAAAACAAGATTTTAACGCTTTGAGGAATTCAAATAACGTGTTTTGAGATCATTTGTATCGTATCTTTTACTACATAAGTTTTCACCAAATTTCACAAACACTAAGAAAGTTTGTTTTTCGATTCAAAACAAGATTTTAACGCTTTGAGGAGTTCAAATAACGTGTTTTTAGATCATTTGTATCGTATCTTTTACAACATAACTTTTCATCAAATTTCACAAACACTAAGAAAGTTTGTTTTTCGATTCAAAACAAGATTTTAACGTTTTGAGGAGTTCAAATAACGTGTTTTTAGATCATTTGTATCGTATCTTTTACTACATAAAGTTTCACCAAATTTCACAAACAATAAGAAAGTTTGTTTTTCGATTCAAAACAAGATTTTAGCGCTTTGTGGAGTTCAAATAACGTGTTTTTAGATCATTTGTATCGTATCTTTCACTACATAATTCTTCACCAAATTTCACAAACACTAACAAAGTTTGATTTTCGATTCAAAACAAGATTTTAACGCTTTGAGGAGTTCAAATAACGTGTTTTGAGATCATTTGTATCGTATCTTTTACTACATAACTTTTCACCAAATTTCACAAACACTAAGAAACTTTGTTTTTCGATTCAAAACAAGATTTTAACGCTTTGAGGAGTTCAAATAACGTGTTTTGAGATCATTTGTATTGTATCTTTTACTACATAACTTTTCACCAAATTTCTCAAACACTAAGAAAGTTTGTTTTTCGATTAAAAACAAGATTTTAACGCTTTGAGGAGTTCAAATAATGTGTTTTAAGATCATTTGTATCGTATCTTTTACTACATAACTATTCACCAAATTTCACAAACACTAAGAAAGTTTGTTTTTCGATTCAAAACAAGATTTTAACGCTTTGAGGTGTTCAAATAACGTGTTTTGAGATCATTTGTATCGTATCTTTTACTACATAACTTTTCACCAAATTTCACAAACACTAAGAAAGTTTATTTTTCGATTCAAAACAAGATTTTAACGCTTTGAGGAGTTCAAATAACGTGTTTTGAGATCATTTGTATCGTATCTTTTACTACATAAAGTTTCACCAAACTTCACAAACAATAAGAAAGTTTGTTTTTCGATTCAAAACAAGATTTTAGCGCTTTGTGGAGTTCAAATAACGTGTTTTTAGATCATTTGTATCGTATCTTTTACTACATAACTCTTCACCAAATTTCACAAACACTAACAAAGTTTGATTTTCGATTCAAATCAAGATTTTAACGCTTTGAGGAGTTCAAATAACCTGTTTTGAGATCATTTGTATCGTATCTTTTACTACATAACTTTTCACCAAATTTCACAAACACTAAGAAAGTTTGTTTTTCGATTCAAAACAAGATTTTAACGCTTTGAGGAGTTCAAATAACGTGTTTTGAGATCATTTGTATCGTATCTTTTACTACATAACTTTTCACCAAATTTCACAAACACTAAGAAAGTTTATTTTTCGATTCAAAACAAAATTTTAACGTTTTGAGGAGTTCAAATAACGTGTTTTTAGATCATTTGTATCGTATCTTTTACTACATAACTTTTCACCAAATTTCACAAACACTAAGAAAGTTTGTTTAACGTTTTGAGGAGTTCAAATAACTTGTTTTTAGATCATTTGTATCGTATCTTTTACTACATAAGTTTTCATCAAATTTCACAAACACTAAGAAAGTTTGTTTTTCGATTCAAAACAAGATTTTAACGTTTTGAGGAGTTCAAATAACGTGTTTTTAGATCATTTGTATCGTATGTTTTACTACATAAATTTTCACCAAATTTCACAAACAATAAGAAATTTTGTTTTTCGATTCAAAACAAGATTTTAGCGCTTTGTGGAGTTCAAATAACGTGTTTTTAGATCATTTGTATCGTATATTTTACTACGTAACTTTTCACCAAATTTCACAAACACAAAGAAAGTTTGTTTTTCGATTCAAAACAAGATTTTAACGCTTTGAGGAATTCAAATAACGTGTTTTGAGATCATTTGTATCGTATCTTTTACTACATAACTTTTCACCAAATTTCACAAACACTAAGAAAGTTTGTTTTTGGATTCAAAACAAGATTTTAGCGTTTTGTGGAGTTCAAATAACGTGTTTTTAGATCATTTGTATCGTATCTTTTACTACATAAGTTTTCACCAAATTTCACAAACACAAAGAAAGTTTGTTTTTCGATTCAAAACAAGATTTTAACGCTTTGAGGAGTTCAAATAACGTGTTTTGAGATCATTTGTATCGTATCTTTTACTACATAACTTTTCACCAAATTTCACAAACACTAAGAAAGTTTTTTTTTCGATTCAAAACAAGATTTTAACGCTTTGAGGAGTTCAAATAACGTGTTTTGAGATCATTTGTATGGTATCTTTTACTACAGAAATTTTCACAAAATTTCACAAACACTAAGAAAGTTTATTTTTCGATTCAAAACAAGATTTTAACGCTTTGAGGAGTTCAAATAACGTGTTTTTAGATCATTTGTATCGTATCTTTTACTACAAAACTTTTCATCAAATTTCACAAACACTAAGAAAGTTTGTTTTTCGATTCAAAACAAGATTTTAACGTTTTGAGGAGTTCAAATAACGTGTTTTTAGATCATTTGTATCGTATCTTTTACTACATAAAGTTTCACCAAATTTCACAAACAATAAGAAAGTTTGTTTTTCGATTCAAAACAAGATTTTAGCGCTTTGTGGAGTTCAAATAACGTGTTTTTAGATCATTTGTATCGTATCTTTTACTACATAACTTTTCACCAAATTTCACAAACACTAACAAAGTTTGATTTTCGATTCAAAACAAGATTTTAACGCTTTGAGGAGTTCAAATAACGTGTTTTCAGATCATTTGTATCGTATCTTTTACTACATAACTTTTCACCAAATTTCACAAACACTAAGAAAGTTTGTTTTTCGATTCAAAACAAGATTTTAACGCTTTGAGGAGTTCAAATAACGTGTTTTTAGATCATTTGTATCGTATCTTTTACTACATAACTTTTCATCAAATTTCACAAACACTAAGAAAGTTTGTTTTTCGATTTAAAACAAGATTTTAACGTTTTGAGGAGTTCAAATAACGTGTTTTTAGATCATTTGTATCGTATCTTTTACTACATAACTTTTCACCAAATTTCACAAACACTAAGAAAGTTTGTTTTTCGATTAAAAACAAGATTTTAACGCTTTGAGGAGTTCAAATAATGTGTTTTGAGATCATTTGTATCGTATCTTTTACTACATAACTTTTCACCAAATTTCACAAACACTAAGAAAGTTTGTTTTTCAATTCAAAACAAGATTTTAACGCTTTGAGGAGTTCAAATAACGTGTTTTGAGATTATTTCTATCGTATCTTTTACTACATAACTTTTCACCAAATTTCACAAACAATAAGAAAGTTTGTTTTTCGATTCAAAACAAGATTTTAACGCTTTGAGGAGTTCAAATAACGTGTTTTTAGATCATTTGTATCGTATCTTTTACTACATAACTTTTCATCAAATTTCACAAACACTAAGAAAGTTTGTTTTTCGATTCAAAACAAGATTTTAACGCTTTGAGGAGTTCAAATAACGTGTTTTTAGATCATTTGTATAGTATCTTTTACTACATAACTTTTCATCAAATTTCACAAACACTAAGAAAGTTTGTTTTTCGATTCAAAACAAGATTTTAACGTTTTGAGAAGTTCAAATAACGTGTTTTTAGATCATTTGTATCGTATCTTTTACTCCATAAATTTTCACCAAATTTCACAAACAATAAGAAAGTTTGTTTTTCGATTCAAAACAAGATTTTAGCGCTTTGTGGAGTTGAAATAACGTGTTTTTAGATCATTTGTATCGTATATTTTACTACGTAACTTTTCAACAAATTTCACAAACACTAAGAAAGTTTGTTTTTCGATTCAAAACAAGATTTTAACGCTTTGAGGAATTCAAATAACGTGTTTTGAGATCATTTGTATCGTATCTTTTACTACATAACTTTTCGCCAAATTTCACAAACACTAAGAAAGTTTGTTTTTCGATTCAAAACAAGATTTTAGCGCTTTGTGGAGTTCAAATAACGTGTTTTTAGATCATTTGTATCGTATCTTTTACTACATAAGTTTTCACCAAATTTCACAAACACTAAGAAAGTTTGTTTTTCGATTAAAAACAAGATTTTAACGCTTTGAGGAGTTCAAATAATGTGTTTTGAGATCATTTGTATCGTATCTTTTACTACATAACTTTTCACCAAATTTCACAAACACTAAGAAAGTTTGTTTTTCGATTCAAAACAAGATTTTAACGCTTTGAGGAGTTCAAATAACGTGTTTTGAGATCATTTGTATCGTATCTTTTACTACATAACTTTTCACCAAATTTCACAAACACTAAGAAAGTTTATTTTTCGATTCAAAACAAGATTTTAACGCTTTGAGGAGTTCAAATAACGTGTTTTTAGATCATTTGTATCGTATCTTTTACTACATAAAGTTTCACCAAACTTCACAAACAATAAGAAAGTTTGTTTTTCGATTCAAAACAAGATTTTAGCGCTTTGTGGAGTTCAAATAACGTGTTTTTAGATCATTTGTATCGTATCTTTTACTACATAACTTTTCACCAAATTTCACAAACACTAACAAAGTTTGATTTTCGATTCAAATCAAGATTTTAACGCTTTGAGGAGTTCAAATAACCTGTTTTGAGATCATTTGTATCGTATCTTTTACTACATAACTTTTCACCAAATTTCACAAACACTAAGAAAGTTTGTTTTTCGATTCAAAACAAGATTTTAACGCTTTGAGGAGTTCAAATAACGTGTTTTGAGATCATTTGTATCGTATCTTTTACTACATAACTTTTCACCAAATTTCACAAACACTAAGAAAGTTTATTTTTCGATTCAAAACAAAATTTTAACGTTTTGAGGAGTTCAAATAACGTGTTTTTAGATCATTTGTATCGTATCTTTTACTACATAACTTTTCACCAAATTTCACAAACACTAAGAAAGTTTGTTTAACGTTTTGAGGAGTTCAAATAACTTGTTTTTAGATCATTTGTATCGTATCTTTTACTACATAAGTTTTCATCAAATTTCACAAACACTAAGAAAGTTTGTTTTTCGATTCAAAACAAGATTTTAACGTTTTGAGGAGTTCAAATAACGTGTTTTTAGATCATTTGTATCGTATGTTTTACTACATAAATTTTCACCAAATTTCACAAACAATAAGAAATTTTGTTTTTCGATTCAAAACAAGATTTTAGCGCTTTGTGGAGTTCAAATAACGTGTTTTTAGATCATTTGTATCGTATATTTTACTACGTAACTTTTCACCAAATTTCACAAACACAAAGAAAGTTTGTTTTTCGATTCAAAACAAGATTTTAACGCTTTGAGGAATTCAAATAACGTGTTTTGAGATCATTTGTATCGTATCTTTTACTACATAACTTTTCACCAAATTTCACAAACACTAAGAAAGTTTGTTTTTGGATTCAAAACAAGATTTTAGCGTTTTGTGGAGTTCAAATAACGTGTTTTTAGATCATTTGTATCGTATCTTTTACTACATAAGTTTTCACCAAATTTCACAAACACAAAGAAAGTTTGTTTTTCGATTCAAAACAAGATTTTAACGCTTTGAGGAGTTCAAATAACGTGTTTTGAGATCATTTGTATCGTATCTTTTACTACATAACTTTTCACCAAATTTCACAAACACTAAGAAAGTTTTTTTTTCGATTCAAAACAAGATTTTAACGCTTTGAGGAGTTCAAATAACGTGTTTTGAGATCATTTGTATCGTATCTTTTACTACAGAAATTTTCACAAAATTTCACAAACACTAAGAAAGTTTATTTTTCGATTCAAAACAAGATTTTAACGCTTTGAGGAGTTCAAATAACGTGTTTTTAGATCATTTGTATCGTATCTTTTACTACAAAACTTTTCATCAAATTTCACAAACACTAAGAAAGTTTGTTTTTCGATTCAAAACAAGATTTTAACGTTTTGAGGAGTTCAAATAACGTGTTTTTAGATCATTTGTATCGTATCTTTTACTACATAAAGTTTCACCAAATTTCACAAACAATAAGAAAGTTTGTTTTTCGATTCAAAACAAGATTTTAGCGCTTTGTGGAGTTCAAATAACGTGTTTTTAGATCATTTGTATCGTATCTTTTACTACATAACTTTTCACCAAATTTCACAAACACTAACAAAGTTTGATTTTCGATTCAAAACAAGATTTTAACGCTTTGAGGAGTTCAAATAACGTGTTTTCAGATCATTTGTATCGTATCTTTTACTACATAACTTTTCACCAAATTTCACAAACACTAAGAAAGTTTGTTTTTCGATTCAAAACAAGATTTTAACGCTTTGAGGAGTTCAAATAACGTGTTTTTAGATCATTTGTATCGTATCTTTTACTACATAACTTTTCATCAAATTTCACAAACACTAAGAAAGTTTGTTTTTCGATTTAAAACAAGATTTTAACGTTTTGAGGAGTTCAAATAACGTGTTTTTAGATCATTTGTATCGTATCTTTTACTACATAACTTTTCACCAAATTTCACAAACACTAAGAAAGTTTGTTTTTCGATTAAAAACAAGATTTTAACGCTTTGAGGAGTTCAAATAATGTGTTTTGAGATCATTTGTATCGTATCTTTTACTACATAACTTTTCACCAAATTTCACAAACACTAAGAAAGTTTGTTTTTCAATTCAAAACAAGATTTTAACGCTTTGAGGAGTTCAAATAACGTGTTTTGAGATCATTTCTATCGTATCTTTTACTACATAACTTTTCACCAAATTTCACAAACAATAAGAAAGTTTGTTTTTCGATTCAAAACAAGATTTTAACGCTTTGAGGAGTTCAAATAACGTGTTTTTAGATCATTTGTATCGTATCTTTTACTACATAACTTTTCATCAAATTTCACAAACACTAAGAAAGTTTGTTTTTCGATTCAAAACAAGATTTTAACGCTTTGAGGAGTTCAAATAACGTGTTTTTAGATCATTTGTATAGTATCTTTTACTACATAACTTTTCATCAAATTTCACAAACACTAAGAAAGTTTGTTTTTCGATTCAAAACAAGATTTTAACGTTTTGAGAAGTTCAAATAACGTGTTTTTAGATCATTTGTATCGTATCTTTTACTCCATAAATTTTCACCAAATTTCACAAACAATAAGAAAGTTTGTTTTTCGATTCAAAACAAGATTTTAGCGCTTTGTGGAGTTCAAATAACGTGTTTTTAGATCATTTGTATCGTATATTTTACTACGTAACTTTTCAACAAATTTCACAAACACTAAGAAAGTTTGTTTTTCGATTCAAAACAAGATTTTAACGCTTTGAGGAATTCAAATAACGTGTTTTGAGATCATTTGTATCGTATCTTTTACTACATAACTTTTCGCCAAATTTCACAAACACTAAGAAAGTTTGTTTTTCGATTCAAAACAAGATTTTAGCGCTTTGTGGAGTTCAAATAACGTGTTTTTAGATCATTTGTATCGTATCTTTTACTACATAAGTTTTCACCAAATTTCACAAACACTAAGAAAGTTTGTTTTTCGATTAAAAACAAGATTTTAACGCTTTGAGGAGTTCAAATAATGTGTTTTGAGATCATTTGTATCGTATCTTTTACTACATAACTTTTCACCAAATTTCACAAACACTAAGAAAGTTTGTTTTTCGATTCAAAACAAGATTTTAACGCTTTGAGGAGTTCAAATAACGTGTTTTGAGATCATTTGTATCGTATCTTTTACTACATAACTTTTCCCCAAATTTCACAAACACTAAGAAAGTTTATTTTTCGATTCAAAACAAGATTTTAACGCTTTGAGGAGTTCAAATAACGTGTTTTTAGATCATTTGTATCGTATCTTTTACTACATAAAGTTTCACCAAACTTCACAAACAATAAGAAAGTTTGTTTTTCGATTCAAAACAAGATTTTAGCGCTTTGTGGAGTTCAAATAACGTGTTTTTAGATCATTTGTATCGTATCTTTTACTACATAACTCTTCACCAAATTTCACAAACACTAACAAAGTTTGATTTTCGATTCAAATCAAGATTTTAACGCTTTGAGGAGTTCAAATAACCTGTTTTGAGATCATTTGTATCGTATCTTTTACTACATAACTTTTCACCAAATTTCACAAACACTAAGAAAGTTTGTTTTTCGATTCAAAACAAGATTTTAACGCTTTGAGGAGTTCAAATAACGTGTTTTGAGATCATTTGTATCGTATCTTTTACTACATAACTTTTCACCAAATTTCACAAACACTAAGAAAGTTTATTTTTCGATTCAAAACAAAATTTTAACGTTTTGAGGAGTTCAAATAACGTGTTTTTAGATCATTTGTATCGTATCTTTTACTACATAACTTTTCACCAAATTTCACAAACACTAAGAAAGTTTGTTTAACGTTTTGAGGAGTTCAAATAACTTGTTTTTAGATCATTTGTATCGTATCTTTTACTACATAAGTTTTCATCAAATTTCACAAACACTAAGAAAGTTTGTTTTTCGATTCAAAACAAGATTTTAACGTTTTGAGGAGTTCAAATAACGTGTTTTTAGATCATTTGTATCGTATGTTTTACTACATAAATTTTCACCAAATTTCACAAACAATAAGAAATTTTGTTTTTCGATTCAAAACAAGATTTTAGCGCTTTGTGGAGTTCAAATAACGTGTTTTTAGATCATTTGTATCGTATATTTTACTACGTAACTTTTCACCAAATTTCACAAACACAAAGAAAGTTTGTTTTTCGATTCAAAACAAGATTTTAACGCTTTGAGGAATTCAAATAACGTGTTTTGAGATCATTTGTATCGTATCTTTTACTACATAACTTTTCACCAAATTTCACAAACACTAAGAAAGTTTGTTTTTGGATTCAAAACAAGATTTTAGCGTTTTGTGGAGTTCAAATAACGTGTTTTTAGATCATTTGTATCGTATCTTTTACTACATAAGTTTTCACCAAATTTCACAAACACAAAGAAAGTTTGTTTTTCGATTCAAAACAAGATTTTAACGCTTTGAGGAGTTCAAATAACGTGTTTTGAGATCATTTGTATCGTATCTTTTACTACATAACTTTTCACCAAATTTCACAAACACTAAGAAAGTTTTTTTTTCGATTCAAAACAAGATTTTAACGCTTTGAGGAGTTCAAATAACGTGTTTTGAGATCATTTGTATCGTATCTTTTACTACAGAAATTTTCACAAAATTTCACAAACACTAAGAAAGTTTGTTTTTCGATTCAAAACAAGATTTTAACGCTTTGAGGAGTTCAAATAACGTGTTTTTAGATCATTTGTATCGTATCTTTTACTACAAAACTTTTCATCAAATTTCACAAACACTAAGAAAGTTTGTTTTTCGATTCAAAACAAGATTTTAACGTTTTGAGGAGTTCAAATAACGTGTTTTTAGATCATTTGTATCGTATCTTTTACTACATAAAGTTTCACCAAATTTCACAAACAATAAGAAAGTTTGTTTTTCGATTCAAAACAAGATTTTAGCGCTTTGTGGAGTTCAAATAACGTGTTTTTAGATCATTTGTATCGTATCTTTTACTACATAACTTTTCACCAAATTTCACAAACACTAACAAAGTTTGATTTTCGATTCAAAACAAGATTTTAACGCTTTGAGGAGTTCAAATAACGTGTTTTCAGATCATTTGTATCGTATCTTTTACTACATAACTTTTCACCAAATTTCACAAACACTAAGAAAGTTTGTTTTTCGATTCAAAACAAGATTTTAACGCTTTGAGGAGTTCAAATAACGTGTTTTTAGATCATTTGTATCGTATCTTTTACTACATAACTTTTCATCAAATTTCACAAACACTAAGAAAGTTTGTTTTTCGATTTAAAACAAGATTTTAACGTTTTGAGGAGTTCAAATAACGTGTTTTTAGATCATTTGTATCGTATCTTTTACTACATAACTTTTCACCAAATTTCACAAACACTAAGAAAGTTTGTTTTTCGATTAAAAACAAGATTTTAACGCTTTGAGGAGTTCAAATAATGTGTTTTGAGATCATTTGTATCGTATCTTTTACAACATAACTTTTCACCAAATTTCACAAACACTAAGAAAGTTTGTTTTTCGATTCAAAACAAGATTTTAACGCTTTGAGGAGTTCAAATAACGTGTTTTGAGATCATTTCTATCGTATCTTTTACTACATAACTTTTCACCAAATTTCACAAACAATAAGAAAGTTTGTTTTTCGATTCAAAACAAGATTTTAACGCTTTGAGGAGTTCAAATAACGTGTTTTTAGATCATTTGTATCGTATCTTTTACTACATAACTTTTCATCAAATTTCACAAACACTAAGAAAGTTTGTTTTTCGATTCAAAACAAGATTTTAACGCTTTGAGGAGTTCAAATAACGTGTTTTGAGATCATTTGTATCGTATCTTTTACTATATAACTTTTCACCAAATTTCACAAACACTAAGAAAGTTTATTTTTCGATTCAAAACAAGATTTTAACGCTTTGAGGAGTTCAAATAACGTGTTTTTAGATCATTTGTATAGTATCTTTTACTACATAACTTTTCATCAAATTTCACAAACACTAAGAAAGTTTGTTTTTCGATTCAAAACAAGATTTTAACGTTTTGAGAAGTTCAAATAACGTGTTTTTAGATCATTTGTATCGTATCTTTTACTCCATAAATTTTCACCAAATTTCACAAACAATAAGAAAGTTTGTTTTTCGATTCAAAACAAGATTTTAGCGCTTTGTGGAGTTCAAATAACGTGTTTTTAGATCATTTGTATCGTATATTTTACTACGTAACTTTTCAACAAATTTCACAAACACTAAGAAAGTTTGTTTTTCGATTCAAAACAAGATTTTAACGCTTTGAGGAATTCAAATAACGTGTTTTGAGATCATTTGTATCGTATCTTTTACTACATAACTTTTCGCCAAATTTCACAAACACTAAGAAAGTTTGTTTTTCGATTCAAAACAAGATTTTAGCGCTTTGTGGAGTTCAAATAACGTGTTTTTAGATCATTTGTATCGTATCTTTTACTACATAAGTTTTCACCAAATTTCACAAACACTAAGAATGTTTGTTTTTCGATTAAAAACAAGATTTTAACGCTTTGAGGAGTTCAAATAATGTGTTTTGAGATCATTTGTATCGTATCTTTTACTACATAACTTTTCACCAAATTTCACAAACACTAAGAAAGTTTGTTTTTCGATTCAAAACAAGATTTTAACGCTTTGAGGAGTTCAAATAACGTGTTTTGAGATCATTTGTATCGTATCTTTTACTACATAACTTTTCACCAAATTTCACAAACACTAAGAAAGTTTATTTTTCGATTCAAAACAAGATTTTAACGCTTTGAGGAGTTCAAATAACGTGTTTTTAGATCATTTGTATCGTATCTTTTACTACATAACTTTTCATCAAATTTCACAAACACTAAGAAAGTTTGTTTTTCGATTCAAAACAAGATTTTAACGTTTTGAGAAGTTCAAATAACGTGTTTTTAGATCATTTGTATCGTATCTTTTACTCCATAAATTTTCACCAAATTTCACAAACAATAAGAAAGTTTGTTTTTCGATTCAAAACAAGATTTTAGCGCTTTGTGGAGTTCAAATAACGTGTTTTTAGATCATTTGTATCGTATATTTTACTACGTAACTTTTCAACAAATTTCACAAACACTAAGAAAGTTTGTTTTTCGATTCAAAACAAGATTTTAACGCTTTGAGGAATTCAAATAACGTGTTTTGAGATCATTTGTATCGTATCTTTTACTACATAACTTTTCGCCAAATTTCACAAACACTAAGAAAGTTTGTTTTTCGATTCAAAACAAGATTTTAGCGCTTTGTGGAGTTCAAATAACGTGTTTTTAGATCATTTGTATCATATCTTTTACTACATAAGTTTTTACCAAATTTCACAAACACTAAGAAAGTTTGTTTTTCGATTCAAAACAAGATTTTAACACTTTGAGGAGTTCAAATAACATGTTTTGAGATTATTTCTATCGTATCTTTTACTACATAACTTTGCACCAAATTTCACAAACACTAAGAAACTTTGTTTTTCGATTCAAAACAAGATTTTAACGCTTTGAGGAGTTCAAATAACGTGTTTTGAGATCATTTGTACCGTATCTTTTACTACATAACTTTTCACCAAATTTCTCAAACACTAAGAAAGTTTGTTTTTCGATTCAAAACAAGATTTTAACGCTTTGAGGTGTTCAAATAACGTGTTTTTAGATCATTTGTATCGTATCTTTTACAACATAACTTTTCATCAAATTTCACAAACACTAAGAAAGTTTGTTTTTCGATTCAAAACAAGATTTTAACGTTTTGAGGAGTTCAAATAACGTGTTTTTAGATCATTTGTATCGTATCTTTTACTACATAAAGTTTCACCAAATTTCACAAACAATAAGAAAGTTTGTTTTTCGATTCAAAACAAGATTTTAGCGCTTTGTGGAGTTCAAATAACGTGTTTTTAGATCATTTGTATCGTATCTTTTACTACATAATTCTTCACCAAATTTCACAAACACTAACAAAGTTTGATTTTCGATTCAAAACAAGATTTTAACGCTTTGAGGAGTTCAAATAACGTGTTTTGAGATTATTTGTATCGTATCTTTTACTACATAACTTTTCACCAAATTTCACAAACACTTAGAAAGTTTGTTTTTCGATTCAAAACAAGATTTTAACGCTTTGAGGAGTTCAAATAACGCGTTTTTAGATCATTTATATCGTATCTTTTACTACATAACTTTTCATCAAATTTCACAAACACTAAGAAAGTTTGTTTTTCGATTTAAAACAAGATTTTAACGTTTTGAGGAGTTCAAATAACGTGTTTTTAGATCATTTGTATCGTATCTTTTACTACATAACTTTTCACCAAATTTCACAAACACTAAGAAAGTTTGTTTTTCGATTAAAAACAAGATTTTAACGCTTTGAGGAGTTCAAATAATGTGTTTTGAGATCATTTGTATCGTATCTTTTACTACATAACTATTCACCAAATTTCACAAACACTAAGAAAGTTTGTTTTTCGATTCAAAACAAGATTTTAACGCTTTGAGGTGTTCAAATAACGTGTTTTTAGATCATTTGTATCGTATCTTTTACTACATAACTTTTCATCAAATTTCACAAACACTAAGAAAGTTTGTTTTTCGATTCAAAACAAGATTTTAACGCTTTGAGGAGTTCAAATAACGTGTTTTGAGATCATTTGTATCGTATCTTTTACTATATAACTTTTCACCAAATTTCACAAACACTAAGAAAGTTTATTTTTCGATTCAAAACAAGATTTTAACGCTTTGAGGAGTTCAAATAACGTGTTTTTAGATCATTTGTATAGTATCTTTTACTACATAACTTTTCATCAAATTTCACAAACACTAAGAAAGTTTGTTTTTCGATTCAAAACAAGATTTTAACGTTTTGAGAAGTTCAAATAACGTGTTTTTAGATCATTTGTATCGTATCTTTTACTCCATAAATTTTCACCAAATTTCACAAACAATAAGAAAGTTTGTTTTTCGATTCAAAACAAGATTTTAGCGCTTTGTGGAGTTCAAATAACGTGTTTTTAGATCATTTGTATCGTATATTTTACTACGTAACTTTTCAACAAATTTCACAAACACTAAGAAAGTTTGTTTTTCGATTCAAAACAAGATTTTAACGCTTTGAGGAATTCAAATAACGTGTTTTGAGATCATTTGTATCGTATCTTTTACTACATAACTTTTCGCCAAATTTCACAAACACTAAGAAAGTTTGTTTTTCGATTCAAAACAAGATTTTAGCGCTTTGTGGAGTTCAAATAACGTGTTTTTAGGTCATTTGTATCGTATCTTTTACTACATAAGTTTTCACCAAATTTCACAAACACTAAGAAAGTTTGTTTTTCGATTAAAAACAAGATTTTAACGCTTTGAGGAGTTCAAATAATGTGTTTTGAGATCATTTGTATCGTATCTTTTACTACATAACTTTTCACCAAATTTCACAAACACTAAGAAAGTTTGTTTTTCGATTCAAAACAAGATTTTAACGCTTTGAGGAGTTCAAATAACGTGTTTTGAGATCATTTGTATCGTATCTTTTACTACATAACTTTTCACCAAATTTCACAAACACTAAGAAAGTTTATTTTTCGATTCAAAACAAGATTTTAACGCTTTGAGGAGTTCAAATAACGTGTTTTTAGATCATTTGTATCGTATCTTTCACTACATAACTTTTCATCAAATTTCACAAACACTAAGAAAGTTTGTTTTTCGATTCAAAACAAGATTTTAACGTTTTGAGAAGTTCAAATAACGTGTTTTTAGATCATTTGTATCGTATCTTTTACTCCATAAATTTTCACCAAATTTCACAAACAATAAGAAAGTTTGTTTTTCGATTCAAAACAAGATTTTAGCGCTTTGTGGAGTTCAAATAACGTGTTTTTAGATCATTTGTATCGTATCTTTTACTACGTAACTTTTCAACAAATTTCACAAACACTAAGAAAGTTTGTTTTTCGATTCAAAACAAGATTTTAACGCTTTGAGGAATTCAAATAACGTGTTTTGAGATCATTTGTATCGTATCTTTTACTACATAACTTTTCGCCAAATTTCACAAACACTAAGAAAGTTTGTTTTTCGATTCAAAACAAGATTTTAGCGCTTTGTGGAGTTCAAATAACGTGTTTTTAGATCATTTGTATCGTATCTTTTACTACATAAGTTTTTACCAAATTTCACAAACACTAAGAAAGTTTGTTTTTCGATTCAAAACAAGATTTTAACACTTTGAGGAGTTCAAATAACGTGTTTTGAGATTATTTCTATCGTATCTTTTATTACATAACTTTTCACCAAATTTCACAAACACTAAGAAACTTTGTTTTTCGATTCAAAACAAGATTTTAACGCTTTGAGGAGTTCAAATAATGTGTTTTGAGATCATTTGTATCGTATCTTTTACTACATAACTATTCACCAAATTTCACAAACACTAAGAAAGTTTGTTTTTCGATTCAAAACAAGATTTTAACGCTTTGAGGTGTTCAAATAACGTGTTTTGAGATCATTTGTATCGTATCTTTTACTACATAACTTTTCACCAAATTTCACAAACACTAAGAAAGTTTATTTTTCGATTCAAAACAAAATTTTAACGCTTTGAGGAGTTCAAATAACGTGTTTTGAGATCATTTGTATCGTATCTTTTACTACATAAAGTTTCACCAAATTTCACAAACAATAAGAAAGTTTGTTTTTCGATTCAAAACAAGATTTTAGCGTTTTGTGGAGTTCAAATAACGTGTTTTTAGATCATTTGTATCGTATCTTTTACTACATAACTCTTCACCAAATTTCACAAACACTAACAAAGTTTGATTTTCGATTCAAATCAAGATTTTAACGCTTTGAGGAGTTCAAATAACCTGTTTTGAGATCATTTGTATCGTATCTTTTACTACATAACTTTTCACCAAATTTCACAAACACTAAGAAAGTTTGTTTTTCGATTCAAAACAAGATTTTAACGCTTTGAGGAATTCAAATAACGTGTTTTGAGATCATTTGTATCGTATCTTTTACTACATAACTTTTCGCCAAATTTCACAAACACTAAGAAAGTTTGTTTTTCGATTCAAAACAAGATTTTAGCGCTTTGTGGAGTTCAAATAACGTGTTTTTAGGTCATTTGTATCGTATCTTTTACTACATAAGTTTTCACCAAATTTCACAAACACTAAGAAAGTTTGTTTTTCGATTAAAAACAAGATTTTAACGCTTTGAGGAGTTCAAATAATGTGTTTTGAGATCATTTGTATCGTATCTTTTACTACATAACTTTTCACCAAATTTCACAAACACTAAGAAAGTTTGTTTTTCGATTCAAAACAAGATTTTAACGCTTTGAGGAGTTCAAATAACGTGTTTTGAGATCATTTGTATCGTATCTTTTACTACATAACTTTTCACCAAATTTCACAAACACTAAGAAAGTTTATTTTTCGATTCAAAACAAGATTTTAACGCTTTGAGGAGTTCAAATAATGTGTTTTGAGATCATTTGTATCGTATCTTTTACTACATAACTTTTCACCAAATTTCACAAACACTAAGAAAGTTTATTTTTCGATTCAAAACAAAATTTTAACGTTTTGAGGAGTTCAAATAACGTGTTTTGAGATCATTTGTATCGTATCTTTTACTACATAAATTTTCCCCAAATTTCACAAACAATAAGAAAGTTTGTTTTTCGATTCAAAACAAGATTTTAACGCTTTGAGGAGTTCAAATAACGTGTTTTTAGATCATTTGTATCGTATCTTTTACTACATAACTTTTCATCAAATTTCACAAACACTAAGAAAGTTTGTTTTTCGATTCAAAACAAGATTTTAACGTTTTGAGAAGTCCAAATAACGTGTTTTTAGATCATTTGTATCGTATCTTTTACTACATAAAGTTTCACCAAATTTCACAAACAATAAGAAAGTTTGTTTTTCGATTCAAAACAAGATTTTAGCGCTTTGTGGAGTTCAAATAACGTGTTTTTAGATCATTTGTATCGTATCTTTTACTACATAATTCTTCACCAAATTTCACAAACACTAACAAAGTTTGATTTTCGATTCAAAACAAGATTTTAACGCTTTGAGGAGTTCAAATAACGTGTTTTGAGATCATTTGTATCGTATCTTTTACTACATAACTTTTCACCAAATTTCACAAACACTAAGAAAGTTTGTTTTTCGATTCAAAACAAGATTTTAACGCTTTGAGGAGTTCAAATAACGTGTTTTTAGATCATTTGTATCGTATCTTTTACTACATAACTTTTCATCAAATTTCACAAACACTAAGAAAGTTTGTTTTTCGATTTAAAACAAGATTTTAACGTTTTGAGGAGTTCAAATAACGTGTTTTTAGATCATTTGTATCGTATCTTTTACTACATAACTTTTCACCAAATTTCACAAACACTAAGAAAGTTTGTTTTTCGATTAAAAACAAGATTTTAACGCTTTGAGGAGTTCAAATAATGTGTTTTGAGATCATTTGTATCGTATCTTTTACTACATAACTATTCACCAAATTTCACAAACACTAAGAAAGTTTGTTTTTCGATTCAAAACAAGATTTTAACGCTTTGAGGTGTTCAAATAACGTGTTTTGAGATCATTTGTATCGTATCTTTTACTACATAACTTTTCACCAAATTTCACAAACACTAAGAAAGTTTATTTTTCGATTCAAAACAAAATTTTAACGCTTTGAGGAGTTCAAATAACGTGTTTTGAGATCATTTGTATCGTATCTTTTACTACATAAAGTTTCACCAAATTTCACAACCAATAAGAAAGTTTGTTTTTCGATTCAAAACAAGATTTTAGCGCTTTGTGGAGTTCAAATAACGTGTTTTTAGATCATTTGTATCGTATCTTTTACTACATAACTCTTCACCAAATTTCACAAACACTAACAAAGTTTGATTTTCGATTCAAATCAAGATTTTAACGCTTTGAGGAGTTCAAATAACCTGTTTTGAGATCATTTGTATCGTATCTTTTACTGCATAACTTTTCATCAAATTTCACAAACACTAAGAAAGTTTGTTTTTCGATTCAAAACAAGATTTTAACGCTTTGAGGAGTTCAAATAACGTGTTTTGAGATCATTTGTATCGTATCTTTTACTACATAACTTTTCACCAAATTTCACAAACACTAAGAAAGTTTATTTTTCGATTCAAAACAAAATTTTAACGTTTTGAGGAGTTCAAATAACGTGTTTTGAGATCATTTGTATCGTATCTTTTACTACATAAAGTTTCACCAAATTTCACAAACAATAAGAAAGTTTGTTTTTCGATTCAAAACAAGATTTTAACGCTTTGAGGAGTTCAAATAACGTGTTTTTAGATCATTTGTATCGTATCTTTTACTACATAACTTTTCATCAAATTTCACAAACACTAAGAAAGTTTGTTTTTCGATTCAAAACAAGATTTTAACGTTTTGAGAAGTCCAAATAACGTGTTTTTAGATCATTTGTATCGTATCTTTTACTACATAAATTTTCACCAAATTTCACAAACAATAAGAAAGTTTGTTTTTCGATTCAAAACAAGATTTTAGCGCTTTGTGGAGTTCAAATAACGTGTTTTTAGATCATTTGTATCGTATATTTTACTACGTAACTTTTCACCAAATTTCACAAACACTAAGAAAGTTTGTTTTTCGATTCAAAACAAGATTTTAACGCTTTGAGGAATTCAAATAACGTGTTTTGAGATCATTTGTATCGTATCTTTTACTACATAAGTTTTCACCAAATTTCACAAACACTAAGAAAGTTTGTTTTTCGATTCAAAACAAGATTTTTGCGCTTTGTGGAGTTCAAATAACGTGTTTTTAGATCATTTGTATCGTATCTTTTACTACATAACTTTTCACCAAATTTCACAAACACTAACAAAGTTTGATTTTCGATTCAAAACAAGATTTTAACGCTTTGAGGACTTCAAATAACCTGTTTTGAGATCATTTGTATCGTATCTTTTACTACATAACTTTTCACCAAATTTCACAAACACTAAGAAAGTTCGTTTTTCGATTCAAAACAAGATTTTAACGCTTTGAGGAGTTCAAATAACGTGTTTTTAGATCACTTGTATCGTATCTTTTACTACATAACTTTTCATCAAATTTCACAAACACTAAGAAAGTTTGTTTTTCGATTGAAAACAAGATTTTAACGTTTTGAGGAGTTGAAATAACGTGTTTTTAGATCATTTGTATCGTATCTTTTACTACATAACTTTTCACCAAATTTCACAAACACTAAGAAAGTTTGTTTTTCGATTCAAAACAAGATTTTAACGCTTTGAGGAGTTCAAATAACGTGTTTTGAGATCATTTGTATCGTATCTTTTACTACATAACTTTTCACCAAATTTCACAAACACTAAGAAAGTTTGTTTTTCGATTCAAAACAAGATTTTAACGCTTTGAGGAGTTCAAATAACGTGTTTTGAGATCATTTGTATCGTACCTTTTACTACATAACTTTTCATCAAATTTCACAAACACTAAGAAAGTTTGTTTTTCGATTTAAAACAAGATTTTAACGTTTTGAGGAGTTGAAATAACGTGTTTTTAGATCATTTGTGTCGTATCTTTTACTACATAACTTTTCACCAAATTTCACAAACTCTAAGAAAGTTTGTTTTTCGATTCAAAACAAGATTTTAACGCTTTGAGGAGTTCAAATAATGTGTTTTGAGATCATTTGTATCGTATCTTTTACTACATAACTTTTCACCAAATTTCACAAACACTAAGAAAGTTTGTTTTTCGATTCAAAACAAGATTTTAACGCTTTGAGGAGTTCAAATAACGTGTTTTGAGATCATTTGTATCGTATCTTTTACTACATAACTTTTCACCAAATTTCACAAACACTAAGAAAGTTTGTTTTTCGATTCAAAACAAGATTTTAACGCTTTGAGGAGTTCAAATAACTTGTTTTTAGATCATTTGTATCGTATCTTTTACTACATAAGTTTTCATCAAATTTCACAAACACTAAGAAAGTTTGTTTTTCGATTCAAAACAAGATTTTAACGTTTTGAGGAGTTCAAATAACGTGTTTTTAGATCATTTGTATCGTATGTTTTACTACATAAATTTTCACCAAATTTCACAAACAATAAGAAATTTTGTTTTTCGATTCAAAACAAGATTTTAGCGCTTTGTGGAGTTCAAATAACGTGTTTTTAGATCATTTGTATCGTATATTTTACTACGTAACTTTTCACCAAATTTCGCAAACACTAAGAAAGTTTGTTTTTCGATTCAAAACAAGATTTTAACGCTTTGAGGAATTCAAATTACGTGTTTTGAGATCATTTGTATCGTATCTTTTACTACATAACTTTTCACCAAATTTCACAAACACTAAGAAAGTTTGTTTTTCGATTCAAAACAAGATTTTAGCGCTTTGTGGAGTTCAAATAACGTGTTTTTAGATCATTTGTATCGTATCTTTTACTACATAAATTTTCACCAAATTTCACAAACACAAAGAAAGTTTGTTTTTCGATTCAAAACAAGATTTTAACGCTTTGAGGAGTTCAAATAACGTGTTTTGAGATCATTTGTATCGTATCTTTTACGACATAACTTTTCACCAAATTTCACAAACACTAAGAAAGTTTTTTTTTCGATTCAAAACAAGATTTTAACGCTTTGAGGAGTTCAAATAACGTGTTTTGAGATCATTTGTATCGTATCTTTTACTACATAAATTTTCACAAAATTTCACAAACACTAAGAAAGTTTGTTTTTCGATTCAAAACAAGATTTTAACGCTTTGAGGAGTTCAAATAACGTGTTTTTAGATCATTTGTATCGTATCTTTTACTACATAACTTTTCATCAAATTTCACAAACACTAAGAAAGTTTGTTTTTCGATTCAAAACAAGATTTTAACGTTTTGAGGAGTTCAAATAACGTGTTTTTAGATCATTTGTATCGTATCTTTTACTACATAAAGTTTCACCAAATTTCACAAACAATAAGAAAGTTTGTTTTTCGATTCAAAACAAGATTTTAGCGCTTTGTGGAGTTCAAATAACGTGTTTTTAGATCATTTGTATCGTATCTTTTACTACATAACTTTTCACCAAATTTCACAAACACTAACAAAGTTTGATTTTCGATTCAAAACAAGATTTTAACGCTTTGAGGAGTTCAAATAACGTGTTTTCAGATCATTTGTATCGTATCTTTTACTACATAACTTTTCACCAAATTTCACAAACACTAAGAAAGTTTGTTTTTCGATTCAAAACAAGATTTTAACGCTTTGAGGAGTTCAAATAACGTGTTTTTAGATCATTTGTATCGTATCTTTTACTACATAACTTTTCATCAAATTTCACAAACACTAAGAAAGTTTGTTTTTCGATTTAAAACAAGATTTTAACGTTTTGAGGAGTTCAAATAACGTGTTTTTAGATCATTTGTATCGTATCTTTTACTACATAACTTTTCACCAAATTTCACAACCACTAAGAAAGTTTGTTTTTCGATTAAAAACAAGATTTTAACGCTTTGAGGAGTTCAAATAACGTGTTTTGAGATCATTTGTATCGTATATTTTACTACATAACTTTTCACCAAATTTCACAAACACTAAGAAAGTTTGTTTTTCGATTCAAAACAAGATTTTAACGCTTTGAGGAGTTCAAATAACGTGTTTTGAGATCATTTCTATCGTATCTTTTACTACAAAACTTTTCACCAAATTTCACAAACACTAAGAAAGTTTATTTTTCGATTCAAAACAAGATTTTAACGCTTTGAGGAGTTCAAATAACGTGTTTTTAGATCATTTGTATCGTATCTTTTACTACATAACTTTTCATCAAATTTCACAAACACTAAGAAAGTTTGTTTTTCGATTCAAAACAAGATTTTAACGTTTTGAGAAGTTCAAATAATGTGTTTTTAGATCATTTGTATCGTATCTTTTACTCCATAAATTTTCACCAAATTTCACAAACAATAAGAAAGTTTGTTTTTCGATTCAAAACAAGATTTTAACGCTTTGAGGAGTTCAAATAACGTGTTTTGAGATCATTTGTATCGTATCTTTTACTACATAACTTTTCACCAAATTTCACAAACACTAAGAAAGTTTGTTTTTCGATTCAAAACAAGATTTTAACGCTTTGAGGAGTTCAAATAACGTGTTTTGAGATCATTTGTATCGTACCTTTTACTACATAACTTTTCATCAAATTTCACAAACACTAAGAAAGTTTGTTTTTCGATTTAAAACAAGATTTTAACGTTTTGAGGAGTTGAAATAACGTGTTTTTAGATCATTTGTGTCGTATCTTTTACTACATAACTTTTCACCAAATTTCACAAACTCTAAGAAAGTTTGTTTTTCGATTCAAAACAAGATTTTAACGCTTTGAGGAGTTCAAATAACGTGTTTTGAGATCATTTGTATCGTATCTTTTACTACATAACTTTTCACCAAATTTCACAAACACTAAGAAAGTTTGTTTTTCGATTCAAAACAAGATTTTAACGCTTTGAGGAGTTCAAATAACGTGTTTTGAGATCATTTGTATCGTATCTTTTACTACATAACTTTTCACCAAATTTCACAAACACTAAGAAAGTTTGTTTTTCGATTCAAAACAAGATTTTAACGCTTTGAGGAGTTCAAATAACTTGTTTTTAGATCATTTGTATCGTATCTTTTACTACATAAGTTTTCATCAAATTTCACAAACACTAAGAAAGTTTGTTTTTCGATTCAAAACAAGATTTTAACGTTTTGAGGAGTTCAAATAACGTGTTTTTAGATCATTTGTATCGTATGTTTTACTACATAAATTTTCACCAAATTTCACAAACAATAAGAAATTTTGTTTTTCGATTCAAAACAAGATTTTAGCGCTTTGTGGAGTTCAAATAACGTGTTTTTAGATCATTTGTATCGTATATTTTACTACGTAACTTTTCACCAAATTTCGCAAACACTAAGAAAGTTTGTTTTTCGATTCAAAACAAGATTTTAACGCTTTGAGGAATTCAAATAACGTGTTTTGAGATCATTTGTATCGTATCTTTTACTACATAACTTTTCACCAAATTTCACAAACACTAAGAAAGTTTGTTTTTCGATTCAAAACAAGATTTTAGCGCTTTGTGGAGTTCAAATAACGTGTTTTTAGATCATTTGTATCGTATCTTTTACTACATAAGTTTTCACCAAATTTCACAAACACAAAGAAAGTTTGTTTTTCGATTCAAAACAAGATTTTAACGCTTTGAGGAGTTCAAATAACGTGTTTTGAGATCATTTGTATCGTATCTTTTACGACATAACTTTTCACCAAATTTCACAAACACTAAGAAAGTTTTTTTTTCGATTCAAAACAAGATTTTAACGCTTTGAGGAGTTCAAATAACGTGTTTTGAGATCATTTGTATCGTATCTTTTACTACATAAATTTTCACAAAATTTCACAAACACTAAGAAAGTTTGTTTTTCGATTCAAAACAAGATTTTAACGCTTTGAGGAGTTCAAATAACGTGTTTTTAGATCATTTGTATCGTATCTTTTACTACATAACTTTTCATCAAATTTCACAAACACTAAGAAAGTTTGTTTTTCGATTCAAAACAAGATTTTAACGTTTTGAGGAGTTCAAATAACGTGTTTTTAGATCATTTGTATCGTATCTTTTACTACATAAAGTTTCACCAAATTTCACAAACAATAAGAAAGTTTGTTTTTCGATTCAAAACAAGATTTTAGCGCTTTGTGGAGTTCAAATAACGTGTTTTGAGATCATTTGTATCGTATCTTTTACTACATAACTTTTCACCAAATTTCACAAACACTAAGAAAGTTTGATTTTCGATTCAAAACAAGATTTTAACGCTTTGAGGAGTTCAAATAACGTGTTTTCAGATCATTTGTATCGTATCTTTTACTACATAACTTTTCATCAAATTTCACAAACACTAAGAAAGTTTGTTTTTCGATTCAAAACAAGATTTTAACGTTTTGAGGAGTTCAAATAACGTGTTTTTAGATCATTTGTATCGTATCTTTTACTACATAACTTTTCATCAAATTTCACAAACACTAAGAAAGTTTGTTTTTCGATTAAAAACAAGATTTTAACGCTTTGAGGAGTTCAAATAATGTGTTTTGAGATCATTTGTATCGTATCTTTTACTACATAACTTTTCACCAAATTTCACAAACACTAAGAAAGTTTGTTTTTCGATTCAAAACAAGATTTTAACGCTTTGAGGAGTTCAAATAACGTGTTTTTAGATCATTTCTATCGTATCTTTTACTACGTAACTTTTCAACAAATTTTACAAACACTAAGAAAGTTTGTTTTTCGATTCAAAACAAGATTTTAACGCTTTGAGGAATTCAAATAACGTGTTTTGAGATCATTTGTATCGTATCTTTTACTACATAACTTTTCGCCAAATTTCACAAACACTAAGAAAGTTTGTTTTTCGATTCAAAACAAGATTTTAGCGCTTTGTGGAGTTCAAATAACGTGTTTTTAGATCATTTGTATCGTATCTTTTACTACATAAGTTTTCACCAAATTTCACAAACACTAAGAAAGTTTGTTTTTCGATTAAAAACAAGATTTTAACGCTTTGAGGAGTTCAAATAATGTGTTTTGAGATCATTTGTATCGTATCTTTAACTACATAACTTTTCACCAAATTTCACAAACACTAAGAAAGTTTGTTTTTCGATTCAAAACAAGATTTTAACGCTTTGAGGAGTTCAAATAACATGTTTTGAGATCATTTGTATCGTATCTTTTACTACATAACTTTTCACCAAATTTCACAAACACTAAGAAAGTTTATTTTTCGATTCAAAACAAGATTTTAACGCATTGAGGAGTTCAAATAACGTGTTTTTAGATCATTTGTATCGTATCTTTTACTACATAACTTTTCATCAAATTTCACAAACACTAAGAAAGTTTGTTTTTCGATTAAAAACAAGATTTTAACGCTTTGAGGAGTTCAAATAATGTGTTTTGAGATCATTTGTATCGTATCTTTTACTACATAACTTTTCACCAAATTTCACAAACACTAAGAAAGTTTGTTTTTCGATTCAAAACAAGATTTTAACGCTTTGAGGAGTTCAAATAACATGTTTTGAGATCATTTGTATCGTATCTTTTACTACATAACTTTTCACCAAATTTCACAAACACTAAGAAAGTTTATTTTTCGATTCAAAACAAGATTTTAACGCTTTGAGGAGTTCAAATAACGTGTTTTTAGATCATTTGTATCGTATCTTTTACTACATAACTTTTCATCAAATTTCACAAACACTAAGAAAGTTTGTTTTTCGATTCAAAACAAGATTTTAACGCTTTGAGGAGTTCAAATAACGTGTTTTTAGATCATTTGTATCGTATCTTTTACTACATAACTCTTCACCAAATTTCACAAACACTAACAAAGTTTGTTTTTCGATTCAAAACAAGATTTTAACGCTTTGAGGAGTTCAAATAACGTGTTTTGAGATCATTTGTATCGTATCTTTTACTACATAAATTTTCACAAAATTTCACAAACACTAAGAAAGTTTGTTTTTCGATTCAAAACAAGATTTTAACGCTTTGAGGAGTTCAAATAACGTGTTTTTAGATCATTTGTATCGTATCTTTTACTACATAACTCTTCACCAAATTTCACAAACACTAACAAAGTTTGATTTTCGATTCAAATCAAGATTTTAACGCTTTGAGGAGTTCAAATAACCTGTTTTGAGATCATTTGTATCGTATCTTTTACTACATAACTTTTCACCAAATTTCACAAACACTAAGAAAGTTTGTTTTTCGATTCAAAACAAGATTTTAACGCTTTGAGGAGTTCAAATAACGTGTTTTTAGATCATTTGTATCGTATCTTTTACTACATAACTTTTCACCAAATTTCACAAACACTAAGAAAGTTTGTTTTTCGATTCAAAACAAGATTTTAGCGCTTTGTGGAGTTCAAATAACGTGTTTTTAGATCATTTGTATCGTATCTTTTACTACATAAGTTTTCACCAAATTTCACAAACACAAAGAAAGTTTGTTTTTCGATTCAAAACAAGATTTTAACGTTTTGAGGAGTTGAAATAACGTGTTTTGAGATCATTTGTATCGTATCTTTTACGACATAACTTTTCACCAAATTTCACAAACACTAAGAAAGTTTGTTTTTCGATTCAAAACAAGATTTTAACGCTTTGAGGAGTTCAAATAACGTGTTTTGAGATCATTTGTATCGTACCTTTTACTACATAAATTTTCACAAAATTTCACAAACACTAAGAAAGTTTGTTTTTCGATTCAAAACAAGTTTTTAACGTTTTGAGGAGTTGAAATAACGTGTTTTTAGATCATTTGTGTCGTATCTTTTACTACATAACTTTTCACCAAATTTCACAAACACTAAGAAAGTTTGTTTTTCGATTCAAAACAAGATTTTAACGCTTTGAGGAGTTCAAATAATGTGTTTAGAGATCATTTGTATCGTATCTTTTACTACATAACTTTTCACCAAATTTCACAAACACTAAGAAAGTTTGTTTTTCGATTCAAAACAAGATTTTAACGCTTTGAGGAGTTCAAATAACGTGTTTTGAGATCATTTGTATCGTATCTTTTACTACATAACTTTTCACCAAATTTCACAAACACTAAGAAAGTTTGTTTTTCGATTCAAAACAAGATTTTAACGCTTTGAGGAGTTCAAATAACTTGTTTTTAGATCATTTGTATCGTATCTTTTACTACATAAGTTTTCATCAAATTTCACAAACACTAAGAAAGTTTGTTTTTCGATTCAAAACAATATTCTAACGTTTTGAGGAGTTCAAATAACGTGTTTTTAGATCATTTGTATCGTATGTTTTACTACATAAATTTTCACCAAATTTCACAAACAATAAGAAATTTTGTTTTTCGATTCAAAACAAGATTTTAGCGCTTTGTGGAGTTCAAATAACGTGTTTTTAGATCATTTGTATCGTATATTTTACTACGTAACTTTTCACCAAATTTCACAAACACTAAGAAAGTTTGTTTTTCGATTCAAAACAAGATTTTAGCGCTTTGTGGAGTTCAAATAACGTGTTTTTAGATCATTTGTATCGTATCTTTTACTCCATAAATTTTCACCAAATTTCACAAACAATAAGAAAGTTTGTTTTTCGATTCAAAACAAGATTTTAACGCTTTGAGGAGTTCAAATAACGTGTTTTTAGATCATTTGTATCGTATCTTTTACTACATAACTTTTCATCAAATTTCACAAACACTAAGAAAGTTTGTTTTTCGATTCAAAACAAGATTTTAACGCTTTGAGGAGTTCAAATAACGTGTTTTGAGATCATTTGTATCGTATCTTTTACTACATAACTTTTCACCAAATTTCACAAACACTAAGAAAGTTTATTTTTCGATTCAAAACAAGATTTTAACGCTTTGAGGAGTTCAAATAAAGTGTTTTTAGATCATTTGTATCGTATCTTTTACTACATAACTTTTCATCAAATTTCACAAACACTAAGAAAGTTTGTTTTTCGATTCAAAACAAGATTTTAACGTTTTGAGAAGTTCAAATAACGTGTTTTTAGATCATTTGTATCGTATCTTTTACTCCATAAATTTTCACCAAATTTCACAAACAATAAGAAAGTTTGTTTTTCGATTCAAAACAAGATTTTAGCGCTTTGTGGAGTTCAAATAACGTGTTTTTAGATCATTTGTATCGTATATTTTACTACGTAACTTTTCAACAAATTTCACAAACACTAAGAAAGTTTGTTTTTCGATTCAAAACAAGATTTTAACGCTTTGAGGAATTCAAATAACGTGTTTTGAGATCATTTGTATCGTATCTTTTACTACATAACTTTTCGCCAAATTTCACAAACACTAAGAAAGTTTGTTTTTCGATTCAAAACAAGATTTTAGCGCTTTGTGGAGTTCAAATAACGTGTTTTTAGATCATTTGTATCATATCTTTTACTACATAAGTTTTTACCAAATTTCACAAACACTAAGAAAGTTTGTTTTTCGATTCAAAACAAGATTTTAACACTTTGAGGAGTTCAAATAACGTGTTTTGAGATTATTTCTATCGTATCTTTTACTACATAACTTTTCACCAAATTTCACAAACACTAAGAAAGTTTGTTTTTCGATTCAAAACAAGATTTTAACGCTTTGAGGAGTTCAAATAACGTGTTTTGAGATCATTTGTATCGTACCTTTTACTACATAACTTTTCATCAAATTTCACAAACACTAAGAAAGTTTGTTTTTCGATTTAAAACAAGATTTTAACGTTTTGAGGAGTTGAAATAACGTGTTTTTAGATCATTTGTGTCGTATCTTTTACTACATAACTTTTCACCAAATTTCACAAACTCTAAGAAAGTTTGTTTTTCGATTCAAAACAAGATTTTAACGCTTTGAGGAGTTCAAATAACGTGTTTTGAGATCATTTGTATCGTATCTTTTACTACATAACTTTTCACCAAATTTCACAAACACTAAGAAAGTTTGTTTTTCGATTCAAAACAAGATTTTAACGCTTTGAGGAGTTCAAATAACGTGTTTTGAGATCATTTGTATCGTATCTTTTACTACATAACTTTTCACCAAATTTCACAAACACTAAGAAAGTTTGTTTTTCGATTCAAAACAAGATTTTAACGCTTTGAGGAGTTCAAATAACTTGTTTTTAGATCATTTGTATCGTATCTTTTACTACATAAGTTTTCATCAAATTTCACAAACACTAAGAAAGTTTGTTTTTCGATTCAAAACAAGATTTTAACGTTTTGAGGAGTTCAAATAACGTGTTTTTAGATCATTTGTATCGTATGTTTTACTACATAAATTTTCACCAAATTTCACAAACAATAAGAAATTTTGTTTTTCGATTCAAAACAAGATTTTAGCGCTTTGTGGAGTTCAAATAACGTGTTTTTAGATCATTTGTATCGTATATTTTACTACGTAACTTTTCACCAAATTTCGCAAACACTAAGAAAGTTTGTTTTTCGATTCAAAACAAGATTTTAACGCTTTGAGGAATTCAAATAACGTGTTTTGAGATCATTTGTATCGTATCTTTTACTACATAACTTTTCACCAAATTTCACAAACACTAAGAAAGTTTGTTTTTCGATTCAAAACAAGATTTTAGCGCTTTGTGGAGTTCAAATAACGTGTTTTTAGATCATTTGTATCGTATCTTTTACTACATAAGTTTTCACCAAATTTCACAAACACAAAGAAAGTTTGTTTTTCGATTCAAAACAAGATTTTAACGCTTTGAGGAGTTCAAATAACGTGTTTTGAGATCATTTGTATCGTATCTTTTACGACATAACTTTTCACCAAATTTCACAAACACTAAGAAAGTTTTTTTTTCGATTCAAAACAAGATTTTAACGCTTTGAGGAGTTCAAATAACGTGTTTTGAGATCATTTGTATCGTATCTTTTACTACATAAATTTTCACAAAATTTCACAAACACTAAGAAAGTTTGTTTTTCGATTCAAAACAAGATTTTAACGCTTTGAGGAGTTCAAATAACGTGTTTTTAGATCATTTGTATCGTATCTTTTACTACATAACTTTTCATCAAATTTCACAAACACTAAGAAAGTTTGTTTTTCGATTCAAAACAAGATTTTAACGTTTTGAGGAGTTCAAATAACGTGTTTTTAGATCATTTGTATCGTATCTTTTACTACATAAAGTTTCACCAAATTTCACAAACAATAAGAAAGTTTGTTTTTCGATTCAAAACAAGATTTTAGCGCTTTGTGGAGTTCAAATAACGTGTTTTGAGATCATTTGTATCGTATCTTTTACTACATAACTTTTCACCAAATTTCACAAACACTAAGAAAGTTTGATTTTCGATTCAAAACAAGATTTTAACGCTTTGAGGAGTTCAAATAACGTGTTTTCAGATCATTTGTATCGTATCTTTTACTACATAACTTTTCATCAAATTTCACAAACACTAAGAAAGTTTGTTTTTCGATTCAAAACAAGATTTTAACGTTTTGAGGAGTTCAAATAACGTGTTTTTAGATCATTTGTATCGTATCTTTTACTACATAACTTTTCATCAAATTTCACAAACACTAAGAAAGTTTGTTTTTCGATTAAAAACAAGATTTTAACGCTTTGAGGAGTTCAAATAATGTGTTTTGAGATCATTTGTATCGTATCTTTTACTACATAACTTTTCACCAAATTTCACAAACACTAAGAAAGTTTGTTTTTCGATTCAAAACAAGATTTTAACGCTTTGAGGAGTTCAAATAACGTGTTTTTAGATCATTTCTATCGTATCTTTTACTACGTAACTTTTCAACAAATTTTACAAACACTAAGAAAGTTTGTTTTTCGATTCAAAACAAGATTTTAACGCTTTGAGGAATTCAAATAACGTGTTTTGAGATCATTTGTATCGTATCTTTTACTACATAACTTTTCGCCAAATTTCACAAACACTAAGAAAGTTTGTTTTTCGATTCAAAACAAGATTTTAGCGCTTTGTGGAGTTCAAATAACGTGTTTTTAGATCATTTGTATCGTATCTTTTACTACATAAGTTTTCACCAAATTTCACAAACACTAAGAAAGTTTGTTTTTCGATTAAAAACAAGATTTTAACGCTTTGAGGAGTTCAAATAATGTGTTTTGAGATCATTTGTATCGTATCTTTAACTACATAACTTTTCACCAAATTTCACAAACACTAAGAAAGTTTGTTTTTCGATTCAAAACAAGATTTTAACGCTTTGAGGAGTTCAAATAACATGTTTTGAGATCATTTGTATCGTATCTTTTACTACATAACTTTTCACCAAATTTCACAAACACTAAGAAAGTTTATTTTTCGATTCAAAACAAGATTTTAACGCATTGAGGAGTTCAAATAACGTGTTTTTAGATCATTTGTATCGTATCTTTTACTACATAACTTTTCATCAAATTTCACAAACACTAAGAAAGTTTGTTTTTCGATTAAAAACAAGATTTTAACGCTTTGAGGAGTTCAAATAATGTGTTTTGAGATCATTTGTATCGTATCTTTTACTACATAACTTTTCACCAAATTTCACAAACACTAAGAAAGTTTGTTTTTCGATTCAAAACAAGATTTTAACGCTTTGAGGAGTTCAAATAACATGTTTTGAGATCATTTGTATCGTATCTTTTACTACATAACTTTTCACCAAATTTCACAAACACTAAGAAAGTTTATTTTTCGATTCAAAACAAGATTTTAACGCTTTGAGGAGTTCAAATAACGTGTTTTTAGATCATTTGTATCGTATCTTTTACTACATAACTTTTCATCAAATTTCACAAACACTAAGAAAGTTTGTTTTTCGATTCAAAACAAGATTTTAACGCTTTGAGGAGTTCAAATAACGTGTTTTTAGATCATTTGTATCGTATCTTTTACTACATAACTCTTCACCAAATTTCACAAACACTAACAAAGTTTGTTTTTCGATTCAAAACAAGATTTTAACGCTTTGAGGAGTTCAAATAACGTGTTTTGAGATCATTTGTATCGTATCTTTTACTACATAAATTTTCACAAAATTTCACAAACACTAAGAAAGTTTGTTTTTCGATTCAAAACAAGATTTTAACGCTTTGAGGAGTTCAAATAACGTGTTTTTAGATCATTTGTATCGTATCTTTTACTACATAACTCTTCACCAAATTTCACAAACACTAACAAAGTTTGATTTTCGATTCAAATCAAGATTTTAACGCTTTGAGGAGTTCAAATAACCTGTTTTGAGATCATTTGTATCGTATCTTTTACTACATAACTTTTCACCAAATTTCACAAACACTAAGAAAGTTTGTTTTTCGATTCAAAACAAGATTTTAACGCTTTGAGGAGTTCAAATAACGTGTTTTTAGATCATTTGTATCGTATCTTTTACTACATAACTTTTCACCAAATTTCACAAACACTAAGAAAGTTTGTTTTTCGATTCAAAACAAGATTTTAGCGCTTTGTGGAGTTCAAATAACGTGTTTTTAGATCATTTGTATCGTATCTTTTACTACATAAGTTTTCACCAAATTTCACAAACACAAAGAAAGTTTGTTTTTCGATTCAAAACAAGATTTTAACGTTTTGAGGAGTTGAAATAACGTGTTTTGAGATCATTTGTATCGTATCTTTTACGACATAACTTTTCACCAAATTTCACAAACACTAAGAAAGTTTGTTTTTCGATTCAAAACAAGATTTTAACGCTTTGAGGAGTTCAAATAACGTGTTTTGAGATCATTTGTATCGTACCTTTTACTACATAAATTTTCACAAAATTTCACAAACACTAAGAAAGTTTGTTTTTCGATTCAAAACAAGTTTTTAACGTTTTGAGGAGTTGAAATAACGTGTTTTTAGATCATTTGTGTCGTATCTTTTACTACATAACTTTTCACCAAATTTCACAAACACTAAGAAAGTTTGTTTTTCGATTCAAAACAAGATTTTAACGCTTTGAGGAGTTCAAATAATGTGTTTAGAGATCATTTGTATCGTATCTTTTACTACATAACTTTTCACCAAATTTCACAAACACTAAGAAAGTTTGTTTTTCGATTCAAAACAAGATTTTAACGCTTTGAGGAGTTCAAATAACGTGTTTTGAGATCATTTGTATCGTATCTTTTACTACATAACTTTTCACCAAATTTCACAAACACTAAGAAAGTTTGTTTTTCGATTCAAAACAAGATTTTAACGCTTTGAGGAGTTCAAATAACTTGTTTTTAGATCATTTGTATCGTATCTTTTACTACATAAGTTTTCATCAAATTTCACAAACACTAAGAAAGTTTGTTTTTCGATTCAAAACAATATTCTAACGTTTTGAGGAGTTCAAATAACGTGTTTTTAGATCATTTGTATCGTATGTTTTACTACATAAATTTTCACCAAATTTCACAAACAATAAGAAATTTTGTTTTTCGATTCAAAACAAGATTTTAGCGCTTTGTGGAGTTCAAATAACGTGTTTTTAGATCATTTGTATCGTATATTTTACTACGTAACTTTTCACCAAATTTCACAAACACTAAGAAAGTTTGTTTTTCGATTCAAAACAAGATTTTAGCGCTTTGTGGAGTTCAAATAACGTGTTTTTAGATCATTTGTATCGTATCTTTTACTCCATAAATTTTCACCAAATTTCACAAACAATAAGAAAGTTTGTTTTTCGATTCAAAACAAGATTTTAACGCTTTGAGGAGTTCAAATAACGTGTTTTTAGATCATTTGTATCGTATCTTTTACTACATAACTTTTCATCAAATTTCACAAACACTAAGAAAGTTTGTTTTTCGATTCAAAACAAGATTTTAACGCTTTGAGGAGTTCAAATAACGTGTTTTGAGATCATTTGTATCGTATCTTTTACTACATAACTTTTCACCAAATTTCACAAACACTAAGAAAGTTTATTTTTCGATTCAAAACAAGATTTTAACGCTTTGAGGAGTTCAAATAAAGTGTTTTTAGATCATTTGTATCGTATCTTTTACTACATAACTTTTCATCAAATTTCACAAACACTAAGAAAGTTTGTTTTTCGATTCAAAACAAGATTTTAACGTTTTGAGAAGTTCAAATAACGTGTTTTTAGATCATTTGTATCGTATCTTTTACTCCATAAATTTTCACCAAATTTCACAAACAATAAGAAAGTTTGTTTTTCGATTCAAAACAAGATTTTAGCGCTTTGTGGAGTTCAAATAACGTGTTTTTAGATCATTTGTATCGTATATTTTACTACGTAACTTTTCAACAAATTTCACAAACACTAAGAAAGTTTGTTTTTCGATTCAAAACAAGATTTTAACGCTTTGAGGAATTCAAATAACGTGTTTTGAGATCATTTGTATCGTATCTTTTACTACATAACTTTTCGCCAAATTTCACAAACACTAAGAAAGTTTGTTTTTCGATTCAAAACAAGATTTTAGCGCTTTGTGGAGTTCAAATAACGTGTTTTTAGATCATTTGTATCATATCTTTTACTACATAAGTTTTTACCAAATTTCACAAACACTAAGAAAGTTTGTTTTTCGATTCAAAACAAGATTTTAACACTTTGAGGAGTTCAAATAACGTGTTTTGAGATTATTTCTATCGTATCTTTTACTACATAACTTTTCACCAAATTTCACAAACACTAAGAAACTTTGTTTTTCGATTCAAAACAAGATTTTAACGCTTTGAGGAGTTCAAATAACGTGTTTTGAGATCATTTGTATCGTATCTTTTACTACATAACTTTTCACCAAATTTCTCAAACACTAAGAAAGTTTGTTTTTCGATTCAAAACAAGATTTTAACGCTTTGAGGTGTTCAAATAACGTGTTTTTAGATCATTTGTATCGTATCTTTTACAACATAACTTTTCATCAAATTTCACAAACACTAAGAAAGTTTGTTTTTCGATTCAAAACAAGATTTTAACGTTTTGAGGAGTTCAAATAACGTGTTTTTAGATCATTTGTATCGTATCTTTTACTACATAAAGTTTCACCAAATTTCACAAACAATAAGAAAGTTTGTTTTTCGATTCAAAACAAGATTTTAGCGCTTTGTGGAGTTCAAATAACGTGTTTTTAGATCATTTGTATCGTATCTTTTACTACATAATTCTTCACCAAATTTCACAAACACTAACAAAGTTTGATTTTCGATTCAAAACAAGATTTTAACGCTTTGAGGAGTTCAAATAACGTGTTTTGAGATTATTTGTATCGTATCTTTTACTACATAACTTTTCACCAAATTTCACAAACACTTAGAAAGTTTGTTTTTCGATTCAAAACAAGATTTTAACGCTTTGAGGAGTTCAAATAACGTGTTTTTAGATCATTTATATCGTATCTTTTACTACATAACTTTTCATCAAATTTCACAAACACTAAGAAAGTTTGTTTTTCGATTTAAAACAAGATTTTAACGTTTTGAGGAGTTCAAATAACGTGTTTTTAGATCATTTGTATCGTATCTTTTACTACATAACTTTTCACCAAATTTCACAAACACTAAGAAAGTTTGTTTTTCGATTAAAAACAAGATTTTAACGCTTTGAGGAGTTCAAATAATGTGTTTTGAGATCATTTGTATCGTATCTTTTACTACATAACTATTCACCAAATTTCACAAACACTAAGAAAGTTTGTTTTTCGATTCAAAACAAGATTTTAACGCTTTGAGGTGTTCAAATAACGTGTTTTTAGATCATTTGTATCGTATCTTTTACTACATAACTTTTCATCAAATTTCACAAACACTAAGAAAGTTTGTTTTTCGATTCAAAACAAGATTTTAACGCTTTGAGGAGTTCAAATAACGTGTTTTGAGATCATTTGTATCGTATCTTTTACTATAGAACTTTTCACCAAATTTCACAAACACTAAGAAAGTTTATTTTTCGATTCAAAACAAGATTTTAACGCTTTGAGGAGTTCAAATAACGTGTTTTTAGATCATTTGTATAGTATCTTTTACTACATAACTTTTCATCAAATTTCACAAACACTAAGAAAGTTTGTTTTTCGATTCAAAACAAGATTTTAACGTTTTGAGAAGTTCAAATAACGTGTTTTTAGATCATTTGTATCGTATCTTTTACTCCATAAATTTTCACCAAATTTCACAAACAATAAGAAAGTTTGTTTTTCGATTCAAAACAAGATTTTAGCGCTTTGTGGAGTTCAAATAACGTGTTTTTAGATCATTTGTATCGTATATTTTACTACGTAACTTTTCAACAAATTTCACAAACACTAAGAAAGTTTGTTTTTCGATTCAAAACAAGATTTTAACGCTTTGAGGAATTCAAATAACGTGTTTTGAGATCATTTGTATCGTATCTTTTACTACATAACTTTTCGCCAAATTTCACAAACACTAAGAAAGTTTGTTTTTCGATTCAAAACAAGATTTTAGCGCTTTGTGGAGTTCAAATAACGTGTTTTTAGGTCATTTGTATCGTATCTTTTACTACATAAGTTTTCACCAAATTTCACAAACACTAAGAAAGTTTGTTTTTCGATTAAAAACAAGATTTTAACGCTTTGAGGAGTTCAAATAATGTGTTTTGAGATCATTTGTATCGTATCTTTTACTACATAACTTTTCACCAAATTTCACAAACACTAAGAAAGTTTGTTTTTCGATTCAAAACAAGATTTTAACGCTTTGAGGAGTTCAAATAACGTGTTTTGAGATCATTTGTATCGTATCTTTTACTACATAACTTTTCACCAAATTTCACAAACACTAAGAAAGTTTATTTTTCGATTCAAAACAAGATTTTAACGCTTTGAGGAGTTCAAATAACGTGTTTTTAGATCATTTGTATCGTATCTTTCACTACATAACTTTTCATCAAATTTCACAAACACTAAGAAAGTTTGTTTTTCGATTCAAAACAAGATTTTAACGTTTTGAGAAGTTCAAATAACGTGTTTTTAGATCATTTGTATCGTATCTTTTACTCCATAAATTTTCACCAAATTTCACAAACAATAAGAAAGTTTGTTTTTCGATTCAAAACAAGATTTTAGCGCTTTGTGGAGTTCAAATAACGTGTTTTTAGATCATTTGTATCGTATCTTTTACTACGTAACTTTTCAACAAATTTCACAAACACTAAGAAAGTTTGTTTTTCGATTCAAAACAAGATTTTAACGCTTTGAGGAATTCAAATAACGTGTTTTGAGATCATTTGTATCGTATCTTTTACTACATAACTTTTCGCCAAATTTCACAAACACTAAGAAAGTTTGTTTTTCGATTCAAAACAAGATTTTAGCGCTTTGTGGAGTTCAAATAACGTGTTTTTAGATCATTTGTATCGTATCTTTTACTACATAAGTTTTTACCAAATTTCACAAACACTAAGAAAGTTTGTTTTTCGATTCAAAACAAGATTCTAACACTTTGAGGAGTTCAAATAACGTGTTTTGAGATTATTTCTATCGTATCTTTTACTACATAACTTTTCACCAAATTTCACAAACACTAAGAAACTTTGTTTTTCGATTCAAAACAAGATTTTAACGCTTTGAGGAGTTCAAATAATGTGTTTTGAGATCATTTGTATCGTATCTTTTACTACATAACTATTCACCAAATTTCACAAACACTAAGAAAGTTTGTTTTTCGATTCAAAACAAGATTTTAACGCTTTGAGGTGTTCAAATAACGTGTTTTGAGATCATTTGTATCGTATCTTTTACTACATAACTTTTCACCAAATTTCACAAACACTAAGAAAGTTTATTTTTCGATTCAAAACAAAATTTTAACGCTTTGAGGAGTTCAAATAACGTGTTTTGAGATCATTTGTATCGTATCTTTTACTACATAAAGTTTCACCAAATTTCACAAACAATAAGAAAGTTTGTTTTTCGATTCAAAACAAGATTTTAGCGTTTTGTGGAGTTCAAATAACGTGTTTTTAGATCATTTGTATCGTATCTTTTACTACATAACTCTTCACCAAATTTCACAAACACTAACAAAGTTTGATTTTCGATTCAAATCAAGATTTTAACGCTTTGAGGAGTTCAAATAACCTGTTTTGAGATCATTTGTATCGTATCTTTTACTACATAACTTTTCACCAAATTTCACAAACACTAAGAAAGTTTGTTTTTCGATTCAAAACAAGATTTTAACGCTTTGAGGAGTTTAAATAACGTGTTTTGAGATCATTTGTATCGTATCTTTTACTACATAACTTTTCACCAAATTTCACAAACACTAAGAAAGTTTATTTTTCGATTCAAAACAAAATTTTAACGTTTTGAGGAGTTCAAATAACGTGTTTTGAGATCATTTGTATCGTATCTTTTACTACATAAATTTTCCCCAAATTTCACAAACAATAAGAAAGTTTGTTTTTCGATTCAAAACAAGATTTTAACGCTTTGAGGAGTTCAAATAACGTGTTTTTAGATCATTTGTATCGTATCTTTTACTACATAACTTTTCATCAAATTTCACAAACACTAAGAAAGTTTGTTTTTCGATTCAAAACAAGATTTTAACGTTTTGAGAAGTCCAAATAACGTGTTTTTAGATCATTTGTATCGTATCTTTTACTACATAAAGTTTCACCAAATTTCACAAACAATAAGAAAGTTTGTTTTTCGATTCAAAACAAGATTTTAGCGCTTTGTGGAGTTCAAATAACGTGTTTTTAGATCATTTGTATCGTATCTTTTACTACATAATTCTTCACCAAATTTCACAAACACTAACAAAGTTTGATTTTCGATTCAAAACAAGATTTTAACGCTTTGAGGAGTTCAAATAACGTGTTTTGAGATCATTTGTATCGTATCTTTTACTACATAACTTTTCACCAAATTTCACAAACACTAAGAAAGTTTGTTTTTCGATTCAAAACAAGATTTTAACGCTTTGAGGAGTTCAAATAACGTGTTTTTAGATCATTTGTATCGTATCTTTTACTACATAACTTTTCATCAAATTTCACAAACACTAAGAAAGTTTGTTTTTCGATTTAAAACAAGATTTTAACGTTTTGAGGAGTTCAAATAACGTGTTTTTAGATCATTTGTATCGTATCTTTTACTACATAACTTTTCACCAAATTTCACAAACACTAAGAAAGTTTGTTTTTCGATTAAAAACAAGATTTTAACGCTTTGAGGAGTTCAAATAATGTGTTTTGAGATCATTTGTATCGTATCTTTTACTACATAACTATTCACCAAATTTCACAAACACTAAGAAAGTTTGTTTTTCGATTCAAAACAAGATTTTAACGCTTTGAGGTGTTCAAATAACGTGTTTTGAGATCATTTGTATCGTATCTTTTACTACATAACTTTTCACCAAATTTCACAAACACTAAGAAAGTTTATTTTTCGATTCAAAACAAAATTTTAACGCTTTGAGGAGTTCAAATAACGTGTTTTGAGATCATTTGTATCGTATCTTTTACTACATAAAGTTTCACCAAATTTCACAACCAATAAGAAAGTTTGTTTTTCGATTCAAAACAAGATTTTAGCGCTTTGTGGAGTTCAAATAACGTGTTTTTAGATCATTTGTATCGTATCTTTTACTACATAACTCTTCACCAAATTTCACAAACACTAACAAAGTTTGATTTTCGATTCAAATCAAGATATTAACGCTTTGAGGAGTTCAAATAACCTGTTTTGAGATCATTTGTATCGTATCTTTTACTACATAACTTTTCATCAAATTTCACAAACACTAAGAAAGTTTGTTTTTCGATTCAAAACAAGATTTTAACGCTTTGAGGAGTTCAAATAACGTGTTTTGAGATCATTTGTATCGTATCTTTTACTACATAACTTTTCACCAAATTTCACAAACACTAAGAAAGTTTATTTTTCGATTCAAAACAAAATTTTAACGTTTTGAGGAGTTCAAATAACGTGTTTTGAGATCATTTGTATCGTATCTTTTACTACATAAAGTTTCACCAAATTTCACAAACAATAAGAAAGTTTGTTTTTCGATTCAAAACAAGATTTTAGCGCTTTGTGGAGTTCAAATAACGTGTTTTTAGATCATTTGTATCGTATCTTTTACTACGTAACTTTTCAACAAATTTCACAAACACTAAGAAAGTTTGTTTTTCGATTCAAAACAAGATTTTAACGCTTTGAGGAATTCAAATAACGTGTTTTGAGATCATTTGTATCGTATCTTTTACTACATAACTTTTCGCCAAATTTCACAAACACTAAGAAAGTTTGTTTTTCGATTCAAAACAAGATTTTAGCGCTTTGTGGAGTTCAAATAACGTGTTTTTAGATCATTTGTATCGTATCTTTTACTACATAAGTTTTTACCAAATTTCACAAACACTAAGAAAGTTTGTTTTTCGATTCAAAACAAGATTCTAACACTTTGAGGAGTTCAAATAACGTGTTTTGAGATTATTTCTATCGTATCTTTTACTACATAACTTTTCACCAAATTTCACAAACACTAAGAAACTTTGTTTTTCGATTCAAAACAAGATTTTAACGCTTTGAGGAGTTCAAATAATGTGTTTTGAGATCATTTGTATCGTATCTTTTACTACATAACTATTCACCAAATTTCACAAACACTAAGAAAGTTTGTTTTTCGATTCAAAACAAGATTTTAACGCTTTGAGGTGTTCAAATAACGTGTTTTGAGATCATTTGTATCGTATCTTTTACTACATAAATTTTCACCAAATTTCACAAACACTAAGAAAGTTTATTTTTCGATTCAAAACAAAATTTTAACGCTTTGAGGAGTTCAAATAACGTGTTTTGAGATCATTTGTATCGTATCTTTTACTACATAAAGTTTCACCAAATTTCACAAACAATAAGAAAGTTTGTTTTTCGATTCAAAACAAGATTTTAGCGTTTTGTGGAGTTCAAATAACGTGTTTTTAGATCATTTGTATCGTATCTTTTACTACATAACTCTTCACCAAATTTCACAAACACTAACAAAGTTTGATTTTCGATTCAAATCAAGATTTTAACGCTTTGAGGAGTTCAAATAACCTGTTTTGAGATCATTTGTATCGTATCTTTTACTACATAACTTTTCACCAAATTTCACAAACACTAAGAAAGTTTGTTTTTCGATTCAAAACAAGATTTTAACGCTTTGAGGAGTTTAAATAACGTGTTTTGAGATCATTTGTATCGTATCTTTTACTACATAACTTTTCACCAAATTTCACAAACACTAAGAAAGTTTATTTTTCGATTCAAAACAAAATTTTAACGTTTTGAGGAGTTCAAATAACGTGTTTTGAGATCATTTGTATCGTATCTTTTACTACATAAATTTTCCCCAAATTTCACAAACAATAAGAAAGTTTGTTTTTCGATTCAAAACAAGATTTTAACGCTTTGAGGAGTTCAAATAACGTGTTTTTAGATCATTTGTATCGTATCTTTTACTACATAACTTTTCATCAAATTTCACAAACACTAAGAAAGTTTGTTTTTCGATTCAAAACAAGATTTTAACGTTTTGAGAAGTCCAAATAACGTGTTTTTAGATCATTTGTATCGTATCTTTTACTACATAAAGTTTCACCAAATTTCACAAACAATAAGAAAGTTTGTTTTTCGATTCAAAACAAGATTTTAGCGCTTTGTGGAGTTCAAATAACGTGTTTTTAGATCATTTGTATCGTATCTTTTACTACATAATTCTTCACCAAATTTCACAAACACTAACAAAGTTTGATTTTCGATTCAAAACAAGATTTTAACGCTTTGAGGAGTTCAAATAACGTGTTTTGAGATCATTTGTATCGTATCTTTTACTACATAACTTTTCACCAAATTTCACAAACACTAAGAAAGTTTGTTTTTCGATTCAAAACAAGATTTTAACGCTTTGAGGAGTTCAAATAACGTGTTTTTAGATCATTTGTATCGTATCTTTTACTACATAACTTTTCATCAAATTTCACAAACACTAAGAAAGTTTGTTTTTCGATTTAAAACAAGATTTTAACGTTTTGAGGAGTTCAAATAACGTGTTTTTAGATCATTTGTATCGTATCTTTTACTACATAACTTTTCACCAAATTTCACAAACACTAAGAAAGTTTGTTTTTCGATTAAAAACAAGATTTTAACGCTTTGAGGAGTTCAAATAATGTGTTTTGAGATCATTTGTATCGTATCTTTTACTACATAACTATTCACCAAATTTCACAAACACTAAGAAAGTTTGTTTTTCGATTCAAAACAAGATTTTAACGCTTTGAGGTGTTCAAATAACGTGTTTTGAGATCATTTGTATCGTATCTTTTACTACATAACTTTTCACCAAATTTCACAAACACTAAGAAAGTTTATTTTTCGATTCAAAACAAAATTTTAACGCTTTGAGGAGTTCAAATAACGTGTTTTGAGATCATTTGTATCGTATCTTTTACTACATAAAGTTTCACCAAATTTCACAACCAATAAGAAAGTTTGTTTTTCGATTCAAAACAAGATTTTAGCGCTTTGTGGAGTTCAAATAACGTGTTTTTAGATCATTTGTATCGTATCTTTTACTACATAACTCTTCACCAAATTTCACAAACACTAACAAAGTTTGATTTTCGATTCAAATCAAGATATTAACGCTTTGAGGAGTTCAAATAACCTGTTTTGAGATCATTTGTATCGTATCTTTTACTACATAACTTTTCATCAAATTTCACAAACACTAAGAAAGTTTGTTTTTCGATTCAAAACAAGATTTTAACGCTTTGAGGAGTTCAAATAACGTGTTTTGAGATCATTTGTATCGTATCTTTTACTACATAACTTTTCACCAAATTTCACAAACACTAAGAAAGTTTATTTTTCGATTCAAAACAAAATTTTAACGTTTTGAGGAGTTCAAATAACGTGTTTTGAGATCATTTGTATCGTATCTTTTACTACATAAAGTTTCACCAAATTTCACAAACAATAAGAAAGTTTGTTTTTCGATTCAAAACAAGATTTTAACGCTTTGAGGAGTTCAAATAACGTGTTTTTAGATCATTTGTATCGTATCTTTTACTACATAACTTTTCATCAAATTTCACAAACACTAAGAAAGTTTGTTTTTCGATTCAAAACAAGATTTTAACGTTTTGAGAAGTCCAAATAACGTGTTTTTAGATCATTTGTATCGTATCTTTTACTACATAAATTTTCACCAAATTTCACAAACAATAAGAAAGTTTGTTTTTCGATTCAAAACAAGATTTTAGCGCTTTGTGGAGTTCAAATAACGTGTTTTTAGATCATTTGTATCGTATATTTTACTACGTAACTTTTCACCAAATTTCACAAACACTAAGAAAGTTTGTTTTTCGATTCAAAACAAGATTTTAACGCTTTGAGGAATTCAAATAACGTGTTTTGAGATCATTTGTATCGTATCTTTTACTACATAAGTTTTCACCAAATTTCACAAACACTAAGAAAGTTTGTTTTTCGATTCAAAACAAGATTTTTGCGCTTTGTGGAGTTCAAATAACGTGTTTTTAGATCATTTGTATCGTATCTTTTACTACATAACTTTTCACCAAATTTCACAAACACTAACAAAGTTTGATTTTCGATTCAAAACAAGATTTTAACGCTTTGAGGACTTCAAATAACCTGTTTTGAGATCATTTGTATCGTATCTTTTACTACATAACTTTTCACCAAATTTCACAAACACTAAGAAAGTTCGTTTTTCGATTCAAAACAAGATTTTAACGCTTTGAGGAGTTCAAATAACGTGTTTTTAGATCACTTGTATCGTATCTTTTACTACATAACTTTTCATCAAATTTCACAAACACTAAGAAAGTTTGTTTTTCGATTGAAAACAAGATTTTAACGTTTTGAGGAGTTGAAATAACGTGTTTTTAGATCATTTGTATCGTATCTTTTACTACATAACTTTTCACCAAATTTCACAAACACTAAGAAAGTTTGTTTTTCGATTCAAAACAAGATTTTAACGCTTTGAGGAGTTCAAATAACGTGTTTTGAGATCATTTGTATCGTATCTTTTACTACATAACTTTTCACCAAATTTCACAAACACTAAGAAAGTTTGTTTTTCGATTCAAAACAAGATTTTAACGCTTTGAGGAGTTCAAATAACGTGTTTTGAGATCATTTGTATCGTACCTTTTACTACATAACTTTTCATCAAATTTCACAAACACTAAGAAAGTTTGTTTTTCGATTTAAAACAAGATTTTAACGTTTTGAGGAGTTGAAATAACGTGTTTTTAGATCATTTGTGTCGTATCTTTTACTACATAACTTTTCACCAAATTTCACAAACTCTAAGAAAGTTTGTTTTTCGATTCAAAACAAGATTTTAACGCTTTGAGGAGTTCAAATAATGTGTTTTGAGATCATTTGTATCGTATCTTTTACTACATAACTTTTCACCAAATTTCACAAACACTAAGAAAGTTTGTTTTTCGATTCAAAACAAGATTTTAACGCTTTGAGGAGTTCAAATAACGTGTTTTGAGATCATTTGTATCGTATCTTTTACTACATAACTTTTCACCAAATTTCACAAACACTAAGAAAGTTTGTTTTTCGATTCAAAACAAGATTTTAACGCTTTGAGGAGTTCAAATAACTTGTTTTTAGATCATTTGTATCGTATCTTTTACTACATAAGTTTTCATCAAATTTCACAAACACTAAGAAAGTTTGTTTTTCGATTCAAAACAAGATTTTAACGTTTTGAGGAGTTCAAATAACGTGTTTTTAGATCATTTGTATCGTATGTTTTACTACATAAATTTTCACCAAATTTCACAAACAATAAGAAATTTTGTTTTTCGATTCAAAACAAGATTTTAGCGCTTTGTGGAGTTCAAATAACGTGTTTTTAGATCATTTGTATCGTATATTTTACTACGTAACTTTTCACCAAATTTCGCAAACACTAAGAAAGTTTGTTTTTCGATTCAAAACAAGATTTTAACGCTTTGAGGAATTCAAATTACGTGTTTTGAGATCATTTGTATCGTATCTTTTACTACATAACTTTTCACCAAATTTCACAAACACTAAGAAAGTTTGTTTTTCGATTCAAAACAAGATTTTAGCGCTTTGTGGAGTTCAAATAACGTGTTTTTAGATCATTTGTATCGTATCTTTTACTACATAAATTTTCACCAAATTTCACAAACACAAAGAAAGTTTGTTTTTCGATTCAAAACAAGATTTTAACGCTTTGAGGAGTTCAAATAACGTGTTTTGAGATCATTTGTATCGTATCTTTTACGACATAACTTTTCACCAAATTTCACAAACACTAAGAAAGTTTTTTTTTCGATTCAAAACAAGATTTTAACGCTTTGAGGAGTTCAAATAACGTGTTTTGAGATCATTTGTATCGTATCTTTTACTACATAAATTTTCACAAAATTTCACAAACACTAAGAAAGTTTGTTTTTCGATTCAAAACAAGATTTTAACGCTTTGAGGAGTTCAAATAACGTGTTTTTAGATCATTTGTATCGTATCTTTTACTACATAACTTTTCATCAAATTTCACAAACACTAAGAAAGTTTGTTTTTCGATTCAAAACAAGATTTTAACGTTTTGAGGAGTTCAAATAACGTGTTTTTAGATCATTTGTATCGTATCTTTTACTACATAAAGTTTCACCAAATTTCACAAACAATAAGAAAGTTTGTTTTTCGATTCAAAACAAGATTTTAGCGCTTTGTGGAGTTCAAATAACGTGTTTTTAGATCATTTGTATCGTATCTTTTACTACATAACTTTTCACCAAATTTCACAAACACTAACAAAGTTTGATTTTCGATTCAAAACAAGATTTTAACGCTTTGAGGAGTTCAAATAACGTGTTTTCAGATCATTTGTATCGTATCTTTTACTACATAACTTTTCACCAAATTTCACAAACACTAAGAAAGTTTGTTTTTCGATTCAAAACAAGATTTTAACGCTTTGAGGAGTTCAAATAACGTGTTTTTAGATCATTTGTATCGTATCTTTTACTACATAACTTTTCATCAAATTTCACAAACACTAAGAAAGTTTGTTTTTCGATTTAAAACAAGATTTTAACGTTTTGAGGAGTTCAAATAACGTGTTTTTAGATCATTTGTATCGTATCTTTTACTACATAACTTTTCACCAAATTTCACAACCACTAAGAAAGTTTGTTTTTCGATTAAAAACAAGATTTTAACGCTTTGAGGACTTCAAATAACGTGTTTTGAGATCATTTGTATCGTATATTTTACTACATAACTTTTCACCAAATTTCACAAACACTAAGAAAGTTTGTTTTTCGATTCAAAACAAGATTTTAACGCTTTGAGGAGTTCAAATAACGTGTTTTGAGATCATTTCTATCGTATCTTTTACTACAAAACTTTTCACCAAATTTCACAAACACTAAGAAAGTTTATTTTTCGATTCAAAACAAGATTTTAACGCTTTGAGGAGTTCAAATAACGTGTTTTTAGATCATTTGTATCGTATCTTTTACTACATAACTTTTCATCAAATTTCACAAACACTAAGAAAGTTTGTTTTTCGATTCAAAACAAGATTTTAACGTTTTGAGAAGTTCAAATAATGTGTTTTTAGATCATTTGTATCGTATCTTTTACTCCATAAATTTTCACCAAATTTCACAAACAATAAGAAAGTTTGTTTTTCGATTCAAAACAAGATTTTAACGCTTTGAGGAGTTCAAATAACGTGTTTTGAGATCATTTGTATCGTATCTTTTACTACATAACTTTTCACCAAATTTCACAAACACTAAGAAAGTTTGTTTTTCGATTCAAAACAAGATTTTAACGCTTTGAGGAGTTCAAATAACGTGTTTTGAGATCATTTGTATCGTACCTTTTACTACATAACTTTTCATCAAATTTCACAAACACTAAGAAAGTTTGTTTTTCGATTTAAAACAAGATTTTAACGTTTTGAGGAGTTGAAATAACGTGTTTTTAGATCATTTGTGTCGTATCTTTTACTACATAACTTTTCACCAAATTTCACAAACTCTAAGAAAGTTTGTTTTTCGATTCAAAACAAGATTTTAACGCTTTGAGGAGTTCAAATAACGTGTTTTGAGATCATTTGTATCGTATCTTTTACTACATAACTTTTCACCAAATTTCACAAACACTAAGAAAGTTTGTTTTTCGATTCAAAACAAGATTTTAACGCTTTGAGGAGTTCAAATAACGTGTTTTGAGATCATTTGTATCGTATCTTTTACTACATAACTTTTCACCAAATTTCACAAACACTAAGAAAGTTTGTTTTTCGATTCAAAACAAGATTTTAACGCTTTGAGGAGTTCAAATAACTTGTTTTTAGATCATTTGTATCGTATCTTTTACTACATAAGTTTTCATCAAATTTCACAAACACTAAGAAAGTTTGTTTTTCGATTCAAAACAAGATTTTAACGTTTTGAGGAGTTCAAATAACGTGTTTTTAGATCATTTGTATCGTATGTTTTACTACATAAATTTTCACCAAATTTCACAAACAATAAGAAATTTTGTTTTTCGATTCAAAACAAGATTTTAGCGCTTTGTGGAGTTCAAATAACGTGTTTTTAGATCATTTGTATCGTATATTTTACTACGTAACTTTTCACCAAATTTCGCAAACACTAAGAAAGTTTGTTTTTCGATTCAAAACAAGATTTTAACGCTTTGAGGAATTCAAATAACGTGTTTTGAGATCATTTGTATCGTATCTTTTACTACATAACTTTTCACCAAATTTCACAAACACTAAGAAAGTTTGTTTTTCGATTCAAAACAAGATTTTAGCGCTTTGTGGAGTTCAAATAACGTGTTTTTAGATCATTTGTATCGTATCTTTTACTACATAAGTTTTCACCAAATTTCACAAACACAAAGAAAGTTTGTTTTTCGATTCAAAACAAGATTTTAACGCTTTGAGGAGTTCAAATAACGTGTTTTGAGATCATTTGTATCGTATCTTTTACGACATAACTTTTCACCAAATTTCACAAACACTAAGAAAGTTTTTTTTTCGATTCAAAACAAGATTTTAACGCTTTGAGGAGTTCAAATAACGTGTTTTGAGATCATTTGTATCGTATCTTTTACTACATAAATTTTCACAAAATTTCACAAACACTAAGAAAGTTTGTTTTTCGATTCAAAACAAGATTTTAACGCTTTGAGGAGTTCAAATAACGTGTTTTTAGATCATTTGTATCGTATCTTTTACTACATAACTTTTCATCAAATTTCACAAACACTAAGAAAGTTTGTTTTTCGATTCAAAACAAGATTTTAACGTTTTGAGGAGTTCAAATAACGTGTTTTTAGATCATTTGTATCGTATCTTTTACTACATAAAGTTTCACCAAATTTCACAAACAATAAGAAAGTTTGTTTTTCGATTCAAAACAAGATTTTAGCGCTTTGTGGAGTTCAAATAACGTGTTTTGAGATCATTTGTATCGTATCTTTTACTACATAACTTTTCACCAAATTTCACAAACACTAAGAAAGTTTGATTTTCGATTCAAAACAAGATTTTAACGCTTTGAGGAGTTCAAATAACGTGTTTTCAGATCATTTGTATCGTATCTTTTACTACATAACTTTTCATCAAATTTCACAAACACTAAGAAAGTTTGTTTTTCGATTCAAAACAAGATTTTAACGTTTTGAGGAGTTCAAATAACGTGTTTTTAGATCATTTGTATCGTATCTTTTACTACATAACTTTTCATCAAATTTCACAAACACTAAGAAAGTTTGTTTTTCGATTAAAAACAAGATTTTAACGCTTTGAGGAGTTCAAATAATGTGTTTTGAGATCATTTGTATCGTATCTTTTACTACATAACTTTTCACCAAATTTCACAAACACTAAGAAAGTTTGTTTTTCGATTCAAAACAAGATTTTAACGCTTTGAGGAGTTCAAATAACGTGTTTTTAGATCATTTCTATCGTATCTTTTACTACGTAACTTTTCAACAAATTTTACAAACACTAAGAAAGTTTGTTTTTCGATTCAAAACAAGATTTTAACGCTTTGAGGAATTCAAATAACGTGTTTTGAGATCATTTGTATCGTATCTTTTACTACATAACTTTTCGCCAAATTTCACAAACACTAAGAAAGTTTGTTTTTCGATTCAAAACAAGATTTTAGCGCTTTGTGGAGTTCAAATAACGTGTTTTTAGATCATTTGTATCGTATCTTTTACTACATAAGTTTTCACCAAATTTCACAAACACTAAGAAAGTTTGTTTTTCGATTAAAAACAAGATTTTAACGCTTTGAGGAGTTCAAATAATGTGTTTTGAGATCATTTGTATCGTATCTTTAACTACATAACTTTTCACCAAATTTCACAAACACTAAGAAAGTTTGTTTTTCGATTCAAAACAAGATTTTAACGCTTTGAGGAGTTCAAATAACATGTTTTGAGATCATTTGTATCGTATCTTTTACTACATAACTTTTCACCAAATTTCACAAACACTAAGAAAGTTTATTTTTCGATTCAAAACAAGATTTTAACGCTTTGAGGAGTTCAAATAACGTGTTTTTAGATCATTTGTATCGTATCTTTTACTACATAACTTTTCATCAAATTTCACAAACACTAAGAAAGTTTGTTTTTCGATTAAAAACAAGATTTTAACGCTTTGAGGAGTTCAAATAATGTGTTTTGAGATCATTTGTATCGTATCTTTTACTACATAACTTTTCACCAAATTTCACAAACACTAAGAAAGTTTGTTTTTCGATTCAAAACAAGATTTTAACGCTTTGAGGAGTTCAAATAACATGTTTTGAGATCATTTGTATCGTATCTTTTACTACATAACTTTTCACCAAATTTCACAAACACTAAGAAAGTTTATTTTTCGATTCAAAACAAGATTTTAACGCTTTGAGGAGTTCAAATAACGTGTTTTTAGATCATTTGTATCGTATCTTTTACTACATAACTTTTCATCAAATTTCACAAACACTAAGAAAGTTTGTTTTTCGATTCAAAACAAGATTTTAACGCTTTGAGGAGTTCAAATAACGTGTTTTTAGATCATTTGTATCGTATCTTTTACTACATAACTCTTCACCAAATTTCACAAACACTAACAAAGTTTGTTTTTCGATTCAAAACAAGATTTTAACGCTTTGAGGAGTTCAAATAACGTGTTTTGAGATCATTTGTATCGTATCTTTTACTACATAAATTTTCACAAAATTTCACAAACACTAAGAAAGTTTGTTTTTCGATTCAAAACAAGATTTTAACGCTTTGAGGAGTTCAAATAACGTGTTTTTAGATCATTTGTATCGTATCTTTTACTACATAACTCTTCACCAAATTTCACAAACACTAACAAAGTTTGATTTTCGATTCAAATCAAGATTTTAACGCTTTGAGGAGTTCAAATAACCTGTTTTGAGATCATTTGTATCGTATCTTTTACTACATAACTTTTCACCAAATTTCACAAACACTAAGAAAGTTTGTTTTTCGATTCAAAACAAGATTTTAACGCTTTGAGGAGTTCAAATAACGTGTTTTTAGATCATTTGTATCGTATCTTTTACTACATAACTTTTCACCAAATTTCACAAACACTAAGAAAGTTTGTTTTTCGATTCAAAACAAGATTTTAGCGCTTTGTGGAGTTCAAATAACGTGTTTTTAGATCATTTGTATCGTATCTTTTACTACATAAGTTTTCACCAAATTTCACAAACACAAAGAAAGTTTGTTTTTCGATTCAAAACAAGATTTTAACGTTTTGAGGAGTTGAAATAACGTGTTTTGAGATCATTTGTATCGTATCTTTTACGACATAACTTTTCACCAAATTTCACAAACACTAAGAAAGTTTGTTTTTCGATTCAAAACAAGATTTTAACGCTTTGAGGAGTTCAAATAACATGTTTTGAGATCATTTGTATCGTACCTTTTACTACATAAATTTTCACAAAATTTCACAAACACTAAGAAAGTTTGTTTTTCGATTCAAAACAAGTTTTTAACGTTTTGAGGAGTTGAAATAACGTGTTTTTAGATCATTTGTGTCGTATCTTTTACTACATAACTTTTCACCAAATTTCACAAACACTAAGAAAGTTTGTTTTTCGATTCAAAACAAGATTTTAACGCTTTGAGGAGTTCAAATAATGTGTTTAGAGATCATTTGTATCGTATCTTTTACTACATAACTTTTCACCAAATTTCACAAACACTAAGAAAGTTTGTTTTTCGATTCAAAACAAGATTTTAACGCTTTGAGGAGTTCAAATAACGTGTTTTGAGATCATTTGTATCGTATCTTTTACTACATAACTTTTCACCAAATTTCACAAACACTAAGAAAGTTTGTTTTTCGATTCAAAACAAGATTTTAACGCTTTGAGGAGTTCAAATAACTTGTTTTTAGATCATTTGTATCGTATCTTTTACTACATAAGTTTTCATCAAATTTCACAAACACTAAGAAAGTTTGTTTTTCGATTCAAAACAATATTCTAACGTTTTGAGGAGTTCAAATAACGTGTTTTTAGATCATTTGTATCGTATGTTTTACTACATAAATTTTCACCAAATTTCACAAACAATAAGAAATTTTGTTTTTCGATTCAAAACAAGATTTTAGCGCTTTGTGGAGTTCAAATAACGTGTTTTTAGATCATTTGTATCGTATATTTTACTACGTAACTTTTCACCAAATTTCACAAACACTAAGAAAGTTTGTTTTTCGATTCAAAACAAGATTTTAGCGCTTTGTGGAGTTCAAATAACGTGTTTTTAGATCATTTGTATCGTATCTTTTACTCCATAAATTTTCACCAAATTTCACAAACAATAAGAAAGTTTGTTTTTCGATTCAAAACAAGATTTTAACGCTTTGAGGAGTTCAAATAACGTGTTTTTAGATCATTTGTATCGTATCTTTTACTACATAACTTTTCATCAAATTTCACAAACACTAAGAAAGTTTGTTTTTCGATTCAAAACAAGATTTTAACGCTTTGAGGAGTTCAAATAACGTGTTTTGAGATCATTTGTATCGTATCTTTTACTACATAACTTTTCACCAAATTTCATAAACACTAAGAAAGTTTATTTTTCGATTCAAAACAAGATTTTAACGCTTTGAGGAGTTCAAATAACGTGTTTTTAGATCATTTGTATCGTATCTTTTACTACATAACTTTTCATCAAATTTCACAAACACTAAGAAAGTTTGTTTTTCGATTCAAAACAAGATTTTAACGTTTTGAGAAGTTCAAATAACGTGTTTTTAGATCATTTGTATCGTATCTTTTACTCCATAAATTTTCACCAAATTTCACAAACAATAAGAAAGTTTGTTTTTCGATTCAAAACAAGATTTTAACGCTTTGAGGAGTTCAAATAACGTGTTTTTAGATCATTTGTATCGTATCTTTTACTACATAACTTTTCATCAAATTTCACAAACACTAAGAAAGTTTGTTTTTCGATTCAAAACAAGATTTTAACGTTTTGAGAAGTCCAAATAACGTGTTTTTAGATCATTTGTATCGTATCTTTTACTACATAAATTTTCACCAAATTTCACAAACAATAAGAAAGTTTGTTTTTCGATTCAAAACAAGATTTTAGCGCTTTGTGGAGTTCAAATAACGTGTTTTTAGATCATTTGTATTGTATATTTTACTACATAACTTTTCACCAAATTTCACAAACACTAAGAAAGTTTGTTTTTCGATTCAAAACAAGATTTTAACGCTTTGAGGAATTCAAATAACGTGTTTTGAGATCATTTGTATCGTATCTTTTACTACATAAGTTTTCACCAAATTTCACAAACACTAAGAAAGTTTGTTTTTCGATTCAAAACAAGATTTTTGCGCTTTGTGGAGTTCAAATAACGTGTTTTTAGATCATTTGTATCGTATCTTTTACTACATAACTTTTCACCAAATTTCACAAACACTAACAAAGTTTGATTTTCGATTCAAAACAAGATTTTAACGCTTTGAGGACTTCAAATAACCTGTTTTGAGATCATTTGTATCGTATCTTTTACTACATAACTTTTCACCAAATTTCACAAACACTAAGAAAGTTCGTTTTTCGATTCAAAACAAGATTTTAACGCTTTGAGGAGTTCAAATAACGTGTTTTTAGATCACTTGTATCGTATCTTTTACTACATAACTTTTCATCAAATTTCACAAACACTAAGAAAGTTTGTTTTTCGATTGAAAACAAGATTTTAACGTTTTGAGGAGTTGAAATAACGTGTTTTTAGATCATTTGTATCGTATCTTTTACTACATAACTTTTCACCAAATTTCACAAACACTAAGAAAGTTTGTTTTTCGATTCAAAACAAGATTTTAACGCTTTGAGGAGTTCAAATAACGTGTTTTGAGATCATTTGTATCGTATCTTTTACTACATAACTTTTCACCAAATTTCACAAACACTAAGAAAGTTTGTTTTTCGATTCAAAACAAGATTTTAACGCTTTGAGGAGTTCAAATAACGTGTTTTGAGATCATTTGTATCGTACCTTTTACTACATAACTTTTCATCAAATTTCACAAACACTAAGAAAGTTTGTTTTTCGATTTAAAACAAGTTTTTAACGTTTTGAGGAGTTGAAATAACGTGTTTTTAGATCATTTGTGTCGTATCTTTTACTACATAACTTTGCACCAAATTTCACAAACACTAAGAAAGTTTGTTTTTCGATTCAAAACAAGATTTTAACGCTTTGAGGAGTTCAAATAATGTGTTTTGAGATCATTTGTATCGTATCTTTTACTACATAACTTTTCACCAAATTTCACAAACACTAAGAAAGTTTGTTTTTCGATTCAAAACAAGATTTTAACGCTTTGAGGAGTTCAAATAACGTGTTTTGAGATCATTTGTATCGTATCTTTTACTACATAACTTTTCACCAAATTTCACAAACACTAAGAAAGTTTGTTTTTCGATTCAAAACAAGATTTTAACGCTTTGAGGAGTTCAAATAACTTGTTTTTAGATCATTTGTATCGTATCTTTTACTACATAAGTTTTCATCAAATTTCACAAACACTAAGAAAGTTTGTTTTTCGATTCAAAACAAGATTCTAACGTTTTGAGGAGTTCAAATAACGTGTTTTTAGATCATTTGTATCGTATGTTTTACTACATAAATTTTCACCAAATTTCACAAACAATAAGAAATTTTGTTTTTCGATTCAAAACAAGATTTTAGCGCTTTGTGGAGTTCAAATAACGTGTTTTTAGATCATTTGTATCGTATCTTTTACTACGTAACTTTTCACCAAATTTCACAAACACTAAGAAAGTTTGTTTTTCGATTCAAAACAAGATTTTATCGCTTTGAGGAATTCAAATAACGTGTTTTGAGATCATTTGTATCGTATCTTTTACTACATAACTTTTCACCAAATTTCACAAACACTAAGAAAGTTTGTTTTTCGATTCAAAACAAGATTTTAGCGCTTTGTGGAGTTCAAATAACGTGTTTTTAGATCATTTGTATCGTATCTTTTACTACATAAGTTTTCACCAAATTTCACAAACACTAAGAAAATTTGTTTTTCGATTCAAAACAAGATTTTAACGTTTTGAGGAGTTCAAATAACGTGTTTTTAGATCATTTGTATCGTATCTTTTACTACATAAAGTTTCACCAAATTTCACAAACAATAAGAAAGTTTGTTTTTCGATTCAAAACAAGATTTTAGCGCTTTGTGGAGTTCAAATAACGTGTTTTTAGATCATTTGTATCGTATCTTTTACTACATAACTTTTCACCAAATTTCACAAACACTAACAAAGTTTGATTTTCGTTTCAAAACAAGATTTCAACGCTTTGAGGAGTTCAAATAACGTGTTTTCAGATCATTTGTATCGTATCTTTTACTACATAACTTTTCACCAAATTTCACAAACACTAAGAAAGTTTGTTTTTCGATTCAAAACAAGATTTTAACGCTTTGAGGAGTTCAAATAACGTGTTTTTAGATCATTTGTATCGTATCTTTTACTACATAACTTTTCATCAAATTTCACAAACACTAAGAAAGTTTGTTTTTCGATTTAAAACAAGATTTTAACGTTTTGAGGAGTTCAAATAACGTGTTTTTAGATCATTTGTATCGTATCTTTTACTACATAACTTTTCCCCAAATTTCACAAACACTAAGAAAGTTTGTTTTTCGATTAAAAACAAGATTTTAACGCTTTGAGGAGTTCAAATAATGTGTTTTGAGATCATTTGTATCGTATCTTTTACTACATAACTTTTCACCAAATTTCACAAACACTAAGAAAGTTTGTTTTTCGATTCAAAACAAGATTTTAACGCTTTGAGGAGTTCAAATAACGTGTTTTGAGATCATTTCTATCGTATCTTTTACTACATAACTTTTCACCAAATTTCACAAACACTAAGAAAGTTTATTTTTCGATTCAAAACAAGATTTTAACGCTTTGAGGAGTTCAAATAACGTGTTTTTAGATCATTTGTATCGTATCTTTTTACTACATAACTTTTCATCAAATTTCACAAACACTAAGAAAATTTGTTTTTCGATTCAAAACAAGATTTTAACGTTTTGAGGAGTTCAAATAACGTGTTTTTAGATCATTTGTATCGTATCTTTTACTACATAAAGTTTCACCAAATTTCACAAACAATAAGAAAGTTTGTTTTCCGATTCAAAACAAGATTTTAGCGCTTTGTGGAGTTCAAATAACGTGTTTTTAGATCATTTGTATCGTATCTTTTACTACATAACTTTTCACCAAATTTCACAAACACTAACAAAGTTTGATTTTCGATTCAAAACAAGATTTCAACGCTTTGAGGAGTTCAAATAACGTGTTTTCAGATCATTTGTATCGTATCTTTTACTACATAACTTTTCACCAAATTTCACAAACACTAAGAAAGTTTGTTTTTCGATTCAAAACAAGATTTTATCGCTTTGAGGAGTTCAAATAATGTGTTTTTAGATCATTTGTATCGTATCTTTTACTACATAACTTTTCATCAAATTTCACAAACACTAAGAAAGTTTGTTTTTCGATTTAAAACAAGATTTTAACGTTTTGAGGAGTTCAAATAATGTGTTTTTAGATCATTTGTATCGTATCTTTTACTACATAACTTTTCCCCAAATTTCACAAACACTAAGAAAGTTTGTTTTTCGATTAAAAACAAGATTTTAACGCTTTGAGGAGTTCAAATAATGTGTTTTGAGATCATTTGTATCGTATCTTTTACTACATAACTTTTCACCAAATTTCACAAACACTAAGAAAGTTTGTTTTTCGATTCAAAACAAGATTTTAACGCTTTGAGGAGTTCAAATAACGTGTTTTGAGATCATTTCTATCGTATCTTTTACTACATAACTTTTCACCAAATTTCACAAACACTAAGAAAGTTTATTTTTCGATTCAAAACAAGATTTTAACGCTTTGAGGAGTTCAAATAACGTGTTTTTAGATCATTTGTATCGTATCTTTTACTACATAACTTTTCATCAAATTTCACAAACACTAAGAAAGTTTGTTTTTCGATTCAAAACAAGATTTTAACGTTTTGAGAAGTTCAAATAACGTGTTTTTAGATCATTTGTATCGTATCTTTTACTCCATAAATTTTCACCAAATTTCACAAACAATAAGAAAGTTTGTTTTTCGATTCAAAACAAGATTTTAGCGCTTTGTGGAGTTCAAATAACGTGTTTTTAGATTATTTGTATCGTATATTTTACTACGTAACTTTTCAACAAATTTCACAAACACTAAGAAAGTTTGTTTTTCGATTCAAAACAAGATTTTAACGCTTTGAGGAATTCAAATAACGTGTTTTGAGATCATTTGTATCGTATCTTTTACTACATAAGTTTTCGCCAAATTTCACAAACACTAAGAAAGTTTTTTTTTCGATTCAAAACAAGATTTTAACGCTTTGAGGAGTTCAAATAACGTGTTTTGAGATCATTTGTATCGTATCTTTTACTACAAAAATTTTCACAAAATTTCACAAACACTAAGAAAGTTTGTTTTTCGATTCAAAACAAGATTTTAACGCTTTGAGGAGTTCAAATAACGTGTTTTTAGATCATTTGTATCGTATCTTTTACTACATAACTTTTCATCAAATTTCACAAACACTAAGAAAGTTTGTTTTTCGATTCAAAACAAGATTTTAACGTTTTGAGGAGTTCAAATAACGTGTTTTTAGATCATTTGTTTCGTATCTTTTACTACATAAAGTTTCACCAAATTTCACAAACAATAAGAAAGTTTGTTTTTCGATTCAAAACAAGATTTTAGCGCTTTGTGGAGTTCAAATAACGTGTTTTGAGATCATTTGTATCGTATCTTTTACTACATAACTTTTCACCAAATTTCACAAACACTAAGAAAGTTTGATTTTCGATTCAAAACAAGATTTTAACGCTTTGAGGAGTTCAAATAACGTGTTTTAAGATCATTTGTATCGTATCTTTTACTACATAACTTTTCATCAAATTTCACAAACACTAAGAAAGTTTGTTTTTCGATTCAAAACAAGATTTTAACGTTTTGAGGAGTTCAAATAACGTGTTTTTAGATCATTTGTATCGTATCTTTTACTACATAACTTTTCATCAAATTTCACAAACACTAAGAAAGTTTGTTTTTCGATTAAAAACAAGATTTTAACGCTTTGAGGAGTTCAAATAATGTGTTTTGAGATCATTTGTATCGTATCTTTTACTACATAACTTTTCACCAAATTTCACAAACACTAAGAAAGTTTGTTTTTCGATTCAAAACAAGATTTTAACGCTTTGAGGAGTTCAAATAACGTGTTTTTAGATCATTTCTATCGTATCTTTTACTACGTAACTTTTCAACAAATTTTACAAACACTAAGAAAGTTTGTTTTTCGATTCAAAACAAGATTTTAACGCTTTGAGGAATTCAAATAACATGTTTTGAGATCATTTGTATCGTATCTTTTACTACATAACTTTTCGCCAAATTTCACAAACACTAAGAAAGTTTGTTTTTCGATTCAAAACAAGATTTTAGCGCTTTGTGGAGTTCAAATAACGTGTTTTTAGATCATTTGTATCGTATCTTTTACTACATAAGTTTTCACCAAATTTCACAAACACTAAGAAAGTTTGTTTTTCGATTAAAAACAAGATTTTAACGCTTTGAGGAGTTCAAATAATGTGTTTTGAGATCATTTGTATCGTATCTTTAACTACATAACTTTTCACCAAATTTCACAAACACTAAGAAAGTTTGTTTTTCGATTCAAAACAAGATTTTAACGCTTTGAGGAGTTCAAATAACATGTTTTGAGATCATTTGTATCGTATCTTTTACTACATAACTTTTCACCAAATTTCACAAACACTAAGAAAGTTTATTTTTCGATTCAAAACAAGATTTTAACGCTTTGAGGAGTTCAAATAACGTGTTTTTAGATCATTTGTATCGTATCTTTTACTACATAACTTTTCATCAAATTTCACAAACACTAAGAAAGTTTGTTTTTCGATTAAAAACAAGATTTTAACGCTTTGAGGAGTTCAAATAATGTGTTTTGAGATCATTTGTATCGTATCTTTTACTACATAACTTTTCACCAAATTTCACAAACACTAAGAAAGTTTGTTTTTCGATTCAAAACAAGATTTTAACGCTTTGAGGAGTTCAAATAACATGTTTTGAGATCATTTGTATCGTATCTTTTACTACATAACTTTTCACCAAATTTCACAAACACTAAGAAAGTTTATTTTTCGATTCAAAACAAGATTTTAACGCTTTGAGGAGTTCAAATAACGTGTTTTTAGATCATTTGTATCGTATCTTTTACTACATAACTTTTCATCAAATTTCACAAACACTAAGAAAGTTTGTTTTTCGATTCAAAACAAGATTTTAACGCTTTGAGGAGTTCAAATAATGTGTTTTGAGATCATTTGTATCGTATCTTTTACTACATAACTTTTCACCAAATTTCACAAACACTAAGAAAGTTTGTTTTTCGATTCAAAACAAGATTTTAACGCTTTGAGGAGTTCAAATAACATGTTTTGAGATCATTTGTATCGTATCTTTTACTACATAACTTTTCACCAAATTTCACAAACACTAAGAAAGTTTATTTTTCGATTCAAAACAAGATTTTAACGCTTTGAGGAGTTCAAATAACGTGTTTTTAGATCATTTGTATCGTATCTTTTACTACATAACTTTTCATCAAATTTCACAAACACTAAGAAAGTTTGTTTTTCGATTCAAAACAAGATTTTAACGTTTTGAGAAGTTCAAATAACGTGTTTTTAGATCATTTGTATCGTATCTTTTACTCCATAAATTTTCACCAAATTTCACAAACAATAAGAAAGTTTGTTTTTCGATTCAAAACAAGATTTTAGCGCTTTGTGGAGTTCAAATAACGTGTTTTTAGATTATTTGTATCGTATATTTTACTACGTAACTTTTCAACAAATTTCACAAACACTAAGAAAGTTTGTTTTTCGATTCAAAACAAGATTTTAACGCTTTGAGGAATTCAAATAACGTGTTTTGAGATCATTTGTATCGTATCTTTTACTACATAACTTTTCGCCAAATTTCACAAACACTAAGAAAGTTTTTTTTTCGATTCAAAACAAGATTTTAACGCTTTGAGGAGTTCAAATAACGTGTTTTGAGATCATTTGTATCGTATCTTTTACTACAAAAATTTTCACAAAATTTCACAAACACTAAGAAAGTTTGTTTTTCGATTCAAAACAAGATTTTAACGCTTTGAGGAGTTCAAATAACGTGTTTTTAGATCATTTGTATCGTATCTTTTACTACATAACTTTTCATCAAATTTCACAAACACTAAGAAAGTTTGTTTTTCGATTCAAAACAAGATTTTAACGTTTTGAGGAGTTCAAATAACGTGTTTTTAGATCATTTGTTTCGTATCTTTTACTACATAAAGTTTCACCAAATTTCACAAACAATAAGAAAGTTTGTTTTTCGATTCAAAACAAGATTTTAGCGCTTTGTGGAGTTCAAATAACGTGTTTTGAGATCATTTGTATCGTATCTTTTACTACATAACTTTTCACCAAATTTCACAAACACTAAGAAAGTTTGATTTTCGATTCAAAACAAGATTTTAACGCTTTGAGGAGTTCAAATAACGTGTTTTAAGATCATTTGTATCGTATCTTTTACTACATAACTTTTCATCAAATTTCACAAACACTAAGAAAGTTTGTTTTTCGATTCAAAACAAGATTTTAACGTTTTGAGGAGTTCAAATAACGTGTTTTTAGATCATTTGTATCGTATCTTTTACTACATAACTTTTCATCAAATTTCACAAACACTAAGAAAGTTTGTTTTTCGATTAAAAACAAGATTTTAACGCTTTGAGGAGTTCAAATAATGTGTTTTGAGATCATTTGTATCGTATCTTTTACTACATAACTTTTCACCAAATTTCACAAACACTAAGAAAGTTTGTTTTTCGATTCAAAACAAGATTTTAACGCTTTGAGGAGTTCAAATAACGTGTTTTTAGATCATTTCTATCGTATCTTTTACTACGTAACTTTTCAACAAATTTTACAAACACTAAGAAAGTTTGTTTTTCGATTCAAAACAAGATTTTAACGCTTTGAGGAATTCAAATAACGTGTTTTGAGATCATTTGTATCGTATCTTTTACTACATAACTTTTCGCCAAATTTCACAAACACTAAGAAAGTTTGTTTTTCGATTCAAAACAAGATTTTAGCGCTTTGTGGAGTTCAAATAACGTGTTTTTAGATCATTTGTATCGTATCTTTTACTACATAAGTTTTCACCAAATTTCACAAACACTAAGAAAGTTTGTTTTTCGATTAAAAACAAGATTTTAACGCTTTGAGGAGTTCAAATAATGTGTTTTGAGATCATTTGTATCGTATCTTTAACTACATAACTTTTCACCAAATTTCACAAACACTAAGAAAGTTTGTTTTTCGATTCAAAACAAGATTTTAACGCTTTGAGGAGTTCAAATAACATGTTTTGAGATCATTTGTATCGTATCTTTTACTACATAACTTTTCACCAAATTTCACAAACACTAAGAAAGTTTATTTTTCGATTCAAAACAAGATTTTAACGCTTTGAGGAGTTCAAATAACGTGTTTTTAGATCATTTGTATCGTATCTTTTACTACATAACTTTTCATCAAATTTCACAAACACTAAGAAAGTTTGTTTTTCGATTAAAAACAAGATTTTAACGCTTTGAGGAGTTCAAATAATGTGTTTTGAGATCATTTGTATCGTATCTTTTACTACATAACTTTTCACCAAATTTCACAAACACTAAGAAAGTTTGTTTTTCGATTCAAAACAAGATTTTAACGCTTTGAGGAGTTCAAATAACATGTTTTGAGATCATTTGTATCGTATCTTTTACTACATAACTTTTCACCAAATTTCACAAACACTAAGAAAGTTTATTTTTCGATTCAAAACAAGATTTTAACGCTTTGAGGAGTTCAAATAACGTGTTTTTAGATCATTTGTATCGTATCTTTTACTACATAACTTTTCATCAAATTTCACAAACACTAAGAAAGTTTGTTTTTCGATTCAAAACAAGATTTTAACGCTTTGAGGAGTTCAAATAACGTGTTTTTAGATCATTTGTATCGTATCTTTTACTACATAACTCTTCACCAAATTTCACAAACACTAACAAAGTTTGTTTTTCGATTCAAAACAAGATTTTAACGCTTTGAGGAGTTCAAATAACGTGTTTTGAGATCATTTGTATCGTATCTTTTACTACATAAATTTTCACAAAATTTCACAAACACTAAGAAAGTTTGTTTTTCGATTCAAAACAAGATTTTAACGCTTTGAGGAGTTCAAATAACGTGTTTTTAGATCATTTGTATCGTATCTTTTACTACATAACTCTTCACCAAATTTCACAAACACTAACAAAGTTTGATTTTCGATTCAAATCAAGATTTTAACGCTTTGAGGAGTTCAAATAACCTGTTTTGAGATCATTTGTATCGTATCTTTTACTACATAACTTTTCACCAAATTTCACAAACACTAAGAAAGTTTGTTTTTCGATTCAAAACAAGATTTTAACGCTTTGAGGAGTTCAAATAACGTGTTTTTAGATCATTTGTATCGTATCTTTTACTACATAACTTTTCACCAAATTTCACAAACACTAAGAAAGTTTGTTTTTCGATTCAAAACAAGATTTTAGCGCTTTGTGGAGTTCAAATAACGTGTTTTTAGATCATTTGTATCGTATCTTTTACTACATAAGTTTTCACCAAATTTCACAAACACAAAGAAAGTTTGTTTTTCGATTCAAAACAAGATTTTAACGTTTTGAGGAGTTGAAATAACGTGTTTTGAGATCATTTGTATCGTATCTTTTACGACATAACTTTTCACCAAATTTCACAAACACTAAGAAAGTTTGTTTTTCGATTCAAAACAAGATTTTAACGCTTTGAGGAGTTCAAATAACGTGTTTTGAGATCATTTGTATCGTACCTTTTACTACATAAATTTTCACAAAATTTCACAAACACTAAGAAAGTTTGTTTTTCGATTCAAAACAAGTTTTTAACGTTTTGAGGAGTTGAAATAACGTGTTTTTAGATCATTTGTGTCGTATCTTTTACTACATAACTTTTCACCAAATTTCACAAACACTAAGAAAGTTTGTTTTTCGATTCAAAACAAGATTTTAACGCTTTGAGGAGTTCAAATAATGTGTTTAGAGATCATTTGTATCGTATCTTTTACTACATAACTTTTCACCAAATTTCACAAACACTAAGAAAGTTTGTTTTTCGATTCAAAACAAGATTTTAACGCTTTGAGGAGTTCAAATAACGTGTTTTGAGATCATTTGTATCGTATCTTTTACTACATAACTTTTCACCAAATTTCACAAACACTAAGAAAGTTTGTTTTTCGATTCAAAACAAGATTTTAACGCTTTGAGGAGTTCAAATAACTTGTTTTTAGATCATTTGTATCGTATCTTTTACTACATAAGTTTTCATCAAATTTCACAAACACTAAGAAAGTTTGTTTTTCGATTCAAAACAATATTCTAACGTTTTGAGGAGTTCAAATAACGTGTTTTTAGATCATTTGTATCGTATGTTTTACTACATAAATTTTCACCAAATTTCACAAACAATAAGAAATTTTGTTTTTCGATTCAAAACAAGATTTTAGCGCTTTGTGGAGTTCAAATAACGTGTTTTTAGATCATTTGTATCGTATATTTTACTACGTAACTTTTCACCAAATTTCACAAACACTAAGAAAGTTTGTTTTTCGATTCAAAACAAGATTTTAGCGCTTTGTGGAGTTCAAATAACGTGTTTTTAGATCATTTGTATCGTATCTTTTACTCCATAAATTTTCACCAAATTTCACAAACAATAAGAAAGTTTGTTTTTCGATTCAAAACAAGATTTTAACGCTTTGAGGAGTTCAAATAACGTGTTTTTAGATCATTTGTATCGTATCTTTTACTACATAACTTTTCATCAAATTTCACAAACACTAAGAAAGATTGTTTTTCGATTCAAAACAAGATTTTAACGCTTTGAGGAGTTCAAATAACGTGTTTTGAGATCATTTGTATCGTATCTTTTACTACATAACTTTTCACCAAATTTCACAAACACTAAGAAAGTTTATTTTTCGATTCAAAACAAGATTTTAACGCTTTGAGGAGTTCAAATAACGTGTTTTTAGATCATTTGTATCGTATCTTTTACTACATAACTTTTCATCAAATTTCACAAACACTAAGAAAGTTTGTTTTTCGATTCAAAACAAGATTTTAACGTTTTGAGAAGTTCAAATAACGTGTTTTTAGATCATTTGTATCGTATCTTTTACTCCATAAATTTTCACCAAATTTCACAAACAATAAGAAAGTTTGTTTTTCGATTCAAAACAAGATTTTAACGCTTTGAGGAGTTCAAATAACGTGTTTTTAGATCATTTGTATCGTATCTTTTACTACATAACTTTTCATCAAATTTCACAAACACTAAGAAAGTTTGCTTTTCGATTCAAAACAAGATTTTAACGTTTTGAGAAGTCCAAATAACGTGTTTTTGGATCATTTGTATCGTATCTTTTACTACATAAATTTTCACCAAATTTCACAAACAATAAGAAAGTTTGTTTTTCGATTCAAAACAAGATTTTAGCGCTTTGTGGAGTTCAAATAACGTGTTTTTAGATCATTTGTATTGTATATTTTACTACATAACTTTTCACCAAATTTCACAAACACTAAGAAAGTTTGTTTTTCGATTCAAAACAAGATTTTAACGCTTTGAGGAATTCAAATAACGTGTTTTGAGATCATTTGTATCGTATCTTTTACTACATAAGTTTTCACCAAATTTCACAAACACTAAGAAAGTTTGTTTTTCGATTCAAAACAAGATTTTTGCGCTTTGTGGAGTTCAAATAACGTGTTTTTAGATCATTTGTATCGTATCTTTTACTACATAACTTTTCACCAAATTTCACAAACACTAACAAAGTTTGATTTTCGATTCAAAACAAGATTTTAACGCTTTGAGGACTTCAAATAACCTGTTTTGAGATCATTTGTATCGTATCTTTTACTACATAACTTTTCACCAAATTTCACAAACACTAAGAAAGTTCGTTTTTCGATTCAAAACAAGATTTTAACGCTTTGAGGAGTTCAAATAACGTGTTTTTAGATCACTTGTATCGTATCTTTTACTACATAACTTTTCATCAAATTTCACAAACACTAAGAAAGTTTGTTTTTCGATTGAAAACAAGATTTTAACGTTTTGAGGAGTTGAAATAACGTGTTTTTAGATCATTTGTATCGTATCTTTTACTACATAACTTTTCACCAAATTTCACAAACACTAAGAAAGTTTGTTTTTCGATTCAAAACAAGATTTTAACGCTTTGAGGAGTTCAAATAACGTGTTTTGAGATCATTTGTATCGTATCTTTTACTACATAACTTTTCACCAAATTTCACAAACACTAAGAAAGTCTGTTTTTCGATTCAAAACAAGATTTTAACGCTTTGAGGAGTTCAAATAACGTGTTTTGAGATCATTTGTATCGTACCTTTTACTACATAACTTTTCATCAAATTTCACAAACACTAAGAAAGTTTGTTTTTCGATTTAAAACAAGTTTTTAACGTTTTGAGGAGTTGAAATAACGTGTTTTTAGATCATTTGTGTCGTATCTTTTACTACATAACTTTGCACCAAATTTCACAAACACTAAGAAAGTTTGTTTTTCGATTCAAAACAAGATTTTAACGCTTTGAGGAGTTCAATTAATGTGTTTTGAGATCATTTGTATCGTATCTTTTACTACATAACTTTTCACCAAATTTCACAAACACTAAGAAAGTTTGTTTTTCGATTCAAAACAAGATTTTAACGCTTTGAGGAGTTCAAATAACGTGTTTTGAGATCATTTGTATCGTATCTTTTACTACATAACTTTTCACCAAATTTCACAAACACTAAGAAAGTTTGTTTTTCGATTCAAAACAAGATTTTAACGCTTTGAGGAGTTCAAATAACTTGTTTTTAGATCATTTGTATCGTATCTTTTACTACATAAGTTTTCATCAAATTTCACAAACACTAAGAAAGTTTGTTTTTCGATTCAAAACAAGATTCTAACGTTTTGAGGAGTTCAAATAACGTGTTTTTAGATCATTTGTATCGTATGTTTTACTACATAAATTTTCACCAAATTTCACAAACAATAAGAAATTTTGTTTTTCGATTCAAAACAAGATTTTAGCGCTTTGTGGAGTTCAAATAACGTGTTTTTAGATCATTTGTATCGTATCTTTTACTACGTAACTTTTCACCAAATTTCACAAACACTAAGAAAGTTTGTTTTTCGATTCAAAACAAGATTTTATCGCTTTGAGGAATTCAAATAACGTGTTTTGAGATCATTTGTATCGTATCTTTTACTACATAACTTTTCACCAAATTTCACAAACACTAAGAAAGTTTGTTTTTCGATTCAAAACAAGATTTTAGCGCTTTGTGGAGTTCAAATAACGTGTTTTTAGATCATTTGTATCGTATCTTTTACTACATAAGTTTTCACCAAATTTCACAAACACAAAGAAAGTTTGTTTTTCGATTCAAAACAAGATTTTAACGCTTTGAGGAGTTCAAATAACGTGTTTTGAGATCATTTGTATCGTATCTTTTACTACATAACTTTTCACCAAATTTCACAAACACTAAGAAAGTTTTTTTTTCGATTCAAAACAAGATTTTAACGCTTTGAGGAGTTCAAATAACGTGTTTTGAGATCATTTGTATCGTATCTTTTACTACATAAATTTTCACAAAATTTCACAAACACTAAGAAAGTTTGTTTTTCGATTCAAAACAAGATTTTAACGCTTTGAGGAGTTCAAATAACGTGTTTTTAGATCATTTGTATCGTATCTTTTACTACATAACTTTTCATCAAATTTCACAAACACTAAGAAAATTTGTTTTTCGATTCAAAACAAGATTTTAACGTTTTGAGGAGTTCAAATAACGTGTTTTTAGATCATTTGTATCGTATCTTTTACTACATAAAGTTTCACCAAATTTCACAAACAATAAGAAAGTTTGTTTTTCGATTCAAAACAAGATTTTAGCGCTTTGTGGAGTTCAAATAACGTGTTTTTAGATCATTTGTATCGTATCTTTTACTACATAACTTTTCACCAAATTTCACAAACACTAACAAAGTTTGATTTTCGATTCAAAACAAGATTTCAACGCTTTGAGGAGTTCAAATAACGTGTTTTCAGATCATTTGTATCGTATCTTTTACTACATAACTTTTCACCAAATTTCACAAACACTAAGAAAGTTTGTTTTTCGATTCAAAACAAGATTTTAACGCTTTGAGGAGTTCAAATAACGTGTTTTTAGATCATTTGTATCGTATCTTTTACTACATAACTTTTCATCAAATTTCACAAACACTAAGAAAGTTTGTTTTTCGATTTAAAACAAGATTTTAACGTTTTGAGGAGTTCAAATAACGTGTTTTTAGATCATTTGTATCGTATCTTTTACTACATAACTTTTCCCCAAATTTCACAAACACTAAGAAAGTTTGTTTTTCGATTAAAAACAAGATTTTAACGCTTTGAGGAGTTCAAATAATGTGTTTTGAGATCATTTGTATCGTATCTTTTACTACATAACTTTTCACCAAATTTCACAAACACTAAGAAAGTTTGTTTTTCGATTCAAAACAAGATTTTAACGCTTTGAGGAGTTCAAATAACGTGTTTTGAGATCATTTCTATCGTATCTTTTACTACATAACTTTTCACCAAATTTCACAAACACTAAGAAAGTTTATTTTTCGATTCAAAACAAGATTTTAACGCTTTGAGGAGTTCAAATAACGTGTTTTTAGATCATTTGTATCGTATCTTTTTACTACATAACTTTTCATCAAATTTCACAAACACTAAGAAAATTTGTTTTTCGATTCAAAACAAGATTTTAACGTTTTGAGGAGTTCAAATAACGTGTTTTTAGATCATTTGTATCGTATCTTTTACTACATAAAGTTTCACCAAATTTCACAAACAATAAGAAAGTTTGTTTTTCGATTCAAAACAAGATTTTAGCGCTTTGTGGAGTTCAAATAACGTGTTTTTAGATCATTTGTATCGTATCTTTTACTACATAACTTTTCACCAAATTTCACAAACACTAACAAAGTTTGATTTTCGATTCAAAACAAGATTTCAACGCTTTGAGGAGTTCAAATAACGTGTTTTCAGATCATTTGTATCGTATCTTTTACTACATAACTTTTCACCAAATTTCACAAACACTAAGAAAGTTTGTTTTTCGATTCAAAACAAGATTTTATCGCTTTGAGGAGTTCAAATAATGTGTTTTTAGATCATTTGTATCGTATCTTTTACTACATAACTTTTCATCAAATTTCACAAACACTAAGAAAGTTTGTTTTTCGATTTAAAACAAGATTTTAACGTTTTGAGGAGTTCAAATAATGTGTTTTTAGATCATTTGTATCGTATCTTTTACTACATAACTTTTCCCCAAATTTCACAAACACTAAGAAAGTTTGTTTTTCGATTAAAAACAAGATTTTAACGCTTTAAGGAGTTCAAATAATGTGTTTTGAGATCATTTGTATCGTATCTTTTACTACATAACTTTTCACCAAATTTCACAAACACTAAGAAAGTTTGTTTTTCGATTCAAAACAAGATTTTAACGCTTTGAGGAGTTCAAATAACGTGTTTTGAGATCATTTCTATCGTATCTTTTACTACATAACTTTTCACCAAATTTCACAAACACTAAGAAAGTTTATTTTTCGATTCAAAACAAGATTTTAACGCTTTGAGGAGTTCAAATAACGTGTTTTTAGATCATTTGTATCGTATCTTTTACTACATAACTTTTCATCAAATTTCACAAACACTAAGAAAGTTTGTTTTTCGATTCAAAACAAGATTTTAACGTTTTGAGAAGTTCAAATAACGTGTTTTTAGATCATTTGTATCGTATCTTTTACTCCATAAATTTTCACCAAATTTCACAAACAATAAGAAAGTTTGTTTTTCGATTCAAAACAAGATTTTAGCGCTTTGTGGAGTTCAAATAACGTGTTTTTAGATTATTTGTATCGTATATTTTACTACGTAACTTTTCAACAAATTTCACAAACACTAAGAAAGTTTGTTTTTCGATTCAAAACAAGATTTTAACGCTTTGAGGAATTCAAATAACGTGTTTTGAGATCATTTGTATCGTATCTTTTACTACATAACTTTTCGCCAAATTTCACAAACACTAAGAAAGTTTGTTTTTCGATTCAAAACAAGATTTTAGCGCTTTGTGGAGTTCAAATAACGTGTTTTTAGATCATTTGTATCGTATCTTTTACTACATAAGTTTTCACCAAATTTCACAAACACTAAGAAAGTTTGTTTTTCGATTAAAAACAAGATTTTAACGCTTTGAGGAGTTCAAATAATGTGTTTTGAGATCATTAGTATCGTATCTTTTACTACATAACTTTTCACCAAATTTCACAAACACTAAGAAAGTTTGTTTTTCGATTCAAAACAAGATTTTAACGCTTTGAGGAGTTCAAATAACGTGTTTTGAGATCATTTGTATCGTATCTTTTACTACATAACTTTTCACCAAATTTCACAAACACTAAGAAAGTTTATTTTTCGATTCAAAACAAGATTTTAACGCTTTGAGGAGTTCAAATAACGTGTTTTTAGATCATTTGTATCGTATCTTTTACTACATAACTTTTCATCAAATTTCACAAACACTAAGAAAGTTTGTTTTTCGATTCAAAACAAGATTTTAACGTTTTGAGAAGTTCAAATAACATGTTTTTAGATCATTTGTATCGTATCTTTTACTCCATAAATTTTCACCAAATTTCACAAACAATAAGAAAGTTTGTTTTTCGATTCAAAACAAGATTTTAACGCTTTGAGGAGTTCAAATAACGTGTTTTTAGATCATTTGTATCGTATCTTTTACTACATAACTTTTCATCGAATTTCACAAACACTAAGAAAGTTTGTTTTTCGATTCAAAACAAGATTTTAACGTTTTGAGAAGTCCAAATAACGTGTTTTTAGATCATTTGTATCGTATCTTTTACTACATAAATTTTCACCAAATTTTACAAACAATAAGAAAGTTTGTTTTTCGATTCAAAACAAGATTTTAGCGCTTTGTGGAGTTCAAATAACGTGTTTTTAGATCATTTGTATTGTATATTTTACTACATAACTTTTCACCAAATTTCACAAACACTAAGAAAGTTTGTTTTTCGATTCAAAACAAGATTTTAACGCTTTGAGGAATTCAAATAACGTGTTTTGAGATCATTTGTATCGTATCTTTTACTACATAAGTTTTCACCAAATTTCACAAACACTAAGAAAGTTTGTTTTTCGATTCAAAACAAGATTTTTGCGCTTTGTGGAGTTCAAATAACGTGTTTTTAGATCATTTGTATCGTATCTTTTACTACATAACTTTTCACCAAATTTCACAAACACTAACAAAGTTTGATTTTCGATTCAAAACAAGATTTTAACGCTTTGAGGACTTCAAATAACCTGTTTTGAGATCATTTGTATCGTATCTTTTACTACATAACTTTTCACCAAATTTCACAAACACTAAGAAAGTTCGTTTTTCGATTCAAAACAAGATTTTAACGCTTTGAGGAGTTCAAATAACGTGTTTTTAGATCACTTGTATCGTATCTTTTACTACATAACTTTTCATCAAATTTCACAAACACTAAGAAAGTTTGTTTTTCGATTGAAAACAAGATTTTAACGTTTTGAGGAGTTGAAATAACGTGTTTTTAGATCATTTGTATCGTATCTTTTACTACATAACTTTTCACCAAATTTCACAAACACTAAGAAAGTTTGTTTTTCGATTCAAAACAAGATTTTAACGCTTTGAGGAGTTCAAATAACGTGTTTTGAGATCATTTGTATCGTATCTTTTACTACATAACTTTTCACCAAATTTCACAAACACTAAGAAAGTTTGTTTTTCGATTCAAAACAAGATTTTAACGCTTTGAGGAGTTCAAATAACGTGTTTTGAGATCATTTGTATCGTACCTTTTACTACATAACTTTTCATCAAATTTCACAAACACTAAGAAAGTTTGTTTTTCGATTTAAAACAAGTTTTTAACGTTTTGAGGAGTTGAAATAACGTGTTTTTAGATCATTTGTGTCGTATCTTTTACTACATAACTTTGCACCAAATTTCACAAACACTAAGAAAGTTTGTTTTTCGATTCAAAACAAGATTTTAACGCTTTGAGGAGTTCAAATAATGTGTTTTGAGATCATTTGTATCGTATCTTTTACTACATAACTTTTCACCAAATTTCACAAACACTAAGAAAGTTTGTTTTTCGATTCAAAACAAGATTTTAACGCTTTGAGGAGTTCAAATAACGTGTTTTGAGATCATTTGTATCGTATCTTTTACTACATAACTTTTCACCAAATTTCACAAACACTAAGAAAGTTTGTTTTTCGATTCAAAACAAGATTTTAACGCTTTGAGGAGTTCAAATAATTTGTTTTTAGATCATTTGTATCGTATCTTTTACTACATAAGTTTTCATCAAATTTCACAAACACTAAGAAAGTTTGTTTTTCGATTCAAAACAAGATTCTAACGTTTTGAGGAGTTCAAATAACGTGTTTTTAGATCATTTGTATCGTATGTTTTACTACATAAATTTTCACCAAATTTCACAAACAATAAGAAATTTTGTTTTTCGATTCAAAACAAGATTTTAGCGCTTTGTGGAGTTCAAATAACGTGTTTTTAGATCATTTGTATCGTATCTTTTACTACGTAACTTTTCACCAAATTTCACAAACACTAAGAAAGTTTGTTTTTCGATTCAAAACAAGATTTTATCGCTTTGAGGAATTCAAATAACGTGTTTTGAGATCATTTGTATCGTATCTTTTACTACATAACTTTTCACCAAATTTCACAAACACTAAGAAAGTTTGTTTTTCGATTCAAAACAAGATTTTAGCGCTTTGTGGAGTTCAAATAACGTGTTTTTAGATCATTTGTATCGTATCTTTTACTACATAAGTTTTCACCAAATTTCACAAACACAAAGAAAGTTTGTTTTTCGATTCAAAACAAGATTTTAACGCTTTGAGGAGTTCAAATAACGTGTTTTGAGATCATTTGTATCGTATCTTTTACTACATAACTTTTCACCAAATTTCACAAACACTAAGAAAGTTTTTTTTTCGATTCAAAACAAGATTTTAACGCTTTGAGGAGTTCAAATAACGTGTTTTGAGATCATTTGTATCGTATCTTTTACTACATAAATTTTCACAAAATTTCACAAACACTAAGAAAGTTTGTTTTTCGATTCAAAACAAGATTTTAACGCTTTGAGGAGTTCAAATAACGTGTTTTTAGATCATTTGTATCGTATCTTTTACTACATAACTTTTCATCAAATTTCACAAACACTAAGAAAATTTGTTTTTCGATTCAAAACAAGATTTTAACGTTTTGAGGAGTTCAAATAACGTGTTTTTAGATCATTTGTATCGTATCTTTTACTACATAAAGTTTCACCAAATTTCACAAACAATAAGAAAGTTTGATTTTCGATTCAAAACAAGATTTTAGCGCTTTGTGGAGTTCAAATAACGTGTTTTTAGATCATTTGTATCGTATCTTTTACTACATAACTTTTCACCAAATTTCACAAACACTAACAAAGTTTGATTTTCGATTCAAAACAAGATTTCAACGCTTTGAGGAGTTCAAATAACGTGTTTTCAGATCATTTGTATCGTATCTTTTACTACATAACTTTTCACCAAATTTCACAAACACTAAGAAAGTTTGTTTTTCGATTCAAAACAAGATTTTAACGCTTTGAGGAGTTCAAATAACGTGTTTTTAGATCATTTGTATCGTATCTTTTACTACATAACTTTTCATCAAATTTCACAAACACTAAGAAAGTTTGTTTTTCGATTTAAAACAAGATTTTAACGTTTTGAGGAGTTCAAATAACGTGTTTTTAGATCATTTGTATCGTATCTTTTACTACATAACTTTTCCCCAAATTTCACAAACACTAAGAAAGTTTGTTTTTCGATTAAAAACAAGATTTTAACGCTTTGAGGAGTTCAAATAATGTGTTTTGAGATCATTTGTATCGTATCTTTTACTACATAACTTTTCACCAAATTTCACAAACACTAAGAAAGTTTGTTTTTCGATTCAAAACAAGATTTTAACGCTTTGAGGAGTTCAAATAACGTGTTTTGAGATCATTTCTGTCGTATCTTTTACTACATAACTTTTCACCAAATTTCACAAACACTAAGAAAGTTTATTTTTCGATTCAAAACAAGATTTTAACGCTTTGAGGAGTTCAAATAACGTGTTTTTAGATCATTTGTATCGTATCTTTTTACTACATAACTTTTCATCAAATTTCACAAACACTAAGAAAATTTGTTTTTCGATTCAAAACAAGATTTTAACGTTTTGAGGAGTTCAAATAACGTGTTTTTAGATCATTTGTATCGTATCTTTTACTACATAAAGTTTCACCAAATTTCACAAACAATAAGAAAGTTTGTTTTTCGATTCAAAACAAGATTTTAGCGCTTTGTGGAGTTCAAATAACGTGTTTTTAGATCATTTGTATCGTATCTTTTACTACATAACTTTTCACCAAATTTCACAAACACTAAGAAAGTTTGTTTTTCGATTCAAAACAAGATTTTAACGCTTTGAGGAATTCAAATAACGTGTTTTGAGATCATTTGTATCGTATCTTTTACTACATAACTTTTCGCCAAATTTCACAAACACTAAGAAAGTTTGTTTTTCGATTCAAAACAAGATTTTAGCGCTTTGTGGAGTTCAAATAACGTGTTTTTAGATCATTTGTATCGTATCTTTTACTACATAAGTTTTCACCAAATTTCACAAACACTAAGAAAGTTTGTTTTTCGATTCAAAACAAGATTTTAACGCTTTGAGGAGTTCAAATAACGTGTTTTGAGATCATTTGTATCTTATCTTTTACTACATAACTTTTCACCAAATTTCACAAACACTAAGAAACTTTGTTTTTCGATTCAAAACAAGATTTTAACGCTTTGAGGAGTTCAAATAACGTGTTTTGAGATCATTTGTATCGTATCTTTTACTACATAACTTTTCACCAAATTTCTCAAACACTAAGAAAGTTTGTTTTTCGATTCAAAACAAGATTTTAACGCTTTGAGGAGTTCAAATAACGTGTTTTTAGATCATTTGTATCGTATCTTTTACAACATAACTTTTCATCAAATTTCACAAACACTAAGAAAGTTTGTTTTTCGATTCAAAACAAGATTTTAACGTTTTGAGGAGTTCAAATAACGTGTTTTTAGATCATTTGTATCGTATCTTTTACTACATAAAGTTTCACCAAATTTCACAAACAATAAGAAAGTTTGTTTTTCGATTCAAAACAAGATTTTAGCGCTTTGTGGAGTTCAAATAACGTGTTTTTAGATCATTTGTATCGTATCTTTTACTACATAATTCTTCACCAAATTTCACAAACACTAACAAAGTTTGATTTTCGATTCAAAACAAGATTTTAACGCTTTGAGGAGTTCAAATAACGTGTTTTGAGATCATTTGTATCGTATCTTTTACTACATAACTTTTTACCAAATTTCACAAACACTAAGAAAGTTTGTTTTTCGATTCAAAACAAGATTTTAACGCTTTGAGGAGTTCAAATAACGTGTTTTTAGATCATTTGTATCGTATCTTTTACTACATAACTTTTCATCAAATTTCACAAACACTAAGAAAGTTTGTTTTTCGATTTAAAACAAGATTTTAACGTTTTGAGGAGTTCAAATAACGTGTTTTTAGATCATTTGTATCGTATCTTTTACTACATAACTTTTCACCAAATTTCACAAACACTAAGAAAGTTTGTTTTTCGATTAAAAACAAGATTTTAACGCTTTGAGGAGTTCAAATAATGTGTTTTGAGATCATTTGTATCGTATCTTTTACTACATAACTATTCACCAAATTTCACAAACACTAAGAAAGTTTGTTTTTCGATTCAAAACAAGATTTTAATGCTTTGAGGTGTTCAAATAACGTGTTTTGAGATCATTTGTATCGTATCTTTTACTACATAACTTTTCACCAAATTTCACAAACACTAAGAAAGTTTATTTTTCGATTCAAAACAAAATTTTAACGCTTTGAGGAGTTCAAATAACGTGTTTTGAGATCATTTGTATCGTATCTTTTACTACATAAAGTTTCACCAAATTTCACAAACAATAAGAAACTTTGTTTTTCGATTCAAAACAAGATTTTAGCGCTTTGTGGAGTTCAAATAACGTGTTTTTAGATCATTTGTATCGTATCTTTTACTACATAACTCTTCACCAAATTTCACAAACACTAACAAAGTTTGATTTTCGATTCAAATCAAGATTTTAACGCTTTGAGGAGTTCAAATAACGTGTTTTGAGATCATTTGTATCGTATCTTTTACTACATAACTTTTCACCAAATTTCACAAACACTAAGAAAGTTTGTTTTTCGATTCAAAACAAGATTTTAATTCTTTGAGGAGTTCAAATAACGTGTTTTGAGATCATTTGTATCGTATCTTTTACTACATAAAGTTTCACCAAATTTCACAAACAATAAGAAAGTTTGTTTTTCGATTCAAAACAAGATTTTAGCGCTTTGTGGAGTTCAAATAACGTGTTTTTAGATCATTTGTATCGTATCTTTTACTACATAACTCTTCACCAAATTTCACAAACACTAACAAAGTTTGATTTTCGATTCAAAACAAGATTTCAACGCTTTGAGGAGTTCAAATAACGTGTTTTCAGATCATTTGTATCGTATCTTTTACTACATAACTTTTCACCAAATTTCACAAACACTAAGAAAGTTTGTTTTTCGATTCAAAACAAGATTTTAACGCTTTGAGGAGTTCAAATAACGTGTTTTTAGATCATTTGTATCGTATCTTTTACTACATAACTTTTCATCAAATTTCACAAACACTAAGAAAGTTTGTTTTTCGATTTAAAACAAGATTTTAACGTTTTGAGGAGTTCAAATAACGTGTTTTTAGATCATTTGTATCGTATCTTTTACTACATAACTTTTCACCAAATTTCACAAACACTAAGAAAGTTTGATTTTCGATTCAAAACAAGATTTTAACGCTTTGAGGAGTTCAAATAACCTGTTTTGAGATCATTTGTATCGTATCTTTTAGTACATAACGTTTCACCAAATTTCACAAACACTAAGAAAGTTCGTGTTTAGATTCAAAACAAGATTTTAACGCTTTGAGGAGTTCAAATAACGTGTTTTTAGATCACTTGTATCGTATCTTTTACTACATAACTTTTCATCAAATTTCACAAACACTAAGAAAGTTTGTTTTTCGATTGAAAACAAGATTTTAACGTTTTGAGGAGTTGAAATAACGTGTTTTTAGATCATTTGTGTCGTATCTTTTACTACATAACTTTTCACCAAATTTCACAAACACTAAGAAAGTTTGTTTTTCGATTTAAAACAAGATTTTAACGCTTTGAGGAGTTCAAATAACGTGTTTTGAGATCATTTGTATCGTATCTTTTACTACATAACTTTTCACCAAATTTCACAAACTCTAAGAAAGTTTGTTTTTCGATTCAAAACAAGATTTTAATGCTTTGAGGAGTTCAAATAACGTGTTTTGAGATCATTTGTATCGTATCTTTTACTACATAACTTTTCACCAAATTTCACAAACACTAAGAAAGTATGTTTTTCTATTCAAAACAAGATTTTAGCGCTTTGTGGAGTTGAAATACCGTGTTTTTAGATCATTTGTATCGTATCTTTTACTACATAACTTTTCACCAAATTTCACAAACACTAAGAAAGTTTGTTTTTCGATTCGAAACAAGATTTTAACGCTTTGTGGAGTTCAAATAACGTGTTTTGAGATCATTTGTATCGTATCTTTTACTACATAACTTTTCACCAAATTTGACAAACACTAAGAAAGTTTGTTTTTCGATTCAAAACAAGATTTTAGCGTTTTGTGGAGTTCAAATAACGTGTTTTTAGATCATTTGTATCGTATCTTTTACTACATAACTTTTCACCAAATTTCACAAACACTAAGAAAGTTTGTTTTTCGATTCAAAACAAGATTTTAGCGCTTTGTGGAGTTCAAATAACGTGTTTTTAGATCATTTGTATCGTATATTTTACTACATAACTTTTCAACAAATGTCACAAACACTAAGAAAGTTTGTTTTTCGATTCAAAACAAGATTTTAACGCTTTGTGGAGTTCAAATAACGTGTTTTGAGATCATTTGTATCGTATCTTTTACTACATAACTTTTCACCAAATTTCACAAACACTAAGAAAGTTTGTTTTTCGATTCAAAACAAGATTTTAACGCTTTGAGGAGTTCAAATAACGTGTTTTTAGATCATTTGTATCGTATCTTTGACTACATAACGTTTCACCAAATTTCACAAACACTAAGAAAGTTTGTTTTTCTATTCTGATGATCGGGTTTTTGTGGTGTAAAATATCGTTGTGGTTAAAACCCCGAACAATCAACAAAATTTGTAATCCAAGTTTGTACAGTGGCAAATGTATAGATTCGTTCCACGGGGAGCAATTGCGTCAAAATTTGGATCGAAATGGATGAGAAATAACGAAGAAAATTCACAGAAGATAGTCCGTTACAACGGAAGTGGGTTCCGTTACAACGGACTTGAGTGAAATTTCTGCGCTAAGTGTGAGATGAACGTCCGTTACAACGGATGAAACTCCGTTATAACGCACTATACTTGTCCGTTATAACGAACAGTGGTTGCGTTGCAACGGATTGGTTAATCCGTTATAACGGACCCTTATGTCCGTTATAACGCACTTGTATTGAGCCTCTTGCGTGAAAATCCTCACTAGTCCGTTACAACGGACATGTATGTGCGTTACAACGGAAGTATAACCAACTGAATATTAAAGGACCAACCGTCCAGTCCGTTGTAACGCAAATTGTGTCCGTTATAACGGAAGTAGTTCTGGAATTAAGTTTGAGATTTGAATTGGGAGCAGTTTGATGGTTTGTTTTGGGATTGAATTAATGGAAATTTGAACTAAGTTTGAGGCAGAAATTGAGAGCAAAAGATCAAGTAAAAGGAAAAGTTTAGAACAAAGATTCAATTCAAATAACAAGGATTCATTCAAGCAAACAAAGGATTTAAACAAGAACAAGATTTACACAAATCCAAGTAATTTTATGCTACAAGAAATGCAAGAAAGGAAGGAAAACACCTAGAGAGATGAAGAGAGCTCCGAGTCTCGTCTTGAGTGCCTTCCTTGTTGTTCGAGTTGCTAGAGAGCTAGTCAATGCGCCCAACAATTTCCTTTCGTACCGATCCACCCGTCAATAGAAGTGAGCTTCGTACCGGTTGGGTGAGCTCAAGATGTGCAAAGGTTGATTGAAAAGAAGCTTCCAACCAATCACGCCGAGAAAGCTCGACTCTTCGCTTGTGAAAGTTCGAATGAAATAAGTTTCACCCTAATTCCACACTTTTCCTTAGTCGAAGTGTAAACCGATTCACCGAATGAAGTGAGCTTCTATTCGGTGACCGATCTTAGAAAAATTATCGTTCGTAGTTGCAATTCTTGCGCGTTCTTGAAAGTTTCTTGGACTTGCTTAAACGGGAGAGAGAGAGAGAGAGAGAGAGAGAGAGAGAGAATGGGCGTAAAAAAAGCGTACCAAACTCGTGGCCCTTGTGGTCATATTTATAGCACTCATGGAGTCTTCTTATTGGCCACGAGTTGGTGGAGAGGATTGGGGGTAAGGAAGTAATTCCCACCAAAGGTAGGTGGGCAGGATAAGGGCTAAGGGTTGAGTGGTTTTCGTGTAAACTTTTGTGTAAGTTTTCATCATGATAATTGTTTGCCTCCCGTCTCATTCATGTACCGAATATATCGATGTAATATATCGTTTTTACTCCTCTTGACGTGTTGGAGACAACTACACTCTCCAAATTCCCAGAAATTCCTTCTAATTCCTGTGATTAAGCAGTAAAACACACTTAGTGAAGAAATATTCATGTTATCTCAAATATGATTAATAAAGTATATAGAATTGTTCTTCACAAGGGCTAAAACCCCTAAATTAAGCATTAAATTTGTGCCTTATTTGCCTCACATCAAATACCCCCACACTTAAATCTTTGATCGTCCTCGATCAATTAGAGTATAAAAGTCAAACATAAGAGAGAATTGCATAAGATTTTGTTGAAGTTATATTGTTGGTTCAAAAACTAATTTCACGAATCAAATGGTTCACTCTCATTTCATCAAGTTCAATAGTTATTTAGAATGATATTGGTCTTTTCATTATTAGATCTCCAAATTAGTTCGAAATTTCATAAGAGTTTTTCATGACACTCGATCTCAAGCGGTAAGAGCGATTTAAACGTTTTTACTTCGAATTGCTTTACTCCACAATCTCAAAAGGACTCAATTCGAAGGCTATTATCGGGCCAAAATTTCCCGTTTTGCTAGATGATCTTAAATGCAAGTTATTCATTTTAAAACACGTTTGGTACAATGGTACAAGGTTCATACCCGTTTTCGATCAATTTTCCCGCTCATTCGTTTTCCTTTCTCTCTTTGGAAGTCTTTAACCGAAAGCCCCACTACACCGAAATGCAATGAGGTTACTCTCGGTGTTGTCTTTTGACCTTCATTTTATTTTATTTTTATTTTTTTTTTTTATTTATTTTTTTTTTTTTTTTTTTAAACAAACGGGTATAATTGATCTACTAACGGGTCCCCACAAACGGTCATTTCATAGTGCAATTGGTCATGTTTTAAATCTAGCAAAACGTACTTTAACGGCCACGCTAAGAACCTTACTCATAAGTCAATTATCAATTACGGGTTCGAAAATCGAGTTAAAACGTATCGCATGAACCGCGCATCGATCAAGTGTTTCAAACTCGTGAAATTTGAAACAATAGGGCTGGAATCCCCGAATAGATCTCTTCAAAATCATAACCAAATCCTCTAAAATATTTTGCAAACTTTCAATTTTGAGAGCGAAATTCAGAGTTAAATGAACATTCGTTTAAAAACCAACAATTTTAATTCACTGAAGTGGAGAAAAATCTTTTTATGCATTTATTGCTTGACTTATTTATCATTGATGCTCCGGGTTCAAAAATAATGTTAAATATTCGAAAATTTTAATTAAAAGAGAAAACTTGCCAGTAACTATTCCGTTACAACGCAGTATAATGTCCGTTACAACGTACTAACTGCGTTATAACGGAGAACTATTCGTAGCTTAGTTTGAAAATTCTGAGTATGTCCGTTGCAACGGACATTGAGGTCCGTTACAACGCACATAGTTCTGGAAAATTTTGGGAATTTACCGTTGCAACGCAATTTACTGTGTTTGTTATGTCCGTTGCAACGCTATTTTTGGTCCGTGGTAACGCAATTGTATTCCGTCGTAACGGAGTACTAGCCGTAGAATGAGAATTGAATTTAGAGGGCTCTCCGTTACAACGCAATACTATTCCGTTACAACGGAACTCTTGGCGCCAGTCAAAATTTTAAATTTCTGTACAGTCCGTTACAACGGACATTGAGGTCCGTTACAACGGAGTTGCTGGACAGATCAAAAATTTTCACTTTTCCCTGATTTTTAAATTTTTAATTGGGCTCATACAGGTCAAAGATTGTATGTTACCCCCCCACACTTAGAGATTACTTGTCCTCAAGTATAACAAATCGAAAATTTCAAAAGAGGGATAATAGAGAGATACAACCTTTGATGCGTGGGCGTGCCTCCCTCGCTAGCGCTCTTGTTTAACGTCTTGAGCTCGACTTGGCCGAGCTCATCATTGGGAGGTGTCGTCGGGTTCTAGAGCTTGCTCCTCCATCCACCCGGTTTCGAAGTTTGCATGGTAATGCTTGAGTCGATGGCCGTTTACCTTGAACGTTTTGTTCGTTTCCTCGCTTCGAATTTCGACAACCCCAAATGTAGTCACATTGGTGACCACAAAAGGGCCGATCCATCGGGACCGAAGTTTCCCGGGGAAAAGTTTGAGACGAGAGTTGAATAACAACACTCTTTCCCCCACATGAAAATCTTTCTTTTGAATCATTCGGTCATGAAATCTTTTGGCCCTTACCTTGCACAAACTCGAATTGTCGTAGGCCTCTTGCCGGAATTCGTCTAGCTCGAGTAATTGAAGCTTACGTGCCGATGCGTCCTTCGGGTAGTCGAGGACAAATTGCTTGATCGCCCAAAAGGCCTTGTGCTCTAACTCGACCGGTAAATGGCACGCCTTTCCGTACACGAGTTTGAAAGGAGTCATACCTATTGGCGTTTTGAAAGCGGTACGGTACGCCCAAAGTGCGTCGCCGAGTCGAGTACTCCAATCCTTTCGTGTCGGGTTCACCACCTTCTCCAAAATAGACTTTATTTCTCGATTCGAAACCTCCGCTTGGCCGTTTGTTTGAGGATGATACGCGGTTGAGGTTCGATGGCTCACATGGTATTTCTCGAGGAGGCTTTGGAGATATCGATTGCAAAAATGAGAGCCTCGATCGCTTATAAGAACTCTTGGTATACCGAATCGTTGAAAGATACTTTTCTTCAAGAAGTCCACCACCGTTTTCGAATCCGCATGCTTGGTTGGTACCGCCTCCACCCATTTTGTCACGTAATCTACACACAACAAGATGTAAGTATAGCCAAAAGACGATGGAAACGGGCCCATGAAATCAATGCCCCAAACATCGAATGGTTCACACACATAGATTGAATTGAGGGGCATTTGATTTCTACGGCTCAAGTTCCCCGTCTTTTGGCAATTTCCACAACCTTTCACAAAGTTTGCAACGTCTTTATGCAAGGTTGGCCAATAAAATCCACATTCTTGTACCTTGTGTGTGGTACGTGCAATACCGAAATGTCCACCACATTGTAATGTATGACAAAAGGAAAGGATAGATTGTACCTCATTTTGGTGGACACATTTTCGAATTACTTGGTCGGCACAAATGCGGAAAAGGATCGGGTCTTCCCAAACGTAGAATCGAGCGTTGCTTTTCATCTTATCGCGTTGTGCCTTGGAGAAGCTCGGGGGAAAATTCTTCGTGACGATGTAGTTTGCAAGGTCGGCGTACCATGGCGCTTCGACTTGAGCCACGAGAACGTGTTCCTCGGGGAATTCCTCGCGAATTGGAACAAGATCTTCGATTTTCAATGGAAGCCGACTCAAATGATCCGCCACGAGATTCTCGCATCCCTTTTTGTCCTTGATCTCTAGGTTGAATTCTTGAAGCAAAAGGATCCATCGAAGCAATCTCGGTTTGCACTCCTTTTTCTTCATCAAGTGTCTCAACGCGCCGTGGTCCGAGAAGACTATCACCTTTGTACCCAAGAGGTACGATCGAAACTTTTCCAAGGCGAACACGATTGCTAGAAGCTCCTTTTCGGTTGTGGTGTAATTTCGTTGCGCATTGTCGAGTGTCTTCGAGGCGTATGCAATGACGTGAGGATCCTTATCTACTCTTTGGCCGAGAACCGCACCCACACTTGAATCGCTTGCATCGCACATGATCTCGAATGGGATCTCCCAATTTGGAGGCTTGATGATTGGTGCCGAGCAAAGCTTCTCCTTGAGCATGTCGAATGCATTCTCACATTTCTTATTGAACTCGAATTTCACGTCTTTTTGAAGGAGATGGCACATTGGTTGAGAGATCTTCGAAAAATCTTGAATGAATCGCCGATAAAAACCGGCATGGCCGAGAAAAGATCGCACGTCTTTTACCGTCTTTGGATACGGAAGTGTCTTGATTATGTCGATTTTCGCCTTGTCGACCTCCATTCCTTTCTCCGAGATCAAATGACCTAATACAATTCCATTGCTCACCATGAAGTGGCATTTCTCAAAATTTAAGACAAGGTTAGATTCAATGCATTTCTCGAGTATTTGGGACAAGTGATCTAGACACGAGTCGAATGAGTCCCCAAATACCGAGAAATCATCCATAAAAACTTCAATGAATTTGGAAATATAATCGGAGAAAATAGAAAGCATACACCTTTGAAATGTGCCGGGAGCATTGCATAGCCCGAATGGCATGCGTCGGTACGCGAAGGTACCAAACGGGCACGTGAATGTGGTCTTCTCTTGATCTTCGGGTGCGACCGGTATTTGGAGATAGCCCGAAAATCCATCGAGGAAGCAATAGAACGGATTTCCCGCGAGTCTTTCTATCATTTGATCGATGAATGGAAGCGGGAAGTGGTCCTTTTTCGTCGCCTTATTGAGTTTTCGGTAATCGATGCAAACTCGCCACCCGTTTTGAACTCGAGTCGGTACTTGATCGCCTTCATCGTTCTCAACTATCGTCATCCCCGTTTTCTTCGGCACTACGTGTATGGGCGAGACCCATTTCGAATCGGCGATGGGGTAGATTATTCCGGCGTCGAGTAGCTTGATCACCTCTTTCTTTACAACTTCCATCATTGGCGGATTGAGCCGCCTTTGTGGTTCTCGCGAGGGCTTAGCATCGTCCTCGAGGATAATGCGGTGTGTGCACATGGAGGGACTAATGCCCGGAATGTCCGCGAGTGTCCACCCGAATGCCTTCTTGTTCCGTTTTAGCACTTCAACGAGTTTCTCTTCTTGTTCCTTTGCTAGACTCGAGGCAATTATCACCGGCAAGGTCTCCGCTTCATCGAGAAAAGCATACTTTAGTCCAATAGGTAATTTTTTCAATTCTAACCTTGGAGCTTGTTCGATTGAAGGTGGAGCTCTTTGCATCGGGATTTCGAGGTCTCTTAGAAAAAGTGCTTGATCTATGCTTCGTTCTTCTTCCAACTCCGACTCGATTTCGAATGTAGGATTGTCACATCCTTCAAATTCTTCGAACAAAGGGTTTGAGCTCCATTGAAAGTTTTCGAATGAGCTATCCATGACCTCTTGTACACAATCGTCGATCACGTCCATAGCACTTAAGTTGAGTGTACCTACAATGGGTTCCTTTAGTTTGTCAAAAATATTGAATTTGATTACCTCATCATCGAACTCCATCGTGAGCTCTCCCGCGTGTACATCGATTTTTGTGCGCGCCGTCTTCAAAAATGGCCGTCCAAGGAGAATCGGGGTTGAATCGTTACTCCCCTCATTCATGTCCAACACGTAGAAATCCGCGGGGAAGTAAAGTCCATTCACCGTCACGATCACATCTTCGACTACTCCCACCGGCTTCGTCGTAGATCTATCGGCCAATTGAATTACTACTTGTGTATCGTCGAGAGGGCCGAGATCTAGGGTTTTGAAAACCGAGAAGGGCATTACATTGATGGATGCGCCTAAATCGAGCATGCATTTGGGTAACTCGTGTTGCCCAATTTTGCAAGGGATAGCGAACATCCCCGGATCTTTGTGCTTTTGGGGGAGTCTCAAAATCGCCGAAACACTCTCCCCCACACTAATCAACTCATCTCCTTTCGTCTTTCTTTTGTTCGTACACAATGCCTTGAGATATTTTGCCAAACGAGGCACTTCTTTGATTGCTTCGAGTAGAGGAATGTTTACCTCCACTTTCTTTAAGATGGCAAGCACGTCGTTGTTCGATTCGATTGGCTTTGGGAGACGACTCGGGAAAGGTGGCTTGACTTGAGTCGATTCGGGTTCTAGTTCTCGGATTGGTATCTTCGTGGCTTGAGTCGGACTCTCTTTCGGTACCGGTACCTCGAGCTCCTTTTCTTCTTGTACCTCCTTGCTCTTCGAACTTTCGCCCACCTCTTTACCGCTTCGGAGCGATATTGCGTTCACATGCCTTTGCTCGGAAGGAGCCAAAGATTGAGATTGGAGTCGAGATGTACCTTGAGATTCGATTACGTTTACTCGAGTGGCAATTTGATTGATTTGAGTCTCCAAGTTGCCCACATGGCGATTTGTGTTCGAGATCTCTTGTCTTACACTTGTCACATCTTGCTTCACAACTCCAATATCTTGCTTTATTGAGTCCATGTTTTTCTCGTTTTTGTCGATTTTTCCGTTCATTGATTGCATCATTGACATCATTCCTTCCATCATTTGCTTCATTTCTTGATTCGGGTCTTGAGTTGGAAACGATTTTTGAACCGCTTGAGTCGCATTTGGATGTTGGTACGTGGCCGGTTTTGCAACCGCTTGTCGGTATGGATCGGGTTGAGCATTGTTGGGATTCGACCAACTAAAGTTAGGATGGTTGCGGAGATTAGGGTTATACGAGTTCGAGGCGTCGAATTTCTTGTAAACCGCATTCGCATCTTCGATCACACTCGGGCACTCATCGGTGTGGTGTGTATTTGCGAGGCAAACCCCACATGTTTTCGTTTCCTCCTTACCCAAAGCCTTCATGATGATCTCGAGCTTGTTGTTAAGCATGTCGACATTGAGGTCGCTACACGCGTTAACTCGGTATTCGACGTTCCTTCTTGATTGAGAATTGGTTGCCATCACTTCGAGTAGCTTCTTAATCTCTTCGAGATCCTTGTTCGCGATACTTCCCCCCGCGGATGCGTTGAGGAATTGGTTCTCCGAGTATCCTAGCCCGTTAATGAATTGTTCGTAGAGGAATTGGACCTCGACATTGTGGCTTGGGCATTCTTCCTTCAAACGCATGAATCGATCGTAGTATTCGTGGAATGTTTCGTTCGGTTTTTGCGTTATTGCCAAAAGTTCTCGCCTTATAGCCGCCAATCGAGAGGCCGAAAAGTACCTCTCCTTGAAGAGGGTTGCTACTTCGTTGAATGCGAGAGGGCCTCTAAGCGCGTAGAACCAATCTTTCGGTCCTTCACCTAAGGAGTAAGGAAAAAGAAGAAGAAGAATGTCACTAAAAGCTTCATAATTCGAATATATGTTTAGTTGAATCTTGAAATCTTTTAAGTGTTTATGAGGGTTTTCCGTGGCTTTCCCATGAAAAATAGGCAATGAGCCTATAATGCTCGGATCCGCTTTGAAATTCGGAATATTGGGCCTAATAAAATTATAATTATCCTCCTCATTTCTAGGTGCTACTAATTCTCTCAAGGTTTTTGGCCTTGGAGCTCTTGTTTCATCACCCATATTTGAATTTAAATGAGTAGAGAGAGAAGAAAAAGTTTGAGTTTGAAGTTGAGGTTCGTCTTGATCTTCTTGTGTCGGTTCCTTGCTCTTCTTAGAGCTCTTGTTCCTTCTTTCGATCTCCTTGACAAACGGAAGTAATTCTCCTTTTCGTGATCTTGTGTTGTGCATAAAGCTTTCTTCCTTCACCTAGATTGTCACAAAAGAAACAAAGAAGTGAGTAATCAATGTCATGAATTTAAATCTCAAATTTAGATCTAAAATATTGACTTAAACACCGCTCCCCGGCAGCGGCGCCATTTGATGATCGGGTTTTTGTGGTGTAAAATATCGTTGTGGTTAAAACCCCGAACAATCAACAAAATTTGTAATCCAAGTTTGTACAGTGGCAAATGTATAGATTCGTTCCACGGGGAGCAATTGCGTCAAAATTTGGATCGAAATGGATGAGAAATAACGAAGAAAATTCACAGAAGATAGTCCGTTACAACGGAAGTGGGTTCCGTTACAACGGACTTGAGTGAAATTTCTGCGCTAAGTGTGAGATGAACGTCCGTTACAACGGATGAAACTCCGTTATAACGCACTATACTTGTCCGTTATAACGAACAGTGGTTGCGTTGCAACGGATTGGTTAATCCGTTATAACGGACCCTTATGTCCGTTATAACGCACTTGTATTGAGCCTCTTGCGTGAAAATCCTCACTAGTCCGTTACAACGGACATGTATGTGCGTTACAACGGAAGTATAACCAACTGAATATTAAAGGACCAACCGTCCAGTCCGTTGTAACGCAAATTGTGTCCGTTATAACGGAAGTAGTTCTGGAATTAAGTTTGAGATTTGAATTGGGAGCAGTTTGATGGTTTGTTTTGGGATTGAATTAATGGAAATTTGAACTAAGTTTGAGGCAGAAATTGAGAGCAAAAGATCAAGTAAAAGGAAAAGTTTAGAACAAAGATTCAATTCAAATAACAAGGATTCATTCAAGCAAACAAAGGATTTAAACAAGAACAAGATTTACACAAATCCAAGTAATTTTATGCTACAAGAAATGCAAGAAAGGAAGGAAAACACCTAGAGAGATGAAGAGAGCTCCGAGTCTCGTCTTGAGTGCCTTCCTTGTTGTTCGAGTTGCTAGAGAGCTAGTCAATGCGCCCAACAATTTCCTTTCGTACCGATCCACCCGTCAATAGAAGTGAGCTTCGTACCGGTTGGGTGAGCTCAAGATGTGCAAAGGTTGATTGAAAAGAAGCTTCCAACCAATCACGCCGAGAAAGCTCGACTCTTCGCTTGTGAAAGTTCGAATGAAATAAGTTTCACCCTAATTCCACACTTTTCCTTAGTCGAAGTGTAAACCGATTCACCGAATGAAGTGAGCTTCTATTCGGTGACCGATCTTAGAAAAATTATCGTTCGTAGTTGCAATTCTTGCGCGTTCTTGAAAGTTTCTTGGACTTGCTTAAACGGAGAGAGAGAGAGAGAGAGAGAGAGAGAGAGAGAGAGAGAGAGAGAGAGAGAATGGGCGTAAAAAAAGCGTACCAAACTCGTGGCCCTTGTGGTCATATTTATAGCACTCATGGAGTCTTCTTATTGGCCACGAGTTGGTGGAGAGGATTGGGGGTAAGGAAGTAATTCCCACCAAAGGTAGGTGGGCAGGATAAGGGCTAAGGGTTGAGTGGTTTTCGTGTAAACTTTTGTGTAAGTTTTCATCATGATAATTGTTTGCCTCCCGTCTCATTCATGTACCGAATATATCGATGTAATATATCGTTTTTACTCCTCTTGACGTGTTGGAGACAACTACACTCTCCAAATTCCCAGAAATTCCTTCTAATTCCTGTGATTAAGCAGTAAAACACACTTAGTGAAGAAATATTCATGTTATCTCAAATATGATTAATAAAGTATATAGAATTGTTCTTCACAAGGGCTAAAACCCCTAAATTAAGCATTAAATTTGTGCCTTATTTGCCTCACATCATATTCAAATCAAGATTTTAACGCTTTGAGGAGTTCAAATAACGTGTTTTTAGATCATTTGTATCGTATCTTTTACTACATAACTTTTCACCAAATTTCACAAACACTAAGAAAGTTTGTTTTTCGATTCAAAACAAGATTTTAGCGCTTTGAGGAGTTCAAATAACGTGTTTTTAGATCATTTGTATCGTATCTTTTACTACATAACTTTTCACCAAATTTCACAAACACTAAGAAAGTTTGTTTTTCGATTCAAAACAAGATTTTAACGTTTTGAGGAGTTCAAATAACGTGTTTTTAGATCATTTGTATCGTATCTTTTACTACATAACTTTTCACCAAATTTCACAAACACTAAGAAAGTTTGTTTTTCGATTCAAAACAAGATTTTAACGCTTTGTGGAGTTCAAATAACGTGTTTTGAGATCATTTGTATCGTATCTTTTAGTACATAACTTTTCACCAAATTTCACAAACACTAAGAAAGTTTGTTGAATCTGGTGCAGTAAAAGATAGGTAAAAATGCATCCAGAAACTACATGTCACGTGCTAAGTGGTAGAATTGAAGAAAAAAAATGAAATTAGTACCGTTTATCAATAAACTTTATTATAAAAGAGAAAATGAATGAGATCTGACTTATTTATTGCTTTATTCAAATAAAATATGACTGAGCATTAAATATGAGACCTCCCATATTTCAGCAAAACATCAACTACATTATAATTAACATGTTATTTAACTATCAACCAGCATACGACATAGAATTAATCTAACATATATCATATAACTAACCTTTAAAATAATTACATAATTCATTAATTTACAAATTAATCTAGGTGTAGATGTTAATTAGTATAAAGAGATACAATCATTTAACATTATAACATATATATTTAACATTATAATATAAATATTTACCAATATGTTAATTAACATTATAACATAAATATTAATATTTACCAATATTTAATATAAATATTAATATTATCCTTTGCCTTCTTAGCAATGTCAGATTACCAAAAAAAAATGTATTTAATAAACATGATCTTTTTATTGGAAGTAATATTTTATTATTCATTTTTAAAAAAAATAAATCGTAACTTGAATTTAGTATACACATCACAATTTTTTTAATGATTTTAAAAGGTGAATTTTTAACGTGTGAGGACATGGGAAAATAATATTTGGACATGGGAAAAAATATTCTAAAATACCCAAAAATTATGTCAATAAAGTTGTCACGGATAACTTTATTACAATTAGTAAATTATTATGATGATTAAGAATGAAATAGAAAATAATTAGCTGAAATATTTTGTGATATTATTTGTTAAAATTCAGACTAACAGAGCCGGCTTGGTCTACAATATAATAATTTATATTCAATTCACGTTGTTCAACATAATCATAAATAGAATATAATATTTTCTAATAAAAATATTTGGACATGGGAAAAAAATATTCTAAAATACCCAAAAATTATGTCAATCAAGTTGTCACGGATAACTTTATTACAATTAGTAAATAATTATGATGATTAAGAATGAAATAGAAAATAATTAGCTGAACTATTTTGTGATATTATTTGTTAAAGTTCAGACTAACAGAGCCGGCTTGGTCTACAATATAATAATTTATATTCAATTCACGTGCTTCAACATAATCATAAATAGAATATAATATTTTCTAATAAAAATAAATACGAAAATAATCATGCAAATAACTACACAAATTGTTGTAGTTGTACCGTAACAAAGAATCAGAATGATTAATACGGGATGAGCCGGAAACACCAGGTTTAACCAATAAATTCTCACATCTTTGAGAAAACCGAACATGGAATTGGTTCTATGGACCATCGGATCAATCTGTACAAACAAAACGCTGTAACGTATTTTCATTGGATCGGTGCACTGAGAACCGCGTCTCACGAAATAATTCTCCGCTATCAGCAGCCCCAATTCTCCCAGTATCGTCTTCTTCTACTTCGTCTTAAAGCCGCTACACAATCGGAGAGAAAAGAAGAGAAAAAACCAGTGATTTGAACAGATGGCCGGAGTCGTCGAAAAGGTAGCTCGGTGGATTGCCGATCCTCGCAAGAACTGGCTTGCTAAAGTGCACATGCGCACCGTTGCCGGTCGTCTCAAGAAATACGGTATTAATCCTTTCTCGTTCTTCGATTTTAATTATCCGATCCGAGAATTGATAGATCGACATATGGATCTCAGATCGACATATGGATCTCAGATCGACATATTAATCCTCGTGATTGTAAAACTTTGGGATATTTAGTTTTCAATCCTTTATTTCCAAAATCAAGTATAAAGTTGTGTAAGAGTAATGGAGAATAGATGCTCTCACTAAGTCATGAATTATAATTCCACTGATCTATATTCTTCAATGTTTCTCTTCTCTGAATGGATGTAGTGTTAACTTCAACTTTGCTTAATAATAATTTTAGGGCTTCGTTATGATGATTTGTATGATCCATATTTCGATGTGGATATCAAGGAGGCACTGGCCAGGCTTCCAAGAGAGGTAACCGATGCTCGCATTCAACGCCTCAAGCGTGCCATGGATCTCTCCATGAAGCACGAATATTTGCCTAAGGATCTCCAGGTTTTTCTTCCTTCTCTTATTCTAGTTCATCTTTTTTCTTAAATGTTATTATTAGATTAATTTAATTTCTTACGATATTTTGTTTGTTTGTTGATTTGCAGGCAATCCAGACTCCTTACAGAAGCTATCTTGCTGATATGCTCGCACTAGTACGTTCCATTTTTTCTCATCTTTAAACATTATTTAGCCTTTGTACTCTTTTAGTGTTCCGTTACAAAATTTAGGCCAAATTTCCCATGTACCAAATACCAATGATTACGAAACCTCAAAATTTCATACATGCCCCTGCAAAATTTAAAATATCACGAATTTTCAAAAAGAGACCTAAACTAGAAAATAAGAGAGATATCAGCAGTATCCCCCTTTTCCTAATTTTTCAAAAAGAGACATAAACTATTCCTTTTTCTACTTAATACATGTATAAATAAAAGGCAATGAGTCGAGGTAATTTAGAAATCTTCTAAATCAAATAAGTAAATGATGGGTATCCATGATATTTAATATTTTGTAAGGTTACACATGAAATTGTGCTTAAAATTTAAATAGTCTTACTAGCTTATAAATAACAATTCCGTAAATTTGACTGTTCAGGTGAAAAAAGAAAGAGCTGAGAGAGAGGCGTTAGGAGCTCTTCCTCTTTACCAGCGTACTCTTCCTTGAAGCGTCTTTTTTCATAATCCCCCCTCTTTTGATTTTGAAACATAGTGGTTGAATAATAACGATACATTGATGATGCTGAAAACCAGAAAGCATTAATTTTGAGTACTTTTGTTTTGTAAGTTCCGGTAAATCTTCTTTCCTGCGTGTTCTTTTTTTACGTGCTGACCAATAGAACAGCATTTTGAATATCCGGCCGTTTTCTTGTCCGGTTGAATTGCTTGCTCTGGATTAATATTGTTTGTGTTTTATTTGTTGTGGGTAAATTGGTGATCGATGATTAATCTCCTGCACTTATAAAACCTCAAAATATCATAACATAAGAAATAAGAAATATCATTATTTGCCCTTATTCTCAGTTTATTGCAAAAATGGAAGATAGATAATGAAAAGGAGGGGGATAATATTTCTTATATTTGCTAGGGTACACGTGATATTTTGAGATTTTGCAGGATACATGAAATTACTCCTTGATTGATAGCATCTCTTGCTTTTTGTTTCCCAAACACACGCTCCGAGCGAAGGTGAAGTCCTTAATTCTTCTTCGCCTCCTTACACACGCTCTTGGCGACACTATGCAACTGCAGTCCTCTCTATAGAGAAGTGTGTTTGTATACCTCATTGTTTGTCACTTAAATGCCGAGACTAATCCTAGCGGTGAATGGCCAGGCAACGAAAATTGGGTGGAGATGTATCGTGTAGTGGCAAAAATAGCGAGCATCCGGTCAGGAGGAGATATGTGATCATGGTGAATGTGCCATCTATGCACCACTTCTTTTGATACATCATGAGTAGTACACCAAAGAACAATGAAAATGTCTGCATCTTCGGATCTCCCTCTCTTCTTTTCTGATCATATGTGAATGGAAATTACAAGTGGCGAATCGGGTAGGTGTTTTTGGGTTTGGGTCATTTTTACGTCCGTGTTATTTTCGGGTGAAATTAATTCGGATCGGGTGTCGGATTGTGTTCGGGTTTTAATTTGACCGGGTTCCTTTCGGGTTAAATGAAGTGTTCGGGTCAGATTCTTCGGGTTCTGATTATGTCGGGTTTGAATTGATTTCAGTTTCAAACAAAAATAATAGTTAAAATTTCAAACTATAAAATTTGAATCAACCACAAAATTCGGATTATATTTGGCTCTCGGATTACTCGGTTTCGAATCGGGTCAAATTCAGATGCCGTATAAAACATCTAATTACGGGTTCGGGTTATTTAGTCCCGGGTCGGTCCGAGTCGGGTTGTTTGATATTTTTAAATTGTGTTTAGTCAAATCGGGTCATCTTTGCCAGCTCTAATGAAAATCAAAATCCTAGTTTCGAGGTCAGAAGATGTTTGACAGTGGTGGTTTGTTGTTTTCTGTTGCCTTTCATGACCCTTTTCGCTATTTTCCCTAAAAAATAATGGACATAAATAATGGAAATTCATTTAATACTTGAAGAAAAAAGGGACATAATTATTTGTATAATTTATTTATTGTTTGTTTTGTGTTAATTAGTAGTTACAATTGAACAGATTAGAGAGAGAGGAAAAAATATCCCAAAAAAACCAATAACTTGATTTGCAACTCCCATTGCGATATCCATAATGATTACATTTTCTATTGTTAGTTAGGATCGGTTGGTGAAGTAAAGACCATCAATATCCATTTCATTTAAGTTAGGATCATACATATTAATTCATTTTCTATAGTTATATTTGTTAATCCACGTATATTGCATGTCTATTTCAAACATAATGACATTGATTGATTAGTTGCGTCGAGGAATAATCCACTTCATTATAAGCACGTCATTAGTTTGATAATCCAGAATTTTCAATATAAATCCACTAATCTCAATCTAAAATGTCCAAGTCAAAGATTTAAAAAGATGTAGCTTTAGATTATTATTCAACGTACTTATTAACCTAAAATCTCTTGAATATTATACATTATAATATAAAAATGAAAAAAAAAATGAATTTTCTTATTATTTTCTCTTTTTTAATTATTCTCCGTACTTATAATCTAATACACAGTAACTTCACCATTTACACTAATAATATTGTATTAATTAATTAGTGATAACGACGTATTACTGATATACATACTAAAAATATCAAACATATTTAACACTTATAACAAATATATTATATTAATCAATTAATTAAGTAGTGATAACCACGTACAATTGCACAGTTTTATAATTGTTAAAATAACAGAGTAGTCTATCTCCTTAACAAAAAAACCCCTTTCTTCTCCGCGACAATTCGTTGCGTTTATCCTTCCCCTTCTCTCTTCTCTTCCTCCTCCATGGAATCTCAGCATTCCGACCGACAATAAGCACGCGCAATAGCAACGCACGTTGTAGATCAAAGAGCGATGGTGTACAGTACGAAGTGGGTGGCGTCGGTGGCGAGGAATTCGGCGGATCTGTGCCAGTACGCGGCGTGCAATCCGGAGAGGTTGAGTTCCGACGAGGCACTCAATGCGATATTCTGCTTGCCCATCCAATGCTTCGGCCGAATCGTGGTTAGAATGTTCTCCTTCTTTTGCTTCCCTTTAGAAATGGATCCTAACCCTAGACCCAGAATTGTAATCGATTATTACGATTCTTCTTCTTCTTCTTCGTCTTTTTCGCAATCGGAATTGTCTTTGGAAGATGAGTATATGGAAACTGTAGATCTTTATCACTCCGATTGAGTTAATTTTTTTCCTTTTCAATTTTTTTTTGTGTAATTGGTTTGTTGTATACCTTGTATTTCCTCAAATTTGAAGATAGTATATTGTACAGAAAATTAATGCGAGACACTTTCATTTTCTGCAAAGAATTTCAGTAAATTTGAAAATTTTGCATGTATTTAGTGAAAGAGTCATAGAAAATTGTTGATTCGATCTTCTTTCTTCTTATCTTAGTAATGGTTTTGACATTTCGGATAGAAATTATGGAACCCCATTATTAATCCTTGAATTTATTTATAATAAAGTTGGGCTGAAAGGGCCTTGAGAACCAAAAGGCCTAATCTCTGCATAATTTACAAGCCCCTGAATTTGATCAGTAGTTGAACAAAATAAGAAACCGAAAATATGAAAGATAAAAATGGTCTTTAAAAGTTTTTTTTTTTTATAATGAATGGTCTTTAAAAGTTGAAGGATCAAACTTGCATTTGTTCAATAGTTCAAAGGTCAAATTTAGACATTATTCAGAGAGTCCATGGCGGCTCACAGAAATGGCGATAAAAGTGATATCAGTATTTTAATTAAATTAATAATTAATCGGTTTGAAAATTAATTTAATAAATGTGACAGGTACGGACTAACTAACATATATATGAATGATTAACAGGTCAATGATGATGTCATCGAAGATGTTTATTCTAATTTTGTGAAAAAAAATATAATTTCACTATCAAATTAGAGAGTTACTTGTTTATGATTAGTTATATGAAATCATATATGATGAGAAGGAGGAAGGCCCTTCCAAATAGTAAAATGTTGATTACTATTCTCCATTTGAACGTGTTTTTTCCGGATAAAATACCTTTTTACTCTCCTATAATCATGTGAACAAAAGCACGCCCTAAACTACTTGAATAAACACTTCAAAACCCTAAACCTTTTACCCTTCTAGTACTATTTTGTCATAATGTGGTCTATGCATAATTAATCCATTTTAGCCCTGAACATTCATCAAGGTAGAGCTTGCAAAATGTGACCTCATCAGAAAAAATGACCGACCCGTTCGAACTCGATCCAAACCGAAATATATTGAAAAATCAACGATCCGAAATCGAAACTGAACCAAAACCAAATGATGAGAACCCGAAATCGACCCGAAACCGAATGACCCGTAATCCGAACTAACCCGAAATCCGAATACTCGAAATTCATGACTCAAATGATCAGAAACTCACGACTCGAATGAACCGAATGATTCGAAAATTAATATATTATTGCTAAAATATTTCGAAATCAATAAAATAAATTTCGAATAATCCGAAATCGAAATAATCAAGACTCGAATGATCGAAAAGGAAAACGATCCGGAACCGAATGATTCGAAAACCGAAACGACCCGAAATCGAATGACTCGAAAATCGAAACGATATGAAACCGAATGATCCGAAATTCGAAACGACCCGAACCTGAATGATTCGTAACCCGAACGACTCGCGATCCAATAACCCGAACGACTTGCAAACCAAAACAATCCGAACCCGAAATAATCTGATCCGAACTCGATCCGACCCGTGCGATTCCCAACTCTAATCAAGGGTCTCTACTCGAGGGAAAGAAAGAGAGAAACAAATGATTAGCTATCGAGAGTTTGGCTGCTGCACACTGACACTTGTGAAAATCCAATTTACTTTTCCATTTGACTGACCTTTCAATTACTTTTTAGTACTCCATATCTTGTCCGATTTTTTTGTGGTCCTTTAACTTATTCAAGCCAAATTTTTTGCAAGTTGTAAGTTGTAACTTGTCACATTTTATTTTTTACCTTGGCATAAAATGCACATGCATTGTTTCATATATTGCAAACACATTATTGTGCTATTGCTCTCTATCCTACTTAGGAAAAAGAATGATATATCCGAGACCCACACAAGATCATGATGTTTGTATGGTCCGAAAGGGCAAAAACCTAGATATGTAGTCGATTATTGTGTAACCCATTTTCTTGTAAAATTCTCTACGTGACCAACTCGTGTAATGGATAGCTGCATTGATGTTTTCATGCTCAAACCAACTCACACTTTCATTATTTCATACAAACAAATACAAACAAAATTAAGTATCACACTCATTGTAGATAACTAAGATTCGTTATTGAATTATTTGGATGCTTCAAATCGAAGTTGTCGTCTAATATAAAGGAAATTAATTGTATATTTATAGTGATTTAAATTGCGGCATAATTGTGCCGTCATAACGCAAATCGTAATAAATATTTACAAAACGCAACACCGCAACATACTAAATAGCGCCGCAATATCGCTGCAATATCGCGCAATATCGATGATCATATGTAAATTACAGTACAAACACAATGGACTGTTATATCGCAATTTAAAACATTGATATTTATGTATTTTGAAGTGTGTTGACCTATCCTAAAATATCCGAAATGTATTCGTAAAAATTAAATATTAAAAATAATCAGATACTTCAAGCGATGTGTTTGATATTTATTTTAATCGTGTCGTATTCGTATCTTTGTCGAATATTTGTATGCTCATAATTCTTCGTCATTTAAAAATATCCGTGTAACATAGACTCGTAATGAGAACATGAGCATCAATTTATTGTTCATATTTTTCAACACCTATCCTAATGTAAACATTATTTGATAGTAGAGTCATATATTATTGTCATGTGCATCATATATAGATTTCATTATGTGATATTATTAAGGACATGAATGAATGATTTGCTATGGAATCTAGTTAGTGGTGCCCATTTATGCAATGCTTGCAGAATGGAGGGTCCATTGCATGTGTGATTTCTTTTTCCTCTAACCGAAATGGTCCAACACAACTCACCAACCTAGGTTGGTCATTTCTGCGTTGGTACGATTTGGACATTTATTTGGAAACTGCCTATCCTTTGCAACACATAGCCATATAGATTGTCACTTGTTCACACTCGCAAGCTCATGCACGTACATGTCTATATACCGTAGTGGCGGATCTTGCCGTATCAATACGAGGACGGTAATCTAGAAAAGACCGTCGTGAATAAATTTTAATTTTTTTTGAAGAAACGATAATACATAATTTTTCAATTTTATCATGAAATACACTAGCATAATCACATATATAAATATTACCGCTCAAAATCTAGAAGGAACCGCTGCTCACTAGTTTCTTAATAGATATGTTATTGTCTATATATATATTCTCACATGTATCATTTAAATATAAAGTGACGAAATCAGGATTTTATTCACGGAAGAATCGGGCATTTTACAAGAGAAGAGAGGACCGAACAATATTGATCAATGTTTTAAGTTGAAATGCAACGATTCATTCGTAGTGTTTTCGTGCGGTTTATTAATGATTTTCGTTGTTGCGCTTTGTAACGACTCTATAACACTGCTATTTAATATAATACGACCTTTTTTCCTTTGTCACAAAAGTGAGGATGAAGGTTTCTTCTTTCTCCGACCATTCTTTCGTGAAATCACAAATTATAAAAAAAATTATACAAATCGTCAATATATTTAGTTTAATATTTGTATTGATAATGACAACGGACTGAAACTCAAGATTTATAATATATTGTGTTAAACACCTCGCCCTTAGGTTAGGAAACCGGCGGTAAAATCACAAATTATAATTATGCAAGAAATAATATTGGTTTTTTCTCTTTTTCAGAGGACCCATTTTGCCCTAAGAAAATGGTTTAGGAGAAATGAGGAGAAACCAAAGGTCACCTTTGTATCTATAGTACTTCTCTTTGTTTTTAAGTACTAATCAATGTTAATAAACAAACAAAAACCACATAATTGGGGAAATAAAGCGATATGGGACAAAATAATACAGGTAAGATTCTTATCAACAAGCATGTGATTGGATTCAATTGGTTCATCTAAGCATGCATCCCAAAAAAGAAATAGATTAACAAAGCGTCTTTAATTTGATCCAAACTTTAGTTTCAGACCCCTTTTAAGATAAGAGGAAATTAAAAAAATAAAGGAGAATATATTTAGCTTTATTATGGGGATTTTATTATATCATAAAGCCATATCTTTGGCTCCTTGTATAGGATTGTACGAACCAAAGTTTGCATTTTTTTTCTTTTCTATTTGGTATACAGTTTTAGTTTAAGCTCGAACCCATGTCTCAAATCTCAATTTGATTTGGAATTGCACTACTACATAAACAAGTTTGAAATTCTTAGGACCCATTCGGCAAATTGAGGAAATATTGAATAAGGAATGATTTTATTTTATTTTATTTTATTTCAAGGGTGCTTGATAAAATATGATAATGAACTAATCGAAAATGAGATAAAATATTAAATTTTATTAAAAAAAATAGGTTTATTTCATCATATTTTATTATTGAGAAATCCATAATAATTTCACACGTAATAGATATTCAAAAGAACTCATAAAAAGTTAGTATTTTATGTTTCCTCTTCTTTATTGGACCTCTTTAAACAATTTAGTTTTATATGAACTTCGAACAAATTTGAAATTTAATTTTAACTCTATTATTTCATTTCATCTTCCCGAACAGGCGCAGGTGAGAAATGTCGATTCGACTCCGCTCTAAATGACTCGATAATAACCCGAATTCATCACCTATTTTCAATTATCACATTTCACAATTTTATTCAACAAAATGATACGGAAATATACAACCAATTTACTCGAAAGCTTAAATTCATTTGACCCAAAATCCAAACTAATCCGAACACAAAATAATCCCATCAAAATTTAATTTTGATTGTTCATTTTTCATCCAAATCTAATATTATCCCAGAACAATATAATCTCTCTCATATTTTTTCCATGCCACGTGATGATCACTAAGCGATTGTAAATAAAATATATAAACATGTAAAATCATTTTTTGTCTATCACCACAAATGATAAAACATAAATTAGAAAAAGAAAAACAGAAACAATATCATTAGATTCATTACTCAAGATTATTTAGTTTCATCCGTGACGTCCAACAGGACAAACTCAATATATTATCTTCAGATTCATTTTTACTCGTCCGGTGACAAAATTTGAATAATTAATATAAAAATACCTAGAATACATGTATACCCAAATAATATAGAATAAAATAAATATACACAACATGATCTCAAAACATGACAGAAGCATTATGAATTGTTGTTTTCATATTTTCTTGATATAGTGTGATGTGATTGAATAAGATTTCATATGTTGTATACCCATCATATTGTGACTTTCAATACGGTATCATGCTTCGATTATTACTCTTGGTGCGAAAAATTTCTCTAAAAAAAATAAAGATAAATATCATTTCTGATCTTCGCCGTACAACTTTTTTCATAAATAAAATTACAACCACAAAACATTTCTACAAAATAATAGTTTGGCTTCTCATTCACAAATACAATAAATTTGACCAAACGACGTGACAAAATTTGAATAATTAATATAAAAATACATAGAATACCTGTATACCCAAACGATATAGAATCAACTGTTCTGGTGCGGGAGTAAATATACTCAACCTATTCTCACAACATCATAGAAACATGATGTTTTGTTGGATTTGTATTTTTTTGACGTAATCTACCGTGATTGAATGAAATTTCATACCTGTCCATTCAACTCAACATTCTGTTGCCAATCCTATTGCGATATTTGCATAATGAAAAAAATAAATAAGGAAAAATATCATTTTTGATCTGACATATAATTTTTTTTATCGACAAAATTACTACCTCAGAACATTTCTGCAAAATAATAGTTTGGCCCATATGTTTCTCATTCACACATACAATAAATTTGACCAAACGATTTGACTGAGTGGGTCCTCACAAATGATCATTAATTCTTCAGATTCAGAAGGGCAGAAAGAGAACATTTTAATTACGCTTAAAAAACTTTAATCCCGCATCAATTTCTACGGCCGAACTAAACAGAACCCAACAAACACCACACCATGCATTCAGGACATGCTGTATTGGCGCCTCTCGCCGTACGCTGTCTCCGCCCTTTTTCACTGTTCCCATTTCCCTCTCCAATTCCCACCGTGCATGGTGTGGTGTTTGAATTGAGAGATAAAATGTAGTAATTAATGGACATTTCCAGTTTAATCTTCTCCATTTCCCTCTCCAATTCCCAACAAACCCAACAAACACCACACCAACAAACACCACACCGTGCCCGTTTAATCTTCTCCATTTCCCTCTCCAATTCCCTCAAATGTAGTAATTAATGGACATTTCCAGTTATATAAAATGGAGAGATAAAATGTGGGAGGTAACGGGTAGAAAGATTTCGAATCCAATGCGACGCACACGAGCCCGGGACACGAGGAGTCAGATGGTAAATTATTACCTGGACGCGGTTTTCGTAGTCGAAGATTATTGAATTGATGGTGTGCGGAGAACCGGTGTACGGAAGGATTGATCTGGTAAGGGTATTTTGGTCAGGAAATAATTACTCGATATCGGTAAAAGTTTGGCAGGAGAAAAACAGAGTCATCAGTTAATAGTGTTTGAGATATTTTGTTACTAAAGTCCGTGTAACCTTCCGTGTGAATTATAAAACTAAGGCAATAATGATTTTTTTTTTTATCAAAACAATTAAATACCGGCGTTGTAAAATTGCTATAACGTCAATAACGTAAAATACATTTAAAATTCTATAGAGAAAAGATTTCATTAAAACAATACGGGGAGGATGGCAATGAACTCAACAAGGTGGTAGACAAGATTTCAAACAAAATGCGATAATCCTGGAAGAAAGAGGAAATACAAAGAAATTAACAAGACATCAGTAAAAACGAAGAGATGGAAGAAAGAAGATGAGTGTCGTTATATATATATATATATATATATATATATATATATATATATATATATATATATATATATATATATATATATATATATATTATTTGAATTTAAGAGAAAATGAGACAAGAAAATGTGAAGAGATCTTGAAAAAAATCTGAAAATATACTAAAAACAAATGCGAAGAGATACTATATAAGATACTATATTATAGTCGACATACATAGAGAGATTGCAAAAATCAGATAATTTTTTTATGCATGAACTATATAGATGAAATGCATAACAATATTAAAATGATAAACAATATACATCTTTCACACAAACAAGACGATAATATATAACCGTATACAATTCTTCTAATTTAACAAATAACCAGGGGTGTTCAAACAGTTTGGTTTATTCAGATACCGAACCGAACTGAACCGGTCTAATTCGGTTTAATCGACACGGTTTCCGGTCTACTTGGTTTGGTTCGGTTCGGTTGAAAAAATGATATTGTTCGGTTTATTCGGTTCGGTTCGATTTTAGTGTTTTGAAAACCGGTTAAACCAAAGCGACCGAATAACATCCCATTTTTTATAATTTTAAGACATTAATTTTAAAATATAAGAAATTGATATAATAATCTTATAAAATAATGCAATTATATTTCATAATATATGTACCTATATTTTTTTGATAAATAAAATATAATTTTTTTATTAATTTATTTTTATTTTAAAAATATAATGTTTCTTATTCGGTTTAACGAAATAATAGTTCGGATTATTTGGTTCGGGTTTTAGTCGGTTCAAATATTTAAACGGTCCAATTTAGTTTGACTTTAATTCGGTTCGATTTTAATTCAATTCGGTTTAAATCAGTTTGATCTTATTCGGTTCGGTTTGAACCGAAACGACCGAATGAACACTCCTACAAGACTACAAATAACTTGGATACTACTCGGGCTATGCGACAAACATACATGATAATTATATTTCTTTATTTCGTCATAAATGTTAATTTTTATTATAAATTAATCATGATATTTGTGTAACTTGCATTTGAAAAAAATGGATGAAGGGGTATTTGCTAGTTTAAGGCATTGTTAGTTGTAGAGATTGAGAAGCAAAGGATCTATATTTAATGAGACCCCCACCACCTCTTTCCTCCCGTAGACAAAACGACACAACCTCCCATTTCCCCAATATATTATATACTTTTGTGTGCTCAGTGTGTGTGTGCGAGTGAGTGAGCGAGCGATAGAGAGAGAGAAAGAGAGTGAAGTGAGAGTAACAGAGGCGCAATTGCTTGTATCTGGAAGCAATCAGGGTTACAAACAACGGCTACATTTTAGCAAAAGAGCCATTGATTTGTAGGTGAAGTTTTAATGGTGTGCCTTTGAAGAGGGAGATTCGAGGCGGAGAGAGATAAATGGCGGCGCATTTTAGCAAGAGGTACTGTTTATTAGTGTTGGGTTTGGTGGTGTTCTGGCTATCGTGCGCCGAGGGGAGAGTGGTCGGCTCGAGAAGACATCTCGCCGACGTGCATAAGCATCTCAAGCGGCTCAATAAACCAGCAGTGAAAACCATTGAGGTTCTTCTTTCTTCTTATTCTTTGTACCTCGAGGATTAAAATTTGAAATATTTCAAGTTCAAACATCAACATCAGAATCTCTATTAAATGCTTTGCTGAATTCATTTTCTATTTTTCCCCCAGAGCCCAGATGGAGATACAATAGATTGTGTCCATGTCTCACACCAGCCTGCTTTCGATCACCCTTTCCTCAAAAATCACAAAATTCAGGTCTCAAATCTCTCTCTTTCTCTCTCTTTCTCTCTCTCTCTCTCTCTAATACTTTTTTAGCAAAGATTTCACCTGTCTTTGTTTTCTTCAGACAAGACCAACATTCCATCCTGAAGGCTTGAACTTCGAAGAAAAGAAACTCTCTTCTTCTTCCTCTTCAATTGGAGAGAAGGACAAGCCAATAGTACAATTATGGCATCGAAATGAGAGCTGTCCAGTAAATACGATACCGATTAGAAGAACGAAAAAGGATGATTTGTTGAGAGCGAGTTCTCTCAAAAGATATGGAAGAAAACGGCACAGAACCACCCCTAATCCTCTCTCCGTGGACCCCGATTTGCTCAACGAAAGTGGCCATCAGGTATCTCATTCTTTGCAAACACGCCTTCAAAGTTTCAATATATCATATTTTAGTCCCTGGACTTTGAACAATTGTTTTATGTAATTTACACCCTGAATTCGTTGCTTTTGACATGAAAGTGGGCATGTCTTTTTTGCCCATGCCCTTCACCCTTCACTTTCATTGGAATATTTTTCAAATGATATCTTTTTGAACAAGGACCGAATTCTCATATTTTAAACTTGAAAACTCAAAAGCCCATTTATGTGATTTATTCTAAAATTTCATTCTCCATAAAAAGTGAGAATCTAATAGCTTTTGCCCATGCTCTCACTTTCAATTTTTTCCTGTTAAGCCATGCGAAAAAGGATTGGAATATCATTTGTAAATTTCGAGGAACCAATTTGCATAAAGCATATGAATATGATACTTAAATTAAAGCCCTTTTGATTAATTCACTCTTAAAAGTTCTCTTCCAATTAAAAGTGGGCATCATCTCTTATCACTGTCCACTTTATCAACTCTAATTTAATTGAAAGTAATTTTTTCATATATATCCTTAGAAACATCAAAATATCATTAAAGCCCCTGAAATTATACCATTTTCAGCATGCAATAGCATATGTAGAGGGGGACAAATACTACGGTGCTAAAGCAACAATGAATGTGTGGGAACCGAAAATAGAACAAGCCAACGAGTTTAGTCTCTCTCAATTATGGATTTTAGGAGGCTCTTTTGGCCAAGACCTTAACAGCATTGAAGCTGGTTGGCAGGTACATGAATTTTCACATTTTCCAAACAAACCCCTATATTTTGCATAAATTGCAAAATCACCCCTCTTACATTTTTTTGCGATTATTTCAGGTCAGTCCAGATCTTTATGGTGATAACAACACGAGACTCTTCACTTACTGGACCGTAAGCACAATCCTTTTAAATCTTTTTATTCAATATATGTACTACTCAAAAAAGTGTTTTTTTTTACAAAGACCCTAAAAAATGGCTGAAATTGTTTTTTCAGAGCGATGCGTATCAAGCAACAGGGTGTTACAATTTATTATGTTCTGGATTCATCCAAATAAATAGTGACGTGGCAATGGGGGCCACTATTTATCCCACCTCTAATTTCGGGGCCTCTCAGTATGACATCAGCATTCTCGTTTGGAAGGTAAATTAACAAACACATTAAATTTAATAAAAAAATTTATCACATACATTAAAAAAACTCAATTCAAATGAAACGAACAGAGAATCTCTTATCTGTTTGAGGAATTGATATTCCCCCAAACCAAAAATAAAATTTATAAAATATGTAAGAGAGAGAGAGAGATCTAAATCAAGTCAATTCAACATATACATTGAGAGATCTAAATTCCACTATATAATTATTCGCAAATCACGATACAATTATTTTTTAACTGTGTTTGCATATTTACCCTTCCAAAATCAATAATATCATATTTACCCTCTTCACAATAATTAAACTAGATTCATAAAAGGATAAATATGATATTTTGGATGTTTACAGGATCCAAAGGAAGGGAATTGGTGGATGCAATTCGGCAACGATTACGTGTTAGGCTACTGGCCGGCATTCCTCTTCTCGTACTTAGCAGACAGCGCGTCGATGATAGAATGGGGTGGCGAAGTCGTAAATTCCGAGCCGGACGGGACCCACACCTCGACCCAAATGGGTAGCGGCCATTTCCCAGAAGAAGGGTTCGGAAAGTCGAGTTATTTTAAAAATATCCAAGTCGTCGATTCGTCGAACAACTTGCGAGCCCCTAAAGGGATCGGGACTTTTACCGAGCAGAGTAATTGTTACGACGTGCAAAACGGGAATAATGGCGATTGGGGGAGTTATTTTTACTACGGCGGGCCCGGTAAAAACCCTAATTGTCAATAGTTTAGGGTTTAGTGATTTGGGGGTTTAATTATTTTTTTTAGGGTTTGTGGGGTGCCATGTTTCTGAAGAGAAACGGCCATGTGAAATGTGATAGTCCTTTTTTTTTAATGGATGGAATTGTTAGTGGGTTTTATTGTCTTTTTGGCTTTGGTCTTGGAGTGTGTAATTAAAGGTCGTTCAGAGAGGTGGTCTTTTGACTAAACCATTTGCATGGTAACAAGTGAAATGACTGGATTTGATTTTTAACCATTTTAACCTTGGTACCACAAAATATTCAATTTTTGAATTGGGTACTTTTTGCTTGTTTACATTGACAAAAGTATTAATTCACAGAGTACCTGTTCGGCAGCCCTGGAATAAGGGATTAAGATGGATTAAGACCTTTTCTTCCACCGAACATCCGTAGAATAAGTTGGAATAAATGGTTGGAAAATGGAAGAGCTCTCTTCCAGGGGTACCATGGAATAACACTCTTCCAAGAAAAAGAGTACAATTTTGGACTAAAATGCCCCTGTTTATTCCATCTTCAAACTTACGTGGCAAATTAAAGTATATTTTACTCTCTCTTTCCTCCCTCATCAGATTCTTCTCCTTTCCCACAAAACCAACCTTCAAATAAAAAGTCTTGACCTAGATCCGGTGATTCACTGGTCTAATCGTTCATCTAATTATCGTAAATAAATCTACTCATTTTTATCTTTCTATAGACATCCATCATCACATATCTTTCTACATGTTTTGATTCATCACGATTTTCGTTGTTCATGAGGAAACAACAAATCAAGTAAGTTTTGATTCACGAAACTCATATTTTTAATTGATTTTGTTTCTTAACCAAATTATTTTATTGTATTAGCTTTATTATTCCACTAATTTACATTATTAGTTTCTCGAAAATTTTCAATTTTAATTTTGTGTACTGAAATTTGAAAACCAAATTCACAATAAATCTGGAAATAAGCTCTCAATTTCCTAGGAAAACCTGATTCGGGTTTAAATATTTTTACTACAAGGATCTGAATGCCTTTATTTGCACTTGCATGCATTTAGGGGCTTTATTTGTTAAATTTTTATCCTCTCACTTGTCAAGGCAGAGGTTATTTCAGATTAAATTACTTAAATTGTTTAAACAAAATTTCCTACTTTTTTAAATGCTCGATTATTGTAGTAAATTGTATCCCATTTCCCATTCTAGGGTGGAAAGAGAAGAAACAAAAAGATGAAAATTATCTTCAATGTAGGGGCAAAATCAGAAAACTGTAATCAAAACCCTAATTTCGAATAGAAAAGTATAATGAAATAATTAAAGAACTTAAAATGGTCCAGAATTTGACCAAGATTTCAGGGGCCTTATTGCAAAAATGACCTCGGCTGAATCAGACATGAACAGGGGCTGGTAACAAGCGGGTACCAGTTCAGTTTTATTAAAAGGTTAATAGTAACAAAGTTTGAATCGTAGACTCGTAAGGCACATTATTGCAAATGATCACTATATCAGTCAAGAATCTTGGGCTGGTGGTACCGAGTCGTACCAGTTCAGTTATATAAAATATATTTGCGACAGTAAATAGTTGAATTATTACACGAGGGTTAGCTTGTACATGCTGGTACGCTGAATTTAAATTGTCGAAAGGCAAGAGAAATAGATTTATCAACTTCGTATATTATATTGTTTGTTTGTATTATGGATGCAGTTAAAAAACCTTAGTAACATGAAATTTGATAAATGGAAATTTAGAACAAGGATAGTTTGGTCATTTGTTATTTGAAATTATTTTATTCCATTTTCTTAATCCATCTACGTTACCGAACACACATGGAATAAAATGGAATTGTTGACTAGTCTCTCTTCCATTATTCTTTTATTCCATGTATTGCCGAACAAGCCCAGAAAGTCCTTGGAGGGTATGTTTGGCAATTTAAGGATCTTTTATGGGGTTTGAGAGTTTTTTTTTTAAGTGAATACGAGTTCTTAATTTAAGTAAAACCTATTTCGGGAGAATGTATCCATAGCATGTGAACGGTTCCAATTATTTTAGACTTTGTGTGTCTATTATAATCTATAATTTAATTTAATTTGGATCCACATTATAAAGTCTTCTTTACGGCTATTGTGAGTATTTCAATTGTTAAATGTAGAAAATCATGAACGAGGTCTATTGTGAATTGTTATTGTAGGAGTTTCTTTCGTCAACATACTTTTAGGTTTTACTCACTGACATTATCCCAAACAAAAATATCGAGAAACGTATAAAAGGTTTCTTAGCCCAGTGTTATATTATTTAGCACAAAATATCAAATGTCAAGCATTCTAATCTCATTAATATTATAAATAAAAAATTTAATATTCATGATTCATGAATTAAGCTTCACGTCAAAAAAAGAAAAAAAAATCCGAAAAACCCACTATATGCAGGGAACCGGTTAAAAATGAAGGCGGGGTCCACCTTCATTCCTCGCCGGTCGCCGCCACATCTTGTTCGTTAATGGCTCAGGTACTAAGATGATATATAACATATTACTGCGGTACATACAAATACCGGTACACACAAAACTCAAAACGGGTACTCACAAAATGATCGATTTATGATGCATTTTTCTTTGTATCCATGTTTTGAATGTCTATCCCAAAAATAACCAACCGTCGCACTTAATTCCAAAACTAATGAATGATGGAGTTTGGGATTCCGCCACTTTCAATGTTGGCGGAGTTGGGGATTCGGTCAGTTGCTAATTAACTTTAAATACCAATGAAATATTAATCGTAATTAAAAACTGGTCAAAGATTAAATAATGGCAGAGTTGGGGATTTTGTCAATCTTCTGTGAAGCGACGTTTGCTTGCATATGTGTAGAATTGTCGGAGTTTGGGATTTCGCCACTTTTCTCGCCTCCACTTAAAAACTATAAATCTTTTCCTCTTCTCTCTCCCCCCATTTCTTCCTTCTTCCTTCTTCTTCTTCAGTTTGTTTTTTTTGTTCTTTTTTTGTCCGAGGTGCGGTAGATTGACCTATTTTTTACATTCTAGAACTCGAGTTTGTTTTTATTTACTTCTTTTCTAAAATGTTTTTGTGTTTGTTGTGTTATAATGACAGGATTTCGTTGGTGCTTGTTCTTGTTTTGTGCAAATCCTAGCTCTTTGGTGGTTCAGGTTCTAAAATCCGAAGTTTTTCTTCTCTTCAATTGCATGATATATACTTTTTCTCCTTACGAGTTGTAGTAATTAGGTTAATTTAGAATTTAGGATAAAAATTAAGGTTTGCTCAAATTAGTGTAATTTTCAGGTTGTTCTTGTAGTAGAGGAATTAGTGTAATATTCGGGTTAAAAATTAGGGTGTGCTCAAATTAGTGTAATTGTAGATGAATTATTGTGTAAATTTAGATGATTTTAGGACAAAAAATTAGGTTTGTGCATGTTAATTTAGGTCTGGATCTTAAGTAAAATTAGTTTTAAAATAATTGCAAATAATAAGTAGTAATGAAAAGAAATTATGAACTATTTTAGGGTTTTGAAATAATAATTAATTTTTTTATGTAATTAAAAAAAAATTAATTAAATTTTTTAATTAACGAATATGTTATATAAGAAATAATTAATAATAATTAAACAAATATATTTTATAATAATAATTGGGGTGTGCTCTAATTGGTTTCAGAATAATAATAACTAAAAAAATAGTAAACTTTGATAATTTAATGTTTTGTTGTTGCACAAGATATCTCAAACATTAATTGTAACAACTTCAAATAGACATTCTTATATCAAAATTAATTCTAACAACTTTGTATTTTAGTTTTTTTCGGGACGACTTTCAGAACTAATGTTATAACTTAAAATTCACAAAAAAAATCCAAATTACAATACATAAAAACATCCACATTTTTTTTATTTTACTTGTGTACTTTTTAATTCAATTTTGTCTAAAATACTGTGTTAATATGCAAGTATTGTACAAAAAAAATTCTAAATTACATTACAAACATCAACTATAATTTGAAACCTAATTCTTTAACCCTAATTTTGTAATCAATTATGATGATTAACAATCATTGCAATTATTGGTGAAATGACGGGATTTCTGAGTCGGTCAACAATTGACGGAATCCCCAACTCCGCCAAATATTTCCTATTTTTTATTATTTAAATCTTTTAATTAAACAAATTAAGATATGATCGAAAACGTCAATTAGCAACTGACGGAATCCCCAACTCCGTCAATATTGAAAGTGGCGGAATCCCAAACTCTGTCCTTGATTAGTTTTGAAATTAAATTCAACGATTGGTTATTTTTGAGATAAACTTCCAAAACTTTGGTACAAAAAAAAATGCACCTAGATTTATACATGTTATCGCCAAATATGGCAAAATACAGAGAAATAGATGTGAAATACAATTTTTTTTTTTTTTGACTGGAACACAAAATGCAGGTACAAATGCAGGTACAAGAGTTTTGAAATACAATACATCTCCAAAATCAATTTTTTTTCTTCTTCGTGAAATCCATTATTTCAAAATACGTATCCAAAAATAAAAAAATAGTATTTCACTTCATGAAATCCCCAAATCAATTTTTCTTCTTCTTCATGAAATCCCTCGAATCAAACACGCCCAGAGCGAATATCTCTGTGGCTGTCAAGATCTTTGTTTGGTATTACTTATTAGGCCGAATTGGGGACTCGTTGTACTAACATGGATTCTATGTACAGCTGGCAGATCTGACCCCAACTTGACAAAATTTAAATCATCCAACTGGCCGTACATTAATATAATTCAACATCAAATGACTCGGCCCGCCAACTTCAAATTAATAAAATGTGACTAATGATTTGTTCTTTTTATCCGGCAAGTTAGTCAAATTCGTACAAGAATAAATTAGACTTAAGAAAACGTAAATTGAAACAATTTTCATGTTATCGACTAATTTTCAAACAAGACCTTTAATATGTTTCGAATTGTAACAATTAATTAATAGATGTTCACCCCCCACAGAGTTCAACTTCATAAACAACATTAAATTTGTAGTGAGTAAAAATAGTTCTACTATGAATTAAGAAATTCATTTACCTTATTATTTAGAACACAATGGCGAAAAGAAACAAAAGAAAAAAAAAGGTTACAATCAGATTCATAAAGTGAAATGAAGCAAAATTAAATTTCACAGAAAATACCAAACTAAATGGAAGAAAATTTTGCAACGTAATTGTCTTTGTCGCAATCATCATCATTCAGAATCGCTCTCCATGCACATAGCTTTCAGTCCCCTTGTTCTCTGCATCGTAGCAAAATAATATTAAACCACAACAAATAAATAAGTATATTTATAAAATCCCATCTTTTAATTTTATAATATTAATATACCTTTCTTGAGCTTTTCTTCTCTCTGACCTCATATCGCTCGTGAGATAGATCTGACAACCAGGCTCCAGGACTCACAGTCTAAATCAAAACAAAACAACAAAAATAATTTTTAAATAACAAGGATTAGGAATATGCTGAAATTTAGAAATATTATTAGTTCTTACAAGCAAATATTTTTGGATTAATTTGGATCTTTTTTTGGGTCTTTGTGGCAATTTGCAGCCCTTCATGGCCATGAAATCCTCTTCCTTCTCTTTGTTAGAGAGAGAGATGAAGAATTTTGGAAGAACTAAAGGACCCTTCTCTTCCAAACCTCCATTACTGGTACCGGCACCGGTACCAGTTTCTTCAAACCCTACTGTAGAGCCTCTCGTCGAATAATACCGATCTTTATCTGGTGATTTGTGATTTTCCGCTCCAATTGAGTCTGTTTTCCTGAAGAAATAATGCACAAAATAGATTAATTACTTGGTCAAAGCTAATTTAGAGAGAATATACGGCAAAATTAAGATAAAATTTACAATTTTTTTTGTTTCAGATTTTACCTGAGATGAAGGGCAGAATCGCGGTGTGGAGAAGGTAAAGGGGCGGCGCTGCCTTTGTTTCCAAAGATCCGACGGTTCACACGAGGTCTGGTTCGTCTGAGACAGTCGGATTTGACTGGAGAGGATTCATCGCCCATTTTTACACATCGAAGTCTTTTACGGCTTCCCCATCTAAGGAAATCTTGCTCTTGATCCATCTAATTATAGCAAAAACAAAATAGAAGAAAATCAAAATCAATGGACAAATACAGAAAGGACTAAATATTGTTCGATTAAATATGGATTTAGATAATTCGACTTGATTCTGAACTATTTGCGCGGAAAAATCAACTAAAATTCACAAACAAGCTTTAACTGAGAGATTCAAATACATATTGAATGAAAATTTTGGTAGAAAACCAGAACAGAAGAAAATCAAAATCGATGGAAATTTTGTTCAATTAAATTCGGATTTACATAAAACCGACTTGAATCTGAAGTCCTTGCACAAAAAAAAAAAAAAAACAAAAAAAAAAAAACTTTATATGAGGAACTTATTGTACATATTTAATCAAAATCTTCTGCCAGATACAAATAATAATAGCAAAACAAAATAGACGAAAATCAAAATCAATCATAAATACAAAAAAGGACTAAATATGTTCAATGAAATATGGATTTACATAAATAGGCTTGAATCGGAACTTTTGCACACAAAAAATCAAATAAAAAAAAAGCTTTATCTGAGTTTTATTGTACATATTGAACGAAAATCAAGCTAATTGTAGAAAATCAAAATAGATGCATAAATACCAAAAAGGAATAAATATTGTTCGATTAAATACGGATTTACATAAATCGACCTGAATCTTAATTTTTACCTCAAAAAAATAACAAAAAATTCAAAACACAACTTTATATGAGAGATTTATTATACATATTGAATCAAAATCTTGCTGACGATGCATCTAATTGTAGAAAACTCAAATAGAAGAAAATACAAATCAATGCATAATACCAGAAAGGACTAAATATTGTTCAATAAAATATGGTTTTACACAAATAGACTTGAATCTGAACTCTCCGCACACAAAAATTTAACCAAAAAAACTATGAGATTTATTATACATATTGAACGGAAATCTTGCTCCTGATCCATGTACTTATATCAAAACAAAATAGAAGAAAATCGAATCAATGCATAAATCCATAAAAAGAGTAAATATTATTCAACGAAATACGGATCTACATAAATCTACTTGAATCTGAACTCTCTCCAAAAAAAAATCAAAAAAAAATTCATAAAAAAAACAATATACAAATTGAATGAAAATAAGCAAATAACTCAGAAAAAAACAGCGAAATAACAAAGAAACACGTAATTTCACAGTAAGATCCCAATTTCCCCAAAAAACGGAGGAAGAAACGCAACAAAAATTTCCAAAACTACTTAAAAAACACAACTAAAAACGAAATCAACCGTTAAGACTTACAGATTTGAGATCTCCTTGATAACTTCACCAGAAGAAAAAATCGACGGATTTCTCTCTTCTTAATCAAGTAACCAAAAAAAAAAAAACAAGAGATATGAGAATAACCACTTATCGTCTATAAAAACAGGAAGCTCATGAACGGATGTGTGGGATGAGAATCGGCCGTCGGTTCAGAAAATCGACGGTCGGATGATGGGACTGATCCGGCCCGTTCAGCTCCCAATGTAATTAATTCTTTGCGGATCCGGGTATTAATGGGTATTAGTGGGTTGGGCTTTTCGAGCCTTACCGAGGGCTTTATATGTTTTTATATGTAACCCTACAAAATGTTAAAATCTTACATATATCCTCTAAAATTGGAAACATCATGTAATTTAATAGTCCAAAATTTGAAATATCACGTTAAGAAACGAGACTAAGTAGTTTTGTTCTCTTCTATTTTTTCCAGAAGAGTGCTCTAAATTTCATTTTTCTCACTTGCTTATGTCATAATATAAGATAATAGAACATTAAGGGTGTTTGAATTGCGGTAACGTGAGATTACCATGATAATGATATTCTTTGGAATGTGATTTTCGGAAATCACATTTTCATTGACCGATAATATTTGTGTTTTGTTAACTTTTTGTATTTCAAGAAAAATAATATGTTCATGTTTGTTTTTGACATTATAACTAATTGGTAAAGTGAATGAATAGACAATATTATTTTTTATTAATAAAAATAAGCAATAATAACTATTTAATCAAATTTAATTACACATTTAAAAGGAGGATATCAAACCCGAATATATTATTTTTATTAAAATAATTATAATTATATTATATTTAATAATTATTATAATTAATAATGTTAAAATTATTTTAAGTAATAATATTATAATTATGATTATAATAACTTAATAATAATATTATATTATAGTTATGTAATAATTATATTATTTTTAATTTATATATTGTTTTTCTTAAAATAAATATAACTATTACTTTAATTATAACTACAATTATCTAATTATATTTAATTTACAAATAAATAAAGAAAATGTTTCAAAATATAAACAATATAATAAATATAGGATATTTTTGTAACTATCGCGGAAATGTCACATTACCATTTTTTTTGGTTGGAATCACTTTTCCATAAATGTGGCAAAGTTGTTACTCCATGAGAATGTAACATTCATGTCACGTATGATTCTCATGATGTATCAAACATGACAATCATATTTCTCTGACCCAACTATTCAAGAAAAAATTCTAACTTTTCAAAAAAAATTTATAACTTTCCAATAATCCAAATCCAAATACATCTTTAGAATCTCTCATTTTTTTCTATTATCTTATAACCATTTTTTTTACTTGCCCGTGATATTTTTTATAACATTAACGTATCATCATTCTAATTGCCTCTATAGCAAGTGTAAAAACTAATACATATTAATTTCTTGTTATATTTATTATATGATATGTTGTATGTTATTATAGATTTAGTATAATACATGTCATGGACACGAGAAAAATGAGAGATTTTGGGAGGGAATGAACAAAGTTTTCCTATTTCTCGTATTGAGTAGCACATTCATTATATTTTCAATGTTCCATAAAGGTATTTGTGATATTTTAAATTTTGGAGGTATACGTGATATTTAGAGATTTTGCGAAAGTTATCTATCATTTTGAAAACTTTTTCTGTTTTTTAAAAAAAAGATCTTGTCTTTATTATTGATTTTTTTTTTAAGATTTAAAGTGGATAAATATATTAAATTTTTGCTCGAGATTGGGAATCAATTGAGTTTGATAAAATCCTTTTACTAGCAAGATTTATTATTATTTTAACTCATTGAACAACTTGGGGGTTAACTAAAAAATCTCAACTATTTTATTTTGTTATGCTAACAATGTATATTATTCAAATAAGATTTATTTTTTCTCGACCTTCTAATTTTTTTTCTAATGTCGAAATTAAAATTAATTCTTGTTTACTAAGTTTTTTACTAAGTTTCTTATGCCTATTTGGGTATTTTCAATTAACTAGATTTTTTCATTATATGTACGATAGATATTTTCAATTTTGCCTAACATGAATTGATAAAAATATAATTAAATATAATCATTAAATACATAAATGTCCAAAATATCTTTCTAAAAAGATCTACCATAAAAAAAAACTAGCACATAAGTCCCCAAGAAATAAACTCAAAATATCATATTTTTACTCTCCAAACTTACAAATATCAAATTTACCCTTTTAAATAATGAAATAACTACTTATATTTAAAATCCAACGAATCAAGTGTAGCAAATCATGAATAAATAAAAAATATGATATATTTAACATAAAAAATAAAAAAACCGATATTAACAATTTTCGAAGGGTATTTAAGTATTTTGAAGTTTTGGAAGGGTACATAAGAAACAAGGCCACCCTTCTCTTTCCTTACCTCCAAACCTGTGGAGACATAACGAAAGCAAATCAAAATCAGCCCTCCCCATTGGCCAAACCTATATCTCCTTATCCACCCAATCATCTCTCCAAATCCACCCAAATCCATTTTTCTCCATAACCTTCTCTCTCTCTTCAACCCCTTTTCTCATTCCCACATTCAACCAATATCCAAACAGTTACATCTTCAATGGCATCAATGGCGACTACTCAAGCCTCTCTCTTCACCACACCAACCACATCCCGTCTTGGGCTCAAATCCACCGTCCGTTTCCGCACCATGCCGATCAAGGCTGCTGCTGCTGAGCCAGCACCGACCAAAGCCGCTCCCAAGGCTGCTCCAGCCGGCTTCACCCCGCCGCAACTCGACCCCAACACCCCATCACCAATCTTTGGAGGAAGCACTGGAGGTCTCCTGCGCAAAGCCCAAGTAGAAGAATTCTATGTGATAACATGGTCCTCTCCTAAAGAGCAAGTCTTTGAGATGCCCACTGGTGGAGCAGCTACAATGCGCGAAGGACCGAATCTATTGAAGCTCGCGAGGAAAGAGCAATGTCTTGCTTTGGGAAACAGATTGAGATCCAAGTACAAGATCAACTACCAGTTTTACAGGGTTTTCCCCAATGGAGAAGTCCAGTACTTGCACCCCAAGGACGGAGTTTACCCCGAGAAGGTGAATGCTGGTCGTCAAGGTGCGAATCAGAACATGAGGAGTATCGGAAAGAATGTTAGCCCCATTGAGGTCAAATTCACCGGCAAGAATTCTTTCGATGTGTAATTAGTAGTTAATTAATATGATTGTGGTTTAATTTGATGGTGATGTTCATTACAGTGATCATGATTATGCATTGTGATTGATTCTCGTTTTAGTGTAAAATGTGTATTATGTATCTTTCGATTTCATCAAACTAAAGGATAATTCTCTGATAAGTTAGACCGTGTTAACAATATGAATACAATTTGATGCAGACAGTGATGATCAAACATAAAACCATAACAATATGTACCAATATATGAATGTTTGATAGTAAAGTGTTTTTACAGAACGGATTTTAATAAATTGAAAGGGATTAACTGGCATTGAATTGAACAGGGTGTCATTAACAATGACCCTTCTGCGAGTTGTCCGTTTGATGAAACCGAGCTAGGGGATCAGTGTTCTAAAGATCTGCAATGCCCTCAAAAGAAGATGATCCAAACCGTGACATTCAAAATTAATGATGAACGAATACATAGGAACGTATAGTTTGTCACCTCCTCTCGAACTGAAGGAAGATCGGCATGTCGGGCCTTACCACAACATCGCCTGGACCGAACAGATTCGCAAGCGGAGCATGGAAGGGATGTTATGTGTGGTTGAAGAGAAGGGACTCTCTGTAATTAACTGGGTGGTCTGTTTGCTCATACAATTCAGGCGGTTGGAGCATGGAAGGGATAGTGAACGGTGGGCGTCTTTGGGTGGTTTCTTGCATTCAATTCAGGACGGTGTTCGAGACTTGATATAAGGTGTTTTTGTTGTGAGTTGTGGGGGTGGGGGTGGGGGGATGAGATGTCAACAAGATTGAGAAGTATTGCGTGTGCGCGGGAGTACAATTCGTCAAATGAGTCGAGACCACGGTACGTGGCCGGACCTCGTATCCCTTCGGACGAGTGCTGACATATTGAGTTCCTTCGCCACCGGTCCAGAAGCATTGATAGAGGAAGTCTTGCTAGCCAACACGCACGCACGCACGCACGCACGCACGCACGCACGCACGCACGCACGCACGCACGCACGCACGCACGCACGCACGCACGCACGCACGCACGCACGCACGCACGCACGCACGCACGCACGCACGCACGCACGCACGCACGCACGCACGCACGCACGCACGCACGCACGCACGCACGCACGCACGCACGCACGCACGCACGCACGCACGCACGCACGCACGCACGCACGCACGCACGCACGCACGCACGCACGCACGCACGCACGCACGCACGCACGCACGCACGCACGCACGCACGCACGCACGCACGCACGCACGCACGCACGCACGCACGCACGCACGCACGCACGCACGCACGCACGCACGCACGCACGCACGCACGCACGCACGCACGCACGCACGCACGCACGCACGCACGCACGCACGCACGCACGCACGCACGCACGCACGCACGCACGCACGCACGCACGCACGCACGCACGCACGCACGCACGCACGCACGCACGCACGCACGCACGCACGCACGCACGCACGCACGCACGCACGCACGCACGCACGCACGCACGCACGCACGCACGCACGCACGCACGCACGCACGCACGCACGCACGCACGCACGCACGCACGCACGCACGCACGCACGCACGCACGCACGCACGCACGCACGCACGCACGCACGCACGCACGCACGCACGCACGCACGCACGCACGCACGCACGCACGCACGCACGCACGCACGCACGCACGCACGCACGCACGCACGCACGCACGCACGCACGCACGCACGCACGCACGCACGCACGCACGCACGCACGCACGCACGCACGCACGCACGCACGCACGCACGCACGCACGCACGCACGCACGCACGCACGCACGCACGCACGCACGCACGCACGCACGCACGCACGCACGCACGCACGCACGCACGCACGCACGCACGCACGCACGCACGCACGCACGCACGCACGCACGCACGCACGCACGCACGCACGCACGCACGCACGCACGCACGCACGCACGCACGCACGCACGCACGCACGCACGCACGCACGCACGCACGCACGCACGCACGCACGCACGCACGCACGCACGCAAGCAAGCAAGCAAGCAAGCACGCACGCACGCACGCACGCGTAGCGGCGGGACACAATTACACGAAAAGTATATAGTTGGCAGTGCAAGATATAATGTTCTAGACTAAACATTTTTGTTTAGATAAAAGATACGTACATATCAGACATTGTCTTTTATTGTTTTCTTGAATATAACTTGTTCATATAATATAGTATCTTGTTCATATAATATACTAAGTGACAATGACGGATCTATTAAGGAACTAGGAGTGGGGGGGAGGGGGGAGTTTCTCATTGATTTTTTTAGCGGTAGTATATATATGTGATTATGCTAACACATTCAAATTTCTATTTTTATTGAAAGTTTTCGAAAAAATGCAAAAAATGCAGTCTTACACTTTCAGAAAAATAAATTTATAAAAATTGTAGTGTCAAAGTATTATTCGTCAGATTCATATTTGAGCGGTTGTATATAATTTTGAATCATTTCACATGATGTTACATAATCATATGTGAATACAAATGAAATGTGAAACATTTAAATATCTACACTAATAAATTAATATATAATATCATAAAATACATCAAATATTATTAATATTTTTTAAAATATAATTTTAAAAAATTATAATTATAAATATATTTTAATTTTGCATGAATTCGGAAATAATATATATCCTTTTTGTATGAATTCAACAATAATATATATTATTTTGGGAACAATATATTTTATTTTTTATGAAACTATTAACATACATAAATAAACATTGAGTCACGATTTTAGGGTTATTCGGGTTTCAAATCAGTTCGGATTTCGGGTTATTTGGGCTATTCGGGTTTGAGATCGTTCTGGTTTCTGGTCATTTTGTTTATGTTCGATTTTAGGTCATTCGATTTCCGTTCGGGTTCGGATCATCCAGTTTTGGTTCCATTCATGTTAAATTTAAGATCACTCGATTTCGAATCACGCCTATTATATTCAACAAAACTTCAAATTTCATTTTCATGTACAGCCCTCTAAATCATGAATTTGCATTAATATCCTTACATAACTCTTAAAATAAATATTAAATATTTCATTACTTACAAGGAAACGGCCATATGGTAATTTTCAAAAAGTATATGATACGGGAACACGAATATATATCTAGTTACTTTTTTGTTATATTTATGTAATACAATAATATTAAATAAATTAAATGATATAAATACATGACCATTTATAATTTACAAGCTAATGAATCGAACACATATTTAATATTTTTAAAATGATATTAAATTCATAAACTGTTAAGACATCAATAGTTCATAAATTGAAATCGGTAAAATTATAACGAAAAATAAAAAAGAAGAGAAACATATTAATATTATATAACAAAATGTACTCCTAAAAATATGCTAACTAAATCCCTAAAAATATGCTAACTAAATCATACATATTAGCTATGCTACCCTAATGGCAATAAAATCAGCACTCAAACGCCAACCTCTCCAACTCCGGTTCATCAAGCGAAAGATTTGCCAAGTAAAGAATTTCGGCACTGTCAAATGACTCGAAGTGATCACCTCCAACATTCCATATTCTCGTTTCTCCATTTAAATATTCCGGAGAGTTCCTCAATAGAAGTTGCAAATATGAATGCACAAAATCCAAATCTTTCGCACATTGAGGTGTCATTTGGTTTCGTTTATTCCAGAGACTTTCCTAGGACATGCAGTATTTTCTTATTTTATTATCTAGTGTGCAAACCAAACATGTGTATGAAATCCATAAAGAATTATGCCAATGCATTATAATTCTAAAACTTCAACCAAACGTCCCCTTAGCATTGTGAATAAAGGAGTATGTGCTCTAATTTCTCTCGTTACACGATGATGACGATGGCTGGCCAAATAGTTTCATAACTAAGGCTTGAAAATTAGGTACCGTCACACCATAATTTATCTACCAAGTTAATGGATCTACCGTGCTACGATACGTGATAGAATTGAAATCATCGAAGTCTGCCACAAATAGAGAACCTTGCAAATTCATCAAGTACGACTCCTCTTTCTTCGTGACAAAAAAATCACTTAAATGAAAAAACTACAAAATATTTTCGAGCAATAATAAATAAAATAAAAATTAGAGAGAAATAACCAAAAAAGAAATTGAATACCTATTTAGAGTGTTTTTTTTTTTGTTTTGTTGCAAAAAAGCCCTTAGACAATACCTATTTAGAGTAGAAAACCTATTTAGATTGGAGATTCAAGATTCAAGTCATCCTCTTTTTTATCCATCTTCGATGCTTCATAGCGAAGAAGACGAATACAGTGAAGAAGGGGAACTCATTTCGCACCCAACATATTAATGAAATTATTCAATTTTTTTTTTTGTCAATAACATTATTCCCAAAAAAAAAAAAAAATACTAATAAAAGAAAAAAAAATCACTAAATGACTTTTTTACATGGGCCTGGGCTTATGTAAATGTGAAAAAATAATTTGGAAAATTGGATTAGAATTAATATTTCGGCTGTCGTATCCAAAAGTAGACCAAAATATTTTTGCCGTATTCATAAAGTATGTCCAAGTATCATGACATATTCTGATTGTATCCGAAAAATATATATTAAAAAATTCGAATACTTTACGTAACGTATTCTGACGTATTCTTGCCATATCCATAAAATGGATGTTTACTAAACATTCATTATTTTCATCAAAATTGATTTTGAACATTTGCTATTTGTCGATGACGTGACATATTTTTTGTTGTGTTGTGTCCAGTGTTATCATAAAAAAAAACTATTAAAATATATAATATATTTAAATAAAGTATATGATATTTAAGTAAATGTACATAGTATTGAGAAATTCATATATATATATATATATATAGAGGGAGGCTAAACTACTTAATTAAGTACCAACATTTTTGTACTTAATGCTTTTTCATCATTAGATTTGTCTTGAGATTTGTGCATTTAATGATGTGCACAAACTTTCATGATCATCATGAAAAAACACAAATCTCAATGCAAATCCAATGGTGCAAAAGTCTTGAGATTTGTGTTTTCTCATGATGATCATGAAATTTTGTGCACATCATTAAATGCACAAATCTCGATGCAAATCTAATGATTAAAAATCATTAAGTACCAAAACTTTGGTACTTAATTAAGTAGGTTAGCCTCCTCATATATATATATATATATATATATATATATATATATATATATATATATATATATATATATATATATAGAGGATGGCTAAGATACTTAATTAAGTATCATGAGTTTGATACTTAAGACTTTTGCACCATTAGATTTGTTTTGAGATTTGTGCAATTAATGATTAGCATAAACTGATATGGCAATATTTAATGATTAATATATATAGCATTAAAAAACACAAATCTCAAAGCAAATATAATGGTTAAAAAATCCTAAGTACCAAACCCATGATACTTAATTGAGTATCTTAGCCATCCTCATATATATATAATGGTACTTAATTTGCATTGAGATTTGTGTTTTTTCATGATGATCATGAAATTTTGTGCACATCATTAAATGCACAAATCTCAATGCAAATCCAATGGTTAAAAAGTATTAAGTACCGAATCATTGATACTTAATTAAGTAGGTTAGCCTCCCCCTCTCTCTCTCTCTCTCTCTCTCTCTCTCTCTCTCTCTCTCTCTCTCTCTCTCTATATATATATATATATATATATATATATATATATATATATATATATATATATAAAAGAAATGTTCAGACTGTTATTAAAAATACAAATTGAATATTTTCAGAAAATGTATACTTTTATTAAAAAATATATAATGATCATGTAAAAAGACATAATATCATTCCACAAAAAAAAACTCACATATTTAATAAAAAATATAGTTCAAAAAAAATATTGTAATTAAAAAGGCATATACTTTAAAATGTGTCCCGACACATATGAAAATGTGCATCAAACATTTAATAGATAATATCGTACTTATACAAAAATATTTCCGATTAAAATTTTGACACATTATTAATATAAAAAAATTGTTGAGGCACGTAATTAAAACTCAAAATTAAAAGTGAATTAAATGACCAGTATTCTTGACGGCCAAGTTAGTGATATTTTACATTGATAACATAGTTGTAATCTTTTACCGTTTCATCATTTACTATTAATTATTTTAGTAACATCTTGTTATGATGATGTTAAATATTAAATGGTGAAACGCAAATATCCTTACCTATATAAAGAAGAACGACTCCACTTTAATATTTGTAATCCCATATATATCATACTCATTAGAATACACACACTCCACTTTAATCCTTACCTATATAAAGAATGAGATAGAAGGATTCATATCCGAATAGATACCCAATAATCTAAATACTTGCCTGTTCTTTTATAATCCCCATATACTCTCTATATAATATTATATATATACAATATACTATTTCGAGTTGGGTGTTGAAGAAGACTATCACCGTTGTTCTCATGGACGTGTCCTAAAGATCGACATCCCCGGATTATCTTGGAGCATTTCCAACAGTCTGCACGAACGGACGGAATAATGTCCAAGGACAGCGTTCACGCGATCCGGATAAACGGTTTCAATTTTATTGTTATATTTTATTACATGTTAATTTTGCATGTATTATTAATAATCAATATTATGATATATGTATTTTATTCTTTATCAATATCCGAATATACCGTTTTAGTATATTTTGTTTTAACAAAAATAATAAACATAGAAATGTCAACATAGAAATTATAATCATCAAACTAATGATTAATTAATATTTGAATTAGTTGTCATATGTTATAATTTAGTGTGTAATATGAATGTGCTAATTTAGCAATAAAAATAAAATAAAATATACATTTGAGTTTGTGTCGTGAAGGCTGACAAGCCTGTAGTTGGCCTTTAGACCGGCTTCTTGGTCCACACATAAGAAGGTCTTTTTACGAATTGCTAATTGGCGTACCCAAATTTTTTTCGTTGGCAAATTCATGCTAAAAAAGGGTGACAATATTGATTTTGCATGAGCGAATAAAAAATATGTATATTTGGTTTTAAAATTTTAAAAGCACAACACTTATCGCGTGAAATAGTCATGCTAACTAAAATGGGGGATTTTGACACATATAACTATATAAGTCTATCTCATTGCGTTCCTTCAATTTAGTTCACCCAATTTTTCGTTTTCTGCTCTTCTACATTATTTATTTTTCTCCTTAAGAGTGTATATTAAAAATGAATTAAGATATTGGAAGAAAATCAAATGAAAATGGTTAATCTTAGAAAAAATCATTCTATCCAGAATCAAAATATAGACAAAAAGTAAGAGAAAAAAAACGAACTCTTCATTTCTGTGAACATCTTTGACTCGAGGCATGGAAATGAAAATTCAAGCTGACAATATGAACACCGAGATAATTATATACATCAAGTTGAAAAAAATACAAAGATTTCAATTTATTAAAAAGATAGAAAATATGCTAATTGATGCCAGAACAATGAGATTAGCATATATTCGTTTATCAAAATTGATCAAAATTGAAAATTTTAATATGTAAACACAATTTTAGTAAATATAAGTCGTTTATATAGAATGTTTGTGTTTTTTTTTTTGTTGAATTTTTTTATGAGATGGGGCAACCCATTTCATATAAGTAAACGATGCATTGTTAATACGGTAATTACAAGTTTTAAATCCCTTCCAGTCCTTTCCCATTTACTACGCTATGTACTTCGTGTCTAGACGCACAACCCTTTTTTTACATCATCATTATCTTTTGTTTGTTATCGCTCCTCGGAGTACCAGCTTTCCTAGTTCTCGAGTCGGTCAACTGGATCCCCGCTCTCCTTACCACCTCCGAAAGTGTTGTTTTTGTGTTTGTGAATGTGCGTCTACAACGCTTCTTCCGTAATTTTAAACATATACATAATCATAAATAAATAAGTTCAAATAATTTTATAATGAAATGATATTTTTCAAAATGACCACATAAATTTGTGTTTTGTGTTACAACGAAAAACATAATTACCATATTCGATTTAATAAGAAATCAATAATAAAAACACAATGAACTTTAGAATAATGATTATCCATAATACGAAGTTCGTCATTGTCGCCTAAACAGGTAAAATGAGATCTTGGATTGAACTTTTCCTCCAATTTTACATTTTTTCGCATAATCTCCCAAACAGGTAAATTGATATCTTGGAAAATAACCCATTTGAGTGAGATTACCACCTTATGCGTAGCATAATACAATCCCCTGTTCCGTTCACGTCCTATTTTGATCCATTACAAAATAAGTATGTTATTTTGATAAGGAAAAATAAAATTCAATGAAGCAAATTTAGCTTGTAAAATGTGGAATTCTATGTACCTAAAGAAAACAAAATATTTTTCAAAAAAAAAAAAAGGAAACAAAATATTAGAACATTTAGCGGAAAATATCTTACCTTCGTAACTTTCAAAATAAGTATTGTTTTGAAATAATTAAATAGAATTTGAACTAACGTGACATCTTTTTTGTGGCGTTGTGTTTAAAATTATCAGAAAAAACTATTAAAATGTAATAATATATTTAAGTAAGGTACATAATATTTAAGTAAATGTAGGTAATATTGAAAAAAATCATATACATATACTAATATAAAAATAATATATATAAATTGCTATTAAAAAATTATAAATTGAATATTTCCAGTATATGTATACTTCTATTTAAATGTACAATGATCATTTAAAATGACAATATCGTTATTCAAAAACATATATCACACGTCTAAACTAAAAAAGTTATAATTTAAATAATATAATGCAGTTAAAAGGTATGCTGCATATTTTAAAATATACCCGACACATTTAAAATTGTATATCATACAACGAAAAAGTACATCGTACATGTGATATTTTTTTTCGATTAAAACTTTTTGACACATTACTAATGTAACAGGGTCTTACATACTAAAAATGTTCAAGTTAACTATAAAGTAATAAACACATAAATTACCAACGCAGAAATTAAAATCATAAAAAGTAATGATTAATCAATAATAGAGAGCATTGTCATATATCATAATTTAATGTTAATATAATAATAAATACTTGAAAATAGATTAAAAAGTTGAGTTTGTCATTTTGGAGGCCGAAAACAATCCTTTAGAAATGGCCTCCAAACCGGCGTATTGGTTCACACACATATTTGTCTTGCAAGGCCTTTTTTTACGAATTGCTAATTGATGTACACACAAAAACAAACTTGCGAATTGCATGAACAACGATCAAGTACACCCTTAAGAAGGGTGACAAAATCGATTTTGCATGAGCCAGTTAAAACATATATATTGGATTTAAATTTTTTAAAATCACCACTAACCGCATGAAACTGTCATGATAAAATGGCGGATTTTGACACATATAGTTAGTTCTACCTCATTGCTTTCCATCAATTTAGTTCCTACAATTTTTGCTTTTTCCTCTTCTAGATAATCTTTTACTCCGAATGTATATTGAAATTGAAAATGAATAAGATATTAGAAGAAAATCAAATGTAAATAGCAGACTTCAGAAAGAATCATTCCACCAAAAATCAAAACCTATCCAGAAGGCAAGAGAAAAAGAACTAACTCGTCATTTTTGTGAATATATTTGACTCGAGTCATGGAAATGAAAGTTGAAGGTGATGGATGGACAAGTGTGGAAATTATATGCAACTAGTTGAAAAAATAAAAAGAGTTTAATTTATAAAAAAAATTGTAAAATTTCTAAAATCAGTCAGAAAAGTGGCATTGGCATTCGTTTGGCCTTAAAATAATTGTTTCTAACAAGAAATATCATGGAATCTTGAATGAGCCGAATACAAAAACACATATTCTTTCATCAAAAATAAATTTTTTTAATATGTTTTAACACATTTGTAATAAATCTAACTCTTTCATATAAAATTGTGGTGTTATATAGCAAATGAATGAATTAATATATATATTTTTATTCCGTCAATGAACTCATAACTCAATTGATTTGACGCATAACACAATGAATATCAACAAGTCTGGATTTAATTCTCTGCATACTTTTCATTCCATAATATAAAGAGGTCATATACCATGTCCCCATATTTATGATATTTACATTTGATGTTGTCACATAACATAATCGTAATGCTAACTAACGATTAATTAGTAATTTAAATAATATCAAATTAATATCAAATTTATACGTAAAAAATGATTAAATGATTAATTAGCACGTACCTTTATTGCATCGTGACCTCCTCCTCAAAATTTCAAAACTCGAATTAATTGAAACAAATTTGAAAACCTTCCTTAATAAAAGAAAATAATTGAAATTGATTAATGAGTGGTAGATTGAGAAATAAGAGGTTCGCAATAGAATTTCATCAAAATCAGTTACATATGTTTTAGGTGCTTATCCTCGCACCATATTATAAAAGGAAGGAGCCGCCAATAAAATTAGATAATTGCAAAAATGTTAGGATATACAAATAAAACATGTTCAAGTGAAAAATTTGTTTGAAAGTAACATTTGAGTAGATAATAATTACAATACCAATGAAACTTTAAACTATAATAATATAACTGTGAATTATATCTTCACAATTGTGATGATAAATGTGTTGCGATATTTTCATATGTTCATTCGTTTTATCTGCAAAACTTTTTTCATTCGTTAAGGTTTATATTTTAGGAAAATGCTAGACATACACACACACACACACAAACCCCAACTCTCCCCTTAGAGGCTTGATGACGTGGATATAGTTTAACACGTTAATAATTAACACATTAATTCATGGTTTAACATCTTAATTGGATGTTCAATCGTAAATCAAGATAATTAAAGTATAAATTAATATGTTAAATCAAGTATTTATGTGTTAATTTGTAAGGTGTTAAACTATATCCACGTCATCAAGATCTTGGGAGGAGAGTACTAAATTTATAAGGTGTTAAAATATATCCAAGTCATCAAGATCTTGGGAGGAGAGTACTAAATTTATAAGGTGTTAAAATATATCCATGTCATCAAGATCTTGGGAGGAGAGTACTAAGAGATATACATCACTACTCTATGTTTTATACTTACGAGGACCGTAATATAACTTCACAATGGTCTCTCTTTTGGGTGAAAATTGTGACTCATTCTAGTTTTTATACCTACCAAGAGTGTCATCTTGTCGTGTATCAATAGAGGACCGTAATATAGAGTAGGGATAAAAAATTCACAATAAATGTGGGAGGACGGTATTACATAAATTTCTAATTTTATCAAAAAATAAAATAACGTAATGTTTTATATACACTACCGTTTAAAAAATCTAGAGAGACTGCTGCCACTTTTAATTTCTACGAAAAAAATGTAACAAAAGATAACACACATAAACATTGTCTTTTTTTATTAACCGACACTTAAACATTGTTTGTTTTCGTTCGTATATTTTAGGACACATTTCATGAAAATAACATTACTATTGAAATTTAATGATTTTTTATTTTCGAATATTAAATGTTAAAATATTTTTTAGAATTATTTATTTTACACAGTTACCAAAGTTGTAGAAAATATAATTACATAAACCAAACATAATATAATATAGTCCCTATAATATATGTCTTGAAATTCATTGAAATACAATAATCCAATCCAAAATCCAAGATATATTTTAAAATCCTCACCAAACACCTCCAAATTAATCGCCGGTCAAAATCAAACCAATGTGATAATTTTGAAAAAATAGTGGTGCATATTATAATTTTCCACAAGCAAATTAAACGCAACTCGGCAACGGGCAACTCCTAGGGGGTGTTTGGTTGGAGATTTGGATTTGAAATGTCTTGTAATACTCTTTTATGGATTTCATTTTCATGTTTGGTTTACACGCTTGGTAATAAAGTAATGACATACTCCATTCTCTAGAGAATAATTGATGGGAATATGATTATCACCAAAATTGACGGCTTTTCTCCATTCCCATGAGGAGGAAATATATTTTATTTTAATTTTCAAAAATAAATAGTTCAAGATTTCTATAAATAAACTCATTTTACATTTTTAGAGTATGTCATGAAATAGGGCATGTTTGTTTTGCAGTAACTCAGTCAGATTGTAAGTCGAACTACTGCATTAATCTATTTTTTGTTGTTTGGTTTGATGTAATTTGCCAAACTACTGCAAGTCGACTTACATTGTCTCTCTCTTTTCCTGCAACTCAACCTCCCCTCAAATTTACATGAAGTGGAGATACATCACATCATAACCTCTCCTTAAATAGGGATTATATTTTCATTATGTTAATTTAAAAAATTAATCAAGCACCATAATTTGAATAAATAAATAAACACTGCCCACAATAATCTAAATAAATAAATAAACACAAATCTACGTCAAGAAATTATTATATTTAAATATAAGTATAAATTATATTTTCATTGTGTTAATATAAGAATATAATTAATCACCATAATCTCAAAATAACTAAAATTATTTTAAATATTAATTTTATATATTATTTTAAAATATTTCTAATTATTTTGTCATTTTCTTAATATTTATAAATATGAATTATATTTTAAATATTTGCGTTTTCTAATAATTAGTAATGAACTGTAACGCTAGACTCATTACCAATTCAAAGAAACACGGAAATATTTTAAAATATAATTAATATTTGCAAAAATTATAAATATTGAGAAATATTATAAATTATTTTAAAACATTACTAGTATTTTAGAATATTAAAACATGATGTATACAAAATTAATATTTATATATTTCATTTAAATTATTGTGTTTGATTAAGTTTTTAGTTATCAAATGAAAATATGATCCATACTTATACTTGAACATAATAATTTTTATGTCAAAATTATTTTCTTTGAAAAATATGATTATTCTCGATATAAAATACTTATAATTTTAATTTATTAAGATCTGATAAAAAAAATTAAGATTTTTATTTTGATGTTTTTTTTTTCAAATAATATAGATTTTAGATATACATATACATGGATGCAATATGGGTATATATATGGATGCAATATGGGTTAATATATCAAGGAAAAAACTAATTTCTACATCTCTGAGGGTCATATCTCAAATTTTCAATTTTTTTGGTCTATTGTAGTAAATCTGAAACATATTGTGTCTTCTTATAAAATTTTGCCCAAATTTATTTGCAAATTTTAGTAGATATAAATCTTGAAATTCATAATTCAATTACATCAACCCAAACATAAAAACTATAAATCTAGTAGTTTCACTTTCGTGAATCGAAACATTTAAATTTGAAGTATATTTCCGGAAAATCGACTTGCGAAAAGTTAATTTACTTAGATAATTTTTAACACGGTCGTCCAAACATGTTCTAAATAAGTATACCAACAAAACAAGGTGCATGAGCATTTTCCAAAACACAAACCAAAGGGTCCTAGTTCAGTAGTTGCGCAAGATTAAAATCGTTAATATATTCAATTTATTAGCAGAGCACAGTAATGGCTTCGGTTTTATTGGGAAGGTCTGTTGTTCACCTTCATCTTCCTTCTTCTTACTCTCGCAAGGTACTCTCTCTCTCTCTCTCTCTCTCTCTCTCTCCAATTGATTTTCCAATTATAACCGAGTTTAATTGCTGCAAGTAGAATTCGTGCCGGTTCTGTTGTGCGGTTCGTTCTGAAAATAATGGCGGAGAAGCTCCGCCTGTGATAAAAATTGCCGTTGAAGGGGTCACGGAGCTATTGAGGCTCTTCTCTCCCAAGAAATCCAGGTCTCCTTTACTTTAGCTACTCATAAATTGCTTACCAAACTTCAGTATATTTTGGGTTGATTATAAAGAACTGACATTAAGATTTAATTTGTATAATAGATGGTTAATTAAAACCAAATTGGGTTATATTGGGTCTTAAATCACAATCTTTTACATTTTTGTAAGTAAGATTTGAGTCGATTCATAATTTAAAGTATACGGATCGCAGAGATTTTCAAGAGAGGAGGAAAGAAGAGTCTTCGGTTAACTCCATTAATGATGTTGTAGAGATTCTTAAGGCTGATTATAAACAAGCTTATTTTCTCACAGGTATTGATTTCGACTTTCAAAATTAAGCACTATTTATCAAGTCTATGAAATGATATAATTCTTCGATAAATAACTATTTATTCCTTTGAATTAAGGGAATTTTACACTCGACGTATACTCTGAAGATTGCCTATTTGAAGATCCCACCATAAAATTTCGCAGTAACTAATATTTTTCTTTATTAAAGCAATATTGTTCGAAGAGTAACAACTAAATAATAGTTACTTTTTTTACGCCTTCCCATTAGGTAGAGATAGGTATGCTCAAAATTTGGACCTGCTTGTGCCTTTTTTCGAGAGCCCTTCTCTCGAACTAGGCCAAATTGAGAAGGTTTATTTCTCTTCCCCCTAACTAAGTAATTCTTAAAATCCTAATGTATAATTTCTAGTAATTAATCATTGATTTTTATTACTTGCATTTGAAACCTTCATTTAGGGTTTTGAGGACGGTACAAGTTTCGTTTTGGCATCATGGAAGCTCAGGTATGTTGCACGTATTGGCTCGATATTCTGATTTTGCGTATATTTAATGATTTTGTGATACTTTCAGAACATACTTGAAACTTCCATGGAGACCACTCATTGCGATTAACGGAAAAACCACTTATGATTTGGACGAGAATTTGAAAGCGAGTCAAATTTATACTTTTTTCGAAAATTAAACTAAATAACTTAACCTGCATAACCGTAATTTTAATTGTATTATTTCTGTTCACAGATTGTGAGGCATTCTGAGAGCTGGAACATTTCTGCAATCGAGGCCATTGCTCAAATATTTGCTTCGAATTCCAGACAAATTGATTTGTAAATCGAACATAAAGAGAACATAAAATTGTATATACGATTAACATTATAATGTTATTACCAAATTTCAATTGAGATAATACAAGTTTTAATAAACACAAAAGATTGGTATATCAAGAGAAATGCAGCAGTGCTCTTTACGCCAACGAAACTATTCACTGAACGAAGACATTACAAACCAAATTAATGTTTACTAGAAAAAAACATCTCTTTCATTACACATTGACTAAGTTCAGCAATAAATAGTTGTAAAATAGATGGTGTTATTATTACAACACTACAGACTAAACACTACAAATAAAGCTATTTGCAAATAAAGCTAATAATCACACAACTGCACCCTCCAGTTATTTCCCCTAATCCCTTAATTTATTCACCGCCTTTCATCCTAAATTTCACACACAAATAAAATCAACGACTAAACAAAAACAAATCTACAAAATAAACTATTACCTGAATTCAAATTCAAACGAGGCGACACTACACCACCCTCTAATCAAACCCCAAGGATACCTAAAAGATATTTTCTTTTAATATCGCTTAAATGCATTAACATAACTTATGCTATAAATAAGTTACCGTTAGTGGCACGAAGCAAAGGATTGCCTTGCTGGCCACCGCCACGAATAACATTACCCCCCTGACCACCCGCAACAGGAATGGCCGGATGGTTCCCCAACTCAACAAATCCTCCATTCTGCAAAATATGATCCAAATGCTTCATCAACGCATTCGACTGGCTCTCGACAAACCCAACCGCCTCGTCAGCCCTAGCCGCTCTCGCAGCAATCATACTCGCAATCCTACACAAACTCCCGTACCTCGCCTCCTTCGCAGATCTCAAATTATTAATGGACATGTCCAGTTCCATCCCGACTCGTCCCGTTCTCGCATCCTTCGTCCACCTTCTCAAAATATACTGCGAAGGCAACTCTTTAATATTCTTCAAATCCAACACTTTCAACACGTGAGCGCATAAAATCCCGACATTCTCGAATTTTTTGCAACTGCACGTAACCGAACCGTCTAGCGAGTCGTACCGTACCGCGTGTTCGGCGGGCTTTTCGTCTACGGTCACTTTGTACTCGGATACCATACCAACTACCCCGTGTGGGTATGCCATCGAGTTCATGTAATCCTCGAATTCGGCTTGGAACATTTTGAACGCGGCCGTAGTGTACGTGTTGCCCACCTGGCGAAGCATCCGAAGAGTAGGGATCGGTAAGGGAGTCTCGCTGTCTACAGGGAGTTTCGCGGATCTGTGATCTTCTAGTAAACTCTCGAATTTTTTTAAAAATTGGATTATGTCTTCTTGTTCGTTCAGTTCCTTGCGGACAGTATTCAACATGTTCTCTTTTCGCAACGTGGTGATTATATCCGCGGAGAACACGTGTTTCCCGTACGGTACCGCCCAGATTTCCTTTGTTTTGTATAGCTCGTTAATCCAGTTATTATCGCCGAGATTGTATTTCTCGACTAATTTATCCCAAGCGGATAAAAACGCGGGCTCCTCTTCGTTCTCGAACATGACCGGTGCGAAAGCATGCATGAAGCCTGCTTTCGCATTATCGACTAATTGTCGCAAATTCATCCTCGCGCTGTAATACACGTGCCAGGCTGTCGCTCTTTGCTTGACACCTGGCCAGACGGTTCGTACTGCGGTGGAATATTTCTCGCCGAGATCGGTCAAGACTGAGTTGGGGTTTTTACCGTGCATGGCGGAGTTGAAGGCGTTGAAGACCCACTTGAGGCCTTCGGGGGTATCGTCGTAAATTAACGCAGCGCCGAAGACGATCAGCTGGCGGTGGTTGTCCACGCCGAAGAAGAGCGAGAAAGGACGGGTGTAGGTGTTGAGGGCAAAGGTGGTGTCGAAGAAAACCGCGTCGTTGAAGTAGGAGTAGTCGAGGACCGATTTTGCATCAGACCAGAAGAAGTTTGTTGCTTTTGACGAGTTGTTCGTTCCTACTGCGTAGAACAGAGACGGGTTGTCCACCTGTATTTTTGTCGAAAAGAAAATACTTTCATTAATTAAAGGGGTAAATTCATGTGTAGCCCTGAAAATTTACAAAATATCCCTGAAATTGGTGATATTTCTTTCCATATTTGCAGGGAGCATAAGTGATATTTCTTTCCATATATGCGCATACTGAAAAACTAATATTTGCCGGACCTGTAAATTTTGAAGATACTCCAAGGTGGCGCCAGCATCGCCAGCTAGGATGCCGCGCATCCTCTTCCTCCTCTGGAACTCAGGCATGTCGAGTTCGATCAACCTGGTCTTGAGTTTATGAGACCTTAATTTATGCACGCTCTCAGGGTCCTCTAATGGATGGTTATGCTCAGGAATGAACCTCGAAACCCTAAATGACTTGCTTGGTGGAGTCACTTTGATTATTAAACACGCTTGACAGCCTGTCCTGCTCGGTGGCGGGCCCGCTCTTCTTGGCATTTCGTCTGGATCTCGATGCTTATCCTTTTCAGCTTTACGAAATAAGACAATAGTTGATGAACCGACAAGTAAAGTAAGAACCAGAAAAGGAAAATAAAGTTGGTAGAAAAGGCAATACCAAAGCCCTCTCTAGAGCAGACGAAAATGCGAGAGACAAGCATGCCTTTATGTTTCTTCTTGTAGGATTTTCTCACACTAAAACCAACATGTTCGGCGTATTTATTGTAGAATTCATAAGCATCGTCCTCAGTTTCGAATCTCATGTCTACAGCCGGCCCGAGCTTTGGGTCGATGAGAGGTGGAGCCCGCCCTACTATCATCTTCACCACTGGTTGATCTGCTAATTGGTGATTGTGTTCCTCCACAAATTCTGCAACCCTAAAAATGTTAAATTTCGAGTTAGTTGAAGTGTTGAATTTGAAGATTAGAGAAAGGAATTGATGGCACATGAAATTGAGTACACTTGCTAAGAAGAACACACTATGGTAGTGAGATGAGCAGAAAAGGAAATCATTAAAATTACCTGAAAGCACCACAAGGAATGATCTTGATACATAGACAAGCTCCACACCCAGTTCTCGACCCAGGGGATCGAGGATTCTTCGTCTCGCTTCTTTCCTGCTTAAACCCTTGCCGATGGCAAACATACCATCTCTTGGTCACAGCAAGTCTAGTATTTCTACTCTTGTGCGATTTCCTCACCACAAACCCAATCGACTCCGCATACTTCTTGTAAAACTCATACGCATCGTCCTCAGTCTCGAAATACATGCCGACTCTCGGCTTGACATCATCATCATCCTCTTCCTTATCGCCTTCATTCTCGACCTGAGTCAAATCGTGGTCTCCGTCGGCTAATGTAAGAGGTAGCTGATCGGAGTCGGACGTCAGCGGCAATGGCTCTTGAAGTTCTCCGTCGGACATTTTAGGGTTACGGTGATCGGCGGAGAAAAATGGGGAAACTGGATCTGCTATGCCCTAGATCGTGTATGCGGTCGAATTAGGGCCGGGATCTGGCAAGAAGTTATAATTCTCCTTACACATGGTTCACAATTAAATGACCATACAATAAGTGAATACTAGATAGGATGTATATTACTTCTGTGTTGAAGTGTTTGGTGTACGAAGTAGACCTGTTTCAGGGATTACTAGTACACGGTTGGGTCACATAGATTCGGACCACAAGGATCGGACCGTACAGGTCGGAGTGAGTGAGTTAAATGCCGAGCTAAAAGAGAAGGGCATATGTGAATGTGATCCGAGATTTAAAATACGGATTCTTACCAAATCCGCAAATTTAGGTCTGGGTTTTTAATGAATCTGAGATTTCAAATCCGGTTGAGTAATGAAAAAAAAATACAATGCATATTATTCATAAGTTCCTTCTCATACGAATACTCTATTATAGAAGTCAAATAAAATATAAATATTCTCATTCTAGGTACCCTTATAACTAATAGATATCGTTAAATAAAAAACAATTTTATCCTCTCGCTTCATTAATTTAAATATTAATAAATCCTGGTGGTAGATTGATTTGCTAGAATTTGATGGAGAGAAAAGCGTCTATCACTCAATTATCCTAAAATTAAAAAAAAAATCATGAGAAATAATATTGTTTACTTTGTTTGACTTCCGTGTTATATTTGCGAGATTAATTTGATGATCTACTAGTAGGTTTATAAAATTTATATAATATGTTAGTAGTACCATAACCTAGTTTGATGAATGTTTAACACAAAAATAATATATTGTAGTTTAACCTAGTTTGTTTAACACAAAAAATTATAACCTAATTTGTTGAGTGTTTAACCTAGTTTGTTTAAAATAAAAAATCGTATACTGTAACATATTATGTGTTCAAACTTTATTGACATTAATTAATGCAGTACAAACGAGGATGCTTCATTTTTTTAGAAAATATTATATAATCTTTGATTTTTTTTTGTTCCCTCTCATTTATTTATTTACCATTTTCTCGAACATCTCGTCACACCTTAGTAAATTCTTTAGAATGATGCATAACAATTCTCAAATATAAAAGAGGAACATAAATCTAATCCAATGCCTAAATAGATGGTCGATATCGTCTTTTGCAAAAAAATAAAATTTTGTTTGTTTTTATGACAAGACGAAAAATTGTTGAATTAAAAAAAAAATTAATATAAATTTTCTCACAAATACGGTCTTTGATCTCGACGTAAGATATAAAAACCAAAGTTGACTTTAAAGGCACTAATGAAATCTTTACAGATAAAAGAGAGGAGACGAGCTATGTTACGCGGATACTTCAAAAACGCAGAATTATCCTGAGGATACGGGTATCCGATACGAATACGGGTACGATACGGCTCGGATACGTATCGGATACGCCACGTGACGTATCCGATTATTTTAATATATATTTTTTTCGGATACGGCGGGGATACGGTAGGATACGGCTGGGATACGTTCATGATACGGCTGAGATATTCCATTTAGGATACTTCGGCCCATTATATATTTTGGTCCATAATATTTTTAAATAAATTATATATGATACTTTTAGGATACTTCTAAATTAATTCTAGGATACTTCTAAAATAAATTTAGAATACTTTTATGATACTTGTATTGTTATGTTGATTTTATTTATTGTCATGATATTTAAATTCAAAATATTATTTAATATATTATTTATTTATTTATAATGTACAATATAAATATATTAAAATAATAATTATATAGTCGTATCCGTATCCGTGATTTTTTGAAAATAGCCGTATCGCCGTATCCGTATCGTATCGGATACGATACCCATATCCGTATCCGTGCAACATAGGAGACAAGTAATAACAGACGCAATCTTCAATATATGGAAGGAACGTTGCATAAGAATTTTCCAAAATAAGTCCGGACGATATAATGAATTAGTTAATAATATAAAAGAGGAGATTATAATGTATGCGAAGATAATGACGAAGACTTCCATAACACAAAATATAGGTTAGCCAAGAAATGAGGAAAAAGAATGGCAAAGTAGTACCATTGTAAATAACATAGTACAAATTAGTACTATATTTATTAATATAGTATTTGAGTGCGGTAGGGGTGGGCATTCGGTTGAACCGAACCGAACCGAACCGAATAAGAGCAAACCGAATTAAACCGAACCGGACTAGATTCAAACCGAACCGAACTGAATAAAATTTGAACCGATTTAAAACCGAACCGAATAAACCGAATTTCTTATTCGGTTTATTCGGTTGAACCGAATTAGAAGTTTTATAATGTTAAAATTCAAATGTTATTTCCAAAAAAAATATAAAAACAAATCATATAAAATATACTTACGTTGTTTCTAATTTTACAATAATTAATTTTAATTTTTTTAAATAAATATAATAGAAAAAAAATGAAAAATAGTATTAATTCGGTCGGTTCGGTTTAATCGGTTATGAAAATACCAAAACCGAACCGAACCGAATAAACCGAACAATACAGTAAGTACTACTTATTATTATGTTAATAATATTTATACAGTCATACTCTCTCTCTCTCTCTCTCTCTCTCTCTCTCTCTCTCTCTCTCTCTCTCTCTCTCTCTCTCTCTCTCTCTCTCTCTCTCTTCTTTTCACTTATTTATTACTATACCTAATTCATATCAATAATATATAATTTATATAGGCGAAACAAAGTAACAACGATTAACAATTAACATCCTTGTGAAGGAAGAAGAAAACGGTTTGAAGAAGAAAACCGTAAGCCAAAAACCTCCGCCTAAGCCACACCTCCTCCTCCTCCGATCGCCGGACGGTAGACCACGATAGTAGACCGTGACAGTAGACTGTGCACAATCGTGCGTTGTTCCTCTTTCTCCTCCTCGGCTCTCCGCTTCGCTGCCGGATCTTCGTCCCTTTTTCAGATCCAATCGGCGCAACCTTCCCTTAAGCTTCTCCGATCGATCTAGCACGACTCGCAACTTGTAGATCCATTCTCAATCCGATCAATTCCCCAATTGATAGTTGGTATTGATCCTTTCAATTGCGCCCAGAAGGCTACCGAGAGGCGGTACAGGGAGGTGATTTGGTCCAGTGAGAGCACGCGATGAAAGAGGAGATTGCGTCTCTCCGGAAGAACAATACTTGGGAAATGACCCGGTTGCCAGATGGCAAGAAGGCGCTGCAAAACAAATGGGTCTACCGAGTGAAGGACGAGTCAGATGGCAGCAAGAGATACAAGGCGATCCTGGTAGTAAAAGAGTTTCTTCAGAAGAAGAAAATCGACTACACGGAGGTGTTCTCGCCGGTGGTGAAGCTGACGACTATTCGCACGGTGTTAAGTATTGTAGCAGCGGAGAATTTGCATCTCGAGCAAATGAATGTTAAGACGGCATTCCTTCATGGCGATTTGGAGGAGGACATCTATATGGTGCAACCTGAAGGTTTCGAGATCCTGGGAAAGGAGGATCTTGTGTGCAGGCTTAAGAAGAGCTTGTACGGTTTAAAGCAGGCTCCAAAGCAGTGGTACAAGAAGTTCGACAAGTTCATGTGTGATCGTGGTTTTCGCTGGGGTGATACCAACCATTGTTGCTACTACAAGAGCAATGGAGAAACATACATTATATTGCTTTTGTATGTTGATGAAATGTTCATTGCAGGTGAGAACATGAGGGAGATCGACAATCTCAAGAGAGGGTTGTCGAGAGGATTTGAAATGAAGGATTTAGGAGAGGCGAGCCAAATTCTTGGGATGCGAATTACTCGAGATCGAAGCAAGAGTACTCTCACAGTGTCGCAAGAGAAGTACATTAAGAAGGTACTGGAGCGATTTCGAGTAGATGACGCCAAGCCGAGAAGTAGCCCACTCGGCGCACATTTCAAACTCTCCAAGGCGCAGTCACCGAAGACCACGGAAGAGAAGAAGATGATGGAGAACGTGCCGTATTCATCGACAGTGGGTAGCCTAATATACGCCATGGTGTGCACGAGACCCGACATTTCCCATGCAGTGAGAGTCGTGAGCCGGTTCATGACGAACCCCGACATCGAGCATTGGGAGGCGATTAAGTGGCTACTTGAAGGGCACCGCAAGCATAGCACTGTGCTTCAAGAAAGGTGGCACGAGTTTGCAAGATTTTGTAGATGCTGACCTAGGAGGTGGTGTGGATAGTCGGAAGAGCACTTCCGGTTATGTCTTCACGATGGGAGGCACGACGGCGAGTTGGATGTCCATCCAACTGAAGTATCACTACATCCGGGAACTTGTGAAGGACGGGATCATGTTGTTAGAGAAGATCGAATGTGCCAAAAATGATGTAGATATGCTGACCAAGAAAGTCCCCACCGACAAGTTGAGGCTGTGTCGCCTCAATGGGGCTGGTCACGTAAGCCGTGGGACCTGTCGTCGGGCTCAAGAAAATCCCGCTCGGGGCAGGAGAAAAGAAGATTGATGCAAAAGTCTCCAAGTGGGAGAATGTTATGGTATGGAGACTTTTGGAAATCCGAGGATTAGAAAATTGGAAAAAAAAAACCTTGAGAAGATAGGAAAGATCTCCATATATTCTTATTGTCATGATTGAATGATAATTAAGGCAATGATTATTTCCTTGTATTGGATAGGAGTTTAGCTATAAATAGAGGGGTAGGCTAGAGTTTTATTCACTCCAACAAATACCAATAATTGTATTATCTCTTTCTCCAGTATAGTAAAATAGTTTGAGTGCCGGCGGCCGTGGGTTTTTTTCTTCGGAGTTTCCACGTAAAAATACTTGTGTCCGCGTGTTGTTCTTGCGTGTTTGTTTGCGGCGACGATCCTAGCAAACAAGAAATGTTTGGTTTTACTAATGATCTCTTTGTCTAGTGGTAAAATATTTAGCATAAAATATCAAAGATCAAGGGTTCAAGCCTCATTGGTATCACAAATAAATAAAAAATGAAATCAATAATATCTATGTTTCATGAATTATGTTTCACTTCAAAAAAAATGTTTGGTTTGAAAAGTTTTTGATTTTATTGTTTTTAATATGAAATTATTTATGAATATTTGAAAAATAATTTGATTAGAATTGTTCAAAAAATGAAATCAATAATATATGAAATTTTTTAAAGAATAATATTGATTAATTAGTTATTATCATAATATTAGAGAGACTTATCCATACTAATCATTCTTTAGATAAAAATCAACACTAATCATTGTCAGATGGTTAATTAGTTTAACATCCAGAGAAACATATTAATATAAAATTATCAAGATGCAAAATTACTATATACAAATACATCCCAAAATTCTACAAACATGCAAAGAACCATGACATCAATTTACTTACAACAAATTCAAACAAACACTGAACTAAACACTGAACTAAATCTCCGTAGGATTGTGTACTTGCTCGGCAAAAATAAGAAACATGAACACTACAATATGTGTCGTTGTAGATTTGCCTCGCGATTGGCCTTGCACAGAAACAGATCTCCGATGTACCAGTGTGCTTGGTCGACACAAGTAAAAAACACGATCACTTCAAAATTCTCTCAATTATCCAAGATGTTCGCCTTATACATAATTCGACAATTCATCATACAATTTCTTATAATATCTTACAATATTCTCGGATATATATATTTTTTATAAAACATATCTTATAATATGGTTTTATTATGCGTTTACAGTTTCCTCCAGCATTTCATCATACATTGCTATATTCTTTGCCAAATTTTTGATACGGAGGAAGCTCGTCAAGGATTTCAATTTGGCCGGGAGAGCTTTTACGAGAGACGTAGTAGTCTCTACCCAGAAACGCGTAACACGGGCGTATAAGTGAATCAACATGATTCATAACAATTACTTATTACTAATACTAATTTGGTGGTATGTGAATCTACATGATTTAAAGCAATGCCCGATAATACATGATGAATATATATATCCATCAATTATCACCTATTTCTTATTTCATAATCATGCTATTTAGATGTTCTAACTAATACATTCACACATTGTGAGTTTCCATTTTAATTCACACATTGTGACTTTCCATTTTAATTTACTTATGTATTTGCACGTATTTGCACAAATCATGTTACAATTTCATGACAATATAATACAATAAGTATTATAATATACCCCGCATAATTAGGGGTCCTCGTTTTCTTTAAATTAGGGAGCGTAATCTCATGACCGAATTTACTAAAAAAAATTAGATTAATTTACTTTTAGCAATAAAAATTATCTATTTGTTAAGAAAAATAAAAAATACTCTTAAATAGAATAAGTTACCTTCAAAATTATACCCCATAAATTAATTGTTGAAAAAATTCTTGACGTGAGGATTTTCTTTTGTATATGTAATTATGAAGAGGGCGATTCTACAGTAGACCCTTTTTTAATTTGATCGGTCGAGATTAGATCATGTAAATAAATTCAAAGATTGTGATTACACTTGACTAAACCATCTCTAAAAAAAGATAGAATAGTAATGTAGAACACCCACTCTATCCATCTATCCAGTACTCTTGATCCCTTTGAGTAACTTCATATATTTTTTTTATGCAGCCGGAGAAGAGCAAGTTGAAAAATGAGCTGAAGCAAATCAAGCAACATGAGGAAGGAAATATTATTTTTCAACTTGCTTGAAAAATATTCCTCATTTTTCAACTTGCTCTTCTCCAGCTGCATAAAAAATATATATGAAGTTACTCAAAAAGAAAAATGGAAACGATTATCATATCAATCTTGTATGTGCTGACCATTTTGCAAAATATGCAAACAAGTTCCTTAATATTTAAAAATTGCAAAATACAACTATTACCTTCTTATTCTCAACCCAACAGAGGGAGCCCAATCTTCCAGATTTTTCTTCTCCTTCGAATCGAAAATGAAAATGCTTTGGCGGAAGTGGTTTAAAGGATCAAACAGAGGAAAGTCGACGAAATCGACCTCCCTGACATTAAGAACGCTTGTGATGTCGCTGAGTACATTGACTCCCCCCCCCCCCCCCCCCCCCCCAATTCCCTCCACTATTCACGATTTGTACCATATTCGTGAATAGTATGGTGTGGTTTTAATTGTCTTCTCCAATTTGCACTCTTCATTTTAATTGACGGTTAATTGTGTTTTGAATTAACGGTTAATTCAAATGTAATTAATGATTAATATAATCGTATTAGTCATCAATATAATTAATAATTTTAATTAACCATTAATTCAAATAGAGGAGCATAAATTTGGGAGATATATATAATTTTCCCCACATCGTGAATAGCGGGGAAATGAGGGGCACAGTAAATGGCCTCTTTTTATAACGCCTCCATTTGACCCCCCCTCTCTCGGTCTTTCCTTGTACTTCTTAGATCTATTATAGTTTGAAATCAGAGAAAGAAAACACGGAGGGAGAGAAAACTTCGCCACGGGAGAGTATAGACAAAGGAACTAGCTTCCGAGGGAGAGATAAGCGGGTGTGAGAAAGAGAGGCACATGCGAGGGGAGGGAGCGGCGTGGAGGGAAAGAGCTCGTACACGGGGCAGCTAAAGAGATCTCCACGGAGGGAGAGATGAGGATTCAGGGAGGCGAATCGAAGTTTTCACAGGAAGTTTTTGGTTAGTCTCTTTATATGATTCAATCTGAATGAGGCATAAGTTCAATATTTTCACAGGAAGTTTTTGGTTAGTCTCTTTATATGATTCAATTTGTTCAAATTAGGATTGGATTTGTTGAATAGGATTTGTAACTCCAAAAATATTTTGAATCTCTTTTTTTTTTTTTTATCATGTCGTACATTTTTTGATATTGTCCCAATTTAGAGGAGTTTTGTTTGCAAATATTTGGCCATTGAAGGTTTTTTTTGCAAAAAAATCATGAATTTGGGGTTTTTTTCACAATTTTTTTGGGATCAGAGAAGATCGAACCATATTTACCCTTCTCTAAAAAAAATGCTAATTTTTGTATTTGTACAGAGGTTGTAACTAGTAGTAAATTCACACATTTTAAGCTTTGATTTTAATTTAATTTACTCGTGGATTTAGTATTTAGATGAAACGCGTTCACCATTTTATCACAATATAATACAATAAGTACTAAGTATGTATAATGATATTTATATTTATATCCCGTATAATAGCATCCTTAAAAATTATTTAATAGAATAGAATCAAATAGTTAACTGTTAAAGAATAGAATCAAATAATTGGAATCAGAATGAGCGAGGTGTGAATAACTTGGGGGCGTAACTCATGGTCGAATTTTCTCAGTATAAATTACCTTCAAAATTATACCCCTAATTGCTGAAAATAATATTTCCATGAACATTCTTCTTTTTTTTATATGTGATTACTGTCTGAAACTTTAAATTAATTCCAAATAGTGTATAGGACGTTACAACATCAATCATCTAATAGTTAACTGTTAAAGAATAATTGAATATAACACTAAAGTTTCTTGAAATTTTTTGTACCGAAAACACTTAAATCTTAGCTGCCAAAAGTTGGTTTTGGTGGCATTTAAAGCATCTGCTGCCAAAGATAGTTTTGGTGCCAATTAAAGTATTACTGCCAAAAGATTATTTTGGTGGCATTTAAAGCATCGCTGCCAAAAGATTTTTTTGGTGCTAAATAATGTTTTGGTGCCATTTAAAGCATCGCTGCCATAAGATTTTTTTGGTGTCATTTAAACCATCCCCTGCCTAAAGTATGATTGGTGGCATTTAAATCATCCGCTGCCATAAGATTGTTTTGGTGGCATGTAACGCATTCGCGGCCATATGATTGTTTTGATGTCATTTAAAGCATCCGCTGACTAAAGAATGTTTTGGTGGTATTTTAAACATCCGCTGCCTAAAGAATGTTTTGGTGGCATTTAAAGCATCAGCGGCCATAAGGTTGTTTTGGTGGATTTTAAAGCATCCGCTGCCATAAGATTGTTTTGGTGACTTTTAAAGCACCCGCTGCCATAAGATTGTTTTGGTGTCATTTAAAGCATCCGGTGCCTAAAGAATGTTTTGGTGTCATTTAAAGCATGCGCTGCCTAAAGAATGTTTTGGTGTCATTTAAAGCATCCGCTGCCTAAAGAATGTTTTGGTGTCATGTAAAGCATTTGCTGCCTAAAGAATGTTTTGGTGTCTTTTAAAGCATGCCCTGCCTAAAGATTGTTTTGGTGGCATTTAAGGCATCCGCTGCCTAAAGAATGTTTTGGTGTCCTTTAAAACATCCGCTGCCTAAAGATTGTTTTGGTGCCATTTAAAGCCTCCGCGGCCATAAGATTGTTTTGGTGTCATTTAACGCCTCCGCTGCCTAAAGAAAGTTTTGGTGTCATTTAAAACATGCGCTGCCTAAAGAATGTTTTGGTGTCATTTAAAACATCCGCTGCCTAAAGAATGTTTTGGTGTCATTTAAAGCATTCGCTGTCTATAGAATGTTTTGGTGGCATTTAATGCATCCGCTGCCATATGATTGTTTTGGTGGCATTTAACCCGTCGGCTTCAAATAGATTGTTTTGGTGTCATTTAAAGCACCCGCTGCCTAAAGAATGTTTTGGTGGCATCAAAAGCATCGCTGCCTAAAGATTATTTTGGTGGCATTTAAAGCCTCCGCGGCCATAAGGTTGTTTTGGTGGCATTTAATTCATCCGCTGCCTAAAGATTGTTTTGGTGATATTTAATGCATCCGCTGCCATATGATTGTTTTGGTGGCATTTAATCCGTCCGCTTCAAAAAAGAATGTTTTGGTGGCATTTATGACATCCGCTGCCTAAAGAATGTTTTGGTGTCATTTAATGCCTCCGCTGCCATATGATTGTTTTGGTGGCATTTAATCCGTGCGCTTCCAAAAGATTGTTTTGGTGTCATTTAAAACATCTGCTGCCTAAAGATTGTTTTGGTGGCATTTAAAAAATCGACGGCCACAAGATTGTTTTGGTGTCATTTAACGCATCCGCTGCCTAAAGAATGTTTTGGTGTCTTTTAAGGTCTTCGCTGCCTAAAGATTGTTTTGGTGACATTTAATACATCCGCTGCCATATGATTGTTTTGGTGGCATTTAATCCGTCCGCTTCAAACAAGATTGCTTAGGTGGCATTTAAGGCATCCGCTGCCTAAAGAATGTTTTGGTGTCTTTTAAAGCCTTCGCTGCCTAAAGAATGTTTTGGTGACTTTTAATTTATCCGCTGCCATATGATTGTTTTGGTGGCATTTAATCCGTCCGCTTCAAAAAGATTGTTTTGGTGGGTTTTAAAGCATCCGCTGCCTAAATAATGTTTTGGTGGCATCAAAAGCATCGCTGCCTAAAGATTATTTTGGTGGCATTAAAGCATCCGCTGCCATTCATAGCTTCCAAAAAATAGTTTTGGTGGCATTTAAAGCCTCCGCGGCCATAAGGTTGTTTTGGTGGCATTTAATTCATCCGCTGCCTAAAGATTGTTTTGGTGATATTTAATGCATCCGCTGCCATATGATTGTTTTGGTGGCATTTAATCCGTCCGCTTCAAAAAAGAATGTTTTGGTGGCATTTATGACATCCGCTGCCTAAAGAATGTTTTGGTGTCATTTAATGCCTCCGCTGCCATATGATTGTTTTGGTGGCATTTAATCCGTGCGCTTCCAAAAGATTGTTTTGGTGTCATTTAAAACATCCGCTGCCTAAAGATTGTTTTGGTGGCATTTAAAAAATCGACGGCCACAAGATTGTTTTGGTGTCATTTAACGCATCCGCTGCCTAAAGAATGTTTTGGTGTCTTTTAAGGTCTTCGCTGCCTAAAGATTGTTTTGGTGACATTTAATACATCCGCTGCCATATGATTGTTTTGGTGGCATTTAATCCGTCCGCTTCAAACAAGATTGCTTAGGTGGCATTTAAGGCATCCGCTGCCTAAAGAATGTTTTGGTGTCTTTTAAAGCCTTCGCTGCCTAAAGAATGTTTTGGTGACTTTTAATTTATCCGCTGCCATATGATTGTTTTGGTGGCATTTAATCCGTCCGCTTCAAAAAGATTGTTTTGGTGGGTTTTAAAGCATCCGCTGCCTAAATAATGTTTTGGTGGCATCAAAAGCATCGCTGCCTAAAGATTGTTTTGGTGGCATTAAAGCATCCGCTGCCATTCATAGCTTCCAAAAAATAGTTTTGGTGGTATTTTAAGCATCCGCTAAGCTGCTTTGTACATTCTTATTTTTGGACAGATTGACCCTGAGCTGCCAAAAGATCTTTCTAACACACGTGAATATCCTCCTACCTACATTTTACATTTAATTGGACAGATTGACCCTGAACTGCCAATCTGACACAGTATATATTCTTTAATTCTACATCATATAATTTATTAATAAATATCTTGTAATTATCTTTTCATTATTTAATTGCAGTTTCCTCCAACAACTCAAATCATAAATTGTGACAAAACTTCGAGGTATAACTTTAAGGATGTTGTAACTAGTAGTATATTCACACATTTTAAGTTTTGATTCTAATTTTAATTTACTCGGGGATTTAGTATTTAGTATTTAGATGAAACGTGTTCACGATTTTATCACAATATAATACGAAAAGTACTAAGTATGTATAATGATATTTCTATCCCGTATAATTAGGGGGGCCGTAGCTCATGGTCGAATTTTCTCATAAAAACTAAATAAATGAGATTAATTTATGTTTAGCAAAAGAGTTATGTATTTGTTAGGAAAATAAAAGATTGCTCTTAGTAAAATAAGTTACTTTCAAAATTATAACCTATTAATTAATTGCTGAAAATAATCTTTCCATTAACATTTTTTTATATGTGATTACTGTTTGAAACTTTAAATTGATTCCATATAGTGGCGATGACTTTACATCATCAATCATCTAATAGTTAATTTCATTTAATTATAATATTATAACACAAATAATCAGAATCTATTTCATACACTATTTTTGGTATTTATTACTTCAATCATAAAAAAGAAAATCTCTTTACTATGATATATCTCATCAATCCCTGTTTCAAGTTCCTCACCATTAATCATCTTATATTAGATGGATGAACTAAACATCAATTAATGGCACTGGATTCAAACAAACAAAACATCGATTTGACAGAACACATTATTAATTTACTAATACGATGATATTATGAATATTTTATTAGAATAAATCTTCTATCCCATATATATATATATACAATACTTAAATCACTAATTTATAAGTCATGCATGCATTGATATTATAATCACCATCAAACCCATATGTTACGGTACACATAGTAAATATGATACTTTGCTTCGAAATGATATTTTTATTATTGATAGAGTAGATATGATATTTTTATTTTTAGAAGAATAAATTTGATATTTTGGATTTCACAAGAGTAAATACTAAATAGTAATTTTAAATGTTGATCGTATTGGTGAAAACATGAAACACTAAAAGAATAAGAGAACCGGTGATATCATCCAAAATAATGATTTTTATGGACATCATCCGAAAAAAATTGGAGGATAGAGATAATGAAACGAGAATTTACAATTTCAATAAATCTTTTCCTAAATCAGACAATTTCATAAGAGAACTGATGATATCAAAGTCTAAAAAATAATTTGTCTATTTTCTATTAGTTTTTAATTCATGAAGAAAAAACACCATACATCTTATGATATTACTTTGTAAAGTTTTTATGTAATATATTTATATTGGCTCCCGTTAACCAATATAGTTCGTTAATTTCATTCTCATGCTATCCACTTTCTTTCTCGAGTATCCAAATTTTTTTGTTGCATATAATATTTTACAATAAATATCGCGTAATACTATTTTTGTTATTTATTGACAGTTTTCTCCTACATCTTAGCATGAAGAGTTTTATGATAGACTCATTTTCTAATGATAAATTCATTTTCAAATAAAATATTTCAAATATTTGTTTGTTAACTGATGATTTTTTTTTGTAAGCTTTAATTGTATATTTATCATTTAATATTATGCAAAATAAAAATTTTGTATAATTAATTGATAAATACTTAAAATATTTTAAAATATTTTTTTAAAAGGATTCGTGATACGAAAATGGATCTATCATTGAACTCTCCTCAGCATATATATTATTTGTTAACGACATAACAATCTAGCCAAGAATAACTAATTAATTTGGAATATAAGTATAACGATTCTCTGTTTATAACAATATGAGTTATCATATCACCCTTTTCTTATTTCATAGTCATGTTATTTGAATGTTACAACTAATATATTCACACATTTGGACGAAGTGTGTTTACAGTTTTATCACAATATAATACATTATGGGGGATTCTATCGTACATCAATTTTACCTTACTATACACCCTTTCATGATCCAACCATTAAAACGAAAAGTTTGATGTCAATCTAAGGATCTAAATTAAATCAGTTTCTTTATCATACACCTTTAAAAAAGGCAAAAAAATAATTTTGCACCCGTAAATTAGTCTCTCCTATCCCTTTCTATCCCTTTCGTGCGTACCCCTCTCCATCTCGAGTAGTTCTCCCCCAATCTCACCTCTCTCTCGCCCCCAATCTCGCGACAATCTCCCTCTTCCACCATGCTCGTCATCAAAAACCAGAGAAGTCTTCTCGCGATCGCTATACAGATCAAGCCGTTCGCTCTCGCGGTACTGAACTCCTCCCCCTCTCTCGCCTGATACTAAACTCCTCCCCCTCTCTCTCTCTCTCTCTCTCTCTCTCTCTCTCTCTCTCTCTCTCTCTCTCTCTCTCTCTCTCTCTCTCTCTCGAGTGACGGGGTTGCCACTCGAATTTTGAGGTTTTTCCCTTTTCCTTAATTTTTATAACTTAAATCCTCTGAAGTGTTTTCCCTTTTCCCTCTCAAATTGAAGCGAAGCACTAATTTCTCTACAAAAATTCGAAGACAAGTTCCTTATTCGAAGCTTGCAATAGCAAATTCGAGTTGGGTTCTTTGTACTTATTTCTCTCTTTTTCATATGTGCCCCTCGAATTTGTTTTATTCACATCTTAATTTTCTTTATTTATTTTTATTTCAGATATGCAGGTTTTGATTTCAGATATGCAAGTCTTGTAAATGACAGCTCGAAGGCAACAATTGCGAAATTAGCAGAGGACATAAAGATATGTACTGAAGCAAAATCAGAAATTGAGGGAAGAATTGGTACGCATTTTTTTTATTAATTCGAATTTTATCATAGAAAAGATATGTACTGCAGCAAAATCAGAAATTCGAATTTTATCTAGTTATAAATATTTAAATTATTTATTACTTCGCAACTTTCTGGTATAGGTGTTGCATCCAATCTTAACGTGAAGTAAAAGTGTGAGAAATGGTGGGTCGCATTAGTATGTTTATACAAATGAGTCTTCGAATCAGCACAAGCGCATTAGTCTACGAATAAGTATTATATACTAATACCTCGTACCAGTATTGTGATGTATTGATATTGTGAATTAATGGATTAATGAATTAATTTAATAATGAGTTAGTATAATTCGACTTTCTTAACTAATGTTGTTGTTTTCAATGAGGGATTTGAATTTATACATTTCAGATAATAATTTGTAAAACTAATTGATTTATTAATACTTTTGCTCCAGTGGATTCAATAGTTTCGCTCGATTTATTAATAAATTGATTTATTAATACTTTTAATGTCTTCGTGAATTCACTCCACATGAGTAAGTGGATTCAAAAGTACAGTTAGAAGAAATGAATTACTTATATCGGTACATAATCGAACTTCTAGAGTATTCACCGGAGCAACAAACTTGAATAAAATTAAGAATTTGAAATTTCTCTTCCACTTTTTTTGTCTCTAAATTATATCAATTAAAATCATTTTTTAAATAAAATGATAAATTGTATAAATCCATCTATTTCTTTCATAAACATTTATTTGGTAGAATGTTTTCTCATTTTTATTGGAACGGGATCGAAAACAAAAAGATTATAGTATTTTGCGACAAGCTGAAAAAATTACTCCAAGTTTCGATTTCATAAAATTAAATTAAAGAAGTATATTGTTTTGTTCTTACACAATGTTATTGTTAGTTGTGAGAATGATCGTATAATCTTTATTATTATTTATATTCTTCTTCCTTTTGCTATTAATTTGTGTGTTTTACCATATTTGATGAAAAATATGTCATAATGTATTTATGGTGCAAATTAGGAGAGAGGAAGGAGAGAGAAAGAGAGATGCAAAAAAGGTAACCACTAAAATGGAGAAAACAATTGTTAATGCAAATTGTGAACTTAAACAAATAATACATGTTCATATTTGTAATACCCAAATTACCCCTTTGTAAAAAGAGTGTATCATAGAAGCTCCCTTATATTTATATCTTATATAATTCAAAATAGTGTCTTTGAATTTTCATGCAATACATCATCTATCATCTTATAGTTTAACTATTAAAAATAATAAATGGATTTGACACCAGAATTTTCATGAAAGTTGAACTAAAACATATTAAATACACTGGAAATAAATACCTGTTCATATTTCATTTAAATTATAATATAAATATAATAACACAAATAATAAAAATCTATTTTGTACACTATATTTGTACTTATTATTAAAATCATAAAAGAATAATCTATTTAGCGTTGTTAAGTTCTTGATAAGTTTTTTGCATTGTAATTTTCATTCATCTATGATACAAATTAAATATTTGTATGATAATATAAATAATATTGTCTTAAAATAAAGTAATTTGAATTCATTTAACTATGATTAATCATATGTTTTACAATTATTTTACATTATGGTAACAAACAATCTCATTTCTTTAATTAAATAAAAACTTATATTAGTGTCATTATATAATAATATATGAGACATAATACATTTTTACGAAAAAACATAACAACAAATATTATATCATTGTTCACAATATCTCACACAATATCAAATATAAAATAATAAATAACGAATCATACAACATATGTAGTAACTAATTATTAATTATATAATACTAATACTTTTTATTGATTCAAGATGCAATGAAAAATAAAAAGTAATATCAAACGTAATAGTGGAATTAATTAATAAATAATATAAAATTTTAATTTATAATAAGCACAAATACAAATTGTTTTATAACATATGATTTTTTTAGATTTACATTTTTTTTAAATAACAATACAATTTGATAGGTCTTTATAAGTTTAAGAAGGTATTTAGATGGATAAACTATTTTTAATTCTATTCTTTTTTTGAAAAATTAATATTAAATTTGTTTTTTTAAAAACACAAATATAATCTACTTAGTATTATATGAGATTCTTATAGTTATAAATTTTTAAAAAAATACAATAATACTTAAAAAAATATTTAAAATATTTAAAAATTTATTATGTAAATATGTATTTTTTGCATTGTATTTTCTTAAATAATATATATTTACAAATTGAAATTATGAAAAAGGTATGTATGAACTATGCTAATATGGATGTCAAAATAAAGAAAAAATTAAAATGAATATATTTGATGGGTTTTTTTAAATTAATTTCTAAAAATAATATTAATATATATTGTATGTTTTATAATATTACATATTAAGTTATTAGTATTACATATATAAACTTTTCATATTTCATTGCATTCACATTTGATCATGTAATCTTATGTAAAATATTAAACAATTGATTATACTTGCTATCAATGTTGTAAAATACGAAAAACGGTACGGAACGGTCGGGGACCGTAAAACGATGAAAAAACGGTGGAAAAACAGTGAAAAAACGGTCACCGAAATCGATAATAATTTAATTAAAATTTATAGATGAAACCAAAAAAATATATAATAATTTAACTTTTTAATAGTGAAAAAATAACATAAACAACATCTAACATAAAACATAACATCAAAACGAATGTCTAACATAAACGCAACATCAAAACGAATGTCCAACAAAATGTAATATCAAAATATAAACTCAAATCCAAACACAAACTAAATAGTAAAATCATGAACATCATTCGGGACAACCGTAAGTAAAAAAAATGATAATTTTATTGGGCTGGAAAAAAAAATGGGCTGAAAAACGGTAAATAATCAAATTTCAATTTTTTTGTTGTGAAAAATTGCCGTTTTTCGAACCGTAAAACGTTTTTTCCCAAAAAAAAAAGATCAAACATGGTAAAAAAATGTTTGACCGTTTTTTCAAACCGTCTTGTAAAAAACGAAACGTTTTTCCACCAGTTTTCACCGTTTTTTACAACAGTGCTTTCTATAACGTGAATCTAACCAATATTAATAGTCCAATAATTAATATAGGATGATATGATTTTTTAAGAATGTTTAAAACATGATGTAAAATAAAGACACATAAATGACTACACAAAATATGATCTTCAAAAAATATAACAAAAAAATTATGATTGAGATTAAACCACATCACTACATCTAAGAGTTCAAATTATTACTTACAAATAGTCATACAAAATGCATATCTTAAATGATAAAATATAATATTAACGTATATGATGAAACCGCATCACACAATATAATGATTAAGAATCATTTTAAGTATGATGATGTGGTTTCACAAAAAGACTCAAAGATAGATGTAAAATAAGGATCTGGTAAATTTAAAGATTAATACGATGATCAACTATTAGATTTATTTATCACTTTCTCGAACAACTTATCAAACAAAAACATTAGTATGTTCATTACCATATTAAACCCTGCCTAAAAGTAACTAACTTACATTTACATGCATTGACGTGGTACGTAACATACCTCAGTTATAGAAGGACGAACAAACGTACATCTAATCCAATGTCTGAATAGATGGTTGATAATTGATATTATGTTTTGCCAAAAAAAAAAAAAAAATGGATCGTTCTGTGATGAGGCGAAAAATTGTCAAATAAAAATTATAATAGGAATTTTCTCACAAACATAGTCTTTGATCTCTCAAATGCCTAAAAAAATAAAAATTGAGACATGACGATGAAATACATATCAAAACTGAATTTTACATGAAAAATCCTCAGAAGGTTGAAAACAATCATTATGCAAGTTAAAACAGTGAAAGAAAAAACCAAACATTTTGATTCGGAGTCGATTCAAGAACTAAATAGTCGAAAGAATTGATTCATCGACTTTAAAAACAGTGGAATCTTTGATACGTTGTGTGTCCAGCACACATGAATGCCTCCATTTAGCGAAGATGTGTAATATTCGATAAACTTGTCCTTAATTGCAAATCTGCCCGGATGTATATTCGTAATTGTGAATCGACATGATATATAACAATCCCGCATAGTAAGCGATGAAAGTGTGTATACTTGAAGGCTCGTGTATTTATTATTTCATAATCATGCCATTATGGTGTTCTAACTAGTATATTCACACATCTTTAAGTTTTGATTTTAATTTTAATTTACTCATGTATTTGGATGAGACATGTTCACAATTTTATCACAATGTAATACAAATAAGTACTAATTGTGTATAATAATATTTATATTCCGTATAATTATGAATTTTTATTTCCTTTAACCAGAGGAGCGTAATCTCACGGTCGTATTTTTTCAAAAATAAATGAATAAATTAGATTGATTGATGTTTAGCAATAAAATTATCTATTAGTTGAAGAAAAATAAAAGATTGCTCTAAAGTAAAATAAATGTCCTCAAAATTATATCCTAGCAATTAATTGTCGAAAACAATCTTGCCATGAAGATTATAAGTTCTATATATGTGATTGTTGTTTGAAACTTCAAATTGATTATTATAAATAAATAGTGACTTTGATTCTTCACAACTTTACATAGGCAAATCTTGCAGTTCATTCTCATGAACCAAACAATGGACAGTACAACTCTACGATACAATTCAAATAAAATATTTACATTTCTTTTTCCTTCATAAATAATTCATGCACTTTTAAATTGGAAAAAAATGATCTTTCATCTTTTTTTTATTCACATTTCTACTTATAACTAATATTGCAGATAATATTTAAAGAAACGAATCGGCGGGTCACTGTTAAGTTGACTTACCGATTAACATATATAAAATTAATTTTATTAAATTATTATAACTATATTATTTAAATTTAAAGATAAACCAAAATAATTTTAGTATTTTGAATTTGAAATTATTTATGAATATTTGAAAAATAATTTTATTAAAATTGTTAGTCGTTTTACTTACTATTAAATCAAACACTGAAATAGACCGTTACAATGTGCGTATCTTTTGACTATCCGGAAACTAGCCATTTATCTTTACATATAATTTCTTAAAGCGAATTGTCTTTACATTAAATGAATCTTTAGGTATCAGTTTGCTTAGTGATACAAAATAAAAAATATGAATGTGTCTTTCTTGATTATTCAAGCAACTTGCCTTTTTCTTTTTTCTTTTTTTTTTCTTTTTTTGAGGTGAAAAACTCGATAGGTTAATATTCATTAAATAAACAGACATCGAATTCAGAGTTTTTATATTACATCATGTACTGTAAATGCAAAAAAGAAAGAAAAGGGAACAAAAGCAAAATCAGTAGAGGCGAACTAATTCCCTACTGATGTAAATTTGACTGAACTAAGATGTTGCAAGTTTCTTCTTTTGCCAAGTAGTGTGGACTTCTAATACGTTTCAACAAAACTCATTCCATAAAATTGGGATTCTCCCGTAATCGACCGGATTACAGTGGGCAGGGAAGAGGATATTTCGATCCCTCCGTGTGTACCTGGTGAATCGTGCTGTACTTGGCTAAGGCATCTGCATAGGCGTTCTCTTCAAGCAATTTGCCTTGCATATTACTCAACTGATTTTTGTAAGAAATATCAAATAAGTGTACAGTTTCCTCCAACAATTCATCATACATTGTTATTTTCTTTGCTAGCGAGCAACATACTGACTACCCGGAAACAACTAACTCGGAAGTATCTGAATCAACATGATTTATAACAATTCATATTTTCTAATTCCTAATTTAGAGGTATGTGAATCAGCATGATTTATAACAATCCCTGATAATACATCAAGTATCACGTATTTCTTATTTCATAGTCATGCTATTTGGATGTTCGAACTAATAATACATTCACACAATGTAAGTTTAGGGTTTAGGGTCCATTGTTGAGCTCCAAGTTTTTTCTTCATACACAAACATATATACATGAAAAAGTATCGGACCCCTCAATTTTCAGACCCCGTACCCCGGCCTCGCTGGCCTTTTGTGTGATTAGTCTTGGTGATTAGTCTTGGTGATCAAGCAAGCTCCCATTTCTAATTTAGATGAATGAACTAACAGTAATTGTGAATATTTTCATCAGAGTAAAGCGTCTATCATATCCATATCCACTGCAACTTCCATCAGTTATTATACTATATCTATTAAAAATTTCCACCATGAAAAATTATTATATTTTATATTATTATACTATTATATTATTATACTATTAAAAATTTACGAATGAGTCATAAAATGACACATGTTCGTTTTTGGATTTTTCGTTCTATCATTTATGTACCAAATTGTGTAACGAGTAGGGATGTCAATGGTGTGGATATTGCCCGAACCGACCCGAACCGTATCCGAAGAAATATCCGGATTCGAAAAAAATATCCGAATCCGAGTGGATCCGGATATGGATCTGGTTGCTAATTTTAGGATCCGGAACCGGATTCGATATTCGGTTTTGGTGCGGGGACCGGATCCGAGTATTTTAGGATCCGGATACTCGGAACCAGATTCGAATATCCGGAACCGGATTCGGATACGCATATTATATATTACTTTCATGTATTAAATTTGATATTAGTTGAAAAATCATACACAAATTAATGATTTGTGAGTGATTTAAACTCACAATCGCAAAATTACGTTTAAATATAATCATATTTATCGTTCATGTCACAAATTATATATATTTATAGCTAAAAAGTAAGTTATGTTATGATAACATAGTATCCGTTTTAATATCCGAAAGAGAACCGTATCCGTATTCGTATTCGACAATATCCGAACCGTATCCGTATCCGTTTATTATCCGAACCGTATCCAGATCTGGGTAATTCCGTATCCGGATCCGTATCCGAAAATAAATATGGATATGGATCTGGTATGACCACTATCCGAACCGAATCCGAACCGTTGACACCCCTAGTAACGAGTAATGGACAAAATTTGTTATTGCCTTTTTTTGGGCCAATTTGTGACTGTGTAACGAGTAATATTACATCTTTTTGTGATCAATCGTGTAACGAGTCGCAATAATTATACAATTATAGTTATACGATAGTATTAAATATTCCCAAATGCATGAGAACCTGACACGTGTACAATTTTTTGATTTTATGTTTTATCAATTTTGTAACCAATCGTGTAACAACAATAATAAATAAAATTAATGTTTCATAATTTATGAGGCCAATCATGTAACGATTCACAATAATTACAAATGAACAACAACATGACACTTGTCCTTTTTTAGTTTATGTTTCATCATTTATCCTGCCAATCGTGTAACGAATCACAATAATAAGTAAGAATTTATGTTGCATAATTTTGGTAGCCAATCGTGTAACGAGACAAAATAATGAACAAATAAAATGAATGTACTAAGAATATATAAATAAATTCATATTAATACTATTTTAATATCTAAATAAATTTATATTAATACTTACTTTAATATATTAACAAATTCATATTATATTATAATATAATGTTAATATCTAAGAAATTCATAATAATACTTATTTTACTATATATAATAAATTCAAAGTATAATGTTTGTGAAATTCTAGAAATGTATTTATGCTTTCATGAAAGGAAAAATGAGAAAAAACATATATTTCTATTTTGTATAAATTCATAATCACGAGTTACAACTATCAAATAAAATCTATCTTCTATAAAATTTAAAATAAATAGCATGAACATTTCACAATTTCATAACAAAAATAAAATATAATATTTTTTTTATAATTTCCTAAAATAGAAACTATTAAAGAAAACTAATAACTTCGCATCGAAGATTTTCTATTTTGTGTTTCCCGAAGCGGAGCGAGGGTACCTCCTAGTACTTATTAAAAAATCCAAATGAAGGAGAGATGGACACATGTCCATTTTTTTTTTATCTTATATTGTATCGAATTGGTATCTAACTGTATAACAAGTCAAAATAATGAGCAAGATGTTTTGTTTTATCTTTTTGAAGCCAGTCTGTAATGAGTCACAATAATGGACAAAATTTTATGTTGCGCTATTTTTGTAGCCAATCGTAGAATGAGTGATAATAATGGACAAATAAATTTTTTAAATATTTTTATTTCATGTTGCATCATTTTTTCAGACTATCATATAACGGGTAACAATAATGGACAAAAAATTTCAAAAAATAATAATAATTTATTTCATTTTAATATTCATGTATTATTTTCTCATGAAAACCTAAAATCAAATTATAATAAAATAACACCTTGAAAATATTTAAAAAATAAAAACTCGTGAAACTATTAAAAAATACATAAAAAAAGAACGAAAATAAAACTAGTTGTTAACAAAATATTTTTCTACCAATAGTTCTATATGAAAACTAATTGTTACTAATTGATGTTAGTTTTTCGTGAAAAAATAATAAATAAAAATACAACATATGACATATAATAATTGTTTTTTTTAATTATTATATGTTCAAAAATATTTATTAAATTTTGTAAAAATAATAAAACAAAATAACGAAAAATACTTTTTTTAATTATCAAATATGAGAACAGAAAGGAATTTTGGTCCAAAAAATACTTAACATCGTCCAAATTTAGATTTAACTCCTATAGATAGGTATTTGAAACAAAAAAAATAGGTAGAAGGATTTTTCTGGAATATGCAAAAAATAAGAGTTTTCTTTAAATATTTCACCCTGCTTTATTATGTAAAATTTAGAAAGAATCCTTAAAAAATTATAAATTAACTGGCAAAATTAAAAACAATCTTATCTGTTATTCTTTGATTTCAAACAGCATGGTTTGAGCCTTTAATTACATTTTAAAAAATCAATATACTTCTCAAACCGAACACGACTATGATAAATTATTTTATAAAATCATTTTGTATACATAAGATATATTAATGTAAATTTATTGTTGATTACATGAAACAATTATTCCATACTTTATAACATTGTATATGAAATGTGTGCTTTTATTTTATATGGGAGTGTTTCATATTTTGAGACTTAATTAAAAATATTTCTTGATATTATTTTTTATTTCTTCAATAATTATATAATTATATCATGATCAAGTCATCGTTTCTACCAGTTGGATATATTTTTGACAATATATACAGTTATTAATACGAATGTAAAAATAATTCAAAATCGAGACAAACTTTGATTGAACGAAGAAGAATTTTGTGATCCAAAATTGATGTGAATGTTGATTAAACTTATGACATATGATTTATTGTGCTATGCATTGAACCACTTGAACTATGAGTCCATTAACGCGAGACAAATATAAGTAATGATAAAACCGTATAATTTATAAGAGGAATTTAATATGGAATTCGGCGATGATAGCACCTAGTTTATGATAATTAATATGGAATTGATGCGGATTGATATTTATGATAATCAATATGGAACTTCTAGTAGATTTAACAACTAATATACAAGTAATGATAAAACCGTATAATTTGTAAGTGAAATTTTTCAAAAACCACAATTTTTTTCTAGAAATTACGAAAAACCATCCTCATTTTTCGATTTCTTCGAAACCTCTTGAAAGTGAGCTGATTTTTTTCACTCTCCAATGGACTTAAACTTAAACATTTTATATCCAATGATTTTATTTTGAACCAAAATAACCCTCATTTTAATTATTTCCATATTTATTAAGATAGTTTTCGACATAACTTTTTGTGTTATTATTTAAACAATATTTATGATATATTTTGCTATACATCGATTTATTTGATGATATAATATTACGCAGGAAAATTTATATGACTGTATTTGTAATATTTATTTTTAGAAAATGTTTTCTATGTGAATTACAATTTTATTTCAAGTAAAATATTATATTATTTGATTACTATTGTGTTATTGTATTTGTATCCTAGTATTTTTTTCTGGATAGTACAGTCGAGGTGGGTGGATCCCACACTCTAGGGCTGTAATATGTTAATATTATAATTATAATTATAATTATAATTGGTTTGATTACAAATCGTTACACAATATCATGATAAAATGAAATAAAATAGTGGATGAAGCGGCGACTATCTTATGTGAAAGCATCATGTCTTCTCCATGTTCCTCCTTGTTATTATTTTATTCGGGTTGATTTCAATTTATGTGTGAGAATTAGCTGGCCAAATCAATAGAACTCCGCACCCAATTTATGTGTTAGTACTTATGTATTTATATTAAATGTAAAATATAATTTGTTATTTATTATTTGGTTGAAACAATTTTTTTTTTTTTTTATGTATTTGTTCAAATAAACATAATTGGATTGAAAATGTTAAGTTTCACTCCGTCAGGACGTAAAAAAATGAACTTATTTTTTAAGGGGGTTTGAAGAAATTTAAAATCAAGGGTCTTTGAAAAATTTCATCATGCCACATCATTACAATTATTTCAATCATTATATTATGATATGTGACAACATATGAACCATGAATTAACCTTTGATTTTGTTTGATTATGTTTTATTTGTAAACATTTATGTGTTCTTTATTTTACACGTAATTTTAAGCAATTTTAGAAGACCACACCACATTATACTAATGATGTGTCAAAATATTATTCGTTAGATTCATGTTAGACCAGTTGTATTTGATTTTGAATTTTTTCACAATATGATACATGCTCAATTTTGAATACAAAAAGAATGTGAATAGTTTAAATATCTAACATTAATAAATTAATATATAATATCATAAAACATACATCAAATATTGTTAGTATTTTTCATAGTATAATTTTAAAAAAATTAAAAAATATATTCACTTGAATTTTATCTTTATTTAGAGATCCATATTATCATATATTCAATATTTTTCTCTAACTTAAAATTATGAAAAAAATTATGTAAAATAAAAATAAAAATAAGTATACTTACATTAATGGCTTGAAAGCCTAATTATCATTATTTTTAAAACTATAATTGAAAAAAATTGCCCATACTACTAAGTATGTTATATTTGTATTTTTACTTAAAGCAATTTCATGTTAATCTTTAACAAAAAATGAAAGATATTTATTTACTAAACACAAATAATTTCTTTAACTTATATAATATTTTTTAATAATAAACATGAAACATAAAATTTATCAGACACAAATATTTTTTTTGAACTCTTAAAATATTATTATTCCTATTTTTAGATATGAATATTTATAATTTCATATGGTTTTGTTTTTTATTTATGTTCACTGTTATTTTATTATCTTATAGTAACATTTATTCTTTTTGTATGTGTTGCATTAAATTATTAAATAAATATTTCGAATTGCGTCAGATTCAAAAATAGCGTAATAATTTTGTCATCATCAAACTTCCTTAATCAATATGATTTTTTATTTTCACAAAGTTTTATATTTGATCCCGAAAAATCATAATTATATATTATGTGTATGGCAAAACGAATGAAACAAAACCGTCGCGAAGCGCGGGTAATCTCCTAGTAAACAATGAAAGCTTGGATTAATTTAGTTTCGTATAAATAATTCTTGATTTGTATTTGACATAATTATTTCATTATTTTATCTTTATGCAGGGTGCCGATCAACCTCTCCTTTTCCATTTTCTCATTAAATCTTGGACTTATTTATCTAAAGTGGAAAATTGTTACCGTTATATATAACACAATTTTCTCGAAACAAAAATGAAAATACATACTTTTTCTAAGAAATTTCATGTATGCATGTCACGAAATCTAAAAAACTGGGTACATTTTGAAACAAATAACATCTTTAATAAAAAAACGTTCACACCTATCTTTTGTAAATACAAGAACAAGAATTTCAAATTGAGTAGTGATGTGTCTTGTAATACTTCTCCCACAATTTTTGATGACATAATATGATTTTCAAAATTTAATTTTACATCTTAATTTACGATTTAACACCGTAATTTATGATTCAACTATGTTAATTTATGATTTTAACATTTTATTAAATTGACAAATCATAAACTAATGTGTTAAAAATTAAGATAATGAAACACATCTACGTCATCAAGAATTGGCCTGATACTCAAAACTAATGATGATCATATCGTATGGGCAAATGTAAGCTGTTTCATTATTTTCCAATGGTATATTTGAAACTATTAAATTTATAAAACAAAAAATATTGTTCAATAGAACATATGAAATTCTTGTTCATTTGTACATATGATTTTACTCATTGTGCAAAAAATCATGTATTTCCATTAAAATATCTCGAAACGTTCTTCACATATTGTGCAGGAGAAAATCATGTTATTTTACATTGCATAATTAAGTTGATTAATTATATATATATATCGTAAATTAATATTATATTGTAAAAAATGCAGAAATACATATCAATCACTTTCATTACCTTATAAACCCTGAATCAGGGCCGGCCCCGGTCATTTCGGTGCCCTAGCCCAAAATATTAACTGTTTCGAAATTTCATAATGTTGCTCTAACAATGAAAAATACAAGAAAAAAATTACAAAATTAAACAAATATTATGACTAGGTTTTTATTGGTGAGAAATCAAAATAAAACTCTTGTCCAAAATGAAATATCAATATTATGTCCAACTAGTCAAGTGGAGCAATGTAAAAGCCCAAAATTTACACAATGAGCACAAAAATCCATATTATACACACAAATTAATATAAAAAGGCAGTTATAAAATCTCGTTGAGGACTCAAAACATGATTTTCACTTATCTATATATATTCAATTATTTATTATCTTAATCCAACGAACAACGCTCTAAACTAATTTACGAGAAATTTTGAAACTCCATTCACAAAATGAGAGCTAGTGCCCAAACTAAAAAGCTTCCAATTTTGGCAAGCATTTTTAATTGGTTCTAGGATTCGGTGATATGTTGCAATTAGAACACCATGACAAGTTCTTGATTATCGGAGAGAAAACTGCAGCATGTAACCTAATTATTTTTCTTCTTTTTTTCATGACAATGAAGGGGTACTTACACGAGATTAAATTTATAACAATTTTAAGAGGTGATTTGTACCATTATAATTTGAATTTAGGAGATTAAATTTATAACAGTTTAAGAGGTAATTTGTTATCATTATAATTTGAATTTAGAAAATAAATAATCGAATGAAAATCAATCCAATATGCCTATTTCAATTTAGAAATAAACACATTTTTTTTTTACTTTCAGATCTTTTTAGAAAAAAGATTGAACACATACAATTTTCTCGATAGAACTTTCTTTCAAAGAAAGATAATGATTTGATCTTTAAGCAAATTGAAAGAAAGATACAATTTTCTCATTAGTATGTTTCATAAATATACATTCTCTCCTTGCAGAAAAAAGTGTCGTGTTATACTGTTTTTGTTTTGTGGGTCATAAAAATATTACTCTTAACCAGCATATTGTTTTGGAAAAAACAAAAATAAAAACTTGTGGGTAATAAAAACAATTTTCTCGATAAGGACTTGAACTTGAACTCAAGACCTGCTGAGTCAGGAGAGAAGCCTAAACCAACTCAACTAGATTATCCGTGTGTTTCAACTAGTATTGGTAATAAATATTTCATTGGTGCCCCGACCAATTGGGTGCCCCAGCTCGTGGGCTTGGCGGGCTTGCCCTTGGGCCGGGCCTGCCTGAATTATGTTATAATCATATGATATTTCTAAAAGCCAGTATAAGTATGCTGATCATCCAAGCGAAATAATTCTCATGTCCCAGAACCTATGTTACGCGGATACTTCAAAAATGCAGAAGTATCCTGAGGATACGGGTATCCGATACGGATACGGGTACGATACGGCTCGGATACGTATCGGATACGCCATGTGGCGTATCCGATTATTTTAATATTTATTTTTTTCGGATACGGCGGGGATACGGCAGGATACGGCTGGGATACGTTCAGGATACGGCTGGGATACTCCATTTAGGATACTTCGGCCCAATATATATTTTGGCCCATAATATTTTTAAATAATTTGTATAGGATACTTCTAGGATACTTCTAAAACTAGTTTTAGGATACTTCTAAAATAAATTTAAGATACTTTTATGATACTTGTATTGTTATGTTGATTTTTTTTATTGTCATAATATTTAATTTAAAAACATTATTTAATTTATTATTTATTTATTTATTATATAATATAAATATATTAAAATAATAACTATATAGCCGTATCCGTATCCGTAATTTTTCAAAAATTGCCGTATCGCCGTATCCGTATCGTATCGGATACGATACCCATATCCGTATCCGTGCAACATAGCCCAGAACGATATAAGTATAGATTAATTACTATCTCAAAAGAATTTTATATTAATTAGTTTTATCACATTTACATATTATAACTTAATATGTATTAATTGTTTTATCATGGGATTTACATGATATATTTAATTTAAGATTATTAGTTAATATTATTTTATAGGGACCGACCATGAGGCCTGAGCCTTGGAGACTAATTTTTAGAGGGACCTGATATTTTTAATAAGTTCTATACAAAAATACATATTAATCATATACAGTTATACTCTATTTATTATTATTTATTATCTATTATCGTGATAAAAAGATTGGATTTTTGGTGCATCCAGGTCACTAACCTGTTTGAGGATCTTTATTCTCTCTATTTTTGGTATCACATAAAATCATATTTTATAAGTTAAGACAGGCATGGAATGGAAATGGGAGATGTTGAATTTGAGAGTCTTGGTTCTCTCAATTTGGAGATCTTGTAAATTAATATTTTACAAGCTTTTTCTCCGCGCAAGTCTTTGAATTTCTTGATTTCTGACAAGTTATGTATTTTTGTCGAATTTATCATGAATTTCTCTTTAGTTGCATATTTTATTTGTAGTATTTTTATTTCAAATTGCCGTATTTTTATAATTAAAATTTTTCAGTGATTGAAATATGTCTGTGAAAGAGAATTGAGATGAATGAATTTTTTTTTAATAATAAATGATTGGGTCTGTCTGATCTACGTGGGCATCGGGTCGTTAAAAATCCGAGACCGGCCCTATATTAAATTATGTAGTTATTTATCTATTTATATTCAATTCTGTTATATTGATTTAACAAATTAAATTCGCTAATGTCATGATTTATAGAAATTCTCAGGTAATATAACACTATAAAACTTGTAACATTACTTCTAGTCTGCATGGAAATATTTTATTTTTTGGGGTAGAGATGCAAAAAAGAACTTCTTTCGTGCACTTGTATTTATCATAGTTAATTGCGTGGCTCTTTCCGATAGCTAATATTTGTCCGATAGCTAATATTTGTTTACATATATATAACTACACATATGATTACACGAACAACATTACAGAAAATTCGGGAGCCCTCCACTAGTCATAATCTAATACACCGAGTCTAGGGAGAACGAAGTAAATTAGATAAGACGACCTAGAGCAACAACAATCATTAAGTAATCGGGAGCCCTCCACTTCCACCTTCTCTGTGGATCCCTCCCTCTCTCAAACAAACTCCCTTCTCCTCTCCTTTCCTAGGACGAAACCGAGAAACTCTAGAACTAGATACTTTACAATAATACAAATCGACCGACGAAACCGAGAAACGCTGAATTGAAGCACTGTGTGACGAAGAAGAGCAACGGAAATGGTTTGTTCTATCGCCACACGAGTTGGCGAGAATGGCTTGTCGCCACACGAGCTGGCGAAAATGGCTTGTTCTATCGCCACACGAGCTGGCGAAAATGACTTGTTCTATCGCCACACGAATGACTTGTTCTATCGCCACACGAGCTGGCGAAAATAACTTGTTCTATCGCCACACGAGCTGGCGAAAATAACTTCTTCTGTCGCCACACGATCTGGCGAAAATAGCTTGTTTTATCGCCACAGCGGCTGGCGTAAGTGCTTTGTTTTATCGCCACAGCGGCTGGCGAAAATAGCTTGTTTTATCGCCACAGCGGCTGGCGAAAGTGCTTTGTTTTATCGCCACAGCAGTTGGCGTAAATGCCCATTTTTATCGCCACATGAACCAGCGAAAGTGCCTTGTTTTGTCCCATTTCTATCGCCCAGCCCAATTCTATCGACAAATTTTCGAACTGCCAAGGCGAGATTTTCGACCAATTCGAGTAGTAATTAGGATGACGACGAGGCAGAATAAGCAGGTTTTGATCTTCTCCTTAGATTATTTCATTTGATTTTCACTTTTTCAGTGATTTGATTCCGATTTTAGTCTTAAATTGGTTGATTATTCATCTAAAATCCGAAGTTTCTGATATAAATTTTAGATTTTTTCTGACAACATGGGGAAGAACGGTGAGCCTCAAGTAACCAACTGCAAATCTACCAAATAATGGAGGGTCACATTCGAACCTGGCCTAGCGAAATTCGGTATGGTTTAATAAAGAAGATGTGGTTGCGCTCATGACAGATCGTTGATTTGGCCGGTTAGCTAGGCAAATATGTAAGGTTGAATTGAACGGCAAGGAAGTACCGGTTAAGTCCGTTTCTGGTTACGTCAATTTGTACCTAGCATCAGCTTAAAAAAATTCGCCCCGAAGTTTACCTTAGGCATCATTAAAATTAGCTTCATTTGAATTTGAATTTGGAAAATAATATGATAGTACTGAACAGCTCATATGCCCACCTCAGGATCATGACAGATCAAGATCATCGTGGGTCCCGCATCAATGGTTTGTTGGTTAATTTCATTCACTCGTTTTGGCCTTCTATGCTTGAGATTCCCTCTTTCATGATCGAGTTCATCACTACAATTGTTAAGGTAAATTTCTTTGTTTTAAATGTTTTAATTGGAAGTAAAGTTTCAGTGCGGAGTGCAAGTGCTTGAGGTTCCCTCTTCCATGGCCGATTTGCAAAAATCGAGTTCTTCTATGGTCGACGGATTCAAACCAGGATAGAGAAAGATTCTCTTTTTGTTCTTTCAAGCATAATTTCGTCAAAGAAGCTAAGGTAAATATTAATTTCCGTTAATATTTTGTTTACCATGTTAGTACGCAATGATTAGGGGTATTCTATTTTTTACGGATCTGTTTTTTTAAATCTTCAGATGTTAGGGGTTTACTTCGTATTTTCACAGTTTAAAAGTGCATTCTTCAAATTTCCAAACATTATAGCGGTATTTTCTATATTTCCATGTTTTAAAACTATTTTCTAAATTTCGACATTTTACAGGGATATATATATCTTCACATCCTACAAGGGATATATATGTTATGTTAGAGGGGGTATATTAGATATTTTCAGGTTCGATGGTGATCTATTTGAAATTTTCATATGATGTTTGCGATCGTATTTTTGAAATTGTTTCCTTATGGTTTTAAATAATATCTTTTCATTTTATAATAGGTATGATTATAGAAGGGATATTTGATATTTTCAGATTTTGCAAGGGTATTTTTGATATTTTCAAATTTTATTGGGGTCCTTTTGATATTTTCAGATTTTAGAGGTGAATTTTTGATATTTTCATGTCTCATTTGATGATTTTACAAGGCTATTTTGTATAACTTTATATGTTTATATTTGATATTTTCACATTTTTCAAGTATTTTTGAAATTTTCATATTATAGAGTTATATTTGATATTTTTGAGGTGTTTTTTACATTTCCAGATTTTGGAGGGGTGTATTTAAAATTTTATTATCTTAAGAGGGATATATTTGTTATTTCCAGGTTTTAGAAGGGTATTTTTGAAATTTTCAGGTTTTAGATAGGTACTTGAAAATTTTCATATTTTCATAAATATTTCAAATTTTCAGATTATAGAGTTGTATATTTGATATTTTCACATTTTGTAAGTGTATTTTTGATATTTTCACTGATATTATGTAACTATATCCCAATCATGTATTATGTAACTTTAAATAATAAATATAATCATAATAAGATGAGAAAAAGATGCTTTCAAAGAAAATACTGTAAATTTGGAGGGCTGCTTTTGTAAATTTAGCTCTGTCGGAAGAGGTTGAACGAAAAAATTGAATTCTCCTCCTCAAATTGGATTTCCCGAATCAGGTACCATCAAGCTGTAACTAAATTTAAAAATAAAATAACCCCAAATAAATTATAGTAGAGTAGAGTTTTTAAATAGCACAATTTGAAGGGATATAAATGCAAAAAAGGAAATTTAGTTAACAAACTGAAGTATTCTTTTCGCCACATGAAATGATTGTGTATAGGTGAGAGGTTCAATTACAATTGCATCTACCAGAATTTGGCTGCTAATAATTCCACCTGAATTACCAACATAATTTAAAAAAAAAAAAAAAACAATAGTTTAAAACCCAATTAAAATAAAAAAAATTATTGGTCGATCTTAGCATACTGTCTCTTACTGAAGCTCCATCAAAGATTTTGGTTTAATTTGATTATTCACTCTACCATTCAACAAGTTTTGTTGCTTGCGGCACGAGCTTCGAGGACTATTTGATAATTTAATATTTTATATATATCCCTCTAAATTGTATATTTTATTTTTTTTATTTTATAGGGTGGTAAAGACCATACGAGTGCAAGATACGTATATTTTGTTCTTCTTATTTTGAAGGTTTATTATATATTCATGGAAGAAGAGTATTTTGAGGATTTTGAACCAAATTTTCTACAAATTGCCAGAAATTAAAACTAAAGTATTGGCGTTTTTGCTTATAACACCCTACATTTCTCATATTTACAAATAAAATCCTATATATTTTTGTAAATGCAGATATTGTTTGTATTCGTGGACTCTACGTAGAACCTGCAAAGACTTTTTCTCTCTTTACATGGATTGGAGGATTCCGACGATACCACGTAAATTTTACTTATAAATCATATTATTATTCAACACGTTTTCAAAAGAACCCCTGTATTATATGTATATTACAAAAGTTCAAGAAATATGATTCTCTCTCCTTTTTCTAACACGAGAGACTATTTAGGGCCATTTTTAAATATCAAATAACACAAGGGTTTTTCCGCAGTTAAGATTAAATTCATTTTAATAGATTTTGCAGGTGACAGCTTTTGATGACAATGGGTTCAAAGCATTTATTTGAGAAAAAAATCACAAAGGCCAATTTAGATGTATGCTAATTCTCTCTTGTGTTTTTTATATATATATATTTTTTATAATGTTTTGATGTATTGATTTGTAAATTTTTTTGTTAAATATATAGAACAGAGATAAATTGATTTGTAAAAGTAGATAATTGGAGTGTTAATTTGGAGAAGTTTTTGGGAGAAATTTATGCAGAGAAAAGAAGATTTAGAGGATTTATAGAAGTTCAGGGACTTTTGTGCAAAAGTTCCGGGTTACTGGATCTTCAAGATTTCTTGATAATTAGAGAAAGAAAGAGGAAGAAAGATGAGAAGCTAGTAACTTTTAATAATACAAATATATACACACTTGATTTTTCTATTAGGATTTTTGATAATGTTTGATCTTTCAAAAGATCCATGTTCGGAAGAATAAAAACATGTTAGCTAAAAATTCTTGTTGGACTTGAGCGATGATGTTGCAGAGGCCAACGAAATGGAAAAAATCGGAGGTTCACAAGGTAAGAGAACAATGCGAAAAACAAGATTGCTCTAAGGGACAAGTAAAAAAAATTTGTAAGGAAACACGAGCATAAAAGGAATATAAGTGGTATATTATTATTATTGTATATCATAAGAAGTTAGGGATCAAACAACCGCCGAGAAGATTTGAGTCCATTAACAAGAATGTTCTCGAGATTTCTCAAAAAATATGATTCGAAGAATCTTTGTCCATCATACATGGAGGCAAAAACGACTATATCGAACAAAAAATAATTAACTAATTTTAAATAAAATTTAATAAAAAACGAAAACCAGTAAATGGAGAAGGCTCGGTGGTCCTCCATTCATTGGTGCCAATGGGACTCAAACCCACAACCTCTCACAACATATGATTTTTTGTGACTCACACCCGACCACTGGGCCACAATCCCATTAGCAAATAAAATTTAATTGTATTTTGTTTGCATAATTTATGGAAGATAATAACAATAATAAATAAGTGAAATAAATATTACTCATCATATATAAGAGTACATTGGTTATTTGATAAAATAATTTTGAAATCGTTCTTAATTAAGTCATTTTACCTCTTGCAGTATCGTCATCCTTAATTTTTTTATTGAACATGTAAACTCAAAGCCGGAAGTAAGTGTTTATGCATTCCTAGTTTCATGAGGACCAATAATCCCGAACAAAAATTAACCGGATCGAGTACAAAATGAGTATAGTAAAGATCATCGTACTACTAAGAAATTACTTACATATATTTGAACGCACCGTTTTAATGTAGAATTAATCCGAAAAAGATATATCGAGAGATTTTATTCTTTGATTTTACAAAATATCTACAGTCACTGACATAAGGGACGTTTGATCTAGGACACTTTGAAAGATTTTGAAGGATTCATGTGTTGTCTAGAGAAAGTGGAATGAGAGTTAGGTGTTCGACGGATATACGTTTCTCACAAGTATTGTTTGGCGTGTTAGAATGTTAAGACAATGAAAAGTTAAGGGCCCAAAAGTTAAACATATTGTTTGATGTAAATGAAAATTTAAAGGTACTTACATATGACTTTTCTTTAATTAATATTGTATACGTAATATTAGTTAATATTTTTTATAATATTTAGCAAATCGGACAGTGACTATTATGCATTAGCAATTATAGTAACTAGGAGAATACTCGCGCTACGCGGCGAGCATGTAAATTATGTTTTCATTATAATATAATTATATATTTGTACTATAATATTAATAATATCATCTTAAAATAAAATTATTTGAATTCATTTATCAATGATTATTCATATGTTTTATAATTATATTACATGATGATAACCAAAAATCTCAATTTTCTAATCAAATAATAATACTTATATTAGTGTCATTATATAATAATATATAAGAATAAAATATAATACAATTTTAAGAAAAACAAAACAACATATATTATATCATTTTTCACAATATTTCATACAATATCAAATATTAAAATAATGAATCATACAACATATGTAGTAACACATTATTAATTATATAGTAGTAATAATATTTATTGATTCAAAATGCAATGGAAAATATAAAATAATATAAAAATTAATAGTGGAAGTAATTTAATAAATAATACCAAATTTAATTTATAATAATATATATACAATTTTTTTTATATTATATGATTTTTTTTTACATTTTGTAAAATAACAATACAATTTGATAGCTGTTTATAAATTTAAAAAGTTATTTAGATGGCTAATTTTTTTTTAATTCTATTATTTTTTGAAAAAAATTTGTTTGCATAAAAACAAAAATATAATCTATATAGTATTATATGATATTCTTATTGTTGTAATTTTTAAAAAAATAAATAATAGTACTTAAAAATTCTATTATGCCAATAAAATTCATAAAAAATACATTATGTAAATATGTATTATTTTGCATTGTATTTTCTTACATAATACCAATTGAAATTATGAAAAACGGTATGTATGAACTATGTTAATATGGATGTCAAAATAAAGAGAAAAATCAAAGGAATATATTTGATGGGTTTATAAATTAAATTTCCAAAATAATACTAATATATGTTGTATTTTATAATATTACATATTAAATTATTAATATTTCATATATAAACTTTTCATATTCCATTACATTCACATTTGATCATGTAATCTTATGTGAAATATTAAACAATTGATTAGACTTGGTCTAATATGATTCTAACCAATAATAATAGGCCACATCATTAATGTATGATGATGTGGATTTCTAAGAATGCTTAAAACATGATGTAAAATAATAACACATAAATGACTACACAAAATATGATCTTCAAAAAATCTAACAAAAAATTAATGATTGAGATTAAACCACATCACTACATCTAATAGTTCAAATTAATACTTATAAATAATAATACAAAATGCATGTATTAAATGATCAAATATAATATGAATGCTTATGATGAATCCACATCACACAATCTAATGGTTAATAATCAAGATAAGCATGATGATGTGGCTTCATAGGAGCCTCATGTATTATTTTGCATTGTATTTTCTTAGATAATACCAATTGAAATTATGAAAAACGGTATGTATGAACTATGTTAATATGGATGTCAAAATAAAGAGAAAAATCAAAGGAATATATTTGATGGGTTTATAAATTAAATTTCCAAAATAATACTAATATATGTTGTATTTTTTATAATATTACATATTAAATTATTAATATTTCATATATAAACTTTTCATATTCCATTGCATTCACATTTGATCATGTAATCTTATGTGAAATATTAAACAATTGATTAGACTTGGTCTAATATAATTCTAACCAATAATAATAGGCCACATCATTAATGTATGATGATGTGGCTTTCTAAGAATGCTTAAAACATGGTGTAAAATAATAATACATAAATGACTACACAAAATATGATCTTCAAAAAATCTAACAAAAAATTAATGATTGAGATTAAACCACATCACTACATCTAATGGTTCAAATTAATACTTAAAAATAATAATACAAAATGCATGTATTAAATGATCAAATATAATATGAATGCTTATGATGAATCCACATCACACAATCTAATGGTTAATAATCAAGATAAACATGATGATGTGGCTTCATGAGGAGCCTCAAAGATAGGTGCAAAATAAGGGGGTGGTTAAATTAGATATTGGAAAATTACACATGATATAATAAAATTTTCTAATACATAATAAATATATTAAATAAATAAATTATAATATATTATCGTATTCGTATGTAATGTCATATATAGTATGCATTAGATATATTATATAAAGTACGCATAATATAATGTATTTTTAATTATATATTTATTTAATAAATTTTATATAATTTTATATAGTTAATAGATATTAATATATTAAATAAATATAAAATGAATATATATGTGTTGTTTCTACATTTTTTTTATGGACAACATTGTGAAGGAAATTGGAGGAGAGAGACAATCCAACAACAACTCATAATTCATAATTCAAATAAATTTCTTCTATCAAACACTAAATAATTTGTCCAAGACATGATTGTCTATTTTTTCGTAGTCATTGAACTCACAAAGAAAACACAAATTCAGTCAGAAATTCTTTTTTTTTTTTTTTTTTTTTGAGTGAGGTCGGTGAATTACCGAGCTCTTTTATAGATTTAACATAAAGTCGAAAGATTTGTACAAGGTTCTAATTAATTACACCACTTAAGAAAGTAAATAGAATAGGTCCTAGTTGGCAGTGATGTTGCGGATGTTGCTGTTCAGCGTTTTTGTAGAATCGATCCATGACAGTGCTTCCTTGTACGCCTTTGCTGCGATTATTTCTGACGTCGCCCATTTGCCGGTGAAGATGCGTGAGTTCCTCTCCTTCCATACATTCCAAGCAATCGCGAAGTAGAAGGAGTCCCATTCGGTGATTTGTGTTTTTGTCATTCCCTTCCTCGGTCTAATCCAGTCGTCAATAGGGTCCGAGCCAATTGTTTGGGTTCCCCATCCCCTTGTGTTCATTATTGTATGCCATATAGATTTTATAAATGGGCAATTTCCTAGAAGATGAGTTATCGTTTCGTAACTGCGGTTGCAATTCGGACAAGAACCGTTATTAGGCCATCCTCTTTTTTGTAGATTTTCGGCGGTTAGTAGTCTATTTAGAAACCATAACCACCCAAAGAATTGAATCTTTTTAGGACATTTGGTTTTCCATAATTTACTATTCCAAAGACAACTTATTCCCGGGTTTCGCATGAATTTGTAGGCCGAGTTCGTTGAGAAGATTCCGTGGTTTGTCCATTTCCATCGAATTCCCGTTTGGTGATCGTAGGTAGATGCGTTATAGAAATCAACGCATTTAAGTAAATCCTTAACGAAGAAGGACTTTTTAGCGGCCAATATGGAGTGTAACCCTGCCACGGAATTTGTGCCGTATATGTTTGCTAAGGACTCGGCCCATAGCTCATTTGGATTAGCTTCCATTTTCCACATCCATTTTGCCAATAGTGCATCGTTTTGTGTTGGCACGTTGATTAGCCCTAGCCCCCCATGCATTTTCGGGAGGCACGTTCTTTCCCAATTAACCAAGCAAGCTCCCCCGCTACAAGAATCCTTACCTTTCCAGAGAAAGGATCGAGTAATCCTATCAATTTCCTTAATTGTTGCTTTAGGTAATTTGAAGGCTTGCATGTAATACGTCGGGAGTGCGTTTAGGACGGATTGTGTAAGAACCAGTCTTCCCCCTAAAGAGAGCATCTTTCCTTTCCATCTTGCAAGCCTTTTTGTTAGAGATTGCACCAATGGTTGGAATACAATTTTTTTCGGTTTTCTTATGGTTAGGGGGAGACCCAAATATTTTATTGGGAGAGTCTTTTTTTGGAATAGTAAGATATTGCTCACATGATCGTGTAAGTCCTCGGGAATAGCAATCGGGATGAAAGAGCTTTTGTCGTAGTTTATTTGCAATCCCGTTATTGTGCTAAATAGAGCTAGTACTCTACTTATGATAGCCAAGTTTGAAGGTGTTGCCTCTAGAAGAATGATAGTGTCATCGGCATATTGTAGAGCTTGTGGCGGCACACAAGCCCTTGTTGAGAGGAGAGGGGAGACATTTGCGATCATTTGTTGTAGTGTGTCGGCTACTATGTTGAAGAGTAGCGGCGACAATGGGTCTCCTTGTCTCAAACCGTTTGCATGCCGAAACTCTAGTCCGCGCCAACCGTTGGCTGCCGCAAAGGAGGAGGATGAGGTGAGGAGGTCGGATATCCACCTATTCCATGTGTTCGGGAATCCTCGTGTGCTTAATAGCCTCTTTAAGAATTCCCAATTTACCGAATCAAACGCCTTTTTGAAGTCAACTTTTAGCATTACCGCCGGGATTTTCTTTCTATGATACAGAGAGAGGATTTCCCTTGTTGTTATGAATGTTTCGATTATTGATCGGTTTTTAATGAACGCGGTTTGCCTCTTGGAGACTAACGAAGGCAAGAGGGGTTGCAATCTATTTGCGAGGACTTTAGATATAATTTTTATAGGTGCATTTATGCAACTTATCGGACGAAAATCGTCGAAAGAGGATCCATTTTCTTTTTTGGGGACTAGGCAGATTGATGCCTTGTTTAGTGGCGCCAAGTTAATAGTGTGGTTGTTGAAGTTTGATACTAACGCGTATAGATCGTTCTTAATTGTTTGCCAAAAGGTTTGTAGGAACTCTGCGGGCAATCCATCCGGTCCCGAGGCTTTTCCCCTCGGCAATTCTTTAACCACTCTATCTAACTCCTCGTTCGATATGGGGGTACCAAGCTGCGATAAATTAGATGCCCTCCCTTCTATCGGATAGATAGTATTGAGATCATAGTTAAAGTATGCTTCAGTTTGTACACCATATAGCTCCGCAAAGTATTCACTGGATGCCATCGCGATTTCTTTTCCGTCTCGCAACAAGTTGCCTTGGTACTGTATTTCGTGTATATAGTTTTGTCTCCTTCGCGACGAAGACAAGGCGTGAAAGTAGCTTGTATTTTGGTCCCCTAATTTAAGCCAAGTGCAAGACGAACGTTGTTGCCATTTGATTTCGTCGAAAGAAGCCTTCTGTTCAAGCCTTTCCCTAAGTGCAATTCTTAGCGCAAATTCCTCCGGGATCAAGTCCCCCGATTCTTCCTGGATGTCGAGCCATTGTATTATTGCTCGTGCTCTATTTAATTCTGAGTTGTCTTTATTGGACCTGTCTCTAGCCCAATTATTGGCTGCCTTGATTAGATTTCGAGCCTTGGCCTCAAATATTTTTGCCACATTTCCATTTATCCCCTGGTATGAGAGATTAATTTGCCAGAGAGTGTTAACCAAAGTTTTAAATTCTCCTAAATTCAACCATTGTCTCTCAATTTTTTGTAGAGGCCTCGGTTTATGGCTTAATGGTGAAATAGTCAATTTAAGCGGTGCATGATCCGAGGTCGAGGCCGGAAGATCTCGTAAAAATTGATTTGTATTGGAGTTTAGAAATTGAACGGATAAAAAGACCCTATCTAGCTTAGACAAGGTTGGGGAAACTCTTCTATTGGACCAAGTGAATTTTCTTCCTTGTAATGGCGTTTCGATTAGTGATATTTCATTTATGGTATGATTGAAATTGTTCATCCATGTTTCAGATACGGTGGGAGCCGTCGAATCTGAGACGTTTCTAAGCAAGTTGAAATCGCCAACCACCAGCCATGGTAAAGTCTTGCGGTTATTTATTTCTCTGAGTTCTTCTAGAAAATTTGTTTTGAGAGGGTCCTCTACCGGTCCGTAGACGTTGGATACTAAGAACGTGAATCCATTAGAGCTTTTGAAGGTCGTGTTAAGAGAGAAGCACATTGAGAAAGAATTAACAAGTTCCAAAGAGTCATTCCAACTTGTTAGTATGCCACCTTTGGACCCGATAGCGTCCTTGTGTGCATAATTCGAAAAGCAAGGGGGACAAACAGATCTCAAATTAAAAATATTCATAGATGACCATTTTGTTTCTTGAAAACAAATAAGATTACATTTAGCTTCTCTTATCGAATTTTTAATTAGATCCCTTTTTGAAGCTCTACCTAGTCCTCTTACATTCCAAGTCATCAAATCAAAAGTTTTACAAAACATAATTAAACCAAATTTTAATCCCTAAGAAGTTTTCTAGAAGATCGTTAGTCGTAGTCGACTTGATCGATATCATCATATCCCTCGAGGTTTTCCTTTGGCTTCTCTGCCCTGGATGATTGACCTACAATGGTGAGAGAAAGAGAATTTGAGGTTATTAAAGGAGTTCCTCTCGTGGGTCTCTTAAGCAGTTTTATAGGCATATTAATGTCTATAAAATTATCCTTGTTTGCTAACGGCCAATCCATGACCGGATTTTTGATTCCACACATATCATGAATTTTTGAGATTGTTTCATTCGACAGATGAGATGGATTGTCTTTGTCATTTTCCAAAAGTTGTAAAATTCCGGCTCGTTTTAAAGCTCTTTGGACTGCCTTAGTTTTCCTCAGTTTGGGCTCAGATGGTGACCTAGCTACTTGGGTAGAGAGTTTGTCCGAGAGGTTAATTTGTGTGATATGCATTTCTTTGCCAGTGGGTTTTATTATTGAGAGAGGAAGTTCCTTTGTTATTTCAATTAGGGTTCCTTTATTCCTGTCCACTGAACTAATCAAATGAGATCCTTGATTAACATTTCGTGGATGCTGGCCCAGCTTGCCTAAAATGCTTTGTGAATTTAAAGGGTGATTGATTATCCCATTGATTGGGTCGGCTGGGCTTGTTCTTTTTTTCAAGGGGAGAGTTGTGGGCCTTATTTTTAATTGGGTTTTGAAAGAAGAAGAAAACAAAGTTTTTGTATTATTTTTTTCTTTTAAAAAGAGGAGTTGTTTGGCCGTACTTGCATCATTAAATGAGGAGTGTCTCTTGGGGTTGCTGTATGACTCTTCCTCATACGTGCAGTCTCCATCCGAGGCAATAAATGCCTTCTCTTTGCCCTTGTCCGAGGCAATTAATGCCCTGCTCTGACCCACATCACTTCCGCGTACATTCCCCCTGTCATTCTCCTCTCGAGCCCCACGTCCATTCCTTCCTCTACCACGTTCGTGCGGGTTGTCAGAGATTACTATTCCTCTCTCTATCTGACGTGGCTGCCTCACCTCCTTTTTTTGCTGACTTGGACTCGTTTCGTCTGGGATGGGTGGTGGTGGCCGGAGTCCCTTGCTCTGGTCAGGCCACGATTGTCTTGCAATCTGACATAGGTGTTGAATGAGCTCTACATCTACCAAGACTTTGTTGTTTTTTTGCTTGATTTTTTTCCTTGCATTCGGATTCTGATCCGAGAAATCGGAGTCGTCGTCACTCATCCCTATCGAAGAGATTCCATTGGTGTTATCTGACTCCGAGTCTTGACCGAATTCTGCAATGTCCAGCATTTTTTGGATATATACTTCCTCCGGTGGCGTAGGATCTGGTGGGTTGTATGATCTGAAATTTTCCTCAATTCTTCCCGCGACCCGCACCCGAATTCGGTGGTACAGGCCATTAGCCCATAATCCAATGGATCTGGGTATTTTGTTGAGGTCCGTTGTTCCAATTACAACCATCAAGTACTCCATTGATTTGAGTTTTGCGAGGGGACCATGGTTTAACACAATTCCAGCATTGATTAAGGAGTTTGCCAGATCGTCAAAGAACCAACCTTGCGGAGGAAGGTTGTAGAGTTTGATCCAGACTCTATGGTTGAGCTCGATCGGTGTTGCGTCGAGAGAGATCTCCCATTTGAAAAGAATGAAATTAGCTCGTCTAAGAGGCCACAATTCGTCTTCCATTGCTTCTTCTCTGTCTCTGTTGTTTGGGATGAATAGCAGGTATCTATTGTTGCCACGATATACCAGTTGGTATTGTTCCGACCATTTGGTACACCTTCTCAAGATCATATCAATACCCCTTATTGAGTGGTTCGGTACGAATTTGGCATCGATTATGATCGCACGTTTGAACCTCTCGATCTCCACAGTGTGGTGTGCTTTTTGCTTGAAGAAACACGTAATCTCTTCGGGACGATCGTCGGGCATCCCCTGCTCCCCTATTATACCACGCGGACGCAGAGGGTCGAATGGCTCGGGGTCGTCATCTTCTCCCCCCGGTGGTCTGTCCTGTACAACCTGGTCTTGGGGTTCTGCTACTAAGATCCTGGATGGTGCTTCATGTGATGTGAGATTCACACGCGCGTTGCTCCGCGGTGGTGTTGCCACCACTTGTGCCCAGGACGTGTTCAGTGCCGGTCTTCGTACCTGTGCAGTCGGCCTCGCGGTTGGCCTGCGCTGAGGCGGTGGCCTGCGAGCAGTTGCCGTTGGTGGCAGGTTGGCAAGGTCCGGCTGCGCGCGGGTCGGACAGTCTCTAGCTGTGTGTCCAGGCATGCGGCAGCGGACACAAGCCCGGGGATTTCTGCAGCTCGCCGTCGGGTGGTCCGTCGCTAGGCAGCGCCAGCATCTATTGGCCCAGTCCGGGTGCGTTTCATTGGGAGGCCATGATAGACGTCTTGGTGTTGCATTCTGGTGAGGTCGTTTCCTTTGGCCATTCGTCATGTTGGCTCGGTTCTCTTTCTCAGGTGCCAAGAGAAGAGAAGAGGGAGGTGTCAAGAGAAGAGGAGGCAGCTTCAGCGAGTGACTAGAGTGATGTGGGGTTAGCAAGTATGGAGTGTATGCATACTTAGCAGGGTTTGATTCTTTTCTGCCTATGTGGGACCAGCCATTCTCTTTGAATATCGCCCTTTTTCCTCTTCTCTCTTTCTCCATTTCCTATCAATCGATAGCATACATTTTAGTTACTAATTTTTAATTATCGATCAATGAATAAAGAATCTAGTGGATAAAAAAGTTAGGATTTTGTGTATGTTATTTTCCTTTTTACAATTGCGTAGTGTATTAGTGGTGGTGATTGGAACGAAGTCGTTTGACCATAGGAAGCAATAAGCATGAAGTTTGTATTCCAGTCAGAAATTCTTATAATATCATTTTATAAAAATATTCAATAAAGCTAGAACCACTCTCTCTTTCCCTCCCAAAACCACTCCACCTTACATTTGGACCCCACCCAAGACACAAGCCATATTCTTGTTCTTTTTAATTCTCAACGGATTCAAAATCCATTAACAAATTCAAAATCCATTAAGAAAAAATATCCAAAACCACTCCCTCTCTTCCTCTCTCCCTCGTCAGTGCTAAGAAAAAAACCCCAATTCACTCCTCTTCCTCTCACCACTGCCAGACCAAAAAAAAGCCCCAAATCGACTTCTATTTTCTCCTCTCGAAATTGCCTCTCTTTCTCTTCTAGAAATTGCTATCGTCCTCTCTTTATCCTCTCTAAATTGCGACTGTCCTGTCTTTCTCCTCGCTTCTTTTCTTCATGACCACTTGATTTGAACAAAATCGCCCAAAAAAATTGCCCCAAAGAATCGTCGTAGCTACAGTGTCATGTCGAATTTGGGAATATGCGATGAAGATGAATGCTTTGTGAATGGTGAGAATGAGGAAATAAACACTAGTGAAGTTATTATTGAAGAACCGAAAGTGGATGTGGTGTTTAATACAATCGAAGAGGCATTTATTTACTATGCCAAATACGCTCAAGATAACGGTTATTATTGAATGTCGAATTAATGGTCTGGAGCCATTTCGAGGTTCGAGCACCTGAGAAATATATTTTGAGAAGATGGAGAAAGGATGTGCAAAGAGCTCACACCACGGTTCGCATCAATTATGATAACCCTTTAAATAAAACTGAAGCATTTCGACAAGAGTATTTCGGTCGTATTTGTGATGAGGTCGGAGGTATGATACGAAGCTCTGAAGAGAAGTTTGTGAAGGCGGTAAAAGTTATAGAATTGTTAAGAAACGAGTTTGAACAATCTTGTCCCATTGAAAATAAAAATAATGTTATCGCCGAGTCGAGTAACCCTTCCCTTAATGATTCTTGTTCCACTGGAGAAAATATGATTCTAGACCCAAAAGTTGTACGTTCAAGAGGCATACCAGAATTTAAGAGAAAGGAAGGAATCGTCGAAAAAATTATTAGAAAGAAGAGAGAATCTAATAAGAAGAAAATGAAGGTATAATATCTAGTATTATTTTTGTACCGTGTTAATTATCACTAACTATTTTTTAATCTCAGGACGTGAATGGTAACTCGAATAGTCATGTATTTGGTATGGAGAAAAACGTTGCAAATATAAACGTAAGATTTATTTAAGCATTTTAATTGCAATACTTAGTTTGTATTTCATTATTTTTTTTATTAATGTCTAGTTTGGGGTCTCGGCTAACATGGAGATGGGGTTTCATGACAATATGGAGCAATTCCAGAACATGCCATTCTCTATAACGGACTCAAATGGAAGGATATGGGAAGGAGAACCAATTAACATATTTAATTTTCCGACATTCAGATTTTAAATGTTCATGGTTTAGACATTTTTTGTATCTATTAAATGTTTTGGAACAAATTGGATATATTTTGTTTAGTACATTTAAAGAGTACTAATTTTATGCAATTCAACATCGTATAAAAAAACATCAAACATACATAACATATAATTCAACATAATGTACATAAAAAAACACATAAAAAACATTACATACACTCAAAAATCACATACAAAAAATACATTGCGTATATAAACATTACATACACTAAAAAATCACATACAATAAACATTACATATACTCTTGTAGTGGGATGCCGAAGATTTCCCCTAAAATTAAACATCGCATTCAATAAACATTACATACAAACAAACATCACATACAAAAAAATTGGATTGTAAAAGAACATCACACAATCACATCATGTCTAGCGGGATGTCGAAGATATCCCCTGCAATTAACCCAAAATTTGGATCTAAATTAAATAAATTATATTCATGATTTCAGAAAAAAGTGAAAAAGTTAGCGAAAATTTGAATAATGAAATAGCAAAACTAAATAACCACTATTTTAAGCACTCTTGTAGTGGTTGTTGGCAGTACCCCTGGAATTAACAGCGCAAAATTTTGATTTTAAATTACATTCATAATTTCAGAAAAATTGATCAAAATTTTGAATAACGAAATCAAATTACCATTATTTTCAGCAGATATCTTTGATTAACACTCTTGTATTGATTGTTTGCAGCCATAAATCCGCTGAAATTAACAACGCACGAGGTAAATTAAATCTCTAATACTGTGTAATGCATAAATTTGAGCACAATTCAATAAAATTTCAAAAAGTACACCTTTTCCGAGGAGTTTCGTCAGAGCTTTGGGTACCGTCCACAAATTCGGGTTTCGTCAGAACAAAACTGCATCTAGGGTTTCGTCAGGGAGAAATCGCTCCGCTCCACTTAGTGAGGTCTTCTCGTTAGGGCCAAATTTGCTCTTCTCCATAATCGATTCTCCATAACCGATTTGGGAGATTTTGTTGTGGTCTCGTTTTGGTCCGACGAGAGGAGAAAAATGAGAGAAAGAGTGAGGTAATTGATTTTTGGGAAATTTTCAAAAAACCCCCTATCTTTTTTGGATATTCTAAAAAACCCCCTATCTTTATGGAAACTCCAAAAAAACCCCTCTACCAAACTTTTATTTTCAAATACCCCCTATGGGGTTAAAATTAACTATGGATGGTGTTAAATATTTTTTTATGACCAAAATGCCCTTCATTTTACATATTTAGTAATTAAAATAATGTTTTTGTTATTTGTATTAATTTTAAAAAAGTCCTAATTTTTTTTTTGCTTATAATAATTTTTAAAAAATAATTTTCAGATGTTATATTTATATAATTTTAATATTTCATACATTACATATATTTGACTTTCATAACTTTTTATTGAAAAAATAACATAAAATAATAATAAGATTAACAACAATATTAAAAGAACATCTTGCAAATATTTAAAAATTAAAATATCATGAATCTATTAAAAGCATACATAAAAGAAGAACGAAAATAAAATTAAAATAGATGTTTAAAGAAATATTTTTCTTTCAGTATATTTTCAAGGTGTTTATTTTATTATTATCTGATGTTAGTTTTTCATGAATAATAAATGAAATATTAAAATTATACAAACACAACATTTAATAATTTTATTTTTGTGAAATCATTATATGTTAAAAATTATTTATGAATTTTCTTAAAACTAATAAAATTAATGAAAAAATAACAAAAATATACATATGAAAATAGAAGGGTATTTTGGTCCAAAATTTTTTTTAACACCATCCGTGGTTAGTTTTAACCCCTATAGGGGGTATTTGAAAATAAAAATTTGGTAGAGGAGGTTTTTTGGAGTTTCCAAAAAGAAAGGGAGTTTTTTAAAATATCCAAAAAAGATAGGGGTTTTTTTGAAAATTTCCCTTGATTTTTTTCTTACTACTGACGAGGAAGAAAGAAGGAAAGAAAGAGTGGGTTTTTGTTATTTTTATTAAGGAAATTTTTTCAAAGTAACCAAGTTGGAAAACTTTATACCCGAAATAACCAAGTTTTGAACATAATTCCAAAAATGTCTTTTGCGGGGTACCATTCCGCGCCGGGCGGAGAATGGTTGTCCGCTTTTCCTTAATTACTGACCTGGGGAGATTAAAAAGCAACTAAGGAAAAGGCGGAGAATGGAAGTCCGCCTGGTTTTAATTGAAAAATTGATATTTGCTCCCAAATTTTACCATAACATTATCTATGTTCTAAATTAGTATATTTAATTAAAATAATAACTAGTACATGTTGGTTGTTAACTTAATACGTAATTAATAATTATTCGAATACTTAAATTTGAATAAATTTTACTGAATATTTAATTATATATCTTAATTATCAATATAATTGAACGTGATAACTAAATAATGGATAATTCGGAGGGTAAGTTTTGGAGTAGAATAAATTTTTTATATATTTTTTCAAACGTGTCACGTGGTGTTTGTCAGATATTAAAAAAAATATTATTCTACTCCAAAATGTACCCGACGAATTATCCATTATTTAGTTATTACGTTCAATTATGTTGATAATTAAGAAATATAATTAAATATTCAGTAAAATTTATTCAAATTTAAGTATTCGAATAATTATTAAATATGTATTATGTTAACAGCCAACATGTACTAGTTATTATTTTTATTAAATATACCAATTTAGAACATAGATAATGTTATGGTAAAATTCGGAAACAAATACCAAATTTTATCATAACATGATCTATGTTCTAAATTAATATATTTAATTAAAATAATAACTAGTACATGTTGGCTGTTAACTTAATACGTAATTAATAATTATTCGAATTCATAAATTTGAATAAATTTTAATGAATATTTAATTATATATCTTAATTATCAATATAATTGAACGTGATAACTAAATAATGGATAATTCGGCGGGTACGTTTCTGAGAAAATAAATTTTCTTTTAATATCTGACACAGGCGTGAAAAAAATATATAAAAAAATTATTCTACTCCTAAATGTACCCGCCGAATTATTCATTACTTAGTTATTACGTTCAATTATGTTGATAATTAAGAAAGATAATTAAATATTCATTAAAATTTATTCAAATTTATGAATTCGAACAATTATTAATTACGTATTAAGTTAATAACCAACATATATTGGTTATTATTTTAATTAAATATACTAATTTAGAACATAGGTCATGTTATGATAAAATTTGGTATTTGTTTCCGAATTTTACCATAACATTATCTATGTTCTAAATTGGTATATTTAATAAAAATAATAACTAGTACATGTTGGCTGTTAATTTAATACATATTTAATAATTATTCGAATACTTAAATTTGAATAAATTTTACTGAATATTTAATTATATTTCTTAATTATCAACATAATTGAACGTAATAACTAAATAATGGATAATTCGGCGGGTACATTTTGGAGTAGTATAACTTTTTTTTTAATATCTGACAAACACCATGTGAAACGTTTGAAAAAATATATAAAAAATTTATTCTACTCCAAAACTTACCCACCGAATTATCCATTTTTTAGTTATCACGTTCAATTATATTGATAATTAAGATATATAATTAAATATTCAGTAAAATTTACTCAAATTTAAGTATTCGAATAATTATTAATTACGTATTAAGTTAACAGCCAACATGTACTAGTTATTATTTTAATTAAATAAACTAATTTAGAACATAGATAATGTTATGGTAAAATTTGGGAGCAAATATCAATTTTTCAATTAAAACCAGGCGGACTTCCATTCTCCGCCTTTTCCTTGATTGCTTTTTAATCTCCCCAGGTCAGTAATTAAGGAAAAGCGGACAACCATTCTCCGCCCGGCGCGGAATGGTACCCCGCAAAAAACATTTTTGGAATTATGTTCAAAACTTGGTTATTTCGAGTATAAAGTTTTCCAACTTGGTTACATTGATAAAATTTCTTTTTATTAATTGGTTTTGTATCCGTGAATGGATTTTTGGATTGGATGAGAATTAAAAATTATCAATATTATAGCGTGTGTCTTGGATGGGGTCCGAATGTAAGGAGGGAGTGGTTTGGGGGAGGGAAAGAAGGTGTGATCCTAGCTTTATTGATGTTTTTATACGAGGCCATTTACTGTACACCAAATCCATCACCACATCCTTGATATCCTATTCATCTCCCAAAAATTACCCACTCGATTAACAATGCTTCTAATTAACTGTTAATTGAATTAATGAATTATTATGTACTAATATGCGGTGTTAATTTACTCACAATTAACTGTTAATTCGAAACATTAATTAATTTGGAGAGAGAGTTGGGTGCAAATTGGAGTTGGGGATTAACACCCAACCCAAAAAAAACAAATGGTATTGAGATCGTGGGTTGTGACGGGTTTAGGGGGCATGGTATAATTTCCCTTTTTATATTTGATTACCGTGAACCCAGGTGCTTTGTTAATTTCTTTCTCATGATACACTTTTATTCTTGGGTGTCCGTAGTTTTCCATTGCATATAATATTTTGTAATAAATATCTTATAATATTATTTTCATTTGTTTGGTAAGTGGTAACGCCCCTATACTCTCTCTTTCTCTCTCTGAGGCTCTCTCCCTTTTATTCTCTCCCGAACCGAGACTGAGAGCAACAACAATCATTAAGTAATTGGAGAGGGAGAGCCCTCCACTTCCACCTTCTCTGTGGATCCCTCCCTCTCTCAAACAAACTCCCTTCTCCTCTCCTTTCCTAGGACGAAACCGAGAAACTCTAGAACTAGATACTTTACAATAATACAAATCGATCGACGAAACAAACGCTGAATTGAAGCACTGTGTGACGAAGAAGAGCAACGGAAATGGTTTGTTCTATCGCCACACGAGTTGGCGAGAATGGCTTGTCGCCACACGAGCTGGCGAAAATGGCTTGTTCTATCGCCACACGAGCTGGCGAAAATAGCTTCTTCTGTCGCCACACGAGCTGGCGAAAATAGCTTCTTCTGTCGCCACACGAGCTGGCGAAAATAGCTTCTTCTGTCGCCACACGAGCTGGCGAAAATGGCTTGTTCTATCGCCACACGAGCTGGCGAAAATAGCTTCTTCTGTCGCCACACGATCTGGCGAAAATAGCTTGTTTTATCGCCACACGAGCTGGCGTAAGTGCTTTGTTTTATCGCCACAGCGGCTGGCGTAAGTGCTTTGTTTTATCGCCACAGCGGCTGGCGTAAGTGCTTTGTTCTATCGCCACAGCGGCTGGCGTAAGTGCTTTGTTCTATCGCCACAGCGGCTGGCGTAAGTGCTTTGTTTTATCGCCACAGCGGCTGGCGTAAGTGCTTTGTTCTATCGCCACAGCGGCTGGCGTAAGTGCTTTGTTCTATCGCCACAGCGGCTGGCGTAAGTGCTTTGTTCTATCGCCACAGCAGTTGGCGTAAATGCCCATTTTTATCGCCACATGAACCAGCGAAAGTGCCTTGTTTTGTCCCATTTCTATCGCCCAGCCCAATTCTATCGACAAATTTTCAAACTGCCAAGGCGAATTAGATTTTCAACCAATTCGAGTAGTAATTAGGATGACGACGAGGCAGAATAAGCAGGTTTTGATCTTCTCCTTAGATTATTTCATTTGATTTTCACTTTTTCAGTGATTTGATTCCGATTTTAGTCTTAAATTGGTTGATTATTCATCTAAAATCCGAAGTTTCTGATATAAATTTTAGATTTTTTCTGACAACATGGGGAAGAAGGGTGAGCCTCAAGTAACCAACTGCAAATCTACCAAATAATGGAGGGTCACATTCGAACCTGGCCTAGCGAAATTCGGTATGGTTTAATAAAGAAGACGTGGTTGCGCTCATGACAGATCGTTGATTTGGCCGGTTAGCTAGGCAAATATGTAAGGTTGAATTGAACGGCAAGGAAGTACCGGTTAAGTCCGTTTCTGGTTACGTCAATTTGTACCTAGCATCAGCTTAAAAAAATTCGCCCCGAAGTTTACCTTAGGCATCATTAAAATTAGCTTCATTTGAATTTGAATTTGAAAAATAATATGATAGTACTGAACAGCTCATATGGCCACCTCAGGATCATGACAGATCAAGATCATCGTGGGTCCCGCATCAATGGTTTGTTGGTTAATTTCATTCACTCGTTTTGGCCTTCTATGCTTGAGATTCCCTCTTTCATGGTCGAGTTCATCACTACAATTGTTAAGGTAAATTTCTTTGTTTTAAATGTTTTAATTGGAAGTAAAGTTTCAGTGCGGAGTGCAAGTGCTTGAGGTTCCCTCTTCCATGGCCGATTTGCAAAGATCTAGTTCTTCTATGGTCGACGGATTCAAACCAGGATAGAGAAAGATTCTCTTTTTGTTCTTTCAAGCATAATTAGAAGCTAAGGTAAATATTAATTTCCGTTAATATTTTGTTTACCATGTTAGTACGCAATGATTAGGGGTATTCTATTTTTTACGGATCTGTTTTTTTAAATCTTCAGATGTTAGGGGTTTACTTCGTATTTTCACAGTTTAAAAGTGCATTCTTCAAATTTCCAAACATTATAGCGGTATTTTCTATATTTCCATGTTTTAAAACTATTTTCTAAATTTCGACATTTTACAGGGATATATATATCTTCACATCCTACAAGGGATATATATGTTATGTTAGAGGGGGTATATTAGATATTTTCAGGTTCGATGGTGATCTATTTGAAATTTTCATATGATGTTTGCGATCGTATTTTTGAAATTGTTTCCTTATGGTTTTAAATAATATCTTTTCATTTTATAATAGGTATGATTATAGAAGGGATATTTGATATTTTCAGATTTTGCAAGGGTATTTTTGATATTTTCAAATTTTATTGGGGTCCTTTTGATATTTTCAGATTTTAGAGGTGAATTTTTGATATTTTCATGTCTCATTTGATGATTTTACAAGGCTATTTTGTATAACTTTATATGTTTATATTTGATACTTTCACATTTTTCAAGTATTTTTGAAATTTTCATATTATAGAGTTATATTTGATATTTTTGAGGTGTTTTTTACATTTCCAGATTTTGGAGGGGTGTATTTAAAATTTTATTATCTTAAGAGGGATATATTTGTTATTTCCAGGTTTTAGAAGGGTATTTTTGAAATTTTCAGGTTTTAGATAGGTACTTGAAAATTTTCATATTTTCATAAATATTTCAAATTTTCAGATTATAGAGTTGTATATTTGATATTTTCACATTTTGTAAGTGTATTTTTGATATTTTCACTGATATTATGTAACTATATCCCAATCATGTATTATGTAACTTTAAATAATAAATATAATCATAATAAGATGAGAAAAGGATGCTTTCAAAGAAAATACTGTAAATTTGGAGGGCTGCTTTTGTAAATTTAGCTCTGTCGGAAGAGGTTGAACGAAAAAATTGAATTCTCCTCCTCAAATTGGATTTCCCGAATCAGGTACCATCAAGCTGTAACTAAATTTAAAAATAAAATAACCCCAAATAAATTATAGTAGAGTAGAGTTTTTATTTGTTCCGACTCCAAAAAACGGACCTCATCTAGAAATAGCACAATTTGAAGGGACATAAATGCAAAAAAGGAAATTTAGTTAACAAACTGAAGTATTCTTTTCGCCACATGAAATGATTGTGTATAGGTGAGAGGTTCAATTACAATTGCATCTACTAGAATTTTGGCTGCTAATAATTCCACCTGAATTACCAACATAATTTAAAAAAAAAAAAAAAATAGTTTAAAACCCAATTAAAATAAAAAAAATTATTGGTCGATCATAGCATACTGTCTCTTACTGAAGCTCCATCAAAGATTTTGGTTTAATTTGATTATTCACTCTACCATTCAACAAGTTTTGTTGCTTGTGGCACGAGCTTCGAGGATTATTTGATAATTTAATATTTCATATATACCTCTCTAAATTGTATATTTTATTTTTTTATTTTATAGGATGATAAAGACCATACGAGTGCAAGATACGTATATTTTGTTCTTCTTATTTTGAAGGTCTATATATTCATGGAAGAAGAGTATTTTGAGGATTTTGAACCCAATTTTCTACAAATTGCCAGAAATTAAAACTAAAGTATTGGCGTTTTTGCTTATGACACCCTACATTTCTCATATTTACAAATAAAATCCTATATATTTTTGTAAATGCAGATATTGTTTGTATTCGTGGACTCTACGTAGAACCTGCAAAGACTTTTTCTCTCTTTACATGGATTGGAGGATTCCGACGATACCACGTAAATTTTACTTATAAATCATATTATTATTCAACACGTTTTCAAAAGAGCCCCTGTATTATATGTATATTACAAAAGTTCAAGCAATATGCTTCTCTCTCCTTTTTCTAACACGAGAGACTATTTAGGGCCTTTTTTTAATTTCAAATAACACGAGTTTTTCCGCAGTTAAGATTAAATTCATTTTAATAGATTTTGCAGGTGACAGTTTTTGATGACAGTGGGTTCAAAGCATATATTTGAGAAAAAAATGCCAATTTAGATGTATACTAATTCTCTCTTGTATTTTTTATATTTGTGTTTTTATAATGTTTTGATGTATTGATTTGTAGGAATTTTTGTTAAATATATAGAAGAGAAATAAATTGATTTGTAAGAGTGGATAATTGCAGTGTTAATTTGGAGAAGTTTTTGGGAGAAATTTATGCAGAGAAAAGAAGATTTAGAGTATTTTTAGAAGTTCAGGGACTTTTGTGCAAAAGTTCCGGGTTACTGGATGCTGGATCTTGAAGATTTTTCTTGATAATTAGAGAAAGAAAAAGGAAGAAAGATGAGAAGCTAGTAACTTTTAATAATACAAATATATATACACTTGATTTTTCTATTAGGATTTTTTATAATGTTTGATCTTTCAAAAGATTCATGTTTGGAAGAATAAAAACATGTTTTTTTTTTCTCCGAGTTTTAAAATGTTTAATGAAAGAAAGGGAAAGAAGAAGAAGAAATAAGATCATAAAAAAATAACAATTATATCTCTTGAATCATTGGTAAGTATTAAATGAAATGAGGGATATTTTGAGAATTAGAATGTTATAATATTTTGTATCCTCCATTATTCTTCAAATTTGGGAAGAACAAAAATTAATTATTTTTTGTATATATGGAAGAAATAATTTTTTTTCTTTCGTCATAAATTTTGTTGGGAGCAAGATAAAAATTAATCTTCCCCACCGTTCCCATCCCTTCCCTCCCGTTTGCTTTCATCGGAGCACACCCTTAAGAGAAGCGGCAGAGAAACCGACTTGGATGCTCTTAATGTGGCAGATCAAACCACCTTCATTCGCTGTGAGGACATTGCACTAGTATAACTGGAGGAACTAGGGTTTTGATGCTACATGGTCTATGGACAGGATTTGCACAAGTTACAAAAGTTTCTCGGTACTTTTATTTCTTGTTTTTTTTTGCTCCATCAAATCGGTATGTTGTGGTTATTTATGAATGATTTTCTAATCATTTTGTGTTGTAGGAGAAACTGACTAGGAGGTAAAATCGATTCAACTGAGAGAAGAGAGTACTCAATGACTGAAAAACTTATCTGGAGGTAAAAATCTTCCGAGACTAAAATCAATTCGATCAATCAATTAATTACAATACACACACACACACACACACACACACACACTCATTCACACACAATTTATCCCATACACTTTCCTTTTTTTGTATTACTGATACTTATTACTTGATAGGGTAAAATCTGTTTTTAATTTTTAATTTTGTCTTATCAGGATAATCAGTAGAAATAATTGATGGAGCTGGTACATATATTGGAGGCCAGCAACAGCATTCTAAAACAAGTTTGTCAAATTTCCAGCATTTTATCAAAACATTACAAAATTACAAAAACACCCCTAATTTATAGTCTAAATAATTATTTTTTAATTAAAGAATCTCTTCCATTAATGAGCGGGTAATTTACAAATGAGGCTGTACAAGTGATATGTAGAATGTACACTAATGTAAAAGCTCGCACTCGCAGAGTTAGCAATTAGCTAGCCATGGGATTGCATCCGATTTGATGAAGTTGAAGAGCAATTAACTACTAAGTGAAGGCGATTATAAAACCTCTCGAAGAAGACGCAGAAGCTCTCCTCAAAGACGGCCTGCTTCCTTTTCAAAATTCTTTTCAAGCATGTTATTTAGTAAAAGAATCTCGATTTGGAGTTTTAATGTATTTATATTTTATACCATTACATATTTTTATATTCGTGCAACTTAATTGTAATATTCTTTTATCTTGTATGAACATTTTTTTGTAAAGTGATATATCGGGAAATTTTACTGTATAGACCAAATAAGTTTCGTAATACCAAAAATAGACAACATAGTTTGGAAATTTGCAAAATAACACTCTCGACTTTTCAAAGGTCGAGAACATTAAAAATGCTCGACCTTTGAAAGGTCGAGCGATTTATTCTGACAATGGCAGCCATTTGTGATTATTTAATAAATCTCTCGACTTTTGTGATTATTTAATAACACTCTCGACCTTTGAAAAGTCGAGAGATTTATTTGAATTCAAAATATGATATATTTCCCCAGATTTTACCATATTTGTACTATTATATTTAATTAACGTGATAATTAGAACATATTATTAAATATTCATTAAAATTTATTCAAATTTATGAATTCGAATAAACATTAATTATGTATTAAGTTAACAGCTAACGTATACTAATTATCATTTTTTTTCAAAAGTCGAGGTTGATTTTAATTCGAAATATGATATATTTCTCCAGATTTTACCATAACATCTCTATGTTCTAATTAGTATATTGAATGAAAATGATAACCAGTACATGTTAACTGTTAACTTAATCCATAATTAATAATTATTCGAATTCATAAATTCGAATAAATTTTACTGAATATTTAATTATATATCTTAATTATCAATATAATTGGACGTAATAACTAAATAATGGAGAATTCGGCAGGTACATCTTGGAGTGGAATAATTTTTTTAATTTTTTTTCAAACGTGTGTCAGGATATTAAAAAAAAGAAAAAATTAAACCCCTCCAAAGTGTACACGCCGAATTCTCCATTATTTAGTTATTACGTTCAATTATATTGGTAATTAAGATATATAATTAAATATTCAGTAAAATTTAGTCAAATTTATGAATTCAAATAATTATTAATTATGTATTAAGTTAACAGCCAACATGTACTAGTTATTATTTTAATTAAATATACTAATTAGGAAATAGAGATGTTATGATAAAATTTAGATAATTTCGATCCGTCTATTTAATTAAAATGATAACCAGTACATGTTAGCTGTTAACTTAATATATAATTAATAATTATTCGAATTCATAAATTTGAATAAATTTTACTGAATATTTAATTATATATCTTAATTATCAATATAATTGAACGTAATAACTAAATAATGGAGAATTCGGCGTGTATGAAGGAAATACAGTTTTGGATCATCGCTAAAATGGTACGTAGGACAAACGAACGTACGCGTTCGTGGGCATACGAAACAGATTAGTAAAACTGGTATAACTTTCAGTAGGAAACTCCGATTTGAATGGTTCAAATTGGGTTAGTTAGATAATGAGATTATCTAGAACTTTCATGTTGTAATATATTTCATTTGAGCGAAGTATCAGTATCGTTCTAATGAAATACCGAAAGGGTGCGACAGTTTGACATACAGTCAGTAAAACGGCCGTAACTTTCGGGTCCGAACTCCAATTGGGCTGGGCCAAATTGGGTTGGAAAGATAATTAGATTATCTACAACTTTCGTAAATGTTCAAAGTCGGTTGGAACGATTTAATATTTTCGTTCTGACAGATTACTGAAAGGGTGTATGCAGTTTTCTGTTTGAAAAGGTGTATAGAAGATATACATACCTTTTGGCCCATCCTTATCCTATGGAGTATATATAGGATGTTTCTCTCTCTCTCATCAGTCAAACCAGTTGAATAATTAGATTAGTTCAACCAGAAAATTAATGGAGTTAATTTAGAATTAATCCAGAAATTAAGAGACTCTAATCACTTGATGAAAGAGTGCGAAGAGATTGAGAGAGAAGGAGAAAAGAATTTTCTCCGTCTAGAGAATCGAAACGCAATCATGCAAGTTCGCCGGTGCATCGTCTAGGCAGGTGCATCCGCGACCGAGGTGCTACGACTCACGGTGGATACGGGTAGAGGAGCGACACATGTGGCTCTTCGTTGTGATCAAACCGGAGAAGTAATCGAGTAACGGGCTGTGGAATCATGCGGGCATGGAACGCACGAAGACAACCCGAGGCGTGTCGAAACGGTGGGAGACGTGCGGTATGGGACGTACGGGCTAGTCACCAACGTGACACCGAAGGAAATAGAAGGCGGCGATCAACCCTTCGTGTGCCATCAATTTGGCACTGGTATGAATCTGTCCTTCTATTCGCATCGTACCCACGAAGTCGTGGCGTGATCTCGGGAATCGGGGAATCGAACCGGGCCTACATATCCGCTGCACGGTCCGGGGTCGAGGATATTTCCCATCAGTGGTATCAGAGCGATCGCCATCGATTCGAGGGTCGAATCATAGTCGTATATTAGATATACGCACGGGTTATCAAAGTTCGTACCCGTTTGCATGATGTTACATATAGAGAAAGTCAAATTCTGTTAAAATCACAAGATGAATTCGCTAGAGATTGATCAAAAGTTGATTGAGAGTATCTAGGAATGATCGTGAAAAAGTTTCATGATTTATCGTTTTGGAAACGAGCGAAAACGGACGAAACGGCAAAATCTGCAGAAAGTTAGAATACGAAACAGTGAGTAAAACTAAGATAATTTTCAGTGACAAACTCCAAATTGATTGGATCAAATTGGCGTAGTTAGATAATGCGATTATCTATGACTTTGATACATAAAGTTTTTCTATTTGAACGAATTATCAGTGTCGTTTTTATGGAATACTGAAAGGGTGCGACTGTTTGACATACAGAGACTAAAACGTCCGTATATGTCGCATCGAAACTCCAATTGAGTCCAATCCAATTGGGTTAATTAGATAATAAGATTATCTAGAACTTTCGTTCACGTTACAAGTCGGTTGGAACAATTTAATATTTTTGTTTCAACAGAATACTGAAAAGGTGTCTGTAGTTTTCTGGTTGAAAAGGTGTATATTGGATATACTTACCTTTTCGTTTGTTCGTATTTTACTAAAACTGGTATAACTTTCAGTAGAAAATTCCGATTTGAATGGTTCAAATTGTTTTAGTTAGATAATTAGATTATCTAGAACTTTCATGTTGTAATATATTTTATTTGAGCGAAGTATTAGTGTCGTTCTAATGAAATAACGAAAGGGTGCAGAAAAATAGTTTTTCTGCCGCCCCGGGGGCAGTTTTTGGCGCCCCGGACGCGTCCCGGGCGAGGTTTTCTCGCGCCCCGTGGCCCCTGCGTTACAACGGATGGGGCAGTCCGTTATAACGGACCCTTCTCTGGATGCTGTTTTTGTTTTCGCGATAACTTTGGCTACGAAGCTCGGAATTTTGAGTTCTTTATATTGATTTGATCGGCATCAATCATTCTAGCATATTAGATAATTAATTATTTAGAATAATTAATCTCCCTAAATAAATCATATGCATTTACAAATCTTGTGATAGTGATATAATATGATTATGTCACGAATTTAGAAACATGCAATGGCATGATCCCTCATAATATTTAAGTCATGGAAATGCCTTCCATATCCACAACCATCGAGATTGATATGACATAATGCGTGGTTTCAGGCCATAGTCGGGCACGTACTATTGTATATGTTGGTGCGGGTGGTAAGCGTTAATTGGGGACTCACGTGGTTTCAGGCCATAGTCGGGCACGTGAGTAGTTCAATTGAACGATACGATGGATATGGTTATGACTTAACTGTCCAAGCCAATCCGATTGGAGTTCGGGGCATAGATAGAATGCACACACGGAAAATGGATTGTATTGGATACGATTCGTCACCGAAATTCTATAAAGGAACAAGAGTCGTATTGGATACGATTGGATTTAATCCTACCTAAAATATCGAGATCTCATTTGTCGGCCATAGTCACTTATGGGAGGATCGTAAAATATGGGTCTTGAGTGTTATGGACTTGGAGTCCCGTATCGGTATGAGGGTTATCGATTCGATAAAATAACAATATCATATATTCATCATATAAGCATATAGATTAAGTACGCACGGTTAGGAGTTAATCTTCATCATCCGTTTAGAATTATGTTTTCAAGCAACACCAAATATATCGATGAGATCGATATGATAGATGGCTTTTGGGCCGGAATTACCGTTATTAACCTTGATAGTCAAAGATAGTTCTTAGACTTAAAGGAACGTGTTGGACACGGAAATGGTAGATTCGGGGCTCAATGATATGGCTTTAGAGAAAGCCGGGTTCGATAAACTTTAAGAAGGAATCGAACGATATTACGTGCCTTGTGGTGGCATGTATAGACGCATATTTCTCAAAATTGTTTTGAGAATTCGGGTGTATATGAAAGTAAAACACAACGCTCATGAAATAGTTTCAAGAGCTAGAGCGCGTTGAATGGTTCGATGCGGCTCAAAGAGTAGGTTAATTTTGAGACGCCTTATGGGTCTTTGATTAACACTCGTGTGTTGATGGTACGAGATTTTATCTTCGTGACCGAATATCATATGCATTCGATAGATAAGTCGATCCCGAAATTGCATATGATGCGATTTAAATTTGAATTGGAGATGCTCGGAGTATCCGAGGAATCCAATGCATATAGATGCGTGGATGTCCTTGTAATTCAAAGAAGGGATCGAAAGAAATGTATGTCTAAGGGTATTTTGGGAAAATGTTTTCCAAACAGAAAGTTCGGACAAGGAGTTGTCCAAACTAATGACTCAAAAATGGTGAAATCCGAGGAGGATTAAACCTAGTAGTTGATTGCTTCTTTTGGCATTGCCGTCTTGGCCATATAAACAAGATTCGCGTATCTAGATTCCATATGATGGATTGCTAGAATCATTCGAATTAGATTCGATTGATTAATGCGATACTTATTTATTAGGCAAGACGACAAAGGGCATCATTCTCCAAAGGTTGGAGAAAGATCCAACGAATTATTGGAACTTACATTCACATGTAGATGATCCGATAAGTTCCGAGGCAAGAGGAGGTTATCAGTATTTTGTTATGTTTATGGACGGTTAAAGTAGATATGGAAATATTTATTTAATGCGTTCCGAAACGGAGACTTTTGAAAGGTTCAAAGAGTTAAAAAAAAAACGAAATACGAAATCAACTAAGCAAGAAAATCAAAGCTTTTCGATAGGATCGAGAAGGCGAGTATTTGAGCTAAACCTTTCGATAGGATCGAAGAGGCGATATTTGAGTTATGAATATTGATGATCATTTATGATTGTGGAATCGTTTCACGATTGCCTTTATTCGGAACATTGAGATGTGTTCGAAAAGAGGAAATGAACGCATGTTGGACATGGTTCGATAAATGATAAGTCAATAGGATCTCCCAAAAATATTTTGGGGATACGCCCTTGAGACAGCGGCACTAATGAATGGTTGCATTAAGATGTGAACCATAAACCTTCTAATCAGTACAAAAGACGCCATATGAGATATGGATCGGAATGGTTCCGAAGTTGTCACTTGTACAGATTTGAGGATGTGAGTGTATTTCGAAATTTGTTTCGGTTAAACTCAATCCCAAATCTGGAAATTGTTTGTTTATCCTTAAGGAAACTAAAGGGTATTAGTTCTAACATCCCGACGAAAATGAAATTTTCGTGGCTCGAAGAGATGCCTTCTTGGAGGAGGACTAGATGCGCACAAGTTTGGAACTTGGTGTCATTTATCTCTATGCGGGCTAGTGGGAGTAGAATAAATCTCGAAAGAGTTCGTGATTTGAAAATGAACATTGTACCGATGAAAATTGACATGGCTTCATCAAGAATTGATGAACGCAAGTCGAACACACAAAGAAATTTTTCGTAGATCAAGTAGGCTATATCATAAGACGGTAAATACGGATTTATCGATGCTAATGATAATAGATCGAAATCATATGATGATTCGATATCCTACAAGGATGCTATGAAAAGTTGATTCCACATGACATGGTGTCATGAAATCTGAGATTCGATCCATGTTAATTATCAAGTTCAGAACTTGATTTCATTACTTTCTGGGTTAGACCCGTGAAATGTGAGTGGGTTTTTCAAGATGACGAACCGACATGGATAGGAATACGCATATATGTAAAGCGAGGCTTTTTGCGAAGAGTTTCATGCAATTCATAGTCGGACTATGAAGAAACGTTTTCGCATGTTGCCATGCTTTCACATTCTCGAAATTCTGCTTGCCATGGTCGCATATTACGACTATGTGATGTGGCAAAATGGATGTCAAAACCGAATTTCTTGACAGAAATTTTATGAAAGGATGTGTACTTGACACAACCTTACGGTTTTGTCGATTCATAAGAATCAGGGATAAGATATGCACGCTTTAACGATCCATATGATGGATTAGAGAAAGCTTCTCGGAATTGGAATATTCGTTTTAACAAAATTATAAACTGTTATAAAATTGTCGAAACGAATGGAAACTTTGTGTACAAATGAAGGTTAGTGGGAGCTGCGTTATATTTCTTGTAACGACAAAGAATTTAGACGAGACCGCTTATGAATTAAGCGTGAAGATCTATAGGATAGATCTAAGAAGTTCCTCGTTCTATGTTATAGCACATATATCGACATATTGTTGAAAATGGTTTTCAACATGTAAACTCCTTGGAGGAGATAAATCGAAATGTCGAATGGCAGAAATTTTCAACGGCTCGATGTGAGACATCAAGCAGCGCGAAAAGTAATAATATGATGCCTTACATTTGATGTTAGGATCTATTATATCTGTCATGATATGTATGTGGCTATCTATGATACAAATAAAGCGTCTAGTTCACCGTCAATAAAATTCATGGGAATCACATGAGTTTGAATGTAATTCGATTACATGAGACTAACTCTTATGATTGTATAATGGTTATACAAATATATACATAATGGTTATGTATATTTAAAACCCATCGGGATTTGTATTGATAGAGGTGAAGTTTATCCTTGAATACTTTGCGAAAGAATTCAGGATTTATTATCTATAATGGTGTGGAGGACGTGTTGGTTATAAAGAGTTATAACAAACAACAGTTTCCAAAGATGAAGCACGTCCAAATATGTAGCACGACTTTCGATCACAAAGTGTGTACATGTTTTGCTTAAATGAAAACACGGTGATGTGGAAAGGTTCCACAAGACCAATAGTTTATGATTCTATTTACGGTGGCGAGTATATTGCGGTTATTAATCGCAAAAGGAAGTGGTATGGATCAAGGATACATGACCAAACTCTAGTAGCCACGAGTTATCGGATTTATGGTTGTTTATTGCATGAGACACAATAGTACAAGCCAAAAATGCCGAGGTCACAACCACTTCTAGCCAATACTCAGAAAATTTCATTTGATCCATGAAATTTTATGAAAATATGTGATCGTAGGTATTGGAAATGTTCCAATCCTGATGATGATTAACACTAGCGGGAACGTGCGGACCCGTTTACAAGACCGCTCTCTCTAGTCGCGCGTGACTGTCATGCGATGACTATGGGTATGGAGATACCTAGAGGAGGAAGAAGAGAGTAGAGTGTAGTTATCTAATACGATAGTCCTCGCAGGTTATGGGTATGGAGATACCCATAGGTAAACGTTGTATCACCCAAATACTTAGTCCATATGAATGCATTCCTTTTAAAAAATTTGTTTACTCAAATTAAATATGCATTCACCTTATATGAAAACAGTGTGCGGGTTGTGTAATATGATTGTTACATGAACCTTGATTTGAACTTGTGTGGACGTCGACATGGTTGAGGACCATGTGCAGCGAAACCGTCACACTTAAAGTGTCATTTCTAAACATCCCTAGTCGCGGATCAGCTTGCTTAAGAGAGAAGCATTTCTATTATTGGATAGACTGAACGCGTACACTAGTACGTTTGCCGAGGAGATGATTATGTTTTGCTAATCATGGGACAAGGTGTTTGTCGAATCGGGAACGTAGATATATGTTAGGTTACATGTATTGGATATGACCAAAGCCGCGAGTCCATGACATGGTTTAGTCATTATAGATGGACTTGTGACGGATGGGGTTTTAGATTCTTCATACTTGAGGGGATCATTGATTGCGTTACGTGCGTAACACAATGCTTTGATATGATCTTACGCTCACCGTAACAGGGAGTTAAAAGGGTCATCATTGGGTATTGTCCGAAACACGGAATTCAATGTGAGTCTCCAAGATAGGAATTGTTTATTCCGAAAGGAAGAGATATCTCTTAGGCGCCGCTCGATGAGTCGATTAACGAAATCTCTGGCCAGAGTCAATGATATTAATGGTTAATATCGATTGAAATTTGTTAAATCAACTCGGAATCGGGGAATAAGTATAGTTAATCAAATTATAAGGATGACTATTACCATGCCTTTTGATTAACGGATATCGCAAACAAGAGAACTAGTAACCGCTATTCGAGATAGGCACAATGATCACAATCATTTTTCATTTTAACATGGGTAGCCATGATGGAGTGACTAGATCCCGCTCATGGGCTTGTAGTGCCATGGAAACGGCCTACTGCCATCGTTAAACGAACCTACACGGTCACACAACGAGTCGTACTATGTCGGGCTTGATTGCAAGTTTTTGCACATTGGATGTGCATGGCTTTAGCGTATTTGATACGTGGGCCAGATTCTCTGATATAGTGTATATGTGATATACATGAGTACCTTTTAGGTAAATCTGAAACTGAGTGGGAGACTGAAGGAAATACAGTTTTGGATCATCGCTAAAATGGTACGTAGGACAAACGAACGTACGCGTTCGTGGGCATACGAAACAGATTAGTAAAACTGGTATAACTTTCAGTAGGAAACTCCGATTTGAATGGTTCAAATTGGGTTAGTTAGATAATGAGATTATCTAGAACTTTCATGTTGTAATATATTTCATTTGAGCGAAGTATCAGTATCGTTCTAATGAAATACCGAAAGGGTGCGACAGTTTGACATACAGTCAGTAAAACGGCCGTAACTTTCGGGTCCGAACTCCAATTGGGCTGGGCCAAATTGGTTTGGAAAGATAATTAGATTATCTACAACTTTCGTAAATGTTCAAAGTTGGTTGGAACGATTTAATATTTTCGTTCTGACAGATTACTGAAAGGTTGAATGCAGTTTTCTGTTTGAAAAGGTGTATAGAAGATATACATACATTTTGGCCCATCCTTATCCTATGGAGTATATATAGGATGTTTCTCTCTCTCTCATCAGTCAAACCAGTTGAATAATTAGATTAGTTCAACCAGAAAATTAATGGAGTTAATTTAGAATTAATCCAGAAATTAAGAGACTCTAATCACTTGATGAAAGAGTGCGAAGAGATTGAGAGAGAAGGAGAAAAGAATTTTCTCCGTCTAGAGAATCGAAACGCAATCATGCAAGTTCGCCGGTGCATCGTCTAGGCAGGTGCATCCGCGACCGAGGTGCTACGACTCACGGTGGATACGGGTAGAGGAGCGACACATGTGGCTCTTCGTTGTGATCAAACCGGAGAAGTAATCGAGTAACGGGCTGTGGAATCATGCGGGCATGGAACGCACGAAGACAACCCGAGGCGTGTCGAAACGGTGGGAGACGTGCGGTATGGGACGTACGGGCTAGTCACCAACGTGACACCGAAGGAAATAGAAGGCGGCGATCAACCCTTCGTGTGCCATCAATTTGGCACTGGTATGAATCTGTCCTTCTATTCGCATCGTACCCTCGAAGTCGTGGCGTGATCTCGGGAATCGGGGAATCGAACCGGGCCTACATATCCGCTGCACGGGCCCGGGGTCGAGGATATTTCCCATCAGTGTACACTTTGGAGGAGTTTAATTTTTTCTTTTTTAATATCCTGACACACGTTTGAAAAAAAATTAAAAAAATTATTCCACTCCAAGATGTACCTGCTGAATTCTCCATTATTTAGTTTTTACGTCCAATTATATTGATAATTAAGATATATAATTAAATATTCAGTAAAATTTATTCGAATTTATGAATTCGAATAATTATTAATTATGGATTAAGTTAACAGTTAACATGTACTGGTTATCATTTTCATTCAATATACTAATTAAAACATAGAGATGTTATGGTAAAATCTGGAGAAATATATCATATTTCGAATTAAAATCAACCTCGACTTTTGAAAAAAAATGATAATTAGTATACGTTAGCTGTTAACTTAATACATAATTAATGTTTATTCGAATTCATAAATTGGAATAAATTTTAATGAATATTTAATGATATGTTCTAATTATCACGTTAATTAAATATAATAGTACAAATATGGTAAAATCTGGGGAAATATATCATATTTTGAATTCAAATAAATCTCTCGACTTTTGAAAAGTCGAGAGATTTATTAAATAATCACAAATGGCTGCCATTGTCAGAATAAATCGCTGGACCTTTCAAAGGTCGAGCATTTTTAATGCTCTCGACCTTTGAAAAGTCGAGAGTGTTATTTTGCAAATTTCCAAACTATGTTGTCTATTTTTGATATTACGAAACTTATTTGGTCTATACAGTAAAATTTCCCTAATATATCCTATCAGAAGATGTTGCTCATGTTATCTTTCTTTTTTTGAGTGATAATATTTCATATAGACATTACTCAATTCAATTTAATTATTTTTTCAACTGTTGAGTGATATTTTTTTCTTCAATTGATATCAACAACAGTAAAGTTCATTTTATTTCTTCAATGGATGAGTGATAATATTTTTTTTTCAACAACAGTAAAAAGAATTTGGGGAAGAGTTCTGGAAAGAAAAACCAAAGGAATTTTTTTTTTTTTGAAGGAAAACCAAACAAATGAAGAAACTAATAATGGGATTCGATTCAAACAAACAAATAATGGGGGGTGAGCGAAGTGGAGAGGGCAGAGGTTTACAAGGTACATAACATTCAACAATACGAAAAAAGAAGCAAGATGTATGCCTTCTAATCCTGCAAAAAAACTGGATAATTGTGGGATAAATTGGGTAATTGTATGAGACCTTTTTCTTAGTTGGATGATTGAGATTACATCATACAAATTAATTTGAGGGAATTTTTTATATGTAACCAACTTTTTAAAATTTATTCACGAAATAACCATCCATGAAACAATATTCGAAAAATGTCTTCTGCGTAGAATGGAAGCCCGCCAGGCGGAGAATGGTTGTCCGTTTTTGTCTAAATTTTTTTTTAAATGCCAGGCGGGGTATCATTCCCCGCCTTTGTCTAAATTTTTTTTTAAATGACTAATCACAAATTTTAATATTTTATTTTAGTCATGCACTCATACAAACTTTGTCTAATTGTTCATGCACTCATACAAACTTTAATATATATACAAGTATATTATATGTATATTATTATTTTGTTTTATTTCAATATTGTATTCGCATTCGATATTGTATTTATATATGTATTCGTGTTCGAAATGGAATATCGAATATCGTAGTCGTATCTGTATTAGAAATTGGATATTGTATTTGAATCCGATATCAATAATCGATTCCATGTTTGAAATGAAATAATCGGATTATTTCATTTCGAACATGAAATATATGATTCCGAATTCGGATTCAAATACAATATCCAATTTTGAATACGACTACGATATTCGATATTCCATTTTGAACACGAATACATGTATGAATACAATATCGAATGCGAACGAAATATTAAAATAAAATAAAATTATATATATATATACGCGCGTGCTAGGGAGAATCACAAATCGAATCCATGCTACGCGAAATTTGCAAATTAGTCCTCGGTGACGATTAGCGACGACGATGAAGAGGACGGCTACCAACACGACGGAGATGGCGAAAGCGACGGAGCGGACGGACTTGTTTGTAACTTTCCCAAAAGATTATTTTCTCTTCCGAACCAACCCATCTCTCTGAGAGCCAAGCAAGCTCACACGCCTCTTCTAATGGCGACTACGATACAATCACTGCACTTTCATCCTGTTCACTCTCATCGGTTGCATCTCCGGCGGAATTCGCACGCCGTTACAGTCCGTTTCGTCCGATTCCACCACTATGGCTGGCAAGACGAGTTTGCTCTCTCTGTTTTAGACCCAAGTCTGATCCCCCTCTCTCTTTGCTTCAACGAGCCAGCAGATCTAATTTTCTCAACGAACCTGATTGCCTGTCAGTTTAATTGGAGATCAGAAGCCATTTCTTGTTGAATTGAGGTATGTATTTCGATTTATGTAGATAATTTCTTCAAGAAACCCCTTCTAAACCACATGATTCAAGCTATTCCACGGCGATTTCATTGATTTATGTAGATAATTTTCTGAAATCGATTCAATTTGAATTTTGAATATCAATTTCAGTTTCAATTTAGGTGATATCTTTTTAGAGATCAAATTACTGTTTAAATAATGACGAGAAAGGCATCAATTGAGGCTTATTTCAATTTCAGTGTCTAAAATCGATTCAATGATTTCAATTTATGTAGAGTTTGATTTCTAACATCTATTGAGGCTTATTTGGACCTCACTTGACAATGATTTATCCTCATAAATAATGAAATTATGATTCAATTTGTTTGTATCAGAGAAATGTTGGAAGGCTGAAATCATGCGGGGATTTGAACAAATTATGGTTCATGCTTCCGAAAGAAAAAGAACATGTTGATAAATTGGACGAGGCTCTCGACGTGGAGGATCTCGAGATGGATAAACGGCCTGAGGATTTGATGATGAGTTTCGTTAGTGGCGAAAAGGGCAAGGAGAGGACTGACAGGGAGGCCGTTACTCCTTGGTTTAAGTTCTTATGGAAGACTTATCAATCCGTTTTGGAGATTTTAAGGGATAATTCCAAATTGGAGGCTCTTTAGGTGTATGTTCTCTCTTTCTCTCTCTATACTTTAATTAGAAACCCTAATGAAACCCTCTTTCTCTCTCTACGTGTGATACAGATGACAGCACACAAGGCTTTCCAATTTTGTAAGACATACAAGAGAAAGACTGAATTCAGAAGACTGTGTGAAATTATAAGGAACCATTTAGGGAATTTAATCAAGTACAAGGACCAGAGAAACAGGGTCGATCTGACTAGAATTAGACAAGCACGAGGTTTCATTTTGAATTAGAATACTCGAAGTTGGATTAGAATGTGATGTATAATTGTATATGTAATTTGAATTAGGATTGGGTTATGATTTTGATATGTGAATATCAGCTAGCATTTGAAGATTAGATTTTTGTTAAAGCTTTTCTTTCTTATTGTTTTATTTATGGAGGTAGAAATTTGAAGATTATGGTATTTGAAGATTAGATTTTTGTATATAAATATTAGGAATTTGGAAGTTACGTTAGAATTTGGAGATAGAAATTGAAAAGTATATGTAAATATTTGTACTTGTTAAATGGAGATAGAAATTTTTTTATTTCGTTTTTTCTCATTTTTTAAAATATCATATGAAATCAAAAATATATAATGCTAAATTCAATCGTATATTCTGTTAAATATAATCGTATATTTTGCCTAATGCAATAATATATTTTGCTGATTATATTAAATTAATGATCGTGTTCATCGGATAATTAACCATATTTTTGTAAATTCAATCGTATATTCTGTTAAATTTAATCGTATATTTTGCTAAATTCAATCATATATTTTGCTAAATTTAATCATATATTCTGTTAAATTTAATCGTATATTTTGCTAAATTCAATAATATATTTTGCTGAATTATATGGAATTAATGATCATGTTCATCAGATAATTAACTATATTTTGCTAAATTCAATCGTATATTTTGCTAAATTTAATCATATATTATGTTAAATTTAATCATATATTATGTTAAACTTAATCGTATATTTTGCTAAATTCAATAATATATTTTGCTGAATTATATGGAATTAATGATCATGTTCATCAGATAATTAACTATATTTTTCTAAATTCAATCGTATATTTTGCTAAATTTAATCATATATTCTGTTAAATTTAATCATATATTCTGTTAAATTTAATCGTATATTTTGCTAAATTCAATAATATATTTTGCTGAATTATATGGAATTAATGATCATGTTCATCAGATAATTAACTATATTTTGCTAAATTCAATCGTATATTTTGCTAAATTTAATCATATATTCTGTTAAATTTAATCATATATTCTGTTATTTATTCGTATATTTTACTAAATTCAATAATATATTTTGCTGAATTATATGGAATTAATGATCATGTTCATCAGATAATTAACTATATTTTGCTAAATTCAATCGTATATTTTGCTAAATTTAATCATATATTATTTTAAATTTAATCATATATTCTGTTAAATTTAATCGTATATTTTGCTAAATTCAATAATATATTTTGCTGAATTATATGAAATTAATGATCATGTTCATCAGATAATTAACTATATTTTGCTAAATTCAATCGTATATTTTGCTAAATTTAATCATATATTCTGTTAAATTTAGTCATATATTATGTTCAATTTTATCATATATTATGTTAAATTTAATCGTATATTTTGCTAAATTCAATCATATTTTTTGGTGAATTATATGAAATTAATGATCGTATTTATCGGATAATTAACTATATTTTAGTAAATTCAATCGTATATTCTGTTAAATTTAATTGTATATTTTGCTAAATTCAATAATATTTTTTGCTGAATTATATGGAATTAATGATCATGTTCATATGATAATTAACTATATTTTGGTAAATTCAATCGTATATTTTGCTAAATTTAATCATATATTCTGTTAAATTCAATAACATATTTTGCTGAATATATGAAATTAATGATCATGTTCATCGGATAATTAACGATATATTTTACTATATACAACAATACATTTTAACCTAATTAGACCTTAATTAACTTGGCACAAAATGTATGATTTTGTGAAGGTTCAATCAATTTTTCCTGGCCAAGCGAACTCATAAATTAGCACAAAATTTACAGAGAGCCAATATAAAAAAATTTATGAAATGAACCCGCACATACTAACAAATGACCAAATAAAATAAAAATAATTTATTAATCTAGAACATAGTTTCAATTCATTACATACCATAAAAAGCTAAATGTTACCATGTACATATGGAATACACGACCACATTACAATGTTCGCACACAAAAAAAAAAAGCAAGCAAGAAAATGATATCACATAACAACTCAAGCTCCTCCATCTTCAAAGCCTCGACCGCAGCTTCTACTGTCAGGTGATTGGGAATCGAGGTTGTACATTTCGGATGGGCACAATATCACAAAATAGTCCCTCAATTATTTCGATTTAATAAAAAGCTCAGGTGATTGGGAATCAAGGTTGTACAGCTTCTACTTGCTTAGCGGTCGAGGCCAACACATCCAAAACCAGATCCGGACCGCATTTCGCATGCTCGAAACAGGGTATATATGATCAAACTCGAAAAGCTCAGGCTTGTATGACGAGCTCTCAACTCTAATAAATGAAAAATTACGATTTAGTCCCTGAAATTAGCTCTTATCTCGATTTAATAAAAAAAAGCGACTTACTGGTTTGACGATTAAATATCAGTTTGTTTTCGGTATCGACCTAACAGCATGTCCCTGTTAAAATACTTCAAGCCCTCTCCATTTTTATCAACACTAGCAGCTAACCCCCTTTGATCCGCCACCTAACCCCTCACACTATAACTTTTACAACTCTCCTCCTTCAACATCAGAACCAATCGCCTTCCATGGCAGCGATTTCTCGCGGTTTGGCTAACGGATCCCTCTCTCTTTCATCTTCCCGAAGCAATCATCAAAGACTCGGAAACAGGATCGTCTCAAATGGAATCAGATTGCCAAATATAAGTTCAAATAGGCGAGATCTAGTTCTTCACAAGAAGAGACGGCGGCGCAATCGCTCACTGTCGCGGCGCGAGGCGGAGAAGGTTTCGGATCTGAGAACTAGGGTTAAGAGAATCGTGAATCGCCGGAGAGATCGTCGGATCTGAGAACTAGGGTTAAGAGAATCGTGAATCGCCGGAGGGATTGTGCGGATGGTTTTGGTTATGCTTCTTGATCAGGTCGCGAGGGCGGTGAATCGACGGAAAGTTCACCGGAAGGAGGATCGCCGTAAGGGGGAAGGGGTGAGCCGAGTGTGACTGTGTGAGTCTTTGGAGATGCAAGAGCAAAAATGGTTAAAAACATCCCTCCGTGTGTGCTTTTATTTTTTTAAGGTCCTTCGCGCTGCGCTTGTACATTTCTGAAAGAGCCCCTCCGTGTATACATGAATTATTTTTTATCTTGCAAAATTACAAACGAGTCCCTCCGCCTGTACTTGTATTAATTTTTAGATCCTTGAATTCGATTTGTGGATTCTTTTTGTGAATTCTATTTAGCATTTCTATATATATATCAATGTTTTAAATTGCGATATTGCGGTCCATTGCGGTCGGGTCTTTTTTGCAGCGGATTGCGTTTGCGGGCGCAATTGCGGCGCAATGAACTTATTGCGGACAGTCGTTGCGATATTAAATTATGTAAAAATAATAGTTTGTTTAAATATATTTTTCACAATATTTTCTTCTAAAAAGGATAAAAAAGTTGATTGTCCAGGAACATTTTCAGTATAAATAAAAGTTGATCATAAAATTTTCATTAAAATGACAATTATACGGGATCTTTGGATTTGTATTTTGTTGAAGTATTTTTTGTCGACATCCAAAAATATCAAAACACAATAACTCAAATTTTAAATCGAAACATCAATGAAATACAATGAAAATTATGAAAGCCATATATTTATAGATGAAAATGACATATTTTAGAAGTTATGTATGTTATGAGTATATTTTATCAAATATTTTGATAATAAAACATGGAAACTAAGTATTAAATAATCTCAAAAATTATGTTATAATGTTTATATTAAATAATTCTCGACGAAATTAATTTAACGTGTGTTTCGTGTTTAATTCAGGGTAAAAGACAAAATTTCACAAATTCAAGCCCATCATTGCGTTCCTCTCGTCGAGACGAGCGATTTCAATATAAATTTCGTGTAATTTGATGGAAGGATTTGAAAATTACAACGATTTGAATATTATCCCGCAATTTGTACCCGCAATTACCGCAATTTTCCCGCAATTGCGCCGCAATGGCCGCAATTTTTCGAAAACGCAATATACCGCTATATGTTATTGCGAAATTGCGATTCTAAATTTCGGGCCGCAATTTCCGCAATTGCGCCGCAATTTAAAACACTGATATATATATATATATATATATATTAAAATTTGCTTGAGTTGCATGAATAATCATGAATATCGTATTCGGTCACAAATACTATATCGGATTCAAATACAATATCCAATTTCGAATACGGATACGACTACGATATTCGATATTCCATTTCGAACACGAATACTGAAGGAAATACAGTTTCAGGATCAACCGTAAAAGTGTACACAAGGATAAACGAATGTAGTCGTACATTCGTAGCCATATCTTTCAGTAGGAAAATCCGATTTGAATGGTTCAAATTGGGTAAGATAGATAATTAGATTATCTATAACCTTCATGTAGAAATATATTTCATATGAACGAAGTATAAGTGTCGTTTCTGTGAAATACCGAAAGGGTGCAACAGTATGACATATAGTTAGTAAAACAGTCATAACTTTTGCATACGAACTCCAATTGGGCTGGACCAAATTGGGTCAAGTAGATAATGATATTATCTACAACTTTCGTGTTGGTTGATTTTCTGTCAGAGAAATTTATCAATTTCGTCTGGACAGAATACTGACCAGGTTCATGCAGTTTTCTGTGTGAGAGGGTGTATATTGGATATACATGCCTTTTGGCTAATCCTGATCCTATTGTATATAAATAGGATTTTCTCTCTCATCTTAACCAAGCAATTCATTCAGAATTATCCAGAAAATTGTGAGACAAATTTCTAGAGAGTGAAAAGGTGTAAAAGAGAGAAACCGTGAAAAGGTGTTTTACGGTTTAGAGAATCAATTCGATTAAGTAAGTTCACCGGTGCATCGTCTAGGCAGGTGCATCCGTGACCGACGTCTTGCGATTCAAGGTGGATACACGTAGAGGAGCAACAACTGAGGCTCTCACGATTGTGATCGATTCGGACGAGTAGATTGAGTCGGAGACGAAATCAAGCGAATCGGCGAAGTCAACGAGCGGTGAAAGACGCGTGGTGTGGGACGCGCGTATTGTCACCAACGTGACAGGAGAAAGAAGGCAGCGATCAACCCTTCGTGTGCAATCAATTTTGCACCGGTAAAGATCTAACCTTCTATTTGCATCGTACCCTCGAAGTCGTGGCGTGATCTCGGGAATCGGGGAACCGGACCGGGCCTACATATCCGCTGCGCGGGCCCGGGGCCGGGGATATTCCCCAACAGTGGTATCAGAGCGATCGCCATCGATTCGAGGGTCGAATCATAGTCGTATATTAGATATACGCACGGGTTATCAAAGTTCGTACCCGTTTGCATGATGTTACATATTTAGAATGTCAAATTCCATTAAAATCACAAGTGAAATTCGCTAGAGATCGATCAATAGTTGATTGAGAGTATCTAGGAATAATCATGAAAAGGTTTCATGATTGATCGTTTTGGAAACGAGCGAAAACAGCAGTTCAAAAATCGCATATTCCGTTATAACGGACTTGGAGTCCGTTGTAACGAACCCTGTATAGGATGCGGGGGTGTGAGGAGGACCGTGAAAACTGCATATTCCGTTGTAACGGACTTGGAGTCCGTTGTAACGGACCTTGTATCTGATACGAGGTTGCGGGGATGCCTAGGGTGTCTATTGGAGTCCGTTGTAACGGACTGGGTCCGTTGTAACGGAGCTCTACACAGTTTGTCCGTTGTAACGGACTGTATGTTGCGTTGTAACGGACTGGTCTCTGGAAATTTGGACGAAAGTTTGCAGAAAATAGCGTTGTAACGGACCTAGGTTGCGTTGTAACGGACATGTTTCTGGCAAAATTTGGCCAAACTCCGAAATAAATAGCGTTGTAACGGACTGGACTTCCGTTGTAACGGAGTGCCAAGTATACTGGAGGTCCGTTGTAACGGACTATGTTGCGTTACAACGGACTGGTTTCTGGTTGCTGATTTTGTTTTCGTGATAACTTTGGCTACACAACTTGGAATATTGAGTTCTTTATATCGATTTGATCGGCATCAATCATACTAGCATATAATTAGATAATTATTTAGAATAATTAGACTCCCAAATAAATACATATGCATTTATGAAAATCTTGTGATAGTGATATAATTGGATTATGTCACGGATTTAGAAACGTGCAATGGCATGATCCCTCATAATATTTAAGTCATGGAAATGCCTTCCATATTCACAACCACTATGATCGGTACTACGTCTCACATGGGTTAAGGCCAAATCCGACATGGGTTATTGTAGTCATCGACGGGGTGGCAAGCGTTAAATAGGGACTGATAAGGGTTAAGGCCAAAGCCGACTTATTAGTAGTTTATTTGAACGATACGATGAGTATGGTTGTGACTTAACCGTTCTAGCCAGTAAGGGTTGAGGCCAAAGCCGACTTGATTGGAAGTTCGGGGCATAGATAGGATGCACACACGGAACTGGGATTGTATTGGATACGATTCATCACCCAAATCCTATAAAGGTTCAAGAGTCGCATTGGATGCGATTGGATATAATCCTACCTAAATAGCGAGATCCCATTCGTCTGCCAAAGCAACTTATGGGAGGATCGTGATATATGGATCTTGAGTGTTATGGACTTGGAGTCCCGTATCGGTATGAGGGTTATCGATTCGATAAAATAACACTATCATATAATTATCATATAAGCATATAGATTAAGTACGCACGGTTAGGAATTAATCTTCATCATCCGTTTAGAATTATGTTTTCAAGCAACACCAAATATATCGATTAGATCGATATGATAGATGGCTTTTGGGTCGGAATTACCGTTATTAACCTTGATAGTCAAAGAATAGTTCTTAGACTTAAAGGAACGTGTTGGACACGGAAATGGTAGATTCGGGGCTCGAGGCTTTGGCTTTAGAGAAAGCCGGGTTCGATAAACTTAAGAAGGAATCGAACAATATTACGTGCCTTGTGGTGGCATGTATAGACGCAAATTTCTCAAAATTGTTTTGAGAATTCGGGTGTATATGAAAGTAAAACACAACGCTCATGAAATAGTTTCAAGAGCTAGAGCGCGTTGAATGACTCAATGCGGCTCAAAGAGTAGGTTAATTTTGAGACGCCTTATGGGTGTTTGATTAACACTCGTGTGTTGATGGTACGAGATTTGATGTTCGTGACCGAATATCATATGCATTCGATAGATAAGTCGATCCCGAAATTGCATATGATGCGATTTAAATTTGAATTGGAGATGCTCAGAGTTTCCGAGGAATCCAATGCATATAGATGCGTGGATGTCCTTGTAATTCAAAAGCGGGATCGAAAGAAATGTATGTCTAAGGGTATTTTGGGAAAATGTTTTCCAAAATGGAAAGTTCGGACAAGGAGTTGTCCAAACTAGTGACTCAAAGAATGGTGAAATCCGAGGAGGATTAAACCTAGAAGTTGATTGCTTCTTTTGGCATTGCCGTCTTGGCCATATAAACGAGATACGCGTATCTAGATTCCATGTGATGGAATGCTAGAATCATTCGAATTAGATTTGATTGATTAATGCAATACTTATTTATTAGGCAAAACGACAAATGGCATCATTCTCCAAAGTATTGGAGAAAGATCTAGCGAATTATTGGAAATTATATTTACATATGATGTTCCGATAAGTTCCGAGGCAAGAGGAGGCTATCGGTATTTTGTTAAGTTTATGGACGGTTAAAGTAGATATGAAAATATCTATTTAATGCGTGCCGAAACAGAGACTTTTGAAAGATTCAAAGAGTTTCAAAAACGAAATACGAAATCAACTAAGCAAGAAAATCAAAGCTTTTCGATAGGATCGAGAAGGCGAGTATTTGAGCTAAACCTTTCGATAGGATCGAAGAGGCGATATTTGAGTTATGAATATTAATGATCATTTATGATTGTGGAATCGTTTCACGATTGCCTTTATTCGGAACATTGAGATGTGTCCGTAAAGAGGAAATGAACGCATGTTGGACATGGTTCGATAAATGATGAGTCAATAAGATCTCCCAAAAATGTTTTGGGGATACGCCCTTGAGACAGCGGCACTAATGAATGGTTGCATATAAGATATGAACCATAAACCTTCTAATCGGTACAAAAGACGCCATATGAGATATGGATCGGAATGGTTCCGAAGTTGTCACTTGTACAGATTTGAGGATGTGAGTGTATTTCGAAATTTGTTTCGGTTAAACTCAATCCCAAATCTGGAAATTGTTCGTTTATCCTTAAGGAAACTAAAGGGTATTAGTTAAAACGTCCCGACGAAAATGAGATTTTCGTGGCTCGAAGAGATGCCTTCTTGGAGGAGGACTAGATGCGCACAAGTTTGGAACTTGGTGCCATTTCTCTCTATGCGGGCTAGTGGGAGTAGAATAAATCTCGAAAGAGTTCGTGATTTGAAAATGAACATTGTACCGATGAAAGTTGACATGGCTTCATCAAGAGTTGATGAACGCAAGTCGAACACACAAAGGAATTTTTCGTAGATCAAGTAGGCTATATCATAAGCCGGTAAATACGGATTTATCGTGGCTAATGATGATAGATTGAAATCATATGATGATTCGATATCCTACAAGGATGCTATGAAAAGTTGATTCCACATGACATGGTGTCATGAAATCTGAGATTCGATCCATGTGAATTATCAAGTTTAGAACTTGATTTCATTACTTTCTAGGTTAGACCCGTGAAATGTGAGTGGGTTTTTCAAGATGAAGAACCGACATGGATAGGAATATGCATATATGTAAAGCGAGGCTTTTTGCGAAAAGTTTCATGCAATTCATAGTCGGACTATGAAGAAACGTTTTCGCTTGTTGCCATGCTTTCCCATTCTCGAAATTCTGCTTGCCATGGTCGCGTATTATGACTATGTGATGTGGCCAAATGGATGTCAAAACCGAATTTCTTGACAGAAATTTTTATGAAAGGATGTGTACTTGACACAACCTTATGGTTTTGTCGATTCATAAGAATCGGGGATAAGATATACACGCTTTAACGATCCATATGATGGATTAGAGAAAGCTTCTCGGAATTGGAATATTCGTTTTGACAAAATTATAAACTGTTATAAAATTGTCGAAACGAATGGAAACTTTGTGTACGCATGAAGGTTAGTGGGAGCTGCGTTATATTTCTTGTAACGACAAAGGATTTAGACGAGACCGCTTATGAATTAAGCGTGAAGATCTATAGGATAGATCTAAAAAGTTCCTCGTTCTATGTTATAGCACATATATCGACATATTGTTGAAAATGGTTTTCAACATGTAAACTCCTTGGAGGAGATAAATCGAAATGTCGAATGGCAGAAATTTTCAACGGCTCGATGTGAGACATCAAGCAGCGCGAAAAGTAATAATATGATGCCTTACATTTGATGTTAGGATCTATTATATCTGTCATGATATGTATGTGGCTATCTGTCATACAAATAAAGCGTCTAGTTCACCGTCAATAAAATTCATGGGAATCACATGAGTTTGAATGTAATTCGATTACATGAGACTAACTCTTGTGATTGTATAATGGTTATACAAATATATACATAATGGTTATGTATATTTAAGACCCATCGGGATTTGTATTGATAGAGGTGAAGTTTATCCTTGAATACTTTGCGAAAGAATTCAGGATTTATTATCTATAATGGTGTGGAGGACGTGTTGGTTATAAAGAGTTATAACAAACAACAGTTTCCAAAGATGAAGCACGTCCAAATATGTAGCACGACTTTCGATCACAAAGTGTGTACATGTTTTGCTTAAATGAAAACACGGTTATGTGGAAAGGTTCCACAAGACCAATAGTTTATGATTCTATTTACGGTGGCGAGTATATTGCGGTTATTAATCGCAAAAGGAAGTGGTATGGATCAAGGATACATGACCAAACTCTAGTAGTCACGAGTTATCGGATTTATGGTTGTTTATTGCGTGAGACGCAATAGTACAAGCCAAAAATGCCGAGGTCACAACCACTTCTAGCCAATACTCAGAAAATTTCATTTGATCCATGAAATTTTGTGAAAAGATGTGATCGTAGGTATTGGAAATATCATGAAATTAATCTAATCATGACATATTTGCAAATATCATGATGTTAATAGATGCATAAGGTTCATGAAATTAGTCTATCACGGATATTATTTTCTAATATAATTTGTATAAATAGAATTTGTTCAGGTGTTTCTAAAATCGATTAATATAATCAGGACATATTCGCAAAATTTAATATGTATGTAAAATAGGAAAAAAAAACCAAATGCAAAAAAGGACCAAGAAAAAAGGATCAAAATGTAAAAAAGGAGCGAAATGTAAATAAAAAGGACCAAAATGTAAATAAAAATGACTAAAATGTAAATTAAAACTAAAAAGGACCAAAATATAAATAAAAATGACCAAAATGTAAATTAAGAAATGTAAAAAAGGACCGAAATGTAAATTAAAAAGGACCAAAATGTAAATAAAAAGGACCAAAATGTAAATTAAAACTAAAAAGGATCCAAATGTAAATAAAAAGGACCAAAATGTAAGTTAAAAAAAAAAATTTTACACAAAAGCCCTTGATGACGTGGAGGCTTAGAATTGCAAGAAATTTCTTTGATTTATATATAAGATATAAATTCTTTGATTTATATATAAGATATAAATATAATTTGTATAAATAGCATTTGTTCATGTGCTTCTAAAATCGATTAATATAATCAGGACATATTCGCAAATTTTAATATGTACGTAAAATAGGAAAAAAAGACCAAATGTAAAAAAGGACCAAGAAAAAGGATCAAAATGTTAAAAAGCACCGAAATGTAAATAAAAAGGACCAAAATGTAAATAAAAAGAACCAAAATGTAAATTAAAACTAAAAAGGACCAAAATATAAATAAAAAGGACCAAAATGTAAATTAAGAAATGTAAAAAAAGGACCAAAATGTAAATTAAGAAGGACCAAAATCTAAATAAAAAGGACAAAAATGTAAATTAAAATTAAAAAGGATCAAAATGTAAATAAAAAGGACCAAAATATAAATAAAAAAAATATTTTTTTACACAAAAACCCTTGATGATGTGGAGTCTTAGAATTGCAAGAAATTTCTTTGATTTATATATAAGATATAATAATAATAGAAATAAAAGAATTTTGTTGTTTTTTAGATTATGCAATAATTCTCGTAAAGTTTTATAATTTTTGGTTATGAGTTATATTGGGTGAAAGATGAATTTATAAGAGGACTAGGATTTTTTTTTTTTTTTTTTGCAAAAAATATAAAGATCTCAATAAAATTTTGATTAATCAAGATTTTCTCATCAATTATACAAAATATATTATGTGACTTATACATCAACTAATAAGGGTAATTTTGTCATTTACAAATACTCTCTATTTATATTCAAATTATCCCAGTTGTTACATTCCATAATCCATACAAAAGTTTGGGATTAAGAAAGAATATATTTATTTTTTGCCAACAAAGTTACATTCTCATGTTATTTTGTTCCCAACGGATACCCTAAGGTGGTGTTTGGATGGAAGATAAGTTGGGAATAACCCAACATGGATAAAATATTTTAGCATAAAAAATAAGTTATAAACGTAATTCCATCTAAATGGAGTGATAGTCTAATCTTCATTTTATTTTAATGCTTAATCTCAAAAATACCCTGAATTGTATTTTTTTATTTCTTCTTTTTTCATGCCATTATTTCTTTCTTTACCATCCCCAACACACATTCATCATTTTTTCTCCTATAATAAAATCTGAGATCTTTCTTTTAAAACTAGGAAAATAGCCCGCGCTTCGCTGCGGGATATAGTATTTGATAAGAAATAATATAATAAGCAAAAGTAATAATTTTATATATTATTTGATATATTATTTCGTTGCGGGATATATTATTTGATAAGAAAATAGAAATATTTCTTGCGCTTCGCTGCGATTTTTCAAAATTTTTTATGATCATAATAATTTTATCTAAAACGTTACAAGTGTAAAACAAAAGTAATCTTCATAAATGTTAATTTAAAAAAAAAAGCTGATATTAAATAGTCTCACAAGTATTATGCAATAAATGCAAATTTTTTTCTTCCTAAAAAAATAAGCATAAATGTTAATTTAAAAGCAAAAGTAATATTCATAAATGTTATGATAAGCATAAAAAAAAATAATACCAGCTCAGGCTAACAAAAATTATTTTGTGTGAATAGTTTTTTATTAACAGTAAAATTATAGTATACAAATTATATTTATTAATAGGAAAAAGTCTGTTTTTGGTCCCCTAACAAATACCGAAATGTTCAACTTGCCCCCTGACTTTTTTTTTTGTTCATTTTGCCCCCTAAACTTGCTATTTTTGTTCGGTTTGCCCCCTCCATCCAATAACTCGTGCCGCCCAGTTAAATGGCTGTTAAATATGCTGACGTGGAATTATTTTATGCTGACGTGGCATTATTTTATGCTGACGTGGCATATTTTATGCTGACGTGGCATTATTTTATGCTGACGTGTCATTATTTGTATGCTGACGTGGCTGTATAAAATAATGCCACGTCAGCATATTTAACAGCCATTTAACTGGAGGGCACGAGTTATTGGACGGAGGAGGCAAACCGAACAAAAATAACAAGTTTAGGGAGCAAAATGAACAAAAAAAAAAGTCAGGGGGCAAGTTGAACATTTCGGTATTTGTTAGGGACCAAAAACAGACTTTTTCCTTATTAATACGATGAAAAATTCAAATATTTTATTTAGAACACAAGACATATGTCAATTATATTTATTAATACGATAAAAAATTCAAATATTTTATTTAGAACACAAGACATATGTCGAATAAAATAAAAGTGTAAAAAAAAAAAACTGATGAACAGTAACCAGATGAACAGTAAAACAGATGAACAGTACAAAACAGTGTGAACAGTGAAAGATGACGTGGCCTCACCAGGTGCTTGGTATTCAAAATTTAAAGGGAGTAGAGATTATAATCTCCAAAAATAAATTAGATCAAAAAAATTATCATTTTGTTTTCTTCCATTTCAGATCTCATTATAAGTGTATTAACTAACTATTAAGAAAATGTAACACAAATGGGTCAAAAAACAAGCAAGGTAAAAAAACTCGAAAATTCCTCCATTTTTGCTTATATAGACTATTTTGATAGAATAAATTGAAATACCTAATGTTACTTCTTTTTTTGAAGTTCTTTGTTTCTTATATCTTGATTAAGAAATTTCTCATGAAAATTTGTTTTTTTTTTTCAAATTTTTTGATGGACACATTTGCCATTCTTTGCTAATATAGAAATTTATTTTTTTCTTTAAATTATACTAATCAATTTTAGTTGCATGTCAAATAATATTTCATTTTCATTTTTGTTACTAAATCAATGGTCGATCAACTTTAATTAATTGAGACAAAGATGTGATTTTAATCATTCAGCACAATGTCGCTAGTGTTACATCATCATATGTTTTTGATGGACACATTGTTACAACACCACATGATTTTAATATATCATTAATAAAATTAATTTAAAAATTATTTTGTGAGTGTACCATACCACTAATGGAATTAACTAATAATCATGTCAATCTCAAGGATGGACTAAACTACTATCTTTTGAATTGGAATACTTTTCTTTAGGGCCAAAATTGTCCAGGTTAGTGTTATGAAACTCAATAAATGTGTGCCAAAATAATGTTTGAAAGTTCAAAGTAATTAATAAACAATTAGACTTGAGAAACAAATACTTTTGTTTGTGATACATGTGTTTATTTATGAAATGATAATTAGGCATGAAAAACATTGCGAGCTCATTGGTGAAAAGCAATTAGGCCCAAGTTCATTGTTTGTGATACATGTGATACATGTGTTTATTCCAAATGCTTAAGATTTATTTAATCATCGGCATACACAACTGCGAAACGTAATAGAAAGAACATTCGGGGTATAGAAAAAAAGATTTTAAGTGCTCGTGTCTATGTCTCCATACAAGTTCAAAAAACAATGCTTAATTATTTTAGCATGTTGTGTTTTACACAATTTTATAAATTATCAAACCGAGATGCTAAACAAGAATTACATATTTCTTAATATGTTCGAGGATTCATCCGAAACTGGATCTGTTGATAATATTAATGAGAATTTAACTAAAGAGGAAACACGCATTGGCGAAGTTCTTCGAAATACTATTACAAATGCTTTGTGGAACGAACATCAAGATCGTCGTGATCATACAAACAAGACATATTATGATGATAGAATAATATATTATTGGTTGTTAATGTTATGACATGTTTATTAAACAAACTAGACCTATTATCGTGATAGATTAATATTTTTTGGTTTTTAAATGTTACGACATGTTTATTAATTAGAACATGAACTATTTTTTTTTTTTTGTTGAAACTTATCCCTGTTTATAAAATTATTCAATTAGAGGATGAACTATTTATTTATATAATTATATACACTTTAATCTAAGATTTAATTTAATTTTGATTTTTACTTCTTCACCCAACTTTGAATTAAATAAATTTTTTTTATCAATTTCATACTTAAAAATTTTAGTATCACCCTTACTAGTAATAATATTATTATTATTATATTATACAGTAAATATTACAAAATAAAATTGAACTTTCCATATGACTCGCTCCGCAGATAGCTATAAAATGTGAAGGAACAAAAAAACAAAGATACCTGGGGAATATGCGGCTTTGTAATTCCCTCCTCCCAACATCCTTGACCTCCACTATTATGCGAATCTCACAATATAACCTCATGCGTAGCAATCTAAATTTCATACTTCTTGTCCATAAATAACTCGTTACACGGATTACACATTTTTATAAGTCTCCCGAAGGATTGGAATTGGCAACTTATTTCGCAGGTGTTCAGATGCCAACGCATCACTCTAAGCCCTTCTCTCTTCTCTCTCGCTCATGCATTTCATCACTCGTACTGCGTACTGATGCGCGCTCTTTACTCCGATTGCTCGATTTGAGGTGGATGATTACTGAAAGCGCGATGAATCGGGGTTTTTTTGTTTGTTTGAGGTAACGTTTTTCTTCTTTTTGATATTTTGATTTTGTTTTGAGTACGGTTTGGGTTGATTGAGAGAGAGGAGAGGGTGAAATTAGTAAAGGAAGGTTATACTTGTGCTGGAAGTAACGTATTGATTCCATTCCTTACAATTCAAGTTTCTTTAATTTGTTAACATTCTCATAATTGATTTAACCAACCATTTTTGGTGTAGATGGGTTTCAGACTTTCAGTAGGAACTATGTTGATTGTAATTTTCCCCTTTTTTATTGTATTGCAGGAAAATTAATCACTGAGAGAACTAAAACAAGAACAAAGAACAATTCTTTAATTTCAAAATGGGTGTCGAAAAGCAATCCATTAACCCGTTACTCAAAATCTCTCGGGTTCGGACCATATTACCGCACACGTACCCATACCCGCATGAACATTCTAGACACATAATGATTGCTGTGATAATAGTTTGCTTTTTCTTCATATCCTCTGATAATATACACACATTAATTCAAAAGCTCGATAATAATATCAAATGGTGGTCTATGTATGTTTGCCTCATTGGATTCTTTTATTTCTTCTCTTCTCCTTTTATCGGCAAGACTATCCAACCGAGCTACTCCAATTTTAGTCGTTGGTAAGGGTCTTTTCGCAATTCACTCATAATACAGGGGCTTTTTTGCAATTTTCACTTAAGTTGTGTATTTGCAGGTATGTGGGGTGGATATTTGTGGCCTCGTTATACCATTTACCGAGCTTTCAATCAATGGGAGTCGATATGAGAATGAATTTATCTTTATTCATAACTATATATATTTCGTCTATTTTGTTTCTCATTGCTTTCCACATTTTATTTCTCGGTCTTTGGTATCTCGGTCTCGTCGCCAGAGTGGCAGGAAAAAGACCCGAAATTTTCACTATCATCCAAAATTGTACCGTAAGTTTTCTAAAATTATCATTTATTTAATTATACCCCTACAAAATGAAAAATATCATTCGTACCCTTACATTTTTTGAACAGGTAATAAGTATTGCGTGCTGTGTGTTCTATAGCCATTGCGGGAACCGAGCTTTACACAGAGAAAAAGAACTGATCGAAAGTGAAGAGAGAGCAAGCACTTGGATTTCGAATTTTGTGTTGATTAATGAATTGAAGGAGCAAATGTGTTCTTCTTGGCTCGCTCCTGTGGGGTCCGCGAGTGATTATCCCACTTTATCCAAATGGGTAATTTATGGCGAGGTACTTTATTCATTTTGCAAATTTCGCTAATTTCGCACAGAGTTGGATTTTGATTTGAATTTTAAAATATCCAACTTTTTTTGCAGTTAATGGGTAATGGACCATGTGCGGCTCCATCCGATGAAATATCCCCGCTATATTCTTTATGGGCTACTTTCATTGGTCTCTACATCGCAAACTATGTCGTAGAAAGATCTACAGGGTAATAATTTACTACATTTCATTTCATCCCCTTTATTTTGTTATATTTACACTTCGGTCTATATTTTTGGATATAGATGGGCTCTAACTCATCCTTCTTCGATACCCGAGAATGAGAAGCCAAAGAAATTGAACAAGCCCGATTTCTTGGACATGGTGCCTTGGTACTCGGGGTATTTATCTTTTCTTTCTTTCTTTTTTCAATTTTTGTGTCAAAAACTAATTCATAACTCAATATTTGCGTAATTCCAATATGTAGGACTTCAGCCGATTTATTCAAGACGGTTTTTGACCTTCTTGTATCCGTCACTCTTTTTGTCGGTCGTTTCGACATGCGCATGATGCAGGTAAAAAAAATAAAAATAAAAAATAGTAAAATGAAACATTAATGCGAATTTTTAATGGTTGAAAGGCGGCAATGAGGAAGGTTCCGGACGAGGCGAAGAACGATGATTTACTATACGACCAATTCAAGGAAAAAGACGAAATATGGTTTGACTTCATCGCGGATACTGGAGACGGAGGCAACCCGTCCTATACTGTGGCGAGGTTACTCGCTCAGCCTTCCGTCAAAGTCAAAACCCCCACATCGAAATTCGTGCTCCCTCGCGGGGATTTTCTCCTCATCGGTGGCGACCTCGCGTAAGCACCATTTAACTAGCTTTTGTTTTTTAGATATGAAAATAGAAAATGTGTTAAAAAGGAATCTTTTTTTATGACAGGTACCCGAATCCTTCGGCATTTACGTATGAAAGGCGATTTTTTACTCCATTTGAGAATGCTCTGCAGCCACCTAAATGGTATAAACCAGAACATATAGCCATCAGTAAACCTGAGCTTCCCGAAGGCATTTCAGAGCTCAAGGATTATAAAGGACCTCAGTGCTTCATAATTCCAGGAAATCATGGTACCGTCTCAGCAAACATGTTACTAATTATGTAAATAAAATATCATATTTACCCTTCCGTTATGCTTAAATAGATCTGGATGGGGTTGATTTATTTTACGTCACAAGGGCAAATTTGATATTTTAAAGTTTCGGAAGGCTAAATTTCTTATACATTTATCTTTACATTATTGGATAGATTGGTTTGATGGATTGCATACATTTATGCGATACATATGCCATAAAAGCTGGTTAGGAGGGTGGTTCATGCCACAAAAAAAGAGCTATTTCGCCTTGGAATTATCGAAAGGGTGGTGGATTTTCGGTCTTGATTTAGCCCTTCATTGCGATATCGATGTCTACCAATTCAAATTCTTCGCCCAACTCTCTCAAACCAAGGTAATTTCCAAAGATAACTCAAACTTTAAATTAAGGCTTAATTGCGAATAAACTCAATTATTTTCTTTAATTCCAGATTGGAGAGGACGATTCGGTCATAATAATAACTCACGAGCCGAACTGGCTGCTTGGCTGGTACTGGAAAGAGAAAACCGGCACGAACGTGTCTCACTTAATACGTGATTACTTAAAAGGGAAATGTAGAGTCCGCATGGCTGGAGATCTCCATCATTACATGCGCCATACAGCTGTTAATGTGTCAGAACCGGACCCCACTTGCATCCAGCATTTAATTGTGAACGGATGTGGCGGCGCCTTTTTGCATCCCACTCATGTTTTTAGAAATTTCGATGAGTTTAACGGGACCAAGTATGAGTGCGCGGCTACTTATCCTTCTTATCATGATTCTAGCAGGGTAAGAAAATAAAAATGGGATGAATATTACTTTTTTGTGTATTTATTGGAAGATTTATGGTTTATTTCGATGATTGTGATGAATATTGTGATGAATATTACTTTTTTGTGTTAGATTGCACTGGGAAACATATTGAAGTTTCGAAAGAAGAATTGGCAATTTGATATTATTGGCGGTTTTATCTACTTCATTTTGGTTTTCTCCATGTTCCCTCGGGTAATTAAACCTTTCTTTTATATTCATTCATAACTAACTAAACTACCAATTTAACATTATAAACATAATAATATAATTTCAGTGTAATCTCGTCCATGTTTTGAACGAGAATTCATGGACGGGTCGTATAAAAGGATTCGCAAACACGATATGGACCGCGTGGACGTACATGCTTGAGCAATCTTATGTCTCGTCTATGTGTAGTTTGATCCTCTTAATATTCTCGATCTCGTTTGTTCCTACAAAATTATCGCGAAAAAGAAGGGTGTTTATCGGCACGCTTCATGCTTTGGCTCACATGATGTCAGCGTTGATTCTTATGCTTCTTCTTGAATTGGGTATTGAAGTTTGCATTAGAAACCACCTTTTAGCTACTTCAGGTACAAATATTAAACACTAAGTTTCATGTGTACCCCTACAAAATATGAAATACCATTAATACCCTGCAAAAATGTCTCCCAATATTTTAGGGTATCATACACTATATGATTGGTATCGATCAATGGAGAGCGAACATTTTCCTGATCCAACCGGTTTAAGAGCTCGCATGGAACAATGGACTTTTGGCCTCTATCCTGCCTGCATTAAATATCTCATGTCTGCTTTTGACGTTCCTGAGGTCCCTTATTTTTTCACCATTTTATTTCATAAATACCCCTACAAAATATGATAAATATCACCGAATATGGGAAGGATAGGCATGCATGATATTTCCTATGATTTGTAGGGACATTCTTGATATATTGCCCCTCTTTTTTTTATGAATTGCAGGTGATGGCAGTGACAAGAACAAGCATTTGCAAGAACGGGATGATGTCATTGTCGAGAAGCGTATCGGCCATATACTACGCGTCGGTATTTATCTACTTTTGGGTATTTTCTACACCGGTGGTGTCTCTAATTCTCGGGAGCTATCTATACATTTGCATCAATTGGCTCCACATACACTTTGACGAGGCCTTCTCCTCCCTCCGAATTGCTAATTACAAGGCTTTCACTCGATTTCACATCACTAAAGACGGCGATTTAGAAGTCTTCACTCTCGCTGTCGACAAGGTAATCATTTTATTATATTCTGGAAGCGTTTTCATTTTTGCCCCTCCCCTAAAAATTTCATGAATACCCCTTCCCTAAAAAGCACGAGAGATTATCAGTATCCTCTGTCTCCTAATTATTTTCAACGCAATCCCTGAATTACCCTTTTTCACTTATTTAAATAATGCAATGATATTTTTGGAATTTTTTTAATATTTTTGACTATTTTATGAAATTGAAAAGGTGCCGAAGGATTGGATATTGGATTCGGAATGGGAAATGGAAGAGAAATCGACTGCGGAAATGAATCACGAGAGGAAATATCCTAGCATGTGGAAAGCTTCTTCTTCAGACCCCAGTAACTCGATTAAACTAATTGATCACTTTGTCATCAAAAGATCCACAAAACCCTAATTGATCATTTATTCTTTCTTTCTCATGTTCTACTTAGCAATTGCAATATGTATAGGAAAACGATTCATTACCATTGTTTTTACTTTCTAGTACGTAACTGATTCCTGTACTAGTTCATGTCAATATACCATTTCGTACAGTGCACAAAAAAAAAGTATGGCACACAAAAAGCACGTCCATATACTATTACAATGTTGTCATTCTACAAATCTATCTTAAAAGCACACAAAAATAAAATTATGAAAGACAATGCAGTTTTAAACCTAGCCGACCTAATTAATTGTCAAAAAACTAAATAAATATCACAACACAAATTTATCATGAGCTTATTTAAGAGTTAAAAGTCCTCGTCCACATGGTATTAAATTCAAATAAATTTTAACAAACCTGCAGTTCCAAATCAACTTATATTTACATTAATATTGCTTTTCGTTTCGATTGAATTCATACTGAATCAATCGCTCGGAAAATCTTCATAAGTAACCCCTTCGGAAATAGTGTCTAGTCTTCTATTTCCTCCCTCTAAAATAAATATATTAGATTCCGAGTTTTATTCACCGAATACAAAATATGTATTTTCACTTTTACCCTCACCTCCGTTTGAATCTGAAAAATTGTTCGCCTCGGGAGGAAGAAATGGAGATCTCCCATAGTTCTCTAATATTTCTTTTTCAATGCAATAAATAAAGAAAAATTCAGCATCCAAATCTTTATTTATTAATTTATTTTGTTTAAAGAAGGAAAAAAATCATCTGCGCACATACCGGCACTCTGGCTGAAATCCTCGGTCAAATCCGAGAAACTGAAATTCCTGGGAATCTGACTGAGGAATCCAAAGGAGGAATCCATATCCAGGATCGGGTCAGCTAGAGGTTGACCCGTCAACTCAGAGCTGCTAAAGGATCCACCAGAAGCATCTCCAATAGACGGGCACGGGTCTAAGAAACCCGGGTCCGCACAAAAGCCAAAATCCGAGTTTGTATGGAACCCTGATTCTGCTTTGATGGTTGTGGAGGACCCATTCATCCCTACTCCGTTGAAGCTTCTAGAAGATGGGTTTAGGGTTTGTGGAGGGTTCATGATATTAGGGTTGGGGTTAGGGTTGGGGTTAGGGTTAGGGTTTAGGGGGTGGATTAGTTGGGATGGTGCGCCATTCATGACTGGGCCGGTCGATGAACTGGACCCTCCATTGCAGATCATGCTGTCTGGTATTGTTGGTGCTAAACTCCAACCGCTTTGATTCACTAAAATAGGTTACGACAAAAGTTAAAAATGAAAATTAGACCTTAAGTAAACCTAAAAATGAATAATCAGACCCCATTGAGCCCCAAATAAGACTAATAATGCCTGGATTGTGCAATTAGGGATGAATGTAATCCAATTTTCAATCAATTAGCCCTTAATTGCTAAACAATGCCTCAATTTTACTAATTTAAGACGTACATGGAGAGGAATTAGAGCCGTTTGTAACAGGAGGTGCAGATAATTGCTCTTTGCTCATGAGTTGATATTGATTTTCTAGAAGCTGGTTGAAGAACACAATTTGGTCCTTGAGAGTCAATCTTATATAGTACGCCTTGAAGAATTCGCGATTCTCATCTTCAAGCTTTCGCCATACTTGAGAAATCAAAATTGAAATTAAATAAAATTAAACACAATTCAACCCAATTTGATCCAATTTTAGTATAATTTATACTTAATTAATCAATTTTTACCGAGTTCAGTGAAGGTCGGTTCGATTTTCGCTTGATAAGAAAGTGTGTCTACTACCTCTGATTGGGTCATATACAGCTGTAGACATCGCTCGATTAAATTTTGAACCTGAAAATACTCAAAAAAAATTCTACATTAAAACAAAAAAATAGACAAAATACTATTAAAGAAGATAAGAAATCACCATTACGAAATATTCCATCTACACTTACAAGCTGTATATCTTGGCGAGAAACCTTGCGAACTTCGCCACCAGACATATTTGTTGAATTTATCAATCAGAACCCTCAATATTTCACAAATTACGGGATCACAGTGGATTACTGCACAAAATAGCAAACAAATTACTACAAAAAAAACACCCAAAGGACTAAATTGCACTTTTTGCCCCAATTGACAAGCTTTTTTTTAGGGATCACACCTGAGAAGGGTGTCAATTGATAATACAACGAAAGAGAAGGACTTAAAAGAAAAAAAATTGGGAATAAATACTGATCACGATCAAGAGATAAGGGAAAGCGAGGATCAAAAAATTACCGGGATAAGCCTATGGAATTTGTAGTAATTGCGAAACACTGGGGCGCGATGGATAGAGAGAGATGGAGTGAGAGGAGAGAGAAAATAGGTTCAGAGAGAGAATCGTAAAGGGGGAGGAGAAAGCAAGAGAGAGAATGGGTGGCGGATTTGGGTTTTATTTGGCTGCTCCCGATGCAGCGTATCGGATTTTGGATTATATTAATGAACGGTGTTCCGTTGGATCCGCTCCAAATAATAATAGTTGGGTGAATTTCTGTTATGCATGAATGTACCAAATGTGTATTTTCATATATTATTTGTATTGTTATAGAATAATTTTAAATGTATCAATAAATAAATAAAATTAAGTTTATGTCGTCGCGTGATTCCGCACAATTTAATCGAGTTGGGAATAAAATTCGAACAAAATTAGAGGCATGTTGATCGGATTATGATTTTAATTGGATACGAGTTCAAAAAAGCATTAATGAATCAAAATATGCATTAAAAAGATTAAATCTCATTCAAACACAATGATATAATACTCGACATAATTATAAAATACTATAATTTTAAAACGCATGTATAGTGTGTCCAATTCAACATTTTCACTTACAACATTAATATCTTAACCTCCGTTCACCCCATTATCCGAATGATCTAAAAATGTAATCTTGTTTACACTCGGTCCATCAAACTAGCGTACACCGCTTTTAAACTCATCCGGTCCAATATATCCGAACTAATAACATTACATTAATTCACAATTCTTACTATTTACTTTCTAAATTAATGTTTTATCGTAATATCTCATTTAAAATTCATATCAAACTCATATTATCATTACATAAAAGGGCCAAATTTGAAATCAAACTATTAACTCTAAAAAATATGAACTTGTGCATAGAAATAAAAATATTATATTAAACCGTTGAAATCAAATTTTTGGATATGACTCCTTATTTCTTTTATTGAAAATTCAAAATAAAAACTATGTGCTCTTGGGGTGGAAGTCTTGTTCTTCACACGGAATATCGCATGTTTAAGTCTCAAACATTAAATAATTATAATTTTTTTCTTGAAAGAATTCAAAAAAATGAATGCATGCATGACAATTAAACCATGATGTCTTGCATTGATAGCAAGATAGGAACATGCAATACAATCATTTTTGTTTGAATTGCTTGTTCCTCGTATTAGTTCTCAGAATTATCCAAAACAATTCATCTTCATAATTTGATTTGTTCAGCTATACCATTTTTTTTTTAAGGAGGTTCGACAAATAGTCGAGGCCTCGAATATATTTCATGAAAACAAATGTTACATTTTACAATAGGTTGGAGGGTAGATATAATTACATACTCTACTTCTATCCTCCCAATAATCATAGAGATAAGCGCATTAGTAATATCCTAACCAACTACTCACAGTACTTGTACCAGGCTATCGTGTCTTGTATGACTTGATTGGAGACCCGAGTTGAGAATTGTGCTTTGTCATTGAAAAGTGCATCGTTACGGAATTTTCATATATTCCATGTCGTCGCGAGCCAAGCCATTTGCCATAACTTGGTGATATGAGTCGTGGACCAAAATTCAAATGGGTCCGATATCACCGATGTTGTGCCGTGTATCCTTGAAGCGAGAGAGCTCCAAATTATATTGGAGAAGGAACAGTCAAATAGTAGGTAACGTGTTGTCTCCTTTTCTGTTTTGCATAGTGGGCACAATTTGTTGTTGGGCCATCCTCGTAATTGTAACTTATCACTCGTAAGGATGCGTGATTGGATGGCTAGCCATCCAAAGAAGCAAACATTTAGTGAGGCTTTTGCTTTGAATAACACGTTGTTCCACGAACAGATAACTCCCGGGCTTATGAAGAAGGAATATATGTTTTTAGATTTGATGGTCTGAGTGTGCTCGTTGGGACCATCACTTGGGAGAGAGATGAAAGTGTTGTATATAGGCTCCAAGTTTTTTTTTTTTTTTTTTTTTAGTGAGGTCGGCGATGTGCCGAGCTCAGTTTTAGTATTATATTAAAAGAGAGTCATTACAAACTTATGCCTAGTTGTAATATCTTACACATAAACCTAGAATTATGCTAGAGAAAATTTAAAGATTGATGAGGAGCCTATATCCGTGACAGGGACTTTCCAGGGGGGTATGGCTCGTCCTAGTGTTGTGATCGCCCGGCCTCCATCCAAGTTGCAGCCTCCAGCAATGCCTTGTTGTATGTTATGCTTGACGTCGTTGCCTTGTTGTTGAAGATCCTCGCATTTCTCTCCTTCCACGTATTCCAAGCTATTGCGAAGAAGTGAGCGTCCCAAGCTAGTTTCGCGTCCTTAGATAGTAAGTTCCTTGCATTTTTCCACCATCTTGCAGGGTTCGAGAAGTCTGGAGCCATAGGCTCCAAGTTAGCGAGGTCTTTGATAAAGAACGAATATGTTCTTTTTTGTGAGATTGATGCATGGGATAGGTTCGTTGAGTTATAGAACTCTAATAGTGTTTCGGACCAAAGGAAGGAGTGGTCATTATTTGTTTTGTGTATCCATTTCATCAGGAGAGCTTCATTTGTAATTTTAGGTTAGCTAATCCGAGACCTCCGTTAGATTTTGGCAATATGACTTTATTCCAGTTGATCAGACAGTGTCAACCGAGACATTTTTTGTCACCGTTCCATAGAAATCTTCTAGCTATGGAATTGATTTTCTTGATGACCCATTGTGATAATTTTAGGACTCCAAATTTTGGAGACTCCAATTGACTTTATCTTAAAAATTATGAATTAATATATTTCACGGGATATATCATATAAAATAGATAATCCAAAGATAAAAAGAAAGCGATACATATTCGAGGATAAGAATAAGACAAATTAAAAGAGAAGGCAATGTAAGAAGATAAAACTCCGAGTAATAAGAAGAGAAGAAGAGAGGAGAGTGAAGAAATTCAAATTAGAGAAGGAATGAAATTAAAGAAGACAAAAAAAACGATAAAGATGATAAAAGAAATCAAGAGAATGAATGTTGAAACAATAAAAAAAGAATATAAATTTTAAATAAATGATAGAGATCAATGTAAGAATTCGACAATTATGAAATAAGTAGATGATAGCACAACAAAAAATTGCTATCACCGTTAGTTTTTTGGATTTCTTTATTTTCTCCTTCGTATCCTAACAATAGACACTATAATGTTTTGAAAACATAAAAAATATCATACTTTCAACTTTTACATTTTAATATCATATTTTTAAAAAGAGAAATATCTTATTTATTACAAAGTATAGATTATGGTACGAATTCAATAAATTGAAAAAAAATTAAATCATAGATGCTTATATGCTTTAAAAATTATTAGAACCTAACTAATGTTATATAGTATTTATATAATTATATTATAAGAGTTTGTATGAAAACTTTAAAAAAAATCCGATATTTTTATTTATGTAAATTATGATTTATCAAGTATTTCAAATAAAAAGAGAACAAAAAGTTTTATTGGATTGAATTTTTTGGCTAATTTTAGTGGTAGTGGATCTTACAAATTATATAGACCTGGTCCATGGAAGTATATCCGAGAAGAGGAGGACCAGATTCGGGGGACTGAACCAGGAGAATTTTGAATCTCATCCTAACAAAAGAAAAAGAAAAAAGAGAAAGAAAACAAAAAAGAAACCGGAAAAGGATTTCCAGGGGAATAGAGGGTAGTTCAAGAAATCAGGATTTCATTTCCAGTGTTGCTATGATAAACGGGCTGGGTTATATATAACTTATAAGACTCTTGTTAGGATAATCTCAGTAGTCAGTAGTAGTGGGCCTGGATTTTGAGTAAATTTCAAGGGATCATGATAATACTCGTGACTCGAAGATGTTAGTATTGTGATTATGTTTTTCGCATTAATATAAAACTGCTATTTACGATGATAATAATAATATTATTTTGAATTTTTTATATCACGATATATTATACGAAGCATCGGGGAAACACAAATATTATCTCGCGCAGTGTATTTTTAATAAACCGCCAGCGATAATTTTGGGAATTATCGATGGCCGCTATTTTGCATACCGCCAGTTTAAAATAAAAAAAAAACATAAATTCTGGTTTAAATAATATTACCGGCAATATTTTAGCGTACCACCGTTGACGTAGTTATCAGTGACGGTATTGCCACTAATAAATATTAAAATCAGACTTCTAATATTATTAAAAAATATTGTGCCCCTTAACTTACTCATTATCATTAATGTATTCATTTCTAATTTCAACAAATTATTTCAACAGACAACAACCCAGAGTCACTCCATGTGAAATTTATTAAAAGATTTGCATGTATTATAAAATGAGGGTCAAATATGTTGAGTGTATAAATTCAAATTAAATCTAATGATTTAAAAATTACAACTAATTATCTCATTTATTAACAACTCAATGTTATTGTAGAAATTATCAAAATAGAAACATGCTAATAATCTTTCTTATATTGAAGTAAACAATTCAGAAAAATCTCATCTTGCTTTTGGCGAGATTCAAATCGATGATAATCTCAATAAAATAAAAATAAAAATCTTGCTATTGAATGGAGAATGTAAAACCACCAATCTAATATTTGATGCAAATATATATTTTTTTTTTTGTCCCGCAATGACTAATTTTGCAATGCATTCCACCATTTGCAGTAAAAAAAAAAAAAATGATTCCAATATTATCACCGAACCAAACAGTAATATAATACTAATCATTGCTCAAATTAAAAAAATTCTAATGATTGTCCCTTTTGTCAATCAAATCTTATTTTAAGGATGCAATTCATACATAGAATAGAATCAAATAATTGGAATCAGAATGAGCTGGCCCATCAAAATCAAATCAGTCAATAATAAAAACTATAGACGACCAATTAACTAAAAAAATATCGCTACGTGATAAAGAGTAGCTCTTTCCTCTCTTTTCCTGTTTTTCAGTTCACAAAATATGGAGAATTTTGCTGCACTAATTAGAAGTGCTGGAAGAAATTCTACTGAAATTGGAAAAATGAATTATTTGGGGAATTTTGTGAATTTGTTGTTTCAAACCGATGGATCTCCGTACCAACACGTTTGGCCGGTGAATTTCTTCTTCTTCTTCTTCTTCTTCTTTTTGTTTTTTTTTCTTTGGGATTAACTTTAGAATAAATGTTTTACCATGCCAAATTAAATAGGAAATGCAATTTGGGTGGCGAATAATAATCGGTACGATAATTGGATTCTTTGGAGCTGGATTTGGAGGCATTGGCGGACTCGGAGGTGGCGGTATTTACGTACCAATGCTCACTCTTATTATCGGTTTCGACGCCAAATCCTCAACTGCAATTTCCAAATGTAATTTCAATCAGAAAATTATCTTGCCTAAAATTCGAACAATTGCGTATTTATTTTATTTGATTTTTTTTAACAGGCATGATAATGGGGGTGGCAGCCTCAACAGCGTATTATAATTTGAAATCAAGGCATCCAAATTTAGATATGCCAATTATAGATTATGATTTGGCATTACTTATACAACCTATGCTTATGATGGGAATAAGTATAGGAATTATTTTCAATGTTATTTTTCCTGATTGGTTGGTTACAATTCTCCTCATTATTCTCTTCTTAAGTAAGTATTTTATACTAATAATTATCCTTAATTGTTGAATTAGGGCTTCGTTTCGTTGCGATTGATTTTTGTAATTTGTTGTAGCGATATCAATAAAGGCATTTTTTAAAGGTCTCGAGACTTGGGAAAAAGAGACTATTATTATCAAGGTATTACTACCTAATTTATGGATTAATTATTAACTATTTATTTTATCATTACATGCTGATGTTGATATTGAAACTTAAACCTTTTATTATTAACTGCAGGAAAAAGCTGAGCTTTTGAAGTCTAGAGGTAACTAGAGAAACTTGCAAAAAAAACCTCATTAGTAAAATAATTCAAAAACTAAATTTTAGTTTTTTTACTGGTTAATTTGATGAGTAGAAGAAGGGGAGTACAAACCATTGCAATCTGAACCTGCTAATAGTTCTTCGAACAATGCCGAATCAGATCAGGTACGAAACAGTGAAAAATAAATGAAGAATTCAAACCTTTTCACTTAATTATATGCGCTTTTTTATTTTTATTTTTTTAGGTATCAATTATTGAAAATGTTTATTGGAAAGAATTTGGCCTTTTGTTGTTTGTATGGATTGCCTTCCTCATACTGCAAGTTTGTGCTAAGGTGATTTATATTTTAATTATGGGAGATTGACATATATTATTGTACCTATCTAAAACCGAAAAATATTTTTCCTTCCAAGAATAAAAATAGTATATTTACCCTCTGATATATTGGTCTCAATTAGAGTTATCATTGTTTTTCGTTAAAATGAATGGTCAATATATGCCATTTTTAAAAGGGCACGTATGCTATTTATTTTTGGACAATTATACTTTTCCCCCTCATTTCTCTCACAATTCCCCAATACTAATTAATTTCATAATTAGCAAAGTGAATTAATAATTAATTCATGGTTACTAAAAATTTAATATGGAATTAAGGTACATACTAATTAATGATTAATTCTAAATATTTAAAAATAAATAATTATGAATTAATCATTAATCTAAAGCACTAATTATTGGATTAACCATGAATTACTATTGTGGGGGAATTGTGGGGGAATTTGAGGATAAATATGTATTTTGGTCTTTTAGAAGGATAAATATGGAAATCCCCTTTATTAACTAGCAATATCACATTTTTTTCTTTCGAATACATTTTATTGTATATAACGACACGCGTAAAATATGTTCTATACAGCTTTATACATCGAAATGTTCACCTTGGTACTGGGTTCTTAATTCCCTTCAGGTAATCTCCTATTCTCGAATATATTTGTGAAATAATATTACAATAAAAGGTTTTGATAAAACAACATCGCATATTTCAGTTCGTAAATATAGTGCTTTGAAGTAAAAAGATTTGAGAACTCTGATATTACGAAAGCTCTATTTTGCTTTTCTCTATAAACAAAATATCACTGTTTGTAAAATTTCAAACATGAAAATGTTATTTTTACAAATTATTTATTATTTATCAAGATGCTCTTATTTTTTTAAATAACTCTATTCTCCTATTAATTTTAAAATTATTTATCTACTCAAATCATTTATCATGAATGTATTAATTAGATACCAGTATCATTGGGAGTAACATTCTATGAAGCAAGGGGATTATACACAGGAAAAAGAACCATAACATCATTAGGGAACCAAGAACAAAGTTTTGAGATTCATCAATTAGTTACTTATTGTTTTTTGGGGGTAATGGCTGGACTTATTGGTGGGCTTTTGGGTACTGGTGGTGCAGCCATTATGGGCTCACTCTTTTTAGAACTTGGTGTACCACCACAGGTACAAAATGAAATTTTATGTTTTATTTTCTTTACTTTTTTTTTCCCCTTTGATTTCTTAATTTCATTCTGATGATCATCATGATATTGTAGGTAACAACTGCTACCGCGACATTTGCGATGTTATTTTCTTCGTCAATGTCGGTTGTAGAATATTATCTTCTTAATCGTTTCCCTGTTCCATACGGTATGAAATTAATCCTTAATATCTCGTGTTTATTTATTTTGCATTTGAACGAAAAAGAATTGAGTGTTAGTTTTGTTATGTGCTATTTTGTAGCTGTATATTTCGTAGGAATTACGATAATAGCAGCATGGTTAGGGCAACATGTGGCGCGCAAATTAATAGCATACTTGGGGCGTGCTTCTATTGTCATCTTCACTCTCGCGCTCATTATTATTGTTAGCGCAATTTGTCTAGGTACCCCTTTTATTTAGCTTGTGTTATTTGCTTATTATACGATTATTTGGAATGTATCGGTTATTTTGTGTTATAAATTTTATAGGCGGAGTGGGCATCAGCAATATGATAGAGAAGATCGCAAATCATGAATATATGGGTTTTGAAGATGTATGTTACGAAGCTTAATTACTAATGAAATATTGTGATAGTTAGTTAATTACATATTTGTTCAAATTATATAAAACTTGCTTTATTTTATTTCCAAATAGAAGAATAATGTATGCAAAGGTTTTGCATTGGTTATAAAAAAATGCAAACACCCTTAAAGGAGAATTGGTATTAAATGGGAAAATTTACTATTTTACAAAGCCAAATTAACTCCACAACTATAATTTTCAATTAATCCTACTATTAAAAGAGGATATAAAAAACTTTTAATTTTAATTTCCAATTTTTACAGCTGTACGAAAATATCACATGAAAGTTGGGCATTAACTGATTTTTGCAACATCAAACAAATGCTTGCTGGTTGGAACAAAGGCATTTTGGTGTGACTCTAGGGGGATATATATTATATATGATAAGATAGATACATATCATCGAGTCTGTATTATAGAAGAAATATTAGAATATGAAATGGCCATTTTTAGTAACATATCTTTTAAATATTTATTTCAGATATTAGAGGAAAACTGAGAAATTGATGCAACTGTATTGGTGTTCATGTATGTAATTGTTTTGTTTCTATTCGGATGAGGGGTCACTCGTGTTGGGTGTCGTTTGCATTACGCGTCATTCGAATCTTGGTCAAATTTTACAACGGTAAGGGATTATCACGAGTTAACATATTTATATATTTTAAGTTTGTTGGATGGAAATTCACGAGTTAACATATATTCATTTATATTTTTGTTTTAAATTATTTATCAGAATATTTGAAGAGACATTGTATACACCAATTCGCGGAATGGGAAAAGAGTTATTAAACATTCGCGATTCAAGTTCGAATTGTTATTGCAAAATTAACTGATAGTGAGGAAGAAACAACATACATGATTAAGGACCATACATGTACAAACAAGCGAGATTTTGGAAAGAAGGAAACTTTCACTTGGAGTATTAAAAAAGAAAACTAGAAGTGTCGTGATATTTTAAGAACGGTATTGGGGGTTGAAAGTAATTTTTGAGAAAAAAATGAATTATAATTCTTTTGCACCTAACAGTGCATATCTTTTGAAAGTTATATTATAATTTATTTTCAAATCAAGAATTTTTTTTTCCTCCGTTTCATTTATTATATGTTGAGAAACACCTAAAATTTATTTTTAAAGTTGTTTATCGTGCTCATGACTTGAAATTATAAATATAACTTGTTACGTGTTGTGTTTTGATTAATAAAAGATAATTAGAAATTAGGAGTATCTGAATCTACTAACTTTATTTCAAGTATTCTATTCTTAGATGAATCGCAATGACATAAAAATAACAATAAAATAATAATAAGATGAACAACAATATTAAAAGAACACATTGGAAATATTTAAAAAATAAAATATCATGAAGCTATTAAAAAAAAAAATACATAAAGGAGAATTAAAATAAAAAAATTAGATGTTTAAATAGATATTTTTCTATCAATATATTTTTAAGGTGTTTATTTATTATTGTTTACTTTATTATTATCTGATGTTAGTTTTTCATTAAAAATAAATGAAATATTAAAATTATATAATCACACTATCATTTTTTTTTTTTGAAATCACTACATGTTAAGAAAAATATTTATAAATTTTCTTAAAAATAAATGAAATATTAAAAGTTTGGCACTAACTGGTTTTTAGTTGGAAATGAGACATTTTAGCGTGAGTCTGGATATGTACATATATACATATTAAGTCTTTATTATATAAAAACGAAAGAATATGAAATTGGACATCTTAATGGCTGCTTTTTGTAAAAAAATTGTTAAATATTTGTGTTATTTCGGATATTAGAGGAAAATCGAGAAAATGATGCATTTACGAGTTGGGATTTGAACATGTTCGGATAATGGATCAAATTCAAAAAAATCGAAAACATGTTTGCTGGGCAATACAGAAAAAAAATCTTAAAACATTTGCAATCGTTAGGCACTACATTTGTAGCTAGAAAACAATTAGGTGATGTTATTGGAAATTTGCAGGTGAAAAGATGCTTGTGTCGGAGACCGTCGAATAAGTTCTCGTTGGGATCGAGCGAGATATTCTACATTATAGGAGTTCCTTTATTCATGTATGATATGCAATTTGTATGATGCATCTAGAAATATAACATAATATATATCATATAATTTATCTCCATCGTGCATACACATTTCTTTACATGATTCTCTAAAATTTGTACGAAAATTAGATTATTGGAGGAATAACAAAATTACACGAATTCCTCTCGATATAAAAATCTAAGGAGTTCCATTCCTATAAAGAACAAAGCAAAAACACAATTCTTGTTAATATTAAGCAAATGAAAAAAAAATGAAAATCCATGAAAAATATTAAAAGTCTCACTCTAGAAACTCGTTTTGGGAAGTGGTCCAACCAGGCTCGAAAGCTTCTAGAAATGCAATCTTTGCTTTATTGGGGAGATCATGCGGATGGACGAAAGGGACACTTGGCGGCCATCCGAGCACCGCACGCATCCCGAGACAAGAGCTGCCCGATTCCAGCATGTGGCTCTCGCATTGCTTCGGCGAACAAAATTTCAATTTGATCCCTTTCTTTTCCGCAATATCCATGACCTTCTCTCTCAATACCCTTTGTGCCTCTAATCTTAGTCTCTTCGAAGGAGGCAATGGCTTGAGGCTCGAACTTGTCTCTCTCCTTTTCTTTGTTGAATTCTTAAAAGGAGCTACATAAAAACAAAAGGATTCATTAGTGTCAATTACAATGATTTTAACTTTTAAAATCAAACTAAAAGTGGAGAAATTACCATCTTGCCCATTATTAACGGTCATAGATACACCACTTTTCTTGACATTCCTTTGCGCAGAATCATCAACACAACTCAAACTGGGTACAGATTTAGCCATCAATTTAAAAGAAACAGAGCATCTCCCAAACAGATTACTGCCAGCTGGCAGTCCCGTTCTGTACATGGCAGGACCCAAACTGCCAGCTGTCAGTTGATACAAAGCCAGCCCAGCGTAAACCACCACTTCTTGCACGTCCAAATTCTCGTCAACGAAAACCCAAAACCCGTTAACGTCTTTTACATTCAATCCAGCCTTGTCGGGTTTGGTTATTGTAATTAGGGTTTTGTCCATTTGTTGCTCGTAATCGATAGGGCAAATTTGGCCCACTTGGAAAGAGGGTCTCGATTGGCAAGTTACTGAAAGGACCGAAGAGGAAATTTCGTTGTTTCGTAAGGGCGTATTATCTAAAATTTGGTTAATTGAGGAACTTTGGAGGTTGAGAGAGAAACTTATGGCTTCTAGAATGTTCCGAGAAGCTTTTCCTAAAATGGAAAATACTTCGGGCATGGCACATGGTGATAGTTCGGTCGTACTGCCGGTACCGCTTAGGGTTAATCCGGGTCTGTAATCGAAAGTCTCTTGTAAGAGTTGGGGATCTGAAGAGTAGCCAGTGGTACGGGACCAATCAATTGGGTGATTAGATGGCTCTTCAGGTTGCGTGTACCTGGTACGAGTAATAATTCCGTAATTTAATGAGGTAAATTTGCACGATTGAATCTTAATTAAGCATAAATCGAGACCAATTTCGAGTCTTCTGTACAGGCTCGACAGCAAAATTGGTCATACCGGTAAGAACATACCCGAGCTGATGGAAGTAGAGGCGAGAGGAGTCGAGGCAGGAATGAACCAATGCGGCATCGCCAGGTGGCAGCTTTACAATTGCAGCAGAGTATTGCGCGAAGGATTCCGTTAGAGTGGATACAGAAATCTTGTAGGAATCTGAAGGGAGACCATCATTCGAAACCAAATCGCAGAGGTTAACTCTTCCAATTGATGGAGGCAAAACGGTCACCTCCATTACCACCATTGGAGAATACTGTGAATACTTCAACGGTAACCCTGGAGGGAAGTTTCGTAGGGAATCGGAGGTTAGGGTTGGCTGGGGCAGAAAGTAAAAGAAATGGAGATTTTGGGCAACTCGGGTAGAGAAGAGAGACGTGAGTGTAAATGGTTCGGATCCGGAATAATCCGGAGCCGGATACGGTTCGAATATTAAACGGATACGGATACGGTTCGGATATTGTCGAATACGAATACAGATACGGATTTTTTTTTTATATATTAAAACGAATACTATTACATCATAATTTACGGATACGGATACAGATACAGATTTTTTAATTATATATATACATAATTTACGACATTATTGTATTTAAACTTAATTTTATGATTGCGATTTAAAATCATCCATAAATTATTAATTATCTATAATATTTTTTCCAATTAATATGGAACAAGACACATAAAAAAAAACTATTCTAATATCCGGATCCGGATATTTTTTCGGATACGGTTCGAATATTAAACGGATACGGATACGGTTCGGATATTGTCGAATACGAATACAGATACGGATTTTTTTTTTATATATTAAAACGAATACTATTACATCATAATTTACGGATACGGATACAGATACAGATTTTTTAATTATATATATACATAATTTACGACATTATTGTATTTAAACTTAATTTTATGATTGCGATTTAAAATCATCCATAAATTATTAATTATCTATAATATTTTTTCCAATTAATATGGAACAAGACACATAAAAAAAAATTATTCTAATATCCGGATCCGGATATTTTTTCGGATACGGTTCGGTTCGGTTCGGTTCGGGAAATATCCGTACCATTTACATCCCTAGGCACGACTCAAAACTAACGGGAGATTATCATATTTACAGTTGTACAATTTAATTCAATACGGTTCGGGCCGGGTCGGATATCTTTATCTTTTCACAAAATTTGTCAGGACTACAATAAATTATTATTTCAACTTAACTAATATTTACATTTGTACAATTTAATTCAATATGACTGATTTTTTTATACATACACGTATTAAATTTTACATGCATACAAATCTAATTTCTCACACCAAAATAAAATAAAAAATTATTCTATTTTTAAAATATAACAACATAAACTATACTGGAAATTTGGGGGTTACGGATTTCGCCAATTTCTTAATTTTCTTATTTTCATTGTGTATTTTCCAAATTAAGTTCAAGAGTGTATATTTCGGGAATTAACTTTAAAAAATTGTGTATATATGAAAATCCTTCTTAAACCGGTAACTCTCCCAAAACTGAAAAGCTAAAGAGATGTGGCTTTTCATTCTGACCCCTTGAAAATTACAAAATACAGTATAACTTCTTGTTTTATAAAATCCGAAGATTACTCTCATTCCGGTTCGGAATCGTTATAGCGACAATTCATAGGGTTTTCATCCTATTAAAATTTGCACGAAGCAGCTCGAATTGGTCGGTCAAATTTTAATTGGGTTTTATGTTGTTGTTGAATATTTTGTTTGGATAAATTAAATTATTTTTGCTTAATTTTTTTAATTATTTTACAATACAATATTGAAGTAATAGATCAAAGTAGCATGAATGACACTTCAATTATTATAGAGTTTTAGGAAAAATGATGCAATGGTCATGCAATTCCATCCCATATTTGAAAAAAACATCAGTTCGATTCCCAAATGAGTTTCGAATCTCAGATCCATCCCGTCCTAACCTCACTTTGAATTTACAGCATTACATTTATCTCTATTTGAAGGAGAAAAATGTATGTCTTGCTCTTTTCTTTTCCACAAAAATACCTATTAAAGAACACAATTTGAGGTACGATCCATTTCTTTCAAGAATCATATTGAAATGTGCATCATTAGTTTATTTATTTTGGAGTTCAAAAATTTGTAGAAAAAAAATTCAAATTAATCTTCTCATAAAAGAATTATTAGAAACATTATAAAATTTCACGAGTTAACTTTATTCTTTAGTAATTACAATTTTTTAATAATTTTTCTTTAAGGTCTAATTTCATTTCTCATTTATAAATTTCAAAAACATATCAATTGACTATTTTCACAACTAGAGAAATTATTACATTAACAATGACTTAATTCTAAGATAATAATATATTTTTTACTCCTTTAATGTACCATTTTATTGTTCTATATCATTTTATTCATTCTATATTCCAGTTATATTATTTATTTTTATTCTTCAATATACATACATTTAATATAAAATATATAATTTTATTCATTCAATGTTCCAATTATATTATTTACTTTTATTCTTAAATATTTACTTCTAATACAAATTATATCATTTTAGTATTTCAATATTCAATTATATAATTATTTTTGTTTTTCAATATATACTTTTAATATAAAATATATCTTTTATTCTTTTGATATCGCAATATTCCTAATTCCTAATTTATTACAAGCATCCCACACTTCACGATACACCTATTAGTGCATAGGCTTTCAACATCATATATTTGTAATAAGTGACGATATATATTCTTTTTAGAATTTGACATCGAATTAAATGTTAGTGTTAAATTTTATTGAATTAAAACTTTAGTTCGGATTTTAATGATAAACAAGCCGAGCCAGTTGAAATCTCATTAGAAACGAGTTTGCTCGAACTCGACTCAATTGCAGTCTCCACACCCACTCACACACAACCCTACACTTTAATTAACATGACTATTTTTTTTTTTTTTTTTTTTTTTGCAAAAAAATTAATATGACTATTAACGAATTATACATAATTAACAACTTTCAAATATTAATTGAATGAGATATTAATATTAATTACATATTAATTTTTTTATTACAAATCCAACCAACACTCCCTCTCATCCAGCAATATTATTTGAATTCTTCTACCTTCTCTATTATTTCAGGGACCACTATCTGCTTTTATATGCCCTGTGCTCTCCACCTCTTATCAATCAACCAAGCTAGCTTTGAGTTCATAATTTGCAAACCAGAAAAGATTGCGACTCGACTCGACAATGAAATCTCCAATTTCGATGATCATCTCTATTTTTATTATAATAACCCTTCTCGTACGTTCCGCCCATTCTTCTAGTACCGTGTCCCAAACGATATTCCCCCCACCAGTATGCTTAAATAACGGATGTGCTCGACCTGGAAATCCGTATACACGGGCTTGTGCTGCAAGCAACCATTGTCCACCATACTAAGTAGATCAGTCGGAGCAATTGCACTAGATGAAAATTGCTACCCTCAGTAAAGATTGTCATTCTCGAAAAGCAATTCCTCGGTCTATTTCGTAAAAAATAATGAAGATTTCGTACCGTTTTATTCTGTTTGGCGTTTATGTTGTAAGTTAGTTCGAGTAAGAATTTAATTCATTTGCAAGTTTTTCTTGGAAATTATAACTCGCGATAGTATGCATGAAAGCGAAATAAAAAGTGAATGGCAATTTTGCAGCATTCCTCGAAATGTAAACAAATGCTATGCATAGAGACCTAATCATACGTAATATTGAGTACGAATTTAGCAAAACTTTGAATAAAAAAGAAAGATAATTTAAAGTTGAAAGAGTTAAATCCAAAATTTAGAACATACACATGCCTAATATAGTGATACTTAAAAGTACAGAAATCGAAGACGTTGAAATTGAAAAGGATAACCAACGCTAAATATGCAAAACTATTGTAAATATTTGTGATTGATCCATATAAAATTGAACACAAATTAATTAAAAGTAAAAAATAATATAATAACTGTCCAATACATACAATTCATACAATTAAAAGAAAAACAATCATAATTCTCGTACCGTGCTCCGCAATCCTCCCAAGTCACGTACCCTCCTACAAATAAAATTTATTAGTTTATCGGATTAAAAGTAATATTTAAATCAATTAAATAAAATAATGTATATTCTTCTTCAACAGAGTCGTAATCGTAATCTCCATCGTCATTGTTGTCAAAATTGTATCCTTATCATCGACATTCATCTCATTCGCACTTAAGGGTTCGACTACACGCCTACACCATGTTCGTGTAATTGTACGTCGTCGTCAAGATTTGTGTCATGGGGAACAAAGTTTCCCAAAATGCGATTTGGTCATTCTTCATGGAAATATTCAAGGATTCTTCTGTTAGGTAACTCATTTTCGTCATCCTCGAGTATTTATAATTTGAGTTATGTTTAGGTATCAACCCGCAGGCTGCCACTCGCGTGTATTCCTAGTTTGGGTTGGTTGGGATGCTAAGGAACTTCAAGTATTATCTAGGTTAGGAAAGAAATTTCAGAATTGTTGGATCTATCTTAAGAAATTTCAGGAAACTCACGGGTCATTTTGTCTTTTTCCTTTTCTACATTTCTCTCTCCTCTATTACCATTTTTTTGGTTTCTACTACAACCTCTCTCTCTCTCTCTTCTTTATTACCATTTTTGTTGGTTTCTTCTACAACCTCCTCTCTCTCTCTCTCTCCATCTATTGTCATGTCTTTTCTTTCATGGCCTTTCAATAGATGTAGTAGTTACACTCAACTTAAGCACAATGTTAATGACATAAGCACGACCTAATTAGTATTAGGTAGACAAATTATGTAGTCTAACTATGGAGACGATTAACATTGTGTTTTCTTTTTTTAAGAAATCTGGACTCTGGAGAAAGAGTTGTACACTATGTTACGCGGATACTTCAAAAATGCAGAAGTATCCTGATGATACGCGTATCCGATACGGATACGGGTGCGATACGGCTCGGATACGTATCGGATACGCCACGTGACGTATCCGAATATTTTAATATTTATTTTTTTCGGATACGGCGGGGATACGGCAGGATACGGCTGGTGATACGGCCAGGATACGGCTGGGATACTCCATTTAGGATACTTCGGCCCATTATATATTTTGGCCCATAATATTTTTAAATAAATTATATATGATACTTCTAGGATACTTCTAGATTAGTTCTAAAATATTTCTAGAACAAGTTTATGATAGTTTTATGATACTTGTATTGTTTGCTTGATATTATTTATTGTCATCATATTTAATTTAAAAATATAACTAATTTATTATTTAATTTATTACTTATTTATTAATTATATATAATATAAATATATTAAATTGCCGTATCCCCGTATCCGTGATTTTTTGAAAATTGCCGTATCGCCGTATCCGTATCGTATCGGATACGCTACCCGTATCCGTATCCGTGCAACATAGGTTGTACACCCTCCTTCCAAATAAATTTTATATATCATGAATTACATTGTTTTTTACTTTTGAGCATCCTATACAGAACCTAATTAATCTTGGGAAATTTTACTATGTCCTCTCATTTTTCTCCAACATCCTCTAGATCACCGATTAATGATTAATGATCCAAATAATTAACAAAAGTAAATTTTATTAATAATTAATTGATATATAATTAAGATACATATATATTAATAACAATTCTAATTCAATATCAATTAATTATTAATAAAATATATTTTTATTAATTATTTTATTCATTAATCATTAATAGGTGATACATTGGATGTTGAAGGAGCATAGTAAATGGCCTCATTAATCTTTACTGAAAGCCCATATGCAAAAACCGCTCAAAAGTTACTAAAATAAAGCCTGGCCCTTATATTTACAAAGCCATTTAAAAAACACAAAAATATTGCATTTTAATCTGAGCGGAGAAGGAACCAATAATTCGGACCATGCCATATCCTATTCACCAGTCCCATTTGTGTTTTATTTCATTCTGCTCACCGCAACTCTCCTCCACTCACATTCTTCCACCGTCTCATCTCGCAACTCGTAAATTGCTCCATCTCCCCCACTATCTTTCTTCTCAATCTCTTTCGTTAGCTTTCTCACTCAGATCTACTTCTCCTCTTCTCTCCTTCTCCGCCACGAGCACCTCTTCGGGAGCTTGCTGTAGGTGCCGTGATGTTCTTCTTCTTTCCTCTGGCTTGCATGTCCTCCGCCACGGGCACACTCTCATCATGTAATAAAAATATAATACAAATAAGAGTGGTGATGCATGTCCTTAAAATTCTCTCTCTCTCTCTCTCTCTCTCATAGGACGGCTAATTTACTTAATTATGAACAAATTTTTTAAATTTGCATTGAGATTTGTGTTTTTCGTGATAATCATGATAATCATGCAAAAACACCAATCTAATATTTGATGCCAATTTTTTATTTTGTTTTCAACCCACAATGACTAATTTTGCAATGCATTCCACCATTAGCAGTAAAAATAAAAAAAATGATTCCAATATTATCACTGAACCAAACAGTGATATAATAGTAATCATTGCTCGAATAAAAAATTTTATAATGATTGTCTCTTTTCTCAATCAATTCATATTTTAAGGATGCAATTCATACATATAATGAGTGATGATGCACCTCCCCCTTGCACTCCCCCCCACCTCTTGATGTGTTGGCGGAAGACTTAACACCATCCCGTTTAACATCTTAATTTATGATTTAACATCTTAATTTGTGATTTTACATCATAATTAATATGTTTAACTATAAATTAAAATGTTTGATTATAATTAAGATGTTAAATTGGATGGTGTTAATTCTTCCGCCAACACATCAAGAGGCGGGGGGGGGAGGGCAAGGGGGAGGTACAACATTTTCCATAATGAAATACTTGGAATCAGAATGAGCTGGTCCATCAAAATATAATTAATTGAGTGAAAAAATTTGTGTGCAAATTGGAGATGGAAAGAATGAGCTGGTCCATCAAAATATAATATTTTTAGCAAATTTGTTTATCACCATCTACAATATTAATTAATCAAATTTAAATCTATAAATTTGAAAAAAAAAATTATTGGATCGAATTAATATACCGTTTAACACATGTTAAACAGATGCACACGAATAAAACTATTATACAAAATAAACAAAAATATAACAATGAAAATAAAAACATTACATTCGCAAAAATCAACAAAATAAAGATGAAAATACTTTGTTTTTAAAAAATATTGAAAATAAAATGATGAAAATTTGTTCAAATAAATATGACTTATCCATGTGTTAAATTAAATATAATAAAAATGTTAAATAGATCGAATTATCTTTTGACAATTTGGTTTAACACCTAATCAATGTGATTTAGCACTTCATTAATACAATTTGTCACATAATAATTACGGTTTGTCATATATTATGATTTATTATCTAAAATAATTTAACATTTAATGTATTTATTATATATTTTCAATACATCAATATATCGAATGCATATTAGAGGGGAGGGAAACAAGTATAATTTTTTTATAAATAATAATCTCTCTTTTATTTATTGTGGCTTTGTTAATTCTTACGCCCTTCTATTGCGACCTTCTCTCTCTGAATGTGCATGTTTGTGTATTTTCTCTCTCTGAATTGCGCCTTGCTCATAGTTATAATTTTTCTTCAATTTGATAATTGTTTCAAGGAGTAAAGGTGTCTGATAATTTATTTTTTTAGTAAAAAAAAAAAGATTCTCATGAGATGAGCCTTCCTGAGATCAGATTCTTAATTTTTCTTTAATTTTTGGCTTTCCATACAAGCTTTTACGTAGATTGAATAAAATATATGATTGGAGATTATTTATTTTTTAAAAAATAAGGATTCTCATTTAATTTCAATTTCACGAGATTAGATGAAAACTATTACGAGATTTGTAATTTTCTTATTTTTCTCTATCTTTATTTTTTTCTGTTGGCTTTATTGTAATTCTTATTTTTGAATTTTCAATTCATATTTGAATTTTTAATTTTGAAATAAATGAATAAATTAAACATACAAATTTAAGTTCATGATATATTAATTTATTGTTAAGTTATGTAAATATTATTTATTAGTTCATTTTTAATGATTGTCCTCCAGAAATGAGCCTTCATCACTATAAATTCCTTGAATATACATTCAAACTTGTATCACATATAATCTATGTTGCGCGGATAATTCAAAAATCAAATCGTATCGGATCGGATACGGATACTCGTCGGATATTCGTCGGATACGTATGAACGTATCGGATACTCCACGTGGCGTATCCGAATATTTTATTTCAAAATAATAACGGATACTTTCCGGATACTTTCCGAATACTTCCGGATACTTGTCGGATATTTCTATCGTATAAATAAATGTACTTAAAAAATAAAAATAAAAAATTGAGATCGAAATATATGAGTAATCATATACGTAAATAACTAAATATAATAAACGTTTACTTAATACGAAGTTGTTTTTGTAAAAACAAACATTTAATATATTTTATGCCAAATATATAATATAAAAAAATATTAAATATATAAATTGTAATTAATAAAATAATAAAAATTATATATAATACACGTATCGTATCTTATGTTTTTTTAAATACCGTATCGTCGTATTCGTATCCGTGCAACATAAGATATAATTTTGCAATCCTAATTCCTACAAAAGCCAATATCCTAAATCATAAATTTCTTGCACATCAAAACAAGCCCTAGGGAAAGTGAAAACTACATATATGAGATGTTATATGGTATTTCAGCCATTAGGCCAATTAATTGGGCTTTTTGTATGTTTTTTTTTTTTTTGCATTTTTGAATTCAGATTGGATTTTTGTTCCAGCTTATTATTTTTTCTGACCATTACGTAACTACATTAGACATTGTACTTTTACGTTGACTTCATGTTGTGGTTCGTTAATATAAATCCAGATCCTGGTCAACATGTAAAATTATCAATTAAGTAACTACCTGAACGTGTAATTTTGAATCATAGATGTTATTTCTGTTGATAAAATATCTAATGTGCCTTTGACATTACAAGATTAATTTATGTGGAACTAATAACTATACATGTGGCACTAAGTTACAGCTTGTTGAATCTTTTTACTCAAAAGTGTCCACGAAGCAAAAGGATAAGTAGTCATGTCAATTTTTTTTGGTTTGTGTGATGGTATATATTTTCTTCGGAATCTACTGATATCATTTGTTTTGTTGACGCTCTATTAAATATTAGAGATAAATCATGATAATTTGTTTTTTTATATTTCATATAAAATAAGAGAGTAAAAAGAATTCATCGTTTCACACATGATTATTGTATTTAATATTTTTAAGAAATTTGATTATCATCGTGCATAATAAATCAAATTTAAATATATAAATTTGAAAAAAAACCCTATTGAGTCTTTTGAAGGAGTTTTTTCAATTTTGCTATTTGAGTTTCATGCGGTTGTGAAACAAAAGAAGACAACATTCATTGATATACGAAATTACTGCAATACAATTGGTGTCAGTAAGCTATTGCGCTGAATTGATGTTAACATGCGTCAAACGGATACAAATTTAACAAAATAAAAAATAATAATATGGCAAAAATATGTAAAATACAAATGAAAATAGTTTGTTTTTAAAAAATATTGATGATAAAATAATAAAAATTTGTTCAAATACATATGATTTATCCTGTATAAAATTAAATTAAAATTTATAAATTTGAAAAATAAGTTATTGGACTGAATTAATACACCGTTTAACATGTGTTAAACAGATACAATAAATAAAATTATCATAAAAAGTAAACGAAAATAAAAATAATAATTTCGCAAAAATATGTAAAATAAAAATAAAAATAAGAGAAGACCAAAAAATAATAATTTGGCAAATATAATTTTTCATTTCGTTTAACTCCTCTCCATTTCCTACATTCTACCTCCTTAGCAATGCAATAATGAACTCAGAACGAAAATAATGGACGTTATCTATCAATTTTAAATAGGAGAAGACCAAAGCCTGTATTATATTACGAAATCACATGGTCGTGTTGCCTAATTGCCAGACTTACATTCTTCTTCCACCTTCTTTGTTTGGAGAGTAGTGAATAATAATGTTGGACAAGAGCCTGTGTACAAAAAGAAAATGCACTTATTTTATCTGATACAATACAATACAAATATTTATATTTGAACATTTCTCTTCTTCGTCCATTTTATATTGATCACATTTCAACCGATTTTAAAAGAGAATGAAGGATGTCATGGTCATGGTCCTCGTATGAATGTAAAATGTGATTTGATATATTCTATTATTGTAAAATGGTCATGGAGGTTCTCTTCTTCATCCATTTTATGTGTATAAATTAGTGATTTGATATATTCTATTATTGTAAAATGTGTCTTAAAAATATTTCATAATTTTATGCCCCCTTCAAATGTTTTACCGGTAATTTTGTGTACTAATGAAATTATTATTTTCAAAGAACTATCACTATGGCCAAAATATCTAGCTACATATTTTATAGGAGAATTTTTTTCAAAAACCTCCTAACTTTTTTGGGATTCATCAAAATTCCCTAACTTTTAGATTATTTGAAAAACCCCTTAAAATTTAATTATTTTTAAAAAATCCCCTACAAAAATTAACTTTAACATTCCGTTCAATTTTGTTGCGACAATAATATCCTTCTTGATTTTCTTTTATAAATTCTTTTATTTAATATAATTTAATAAATATATGAATAAATTGAATATTTCACGTTATTATAATTAAAAATATTTCATGATAATATTTTACAACTCACTATTTTATTTTACTATTTATAATATATATATATATATAAAGTATCATTTTATTAAATAAATACTACTTCACGTTACATTTTTAATTTTAACATGAAATAATTTTATATAAAAATCATATAATAAATTATAGAATAGTATAATAAATATCATCATATAATATTATGAAATATTATATTGTAAAATATTATTTATTTATTAGTTTATAGAATAAATTCAATTATAAAATAAAGTGTGAAGATATTTGGGTCCAAAAAAGAATAATTTGGATGAAAAATAAAAGATAACCCAAGTAGAGGGTTTTAAGAATTAAACTCAATTTATGGGTGATTTTTCAAATAATCTAAAAGTTAGGGGTTTTTTGAAAAATTCAAAAATAGTTAGGGTTTTGTTGAAGAATTCCCCTATTTTATATTTTATAAGTTTAATTTTTACGGGGAACCTTATCTGAAGTGGCACCATTAAAGCACCTGACAGAAAATTAAGTTAACTAGTGGCTCGAGCTAAAACGGAAAAAATTGATAACAATAAGAAGAGATTGACTTAAATAAGTACGGTGCACTTGAGATGAGCACTAGTTCGATGGGGTTCTATTTCTGCTAAGAAGATGTTGTTTGCTCTTTTGAAGGCACACCTATCAAGTTCATAAAGTAATGTTCTTATGTGGCAAGACTAGTATAAACCTATCGCGAAAAAGGAATTTTATTGTGTCCTTCGCAGTGTTCTAAATATCACTGATATGGACCGATATGTCGGTTTCATATTTCTAATCAGTGTTCATCCGTTACGATATGACCCGTATCGGTTGAGTAAACCGGTCGACCGATACACGGACCGATATGGGCCGATATTTGGACCGATTTGAACCGATTTGGATTTAAAACATAATTTATTTTAAATATTATTTTGGTCGGAAATGAAATCGATTTTGATCCGGACGAGGTTAGATTTTCATTGGGGGCACCCGCATCTACACCGATGGTTATGAACACGTGTGGTTTAGTTTATTGTATTATTTGTAAATTTTATGTTATAATTTTAAATGTATCTTTAGTTGAACTTGAAATTTATGTGTATTGTTGAATTTTGAATATTAATCATGTAAAATTTAAATTAGTTTAAGAAACTCAATATAAATTAATGTTATAATAATCAATTTAATATATTAATATTAAAAAGTACAGCACCGCTATACCACTGGTATTTTCCGCTATGAATCTGCTATGTCGATCATATATATTATCGGTGACGGTGACTGACCGATCTGTAAGCGATATGCGATATCTGTAACATTGGTCCTTCGTTTCTCCCCACAATATCATGATGAGTCATCAAATCATGATTAACTCACTAATTATCTTTATTAAATACCAACTCTTTCTTCAAATGATGTGATGCATATTAGTATGATCCATTCAATATTGCTACAAATTATTTTAATAGTAGATAATGAGGAATTTTTATCCGATTTGTCAAAGAATCATAATATAATCAAATTGAAAAGTAATACAAAATAAAATTCTTGAGATGAAAAAGAAAGTGATGTACATAAATTTCAATTCCAACATACTATACATTAAAATTTGGATATTATGTACTATCGATCCTAAAATTTTAGATCGGTCAGTCCCCTCCGATCCAACATGCTCAATACACAAAATTTTTAATATTATATACTACCGGTCCAAAAATGTCGGTGCAACTTCCCGTCAATTTCGGCATACTCAATATACCCGATATCTTGATACCAGAACCATTCATGTGAGAAATATATTTAATTTAACTTCTTAATTGTTTTGGTATGCAATGACAAAACTAATTCTCAAACGATATTTCATCTTATAGATTTATAAAATCAATAGTAATATTTCACAAAATACTTTACTGTAAAACGACATTCGGCTATTATAAAATTTGGTGAATATATTAGTGAAACAAAAAAAATAAAATATGAAATATAATGAAATAGAAACATGCAAAAATTGAGTTGTTATGTTTCATGTATGAAATAAAATTGATCTATTAAGGCGATTTCAAGATATACTAGTTTCGTAAAAAAACAAAATTCTATCTACCGGAAAACGCCTAGTATTGCCGTATTGGTATAGAATTTCTATCCCTTGGGAAATGGATAGAAATATACTTAAAGTAAAAAATTCACAAAAAAATTCGGTAATTGATATTTTTACGTATGATTTATGTATTTGTGGACCATAATAATTAGTATAGAATCTCAATAAAATATTATTGGATATTTTGACTATTTTGTAATAATATTGTAAGTTTTAAACACCTAATTTGGATGAGTTAATACATGCATGTATTTGATCATCACGAACCTCACTACCACATGAGAACCGACCCACTTTAGCATTCACATGTATTTATGCCCCCAAGACCATAAAAGTATATTAAACATACAAATATCTTACATTGGACTTTGTAAACAAGTATTTTGCGGAACAAAATGATTTTAGCTTCATGATTCAAATTTAAAAACTTTCTACTGTTCAAAATGTACCTACAACTTCTCCATTTCCCAACAATGGAAACATCCATTAATCCATTTTCATTGAACAATGTATCTTTCTTTAACAAAGCAAATTCATTTTTCTCAAAACACAAACCGGAGATGAGTTATAAAATTCAAAATCGCCCTCTACTAAAACCCTCCCCTGATAAAAATCTCAAAAACAAAATTCTTCGAAACCACCATGGCCAATCTTCATCTCCATCTCCATCTCCATGTCTCTCTCTTCCTCCTCTCACTCACCTCTTCTCTCTCCGTGTACCAACCAGCGTACCTCGATACCCCATCGACGTTTGTAGACTTAGTATACCACATGGGACCAGAACTCACCGTATCACCAATCAACCTCTACCCAATCTGGTACGGCCAATGGGACACTAATTCTCAATCCATAATCCGCGATTTCTTGCGTTCCCTCTCCGCATTTTCCGTCCCTAACCCCTCAGTCTCCGACTGGTGGCACACGGTCACTCAATACACCGATCAAACCGGCTCGAACGTTACTTCATTTTTCAACCTCGCCGCCGAGCATTATGATTCGAATTACACTCATGGGAATTCCTTAACAAGATTAGCAATCCAATCCGTAATCAAAACAGCCGTAACGGATTTTCCGAACTCGTTACCTTTGGATCCAACGAATGGGGTGTATTTGGTTTTCACTTCGAGTGATGTCGAAGTCGAGGATTTTTGTCGAGCCATTTGTGGTTTTCATTATTTCACTTATCCATCTATTTTGGGAACCACCGTACCTTTTGCGTGGATCGGGCATGGTGGGAGGTGTCCAGGTGTTTGTGCTTTTCCTTTCGCCGCCCCACCGAGCGGTGGCGGATATCAGGTACTTACTTTGAGAGATATAATTTTACTTAGATTATCATTTTGAAAATTAATTTAACTTGTAAATGTTAAATAAATAGATAATGGGATCGCCGAATGGAGACGTAGCAATAGATGGGATGATAAGTGTGATCGCTCACGAGTTGGCAGAAATGGCGACGAATCCGTATATAAATGGGTGGTTCGCAGGAGACGATTCGACGGCTCCGAATGAGATAGGGGATCTTTGTGAAGGGATCTACGGGACAGGTGGCGGCGGGGGATTCGTTGGACAAGTGTTCAAGAGTTCAGATGGAGTTGGGTATAATGTGAATGGATATAATGGTAGAAAGTTTATGGTGCAGTGGTTATGGGACCGAGTTAGGCAGGCTTGTTATGGACCTAATGCTGATTTTAACTGATTAGGATTTAGGAGAGATTGTTTAGTTAGTTAATTCAGAGATGATCTAATTAGAGGCCATGGCTTGTGGCTTGTCTGATTAGTGATCACTCTTTTTGTCAGTGTATTCTTTTTCCACTTTTGAGTTTTTGGCGATTTTTTCTTGTTCTTTCTGTAATATTGAATTTTTGAAACTGGCCATATTACTGTTTCTTTGAGTATTACAAGAACCACAAACAATGAAAATGAAATTCCATGAATTTTAAGTTGGAAAATGCGCTATGCTCGATCTCAGTTGGACTTATTTACTACCATAATTATATATATTTATACGTGCTAACGAGTAATAACCCACTCAAATTCGAATTGAACAAACCTCAAATCAAGCTTGAAAGCAAACTAATGGGAGCTCAAGCTCAGTTGAGATCGGCACGACGAAAACAACCAATAAGATTAAATAAAGAAATTCATAAAAAGAAGCATTAGAAAACATGATTCTTAATTATTAACCTAATTTCACAGTATAGCAGTAGAAGTTAAAACTACACTCATTATAACAATAATACACATACCTAAATACCCAATTCAGCAACCTAATCCCACCAACAAACATTAAATATAAAGTTTCTTCTACTAACTAGAGTCGATCAATTAAAACTTACAAAAATCCAACATTCAAACCATAATAAGATTTAGCACAAATAACACCACACAATTCTATCATAGAAGCCGAGGCCCTCTCGTATCAGGCCACTGAAAATTCGGAGCCCCGTTATTATACTGCGCCAAATCAAACGATATCGTCTCCACCTATCCAAACCAACAAACCAATAAATTATTTTTTTATTTTCAAATAAAATAAATAATAAAAATAATACTAACCCCATACGGATACGCTTCTTGCGGAGCCCCGCCAGGAGTGAGAGACCATCCTTCATTCATCGGTTGCACGTGTAAAACCTCATTCATATCCGCCCTTGCGTGGGCCCCGCTCGATCCTGCCCCATTTTTGTTCGGAGTTTTCTTTTTCCCGGTTTTCAACGCGCCCAGAGCGCTGACGCTCAAACCGGGAATCTTTTTCCGCTTTTTCTTCGGCTGCGGCATCGTCGGATCCCACCCTCTAGTGCTCAACGTGATCGGCGATAAATCGTCCGTGAAATCCTCGTTTATTAAATTGTACGTGTAACTCGCCGGCACCGGCGCCACGTCAGCGTCGAGTCTCATTCTCTGCTCTCTCAGCGATTTCTCATACGAAATCACCTTATTTGAAATAATATTATATTAATACTATTTTGTGGGAATTTTTATAAGAAATACTAACTAACCTTATCCATGGTTTCTTTCAAGACGGAGATGGCATGTTCTTTGCTCTCTCTAGGACCGGACCCGAACTCCAGAACTTCTAGAAAGTTCTTGTGAGCGAGACGGTACAGCTCGTCGTAGCCCACTTGTTGGTGGTCCTGCGACGACGCGCCATGGACCACCAATGAGGACGACGCTGACGTGGCAGCGTTCAGTCGCTTGAAATCCTTTCGCCACCTCGTTATTATGTATTTATTCGGTATCAACATTACTATTTCTTGCCGCAACACCGACAACGCGTGTCTGCACAGTATTCCTCTGTACTGAAACGACCTGTTCAAATTTAAAAAAAAAATTCACCTCTTGCACGGATCTCGATGCAGATGTTATATTTAAAAGAAGTAAATGTAAATAGGGGAAAATTTACATATTTACCCTTCCAATAAAAATTAAAAATACCATATTTACCCTTTTAAAACATGCAAAATATAAAAAATATCCAAATTGTCAACTTGGCATAAAATTTAGCATGACTTAACTTTTTACAGACGAAGTGAAATTAGTACAACGTTTAAGCTTTCTGAGAGGATAAATATAATATTTTTCATTTTTCGAAGTAAATATGCAATTTTATTTTGAGAGGGGTAAATATGATATTTATATGTTTTGCTGACCTGCAGAGGCACCAAATATCTTCCTCGACGCTGTCGTAAGCAACGCGGTAACCGATTTTCCTGCCATTATCGATTTCGGTGACGAGATAAGAGACCACAGATCCGCTCCTATCTACCAAAACGCCACTCATCTGAAATAACTCTTTAACTTCCAATTGGAACTTTTGAAACATTTCTATCGTGTACACCTTTGCTATTTGCTCCTCGAACGGTATCCCTTATAAAAAATAAAAAATAAATATCATATTTAGCCTCCCAAAAATGAAAATATAATTTTTTATGTTTTACCCTTTTATATTTACCTGAGATAATCTGGGGGCGCATTTGGAGAGATCTGATATCGTCGTAGGCTTCTTTTTCTACGCTCATTTTGCTTGAATTTTCGTACTGTTCGAGGAAAGTTTTCAAAGTGGTATCTTGTCTTAAAAACCCGCTAAAATAAGAAATTACGGATTCGCCCCTGGCAGAAATTGACATCCCCGCCCAAAAATAATCCTTGATATAAACCGGTACCCATTGCTTTCTCGCCTCGTATAAATTCGTGAACCACTCGGTGGTGGATAGAATATTAAATTGGTGCACCAGTTCTCCCCATTCCTTCTCGAAATCAGGTACGGTTGGAGCGTCGAAAATTAGGTTACTCAGTCTGAAAATTATCGCATCTGAATTCTCGACTCCTTGTAATTTTTCAGGAAAGTCCTTCAAAATTTGAAAAAGGCAAAATCGATGTTTTGTTTCGGGGAATATTTTCTTCACCGCGAAATCTAATTCTTTGCTGTATTCGGTAATGAATCCGACTGGTGATTTTGCATCCATGCACCTCAAAAAGGTACTGAAAATCCATATATATGTACCAATTGTTTTGCCTGATATAAAGCCTGAACCGAGTAGAACGGGCTGAGCATGGTGGTTGGTACCGGTGAAAGAAACCAGGTACGCATCCTCGTACCGGTCCGTGAATTTAACGATTTCGAAAGCTATAACGTCGCCAAAGTACTGGTACGCAGCTCGCCACCTGGCATCGACCCAGAATACGTTGCGCACCTGTCCTAAATCGTTCAAATCGAAACTATAAAAGAAAAACGGGTTTTCGTCTTGCATTTTATCGAAATACGCGGTCAAAGCATCAAAATCTTCCTTAGCAAATTTTAATCTCCTCGTACCGTCTGGACCGTTATTATAATCCACGTCTTCGATCAAATTATCATTCGACGCATTCATACCGCCTTGACCGGTACCGACTTGTCCCTTGCCTTTCTTTGAAAAAGGGTGTTTCTTCAAATATTTTCTCAATTTAGGGTTTCCAGGATCGAGTGGATGATTATGTTCTAATTCGAGTACAATTAATTCCCATTTATTTTGAAAATGTGCGTCTTTTACGATCATTTTGGCTTTACAGCCAGTTTTGCCCCCTCTTTTTCTTGGGGGTCTCTTAGCGTTAGGTCTGTGTCTCGATGTGCCCCCTTTCGAGCAAATGAAAGTGGACCGATACCGAAACCCATCGAAAGTGTTGTTGGATCTTCGTACCGTACCGAAACCTGTACGGAACCCGTAACCCACGTAGAATTGGAACGCTTCCTCTTCAGAGTTGAACACCATGCCGATTTGGGGTTCGGTTGAGGTGTCATCATCTCCAGGTTCGGTTATGGATTTTTCATTCGAAACGGTTACAATTTGATTATCGGGGGTTTCTTCTAGGGAGGTTTCTACTTCAGAAGAGGATTCAGAACCAGATTGATCAGACATTGTTTCGATTGGGCAAGTTGAGCTGTGAAATTGAAGATATTTGTTGTTATTATATATATTTGTAACCTAATTTGACAAAAAAAGGTGAAATCTACAAAAGAAATTGGATTAGAAAACACCAATTTCCACTTTAATAATCAAATTGGAAAAAGAAAAGCCCAAATCACCTAACTAGTACTAGTATATACTGTCGGAATTCTTCTAATATTCTTTTTTTTTATCAATTGGGTTACTTGGGGTTTCCATTTATTGAATAAAAACGTTTAGGGTCTTGTGAATCAATCAAGACTTTAGGATCAACTCAATAAAACTCATAAAAATCGAGCTAAAAGTAATACGAAAAAACCCTAAAAATTGAGAAAAAGAAGCTACAAATAACACTCATATCAGAGGAAAAAACCCTAAAATGAAATCCCAAATTCCAAACTATTTGTATTACCTTACTGGCGAACAAGCTTACGGGGGGTTGAGGCGGGCTTGAGTTGAGAGAGAGACACGAACTAGAGAAAGATTAGGGGTTTCTCTGGGGTACGTTTATTATTATACTTACCTATGTAATTCTGATTTTTTTTTTTTTTTTTTTTTTTGACAAATTTTAATTTATAGAATTTCTGTGACATTTTTATAATATTGTATGTATAGTGAATCATTGTTGTAAGTCATCGAGTAGCTATAGTTTATAAACTTTATATAATATACTTTTAAGACCATATATATCTTATCAAAAGGAAAACCAATTTTTTTCTTAATTTCATTAGTACGGATTTTCCCGTAACATGGACATTTGTTTTGATAGCTATTTTATAAGATTAGAAAAATAGTCCGTGCTTCGCTGCGAAATATATTATTTGATAAGAAATAATATAATAAACAAAAGTAATACTTTTATATATTATTTGATACATTATTTGATATATTATTTCGTTGCGAGATATATTATTTGATATATTATTTGATAAGAAAATAGAAATATTTCTCGCGCTTCGCTGCGATTTTTCAAAATCTTTTATGATCATAAAATAATAATTTTATCTAAAACGTTACAAGTGCAAAACAAAAATAATCTTCATAAATGTTAATTTTAAAAAAAATCTGATATTAAATAGTCTCACAAGTATTATGCAATAAATATAAACTTTTTTCCTCCTCAAAACATATCATATGTTCCAAAAGAAAAATTGAAATGTTTTATTTAGAATACAAAACATGTCAAATAAAATAAAATTCTGAAAAAGACAAACAAAAAAACATAAAAGACGCAGCTTGGTACCAATCAAAAATATTATAATAAACACAAAACGCAGCTTGGTACCAATCAAAACTGTTATAATAAGCACAAAAAAAATAATACCATCTCAGGCTAACAAAAAGTATTTGTGTGAATAGTATTTTATTAACAGTAAAATTATAGTATACAAATTATATTTATTAATACGATGAAAAATTCAAATATTTTATTTAGAACACAAGACATATGTCAATTATATTTATTAATACGATGAAAAATTCAAATATTTTATTTAGAACAACACAAGACATATGTCAAATAAAATAAAATTCCATATAATAATAAAAAAAAAACACGATGAACAGTAACCCGGACGAACAGTAAAGAAGATGAACAGTAACGGCGACGTGGCTTCACATGAGCGCTAGTATTGCCTCTTTAATGAGAGGGGAAATTTCACAATTTCACAATTTCACAATGTTTAATCAGTTACTTCAAATTATTGTCTGGCCGTTTGATCTAAAAATATTTTTTTGGAAAATTTCGAAGAATTCTTTGATTATCCCAAAAAAGTAAAATGATGATAAGAATTTAAAGGATGCATATTAAATGTAATTTATAATATATCATACAAAAGTTTAGATATTCAATGCATATTTTTTTCAAAAAGAATTTCTCATTACATTACAATACAAAAAATTATTTTTACCAGAGATTAACTTCAGTGAAACATTATCTGTCCTCGGCCTAATATCATGTCGTTCCATTCGGAACTTCATTATCTGTACACGGCAAGTACTTCCCCCACAAAGGAGGATTGAGACAAGGCGACCCCTTGTCCCCCCTGTTATTCAACATAACAGCATATACTCTAACCACGTTTCTCTCAAACATAAATCCGTTACTCACGTCACCCATTCTATTTGCCCCTCAGATCCTTCAGTATGCGAATGACACACTGCTGTTTGTTGAGGATTTTCCGCAAAATCTTAAAATTATTACACAAACAATCAACACATTCTCATCAATATTGGGACTCGAAGTTAACTGGAATAAGTCTTGTTTTGTCCCTTTAACAATTCCGGATGACCTACATGATAATATAGCCACTATCCTTGGTTGTGCTAAGAAGTCACTATCCATTATGTATTTGTGACTGCCACTATCTCATCGTAAGCCGTCTAAAGTTTTCTTTCAACCATTCTTACAAAAAGTTAAAACCAAACTCAACTCGTGGAATGGTTCCATGCTTTGTCTAGGGGGGAGGACAACACTCATTCAAGCAGTCCTTAACGCACTACCTAGTTACTACATGCAAGTTTTCATGCTGCCCAAATGATTTCTACAAGAGTTAATCATAACCATTCGATCCTTCTTCTGGGGGGGGGGGGGGGGGGGGGGGCAAGGAAACTATCCGGAATGGAAAATGCCTTGCCAGTTGGAAACAAATTTGTCTTCCAAAGAAAAATGGGGGGGATTAGGAACTCTAGATCTCCAAAACCACAACAAGAGCCTACTAATCAAATGGCTCTTCTAGTAGATTTCCATTCCAATGCCTCTGGACTAAATCAATAAAGGATATCTATGACATCCAAGATATCTCGGATCTTAAAGGCTTTACAAACAATTTCGTATCTTTCTTCTTAAAAGATCTAAAAAAATTGCTACCTATCTATAACGTGGTTTATAAATTGAATGCGCCTCACGCTGATTCCACAACTCGGTTAAATGATGATATATACCACCGTAGATGAAAACCTACACCAATATTCCAAAACTGAAGTCTAACACCTTCGAAAAATTCAATGAAGATATTTTTTTAAAAAATTGTAAAATTCAAGTGTAACAGAAGAATAATATTCAATTTTCATGTCGTACTCAAAATACTTCGTAATCTAAGCGTAACACACACAAATTTCAATTTTCAAGAATTTCTTCAAAATGCAAAAACAGAAGTCTAACACCTTCGAAAAATTCAATCAATATATTTTTTTTTTCAAAATGTTAAAATTTAAGTGTAACAAAAGCAAAATACTCAATTTACATGTCGTACTCAAAATACACTGTAAGCAAAGACTAACACACACAAATTTCAGGTTTTTCAAAAATTTCTTCAAAATGCAAATACAGAAGTCTAACACCTTCGAAAAATTCAATCAAGATATTTTTTTTAAAAATGTTAAAATTCAAGTGTTACAAAAGAAAAATACTACGTAATTGAAGACTATCAAACACAAATGTCAATTTTTACAAAAAGTTCTGAAAAATGCAAAAAACAGAAGTCTAACACCTTCGAAAAATTCAATCAAGATATTTTTATAAAAAATGTTAAAATTGAAGTGTAACAAAAGCAAAATACTCAATTTTCATTTCGTACTCAAAATACTACGTAATTGAAGACAAGCAAACACAAATATCAATTTTTTAAAAAATTTCTGAAAAATGCAAAAACAGAAGTCTAACACCTTCAAAAAATTCAAATATAATATTTTTTTAAAAAATGTTAAAATTGAAGAGTAACACAAGTAAAATACTCAATTTTCATGGCATACTGAAAATACTCCATAATTGAAAACTAACACACACAAATTTAATTTTTTTCAAAAATTTCTTAAAAATGCAAAAATGAAAGTCTAACACCTTCGAAAAATTAAATCAAGATATTTTTATAAAGAATGTTAAAATTGAAGTGTAACAAAAGCAAAATACTCAATTTTCATGTCGGACTCAAAATACTCCGTAATCTAAGACTTACACACACAAATTTCATTTTTTTTTCAAAAAATTCTTAAAAATGCAAAAATGAAAGTCTAACACCTTCGAAAAATTCAATCGAGATATTTAATAAAAAAAATGTTCAAATTGAACTGTAACAAAAGAAAACTACTAAATTTTCGTGTCGTACTCAAAATGCTCCGTAATTGAAGAATAACGCGCACAAATTTCATTTTTTTCAAAAATTTCTTAAAAATGCAAAAATGAAAGTCTAACACCTTCGAAAAATTTAATCAAGATATTTTTTCCAAAAATGTTGAAATTGAAGTCTAACAAAAAAAAATACTCAATTTTCGTGTCGTACTCAAAATACTCCGTAATTGAAGACTAATGCACACAAATTTCAATTTTTCGAAAAATTTCTTCAAAATCCAAAAACAGAAGTCTAACACCTTCGAAAAATTCAATGAAGATATTTTGTCAAAAAATGTTAAAATTGAAGTGTAACAAAAGAAAAATACTCAATTTTCGTGTCGTACTCAAAATTCTCCGTAATTGAAGACTAACAAACACAAATTTCATTTTTTTTAAAAATTCTTAAAAATGCAAAAACTGAAGTCTAACACCTTCGAAAAATTCAATCAAGATATTTTTTTTAAAAAATGGTAAAATTGAAGTGTAACAGAAGCAAAATACTCAATTTTCATGTCGTACTCAAAATACTCCGCAATCGGAGCCTAACACACACAAATATCAATTTTCAAAAATTTCTTCAAAATGCAAAAACAGAAGTCTAACACCTTCGAAATATTCAATCAAGATATTTTTCTAAAAAATGTTAAAATTGAAGTGTAACAAAAGCAAAATACTCAATTTTCATTTCGTACTAAAAATACTACGTAATTGAAGACTAGCAAACACAAATATCAGTTTTTTCAAAATTTTTTGAAAAATGAAAAAACAGAAGTGTAACACCTTCAAACAATTCAATTATGATATTTTTTAAAAAAATATTAAAATTGAAGAGTAACACAAGTAAAATACTCAATTTTCATGGCGTACTCAAAATACTCCGTAATTGAAGACTAACACACACAAATTTCATTTTTTTCAAAAATTTCTTAAGAATGCAAAAATGAAAGTCTAACACCTTCGAAAAATTCAACCAATATATTTTTTTTGAAAATTGTAAAATTTCAGTGTAATAGAAGCAAAATACTCAATTTTCATGTCGTACTCAAAATACTCTATAATCTAAGCCTAACACACACAAATTTCAATTTTCAAAAATTTCTTCAAAATGCAAAAAAGAAAGTCTAACACCTTCGAAAAATTCAATCAAGATATTTTTTTAATAAATGTTAAAATTGAAGTGTAACAAAAGAAAAATACTCAACTTTCATGTCATACTCAAAATACTCCGTAATCAAAGACTAACACACACAAATTTCAATTTCTTCAAAATGCATAAACAGAAGTCTAACACCTTCGAAAAATTCAATCAAGATATTGTTTTAATAAATGTTAAAATTGAAGTGTAACAAAAGCAAAATACTCAACTTTCATGTCATACTCAAAATACTCCGTAATCTAAGACTAACACACACACATTTCAATTTCTTCAAAATGCATAAACAGAAGTCTAACACCTTCGAAAAAGTCAATCAATTAAGTTATTTTTTTTTTAAAATGTTTAAATTGAAGTGTAACAAAAGCAAAATACTCAATTTTCATTTCGTACTCAAAATACTACGTAATTGAAGAATAGCAAACACAAATATCAGTTTTTTCAAAAATTTCTGAAAAATGCAAAAATTGAAGCGTAACACAAGCAAAATACTCAATTTTCAGTTCATACTCAAAATACTCCGTAATTGAATACTAACACACACCAATTTCATTTTTTTCAAAAATTTCTTAAAAATGCAAAAATTGAAGTCCAACACCTTTGAAAAATTCAATCAAGATATATTTAAAAAAAATGTTAAAATTGAAGTGTAACAAAAGAAAAATACATAATTTTCGTGTCGTACTCAAAATACGCAGTAATTGAAGACTAACACACACAAGTTTCAATTTTTTCAAAAAAATCTTAAATATGCAAAAACAGAAGTCTAACACCTTAAAAAAAAATTCAATTATGATATTTTCTTTAAAAATGTTAAAATTGAAATGTAATGCAAGCAAAATACTCAATTTTCATGTCATACTCAGATTACTCCGTATTTGAAGACTAACATACACAAATTTAATTTTTTTCCAAAATTTCTGAAAAATGCAAAAACAGAAGTCAGACACCTTAAAAAAAAAAAAATTCAATTATGATATTTTTTTTAAAAAATGTTAAAATTGAAGTGTAACACAAGCAAAATACTCAATTTTCATGCCGTACTCAAAATACTCCGTAATTGAAGACTAACACGCATAAATTTCTTTTTTTAAAACAAATTCTTAAAAATGCAAAAACTGAAGTCTAACACCTTCGAAAAATTGAATCAAGATATTTTTTTTAAAAATGGTAAAATTTAAGTGTAATAGAAGAACAATACTCAATTTTCATGTCGTACTCAAAATACTCCGTAATCTAAGCCTAACACACACAAATTTCAATTTTCAAAAATTTCTTCAACATGCAAAAAGAGAAGTCTAACACCTTCGAAAAATTCAATCAAGATATGTTTTTAAAAAAATGTTAATATTGAAGTGTAACAAAAGTAAAATACTCAATTTTCATGTCGTACTCAAAATACTCCGTAATCTAAGACTAACACACACAAATTTCAATTTTTTCAAAAATTTCTTCAAAATGAAAAAACAGAAGTCTAACACCGTCGAAAAATTCAATCAAGATATTTTTTCAAAAAATGTTAAAATTGAAGTGTAACAAAAGAAAAATACACAATTTTCGTGTCGTACAAAAAATAATCCGTAATTGAAGACTAACACACACAAATTTCATTTTTTAAAACAAATTCTTAAAAATTCAATAACTGAAGTCTAACACCTTCGAAAAATTCAATCAAGATATTTTTTTAAAAAATGGTAAAATTTAAGTGTAATTGAAGCAAAATACTCAATTTTAATGTCGTACTCAAAATACTCCGTAATCTAAGCCTAACACACACAAATTTCAATTTTCAAAAATTTCTGTAAAATGCAAAAACTAAAGCGTAACATAAGTAAAATGCTCCATTTTCATGGTGTACTTAAAATAATCCGTAATTGAAGACTAACACACACAAATTTCATTATTTTCAAAAATTTCGTAAAAATGTAAAAATTAAAGTCTAACACCTTCGAAAATTTCAATCAAGATATTTTATCAAAAAATGTTAAAATTGAAGTATAACAAAAGAAAAATACTGAATTTTCGTGTCGTACTCAAAATGCTTCGTAATTGAAGACTAACACACACAAATTTCATTTTTTTTAAAAATTCTTAAAAATGCAAAAACTGAAGTCCAACACCTTCGAAAAATTCAATCAAGATATTTTTTTAAAAAATGGTAAAATTCAAGTGTAACAGAAGCAAAATATTCAATTTTCATGTCGAACTCAAAATACTCCATAATCTAAGCCTAACACACAAAAATTTCATCAAAATGCAAAAACAGAAGTCTAACACCTTCGAAAAATTCAATCAAGATATTTTTGTAAAAAATGTTAAAATTGAAATGTAACAAAAGCAAAATACTCAATTTTCATTTCGTACTCAAAATACTACGTAATTGAAGACTAGCAAACACAAATTTCAATTTTTTCAAAAATTTCTGAAAAATGCAAAAACAGAAGTCTAACACCTTAAAAAAATTGAATTATGATATTTTTTTAAAAAATGTTAAAATTGAAGCGTAACACAAGTAAAGTACTCTATTTTCATGGCGTACTCAAAATACTCCGTAATTGAAAACTAACACACACAAATTTCTTTTTTTTTAAAATTTTCTAAAAAATGCAAAAATGAAAGTCTAACCCCTTCGAAAAATTCAATCAAGATATTTTTTCAAAAAATGTTAAAATTGAAGTGTAACAAAAGAAAAATACTCAATTTTCGAGTAGTACTGAAAATACTCCGTAATTGAAGACTAACAAACACAAATATCATTTTTTTGAACAATTTCATAAAAATGCAAAAACAGAAGTCTAACACCTTCGAAAAATTCAATCAAGATATTTTTCTAAAAAATGGTAAAATTCAAGTGTAACAGAAGAAAAATACTAAATTTTCATGTCGTACTCAAAATACTCCGCAATCTAAGACTAACACACAAAAATTTCAATTTTCAAAAAATTCTTCAAAATGCAAAAACAGAAGTCTAACACCTTCGAAAAATTCAATCAAGATATTTTTTCAAAAAATGTAAAAATTGAAGTGTAACAAAATAAAATACTCAATTTTCGTGTCGTACTCAAAATACTACATAATTGAAGACTAACACTCACAAATTTCATTTTTTTAAAAAAATTCTTAAAAATGCAAAAACTAAAGTCTAACACCTTTGAAAAATTCAATCAAGATATTTTTTTAAAAAATGGTAAAATTCAAGTGTAACAGAAGCAAAATACTCAATTTTCATGTCGTACTCAAAATACTTCGTAATCTAAGCCTAACACACACAAAGTTCATTTTTCAAAAATTTCTTCAAAATGCAAAAATAGAAGTCCAACACCTTCAAAAAATTCAATTATCATATATTTTTTAAAAAAATGTTAAAATTGAATTTTTACAAAAGCCAAATACTCAATGTTCATTTCGAACTCACAATACTACGTAATTGAAGACTAGCAAACACAAATTTCATTTTTTTCAAAATTTTTTGAAAAATGCAAACACAGAAGTGTAACACCTTCGAAAAATTCAATCAAAATATTTTTATAAAAAATGTTAAAATTGAAGTGTAACAAAAGCAAAATACTCAATTTTCATTTTGTACTCAAAGTACTACGTAATTGAAGACTAGCAAACACAAATATCAATTTTTTCAAAAATTTCTGAAAAATGCTAAAACAGAAGTCTAACACCTTCAAACAATTCAATTATGATATTTTTTAAAAAGATGGTAAAATTCAAGTGTAATAGAAGCAAAATACTCAATTTTTCATGTCGTACTCAAAATACTCCGCAATTTAAGCTTAACACACACAAATTTCAAATTTTTCAAAAATATCTTCAAAATGCAAATACAGAAGTGTAACACCTTCGAAAAATTCAATAAAGATATTTTTTAAAAAAATGGTAAAATTCAAGTGTAATAGAAGCAAAATACTCAATTTTTCATGTCGTACTCAAAATACTCCGCAATTTAAGCCTAGCCAACACAAATATCAATTTTTTCAAAAATTTCTGAAAAATGCAAAAACAGAAGTCCACCTTCAAAAAATTCAATTATGATATTTTTAAAAAAAATGTGAAAATTGAAGAGTAACACACGTAAAATACTCAATTTTCATGGCGTACTCAAAGTACTCCATAATTGAAGACTAACACACACAAATTTCATTTTTTTCAAAAGTTTCTTAAAAATGCAAAAAAGAAAGTCTAACACCTTCGAAAAATTCAATCATGATATTTTAAAAAAAAATGTTAAAATTGAAGTGTAACAAAAGAAAAATACTCAATTTTCGTGTCGTACTCTAAATACTCCGTAATTGAAGACTAACACACACTAATTTCATTTATTTTTAAAAATTCTTAAAAATTCAAAAACTGAAGTCTAACACCTTCGAAAAATTCAATCAAGATATTTTTTAAAAAAATGGTAAAATTCAAGTGTAATAGAAGCAAAATACTCAATTTTTCATGTCGTACTCAAAATACTCCGCAATTTAAGCCTAACACACACAAATTTCAATTTTCAAAAATTTCTTCAAAATGCAAAAACTGAAGTCTAACACCTTCGAAAAATTCAATCAAGATATTTATTTAAAAAATGGTAAAATTCGAGTGTAACAGAAGAAAAATACTAAATTTTCATGTGGTACTCAAAATTCTCCGTAATCTAAGACTAATAAACACAAATTTCAATTTTTTCAAAAAATTCTTTAAAATGCAAAAACTGAAGTGTAACACCTTCGAAAAATTCAATCAAGATATTTTTTAAAAAAAAGATAAAATTCAAGTGTAATAGAAGAAAAATACTCAATTTTCATGCCGTAATCAAAATACTCCGTAATCTAAGACTAACACACACAAATTTCAATTTTTTCAAAAGTATCTTTAAAATACAAAAACAGAAGTCTAACACTTTCGAAAAATTCAATCAAGATATTTTTTTTAAAAATGTTAAAATTGAAGTGTAACAAACGCAAAATATTCAATTTTCATTTCGTACTCAAAATACTTCGTAAAATTTACACACACAAATTTCAATTTTTTCAAAAAAAATTTAAAAAATGCACAAACAAAAGGCTAACACCTTCAAAAAATTAAATTATGATATTTAAAAAAAAAAATGTTAAAATTGATGAGTAACACAAGAAAAATACTCAATTTTTGTCTAGCACATTCAAAAAATTCAATTTGATATTTTTTAAAAAAAGTGTTAAAATTGAAATTTAATACAAGCAAAATAGTCAATTTTCATGTCCTACTGAAAATACTCCGTAATTGAAGACTAACATGCACAAATTTCAATTTTTTCCAAAATTTCTTAAAAATGCAAAAACAGAAGTCTAACACCTTCAAAAAATTCAATTGTGATATTTTTTTTAATTTTTTTTAGAATTGTAGCGTCACACAAGGAATATACTCAATTTTCATGTCCTACTCAAAATAATCCGTAATTGAAGACTAACACACACAAATTTCAGTTTTTTGAAAAATATCTGAAAAATGCAAAAACTAAATTCTAACACCTTCGAAAAATTCAATCAAGATATTTTTTAAAAAAATGTTAAAATTTAAGTGTAACAAAAGCAAAATACTCAATTTTCATGTCATACTCAAATACTCCGTAATTGAAGACTAACATGCACAAATTTTAATTTTTTCCATAGTTTCTTAAAAATGCAAAAACAGAAGTCTAACACCTTAAAAAAATTCAATTATGATAATTTTTTAAATTTTTTTAAAAATTGTAGCGTCACACAAGCAAAATACGCAATTTTCATGTCGTACTCAAAATACTCCGTAATTGAAGACTAACACACACAAATTTCAGTTTTTTTAAAAAATTCTTAAAAATGCAAAAATTGAAGTCCAACACCTTCGAAAAATTCAATCAAGATATTGTTTCAAAAAATTTTAAAATTGAAGTGTAACAAAAGCGAAATACTCAATTTTCGTGTCGTACTCAAAATACTCCGTAATTGAAGAATAACATACACAAATTTCAATTTTTTCCAAAGTTTCTAAAAAATGCAAAAACAGAAGTCTAACACCTTGAAAAAAATTCAATTATGATATTTTTTTTAGAATTGTAGCGTCACACAAGAAATATACTCAATTTTCATGTCGTACTCAAAATAATCCGTAATTGAAGACTAACACACACAAATTTCAGTTTTTTGAAAAATATCTCAAAAATGCAAAAACTAAAGTCTAATAGCTTCGAAAAATTCAATTACGAATTTTTTTTTTTAAATGGTAAAATTTAAATGTAACAGAAGAAAATTACTCAAATTTCTTGTCGTACTCAAAATACTATGTAATCTAAGACTAACGCACCCAAATTTCAATTTTTTCAAAAATTTCTTCAAAATGCAAAAACAGAAATCTAACATCTTCGAAAAATTCAATTATGATATTTTTTTAAAATTTTAAAATTGAAATGTAAGACAACCAAAATGCTCAATTTTAATGTCGTACTCCAAATATTCTGTAATTGAAGACTAACACACACAAATTTCAATTTTTCCAAAATTCTTAAAAATGCAAAAACAGAAGTCTAGCACCTTCAAAATATTCAATTTGATATTTTTTTTAAAAAGTGTTAAAATTGAAATGTAATACAAGCAAAATATTCAATTTTCATGTCCTACTCAAAATACTCCGTAATTGAAGACTAACATACATAAATTTCAATTTTTTCCAAAATTTCTAAAAAATGCAAAAACAAAAGTCTGACACCTTCAAAAAATTCAATTATGATATTTTTTTAAAAAATGTTAAAATTGAAGTGTAACACAAGAGAAATACTCAATTTTCAAGTCATACTCCAAATACTCCGTAATTGAAGACTAATACAGACAAATTTCATTTTTTTCAAAAATTTCAAAAAAATGCAAAAATTGAAGTCTAACACCTTCGAAAAATTCATTCAAGATATTTTTTCAAAAAATGTTCAAATTGAAGTGTAACAAAAACAAAATACTCAATTTTCGCGTCGTACTCAAAATACTCCGTAATTAAAGACTAACCACAAAAGTTTCAATTTTTTCAAAAAATTCTTAAAATTGCAAAAACAGAAGTCTAACAACTTCAAAAAATTCAATTATGATATTTTTTAAATAAATGTTAAAATTGAAGTGTAACACTAGGAAAATACTCAATTATCATGTCGTACTCCAAATACTCCGTAATGGACACTAACCCACACAAATTTCATTTTTTTAAAAAATTTCTTAAAAATGCAAAAATTGAAGTCTAACACCTTCGAAAAATTCAATCAAGATATTGTTTCAAAAAATGTTAAAATCAAAGTGTAACAAAAGCGAAATACTCAATTTTTGTGTCGTACACAAAATACTCCGTAATTGAAGACTAACATACACAAATTTCAATTTTTTCCAAAGTTTCTTAAAAATACAAAAACAGAATTCTAACACCTTCAAAAAATTCAATTATGATATTTTTTTTAATTTTTTTTAGAATTGTAGCGTCACACAAGGAATATACTCAATTTTCATGTCGTACTCAAAATAATCCGTAATTGAAGACTAACACACACAAATTTCAGTTTTTTGAAAAATATTTGAAAAATGCAAAAACTAAAGTCTAACACCTTCGAAAAATTCAATCAAGATATTTTTTAAAAAAATGTTAAATTTTAAGTGTAACAAAAGCAAAATACTCAATTTTCATGTCATACTCAAATACTCCGTAATCGAAGACTAACATGCACAAATTTTAATTTTTTCCATAGTTTCTTAAAAATGCAAAAACAGAAGTCTAACACCTTAAAAAAATTCAATTACGATAATTTTTTAAATTTTTTTAAAAATTGTAGCGTCACACAAGCAAAATACTCAATTGTCATGTCGTACTCAAAATACTCATAATTGAAGACTAACACACACAAATTTCAGTTTTTTTAAACATTTCTCAAAAATGCAAAAACTGAAGTCTAACATCTTCGAAAAATTCAATCAAGATGTGTTTTTAAAAAATGTTAAAATTGAAGTGTAACAAAAGCAAAATACTCAATTTTCATTTCGTACTCAAAATAGTCCGTAATTGAAGACTAACATACACATATTTCAATTTTTTCCAAAATTTCTGAAAAATTCAAAAACAGAAGTCTAACACCTTCAGAAATACAATTGTGATATGTTCAAAAAATGTTAAAATTGAAGCGTAACACAAGAAAAATACTCAATTTTCATGTCGTACACTAAATACTCCGTAATTGAAGACTAACACACACAAATTTAATTTTTTCATACATTTCTAAAAAATGCAAAATCGAAGTCGTTAGCCTTCGAAAAATTCAATCAAGATTTTTTTTCAAAAAATGTTAAAATTGAAGTGTAACAAAAGCAAAATACTCAATTTTCGTGTCGTACTCAAAATACTCAGTAATTAAAGACTAACACACACAAGTTTCAATTTTTTCAAAAAATTCTTAAAAATGCAAAAAAAGAAATCTAGCAACATCAAAAAATTCAATTATGATATTTTTATTAGTAAAGGTTAAAATTGAAGTGTAACACAAGGAAAATACTCAATTTGTATGTCGTATTCCAAATACTCCGTAATTGAGACTAACACACATAAATTTCATTTTTTAAAAACATTTCTTAAAAATGCAAAAATTGAAGTCTAACACCTTCGAAAAATTCAATCAAGATATTGTTTCAAAAATGTTAAAATTGAAGTGTAACAAAAGCGAAATACTCAATTTTCGTGTCGTACTCAAAATACTCCGTAATTGAAGACTAACATACACAAATTTCAATTTTTTCCAAAGTTTCTAAAAAATGCAAAAACAAAAGTCTACCACCTTCAAAAAATTCAATTACGATATTTTTTTTTAATTTTTTTTAGAATTGTAGCGTCACACAAGGAATATACTCAATTTTCATGTCGTACTCAAAATAATCCGTAATTGAAGACTAACACACACAAATTTCAGTTTTTTGAAAAATATCTGAAAAATGCAAAAACTAAAGTCTAACACCTTCGAAAAATTCAATCAAGATATTTTTTCAAAAAATGTTAAAATTTAAGTGTAACAAAAGCAAAATACTCAATTTTCATGTAATACTCAAATACTCCGTAATTGAAGACTAACATCCACAAATTTTAATTTTTTCCATAGTTTCTTAAAAATGCAAAAACAGAAGTCTAACACCTTAAAAAAAATTCAATTATGATAATTTTTTAAATTTTTCTAAAAATTGTAGCGTCACACAAGCAAAATACTCAATTTTCATGTCGTGCTCTAAATACTCCGTAATTGAAGACTAACACACACAAATTTCAGTTTTTTTAAAAATTTCTAAAAAATGCAAAAACTGAAGTCTAACACCTTCGAAAAATTCAATTATGGTATTATTTTAAAAAATGGGAAAATTTAAGTGTAACAGAAGCAAAATACTCAATTTTGATGTCGTACTCAAAATACTCCGTAATTGAAGACCAACAAACACAAATTAAAATTTTTTCTAAAATTTCTTCAAAATGCAAAAACTGAAGTCTAACACCTTCGAAAAATTCAATCAAGATGTGTTTTTAAAAAATGTTAAAATTGAAGTGTAACAAAAAAAAAATACTCAATTTTCATTTCGTACTCAAAATAGTCCGTAATTGAAGACTAACATACACAAATTTCAATTTATTCCAAAATTTCTGAAAAATTCAAAAACAGAAGTCTAACACCATCAAAAATACAATTATGATATGTTCAAAAAAAATGTTAAAATTGAAGTGTAACACAAGAAAAATACTCAATTTTCATGTCGTACACTAAATACTCCGTAATTGAAGACTAACACACATAAATTTCATTTTTTTCATACATTTCTAAAAAATGCAAAATCGAAGTCGTTAGCCTTCGAAAAATTCAATCAAGATTTTTTTTCAGAAAATGTTAAAATTGAAGTGTAACAAAAGAAAAATACTCAATTTTCGTGTCGTACTCAGAATACTCAGTAATTAAAGACTAACACACACAAGTTTCAATTTTTTCAAAAAATTCTTAAAAATGCAAAAAAAGAAATCTAGCAACATCAAAAAAATTCAATTATGATATTTTTATTAGTAAAGGTTAAAATTGAAGTATAACACAAGGAAAATACTCAATTTGCATGTCGTATTCCAAATACTCCGTAATTGAGACTAACACACACAAATTTCATTTTTTAAAAAAATTTCTTAAAAATGCAAAAATTGAAGTCTAACACCTTCGAAAAATTCAATCAAGATATTGTTTCAAAAAATGTTACAATTGAAGTGTAACAAAAGCGAAATACTCAATTTTCGTGTCGTACCCAAAATACTCCGTAATTGAAGACTAACATACACAAATTTCAATTTTTTCCAAAGTTTCTTAAAAATGCAAAAACAGAAGTCTAACGCCTTCAAAAAATTTAATTATGATATTTTTTTTAATTTTTTTTAGAATTGTAGCGTCACACAAGGAATATACTCAATTTTCATGTCGTACTCAAAATAATCCGTAATTGAAGACTAACACACACAAATTTCAGTTTTTTGAAAAATATCTCAAAAATGCAAAAACTAAAGTCTAACACCTTCGAAAAATTCAATTACGATATTTTTTTTTTAAAATGGTAAAATTTAAGTGTAACAGAAGAAAAATACTCAATTTTCTTGTCGTACTCAAAATACTCCGTAATCTAAGACTAACACACACAAATTTCAATTTTTTCAAAAATTTCTTCAAAATGCAAAAACAGAAATCTAACATCTCCGAAAAATTCAATTATGATATTTTTTTTTAATTTTAAAATTGAAATGTAAGACAAGAAAAATGCTCAATTTTAATGTCGTACTCCAAATATTCTGTAATTGAAGACTAACACACACAAATTTCAATTTTTCCAAAATTCGTAAAAATGTAAAAACAGAAGTCTAGCACCTTCAAAAAATTCAATTTGATATTTTTTTAAAAAGTGTTAAAATTGAAATTTAATACAAGCAAAATACTCAATTTTCATGTCGTACTCAAAATACTCCGTAATTGAAGACTAAGATACATAAATTTCAATTTTTTCCAAAATTTCTAAAAAATGCAAAAACAAAAGCCTTTCACCTTCAAAAAATTCAATTATGATATATTTTTTTTAAAATGTTAAAATTGAACTGTAACACAAGAGAAATACTCAATTTTCATGTCGTACTCCAAATACTCCGTAATTGAAGACTAATACACACAAATTTCATTTTTTTCAAAAATTTCTAAAAAAATGCAAAAATTGAAGTCTAACCTTCGAAAAATTCATTCAAGATATTTTAAAAAAAAATGTTAAAATTGAAGTGTAACAAAAGCAAAATACTCAATTTTCATGTCGTACACTAAATACTCCGTAATTGAAGACTAACACACACAAATTTAATTTTTTCATACATTTCTAAAAAATGCAAAATCGAAGTCGTTAGCCTTCGAAAAATTCAATCAAGATTTTTTTTCAAAAAATGTTAAAATTGAAGTGTAACAAAAGCAAAATACTCAATTTTCGTGTCGTACTCAAAATACTCAGTAATTAAAGACTAACACACACAAGTTTCAATTTTTTCAAAAAATTCTTAAAAATGCAAAAAAAGAAATCTAGCAACATCAAAAAATTCAATTATGATATTTTTATTAGTAAAGGTTAAAATTGAAGTGTAACACAAGGAAAATACTCAATTTGTATGTCGTATTCCAAATACTCCGTAATTGAGACTAACACACATAAATTTCATTTTTTAAAAACATTTCTTAAAAATGCAAAAATTGAAGTCTAACACCTTCGAAAAATTCAATCAAGATATTGTTTCAAAAATGTTAAAATTGAAGTGTAACAAAAGCGAAATACTCAATTTTCGTGTCGTACTCAAAATACTCCGTAATTGAAGACTAACATACACAAATTTCAATTTTTTCCAAAGTTTCTAAAAAATGCAAAAACAAAAGTCTACCACCTTCAAAAAATTCAATTACGATATTTTTTTTTAATTTTTTTTAGAATTGTAGCGTCACACAAGGAATATACTCAATTTTCATGTCGTACTCAAAATAATCCGTAATTGAAGACTAACACACACAAATTTCAGTTTTTTGAAAAATATCTGAAAAATGCAAAAACTAAAGTCTAACACCTTCGAAAAATTCAATCAAGATATTTTTTCAAAAAATGTTAAAATTTAAGTGTAACAAAAGCAAAATACTCAATTTTCATGTAATACTCAAATACTCCGTAATTGAAGACTAACATCCACAAATTTTAATTTTTTCCATAGTTTCTTAAAAATGCAAAAACAGAAGTCTAACACCTTAAAAAAATTCAATTATGATAATTTTTTAAATTTTTCTAAAAATTGTAGCGTCACACAAGCAAAATACTCAATTTTCATGTCGTGCTCTAAATACTCCGTAATTGAAGACTAACACACACAAATTTCAGTTTTTTTAAAAATTTCTAAAAAATGCAAAAACTGAAGTCTAACACCTTCGAAAAATTCAATTATGGTATTATTTTAAAAAATGGGAAAATTTAAGTGTAACAGAAGCAAAATACTCAATTTTGATGTCGTACTCAAAATACTCCGTAATTGAAGACCAACAAACACAAATTAAAATTTTTTCTAAAATTTCTTCAAAATGCAAAAACTGAAGTCTAACACCTTCGAAAAATTCAATCAAGATGTGTTTTTAAAAAATGTTAAAATTGAAGTGTAACAAAAAAAAAATACTCAATTTTCATTTCGTACTCAAAATAGTCCGTAATTGAAGACTAACATACACAAATTTCAATTTATTCCAAAATTTCTGAAAAATTCAAAAACAGAAGTCTAACACCATCAAAAATACAATTATGATATGTTCAAAAAAAATGTTAAAATTGAAGTGTAACACAAGAAAAATACTCAATTTTCATGTCGTACACTAAATACTCCGTAATTGAAGACTAACACACATAAATTTCATTTTTTTCATACATTTCTAAAAAATGCAAAATCGAAGTCGTTAGCCTTCGAAAAATTCAATCAAGATTTTTTTTCAGAAAATGTTAAAATTGAAGTGTAACAAAAGAAAAATACTCAATTTTCGTGTCGTACTCAGAATACTCAGTAATTAAAGACTAACACACACAAGTTTCAATTTTTTCAAAAAATTCTTAAAAATGCAAAAAAAGAAATCTAGCAACATCAAAAAAATTCAATTATGATATTTTTATTAGTAAAGGTTAAAATTGAAGTATAACACAAGGAAAATACTCAATTTGCATGTCGTATTCCAAATACTCCGTAATTGAGACTAACACACACAAATTTCATTTTTTAAAAAAATTTCTTAAAAATGCAAAAATTGAAGTCTAACACCTTCGAAAAATTCAATCAAGATATTGTTTCAAAAAATGTTACAATTGAAGTGTAACAAAAGCGAAATACTCAATTTTCGTGTCGTACCCAAAATACTCCGTAATTGAAGACTAACATACACAAATTTCAATTTTTTCCAAAGTTTCTTAAAAATGCAAAAACAGAAGTCTAACGCCTTCAAAAAATTTAATTATGATATTTTTTTTAATTTTTTTTAGAATTGTAGCGTCACACAAGGAATATACTCAATTTTCATGTCGTACTCAAAATAATCCGTAATTGAAGACTAACACACACAAATTTCAGTTTTTTGAAAAATATCTCAAAAATGCAAAAACTAAAGTCTAACACCTTCGAAAAATTCAATTACGATATTTTTTTTTTAAAATGGTAAAATTTAAGTGTAACAGAAGAAAAATACTCAATTTTCTTGTCGTACTCAAAATACTCCGTAATCTAAGACTAACACACACAAATTTCAATTTTTTCAAAAATTTCTTCAAAATGCAAAAACAGAAATCTAACATCTCCGAAAAATTCAATTATGATATTTTTTTTTAATTTTAAAATTGAAATGTAAGACAAGAAAAATGCTCAATTTTAATGTCGTACTCCAAATATTCTGTAATTGAAGACTAACACACACAAATTTCAATTTTTCCAAAATTCGTAAAAATGTAAAAACAGAAGTCTAGCACCTTCAAAAAATTCAATTTGATATTTTTTTAAAAAGTGTTAAAATTGAAATTTAATACAAGCAAAATACTCAATTTTCATGTCGTACTCAAAATACTCCGTAATTGAAGACTAAGATACATAAATTTCAATTTTTTCCAAAATTTCTAAAAAATGCAAAAACAAAAGCCTTTCACCTTCAAAAAATTCAATTATGATATATTTTTTTTAAAATGTTAAAATTGAACTGTAACACAAGAGAAATACTCAATTTTCATGTCGTACTCCAAATACTCCGTAATTGAAGACTAATACACACAAATTTCATTTTTTTCAAAAATTTCTAAAAAATGCAAAAATTGAAGTCTAACCTTCGAAAAATTCATTCAAGATATTTTAAAAAAAAATGTTAAAATTGAAGTGTAACAAAAGCAAAATACTCAATTTTCATGTCGTACACTAAATACTCCGTAATTGAAGACTAACACACACAAATTTAATTTTTTCATACATTTCTAAAAAATGCAAAATCGAAGTCGTTAGCCTTCGAAAAATTCAATCAAGATTTTTTTTCAAAAAATGTTAAAATTGAAGTGTAACAAAAGCAAAATACTCAATTTTCGTGTCGTACTCAAAATACTCAGTAATTAAAGACTAACACACACAAGTTTCAATTTTTTCAAAAAATTCTTAAAAATGCAAAAAAAGAAATCTAGCAACATCAAAAAATTCAATTATGATATTTTTATTAGTAAAGGTTAAAATTGAAGTGTAACACAAGGAAAATACTCAATTTGTATGTCGTATTCCAAATACTCCGTAATTGAGACTAACACACATAAATTTCATTTTTTAAAAACATTTCTTAAAAATGCAAAAATTGAAGTCTAACACCTTCGAAAAATTCAATCAAGATATTGTTTCAAAAATGTTAAAATTGAAGTGTAACAAAAGCGAAATACTCAATTTTCGTGTCGTACTCAAAATACTCCGTAATTGAAGACTAACATACACAAATTTCAATTTTTTCCAAAGTTTCTAAAAAATGCAAAAACAAAAGTCTACCACCTTCAAAAAATTCAATTACGATATTTTTTTTTAATTTTTTTTAGAATTGTAGCGTCACACAAGGAATATACTCAATTTTCATGTCGTACTCAAAATAATCCGTAATTGAAGACTAACACACACAAATTTCAGTTTTTTGAAAAATATCTGAAAAATGCAAAAACTAAAGTCTAACACCTTCGAAAAATTCAATCAAGATATTTTTTCAAAAAATGTTAAAATTTAAGTGTAACAAAAGCAAAATACTCAATTTTCATGTAATACTCAAATACTCCGTAATTGAAGACTAACATCCACAAATTTTAATTTTTTCCATAGTTTCTTAAAAATGCAAAAACAGAAGTCTAACACCTTAAAAAAATTCAATTATGATAATTTTTTAAATTTTTCTAAAAATTGTAGCGTCACACAAGCAAAATACTCAATTTTCATGTCGTGCTCTAAATACTCCGTAATTGAAGACTAACACACACAAATTTCAGTTTTTTTAAAAATTTCTAAAAAATGCAAAAACTGAAGTCTAACACCTTCGAAAAATTCAATTATGGTATTATTTTAAAAAATGGGAAAATTTAAGTGTAACAGAAGCAAAATACTCAATTTTGATGTCGTACTCAAAATACTCCGTAATTGAAGACCAACAAACACAAATTAAAATTTTTTCTAAAATTTCTTCAAAATGCAAAAACTGAAGTCTAACACCTTCGAAAAATTCAATCAAGATGTGTTTTTAAAAAATGTTAAAATTGAAGTGTAACAAAAAAAAAATACTCAATTTTCATTTCGTACTCAAAATAGTCCGTAATTGAAGACTAACATACACAAATTTCAATTTATTCCAAAATTTCTGAAAAATTCAAAAACAGAAGTCTAACACCATCAAAAATACAATTATGATATGTTCAAAAAAAACGTTAAAATTGAAGTGTAACACAAGAAAAATACTCAATTTTCATGTCGTACACTAAATACTCCGTAATTGAAGACTAACACACATAAATTTCATTTTTTTCATACATTTCTAAAAAATGCAAAATCGAAGTCGTTAGCCTTCGAAAAATTCAATCAAGATTTTTTTTCAGAAAATGTTAAAATTGAAGTGTAACAAAAGAAAAATACTCAATTTTCGTGTCGTACTCAGAATACTCAGTAATTAAAGACTAACACACACAAGTTTCAATTTTTTCAAAAAATTCTTAAAAATGCAAAAAAAGAAATCTAGCAACATCAAAAAAATTCAATTATGATATTTTTATTAGTAAAGGTTAAAATTGAAGTATAACACAAGGAAAATACTCAATTTGCATGTCGTATTCCAAATACTCCGTAATTGAGACTAACACACACAAATTTCATTTTTTAAAAAAATTTCTTAAAAATGCAAAAATTGAAGTCTAACACCTTCGAAAAATTCAATCAAGATATTGTTTCAAAAAATGTTACAATTGAAGTGTAACAAAAGCGAAATACTCAATTTTCGTGTCGTACCCAAAATACTCCGTAATTGAAGACTAACATACACAAATTTCAATTTTTTCCAAAGTTTCTTAAAAATGCAAAAACAGAAGTCTAACGCCTTCAAAAAATTTAATTATGATATTTTTTTTAATTTTTTTTAGAATTGTAGCGTCACACAAGGAATATACTCAATTTTCATGTCGTACTCAAAATAATCCGTAATTGAAGACTAACACACACAAATTTCAGTTTTTTGAAAAATATCTCAAAAATGCAAAAACTAAAGTCTAACACCTTCGAAAAATTCAATTACGATATTTTTTTTTTAAAATGGTAAAATTTAAGTGTAACAGAAGAAAAATACTCAATTTTCTTGTCGTACTCAAAATACTCCGTAATCTAAGACTAACACACACAAATTTCAATTTTTTCAAAAATTTCTTCAAAATGCAAAAACAGAAATCTAACATCTCCGAAAAATTCAATTATGATATTTTTTTTTAATTTTAAAATTGAAATGTAAGACAAGAAAAATGCTCAATTTTAATGTCGTACTCCAAATATTCTGTAATTGAAGACTAACACACACAAATTTCAATTTTTCCAAAATTCGTAAAAATGTAAAAACAGAAGTCTAGCACCTTCAAAAAATTCAATTTGATATTTTTTTAAAAAGTGTTAAAATTGAAATTTAATACAAGCAAAATACTCAATTTTCATGTCGTACTCAAAATACTCCGTAATTGAAGACTAAGATACATAAATTTCAATTTTTTCCAAAATTTCTAAAAAATGCAAAAACAAAAGCCTTTCACCTTCAAAAAATTCAATTATGATATATTTTTTTTAAAATGTTAAAATTGAACTGTAACACAAGAGAAATACTCAATTTTCATGTCGTACTCCAAATACTCCGTAATTGAAGACTAATACACACAAATTTCATTTTTTTCAAAAATTTCTAAAAAATGCAAAAATTGAAGTCTAACCTTCGAAAAATTCATTCAAGATATTTTTAAAAAAAATGTTAAAATTGAAGTGTAACAAAAGAAAAATACACAATTTTCGTGTCGTACTCAAAATACTCCGTAATTGAAGACCAACACACACAAGTTTCAATTTATTCAAAAATTATTAAAAATGCAAAAATAGAAGTCTAGCACCTTCAAAAAATTTAATTTGATATTATTTTTTAAAAGTGTTAAAATTGAAGCGTAACACAAGAAAAATACTCAATTTTTATGTCCTACTCAAAATACTCCGTAATTAAAGACTAACACATACAAATTTTATATTTTTCAAAAATTTCTTAAAAATGCAAAAACTGAAGTCTAACACCTTCGAAAAATTCAATTATGATATTTTTTTAATTTTAAAATTGAAATGTAACACAAGCAAAATGCTCAATTTTCATGTCGTACTCAAAATACTCCGTAATTGAAGACTAACACACACAAATATCAATTTTTGCCAAAATTCTTAGAAATGCAAAAAAATTAGTCTAGAACCTTCAAAAAATTCAATTTGATATTTTTTTTTTAGAAAGTGTTAAAATTGAAATGTAATACAAGCAAAATACTCAATTTTCATGTCCTACTCAAAATACTACGTAATTGAAGACTTAACATACACAAATTTCAATTTTTTCCAAAATTTCTGAAAAATGCAAAAATAGAAATCTAACACATTCAAAAAATTCAATTATGATATATTTTTTTTTTAAATGTTAAAATTGAAGTTTAACAGAAGAAAAATACTCAATTTTCATGTCGTACTCAAAATAGTCGGTAATTGTATACTAACACACAAAAATTTCATTATTTTCTTAAATTTCTTAAAAATGCAAAAATTGAAGTCTAAAACCTTCGAAAATTGAAGTTTAACACAAGAAAAATACTCAATTTTCATGTCGTACTCAAAATAGTCGGTAATTGAATACTAACACACAAAAATTTCATTTTTTTCTTAAATTTCTTAAAAATGCAAAAATTGAAGTCTAAAACCTTCGAAAAATTCAATCAAGATATTTTTTCAAAAAATGTTAAAATTGAACTGTAACAAAAGAAAAATACTCAATTTTCGTGTCGTACTCAAAATACTCCGTAATTGAAGACTAACACACACAAGTTTGAATTTTTTCAAAACTTCTTAAAAATGCAAAAACAGAAGTCTAACACCTTCAAAAAATTCAATTATGATTCATTTTTTTAAATGTTAAAATTGAAATGAAATACAAGCAAAATTCTCAATTTTCATGTCGTACTCTAAGTACTCGATAATTGAAGACTAATATACACCAATTAAAAAAAAATTTCCAAAATTTCTGAAAAATAGAAAAACAGAAGTCCAACACCTTCAAAAAATTCAGTTATGATATTTTTGGAAAGAATGTTAAAATTGAAGTGTAACACAAACAAAATACTCAATTTTCATGTCATACTCTAAGTGCTCTGTAATTGAAGACTAACATACACAAATTTAAATTTTTTCCAAAATTTCTGAAAATTGCAAAAATTGAAGTCTAACACCTTCAAACAAATCTTTTATGATATTTTATTAAAAAAATGTTCAAATTGAACTGTAACACTAGAAAAATACTCAATTTTCATGTCGTACTCAAAATACTCCTTAATTGAAGACTAACACACACAAATTTCATTTTTTTCAAAAAAATTTCAGAAATGCAAAAATAGAAGTCTAACAACTTCGAAAAATTCAATTAAGATATTTTTTAATTTTAAAATTGAAATGTAACACAACCAAAATGCTCAATTTTCATGTCGTTCACAAAATACTCCGTAATTGAATACTAGCACACACAAATTTCAATTTTTTCCAAAATTCTTAAAAATGCAAAAACAGAAGTCCAGCACCTTCAAAAAATTTAATTTGATATTGTTTTTAAAAAGTGTTTAAATTGAAATGTAATTCAAGCCAAATACTCAATTTTCATGTCCTACTCAAAATACTCCGTAATTCAAGACTAACACACACACATTTCATTTTTTTCCAAAATTTCATAAAAATGAAAAAACCGAAGTCTAACACCTTCCAAAAATTTAATTATGATATTTTTTTAAAATTTTAAAATTGAAATGTAACACAAGCAAAATGCTCAATTTTCATGTCATACTCAAAATACTCCGTAATTGTAGACTAACACACAGAAATATCATTTTTTTCCAAAATTCTGAAATATGCAAAAACAGTTGTCTAGCACCTTCCAAAAATTCAATTTGATATTTTTTTTAGAAAGTGTTAAAATTGAAATGTAATACAAGCCAAATACTCAATTTTCATGTCCTACTCAAAATACTCCATAATTGAAGACTAACATACGCAAATTTCAATTTTTTCCAAAATTTCTGAAAAATACAAAGATAGAATTCTAACACTTTCAAAAAATTCAATTATGATATTTTTTTTGAAATGTTAAAATTGAAGTTTAACACAAGAAAAATACTCAATTTTCATGTCATACTCAAAATACTCGGTAATTGAATACTAACACACAAAAATTTCATTTTGTTCTAAAATTTCTTAAAAATGCAAAAATTGAAGTCCAAAACGTTCGAAAAATTCAATCCAGACATTTTTTAAAAAAATGTTAAAATTGAACTATAACAAAAGTAAAATACTCAATTTTCGTGTCGTACTCAAAATACTCCGTAATTTAAGACTAACACACACAAGTTTGAATTTTTTGAAAAATTCATAAAAATGCAAAAACAGAAGTCTAACACCTTCAAAAAATTCAATTATGATTCAGTTTTTTAAATGTTAAAATTGAAATGTAATACAAGCAAAATACTCAATTTTCATGTCGTACTCTAAGTACTCCGTAATTGAAGACTAATATAGACCAATATAAATTTTTTTCCAAAATTTCTGAAAAATACAAAAACAGAAGTCCAACACCTTCAAAAAATTCAATTATGAGATTTTAAAAAAAAATGTTAGAATTGAAGTGTAACACAAGCAAAATACTCAATTTTCATGTCGTACTCTAAGTACTCTGTAATTGAAGACTAACATACACAAATTTAAATTTTTTCAAAAATTTTTGAAAAATGCAAAAACAGAAATCTGACACCTTCAAAAAGTTCAATTATGATATTTTTTTTTAAATGTTAAAATTGAAGTTTAACACAAGAAAAATACTCAATTTTCATGTCGTACACAAAATACTCGGTAATTGAATACTAACACACAAAAATTTCATTTTTTTCAAAAAAATTTCAGAAATACAAAAATAGAAGTCTAACAACTTCGAAAAATTCAATTATGATATTTTTTTAATTTTAAAATTGAAATGTAACACAAGTAAAATGCTAAATTTTCATGTCGTACTCAAAATACTCCGTAATTGAAGACTAACACACACAAGTTTGAATTTTTTCAAAAATTCTTAAAAATGCAAAAACAGAAGTCTAACACCTTCAAAAAATTCAATTATGATTTATTTTTTTAGATGTTAAAATTGAAATGTAATACAAGAAAAGTACTCAATTTTCATGTCGTACTCTAAGTACTCTGTAATTGAAGACTAATATACACCAATTTAAATTATTTTCCAAAATTTCTGAAAAATAAAAAAAACAGAAGTCCAACACCTTCAAAAAATTCAATTATGATATTTTTTTAAAAAATGTTAAAATTGAAGTGTAACAGAAGCAAAATCCTCAATTTTCATGTCGTACTCTAAGTACTCTGTAATTGAAGACTAACATACACAAATTTAAATTTTTTCCAGAATTTCTGAAAAATTCAAAAATTGAAGTCTAACACCTTCAAAAAAATCTTTTATGATATTTTTTTAAAAAAATGTTCAAATTGGACTGTAACACAAGAAAAATACTCAATTTTCATGTCGTACTCAAAATACTCCTTAATTGAAGACTAACACACACAAATTTCATTTTTTTAAAAAAATTTCAGAAATGCAAAAATAGAAGTCTAACAACTTCGAAAAATTCAATTATGATATTTTTTAATTTTAAAATTGAAATGTAACACAAGCAAAATGCTCAATTTTCATGTCGTTCTCAAAATACTCCGTAATCGAATACTAGAACACACAAATTTCATTTTTTCAAAAATTCTTAAAAATGCAAACACAGAAGTCTAGCACCTTCAAAAAATTTAATTTGATATTGTTTTTAAAAAGTGTTAAAATTGAAATGTAATACAAGCCAAATACTCAATTTTCATGTCCTACTCTAAATACTCCGTAATTGAAGGCTAACTCACACAAATTTCATTTTTTTCCAAAATTTCTTAAAAATGCAAAAACCGAAGTCTAACACCTTTGAAAAATTCAATTATTATATTTTTTTTAAATTTCAATATTGAAATGTAACACAAGCAAAATGCTCAATTTTCATGTCGTACTCAAAATACTCCGTAATTGAAGACTAACACACACAAATATCAATTTTTTCTAAAATTCTGAAAAATGCAAAAACAGTGGTCTAGCACCTTCAAAAAATTCAATTTGATATTCTTTTTAGAAAGTGATAAAATTGAAATATAATACAAGCAAAATACTCAATTTTCATGTCCTACTCAAAATACTCCGTAATTGAAGACTAATATACACAAATTTCAATTTTTTCCAAAATTTTTGAAAAATGCAAAACCAGAATTCTAACACCTTCAAGAAATTCAATTATGATATATGTTTTTTAAATGTTAAAATTGAAGTTTAACACAAGAAAAGTACTCAATTTTCCTGTCGTACTCAAAATACTCCGTAATTGAAGACTAACACACACAAGTTTGAATTTTTACAAAAATTCTTAAAAATGCAAAAACAGAAGTCTAACACCTTCAAAAAATTCAATTATGATTCATTTTTTTAAATGTTAAAATTGAAATGTAATACAAACAAAATACTCAATTTTCATGTCGTACTCTAAGTACTCGGTAATTGAAGACTAATATACACCAATTTAAATTTTTTTCCAAAATTTCTGAAAAATACAAAAACAGAAGTCCAACACCTTAAAAAAATTCAATTATGATATTTTTTAAAAAAATGTTAAAATTGAAGTGTAACACAAGCAAAATACTCAATTTTCATGTCGTACTCTAAGTACTCTGTAATTGAAGACTAACATATACAAATTTAAATTTTTTCCAAAATTTCTGAAAAATTCAAAAATAGTTGTCTAACACCTTCAAAAAAATCATTTATGATATTTTAAAAAAAAAATGTTCAAATTGAACTTTAACACAAGAAAAAAACTCAATTTTCATGTCGTACTCCAAATAGTCCTTAATTGAAGACTAACACACACAAATTTCATTTTTTTCAAAAAAATTTCAGAAATGCAAAAATCAAAGTCTAACAACTTCGAAAAATTCAATTATGATATTTTTTTTAATTTTAAAATTGAAATGTAACACAAGCAAAATGCTCTATTTTCATGTCGTTCTCAAAATACTCCGTAATTGAATACTAACACACACAAATTTAAATATTTTCCAAAATTCTTAAAAATGCAAAAACAGAAGTCTAGCACCTTAAAAAAATTTAATTTGATATTGTTTTTAAAAAGTGTTAAAATTGAAATGTAATACAAGCCAAATACTCAATTTTCATGTCCTACTCAAAATACTCCGTAATACAAGACTAACACACACAAATTTCATTTTTTTCCAAAATTTCTTAAAAATGAAAAAACCGAAGTCTAACACCTTCGAAAAATTCAATTATGATATTTTTTTAAAATTTTAAAATTGAAATGTAACACAAGCAAAATGCTCAATTTTCATGTCGTACTCAAAATACTCCGTAATTGAAGACTAACACACACAAATATCAATTTTTTCCAAAATTCTGAAAAATGCGAAAACAGTTGTCTAGCACCTTCAAAAAATTCAATTTGATATTTTTTTTATAAAGTGTTAAAATTGAAATGTAATACAAGCAAAATACTCAATTTTCATGTCCTACTCAAAATACTCCGTAATTGAAGACTAACATACACAAATTTCAATTTTTTCCAAAATTTCTGAAAAATGCAAAAACAGAATTCTAACACCTTCAAAAAATTCAATTATAATATTTTTTTTTTAAATGTTAAAATTGAAGTTTAACACAAGAAAAGTACTCAATTTTCTTGTCATATTCAAAATACTCGGTAATTGAATACTAACACCCAAAAATTTCATTTTTTTCTAAAATTTCTTAAAAATGCAAAAATTGAAGTCTAAAACCTTCGAAAAATTCAATCCAGATATTTTTTCAAAAAATGTTAAAATTGAACTGTAACAAAAGAAAAATACTCAATTTTCGTGTCGTACTCAAAATACTCCGTAATTTAAGACTAACACACACAAGTTTGAATTTTTTCAAAAATTCTTAAAAATGCAAAACCAGAAGTCTAACACCTTAAAAAAATTCAATTATGATTCAGTTTTTTAAATGTTAAAATTGAAATGTAATACAAGCAAAATACTCAATTTTCATGTTATACTCTAAGTACTCCGTAATTGAAGACTAATATAGACCAATTTAAATTTTTTTCCAAAATTTCTGAAAAATAGAAAAACAGAAGTCCAACACCTTCAAAAAATTCAATTATGAGATTTTTAAAAAAAATGTTAGAATTGAAGTGTAACATAAGAAAAATACTCAATTTTCATGTCGTACTCTAAGTACTCTGTAATTGAAGACTAACATACACAAATTTAAATTTTTTCAAAAATTTTGAAAAATGCAAAAACAGAAATCTGACACCTTCAAAAAGTTCAATTATGATATTTTTTTTTAAATGTTAAAATTGAAGTTTAACACAAGAAAAATACTCAATTTTCATGTCGTACACAAAATACTCGGTAATTGAATACTAACACACAAAAATTTCATTTTTTTCAAAAAAATTTCAGAAATACAAAAATAGAAGTCTAACAACTTCGAAAAATTCAATTATGATATTTTTTTAATTTTAAAATTGAAATGTAACACAAGCAAAATGCTAAATTTTCATGTCGTACTCAAAATACTCCGTAATCGAAGACTAACACACACAAGTTTGAATTTTTTCAAAAATTCTTAAAAATGCAAAAACAGAAGTCTAACACCTTCAAAAAATTCAATTATGATTTATTTTTTTAGATGTTAAAATTGAAATGTAATACAAGAAAAGTACTCAATTTTCATGTCGTACTCTAAGTACTCCGTAATTGAAGACTAATATACACCAATTTAAATTTTTTTCCAAAATTTCTGAAAAATAAAAAAACAAAAGTCCAACACCTTCAAAAAAATTCAATTATGATATTTTTAAAAAAAATGTTAAAATTGAAGTGTAACACAAGCAAAATACTCAATTTTCATGTCGTACTCTAAGTACTCTGTAATTGAAGACTAATATACACAAATTTAAATTTTTTCCAGAATTTTTGAAAAATGCAAAAATAGAAGTCTAACACCTTCAAAAAAATCTTTTATGATATTTTTTTAAAAAAATGTTCAAATTGAACTGTAACACAAGAAAAATACTCAATTTTCATGTCATACTCAAAATACTCCTTAATTGAAGACTAACACAAACAAATTTCATTTTTTTCAAAAAACATTTCAGAAATACAAAAATAGAAGTCTAACAACTTCGAAAAATTCAATAATGATATTTTTTTAATTTTAAAATTGAAATGTAACACAAGCAAAATGCTCAATTTTCATGTCATTCTCAAAATACTCTGTAATTATATACTAGCACACACAAATTTCATTTTTTAAAAAATTCTTAAAAATGCAAACACAGAAGTCTAGCACCTTCAAAAAATTTAATTTGATATTGTTTTTAAAAAGTGTTAAAATTGAAATGTAATACAAGCCAAATACTCTATTTTCATGTCCTACTCTAAATACTACGTAATTGAAGGCTAACACACACAAATTTCATTTTTTTCCAAAATTTCATAAAAATGCAAAAACTGAAGTCTAACACCTTCGAGAAATTCAATTATGATATTTTTTTTTATTTAAAATTGAAATGTAACACAAGCAAAATGCTCAATTTTCATGTCGTACTCAAAATACTCCGTAATTGAAGACTAACACACACAAATATCATTTTTTTTTCAAAATTCTGAAAAATGCAAAAACAGTTGTCCAGCACCTTCAAAAAATTCAATTGATATTTTTTTAGAAAGCGTTAAAATTGAAATGTAATACATGCAAAATACTCAATTTTCATGCCCTACTCAAAACACTCCGTAATTGAAGCCTAACATACACAAATTTCAATTTTTTCCAAAATTTCTGAAAAATGCAAAAACCGAAATCTAACACCTTCAAAAAATTCAATTATGATATTTTTTTTTAAATGTTAAAAATGATGTCTAACACAAGAAAAATACTAAATTTTCATGTCATACTCAAAATACTCGGTAATTGAATACTAACACACAAAAATTTCATTTTTTTCTAAAATTTCTTAAAAATGCAAAAATTGAAGTCTAAAACCTTCGAAAAATTCAATCAAGATATTTTTTCAAAAAATGTTAAAATTGAACTGTAACAAAAGAAAAATACTCAATTTTCGTGTCGGACTCAAAATACTCCGTAATTGAAGACTAACACACACAAGTTTGAATTTTTTCAAAAATTCTTAAAAATGCAAAAAAAGAAGTCTAACAGCTTCAAAAAATTCAATTAGGATTTATTTTTTGAGATGTTAAAATTGAAATGTAATACAAGAAAAGTACTCAATTTTCAAGTCGTACTCTAAGTACTCCGTAATTGAAGACTAATATACACCAATTTAAATTTTTTTCCAAAATTTCTGAAAAATACAAAAACAGAAGTCCAACACCTTCAAAAAATTCAATTATGATATTTTTAAAAAAAATTTTTAAATTGAAGTGTAACACAAGCAAAATACTCAATTTTCATGTCGTACTCTAAGTACTCTGTAATTGAAGACTAACATACACAAATTTAAATTTTTTCCAAAATTTCTGAAAAATGTAAAAATAGAAGTCTAACACCTTCAAAAAAATCATTTATGATATTTTTTTAAAAAAATGTTCAAATTGAACTGTAACACAAGAAAAATACTCAATTTTCATGTTGTACTCGAAATACTCCTTAATTCAAGACTAACACACACAAAATTTCATTTTTTTCAAAAAAATTTCAGAAATGCAAAAATAGAAGTCTAACAACTTCGAAAAATTCAATTATGATATTTTTTTAATTTTAAAATTGAAATGTAACACAAGCAAAATGCTCAATTTTAATGTCGTTCTCAAAATACTGCGTAATTGAATACTAACACACACAAATTTCAATTTTTTCCAAAATTCTTAAAAATGCAAAAACAGAAGTCTAGCACCTTCAACAAATTTAATTTGATATTGTTCTTAAAAAGTGTTAAAATTGAAATGTAATACAAGCCAAATACTCAATTTTCATGTCCTGCTCAAAATACTCAGTAATTGAAGACTAACACACACAAATTTCATTTTTTTCCAAAATTTCTTAAAAATGCAAAAACTGAAGTCTAACACCTTCGAAAAATTCAATTATGATATTTTTTTTTAATTTAAAATTGAAATGTAACACAAGAAAAATGCTCAATTTTCATGTCGTACTCAAAATACTCCGTAATTGAAGACTAACACACACAAATATCATTTTTTTTCCAAAATTCTGAAAAATGCAAAAATAGTTGTCCAGCACCTTCAAAAAATTCAATTTGATATTTTTTTTAGAAAGTGTTAAAATTGAAATGTAATACAAGCAAAATACCCAATTTTCATGTCCTACTTAAAATACTCCGTAATTGAAGACTAACATACATAAATTTCAATTTTTTCCAAAATTTCTGAAAAATGCAAAACATAAATCTAACACCTTCATAAAATTCAATTATGATTTATTTTTTTTAGATGTTAAAATTGAAATGTAATACAAGAAAAGTACACAATTTTCATGTCGTACTCTAAGTACTCCGTAATTGAAGACTAATATACACCAATTTAAATTTTTTTCCAAAATTTCTGAAAAATACAAAAACAGAAGTCCAACACCTTCAAAAAATTCAATTATGATTTTTTTTTTTTAAATGTTAAAATTGAAGTGTAACACAAGCAAAATACTCAATTTTAATGTCGTACTCTAAGTACTCTGTAATTGAAGACTAACATACACAAATTTAAATTTTTTCCAAAATTTCTGAAAAATGCAAAAATAGAAGTCAAACACCTTCAAAATAATCATTGATGATATTTTTTTTAAAAAATGTTCAAATTGAACTGTAACACAAGAAAAATACTCAATTTTCATGTCGTACTCGAAATACTCCTTAATTGAAGACTAACACACACAAATTTCATTTTTTTCAAAAAAATTTTAGAAATGCAAAAATAGAAGTCTAACAACTTCGAAAAATTAAATTATTATATTTTTTTAATTTTAAAATTGAAATGTAACACACGTAAAATGCTCAATTTTAATGTCGTTCTCAAAATACTCCGTAATTGAATACTAACACACACAAATTTCATTTTTTTCAAAAATTCTTAAAAATGCAAAAACAGAAGTCTAGCACCTTCAACAAATTTAATTTGATATTGTTTATAAAAAGTGTTAAAATTGAAATGTAATACAAGCCAAATACTCAATTTTCATGTCCTGCTCAAAATACTCAGTAATTGAAGACTAACACACACAAATTTCATTTTTTTCCAAAATTTCTTAAAAATGCAACAACGGAAGTCTAACACCTTCGAAAAATTCAATTATGATATATTTTTTTTAATTTAAAATTGAAATGTAACACAAGCAAAATGCTCAATTTTCATGTCGTACTCAAAATACTCCGTAATTCAAGACTAACACACACAAATATCATTTTTTTTCCAAAATTCTGAAAAATGCAAAAACAGTTGTCCAGCACCTTCAAAAAATTCAATTTGATTTTTTTTTTTAGAAAGTGTTAAAATTGAAATGTAATACAAGCAAAATACCCAATTTTCATGTCCTACTCAAAATACTCCGTAATTGAAGACTAACATACAAAAATTTCAATTTTTTCCAAAATATCTGAAAAATGCAAAACAGAAATATAACACGTTCAAAAAATTCAGTTATGATATTTTTTTTTTAAATGTTAAAAATGAAGTTTAACACAAGAAAAATACTCAATTTTCATGTCGTACTCAAAATACTCGGTAATTGAATACTAACACACAAAAATTTCATTTTTTTCTAAAATTTCTTAAAAATGCAAAAATTGAAGTCTAAAACCTTCGAAAAATTCAATCAAGATATTATTTCAAAAAATGTTAAAATTGAACTGTAACAAAATAAAAATACTCAATTTTCGTGTCGTACTCAAAATACTCCGTAATTGAAGACTAACACACACAAGTTTGAATTTTTTCAAAAATTCTTAAAAATGCAAAAACAGAAGTCTAACACCTTCAAAAAATTCAATTATGATTTATTTTTTTAGAGGTTAAAATTGATTTGTAATACAAGAAAAGTACTCAATTTTCATGTCGTACTCTAAGTACTCCATAATTGAAGACTAATATACACCAATTTAAATTTTTTTCCAAAATTTCTGAAAAATATAAAAACAGAAGTCCAACACCTTAAAAAAATTCAATTATGATATTTTTTTAAAAAATGTTAAAATTGAAGTGTAACACAAGCAAAATACTCAATTTTCATGTCGTACTCTAAGTACTATGTAATTGAAGACTAACATACACAAATTTAAATTTTTTCCAAAATTTCTGAAAAATGCAAAAATAGAAGTCTAACACCTTCAAAAAAATCATTTATGATATTTTTTTATAAAAATGTTCAAATTGAACTGTAACACAAGAAAAATACTCAATTTTCATGTCGTACTCGAAATACTCCTTAATTGAAGACTAACACACACAAATTTCATTTTTTTTAAAAAATTTTCAGAAATGCAAAAATAGAAGTCTAACAACTTCGAAAAATTCAATTATGATATTTTTTTAATTTTAAAATTGAAATGTAACACAAGCAAAATGCTCAATTTTAATGTCGTTCTCAAAATACTCAGTAATTGAATACTAACACACACAAATTTGAATTTTTTCCGAAATTCTTAAAAATGCAAAAACAGAAGTCTAGCACCTTCAACAAATTTAATTTGATATTGTTTTTAAAAAGTGTTAAAATTGAAATGTAATACAAGCCAAATACTCAATTTTCATGTCCTGCTCAAAATACTCAGTAATTGAAGACTAACACACACAAATTTCATTTTTTTCAAAAATTTCTTAAAAATGCAAAAACTGAAGTCTAACACCTTCGAAAAATTCAATTATGATATTTTTTTTAATTTAAAATTTAAATGTAACACAAGAAAAATGCTCAATTTTCATGTCGTACTCAAAATACTCCGTAATTCAAGACTAACACACACAAATATCATTTTTTTTCCAAAATTCTGAAAAATGCAAAAACAGTTGTCCAGCACCTTCAAAAAATTCAATTTGATATTTTTTTTTAGAAAGTGTTAAAATTGAAATGTAATACAAGCAAAATACCCAATTTTCATGTCCTACTCAAAATACTCCGTAATTGAAGACTAACATACAGAAATTTCAATTTTATCCAAAATTTCTGAAAAATGCAAAACAGAAATCTAACACATTCAAAAAATTCAATTATGTTATTTTTTTTTTAAATGTTAAAAATGAAGTTTAACACAAGAAAAATACTCAATTTTCATGTCGTGCTCAAAATACTCGGTAATTGAATACTAACACACAAAAATTTCATTTTGTTCTATAATATCTTCAAAATGCAAAAATTGAAGTCTAAAACCTTCGAAAATTCAATCAAGTTATTTTTTCAAAAAATGTTAAAATTGAACTGTAACAAAAGAAAAATACTCAATTTTCGTGTCTTACTCAAAATACTCCGTAATTGAAGACTAACACACACAAGTTTGAATTTTTTCAAAAATTCTTAAAAATGCAAAAACAGAAGTCTAACACCTTCAAAAAATTCAATTATGATTTATTTTTTTAGATGTTAAAATTGAAATGTAATACAAGAAAAGTACTCAATTTTCATGTCGTACTCTAAGTACTCCGTAATTGAAGACTAATATACACCAATTTAAATTTGTTTCCAAAATTTCTGAAAAATACAAAAACAGAAGTCCAACACCTTCAAAAAATTCAATTATGATATTTTTAAAAAAAAAATTAAAATTGAAGTGTAACACAAGCAAAATACTCAATTTTCATGTCGTACTCTAAGTACTCTGTAATTGAAGACTACCATACACAAATTTAAATTTTTTCCAAAATTTCTGAAAAATGCAAAAATAGAAGTCTAACACCTTCAAAAAAATCATTTATGATATTTTTTTATAAAAATGTTCAAATTGAACTGTAACACAAGAAAAATACTCAATTTTCATGTCGTACTCGAAATACTCCTTAATTGAAGACTAACACACACAAATTTCATTTTTTTCAAAAAAATTTCAGAAATGCAAAAATAGAAGTCTAACAACTTCGAAAAATTCAATTATGATATTTTTTAATTTTAAAATTGAAATGTAACATAAGCAAAATGCTCAATTTTCATGTCGTTCTCAAAATACTCCGTAATTGAATACTAACACACACAAATTTCAATTTTTTCTAAAATTCTTAAACATGCAAAAACAGAAGTCTAGCACCTTCAAAAAATTTAATTTGATATTGTTTTTAAAAAGTGTTAAAATTGAAATGTAATACAAGCCAAATACTCAATTTTCATGTCCTACTCAAAATACTCCGTAATTGAAGACTAACACACACAAATTTCATTTTTTTCCAAAATTTCTTAAAAATGCAAAAACTGAAGTCTAACACCTTCGAAAAATTCAATTATGATATTTCTTTTTAATTTTAAAATTGAAATGTAACACAAGCAAAATGCTCAATTTTCATGTCGTACGCAAAATACTCCGTAATTGAAGACTAACACACACAAATATCAATTTTTTCCAAAATTCTGAAAAATGCAAAAACAGATGTCTAGCACCTTCAAAAAATTCAATTTGATATTTTTTTTAGAAAGTGTTAATATTGAAATGTAATACAAGCAAAATATTCAATTTTCATGTCCTACTCAAAATACTCCGTAATTGAAGACTAACATACACAAATTTCAATTTTTTCCAAAATTTCTGAAAAATGCAAAAACAGAAGTCTAACTCCTTCAAAAAATTCAATTATGATATTTTTTTTTAAATGTTAAAATTGAAGTTTAACACAAGAAAAATACTCAATTTTCATTTCGTACTCAAAATACTCGGTAATTGAATACTAACACACAAAAATTTCATTTTTTTCTAAAATTTCTTAAAAATGCAAAAATTGAAGTGTAAAACCTTCGAAAAATTCAATCAAGATATTTTTTCAAAAAATGTTAAAATTGAACTGTAACAAAAGAAAAATACTCAATTTTCGTGTCGTACTCAAAATACTCCGTAATTGAAGACTAACACACACAAGTTTGAATTTTTTTCAAAAATTCTTAATATTGCACAAACAGAAGTCTAACACCTTCAAAAAATTCAATTATGATTTATTTTTTTAAATGTTAAAATTGAAATGTAATACAAGCAAAGTACTCAATTTTCATGTCGTACTCTAAGTACTCCGTAATTGAAGACTAATATACACGAATTTAAATTTTTTCCAAAATTTCTGAAAAATGCAAAAATAGAAGTCTAACACCTTCATAAAAATCATTTATGATATTTTTTTTAAAAAATGTTCAAATTGAACTGTAACACAAGAAAAACACTCAATTTTCATGTCGTACTCAAAATACTCCGTAATTGAATACTAACACACACAAATTTCAATTTTTTCCAAAATTCTTAAAAATACAAAAACAGAAGTCTAGCACCTTCAAAAAATTTAATTTGATATTGTTTTAAAAAAGCGTTAAATTTGAAATGTAATACAAGCCAAATACTCAATTTTCATGTCCTACTCAAAATACTCCGTAATTGAAGACTAACACACACAAATTTCATTTTTTTCCAAAATTTCTTAAAAATGCAAAAACTGAAGTCTAACACCTACGAAAAAATCAATTATGATATTTCATTTAATTTTAAAATTGAAATGTAACACAAGTAAATTGCTCAATTTTCATGTCGTACTCAAAATACTCCGTAATTGAAGACTAACACACACAAATATCAATTTTTTCCAAAATTCTGAAAAATGCAAAAACAGATGTCTAGCACCTTCAAAAAATTCAATTTGATATTTTTTTTTAGAAAGTGTTAATATTGAAATGTAATACAAGCAAAATATTCAATTTTCATGTCCTACTCAAAATACTCCGTAATTGAAGACTAACATAAACAAATTTCAATTTTTTCCAAAATTCCTGAAAAATGCAAAAACAGAAGTTTAACACCTTCAAAAAATTCTATTATGATATTTTTTTTAAATGTTAAAATTGAAGTTTAACACAAGAAAAATACTCAATTTTCATTTCATAGTCAAAATACTCGGTAATTGAATACTAACCCACAAAAAATTCATTTTTTTCTAAACTTTGTTAAAAATGCAAAAATTGAAGTCTAAAACCTTCGAAAAATTCAATCAAGATATTTTTTCGAAAAATGTTAAAATTGAACTGTAACAAAAGAAAAATACTCAATTTTCGTGTCGTACTCAAAATACTCCGTAATTGAAGACTAACAAACACAAGTTTGAATTTTTTCAAAAATTGTTAAAAATGCAAAAACAGAAGTCTAACACCTTCAAAAAATTCAATTATGATTTATTTTTTAAAATGTTAAAATTGAAATGTAATACAAGCAAAGTACTCAATTTTCATGTCGTACTCTAAGTACTCCGTAATTGAAGACTAATATACACCAATTTAAATTTTTTTCCAAAATTTCTGAAAAATACAAAAACAGAAGTCCCACACCTTCAAAAAATTCAATTATGATATTTTAAAAAAAAATGTTAAAATTGAAGTGTAACACAAGCAAAATACTCAATTTTCATGTCGTACTCTAAGTACTCTGTAATTGAAGACAGACATACACAAATTTAAATTTTTTCCAAAATTTCTGAAAAATGCAAAAATAGAAGTCTAACACCTTCATAAAAATCGTTTACGATATTTTTTTATAAAAATGTTCAAATTGAACTGTAACACAAGAAAAATACTCAATTTTCATGTCGTACTCAAAATACTCCTTAATTGAAGACTAACACACACAAATTTCATTTTTTTCAAAAAAATTTAAGAGATTCAAAAATAGAAGTCTAACAACTTCGAAAAATTCAATTATGATATTTTTTAATTTTAAAATTGAAATGTAACACAAGCAAAATGCTCAATTTTCATGTCGTTCTCAAAATACTCCGTAATTGAATACTAACACACACAAATTTCAATTTTTTCTAAAATTCTTAAACATGCAAAAACAGAAGTCTAGCACCTTCAAAAAATTTAATTTGATATTGTTTTTAAAAAGTGTTAAAAATGAAATGTAATACAAGCCAAATACTCAATTTTCATGTCCTACTCAAAATACTCCGTAATTGAAGACTAACACACAAATTTCATTTTTTTCCAAAATTTCTTAAAAATGCAAAAACTGAAGTCTAACACCTTCGAAAAATTCAATTATGATATTTCTTTTTAATTTTAAAATTGAAATGTAACACAAGCAAAATGCTCAATTTTCATGTCGTACGCAAAATACTCCGTAATTGAAGACTAACACACACAAATATCAATTTTTTCCAAAATTCTGAAAAATGCAAAAACAGATGTCTAGCACCTTCAAAAAATTCAATTTGATATTTTTTTTAGAAAGTGTTAATATTGAAATGTAATACAAGCAAAATATTCAATTTTCATGTCCTACTCAAAATACTCCGTAATTGAAGACTAACATACACAAATTTCAATTTTTTCCAAAATTTCTGAAAAATGCAAAAACAGAAGTCTAACTCCTTCAAAAAATTCAATTATGATATTTTTTTTTAAATGTTAAAGTTGAAGTTTAACACAAGAAAAATACTCAATTTTCATTTCGTACTCAAAATACTCGGTAATTAAATACTAACACACAAAAATTTCATTTTTTTCTAAAATTTCTTAAAAATGCAAAAATTGAAGTCTAAAACCTTCGAAAAATTCAATCAAGATATTTTTTCAAAAAATGTTAAAATTGAACTGTAACAAAAGAAAAATACTCAATTTTCGTGTCGTACTCAAAATACTCCGTAATTGAAGACTAACACACACAAGTTTGAATTTTTTCAAAAATTCTTAATAATGCACAAACAGAAGCCTAACACCTTCAAAAAATTCAATTATGATTTATTTTTTTAAATGTTAAAATTGAAATGTAATACAAGCAAAGTACTCAATTTTCATGTCGTACTCTAAGTACTCCGTAATTGAAGACTAATATACACGAATTTAAATTTTTTCCAAAATTTCTGAAAAATGCAAAAATAGAAGTCTAACACCTTCATAAAAATCATTTATGATATTTTTTTAAAAAAATGTTCAAATTGAACTGTAACACAAGAAAAATACTCAATTTTCATGTCGTACTCAAAATACTCCGTAATTGAATACTAACACACACAAATTTCAATTTTTTCCAAAATTCTTAAAAATACAAAAACAGAAGTCTAGCACCTTCAAAAAATTTAATTTGATATTGTTTTAAAAAAGCGTTAAATTTGAAATGTAATACAAGCCAAATACTCAATTTTCATGTCCTACTCAAAATACTCCGTAATTGAAGACTAACACACACAAATTTCATTTTTTTCCATAATTTCTTAAAAATGCAAAAACTGAAGTCTAACACCTACGAAAAAATCAATTATGATATTTCTTTTTAATTTTAAAATTGAAATGTAACACAAGTAAAATGCTCAATTTTCACGTCGTACTCAAAATACTCCGTAATTGAAGACTAACACACACAAATATCAATTTTTTCCAAAATTCTGAAAAATGCAAAAACAGATGTCTAGCACCTTCAAAAAATTCAATTTGATATTTTTTTTTAGAAAGTGTTAATATTGAAATGTAATACAAGCAAAATATTCAATTTTCATGTCCGACTCAAAATACTCCGTAATTGAAGACTAACATAAACAAATTTCAATTTTTTCCAAAATTTCTGAAAAATGCAAAAACAGAAGTTTAACACCATCAAAAAATTCAATTATGATATTTTTTTTTAAATGTTAAAATTGAAGTTTAACACAAGAAAAATACTCAATTTTCATTTCATAGTCAAAATACTCGGTAATTGAATACTAACCCACAAAAAATTCATTTTTTTCTAAACTTTGTTAAAAATGCAAAAATTGAAGTCTAAAACCTTCGAAAAATTAAATCAAGATATTTTTTCGAAAAATGTTAAAATTGAACTGTAACAAAAGAAAAATACTCAATTTTCGTGTCGTACTCAAAATACTCCGTAATTGAAGACTAACAAACACAATTTTGAATTTTTTCAAAAATTGTTAAAAATGCAAAAACAGAAGTCTAACACCTTCAAAAAATTCAATTATGATTTATTTTTTAAAATGTTAAAATTGAAATGTAATACAAGCAAAGTACTCAATTTTCATGTCGTACTCTAAGTACTCTGTAATTGAAGACTAACATACACAAATTTAAATTTTTTCCAAAATTTCTGAAAAATGCAAAAATAGAAGTCTAACACCTTCAAAAAAATGGTTTATGATATTTTTTAAAAAAATGTTCAAATTGAACTGTAACACAAGAAAAATACTCAATTTTCATGTCGTACTCAAAATACTCCTTAATTGAAGACTAACACACACAAATTTCATTTTTTTCAAACAAATTTGAGAAATGCAAAAATAGAAGTCTAACAACTTCGAAAAATTCAATTATGATATTTTTTTAATTTTAAAATTGAAATGTAACACAAGCAAAATGCTCAATTTTCATGTCGTTCTCAAAATACTCCGTAATTGAATACTAACACACACAAATTTCAATTTTTTCCAAAATTCTTAAAAACGCAAAAACAGAAGTCTAGCACCTTCAAAAAATTTAATTTGATATTGTTTTTAAAAAGTGTTAAAATTGAAATATAATACAAGCCAAATACTCAATTTTCATGTCCTACTCAAAATACTCCGTAATTGAAGACTAACACACACAAGTTTGAATTTTTTCAAAAATTCTTAAAAATGCAAAAAACTGAAGTCTAACACCTTCAAAAAATTCAATTATGATTAATTTTTTTAAATGTTAAAATTGAAATGTAATACAAGCAAAGTACTCAATTTTCATGTCATGCTCTAAGTACTCCGTAATTGAAGACTAAAATACACCAATTTAAATTTTTTTCCAAAATTTCTGAAAAATAAAAAAACAGAGCTCCAACAACTTCAAAAAATTCAATTATGATATTTTTAAAAAAAATGTTAAAATTGAAGTGTAACACAAGCAAAATACTCAATTTTCATGTCGTACTCTAAGTACTCTGTAATTGAAGACTAACATACACAAATTAAAATTTTTTCAAAATTTCTTAAAAATGCAAAAATAGTAGTCTAACACCTTCAAAAAAATCATTTATGATATTTTTTTTGTAAAATGTTCAAATTGAACTGTAACACAAGAAAAATACGCAATTTTCATGTCGTACTCAAAATACTCCTTAATTGAAGACTAACACACACAAATTTGATTTTTTTCAAAACAAATTGAGAAATGCAAAAATAGAAGTCTAACAACTTCGAAAAATTCAATTATGATATTTTTTTAATTTTAAAATTGAAATGTAACGCAAGCAAAATGCTCAATTTTCATGTCGTTCTCAAAATACTACGTAATTGAATACTAACACAGACAAATTTCAATTTTTTCCAAAATTCTTAAAAATGCAAAAACAGAAGTCTAGCACCTAAAAAAAATTTAATTTGATATTGTTTTTAAAAAGTGTTAAAATTGAAATGTAATACCAGCCAAATACTCAATTTTCATGTCCTACTCAAAATACTCCGTAATTGAAGACTAACACACACAAATTTCATTTTTTTCCAAAATTTCTTAAAAATGCAAAAACTGAAGTCTAACACCTTCGAAAAATTCAATTATGATATTTCTTTTTAATGTTAAAATTTTAATGTAACACAAGGAAAATGCTCAATTTTCATGTCGTACTCAAAATACTCCGTAATTGAAGACTAACACACACTAATATCAATTTTTTGCAAAATTCTGAAAAATGCAAAAACAGATGTCTAGCACCTTCAAAAAATTCAATTTGATATTTTTTTTTAGAAAGTGTTAATATTGAAATGTAATACAAGCAAAATACTCAATTTTCATGTCCTACTCAAAATACTCCGTAATTGAAGGCTAACATACACAAATTTCAAATTTTTCCAAAATTTCTGAAAAATGCAAAAACAGAAGTGTAACACCTTCAAAAAATTCAATTATCATATTTTTTTTAAATGTTAAAATTGAAGTTTAACACCAGAAAAATACTCAATTTTCATGTCGTACTCAAAATACTCGGTAATTGAATACTAACTCCCAAAAATTTCATTTGTTTCTAAAATTTCTTAAAAATGCAAAAATTGAAGTCTAAAACCTTCGAAAAATTCAATCAAGATATTTTTTCAAAAAATGTTAAAATTGAACTGTAACAAAAGAAAAATACTCAATTTTCGTGTCGTACTCAAAATACTCCGTAATTGAAGACTAACACACACAAGTTTGAATTTTTTCAAAAATTCTTAATAATGCATAAACAGAAGTCTAACACCTTCAAAAAATTCAATTGTGATTTATTTTTTTAAATGTTAAAATTGAAATGTAATACAAGCAAAGTACTCAATTTTCATGTCGTACTCTAAGTACTCCGTAATTGAAGACTAATATACACCAATTTAAATTTTTTTCCAAAATTTCTGAAAAATACAAAAACAGAAGTCCCACACCTTCAAAAAATTCAATTATGATATTTTAAAAAAAAATGTTAAAATTGAAGTGTAACACAAGCAAAATACTCAATTTTCATGTCGTACTCTAAGTACTCTGTAATTGAAGACTGACATACACAAATTTAAATTTTTTCCAAAATTTCTGAAAAATGCAAAAATAGAAGTCTAACACCTTCATAAAAATCGTTTACGATATTTTTTTATAAAAATGTTCAAATTGAACTGTAACACAAGAAAAATACTCAATTTTCATGTCGTACTCAAAATACTCCTTAATTGAAGACTAACACACACAAATTTCATTTTTTTCAAAAAAATTTCAGAAATACAAAAATAGAAGTCTAACAACTTCGAAAAATTCAATTATGATATTTTTTAATTTTAAAATTGAAATGTAACACAAGCAAAATGCTCAATTTTCATGTCGTACTCAAAATACTCCGTAATTGAATACTAACACACACAAATTTCAATTTTTTCTAAAATTCTTAAACATGCAAAAACAGAAGTCTAGCACCTTCAAAAAATTTAATTTGATATTGTTTTTAAAAAGTGTTAAAATTGAAATGTAATACAAGCCAAATACTCAATTTTCATGTCCTACTCAAAATACTCCGTAATTGAAGACTAACACACACAAATTTCATTTTTTTCCAAAATTTCTTAAAAATGCAAAAACTGAAGTCTAACACCTTCGAAAAATTCAATTATAATATTTCTTTTTAATTTTAAAATTGAAATGTAACACAAGCAAAATGCTCAATTTTCATGTCGTACGCAAAATACTCCGTAATTGAAGACTAACACACACAAATATCAATTTTTTCCAAAATTCTGAAAAATGCAAAAACAGATGTCTAGCACCTTCAAAAAATTCAATTTGATATTTTTTTTAGAAAGTGTTATTATTGAAATGTAATACAAGCAAAATATTCAATTTTCATGTCCTACTCAAAATACTCCGTAATTGAAGACTAACATACACAAATTTCAATTTTTTCCAAAATTTCTGAAAAATGCAAAAACAGAAGTCTAACTCCTTCAAAAAATTCAATTATGATATTTTTTTTTCAATGTTAAAATTGAAGTTTAACACAAGAAAAATACTCAATTTTCATTTCGTACTCAAAATACTCGGTAATTGAATACTAACACACAAAAATTTCATTTTTTTCTAAAATTTCTTAAAAATGCAAAAATTGAAGTGTAAAACCTTCGAAAAATTCAATCAAGATATTTTTTCAAAAAATGTTAAAATTGAACTGTAACAAAAGAAAAATACTCAATTTTCGTGTCGTACTCAAAATACTCCGTAATTGAAGACTAACACACACAAGTTTGAATTTTTTTCAAAAATTCTTAATAATGCACAAACAGAAGTCTAACACCTTCAAAAAATTCAATTATGATTTATTTTTTTAAATGTTAAAATTGAAATGTAATACAAGCAAAGTACTCAATTTTCATGTCGTACTCTAAGTACTCCGTAATTGAAGACTAATATACACGAATTTAAATTTTTTCCAAAATTTCTGAAAAATGCAAAAATAGAAGTCTAACACCTTCATAAAAATCATTTATGATATTTTTTAAAAAAAATGTTCAAATTGAACTGTAACACAAGAAAAACACTCAATTTTCATGTCGTACTCAAAATACTCCGTAATTGAATACTAACACACACAAATTTCAATTTTTTCCAAAATTCTTAAAAATACAAAAACAGAAGTCTATCACCTTCAAAAAATTTAATTTGATATTGTTTTAAAAAAGCGTTAAATTTGAAATGTAATACAAGCCAAATACTCAATTTTCATGTCCTACTCAAAATACTCCGTAATTGAAGACTAACACACACAAATTTCATTTTTTTCCAAAATTTCTTAAAAATGCAAAAACTGAAGTCTAACACCTACGAAAAAATCAATTATGATATTTCTATTTAATTTTAAAATTGAAATGTAACACAAGTAAATTGCTCAATTTTCATGTCGTACTCAAAATACTCCGTAATTGAAGACTAACACACACAAATATCAATTTTTTCCAAAATTCTGAAAAATGCAAAAACAGATGTCTAGCACCTTCAAAAAATTCAATTTGATATTTTTTTTAGAAAGTGTTAATATTGAAATGTAATACAAGCAAAATATTCAATTTTCATGTCCTACTCAAAATACTCCGTAATTGAAGACTAACATAAACAAATTTCAATTTTTTCCAAAATTTCTGAAAAATGCAAAAACAGAAGTTTAACACCTTCAAAAAATTCAATTATGATATTTTTTTTTAAATGTTAAAATTGAAGTTTAACACAAGAAAAATACTCAATTTTCATTTCATAGTCAAAATACTCGGTAATTGAATACTAACCCACAAAAAATTCATTTTTTTTCTAAACTTTGTTAAAAATGCAAAAATTGAAGTCTAAAACCTTCGAAAAATTCAATCAAGATATTTTTTCGAAAAATGTTAAAATTGAACTGTAACAAAAGAAAAATACTCAATTTTCGTGTCGTACTCAAAATACTCCGTAATTGAAGACTAACAAACACAAGTTTGAATTTTTTCAAAAATTGTTAAAAATGCAAAAACAGAAGTCTAACACCTTCAAAAAATTCAATTATGATTTATTTTTTAAAATGTTAAAATTGAAATGTAATACAAGCAAAGTACTCAATTTTCATGTCGTACTCTAAGTACTCCGTAATTGAAGACTAATATACACCAATTTAAATTTTTTTCCAAAATTTCTGAAAAATACAAAAACAGAAGTCCCACACCTTCAAAAAATTCAATTATGATATTTTAAAAAAAAATGTTAAAATTGAAGTGTAACACAAGCAAAATACTCAATTTTCATGTCGTACTCTAAGTACTCTGAAATTGAAGACAGACATACACAAATTTAAATTTTTTCGAAAATTTCTGAAAAATGCAAAAATAGAAGTCTAACACCTTCATAAAAATCGTTTACGATATTTTTTTATAAAAATGTTCAAATTGAACTGTAACACAAGAAAAATACTCAATTTTCATGTCGTACTCAAAATACTCCTTAATTGAAGACTAACACACACAAATTTCATTTTTTTCAAAAAAATTTAAGAGATTCAAAAATAGAAGTCTAACAACTTCGAAAAATTCAATTATGATATTTTTTAATTTTAAAATTGAAATGTAACACAAGCAAAATGCTCAATTTTCATGTCGTTCTCAAAATACTCCGTAATTGAATACTAACACACACAAATTTCAATTTTTTCTAAAATTCTTAAACATGCAAAAACAGAAGTCTAGCACCTTCAAAAAATTTAATTTCATATTGTTTTTAAAAAGTGTTAAAAATGAAATGTAATACAAGCCAAATACTCAATTTTCATGTCCTACTCAAAATACTCCGTAATTGAAGACTAACATACACAAATTTCAATTTTTTCCAAAATTTCTGAAAAATGCAAAAACAGAAGTCTAACTCCTTCAAAAAATTCAATTATGATATTTTTTTTAAATGTTAAAGTTGAAGTTTAACACAAGAAAAATACTCAATTTTCATTTCGTACTCAAAATACTCGGTAATTGAATACTAACACACAAAATTTCATTTTTTTCTAAAATTTCTTAAAAATGCAAAAATTGAAGTCTAAAACCTTCGAAAAATTCAATCAAGATATTTTTTCAAAAAATGTTAAAATTGAACTGTAACAAAAGAAAAATACTCAATTTTCGTGTCGTACTCAAAATACTCCGTAATTGAAGACTAACACACACAAGTTTGAATTTTTTCAAAAATTCTTAATAATGCACAAACAGAAGCCTAACACCTTCAAAAAATTCAATTATGATTTATTTTTTTTAATGTTAAAATTGAAATGTAATACAAGCAAAGTACTCAATTTTCATGTCGTACTCTAAGTACTCCGTAATTGAAGACTAATATACACGAATTTAAATTTTTTCCAAAATTTCTGAAAAATGCAAAAATAGAAGTCTAACACCTTCATAAAAATCATTTATGATATTTTTTTAAAAAAATGTTCAAATTGAACTGTAACACAAGAAAAATACTCAATTTTCATGTCGTACTCAAAATACTCCGTAATTGAATACTAACACACACAAATTTCAATTTTTTCCAAAATTCTTAAAAATACAAAAACAGAAGTCTAGCACCTTCAAAAAATTTAATTTGATATTGTTTTAAAAAAGCGTTAAATTTGAAATGTAATACAAGCCAAATACTCAATTTTCATGTCCTACTCAAAATACTCCGTAATTGAAGACTAACACACACAAATTTCATTTTTTTCCAAAATTTCTTAAAAATGCAAAAACTGAAGTCTAACACCTACGAAAAAATCAATTATGATATTTCTTTTTAATTTTAAAATTGAAATGTAACACAAGTAAAATGCTCAATTTTCATGTCGTACTCAAAATACTCCGTAATTGAAGACTAACACACACAAATATCAATTTTTTCCAAAATTCTGAAAAATGCAAAAACAGATGTCTAGCACCTTCAAAAAATTCAATTTGATATTTTTTTTTAGAAAGTGTTAATATTGAAATGTAATACAAGCAAAATATTCAATTTTCATGTCCTACTCAAAATACTCCGTAATTGAAGACTAACATAAACAAATTTCAATTTTTTCCAAAATTTCTGAAAAATGCAAAAACAGAAGTTTAACACCATCAAAAAATTCAATTATGATATTTTTTTTTAAATGTTAAAATTGAAGTTTAACACAAGAAAAATACTCAATTTTCATTTCATAGTCAAAATACTCGGTAATTGAATACTAACCCACAAAAAATTCATTTTTTTCTAAACTTTGTTAAAAATGCAAAAATTGAAGTCTAAAACCTTCGAAAAATTAAATCAAGATATTTTTTCGAAAAATGTTAAAATTGAAATGTAACAAAAGAAAAATACTCAATTTTCGTGTCGTACTCAAAATACTCCGTAATTGAAGACTAACAAACACAATTTTGAATTTTTTCAAAAATTGTTAAAAATGCAAAAACAGAAGTCTAACACCTTCAAAAAATTCAATTATGATTTATTTTTTAAAATGTTAAAATTGAAATGTAATACAAGCAAAGTACTCAATTTTCATGTCTTACTCTAAGTACTCTGTAATTGAAGACTAACATACACAAATTTAAATTTTTTCCAAAATTTCTGAAAAATGCAAAAATAGAAGTCTAACACCTTCAAAAAAATGGTTTATGATATTTTTTAAAAAAATGTTCAAATTGAACTGTAATACAAGAAAAATACTCAATTTTCATGTCGTACTCAAAATACTCCTTAATTGAAGACTAACACACACAAATTTCATTTTTTTCAAACAAATTTGAGAAATGCAAAAATAGAAGTCTAACAACTTCGAAAAATTCAATTATGATATTTTTTTAATTTTAAAATTGAAATGTAACACAAGCAAAATGCTCAATTTTCATGTCGTTCTCAAAATACTCCGTAATTGAATACTAACAAACACAAATTTCAATTTTTTCCAAAATTCTTAAAAACGCAAAAACAGAAGTCTAGCACCTTCAAAAAATTTAATTTGATATTGTTTTTAAAAAGTGTTAAAATTGAAATATAATACAAGCCAAATACTCAATTTTCATGTCCTACTCAAAATACTCCGTAATTGAAGACTAACACACACAAGTTTGAATTTTTTCAAAAATTCTTAAAAATGCAAAAAACTGAAGTCTAACACCTTCAAAAAATTCAATTATGATTAATTTTTTTAAATGTTAAAATTGAAATGTAATACAAGCAAAGTACTCAATTTTCATGTCATGCTCTAAGTACTCCGTAATTGAAGACTAAAATACACCAATTTAAATTTTTTTCCAAAATTTCTGAAAAATAAAAAAACAGAGCTCCAACAACTTCAAAAAATTCAATTATGATATTTTTAAAAAAAATGTTAAAATTGAAGTGTAACACAAGCAAAATACTCAATTTTCATGTCGTACTCTAAGTACTCTGTAATTGAAGACTCACATACACAAATTAAAATTTTTTCAAAATTTCTTAAAAATGCAAAAATAGTAGTCTAACACCTTCAAAAAAATCATTTATGATATTTTTTTTATAAAATGTTCAAATTGAACTGTAACACAAGAAAAATACGCAATTTTCATGTCGTACTCAAAATACTCCTTAATTGAAGACTAACACACACAAATTTGATTTTTTTCAAAACAAATTGAGAAATGCAAAAATAGAAGTCTAACAACTTCGAAAAATTCAATTATGATATTTTTTTAATTTTAAAATTGAAATGTAACGCAAGCAAAATGCTCAATTTTCATGTCGTTCTCAAAATACTACGTAATTGAATACTAACACAGACAAATTTCAATTTTTTCCAAAATTCTTAAAAATGCAAAAACAGAAGTCTAGCACCAAAAAAAATTTAATTTGATATTGTTTTTAAAAAGTGTTAAAATTGAAATGTAATACCAGCCAAATACTCAATTTTCATGTCCTACTCAAAATACTCCGTAATTGAAGACTAACACACACAAATTTCATTTTTTTCCAAAATTTCTTAAAAATGCAAAAACTGAAGTCTAACACCTTCGAAAAATTCAATTATGATATTTCTTTTTAATGTTAAAATTTTAATGTAACACAAGGAAAATGCTCAATTTTCATGTCGTACTCAAAATACTCCGTAATTGAAGACTAACACACACTAATATCAATTTTTTCCAAAATTCTGAAAAATGCAAAAACAGATGTCTAGCACCTTCAAAAAATTCAATTTGATATTTTTTTTAGAAAGTGTTAATATTGAAATGTAATACAAGCAAAATACTCAATTTTCATGTCCTACTCAAAATACTCCGTAATTGAAGGCTAACATACACAAATTTCAAATTTTTCCAAAATTTCTGAAAAATGCAAAAACAGAAGTGTAACACCTTCAAAAAATTCAATTATCATATTTTTTTTAAATGTTAAAATTGAAGTTTAACACCAGAAAAATACTCAATTTTCATGTCGTACTCAAAATACTCGGTAATTGAATACTAACTCCCAAAAATTTCATTTGTTTCTAAAATTTCTTAAAAATGCAAAAATTGAAGTCTAAAACCTTCGAAAAATTCAATCAAGATATTTTTTCAAAAAATGTTAAAATTGAACTGTAACAAAAGAAAAATACTCAATTTTCGTGTCGTACTCAAAATACTCCGTAATTGAAGACTAACACACACAAGTTTGAATTTTTTCAAAAATTCTTAATAATGCATAAACAGAAGTCTAACACCTTCAAAAAATTCAATTGTGATTTATTTTTTTAAATGTTAAAATTGAAATGTAATACAAGCAAAGTACTCAATTTTCATGTCGTACTCTAAGTACTCCGTAATTGAAGACTAATATACACCAATTTAAATTTTTTTCCAAAATTTCTGAAAAATACAAAAACAGAAGTCCCACACCTTCAAAAAATTCAATTATGATATTTTAAAAAAAAATGTTAAAATTGAAGTGTAACACAAGCAAAATACTCAATTTTCATGTCGTACTCTAAGTACTCTGTAATTGAAGACAGACATACACAAATTTAAATTTTTTCCAAAATTTCTGAAAAATGCAAAAATAGAAGTCTAACACCTTCATAAAAATCGTTTACGATATTTTTTTATAAAAATGTTCAAATTGAACTGTAACACAAGAAAAAAACTCAATTTTCATGTCGTACTCAAAATAGTCCTTAATTGAAGACTAACACACACAAATTTCATTTTTTTCAAAAAAATTTCAGAAATGCAAAAATAGAAGTCTAACAACTTCGAAAAATTCAATTATGATATTTTTTAATTTTAAAATTGAAATGTAACACAAGCAAAATGCTCAATTTTCATGTCGTTCTCAAAATACTCCGTAATTGAATACTAACACACACAAATTTCAATTTTTTCTAAAATTCTTAAACATGCAAAAACAGAAGTCTAGCACCTTCAAAAAATTTAATTTGATATTGTTTTTAAAAAGTGTTAAAATTGAAATGTAATACAAGCCAAATACTCAATTTTCATGTCCTACTCAAAATACTCCGTAATTGAAGACTAACACACACAAATTTCATTTTTTTCCAAAATTTCTTAAAAATGCAAAAACTGAAGTCTAACACCTTCGAAAAATTCAATTATGATATTTCTTTTTAATTTTAAAATTGAAATGTAACACAAGCAAAATGCTCAATTTTCATGTCGTACGCAAAATACTCCGTAATTGAAGACTAACACACACAAATATCAATTTTTTCCAAAATTCTGAAAAATGCAAAAACAGATGTCTAGCACCTTCAAAAAATTCAATTTGATATTTTTTTTAGAAAGTGTTAATATTGAAATGTAATACAAGCAAAATATTCAATTTTCATGTCCTACTCAAAATACTCCGTAATTGAAGACTAACATACACAAATTTCAATTTTTTCCAAAATTTCTGAAAAATGCAAAAACAGAAGTCTAACTCCTTCAAATAATTCAATTATGATATTTTTTTTTCAATGTTAAAATTGAAGTTTAACACAAGAAAAATACTCAATTTTCATTTCGTACTCAAAATACTCGGTAATTGAATACTAACACACAAAAATTTCATTTTTTTCTAAAATTTCTTAAAAATGCAAAAATTGAAGTGTAAAACCTTCGAAAAATTCAATCAAGATATTTTTTCAAAAAATGTTAAAATTGAACTGTAACAAAAGAAAAATACTCAATTTTCGTGTCGTACTCAAAATACTCCGTAATTGAAGACTAACACACACAAGTTTGAATTTTTTTCAAAAATTCTTAATAATGCACAAACAGAAGTCTAACACCTTCAAAAAATTCAATTATGATTTATTTTTTTAAATGTTAAAATTGAAATGTAATACAAGCAAAGTACTCAATTTTCATGTCGTACTCTAAGTACTCCGTAATTGAAGACTAATATACACGAATTTAAATTTTTTCCAAAATTTCTGAAAAATGCAAAAATAGAAGTCTAACACCTTCATAAAAATCATTTATGATATTTTTTTAAAAAAATATTCAAATTGAACTGTAACACAAGAAAAACACTCAATTTTCATGTCGTACTCAAAATACTCCGTAATTGAATACTAACACACACAAATTTCAATTTTTTCCAAAATTCTTAAAAATACAAAAACAGAAGTCTATCACCTTCAAAAAATTTAATTTGATATTGTTTTAAAAAAGCGTTAAATTTGAAATGTAATACAAGCCAAATACTCAATTTTCATGTCCTACTCAAAATACTCCGTAATTGAAGACTAACACACACAAATTTCATTTTTTTCCAAAATTTCTTAAAAATGCAAAAACTGAAGTCTAACACCTACGAAAAAATCAATTATGATATTTCTATTTAATTTTAAAATTGAAATGTAACACAAGTAAATTGCTCAATTTTCATGTCGTACTCAAAATACTCCGTAATTGAAGACTAACACACACAAATATCAATTTTTTCCAAAATTCTGAAAAATGCAAAAACAGATGTCTAGCACCTTCAAAAAATTCAATTTGATATTTTTTTTTAGAAAGTGTTAATATTGAAATGTAATACAAGCAAAATATTCAATTTTCATGTCCTACTCAAAATACTCCGTAATTGAAGACTAACATAAACAAATTTCAATTTTTTCCAAAATTTCTGAAAAATGCAAAAACAGAAGTTTAACACCTTCAAAAAATTCAATTATGATATTTTTTTTTAAATGTTAAAATTGAAGTTTAACACAAGAAAAATACTCAATTTTTATTTCATAGTCAAAATACTCGGTAATTGAATACTAACCCACAAAAAATTCATTTTTTTCTAAACTTTGTTAAAAATGCAAAAATTGAAGTCTAAAACCTTCGAAAAATTCAATCAAGATATTTTTTCGAAAAATGTTAAAATTGAACTGTAACAAAAGAAAAATACTCAATTTTCGTGTCGTACTCAAAATACTCCGTAATTGAAGACTAACAAACACCAGTTTGAATTTTTTCAAAAATTGTTAAAAATGCAAAAACAGAAGTCTAACACCTTCAAAAAATTCAATTATGATTTATTTTTTAAAATGTTAAAATTGAAATGTAATACAAGCAAAGTACTCAATTTTCATGTCGTACTCTAAGTACTCCGTAATTGAAGACTAATATACACCAATTTAAATTTTTTTCCAAAATTTCTGAAAAATACAAAAACAGAAGTCCCACACCTTCAAAAAATTCAATTATGATATTTTAAAAAAAAATGTTAAAATTGAAGTGTAACACAAGCAAAATACTCAATTTTCATGCCGTACTCTAAGTACTCTGTAATTGAAGACAGACATACACAAATTTAAATTTTTTCCAAAATTTCTGAAAAATGCAAAAATAGAAGTCTAACACCTTCATAAAAATCGTTTACGATATTTTTTTATAAAAATGTTCAAATTGAACTGTAACACAAGAAAAATACTCAATTTTCATGTCGTACTCAAAATACTCCTTAATTGAAGACTAACACACACAAATTTCATTTTTTTCAAAAAAATTTCAGAGATGCAAAAATAGAAGTCTAACAACTTCGAAAAATTCAATTATGATATTTTTTAATTTTAAAATTGAAATGTAACACAAGCAAAATGCTCAATTTTCATGTCGTTCTCAAAATACTCCGTAATTGAATACTAACACACACAAATTTCAATTTTTTCTAAAATTCTTAAACATGCAAAAACAGAAGTCTAGCACCTTCAAAAAATTTAATTTGATATTGTTTTTAAAAAGTGTTAAAAATGAAATGTAATACAAGCCAAATACTCAATTTTCATGTCCTACTCAAAATACTCCGTAATTGAAGACTAACACACAAATTTCATTTTTTTCCAAAATTTCTTAAAAAATCAAAAACTGAAGTCTAACACCTTCGAAAAATTCAATTATGATATTTCTTTTTAATTTTAAAATTGAAATGTAACACAAGCAAAATGCTCAATTTTCATGTCGTACGCAAAATACTCCGTAATTGAAGACTAACACACACAAATATCAATTTTTTCCAAAATTCTGAAAAATGCAAAAACAGATGTCTAGCACCTTCAAAAAATTCAATTTGATATTTTTTTTAGAAAGTGTTAATATTGAAATGTAATACAAGCAAAATATTCAATTTTCATGTCCTACTCAAAATACTCCGTAATTGAAGACTAACATACACAAATTTCAATTTTTTCCAAAATTTCTGAAAAATGCAAAAACAGAAGTCTAACTCCTTCAAAAAATTCAATTATGATATTTTTTTTTAAATGTTAAAGTTGAAGTTTAACACAAGAAAAATACTCAATTTTCATTTCGTACTCAAAATACTCGGTAATTGAATACTAACACACAAAAATTTCATTTTTTTCTAAAATTTCTTAAAAATGCAAAAATTGAAGTCTAAAACCTTCGAAAAATTCAATCAAGATATTTTTTCAAAAAATGTTAAAATTGAACTGTAACAAAAGAAAAATACTCAATTTTCGTGTCGTACTCAAAATACTCCGTAATTGAAGACTAACACACACAAGTTTGAATTTTTTCAAAAATTCTTAATAATGCACAAACAGAAGCCTAACACCTTCAAAAAATTCAATTATGATTTATTTTTTTTAATGTTAAAATTGAAATGTAATACAAGCAAAGTACTCAATTTTCATGTCGTACTCTAAGTACTCCGTAATTGAAGACTAATATACACGAATTTAAATTTTTTCCAAGATTTCTGAAAAATGCAAAAATAGAAGTCTAACACCTTCATAAAAATCATTTATGATATTTTTTTAAAAAAATGTTCAAATTGAACTGTAACACAAGTAAAATACTCAATTTTCATGTCGTACTCAAAATACTCCGTAATTGAATACTAACACACACAAATTTCAATTTTTTCCAAAATTCTTAAAAATACAAAAACAGAAGTCTAGCACCTTCAAAAAATTTAATTTGATATTGTTTTAAAAAAGCGTTAAATTTGAAATGTAATACAAGCCAAATACTCAATTTTCATGTCCTACTCAAAATACTCCGTAATTGAAGACTAACACACACAAATTTCATTTTTTTCCAAAATTTCTTAAAAATGCAAAAACTGAAGTCTAACACCTACGAAAAAATCAATTATGATATTTCTTTTTAATTTTAAAATTGAAATGTAACACAAGTAAAATGCTCAATTTTCATGTCGTACTCAAAATACTCCGTAATTGAAGACTAACACACACAAATATCAATTTTTTCCAAAATTCTGAAAAATGCAAAAACAGATGTCTAGCACCTTCAAAAAATTCAATTTGATATTTTTTTTTAGAAAGTGTTAATATTGAAATGTAATACAAGCAAAATATTCAATTTTCATGTCCTACTCAAAATACTCCGTAATTGAAGACTAACATAAACAAATTTCAATTTTTTCCAAAATTTCTGAAAAATGCAAAAACAGAAGTTTAACACCATCAAAAAATTCAATTATGATATTTTTTTTTAAATGTTAAAATTGAAGTTTAACACAAGAAAAATACTCAATTTTCATTTCATAGTCAAAATACTCGGTAATTGAATACTAACCCACAAAAAATTCATTTTTTTCTAAACTTTGTTAAAAATGCAAAAATTGAAGTCTAAAACCTTCGAAAAATTAAATCAAGATATTTTTTCGAAAAATGTTAAAATTGAACTGTAACAAAAGAAAAATACTCAATTTTCGTGTCGTACTCAAAATACTCCATAATTGAAGACTAACAAACACAATTTTGAATTTTTTCAAAAATTGTTAAAAATGCAAAAACAGAAGTCTAACACCTTCAAAAAATTCAATTATGATTTATTTTTTAAAATGTTAAAATTGAAATGTAATACAAGCAAAGTACTCAATTTTCATGTCGTACTCTAAGTACTCTGTAATTGAAGACTAACATACACAAATTTAAATTTTTTCCAAAATTTCTGAAAAATACAAAAATAGAAGTCTAACACCTTCAAAAAAATGGTTTATGATATTTTTTAAAAAAATGTTCAAATTGAACTGTAACACAAGAAAAATACTCAATTTTCATGTCGTACTCAAAATACTCCTTAATTGAAGACTAACACACACAAATTTCATTTTTTTCAAACAAATTTGAGAAATGCAAAAATAGAAGTCTAACAACTTCGAAAAATTCAATTATGATATTTTTTTAATTTTAAAATTGAAATGTAACACAAGCAAAATGCTCAATTTTCATGTCGTTCTCAAAATACTCCGTAATTGAATACTAACACACACAAATTTCAATTTTTTCCAAAATTCTTAAAAACGCAAAAACAGAAGTCTAGCACCTTCAAAAAATTTAATTTGATATTGTTTTTAAAAAGTGTTAAAATTGAAATATAATACAAGCCAAATACTCAATTTTCATGTCCTACTCAAAATACTCCGTAATTGAAGACTAACACACACAAGTTTGAATTTTTTCAAAAATTCTTAAAAATGCAAAAAACTGAAGTCTAACACCTTCAAAAAATTCAATTATGATTAATTTTTTTAAATGTTAAAATTGAAATGTAATACAAGCAAAGTACTCAATTTTCATGTCATGCTCTAAGTACTCCGTAATTGAAGACTAAAATACACCAATTTAAATTTTTTTCCAAAATTTCTGAAAAATAAAAAAACAGAGCTCCAACAACTTCAAAAAATTCAGTTATGATATTTTTAAAAAAAATGTTAAAATTGAAGTGTAACACAAGCAAAATATTCAATTTTCATGTCGTACTCTAAGTACTCTGTAATTGAAGACTAACATACACAAATTAAAATTTTTTCAAAATTTCTTAAAAATGCAAAAATAGTAGTCTAACACCTTCAAAAAAATCATTTATGATATTTTTTTTATAAAATGTTCAAATTGAACTGTAACACAAGAAAAATACGCAATTTTCATGTCGTACTCAAAATACTCCTTAATTGAAGACTAACACACACAAATTTGATTTTTTTCAAAACAAATTGAGAAATGCAAAAATAGAAGTCTAACAACTTCGAAAAATTCAATTATGATATTTTTTTAATTTTAAAATTGAAATGTAACGCAAGCAAAATGCTCAATTTTCATGTCGTTCTCAAAATACTACGTAATTGAATACTAACACAGACAAATTTCAATTTTTTCCAAAATTCTTAAAAATGCAAAAACAGAAGTCTAGCACCTAAAAAAAATTTAATTTGATATTGTTTTTAAAAAGTGTTAAAATTGAAATGTAATACCAGCCAAATACTCAATTTTCATGTCCTACTCAAAATACTCCGTAATTGAAGACTAACACACACAAATTTCATTTTTTTCCAAAATTTCTTAAAAATGCAAAAACTGAAGTCTAACACCTTCGAAAAATTCAATTATGATATTTCTTTTTAATGTTAAAATTTTAATGTAACACAAGGAAAATGCTCAATTTTCATGTCGTACTCAAAATACTCCGTAATTGAAGACTAACACACACTAATATCAATTTTTTCCAAAATTCTGAAAAATGCAAAAACAGATGTCTAGCACCTTCAAAAAATTCAATTTGATATTTTTTTTTAGAAAGTGTTAATATTGAAATGTAATACAAACAAAATACTCAATTTTCATGTCCTACTCAAAATACTCCGTAATTGAAGGCTAACATACACAAATTTCAAATTTTTCCAAAATTTCTGAAAAATGCAAAAACAGAAGTGTAACACCTTCAAAGAATTCAATTATCATATTTTTTTTAAATGTTAAAATTGAAGTTTAACACCAGAAAAATACTCAATTTTCATGTCGTACTCAAAATACTCGGTAATTGAATACTAACTCCCAAAAATTTCATTTGTTTCTAAAATTTCTTAAAAATGCAAAAATTGAAGTCTAAAACCTTCGAAAAATTCAATCAAGATATTTTTTCAAAAAATGTTAAAATTGAACTGTAACAAAAGAAAAATACTCAATTTTCGTGTCGTACTCAAAATACTCCGTAATTGAAGACTAACACACACAAGTTTGAATTTTTTCAAAAATTCTTAATAATGCATAAACAGAAGTCTAACACCTTCAAAAAATTCAATTGTGATTTATTTTTTTAAATGTTAAAATTGAAATGTAATACAAGCAAAGTACTCAATTTTCATGTCGTACTCTAAGTACTCCGTAATTGAAGACTAATATACACCAATTTAAATTTTTTTCCAAAACTTCTGAAAAATTCAAAAACAGAAGTCCAACACATTCAAATAATTCAATTATGATATTTTAAAAAAAATGTTAAAATTGAAGTGTAACACAAGCAAAATACTCAATTTTCATGTCGTACTCTAAGTACTCTGTAATTGAAGACTAACATACACAAATTTAAATTTTTTCCAAAATTTCTGAAAAATGCAAAAATAGAAGTCTAACACCTTAAAAAAAATCGTTTATGATATTTTTTTAAAAAAATGTTCAAATTGAACTGTAACACAAGAAAAATACTCAATTTTCATGTCGTACTCAAAATACTCCTTAATTGAAGACTAACGCACACAAATTTCATTTTTTTCAAACAAATTTGAGAAATGCAAAAATAGAAGTCTAACAACTTCGAAAAATTCAATTATGATATTTTTTTAATTTTAAAATTGAAATGTAACACAAGCAAAATGCTCAATTTTCATGTCGTTCTCAAAATACTCCGTAATTGAATACTAACACACACAAATTTCAATTTTTTCCAAAATTCTTAAAAATGCAAAAACAGAAGTCTAGCACCTTCAAAAAATTTAATTTGATATTGTTTTAAAAAAGTGTTAAATTTGAAATGTAATACAAGCCAAATATTCAATTTTCATGTCCTACTCAAAATACTCCGTAATTGAAGACTAACACACACAAGTTTGAATTTTTTTCCAAAATTCTTAAAAATGCAAAAAACAGAAGTCTAACACCTTCAAAAAATTCAATTATGATTTATTTTTTTAAATGTTAAAATTGAAATGTAATACAAGCAAAGTACTCAATTTTCATGTCATGCTCTACGTACTCCGTAATTGAAGACTAATATACACCAATTTAAATTTTTTTCCAAAATTTCTGAAAAATAAAAAAACAGAACTCCAACACCTTCAAATAATTCAATTATGATATTTTTAAAAAAAATGTTAAAATTGAAGTGTAACACAAGCAAAATACTCAATTTTCATGTCGTACTCTAAGTACTCTGTAATTGAAGACTAGCATACACAAATTTAAATTTTTTCCAAAATTTCTTAAAAATGCAAAAATAGTAGTCTAACACCTTCAAAAAAATCATTTATGATATTTTTTTAAAAAAATGTTCAAATTGAACTGTAACACAAGAAAAATACTCAATTTTCATGTCGTACTCAAAATACTCCTTAATTGAAGACTAACACACACAAATTTCATTTTTTTCAAAACAAATTGAGAAATGCAAAAATAGAAGTCTAACAACTTCGAAAAATTCAATTATGATATTTTTTTAATTTTAAAATTGAAATGTAACACAAGCAAAATGCTCAATTTTCATGTCATTCTCAAAATACTACGTAATTGAATACTAACACACACAAATTTCAATTTTTTCCAAAATTCTTAAAAATGCAAAAACAGAAGTCTAGCACCTAAAAAAAATTTAATTTGATATTGTTTTTAGAAAGTGTTAAAATTGAAATGTAATACAAGCCAAATACTCAATTTTCATGTCCTACTCAAAATACTCCGTAATTGAAGACTAACACACACAAATTTCATTTTTTTCCAAAATTTCTTAAAAATGCAAAAACTGAAGTCTAACACCTTCGAAAAATTCAATTATGATATTTCTTTTTAATGTTAAAATTTTAATGTAACACAAGGAAAATGCTCAATTTTCATGTCGTACTCAAAATACTCCGTAATTGAAGACTAACACACACTAATATCAATTTTTTCCAAAATTCTGAAAAATGCAAAAACAGATGTCTAGCACCTTCAAAAAATTCAATTTGATATTTTTTTTTAGAAAGTGTTAATATTGAAATGTAATACAAGCAAAATACTCAATTTTCATGTCCTACTCAAAATACTCCGTAATTGAAGGCTAACATACACAAATTTCAAATTTTTCCTAAATTTCTGAAAAATGCAAAAACAGAAGTGTAACACCTTCAAAAAATTCAATTATGATATTTTTTTTAAATGTTAAAATTGAAGTTTAACACAAGAAAAATACTCAATTTTCATGTCGTACTCAAAATACTCGGTAATTGAATACTAACTCCCAGAAATTTCATTTTTTTCTAAAATTTCTTAAAAATGCAAAAATTGAAGTCTAAAACCTTCGAAAAATTCAATCAAGATATTTTTTCAAAAAATGTTAAAATTGAACTGTAACAAAAGAAAAATACTCAATTTTCGTGTCGTACTCAAAATACTCCGTAATTGAAGACTAACACACACAAGTTTGAATTTTTTCAAAAATTCTTAATAATGCATAAACAGAAGTCTAACACCTTCAAAAAATTCAATTATGATTTATTTTTTTAAATGTTAAAATTGAAATGTAATACAAGCAAAGTACTCAATTTTCATGTCGTACTCTAAGTACTCCGTAATTGAAGACTAATATACACCAATTTAAATTTTTTTCCAAAACTTCTGAAAAATACAAAAACAGAAGTCCAACACCTTCAAATAATTCAATTATGATATTTTAAAAAAAAATGTTAAAATTGAAGTGTAACACAAGCAAAATACTCAATTTTCATGTCGTACTCTAAGTACTCTGTAATTGAAGACTAACATACACAAATTTAAATTTTTTCCAAAATTTCTGAAAAATGTAAAAATAGAAGTCTAACACCTTCAATAAAATGGTTTATGATATTTTTTTAAAAAAATGTTCAAATTGAACTGTAACACAAGAAAATACTCAATTTTCATGTCGTACTCAAAATACTCCTTAATTGAAGACTAACACACACAAATTTCATTTTTTTCAAACAAATTTGAGAAATGCAAAAATAGAAGTCTAACAACTTCGAAAAATTCAATTATGATATTTTTTTAATTTTAAAATTGAAATGTAACACAAGCAAAATGCTCAATTTTCATGTCGTTCTCAAAATACTACGTAATTGAATACTAACACACACAAATTTCAATTTTTTCCAAAATTCTTAAAAATGCAAAAACAGAAGTCTAGCACCTAAAAAAAATTTAATTTGATATTGTTTTTAAAAAGTGTTAAAATTGAAATGTAATACAAGCCAAATACTCAATTTTCATGTCCTACTCAAAATACTCCGTAATTGAAGACTAACACACACAAATTTCATTTTTTTACAAAATTTCTTAAAAATGCAAAAACTGAAGTCTAACACCTTCGAAAAATTCAATTATGATATTTCTTTTTAATGTTAAAATTTTAATGTAACACAAGGAAAATGCTCAATTTTCATGTCGTACTCAAAATACTCCGTAATTGAAGACTAACACACACTAATATCAATTTTTTCCAAAATTCTGAAAAATGCAAAAACAGATGTCTAGCACCTTCAAAAAATTCAATTTGATATTTTTTTTTAGAAAGTGTTAATATTGAAATGTAATACAAGCAAAATACTCAATTTTCATATCCTACTCAAAATACTCCGTAATTGAAGACTAACATACATAAATTTCTGAAAAATGCAAAAACAGAAGTCTAACACCTTCAAAAAATTCAATTATGATATATTTTTTTAAATGTTAAAATTGAAGTTTAACACAAGAAAAATACTCAATTTTCATGTCGTACTCAAAATACTCGGTAATTGAATACTAACACCCAAAAATTTCATTTTTTTCTAAAATTTCTTAAAAATGCAAAAATTGAAGTCTAAAACCTTCGAAAAATTCAATCAAGATATTTTTTCAAAAAATGTTAAAATTGAACTGTAACAAAAGAAAAATACTCAATTTTCGTGTCGTACTCAAAATACTCTGTAATTGAAGACTAACACACACAAGTTTGAATTTTTTCAAATATTCTTAAAAATGCAAAAACAGAAGTCCAACACCTTAAAAAAATTCAATTATGATTTATTTTTTTAAATGTTAAAATTGAAATGTAATACAAGCAAAGTACTCAATTTTCATGTCGTACTCTAAGTACTCCGTAATTGAAGACTAATATACACCAATTTAAATTTTTTTTCCAAAATTTCTGAAAATTACAAAAACAGAAGTCCAACACCTTCAAAAAATTCAATTATGATATTTTTAAAAAATATGTTAAAATTGAAGTGTAACACAAACAAAATACTCAATTTTCATGTCGTACTCTAAGTACTCTGTAATTGAAGACTAACATACACAAATTTAAATTTTTTCCAAAATTTCTGAAAAATGCAAAAATAGAAGTCTAACACCTTCAAAAAAATCATTTATGATATTTTTTTTTTAAAATGTTCAAATTGAACTGTAACACAAGAAAAATACTCAATTTTCATGTCGTACTCAAAATATTCCTTAATTGAAGACTAACACACTCAAATTTCATTTTTTCCAAAAAAATTTCAGAAATGCAAAAATAGAAGTCTAACAACTTCGAAAAATTCAATTATGATATTTTTTATTTTAAAATTGAAATGTAACACAAGCAAAATACTCAATTTTCATGTCGTTCTCAAAATACTCCGTAATTGAATACTAACACACACAAATTTTAATTTTTTCCAAAATTCTTAAAAATGCAAAATCATAAGTCTAGCACCTTCAAAAAAATTAATTTGATATTGTTTTTAAAAAGTGTTAAAATTGAAATTTAATACAAGCCAAATACTCAATTTTCATGTCCTACTCAAAATACTCCGTAATTGAAGACTAACACACACAAATTTCATTTTTTTTCAAAATTTCTTAAAAATGCAAAAACTTAAGTCTAACACCTTCGAAAAATTCAATAATGATATGTTTTAAAAAAATGTTAAAATTGAAGCGTAACACAAGCAAAATACTCAATTTTCATGTCGTACTCAAAATACTCCGTAATTGAAGACTAACACACACCAATTTGATGTTTTTCAAAAATTTCTTAAAAATGCAAAAATTCAAGTCCAACACTTTCGAAAAATTCAATCAAGATATTTTGTCAAAAAATGTTAAATTTGAAGTGTAAGAAAAGAAAAATACTCAATTTTCGTGTCGTACTCAAAATACTCAGTAATTGAAGACTGACATGCACAACTTTCAATTTCTTCAAAAAATTCTTAAAAATGCAAAAACAGAAGTCTAACACCTTCAAAAAATTGAATTAAGATTTTTTTTTTAAATGTTAAAATTGAAGTGTAGCGAAACCAAAATACTCAATTTTCATGTCGTACTCCAAATACTCCGTAATTGAAGACTACCACACACGAATTTCATTTTTTCAAAAATTTCTTAAAAATGCAAAAACTGAAGTCTAACACCTTCGAAAAATTCAATTATGATATTTTTTTAAAATTTTAAAATTGAAATGTAACACTAGAAAAACCCTCAATTTTCATGTTTGACTCAAAATACACAGTAATAGAAGATTAACAAACACAAATTTCAATGTTTTCAAAAAATTCTTAAAAATGCAAAAAGAAGAAGTCTAACACCTTCAAAATATTCAATTATGATATTTTTTTTTAAAATGTTAAAATTGAAATGTAATACAAGCAAAATATTTAATTTTATGTCGTACTCTAAGTACTCCGTAATTGAAGATTAAAGTACACAAATTTAAATTTTTTCCAAAATTTCTGAAAAATGCTAAAATAGAAGTCTAACACCTTCAAAAAATTCAATTGTGATATTTTTAAAAAAAATGTTAAAATTGAAGTGTAACACAAGAAAAATACTCAATTTTCATGTCAAACTCAAAATACTCCGTAATTAAAGACTAACACCCAAAAATTTCATTTTTTTCTAAAATTTCTTAAAAATACAACAATTGAAGTCTAACACTTTCGAAAAATTCAATCAACAAATTTTTTTTTAAAATGTTAAAATTGAAATGTAATACAAGGAAAATACTCAATTTTCATGTCATACTCAAAATAATCCGTAATTGAAGACAAACATACACAAATTTCAATTTTTTCAAAAATTTATTAAAAATGCAAAAACAGAAGTCTAACACCTTCAAAAATTCAATTATGATATTTTTTTTTAAAATGTTAAAATTTAACCGTAACACAAGCAAAATAATCAATTTTCATGTCGTACTCAAAATACTCCGTAATTGAAGACTAACACACACAAATTTCATTTTTTTCAAAAATTTCTTAAAAATGTAAAAATTAAAATATAACACCTTCGAAAAATTCAATCAAGATATTTTTTTCAAAAAATGTCAAAATTGAAGTGTAACAAAAGCAAAATACTCAATTTTCGTGTCGTACTCAAAATACTCCATAATTGAAGACTAACATACACAAATTTCATTTTTTTTTTTTAATTCTTAAAAATGCAAAAACTGAAGTCTAACACCATCGAAAAATTCAATCAAGATATTTTGTAAAAAAATGGTAAAATTTAAGTATAACAGAATCAAAATACTCAATTTTCATTACGTACTCAAAATACTCCGTAATTGAAGACTAACACACACAAATTTCATTTTTTTCAAAAATTTCTTAAAAAAGCAAAACTTAAAATCTAACACCTTCGAAAAATTCAATCAAGATATTTTTTCAAAAAATGTTAAAATTGAAGTGTAACAAAATAAAAATACTCAATTTTCGTGTCATACTCAAAATACTCCATAATTGAAGACTAACATACACAAATTTCATTTTTTTTTAAAAATTCTTAAAAATGCAATAACTGAACTCTAAGACCATCGAAAAATTCATTAAAAATATTTTTTTTTAAAATGTTAAAATTGAAGTGTGACACAAGAAAAATACTCTATTTTCATGTCGTACTCAAAATACTCCGTAATTGAAGACTAACACACAAAAATTTCATTTTTTTCTAAAATTTCATAAAAATGCAAAAATTGAAGTCTAACACCTTCGAAAAATTCAATCAAGATATTTTTTCAAAAAATTTAAAATTGAAGTGTAACAAAAGAAAAATACTCAATTTTCGTGTCGTACTCAAAATACTCCGTAAATGAAGACTCACACATACAAGTTTCAATTTTTTCAAAAATTCTTAAAAATGCAAAAACAGAAGTCTAACACCATAAAAAAATTCAATTATGATGTTTTTTTAAATTTTAAAATTCAAATGTAGCACAAGCAAAATACTCAATTTTCATGTCGTACTCAAAATACTCCGTAAATGAAGACTAACACACACAAGTTTCAATTTTTTCAAAAATTCTTAAAAATGCAAAAACAGAAGTCTAACACCTTCAAAAAATTCAATTATGATATTTTTTTAAAATTTTAAAATCGAAATGTAACACAAGAATAATACTAAATTTTCATGTCATACTCAAAATACTCCGTAATTGAAGAACACTCAAATTTCAATTTTTTCAAAAAATTTATAAAAATGCAAAAAGAAGAAGTCTAACACCTTAAAAATATTCAATTATGATATTTTTTAAAAAAATGTGAAAATTGAAGCGTAACACAAGCCAAATACTCAATTTTCATGTCGTACTCGAAATACTCCGTAATTGAAGACTAACACACACTAATTTCATTTTTTTCAAAAATTTCTTAAAAATGCAAAAATTAAAATCTAACACCTTCGAAAAATTCAATCAAGATATTTTTTAAAAAAATGTTAAAATTGAAGTGTAGAAAAAGAAAATTGCTCAATTTTCGTGTCGTACTTAAAATACTCCATAATTGAAAACTAACATACACAAATTTCATTTTTTTTAAAAAATTCTTAAAAATGCAAAAACTGAAGTCTAACACCATCGAAAAATTCAATCAAGATATTTTTTTTCAAAAAATGTTAAAATTGAAGTGTAACAAAAGAAAAATACTCAATTTTCGTATCGTACTCAAAATACTCAGTAATTGATGACTAACACACACAAGTTTCAATTTTTTCAAAAAACTCTTAAAAATGTAAAAACACAAATCTAACACCTTCAAAAAATTAAATTATGATATTTTTTTTTAAATTACAAAATTGAAAAGTAATACAAGCAAAATACTCAATTTTCATGTCATACTCAAAATAACCCGTAATTGAAGACTAACACCTTCAAAATATTCAATTATGATATTTTTTTTAAAAATGTTAAAATTGAAGCGTAACACATGCAAAATACTCAATTTTCAGGTCGTACTCAAAATACTCCGTAATTGAAGACTAACACACGCAAGTTTCATTTTTTTCAAAAATTTCTTAAAAATGCAGAAATTAAAATCTAACACCTTCGAAAAATTCAATCAGGACATTTTTTCAAAAAATGTTAAAATTGAAGTGTAGCAAAATCAAATTATTCAATTTTCGTGTCGTACTCAAAATACTCCACAATTGAAGACTAACATACACAAATTTCATTTTTTTGAAAAAATTCTTAAAAATGCAAAAACTGAAGTCTAACACCTTCAAAAAAATAAATTATGATTTTTTTTTTTAAAGTTAAAATTGAAATGTAATACAAGTAAAATACTCAATTTTCATGTCATAATCAAAGTACTCCGTAATTGAAGACTAACATACACATATTTCAATTTTTTCCAAATTTCTTAAAAATGCAAAAATTGAAGTCTAACACCTTCGAATAATTCAATCAAGATATTTTTTTTTAAAATGGTACAATTTTAGTGTAACAGAAGCAAAATACTCAATTTTCGTGTCATACTCAAAATACTCCGTAATCTAAGACTAACACTCACAAATTTCAATTTTTTCAAAAATTTCTTCAAAATGCAAAAACAGAAGTCTAACACCTTCGAAAAGTTCAATCAAGATACTTTTTTTTAAATGTTAAAATTGAAGTGTAACAAAAGCCAAATACTCAATTTTCATTTCGTACTCAAAATAATACGTCATTGAAGACTCTCACACACAAACTTCAATTTTTTTCAAAACTTTCTGAAAAATGCAAAAACAGAAGTCTAACACCTTCAAAAAAAAAAATTATGATATTTTTTTTTAGAAATGTTAAAATTGAAGTGTAACACAAGAAAAATACTCAATTTTCAAGTCGTACTCAAAATACTCCGTAATTAAATACCAACTCACACAAATTTCAATTTTCTCAAAAATTTCTTAAAAATGCAAAAACTGAAGTCTAACACCTTTGACAAATTCAATTATTATATATTTTTTTAATTTTAAAATTGAAATGTAACACAAGCAAAATGCTAAATTTTCATGTCGTACTCAAAATACTCTGTAATTGAAGACTAACACACACAAATATCAATTTTTTCCAAAATTCTTAAAAATGCAAAAACAATAGTCTAAAACCTTCAAAAAATTCAATTTTATATTTTTTTTAAAAAGTGTTAAAATTGAAATGTAATACAAGCAAAATACTCAATTTTCATGTGCTACTCAAAATATTCCATAATTGATGACTAACATACACAAATTTTAATTATTTCCAAAATTTCTGAAAAAATGCAAAAACAGAAATCTAACACCTTCAAAAAATTCAATTATGATATTTTTTTTTTAAATGTTAAAATTGAAGTGTAACACAAGAAAAATACTCCATTGTCATGTCGTACTCAAAATACTCCGTAATTGAAGACTAACACACACATATTTCTATTTTTTCAAAAAATTCTTGAAATGCAAAAAGAAGAAGTCTAACACCTTCAAAATATTCAATTATTATATTTTTATTAAAAATGTTAAAATTGAAATGTAATACAAGCAAAATACTCAATTTTCATGTCGTACTCAAAATACTCCGTAATTGAAGACTAACATACACAAATTTCAATTTGTTCCATTCTGAAAAATGCAAAAACAGAAGACTAACACCTACAAAAAATTCAATTATGGTATTTTTTTTAAAAATGTTAAAATTGAAGTGTAACACAAGCAAAATACTCAATTTTCATGTCGTACTCCAAATACTCCGTAATTAAACACTAACACACACCAATTTCATTTTTTTCAAAAATTTCTTTAAAATGAAAAAAGTCAAGTCCAACACCTTCGAAAAATTCAATCAAGATATTTTTTCGAAAAATGTTAATATTGAAGTGTAACAAAAGAAAAATACTCAATTTTTCGTGTAATACTCAAAATACTCAGCAATTGAAGACTAACACGCACAAATTTCAATTTTTTCAAAAAAATTTTGAAAATGCAAAAACATAAATCTCACACCTTCAAAAAATTCAATTTTGATATTTTTTTTTAAAAAGTGTTAAAATTGAAATGTAATACAAGCAAAATACTCAATTTTCATGTCCTACTCAAAATACTCCATAATTGAAGACTAACATACACAAATTTCAATTTTTTCCAAAATTTTTGAAAAATCCAAAATCAGAAATCTAACACCTTCAAAAAATTCAATTTTGATATTTTTTTAAAAAAGTGTTAAAATTGAAATGTATTACAAGCAAAATACTCAATTTTCAAGTCCTACTCAAAATACTCCATAATTGAAGACTAACATGCACCCATTAGCTCCAAATTATGCAATTAAGTGTCAATTTTACAGCAAAATGAGCTTCAGTTGTCTAATAAGAACACGATTAAAACTGAATTATGCAATCAAACATCAAAACAATACAATAAAATATAAAAGAGGAAGAAAGAAGAGTGCATACTTAGAACAGTGAATCCATATGTCCATCTTTTGATTCTGAGTAGCTATCTTCTTTAGAAACTTCCTGGCAACAGTGATGGCATTTCTTTGCTTGTACACCACTTGCCACCTAACGGTCGTGCCCTCTGGCCAAAACAATCGTACTAAAAACATGCTATAAACACCAAAAATCTGAAAAATATGTTGAAATCAGCAATAATGACGAAAATCAAAACCCTAAGTCAACATTTTGACACAATTGAAACCTTAATCGGACAATTTACCACCAAAAAAATGAAAAAAAAACCGAAGAGAACAGGAAATACCTGCTGCAATCGAGTCAAAATCAGGAAAAAATCGCCAAAATCGACATGTAGTCGTCATTCTCCACTTGCCTGCATCTATGTCCTGCCGATGCCTTCTTTGTCTAAGGGATGGTCGTCGTCGAATCGCACAACCGACGCTCTTTGTCCAAGCTTCGAAAATCCAAGAAATAGCCTAACTTGACGGCGAGAGCAAAGAGAGAAAGAAAGAGAGCTGTTTGTCTTGTGTTTGTTTGGGTTGGGTATTATGTACGATCCAACGGCTGTGAGAGAAATCAACCAACGGCAGCGAATGTTAATACGTGGAAGGCTACTTTTAAAGCCCAATGTTTAACTTTAGGACTATTTAAAGATAGCTAGTTAATTCTTTTCTCCAAAAAACTCGGTATCTACTATACGTCGATATGGGTGAACATGGTCTTGAACCCACACTAGTGTTGATCATATAGGATCGAGACTGTATGGTGAACTAGGTCTTGAATCATGCGTCATTCAACCAATCTTCTACAATCACACACATAGTAGGAAAAATTCATTGGTGCTTTTGCGGGTGTGCACTATTTATGGCCATGCGCTAACCTTGATTTTCATGAGAATACATTAGGATTCTGCCCGTATCCTTTAGTCGCGGCCCACGACAATTGTCACATAAGTAATTCCTCAAAGAGTATACGGTGTGAAAATATACCCTATTAAAAAATTTAATATAATATATACATCTTTTTTAATATTTTCTTTTTGGAATTATTAAGAATAATAATATTCAACCTAACCATCACGACGGACCATAAAAGAAATTTCTGAGAATACAGGTGCGTCATGACGGACAGATTAACCGTCAAGACGCACTGTCGATAAACTGGGAATAAACCCCCCGACGGTTGCCATTTTCCTCCATTTTTCCACTCGTCACTCTTCGGTTTCCAGCGGTTTCTCCACTCACAAGTAAGCATAAATACGAGATTGGACTTCATTCCTCATCTAAATCACTTCCTCTCTTTGGATTTGCTCCATTTTCGAGCTCTCTCCAAACCATAACCAAAAACCGTAGAAATCTCTCCAAAATTCACCATGTTGAACATTCACAAACCCAAGGGCAAGATGTCCACCGGTCCCAAGCGATTCGAGCTTCACAACTCCAAGAACATTTACCTATTCAACACGAAGAAGAATCACGCTCGATTTCACTCCGAATTCGAAAACCGACCCGTGAGTGAGTGCTTTTTCATCAATATCTCGGAAATGGCACCCACTCTTGCCGCGGCCGTGACTCCAAGAATCAAAAATTGGAAGCTCGAACAATTGTGCTCATGGTCGCACCCGAGCTATGATACCGTGGTTCGTCTCTTCTATTGCAACGCTATTTACGATCCAAATTACAACGCAATTGAGAGCTACGTGTTCGGTCATCCCATCAAAATTTCCGCCGACAACCTTTGTCAATGGCTCGGACTACCCGACACAGGTGACAAGATCTACATTAGTCGACATGAACCTTGTGAAGAAGAGGACTCGAGCGCAATTTTCGACATCGCATCCAATGGGTGAAAACTCAAACAAGCAACCGGATACGAACCTCATTTGCGGTTTATTTGGCACATCGGAAACAACATCCTTGCGCCGATTTCCTCTCGCAAAACCGTCCTCGAGGGATGAAACAAGGTGTTGGCTTACCATTTATGGTACCAAGACAATCCGACCATCAACATCCCAAACCTCATCATCAAACACATGGCTGCGCAACTCGATGCAAGAACGACATCACTCCCTTATGGCCATCTCGTCACTCTTGCCCTCATGCAACATGGAGTGACCTCTCCGAGCTCAAATGGCCTCTCGGAAGGAATCCAACGAGAAATCTTGCCGCGAATGAGGTTATTAAAAGCATGGGATTCCACCGAACTAGAAGGGACGCGTATTGGAAACCCGGACCGGACGGAGGAACATATCAATTTCCGGAAGACCCGCACAATTGGGTCGCCCAACCCATGCATGGCATTCGTCCGCCCAAACGTCGAGTCACGCGTGATCCGGAGTTTGTAGCAAGCTCCTCTTCTCAACCCACATTTACTCTCAATGATGTTCAGAGTCTCCTTGAAGCTCACCAACTCAAATCAACCGAGACATCCGAGCGTATCTGCAATGAGTTACTCGCGGATAATCTAGTCACTCGCAACCACAACACCGCGATTCGTGACGAGATATTCTTAGAAAAGCCCGAACCCGCGACCACATCACCACCACCCGCGATGAGTACTATGCCTATGCCGATCGTCACCGCACCGAAATTCTCGAGGACAATGCCCACACTCGGAACCATGGGATTCAAGTCCGAAATGAGATTATGGCCCACATGGATCGCCGTTTCGAAGAGATGAAGAGCACGGTTGATGGTCAAGGTGATGATGATGAGGATGATGATGACATCGATGACATTTAGAAGCCGAAAACCCACATGAGATGAAGCGCACGGTTGTTATTTGTGTTTTGCATGTTTGCTTATGTTGAAAACTATGTTTCAATAATTTGTGTTGTAGGATATTGCTTTTGAAAATTATCGCATGCATGTAAGAGTTAAAACGTTTCTAATAATATTTCTATGTTGAAAATCCTTGTGTGAAATCTATTATGAATATGATTATGGTAATTTACAATTCAAAATCTATTCTAATCATTTAATTAACTCCAAAAACATACTCACACCAAAACGAATTTCTAAAACTTGCGAAAATTCATCTATGTACAAGCCTAAAAATTCATCCTTGTGTTTTGCATGTTTGATTATGGTAATTTACATATTGCTTGTATGTAGGGGGAGCTTTCCGTGTCGTTAAGCTCGGCTCCCTTTTGATCCTTTTCAAAAAGGGGGAGAAGAGAAAACTACAAGGAAACTTGCTCGGTAATCGATTGAACTCTCCAAGTCAACATTATTTTGAAATGAACCAAAAGGGAGAGTTTGTTGGTTCAAATTTCCTAGGGTTTGATTATCTCAAAATAATGTCGATACTACTAATCAATTTGCGTAAGTGACAATTATAGAAATAAAAGACGTAGCCATAAAAGGATGAAAAGATGAAGCAAGGCGCACAAGGACGATCAAAGGAAATAAAGAATCAAGACATTGAAGATCAAGTTGAAGATTCCGCAAGTTGGGATATCAAATCATTACCTCAAGTATCCAATAGGTATCCCTAAACTTGCCTTTGGAATAATTAAACTCGAGAAAATAAGTTGGAAATATTCAAAACAATAAAACAAAGTAAAAACTGCCTTAAGTCATGGTGCGTCATGACGCACAATAAGCACCGTCATGACGCACCTAAAGGTATACTTAGTTTTATCTTAAAGTGCATCATGACGCAGGATAAGCACCGTCATGATGCACCTAAGAGAAAATGTGTCTTGAGTTGTATAGCATCATGACGGACCAATCCATGCGTCATGATGCCAGAACAGCTCTTGAAAAAAATATTGTACAGTCCGTCATGACGCACTGACCATGCGTCATGACGGACCAAGTGAGTAAATGTCACAGTAGAGGGTTCATAACAATGAACCATTCAAGGGTTAGAACGAACCCTCAAGTACACATGCTACCGTCATGATGCACGTTCGTGTGCGTCATGACGGAACACAAGAGTTTTGAATGAACACCAGCTCAACGGCTAGTTTAACAGTATGTGCGTCATGATGCACCATTTCTTGCGTCATGACGCACTGTGCAGAAAACTTAAGTTATGAGGGGACTATGTGTTCTAATAATAGCTCCCCTCTTAGGTTTCTCTCTCCAACTCTTCCACAAATTTAAAGAGCAAACTAAAAGAGAGAAACTTAGCCAAAATCTTGAGCTTATATTTCCAAACCATATTGGGGATTATTAGATCCACTTTCGAATCCACTACTAAACGATTTCCAACTTGCGTGACCGATCACGACTAGTTCGTTAGTAGTAAATTGTAATAGGCTAGTTACTAATTGTAAAGCCCTCCATAGATCGATAAATTTCCTATTGTTTGATTATCTCAAATACAATGTCGATACTACTAACGAAATCTAGCAAGTTAAATGAGTAGGAGATAGGTACAAAATGAAAGGATCAATCAAGAATAACAACAATCAAAGACGTCAAAGAATCACGGATAAAATCAAGACGCACATGAATCAAGACATTGAAGAATTGCGAAGAAAATCAAGACATAGAAGATTCCGCAAGTTGGGATATCTACCTAATCATCAATACAATATATAGGTATCTCTAAACTTGTTTAAAAGATTAAACTCAATGAAAAAGTACTTGAATTCAATTAAAAAGGCTGAAATCAGTATGTCCGTTGCAACGGAATTCCAGTCCGTTGTAACGGAACTACTCGATTTATTCAACATGGGAAAAACCAGTATAGTCCGTTGCAACGTAATCACCAATACGTTGCAACGGAAATGTACGTTGTAACGGAACTCTATCTCCGTTGCAACGTTATTTTATTTCCAATGAGGAAGCCTGTCACAGAAGAATGTCCGTTGTAACGGACATCAAGGCTTCACTTAAGTATAAACTTACACATACGTCCGTTGCAACGGATTAACCAATCCGTTGTAACGGAACACCTCATCCCGTTGTAACGGAAAACTCTCCGTTGCAACGGGAATTAAATCCAAAGATGAAGTGTTGTCTCAGTAGAAGGTCCGTTGTAACGGACACAAGTCCGTGGCAACGGACTAGCTAACACAGAGTTCCGTTGTAACGGACTAAGTTACGTTACAACGGACTGTGCAATAAATTCAAGTACGCCAGTCTCCAACGGCTAGTTTTTGAATCACTCCGTTGCAACGGACCATATGTCCGTTGCAACGGACTATTCAGAATAAGCAAGTGAGGGAAGGGACTATGTGTTCTATAAATAGAACCCTTCCCTCATTCTCTCTCTTGAGTTGAACTATCCAAATTATACCTTCAAAAGAGAGAATCCTTGCTATACCATTGAGTTAGATAATCTTCTAAAACATTCTTAGAGATTAGATTTCCCTCTTCTCCTTTCAAATACTATTCCCAACTTGCGTGACCGATCACGTCTTAGTTCGTATTTAGAAATTGTAATAGGCTAGTACAAAAAGTGTAAAGAGCCTTAGCTATAGATCGATAGAAGCGTGTAAATCGATCTAGGCAAAGCCTTGTAATCGAGTTGAGTTGGAATTCAATCGAAAGCCAAAAAGAGGCACAAGGCATTCCCGGAGACGTAGGTACTTGCCACTAATCGAATCGGTCGATCAAGCAAGTAAAGGGTGAGTTAAAGCTACAGAGCAACCACCTACCGAACTCCGTAATCAACATCGTGTGTTCACGTGTTCGGTATTTTCTACTCTATTTAAATTTCATTAATTAGCTTCCGCAAGAAGAATTTGTATACCTAGTCGAAAATTGCCCACTAGGTTACCTATTCACCCCCCTCTAGGTTAGAATTAACCAACAATTGGTATCAGAGCAAAATACTAACCGTCTCTTTGAGTAAAGGTGACAATTTGTATAACGATCAAGGCCTTAATGGTAACTTTGATGGATGATGTGGTAGAAAGAGCAATTCAAGCTATGATTCTCCAACGAGCTTCAATACCGAAACCATGTACACCGCACTCTATGAGCTTCACCTCTCACGTATCCTCATCTAGTTCACCACATAACCGAGGTAATGAGGTAATTCTCAACCCTATATCCCATTCAATTAGTCCAATCTCGAGTTCATGTTCCTCACCAAAATTCAACACGAAACTCGAACTTGAATCATTCGACGACCTCTTAAGAGACGTTGATGAACCATGTTCAAAGGAGAGAAAATACAAGAGCACAATTCTAGCTCTAAATGCAAAGGTAGCTTCCCTAGAACTATCAGTAAAAGCATACCAAGCACAATTAAAGGAATTCCAAGGCTTCTCAAAGTGTGAATGTAAAACCCTCAACCTTGAGATATCACACCTAAAAGTAGAACTCCAAAACTCCAAAGTAGAAAATGAATCCTTGAAGAAGACTTGTGCATCACGTGCACCAAGCACCCCATCATTGGATCAAATATTGAAAGGGGCGTTAGTGGGACAGAAACCAAACGACAAATCGGGTCTCGGGTTCAAAAAGGAGAGTAAACCCGGTCTCTCTAAATCCAATGATCAAAAAGGTAAACGGGAGAACAATCAACAAAACAATCGCGGAAATGCATTCATATACCGTGACCAAAACAAAGGTAAGAATGTTAGAATGGAACACCCTACAAATAATCGGTTCTATCATATGGATAACCATTTTACGCAACCATCATCCCGGAGACGTACCGATTTGGGACGATCCGAGTGTTGGTTTCAACGGGGATCAAATGGGTATTTTTATGAGGTAAATTACCCCGCCAACCGTCCATATCAACCGAGGGCTCCTAGACCTTACAACCATACGCGCAAACCTTTTCAACCGAAAAATAATTTTGTCAACTCAACCAAACCGATACCTCAAAAGAAACCCCTAACAAACCAACTCTCAAATTACTTTGTCAAGAGTTCCGAAACCAAAAACAAACCGACAATTGCGTTTTGCAATTATTGTTGCAAGTTAGGACACATATCCACGAGTTGTGATCTTCGCCACCCAAAATCCACTACAAAATTTGTATGGATGCGTAAAGATAGACACACCATGGGCCCCTCCACCTCAAAGGGTGTTGGACCACCAAGGACCTAAATCACGTGTGAAAGACTCACTCCCTCACCACACTACCATAAGCCAAACATTGAGGGGGAGTATGAGTACAAGAATTCATATTAGATTAACCTTCAATATGAATTCCCTATTGTCATAATTATCGAAAAAGGCGAGAAAGGTATTCTTGCTTCCATGTAGGCACACAAGAACGAAGAGAGAAGTCGAATAGCTCATCGTATACAAAACTTCACGATCTACCGTAAAGGAAAAATAAGCTCTAGAAATCGATCAAGAGTTCTCCTTCGTAAGCTTGGTTCTCGGGTCCATGACCGGAGCAAAGGTATAATCGCTATATAAATGACTTAAGCATTAAAGCTATTTGTAGTTATACAAATATCATCGATTGTCTTGAATACTCTCATGCGCATTTTTATAATTTTTTCATACAAAATTTTGTCACGAAACGCATATTTCCATATTCATAAAACCTATTTCAGATAAATGATATATTTTTGGAATTTATGACACACAAAAACTCTTCTAAATCAAAATTTCAACTCCTCATCACAGTAAGCAGTCCGTTATAACGCACTAATGTGCGTTACAACGCAACTAAGAAGGCAACCTAAAATTCGGTAAAATCATATATTCCGTTACAACGGATCAACCAGTACGTTGCAACGGACATACCTTCTCCGTTCTAACGAAAGTAACTGCGTTCCAACGGACTAAATGAGTTCTGAAAACCTCTCCAAACACTGAAGTCCGTTGTAACGGATTAACCAATCCGTTACAACGTACATATGCATTACAACGAACTTATTACGTTGTAACGAAATTCTGCAATCCAGTCTATTACCCCAAATTCAACAGTTCCGTTACAACGTATCAACCAATACGTTGCAACGGACTAGTACGTTACAACGGAAACACTGCGTGGTAACGGACTACTGAAATACCAGTTAAATACCCCCAAATCGACAGTTGCGTTACAACGGAACTAGACTTCCGTTGCAACGGACTTGGCGGTAACTGCAATAAAACCCAAGGGATGGCTTTCTCTCTCTCCACTCTCCTCATCTTCTCCCGTGGTTTTCACCCTCTCCACTCTTCTCATCAGTTACTCTTCGATTTCTCTTCTCCAAACTGGTAAAATCTTCCCTTTTTCTCCCTTTCCTCTTCCTATTTAACCTCCATACTTCACTCTATTGAGATTCAAACACCCCTTATTTCTCGAAAACCCTTATTTCTCTTAAACAACCCTAATTCTCTCCTAACTCTCTCTCTCTCTCTCGAGAAAAATGTCTACCAAGAGAGCAAAACGTCCCTTACCAACCGGAAATCGCCGATTCGAGTTCAACAACACCGAAAACCATTACCTCTTCGAATCAATTACGCGAGCACGTAAATTTCAGGACGAATTCAAAGAGCGTCCGGTCGCGAAATGTTTCTACGTGGAAATTCCTTCCGAGGCTATCACGCTTCGCGAAAGCCTCCAACATCGAATCAACGATTGGAGTATCGGCGGGTTGTGTAGTCTTCAATACCCCGTATACAACCAAATCGTGCGTCTCTTCTACGCTCACGCCACACATGACGACGACAACAAATGCATTCGAAGCTATGTCCTAGGAAAGGAATTGGTCATCTCGGAAGAAAAATTGATCGAATGGCTCGGTCTATCCTCGGCCGGTGAGCGCTTCTATGTGAGTCGTGGTGACTCATATCATGGAAATGACGAGGAGGAGATGGAGAAAATAACTACCAATGATAGAACATTCTCTTACTCCACAAAATACGAACCCAATCTCCGAATCGCGTGGCAAATCGGGAATAACGTTCTCGCCCCGGTTGTTAAATTGAAAACGAATCTCGAAACGCGAAACAAGGTGTTGATCTACAACTTTTGGTACCAAGATACGCCCACAATCCACATTCCAAACTTAATCATCAAACACATGGAATACTCGTTGCGAGTCGGCACATCCTCTCTTCCCTATGGCCACATCATCACCCTCGCATGTTTCCAATCCGGGATTACGATACCGGAATCGGAATGGCCATTCGGGAAGGTCACGACCGAAAATCTCTTGTCTCCCGAACGTCTTGAAGTGTTCGGACTAAGTCGAAAGACCACTCGAGGCCTCTCGGACCACTATTCTCGAAACAACCGCGCCGGTCCCTATTTCTTTCCCGAAATTCCCTCCGCATGGGTTCTATTTGACCCTCCGGTGCAAGAGACCAACAATCCTCCGGCATCCTCCCAAAGGCACAAACGTCGTGCACTTAATGATGGTTCGAGCTCATCGTCTCAACCGTTGTTCTCTCTCGAAGACATCCAAGCTCTTCTCGAAGCCCAAACCCTTGCCATAAACACTCGTCTCGAAGCCCAAACCCTCTCCATAGACACTCGTCTCGAAGCCCAAACCCTCACCATAAACACGTGCTTCGAAGCCCAAGCCGCCGACAACGCTCTTACCCGGAGCCATGCGGTTCAAATCCGTGACGAAATGTATGAACGCATGGACACCAAGTTCGAGACATTGAACCGTCGCCTTCAAACCGACGACGATCCCGAGGAGGAAGATTCGAATGGAGACGAGTAGAATTGTGTGTGTCTATCTAGCTCATTAGAGCGTAAAAATATTTTCTAAACATTATTAGCTATATGCATGTATCTTGTCATATTTATCTTCGAAAAACTTGTTTTAATTATGCTATTTTGTATGTGTAACCGTGCATGTTTGCTTGTATGAACTTGAATGTATGATTAAGAGTTGATTTCGTTAAAATAATTGTGCAAATGAGTATTATATTACTTTGTTAACCTTCTCATTACTAAAACTCGAAAATTATATCACATATTAATCTCAAAAATCATTCATAATTTAAAAAGAGTATTCAACTACATCAAAGCTTATACACGCGCGATATGCACGTGTTTAGGGGGAGCTTGTATGTAGGGGGAGCTTTCCTTCATGATTTTTCCAATTCAATCCCTTTTAATCCACTTTCAAAAAGGGGGAGAAAGGATAATCATATTGGAAAGATACCGATAATCGATGTATCTCTCCAAATCGACATTGTTTTGAAATGAATCAAAAGGGGGAGTTTGTTGGTTCAAATTTCCTATTGTTTGATTATCTCAAATACAATGTCGATACTACTAACGAAATCTAGCAAGTTAAATGAGTAGGAGATAGGTACAAAATGAAAGGATCAATCAAGAATAACAACAATCAAAGACGTCAAAGAATCACGGATAAAATCAAGACGCACATGAATCAAGACATTGAAGAATTGCGAAGAAGATCAAGACATAGAAGATTCCGCAAGTTGGGATATCTACCTAATCATCAATACAATATATAGGTATCTCTAAACTTGTTTAAAAGATTAAACTCAATGAAAAAGTACTTGAATTCAATTAAAAAGGCTGAAATCAGTATGTCCGTTGCAACGGAATTCCAGTCCGTTGTAACGGAACTATTCGATTTATTCAACATGGGAAAAACCAGTATAGTCCGTTGCAACGTAATCACCAATACGTTGTAACGGAAATGTACGTTGTAACGGAACTCTATCTCCGTTGCAACGTTATTTTATTTCCAATGAGGAAGCCTGTCACAGAAGAATGTCCGTTGTAACGGACATCAATGTACGTTGTAACGGACATCAAGGCTTCACTTCAGTATAAACTTACACATACGTCCGTTGCAACAGATTAACCAATCCGTTGTAACGGAACACCTCATCCCGTTGTAACGGAAAACTCTCCGTTGCAACGGGAATTAAATCCAAAGATGAAGTGTTGTCTCAGTAGAAGGTCCGTTGTAACGGACTAAGTTACGTTACAACGGACTGTGCAATAAATTCAAGTACGCCAGTCTCCAACGGCTAGTTTTTGAATCACTCCGTTGCAACGGACCATATGTCCGTTGCAACGGACTATTCAGAATAAGCAAGTGAGGGAAGGGACTATGTGTTCTATAAATAGAACCCTTCCCTCATTCTCTCTCTTGAGTTGAACTATCCAAATTATACCTTCAAAAGAGAGAATCCTTGCTATACCATTGAGTTAGATAATCTTCTAAAACATTCTTAGAGATTAGATTTCCCTCTTCTCCTTTCAAATACTATTCCCAACTTGCGTGACCGATCACGTCTTAGTTCGTATTTAGAAATTGTAATAGGCTAGTACAAAAAGTGTAAAGAGCCTTAGCTATAGATCGATAGAAGCGTGTAAATCGATCTAGGCAAAGCCTTGTAATCGAGTTGAGTTGGAATTCAATCGAAAGCCAAAAAGAGGCACAAGGCATTCCCGGAGACGTAGGTACTTGCCACTAATCGAATCGGTCGATTAAGCAAGTAAAGGGTGAGTTAAAGCTACAGAGCAACCACCTACCGAACTCCGTAATCAACATCGTGTGTTCACGTGTTCGGTATTTTCTACTCTATTTAAATTTCATTAATTAGCTTCCGCAAGAAGAATTTGTATACCTAGTCGAAAATTGCCCACTAGGTTACCTATTCACCCCCCTCTAGGTTAGAATTAACCAACAGTTTTCTCTCTTTTCTTGTCTCACAAGAATTCCTCTTTCAGATCTAGAATTAACCAGAGAGAGAGAGAGAGAGAGAGAGAGAGAGAGAGAGAGAGAGATTGGTCAGATCTTATAATCAAAGCCTCCATTAATGGGGCATTAATTAGTATCAAAAACTGCTAATCCAGAATTTGGATCACAGTGCGTCATGACGCACGATATGGTGTGTCATGACGCACGTGCTACGAGTACTAGATCTAGCCATAATAATTGTGGTCAGTCATGACGGACAGGATTGTGCGTCATGATGCACCACCGTCATGACGCACTACATGGTGCGTCATGACAGTATACTCATAGATTGGCGTACACAGAAATACATTGCTATGCGTCATGACGGACCATATGGTGTGTCATGACGGACTATGTAATTTCTGTCATATTTGCATAATCTTATTATGCATCCAATCGTTTCGACGAATGCGTACATTCATCTACCCTCATGTGTACAATCTACTAGTTGATCTGTAACTGTCTTTCCTTCAAAAAAATACCCTTAAGACTTTTATTTCTTTCGATGTCTCACTTGAATTACAAGGACATCCACGCATCTCTATGCCTTGGATTCCCCGAATACTCCAAGCATTTCCAATTCAAATTTTATATTGCATCTCATGCAATTTCGGGATCGACTTATCTATCGAATGCATATGATATTCGGTCATGAAGATCAAATCTCGTACCATAAACACGCGCTTGTTAATCAAAGACGGCGTCTTAAATTTAAAATACTCTTTGAGCCGCATTGAACCATTCAACGCGCTCTAGCTCTTGAAACTATTTCTTGATCGTTGCGTCCTACTTTCGTATGCACATGAATTGTCAAAACATTTTTGGAAATTTGTGTTTAAACATGCCACCACAAGGCATATATACATCGTTCGATTCCTTCTTAAGTTTATCGAATCCGGCTTTCTTTAAAGCCTAAACCTCGAGCCCCGAATCAACCATATTCATGTCCAACACGTCAGTTTTAGTCTAAGAACCATTCTTAGCCATCAAACTTAACTATGGTAATTCCGGCTAAAAAGCTATATATTATATCGATCCCATCGATATGTTTGGTGTTGCTAGAAAACAAGATTCTAAATGAATAATGAAGATTAAGCTCCTAAACGTGCGTACTTAATCTACATGCTTACATGATGAATAAATAAGTATGTTATTTTTATCGAGCCGGTATACGGGACTCCAAGTCCATAACACTCAAGACTCATATATCACGATCCTCCCACAAGTTGCTTTGGCAGATGGGTGGGATGTTGCTGTTTTGGGTAGGATTATATCCAATCACATCCAAGGCGACTCTTGAACCTTTATAGGATTTTGGTATCAAATCGTATCTCGTACAATTCTAGTTATGTGTGTGCATCTTATATATGCCCCGAATTCCAATCGTATTGGCTTGGACGGTTAAGTCACAACCATACTCAACGTATCGTTCAAATAAACTACTAACAAGTCGGCTTTGGCCTCAACCCTTATTATTCCTTATTTAACGTTTGTCACCCCTTCAATAGCTACAATAATACATGTCGTCTTTGTCCTTAACCCATGTGAGATGTAGTATCAAACATAGTGATTATGAATACGAAAGGCATTTCCACGACTTTAGTATTATGAGGGATCATGTCTTTCATGTTTGAATTCGTGACATAATCGTATTATATCACTATCACATGATTTGTTGATCATTAACATTTAATTTTCATTTTATATGCTAGTATGAGTGATCCCGATTTTATTTATATAAAGAACTTAAAATTTTGAGTTTCGTAGCCAAAGTTATCGCAAAAACAAAAACAGCATTCTGCAAAGCAGGGGGCAGTTCGTTCCTACGAACCGAGGTCCATTCGAACGAACCTCCCACTGCCTTTTGAGACTCCTGGTGGCATCCCCGCATCTCCATGTCTGTTCCAACGAACCGGGCCAGTCAGTTCGAGCGAACTGGCCCTTGGAACCTTGGAAACCCTGTTTTCATGCAGTTTTTTTCCTTTTTTCCGTTTTCGCTCATTTCCACACTGATAAATCATGAAACCTTTCCACAATCATTCCTAGATACTCTCAATCAGCATATGATTGATCTCTAGTGAATTCCACTTGTGATTTTAACGAAATTAACGTTCTTATTATCTAATCAAGCAAACGTGCGTAACTTTTACACACGTGCGTATAAAACTTATACGACTATGATTCGACCCTCGAATCGATGGCGATCACTCTGATACCATTGTAGGGAATCGATCCAACCCCGGACCCGTGCAGCGGATATGAAGGCCCGGTCCGGTTGCCATAACCCAAGATCACGCCTCAACTTCAAGAGTACAATGAAAATAAGGATAGTCAATTACCGGTGTGAAATTGATCACACTAGAAGGGTTGATCGCTCACGTCATTCACTTATCCGGTGTCACGTTGATGACTAGTCCGTGCTTCACATACCGCACGTTTTCCACCATCTTGACACGTCTCCGGTTGTCTTTGAGCGTCTCACACCCACACGCTTCCATAGCCTTTTACTCGTTTACTTCTCCGGTTTGATCCACCGTGAGTCATAGCACCTCAGTCGCGGATGCACCTGCCTAGGCAATGCACCGGCGAACTTCCTTGATTCGATTATTCGATTCTCTAATGGAAAAAACTCTTTTTATCCTCTTTTCTCTTTCTCTCTTTAGTCGCACTCTTTCAACTCTTTGATAAGAGTCTCTCTAATTTCTGGACTGAATTAGACTTCTCTTGGACTTAATTGATCTGAATAAAGGAGAGAGAGAGAGAGAGAGAGAGAGAGAGAGAGAGAGAGAAACATCCTATTTATACTAAAATAGGATAAGGATTGGGTCAAAGGTTGTGTATATCCAATATACACTTCTGGCAGCATGTTCGTTCGAACGCAAAATGCAGTTCGTTCGAACGCAAAATGAGAAATATTGCAAAACATGTACACATTTCGTAATAAAATCTAATTCCATCATAGAATTTTCATCTTTATTTGTGGTGAAACTCTTTCATACAACCACATCTTTCTTTAAGCAAAACATGTACACATTTCGTAAATGTGTTGTATGTTTGGAGAAATGTCATCGGTATAACTTTTATCACCGACTCATCCTCCCCACCATTTTATATGAGAAATATAGCCTTAATCCATTCAAAAAGTTTTAAGGATATTATTTATTATTTTCAATGCGAATCCTGGTTTTTAAGGTTGCATAACTATTATGCATATGTAATGTATAACCATTATACGAACATATCAAATTGAATTATTTTCGTTCGAATCAACCATATGAAGCATTCGAAACGAAATATTCTCTAGATTCGATTGATAATTACGACGCTTAATAAGAACAATGTTTCAATATTAGTACATAACATGACGTATTTGGAATATTCCATTGTCGAAACATAAGATATCCATTTCCTTACTTTTCTTTAACTCGATGTCGCACATCGATCCTCTGAAAATTTTACGCCATTCGACATTTGGGAGAAATCCGTTCTTCGATTTATGTATTGAAAACCATTTTCAATATTTTGTCGATATACATACTTCGATTCAGATCTAGGAATTTCAAATCTATCTTATAGATCTTGATGCTTATCTAATAAGCTGTCTCATCTAAATCTTTCATAGTGAAACGACAATCGTCTCCTACAAATAATATATATTGTTCATATATTTTAATGTAAGAAATGTAATGTGGCTCCCACTGACCTTCACATCTACACAAAGCTTTTCTATTGTTCCTGATAACATTATAACTTATTATAATTCCATCAGAACGAAATTTCAATTCCATGAATTATTCTTCAATCCATCATATGAATTGTCGAAACTTGTATATTTTTCTCGAATTCTTCAAATCGATAAAACCATTAGGTTGTGTCACATACACATCCTCTAACATTTCCTATTAAGGAATACGGTCTTGTCATCCATTTGTCAAAACTCATAGTCATACTATGTGAAATGGCAAATATAATCCGAAATGGATTAAGCATGATTATTTGTGAAACCGTTTCTTCATGATCATATCAAGAATTCTTGAAACTTTTCACAATTATCCTTGCTTTGTAAATATACATACTCTAATCCACGTCAGTTTTCACCTTGAAAACTGACTCACATCCAATGGGTCATATCCTAAGAAATGTTTAAATCATGTTCTAAACTTGATGACATACATGGATTGAATCATGGATTCCATGACACCATGTCATATGAAATTTTATCCTTTATAGCATCATTTTAGTCCATCGACTCATCATGTATCAGCTTGATTCGTTTGTCACATTCTTTGATAAATTCATAATTTATCGATTCGTGACGTGTCTTAATTGATATATAAAATCGCTTTGTGATCTTGACTTGGATTCATCAACTTTTGATGAAACTCCAATCATATTCATCGGTTCAATGTTCTATTTCGAGTCCCGAACCTTTCGAGATCGATTAATCTCCCACTAGCCCGCATAGATATAAGAGACAATAAGTTCCAAACTTATGCACATTAAGTCCTCCTCTAAGAAGGTATCTCTTCGAACTGTGAAAATCTCATTTTCATTGGGATTTGAAAATTGGTATCCTTCAATTTCTTTAAGAATACTCAATAAATGAACATATCAAATTTAAGATTGAGTTTATCCAAAACCAGTTTTCGGATTCAAATGTCCAAATCTTACAAAAGATAACATCGAAAGTTTTCACTGACATTGAATTATTAACGTGCCCGACTTTGGCCTGAAACCACGTTAATCCTCAATTTAATTTATTTCCGTTTCATATCACATATGAGGTCTTTTGAACTGACTTAGAAGGTACGTGATTAACCTTGGTCTTAAGAGTAAATTTCCAAATCTTATTTGGGAAGATTAATTTTGATTTATCATCTATCAAACAATGTCCAACAAAGTTTTATTCCTCATCTCAGACACATTAATTTACGTTGATGTTCCGAGTGAATATAATTATGTAACCTTTTCACAATTTGCTTGATGATTATCATACTCATAGCTTAAAATACTCGTTTCTTCGATCTTATCGAATGACTTTGAATTTTTCGCTTAAATGACTTTGTATTTTATTTCGAAACGTTTTTTAACTATTCAAAATTATGTTTCCAACGCATTAAATAGATATCATTATATCTATAATAATCTTTGGTAAATATAATGAAATATTTGTAGCCTCCTTTTGCCTAGGAGCTTATCGTAGGGAATTATCCCGTCCCCGGGCCCGCGCAGCGGATATGACGGCCCGGTCTGGTTCCCAAATCCCGAGATCACGCTTCGATATCGAAGGTACGATGCAAAGTAGGATAGACGATTGCCATCGTGAAATTGATCACACACGACGGGTTGATCGTTCGCATCCTTCTCTTCTTCGGTGTCACGTTGGTGACTAGCCCGTGCGTCCCATACCACACGTCTCCCTCCGTCTTGACACGTCTCCGGTTGTCTTCGTGCGTCCCATGCCCACATGCTTCCACAGTCTTTTGCTCCTTTGATTTGATCAGAACGAAGAGCCACAAGTGTCGCTCCTCTGCCCGTATCCACCGTGAGTCGTAGCACTTCGGTCATGGGTGTAACTGCCTAGACGATGCACCGGAAAACTTGCTTGATTGTTTTCGATTCTCTAGACGGAGAAACCTCCTTTTCTCCTCTTTTCTCTTTCTCTTCGCACTCTTTCAACACCTTGATAAGAGTCTCTCTAATTTCTGAAAATTATTTTGTCTAGATTAGACTGAATGGACTGATAGTTGACTGATTAGAGGAGAGAGAGAGAAACATCCTATTTATACTAAAATAGGATAAGGATTGGGTGAAAGGTTATGTATATCCAATATACACTTCCATCAGCAAGTTCGTTCGAACGCAACATACAGTTCGTTCGAACGCACAAATTCTGTCATGAGAATGTATAAAAACCCTTTTTATACCCGAAGAGGTCCGTTCGAACGAACACCATGGTTCGTTCGAACGTATACTCTCTGTCTCATTTATGTGTTAATTTCATAGTTACATTCGTAGTCATCCGTTCGAACGAACTACAAGATTCGTTCGAACGGACACTCTGGAATGATATAAAACCATTTTATACTTGTGGCAGTCCGTTCGAACACACCTTACGGTTCGTTCGAACAAACCACTCTCTGGAACTTAACTTTGCATAATCCTATTATGCATTTAATCAAACCCATGAACATCCATGTTCATATATCCTTATATGTACACTTTTACCGTTGATCCAAAACTGTATTTGCTTCATTGCACACAGTACGTAAGTAAACATTACTTAACGACTATATAATGTACATTCAAATTAAATAGGGACTCCTAATTTAATTTTTTGTAGATAGGTCAATCCAATGTGTATATCATTTTATAATGGCTTAATTGATATTCTATTATGGAAGGTACTTAAATTCATTGTATTTGATTTATAAGAAAAAAATTGAATGTTATTTTCATAAGCCAAATTACGAATTAAAATTCGAAATACTTGGAGCTGTAATTGCTCCATTTGTTTACGCTCGAACATTTTGACATCCCGCAAGAATTAGAATATCTATGAGTCATGGTTAAGCTCTGAAATACGGTGTGTCGAATTTATCTCACTTCTGATTTTCTCTTTTGGGAAACCAAAGTAATACTCTTACATTTCATTTCACAACCATGATTAAATTATGAATTCATCTAAAAAAGATTGATTTTTTTATGGATAGAGTTCTGAAACGGATCAAGAAAGCAATTCGTTTTTCATTTTTATTTTTTCATTGATTTTATAAGAGGTTACTGAGGATAGTTTAGAAAGAAAAAAAGTATGATTTTGTATAGGTTAATTCTGGAACAGCAAATAATTGAAGTGTTATCACCAGATTTTATATTTTCAGATTTACATTTTTTTTTCTTTTGCATTTTTCAAGGCCATATCTCATATTTTCGATCTTTACAAGACTATTTTAAAAAAAATTGTGTTTTAAAGAGTATATTTAATATTTTTGGATCTTAAAACAACATTTCTGAAAGTTTCAACTTTTCGAGAGGTCTGTTTGATTTATTTTGAATTATTATACGGGTATTTTTTATATTATTCTTCTTTTAGAGAGGTATATATTTTCATATTTTACTAAGTTTATAGGTCTGTTTCTTCTTTGTAATTTTTTATAGGATTTTGTGCAATTTTTATGATTTCTGAAATTTCAAATTTTGTGTCAATTGTCAGCATTTTAAAAGGGTTCATTCCAAATTTTCACTACTGATTGAGTTTTTATTTAAATTACCAATATTTGTTTTTTTTTTCCAATTTTCACAATTTTAAGGGTATTCTTAATTTTCAGCATCTTTTAGGAGTATTCGGAAATTTTCTTTTATTTCTATTTGCAGAATTAAATGTATTGTTTTTTAAATTTCAGCATTTTTAATTTTTTTTTTTTTTTTTGCAAAAAGTCTGGATTGTTGGGAAATTAAGACAAATTTTAGATATTTGAGGGGCTCTTCTGCACATTTGTAAAATTAAATATTTTTGTGTACAATTTTATTTATTTTGTGGGTACATATTTATTTAGGATATTTTAGTAAATTGACGAAATCTTCAATTCTTTTTGGCAATTTTCAACATTTAAAAGGCTCTTTTGAAATTTTCAGGAATATTTTGGATTTTATTTTGCAAAAACTCACAATTTTTTTCTTTCCGAATTTCAGAAATCTAATGTTACTTTATTTTATTTTCAGCATATATCATTACGAAATGATAGATAGAAGATAAGGTTTTTTCAGATCCATCTCTCTCAAATAAAATACTGAACAAAAAGATGAATCAAGGATGACAATGAAATTAAACGGAGTTTAGAAAAAAAGATGAATCAAAGACGAAAATAAAGTTATCTGAAGAGTTAACATCGAGTTGTTCAAAATTATGATAAGTCAAGACTTCGAAGAAGGCGATTTAAGAAGCGAGGTGGTTAAGCATTATCAACTCAGGTGGTTCAAGATTCCTCAACTAGTCCTGAGTAAGATACTCTCAAGCCAGTTTTAATAGAGATTTACAAGAGAATTCAATGGATATGCCTTAATAGGGGAAAAGAATATATAGGCCCCTTGTTGAAAGGGGCTAAGCTCTTCAGCCTATTCAAGGTTTAATCTTTAAAGGATCTCAAATCTGGTAGCGAGACCAGAATTAGCAAGAATAGATAAGGAAAATTCAGAAGAAGGTCAGAGAAGACCCAAACAGAAGAATAGGATTCAGATAAGCCTTCTCCATATTTTGGCTAAGTTTCCTACTCTTACTACTCCTAATTCCCCTTCCAAGAATAATTATACATCAAATTAAGCAAATTAAATCTCTCAAGAACTCGAGCAAATTGAAGAACCAAGCACACTGGACAAGCTAGAGATCTAGTGCAGTACATTGAAGGAAGGGGGAAATGCATCACTATTCTGCTAAGTTTTCTTTACTCCTCTTTTTTACTTTCTTCTTCAATATGAACAACAAACCTTCTTATGCTCAAACCCTGAAAAATAGCACAACAAATAATTGGACTTTAGTAACCAATAAAAAACAATCTAAATCAAATAATAAGCAAGATATTGTTTATTCTCAAAAGAAATGCTTTAGATGTTTATCAAACACTCATCTTAGACATGAATGTAGAGAACCAATAAGATGTATCAGGTGTTATAAGTTAGGTCATGTGCAAAAAATTTGTTACACAAATTTAGACAAATTGAATAATAAGCAAGTTAAGAATGTACCTATCTTCCAAGCTTCAATGAATCAAAATCCAAGCAAATTCAAAATTACCTCTAATTCATATGAAAACAAAGGGAAACATGTTAGTAATCAAATTGAAACAGAAAACCAAATTATAGTAAATTTATCAACAAAACATGAGGAAACAACTTTAAAGCTAATAACTAGAGAAATTATTTTGAAAAATTTACCTGAAAATTACTGTAATCCAATTGCTTTAAAAAACTTACTGAACCTATTGGTATCTTATTATCAGTTGGTTCCTACAGTCCAACAAAGATTATTCATGAGATCAAACTCACTATTAATTGCAAGATAAATACTAAAATTCCAAATTCCATAAAATTAATAGATGATGATTTTATGACTATATTACATGTTCAGGAAATAATAAATGAACCAAGCTCTTCTTATTTTTTAGCAAGCAAGCCCTCAGTTAACATCATAGAGCCAAATTTAAAAAAGGGAGAAAACATAGAAAAACATCATAAATTAGCTAAATCAAATAAAAACAAATATAAAGAGAGAAAGACTAAAACTGTTCAAATATGGCAAAAAAAAGAAGAAAATTAATACTTTCTGGAGAATCAAAAAAAAGGTTTATATTACAAATATATCTCCAATTAAAAGTATTAATGAAATCACACACTCAGAAAAGGATCTCATCATTAGTCATGTGAATTTCAATACCTCTGATAAGGATATCATCATTGGGATAGAAGGCGATATCACTTTTGGGTCAGAAGAGGGATTAGGCAAAATTCAAATTATATATCCAAAAGCTAGCCAACAAATATCAATTCATTTCCTTAAAAGAAAATTGTTATCCTTACAAGAGGTAACAAGCAATCTCAACTTATACAAAACCCTTATTAGAACATAAAACTTCTTTATCAATTAAAATTACAGATAAGGGTCTAGTATTATCTTCAACACATAATTCCAAAAACCAGACAGTGATTAATTCTGTTGGTGAGGAACATTCAGTCAATCCAAGTGAAATTTCATATCAAATTGGAAATTCATTAATAATGGCATATAATAATATTAGTTATGAATCCCATTATAATACAATGCTAGTACCATATCTAGATGATACATATTCTTCAGATGTTCTTAGTTATGAACCAACATATAAAGCTTCTCCAGATAAAACTCTGGACAATATAACTAGGGTTTCAAATCCTCAAAACAGTAAAGATGAAGACTGTCTTAATAAGATAGAAATTGAAACCTTACATTGTATAAGGAATTCTTCACATCTGTCAAATTCTCCAACTCAACATTTTGTACAAATTCCTGAAAAAAATCAAAGAAAAATAAGTGATTATTTTACTGGAATAAATAATAAAAAAATAATTTTAATTGAACAGAAATTTACCTCTACAAGTAAGGATCAATCAAATACGCCAATAAATACTTTAACAGAAAATACATCTAAGATATGCAAAAACAAGTCAACATCCAACAGTGTTAAAGGGAAAAACAAAGCAATAAAAATAGATGAACAAAGAAGAAGTACAAGATTACTAAGCAAACAAACAAATCACTATACATCTCCTATTGAAAAAGCACAATTAATTAAATTCAAAGAAATACAAAAAGATAGAAATAAGAGACAAAAACATAAAAACAATAATATTGAAGTTAAACCTTTAATTATGGAGGATAAACATGAAATTAAAGATAAAAATGAAATTCTTAATATTTTATTATCTACTGGTATTGAGATTAATGATAATATTAAAGACACAATCAATAGTCTAGTAGATGGACAAAGTACTTAAGTACTTGTTCATGCAAGTTGAAGAATAATATAATAATGTTATATAAAAAATTAAGAATATTATCACGGAATGTAAGAGGGTTGAATGCACGTGATAAAAAATTATTAGTAAATAAAAATATAAATGATGAAATGTAGATATATGTTGTTTACAAGAAACTAAAATAGAATTAATAGATAATAACATAAATAAAGAATGTTGTGGTTCAAAATTAAGTGGTTTTGATTTTCATGAATCACAGGGAGCTTCTGGGGATATATTTTTTTTTTTTTGAGTAAATTTCTGGGGATATATTAATTTCATGGAATAAAAACTATTTAATCAGATATCATCAAAAAAACTGAAATATACTATTTCTATTACTCTTCAAACCAAATGGGATAATACAAACTTTTTAATTACTGGCATTTATGGACCTACAAAAGGGATAAAAAATCATAATTTTTAAATGAATTAAATACTATTGGAAATTGGAAATTCTAATAACCTTCCATGGCTTCTTATGGGTGATTTTATCTTAGTATTATATTCACATGAAATAAGTGGTAAAAACAAATACATTGATTATACAAATGAATTTAGAGATTTTATAAATAATATGCAACTTATTGACTTACCTTTAAAAGGAAAAATTTATACTTGGCAAAATTCTGTATCAAAAGCAAGATTGGTTAACAAACTACCCTAATTCACAATTAACAGCTAGAATAAATATATGTTCAGATCATATTCCTATACTTTATGAAGCTAATACAAATTATCCAATTTTTAATGGCTTTAGATTTGAATCTAAATGGTTACAAATAGAAGAATTCAAAATATTAATTGAATCCCACTTAAAAAATAGTATAAGTCACACATTGGATGATTTTTATTTAAAAATACAAAAAATGAACGAAAGTTTAAAAGATTTAAACAAACAAATGAGTTTAAAACATAATATGCATACAGAAAATTGCAAAAAAGTAATTCAATGGACAGAAAAAATAGAAGACATTAGACCTCTGGCACAAATAGAAAAGTGGTTAAAATTAAAAGCCAAACTAAGACTTGAAATTATTTTAACAGTAAATAAAATTTATTGGAAACAAAGATCTAAATTTAATTGGATTAAAAATGGAGATGCAAATAATAAATTTTTTCATTTACATGCTTCCATAAAAAAATCAAATTCAATGATAGCTGTCCTTAAAGATAATCATGGCACAGAATATAAAGATCATATGAATAAGTCAAAAAAAAAAATCTCATTTTTTAGAGACTTAATGGGAAAGGAAAACATTAATACTAAGGAATTGGGCACAATAAATTTAACTAAACTTTATGAAAAAAAAAATTGATTTATCTAAATTAGAAGATCCATTTAATATGGAACAATTAAATCAATCAATTAAGGATTGGAAAAATAACAAAAGTCCAGGACCAGATGGGTTAATTGGAAAAAAATTTAAACAAAATTGGGAAAATCTGAAAAATGAAATTTTAGAGTTATTTAATATAGATGCACAAAATGGATTATCTAAATTTAATACATCTTACATTGCTTTAATACCAAAAAAAGAAGATGTTATCGAAACTAAGGATTATAGACCTATTAGTCTCATTTCAAGTATACAAAGAATTTTTTCAAAAATCTTATGAAATAGAATCAGTAATGACATGAATCAAATGATATCTAAAAATCAATTAGGATTTTTAAAAGGTAGGAACATTGCTGAAAATTATGTGTATGCAAGAGAAATTTTGTGTTTGGCACATAGAAAATAAATATCCCTAATAGTTCTAAAATTAGATATCCATAAAGCTTTTGATAGTGTTTCATGGGATTTTTAAATTAATGTTATGAAAGCAAGAGGTTTTGGATATAATTATATTAATTGGATAAAAAACTTAGTTTTACCAGGGACAACAAGAGTAATTTTAAATGGTAGCCCTGGTAAATACATACACCTCAAAAGAGGATTAATACAAGGAGATCCTACATCTACTCACTTATTTCTATTAATAATGGATGTTTTATCTAAATTACTGGAACAATTAAGTGAAAAAAGATTTATTCTAAAACCAATAAATAATATATATACAAGTCTATTTTATGCAGATGATTCCATATTATTTATTAAACCTGATTTAAATAATATTAAAAGAATAAAATTTATATTAAATCTATTTGGACAAGAATCAGGGTTAAAGATAAATTATATAAAATCTGAAGTTATTGGTTTAAATGTTAATAATGAATTATTGGAATCCATATCAAAAGAATTAAATTGTAAAATTGGTAATTTACCTATAACATATTTAGGGTTACCCTTACATTATAAAAGACCATCTAAAAATTATTTTTTAAAAATAAATATTGGAAAAATAACAAGCAAGTTAAATGGATGGAAAGGTAGTATGTTAAGTAAGGCAGGTAGACTAGTACTTATGAATTCAGTTTTAACATCCATGCATATATATTATTTTAATGTATTTAAATTTTCAAAATGGGTTTTAAATGAAATTGATAAAATTAGGAAAACATTTTTATGGAAAGGCAATAATTCAACTGGTTATAATTTAGTAGATTGGAATATTGTGTGTCAACCTAAGAAAAAAGGAGGACTTGGAGTTTTAAATATTGAAATCTTTAATAAAGTTTTATTAACTAAATAGCTTTGGCTATATTATAATTCTGAGGGTAAATTAGACTGGTTCAATTTAATTGAGAATCCAATAAATGAAGAACAAGATCAGATAAATTATACAAGAAATTCTTATTTTTGGAATGATGTCATTAAAAATTATGATTTTTTTAATCAAAATTTAAATATTATCATTCGAAATGGATCAAATGTTAATTTCTGGAAAGCTAGATGGTGTGAAAAGCCTCTAATAATTAAGTATTCAAAGTTTTATTCATTTTCAGAAAACAAAAATGGGACAGTAAATTATTTCCTAAATAAGATGCAAGGAAGTAATCTTTATACAAGTTTAGAAATAAATGTACCTTTATCAAATGTGGCACAAATGCAATTTGTTCAATTGGAACAATTTGGCAGCACTTTAGATCTTAATCCTTCACAAAAAGATGTTTTTCAGTAGTCCTGGAATGGTAATATGGATTATTCCTGAAAAAGTGCGTACAAAATATTAGTCAGTGTAGTATATATTAAAGCAAGATATTCTAAATTATGGTAAATTAAAGAAGAATTAAAAATTAAAATATTTTTATGGCCATTATATCTAAATAAAAAGCTTACCATTGATAATCTAAAGAAAAGGGGATGGTCTTTGATTAACAGATGTGTGCTTTGTCTCCAATCTGAGGAAAATGTAAAACACATTACTTGTCAGTGCACTTTTACACAAAAAATACTGGAAAAATTACATGGGGTACTTGAAATTCAATTTAATAATCAAATTAAACCATTGAAAATATTAATTAATAAAAAAGAATCAAATAATTATAAAACACTTATCTCTTTATTCTAGTATCATATCTAGCTTGAGAGATGTCGAAGAACTTTTACTAACACCATGTTCACTGACAGGCAAATAATCGATCATATAATCTATGAATATAAATTAAATTTATTAGTTATAAATTCAGAAAATTATAAATATATGTACAATGAGATACACAATTATTCATACATAGGAGATGATTCTTGTAATAACTCAAATTCTAGATCACAATTAAATTCAGATTACGATTCAAGTCAATCAGATACAAGTTCTTATGATTCTTCAATTGAATGTTCATACTACACTAACAATTTCAATTCTATAGGTACTATAAATCGAGAAGAACAACAAGAGGCACAACAGGAGCAAGAGGGGCATCAAATTACGGGGGATCTAATGCAACAGCAAGATGGAAACGTAAACATTTGGTGGTTTAATTCAGAATTGAATGCAGAAGAAAGAGTGAATGAGGAAATAAATCAAGCAAATCCAGCAAGTCAAGAGCTTATTACCTTAAGAAGTATTGTCGCGAGCTTAGAAGATCTCATTGATACCATTCGGCTTTCAATTTCAGACGATGTAAATCTCCAACAGAGCTTTCCTTTAAATCAACAGATTAACTCGCGAGAGGCTTCAAATCGAATTGAACTCCATAGATCGTTGTCGCTGGAGGATTCAGGGTTTGTTCTAGAACCCGATTGAGATGTCACGACGATAGAGAAAACACTGAGGAAGGAAAAGAGGGGCGGTATCGACAAGGATTGAAGAGGAAAAGAGGGGCGATAGTGAGAAGATGACCTTATATACTTAGGTCAACAAAATTTCAGGAAATGGTTTCTCAGATTTTGCAACTGGAAATGAGTTCAAGGATTTCAATTCCAACTTCATCATGGAATAGTATGAAAGAAAATATGGCTTAAGAATTAACTTGGAAGAATTTATATAAATAGGCAAATCTGCAGTCAGAATTGGGCCCGATCTGCAGTCAGAATTGGGCCCGTTCGAACTTATTTCCAATATATATATATATATATATATATATATATATATATATATATATATATATATATATATATATATATATATATATATATATATATATATAATTCTGATTTCGTTTTTGACCTAAGTTTTTTCAGAACCTAGGGATTTGAGCCGCCGTTTTCTCTCTCTTCTTCCACAGAATTCTGATTTCGTTTAGAGAGATTGAGAGAGAGATTCGAGCAAGTTCTTGAGAGAATTTATCGTGACGGCGACTAGAACGACGTCGATGATTCCGATCGGTCGAAATCGAGGTGGACACGAGTAGAGGGATTGCACGAGCATTCCTTGGAGAAGGTTCACGGATTTGGAGAAGAAGTCGACACGTACTAACTTGTACGAGGTAATTTTCTCCAACTCTTCCTTTTTCGTTGGCTTTTCGAGCGTGATCCCGGTAGAATTAGGTTACGCATGTGAAACTAATTCCGCTGCACACTTTGATAAACGTGTACGTAACCCTACATAGTAATGAAGGGTTCTTATTTGTTTACTGTTAAGTTCATATGGTTGTTATTGAGGGTATTTAGGATTAGTTTTTTTCATTTTTTAGGGCAAATATCCTCATATATTGTATGAACCTATAAATATTTCAATAAAGCAATAGAAGTAGGACTTAAGAGCCTACTCTATTTTTCTCAAAAAAAAAATTATGACAAGTCAAAAATAAAGAAATGAATACTAAACATGAAATAAAATGAGAAAAAGACGAAGAAAAAATTATCATGAGTTTAGAGAAAATAGACTTGTATACCAGTGTTAAAGAGATATATTTACCTATTCTTTCAACTTTCAAGTACACTAGCGTGGTACCCGTGCAATTGCACGGGTCCGTTTTAAAAAACAACCGCACTTTCATGATGATGATTAACATGTCCTTCTTTCTGTAATATATCGAATTATTTGTGGTTTTACTTGTATATATATTTTTATTTCATATTTGTATTCATATTCTCATTCACATTCATGTATGTATATTCGTATTCGTGTAGTTATATTCGTGTATTATTGTTATACACATATTTGTGTTAGTATTCGTATTTATATTTGTATTATTTTGTATGTCGTAATTCCTTATTCGTAATTCTTAAATCTTAATCGTATAAGTATTCGTATTCTCGCTTATGTTCGTATTCGTATTTGTATTCATATTCGTATTTCTTTTTTTCTATTTCATACTCGTGTTTGATATATCGTATTTGTATATGTATTTCGTATTTGTATTCCGTAATTATATTTGATGTTCGTCTTTGTAGAAATTACCATATGACACTATAATTCAGCATCCAACTCAGTGAGCATTTAGTTGTATGAAGAAAATTCGATGAAATATTTACATAATAGTCCTTGTATTTATAGAAATTACCATATGACACTATAATTTTGTTCACCTTCGTATGATCATGATGATGAGAGAAAAATCAAAACTGGTCCGCAAAATGAGAAATGCCGCATATAAGCTCAAATTCGGTAGCGCAATGGAGTTCTTATTCTCTGATTTTCAGGGATCGCATAATACCAAACCAGCTAGTGAAGTTCCTATTCTCTCTAAACTGTGAGGTTAGTACAATTTAACCTAAATTAAATAGTCCAATGACACCGATTATTACAATTTAACCTAAACCAGCTAGTGAAGCTCCTGTTCCCTAAGGTATACATGTTAGGGTTTCCGGGCAACTTTATTGCAATCGTATTGCGCAGCGGAACTTACCCGAACCCCTTAAGCCATGGATCTGTGTATCATTAATTAGATACGAAGGAAGAGTTTCAAAATTTCACCTCAGATTTAGTTCAAATCTGGTTGAAAGAAGCAAGGACGATCACTTCAAGCGATGCTCGTACCGGCACCACCCTCTATCGGTATCCACATGCGACTCGTCGAGACTGGATGTGAAGACCTCCGATGCTAGTCGGATCCTTCCTCCCTTCAGAAAATCTGCTTGCTTATCTTTTCTTTCACAAATAAATTCAGCCAAGCTTCACTCTTTTCCTTTTCTCTAAGAAAACTATTTTCTCTTCTTTTACTCCCTTAGAAAACTCTTTTCTAAGTGTAAAAATCTCCTTACAGAGATAGAGTGAATCTCTCTTTCTTTTATGAAGAGGTTTGGTGTGTATTAATACCATGCATCCATACATTCATGTAGCATTCAATTAATGATATACACCTTATTCTCGAACAGAATAATATCCTCGTTCGAACAGAATAACATCCTTGTTCGAACAGAATAATATCCTTGTTCAAGCTGAATAATATCCTTTCTCATTTGAAAATAAGATCATGTGATATTAATGCCATTCAACCACTCTTGTGGCATCCAATGCTCGCAAGAATATCTTCATCTCTATTTGATTTTCTGTGTCCAATCCAAACTTGTCTTTGTGTGTGACCCTATAGGTTTATTTAATGTTGGCAGCATATTAAATCTCTATTTAAATATGCAAATCATAATTGGCCTCTAACAAGGCATTATGACTACCCAAATTAAATAAATTATTTGTGATCATAACCTATTTATCAAATAGACAAATTACTAGCTCTCTTGTTCATACGATATCTGTTGATCAAAGACATGGTCAAATGTCATCATTTCTAAATCAACTTAACTCTTTCCCGATATAGAATTAGATTGGATATTCAATTAATATTAACAACACATGTTAATCTTATTGAGCGTGGCCACGCATTTCCTTTAATCCTAATTCATCAGGGGGCCCTGAGAGATATCTCTTTAAATCATGAAAGGAACAACTTCCATCTTGGTTATTCACATCCTCCAACATGCTTCATGTAATACCCAATGATGATCTTGATTAACCGGTTAAAGATAACAAAGAAACATTTCTAAGTATCACAATTCACAGGTGAGAAATCTAATGATAATCTCAGGTCAAAGAACTAAAATTCTATTTGTTTATGAGAATATATATAATGACAATAACCATGTATATTCTCATAAGTTGGTTAGTCCAATATGTAGTCTCTAATACATATCTATATTCCATATTTGACATCACTACATCTCTATGTATTCCATGTCCATGATCAGTAAAACATAATCATCTCATATGCGAATATACTGGTGTACATATATATTCTATTTCCTTAGACATGTATATCTCTATATACATCATATATATGACCAGGGACATTTAGAATCGTATTACGTTCATTGATACAATTTTACTATCATAATCACACATTATGATGATGTATAAACTAGTGATACAATTCAAGGCTTATTCACATATTCCTAAATATGTTAAATAACCAGTACACGTATAAAATGAAACTTTAATCAAATACATATAGTATTAGTTTAACAAGACATAAATAATAACTATCATTTGTTTACATACAAGCTAAACAGTTTAGCCTAGGGTATTATTTAGTTCAGCCCAGGGCATTATTTCATTCAGCCTATGGCATTATTCCTTCAATACAATTTGCTCTCATTTTGTTCGACTTTTTATTTCGAAATTGAAGTCTTTTTATCCTCTCAAATGATTTATTCAGTCATCTCGTATGATCAGAACCAGTACTTTTGCTCTGATTTTATTCCTCTTTCATACTGATCAATCAACAAACAATATAAACTCGATATTTGAGGATAATTAATTAGGGTTCGGATCCAGCAGCCGCGATACGAGTAACTGTTGATCGATGCGCCTTTCATATTCATGAACTCGGCCGTCTTTCATATTCGGTAACTGCTGCTAGAGTTGTGTTTTTGTACACGTGGATGGATGTGAATATTCGACTTGTTGGCATAATTGGGACAAAGTCGAGAACGAGATAACTGCTGGCTTTTACGAATACTGATATTTTACTATTTAGACTTTTAAGACAATTTTGCATAATACCTCTACAATTTTTATTTAACTTGTATTGGTGTTCTGGATCGGGATATTGCGTTTCGAATAGAGTGGTGTGGTGTAGAGAAGGATAGCAGATCATACTTGGCATGCTCGAGACGTATTTTTCGATGGCATTTGGAATTGGAATTGATGTGTTTTCTAATATGATTATCAATGTGTTTTGTAATGAGTATCGATGTGTTTTGTAGCGAGTGTGGATGTGTTTTGTAGCGAGTGTCGATGTGTTTTGTAATGAGTATTGATGTAAATAACTTGATGTAAATAAATTTAGTATTGATGTAAATAACTTGAGTTATGCACAAACTTAAAACTAAAATTCAAGTATAAATCACTAAAATTCAACTAAAACTCAACTAAAATTCAACCAAAACTCAACTCAAATTCACAACTTAAATTCAACTAAAACTCTAAAATTCAACTAAAACTCACAACTAAAATTCAGAACTTAAATTCAAATCATATATTCTTGCAAAATTACATAGACCCCCCCTTAAAAGTTTCAAAATTACCCATAAAGTCATTGTACATCCATACCCATAAATATTTCAAAATTACGACATAAATCAGCAAAAATACATGCAACCCCTTCAACTTAAATATCATCACGCCTAATCATTTGATATTGCATTGGAGGTTGTGCTTTCTTCATGCCTAAAACAAAAATTAAAAAGACGGAATAGTGAAAAAAAAACATACTCAATATTGGGAGATTCAATCATATTCTCCCATCTTAGGTTTGTCGAATTCGTCAATTGGATTCAATTCGATTTGGTCCATGTTCGAATCTATTTCACAATTCATTGCAATCTAAAAGAAAGAATAGTCAATTAGAGATTTTATTAATATATTTCTTAGAAATTGATCCATACTCAAAGAATATGGTGTTCAATATTAAATTTACTGAGAAACTCTAAATTGATCAGGTGAGTTGCCAGAGAAGAAAAAATCAAAGAGAGAGTCGAGAAGAATCCCTTGCTCAATCCTTGCTCAATCGCTACCCACTCCTTGCCTCCCTTGCTCAATCGCCATGTCAGAGAAGAGAAAGTCAGAGAGAAACTCGAGAAGAAATCCTTGCTCAATCGCTACACATTCCTTATCCTTGCTCAATCCCATGCCAAAAAAGAGAGAGTGTGAAATACTTGCTCAATCATGTCCTTGCTCAATCGAAGAGAGTGTGCATCAATCTTGCTTAGTCCAACATTTGTTCGGAAGGAGATGAAAAGAAGATGAAGAGGTATTGAAGAGAAGATGAAAATATATGGGGAGATACAGAACGAGTGGGTATGGGTAAGAGTTATCAATTGGATAATGGATTTTGATTAAATTATTGTTGGGTTTATTAATTGTGTTAATGGCTTTGGATACTAAGGGTATTATGGTCAAATAAATTTAAATTTCATGATTTAATCAAATTTAATATTCAAAATTTTGTTTAGTTTAATGTGAATTTAATGGTATGGATAAATTCGATATTAAGTAAGTTTAGTAGGGATAAATTTGATATTAGTTGTGTTTAGTAGAAATAAATATGATATTAACAACTTAAGAAGTACAAATATGTAATTTTTAAGTTTAATAGTCAGAGAAATTTTCCCTTTTTTATTTTGGTTCGTTTTTTGTTGTTGTTCTGTCCGATGTAGGGAGGAAGATTTCGGGGAACAACTCGTTAGTCAGCTGGGCCAGAAATTTGAACAAAGATTTGGTGTGGTCCAACTTGGTTAGTCACCTGGGCCAATATTTGAACATTAATTCATTGTTACGTTATTTTCGTACGTTTGTCCGTGTTCGGGCGATAGCGATAGCGGTGGTTTGTTAGATTACGATGTGAATCGGAGAATATAAGTGAGAAGGGGGGAGACAGTATTACCATTCAAGTTCGTAAGAAACACACACTGCTGAAGTTTTCTTGGCTAAATTGATTTAAGTTTGTAATTCGATTCAATCCCCCCCCCCCTCCCCCCCCCCCCCCCCCCCCCCCCCCCCCCCGACAAACCCTAACCCTCAACAATGGGGACAACGGCTGATTCGTCCATGGATGTCCTCAAGAAGTTCGACTACCTCTTTTTGATCTCTCAAGTTTGCAGGGAGTTACAAATGAACGTAGGCATAGGCCCGAAGGTATTAGCCGAGTTTATCACGGGACTCGGTCGAAATTGCTCCGGGGTTACCGAATTTGACCAAAAATTGCAGGAGAATGGTGTACAGATGCCCGATTACTTCGTCCGAAAACTTCTGAAAATCATTCACGACATTTTACCGACAGAAGAGGACATGGAGATTGAAAAGGATCTGATGCGCGATACCGGAGAGCGCCATTTGGCGCAGGAAGTTAGAGGAGTCGGTTTATCGGCCTACACCATGCCCGAGTGGAAAAGGGACGCTTATGGCCAAGCGGTGTCTTTTGGTCAAAGGTCGAGGCTCTCGTTCAAAGATCAAAGACAGAGTTTGCCGATTTATAAACTGAAAAAGGAGTTGATTCAAGCAGTGCACGATAATCAAGTTTTGGTGGTCATCGGCGAAACAGGTTCGGGTAAAACAACTCAAGTGACCCAATATCTAGCCAAAGCTGGGTATGCAACCAATGGAATGATTGGGTGCACGCAGCCTCGCCGTGTGGCAGCCATGTCTGTGGCCAAGCGTGTGGCCGAGGAATTCGGGTGTAGATTAGGAGAAGATGTGGGTTATGCGATCCCTTTCAAGGACTGTACCGGACCCGAAACGGTGATTAAATACATGACTGACGGCATGCTTCTGAGAGAAATTTTGGTAGATGAAAATCTATCGAAATATTCGGTTGTTATGCTCGACGAGGCTCACGAAAGGACGATTCACACCGATGTTTTATTCGGTTTATTAAAACAGTTGATTAGGAGGAGAAAGGACATGCGGCTGATAGTGACATCAGCGACCCTCGACGCGGAGAAATTTTCGGGGTATTTTTTCGATTGTAATGTTTTCAAGATCCCGGGTCGGACTTTCCCCGTGGAGATCTTCTATACGAGACAACCTGAATCCGATTATTTACAAGCCGCTATGACTACCATACTACAGATCCATTTGACCGAACCCAAAGGGGATGTTTTAGTATTCTTGACCGATCAAGAGGAGATCAATCACGCTTGTCAGTGTTTGTACGATCGAATGAAAGGATTGGGAAAGAACGTTCCGGAATTGATAATACTGCCGGTTTACAGTGCGTTGCCGAGTGAAATGCAATCGAGGATTTTCGACCCTGCGCCACCTGGTAAGAGGAAGGTCGTGATGGCGACCAACATTGCGGAGGCTTCGTTGACCATAGACGGGATCTTTTACGTCGTGGACCCCGGTTTTGTGAAAATCAATGTTTATAACCCTAAACAAGGTCTCGATTCTTTGGTCATCACTCCTATTTCCCAAGCTTCCGCAAAGCAAAGAGCTGGCCGAGCTGGCCGTACCAGTTCTGGAAAATGTTACAGATTATACACCGAAAGTGCATACCGAAACGAGATGCCTCCTACGACCATACCAGAAATACAGCGTATAAATCTGGGAATGACTACTCTGACGATGAAGGCTATGGGTAAAAACAACCTTTTTTCTTTCGATTTCATGGATCGTCCCTCTCCACAAGCTTTGATCTCCGCGATGGAGCAATTATACTGTCTAGGAGCTCTAGACGAAGATGGGCTTTTAACGAAATTGGGGAGGACAATGGCCGAGTTTCCATTGGATCCCCCGTTATCAAAAATGTTACTCGCGAGTGTCGATTTGGGGTGTAGTGACGAGATACTGACGATAATTGCGATGATTCAAACTGGGAATATATTTTACAGACCCAGAGAGAAGCAGGCTTTGGCCGATCAGAAAAGGGCGAAATTCTTTCAACCCGAAGGCGACCACTTGACTCTCCTCGCTGTTTACGAGGCGTGGAAGACCAATAATTTCTCCCCCCCATGGTGTTCCGACAATTTCGTCCAGTACAGATCCCTTCGACGGGCCCAGGATGTCAGAAAGCAACTTTTGACTATCATGGACAGGTATATAACTTCCATTCTTTTTTTATTTTGTTTTTATTTTTATTTCATATTTGCTAACATAAATATGATTTTTTGCTTTTGTTTTTGAAGATATAAACTGGATGTGGTGTCGGCAGGAAAAAACTTCACGAAGATACGGAAGGCGATAACGGCAGGATTCTTCTTCCACGCATCTCGAAAGGATCCGCAAGAAGGATACAGAAGGGTAGTAGAAAACCAACCCGTTTACATCCACCCGAGTAGCACGCTTTTCGAAAGACAACCAGATTGGGTTATTTATCATGAACTCTTGATGACGACAAAAGAATACATTCGTGAGGTCACGGTGATAGATCCGAAATGGTTGGTTGAGCTGGCACCGAGGTTTTGTAAGGGTGTGGATCCGTGTAAGATGAGTAAGCGATAACGGCAGGAGAGGATCGAGCCGCTTTATGATCGTTATCACGAACCCAACTCGTGGAGGTTGAGTAAGCGGCGTGCTTGAGTTCTTCCGGTATGTAGGTGTTTTCATTTATTTACTCTCTTTGTTTATTTGTTTTATCTTTTAGAAATTTGTATGTAGGACTTGATTAATACTTGGTTATGATATCTGTTATTTATTGTTTTGAGGTTTTTCTTTTCATCAGTACATTAGGTAGAAATCTTAAGAAAAGATATGGGGTTAAATAATATATATATATATATATATATATATATATATATATATATATATATATATATATATATATATATTTTTTTTTTTTTTTAAGGAGGCGGCTAACAAGCCTTCACTCAAATATATACTCAAATATATATTAAAACGAAAAAAAAAATTCATATTTGCAGATGAGCCAAAAGATAGTGCAGGCCCAGCCCTACACTATTCCAGCTTTCATTACATCCTCGCGTACAACTATCATCTCCAGATCAATGAATAGAGAAATAAAATCGAGTACACTAAATCCAAAATAGAATTGAAATGGGATGAACGATAAGAGAGAAGAGCATTTCTTCAACAGTACATGAGCCATTTGTCGAAATCTGCCTTGATGAATATTAGTAGGGTCTCTATGGACATAGCCTTCTGCGAGAAAATATGCCGATTTCTTTCCTTCCACGTATTCCAGATTGTCGCCGCCCATAAAACTCCCCACTTGGCGTTGTGATCCTTGTTTCCTTTTACTTTGTTTCCTTCCCATAGATGGAGGATAGTCGAACCAACCGCACAATCTATGGGGAAGGAGGTACTACACCGACTCCAGATGCGTGAGGCGAAGAAACAGCTTCGGAATAAATGGTCGCAGTTTTCTCTAGCTTGGGCGCACATGGTACATCCCTCTGAATTGGGCCAACCACGCTTCTCTAGATTTTCCGCGGTTAGAATACGGTTTTGGATTGCCAACCAAAGAAAAGAGCTAACTTTAGAGGGTATTTTGAGCTTCCATAGAGCCGTCTTCCAACCTGATTTTATCCCGGGATCCCGGAGCGCTCTATACACAGAGGAAACATTGAATTCTCCGTTGCGGGACCAATACCATATCCAACAATTGTCGACGGGTTTAGGTCTGATTGAGGCATTAAAGAATTGAATTAATTGCATTAAATCCCGCACAAAGAATGATGAATTAACCATATTAAGATTTGATGGAAATTGTAAAGTGGGGGGAGTTATATACTTCATTGAAAATTTAATTTGTGTCCATAAACAATTCTGATTGAAATGAAGTTTTGCTAGAGATTTAAGGAGCAAGGAAAAATTATGAGTTTGTAAATGCGATATACCTAGTCCTCCATTTGCAATTGGTAAACTTACTCGATCCCAATTGACGAGACAATTGACGAGAAAATGAAGCTTGCCTATAATACACTAGCAAGTGTTAGAATTTGGACTTCATTTGATTAGAGATATTTGTGGAGTTTTAGTTTGGGAGATAGATATCAAAAAGATAAAAATTTTATATTGCTACAGTATACACACGAGAGAGAATGGAAAGAGAGCAATGGCTATTCTTTATTTTATTCACGCACACGACAGGAAATATGGAAATTTTTTATTATCCTCTTTGGACACCTAATTAATTATTAATCCTGCCCCAAATTATAAATAATATTATTAAATAAAATATTAAAAACATTAATTTCAATACTCCCTCTTAATGTTTTTTTTTCGTTATATTTTTTTTTCTCGATACTCTCCTGTGATATTTTTTCCGTCACGCTCGTCTATATATATTTTCGAATCGTCCTTTTCTGGATCATCTTTTTCGAATTGTCTTTTTCCGAATCGTCCTCTTTCCGGATCGGTTTTTTTTTTTTCGTCGAAATTGACTTCTTTCTTCATCGAATTTGAGTTGCAAAATTTGTGGGAACCCGAACATACCGTGTTGGGTTGTCGTGGCCTTCTCCTACTCCAAATTTTTGCTAAACTCGATAAATCGGTAATGAGTTGTGAAGTTCATTTGAGCCCAAGTATGTAACCTCTTTGGTTGTCTTGGTGTCTCCTTCTTCGACTTCTACTAAACTCGATAATTCGGAAATGAGTTGTGAAGTTCGTGTGAGCCCAAGTACGTAATCTCTTTGGTTGTCTTGGTGACTCCTTCTCCGTCTTCTACTAAACTCGATAACCGTCGTTTCGATAATCGTCGCTCGATAACCGCTGCTTTCGATAACGGTCGCTCGATATCCGTCGCTTTCGATATTCGTCGCTCGATATCCGTCGCTTTCGATAAACAATCGCAAACAATCTCGGCTCTAGATACCATGTTAGAATTTGGACTTCATTTGATTAGAGATATTTGTGGGGTTTTAGTTTGGGAGATAGATATCAAAAAAATAAAAACTTTATATTGCTACAGTATACACACGAGAGAGAATGGAAAGAGAGCAATGGCTCTTCTTTATTTTATTCACGCACACGACAGGAAATATTAAGTTAATCAAATTCATTTAACTATTGATTTGGGATATAATCAATCATTTAAATATTCTAGATTGATGCATCAATAATGTTTGAATGAGTTATGGAGGCCAAGTATATTTTCCCAAAAGATATATAACTTCCGTATAATTAGGCTCAAATATAGGGCACTTATTTTCCTCGTTTCTGGAATAAATAATAGCACATGCAACTGCTTTTACATATGTAGTTTAAATAGAAGGAAATTTTCTCAAAATAACCAAGTTACCAAACTTTATACCCGAAATAACCAAGTTTTCAAAATAATTCTCAAAATGTCTTTTGCGAGGTTCCATATCTCGCCAGGCGAGCTATCATTCAGCGTCTTTTTTTACGGGAGTAATTAAGGTGGGTAAACAAAGGCGATGAACCAAACATCGCCTTTTTTTCAAATCTGTCAGACTTCAGGAAAAACAGTTAATCCCCTCCAAAATGCACTTGCCGAATTCTCTATTATTTGGATTATTATATTTAATTAATGTGATAATTAAAAAATATAATTAAATATTCATTAAAATTTATTCAAATTTAAGAATTCGAATGAATATTAATTATGTATTAAGTTAGCAGCTAATATGTAATGGTTACTATTTTAATTAAATATACTAATTAGAACATATAAATATTATGATAAAATGTGGATAATTTCGGTTCGTATATTTAATTAAAATGATAAGCAGTACATATTAGCTGTTAACTTAATACGTAATTAATAATGGTTCGAATTCGTAAATTTGAATAAATTTTACTGAATATTTAATTATATATTTAATTATCAACATAATTGAACGTAATAACTATATAATAGATAATTCGGCGGGTACATTTTGGAGTACAATAAATTTTTTCTTTTTTTTAATATCTGACACGTGACACGATTTGAAAAAAATATATAAAAAATGTAATCTACTCCAAAATGTACCCGCCGAATTATCCATTATTTAGTTATTACGTTCAATTATGTTAATAATTAAGATATATAATTAAATATTCAGTAAAATTTATTAAAATTTACGAATTCAAACAATTATTAATTATGTATTAAGTTAACAGCTAACATGTACTGTTTATCATTTTAATTAAATATACGAACCGAAATTATCCACATTTTATCATAATATTTATATGTTTTAATTAGTATATTTAATTAAAATAATAACTAGTGCATGTTGGCTGTTAACTTAATACAAAATTAATAATTCTTCGAATTCATAAATTGGAATAAATTTTACTGAATATTTAATTATATCTTTTAATTAGCACGTAAATTAAATGTAATTGTTTGTAATGGAGGATTCGGCAGGTATATTCTGGGGAGAGTGATTTTTTTTTTAAAAGTTAGTACTGACACGTTTGAAAAAAGAATTTTTTTTTATTGCACCCAAATTATACCTGCCGAATCCTCCATTACAAACAATTACATTTAATTTACGTGCTGATTGAAAGATATAATTAAATATTCAGTAAAATTTATTCCAATTTATGAATTTGAACCATTATTAATTACGTATTAAGTTAACAGCTAACATGTACTGCTTATCATTTTAATTAAATATGCGAACCGAAATTATCAACATTTTATCATAATATTTATATGTTCTAATTAGTATATTTAATTAAAATAGTAACCATTACATATTAGCTGCTAACTTAATACATAATTAATATTCGTTCGAATTCTTAAATTTGAATAAATTTTAATGAATATTTAATTATATTTTTTAATGATCACATTAATTAAATATAATAATTCAAATAATGGAGAATTCGGCAGGTACATTTTGGAGGGGATTAATTGTTTTTCTTGAAGTATTTGAAAAAAAGACGAATGTTTGGTTCATCGCCTTTGTTTACCCACCTTAATTACTCCTGTAAAAAAAGGCGCTGAATGATAGCTCGCCTGGCGAGGTATGGAACCTCGCAAAAGACATTTTGAGAATTATTTTGAGAACTTGGTTATTTCGGGTATAAAGTTTGGTAACTTGTTTAGTTTGAGAAAATTTCCTAAATAGAATTGTCATGACTCTAGAAAAACCCAACCTTCCACTCCAACACAATATCTTCACACAACTCGCCGCGCGTGCCCCTCTTCGTGATAAATAGGTTAAGGGTAATACATTGAGGTTTCTAGATCAAAAAATATGCACAAACGTGCCGGAAGTTATAAACTACTAGAATAGCCCACGCCATTGCGCGGGACTTCGTATCATTTTTTTTACTTGTTTTTGTATAATTTGTTTAAATAGAATTGACACGGATGCGTGTAAACTCAATTAACATAATCATGATACGTTTGCAAATATATTAATGTCAATAGATGCATTATAATTAATAAATATTCGTGAAATTAGTCTATCATGGATATATGCATTATAATTAATAAGAATACATGAAATTGGTCCATCATTACAAATTCACACAAAATAAATTAAAAATATAACATGTTATACTTCATTAAAAATATAACATGTTATACTTCAGACAAAATTAAAGTTTCAAATCAAACAAAAGAAAACTGTGAATAAAACACATAAAACCGAAATATATATTTGAAATATCATCCATTAACATAAAAATATTATTTTTTTATTTAAAAAGAACACAATTGCAAATTATACCCAAAAAAATAACAATTGAGCCAAAGTTTCATACGGGAATTATATATGGAGCCCAAAACACAAAATAACATCATTGATGATCCGGCAAAAGAGGATTAAGTAGGTTAATTAATATTATTGGTTGACTCAATTAACGATTTAATTGATCGTTTGATTGAATTGACACATTAATTAACATTTACTAATATTAACATATTATAAATTATTGATGTGTTAGTTAAACGTGTCAATTAACATTTAATTGAGTTAATTAAAAATATTAATCAGTTCATTTTATCACATCATTGAGGATATTATGATGAGTTTTGTGGTCATCTATATTTTTCTTTCACACATAGGTATAATTTGAATTTCCATAGAAAAAAACTCAATAAAAAAAATAGACGCATGGCATGTTATGGCGAGATGTTCAAGATTATAACTATAGAATATATGCGATTCAATAAATTTACTCCTCCTATTAATTTGACAATACAAATTCGCTCAACCGCTGCCACGTTCATCCTTTTATTTAGAGGTGGCAATCGGGCGGGTCGGGTCGGGTTCGGGTCGGGTCATTTCGGGTTCGGGTCGTTTCGGGTTGCGGGTCATCGGGTCGTTTCGGGTCGCGGGTCGTTCGGGTTTCGGGTCGTTCGGGTTCGGGTCATTCGGTTCCGGGTCGTTTCGGTTTTCGGGTCATTCGGGTTCGGGTCGTTTCGGTTTTCGAGTCATTCGGTTTCGGGTCGTTTCGGTTTTCGGGTCATTCGGGTTCGGATCGTTTCGGTTTTCGGGTCATTCGGGTCTTGACTATTTTGATTTTCAGGTAATTCAGATTTCACAAAATTTGATTTCGAATCATTCGATTTTCCAAAAATTTTGTTTTCAGGTAATTTCCGATTTATTTTATTGATTCCGAGATATTTTAGCAATATTATATTGATTTTAACAATAATATTTTAATTTTCGGGTCATTCGGGTCGTGAATTTCGGGTCATTCGGATCGTGAGTTTCGGGTCATTCGGGTTTCGGGTCGTTCGGATTTCGGGTCATTCGGTTTCGGGTCTATTTCGGATTCGGATCATTCGGTTTCGGGTCGTTTTCGGGTTCGGGTCATTCGGTTTCGGGTCGTTTTCGGGTTCGGGTCATTCGATTTCGGTTTCAGGTTCGGGTTCGGGTCGTTAACTTTTCAATATTTTCGGGTCGGGTCGGGTCATTTTTTCGGGTCGGGTCAGATTTTGCCAGCTCTATTTTTATTGTCACTCGATTCGATTCAATTTTTCATTTTCACCATTCATTTAAAGTAAAAAGGAGAACAAACAGTCAAAATAACTCATAAGAAGTCATGCAATGCAACCATCTTTTCTACCATACTTTCTCAGACTTGATGTCGATCCACTAAAGCAACCCATACCCATACCCATAACGGGAACCATGCTGAGCGAAAAAGAACCATGCAAGTGAGCCAGTCGTGTGGATCTCTTCTCTCTCTTTTTTTCCCCAGCGCATCCACGGTCCATCCCATGTTCAGCCATCTCTCTTTCAACTGTTTGTTGTAGTCTTGCAGAGGAATCACGTCCATGGAGGCATTACTTCTTGAGAAATATGTCAACGAAGGAAGAAGGAGAAGGGATATTAGGGTTTCAAGATAGAGAGGCAAGATGGAAAGAGGGGTAGCACAACAAGAGGGAGAAAGGTGGCCGCAACCATGGTGAGACATCCGTCAGATCGCCTGGCGTGCTTCTCTCGCTTGCTGTCAAACCCGTGCTTTTGTGAAGTTTGCCGCCCCATGGTAATGGTAATAGGTTGGGACAAAGTGGTAATGGATTGAGAGCTTAAAGTGTCCATGGGCCATGGGGACATCTTTTTCGCAACTGATTTTTTTTAAAAAGGTTGGGAGACAAAGCTGTCCGTCAGATCAAGGCACATTCATGAATCGTTTTTAAAAAAGGTTTCTCCTTCTCCTCTTAAATCGATTTTTATTTGTTCTCAACTGATTTTTTTGTCCATATAATTGAGAAATTGAAGAAAAACACAAACCTGTACCTGTATCTTCTGGCGAAGACTGCTCATGCGGGCATTTTAATTGTTTCTACACTTGTAACTGCTTGAAGTGTGGTGTTAGTATAGTAACATTTGATTAAATTGATGTAGTTATTTCAACCATTTTCATCAAGTGTTCTCCTCCCGTATAATAACAAAATCAAATAAAATTATATTCACGTGACTGATAAAATGAATTTATATATTTATCATTCGTTTATCAATATGTTAAATAATTTAAGAATCATATGTAAAATTGTATAGTATTTATAACTATTTAAAAATATACAATATGATTTTATCATATAAATTATATATTTATCATATAAACAAAATTATATATTTATCTTTTAATTTGAGTTATATATTTGTCATTTAATTTGAATTATATATTTGTCATACAATTTGAGACACACATTTGAATTCGATTTAATTTATTTTAAACTAGCATTACCCCCGCGCAATTGCGCGGGGCTGTTCGGGTTTATAAGTAATGTAGTTGAAAAAAATTGTTGTTCGTTTTGTGTATGTGACTTTCTTTTTGTAATCATTATTATATGTGTAATTTAGTGTGTTGTGTGCGAGTGAAATTTTGTAGCAAAAATCGTTTGAAAATTTTAAGAGCCGGATTTCTTGAATAATTCAAACGGTTATTGCTAAAAAAATTATCTATATTTTATACTTCATAAGTAAAATAAGGAAAAAGAACGAATGAGTCGTCATGAAATTTATTAAGAACATAATAGTTCAGAAAACATTGCTGAAAAAAAGAGTGTTTTTAATTTCACAAATCTTTAATTTCGCTACATATTTAGTACAAATATTTTTCGTCCTTTGTGTGGTCAGCCAACAACAAAGTTTGACGATGCCATCGCTAACCGTTTCGTTCGAATCTTTAATTTAAATTATGTCATGATTATTCGCACATCCATGATTTGGTATTTTTTTAACCCCCTAATTTTTTTTGGATATTATAAAAAATTCTCTATCTTTTCGTAAACTCCCAAAAAAAAAAACTCTTTACCAAACTTTTATTTTAAAATACTCCTTATGGATGATATTAATTTTTTTTTTCCAAAATACCCTCCAAATCTCATATGTAATAATTAAAACTTATTTTTGTTATTTTTTATTAATTTTAAGAAAATTCATAAACACTTCTTAACACGTAGTGATTTAAAAAAATTTAAATTATTACATATTTTGTTTATATAATTTTAATATTACATTCTTTATTCATAAAAAAACTAACATTAAATGATAATAAATAAACACCTTGCAAATATATTCATAGAAAATATCTATTTAAACATCTATTTTTTATTTTAGTTTTCTTTTTATGTATTTTTTAATATTTTTGTGATATTTTATTTTTAAATATTTGCAAGATGTTCTTTTATTAATATTGTTCAACTTAATATAATTTTATTTTAGTTTTTCAAGAAAAATAATAAAGGACCAAAATGTAAATTTTAAAACTTCGGAGAACAAAAATGCAAATATAAAGGACCAAAATGTGAAAAAAGGACAAAAATATAATTTTTTTTAAAAAATATGACCAATTTGAGGCCCCTGGACTAAAATGTAAATTTCAAAACTTCGAAGGGCCAAAATGCAAATATAAAGGACCAAAATGAGAAAAAAAGGACCAAAATGTAAATTTTTTTCGAAAAAAGGACCAATTTGTAAATAAAAAGGACCAAAATGGAAAAAAGGACCAAAATGTAAAAAAATTTCGAAAAAAGGACCAATTTGTAAATCAAAAAGGACCAAAATGTAAAATTTAAAACTTCGAAGGACCAAAATGCAAATATAAAGGACCGATATGTGATAAAAAAGGACCAAAATGTAATTTGTTTTAAAAAACAGGACCAATTTGAGGCCCCTGGACCAAAATGTGAATATTAAAATTTCGAAGGACCAAAATGCAAATATAAAGGACCAAAATGTAAAAAAGAAGGACCAAAATGTAATTTTTTTGTTAACAAAGGACCAATTTGTAAATCAAAAAGGACCAAAATGTAAAAAAAATATTTTTTTTTACAAATAGACCCCTGGTGACGTGGCTGCCTGGACTAAAATGTAAATTTTAAAACTTCGAAGGGCCAAAATGCAAATATAAAGGACCAAAACGTAAAAAAAAGGACCAAAATATAATTTTTTTTCGAAAAAAGGACCAAAATGCAAATATAAAGGACCGAAATGTGATAAAGAAGGACCAAAATGTAATTGTTTTTAAAAAAAGGACCAATTTGAGGCCCCTGAACCAAAATGTGAATATTAAAACTTTGAAGGACGAAAATGCAAATATAAAAGACCAAAATGTAATTTTTTTTTAAAAAAGGACCAATTTGTAAATCAAAAAGGACCAAAATATAAAAAAAAAAAAAAAAATTTACGAATAGGCCCCTGGTGACGTGGCTGCACCAGGAGGCAGCAAATCCCCTTGCATTAGTATATAGATAGATAGATTATGAAATTATTGTTTTCCATGTAATATTGTGTTTTTCAGAGTCATTTATTCCATTCAATTATTTGCTCTCGAGAAGATTCCGGTGATGTTACTACGGATAGAACAATTTTCCTTTTAATTACTTGTTTGGTTGAATTTCAAACTTGATATTTTATTTAAATAACATGAAACAATCAAAGCACGAAGGTTCTCGTACGCTTTGCTTTATGTTTTTGTGAAAGAAAGAGATGAATCATCATACTTTTTTTTCTTATCACTTGCGACCTTTCTTCTCTTGGGATATGGAATTTCGAAATTGAACTATATGTCTGAGTATATCTATAACTCAAAATGGATCCGCAATACTTAGTCTTAGTTTATAACTATTTCATGTAAATTTCATTCCTACGAATAGCAATAAAACATTATGGTATGGTAAGCAGGGACAATTAGTTCATTCAAGATAATTATGTATTGTGTCATGCATAAGTCGCAATACTTTTTTTATTTTATCAATATAACGAATTTGTTTTGGTTTGAATTAAATTGGTATATTACAAATTTGAATTTTGATAGGAATAAAATTGGCCTATCTACAAATTGGTGACGCTATTAACGTGCTTTCATAAATTGAGTACAGTATATTTATTTGTCAAAACAAATGTTAAATTTTATAATTCAATTTCATTTCATGCTTTAAATATATACTAGCATTACCCCCGCGCAATTGCGCGGGGCTGTTCGGGTTTATAAATAATGTAGTTGAAAAAAATTGTTGTTCGTTTTGTGTATGTGACTTTCTTTTTGTAATCATTATTATATGTGTAATTTAGTGTGTTGTGTGCGAGTGAAATTTTGTAGCAAAAATCGTTTGAAAATTTTAAGAGCCGGATTTCTTGAATAATTCAAACGGTTATTGCTAAAAAAATTATCTATATTTTATACTTCATAAGTAAAATAAGGAAAAAGAACGAATGAGTCGTCATGAAATTTATTAAGAACATAATAGTTCAGAAAACATTGCTGAAAAAAAGAATGTTTTTAATTTCACAAATCTTTAATTTCGCTACATATTTAGTACAAATATTTTTCGTCCTTTGTGTGGTCAGCCAACAACAAAGTTTGACGATGTCATCGCTAACCGTTTCGTTCGAATCTTTAATTTAAATTATGTCATGATTATTCGCACATCCATGATTTGGTATATTTTTAACCCTCTAATTTTTTTTGGATATTATAAAAAATTCTCTATCTTTTCGTAAACTCCCAAAAAAAAAAATTCTTTACCAAACTTTTATTTTAAAATACTCCTTATGGATGATATTAATTTTTTTTTTTCCAAAATACCCTCCAAATCTCATATGTAATAATTAAAACTTATTTTTTTTATTTTTTATTAATTTTAAGAAAATTCATAAACACTTCTTAACACGTAGTGATTTAAAAAAATTTAAATTATTACATATTTTGTTTATATAATTTTAATATTACATTCTTTATTCATAAAAAAACTAACATTAAATGATAATAAATAAACACCTTGCAAATATATTCATAGAAAATATCTATTTAAACATCTATTTTTTATTTTAGTTTTCTTTTTATGTATTTTTTAATAGTTTTGTGATATTTTATTTTTAAATATTTGCAAGATGTTCTTTTATTAATATTGTTCAACTTATTATAATTTTATTTTAGTTTTTCAAGAAAAATAATAAAGGACCAAAATGTAAATTTTAAAACTTTGGAGGACAAAAATGCAAATATAAAGGACCAAAATGTGAAAAAAGGACAAAAATATAATTTTTTTTAAAAAATATGACCAATTTGAGGCCCCTGGACTAAAATGTAAATTTCAAAACTTTGAAGGGCCAAAATGCAAATATAAATGACCAAAATGAGTAAAAAAGGACCAAAATGTAAATTTTTTTCGAAAAAAGGACCAATTTGTAAATAAAAAAGGACCAAAATAGAAAAAAGGACTAAAATGTAAAATTTTTTCGAAAAAAGGACCAATTTGTAAATAAAAAAGGACCCAAATGAAAAAAAAATATTTTTTTTTTACAAATAGACCCCTGGTGACGTGGCTGCCTGGACTAAAATGTAAATTTCAAAACTTCGAAGGGCCAAAATGCAAATATAAAGGACCAAAATGTAAAAAAAAGGACCAAAATGTAATTTTTTTTCGAAAAAAGGACCAAAATGCAAATATAAAGGACCGAAATGTGATAAAGAAGGACCAAAATGTAATTTTTTTTTAAAAACAGGACCAATTTGAGGCCCTTGGACCAAAATGTGAATATTAAAACTTCCAAGGACCAAAATGCAAATATAAAGGACCAAAATGTAAAACAAAAGGACCAAAATGTAATTTTTTTTTTAAAAAAGGACCAATTTGTAAATAAAAAAGGACCAAAATGTAAAAAAAATATTTTTTTTTACGAATAGGCCCCTGGTGACGTGGCTGCACCAGGAGGCAGCAAATCCCCTTGCATTAGTATATAGATAGATTTAGGGTGATTCTATGGTAGAATCTTTTTAACAGGGTAATTTTGATATTTGTAATTAATTACAAAAAATAAATTATATGTATGATAATATTTTTCAATTTTGTTTAGCATTAATTGATAAAAGAATATACTTGGATATTACTATCAAAAGACAAATCATCAAAATATTCTTATCTACAAATACAATAAGAAAATTGGCCTAGCATGAAATCACCAACATATTTTATGTAATAATTTTTGATGCAAAACCAGTCATTCTCATATCTTCTCTTATCGAATTAAGTATTTGGTGCAATTAGAATCATCTAAAACCGGCCATTAACAAATTGAAAGTAGACATTTGAAGTCTATAGTGTCACGAATTTGATCGAGAAATAAATCCAGCCTCATGTAATCTTTTTTCCAAAAATAACATTATTATCTTCACAACTTTCGCACATGAAAATATCATTTCTTCATCTAAATAATCTACTATTTGCATTTTCCATTTCATCCAGATTATAACAATTTGCATGTAATAATGAAATTCCTCAATGTATTTATTTTTCCGAAAGAAATATTTATGTTTTCGTTCTTCAAATCCTCAAAATCCTTCAAAATTATAGCTTTATTTCTCACAATGAAATTATAAAATCATGAAATTAACAAATAAAATAAAGGAAAGACGTTAATTAAAATAAATGAAAATAAATGAAATAGTTTATAGTTTATTAAAGAAATAGAATAATATAATAATTAATACATGCAGCAGTTATAATTTCACTTTTGCAACTATCCATTCCAAAAAGGACTTTTCACCTGCAACTAAGAAAAATACAAGGACCAAAATGTAAGATTACATTATTTAATATTTAAATGCACGAGGACTAAAATGTAAAAGGAATTGACATGAATGAAATATCAATAGACAGATTTTAAGAACCATATTTTAAACTCGTCACTCTACAATCTTTTCTATTTACCCTAAAATTAATAATAAAAAGGTTAAATATCGTAAAATTCATAAAAACCCCTGCATTATGCAAAAATTACAAAAAAAACCTCTGCTTTATAAATAAAAGGAGGAAATATACCAAATAGACAAATTTTGTATTTGAGATATCATGCAAAGTGACAAGATCTCAATTGAAATTTTCTAAAGAGAATGAATATTTATAGTTGGCTAAAAATTTGAGAATTTCAAATATACCCTTTTATAAAAAGTCCTCAAAAATTCATATCATTTAGTAAGAAATTCAGAATTGTTATTAACAATAATTGAAGTGGAAACGAGGACATTCATGCAGGTATACGAGGATCATCCGAATCCCTAGTCAAATAAATAAACCTTGCCAGCGAATGAGGATATTTGTATCCACATTGTTTTCACATTTTTCCTCAAGAGAAGCATAGTAGTGGACTGAAATTTTGAAAAAAGACGTACCTTTTCCAAACTGTGAACTTGAGTTCTCTGTGATTAACAACAGCAAGGCTTAATTGAGCGAAATGGCTCCAGCCATAAGGAAGAATTGCCGAGTCAACGACATCCAAGTACATTGATAAGTGATCCACTTCGTTTCCGTTTTGAAATATCAACACCCTCCCGAAATAATTGAAGTATACATAGTTATATACATATAAACATATTTATTGATGATGCGTAATAAAGAAGCGATTTTAATAACTAAATAGTATTAATATAGAAGGAATCTTTTTTTTGCTCTTTCAACAAGGGATTTTCGAGAATTCGAGAACTTAAAGAAAACCCAATCAACTCTTCAACCGGAGAAGATCTTCTCAGGCGGTTTTAAGAGTGAATACACAGAATCCTTAATACAATTCTCCAATACCAATTACAATCCACAGTCCAAATTATTTACAAGAGAAGAATTCTCCAATCCAGCAACCAAAAAATATACACCAAATTTGAGATTCAAATGGAGGGATCCTAAATAAATTTGAGACCAAAACTATGGTTGAAATTGAAAGTCACTGTTCATCCTCCTCCAAGCTACCTGAGGAAGAAATTTTTTTCCAAAACCTCTTCATTGCCAAGGAAGCTCTCTCTACTGGTGCAAAGCCTTCTCCATTGCAAAGCAAGCTCTATCTAGTGGAAGGCAAGCTCTCCAGTTGATTATCTCCAGCACAAAGTCTTCTCAAGTTCAAGCTTCTCTCCAGTGCCACTCCATACCTGCTAAGTTTTTTTCCTCTCTAATTAGTATTATGAATTTATCCTTTAATCAGGTATTGCAAAAGAACTTAGAAAATGATAAACCTTCTTATGCCCAAACCCTAAAAAAAATACACCAAATAACTGGATTTTAGTTGCAAATAAAAAACATACTAACACAAATAATAAGCAAGATATTGATTATTCAATTAAGAAATGTTTTAGATGTTTATCACATACACATCTTAGAAATGAGTGTAGAGAGCCAATAAGGTGTACTAGATGTTTTAAGTAAGGGCATGTAAAGAAATATTGTTACACAAATCTGGGAAAATTGAAAAATCAAGTTGAGAATATACCTAACTTTCATACTTCAAAGAATCCAAATCCAGGTTCAAAACCTGTGTTTGAAAACAAAGGTAAATCTCTTAGTGAAATTGAAAATCAAATTACAGTTAATTTTTCAAAGAAAAATGAAGATATAATAAAACTAATAACTAGAGAAATTATTTTGAAAAATTTACCTGAAAATTATTGCAATCCAATTGCTTTGAAAAAGCTAACTGAACCTTTTGGTATACTCTTATCAGTTGGGTCCTATATTCCAACAAAGATTATTCATGAGTTAAAATTATCTATTAATTGTGCAATAAATACTAGAATTCCAACTTCAATAAAATTAATTGATGAAAAATTTATAACCATATTACCTGTTCAGGAAATAATAAATTCTCCAAGTTCTTCAAACTTTGTAAAAAAATCCCTCAGTGAGCATCATAGAGCCAAATTTAAAAAAGGGGCAAAACATACAAAACACAGAAAATATTGAAAAACATCATAAAACAGTTAAAACAAATATTATAAAATCTAAAGAGAGAAATAAAACTGTTCAAATATGGCAGAAAAAGAAAAAAGTAAATACTTTTTGGAGAGTTAAGAAAAAGGTGAATATTGCAAACATATCTCCAACTAAAAGTATAAATGAATTCACAAATTCAGGAAAAGGATCTCATCATTAATTATGCGAATTTTAATACCTCAGATAAGGATATCTTCACTGGTACAAATGGTCAAATATTATTTGGGATAGAAGGGGGATTAGATAAGATTCAAATTGCATATCCAAAAGCTAGTCAACAAATATCATTTCCTTTATTAAAAGAAATTTTTCATCCTTATAAGGGAATTAAAAAAATCTCCACTTCTATAAATTCATTATATTCACATAAAACTTCATTGTTAATTAAAATCACAGATAAGGGTCTAGCATTAGTCTCATCACAAAAGTCTAACAACCAAGCAGTGATTAAATCTACTGGGGAGGACCTAATTGTAATTTCCAATGAAATTCCAAATCAAAATGGAAATCCATTATCATTGCCAGTTGAGAGTAATAATTATGTTTCACTAGAAAACAATATGATAGTACCTTATCTAGATGATATATTCTACACCAGATAAAAACCTAAATAAAAATTTCAAGGAGGCAAATAGTCATAATAGTCAGATAAATATTTTTAAATAAGACTAATAATGATAACTTACATGGTATAAGCAATTCTTCTTAAGTTAAAAATTTTCCAACTCAAAACTTTATAAAATTTCCTGAAAAAAACCAAAAGAAAATAAGCGACTATTTTAATGGAATAAATAATAAAATAATTCAACTAAATGATCAGAAATTAAAGTTTACAAGTAAAGATCAAACAGATAACATAATTCAAAATACAAAAGAAAATACAATAAAAATATGCAAAATAAAAGAAAACAATAAAACAATAAAAATGGATGACCAAAGAAGAAGTACAAGATTACAAAACAAACAAACTAATCATTTTACATCTCCAATTGAAAAAGCACAATTAGTAAAATTTAAAGAAATACAAAAAGATAGAAATAGGAGACAAAAATGCAAAAATAATAATATTGAAGTTAAATCACTTAATTTAGAAGATAAAACTGAAATTATAGATAAAAGTGAAATTGAAAATATTTTATTATCTACAGGGATTGAAATTAATGAAAATATTAAGGACACAATAAGAAATCTAGTAGATGAGCAAGGTAATTAAGTACTTGCTCAAAAAAGCTGATAATATTAAATAATGTTATATAAAAAATTAAGAATCTTATCTTGGAATGTAAGAGGGTTGAATGCAAATGATAAAAAATTATTAGTAAATAACAATATTAATGTTGAAAATGTGGATATATGTTGTTTACAAGAAACTAAATTAAAAGTAATAGATAGTAATATAAATAAAGAATGTTGTGGTTTAAAATTAAGTGAATTTGATAATTTAAAATCACAGGGGGCTTCAGGAGGTATATTAATTTCATGGAATAAAAAAAATTTTAATCATATTTCATCAACTAAATTAAAATATACAATTTATATATTATTGCAAACCAAATGGGATAATACAAACTTCTTAATTACTGGAATTTATGGACCCACTAAAAGGATAAACAAAACAGAATTTTTAAATGAATTAAATAATATTTCAATTTCTAATAATCTTCCATGGCTTCTCATGGGTGACTTTAATTTGGTATTATATTCACATGAAAGAAGTGGTAATAATAAATGCAATGATTATACAAATGAATTTAGAGATTTTATAAACCATAAAGATCTTATTGACTTACCATTAAAAGGGAAAATATTTACTTGGCAAAATTCAGTTTCAAAAGCAAGATTAGATAGAATTATAATTAATAAAGATTGGTTAACAAATTACCCTAATTCACAATTGAGAGCTTGGATAAATATATGTTCAGACCATATTCCAATACTTTATGAAGCTAATACAAATTATCCTATTTTTAATGGGTTTAGATTTGAAGCTAAATGGTTGCAAATTGAAGAATTCAAAGTACTTATTGAAAACCATTTAAAAAACAGCAAAAGTCATACTTTGAATGATTTTTATTTAAATTTTTTAAAATTAAACAAAAGCTTAACAGATTTAAATAAACAAATAAGATTAAAACATAATATGCACACATAAAATTGTAAGAAAATAATTCAATGGACTGAAAAAATAGAAGATATTAGACCTTTGACACAAATAGAAAAATGGTTAAAATTAAAAGAAAAAATGAGAATTGAAATTATTCTAACTTTAAATAAAATTTATCGGAAACAAAGATCTAAGTATAATTGGATTAAAAATGGTGATACAAATACTAAATTTTTTCACTTACATGCTTCGATAAAAAAATCAAATTCAATGATAGCTATACTTAAAGATAAAAATGGTACATAATTTAAAGATCATATGCATAAATCAAAACTATTTCATTTTTTAGAGATTTAATGGGAAAGGAAAACATTAATACTAAGGAATTAGGGTCAATTAATTTAAATAAACTATATAAAAATGAACAAATTGATTTATCTAAATTAGAATTACCATTTAACATGGATGAATTAAATCAATCAATTAAGGATTGGAAAAATAACAAGAGTCCAGGGCCTGATGGCCTAATTGGAGAATTTTTTAAACAAAATTGGGAAATTTTGAAAACTGAAATTTTAAATTTATTTAATACAGATGCAAATAATGGATTATCCAATTTTAACACTTCCTATATAACCCTAATTCCTAAAAAAGAGGATGCTATTGAACATAAAGATTATAGACCCATTAGTCTCATCTCAAGTATTCAAAGAATTTTTCAAAAATAGTATCAAATAGAATCAGTGAGGATATAAATCAAATGATAGCTAAAAATCAAATAGGGTTTTTAAAAGGTAGGAACATATCAGAAAATTATGTGTATGCAAGGGAAATTTTGTGTTTAGCACATAGAAAAAAATACCCTTAATAGTTTTAAAATTAGATATACATAAAGCTTTTGATTGTGTTTCATGGGAATTTTTAATTAATGTTATGAAAGCTAGAGGATTTGGAAAATTTTTTATAAAGTGGATACAAAATTCAGTTTTGCCAGGGACAACAAGAGTAATTTTAAATGGAAGTCCTGGCAAATACATACACCTCAAAAGAGGATTAAGACAAGGAGATCCCACATCTACTCATTTATTTTTATTAATTATGGATGTATTATCTAAATTACTTGAATCTTTAAGTCAAAAAGAATTTATTTTAAAGCCAATAAATAATATAGTTACAAGTTTATTTTATGCAGATGATGCTATATTATTTATTAAACCTAACCTAAATAACATTAAAAGAATAAAATTTATATTAAATCTGTTTGGTCAAGAATCAGGTTTAAAGATAAATTATTTAAAATCAGAAGTTATTGGTTTAAATACTAATAATGATTTATTGGAAAACATTTCAACAGAATTAAACTGCTCAATTGGTACCTTGCCCATAAATTATTTTGGGTTACCATAACATTATAAAAGACCATCAAAAATTGATTATTTAAAAATAATAGATAAAATAACAAATAAATTAAATGGTTGGAAGGGTAGTATGTTAAGTAAAAGTGGAAGGTTAGTACTAATGAATTCAGTCTTAACATCTATTCCTATTTATTATTTTAATGTATTTAAATTTCCTAAATGGGTTTTAAATGAAATTGACAAAATTAGGAAAATATTTTTCATGGAAAGGAAATAATTCAAGTGGCTATAATTTAGTTGACTGGAACATTGTATGCCAATCTAAGGAAAAAGGGGGCTTAGGAGTTTTAAATATTGAAATATTTAATAAAGTTTTATTAACTAAATGGCTCTGGCTTTATTACAATTCACAAGGGAAATTAGATTGGTTTAATTTAACTGAAAATTCTTTAAATGATAATCTGGATCAGAAGAATTACACAACAAATTCATATTTTTGGAATGATGTTATTAAAAATATTGATTTTTTTAATCAAAGTTTAAATATTATTATTGGAAATGGTACTAGTATAAATTTCTGGAAATCTAGATGGTGTGAAAAACCACTAATATATCAATACTCAGAACTTTATTCTTTTTCAGAAAATAGAAATGGGACATTACATTATTTCCTAAGTAAAATGCATGAAAATAATCTTTACACAAGTTTATGAATAAATGTACCTTTATCAAATGTGGCACAATCTCAATTTGTTCAGTTGGAACAACTTTGTAGCACTTTAGTCCTTGATCCTTCTCAAAACGATACATTCAACTGGTCTTGGAATGGAAATAGGGATTATTCCTGTAAAAGTGCATCTAAAATATTAGCAAATGGAGTTTGTATTAAAGAAAAACATTATAAAATCTGAAAAATTAAAGTTGAATTAAAAATTAAAATATTTTTATGGTTATTATATATAAATAAAATTCTTACCATTGATAATTTAAAGAAAAAGGGTTGGTCTTTAATTAACAGATGTGTTCTTTGTCTCAAAGCTGAAGAAAATGTAAAACATATAACTTGTCAGTGCAATTATACAATAAAATATTTTGAAAAATTACATGGGGTACATGGAATTCAAATAAATAATCAAATTAAACCATTGAAATTATTAATTGATAAAACAAAATCAAAAAATTACAAAGTACTTATCTCAATCTTCTTATATCATATCTGGTTAGAGAGATGCAAAAGAACATTTACAAATTCCTCTTCCACTGACTGGCAATTAATAGACCTGATCATATATGAATATAAATTAAACTTGTTAGTTCTAAACTCAGGGAATTATACATATCTATATAATGAAATAGAAAATTATTCTCACATAGGAGACAGATCTAGTTCAAATTCAAATTCTTTATCAACATTTAATTCAAATAATGTATTAAGCCAATCAGATACAAGTTCTAATAATTCTTCAATTGAATGTGTTGGGTATCGGCGTCACTACCGAGCCCCGCGCAACGGATTGTGAGGCCCGGTCCGACCCAATCCCGAGGACCACGTCGACGACTCGATCGTACGAATCCTAAACTACATGCAACTACCTATGAATATAACTCTTATATACATAGAAACATACCGCGTGAAATTGATCACGGAGACGGGTTGTTCACTTAGTTGCTTGCTTGCTTGCTTGCTTCGATTCCGGCGACACGCACATCCCATGCCCGTGCGATTCGACACCTAATTCGAAGCTCCTTTGTCGTATACAACCGGAATTACTCCGGTTCGTCTCCGACTTTGCTCGACCTTTCTCTCGATTGATCACACCAGAGAATCTCAGTTGAGATTCATCTACTCGTATCCACCTCGAGCTTGCGTCTTTCGGTTGCGGCGAATTCCCCTAAAATTCTCGCAAGCTTGCTCAATTCTTCAATCTCTCTAATGGAGTTTTTCTCCTCTAACTTGTCTCACAAGTTTTTCTCATATCTAGAATGAATTTTTACAGAGAGAGAGAAAGGATGCTCATCAAAGCCTCCATTAATGGGGCATTAATGAGTATCAAAACAGAAAATCTGGAATTTGGATCACTGTGCGTCATGACGCATGATATGGTGCGTCATGACGCAAGAGTCACGAGTACTAGAACAAACAGTTATTGCACTGTCCGTCATGACGAACAGGACTGTGCGTCATGACGCACCACCGTCATGACGCACAGTCCGGTGCGTCATGACGGTATACTCACAGATTGTCTTATCAAGAAATAATGTATTGTACGTCATGTGGTGCGTCATGACGGACCATGTAATTTATGTGATATTTGCATAATCTTATTATGCTTCCAATCGTTCCGACGAACACGTATGTTCATCTACCCTCATGTGTACAATCTACTAGTTGATCTGTAACTGTATTTCCTTCAGAATGTTCATACTACACTAATCAATTTTCTCATTTAGGCACTACAACAAATGATGAGCAACAAGAGGTGAATCAGGAGCTTGAAGAACAACGATTCATGCAAGAGATGATGCAACAAGAAGATCAATCAGAAAATATTTGGTGGTTCAATTCTGATTTGAATGCAACAGAAAGAGAAAATGTTGAAATGAATCAAGCAAATCTGGGAAATCAAGGGTTTCCAAACTTACAGAGTATCGTTGAGAGTTTAGAAGAACTCATCGATGCAAATAACCCTCCCAATTTAGCTGATTCAACTCTCCAACAAAACTCATCGACATCTCATCAGATTAACTCGACATAGACTTCAAATCGATTTGAAAGAGAGTTTTCAATGGAAGAGCTCGGGTTTATACTAAAACCAGATATGGATTCTGAGAGGAGGAAGAGAGAGGGGGAGAAGGTAGAGAAGAAGATCGGTGGATGAAGAAAGTTAAAAGTTTCTTCACCGAGAGAAGAGAGGTGTCACCTATACAGGATGAAGGAAGAAGGTGCTCACCCGCTCACATAAGGAATTGATTTCCTGGTTTTTTGGAGAAAAGCAAGGAAATCAAATGACAGATTATATAGTTGCCTAGTTTTCATATAAGGATTCCTGGTTTTGAAGAAAACAGGGAATTCAAATATCGGAGTTAAAATGATGGTTTTGCCTAATTTTATTTAGACTAGTAACTAATGTTGTTTTTTTGGCTCTAGACTTGTAACTTGAGAAGAAGGTATTTAGGAGTAGTATTTTTAGCTAGATTATGGCAAATACCTTCTTTAATTACATGTTTATGTAAATAATTCCCAACATTAATTAATAAAATAATAGAAGTAGGACAAATGAGCCTACTCTATTTTTCTCAAAAAAAAAAAACAGTGAATGCGTCAGAATAATGTTTATTGGTGTTGAATCCTGAGAAATTTTCTATGGTCCCTGTAAATCGAGATGTGGCTGGATCTTCTGCAGCCTGAGACTACTGTAGATATTGTTTCGCTTTGCACCACTCATACTATTCAACTCCAAAAGTGAATCAGAAGGGAAAATATACTTTGCCCCCCAACACCAAAAAAACATCCTTGATGAGGTGGCAAAAGGGGGGGTTAAGTGGGTTGTTTAGCCTCTCTAAATGACTCGATTAAATATTAATTGACCGTTTAATTGAATTGACCCGTCAATTAATATGTATTAATATTAACATGTTATAAATTATTTACGTGTCAATTAAACATGTCAATTAATATTTAATCTAGTCAATTAGAGAGGCTAAACAACCCAATAAACCCCCCCCCCCCCCCCCCCCCCCCTTTTGCCACCTCATCAAGGATATTTTTTTGGTGTTGGGGGACTGAATATATAACCCCGAATCAGAATTTGAATTGTGTAATTGACAGCATAGTAAATCATAAAAAATACTATTACTTGAAAATTGCATTAAACAAAAATGAAAAACTAAGAGGTCACAAATTTGAAAAGAACTCAATTTTAGAAAAATTTAATTGGCGGAATAGAAAAAGAAAAATCACCATCAATTGCCGTTTGCTGAAAATTGTAAAAGATCTCTTTAAATCGGTGAAAGTTAGAAAACCCCTCGTATAGCTATTTTTTTTTGCAAAAAATCCTTAAAATGCTGAAATTTTCATAAAACCCCTCAAATAACCTAAAACAATAACATCATTTCTTAATTTCGTCATTTTTGTATAGCAAACCCTCAATTTGCAAAATAAATACGAGCAAACCCTAAATGTTGAAATTTGCAGACAAAGAAGAAATTGTGAAATTTGAGAAGAACCCCTGAAGTTATAGAAATTTGAAAAAACAAAAACTCTAAAATGCTGAAATTTGAGAAAATACTGTAATTTTTTCCAATTTGCAATGTTAATTGTTGTATAGACATAGTGCATCATCCACTTTTAAGAGGTGTAGCCAACGTGTTCGACAAAATGTCTAAAATGGAGTGCAAGCATGATACGCTATTGTACAACATACTTATGCATGGGATATTATACCTAAACTGGAGTGGAGGAATCAGGCCCGGTCCTACATATTTGGAGGCCTATGACGATTATTGTTGCGAGAAGGATTCGCGTCTTTCTTTAATTTTTCTGTTTTCATTTCCCAACATAAAAGTTATTATCTCATGACTAAACCTACAATTACAAAGAAATAATCGTAAATTACTTATTCAAAACTAATTAATTATTTGACTCTAAATTAGCAATTTTGACTTATTAATTCTAATGATTAACCCTGCCTGATGTGAAGAAGTAAATTAACCCTAATTAGAAGTGAATGAACCCAAACTCGAAGTGAATTAACGAAAATTCAAGGTAAATAAAATTATTAACCGAATTCGAAGTGAATTAAGTAAAATTAGAAGTGAACTAACCCAAATTCGAAGTGCATTAACCAAAATTACCATTTTCCATCGTCATTGTCGAAGTCTGCATAGAGAATTATCCATTTTCGACAAATAAAATTTCAGCAGCAAATAACATACTCAAGTAGAATTCTGAAAAAAATAGTGAAATTGAATTATAAATGGGATTATACCTTTAAATATCGAACTCTGAAAACTGATTCCCTGTCGCAATTGATGGAAAAACCCTGAAGAAATGCTGAAAAATCCTGCAATTGGCGACTCGAGATCAATTATCTGCTGAAATTGGATCGATTCCCTGAAAATTGAAGAAATTGATTGGAGAAATTCACTGGCGATTGGGATTTTGGGAGAAATTCGCTGAAAAATGCATAAGATTTCATCTTTCTTCTCTTATCTGGTGGGCAATGCGAGGAGAAATCGAGGGAAGGTCTATTGCTAGTCGCCTGCCTCCAATCATCACCATGCTTCGTCCTTCCTTCTGTCGCGTCGTGCAGTCTCACAGTGTCACACAGAGAGGTGTCGCACAGAGAGAGGGAGCTACGAGCTAACCCTAGGAGAAGCGAAGAGGAGCTAAAGCGTGTCGCCGCAGGTCGCTAGGAGGTTGCTTCAGTCGCGTGGAGGTTGCATCGCGTGGAGGTTGCTTCAGTCGCGTCGCCGCAGGTCGCTTCAGTCGCCGCAGGTCGCTTCAGTCGCAGGTCGCGTGCGTAGAGGCTGCTCGTCTAGTCGTCCAGTGCAGCGTTATGCTCTCTCTCTCTCTCTTTCACACTTTCACAGAGTAAAAAAAAAATGGAGTCCTCTCCAAAAATGAAGGCCTGTGACAAATGCCAACTGGGCCATGCGTCAGGGCCGGGCCTGGGAGGAATATAACATAACCTGTGAAAGTTTCATTTTTCTCTAGATATTTTGGACCCTGAAGTAGATGCAAGAGGCATCGGAGCTAATCATTACCTATTTGGGGTACTGCCTTTATTTGTTTACAATACTCTGGTACAACAAGTATATCAAAGGCTGGATACAATCCTCACAACATGATATCGAGACTGCGGTACCCATTGGTTTATGATTCAATTGAATTGTAATGTATAAATTTCAAGAGTAGGGTATTGTAATTAGTTTAAATTTGATGAGGGTATTGTAATTAGTCTAAAATTTGATGATGGTTCGGGTTGCGATACGGTATTCTAACGTATATAATTTTATTTTTGTGAAGGAATAGATTGAAACAAATTGATTAAAATTAATTATTTAAAACAAATTGACTTCAACGAATTAATTATTGTGTACTTGTACTAGTTTGTACCAGTCGGTACCAAATGATGTTTGTACCCATCGGTACCAAATGACTTTTAAGTTGTATCCACATTGTTCAAAAAATCAGGAAATTTAAAAAATGAAGTGGCTTTTTTCAAATGATTTTTGAACATGACCATTTTTTAAATAAGTCCAAAATCATCCACTAATTCAAAATACTTCAATTCAATACAAATTGAAAATTAAAAAAAAAAGAAACAGCGGTTTTTTTTCAAATGTGTTTTGAATAGGACGATTTTTCAAATAAGTACAAAATCATCCACAAATTCAAAATACTAATTCATTACAGATTCAAAAATGAAATTGAAATCCCAAAAAAACCCAAACATAAAAAAACACCAAACTTACAAAAAAAAATCCATGAAACCCTAAAAATGAGTTAGAAGAGTCCTTGAGAAGAAGTGTTCAACAATTCAGTTTGAGAGAGAAGAGTCCACGAGAGAGAGATGGAATTTGAAACGTTTGGTAAGAGAGAGAAAGAAATGAGCGTGAGAGAAAGAGAGACATGAGCGTGTGAATTTTTTACGAATAACCAAGTTGAATAAGTTAATTAACCAAATAACCAACATCCGAAAAGAATTTGAAAAATATCTTTTGCGGACTTTCAAAGAACGCCAGGCGGTGAATCATTATCCGTCTTTTTTGATGAACTGGATTAAGAATAGGCGGGAAATCATTGTCCGCCTGATTAAAAAATAGGCGGGGAATCATTGTCCGCCGAAAATTTTCAATTGAAAATTTGGTATTTTTCTCCAAATTTTACCATAACATGATCTATGTTCTAAATTAGTATATTTAATTAATAACATGATAACGAGCACATGTTAGCTGTTAACTTAATACGTAATTAATATTTATTCAAATTCATAAATTTTAATAAATTTTAATGAATATTTAATTATATGTTTTAATTATCACATTAATTAAATGTAATAGTTCAATAATGGAGAATTCGGCAGGTACATTTTGGAGAAGAGTAATGTTTTTTTTTTTTAATATCTGACGGCTGAAAAAATATATAAAAATTTTAGACGCTGAGGTTGTTTAAACGGGTTCGGGTGCTGTGTAAACGGGTTAAACTAATTTCTCCATCCATTAAATCTGCTGACTTGGCAGAAGCGTGACTGACATGTCATCTTGCGGGATGAGTGCGGGTAGGGGTGGGAATTCGGTTGAACCGAACCGAACCGAACCGAACCGAATAAAAGCAAACCGAATTAAACCGAACCGAACTAGATTTAAACCAAACCGAACCGAATAAAAGTTAAACCGATTTAAAACCGAACGAATAAACCGAATTTCTTATTCGGTTTATTCGGTGGAACCGAATTAGAAATTTTATAATGATAAAATTCAAATGTTCTTTAGAAAAAAAATATAAAAGCAAATCATATAGAATATACTTACTTTATTTCTAATTTTACAATATTTAATTTTAATATTTATAAATTAATATAATAGAAAAAGTGAAAAATAGTATTAATTCGGTTGGTTCGGTTTAATCGGTTCTGAAAACACCAAAATCGAACCGAACCGAATAAACCGAATAATATCAATTTTTGAACCGAACCGAACCAAATAAACCGAAAAACCGAACCGATTAAACCGAATTCGACCGATTCGGTTCGGTTCCCAAATAAACCGAACCATTTGCCCACTCTTAAGTGCGGGTAGATAACTGCTTGGTGTGTAACTTTATTGAGAGAAGGACATGACTAGAAAGAAGGAGTTCCCAAATATCATGGGAATGTGAACCGCTGTCCCTAAAACTGGTTATATATACTATATATAAAAGTTTAATGAAATCAACTAGAAATTGACACGTGTCTGGAATCTATAAATACTAAATAATCAGACCAAATTCATATAGAGGTTGTTGCCCAGTTGGTAAGGATGTTGTCTTTATCCGTGATAACCATGGTTCGAATCCCACCTCCGGTAATTTTTTTTCCTTATCACAAAAGATTGCTGTTACATGTACATTGTGCTCTAAATAATTTCAAATAGGATTTGTGGCGCAAATGGTATGATTGTTGCGCCTGGTGGTGATGGTCTGAGTTCGAGTCCGCCCACCACTCACCGTATTTTTGCTTTTCCGAACAGAATGAGTACAGAGTCAATAATTACAACTTAACTATTAAACTAATTATTTTCGGATGCATATTCCTGTCATTTTTGAATTTTCATCGTCAGTTTTTAATGTTTATATTACGTGATTTTTGTTAATACGTAATTAATTTTTGAATTTTCATCGTCAGTTTTTAATGTTTATATTACGTGATTTTCGTTAATATTTAATAAATAATTATTATAAAGGATCAACATTATTAAAAAAAACATTAATGCTAAGTTTCTAACTAATGAAGGATATTTCTTTAGATTTTGTTCTAAAACATGATTATATTCCATATCTTCAACATTCGGCATTCGGAATAAATAAAATTCAAGCACACACACAAATAGAGATTTACGATGAACATGCAATTATATTTTACACCCAACTTCAAATTCCATGCATATTTGACAAAGTAAAAAAATATCATTTATCTGTCTTTACCATTACAAATACCAAGAACTAAACATAAATATACCTCTAATTAAAAGAATAAGCATTTGTATATAATCTCTCTATATTTATGCTATGCTTTAGCATATTATTTTTCCGAAGCGAAGCGAGGATCCCTCTAGTTATTATTATAGTTAATATAATTCTACCCCCTCCACCAGGTGCTGACACGTGGAGGGGGTAAATTTTCATTTAACCCATTTATTTTTCTTTTTTCAATTTTGATCCTTTTTTTAATTTTCTTTTTACCTCATTTTGTTTTTGCTTTCCTATCTCCTACACCAGGTGCTGACACGTGGAGGGGCTAAATTTTCATTTTAACCCATTTATTTTTCTTTTTTCAATTTGATCCTTTTTTTAATTATTTTTTTACCTCATTTTTTTTTCCTATTTCGATTTTTGCCCTTTTTTTTGCTTTCCAATTTTTTTTATTTGCTCATTTCGCACGGGTATGTATGAAATTTTGTAAACTCAAATTTATGCGAGGTTTCATTGAAATTTGTCGTGTGTCCGTTATATCCATCTGGTGCGTTGTGATTCTTTAAGGAACTATTATTAATACATCTATTGACATTAAATATATTTGTGAATATGTCATGATTATATTAATCGAGTTTAAAAGCACATGCTCAAACGCTATTTAAACAAATTATATCAGAAAATAATATCCGTGAGAGACTAATTTCATGAATCTTATGCATCTATTGACATCATGATCTTTTGCAAATATGTCATGATTGGATTGATTTAGTTGAAACGCACCCGCGCTAATTCGCATGCGCGCTAATTTTATTTAAATAAATTATATGAAAAATAGGTATGTTGTCCCGCGCAATTGCGCGGGGATAAAGCTAGTTTTAATTAAACAGAACGGTCCATTAAAAAACCCGGAACATATAGTGAAGTGCGGGATTGAATTTTGAACGTCCGATATTTCAATCCAGTGGCTCAAAATTTTATTTTATGAGAATTGTCGGGCTTGTTTACTTGGAAAGATAACAAACGAACCATTCTCTAAGACCGGAGAAAGTTCCAACGACTTGTTAGAAATCATACAAAGCGAAAAACTTTGAAACGTTCAAAGAATTTCAGAATGAAGTACAAAATCAACTAGGCAAAAATATTAAGATCATTCGATCGGATCGAGGAGGCGGATATTTGAGCTATGAGTTTGAAAATCATTTAAAAGATTGTGGAATCGTTTCACAATCAACTACATTCTTAACACTGCAATGAAATGGCGTTTCCGAGAGGAGGAACCGGATCTTGTTTGACATGGTTCGGTCGATGATGAGTCAAATGGATCTCCTAAATTATTTTGGGAATATGCCCTTGAGACCGTATACCTTTTAAATTGGTAGAAAATACTCCACATGAGATGTGGACCGGAAAGGCTCCAGTGTTGTCTTTTATTCGAATTTGGGGATGTGAAGTCTATGTACAGATATTAATGGCGGATAAACTCGACCTCAAATCTGAAAATGTATATTTGTTTGATATCCGAAATAAACTAGAGGATACAATTTCTATAATCCTAATGAAAATAAGATTTTTGTCGCTCGTAGGGGTACCTTCTTGGAGGAGAACTTTATATCTAAACGAATTAATGAAAAAATAATAGATATCGAAGAAATTCGAGATCCATAAATAAACATGGTACCGATAAATGTTGACCCGAATCAGTCAATAGTTGATGATCCCGAGTCAAGCGCGCAAGGCACTCTTCGTAGATCAAATAGGACACATTCAAGAGATAATACGATATGGTTTTATTGTGTCTCATGACGATGAAGTCAAACTCAAAGATGATGAGCCGACATCTTATAAAGAGGCTATGAGAAGTGAGGATTCAAATAAATAGCGCGATGCTATGAAATCCGAGATTCAATCCATGCTCGATAATCAAGTTTAGAACTTGATTGACCACCGTCCGGGATTAGAACTGTGGGATGTAAGTGGGTATTCAAGAAGAAAACCTACATGGATGAAAAAATACATATTTATAAAGCGAGACTAGTCTCGAAAGGTTTCAAGCAAATTCATAATGTCGACTATGAAGAAACATTTTCGTCCGTAGCAATGCTTAAATCCGTACGGATTCTACTTGCCATAGATGTGTATTATGACTATGAAATATGACAAATTGATGTCAAACCACATTTCTTAACGGAAATTGGCAAGAGGATTTGTACATGACACAACCCGAAGGTTTTGCCGATTGAAATAACCCGGGAAAAGTATGCGAGTTGCAACGATCCATTTATGGATTGAAGCAAGATTCTCGGAGTTGGAATATTCGTTTTGACGAAGTTATTAGCGAGTATAATTTTATTAAAAATGAAGAAGAACCTTGTGTATACAAAAAGGTTAGTGGGAACCGCGTAGTATTTCTTGTACTATATGTAGGCGATATTCAGATCATAGGGAACGACTTTCGATGCATACGGATGTTAACAAGTACTTGAGTATTTGTTTCTCTATGAAAGATTTAGGCGAGGCCGCTTACCTTTTAAGCATGAGGATTTATATAGATAGTGTTAGGATCGTTACCGCAAACAAACACACAAGATGATCCTTTGTTTAAATGGTGGTACGGTCATATGGAAGAGTTTCATACAACCAAAAATTGCGGACTCTGCAACGGATTCGGAGTATATTGCGGAAACCGAGGCCGGAAAGGAAGCGGTGTCGATCAATAAGTTTTTGACTAAACGTGTTGCAACCCTGAGTATATCCGGAACTCGTGGTTGTGTATTGCGACATTACTGACGCAATTCACAAGCCAAGGAACCGAGGTCGCATCATTACTCCAAACACATACTCAGAAAATTTCACTTGATCGTAAAATTTTACATAGGAATTAAGGATGTGTTGATAAAATTGATACTGACAAGAATGTTGGGGACCTATTTACAAAACTGCTCTCGCAAGGAAAGCATGACTATCATGCGAAAGCTGTAGGTTTGAGATACCTAGAGGAGGAAGAGTTAATTATTTAAAACGATAGTTTCGTAGATAGTAGTTGTAAACGTTGTATCACCCTAATACTTATCTAATGTGTATTTTTTTTTTAAATTATTTTACATTTACGTTATATGAAAACTGTGTGCGGAGTTGTGTAATATGATTACATGGACCTTGATTTGAACTTGTGTGAGTGTCTACATAATACGTGATTATGTTAAGCGAAACCGTCACACTGTAAGTATCATTTCAAAATCGTCCCTAGTCACGAATTAGTTTCTTAAGAAAGAAGCATATATATTATCTGATTATAGACTAAACGTGTACACAAGTATATTTGCCGAGAAGGTGATTATGTTTTGTTAATCATAGGACAAAAGTGATTGTCGAATAGGAAATATGGATATATGTTAGTTTACATGTATTGAACTTGACCAAAAGTGCGAGACTGTGACATGATTTAGTCATTATGGATGGACTTGCAACGAGTATGGTGTTAGGTTCTTCATACTTGATGCGACCATTGATCGTTTTGCGTGCATAACACAATGCTTTGATGTGGTCTTTCGCTATCTGTAAAAAGTGGCCACAAGGATCATTATTGGGTATTGTCTGAAACACTCATTCGATGTGAGTGTTCAATATAAAAATTGTTTATTTCGTGAGGAAGAAAGATCCATTAGGTCGTTCGATGAATTGATTGACGAAAACTATGACCGATGTCAATGATATTAATAGTTAATATTGATTGAATTTGTTAACTCAATTTAGTATCGATAATTAAGTATAGTTAATGAAAATATAAGGATGACTACCACCATGCACTTTGATTGACAGATATTGTTAACAATAGAACTAATAACCACTATTCGAGTTAGGCACAATGATCACGATCATTTTTGCATTTAACATGGGTAACCATGATGAGTGACTATATTTCGTTCATGGGATGTAATGATTTGGAAACAGCTTACTGTCATTGTTAAACGGACATACACGGTCACATAACGAGTAGTAGTATGTCGGACTTGATCCATAAGATTACGGCACATATGATGTGCATAGCTTAAGCGTATATGATATGCGAGCTATATCCTCTAATATCGTTTATATGTGATATACATAAGTACATTTTAGTTAGATTTGAAACTAGGTGTAAGACTGAAGGAAATATAGTTCTGGATCACCGGTAAAAATGTACGTATAAGGACAACCGAAATCGATATGGACATAATGAGATCATTCACATATCAATTATAGGGGCAGGTCTGTTACGACATTAAGTTCCGTTGTAACGGACTTATACATATTTTATTAATAATATTAGTTATTAATATACCAGAATTCCGGAGACGGGTCCGTGGTAACAGAAGTTATGCTTCGTTACAACGGAAGTACTCGATGTAGTTCAGTATACGATTACTGAACGGCGGAGCTTTGGTTTTTGTGAGATTTATAAATTGATGTACTTAGATATATTTATTTTAGAAATAACGAACAAATTAAAGATTACTACTCACCCAACAAGATTTGATTACATAATTAAAGAATAATGCAACAAGGTTCATTCACATAATTTCATAGCTAAATAATTTCAGAGATTTGAACAAAAAGTTCTCCTTTTAAATTCATTTTTCTAATTTCAAGATTCCATCCAAACAATTTCAAATTCTTTTTTCCTGATATATCTGCCATGCAATAATCCTTATTAAATAGAATTCCCCCGGCCAATGATTTGTGGATTTATTCCTGGACATATAATATTACTTACTATTAAACCGCGATTGACGGGTAGTGATGCGATGACACCTACTTGTTGTCGATTCTACGATTCTCATTTATACTCGATATGTTGTCTCAATCTTAATGATCAATCTATCACAATTCGGAACTCTGCACGTCACTGCGTAAGAAGAAGAAAATTATAACTATTAAATTTTGTTAATAACAATTTTTTCTTTGGTTGAAAAGCAAGTGCGATACGCGTTCGGTCCAATCACTTTTATATAAAGAAGAAGAAAAATTCATACAATATTTACATGAGTTAATAACAATTTATAAAATAAATATTAACCTTTCAATTTTCTCTAACATCCTATGTTAAAAATTTATTCCTACAGAATGCATGTCCATTATCTTCTTGTCATCAATGTGTATGGCTTAATTTATAAATTTCAATCCACACAAAAATCATGAATCCTAGCGGTTTCATCTTCTTGACGTGACTATTTAGATAGATATTTGGGATATCTATCTAATCTATCTAATGTTTGAATTTGTTGATGAAATTTCTATCATACAGGCCATCTAAAAATTCGAGCAACATTTTTGAAATCAAAACATGTGCCTTTGGACTTCCTTGGATTTTTAATAATTTAATAGAGGGCCTTTGAGGATTATTGGGCTCATATGATATCACAATAAGTGAAATATAATAGTACCTTAACTTCTAATTTGTAGTCGACTGAAGTTACACATTTATTTTTAGAGAGTTGAGTAATTGGTTTAGTAAAAATATAAAAGCAAGCAATTACATACTAATGATCGCATCGTGACAATGGATAATCTCTGACATGTCATTTATTTGTCCATAGCTTTAGGAGTCAAGCATTCACAAGACCTTATTATTGTTGGCTTCTAACATGTGACTCACCCCGTAGTATATCTGTCAAAAGTGTTCATCATTTCATGATTAGATTATAGAAACAAAGGCTTTTGTGCAATTTTAAAGTTTGAGGTACTTAGATATATTTTATTTTAGAAATATGAATGCAACAAAGTTGGTAAGAGTCAAGAATATGCTTGTCCCCTTGTCATGCATGTAGTCTCTATTAGATTGCTACTCTGGAATTCTCAAATGTAAAAGTTTGGTACCATAATTTGGTCCACTTGTTATGTTTGTCTTATAATTATGCACTTGTGAAAAATTAGAAGTCAAATATGCATCATATTCTTTCACACAATTGTATGTCTAAATAATTTCAGAGATTAGAACAAAAAATATCTCCTCTTAAATTCATTTTTTAAGATTCTATCTTTATACATTTTTTTCTTGTATATTTGTCATATATTGTCCTTTGCAGTGTACTTCATGAGTTTATACTCTGGCCAAACTTTGCTGAGTTCAATTGCAAATTACAATAACACTTATTTATGGGTTTTGTTTTCTAATGATACTTAATTTCCAAAAGCTTATGACCAAGTTTTCAAGTTAGAGACAAATTAACTTTCAAATCTTGAATTATATGAAGATTGACGAGTCGCGATTCGATAACACGTACATCTTTCCGATTATGTGTTTCTTATTCATAATATGTTCTCACTAAAAAAAATATTGGACTTGGAGGGCATTATTGTCAAGTGATAAACAAAAAAATACTTGGTTTGATTTTACGAGAATTTGACAAAGACAGATAATTAATATTATTCCAGGGATTTGTTATTTTTCTGATATTCTATTTTGATATAATAGACACTTGTTCTCATTTCAATCTCAATAATGTGATATGGAGGCCTAATTCAATGATGAATAAAAATGATATCCTGAGATTTGCTTTATTATGAAGGGGTAAATAATTTGGTTGAAACTCATCTGAGTTGATGTGAAGTTTGGTCTGAAATCTCAAGAAAGAGCCAAACTGGTCACGAAAATTGCCAAATTTGATTTTTGTTTTGTTTTCATACTTAGATCTCATAAGAGCTTGACTGTATATGTCAAAACAATTTGAGGGTTTCTTTCAGTGTTTCATGTTGTCAAGGTCAAATTAGCACTCAAAAGATTTAATTAAAATCTGTTATGAAAAAAAGAGTACCATTTCAAAGTTTGGTCTGAACTCTCAAGAGAGATGCAAATTAGCGAAAAAAGTGGCCAAATTTGTTTTTGATTCTTGTCATATTCTTTTTTTTTTTATGAACTTGTAGTTGTCACGTTCAATTTCATATGATCATTCTTAATTCCAATGTCAAATTGTGAGTTTGTTTCAGCATAAGTTCAAATTAGCAATCAAAATATCCAGTTTAATCGCGTAGAATGTGATCTCAACTTCTTAAGCGAACGAATGGAGTCTCCATTTTGTAAAAAAAAAAGGAGACAAGCCTGACCCATCTATACTGATCTTCCTTCATGCAGATCTACATTGTTTAGGAAAACATAGATCTCAAAATTTGATGCATTATTAAGCAAAGGCACATTTTTACATCATGCAAAAAGACATGCATGTCACTTTAGATGCAAAGTGTTCATCATGGACCGACCCAACGAGAACACGGCACCTCGTCGATAAGCTAACGCGTCACGTCCTCATTGGCTACGTCTCATACGGGCCCACGGACCCACGCCATCTTACGAATTTTGGTGGCTTATGTGGCCCTGCATAAAGGTCTTTGGTTAAAAACGATTCTCTACAGTTATGTTGGCATAAAACACGGCACACTTTGCTTCTCTACAGTCTTTACAAAAAACATGGCACCTCCATTCTAAGTAACATTTGTGCCAAATTTTCAGTAACACAATTCAAAGGTTGAGCTCATAATTATTACCGAAAGCTAGATAAATCTAGTAATTTATGTTGAGCTAAACACTGTTTTGTGTTGTACAGATTCGGCGATACGCCAATACATATTGGATACGACGATACGACATTTTAACATATGATATATGATACGAGTAAAATCGGTTTTTTATATATCCGCGCAACATAAACTTAAACATTTCACCAGATGAGGGAGGGCTTGATTAGTAGTTTGGAATGGAGACGATAGGAAGTAAACAGTATAACTGTTAACGCAGCTCCTGAAAAGGTTTGATCACATGCCATTTTATGTCTGGTACACTTAACTAGGCCCAATTCCTAATAGACCCACAATTGTAGTAACTAATAAGGGCACTTAAGATGCATGGAGTTAGGATTTGCTAATAAGGATAATTATATGGGCAGGAAACACTTTAGCGGGAACAAAAAAATTGAAGTTAAATGACAATTTTTTTCTCCAGATATTTCTCATTTTCTAATTATGGGTCAATTTGAAGTTAAAACATATAAGTTGTCCACTTGTCCTTTAACAAGGACAAAAACTTATAAAGCACCTTTTAAAGGAAACAAACATGAAAAAAGGTGAAATGATTGGTAAATAAGGGCAGAATGGAAGAGGGGGTTAGTTTACCAAACTAAGAAGTGCAAAGACTGTACCAAATCAAATTATTTCCTTATTTATTTTCGAGGAAAAAATCTTAGTAGGTCCTTTTTTTTAATTCAATATCAAAAGCACCAAAAAATTTTTTTGAACAAATAGTAAGCACGATATCAGCTATGTTGCGCGGATACTTCAAAAAATTAAATTTACCCGAATCATCGTATATGTATCGTATTCTAAATCATATATAAAAATGTCGTATCGCCGTATCCGATATGTGTTGATGTATCGTCGTATCGACGTATCCGTGCAACACAGATGATACGTGCATATGGGGGTTGCTAATGCATTCCTAAACATCACTTTTAATCACATCACACGACGTGACAAAAACAAGATTCAAAAAAGATTTTTTTTTTACTTATAGCCTTTTCAAAAATCCAATTTTATGGATGTACGTAGACCGGGCTGGACGGGTTTTCATCTAAACTGCAACTCAACCCAACTATAACATGTTTTCATTTTTTCAACCCAACCCAACTCAATCCATGATATCTATAAAAATTCTCAAACCCATCTGTCAGGGTTGGACGGGTTAACCGGGTTTTTTTCGTAAATACATACTATATATAAGTTCATATGTTCACAAAAATTATATGCAACAAAAATTATCTTTTTAATTAGATCATCGAAAAATATTTGACAAATACACAAATCAAAATTAAACATGGATAACCAATATCTCATCGGATCTATGTCATTCTTTCTGACAATAAATATAGAACAAATATTATATAAAAAAAATTCAAAGTTTAAACTAATTATATATTTCATGAAAAAAAATTGATATAGTGATATCATAAAGAAATAAAAAAACATTACTATTAAAGAAAACACAAAATAATAACAAAAGACGAAGCTAACTTTTAAACGAAATAAAAAATAACAAAAGAGGATACTCATTTGTTGTCAGAAAACAAAAATGTCATATATGATTTAAGTTAAGAATTTTTTTTTTATTTGAGAAATATTAAATACTTGATAAACATAATATTCATATAAAGTAAAAGAAAATAAAATACTATATAATATTGAAAATAATTAATAATAAATAAATCATAACAATATAATTTAAGAAAAAATAGCATACCATATAATTTATATTAAAAACTTAAACAATTATTTGAAAATTTGGAATTATACGGGTCGGTTTGGATTAATGCGGGTTTTTAGTTTCAAACCCGTAACCCAACCCATACTTTCGAATTTGTCAAAGTTCCTACCCGAACCCGACCCAACAACTTCGAAACCCGCAAAAAACGGGTCAGTCAGGGTCGGGTTGGGTGGGTTGGGCGGATTGGAGGATTTTGTGTACACCCCTACCCAATTTGCAAGAATATCTACAGTTTGCCCGCATTTGCAAATGTAGCGCTTCCGCCAAGTGGTCTGGCGAAAGAGATTAGAGTTTCGCCAGATGGTCTGACGAAAGAGATCAAACACTAATTATGTGTGCATATATGTATTCCAAACCGAAATAGGGTTTAATTCCAAATCGAAAAATGTAGGGTTTAATTCCAATCAGAGAATTTAGGTTAAATGATTTTTGTAATATATGTATTTTTGGGGAAAAAATATAATTATTATTATTTATATTGTTTATATTATTTGTAATTAATGCATTATTATATTATATTATTTGTAATTAATGCAATATTATATTATTATTTACTATGTATTCAATTATTTAATATAGTATTATAATTTTAATATTTATATTTTATTTAGTATTTAATATTATTATTTATATTATTTGTAATTAATATATTATTTTATTATATTATTATTTTACAGTTTGTTTTGATGACGTTCGCGGCTAGCGGTAGCGGGGAGGGATCTAGTCGCGGAGAGCACGTGTTCGGTCCGGAGCCGAGATCGACGAGGAGGATGACGAATATCCTGCCACACTATTCATGCATGACCTCCATAGGTCTCGTGCATTCGACGTGGTAGGGTTGCAACTTCCTCATTTACCATTACTACCAGACTTTTTCGAGAACGCGGGACTAAACAATTGCTACATGCTTGGTTGTATGGATGCCGATGCGGCGTTAGTGCAGGTTTTGATCGAGCGTTGGAAGCCTCAGACGCACACATTTCACATGAAGCAGGGAGAGATGGCGATTACCTTGCACGACGTCTCTTGCCACCTCGGTCTCCCCATTCAGGAGATACCCGTATGCAAGGACAATGGTAAGGAACCGAATAAGAAATATTACGTACATATGATGCTTGGGATTGAGCCCGATAATGAGACGTTCAGGAACAAGAGTCGAGTACTTATTAAGAAGACATGGCTCCAACAACACTTTGATCAGCTCCTGGGGCATGGCCATATGATCCCATTCAGGTAAATATTTGTATCACATTTCCATAATTTTGTTGATAAAATTCATAGTTATATTATCACATTTTCATGTCGTGAGACATGTTTGAACTCACATGATTTATTTTCTCGGGACGATATTGTTTTCGGACCTTATGGGTTACGTGCATGTCATGTTCTTGACGTTGATGGAGAACATGAATGGCATGGGTCAGTATATTTGGGGTAGTGCGGTACGGGTCTACTTGTAACGTTTCCTATGCAAGGCCACTAAACCGGGAAAGAAAAAGGTAGGCGGATGTCAGATGCTTCTTGCGAGGTGGTCGTACTCTCGATTTCCGGTTTATGTGCCGAAGATCGTACCGATTCGGGATATTCGTCTCCACGATCGTTTACCGTTCGGTATTGGGTACATCGTACGAAGGACTTACACCGGCACAACGTCGAGAGACACGATGGATGCTGCGCGTGACTATTTCGATAGGTTTTATTTATATTTTGATATACAAAATTTAATTTTTTTTTACAATTCACTTTTAAATGATAGATAAGTCATGATGAGATAAAGTGGACCGTCTATGATGAGTTTCGACAGTATCTTCCCCTCATTTTCCTTCAGGACGACGCATTTACTTTCACCATATGACACCTTATTTGTTTTTGGGTCGTCAAGCCGTACCATCCTAAGAGAGTGATGCGAGAATTCGGATTTGCACAGATAAAACTTATAATTAGGTTATCTTGCAAATTCGTAATTCATAAAACGTATTAATTGCTCTCTCTCTCTCAAGACATACCTCTGCTCTCTTGTATTCCCAAGGTGAATCTGCATAAGATCATCAACAATCGGGGCAAGGATTGGCCTAGTTATTGAGGAACAACATTTAAACGACTCTGTGAGTAAGAATCGTTCGATCATGCAAATGGGACGTGATGCGGGGGCGGAGATCAGTCCCGCCATAAAGAAACGATTGAGGAGGGCTTCCAAGAGTTTGATCTCTTCTTGCACCCGGGGTACGGAGGTATTATCCGACGTACCACACGTTGACACTCCGAGTGACTTGAATAGTGGCGGAGACGACGTCGGCGATGGTGATCTCACGTAGGTTACACAGCGGGGTCGTGGACGAGCATGTCGCGCCGTTCCTCGATGTGGTGCAGGAGGTCGTGGCCATGGACGAGCTTGATTATGTGTTTTCATATTGTGTTTTGGATATTGTGTTTTGATGTTGTATTTTGAACATTGTTTTTGGATTTGGATATGACGTGTGTGGTTGATGCATTTTAGAATTTAGATGTAATATTCATATTTTTATGTTTTTCAGTTATGTTGATTTCTCAATTTAGTTAAAAAAATTCAAATAAACTAGTAATATTGTCCATGAATTTGAGTGAGCAAATGGCTCCTGAAAAATACAACGAAATCATCTAAATTATGGATCTTTGAAAGTTCTAAAACATTCATGTTCCGAGTTTTTTTCATTTCTAACTCGAAATTAACAAAATAAATGATTCAAATTGCAACAAAAAAAACCAAACTGATTAACATCTCTTTCACCAAATCATGTGGCGAAAGTGCACAAATCATATTTTTCCGACCTTTCCAGTCAGATGGGATGGGGCCATCTAATCCATACGGTCTGGCGAAAGAGGTTAGAACTTCTTAATCCTCCGAACATGACAAAAATTAGTGTTTGATCTCTTTCACCATACCATCTGGCGAAACTCTATTCTCTTTCACCATACCAGCGCTTCAAAAGCGCTGCATTTGCAAATTTGGACAAACTGTAGCGATTCTTGTAAATTGGGCTTTTGAAAAGGCTATATGTCAAAAAACCTCTCAAAAATGGCACGGTTAAAAAATTGATGACCGGCCATTTTTTACGAACAACATCTAATATCCAGACAGTCTCCAATAGTGTGTTTAATATATCATCTTCCTTGAAATTTAGCTAGTTGTTTTTACACCTATCACTGTCATATTTATATTTTTTTGCTATGAAAAACGTATAAATAACAATAGATTGTTATCCTTAGTATAACAAAAATATATAAATAATAGTAAAAATATATAAATAACAACATATCTTTTTCATAGTAAAGAAAAATTTATAAATAAAATAAAAGATATAAATGACAGATCTTCAATCTCAAGTATAAAAAATATATAAATAATAGTGCAAAAACATTAATAACAACATATCTTTGATTCATATTATAAAAAATTATAAATAACATATTTTATCATTTCAAATAAGATTGCATGATCAAATGTGACTACAATGAAAAATAAAAAATATATATATAAAATATTTATAACTTAATATGTAATATTATAAAATCGAAAAATTATCCATGTAATATGATTACAAATCAAACCCGTTAATATTACAAATAAAAATATGAAATTAAATATATGATTCGTGGATTCTTTTTTTTTTTAAATATATATGAAAATTATCAAGTCTAAAATTTGTCACGACAATCATGATTTGACATGTGGGACTAATAATTCGAGACGCAATGATATATGCAATGACATACTCAATGAATATGCCATGCTTGGAATTATCTGAAATATAAAAATTAGGGCCTGTTTGATAAGTGGGAATAAGGAGGATTACCGATTATACAAGACATGGGAGCTAAATGATGGACAAATCAATTTTCTAGTGTTTGATTCAAAAGAAAGATCGAGATATTGGAATCTTTTGTGCTTGTCTTGGACACTCTCACTCCTCTGTTGTCCTCCAATTGATGTCTCTCAAAATATCAAGGAAAACACAATTGTCATTCATCTCTCACTAATTATATGAATATATTAAATAAAAATAAATAAATAAATACAATTATATTATGTATAATAATATAATTATTTAAAAATAATGCTACTTTATTTAATTAATCATAAATTTTATTTAATATAGTTATATAATTAATAATTATACTTTATTTAATATTTAATATATAATAATATTGCATGCAATATTATATATAAAAAAAATTTATTCAAATTAATTAAACATAATAGAAACTAATATTGAATTATTTTTATTAATACATTATGAAATGCATTGTCAATAATTAAAATTTATTATAAATTTTGAAAAAAAAACAATGAAAATTATATATATATATATATATATATATATATATATATATATATATATATATATATATATATATATATATAAGAAGAGAGAGAGAGAGAGAGAGAGAGAGAGAGAGAGAGAGAGAGAGAGAGAGAGAGAGAGAGAGAGAGTTTTAATATATATTATATATTAAATAAATTATATGATTAATTAAATAAAGTAGAATTATATTTAAATAAATTATATTATTATAGATAATATAATTATCTTTATTTAATATATTCATATATATTGTATTTATTCATTATAGAATAATATTCAATAAACCAATATGTATTAATTAATATGTATTTAAAATTAACAAAATAAAAATCATACCAAACTATTTGTAAATTTTCTTTCACATCAAAAAATAACTTTCACTTTTCGTTATTAAATATTCTAGCACATCAAACAACACATGTGGAAAACTCATATCCTTCAAACAGTTTCTCTTATTTCACTTTCTCTAGACAATACGATACTCATTAGTCGCGTCAGTTCTTCAATTCAAGATCAAATTACTTAATTGGAGGCCATACTGTGTCACACATCACACAATTAAGGGGTGCCAGTAGCTAGGCGGACCATAACAATTTTATTATATTAATCGTGTCTTACAAATAATGGTTAGACGAGTTCACTTTTTGCAACAATAATTCGGAGACTTTTTGCTAAAAGACACAAACCGAAATTTGATTAATTTAAGTAACTATGCTTTGTAACATAGTCAGGACAGCACAAGAGCTAGACACGTTAAACAAAACTTCAGAATTTCTTGATATCCCCAAATAGCATCAATTAAGAAGATAGAATCGTGATGGTCTATCAATTCTGTGATTTTAAATGGGCAATTAGGCTAATTGAGTCGTTGATACATTCTTATCCAACTCTTCCCCACTAGCTTCAAAAGAAGTCCTACAAAAGGACACCTTGTTTGGTGGCTCGACTCCAATATTTGTGACTCCAAAACTTCTTAATACTATATTATACAAAGAGATGACTTGTGGAAGGAATTAATCGAGTACGTATGGAATTAATCTTTCCATCGTATGGAATTTTTTATTGAATATTTTAAAATACTCCTTGACGATATATGATAGACTATGTTACGCGGATATTTCAAAATATCGAATTTACCCGTATCGTCATATTTGTATCTATCGGCATATCCATACAACACAGAAAATAGGTCATTTTTTAAATAGTAAAAAAAAACAAGTAAATAGACAAAACTCGGATATTTCAAAATACTCCTTGACGATATAGGATACTATTTTTTAAATAGTATTTTGGACATTTATTGTAAATCTCCTTCTTTATATCGAATTACATTTTTTAAATATAATTGATAAGTACATTTGAATTCGATCATAAATTATAATGAATTGACGAATCATCAAAATTTTCTTTGTAGAAATACTTGCTATAAAAAAAATCTACCATAAAACTTTCCATAAAACTCTTCGCATTTCGTGTTCTTCTTCTTAGGAAAATCAACGATGTGCCTATCCAAAATAAGTTGTCCATGTTGGTCATTTTGGGCACCATCCAAGTCCCACAAAAAGTTTTCAAAGATGAAGTTTTATAAATCGTTACTCTCTTAAAGCTAGAGCTCTGAAAAATTGTTTCGATCCCTCCTTGCTCATATATATTAGGTGGAAAATCGATGAATTCGTGTTAACGGTCAATCATATTCAAATAGAGATCAAAGTCACGAGTTAATGGGTCGCTACTCGTTAGAGTCTCGATCAAGTTGCAAGTCGAGCATCTTATGAAACTTTTTGGTGACTTTTCGACATCTTTCTTTATCAAATAAGTTTCGAAAGAGTTTTTGAGCCTGGTCAGGTTTTTTCTACTCTCCTATATTTTATCATATGATCCCACAGAACTCGGAGTATGTGGAATTTGATGTGTATGGGCGTAAACGGAATAGTTACAGACGAATAATGATCGTACCGTAAACGTGCATGTCTTATTTTATTCAGCTACATATATGAATACAAATTCGATTTAAATATTATACATTGATACAATTTGAATATTATCGGATACAAATACGAATACAAATTAAATTTTTTTTTTTACAAGGAAACATATTATACCATAATCATATCATTTACCAAAAGAATCATCCAATGAAAAATAAATACATATTTCATTGCAAATATCAAATTTAGTCCTCAATATTATTTACAAAATTATAAACATTAAAAAAAGAAGTTATCATCCAAACCATTATATTTTTTTTGAGATATTCAAACATCATAATAGTCGTCGTCGTCATAATAATAATAATAATAAATACAAAAAAGAACAAAATGATCAAATAAAAATAACAAGACACGATGATATATATAAATACTATTGCTAATGGATTCATAGCATAGTTGGTTGAATGTGAGGCATAAAAAAACATATGTTGTGAGAGTTTGTTTGTTTTGATCCTCATCGGAATTAATGGATTTAGGACATATGAACCTTCCTTATATATATATATATATATATATATATATATATATATATATATATATATATATATATATATATTTAAATTTGTCAATATTTGGATCTAAATGTATCATGAGATTCATTGCTTTGGATTTTTTTTTCTCTCTTGGTTTTCCCTTCGATTATCTTTTCGTTTTCAAATATCTGAACCGTTATTTATATTCGGTATTTTGACAAATATGTGTATTTGTATTCATATTTTGATAATACGGATATTTTTTATTTGAATATCAACTACTCGTGGACAGAAATTATGGGTCCAATTTTTCGAAAAATATGAATTATTCAGTTAAAAATAATTATAATTATAATAAAATTAATACATATCCTAAGAATTTTTGTAATTTGTTGGTAGAAAGATTATATTTTTTATGAGAGATCATGAGTTCGAATCTATATAAATTATAATTTAAAAAAAAAATCCAAAATATAATAAAAATATGAAAAAGAAAAAGAAAAATAGTCTAAACGAGATTTAAACTAAAAAAATCAATAGTCTTAACCAATGATTTAAATTGTGGCGCAATAGCGCAATTCGCAATAAATATTCATAAAACACAACACCGCAACCTGCTATATAGCGTCGCAATATCGCCGCAATATGACGCAATATGACGCAATATCGGGGATCATGTGTAAATTATTGTTCAAGCGCAATGGACCGCAATATCGCAATTTAAAACATTGGTCTTAACTAATAATTCACGCAATCAAGTGTAACATGTAACATGTTTGTCTCATTTAATAATTAATTAAGATTTTTTTTTTAGAAAAATGATTTCGTAAGCTTTCTTGTGGATGTGAATTATGATTATAATTATGATATGATTATGATTTGGACAGACAATATTCACCCGTTTACAACCCTAGACTGATGTGTCTACTCTCTACTGTAGAGTCTAGACAAGGCATTGTATGAATACGAGTCCAATTAATTTGTGTGTTAAATGTTAATGCATGTTAGGTTAGAACAAATTAAGTATAGATTGGTGAAAAAGAGGAAGAGTGAATAGAAAAATATTGCGAATAAGAGAAGAGAATAAGTTGGGTGGGTTGTTTTATTCTTCGGAATCACACGTACCATCGAGCTGTTTCACCGTGCACCCGTGACCCATGACCAAAATAATTTCCCATTTATAGCTCATTTACTGTGACCCCAGATTCTCCCACACATTGCCTATCTGTGGGGTTAGTGTTTAATCCATGTATTAATTAACACAAACTCTCTCGATTAGTGATTAATTATTATTGAATTAAGATACATGTGAATTAATCATTAATAATTAATAATTATTAATGATTAATAGAGTGGGTTAGTGATTAATATAATGGGTTAATAAAGTGGATTAATTGCTAATCTCCATATCGGCAATGGAAAAGTGGGTTTGAGGGGCACGGTATAATTTTTCATTTATATATTAACATCGTTTCCTTTGTGTTTGTAATAAAAGGTAGTTTTTCATTCAAACTTTTTTCTCTTCTAGATTTGTTTGGCATTGCGTTGTATACACCATACATTGCATATTTGCATGTAGACTAGCAACTAAATAGAAAAAAATATATCATTCCACTCTCACTTTAGTAATCTCGATGAATCAATTCAATTAATCATTAACTTGAATGTTAATTAATATAATTAAACATTCTCAATTGACTTATAAAAAATGTTTGGATAAAATGGGAGACATTATATATATATAACCCCAGATAAATATAGTTCTCCTTGGATCAAATTAAGCTCAAACGAACCCCTAAATATGTTCGAGTGATTACGAAAAGAGTGTGACATGAAGTTTTGTTATCATTTTTTTTTCATCGACGTGACATTCGAATGTTAAATGTATAAATTGATTTGTTTAAATGAATAGGTCATAAATAACTTAATAGATCTGATTTAATCAATATTTTAAATAACAACGTAATAGCGCAAATAGCCGAAAATGATTATAAAACTCAGCACCACAAACCTACTAAATAGCAGCGCTCAAGCTAGTTCATGTTGGAAGATTTTGTTAAAAGATTTCATTCGTAGTTTTTTGCCCGAGCCAGTTCATGTGCTTCTCGACAAGATGTGCGCTATATATGACACCTCTCAAACAAAGAAAAATGGTGATGATGCGTCAATCAAGGAAGGTTAATGAGGATTAATTGGATTGATTAGCACTCAAATCAATACTCAGTTGGATTGATTCAATTAAAAAGTCTAATTAATCCAATTAACCCACGTTGACGCATCAAGAATATGTTTCCTTGTTCATGGAAACATAGTATATTTATCCATGTGCATATGACATTTTTGTATCCAAAACAGCTCGTTACCAATAATGCATTTTTTTCTTGACTATTATGTTTTTTTTGTTCATATATCTCCTTATCGTATATAACAGAAGATTTCTCTCCTGATTCTTTCTAATCCTGGTTTGGTAGGTGGGACTACGGATTCTTCCGTGGAAACTTTGGAGTGGCAGAGAACAATTCTTGATCGCATACGGATTGCTATATTATAATTTAAAACATTGGTTTAATACATAAAAAAAAGATTAGCCAGCTTACTTGAATAAAATGTAAAAGGAAACATCTCAAAAGAAATTAGTGTTCATTCGGGGGAGATTAAAGGAGGTATTTAGTTGTTGGCTCGTAGCATAAAACACCCCCCACATCATCAAACAAAACAAAATATCGGACAGTATTATGTCGGATTACGTTGACTCCTGATCCATCATTAATGCTAATTATCACCCAACTAATCCCTAATTACCAAACTCCATTTTCAACATTTATTCATTTATTCATCTCTCTACTACTCCATTCACATACATATAACCTTCTATTACTAAATGTTGAATCATATTCTTTCTTTTAGTTATTTTTTATAAGAAAATAGTTAATATATATATCAATGAAAATTTAACATTGTATATTAAAATATTGAGGGAGACTAAACTACTTAATTAAGTACCAACATTTCAGTACTTAATATTTTTTTCATCATTGGATTTGCATTGAGATTTGTTCATTTAATGATGTGCACAAATTTTCATGATCATCATGAAAAAACACAAATCTCAATGCAAATTCAACGGTGAAAAAACATTAAGTACCAAAATGTTGATACTTAATTAAGTAGTTTAACCTCTCTCTCTAAAATATTTTAATGCTTAATTAATATTTTCAATGATATTATTATGTTAATTTATGTAGACCAAAAAGAAATTGTTGTGCCAATAAAAGAGACAAGTCAAAATTAAAAAAGAAAAGAGTGTAGTAAGCACAACCGAATGCATTATGCACGTATAAATATACCAATAAAGGATTTCAACTGCTCTCTTTCTCAGACACCTCTTCCTTGACGAAGCAAATTCTCTCTCTCTATCTCTCTCATGAACCCAAAAACTTGAAATCCCAACTGCTCAATCTCTCTCTCTCTCGTCATAAAATCTCTCAAAAAACAGAGCCAGTCTGCTTATCCTCTACTGGTCCTTTTGGACGGTTCATTTAATCCATCTCTGAGCCCCCTCTTAAATCCATTAATTACACAACACGAAGCCCAATGAGACCCATGATTTCCCATGCATGCATGTACATATACGAGGTTTCTCTTCTTTCTTTCTCTCTTTAGCAAAACGAAGAAGTTCGCTCACAGTACAACAATGGCGAGGTTTCTTTTTCAGTTGCTCTCACTATACATTATGTGCACTGTTCTTCTGTGCTCAGCACAAAGTATGAATTCTACAGAAATGGAGGCTTTGTTAGAGGCCAAGAAGGCGTTTGTTGAAGACCCATCAGGCTTGCTCACCGATTGGTCAAGTGGAAACCCGGTTTATTGCTCCTGGACCGGAATCACCTGTGACCCAACCGGTTCAGCCGTGGTTGCACTCAACCTCTCAGCCGGTTCGCTGACCGGTACAATACCAACTTCTCTTTCAAAACTCAGCCAATTACAATCCCTTGATCTCTCCTCTAACCAACTTACTGGACCAATACCGGTTCAGCTCACAACTCTCACCTCTCTCTCCGAACTACATTTATACTCAAACCAACTTACCGGTACCATACCCAAAGAAATTGGTACGCTCTCCAGCCTTCAAATCCTGAGAATAGGTGACAATGCGGGTATCTCTGGTACAATCCCCAACTCTATTGGAGAATTACAGAGTTTAACACTTTTGGGTCTCGCTTTTTGCAACTTAACCGGTAAAATACCAATCACACTCGGCCAGTTGAGTCAATTGCAAAATTTGAATCTTCAACAAAACCAACTGGAGGGATCCATTCCTTCGGAACTTGGTAATTGCTCGAATCTTGTCGCTCTGAGGTTGGGGATAAACATGCTTAATGGATCGATTCCACCTGAGATTGGGGATTTATCTAATCTTGAAGTACTCAATTTAGCAAATAATTCAATTGGAGGGACCATACCTGCCAGACTTGGAGAATTGGCACAACTCAATTATCTCAATCTCATGGCTAATCACCTTACCGGTACCATCCCTAAATCTCTATACAATTTGGGTAATCTCGAAATTCTAGATTTATCAGTAAATAATCTTCACGGGGAGGTACCTGACGGGTTATCTCAAATGAGCGAACTAAATTTTCTCGTGTTATCTCAAAACAATTTTTCGGGCTCGGTACCGGATAACATTTGCAATAATGGTACCAATTTAGAGCATTTAATGCTCTCTACCAACAATTTCTCTGGTGAAATACCGGCTAGTTTGGCAGAATGCCGCATGTTGAAACAATTGGATTTAGCAAACAACAGCCTGACCGGTACGATACCGCCCCGAATCAGTGAATTATATAACCTAACCGATTTGTTGCTAAATAATAATACTTTGTCTGGACCAATACCAAGTGAATTATTCAACCTTGCCAATCTTCAAACATTATCATTGTATCATAATTCTTTGCACGGCGAGTTAGCAGAGGAGATAGGAAATCTTGTGAATTTAGAAACCCTCTATATATACGAGAACCAATTCACTGGCCCAATACCCGCTTCCATTGGCAATTGTACCAACCTTCAAATGATCGATTTTTTCGGCAATAATTTCAACGGTATGATCCCATCTACGATTGGAAAATTAAAACAACTCGATTTGTTGCATGTCCGACAAAATTCTCTTTCCGGTCCAATGCCACCCGAGCTAGGGTTTTGCAAAGAGTTAACAATTCTTGACTTGGCTGATAATCAAATATCCGGTGAAATACCCATCACGTTCGGTATGTTAACTTCGCTCGAACAATTCATGTTATATAATAATTCATTAGAAGGTGCGATACCCGAGTCGATGATTAATTGTCGTAATATAACCCGTATAAATCTATCCAATAACAAGTTAAGTGGAAGCATACTTCCCTTGTGTGGATCCGACAATTTGCTTTCTTTTGATGCAACCAATAATTTGTTTGATGGAGATATTCCAAGTCAGCTGGGCAATTCACCAAATCTTGAACGGATCCGACTTGGGCGTAACCGACTAACCGGTTCGATCCCCAAATCACTAGGTAAAATTGAATCTCTTTCTCTTCTTGATATATCTATGAATTCTTTGATTGGAGAGATACCTAATGAACTATCGTCGTGCACCAATCTTAGCCATATCATATTAGATCACAACCAATTGACCGGATCGACACCTAATTGGGTGGGTAACTTGCCTAAACTAGGGGAGCTAACCCTTTCTTCCAATTCACTATCTGGCCCTATACCCGATTCACTTTTCAATTGTTCTAAACTCCTAAAATTCTCGCTCGATCAAAATAACCTAAATGGTACGCTCTCTCCATTGGTCGGTGACCTTACATCCATAAATGTACTCAACCTTGCAAGAAATCAAATCTCGGGCCCGATTCCAATTTCATTGGGGAAACTTACCAATCTTTACGAGTTAAACCTTTCGCAAAACCAGTTCTTCGGTGAGATACCGTTCGAACTTGGACAGTTACAAGATTTACAAAGCGGGCTAGACCTTAGTGTGAACCATCTTAACGGAAATATACCGCCTTCTATCGGCTCGCTCTCCAAACTTGAAAATTTGAACCTTTCACACAACTCATTTACCGGCGGGGTCCCCTCACAAATAGGTGAAATGGGTAGCCTCGTAACTCTGGACCTCTCGAATAATAATCTCCAAGGCAAGTTAGACAACCGGTTTTCTCATTGGCCGGTTGAGTCGTTTACGAGTAATCTCGCATTATGTGGAGGCCCTTTACAATCCTGTTCGCTAACTGGTTCAACTTCTCGCCGTTCGGCTTTACACTCGGCCTCCATAGTTGTCATTTCCGCAACAATAACCCTATCAGTATTACTTTTACTAATCGCACTTGGATTCTCTCTAAGGCGCCGGTATTTGGCAAAAAAATCGAGCGAGGTGAATAATTGCACCTTTTCATCGAGTTCTTCAAACGCCAATAGACAACTCATAATAAAGGGGTCGGGTAGGCGAGACTTCAAATGGGCTACGATAATGGATGCAACTTGTAATTTAAATGACGAGTTTGCCATCGGGTCAGGCGGGTCGGGCACAGTTTACAAAGCCGAGTTACCAACCGGTGAAACCGTAGCTGTGAAAAAGATCAAAGCATTAGATAACGACTCGTTATTTTTTCATGAGAAGAGTTTTGCTAGAGAAGTGAAGATACTTGGTGGGGTCCGTCACAGACATTTGGTTAAACTCCTCGGGTTCATGAGCAACGGAAATGGATCGAACTTGTTGGTTTATGAATATATGGAGAATGGGAGTTTATACGATTGGTTGCACGAACCATCTCAAAAGAGAAAAAGCCAATTAGGATGGGAAAAAAGGCTGACAATTGCGATTGGTTTGGCTAAAGGGGTCGAGTATTTGCACCATGATTGTGTGCCGAGAATCGTGCATAGAGATATCAAGTCGAGTAATTTGTTGTTGGATGGAGATATGGAGGCGCATTTGGGCGATTTTGGTCTCGCCAAGGCGGTTTTCGAGGCACAAACGAAGAATTATTCAACCGAGTCTGGATCTTGCTTTGCCGGTTCTTATGGCTACATGGCCCCTGGTATGTTAATCTTTATATATTGGCATTACTATCATTATTACTAGTAATATGAAATATGAAGCAAAGAATAAGTTCAATTTCATGCACACACAATTTTTAGTTGCAAAAAGAAAGCAAAAAATGTTTTGAATGATTAATTTCATAACATCACAATTAGCTCTACCTAATTTTACTGAATAAAATATTAATTATTTGTGACGATGAAAAACCTTTCTCATTCATAATAAAATTATTGTTATATTTTTTCCAGAGTGTGCTTACACCCTAAAAACAACCGAAAAGAGCGACATATACAGCATGGGCATAGTGTTCATGGAGCTCGTGACAGGTCTCATGCCAACAGATCGAAAATTCACAGGAGACGTGGACATGGTTAGATGGGTCGAAAACCTAATTACCACGTCACGATCCGACTCGTTACACGAAGAACTATTCGATTGTGCATTACAACCCTTGACGCAAGAGGAAGAATCTTCCATGCTCGAAATGCTAGAGATTGCTTTGCAGTGTACTAAGACCGTGCCGGCGGAAAGGCCGAGTTCGAGGAAAGTGTCGGATTTGCTGTTACATGTTTTGATTAAGGTTCATAGAATTGGGTCCATGAAGAAGGTTTAATTTGGGGGTTTTGAATTTTTTGAGAGTGAATAGTTTTTTTTTTTTGTTGCTTTTTGTGGAGTGAGAGAAAAATGGTGTATGAAATTGATTGTATTTAGGTGTCCTCTAATTGTGGAAAAAAATGCTAGAGATAAAAGGAGTGGCTTCTATTGATATTGTTTGCTTCCAAATTAAAATTTGAACTTCTATTCTCAAAATCTGAATTATTGGATTGTAGTAGGTTCTGTTCATTAACCTACATGAAACTAAAGGTGGAAAATTGCAATATTTTATGAACTACATAGATGATAGATGGTTAGTAGATGAAGAATCTCAATTATTCGGCCTAGAACCTAGATAACCTTTAAAATTAAACTAGATTAACAAAATTAACACAAAATTTCATCGGTTTCTTACAAAATTATGTTTGTCAGAAGAAAACATTTTTTAGTTTTTGAAAAAGAAAAAAACATTGAACCAAAATATATTTGATTAGTGTTATAACTATGGGGTGTAAACGGTTCGGATAGAGGTCATACCCAGATCCGTATTCATATTATTTTTTTATCCAAATACGAAACTATCCGGATCCGGATACGGATACGGATACGGTTATGATATTATCGGATATGAATATTTTTCGAATATTAGAGCGAATAATATGATATCATAACATAATATATTTTTTAATTATATATATACATAATTTGCGACATGCACATAAATTATTATATTCAAACATAATTTTATGACACATTTTTAAATCATTCAAAAATCATTAATTATATATGTTTTTTCCAACTAATATCCAATATGCAATATAAAAAAACATAATGTTCAGATCCGGATCCGAATTCAAATACTGGACCTGATCGGGATAATATCCGAATTTGAATTCTAAATACGAATATCCGAATCCGGATCCGGATCCGACATTAAAATCAAATACCGGATCCAAATAAAAGTATCCGGATCAAGTTCCTGATCCTAATTGATCGGATCCGAATATTTTTTTCGAATACAATTTGAATTGGCTTGGATAATTTCCCTAATATAACACAATCCTACCAACCATCTGAGACACCCTACATCAAAAATATTTTTCAATCATCAATTATTGGTTCATTATTCGAGGTTATGTTAGATATATTTAACTTGGATAGTTTTTCAACAATATTTTTTTTAAGAAAATAATGTTTTTATTCACAATTGATTAAATGTGTTTACATTAGGCGAATAGTATATACAGGCCCAGACATATCAGCCCATTTGTCAGTAACAAAAAAGGCCGAGTCTTTAGCCCAGTACGTACCTTAACCTCTGTAGGAGTCTCCATTGGAGAAAGGAGAAGAGGGGAGGGACTAGAGAGTGAGCGAGCAAAGAGGATCGATCGAAGAGAGAAAGGAACAGAAAGAAAGAAAGAGAAATAGAGAAATGGGAGGAGGCGGAGGACACGGACATGCAGATGGAGCTCATGGGCACGCAGATTACAGGCACAAGGTGTGGAGTATGACTGGTGGGCCCAACTGTCGCCCTATCCACTGGAAGCGCAACACCGCCATCGCCGCCCTTGGTATCTTCCTCGTCTGCATCCCCATCGCCATGAAATCGGCTGAGCTTGAGGTTTGATTTTCGATTCCTCTTTAGTTTCTCTCGTTTTTATTTGACTTTCACCTCCTTTTAGTTCTGATCTAGATTTATTCTAGCATTTTCAATAGTAAATTCGCAATCTCAGCTCACAATTTGGAACCTTGATTTCGCCGTAGTACTTCCATTGAATAATTGTAATAGCCTGATAGGAATAATCGGATAAGTGATGTTCTTGAATGGTCTTACTAAATTGTGAAACTTCTATTTCTGATATTAGAGTTCGATTTATGTTTGATTGAGATTTCTATGTGATTTGGTTGGACATTACAGCATTTTGGGTTTCGATTAAAGGATTTCTAGTTTCAAATAGAAAGAAATTAGCTTGAAATTACAATAAAATAACTCTGTGTTAGTTTGTATTATGCAACTCAATTCTACTGAAGATTCCTAATCAGGAATTATCTTCTTTATGAAATCCAAACAAAAACCTTAATGAAATTTTATTTTCTTTTATAGAAATATCTAGTTTTAACCATAGATCTCTGTAGTTTCCCTTGTGAGATAGCATCATTTCTGTTTTTGTTTTGTTTTGTAAAAACAAAAAATAGTTTTTATTTGTTTTAAAAAAACTTTGTTTTTCTAGACACAATATTTCTACTTCAAAGCTTTTCATATATGTTTACTGAGTGAACTAAGAAACAGAAACAAAACATTACTCGAGAGAATTCAAATTATTGTCAAGGGTCATAACATCATGTTCGATATGCCACATTCAATTTCAACATAACATTTTGAGGGTTATTATATCAATTTCAAGGTCATAATGTCATTTCAAAAGTCTATTCCATTGTTAGGGCCAATATATCGTTTCATTGTTAATGTCAACATACCATTGTTAATGTCAATATACCATTTTTAGAGTCAATATATGAGTTTTAGTGCCAATATACCATTTTTAAAACAAATTTACTATTTTCATGGTCAATATATGCCATATGTAATGTCGATATAACATTTGATGATCATTGTACCATTTTTAGGGCTAATATATTACTTTTAGGGTTATTATATTATAGGGTTACCATTTTAGGGTTACCATTTTAGGGTTATTATATTATATCATATTCAAAGTCAATATAGCATTTTCAGACCGAATACACTATTTTCAGTGTCAATATAACATTTTTAGAACGATTATATAATTTTCAGGTTCAATACACCGTTTTTAGTGTTATTATATTATTTTCAAGATAATAATATACCATTTTCAGTATCAATATACTATTTTTAGTGTCAATATACTATTTTCATGTCAACATGGTTTACCGTATTTAGAGAAATGTGAACTCATACATATATTTATCTTTTCTTGCAGCAAAGGCCACATCACCCGGTTCGTCCAATCCCATCGCAGCTCTGGTGCAAGAATTTCGGTACCAAAGAATATTAAGTACTCTTATCTTATGATTGTAATAAATTTCATAATATCATGAGGCAAATATTACTTTCTCGAATGCCTTGTGTGAATTCAAAACCTAATTGTGGATGAATGATTTTCTTTTTAATTCTGTTTCCTTATTTTGTGCTTTATTGGAATATTTGGATCTCTCAAGATGAATTTTGTTGAATAAATTGAGTGTGATTTTAATCCAATACAATACTCCTGCTCAATTTTTCGGGTTTGTTCTAGTCGATTGTACTTTGTGTGTGTGTGTGTGTGTGTGTGTGTGTGTGTGTGTGTGTGTGTGTGTTTTGTTTAGATGTGTTGTTATTATATTTATGTCTTGCGAAATCTAAAAATTGAAAGAAAAAAAAATGACGACATGGCAGGCACATTGCATTGCACGTGACATCTTATTTTCATATGTCATGCGAAATCTAAGAATTGGAAAAATCTGAAAATAAAAAATAAAAAAGATGATGCGACGGGCACATGACATGCCACATGACACTCCTCATGATCACCATGAAAATTGAGAAAAAATGGAAAAAAAATATTTTTTAAAAAAATGCCACGTTACATCTCTCCTCAGGAACCTTCTGAAAAAAAAAAATGTTTAAAAATAAAGTGTTTCATGGCAGTTCCTCTGCAGCCCTCTAATCTTAAAAGTAAGGTACAATATCTTGTCCCGAAATGTTAAAGCCCAATTGAGTCGAAAATCCAATTGAACCCAAATCAAATTCTAGCTTGAATAAAAAAACCCAATTTGAACCATAAAAATAGAGCCTAGTTCAAAACTGATAGATATGTTTGTAGTTAATTAATTACATTTATGTTTGATTTGCTCCTACTTCAAATGATTGGGGGAATTTCTAGAATCGTCAAACCTAATAACAAGTAAGTCATGGTGGTTGAGAAACTTTTGCTCTATAGCCTCTTGAGTGTGATTTCTTGTGAGAAAACCCTTCTCCATGAACAACCATTAAAAAATACAATTTCTCTAAATTTTGTTAAACTTGTTGTCCATACTAATGACAAAGCTTAAAACTATTTTTTTAATAGAGTTGTATCACACTCATACAAAAAAGGATTCCAAATTACATACATATATTATCTTCGAAAACAAGCTTCTTGAAAAAGAAATACTATAATTTCAAGTTGTGTTTTAATTTGATTAGTCATATCAGTGAAAAGTTATAGAGGAGCTTATGCATCACATTTGTGCTCATGTCTTTGTTTTGTTCCGATATATTGTTAAAATGTCACTACTTGGTGAAGTGAATGGCTCTTGCTATCTTATTGTACGAAAAAAGAAAGCTAATTGGAGCATGGACTCGTGGGAATAGTTTTATGGGATGATTTTAAATTTTGATTTTGATGTGTTAACCAGCACCTGTTTCCAGGAAGCAAGGATATACATTTTTCTTGTTACGAGAAATAAATTTTAATCAATTTACAATAGGGATAAATGCACAAATAGGCAATATTTCAGTAATTTGATCCATGTATTTTGGATTTTTCTTTTAATCCTTATACTTTATTACCATGTGTACCGGTACCGGTTAGTCCGAGTGAGAAATGCATCGCTGCTATTTTTATTAGGGAAATTTTACTTTGTCCCCACAACTCCTCTTTTCCATCTTCTATGCGTATTTCGAAAAAGATTAGTGAGGATAATTAACAACCCAATTAACACACAAAAATAAATTAATCGTTAATTTTAACGTACCAACAAAGGTACATGCTAATTAATCATTAATTCATTTTACATATAAATTTGACGCCAATTTGATGTTAATCGAGTTACTAATTAATCATTAATAATCAGCACTATGATGTTATGTGATAACATCAAAAATAAAAATCATAAGTTGTGAGGACATAGTATATGGTCTTTTTTATTATATACTTGCAATGAAACAAGTGAACAACACACCTATGAGGTCATGTCTGTTTTTTTTAAGTAGATCCTAGAGCACGAAACGTGCTCTTGCGGTTCTATTCTTGATTTAAAATAAAAAGAAATTTACATATTTACCCTTTGTTAAACTTAAAATTACATATTTACCCTTCTTAAAATTAGAATATCATATTTATCCTTTCATAAATATAAAATATCATATTTACCAAAATATTAAAAACCATCCAATTTCTCCGTTAAACTTAACGATCATCATTTTAAATTATTATTTTACCCTTTGAATATTTACCATTCTAAAAATCCAAAATATCATATTTACCACTTAAAAAATAAAAATATCATATTTATCCTCTCAATAGTAAAAATAACATACGTACCCTTACTCACTCGACAAGAAGAAATCACGTCTTACAATTTAATAATATTTTTACTTGTGGTTATTTTTTTGCAATCAAGCTATATTTTTTAACATTTTTGTTTTTGTCATTTGAGATTGATAGAATGATTATCTTTCGAAATGATATTTGGATGTATTTTTTGTGTTTATATTGTTATCTATAAGATAACACTGTTATACTCTTTGGATAAATATGATATTTTTATTTTTAAAAAGGTAAATATGATATTTTGGAATTTTAGAAGGGTAAATATGCAAAGGGTAAAATATCGGACCGTTAATTTTAACAGAAAAATTAGATGGTTTTTAATTTTTGGGTAAATAGGATATTTTAGATTTATGAAAGGGTAAATATGACATTTTAATTTTAAGAAAGGTAAATATGTAATTTTAAGTTTAAGAAAAGGTAAATATGTAAATCCCCCAAAATAAAATGTGTTACATAGTGGAGCACCTCTCGTAATGAAAATCCTTAAATCCCATAAAACCCTCGATCCCATAATTTCAAGCCCTATTACAATAAAATGTCTGTTAGTTAGTATGCACTATTTGATACATATATTATTATATTATATTTTATAATTTATAATATATAATATATAATACTACATAATCGTTTTACTGTTTTAAACATACTATATATACATTTATGTGCATTATGTAATAAATTAATAATTTATTAGTAAGACCTATATTAATATTTTATTTCATTATATACCGGCAATATCAGATACAAATGATTTAAAAAAAAAAACATTAAATGCAAACACAAAGAGAAATGTAATTTAATAACTACACTTTACTAGAATATGTTTAGTAATGCATGATGAAAACATGTCATGTTAGTCTACAAGTTAATAGAAAAACTAGCCATATTATCTAACTATTTGGAATGCTTATTTGACTATTAGAAATCAACACTTGGCAATACCAACTATTTTGATCATAATTAAATAAACATTACATGATAATACAAGGATGCTTCTCTTTTTTAGTTATCTTGGTTTGTGGGTTATTCACTTCCAATTTCATACCCTAAAATATTTTTTGATCTAGTTAACTTGCACTAAATAAATAAACAACCTTGTCCCCCTTAGCTGGAAGCTAGAAATCCATGTAATATATAAGTGAATAAGTTGGAGTCTTGGTGATGACTTCATCATTTAAGTGAACAAGTTATTTTTTTAATAGAGAACACTTTAGTATGATATATAAAGGGAAACATTTTTTTTAAGAAAATGATATATACAAAAACTTACATTAAGTTTTAAGGAGGTTCTACAAGATAGACCTTTTATATTCAACCAAATCATCAATGTATTTATCAAGAAAACCATTATGGATTAGTAGACTCCTTATGCACAGTTAATGCAAATTATAATACAAAACCCTACATGTTTATCATTTAAGAATGTTGCAACTAAGTACATTGTTATTAAAGCAAGTAAGTATATCGTTACCATTATCTTTTTCTCGATGAAATATTTGTTTGATACATCAAATATCATTTTCTTTGTTTGTAAATATCAAAAGAATGCTACACAATGTACAGTAGTTCCAATGGCGGATTTTTGTCGAGTCAATATGTCTGGGGATAAAGATTAATATTAACATTATGTGATATTGCATAACACATTAATTAAATGTTTACTCATATATATTGTTTTTTGGGGGGATTATAATTAAATAATAATAATAATAACAACAACAACAACAACAACAACAACAACAATAATAATAATAATAAAATTATTATTATTATTATTAAATTTTCTTTTCTTTGGTGGTGGTGGTGGTGGTGGTGGTGGTGGTGGGGGGGGGGGGGGGGGGGGGGGGGGGGGGGGGGGGGGCTTCATGACTTCTCTAAATACCTATTAAGATCTTTCAGTAAAATATGCCAAGGTAAAAGTAACAGAAGAGTCACCGTTGGCGAGTATGTCAGGTTGTCAGTACTTTCCATCAAAAAAAAGAAGTGTGTCAGAGTATGTGACGACTTGCAACTGCCATGTATAATAGTACAACATCGGTTATGTATTGAAATGCTCGCCTAATGTGAAGTTTCTTCTTTTACACGACTAAAAGAAACGGAAGGACGGTGCTAGGTGTGATCGAATGTTCGAGAAGAAATAACACAACAATGCTAGAATTTTTTATCTAGTGAAACACAAAAGAATTGTGTATTTTTGTTTTGTCAATATATATATATATATATATATATATATATATATATATATATATATATATATATATATATATATATATATATATATATATAGAGAGAGAGAGAGAGAGAGAGAGAGAGAGAGAGAGAGAGAGAGAGAGAGAGAGAGAGAGAGAGAGAGAGGGAAATTTTAGGTAATTATAATATAACCATGCAATTTAATTCACAGAAATTCAAGTTTTGTTGCCATTTTTATCAGAAAATTCAAGTTTAGAATGATCATGAACATAGATCAAAATACACATCATGACAGCATTAGGGTTTCCACCTCGTTATGAACATACACTACTCAACATGAAATATTTAATTCTTCGAGTTTGCTTGAAATGAAACCGAAACATCGTCGGTGACTTATATCAGTTTATTTCGAAACTGGACTATGCGTAAGAGACGGCTTCTTTTTTCTTCTTCTTATTTTCTGTAGCAAAAGACAAATCTGGAAAAGCATGTCTTGTATGAAGGTTTGTTAAAGAAATTTTGTATCTATGTGCTACAATTCACACACTTGTCCTAAACTGAAATTAGTACAATCCAAAAATTACTTGTACTATGTGACTTATAAGTGACCACAATGCATGGAATAAAACAAGAACTTGAAAAAACATAAATAGAAAATAAACATGACAAATGAAATGCACATTCACGATAGAATACCTTTTTTTTGGTGCCGAATTCAAGGATAGTAAGTAACTTATCAAAATTAAGACATGCAACACTGAGCAAGTTATGAATTTTCATTAAGCTTATTCGATTAGGGTTTCTCAAAATTGAAAATGAAATCAAACAAAAAAAAAGACCAAACACTTAGCAGTCCCATTGCAACGGTTCAATCGAGTTGCCATTTGATCCATACAGCATGCCACAAGGCATCAAAGCCGACTCCATAAGTTCGAGATCAAACGCAGTTCCTGCATAGTGAGGATCAATCTCCATTCCCTTTTCATTTGCAGCACCATTGAAACCCACCATTAACCTACCATTGGAATAGTTTTGGGGTTGATTTTGTTGTTGATGACCATTAAGCACGTGCTGCATAGCTATAACCCCTTCGTTTTGTTTCGGTACTTCAATAGTGTCCATGGTATTCTGGGCCCACATGGCAGACTCGTCGATAAGCCCATTTTGTTGGCTGAATGAAGAGGAAGAAGGGATGGCAGGATGATCTAAAGAGGAAGAGGAACAAGAGGCAGCATTGGTGAAATCAAAGGTTGAATTAGGGTTTTGGTCTTTAAAACTCATGAGCACACCATTGTTTTCATAACTAGTATAGTTTGTGATAGGCATATTGGGATCATTTAGAAGGAGATTTTGAGGGGGCAAGGTGAGAATTAGAGCCGGGTTAATATCCATTAACGGATTGATTTTAATCGGGTCAAAATTGTTCTTACTCGGAGAGCTAATGGTGAAAGGAGTAGTGGATGGGGAGAACTGATGAGAGGAAAGATTGTTGTTTAGGGAGTTATTGTAAGAATTATTCGTCTTCGATGTACTCATTAGGTTGTGGGTCTTTGGATCGAGACCCTGCGCGATCAACTTCTTCTTGATGCATGAGTTCCAGAAATTCTTTACTTCGTTATCTGTTCGCCCAGGCAAGTGTTTTGCAATCTGCGCCCATCTGTTAAAAGAAAAGAGAAAAAAGAAAAAGGAAGAAAAATCAATCTCTGCATAAATCAAGAAGAAATTATATCAATTTAGGGTTGATAAAATTAGGGTTGATTTGCTTTAGATGTAGAATTAGGACTTGAGAACCTATTGCCCAAGATCCTGTGCACATCTATGATGATTCTCTCCTCATAATCCGTAAAGGATCCCCTTTTGAGGTCCGGCCTCAGGTAATTGATCCATCTGAGCCTGCAACTCTTTCCACATCTTTGCAGCCCTAAAAATTATAGATCAAACACACAATAAATTAGATCATCTAAGAGAAGGAGAGAGAAGAGAGAGAGAGGGAGAGGGTGAGAGACCAGCTAGTTTGGGGACAGAGCTCCAGCAGCCATGGCCATGGGTGGTGATGTACTTAGCAAGCTTGTCATCTTCCTCAGGAGACCAAAGCCCTCTCTTTACCTTTTGCTTGCTGCAACAATGGTGACCCATCTAATCCCCTCTCTCTCTCTCTTCTCTCTCTTGCACAGACAAACACACAGTGTGTGCCCGTCTCTCTCTCTTCCTACCCCTTCTTTTCTCTTTAGGGGTCTTGTGGAAGAGTGTCTAATATAGCACATCACTGCCGTTTGAGCCCTAGAGGCCCCCTTGCAACACTTACACGTGGACCCCTTACGTAGGAACGTCCACTGGTGATAGAGGGAATAATAAGCAAGATCAAATGCTTATATAAACTTGGTCTAGCCGTTCATAAGTACAACTCCAAATATAAATGTTCCAAGGATAATACAATTAATGAAATAGTGATTGAATTAAAATTTATATATGATCAATCTGTTAACATGAATATATTTACTACATAATAAAATTACAATATTAAGTTAACATAGGTTGAACACATACAACTCTGGACCAAGTCTACATAATAACATAATTGACCAAGTCTTATTATTGATACAGGCAAAAGAAAAGATAAATATTTTTCTTGACAAAATGGATCCTCTAGAAATAAATTCAACTTTACTAGTGAGATTTTAAGGGTAGGACCCAACACTCCTTGAGAGCCTTACTTTACTTCATGTTGGCCCTTTTCTTAAACCCTAAATTGCATTAACTTGTTTAACATGTACAATGCCAGTAGGTCATAAGTCACAGATTCTATGAGACCATTTTTTTGGATGAATCGTTTTCTTGCAAGCATTTTAGAAATTTTGGTGTAGAGGATCTAGTGGGACATGTTAAAAAAAAAAGATGACCCACGATAAAGGAAAGGACAAAGAAGAAGATCCTCAAAGAAGCTGCTTGGTTACGATACAATTCGTGAGAAGTGATTTGCAAGTAGGGATGTAAACGGTTCGGGTATTATCCGAACCGATCCGGACCGAATCCGCCTAAATATCCGGATCCGAATAAAATTATCCGGATCTGAACGGATCCGGATCCGACCCGGATCCGTTTTTTCGGATCCGGATCCGGATTCGGTTTTTATAATTGGGATCGGATCCGGATCCGAATCCGGATATTATCCGGATCCGAATAACAGTATAAAAACGGATATCCGTTTTTGAAAATTTATTATGTTTTTAAATAACTATGGTTTTATAGACCCAATATAAATTTATGTTTGCATGACTTATAATTGATAAATCAAGTCCATTCTAAAAGAAAATGAATCTTTCATTTATGTTTTTCCAAATCCCAAAATATTTGACAAATACTTGATTTTGTTTCGTAAAATTATAATGTCTTTTTATGTATTATTTAAGTATTATTTTGATATTGTTTGAGATTCGTTGGTAAAATAGATAGTTATGTTACATACAAAATATCCGTTTGAACTATCCGAATAATATCCAGATTCGTATCCGTATCCGAGATATCCGAACCGAATCCGTATCCGTTTAATATCCGAACCGTATCCGTATCCGTATCCATATCCGAAAAAAATACGGATCCGGATCTGGTATGACCACTATCCGAACCGGATCCGAACCGTTTACACCCCTATTTGCAAGTCACCATGGATCAATGAGGTGTGCTAATTAATGTTGTTTAAAAATAAGTTATTTGAATTTATAATACATCCAAATTAAACTATTTTGAAATTTTTTCATAGATAATTACATAAAATAATAAGATAACATAAAAAATTCAGGACCAACATATGAACAATTAAAAGTAGACATTTTGCAAAGTAAAATTGATGAAATTTAATTTGGCTCCTTAAATCTTTGATTCGCTATACAAGTCATGATATCATTTAAAATTGGGGGATTTACATATATTTACCATTTGTTAAATTTAAAATTACATATTTACCAATGTTTTAAATAGTGTGTAGCGGCACGCAGCGTTTTTGACGTTTAATTTAGCGGTTAGCGTTAGCGGGCGATATAGCGCCGATTCACCATCGCAACGGAGTTTGATCAAAATTATTATTTTTATAATACTACAATATGCATATAAATATAATTTAGCGACCCAATATTATAAATAAAATTATATCGAATGCTTATTTATATCAACCTCACAAACTAACATAAATTAAAAATTCATCTCTAAGAAAAATATATTATTATTATTATTATTATTATTATTACTTTTAGTTTAATTTTATTATTATATTAATATAATTTTAATAATTCTAATAATAGTTGTTGTTGATCTTATTCTTCCTGTAATAATAATAATTATTATTATTATTATTATTATTTAATAACAATAATTCTTGTTGTATAATAATAATATTATTATTATTATTTAATACCAATAATAATACTTATTATTATTGTTATTATTATTATTATTATTATTATTATTATTATTATTATTATTATTATTTAATACCAATAATAATAATTATTATTATTACCATTATTTAATAATAATTATTATTATTGTGTAATGATAATAATGATTATTATTATTGTTATTATTAAATTTAATAACAACAACAACAATAATAATAATAATTATTATTATTATTATTATTATTATTATTATTATTATTATTATTATTATTATTATCATTTTTATTATTATTATTATTTGGACTATTACTATTATTATTATTATCATTATTTTATTATTATTTTTATGATTACTATTGTTATTATTAGTTTTAACATTATTATGATTTTTATGATAATAATAATAATAATCATCATCATCACGCTACAGCACCGCTACGGCCGCTATATTTGAATGCTTCATGCTATAGCAGTCCGCTATAGCGTTGTAGTGGAACAAAATGCTACAGAGCTAATTTCCGAAGCGATGCAGCGTTTACCTCCTAAAATCCGCTATAGTGCGCTATAGCGCCGCTGAAGCGCCACTATTTAAAACACTGATATTTACCCTTCTTAAAATTAAAATATCATATTTACCCATTCATAAATCTAAAATATCATATTTGCCCAAATATTTAAAACCATCCAATTTCTCCGTTAAACTAAACTTTCAACATTTAATATTACTATTTTACCCTTCTAAAAATCCAAAATATTATATTTACCCCTTTTAAAATAAAAATATCATATTTACTCTCTCAATATTAAAAGTAACATACGTACGCTTACTCACTCGACAAGAATAAATAACGCCCTACGATTTAATAATATTTTTAGTTATGGTTATATTTTTTCAATGAAGCTTTATTTTTAATATTTTTATTTTTGTCATTTGAGATTGGTAGAATGATTATCTATGAGATTACATCGTTATATTCTTTGGGTAGATATGATATTTTTATTTTTAAAAAGATAAATATGATAATTTTGATTTTTGAAGGGTAAATACGTAAATGGTAAAATAGTTGACTGTTAATTTTAACGGAAAAATTGGATGGTTTATAATTTTTGGTAAATATGATATTTTAGATTTATGAAAGGGTAAATATGATATTTTAATTTTAAGAAGGGTAAATATGTTATTTTAAGTTTAAGATAGGGTAAATATGTAAATCCCCCTTTAAGATTCAGTTATCTTAGTTTGGGATTGGGGATGGAGGCTTCTTCATTTAATTCTAGTGATTGTAGTGAACCTTTGTCGGTGAAGACTATCCATGAATCCATTTGTTATTGTTATTTTGGGACTAAAAAAAACTTGACTCTTTTTTTTGTCATAATTTTATGATGTTTGATATATCCACATCTCATCCATTTTTTATCTGAAAAATAGTATATAAAAACATACAACAAACAAAGCTCAACACATTACACAAGTCCATCTAAAAATTCTTTCCTTTTTGAAAGAACAGAATAAATGCCAATTATTATTATTATTATTATTATTATTATTATTATTATTATTACTGGCACCACGCTGTAAATAGTTTCATTATGTTTTCATTCTGATAAGATGCACTATATTTTATGAGATAATAATAATGTCACCTCAAAATAAAAAATATATCACTTATCATATTTTTGTAACACTACTAACTACGATCAAACATATTATTACAAATATATTAATCGTAATTATAAAATATATTGTCATTTAAATATTATAAATTTATAATATTAAACATATATCATAACTAATTATTTTGTTTTATATATATTATAAATTTAAATATTATAAAATTTATAGTATATTATTATTCACGGTATATTAAATTATTTTGTTTTATATATAATCAGATATTAAAACATTTTAATACTTTGTAATTTTATACACAATATATTATTTTACGATAGTATATATTTAAAAAATGATACTTTCATTTATATCATACTACTTCTCGTTTTATTTCCAAAAAACTACTTCTTATTATTTGAAAGAGGAGGGAATATGTGCATTAATAATTTAGAAGATCTGTTTCAAAATCATAGTGCATAAATTATGTGTATGAAAGAATAAAAATAATAACTTTTGGTTTATTAATTGTTAAGTGGGCATAGAATAAAATATAAAATGTCGAATTTTAATCATAAGATTTTAATTCAAAAAAATAATGATGACATGATTTAGGATATTGCTCAGCATTAAGTATTTTGTGAATGACCGTAAGCATTGAAAAAAAAAAATCAAGAATGGTGAACGACAAGGATAATCCCAAAAGTCCAAAATAAATCTAAAGAAAATAAATATAAAGCATAATCCCAATCAAATATTATTAAACAACAAATTAACATACACTGTTATCCAATATAAGACAAAACGCAACAAAACATTTTTCAAAATAAACTTAAATACAACAAGTCAAAGACATAATTATTAGAAAACATTATTCACAAAGATTAAAGTAAAAAATAAACATAAACAAAAGGAAACATTAAAGCATAATCCATGTTAAATATTAATTCATGTTAAATATTATTACAAATCCTATTTTTTCACTACTACAAAAAATGCAGTTAGGGACAAATGTGTTTAGTCCTTAAAAACCGGTTTGGAGTCGCTGTAGATATTTAGGGACTATATTTAGTCGTTATGACTTTGTCCTAACAGGCCCGACGCAGCAAATCAAGGCGACACAAGTTTTTTTGCTTTTAGTCTCTATAAGGCACATTTCTTGCGACAAGATTAATTTCCAATTTTTTCCCCCGTTTTCTTAGGTAGTCCCTGAAGATGAACTTTCAGTGTTGAGCTATGATCGTGGAAAATGTCCTTTATGGGACTAAATGTAGGGGTGTAAACGGTTCGGATCCGGTTCGGATAGTGGTCATACCAGATCCGGATCCGTATTTTTTTTTGGATACGGATACGGATACGGATATTCCCGGATCCGGAGATACGGTTCGGATATTAAACGGATACGGATTCGGTTCGGATATCTCGGATACGGATACGAATCTGGATATTATTCGGATAGTTCAAACGGATATTTTGTATGTAACATAACTATCTATTTTACCAACGAATCTCGAACAATATCAAAATAATACTTAAATAATACATAAAAGGACATTATAATTTTACGAAACAAAATCAAGTATTTGTCAAATATTTTGGGATTTGGAAAAACATACATGAAAGATTCATTTTCTTTTAGAATGGACTTGATTTATCAATTATAAGTCATGCAAACATAAACTTATATTGGGTCTATAAAACCATAGTTATTTAAAGACATAATAAATTTTCAAAAATGGATATCCGTTTTTATACTGTTATTCGGATCCGGATAATATCCGGATCCGATCCCAATTATAAAAACCGAATCCGGATCCGGATCCGAAAAAACGGATCCGGGTCGGATCCGGATCCGTTCAGATCCGGATAATTTTATTATTATTATTATTATCCAAATAATAATAATAATAATAATAATAATGATAATAATAATAATAATAATAATATTATTATTATTATTATTATTATTATTTGAAGGAAATACAGTTTTGGATCATCGCTAAAATGGTACGTAGGACAAACGAACGTACGCGTTCGTGGGCATACGAAACAGATTAGTAAAACTGGTATAACTTTCAGTAGGAAACTCCGATTTGAATGGTTCAAATTGGGTTAGTTAGATAATGAGATTATATAGAACTTTCATGTTGTAATATATTTCATTTGAGTGAAGTATCAGTATCGTTCTAATGAAATACCGAAAGGGTGCGACAGTTTGACATACAGTCAGTAAAACGGCCGTAACTTTCGGGTCCGAACTCCAATTGGGCTGGGGCAAATTGGGTTGGAAAGATAATTAGATTATCTACAACTTTCGTAAATGTTCAAAGTCGGTTGGAACGATTTAATATTTTCGTTCTGACAGATTACTGAAAGGGTGTATGCAGTTTTCTGTTTGAAAAGGTGTATAGAAGATATACATACCTTTTGGCCCATCCTTATCCTATGGAGTATATATAGGATGTTTCTCTCTCTCTCATCAGTCCAACCAGTTGAATAATTAGATTAGTTCAACCAGAAAATTAATGGAGTTAATTTAGAATTAATCCAGAAATTAAGAGACTCTAATCACTTGATGAAAGAGTGCGAAGAGATTGAGAGAGAAGGAGAAAAGAATTTTCTCCGTCTAGAGAATCGAAACGCAATCATGCAAGTTCGCCGGTGCATCGTCTAGGCAGGTGCATCCGCGACCGAGGTGCTACGACTCACGGTGGATACGGGTAGAGGAGCGACACATGTGGCTCTTCGTTGTGATCAAACCGGAGAAGTAATCGAGTAACGGGCTGTGGAATCATGCGGGCATGGAACGCACGAAGACAACCCGAGGCGTGTCGAAACGGTGGGAGACGTGCGGTATGGGACGTACGGGCTAGTCACCAACGTGACACCGAAGGAAATAGAAGGCGGCGATCAACCCTTCGTGTGCCATCAATTTGGCACTGGTATGAATCTGTCCTTCTATTCGCATCGTACCCTCGAAGTCGTGGCGTGATCTCGGGAATCGGGGAATCGGACCGGGCCTTCATTCCGCTGCGCGGGCCCGGGGTCGAGGATATTCCCCAACATTATTATTATTATTATTATTATTATTATTATTATTATTATTGTTGTTGTTGTTGTTGTTATTAAATTTAATAATAACAATAATAATAATCATTATTATCATTACACAATAATAATAATTATTATTAAATAATGGTAATAATAATAATAATAATAATAATAATAATAATAATAATAATAACAATAATAATAAGTATCATTATTGGTATTAAATAATAATAATAATATTATTATTATACAACAAGAATTATTGTTATTAAATAATAATAATTATTATTATTATTATTATTATTACAGGAAGAATAAGATCAACAACAACTATTATTAGAATTATTAAAATTATATTAATATAATAATAAAATTAAACTAAAAGTAGTAATAATAATAATAATAATAATAATAATAATATATTTTTTTAGAGATGAATTTTTAATTTATGTTAGTTTGTGAGGTTGATATAAATAAGCATTCGATATAATTTTATTTATAATATTGGGTCGCTAAATTATATTTATATTCATATTGTAGTATTATAAAAATAATAATTTTGATCAAACTCCGTTGCGATGGTGAATCGGCGCTATATCGTCCGCTAACGCTAACCGCTAAATTAAACGTCAAAAACGTTGCGTGCCGCTACACTCTATTTAAAACATTGGTAAATATGTAATTTTAAATTTAACAAATGGTAAATATATGGAAATCCCCCAATTTTAAATGATATCATGACTTGTATAGCGAATCAAAGATTTAAGGAGCCAAATTAAATTTCATCAATTTTACTTTGCAAAATGTCTACTTTTAATTGTTCATATGTTGGTCCTGAATTTTTGATGTTATCTTATTATTTTATGTAATTATCTATGAAAAAATTTCAAAATAGTTTAATTTGGATGTATTATAAATTCAAATAACTTATTTTTAAACAACATTAATTAGCACACCTCATTGATCCATGGTGACTTGCAAATAGGGGTGTAAACGGTTCGGATCCGGTTCGGATCCGGTTCGGATAGTGGTCATACCAGATCCGGATCCGTATTTTTTTCGGATATGGATACGGATACGGATACGGATACGGTTCGGATATTAAACGGATACGGATTCGGTTCGGATATCTCGGATACGGATACGAATCTGGATATTATTCGGATAGTTCAAACCGATATTTTGTATGTAACATAACTATCTATTTTACCAACGAATCTCAAACAATATCAAAATAATACTTAAATAATACATAAAAGGACATTATAATTTTACGAAACAAAATCAAGTATTTGTCAAATATTTTGGGATTTGGAAAAACATAAATGAAAGATTCATTTTCTTTTAGAATGGACTTGATTTATCAATTATAAGTCATGCAAACATAAACTTATATTGGGTCTATAAAACCATAGTTATTTTAAAACATAATAAATTTTCAAAAACGGATATCCGTTTTTATACTGTTATTCGGATCCGGATCCGATCCCAATTATAAAAACCGAATCCGGATCCGGATCCGAAAAACGGATCGGGGTCGGATCCGGATATTTAGGCGGATTCGGTTCGGGTCGGTTCGGATAATACCCGAACCGTTTACATCCCTAACTAAATGTGGTCCCCAACTATTGTTTTTCTGTGACTAGACTTTGTTTCTGAATATTCACTTTACGGGACAAATGTTTGTTTCTGAAGATATACTATATTTAGCTAAATTTTGTCCTTGTTATGTTGTTTCTATGACTAGCTGTTGTCTCTAAATATGATATTAATATGACAAATGTTAGTCCTTGAATGTACTCTTTTGTGAATGATATTGGTGTCTGAATGGTTCTTTCTGTGACTAAATTTAATTCCTGAATATTATACTTCTGTGACGAGACTCTTTTAGTCCCTGAAAACAACAGATGTAATATATATTAATTAATAAAATTTGAAAATAAAATTTTCGCCATTTAAATAAAACAAAAATATCTCCAGATAGAGATTATCGTTTAGTGTTAACGACACTAACTCGAGTACTACAAAAATAACATACATGCAATGTCTTCATAAAACAAAAGAAAAAAACAATATTAAATTATCATCTTGCATCATGATCCTAAACCGTAAACTCCATCTCGAATATCCGAAATCGAACCAATAAGATCCTCTAAATATCCAATTATCCTTCCATTATAAACCTAAAAAACACAACATTTCGATTATTATTTGTTTAGTATTAAATAACCGATATAATATTTGTAATTACCGAATAGAGTAAAAGAGTCTCGTCCTCTCTAAGATCGCAAGCCAAACTCAAACTCTGAACAAATCCATTCAAATCTCCAGATTTCGGTACTATTATCATGTACTGAGCGGTACCGTCTGTACCGAAAACACTAACAGTAATAAATCTGGTACTCGAAAAAATAATCGACAATGACAAGTACATGGAAGGTGATCGATACATTGTTCCATGTTGGACACACTAACGTCGACTTACATTGACCCTACAAAAAATGCAAAAAAAATATCATAAATGTCCTTATTGAAGTAAGTGGAATATTTGGAGTATACTTGGCAATAGTCGGCGATGACAAAGTTCTTGCGAACTAAATGTTTGAGCCAATGATCATCCGCCACCTCAGCATGATTCGAAATAAGCTTTTTTCACTTTGTTCAGATCTTCGTGCAATCCATCCAATATCAGTCGTCACCAATATCTGTAAAAACCAAACCCAAATTGACTTTATAATCAAAAACTGAAAATAAAAAACCATAAAGACTCATCGAAGCTATGAATGCTCTGAAAGAAAAAGAATCAAAAACTGAAAACACTTTTTCCACTGGTATGTTCGACCAAAACGCTCTGAAAGAAAAAGAAGAAGCAAATATAAGTTGATTTTGTTGAAAAAGGAACTACGGTAGTGAATTTGTTTTCCCTAAAAAAAGAAACTAAGAAAGTAAATTTATGAGATTAATTAGTATTTTTTTTTGATAATAAATGGAGAAGGCTCATATGTCCTCCATCCATTGATGTCAATGGGGATCGAACCCACAACCTCTCACAACACATGAGTTTTTGTGTCTCACACTCAACTAACTAATCTATGAGATTAATTAGTACCAAGCCATTTTCTCTAGGCAGAGGAGTAATCAACCGATTTTCTTCAACATCAACGATCATACTGTATGTGATCCTGTCTTTAATTAGTACCAAGCCTCGAGTAAATATATTTCCTGTCAAAAAAGAAACTAAGCATTTCATCGAACATGTAAAGGCCTCGATTTATAAATTAGTAAAGTGACATTGCAAATACAAATTCACTTAACGTCAAATGAGGACAAATTATGTGAGTTCTTATTGGTTTACATGAAACGTAAAATTAATAGTTTAATCGAGATTGATTCATAAGAAAAGACCTTATCGAGTTGGATTCAAAATTAACGAACTAAAAAATATTCAAACTAATATACTGTCATAAAATTTGAAAATAAATAAATTAAAACGTCCAATATTAATACTGAAATTACCTCGAGAACAACCACCAATTATGCTGAAATTATCTGAGATGATAATGGAATCGAAATACTGAAATTACGTCAAGATACTGAAATTACCCAAAAAACAGCCACCAATTTGGAACGCAAGGCTTTCAACCCTAAATTTCACAAACAAAAATGATAATATAACTGGCCATGAAATTACCTCAAGAATTACCACTTAAACCCTAAATTTCAAAATAAATTTGAATAGAAATCAGCTCAAATCAAACAAAAAACGAAAAACTAAAGAAAAAGTAAACGTATATGTAGTAGCATCGAGCTCGAACCCAAAAAATTGGAGTCAAGGCGGGCATTGAAGCCATAGATCGAAGAAAAACATGGTTTACCACCCGGCCTATGGTTAACAATTAAACTGCAGCTATAAGATTTTGAGAGTGAAATAAAAAAAATGCATCTGAAAACACACAAAAATGTGGTTAATAAAATATGAACAAATACTAAACCTTATGTTGTTTAATTTAGACCTAGAGGGGGGTGAATAGGAAGTCATAAGGTCTAATTTTCTCGGTAATGGAATACAATTACAATTTGGTGCGGAAGCGTAAATAAATTAGAAAAAGAAATACAATACCGAAACAAATAACACGCGATATTTGTTTACGGAGTTCGGTAGGTGATTGCTTTGTAGCTTTAACTCACCGGATACTTGCTCAATCGACCGACTCGATTGATTGCAAGTACGTACGTCTCCGGGGTTGCCTTGCGCCTTTTCGGCTTTCGATTGAATACCCAACTCAAACAATTACAAGGTTTGCCTAGATCGATTTACACGAATTTATCGATCAATGGCGGGCTTTACAATTAGTAACTAGCATATTACAATTTATTACTAACGAACTAGTCGTGATCGGTCACGCAAGTTGGGAATCGTTGAGTAGTGGATTCGAAAGTGGATCTAATAATCCCTAATATGGTTTGGAAATATGAGCTCAAGATTTTGGCTTAGTTTCTCTCTTTTAGTTTGGTCTTTTTATTTGTGGAAGAGTTCGAGAGAGAAAACTCAAAGGGATCATATTTATATAACACATAATTCCTCTTTGAAAAACAATTTTCTGAACAGGTTCGTTCGAACGCACTTAAGGTTCGTTCGAACGAACTGTAATTCAAAACTAGCCGTTACTAGTTAAATTATTGAACTATTTTGAAGTTCGTTCGAACGAACAAATGGTTCGTTCGAACGAACCTTCTACCGTGACACAAGAGAATAAAAGAGCTCATGTCTTTGTTGGAACGAACCATTGGGTTCGTTCTGAAGGTTCGTTCGAACGAACAACAATTCGTTCGAACGGACCATCTCATGCGACCCAATGAATAAAAATGAATGCCTTCGTTAGAACGAACCATGAATTTGTTCGAACGAACATATAAGTTCGTTCGAACGAACTGTGGGTTTGTTCGAACGAACATATAAGTTCGTTCGAATGAACAAAACCCATTCGCTCCAACGAACTGTTATGTATCTTTTTAGTGAGTTAACATAGCTTCTCAGTAGGAGATTCGTTCGAACGCACATGGTAGTTCGTTCGAACGAACCTTCTCCTGGTTCTTATGTTTGCCATTTTTATTCAACGGTTCAATAATTTATTTGATCTTGATAATTCATGTATGAGTCTAGATATACCAAGGACTTATATTTGTTGGTTATGTGATATCCCAACTTGCGGAATTCTTGGACGTCTTGATGTCTTTACTTGATCATGCGTTTCCTTTTTGATGGTCTTGACTTTCTTCATAGTTTGATCCTTTTGCGGGCTTCGTCTTTTATCTCTATAATTGTCACTTACGGAAATTGATTAGTAGTATCGACATTATTTTGAGATAATCAAACCCTAGGAAATTTGAACCAACACCTTACTCATCAAACATTGCAAACATATATCAACTGAAAGCAGTATCATTGCAAAAACTGCAGCTATAAGAATGATCATCGTCAAACACTAAACTTCCTCGTATGTCAAGCATTTTTCTTGTGAAAACTAGATTGGACTAGGTGTAAAATGCTGGTCACCATTGGTAGTGTAAGGTTTTTCATCATCGGACACTGGAAATTTATCGTTTGTCAAACCATGCTCCATTGTTGTGAATAGAGAAAAGAAAATAGCATGAGAGAAAAAGAAGAGGGAATATTGAAGAAGAAATGATGTGAGGAACAAATAGAAATGAATTCAAAAAATCATTATTATTGTATTGTCACTGTCACGTGTTGTAACTATCAGATACCGTCACTGTCAGACGCAATAACTGTCAGATGTCAGGGAAGCTAAGGTTTAACACTGTCATGATTACAAATTTTGATGAGTATGATTTACCACATGTGATATGGTTCAACGGAATATCAAGAGTGGTTGGGAAAATCAAAGAGATATACAACATTTTCCTAATTACAAATAGGTAATTTAGTCTCTTGAAAAGAGTACAACCAAAACTATTGATAGTCTTGAACTTTTTCTGCCCAGAAAAGTCCAAATAAATGTTGGGCGGCTTGGATGTACAAGAAATTCATAGTACATGGAATGGTACATCTCCGATTAGGATGAGTTTTGCAAGGCCTATTGAAATGCAAAGATTATTATGACTACGAGATTACCCGCGCTTCGCGACGGTTTTGTTTCATTTGTTTTGTCATACACATAATATATAGAAAAAGTACACTTTTGTCCCCCAAACTGGTCACAAATGTGTAACTTACCCCCCATACTAAAATCTGCACATTTTTACCCCCTGAACTATCAAAAAAATTTCATCTTGCCCCCTCCGTCAGTTTTGTGCTCTAATATCTGTTAAATGATGACTTGGCATGTTGACATGGCTTTTGTAGGTATATTGATGTGATGACATGGCAATTTAAACCCTAACCCGACCCAACCCAACCCATTCATTTAAAACCTCTCTCTCAACCCGTTTCTCTCTCTCTCTCTCTCTCTCTCTGCACGCCATACATTGTTGTTCCTCTCTCTCGACGCCCCTCTCTCTCGACGCCATTTGTGTCCAGAGAAGCTTCGTCGTCAAAGCCTCTCTTCTCTCCGGTCGCTCTCTCTCTCGCCGTCGTAAAGCTTCTCTGGACTCTCTCTCTCTCTCTCTTTCTCTCGATTTTATCAACCCAAATTTGCTGAAATTAGGCTTATTTTCAAGGAATTTGCAGCAAAATAGGGTTATTTTAGCCATTTTCAGCAAAAATTCGCAAATTTCAGCAAAATAGGGTTAATGGCAGTCAAATTGAGGGACAATAGGATTAATTTCGGTCAAATTTAGGATTTAGGGTCAAAATTAGGGTTAATGTAGTATTAATTATGTTTAGTTAGGATCAAAATTAGGGTTTAGGGGCTGGGGTGTTTGGAATTATGTTAATTTAGGGTTAATTTAGGGGATGGGGGGTCTTGGGGGTTTGGGGGGTGGGTGGGTGGGGGGGGGTCTGGGGGAGGTCTGGGGGGACTGGGGGGGGGGGTATGGGGGGTGGGACTGGGGGCGTGGGGGGGCTGGGGTGGACTGGGGGGGGGGGGGGGGGGTTGGGGGGTCTGGGGTGGGTCTTGGATAAGAACAAGGATGGGCACGTGAGCAACGGCGCGAAATGGTCCAAGCTATTAACGAGACCTCCTCTGGCGAACAATCCTCTGGCCGCATTGCCATGAAACGTTTCGGTTTGATTTTTTATATTTATTTTTATTTTCATTATTTTTTTGTATGTAATTTTTGGGTATTGTTTTTGTTTACCACAGGAGGAGATGGATTGAGACAAGAATGGAATGGTGACGATTAAAGAGTTTCTGTTTGCATTCACTCAATGGGTCGGTATTGACGAGGACGAGGACGAAGGAGATAACTGATTCTTTGTTAATAGAATTGCCTCAGCTTTTTTTTTTTTTTTTTATAATACATTTTTATCTATTCATTTTGCTAGTAATTTTGTATAGATCAATTAAAAGTAACATTATTAATTGTTATATTTTGATCCAGGGTACAATGATTACTTTTTAAATAGAGAATAAAACACAAATTATGATAAAAGACTGAATCAATTTTATGAAGACTAAAATTAAGAATGTCAATGGTTATGGTTTTACTCCAACCGGTCCCCAAAACCGTCAAGCTCCCTCGAGTCAGAAAAACATGTCAAAACCCCTAATTTGACAAAAAAAACTGTCAAAATTGGCAAAAACAACTATTAGATTAATTAATCTAATTAGGCAAAACAGGAAATTGAAAAAATGATGAAAATTGGAAAAATAAAACTGGACATTGGAAGAAATATGTCATGAACGGAAGACTAATGTGCGATAAATAATGTGAAAAGGGTATTTTTGCATAATTTCACTTTTAATTTCGAAATTGGAGAATTTTTCCTAGTTCTTCTTGTAATTTCGAAATTGAAGAAATATAAACTGTTTTTCTCCAATTTCAGTTTTGTTTCTTCGATTTTAGTTTTTTTTTGTCAGAATCCAATTCAGGTTCTACAAAATACCTGTACAGGAAATCGATTCACGACAGATAACCGGAGGAAACTCGAGATTGATTCACGGTAGTGACTTCGTTAGGGATTCGGCTTCTTGCTTATTGCTTCTTGCTGCTTGCTTCTTGTCTTTTCTTTCTCGAAAATTGCAACGAGGTGCTTCGAGGAAAGATAAGTGGGCGGTGAAGAGAGAACTGTAGATCTAGAAGGCAGCGAGGAGCTCATGGCGATCTGGTTTCTCGGCGACGACCCTCGCTCTTTCTCTCTGGGCGAGCTCGGATCTGGGCGAGAGAAGCTTCACGAGAGTGATGTTAATGGCGAGAGAATCTTCACGCAGGAGAGAAACAAAGAGAGGCACGACGTCGCTGCCGTAGTAGCCGTCGTCGCGACGATTTCGTACTAATTTTCGCCAGAAATCTCGCCTAGGGTTTCACAGTTTTTTGTTTCTTTTTCGTGTCGCGAAAAATGGGTGGAAGGAGAGAGGGGCAGATGAGTATATGCATTTTTTGGCTATAGTTTAAATGAACTTGGTTGATGCTGGCCCAGGACACTGGGTTGTTTTCATTGACTCTTGGTGCACGTGAAACATGTCTAGCTAAGAAATGGTTAAATTTGGCCATTGATTTTGAATCCGACGGTTGAGCAAAAAAATGATGACGTGGCTTAATTAGGGAGGCCTGATTTATTTAGAAATAGAAATAAGTATATAATTAGTACAATATATAATGATATAGTTTAGTGTTTATAAAAAAGTATGATATGATATGATATAATATAATATAATATAGAGGGAGGCTAATCTACTTAATTAAGTACAAAAGTTCTGGTATTTAATGTTTTTTAACCATTGAATTTGCATTGAGATTTGTGTTTTTCATGATGATCATGAAATTTTTACACACCATTAAATGCATAAATCTCAATGCAAATCCAATGGTTTAAAAACAGTAAGTACCCAAACTTTTGTACTCAATTAACTAGGTTAGCCTCCCTCATATAATATGATATAATATAATATAATATTTAAATCTTTATATTAAGTATCATTACAATTCCAATTGCTTTTACCAAAAAAAAATAGGGTGACGCTATTGCAAGAGCTAGAATGGCTTAATTACGAGTGATTTCAAAATTCTTTTATCAAATAACAATTATATCCATATATATGATGATTAACATTTATTACACTTATCTATTATTATTTAAATCTTCCTTAAATCTTATAAAAATAATTTTTCTAATATCATGAATAATAAATATATATTAATTTCATATGTATATATATGACGGATTACAATTTGGATGATTTTTTTATGCTGAGAAAAATTAAGTACAATAATATTTTCTATATGAAATACTTTGTTTATGTAAAGATAACCCAAGTTAACAATAGTGCAACAACACGTTGCACTAGCCAAGGATCACACCAAATTATAGAAGAAGAAACGATTCAATGGAACTTGAATTTTATTATAGAAGAAAGAGATATATTAAAAAATATTTTCTGGTATTCAAATGACACATAATACATCCCCATTTATAGGCTACATGGTTCATGAACATGACTATTCACTAGTATGAACATGACTATTCACAAATATCTAGAATGTTCATGAACACAGTCTTCCACACACACATGCATGATAAACATAATTAATATAAAATGTTATTTTATAATTTAACAATTTTCGTAATTTATGGAAGATAATAACAATAATATATAAGTGAAATAAATATTAATCATCATAAAAAAAGGTATAGTGCTCATTTGATAAAAGAATTTTGAAATTGTTCTTAATTAAGTCATGCTAGCTCTTGCAATAATGCCATCAAAAAACTAATTTTTCAAAGTTAGAACTTTTATATTCAAATTCCCTACAAATTACCAAACACGCCTACCAAAATCCAGGAAAACATACAAACTTATTTTTTTTTGCAATATTTCTTGGAGTCAACGTTGCCCAAATTGATTGGTTTTTCTTCTTCTTCCTCTTCTTTTCTATTTTTCTTTAAAACCAAGAACCACGTACAAATAGGACACCAATAGGACACCACGTACAAAGAGTAATGTAGACGAAGAGAGAAAGAGGAAGAGAGGCTGGGAGGTGAAGAGAGAGAAAGAGCAAGAGGTTTTATAGAAGAGGATGATTAGGGTTTAGGAAACTGGGATTTTGATTCTTATAAAAATTCTGGATTTTGAATTACAGGTTTATTTCAAGGAATCCAGGAATTAAGAAGCTTAGTTGGTCTTTTCAAGTACTGGTTTTTTCAAGTACTAGTTTTTCAACCAGTTTTTCAAATACTGGTTTTTTTTGTTGTTAATAGCATGGTTCGAAATCTCGGTATCGGAATCGGACTCGGTCGGGTCTGGAGACTCGGGACTCGGCTGACTCGGACAAGACTCGGGCGAGTCAAAAAAAAAAATCGGACTGCTAGTAAAAAAATTGGAAAAAATAGAAAAAAATTAAAAAACTTATTTTAAAAATATATAAATATTCATTAACATGATGCACACAAATTCAACTCATGAAACTCAAATTACTACATTAAAAAATTACATTACTTAAGAAAATTACTAAATCAGTACATTAAAAACTTCTACTACCAAAAACTGTGACGAGCGGGTTGCGTTGTATAATCATTATCTTCATATTGATCATGAGGAGGAAAATACATTTTAAATTTGTATTGTCGAAAATATATAACAATCTCAAAAAAATATATAATTGACATTTGTAAATTTGTATTGTCAAAAACTGTGGCTATAGTTTGATAATTGATATTTGAGAAAGAGGAAGAAAGAGTCTGTAGTTACAAAGCATCTGTAGTAACAAAAATATATAACAATCTCAAAAAAAAATATAACAAAATATATAACATCTATCTCTACAAAATAAACATATAAAAAAATAAAAAAAACGGGTTATCGGATCCGATTTATCCGGGTCAATATCGGATCGGTGGGGTCCGAGTCCGAGTCAACTCGGCCGAGTTTTTTTTGACTCGACCGAGATTTCGAACCATGGTTAATAGGGTTTAGTTTTACTAAATCGGTTTATGGTGTAGTTGGATTTTTCATTCTAGTCCTTTTGTATATGTTTAATTGCTTAAATATATATAAATCAATAGATGGGGGACATAAGAGCCCTCTCTATTTTTCTTCAAAAAAAACCAATAGGACAACAACAAAAAACTTTCTCCTAGTTTGATATTAAAAAATAAGTATAAATATGTATAAAAAATGATATAAGGTCCCATATTCTTTTAAAAGGAAAACTCAGAAAGCATATTTTTATAATAATGCTGGTCTTATTTATTTTATAATTTGTAATTTACTTTAATTAACACAATCTTATTTAACAAAAAAGAAGTTCTGATCATATTTGTCTTTTTGGCGGATTCAATCTTAAAATCACACGCTTTAGTTAATTAATATCAAGTTAACCAATTATTTATGACTTCTTCATTAAATATTCTTTCAAGGGATAAACTTTACACTACCAATTGTTTCGATAACCACATGCATAATGCATACATACCATGATGACCTCTCTATTTCTCTGTTATTTCTTTCATTTTTAATTTGTCCACTTGTTTGCCCTCTCTTTTTTCTTAATAGTTTCATATTTGATCATGAAATCAGAGAGAGAGAGAGAGAGAGAGAGAGAGAGAGAGAGAGAGAGAGAGAGAGCTTGAAGGAAACGCATAGCCGGTACAGAACTTTTGCATTTGTCTCTATATGTGAATTTTGTTTTCTTCCTTGGATAGACACAAACTATGGGCCCTTTATTTGATCTTGTGGGTTAAACTAAAATCTTATCTTTAGAAAATTCAAAATTTACAGAAAATCAGTAACGGAGTATCACTAACGTTTCTAATTATGAGACTTCTCCACTTTAGTAAAGGCTGGAGAGAATTCTTTGGACATGAAAGAAAATATTTCATCATGGTAAAAATACAAACTGGGAAAGGTCGAATTGATGATATATGGCTGTCTCTTTCTTTTGGGCTTGTACCTTCTTTTCTATATTTTTTATGGGTTAGTCGGGCCTTTGATAGAAACATAGGGTATAATTGATTCGGAGGATTTTGCGATACATGGATATCACAACGCATATTTCACAATAAACTTGAGTTGTTTGATTAGTTGTATTTCAGTGTGATGTAAACTAAATTTTTTGTTTGATTTTTAAATGAAATTCATGATTTTACAATTTAGTTAATGAGATGAATGGTATTGTAACTTTTAATTCATCATATATTTATTAAATACTTCATGTAAATGACAAATAAAAATTGAATATTTAAAATAATTAAATATTAATTAAATATAAAAAATAGTAAACATTGACTCACACAATTACCGTGCGTGCGTGCGTGCGTGCATGAATCCAGATCTAGAATACCGCTGATATTATCCTGAACTATATAAGATATTAAGCTGAACTATACAAAATATTATTTTATGTACTGTGACGCGCTATTATTCTATGTAACGTTTTTAAGATTTATATGTACCGTGAACTATATAAGATACCGCTGATATTATTCTATGTACTTCGTCCATACACGATTTCTGACACGCGATTTCTGAGACGCGTTTTCTGACACGCAATCTCTGATCCGTGATTTCTGAAACGTTTTTAACATATTATTCTACAAGTTAAAAAATATTATTCTGTAAATACAAATATGTTATTCTGATTCGTGAATTCTTTTATAATTTTAGAAATGGATTCAATATACACATGCTTCGTAACAATAATAATTGCAATTCAATGTTCAGATGCCTCAAAAGAATTTGTTGTCGTTTGAAATTTCAATTTGTGTCCTTATTTCTCTTTTCCTGGATTTAACTATATTGTAAATTTTTGAAGTATCAAAATTGGAGTGCAAAAAGAGAGTAAACTGAGTACTTTGGTATTTTTGTTGTTCCCTTTATTTACTTTTTATCATGAAAACAAACGAAGACACTTTTGGATAATTAGCTTGGGATTTCTTTGTTCTGATTCTTCTGAATACCAAATAAAAAATAAGATTTTGAAAATGAAAAAATGTGCTTTTTTCATTTATTCAAATCAAATTTATAATACTTCAAATTTAGTGGGTATTAGAAAAAAAATTCAGATGTATAATTGGTACTGAAAATGTTCTATTACACAAAAATAATAAATTGATCTCGAAAGCCCAAACAAAATATTAAGACATAAATAGTTAAAAACGATAAATCGGTATCAATCACATACAAGTATACAACACAACACAATTACATTGAAAACAGCATAATCATACAAAAATATATATGAGCACTCAAAACAGTACATTAGCACAATGACTTATCAATATATTCATGCTGAGAATGATATAATGGCAAATAAAATATTATATTAATTTCCGAGTTCTTCAAATTCTTTCTCGTCACGGTTCGTGAGTATTGAGAGCCTTTCTTCTGAAAAATTGTTTCTACGTTGTTTTGTTATTGAAGAAAGGACCCGAAGACACGGTATTTTCTTTTGCAATTTCTCGTCTTAATAAAATCTGCAGAAAAATTTAAAAATATATGGTTGTACGATTTTTAAGTAAAATATTAAAATATGATATTGTGTTTTTGTTTTATCAATATTTTATACCTCCTCCCATTTTTGAGTGTACCGTTTTGTGACATCGCGAACTCCATCATTTGAAATACCAATTATATAATTCAATTTCTTGCCCCACCTTAATAATTCCGGAAAAATAAAATTGCATGGGTTAGATAATTCTTCATAATTTTCAAAAAATATTAATTACTACTTTTAAAAAAAAAAATTGAATGAAAGAAAATTACATACCCATTTTCATATAATAGTGGATTATCATATACCCCTTCACATGGATCAAGATGCATCCACCTAAAATAAGAACGATACTCATAATATAATATTAAAAACCCCTATTGAATAATATGAAAAAATTCCTTATTTTTTAGATTCTCTCAAAAATCGTTTATATTTTTTGTTTCCTTCGGAACACCCTTAATTTTTCTGAATATTATCAAAAATTCTCTAAATTTGGTTATGTTAGTAAGAGTGACCATTTGCCTCCTCAAGATTGTAAGTTCTAGTATGTTCTGTGAATAAATTATTGGAAATAAACATTATTTTAAACAACGATATTATATTTTTTTTCAAAAATATTTTGTACTAAGATATTGAAAAAAATAATGATGATCAAAATTTAAATAAACTTGTGAAAACTAATATTGTATATTTAAATAATTATTATCTATTTTTGTATTCTTATACAATATTATGAATATCTATATATTATTTTCAAAATCACTAGAGTTTTCCATTGAAAGCATGATTTTAATTGTAGTATGTTTTTTTGAATAAATGATGGAAACTATAAATTATTATAAATAATTATTATTATAAAAAGTTATCAAAATTATTTATACAAATATTATAAAAAATGGCATTGATAATAAAAAATAATATTATATATTTTCCAACAATTATATATATCTAGTATTGTGTATATTATTATTAATACGCATATCTTATTTTTAAAATCATCATGATATTTTTATTAAAATCACTCAGGGAAATTAAAAAGACCTTTACCATTAATTAATTTTCTTAAATTATCATTTCATAAATTATACCTCCCAAGGAGATTCGAAAAGCACTCGGTCCAAACATGATCAGTGAAATCAAGCATCTGAAAAAATGCAACGATAAATAAAATAAAACCTCAATTCTAGAAAATGTAAAACTAAAAAAAAAAAAGTTAATTAATAAACTAACGAGCCGAGCATCATATCCAAATGCACGACAATAGAATGTGAAGCAATTTGCCCACTCTCCACACCGCCCCTTCTTCGTTTCTATAAGCTATTCATTTCAAATAACAAATTTAAATTAATTATTGTATCAAGTGTTGCAAATAACATGCTACGGCGACGATATCGCCGAAATAACACAATATGAATGCCAAACGTTGCACATTCTTGTGTTATTGCGCTTTCTAACCTTGGATGAGTGTTTAAGGTTTGGATGCGTTTTAAAATTATCTTTCGATATTTGTGAGCGAGATATACAGGGAAAAACAATTTCTAATGTTATCCGCTACAAAAAAATATTTTGCTGCTATATCATCCGCGACACGAAAAATCCAAAAAAAATATATCCAATAAAAAAGAAAACTAATTAGCATTACATAATATAATTGTACCTTATAAGGATCATTATATCTTGGAAAACGAGTCGTACTTGAACAAGTAACCTACATAACACATAAGCCAAATAAATTGATGATATAGAATTAAAACATAATAATAATTGTTAGTCTGAAATAAGGAAAACTATATAGAAAAGGTTTTTTTTTGTTTTGTGCTTGTATAATTCGACACATGAAGCATGAAATAGGTGCTCTGAAGCAAGTGGACGAGCCATGCCAATAATATTTGTTCCGTTACCACATTGATCACATGGCGATGCATCTACCCATCTAAATTGAAGTTAATAAAATGTATATTCAATTATAATAATTTGAATTTTTTAATTTTTTAGGAGCGTTTGGCAAACGGAATTAGTAGAGCGGAATTGAATTATAAAGTGGAAGAGTAAAAAGTTAATTCCACAGTTTGTTTGGATGTCCAAATTATAAGATACCGAAAAATATAATTTTTTGTTTGATTGTTTTCAAAATTTTGGAACTTTGTTATTGCAAATGTACAAAACATATTCCATCAAATTGATAAAAACTAATACTATTTTAATCTATTCATGTAATAATATTATAATAATATATAATATTATATTATATGAATTTAATAATTATAATATTGTTATTTTGTTGTTATAATATTTATATATTACTATATAAGATATACAATATTTTATTCATATAATTAATATAATATTATATATTATTTCTTATAATACATAATAATATTATTATAATTATTTTGCATTATAATTATTATTACTTATTGTAATATTGTATATTAATTATATTATAATAATAGATGCACTATAATTATTATAATATTATATTGTATATTAATTATTGTAATACTATATAATATAATCATTATTATTACAATATTGTTATAATATAATATTAATAACTATTAAATAATTATATAATAATAATAATAATAATAATAATAATAATAATAATAATAATAATAATAATAATAATAATAATAATAATAATAAGAAGAAGAAGAAGAAGAAGAAGAAGAAGAAGAAGAAGGATAAGAATAACTGTTATTATTATAACAATAATTATTATTATTATTATATATTGTTATATTATTATTATTATAATACTATATTTTATCCATGGAATAATATTATGACCATAACATATATAATATAATATTAATTATATTGATATAATATAATTACTAAATATTATTTCAATAATATATATTTTATATTAATTTGATGGATATAATAATTATAATATAATATTTTTTATTATATTATTATTATTATATATTATTACAATAATAATTATAATTGTTTTTAATTATATAAATTTAATAATTATCATATAATAAAAAATGTTATAATTAATTTTTCATTACCAACTCTCTTTTTTTTTTTTCCCTCCATCTTGGCACTCTCCAAATTTATGGAATTATATTTTGGAGAATCTTTGTAAAAGAGGAGATTCATGAATAAGTAATTCCATTATATTCTCTTTGTCAAACAAGAAATTAGATTGAGTGGAAGTATATAATAAATTTCTTGTTGCCAAACACCCCTAGTATATGGAAGAATTGAAAACCTGAAAGACTGTTTAAACCAGAAGAGCAATTCCAATAAGAAAGCGTGGTCTTTTTCATCTTTTGATGGTTCGAAATTTTCTTCCTGTTCGAAATATTCTTTTCTGAGTTATACAAAATTAAAATTTATCCTAATAAAAAAAGTATAATTTGTAACACCTTTGATAAGGAAATCAAGGCCTTTTCCTCAAGCTCATTCACTGGTACGGAATTTCTAGCAGCTTCTTGGCGAACTGGATCCTCGTACTATATATACACACACACGACCCAAAACCCAATTACAGAGAAAACAAGGGTAATTTAGTAAATTATAAAGAACTCACCATGATAACTTGTTCTAGGTGAGATTCAACCCTATTCGTAAACATTTTGCGTTTACGTACTTCTTGGCATTGTTGCAAAAATAATGCCTAAATTTTTTTAAATTATAATTCGTCAAGCTACGTTATTCACGTTAATTTAATTGGTATTGTGTTTGTACCTGAAACATTCGAGCCCGCTCTTCGTCAGATATCTCGTGAGTCTTTGCTGCCAAGACCTCAGCTTCTTCGATTGAGACTAAACAGAATATCTCAGATACCGCCTCGAGATCGGTGTTGTTGTCTATGAAGGAATTTGCATTGTCCACAAGAATCTTCAAAGGGCGGAATAACGAAAAAAAACGTACTCAGTGCATCTTAATACTCTTTTGAACAATCTTAAAAATAAGAAACAAGTAACGTACCTTTTGGTCCTCGGGAGCAACAGCGGTCCCGGAGAAGATCCGCTGCTGGAGAAACTGTAGAACAAACAAGGATCAGATTACAAAAAATTTCAAGTTTTCAAGAGTCAGAAGGATTACTTCGAGACCGTGATCTGTGTCGTAGTGGATGGGGAACACCTCGCCGTTGTGAAGGACCATGCATCGCCGAACCACCATTGTTCTTCTTCTTTTTTCTTGGCTTTGTGCTTTCTTGTTTCCCTTTGTTTTGCACGCTGCAAGGTATAGACTTTTCAGCCAGTCTTCCAAAATGGCCAATTCAAATAGGACTTTTTCAGCCAGCTTGCGTTGAATAATATCCGGATTGCCATTAAAATCAAATATGGTCTCAGGATAAAAACAAACTCAAAATGAATCCGGGCCCGATCTGGTTATTTTACGGATCCGGATATTTTTTTCGGATCCTTTCGAATCAAGATATTTTTCCAAAAACGATTCTGACAATATATGACTCGTTGACACTCATAGTTATGGTAATGGTATATATACTTCGGTTTATTCGCATTTTAGTACAAAGTTTTATATTTGTTCGAGTTTGATGCGAGGTCGTTTATTATTGATTTAAATCAATTCTAGTTTCTATTTTAAATTAAAATTAAATCTCATTGTCTTTGATTCAAAATCACTCGATTTGCTAACAATTTTATTTATTGGAATGTAGAAATTTCAAGTATATTGTTCATAATCGACAAATTCAATATCCCTACAAAGTTTTAAAAATCGTGTACATTGTACAAAATATACCGTTCAACATGTTTTCTTTGTAGCCATTTAAGTGTCCCTTATTTTACACTATGTTTTAAGGATTCTTAGAAGGCAACATCATCATATATTAATGATGTGGACAACTATCATTGGTTAGGTTCGTGTTAAACTAAATTTATTCAATTGTTTACCATTTCACATAAGATTACGTGATCAAATATGAATTCAATGGAAGATGAAAAGTTTATATATGTAATACTAATAACTTCATATGTGATATTATAAACATACAACACATAGTAGTATTATTCTTAGAATTTTAATTTAAAATTATCAAATATATTCGTTTTTATTTTCTCTTTATTTTGACATTCATATTAACATAGTTCATACATACTATTTTCCATAATTTGAATTTGTAAAAATAGAATGTAAAAATAGAATGCAAAAAATGCATTTTTACAAAAAAAAAAATTAATTATTTTATTTACATAATAGAATTTTAAATATTACTATTTATTTTTTAAAATTATAATAAAACAAATTTAATATTAATCCTTTTGAAAAATAATAGAAATAAAAAATGTTTATACATCGAAATAATTTCTTAAATTTACAAACACTTATCAAATAATATAATAATGTTATTTTTAAAAATATAAAATTTAAAAAAATCACATGATAGAAAATTATTTATGTTTATGCTTATGCTAAATTAATTTTTATATTATTTATTAAATTACTTTCACTATTAAGTTCGATATTATATATAATATTCATTGTATTTTTAATCAATAACAAAATATTAGTACTGTATAATTAATGATATGTTACTACGTATGTTTGTTGTATGATTCATTATTTTTATATTTGATATTGTATGAAATATTGTGAAAAACAATGATATAGCATTTGTTGTTATGTTTTTTTGTAAAATCATGTTATACCTTATATATTATTATTGTACAATGACATTAATATAAGTGTTATTATTTGATTAAAAAAATGAAACTTTTTTCATCATGATAATGTAAAATAATTGTAAAACATATACATAGTCACATACAAATTAGTTCAAATAATTATATTATGAAATGATATTATCAGTATTATTATATTTATATGTATTTTTTATTATAATGAAAAACATAATTAATATCCTCGCTGCGTAGCGCGAGTATTCTCCTAGTATATGATAATAACATACTTAATAGTATGTGCAATTTTTTTCAATTATAGTTTTAAAAATAGTAAATAAATTTATTTTTATATATTTTTTTACATAATTGTTTTCATAATTTTAAGTTAGAGAAAAATATTAAAAATATGATAATATGGATCTCAAAATAAAGATAAAATTCAAGCGAATATATTTCTTAATTTTTTAAAATTATATTATGAAAATACTAACAATATTTGATGTATGTTTTATGATATTATATATTAACTTATTAATGTTAGATATTTAAACTCTTCACATTATATTTGTATTCACAATTGATCATGTAACATATTGTGAAAAAATTCAAAATCAAATACAACCGGTCCAACATGAACCTAACAAATAATATTTTGACACGTCATCAGTGTAAGCTGATGTGGCCTTCTAAAATTGCTTAAAATTATGTGTAAAATAAGGGACACATAAATATTTACAAATAAAACATAATCACACAAAATCAAATGTTAATCTATGGTTCACATGTTGCCACATATCATAATCTAATGGTTGAAATAATTGTGATGATGTGGCATGAGTTGTGATGAGGTGGCATGAGGAGATTGCATATAGATGTGTCCAAAATAAGGGGGTTGGTAAATTATAATCAAAAATATATTTCACCATTATATTATTTTCTGGTAGAAAATAGCTCATTTTTTAAATCAAATTTTAATACATATATTTCAGCAAATAATAAAAATGATATCATTGTTGCTCACAATAATTCATGCAATATAGATATAGAAACAATACAACCAATATACTCAAGACACATAATCAATTATAAAATACTGATAAACAATTTGATAAACAAAACAATGAAAATTATACACAACATTACCTTAAACAAAGAAAATAATATTAAATTTTAATTTAGAAAAAATGTAATTAAAAATTATTTGACAACATAGGTTATTTTTAAATTTACAACTTAAAAAATAACAATTGTATTCAAAACATGTTTATACGTTTAATAAGTTATTCATATTTTTAAGTTATGAAAAAAAGAAACAGAAATATAACATACTTAGTAATATATGATTCTAACTATTATAATTATCATAAAATAATATCTATTTAAATTTAATTATCTGTATATTTATATGTGTTAGTTTCAATGTTTTAAATAGCGTGTAACAGCGCGTAGTGATTTGATGTTTAATTTAGCGGTTAGTCTAAATCGGACGATATAACGCCGCTTCTGAAGGGGATTCTATCCAGCCCCGGGCCCGCGCAGCGGATATGTAAGCCCGGTCCGGTTCCCCGATTCCCAAGATCACGCCATGACTTCGGAGGGTACGATGCAAATAAGAAGATTAGATTCATACCAGTGCAAAATTGATTGCACACGAAGGGTTGATTGCTACTCTTCTTTTCGTGTCACGTTGGTGACAATCCGCGCGTCCCACACCACGCGTCTTTCACCTTTCGTTGACGTTCCCGATTCTCTCGATTTCGTCTCCGACTGAAATTACTCGTCCGAATCGATCACAACTGAAAGAGCCCCAATTGTTGCTCCTCTACGTGTATCCACCTTGACTCGTAAGACGTCGGTCGCGGGTGCAACTGCCTAGACGATGCACCGGCGAACTTGCTCGGTTGTTTGATTCTCTATACCGGAAAACACATTTTCACGGTTTCTCTCTTTTTACACCCTTACACTCTCTAGAAAGTTGTCTCACAATTTCTAGAATATACTGAATGAATTGGACTGAATGAACCATAAGAGATGAGAGAGAATTATCCTATTTATATCACATAGGATTAGGACGGGTCAAAAGATATGTATATCCAATATACACTCTTTCACACAGAAAGTTGCATGTATCTGTCAAGTATTCTATCCATACGAAATTGGTAAATTCCTCTGACAGAAAATCAACCAACACGAAAGTTGTAGATAATCTTATTATCTACACGACCCAATTTGGCCCGGCCCAATTAGAGTTCGTATGCAAAACTTATGACTGTTTTACTAACTGTATGTCATACTGTTGCACCCTTTCGGTATTTCATAGAAACGACACTGATACTTCGTTCATATGAAATATATTTCTACATCATAAAATTCATGAAATGGACGCCCTAAGCGGGAAAGCCAAAAGGGCGAAAAGGGAGACTCTGAGGCGGAGGCAAACCCTAGCTGCCTCCGCCTCCGCCACCACCTCCCCTCACCAGCCCAAGAGCGACGGGCGAGGCCGACAGCTCCGAGAGGCGAACTCGAACTCCGAACTCCGCGACGGGCGACGGCGAGACTCCGGCGAGGAAAGGGAGCCAGCGGGAGAGGAAAGAGGCCCTGGCGGAAATCCGGCGACGGAAACTTGCAAGGGTAGACGATTCTGAGGGCGATCGCCAGGCGACTCGGAGGGCGAGGCGAGGGCGGCGGCTAGGGTTTCGACGCAGATCCGGCGGCGGCGGCGGACGGCGAGGGTTTCCGAAGCTAGCGAGCGGCGGCGGCTAGGGTTTCCGAAGCTAGCGAGGGCTGTCATCGGGGCGATTTTGGAGCTCCTCGAAGAGCAAAAACTCGACAGGAAAAAGCGGGAAGGGAAAAAGGGAAATCGAAAAAACGCGAGGCTGGTGCCGAGTCTGGGGCGAGTCTGGGACGAGTCTGGGCCGAGTCTGGGGCGAGGCCGAGAGCGACGGCCGAGTCTGGGGCGAGTCTGGGGGCGAGTCCGAGAGCGACGGGCCGCGACAGCTTCGATGACAATCCGAGCTCGCGTGGCAAACCAAGGGCAGAGGGAGGTTGCGTTCGTCTAAGGATGGCCGAAAGCATCATCTCTCGGCATGTATCTTACTTTTGCAATTATAATTTATTTTTGCGAAACTACTTTTTTACATTTATCATGTAAAATCGCACCAATCTATTAAACTTTGCTTTAATATATTAAAAGAGGCTTCGCCTCTTTAGTTTTTCAAAAAAAAGAAATATATTTCTACATGAAGGTTGTAGATAATCTTATTATCTATCTAACCCAATTTGAACCATTCAAATTGGATTTTTCCTACTGAAAGATATGACCACGAATGTACGCTTACATTCGTTTATCCTCGTATACACTTTTACGGTTGATCCTGAAACTGTATTTCCTTCAGCTTCACCGTAGCAACGGAGTTTGATCAAACTTATTATTTTATAATACTACAATATGCATATAAATATAATTTAGCAGCCAAATATTATTTAATAAAATAATACTACTTGTATCATAATACAATCCTTACATAATTCATTAATGGGTCCACATACTACTTAAAAGCTTCCTCCAATTATTTGGGTAACAAGAATCGAAATGACAAATATTCTTCGTATTATTAATGAAGTTATATTCAATGTTTCACTTACCGACCTCACAGATTAACATAAATAAAAAATCCATCTTTCAGAAAATACATTATTATTATTATTGTTGTTGTTGTTGTTGCTATTATTATTATTATTATTATTATTATTATTATTACTAGGAAATTTGTCCGCGCTTCGCTGCGGATTTTTAATGTAATGGTCCGTATTAGATAAAAGATGGTGTATTCACTTATTAATTGTTATTTGTTATGTTTATAAAAAAATGCCATAAAACCAATATGAAAATTATTAAATGTGTAATTTGATATAATATCATAAAATAAATTAATGAATATCACAAAAGAAATTTGAAAATTAAATGCGTAAAGCATGATATAAATTAATGAAATCACAAAATAAATATGAAATCATATCATAAAATAAATTATTGAATGATGAGCGGGTTTTTGGCGTGTTTAATATGTCATTGTGGTAAAACCCCGAACAATCAACAAAATTTGTAATCTAAGTTTGTACAGTGGCAAATGTATAGATTCGTTCCACGGGGAGCAATTGCGTCAAAATTTGGATCAAAATGGACTAGAAATAACAAAAAAAAATGAATCACAGAAGATAGTCCGTTACAACGGAATTAAGTTCCGTTACAACGGACATCAGGGTTATGGCTAACGTAGAGATTGATATGAACGTCCGTTACAACGGAGAAAAGTCCGTTATAACGGAAAAAGATAGTCCGTTACAACGGACAGAGGTAGCGTTATAACGGGTTGGTTGATCCGTTACAACGGACTAGTTTGTCCGTTACAACGCACTAGTATGAGTGCTGTCGAATGAATTTTCTCACTGGTCCGTTACAACGGAGTTAAGTTGCGTTACAACGGAGTATCAACAGACTGAAAATCAGGTACAAACCGTTAAGTCCGTTGTAACGCAGTTCGAATTCCGTTATGACGGAAGTAGTTCTGGATTTCTGATTTGAGATTTGATTTGAGAGTTGAATTAAAGGTTTGTTTTGAGATTGAATGAAGAGAGATTTAACTAAGTTCAAGGCAGAAATTAAAAGTAAGAGATCAAGTAAAAACACCAACAAAGATTTGATTCAAGTAAACGAGAACTAAAGATTCATTAAACTAAGAATTCTTTACACAAATCAAATTCGAATTTAAACTACAAGAATTTCAAGAAAGGAAAGAAAACACCTAGAGAGATGAAGTGAGCTCCGAGTCTCGTCTTGGATGCCTTCCTTGTTGTTTTGAGATGCTAGTGAGCTAGACAACTCGCACAACACGTTCCTTTCGTACCAATTCACCCGCCAATAGAAGAGAGCTTCGTACCGGTTGAGTGAACTCGAGATTGCAAGAAGTCCAATTGGAAGAAAGCTCCCGAGTGGAATAGAGTAAGCTTGACTCCTTGCTTGCGCGGATTCGGATGAAGAAAGTTCCACCTCAATCTTCGCAACTCGATCTTCGTCGAAGTGTAAACCGATTCACCGAATGAAGTGAGCTTCTATTCGGTGATTGATTTTAGAAAATTATCGTTCGTATTTGCAATTCTTGCGTATTCTTGAAAGTTCTTGGACTTGCTTAAGAGGAGAGAGAGAGAGAGAGAGAGAGAGAGAGAGAGAGAGAGAGAGAGAGAGAGAGAGAATGGGCATAAAAGAGCGTCCCAAACTCGTGGCCCTTGTGGTCATATTTATAGCACTCATGGAGTCTTCTTATTGGCCACGAGTTGGTGGAGAGGATTGGGGGTAAGGAGGTAATTCCCACCAAAGGTAGGTGGGCAGGATAAGGGCTAAGGATTGAGTGGTTTTCGTGTAGACTTTTGTGTAAGTTTCTATCATGATAATTGTTTGCCTCCCGTCTCATTCATGTACTGAATATATCGGTGTAATATATCGTTTTCACTCCTCTTGACGTGTTGGAGACAACTACACTCTCCAAATTCCCAGAAATTCTTTCTAATTCCTGTGATTAAGCAATAAAACACACTTAGTGAAGAAATATTCATGTTATCTCAAATATGATTAATAAAGTATATAGAATTGTTCTTCACAAGGGCTAAAATCCCCAAATTAAGCATTAAATTTGTGCCTTATTTTCCTCACATCATTGAATATCACAAAACAAATATGAAAAATATTAAATGTGTAATTTGATATAATATCATAAAATAAATTAATGAATATCACAAAAAAATATGAAAATTATTAAATGCGTAAAACATGATATAAATTAATGAAATCACAAAATAAATATGAAATCATATCATAAAATAAATTAATGAATATCACAAAACAAATATGAAAAAAATATTAAATGCGTAATCATGATATAAAGATGAAAAAAATATTAAATGCGTAAAATCACAAAATAAATATGAAATTATAGAAATAAATATGAAAACATGATATAAATATTAATATAATTAAGGTAGAACATGATATAAAGATCATATAAATATTAATATAATTAAGGTAGAACATGATATAAAGATCATCAAATAAATTATTAAATGGGTAAATGGGTAAAACATGATATAAATTAATAGATACAAGATATAAATTAATGGATATAATCAAATCATAAAATAAATATGAAAATTATGTAAATATTAATATGTCTGATAGAAAGTCAAAGATGAGGTGGCTCAATGTGAGATCTCAAAAACATCCACTATTTAAAGGGAGAACAATTATTATTATTATTATTATTATTATTATTATTATTATTATTATTATTATTATTATTTTTATTACTATTATTATTATTATTCAATGTTTTAAATTGCGATATTGCGGTCCGTTGCGGTCGGATCTTTTTTGTAGCGGATTGCGTTTGCGGGTGCAATTGCAGCGCTATGACCTTATTGCGGACGATCGTTGCGATATTAAATTATGTAATAATAATAATAATGTGTTTAAATATATTTTTCACATTATTTGTTTTGTCACCATTAATATCATAAAATTTCCATTATAATTTCCTTAATAACATAAAAATAATTTGAAATTTCTTACTTAGTTAAATATCGAATAACAATAACTTAGTTAATTAATAATAGTTCATTGTTCATAATTCAAATACGCAAAAGTTGATTGTCCATAATTAAAATATGAGATTTCAAAATAACAATAACAACACCAAATAACAATAACCATAACAATGAGTTAGTAGGGTCAGCACGCTAAGCATACTCCATTGCGGGATCTTGGATTTGGATTTGTTGTAGAATTTTTTGTCGACATCCTAAAAATATCAAAACAATATAACACAAATTTGAAATCAAAACATCAATGAAATACAATGAAAATTATGAAATTGATACATTTATAGATGAAATTGACACATTTCAAAAGTTATATATGTTACGAGCGTAGTTTGTCACATATTTTGATAATAAAACATGAAAATTAAATAATAAATGATCACAAAATCATGTTATAATTTTTATATTAAATAATTCCCGATGAAATTACTTTACAGTGTTTTGTATTTAAGTCAGGGTAAAAAGACAAAATTTCCCAAATCCAAGTCCATGGCTGCATTGCTCTCGCCAAGACGAGTGATTTCGATATATAATTCGTGTCATTTGGTGGAAGAATGAGAAAGTTACAGGGATTTCAATTTAACGGGTCACAAAACCTATTCAAACCAACCAATAACCGCAATTAAGACCCGCAATACCGCTATTTTCCCGATATATGCCCGCAATATCGCCGCAATTTCCGCAATTTTTCAAAAACGCAATCTTTCGCAATATATGATTGCGATGTTGCGATTCGAAATTGCAGACCGCAATTTCCGCAATTGTGCCGCAATATCGCCGCAATTTAAAACACTGTTATTATTTCATATTGTTATTACAATAATACTCATAATAATTGTTGTTGTTATTATTATTATAATGAAAGTAATATTATTATTATTATTATTATTATTATTATTATTATTATTATTATAATAATGAAAGTAATATTTATTATTATTATTTAATTATTATTGTTATTCAATTATTATTATTAATATTATTATTATTATTATTATTATTTATACTATTTTTATTTTTATTAGGGATAAATTCTGCTATATCCCTTCTAAAGTTAAATATAACAAATTTATCCCTACAAAAAAATTAATATCATGTTTATCCTTTCTAAATCTAATTATTATCATATTTATCCTTAATTAACAATTTCAAAATGTGTTGTGCAAAATGTTTAGTTATGATGCAAATTGCCAAAGCAAATGAATCAAAATAGAACAATTGAGAAATCATGATACTGAGGTGACTAAATTCTCGATACGTATTAAGGATATGTATTAAGCAAAATGTTACAGGCAACAACGTAAGAACATAATTTAAAGGGTATTTTAGTCTCTATTGTATTTATATTAATATGTTTAAGCTGGAATTACGATGTTAACAGTGGTTAACTTAACGGAAATTAGATATTTTGGACAATTTTGATATTGAAAAATTATACTTGTCCCTTCTAATATCCACTCAATGTAGTGTTGGTAATATATAATAAATGTATTAGATTTTAAATTAAATGGCAAACTGTATTTATTAGGGGGGAAACCACTTTGATTAGATGGTAATTAACCAAATTATTAAAAAAATAATTTGTTTTATTTAATATTTTTATTATATTTAATTTAACACATGATAAGTTATATTTATTTATTCAAATTTTTATTATTTTATTTCCAATATTATTTTTAAAAAAAATATTTTCATTTTTATTTTCTAATTTTTGCGAAATTATTATTTTCATTTTCATTATTATATTTTTGTTTATTATTTACGATGGTTTTATTCATGTATCCGTTTAACACATGTTAAATGGTATATTAATTTAGTCCAATAACTATTTTTTCAAATTTATGGATTTAAATTTCATTAATTATAGATGGTGGTAAACAAAGTGGTTAAAAATATTAAATAAATTAATGACGTGTGAAACGGCGAATCTTTTTTACCTTCTTTTCTTATATATGATGGAAAAATTAAATACTCATGGTTTACCACCATCATTAATACAGATGCCAACGTATCAATCAATCTAGCAGATTTTAAGGGGGACATGCATCACCACTCTTGATATTTTGTAAGTTTTAAATGGATAAATTTGATAGTTTAATCATTTTGTAAAGATAAATTTAATATTTATGAGGTTTTTTACCATGTTCCTTCCATTTCCCCCCACTTTCGTGATGGCGTCACCATTCATAATTAATTAACTAATTATCTCTCTCAATTAACAATTAACCCATAATTATTAAATTTTGAATATTCGTAATTAATCTTTAATTGATAGGGACTTTAAATACAAATTAAATTTTGTAGTAACTATGAATTAATTGTTAATTAATTTTGCTAATTGATGGATTAATTACCATTTGGTGACTCATCATGAGTTTTTTTGTGTGGTGGTGTAGGGTGGGTGTGTGTGGGTGTGTGTGTGTGGGGGGGAGGATGGATGCAGACTATTCTTTCAATTTTATGAGGGACAAATTTGATATTTTGGAATTTATGAGGGATATAACAGAAAATTGCCTCTTATTATTACTATCATTATTTTATTGTTATTATTATATTATTATTACTAATATTATTATTACAGTGATTATTATAATTATAATTATTTTATTGTTATTATTATTGTTATTGTTATTAATATTATTATGTTGTTGTTGTTGTTGTTGTTGTTGTTGTTGTTGTTGTTGTTGTTATTAGTAGTATTATTATAAATAAATAAATTGCACTTAATATGTTTGTATAAACATAGTTAATTAATCATTTTACTTTTGTAATCACGGTATAGCACCGTTACAACCGCTATATTTGACCATACCTTTAGGATATCATAACCAACAAAATATGTGAGTTTGAAACAATTATTCGAAAATTCAGAATATGTAATCTTAAATAACTACGTATTTCCTTGTGGACCGATAACCCCACTTATCTTATACTATATTTAATAACCAAATTTTTGCATGAGTAAAACGACACTCATCAAGCACACATGTTATGTTCGAACGGAATAAGTTATGTCTCTGAGTTCAGTATATGCAATCACATTGCAAAGAACTCGAATGCTCATGTTCGAACGGATGAACCATTATGTTCGAACGGAACATCCCCTGGAATCTACGTGTGCACAATCTCATTGTACATTTAACAATTCCCACGAACGCATACGTTCGTTTATCCTTATATGCACATTTTATCCGTTGGTCCTAAACTGTATTTCCTTCAGTCTTCAAAGTCTTGATTCTTCACTTGAACGAATGTTTCTGTCTTTTTTTCTCGACTATCATCTTGATTTTTCAACGTCTTGAATCTTCATTAGTGGTCTTCAACATCTTGGCTCTTGTTTTCAACTACTCGCATCTGCATATGTGAGTATGTATCTTCTTTTGATCTCGTTTACGGACCATGCATGTCTTTTTTCTCGAATGACACTTATCAAATTGATTAGTAGTATCGATATTGTTTTGAGATAATCAAACTGAAAATTTAAACTAGCAATATGTACCATATGAGAGGCCAAAAATGCACTTACTCAATAGTTGAGAGGCCAAATTTAGACTTTTCTCTATAATTTTATATCATGTCATATCGTATTATATTATATTATACTATACTATATTATATAATAATACATTATATTATATAATGTTATATTTTATTACATTACATTGTATTATATTATATTAAAAAAAATTGTTATTTTATTTTATAATATAGGAACAATTTCATGTGTACTCCTGTAAAACATCATAATTTCAGATATACCCCTCAATAATATGAAACTTCATGAATATATATATATGCAATTGCTTTCAAATTATCATGGATATCCCTTCAAAACCTTCCAAATATCATGGTTACCCCTATAAAATTCTTAAAATATCACATATACCCCTATTATATCATTTTAAAATCATCAACGCCTTTTTCGTTGGTAATATGTCAAGTACCTAATTTTTAAAATTATTTTTTTATGATTGAATAGCTTTTTCTCTAAGAAAATAATATTGAAAACCATAAAAAATCAAATATTGTCAATTCCATCTCATAATTTCTTTCAAAAATTGTTGCCGAAATCAATACTATTCTCAAAAAATTTAACTATTATATTGATATATGGGTAAAACGAAAAATATATTGAACGAAAAATTAATAAATTATTAACTAAAAGTTTAATTTAAGGATATCTATGATATTTGAAAGTTTTTATAGGGATATTTATGAAATTTCATGTTTTTGAGGGATATACATGAAATTATGATGTTTTGTCGGGTACTTATAAATTTTTACATATAAGATATTGTGTTGTATAACATATTTTTTTAATATATCATATTACATAACACAACATCACATTTTATCATATTATGTTATGTCACGATGTTATGCACTACATTACATTACATTATATTATATTTATATTATATTACATGAAATTATATTATATTATACTATATTATATTAGGGATAGACTCAATGGTCAACATTCTTGTATGACCAATGCGGCTAACGGGATTATTTTTCTAAATCTAAATATTAAAATAAAATTCTCACTGATCAATATCTTATAGATACATTGCATAATAAATTTTGTTTGATTTTTATAATTATATTTAGCAAAATCGAGAACGTATTTTGACAACCGTCTATTTTGGTAATTTTTTCGATTTCAATGAAAGAAAACTCAAAACATCGTGAAATTTTATCATAGTCTTATCTATATAAAGTAAATTAAATCCATTGAAACTTTTTTTGAATTTTGCAATTTATATTATGATAAATCATGTCGTAAATATTCACGACCGTTAATTCTTTTACGATTATGATGGATATGATAGAAATTTTTATTTTTCGTAAAATTAAATATACGACATTCCTGAGTGATAAAGATCATATCTATACGGTTGAAAATTGATTTTGGTATTCAAATCTAGAGAAATTAATTTCGTTGGACGTGTTGACCATACAAGAGTGTTGGTCATTGAGTCTAACTCATTATATTATATTATATTATTTTATAATACAAGTATATTTTTCAAAACAATATTTTTATAAAAAAAAAATTGCATCCAAATTTAATATTTCATGAATTACTAAAAGGAAAAAGTCTGATTTTGCCCCCCAACTTTTACCGAAATGTTTAAGTTGCCCCCTCACTTTTTTTTTGCGCGTTTTTGCCCCCTAAACTTGTTTAGTTTGTTCGTTTTGCCCCCTTCCGTCAAATAATGGTGCCCCCCAGTTACATGACCGTTAAATCATGACCCGACCCGTTAACCCGACCCGTTAACCCGACCCATTAACCTCTCTTTCTCTCTCACTCCAGCGCGTCTCTCTCTCGCTGTCTCTCTCTCTCTCGCGAATGTCTCTCTCTCTCGCCTCTCTCCTCCAGCTCCAGCCGCAGCCGTCGCCTCTCTCCTCCGCGGAATGCGAACCGGACTCGAATCTGTCTCTAGCTGTCGCCTCTCTCCTCTAGCTCCAGCTCCAGCCGCAGCCGTCGCCTCTCTCGAACGGAATGAAATCGATGACGTGGACACGATCTTGACCTCCTTAACTTAGAATGAAAAATAACCAATCCTACACATCAATCTCTCTTTCAGACAATTCATCGAACACATGGAGTACAATCGACAGAACCGCAGTTCCGACGAGGAGACGGCGCTCCGTCGCATGCGAACTCTCTCGCTTGATCTTCGCCGTCCTTCCGAGTCGATTTCTGGGGAGCTTTCGCTTCTTCCGAGACGGCGCTCCGTCGCACAGCGAGAGAGAGAGAGAGAGAGAGAGAGAGAGAGAGAGAGAGAGAGAGAGAGAGAGAGAGAGAGAGAGAGAGAGCGCGAGCGAGGGAGAGACACAACGAGAGAGAGAGAGAGAGAGAGAGAGAGAGAGAGAGAGAGAGAGAGAGAGAGAGAGAGAGAGAGCGAGCGAGAGAGAGAGAGAGAGCGCGCGAGCGAGAAAGAGAGACACAGCGAGCGAGAGAGAGAGAGAGAGAGAGAGAGAGCGCGAGCGAGAGAGAGAGACACAGCGAGCGCGAGCGAGAGAGAGACACAGCGAGCGCGAGAGAGAGAGAGAGAGACGCTGGAGAGAGGAAAGAGAGGAGTTAAGTAACGGGTCGGGTTAACGGGTCGGGTCATGATTTAACGGTCATGTAACTGGGGGGTATTATTATTTGACAGAAAGGAGCAAAATGAACAAACTAAACAAGTTTAGGGGGCAAAAACGCGCAAAAAAAAAGTGAGGGGGCAATTTGAACATTTCGGTAAAAATTGGGGGACAAAATCAGACTTTTTCCTTACTAAAACTTTTCATATTTATAAAATTTCACTTTCCCAAAAAATTAACCACCATATTCTTAAAAGAAAAACTATGCACCCAACAATAAATGTCGCCGTCTCTTTCTCTCTCTCTTTCTCCTTGTGGGGGAATGATACGATCGGTAGGCAAAATACAAATGCAAAACACTGTTCTGTTGCGCTCCATCTCTTTCTATAATCCTTCTTTAATTCCGTTTTTGGCTCATAATCTCTCTCTAATCCTTGTTTAATTCTTTTGGTAAATGCCGCCGTTTGGAGCTTCCACTGGCCAACTAGAGAGATTGGTGACTGAGAGATGTCGATCTGGCAACCTACAACTCCACGAGGCGGTCACACTCTTCCACCGCCTCTTGCAGCCTGAGAACCACAACTCGTCTATTAGATCTTTCAATCACCTTCTTGTAACCGTCTCTCGCATGAAGCATCCTAACCGTTACCCCACTGTTTTGTCCCTCTTTAACCACCTAAATCAGTCTCGAAACAAAGGTGTTTTCCCCACCAGTCAAACATTTGGAGTTGTAATGGATTGTTGCTGCCGTATGGGTCGAATAGACCTTCAATTTGTTGTTTTTGGCCAACTCATCAGAGCGTGCTGTACTGTTGATCAAGTCAATTTTGGATCTCTTATGAAGGGGTTGTGTGCACAGAAGCGATTTGGAGATGCAGCTAAGCTGTTTGGTAAAATGTCTATTATGGGATGCAGTCCTGATTTGATGATATACAACACCCTCGTTAATGGACTATGTAACAATGGCAATGCCAATTTGGGGCTACAATTTTGTGAGGGGATGGAAAGAGATGATGGAATTTGCAAGCCTGATGTTGTCACTTATAGCTCTTTGATTAATGGCTTCTTCAAAGAGGGTGATGTCAGTATGGCAATCAAGGTATTTCAGGAAATGTGTGATAAGGGTGTTGCTCCTAATGTGGTTACTTATAACAGCCTCATTGATGGCCTTTGCAAAAACGGTAATGTTGTGGAGGCTTTCAAGTTGTTTGAACGAATGATATCTACTGGAGTTGCTCCTGATGTGATTACTTACAACACTGTTATTGATGGTCTCTGTAAAAATGGCGATGTTGTCGGGGCCTTCAAGGTGTTTGAAGAAATGATTGCAAGAGAAGTTGTTCCGGATGTGATTACGTACAGTGCCCTTATTAATGGCCATTGCAAGGTAGGAGACATGAATGGCGGTTTTGAGCTGCTTAAGAAAATGGTCAAACAAGGTCTTGCCCCAAATACTGTCACATACAATAGTTTGATAGATGGTTATTGTAAACAAGGTAACTTGTGCATGGCTATCAAGTTACTTGAAGAAATGATTGAGAAGGGTTTGAAGCCCGATGTGGTGACTTATACTTCTATTATCCATAGTTTTTGTGTTGATGGTCAATGGAGCGATGCTATTAGAGTATTGTCCGAGATGATAAATAATGGAGTTAAACCAAATGTCGTGACCTTTAACGCATTGATAGATTGTTTGTGCAAGAATGGTCAAATTTCTGAAGCAACAAAACTTGTTCGTGTTATGGAAGAAAGAGGCGAGAAACCAAATGTGATAACCTATGGTTCGATAATGAATGGGCTGATCTTAGAAGGTCATTTAAATGAATCAATGGATCTTTTTGAAAGTATGGTGCAAAAGGGTATTTTGCCAAACCGACGCTTTTACCGTATCTTAATTAATGGCTATTGTAAAAATGGACAAATCGAGGAGGCTATGAATATGCTCGATGAAATGCAAAAGCAAGGAATCAATCCTGATGTGGTCACTTATAATAGTTTGTTAGATGCATTTTTTAAGGGGCAGAGACTAGATGATGTTAAAAGTATCCTGTCGAGGATGGCTAATGAAGGAATCCCCTTGAACGAAATCGGTCAGGATATTGTAATTAAAGGAATTGTAAATTTGGAAGGGGTTGAAAATATTGATGAATTTATCAAATCAATTGATGTTGTAAAAAGTTCTTCGTGATGTTCTGATTTTCAACAATCTGGCAAACCAAGAATACAATACTGTACTAGGTTGGATAATTGGTGTATAATCTTGGAGGTAATTTAGGTATCGCTTTAGTAGGAGCAAATTGTGGTCAAATGTTAGATTTGAGATGATTGTAATGTTCTGTCAGCCGTTGCTTGAACATTGATGAATTTCTAATTACTTATTGGTGTATCATGTTTTGGGTTTTGAGGCTTGCATGGGGTCCTTGGTTGTGTGATATGCTATTTATAGGATATCTCTATTTTTTCTATATTTGATTTTATATATCTTTTAATGTGCCTGAGTATGAAATTTGAAAGTTGTTTATTTTCTTTACTTTCGGACTTGTCTGTTTTTAATTGCAACTTAAATAGGAAGTTCTATATTTTTTGAATTTCTATTTTTGAACTTCTATATTTTTTAATGTTTGAATGTATAAATTGATATATCTCTATTTTTTTATTGTTGAGCATGTAACTTCTTTATTTTCAGATTTCTCTATTTTTTAAGTTTTATGTATTTGAAGTTTCTGTTTTCTTATTGCCTCGAGCAGGACTCGGGGTGGTAAGTCGTGAATAACAAATTTAGGAGACTAGCTATGAAGCTCTCGGCACATTATTAGGAAGTCATTTCTCCGACACGTTCAAGTAACATAATTCTGGTCATAGATTGGTGAATTGAATCTTCGGGGATGACTTTCAAAGAAAGAACACTTAGATTAAGAGACTAGCTAGGTTGATCGACGTCGGAAGAGGTTCCTTTATCAAATTTTCTATATTTTTAAACTCGTATTATTATTTTTATGATTTGTCCATATTTTAATTTTACTCTTTTTTTAATTTTCTATATGTTATTTTTCTATTTTAAAGCAAAAATGGTCTTCAGTTATATTCTCAGAATGCCTAAAAATAACTAAATACTTTCATGTCTCGTTTGATCATAATTGATATGCTACAGTACTAAGTGCGATCATAATTGATATATTGCGGTGTTGTCCCGAGATAACCTAGAGGGGCGGTGAATAAGTTTATATGCGGAAGTTCTAGATTAATTTAAAATATGTAACTATATGATACCCGCACCATTTACATCCCTAGGTGCACGCTATCAATAGAAGCGTGACACTTGATGGTTTGAATTTTTGCAATTTTGATCGCATTTGTAAATAGTTATTTATCTAATTTACAGAAGTTACCTTGGAAGAGGTATGTAAAAGCTCTCTTAAAATGTCCTAAACCAAAAAGAAAAAATATACTAGTACCCTCTAAAATCTCCGGAACTAATGATGTGATGACAATTAGTGATAAACCAAGTAAATAATACAAACACATGTGTAAAATTTAAAAAATATATGTATTAAATCGGGTCCATTTTAGCACATGCGCTCTTAAAAAATACACTAGTATTTATATTTTTTTTCTACAACAAATATTACAAAATGTATAAATAATAGTAAACAAGATATAAGTATCACTGGTCTTCGGCCACGCTAAAAAAATATAAATAAGAATAAAATTTGTATTTATAGTATAAAAAAGGTATAAATATGAAAGTAAAATGTATATGGCGGTCTGACGTGCGTTAAGAGCGAAGTACAGAATCTTTTCTCATTTAATATTTACTCATTTAACACATATTTACGTAAGTGTTAAACTGGTTATATTTATCACCTATTCATTTAACACTATATATAATACAAAAAGAAAAAATATGACCCCTCATATATAGGATAGAGGGATTGTAAAGGAGTTTCATACCACCACTAAAACAAAAAAAATTAACATATCCAGTGTCTTAGGAAAACCAGAAAATATCTTTCCATATACATATCCAAATTGTGCGTATATTTATACGGTATAAATTATACCCCAAATAGTTTATTATTTGAAAACAATTATGTATTAAGTAAATAAATTTCTTTGTTCAATCCTAACCATATTTTTTTTAAATAATTTTACGTGTCTATTAAAAAAGTAATCTATAAAATATATATTTATGTGTATTTTATTTCCTTAAATAAATATATGTTTTTTCTAAGAAAGATATTGTGTGCGCCTATTAAGAATAATGATACATTTCTAACAGATAGGTGTGCAAAAAAAATGTTTATTTTGGTTGGAAGTCACAAAAATATAATTCTTCCGGTTGCGTACAAACTCAATATAATAGGTGCATGCAAAAAATCTTTGAAAAATACATTTTTTTTGTTTGAGATAATAAAATACATATAGATATAGTATTGTAATGCAATACTTCTTTTAATAGACATGGAAATTAACAATGAGATATAATATTTGTTTTTTATATAATTATTTTTGAGCTGAATATGGTTGTTCAACAAAAAAATATTGAGAAAAAAATAGATAATTGCGGTGAGCGTGGATCGAACACGCGACCTTCAGATCTTCAGTCTGACGCTCTCCCAACTGAGCTATCCCCGCTTATGTGTTTATTTCACACTTTTCATTTAGATGTTAGTTTGGTAATTTTAACAAAATATATACTTTTTTTGTTATCTTCCCTAATGCAACGAAGAAAATTGAAATAGTAATTTTTCCCTTCATCTTTCTGCCATGAATGAGAGAATATGAACACCAATTAAATAAATCTACCTTAAAACCATTATTTCAAATGAATCCAAATTAATTACATAAAACAACTCCACGAATAACAAGAGTACAAATGTACACTCCAGGGTAAAACATGGTGGCGATCCTTATAATTTTTCTTACCAATAATAATACAATATAATTGCAAATAGTACAAAGTACAAAGGCTTATACCATATTTTACCCACAACTTTTCATAAATCCCGAGATTTTGATTTTGCATAGAGATCAATAGATCCTATTTGAAATCTTGGTTGAGAATGAGGATCCCTCACTGAAAGAACCCTAAATCTGGTGACAAATTAAAATCAAATCAAAATTATGATCCTGCTAACATGATAAATATTGTTATAAATTAACTCGATAAAATTTTGCCTCAATTAAGTAATTATGACTCGATCAATTCTAAATAAAAGCAAGTACCTGAATGTATCAGCTAAAAATTGAGTCTCAATTTTGAAAGATTTTCGCAAAAATCGATCTTCAAAAATTTGGGAGTTCCTTTCGTCTATTATTTTCCAACTAGAGCCTCCATCTACGCTTGCCTCTAGAACCCTAAAAAAGGATAATTTCAGATAAGTACTTGCAAAACCTCGAAATATCAAATATACCCTGTAAAACATACCAGCTCATTGGATCCCTCTCTGAGCAATCATTAGCCGAGACGAGATCATATGATTCTAATTCATGCATTTTACCATCATTTATTTTGTATATTAACCAACACCCTGAAAAATCGAACATGGAACAGTTTGAGCTTATCATGTTCCAGCACCACTAAAAAAGGTATATTGTTATTATTATTAATAGAAATAGTATTACACCTTTAGCTCCATTTGGTTCTTCCCATTTGTAAGCACGAGTCCCATCAAAAGCTGAATTTGCCTAAATTCAAAAACCAAAATTCGTTTCAAAACCAAAAATTTGAAATTTAAAAAACCAAAATCAAATTAAATAATGAACTTACTATTCCACTAGGAAGTTGTTCTCCACTTGCAATCACCATTCCAGAACAAAGTCTATTTTCTTTCAAATAACCCTTATTAATATTATTATTAATCAAGATTTCATCAATTAAATCCAAAGCCACAGGTACGGCCAAAGAAGTATTTACAGGATTGCCATTTAGACTAACTTCAATCACTCCATCACCAAATTCACCCTTCAATGAAATCGCACTCAGCAATTTTTCAAAACACCCCCTCAAATTCTCAGAAATCGCAAAACCATTCAGATCCATCGAAGATTTTCTCTCTTTGAAGGGTTGAGTTTTGAGATCAAGAAGCAAGTCCTTGATCTTGTGTAAAATTTCAGGGGTATTCTCGTCATTTGATAAAAGCAGAGAAAAAGCCGAGTATAGTTCTGTCACGTGATTGTCTATGCATTTACGAATAGGACAAGATGAGAGAGAAAGTGCTTCGGTTTCGGTCAGGCCCAATTCGGATCTTGATTGGCGCCATTCGACAGACCCGCTTTGCCGACCCGGTAAGGGTATATTTCGACCTGTTTCGAGATTAAACGAATTTTGGAGCTCTTGCACTTCCCTCTCATCGCGGTTTGTGAGTATTGAGAGTCTTTCTTGTGAGTAATTGTTTCTACATTGTTTTGTTATTGAAGAAAGAACTTGAGACACGGTATTTTCTCTGGCAATTATTCGTCTAGATAGAATCTGCAGAATTTTTGAAAAATATTTAATAATACATTTTTCTAACAATAAAAATGTTTTATTTATTTATTTTTTATACCTCGTGCCATTTTTTAGTGTACCGTTTTGTGACATCATGAACTCCATCTTTTGAAATACCAATAACATAATTCAGCTTCTTGCCCCATCTTAAAAAATTTTAAAAAAATAATTAGAAATTTTATTTTGAAGGAGAGAGAAGAAATAGCATACCCATTTTCATATAATAATGGGTTATCATATGCCCCTTCACATGGATCAAGATGCATCCATCTATAAAAATAAAGAAAATATTATTCCAAATAAAATTGCAAAAAAAAAAAAATCTGTTAATTAATTTTCTTAAATTATATAAACTAATATTTCATAATTTTACCTCCCAAGAAGATTCGAAAAACATTCGGTCCAAACATGATCGGTGAAATCAAGTACCTGAAACAAAACGTAACAAAAAAGTAAGATCTCGCTGCTTCAAAAAGTAAAATAAAAAAAGAATAATTAATTAAAAAAATGATAAAACTAACGAGACGAGAATCATATCCAAATGCACGGCAATATAATGTGAAGCAATTTGCCCACTCTCCACACCGTCCCTTCCTCGTTTCTACAAGCTATTTATTTCAAATAACAAAATTAAATTAACTACTATATCAAAAATAAATAAACAAATAAATAGTATTATAATAAAATTAAATTAATTACCTTATGAGGGTCATTATATCTTGGAAAACGAGTCGTATCCGAACAACGATTACACCTACAAAACACATAGCCAAATAAAATAATTATATCAAATAAAGATATAATTTTTTATTTTTGTTTTGTACCTATATAATTCAACACGTGAAGCACCAAATTGGAGCTCCGAAGCAAGTGGAGTACCCATGCCAATATTATTTGTTTTGTTGCCACATTTATCACATGGCGGTGCATTAACCCAACTAATGGAAATTAACAAAAAAAATTATATTAATCTATGATAATATGAATTTTGAATTTATCGAAGTATGCTTCAGAATTAAAAACCTGAAAGATTGTTTAAACCAGAAGAGCAATTGCAATAGGAAAGCATGATCATATTCATCTTTTGATGGTTCAAAATTTCCTTCCTGTTTCGATTATATTTTATTTTATGAGTTAGACAAACTCGAAATTTATCATAGTACGATTCATTCTTTATAACAAAAAATATATAATACCTTTGCTAAGGAAATCAAAGCCTTTTCTTCGAGCTCATTCACTGGTACGGAATTTCTAGCAGCTTCTTGGCGAATTGGATCCTCATACTATATATCCACAACCCGAAACCCAATTAGAGAGAATAAAAAGGACAATTTTGTAATTTACAAATAACTCACCATCATAACTTGTTTCAGATAAGGTTGAACCCTATTCCTGAATTCTTCACCATTATCTACTTGTTGGTATTGTTCCAAAAATAATGCCTCCTCTTCGGCCTAATATTCAAAAAATTGCAATTATAATTTCTCACATAATTTAATCAGTACTGTGTTTGTACCTGTAATATCCGAGCCAGCTCTTCGTCAGACATCTCGTGAGACTGAGCTGTCAAAGCCTCGGCTTCTTCGATGGAGATTAAACTGAGTTTCTCAGATAATGCCTCGAGATCCGTGCCGTCATCTACGAGGCGATTTGCATTTTCTGCGAGAATCTTCAAATGGCGAAATAAAGAAAAAGAACAGTATTCAGTGCATGCTCATTGAATGATTTTGGGATAATTTTAGAAAAAGATGTTCCATTCTTTTCTAAATTGATCCGCTATGGGTACTTGCGACTATTCGAAAAGACAATCTGATACTTCTATTTGCTTGATTTTAAACAATTTTATCAGAAATGGGTCCTACTGGCAAAATTAAGTACTAATTGGACGAAAATTTTAGTAAAATATCACAGGTAAACAAAACCATTTAATCGTTTCATCAGCATAGTGACGAGAAGCAACCCAATTCGAATCTCCCGAGTTGACGCGGCAATCCACGGAGTCAACTCAAAAGTCTCCGCTTCTCATACCGAATGGAGAAGAGAAAAAATAGGAAACCAAGAAAATACCTTTTGATCCTCAGGAGCAACAGAGGTGATAGAGAAGATCTGAAACTGTAGAACCTGTAGAACAATCAAAAAAGAGAAACGAGGGTCGATTACAAAATTCTCAAGTTTTCAAGGGTCAGAAAGAGAAATAGAGTGTAATTCTACTTCAAGGCCGTGATCTGTGTCGTAGTCGATGGTGAATTCCTCGCCGTCGTGAAGGACAACGAATTGCCGAGCCACCATTGTTCTCTGTGTCTCTCTTTTTGTTCTCTCTCTCTCTCTTTTTCGCGCGCTGTAATGTATAAGATAGATATTGGGCTTTTAGATATTGGGGTAAAGTAAACGTACACTGGGCATTAAGAAAAGTATGATACCTGTTTGATCCGAAGGATTTTAGAGCAAAATCTAATGTTCGATGTGTGACTTGTGAGAGAGAGCAAGAATCTCAAATCACATATCCATGTTTTTCATCCATATTTTCTTGCATTCGATGTCTTTCAAACAAAAATGGAAAAACAAAATCATTTCCAAAATTAAATATAAATATTAATTAAAACCTAATATTATTCTAGTTTAATACAAGTAATGAATATTATCATGTACATAATATTAATTAATTCATTACACTTATAAATCAATGAATATTATATATAATTAATATTAGCATACATATAATTTTATTTGTATATATATAATATTATATATAGTATTATTTTATATATATAATATTATTATATATATAGTATTATTTTACATAATATTACCATGTATAATCTCATTATTAATGTTTCACGTTTATTTGAAATTAATTATATGTATAATATTAATATAATACAATATTATTTTATAATGTATAATATTAATATAATACAATATTATATTATTATATATATATAATGTATATAATATATTGTATTGTATTGTTATGTTATATTATATTATATTATTTTATATATTTAATTTATTATATTAATTTAATATATTGTATTAATTAAAACCTAATTATATGTATTTTTTATCATCTCCATCATAGAAACTGGCGAAAAAACTCAAACAAATTTGTAACATTTAATATACTGATTTATTGTATTATCGTACTTCAATTCTTATGTTAGTTATGTAAAATATACACATAAATCCTCTTATCAAAATTTGTCACACTTGAATCTTTTACCGTCCTCGATAAAAAATAAAATTAAACTCAAGGAAAAATATGTGTTCAATTAGGTTTTACGTAGGATTTCATCAAACTTCAAAATTCGATTTTCACAAAATTATTTTTATCAATCATCTCGGTAGGATGATATCTAATCCAAGACTCTAGACTCTCAATTAGTTATCCACACAATCAACACGTTCCGACCAATATCTCTTGAACTTGGAAAGTCAATTGGATTTTCTTTGATCTTTTGATGTGAGGAAGAGCATAGGTTGTGTGATTGGAAGTCGCACGGAAAGGTCATTTGCTTTTGGGTGAATTACACCTAAGTATTTTACCAATGTAAATTCTAACTTTATATATATATATATATATATATATATATATATATCAATGTTTTAAATTGCGATATTGCGGTCCATTGCGGTCGGATCTTTTTTGCAGCGGATTGCGTTTGCGGGCGCAATTGCGGCGCAATGATTTTATTGCGGACAGTCGTTACGATATTAAATTATGTAAAAATAATAGTTTGTTTAAATATATTTTTCATAATATTTTTTATCACCATTAATATCGTAAAATTTCCTTTATAATTTTCTTCTAAAAAGAATAAAAAAATTGATTGTCCAGGAACATTTTTAGTGTAAATAAAAGTTGATCATAAAATTTCCATTAAAATGGCAATTATACAGGGTCTTTGGAATTGTATTTTGTTGAAGAATTTTTTGTCGACATCCTAAAAATATCAAAACACTATAACTCAAATTTTAAATCGAAACATGAATGAAATACAATGAAAATTACTAATTTCATACATTTATAGATGAAAATGACACATTTTAGAAGTTATATATGTTATGAGCATATTTTATCAAATATTTTGATAATAAAACATGGAAACTAAGTATTAAATAATCACAAAATTTATGTTATAATATTTATATTAAATAATTCTCGATAAAATTACTTTAACGTGTGTTTTGTGTTTAATTCAGGGTAAAAGACAAAAATTTCACAAATTCAAGTCCATCACTGCATTCCTCTCGTCGAGACGAACGATTTCGATATAAATTTATGTAATTTGGTGGAAGGATGAGAAAATTACAACGATTTGAATATTATCCGCAATATTTGATCCGATATGGCCGCAATATTACCGATATTTCGCCGCAATATCCGCAATTTCTGAAAAAATGATATTTTTGCAATACTTCATTGCGATATAGCGATTCTAAATCTCAGCCCGAAATATCCGCATTATCGCCGCAATTTAAAACACTGATATATATATATATATATATATATATATATATATATATATATGAGGATGGCTAAGATACTTAATTAAGTATCATGAGTTTGGTACTTAGGACTTTTTGACTATTAAATTTGCTTTGAGATTTGTGTATTTAATGATTACCATAAACTGATATGGAAATAATTAATGATGAGCATATATAGCATTAAAAAAACACAAATCTCAAAGCAAATCTAATGGTTAAAATATCCTAAGTACCAAACTAATGATACTTAATTGAGTATCTTAACCATGCTCTATATATATATATATATATATATATATATATATATATATATATATATATATATATATATATTGCTTCTCTTGTCCCAGTAGTTTTCATATTGATAGTGAATGTTTGTGATTCCCTTGATAGTCCTCGAATCCCAGCTCTCAAAAAATTTCTATTTTGTCTATTATGAGTTCTAATTGTTTTGACTGGAGCTATTCTTTGTTTCATTTTATATTTTATATATGATGGTGAGACGAAATTCTCTTACAACTCTCTAATTGTATTGATAACACAATATCTTGTCATTTAATATTAGATAATATTAAATGATTATGTGATAAACCCAGTTTAATTCATAAATACGTATTATACAAGTACGTGTTAAATTAATAGATAATAAATGAGGAAATTGATTCGGTTTAACATATAAAATATTCTTATTTCCTACGTGTCATTGTACTATTTGTTTGATTTATCACTATCTGAAAACACATCAATTAGCGTGAAAGAGTTTAGATGGAAAATAATATATTTCCTTTATATATCTATCCCTTGATTTATCTGGAAAGGAAGAAACGTGTCTAAAATAGATGAAGTTTACACACATGAGCCAAAAATAATTTTATGTAATCTTTTCACCAGCATGAATCCTAATTGTTTTCGCCGCCCAATATTTTTCATAATTGCGGGAGTATTTATGATTCTTATTGTAATTCTAGTCTCGCCTCTCTAATTCTTCTATCTTGTCCAACATAAGATTTATTTTATTAGGAATTATCCGTTTGTTTCGTTGTTACATTTTTTTTATATTAACCCTTTAAATTATTCTGGAAAGTTTTTTCAACCCGTCTGTCATAAAAGTTTACACAAATGATCATACAAATTAGTTACAGCTAATCCATTCGCTAATACGAACCCTAACCCTAACCCTAACCTTAATCCCTTATGCACCTATATATTACTTCTCTAGCCCCAATATTCTTCATATTGGCGGCGGGCCGGTGTTTAGAATTATTTTATAGATCGCATCTCGCCTCTTCAACTCTTCCATCTTGTCCACCGTAAGCTTCATTTTATAGGATTTATTCTTTATTTGGAAGTTATATTATTATATTTTTAAGAATTTGGGTTTCGCTGCTTCCAGAGTTGATTGGTTTTCGCTTATCTCTCCCTTTATTATTTAATTTTGCATTAAAACGACCCTTTTATGGTAATCATCTTCTTCGTGTTAGAAGGTTTCAAAATCAATTTCTTGAAGATCTCTGTTATATATATTTTTAAGATATGAAAATTAATCTACAAATTATGACTGTACATATGTATGTTCTTTTCAATTAATATAATATACTATCATTACAAAGAAGTTTCACAAACAAATAGTTCAAACAAATCTTGCCATAACGAGTCCCCTACATGTTTATAGTGTTTCTTTCTCGCCGTAATATTTTTCGTATCGCCAGCATAAGTTTGGAGTACTTGTCTTTATTATAATGCTTATGCTAGCATTTTAATTTTCTATTTAATCATTTTCCATATTTTCTAAAACACTTTTTAAGAAATATATTTGTTCTTCATAAATTAATTTGCTAAGTATTCATCTCTAACTTTTCTCACCTTCTCCATAATAAATTTCTTTTGTTATATATAATTTTTTTTTTTTATCTTTTTGCATATTTATCCTTTAATTCTGTGAGGAGAGTAGTTTGCCTACCATAGAAAGTTACACAAACAATCATACAAATATCTACATTTAATCCTTTCACTGACAAGGCCCAACCCGAATCCTGTCTTTCTATTGGTTCTAATTCTAAGGCCTAATATCCTTCATATTAGCAGCCTGTGTGTAAGATCATTTTTATAGATTTCATCTCGTCTTTTCATAGGAGAAGTTTCACAAAAATAAATTCAAACTAATTTTGTCATAACTAGCCTTCATCTTTATAGCCTTCGTATTAGGGCCGGTTATGTGCTTGAGCCAATTGTGACAATTTGGACAAGTCTCCAATTTTAAAAAAAATTCAATATTTTTTTTAATATGTATTGTAGCGTAAATAATGGTAATTGTTCGTTATATAATTTGCACAAGCCCTGATTTAAAAAAACTCCAAAAAAATCTATCAATATTAAAATAATAATAATTGTTAGTTATATAATAATTTTGATTATTTTTTGCATTAGTTTTGTATTTGAAAAATATTTTTCAAATTAAAATTATTATTAGTATTTAATTAGTTTCGTTATTTTTTTTTTGCCAAATGACCCCCAAAAACCGGGCCGGCCCCGAGCGCAAGTTGGGTTTGGATCACTTCTTTTTCCTGAAATCTTTGTCCTGGCATCCTAATTTTCTATTTAACTATTTCCCATCATTTCTATAATAAATTTATTTTTATTACCTCTTTTCCTTATTATAATTTTGCTCATTATTTTCACGAAGCTAAATGCTTGTGTGGTATTCAGTTCTTAACTCTTTCTCATCTTCTCCATGATATACATATTTTTTTGTTATATCCATCCTTCAATTTATTTGTGAGTTAAGTTATCCCCTCTTTCCTAGAAGTTGAATGTTAATTCAGTGAATTTTTTTATTATTTAAGGAGATCAGAAATGCATTTCCTATATATTTTTATTATTTAAGATTGACAACTCTACAAATTTAAGAATTTATTGATTTTTTTCATCTTTTTTCTATTGTTAATTTTAGCATTAAAGAAAGAGATGGGGTAAAACTTATATTTGTTGCCACAGTTTATAGCATAGCATGCCATTTCCAACTTAAAAAATATCAAGTTAACCTCTCCAGTTTGATACTATAATAATATATTTTGAAAATTCATTTTTTAAACTCATGCTGAACTTTTTTTTTTTTTTTGGAATACATGAAGGAGAATCAAGTCATGCATATAACAATCTTATATAATTTTTGAGTAATTACCTAGAAAGAAAAACTGCTACAAGAAATTTAATAAACTGTACATTAATCTCAGCTGCATTATTTTGCGCCGTGCCGGTTTGGAAAACTCTACAATGAAAGTTCTTAGGTGCCCCATTTCAGAATAACCTCGATTTATTTCGGCTCGCCAGACTTGTTAACGAACAATTGGTCCAACATGAGTTTCTTCTTGGCCAGTTGCAAAATCCGCTCCTCGACGCTGGCACGGACCACGAGGCGGTAAACCAAAAGCCGATTCGATTGACCGATTCGGTGGGCCCGGTTCATTGCCTGAATATCTGCATGTGGATTGAAATCCGAATCGTAGATTATAACCGTATCGGCAGTGGCCAAATTTATACCCAATCCACAAGACCGAGTGGATAAAAGAAACACGAAACGGGTCTTGTCCTCGTTAAAACGGGTTATTGCGGCTTGTCTGTCCGCAACCGAAACCGACCCGTCAACCCGTTCGTACGTACCGTACCCGGATTCTTCCAGTAGATAATCTTCCAAAATATCCAACAATTTCGTCATTTGGGAGAATATTAAGACCCGGTGCCCATCTCGCCGCAAAATCCTAAGAATCATGTGCAAAAGAGATAATTTTGCAGATGCTTTTATCCTCATTTCATGCAAGAATTCTTGCGTACCGATCTCGGGCTCGGTACCAGCGATCAGATAAAGATGGTTACAGACCTTCCTTAACTGCATGACGATATTCAGTAAAGATTGTTGCTGGGCCCCACCAGAGGTACCGGTACCGATATTCCTCAAGACCTGATAATTCTTCGTTAGCATGGCCTTGTAATACTCGGTCTGAATCGAGGACAACTCGACCGGTATGACTTTCTCGGTCTTAGGCGGTATATTCTGCATGGCATCCTTTTTTAACCGCCTGAGCATGTGTGGGGCCACGAGTTTCTTCAACTCATCAACCTTTTCGGCGGTCGTCAGATCGTCGAACTTCTCCTCAAAAGCCGAGAGAGAAGGAAAAGAAACGGGTTGCAGAAAGTTCAAGAGATTATACATTTCGCCGATATTGTTCTGCAGTGGTGTACCCGTTAATAAAACCCGATGGTTAAAATTGAAGGTATTCAGAAGACCGAAAAGTTTGCTCTCGGAATTCTTCAGACGGTGGCCCTCGTCGACTATAAGAACCTCCCATGGGACGTTCCGTAAAAAGGACGCGTCTGCGAGGACCATCTCGTACGTAGTCAACAGCACGTTGAACTTGTACGAGTTCGTGGCAGACTTGGTCCGCGAAGAACTCGGTTCGGCAACCCCACTCGCGTGCCATTCGTACTGGCGAATCGTGGCACGAGCTTTTGCGCTGCCGTGGTATTCTACCACGTTCAAGTGCGGGGCCCACAAAGTAAACTCTGCCAACCAATTCGGCATTGTCGACAAGGGCACCAGGACCAGCGAGGGTAGACTAACCCTAAACTCGCAGTACAGAGACGACAGAAACGCGTCGGCTGAAACAGTTTTGCCGAGGCCCATCTCGTCGGCCAGAATCACGTTCTTGCCCCTGTACCAACATTTCCTCAACCAGTTCAGCACCTCTAACTAGTGAGGAAATAAAGAACCGCCCTTCAGTTCTTTCGGTTGGTCTTGCAGAGGGGTAATATCGTAATTCTCCCCCTTTTGTTTACCAGATTTGTTTTTCGAATCTCTTTCCGACACGTCAGATTCGAATTTCCTGAACTGGTCGATCAAATGAGAGTTCTCTTGAATAACGGGTTCGTTGATTTTCTCCCAAGTGCACTCATCGTAGTTCAGGCTGGACCACTTAACCAATACCTATTCTCGATTCTCTTGAGTGGTTCTGAGCGAGAGGATTTTACATGGTTTCGTCCAATTAGCGCTCGAGATATTAATCAGAGCGTACCCGTGTTTCGCTCTGTAGTTTTCAAGTTTCCTTTTTGAGATAATCCTTAGTTGGGTTTCGGGTATCCAAGTATTGTGGATGTTGGATTTCCCAATCTATTTGATGATGAATTCGAATTCGATGTTGTGGAATGGATTCATGCCCTCTCATATTCTGCAATTCAGGTACATTGTTCTCTCTCTCTCTCTCTCTCTCTCTCTCTCTCTCTCTCTCTCTCTTTAATATTGTACTATCTTAAAAAATTATTATTTATTATACAAGTCCTAGCCATATGCTCTGTCAAAACTTATTTTCCGTTTTAGGAAAACATGTAGAAGAGTTTCCATGTTCACTATTTTCAAAAATTGCTGCATATTTGATAAAACAAAAAAAAAATCTATAGAATATCAATTCACAATCTCCTTAAATAATATACAATGCATTTAACCAACTAGACGACTTGTTAATGTACACAAATTCAACCTTGTCATAATAGATTTCCAAAATTAATTGTTTCCAATATTTTCCTAATTACCATTTATAGATGGTACAAAACATTGGTTGTGGTAGGTGGTTTTGGCTAAATTGGGTTTGGTTAGTTATAATTGAACGAGTCCAATCAAGTTGCTAAAATTCTGTTTCAAAATTTGGTTTTGTGAAATCAAAACTATTTGATTTCAAATTTGTGTTCAATAGAACACCAATAACCATTAATTATAGTTTTTTAAAATCTAATTTAATTCATAATTTCTTATAATTAAAGCTCTGTTGTGTAATTCAATAATTTTGGTTTTGTCAAAACTATTTAATTTCAAATTTGTGTTCAATAGAACCCCTATAACCATTAATTATAGTTTTCTTTAATCCTAATTTAATTCATAATTTCTGAAATTTAAAACCCTGTTTCGTAATTCAATACTGAGATATACTAAACTATACATAAATGGAAAGTAGAAGAAGGAAAGATTCAGTCAAAAATCACCATCGAGTACTCACACTCACCACTGAGAGAGAGGAGAGAGAGAGATGGAGATCGGAGGGTTGTCATTCTCTCTCATCACCACCCAGGAGCACACAGTCTCTGTTTCTCTCTCCTCCGGGAAAAACGTACACGAGGAGAGAGAGAGAATGAGAAACACCCAAAAAAAGGCGAGGTCTTTAAAACCGGTACAATACCCGTTTGTCCATTGTTCAACGTACGCCACCAGCAGCAGAGCATTGGGTCCCACGTGTCAAGATGTGGGTCCCGTTGTGGGTCCACACTGCGTTGGTCACGTTTGCTGACGTGGCACTGGGGAATGAATGATATGGCTCTCCCCCCTCTCGATTGCCGAGTCTGTGTGTCATTTTTCTCTCTCTTTCATTCTCTCTCTATCTCTCCCTTCGCACCTTTTCGTGTCCCCTTTCTCTCTCTAGCCCCCTTTTGCTTCGCTCCCCTTGCCTTCATTCTCGTTCAGATCGAGGCTCAATCTGGGTCATAGGTTGCCCCAAGAACTCATAAACCGAAGGATTTCGAGTTATTTTTGAGGATTTTGGGTCGATTTTGAGGATTTCAGCTTTGGGTCTTGTCAGGTTTGTCTTATTTTAGGGGTTTTGTGATTTAATCAAGTTTTTGTTTAGTTATTGTGTGTGATCAATCAATAGTGATTGGTTAAGCTCAGTATTGAGCTTAAAAGAGGTTCATATTGCTTGATTTGGTCCTAATTTTGTAGATTAGATTGAAAATACCTTACCCACCCTAGTTTTCTTTATTCAGACATCTCTTACTGTTATCACCAACCCTTGTCAGATTAAAACCCCATCAAAGCCCTAAACTTGTAAATAATTAAAATAATCTGAAAATTACTATTGATTTCATCAAAATTACAAAAAGTAAAACTATTTCCTCACATTGGTACTTACAAATTTTGTTCCTTTTTGCAGATTTAGGCACCAAAGATGAGTGAAAGGAGCCCTTCAAACGATAACCCAACGAATAAAAATTGGGTTTCGAAACGCAAACGGAAGAAAACCATGTCCATGGTGGACCTATCCAGTTCGAATCAAGACAAGGGCAATCTCGTAATTTCTGACTCTTCGCCTCCGAAACCCACTTCTCCTATTAACAAGAAACCGAAACAAGACACTGATCTTTCTCCGTTACCTAGTACTGCCGAGAGGATTAAAGGCGAAGATGGGGTGAGTTTATTCTTTTTTCATTTAAATTCTCACATTTAAAATCAAAATTTCGATATTTATTTACTTGTTATTAATTTATTCACGCAGCATTATTTCGAGTGTGAAGTTTGCAATCTTGGCGGCGATTTATTGTGCTGCGAATCCTGTCCAAGAACGTTCCATTTGGAATGTCTCGTTCCACCTCTCGAGGTCCAAAATTCAAAATTTCGTTTAATTTAATCATTTAATATAATTTAAAATTCTTAAATTTCTTGTGTGTTCATTAATTTCAGAATCTTCCAGAAGGAAACTGGTACTGTCCCATATGCAGAGGCGAAGAAATAGAAGTCAAAGCGAAACCATTTGGCGGTACCAACATGGAAGTATATTCGAGACGAGCACGTACCAAACGAGTTCTGAAGAAAACCGTACCAGGGAAACTAACGTTCGGTACCAACAACAAGGATAAACTCGCTTCTTCGTCTTCTTCTTCGCCAAAACCAGATTCGTCTCGTCGAACCATAAAAGTGAAGCTCAAGAAGAATCCTGAGAATGATGCTTTGGAGAAGAAGGAGATAAAGAAGGATTCGGAACCGAAAAGATCGAGGTCAAAAAAGTCAACGAGGGTCGTTAATGTAAATAGCGATTCTTCTGAAGAGGATAATTCATCTGATTATGAGAGGTTTGTTTTTAGAAAAAGACAAAAAGATTCGCCCAGTTCTGCACGGATTTCAAAGCAGGATAATAAGATGAAGGATAAGAAGAAGAGTGGCGGCTCTGCTAGTAAAAAGAAGGAACAGGTATTTATTTATTTGTTTATCTTTTTGTTTGTGATTACTAATTTAATATATTATATTTGATATTTTAACTTTTTTTTTTCAGAGTGTTGATGAATTTGCGAGTCCTTTAAGTGAAGAATTACAAGAAAAAATAATGGAACCAAGACAAACTTACTTAGAGACTTTCCTACAGGTACATTTTGTTTTGGGAATTTGACATATTGACACTTCTAAAAATCCCAAATTATCATATTTACCCTTCCAAAATATGCTTCTGGTACTTCTAATTTTCAAAACATAAATATGATGTTTTTAGTTTATAGAATAGAAGTGTAAATATGTACTGCAAATAATTAATTTTTTCTTATTGTAGCATTTAACCTTATTATACATTTTTTTAACTTAATTTCTCTTTCCTGTGTTTCAGGTTGACAGAATTCTAGGATGCAGACAAAAAACTGATGATGTCACTCTCCCAGAACCTACAGAACAAACCAAAGAAACCGAAGAAGAACCCAAAACTACCGAAACGCCAATCAAAGCCTCTTCTTCTTCTTCTATCCCAACCAAAACCAACGATATCCAATTCGAGTTTCTGATCAAATGGGTCGGGAAATCCAACATCCACAATACTTGGATACCCGAAACCCAACTAAGGATTATTTCAAAAAGGAAACTTGAAAACTACAGAGCGAAACACGGGTACGCTCTGATTAATATCTCGAGCGCTAATTGGACGAAACCATGTAAAATCCTCTCGCTCAGAACCACTCAAGAGAATCAAGAAGAGGTATTGGTTAAGTGGTCCAGCCTGAACTACGATGAGTGCACTTGGGAGAAAATCAACGAACCCGTTATTCAAGAGAACTCTCATTTGATCGACCAGTTCAGGAAATTCGAATCTGACGTGTCGGAAAGAGATTCGAAAAACAAATCTGGTAAACAAAAGGGGGAGAATTACGATATTACCCCTCTGAAAGACCAACCCAAAGAACTCAAGGGCGGTTCTTTATTTCCTCACCAGTTAGAGGCGCTGAACTGGTTGAGGAAATGTTGGTACAGGAGCAAGAACGTGATTCTGGCCGACGAGATGGGCCTCGGCAAAACTGTTTCGGCCGACGCGTTTCTATCGTCTCTGTACTGCGAGTTTAGGGTTAGTCTGCCCTCGCTGGTCCTGGTGCCCTTGTCGACAATGCCGAATTGGTTGGCAGAGTTTACTTTGTGGGCCCCGCACTTGAACGTGGTAGAATACCACGGCAGCGCAAAAGCTCGTGCCACGATTCGCCAGTACGAATGGCACGCGAGTGGGGTTGCCGAACTGAGTTCTTCGCGGACCAAGTCTGCCACGAACTCGTACAAGTTCAACGTGCTGTTGACTACGTACGAGATGGTCCTCGCAGACGCGTCCTTTTTACGGAACGTCCCATGGGAGGTTCTTATAGTCGACGAGGGCCACCGTCTGAAGAATTCCGAGAGCAAACTTTTCGGTCTTCTGAATACCTTCAATTTTAACCATCGGGTTTTATTAACGGGTACACCACTGCAGAACAATATCGGCGAAATGTATAATCTCTTGAACTTTCTGCAACCCGTTTCTTTTCCTTCTCTCTCGGCTTTTGAGGAGAAGTTCGACGATCTGACGACCGCCGAAAAGGTTGACGAGTTGAAGAAACTCGTGGCCCCACACATGCTCAGGCGGTTAAAAAAGGATGCCATGCAGAATATACCGCCCAAGACCGAGAAAGTCATACCGGTCGAGTTGTCCTCGATTCAGACCGAGTATTACAAGGCCATGCTAACGAAGAATTATCAGGTCTTGAGGAATATCGGTACCGGTACCTCTGGTGGGGCCCAGCAACAATCTTTACTGAATATCGTCATGCAGTTAAGGAAGGTCTGTAACCATCCTTACTTGATCGCTGGTACCGAGCCCGAGATCGGTACGCAAGAATTCTTGCACGAAATGAGGATAAAAGCATCTGCAAAATTATCTCTTTTGCACATGATGCTTAGGATTTTGCGGCGAGATGGGCACCGCGTCTTAATATTCTCCCAAATGACGAAATTGTTGGATATTTTGGAAGATTATCTACTGGGAGAATTCGGGTATGGTACGTACGAACGGGTTGACGGGTCGGTTTCGGTTGCGGACAGACAAGCCGCAATAACCCGTTTTAACGAGGACAAGACCCGTTTCGTGTTTCTTTTATCCACTCGGTCTTGTGGATTGGGTATAAATTTGGCCACTGCCGATACGGTTATAATCTACGATTCGGATTTCAATCCACATGCAGATATTCAGGCAATGAACCGGGCCCACCGAATCGGTCAATCGAATCGGCTTTTGGTTTACCGCCTCGTGGTACGTGCCAGCGTCGAGGAAAGGATTTTGCAACTGGCCAAGAAGAAACTCATGTTGGACCAGTTGTTCGTCAACAAGTCTGGCGAGCCCAAAGAAGTCGAAGATATTCTGAAATGGGGCACCGAAGAACTCTTCAGGGACAATGATGGGTCCCCTAATAATAATAATAATAATCTCGAAAATAATAATAATAATAATAATAATAATGGCAATAATGGTAATAATGGCAATACTGGTAATAATGAGGGAGGTGAGCATAAACATAGGAGACGAGTCGGTGGATTGGGAGATGTGTACGAGGATAAATGTGCGGGTTCTGGAAGTACGAAATTGGTGTGGGATGAGTGTTCGGTTGAGAAGTTACTGGACAGGTCTGATCTCCAGTCTGACAAATTACTGGAGAGCAACGATGCAGAAATGGAGAGCGACATGCTTGGAAGCGTAAAGGTATGCATCTTTTATATTATTATTTTTTAATAATAATCGAAGCTCAATTGTGTGTTGTGATTTGTTTATAAGGCGACGGATTGGAATGATGAGGTGGTGGAAGATCATGCTGCAAACGATGCTGGTGCGAGTAATGACGTGGTGGATGAGAATCAAAATAAAGAGGAAAATGTAACGAGTGAGAAAGAAGAGAACGAATGGGATAAGCTTTTACGTGACAGGTATTTATTTATTTATTGAGTATTTATAATCTTGAAAGTATTATTTATTTATTTATGTACAGATGGGAGAAGTATCAAGTAGAGGAGGCGGCTTCATTAGGAAGAGGAAAGAGACAAAGGAAGGCTGTTTCTTACAGGGAGACTTTAGCCGCCATTACTAACGAAGCTCTCAGCGAGGTATCTTAAAAATTATAAATAATCAAAACATAAAAATTTCAATGATATTGATTCAATTTTGTTATTTTTGGTAAATTCAGAGCAGCGACGAGGAGGCTGCAGCAGCCGTAGAGCCACCAAGAGAGTATTCTCCTTTTGGCCGTGCATGGAAGGATAAATAGTAAGCACACAAATTAATAACTCGTATTTATAATATTTATATTATTTTTATTTTATATTTTTACAGTGCAAAGTTGCGTGTCAGACAAATGGAAAGAATAGCAAGAAGAGGCATGGAACCTCCTCCTCCTCCTCCACCTCCACCACCTCCTCCTCCTGCCCCTAAAGAAGATCCCAAAATAGCCCTAAAGGGCAAAGCTCCGCTCATAGAAGAAACCAGAACTCCACCATCATCAAGTTTCAAGCCACCTCGAGTTCCAACCCCTAATCCAAGCTCGAACCCTAATCTCAAGTTCTTATCCGATTCGATTCCGCAACCATCTCGCGTTTCCAATCTCAAATCTTTCACCGAATCCATTTTGGAGAAACTCGAGTTCAAGCACCTCCATTTCCCTTCGAACAGAGTCAACAGGACGCCCGTTAACGATCTCCCGATCGTACCGAACAAAGGACCGTTCGTACCGAATTCGGTTGCGATGAGCTCGACGAACATGCCGGTTTTGGGTCTGCGTGCCCCGAATGCGCCGAGAAAGACGACTCTTACTCTTAAAGAGCCGGTTTATCCGAGAAGAGAGAGGGTTTCGAAACCGGACTTGAGTTTGGGTTTGGATTCTTTGACTGGATCCGGTAAGGGAGGGAGTAGATCCGATAAGGAGAGACATCATGAAGATATGTTGGCGAGATTGAAGAACTTCGTTCCTAATAGCCACTTCCCTTTTTGCCCGGTATGGACTTATTATCATTTTCTATTATTTGTTTCTTCGTTTTTTAATGTTTTAGTTGGTTTGAGTTTTGAGTTTGGAAATGTGATTTTCTTTTTGATGTTGAATGATATGATTGTTGATTGTCATACTGAATATTTGTTTACAAGTTCAATTGCGTGTTGTCTCATTATTATTATAATTTCTGTTATGGCAGTATCGTAATTATCTGTCTTAAGAACTAGATAATATGTAACTAGCCATATATTATTTGGAATTTTTTGGGTGAAATTAAAATACTACCAAATATTAATATTAAATTTATGTGAGGTCATAGAGTTGAACTCGCCATCATAGTAAAGTTTCAGTGATTAAGTTAGTTTTGTGAAGTCGAAAGATTCCATGATTGACTGAGTTTCATCAAAATATCATAGTTCTGAAGCTTTTTGTACGGTGCAAAAATTTCATAAATACCAGTTTAGACAATAATAGTTAAAATAGTAAGCAATCACTACTGAAACCCTAAATGACCTTATATTACTGTCCATTAATAGATTGATATTCCTTCCATCTAATAATTTGAATTAGGGAGATAATTCAATTTTTCAGAGTCGCAAACATTTATAGCGGTTTTCTAGAGTTGAACTGCGAACAATATTTGTGATTTATATTTTTTTATTTTTTTTAATAAACTAACCGTACATTTTACTTATTTTGCAGGTTCCTTTTGGTCCACCACCGTCGAATCGGGTTCCTTTCGATCCAAACGCAGGCCCCTCCTCCTCGTCGTTCTCTTCGTTCCAAGAAAAAATGGGGTTGCCTAATTTATCCCGTCATGGCTTCAACACCAACCATAATAGCCACAATAATAACAACGCCACTAACATTCCTCCCGTGTCAAAACCTTCAGCGGATCCATTCTCAAACATTCCATATCAACAAACCACCGAGAATTTATCGATGCCAATGCCGAATTTACCCTTCATCCCCAATTTCCCGTTCAACCAAAACCCTCAAATGACGAATCTCGGCCCGATGTTACCGCCACATCAGCACATGCCAGAGAATCACAAGAAGGTTCTAGATAACATAATGCTTCGAGCCCAATCCATGCGAAACAAAATGCATAAAAAGAAAACCAAGAATGATTCTTGGTCCGAAGACGAGCTCGATTTTCTGTGGATTGGCGTGCGTAGACACGGGCGTGGCAACTGGGAAAATATGCTTAGAGACCCGAAATTGGTCTTTTCTAGTTTCAGAACTCCCGAGGACCTTTCTGCAAGATGGGCCGAGGAGCAAGTTAAGATTTTCGAAGAACCCTCTTTTAGACCGCCGAAACCGCCAACTATAACCGATGAAATGTTGACCAATGCTTTGAGAGGAAGCATGAATATGAATATGAATAATATGAGTATGCCACCTGGCATGAATATGAATATGAATATGAATATGAATGAAAATTTAGGCCCTCCACCGCCGAAGTTTAGGTCTCATCTCACTGATATCCAATTAGGGTTTGGAATGGGTGATCTATACCCTCCTAATATGCTGCCACCTGGTATGGTCCCACCTACAGGTCCGTTTCACAACCCGTTTAAGGAGGGCAGCTCGAAATTCGATGCTAGTTTCTTGCCTATGTTCATGCGTAATAATCCCTTCTTACCAGAAAGCTCGAATCAAGGTAGAAATATACCGAACATGCCAAATATGTCAAATGACCCGTTCAACCCGTTTCACCATGGACCGAGCAGTAGTAAAGATATGAATAGCGGTGCGGGGACTTCAAGAGCTAACAATAATGACAATCTTCCTCATTGGTTGAAGAAAGCTGTTAATGTACCGACTAGCGTACCAGTTAGTGCACCGGTTAGTGTACCGGCACCAACTGTACCGATGCAGGGAGGCCCCAATTTGTCCCCGGCTACTAAAGCCGTGGCCCAATCTTTGAAATTACTATACGGGGAGGATAAAAACGAAGGAATGATTCCGCCATTCAAAATTCCTGGTCCACCGCCTTCAATGCCGAAGGATCCAAGATTGAGTCTCAAAAAGAAGAAGAAGAAGGGGGAAGATGGGAGTAAAAAGAGTGGTTTGAATTTGAATTTGAATTCGCCTTCTACGACAGGACAGGAGGTGAAGAAGGAAGTACTGGAGGGGAGCAGTTCTGAGAAGACTGGAGAGAGAGGTGAGAGCTCGGGACAGGCGGCGACTCCGGTAGAGATTGGAGACTCCAGTTCGGAGGATGCTGATTTGGGAATGGACATTTCGCCTCAGGAATAGTTTAACTTTAAGTGTTTGTTTGAGCGTATTAATTGATGAGGAGGGTAGTTTTAATTTGTTGGTTTAGTGTTATATTTAGTGTTGACAACAGAGAAGTAGTTTGGTGCTTTTTTTTTTTGGTTTTGTTTTGTCAGACTAGAATGATGAGGTGCTGACAATAACAATTGTCTTTGTTGTAGTTCCAGGATTTGGTTTCTGGGTTTAAGGAAATTGGTGTATGTTATGAACTTGTAAAAGTTATAATTCAGTGTAGAATGTCGAAACTGTTAAGCTGCAAGGATGATAATTTTTGTTATGCGCTAATCATTTTTGTTTTGATATTTTAGCATGTTGATGTCAAATTATAATGATTTGGTATGCGGCCTTCATGACTCAATTCATGACTCAATTTTTTCTATAATTACGCAGCGAAGATTGCTTCTTTGAACTGCTGAGTATGTAAGTTGGTTTTTTTTTAGGGTTCTCAGTCTTTGAATTTTTGTATTCTTATCCCCTAGATTGGGGGAGTCGGGGTGGTAAGTGGTGAATAACAAATTAAAGAGTAGCAACCTGTCATTTTTTAGGAAGTCGGCCGACCGACACATTCAAGTAATGAAATACTGATTGTAGGTTGGTGAATTGAATCTTTGGGGATGATGGCATATATAGTAATATAGAACACTTGGATTGAGAGGCTAGTCGGTTTGATCGGCATCAGAATAGGCTATTTTTGATGTAAAAAATATATCTTTTTTAAGTTTTATTTTTAAGCTCTTATTATTATTTATGTGATTCGTTTATTTTTTATTTTGTTGTTTCCGAATAGTGAATGCATAAATTGGGATTCTATATTTTTCTATTTTAAAGAAAAAATGAATTTTGATGGATACAAGATAGTAATTTCTTTTATATTGTAATTTCCTGCATTTTTATTTTGTAATTTTCAGCAGTTATCAAAAGTGTTGTTGTCTAAAACATATATTTTTTTAAGTAGAAAAATTGCCTGTTTTTCTTTTGCGGTCTTATAAAGAGGAAAACCAGTTCCCCTCTTTAAGATTACCATCATTTTATCGGCAGCTTCTGAAGATAGGTTTCCTCTGAAACGATAAGAGGAAAACCAATTCCCCTCTTTAAGATTACCATTATTTTATTCTTTCTTTAAAAAAAAAATTGGTGTGTTATGTTGGTGGGGAATAGAAACTACATAAAACTTGGTGATTGGTTGGTAGGCAAAATACAAATGCAAAGCACTGCTCTATTCGCTCCCAAATCTCTTTCTCTAATCCTTCTTTAATTCTTTTCGTAAATGCCGCCGTTTTTAGTTTCCACGAGCCAATTAGAGAGATTGGTGTCTGAGAGATGCCGAACTGGCAACCTACAACTCCACGAGGCGGTCACACTCTTCCACCGCCTCTTGCAGGCTCAGATTGAGAACCACAACTCGTCCATTAGATCTTTCAATTACCTTCTTATAACCATATCTCGCATGAAACATCCCAACCGTTATCCCACTGTTGTGTCTCTTTTTAACCACCTACATCAGTCTCGAAACAAAGGTGTTTTTCCCACCAGTCAAACATTTGGAGTTGTAATGGATTGTTGCTGCCGTATGGGTCGAATAGACCTTCAATTTGTTGTTTTTGGCCAACTCATTAGAGCGTGTTGTACTGTTGATGAAATCATATTTGGATCTCTTGTGAAAGGTTTGTGCATACAAAAGCGGGTCGGAGATGCAGCTAAGCTGTTTGATAAAATGTCTATTATGGGACGTAGTCCTAATTTGATGATATATACCACCCTCATTAATGGACTGTGTAACAATGGCAATACCAAGTTGGGACTACAACTTTGTGAGGAGATGGAAAGAGATAGTGGAAGTTGCAAGCCCAATGTTGTCACTTATAACTCTCTGATTAATGGCTTCTTCAAAGAGGGTGATGTTAGTATGGCATTCAAGGTATTTCAGGAAATGTGTGATAAGGGTGTTGCTCCTGATGTGTGTACTTATAACAGCCTCATTAATGGCCTTTGCAAAAACGGTAATGTTGTGGAGGCTTTCAAGTTGTTTGAACGAATGATATCTACTGGAGTTGCTCCTGATGTGATTACTTACAACACTGTTATTGATGGTCTCTGTAAAAATGGCGATGTTGTCGGGGCCTTCAAGGTGTTTGAAGAAATGATTGTTCGAGGATGTGGTCCTAGTATAGTTACTTATAACAGCCTGATTGATGGGCTCTGCAAAGCGAGGGACACGGATAAGGCTTTAAAATTGTTTGATGAAATGATTGCAAGAGAAGTTGTTCCGGATGTGATTACGTACAATGCCCTTATTAATGGCCATTGCAAGGTAGGAGACATGAATGGCGGTTTTGAGCTGCTTAAGAAAATGGTCAAACAAGGTCTTGCCCCAAATACTGTCACATACACGAGTTTGATAGATGGTTATTGCAAACAAGGTATCTTGGACATGGCTGTGAAGTTACTTGAAGAAATGATTGAGAAGGGTTTGAAGCCCGATGTGGTGACGTATACGTCTATTATCCATTGTTTTTCTTCAGATGATCAATGGAAAGATGCTATTAGAGTATTGTCGGAGATGCTAAATAATGGAGTTAAACCGGATGTCGTGACCTTTACCACATTGATGGATTGTTTGTGCAAAAATGGTCAAATTTCTGAAGCAACAAAACTTGTTCGTGTTATGGAAGAAAGAGGTGAGAAACCTGATGTGATAACCTATGGTTCGTTAATGAATGGGCTTATCTTAGAAGGTCATCTAAATGAATCAATTGATCTTTTTCAAAGTATGGTGCAGAAGGGTATTTTGCCAAACCGACACTGTTACAGTATCTTAATTAATGGCTATTGTAAAAATGGACAAATTGAGGAGGCTATGAATATGCTCGATGAAATGCCAAAGCAAGGAATCAGTGCTGATGTAGTTGCTTATAATAGTTTGTTAGATGCATTATTTAAGAGGCAGAGACTAGATGATGTTAAAATCATCCTGTCGAGGATGGCTAGTGAAGAAATCCCTTTGAATGAAATCGGTCAGGATATTTTAATTAAAGGACTCGTAAATTTGGAAGGAGTTGAAAATATTGATGAATTTATCAAATCAATTGATGTTGTAAAGAGTTCTTCGTGATGTTCTGATTTTCAATAATTTGGCAAACTAGAAATTAAATACGGTAGTAGTCTTGGATAATTGGTGTATAATCTTGATGATAATTTAGGTACCAATTTTGTAGGAGCTAATTTGTTGAATGTTAGATTTGGGATGAGTATTGTAATGTCTTTTCAACCTTTTGCGCTTGAACACTGATGAATTTTTAGGTTCTTATTGATGTTAGATTTGGTTGAATGTTTTTTGTTTGGAGACTTTCATCTGTTCCTGATGAGCTATTTATAGGATATCTCTATTTATTTATTTTTGAATTTATCTATCTTTTAGTGGGCGAGTATGAAATTTGAATATTGTTCATTTTCTTTACTTTCGGACTTCTCTATTTTTAATTTCAGTTGAAATATGAAGTTCTATGTTTTTGAATTCTCTATTTTTTGACATCTACATTTTTTAATGCTCGAGTGTGTACAACTGAAATTTCTCTACTTTTCAATGTAAGTGGAATTGTTTTCTAGATTGTTTAATTTCTTAAATTCTCTATTTTGGATTTTCCTATTTTTGAATTTCTGTTTTCTTATCGCCTCGAGCAGGACTTGGCGTGCTAAGTGGTGAATAAGAAAATTAGGAGCTAGCTATGAAGCTATTGGCACATTTTTAGGAAGTCAGCAAACCGACACATTCAAGCAACATAATTATGGTCAGATAAAGAACATTTGGATTGAGAGAATAGCCAGGTTGATCATCATCGGAAGAGGTTCCCTATCAAAATTTCTATATTTTTTCAAATTTTATTTTTAAACTTGTATTATTATTTTTATGATTTGTCATTTCTTTAGTTTTACTGTTTTAGAATGCATGAATGCGTGAATTGGAACAATTTATCATCTACAAACAAAGCCTAATGAGTACAATTTATTATTTACACAGCCTAAATGCCCACACATTAGCCATATATATAGGTTAAAGGAGATGAAACAGACTAACCTTCTTTCGATTAAGATTATGCGATTCTTAAGTTCAATTTATATACAACTAGCTATAACCCCGCGCAATTGCGCGGGGCACGTTGATTTGTTTTTTTTTATGATTTGTGTTTTTTCTGTATTTATTTTTCGGCAGCGTTGTATTGGCCAGTGATTTGATTTGTGTGGTGTTGTGGAATTTTCAAACTGAGAAGGACCGAAATGTAATTTTTCAAACTGAAAAGGACCAAAATGTAAATTAAAAAGGATCAAAATGTGAATTAATTTTTTTTTTCGAATTAAAATGTGTAAATAAAAGAGGATCAAGATGTAAATATGAAGTACCAAAATGTAATATTTTAAACTTGAAAGGACCAAAACAAAAATAAAAAGGACCAAAATATAGTTTTTTCAACAAAAAAAAAGGACCAAAATGTAATAAAAAAGGACCAATATGTAAATTAAAAAATTTCTTACAAACAGGCCCCTGGACCAAAATGTATTTTTTTAAACTTGGAGGATCAAAATGTAAATAAAAAAGGACCAAAGTATAATTTTTCGAAATAAAAAGGACCAAAATGTAAATAAAAAAGGACCAAAATATAAATTAATTTTTTTTTTTTACAAAAAAGCCCCTGGTGACGTGGCTCAACCAAGAGCCAGGGAAAAGTATAGAATTATACTAATTATAATATCATTTACATAATATGAAGTCTTATACCTTTTTAAACAAAAATGATGTTTTATATTGGTGAGAATAGAAACTATTTGAATCTCCAAAGATGTTTCTTGGTGATAAGAAAATCCGAGAAGCAAATATAAATGCCGCAACGCTCCATTCAAATTATGTTTGACGGAGTCGTGAACTCTGTTTGGAGGTAGTTGAATTTTTAATTTTTTAGTAAGGAAATAAGGTTTTGTTTATATTGTTTAGGGACATTTTTAAAACTCCTCCTAATTTTTTTGAATATTGTAAAACAACTCTCATATTTTTGGAAACTCCAAAAAAATCTCTCAAACCGAACTTTTGTTTTGAAATATCTCCCTATAAGGATTAACTTTAACTTTTGATGAGGTTAGATATTTTTTGGACCAAACATTTTCATATTTGATAGTTACAAAAACTGTTTTTCGTTATATTTTATTAATATTAAAAATTTCGTAAATATTTTTAAAACATAATACTTTCAAAATTAATTTATTATATGTTATAGTTATATGATTTTAATATTCATTTGCTATTTTACAAAAACCATCAGAAAATAACAATATAATAAACAACAATATTAAAAAAATAGACCTGAAAAAATAAAAATAAAAAGATCATGAAATTATAAAAATACATATAAAAATAATGAAAATAAAAACTAGTAGTTAAAAGATATTTTTCTACCAATATAATTTGACGATATTCTTTTAATATAGTTGTTTATTTTATTATTATTTGTTGTTAGTTTTGCTTGACAATAATAATAAATGAATATTAAAATCATATAATTATAAGACATAATAATTTTCTTTTTGAAATTATTATATATTAAAAAATATTTATGAGATATTTCAAAATTAATAAAACATAAAGAAAAATATATTTTGTAATTATAAAATATGAAAATAGAAGGATATTTTAGTTCTAAAAATACTTAATCCCATCCAAAGTTAGATTTAACCCTTATATGAGGGTATTGAAAATAATGATTTGAGGGTTTTTTTTTTGGAGTTTCCAAAAAAATAAGAATTTTTTACAATATCCAAAAAAATTAAGATTTTTTTAGTTATTTTCCTATTATTTATACTAGGACAATATCCCGCGCTTTGCTGCGGGGTATATTATTTGATAAGAAATAATATAATAAGCAAAAGTAATAATTTTATATATTATTTGATATATTTAGAATTGGTACGAATAAAAAATATTATAATAAGCACAAAAAAACGCAGCTTCGTACCAATTAAAACTGTTATAATAAGCTAAAAAAATAATAATACCAGCTCAGGCTAACAAAAAGTATTTGTGTGAATAGTATTTTGTTAACAGTAAAATTATAGTATACAAATTATTTTTATTAATATGATGAAAAATTCAAATATTTTATTTAGAACACAAGACATATGTCAATTATATTTATTAATATGATGAAAAATTCAAATATTTTATTTAGAACACAAGACATATGTCAAATAAAATAAAATTCCAAAAAAAAAAAAAAAAAAAAAATGAACAGTACCGGGATGAGCAGTAACGGTATGAACAGTACAATGATGAACAGTAACGACGTGAACAGTACAGTGATGAATAGTGCCGATGAACAGCACCAGGGTGATGTGGCTTCATCATATCTCTAGTATCCAAAAATTAATGGAATAGTGCCGATGAACAGTACCAGGGTCCAAAAATTAATGGAATAGTGCCGATGAACAGTACTAGGGTGATGTGGTTCACCATATCTCTATTATCCAAAAATTAATGGAGGGGAGAATTCTGATATTCCTTGTATTTTGAACACAAAAAATAGTACACTCGGAAGAATCTTATTGAGGACCGTGACATTAGTACATTACACAGCCCATGGAAACATTGAAAATTGCTTGCTTGTTTTATGCAACAAAAAAAAATTGCTTGCTTGTTGGGTGAGCGAGAAACGAAGAAACATCACATTGCAAAGGACTCCTCTGTGCGCTCATAAACCTCTCTATAATCCTTCTTTAATTCCGTTTTTGGCTCATAATCTCTCTCTAATCCTTGTTTAATTCTTTTGGTAAATGCCGCCGTTTGGAGCTTCCACGAGCCAACTAGAGAGATTGGTGACTGAGAGATGTCGATCTGGCAACCTACAACTCCACGAGGCGGTCACACTCTTCCACCGCCTCTTGCAGCCTGAGAACCACAACTCGTCTATTAGATCTTTCAATCACCTTCTTGTAACCGTCTCTCGCATGAAGCATCCTAACCGTTACCCCACTGTTTTGTCCCTCTTTAACCACCTAAATCAATCGCGAGATGGAGCTGTTTCTCCTTCTATTCAGACCTTTGGTATTGCCATTGATAGCTGTTGCCGAATGGGACGAATCGACCTTGCGTTTGTTGTTTTTGGCAAACTCTTTAGAGCGGGTTATACTGTTAATTCCATCATCTTTGGTTCTCTTGTTGGCGGATTGTGCTCACAGAAGCGGGTTGGAGATGCAGCTAAGCTGTTTGGTAAAATGTCTATTATGGGATGTAGTCCTAATTTGATGATATACAACACCCTCGTTAATGGACTATGTAACAATGGCAATGCCAATTTGGGGCTACAATTTTGTGAGGGGATGGAAAGAGATGATGGAATTTGCAAGCCTGATGTTGTCACTTATAGCTCTCTGATTAATGGCTTCTTCAAAGAGGGTGATGTCAGTATGGCAATCAAGGTATTTCAGGAAATGTGTGATAAGGGTGTTGCTCCTAATGTGGTTACTTATAACAGCCTCATTGATGGCCTTTGCAAAAACGGTAATGTTGTGGAGGCTTTCAAGTTGTTTGAACGAATGATATCTACTGGAGTTGCTCCCAATGTGGTTACTTACAACACTGTTATTGATGGTCTCTGTAAAAATGGCGATGTTGTCGGGGCCTTCAAGGTGTTTGATGAAATGATTGCAAGAGAAGTTGTTCCGGATGTGATTACGTACAGTGCCCTTATTAATGGCCATTGCAAGGTAGGAGACATGAATGGCGGTTTTGAGCTGCTTAAGAAAATGGTCAAACAAGGTCTTGCCCCAAATACTGTCACATACAATAGTTTGATAGATGGTTATTGTAAACAAGGTAACTTACACATGGCTATTAATGGCCATTGTTTTTCTTCCGATGATCAATGGAAAGATGCTATTAGAGTATTGTCGGAGATGCTAAATAATGGAGTTAAACCAGATGTCGTGACCTTTAACGTATTGATAGATTGTTTGTGCAAGAATGGTCAAATTTCTGAAGCAACAAAACTTGTTCGTGTTATGGAAGAAAGAGGTGAGAAACCTGATGTGATAACCTATAGTTCGTTAATGAATGGGCTTATCTTGGAGGGTCATCTAAATGAATCTATTGACCTTTTTCAACGTATGGTGGAAATGGGCATGTTTCCAAACCGACACTGTTACAATATCTTAATTAATGGCTGTTGTAAAAATGGACGAATTGAGGAGGCCATGAGTATGCTCGATGAAATGCAAAAGAAAAGAATCAATCCTGATGTGGTCACTTATAATAGTTTGTTAGATGCATTTCTTAAGAGGCAGAGATTAGATGATGTTAAAAGAATCCTGTCAAGGATGGCTAATGAAGGAATCCCCTTGGACGAAATCGGTCAGGATATTTTAATTAAAGGAGTTGTAAATTTAGAAGGGGTCGAAAATATTGTCGAATTTATCAAATCAATTGATGTTGTAAAAAGTTCTTCGTGATGTTCCTATTTTCAATAATCTGACAAACCAAGAATATAATATAATTAGTAGGCTCGATAATTGATGTATGTTTGGTACCACTTTTATAGGATTGGTTGAATGTTAGATTTGGGATGAGGTTTGTAATGTCTTTTCAACCGTTTGCTTGAACATTGATGAATTTCTTATTGATTCATTGGATTTTACTGGTATTACCTCTCAAGCATGAGCATGTAAACTGTTATTATTTTTGGCTTTTGCACCTAACTAAATTGTCTCACGTTAATTATAATAATATGGAGATTTACGTTACATTATACAAGTATTTTTGAAGTCTCTCCTTCATTATGTTATAATTAGTAATTGTTATTATTTAAGTAGGTTTTGGGTACGAAGGAGTAATTTAAAGTAACGATTGATTTATTAAAAGGTACACATTTTGTTTAGATTTTAATATTCGATTAAATTGGCCCATCATTATGTATTTTAATTGACTAATAGTCACAACAATAAAAATAAACATTTTGTAGGGTTTATTGAGGTAGTTAATACTGGCAAGCAAGGTTATAATGCATTTTGTAGGACTAATTTAGAGTCACAACCAGATTATATTTCGATTTTCTTTCCCATGCATGATTACAAGCATAAATGATCCATGTTCAAAGCCCTCTCCAACAATCCTGATTTAAAAAAAAAAAAACTGTTATAATGCCTTAAAAAGACTATTATAATGTGTGATATAATTCTTCATTGTAGTATAATTTAAAATTAGCATGTCCCTTTGTGGAGGGAAAATTTATTAAGTGCAAATTCAAAAGTAATCGAAGTAAACATTGCTTTATATCATACCTGCCCAACCAATTTCAGTTGTTACAATTAGATGTTCTACATACCTGCTCAATCAATTTTAAGCAGTTGCAAATCACCAAGTTAACAGTGGTGCAGAGATAAGTTTCTTTTTGAAAGGAGCCTAAAGCACGAAACGTGCTCATACGGTTCATTTTCCATTATCATAACAAAACTTTTACATGGATACAAAGTAGCAAAAAGAAAATTACATTATAATCGTACTTTTATCCATAATTGAAAATCGTTGGAATAGTTGAGAAACTAAAATAGGCATTCTTGCCTTTTTCCTAAAAATTCTCGTATTTCTTTCGAGCTGAGAAGGGACACGTGGTAAACAGGTGATCCTTGGATTCGTCCTGAGCAGGGCAAAGCAAAGCGCACATGATGACTGGTGGGACCAACCTCTTTTAATAAGGTTTATTTGGGTAAGAATTCTATCGTTCATTGCGAGCCAAATGAAGAGCTTGATTTTTAGTGGAATTACAAGTTTAAAAATCTGAATAGACCATGATTTTAGAATACCTGGGTGCTTTAGAAAAGCGTATAACTCCTTTGTATAGAATTTGTTGGTGTTGGACATGAAAGAAAGTGTTTCTTGCATCCGATACGAGAACTATTGCTTCACCTCGATCGGTCGAAAATCATCTTCTTCAATCAATTTAATTTTATATCTATCGACTTATTTTCGGTGTTAAGGGAAGAGAACAACTGAGTATCCTTAATGTTTAAAGGTATAATTTTTAAGGTACAAGCATAAACTTACATAATTTAGTAGATAAAAATAGCTCAATCAAAACTAAGCGAGAACGATTGAGTATTCTTATGTTCCTTGCGTTTGATATTAGGACTATTGCTTTACCTCGGTCGGCAAAATCATATTGATCTCCTCCTCCTCTTCTATAAGAATAAAACCATACTTCGTCTGCCAAAGAAAGTCTTAGACAACGAGACCACCTATCTCCACTTCATTTCGACTTGGCAATCGATACCCTACAAGACATAATCGAAAAAGTAAAACCCTTACTAAGTAGTAAGTACTCCCTTAAATGTTTAAGGTCCAAGAAAAATCTTACATAATTTAATGGATCAAAAAGTTTCGCCGATCAAAATAGCATATGGAAGAGTTATTGGAAATGTATATCTCGGCCACATTTCAACTTATCATATAAAACATAAGAACACTGTGTAACAACCTTGAATTGATATGCTAAAAGTACATTAAAAATAATTTCATAACTTACGAGATTATTTTCATTCTATGCTATATAATTCACACATTATATGTTGTTCCCATCATAATACTACAAATAAAAATCATAATGTATGTATGGTGATATTTTTTCTGAACGAGAGGAATATGAAATAGAAAAGAAGAATCAAATCAACATACCTGAGCATCTAAATCAAACAAAAAGATCTTATAGGGTATCAAGTCAGAACATCTAAATTTTTAATACTAAATAAACATATACCCTAGCTCTAAACCATAACTTATAGCATACAAGTTCGATCTTGCATCTATATGTATGGATGCTTGAGAATTGTTACTTTCTAAATAGTCAAAGTATATTGTATATACTTCATATATATTGTATTATTGATACGTAATTTGAATTTTGAGCGAAACTTCCTTATGCTTGATGTGTTACTTTCTATGCTTTCTGACGATTCTATCAAAAATATCCAAGCCTACATGAGTTTTCATGATCACTCTGAGAAAATTTAAAGTTTGTATATTTGAACATAACAAAATGCATAAGAAAAACACATCACAAAACACTCCATACATTAATGGTTTACCGGATTATTGAATATCAAAACATCACGAAGATTACTTTACAACATCAATTGATTTGATAAATTCATCAATATTTTCAACCCCTTCCAAATTTACGACTCCTTTAATTAAAATATCCTCACAGATTTCGTTCAAAGGGATTCCTTCGTGAGCCATCCTCGACAGGATTCTTTTGACATCATCTAGTCTCTGCCTCTTAAATAATGCATCTAACAAACTACCATAAATGACCACATTAGGGCTGATTCCTTGTTTTTGCATTTCATCGAGCATATCCATGGCGTCCTCAATTCGTCCATTTTTACAATAGCCATTGATTAAGATACCGTAACAATGTCGGTTTGGAAGCATACCCATTTGCACCATACTCCGAAAAAGATCAATTGATTCATTTAGATGACCTTCTAAGATCAGCCCATTCATTAACGAACTATAGGTTATCACATCAGGTTTCTCGCCTCTTTCTTCCATAACACGAACAAGTTTTGTTGCTTCACCAAATTGACCATTCTTGCACAAACAATCTATCAATGTGGTAAAGGTCACGACATTCGGTTTAACTCCATTATTTAGCATCTCAGACAATACTCTAATAGCATCCTTCCATTGACCATCAACACAAAAACTATGGATAATAGAAGTATAAGTCACCACATCCGGTTTAACTCCATTATTTAGCATCTCAGACAATACTCTAATAGCATCTTTCCATTGACCATCTGAAGAAAAACAATGGCCATTAATAGCCGTGTGTAAGTTACCTTGTTTACAATAACCATCTATCAAACTATTGTATGTCACGGTATCTGGGGCAAGACCTCGTTTGACCATTTTCTTAAGCAGCTCAAAACCACCATTCATGTCTCCTACCTTGCAATGGCCATTAATAAGGGCATTGTACGTAATCACACCCGGAACAACTTCTCTTGCAATCATTTCATCAAACAATTTCAAAGCCTTATCCACGTCCTTCGCCTTGCAGAGCCCATCAATCAGGCTGCTATAAGTAACTATATTAGGAACACATCCTCGAATAATCATTTCTTCAAACACCTTCAAGGCCCCGACAACATCGCCATTTTTACAAAGGCAATCAATAAGAGTGCTGTGAGTAACCACATTAGGAGCAACTCCAGTAGTTATCATTCGTTCAAACAACTTGAAGGCCTCAACAAAATCACCATTTTTGCAAAGGCCATTAATGAGGCTGGTATAAGTAAACACATCAGGAGCAACACCCTTATCACACATTTCCTGAAATACCTTGAATGCCATACTAACATCACCCTCTTTGAAGAAGCCATTAATCAAAGAGCTATAAGTGACAACATTGGGCTTGCAACTTCCACCATCTCTTTCCATCTCCTCACAAAGTTGTAGTCCCAACTTGGCCTTGCCATTGTTACATAGTCCATTAATGAGGGTGCTGTATATCATCAAATCAGGACTGCATCCCATAACAGACATTTTATCAAACAACTTAGCTGCATCTCCAAATCGCTTCTGTGCGCACAACCCCTTCATAAGAGATCCAAATTTTATTTGATCAACAGTACAACACGCTCTAATGAGTTGGCCAAAAACAACAAATTCAAGGTCTATTCGACCCATACGGCAGCAACAATCCATCACAACTCCAAATGTTTGACTGGTGGGGAAAACACCTTTGTTTCGAGATTGATTTAGGTGGTTAAAAAGAGAGACAACAGTGGGGTAGCGGTTAGGATGCTTCATGCGAGATATGGTTATAAGAAGGTAATTGAAAGATTTAATCGATGAGTCGTCCGTCTCAGCCTGCAAGAGGCGGTGGAAGAGATTGACCGCCTCGTCGAGTTGAAGGTTGCCAGATCGGCATTTCTCCCTCGCCAATCTCTGTAATTGGCTCGTGGAAGCTGCAAAGCCGGATATCTTCGGCGGCATTCAGAAGGGATTATAGAAGGATTGGAAAGATGTATTGAGAATTTTTCCTTCCCTTCCCCTCCTCTACCCCAAACGAACCAAGCAAAGCCTGAGAGTAGTACTGTAGTAGTACTGTTTGTTCTTTTCTCGCTCATCAAGCAAAATAGTTTACTGATATAAACATAAGATTATCGTAAAAATATTATTCTTGGAAGAATGATTGATGTGAATAGTTTACTTTGCCAATGAATATTATTAATTTTTTTGAAAATTTAAATTCTCATGAATGTAATTTTGTTTTTCATTTTAGGAGATGATTATATCTTTGGAGGCTGGGAACTTATTCGGGAACTTAAATATGAAATCATTATTATATTATAGTTGGGGTCACGTTATTGCAAGAGATAATATGACTAAATTGAGAACGATTTTATTTTTTTAATCAAATGATCACTATATCTTTATTTATAGTGATTGATATTTGTTATACTTATATATACTATTATTTATATTTTTCAAGAATAATACAATTTTTTTTTTTTAATATTATGAAAAAATCAAATCTAACAAATATATATTAATTTTCATATTTAAATATATATGACATGTCAGAGTTTAATTTTTTTTTAGTATGACAAAAATTAAGAATACAAATATTTTTTATATATGAAAGATTTTGTTTGCATGATTTATAAAAAATGATAAACTAATAGATGTAAGAAATATCAATCATCAATTCATCATTAAGAGGGGTATAACGGTAATTTGATAAAACAAAATTAAAATTGCTCTCAATTTAGTAATGTGGACTCTTGTAATAGCCCCACCCATTGTAGTTAATGAGGATGGCTAACATACTTTATTAAGTATCATGAGTTTGATATTTAAGACTTTTGAACCATTAGATTTGCTTTGTGATTTGTGCATTTACTGATTAGCATAAACTAATATAACAATCATTAATGATGAATATATATATTATTAAAAAACATAAATCTCAGGGAAAATTCAATGGTAAAAAAATCATAAGTATGGAATCCATGATACTTAATTGAGTATCTTAGCCATCCTCGTAGTTAATTATATCATATGATATGATTATCCGAAATACCTTTTTAGTTTATTGTTCAGTGTGATGTATTATTATCTAGAACTATTTGTCGTTCATTTTGAAATTAAGTATAATTATAATTTAATAATAATGAATAAAATTCATTATATTATCTTTGTCTATATCATTTCTCTTACACAAATACAACAATTATCAACTAAAATTATATAATTATATCTAATTTACATATAATGAGAAAAATGTCAAATAATAATGAAAATAACAAATGAGGTTATTTTGATAAATTGCATTTGAATGTAATATTACAACATAATTTGCTGGGAATTATTTTTGATGATTCGTAGGAACATGTCAAATCATGAAAACGGAACATTCACATCGCAGACGATTCTCGTGTAAACTCAAATACGAGAATGTAAACTCAAATGTGAACCAATTCTTCATATATCCTAACTTCAAAATACATCCACAGAGCCTATTCGAGGTTACGTAATAATGAAAATGAGTTTGATGATAATCGGCAACACCATATGTAAAATCAGGTATCGTAATTAATTTAAAATTTTGGGCTGCCACCACCGTGATAAAAGAAATTATTCGAGGACAAAATTTTCAACTAGACTCCAAACAGAGTTCACGACTCCATTAGACATAATTTGAAATGAATGTTTCGCAGCCTTTTTATGCGCCTCCCTGATATCTTTATCACCGATAAGTATCTTCAAAGAATCCACCAGTTCCTCTTCTCCAACCTAAAACACAAAATTTGTTTAAAATAAGAAAACAACGCTGTCCATTCTCATGTTAATGTAATTTTATACAAAATAATTCTCACCTGCTTGACTGAAAAAGAGTCGATCCGTCTCATCTCCATTAACATGTGGTGAAAGTGCCCGACATGAGGACCTGCACGAAAACATTAAAACTTTGGTTGGTACGATTAGATGCAACGGGACCACTATTTATATTTGGAACCGTAACTTTTATTAATATTCTAAAAAAAACAGTAGCTATTTAGATTCTTCCTTTTAGTCCCCATTAAACTATCTTGGTTCATACGATATTCCATTAGATGGAACGTTAAATTTAATTCATAGAAGCTAATTTTTTTTATATTTTTTGGTACCAGTTAAAACAACGGAAGAAGCAGCAGCAGCCTCAGAAAAATTATGACCACGCAGAGCAGGCAAAAACGAACCTCCAATAACCGCTATTTCACTTACCCTGTATAACACTCTTAATTCCCCTAATTACATTTCCAATGATTTAATACATTATCAATAAGCAAACTTTCATGTGTACCCTTTTCAAAACCACATAATTTCATGAAGCCCCTCCATTATGTGAAATCTTACCCTGCTCTTCATTCTCAATTATTCATGAATAAATAAGAGGTAACAAAGCAAGTAGGGCTAAACATATTTACTATGTTTTGAAGGGTATACATGAATTCTCATTTTGGAGGGATATACATGATATTTTGAGGTTTTGCAGGGGTACATATGAAATTGACCCTTATTATTATCGAAATAATAAAATCAAGGAAAAACCTAGTGTATCCACCACATATATGCTTGTGCTTGGGTCAATCATTTCATTTTTAGACCTCAATGCAACATTCACCTTTTGCTCCTTCAATGCCTGTGCAATACCCATTTTTTCATTTTCATTTTAAAAAGAATCCTCAATTTAAATAGTGTACATTCATCATGCTCAATGGAGTGAAAGCACACAAATTAGAGGTGAGAGTAGCGTACTAAGGCAATATTTCGCCCATCTCGAGGATGCCTCGTCACAAGAACCAAAACCAATTTTGGATATGTTTTCATCAACTCCTTATGAACTCTAAGCATCACTATAACAAATAATTATGGAAAAAATACGTCAACAATTAATCAGTCTATTTATATTAAGTAACGCAAAAAGAGAGAAATTTGCAAAAAGAGAGAAATTTGCAAAAAGTCCCTAGTATTGTTGCAAATTTCAAGAAGCCCCTCTATTCATGAGAAAATCAAATTTTAGCCCTTACAGTTTGAACAAGAAAATGGTAAAACCGCCAAATTTGATCTTCTTAACAATAGAAGAGTTTTTTTTTTTGCAATTTAAAGAAAAAAATACAAGGTCTTTATCATATAAAGGATAAATGTAGGGGTTCTTTTTGCAAACTTCCAAGGAAAGCAATAAAAAAGTCTAACCTTGCTCTTCGCCCAAGTGTACGGAAGCAGCTAACCAAGTAGGTCTATTACCAAATTTCAGTTTTAAATCATCTAAAATAATCTTTTCTTCTTTTTCCTTTACAAAATAGTTCCCCACAGCTACGCAAAAAGACATAATATAAATAAGAGAAATTTTCTAAAAAGCCCATATATTATGTCTAAATTGCAAAAACAACCTTTGTTCTTATTTCTTAACTATATTGCAAAAAGAAAAGGAAACCTTCAGCTAAGAGTGAATTAATGCTACCGTTATAAAAAAGATTTTTTTTTTTCTTTTTTTGCAATTTCTTTAAGAATGGGTGAGCTCTTTTGCAATTTTCAATAATGTATGGAGCTTTTTGCAAATAACCCAGAAACAATAGTCACATAAGTTTCGATATGTACCGTATTTGAGATCACCAGCAAAATGGATAATACTTGGTGGAGCACCTAATAATTGAAATCGCACAGCCTCGGTATTGCTCTGAAATCAAGAAATCGAGATTTTCTTTTTGAATAAATTTGTAGTTGTCTACTAAACGAAAAGACAAAAATAATGGACTTATGAGTAATTATACCAGAGGCGAAATAAGAGAAAACTTGGAAAGCATGAGAGAAATCAAGGGCAGAGCTAGAGGCATTGACCAGCGGTCAAACGATTTTGGAGAGATCCGAGCATTTAATAATGCCAGTTTAATCTGCAAAAGTAGGAATAGCTTAATGCAATGAATAGAACAAAAGAAGAATAAAAAGAGGGGAGAATTATTTACTCCTTTATTTGCTGCGGATAAAATGAGATTAGGCCAGAGTTCACTTTCGATTAGAAATATTGCGTATGGATTCCAATAGTTTATGAATCTCTGCATTGCTTTAGGAGTATCAATTGGAGCTATCTGTGTAAAAGACAAAATTTTGGTTATTCGTACCACTTATTTGGATCATAATTACCAAGTATTTCGGGTTATTTTTACAATTGATAATATTACCTGAAAAATTACACCATTTGGTAGACGATCTTTGATTACTTCACTGCGCTGAACACGCACAGTTTATACAACTCGATTAAAATCAAGTGTGAATAATTGAGGATACATATGAAAAAGAATTGAAGTTAAAGAAAGAGGGGCATACAAGGAAGAGAGAGTGGTAGTGGTCATTAGAATGGCAAAAGAGGCAGATGCGGTACAGTGATGGATTAGAGGCAGAGCAGAAAACGCCTCTCCCAGAGAGACGGCGTGGAACCAGAGCAATGGCTTTTTCTCCGGCGGCCGTGACGCTGAGGGATAGCCCAAGCGCTCATTCCAATGCCCCCTGTTCTTTCTCCTGTCGGCGAGGAAGTACACCGCCGGCGCCGCTACACGGGTCGCCGCTCTGTATAATCTGTACGCCAAATTGGCCACGGCAGATTGCTTCATTCTTTCGTGGTGTGTTCAACGCGAAGATCAAACGGCAAACAGTCTAAAACCCGTTTTAGCAAACTCAACTCAGTAATCGAAATTGTGCTTGAAAAAAAAATCAAGTTCGTTACGAAATATAATAAAATGCCGAATAATATAATAATCAAAACAAACTGCAGAATAATATAATAAAATTACAAATCAATATTAATATTTTCAAAAAAATAATTATTATAATAAGAGGGATTCACATATTTACTTTTTGTTAAATTAAAAATTACATATTTATTTTTTAAAAAAATTAAAATACCATATTTATTCTTTCATAAATTTAAAATATCATATTTGTCCAAAATTTAAATACCATCCAATTTCTCTGTTAATTTAATCGTTATATTTAAACTACAAGCTTTTAGATATATTTCATTCTCTTTTTTTTTGAGATATTTTACCAAACACTTCTACCGTTACTAAACATAACAGCAAAATTACATTATTTATATTTTTGAGATATTACATTATATCAGGTAGATCCGTGCCTTATCAATTTGTATTTAGGTATATTTCACTTGAAATATCCTACAATTTGAACAATTTCAGATATTCTCCGTTGTTTTTTTCTAACCCGTTTTGAGGCAAAATTGAGGTCAATTTGATGGATCAAAGAGTGGCTCTGTGCGGGATCAAAATTGTTTGTGCTTCGGTTGATCAAAATTGAGGTCAATCTTTTGTTGGCTTTGTTCGGATATTCTGTGCGATTTGTTGTTATGTGCGGCAATATTGTTTGTGCTTCGGTTGATTGAAACAATTTTTTTTACGGGCGGAGTGTTGAACGTGATGGATGGTTATGCGCAACAACGTTGCTTGCGATTTGCGAAATTGAGATTTGATTTGATTTGTTTGGAATGTTTAATACCATGAATTTGTATATGTTGCAATGTTCTTTGTGGTGGCAGTGTGATTTGAGTGAGTTTTTTTTTGTTGTCGGTAGGATATTTGGCATAATTAATTTGATGTTGGCGCTTTGCAATCAATTTTTTTTACTACTATGAGGTATTTGGCATGATGACTCGATACATGCAACATCGTTGTTTGTGCTTTGTTGAGTTGTGTTTTCACCTATTATGAGATATTCAATATGATGATTGTTTGCGCTTTGTTGAGTTCAAGTGTGTTTTTCCTTATTGTGAGATATTCAATATGATGAATTGGCACATGCGATAGTTTTATTTGTGCTGGGTAGCATTCATATTGACTTTTAGCTTTTGTGGGGTATTCATTGTCATAGATTGGTACACGTAATGACGTTGTTTGCGCTCTTTGAAACACGAGTGGATTTTTGTGTCTCGAGGATATTCAATGTGATGTATTGGTCAATGCAATATCGTTGTATGTGCTTTGTCGAGTTCGAGCAAAATTTTGATCTCGAGGTATGCATAATAACATCGTTTTGTGCTTTGTAAAATTGATTTTTTTGGAGATAAGTAGTATAATTGATGGATATATTCAACAATGTGGTGTGAGAATTCTTGAGTTGGAGTGGGATTTTCATTAGTTTACATTGATTTATCGTAATGTGTTGATGTCAGTTTTTGCTGAGTTGCGTTGTTCGCAATTTTTGGGGTCAACGGATTGTTTTTTTATTGTGGTTGTGAGAATTCATGATGTTTTTGTAACAAGATCGGGGTTCTCTTCGTATTTTCTTTGCCCGTTATGCATGAAAAAGGGCAAATGAACTATGTGTGATGACATTGTTGTGATTATACGATTGGACTTGTTATGCACTTATTTTATTTTAATAAATGTATATGTTGCCTAACTTTGTTGTAAACTATATTTATACAATTTATTTTCTTATGATATTTAGGTAGTCGTTTGTAATTGTTCTGTCGTGGACAATTTATTATTTTTTAGTATGTGTGTTTTGTGAGATGCATGTCGAGAAAAAATTGACATAAATGGTTCATACCATTCTGGATTACTTTTTGGTGACATAAATGGGTTATACAATTTATTGTTTTTTAATGTTGTATGTAAAGTTATAATATTTTTGAAACGGACGTATCTTATTTCTATAGTATGATTACTTCTTGGTGAATTATAATGTTTTTTTTCCATAGTAATTGTAATATTTTTTTAACTGGGTCATACCGTTTCTGGTATCTAGATGTTTACAACGTATTTATATGATCGGTACATTTTTTAATTTTGGTCCTAATTTCGTTAATGATTTGTTTTGTACAACAATAGTTGTTAAATATTGGAAATAAAGCTAGTTGTACTGCATGTGTAAGAACCATTCTTCAACTTTTGTACTTTTTTTTTCTCGTATTGTGAATGGTCTTGGCAATTTACACAAATTATTCGTAACATATTCCGAAATACAGAAATACTTACCCAAAACATTTAAGGACATGGAATTTATTGGAATTGATATTCTTGGTTGAATTTTGCCGTTGTATTGGCATTTAGAATTTCATAACTTCAAGATTATATTGATATATTTAAGGAGTGCATAAAGAAGGCAGTAATTGGGAATGGGCTCCTCTCAGGTCCACGAGTCTTCTCCAGCCACTCCTAATCAGGTCCTGTCCACCCACATCAGTTGGTAAGTGGCAAAGGCCACCAATTTCGAAAAGGCCTTCAAAAAAATATATATAACGCTTATCTATCTAATATATAATGCAAGGGGATTTGCTGCCTCCCGGTGCAGCCACGTCACCAGGGGCCTATTTGTAAATTTTTTTACATTTTGGTTCTTTTTTATTTACAAATTAGTCATTTTTTCGAAAAAAATTACATTTTGGTCCTTTTTTTTTTACATTTTGGTCCTTTATATTTGCATTTTGGCCCTTCGAAGTTTTGAAATTTACATTTTAGTCCAGGGGCCTCAAATTGGTCCTATTTTTAAAAAAAAATTATATTTTGGTATTTTTTTCACATTTTGGTCCTTCGAAGTTTTAAAATTTACATTTTGGTCCTTTATTATTTTTCTTGCCTGGTGCAGCCACGTCACCAGGGGCCTATTTGTAAAACTTTTTACATTTTGATCATTTTTTATTTACAAATTGGTCCTTTTTTCGAAAAAAAAATTACATTTTGGTCCTTTTTTTTACATTTTGGTCCTTTAGATTTGCATTTTGGCCCTTCGAAGTTTTGAAATTTACATTTTAGTCCAGGAGCCTCAAATTGGTCCTATTTTTAAAAAAAAAAATATATTTTGGTCCTTTTTTCACATTTTGGTCCTTTATATTTGCATTTTGGTCCTTCGAAGTTTTAAAATTTACATTTTGGTCCTTTATTATTTTTCTTGAAAAACTAAAATAAAATTATAATAAGTTGAACAATATTAATAAAAGAACATCTTGCAAATATTTAAAAATAAAATATCACAAAACTATTAAAAAATACATAAAAAGAAAACTAAAATAAAAAATAGATGTTTAAATAGATATTTTCTATGAATATATTTGCAAGATGTTTATTTATTATCATTTAATGTTAGTTTTTTTTATGAATAAAGAATGTAATATTAAAATTATATAAACAAAATATGTAATAATTTAAATTTTTTTAAATCACTACGTGTTAAGAAGTGTTTATGAATTTTCTTAAAATTAATAAAAAATAACAAAAATAAGTTTTAATTATTACATATGAGATTTGGAGGGTATTTTGGGGAAAAAAAAATTAATATCATCCATAAGGAGTATTTTAAAATAAAAGTTTGGTAAAGAGTTTTTTTTTTGTGGAGTTTACGAAAAGATAGAGAATTTTTTATAATATCCAAAAAAAATTAGGGGGTTACAAATATACCAAATCATGGATGTGCGAATAATCATGACATAATTTAAATTAAAGGTTCGAACGAAACGGTTAGCGATGACATCGTCAAACTTTGTTGTTGGCTGACCACACAAAGGACGAAAAATATTTGTGCTAAATATGTAGCGAAATTAAGGATTTTTGAAATTAAAAACACTTTTTTTTTCAGCAATGTTTTCTGAACTATTATGTTCTTAATAAATTTCATAACGACTCATTCGTTCTTTTTCCTTATTTTACTTATGAAGTATAAAATATAGATAATTTTTTTAGCAATAACTGTTTGAATTATTCAAGAAATCCGGCTCTTAAAATATTCAAACGATTTTTGCTACAAAATTTCACTCGCACACAACACACTAAATTACACATATAATAATGATTACAAAAAGAAAGTCACATACACAAAATGAACAACAATTTTTTTCAACTACATTACTTATAAACCCGAACAGCCCCGCGCAATTGCGCGGGGTAATGCTAGTATACTAAAAAAAAAACATATAATCATTTAAATAAGCCCAACAAACACAATTAATTTGGTTTCTTTTTTAAAGTGGGCTGCACTGCACAATGGTCTATTGACCACAAAGTGTGAAAAAGGAATATTTCTTCATTTCTCTCTACAATCACAACCCACTCCATAAAATGTTTTTTAGGGGTGTGCTCCCGAGTTTTTTATGAAGGGGAGGGGAATGGAGGGGAAGGGGATGGAAAGAAAAGAATTTTCTCTTGCTCCCGAGTTCAAAAATGTTTAATGAAGGAGAAAGGAAGGGAAAGAATAATATCATGAAAAAATGACAATTATACCCTTTGAATAATTACCAACTATATAATAAAAATAGGGATATTTTAGGTATTAGAATGTTTTAACATTTTGTCCCCTCCATTACCCCCCAAATTTGGGGAGAAAAATATTTGGTCTTCTTTTGTATATGGAGGAGAAATAGTGTCCCCTTCATTCCCTTTCCCCCTCATAAAAAAAAACTTGGGAGCAAGATAAAAATTAACCTTCCCCTCCATTCCCATTCCCTCCCTCCCGTTCCCTCTCATTGGAGCACACCCTAAATATCCTCAGCCCCTCTCTTTGCACATCACAATCCACCACGACGACGGCAGGGACCCAGTGGCAAGTGCGACGGACTCACTTTCTGTGACGCCTAACCAAGAAGACGCACAACGGCGCTCTTGTCGGATTGCATGTTTTTTTGGCCAATTTTTGATTCTTTTTTGTCACTATTTTTTGCTATTTCTAGCTGCTCGAAATTTTTCATTTTATAGCCATTCTCTCATCAATTTATGACCATATTCTTGCTAATTCTTACTGCTCAAACTACCCAATCGTTGGTGGTGAATTTTTTGATTAAGTTAATATGGTATCAATTTAATTAGTTTCGTTAACTTTTTTGACAAATGCCACCGAGAATGTTGGACCGGCCTTGCTTCTAATAATAAAAATGTCTTGTCCTCTCCCTTCACAACTTCCCATTATCCCTTCCTTTTCTGACGAAGACCTCGAAACATCAGAAGCGCTAGCGAGAGAGACTTAGGACAAACCTTAACCCTTCCCCCCTTCACATCAACGAGGACCTTTTAATATGCGCCGAGGTGATGAGGTCCTTGTGCAACCTCGTCCACATTGGGCAAATGGTTTGGTTTATTTGGGAACCGAACCGATCAAATTCGGTTTAATCGGTTCGGTTTTTCGGTTTATTTGGTTTGGTTCGGTTCGATTCAAAAATTGATATCGTTCGGTTTATTCGGTTCGGTTCGGTTTTGATATTTCCAGAACCGATTAAACCGAACCGACCGATTAACACTATTTTTTACTTTTTTATTATGTTTATTTAAAAAAAATTAAAATTTAATACTGTAAAATTAAAAATAACGATAAATATATTTTATATGATATGTTTTTATATTTTTTTACTAAATACCACTTGAATCTTAACATTATAAAACTTCTAATTCGGTTCAACCGAATAAACCGAATAAGAAATTCGGTTTATTCGGTTCGGTTTTAAATCGGTTCAAATTTTATTCGGTTCGGTTCGATTTGAATCTAGTCCGGTTCGGTTTAATTCGATTTGTTTTTATTCGGTTCGGTTCAACCGAATGCCCACCCCTGAGTCCACATCAACAGGGATCTGACACTCCCACGACGACCTCTTGGTCGCATGAAACCTCCTTGGTCTCGCACGTGACTCAAGAAGGGTTGCATGAAGTGCCCATACAGGTGCCGAGTGGTCCCTCCATGGATTCTATTTTCTCACAGATGACAAAGGTATCTTCGAGTAAAAAAATTTGTACATCATAAATTGTTCATTTTATGTTCCCGAAATACTGTATCTTCTAGTTTTAAAATAGATCTAAAGTTTAACATTGGGCTTTAATATCATGCTTCCACGCTCTTGCTTCATCGACCGTTAATTCATTTTCTGCTTCATTTACTGGTGACCGTCTGATACTTATACTTCTCTCATGATACTTCTCCCAGTTACTACGCTAGACTAGCTAAAACCCTAGCACAAAATAGAAAACAGCGAGAGAGAGAAAACAGAGCCGCAAGAGAGAAGAGGAAAAAGACGAGGCGGCGCGAGGCGGACCAAGCGGGAGACGCGAGAGTGAGTATCAGTCGCTCGATTGGAAATCTATTTTTCTCCGTACAAGCCAAATAAAAGACCTAGCGGAGACGCCAGAGAGAGAAGAGGGCCACGCGAGCGCGAGAGCAAGAAAAAACCTAGCTGCGCGAGTCGGAGCAAGCGGCAAGCGAACTGACAATGGCGTCTTCTCTCCTCTTTATGGCGACGTCGCTGGTGGATGGTAGCTGACGCGAAGGGCGACGCTGAAGCCATCAACGTTACTTTCATCTGCCTTGGTCGATGAATGAAGCTTTTGAATTATAATGTTTAATATTGTTGGAAGCCAAATGTGAGCCAGGATTTTCGAGATGGACAAGGAAAAATATACCGAGGCGCGCAACGCTTCCAAAGTTACTGCCTGATGAACGGGTTTTTGGCGTGTTTAATATGTCGTTGTGGTAAAACCCCGAACAATCAACAAAATTTGTAATCTAAGTTTGTACAGTGGCAAATGTATAGATTCGTTCCACGGGGAGCAATTGCGTCAAAATTTGGATCAAAATGGACTAGAAATAACAAAGAAAATTCACAGAAGATAGTCCGTTACAACGGACATTAGGGTTATGTCTAGCGTAGAGATTGATATGAACGTCCGTTACAACGGAGAAAATTCCGTTATAACGGAAAGAGATAGTCCGTTATAACGGATAGGAGTAGCGTTATAACGGATTGGTTGATCCGTTACAACGGACTCTTATGTCCGTTACAACGCACTAGTATGAGTGATATTGAATGCTTTTCCTTGCTGGTCCGTTACAACGGAAGTAAAGTGCGTTACAACGGAGTACCAACATACTGAAAGTCAGGTACAAACCGAATGGTCCGTTACAACGCAAGTTAGGTTCCGTTACAACGGAACTTGTTCTGGATTTCGAAATTGTAATTTGAATTTAGGATTGAATTGAGGGTTTGTTTTGAGATTAAACCAAGGGAGATTTAGACTAAGTTCAAGGCAGTAATTAAAAGTAGAGATAAAGTAAAAACACTAACAAAGATTTGATTCAAGTAACAAGAACTAAAGATTCATTAAACCGAGAATTCTTTACACAAATCCAATTCGAATTTAAACTACAAGAATTACAAGAAAGGAAAGAAAACACCTAGAGAGATGAAGTGAGCTCCGAGTCTCGTCTTGGATGCCTTCCTTGTTGTTTGAGATGCTAGTGAGCTAGACACTTCGCACAACACGTTCCTTTCGTACCAATCCACCCGCCAATCGAAGTAAGCTCCGTACCGGTTGAGTGAACTTGAGATTGCAAGAAGTCCAATTGGAAGAAAGCTCCCGAGTGGAATAGAGTAAGCTTGACTCCTTGCTTGCGCGGATTCGGATGAAGAAAGCTCCACCTCAATCCTCGCAACTTGATCTTCGTTGAAGTGTAAACCAATTCACCGAATGAAGTGAGCTTATATTCGGTGATCGATTTTAGAGAATTATCGTTCGTATTTGTAATTCTTGCGTGTTCTTGAAGGTTCTTGGACTTGCTTAAGAGAGAGAGAGAGAGAGAGAGAGAGAGAGAGAGAGAGAGAGAGAATGAGCATAAAAGAGCGTACCCAACTCGTGGCCCTTGTGGTCATATTTATAGCACTCATGGAGTCTTCTTATTGGCCACGAGTTGGTGGAGAGGATTGGGGGTAAGGAGGTAATTCCCACCAAAGGTAGGTGGGCAGGATAAGGGCTAAGGATTGAGTGGTTTTCGTGTAGACTTTTGTGTAAGTTTCTATCATGATAATTGTTTGCCTCCCGTCTCATTCATGTACCGAATATATCGGTGTAATATATCGTTTTAACTCCTCTTGACGTGTTGGAGACAACTACACTCTCCAAATTCCCAGAAATTCCTTCTAATTCCTGTGATTAAGCAATAAAACACACTTAGTGAAGAAATATTCATGTTATCTCAAATAATTAATAAAGTATATATAATTGTTCTTCTCAAGGGCTAAAATCTCCAAATTAAGCATTAAATTTGTGCCTTATTTGCCTCACATCACTGCCAATGATCACCTTGCTCGCAACGTGCTCGATGTAATTACCACACAAAATTTCCATTTTGTTATGCTTTTTCAAATAATTTCATGGTAATTTATTTTCATTGAAGGTCTCATAAACAACGATTTCAGGATCGGACCAATTTAATATTTTAAAAATTGAAAGTTTGTATTCGTTTTTTTTATTGTTGTCAGTTCTGATTTTGATTGTTTATTATATTATATTATTTTCGGATGGAAATGCGAAACACTTCAAGAGAGCATCGCTCGAACATGCCCAAAAATGCATCGGGATACGTATACAGAATCGGTCGTACCGGTCGGGTCCACAATATCAGGATGGTGCACATAATCGGTCGTACCGGTCGGGCCCACAATATCGGTTCATCAATCTCTCTGGTAATTCTCTGTCGTTATTATATTAATCATAAATAATTTAATGTGAGTATTAAATATTACACATTATTTTTATTGTTTTTTATAATAGATAGAGATGATGAAGAAATATTTCAAGAATTCAAGATTACTTTAGGAGAGGATGACGATAACATTAACAATAATAACAAGGACTTGAATGAAATTATTACACCATCAAATACATATACGAATTGAAAATACAAATATAATGAAAAGGTTTTTATTTCGAATTAAGTTTTCTGGCTTATTTATTATTACATTTTTTGGCTTATTTATTATTATTCACATTATTTTCAGGAAGATCCCTAATATTAACGAAATTAAGTTTTCTGGGCAAGTACTTTTTTTTTTCAATTTTTATCATTTCGATACATTGTATACTATAATCTTGATTATTTACTTATTAGTTCCAGTGAAAAGACAATTGAACTTGGCGATGTAAGTTTTCGCCAATGTGTAAACCTGACGAGATGCAATGGTTAAAAAGCTGTCAGTTTTGGCTTCGAAATCATGAAGTAAACCCTAATTTCTGTTTTCTATGTTTTTGTCTTTTTGCATAACTCCTCTTCTGTTGTAGGTATTGCGTTATTCACGGTATACTTTGCATCCAGAGCAATGCCAACAACCAAAGAATTGGTTCGAGCGAGAATGAAACTTGATGTCATGGCGAAGAGCGTATTCAGCCCGAAATGGTGCGTGCTTCGAGTGGTCGTCAAGGTACCTTTATAGAAACAAAATGCGAAAAACACCTTCGGAATTACTTTACAAAAGTTTTAAAAAGGAAGGCTAAATTTGCGAAATGGTACGTGTCAGAGATGGGAATCTGCTGAGCGTTCAAACATACGTAATGAAGGCAACTTTAGGAAAGTCTACAAGGTTATTATTATTTTTTCTGAGGTTTTTAATCTTGAAATGTATTATTTGACGAAGATGGGGTCCATAAAGTCATTCATATCATGATATCACCATCGTCGTTGTTATCATCATCATCATCATCATACTATCATCATCATCATCACATCATCACATCATCGTCGTCGTGTTTGAAAAATGTACTTAGGAAAAATCTTTCTAATTGGAATTCAATTCTTGCCAAACTAACTTGGATTTATATTGTTCTTACCATAAAAATGCCGAAATTACGATGCCGTTCAAATTTTAAATATTGCCGAAATCACGCTCCCATTGAAATCCTACATATTCTGAATGATCTTTGGAACTCAATACAACATTTTTTTGTTGTGAACTCATTACGAATAAAAAATTACGAGACTTTGTACAAATATCATACAAATATTTCGCATAAACAAAAACCACACCAAAAACACAAACTAAATCAAGAAAAATACAAAATTTACTACCTCAAACACGGAACCGAAAAAAAACGACCTGCCCCGCATAATTTGCGCGGGAGTAAAGCTAGTTTTTATAAAAGTTCAAACACACAAAGATTTATTTGGAAAAATTATAATTTGGAGATTTTAGATCCAAATATACATCAAACGAATCCAGAGAGTTTACATTCAGCCAGTTCATTGCATGCCCAGTCTTGCAAACTGACTGAGTAAAAAAAAAAAATGCTCGATGCGGTAAATTTATTATCAGATGAATTTAATACAAAAAAAATACACTTTTCCTTTCTAAACTTGTCCAAAATGTTCAACTTACCCTCCCTCCTAAAATCTGCACTTTTTTACCTCCTAAACTTTCAAAATTTGTGCAACTTATCCCTTCCATCAGTTAACTGCCTAGTCATTAGTTAACTACTGAAGTGACAATGTGACGTAGTATTTTTTTAGTTGATTTAAGCGATGATGTGACAAATTTAAGAAATATTAAATTAAATTATTTAATAAAATCGTACCCATTAACTCATTATTCATTAATCTTTAATCATTATTTAAATCCAAACTCATTAATTAAACTCAAACCCAAGCCATTAAATCATCTCTCTCAAATCCAAATCCATCTCTCTCTCTCACAGCTAGGTGTCAATGGTTCAGAAACGGTTCGGATAGTGGTCATACCAGATCCATATCCATATTTTTTTCGGATACGGATCCAGATACGGTATTACCCGGATTCGGATACGGTTCGGATATTAAACGGGTACGGATACGGTTCGGATATTGTCGGATACGTATACGGATACGGATCCTATTCGGATATTAAAACGGATACTATGATATAATGATATAATAATAATTTTAGAATTCAAGTCTTGATTATTTTATAATTTTAAAACAAATTATATATATATATATATATATATATATATATATAGAGAATAACTAAAAAACTTGTACAAGTTATACATACTTTTTGCTTGTAAATCTCAGCCGTTTGATCAACTCCAAGATGCGTGCAGATCTTTATCCATATCCACTCCGTTAATTGGTAACGTCTCTGTTTCTCCTCCTAAGAAGACCATTTCTTTTTGCCTTTATTCTCTCGACTTTGTTTTCTCTCTCTACTTCGAGCTTACCTGGTTTCATGGTTTGTCCTCTCAGATCTCTCCTTCGATGACCATCTCTTTTGTCGGTTTTCTCCTCGCACCTCTCAGCTCTCTCCTTCGATGACCATCTCTCCTCGGGGTATTCTCTTGCAGTCACCATCTTTTTCGATCTACGAGTCATCATCTCTCTATATGTACAAGGTTGTTCTAATTGAAGATCAATTTATAATTGAGACTGCAATATTTTTTTTTTTCTCTGATTAGAACTAGTGGCGAGTGATTTGGTGTCGAGTGAGGCTAAAGTAACTAATTCAGGTTAATTTTATTTGAATTAAGGCTAATTGTGCCTAATTGATTCTTAGTTGGTTTTAAATGTCCCTTAAAGACTTAAATTGTAATTTATTTCGTTGATTTTGGAGTTTATTTGAGTTTAGTTTAAGCTTTTAATTTTTAATTGGCTCCTACTGGTGTGGTTCAGTCTTGTATACAATCTCAAGGCTCAAAGGAAACTAGTTCGTGTACAATCTCAAGGTTTGGACTTTGATACACACTCAACCTTTAAATGAATGTGCAGTATTAATTTGTGTGCAATCAAAATCATTCATCAGTCTGTAATTAATTTGTATTTATGCTTTTTGCAGGGACTTGTACACAAAAAGATGACTGGAGTTTAGGATTAATTGAAGTAATTTGTGCAACTAACATTAGGATTTCAAATTGAGTATGAATGAGATTGATTTAGGATTAGTGTTAAAATCAAATTGGATCATTTAAAATGAATGTGTGATTTTGATCTTATGTTGCCATGGAATTTGTGGATAAAAAAGTGATACCAATTTTACAGCGAAGATGCTATGAAATTGTTTGGGCTTTCGTTTATTTAATTTAATTTGATAAACGTGTACTGAATTTGTCATAATTTACAAATACGTACTAATATAACTACAAAACCCATTCAATATGAATTTTACGACTTCGACACAACTCAATTAAATATGGATTTAAATAATTATAATCAATTAAAATTACATCAAAAAATCAATGAACATATTTATTTCAATTTCAATAATCATTTATCCATTCATCTTCATTTCAATTGTAGGTACAAGTTTCAAATAACATAGTACCTACGCTAATGCATTTCAATGCATATTGCATCCCAAACAAACTCATATTCAATCATAACCCTATTGTAAATAAATTTCAATATTAAAATCTTTCGACATCGTCATTCGAGTAGAATTTGCAGCTCTCCTCTCCTTTTGTTTCATATTTAAATCTTTCGGCATGGTCATTTGAGTCAAGTCATGCGCTCTTTCGTTTACCCCCAATTAGCCTCATTTACGGCCAATATTCCAATATACCAACAACTAGCCTCGAATTAATTAAATAGTCCCTGCAAAAGCATACATAAAAATTAACTAAATAGTCAGTCAGACATTTTGAAGGGTTTGTCTTGGATAATGAACATTATGGGAAGGTTGAGTGTGTTACAAAGATAATATAACATACAAACACATATTTCTGTTGCATAAAGGAACCCTGAAGTTATACATAAGCCTGAACCAGATGATTATTATTTTACATTACAGAAGAACAATTAAAAAGGACCCAATATGAAAATTCGAGAAAACACAAAAGAACATATTAAAGCTTAATTGCATAATTTGACACGATATAAGCCAAATTGGGGGTAATTGAAAAGTTATCCAATAAATATGGATAATTAAATGGAAGAAACAAATGAGATCAAATTGCAGAATTGGAGGTAATAGGATAGCTGCCTTGTAAGTACAAACTTGATACAACGAAGGCCTAATTGGAGAATTGAAACTCAATCGGGTCTTAATTAGGGGTGATTGATGAAATGCATACCTTAAGAGATAGTACAAGCTTCCATATGCTGCTGCATCAGAGAGAAGAAGTGCGACGGAGAAATCACCATGGAAACCCGCTTCTCTTTTGCTGAAAAATTGCCATGCAAAATCACCACGGAGAGAGAAGCAATGAGCAGTAGCCATGGAATACCGCCTCTTCTCTTTCGGTGGAGAATGGAGAGAAAAGCCATGGAATACCGCCTCTCCTCTTTCGGTGGACAATGGAGGGAGAGAAGAGTCGCTATTTTTAACGGAGAAGACAGACTAACGGGAGAGTGTTAGGGAACGGGTCTAATAAGTGTTTGCACGGATCTTGATGCATATCTAAGGGTGAAATATTCACAAGCAAAAAATAGGTCGAACTTGTACAAGCTCTATAGTTACTCTATATATATATATATATATATATATATATATATATATATATAGTGATTATTGATTTATTAAGTATTATTATGAACTAAAATATAGTTATTGTATATTAGATATTACTATGATTTTGATCATGATTTCAACAAAACGGTTACCCGTTTATAAATTTTATTCGGATCCGGATACTATCCGGATCCATATCCGGATCCATCAAAATATTAGCTCATAGATCCGGATTCATACCCGTAAAAACGGATACGGTTCCGGATCCGGTTCCATCCGGATCCGAATATTTTTTTTCGGATCCAGATATTTATTCGGATACGGTTCGGATCGGTTCGGGCAGTATCCGCCCCATTGACACCCCTACTCACAGCCCTTAGTCCTCTGTTTCTATCGCCCCCCCCCCTCTCTCTCTCTCTCTCTCTCTCTCTCTCTCTCTCTCTCTCTCTCTCTCTCTCTCTCCTCTCTCTCTCTCTCTCTCTCTCTCTCTCTCTCTCTCTCTCTCTCTCGCTCTCGCTCGCCTCTGCATATTATTTATAAGCAGATCAGAGAGATTCATAGAATCATAATCATACATAATATAATATTCTATTATACTTTGCATGTTACCACCTGTAAAGATCTCCCCTTTGTACGATGGAGCTCTTTCCTTAAGGGTCAATCGAACATGTAATACTCATTTATCAATAAATAATTACATAATAATGATTAATCTGACAAGGTTAATCGATTCTTACCGCTGAATGATATGTCGTAGGCCGTAACCATGCAAGTCTGGATCACCGTGTTCTCCTGGTGGGTGAACGGCTGTTTGAGAAAACCCACCTTCTCCAAAAGCCCAGTCCACATCCGTACGAAGAAGAATCCGAGTAAACCGGCCGAAAAATTGAGGGAAAGTATGATACCGGTGGTGAGATTTAGCTTCATCACAATAATGCTAAACATCACGGCCAAGACGAAGCTGACGACGAAGGCTCTGAAGGTGAGTTGTTCCCTCCATCCAGGAACCCGTTTCCCTTCGAACACTTGTTCGACAGACATCGCCTCCGTTTCTCCATTACATTGCCTCCGTTTTTGTAGATTTGCTCAAAACAATCAAATTGTAAAAGTCAGCAATGAAAGATCTTCAAAGAGCATGCTAAAATCAATAAAATTTAATATATTAAGCAAAATTGAATGAACAAAAACTTGATTGTACCTTCTTGAGATCTAATTCTTACAAAGTTGTCATAAATTTCTCCTAATGCGTTTTTTTTAACAAAATAGAGTAGGCTCAAAGTCCTACGTCTATTATTTTTCATTAATTAAGAAGCGTTTACCGATACTATATTGGAAATATACTTCCCATTAAAGCAGTTAACTGATTATTTTGATTATTGGTATTAATTATTTTGGTTAATGGTTTTGAGTTTAAGTAAATTTTATTTTTTATTCAATTTGTCACGTCATGTTTCAAAATAATCTAAAAATAGGTCACGTCACAGTGCCACTTCAGCAGTTAACTGATGGAAGGGATAAGTTGCACAAATTTTGAAAGTTTAGGAGATAAAAATGTGCATATTTTAATAAAAGGGTAAGTTGAACATTGAGAGCAAAATTATACTTTTTTTTCTTTAATATATGAGTCCATGTACTTGTATTTGGGCTTTTGTCCCAAATATATTTAAGAGGCCATTTACTGTGCCCCCAAAACCCATCACCACATCCTTGATACCCTATCAATCTCCGAAAAATTACCCACTCGATTAACAATGCTTCGAATTAACAGTTAATTGAATTAATGAATTATTATGTACTAATATGAGGTGTTAATTTACTCACAATTAACTGTTAATTGGAAGTATTAATTAATTTGGAGAGAGAGTGGGGTGCAAATTGGAGTTGGGGATTAACACCCAACCAAAAAAAAAAGAAAAGGTATTGGGATCGTGGGTGTGGTGATGGGTTTTGGGGGCAAGGTATAATTTCCCTATATTTAATTGTGTGTTTATCGGAGCATTGAATCGGTTTTGAGCATTGAAGGCTGGTATTGAGGAGGATCGGAGGAGATTCAATATTACATGGAGAGAGGGGTGAGAGCGGTGAAGGCAGAAGATTAAGGAAAGAGTAAGAAGGAAAGAGTGCCCGGTGGAATCCAAATCCTTTTATAGTTAGGTTACATAATGGATTTCCAGGATTTCGGCAAAAAAGGGATTTGGTCTATTGGTTTAAATGAAAGATTTCTTTTTCCAGTTTTTACATAAGTAAATATTGTAATACTAAGTGCTAATCTTGCAATTAGGTTAAGAGGGTATTTAGGATTAGTGATTTTTAGATTAGTGTAGGGCAAATATCCTCTCTAGTTGCATGATTATGTAAACTCTTATAATTATTTAATTACAACAATAGAAGTAGGACTTGTGAGCCTACTCTATTTTTCTCAAAAAAAAAATTATCTTCAATATTCAACTCTCTCTCTCTATATATATGATCTCCCCCCCTCCCTCTTTATATCTATTTGTCTTCATTACATCTATCCCTATATCAATTTTAATAAACTGATTTGCATGAGGTATTAAATGCACATAATGAATGCAATAAATGAAAATTTAGTACTATATACCATAACAAGTCTCTCAAATTTTGTACATAATTAGTTGGAGAAATTTTCTCTTGACTCGATATAAAAACAGAACGTATAAATAAGGAGAATAAAGTAAACAACATCAAGAACCAACAAGCAATAAGCTCGATCGTAATGAGCTCGATCGTATTCGCTATTCTTCTCATTTGTTGTTTTGGTAATCAATCTCTTTTCTTATCTCTAAAACTGAATACTAGTTTTTATTTTGTGTAGACTTTAGAATATAAGTACTGAATTTGTTTACATTTTCACTTTTTATGTTTTAACTTTCAACCACAATTTGCTTAACTACAAAAAAAATATCTATTAATATATTATAACACATTAACAATACTTTTATTTTTCCCATTTCAAAGAGGCATAGATCAAGTTCCGATAGTTTGCACTGAAAATCGTGATATTACCCACTTAGTTTGGACATACATGATATTACGTGATTATGCGGGACTATACATGCATAGTTATTTATAAAGAAAAAAGATCGAAGGAATCAAATTTATGAACTAAAACGTTTAAATCCATAGTATAAGAATTAAATTATAAGGTTACTAATTTATTTTAGGGGAGTTTTATGATAAATCATTTTTTTATGATGGACCCTTTTTCAAAAGGGTATTTTGGTATTTAATACATGATTTGCTATGTTGCCACGCATTAAATGATAACAATACATTTCAATTTTACCTAAAAAAAAATTTTAGTTGATAAATATACAAAAATACCTTTTTGAAAAGGGTCTGCCATAAAACTCTCCTTTCATTTTAACATACTTTTCTAAATAATACTTACATGCTAATTTTGTTAAAAAAAATCAGGTAATATGGTGCAGGGACGTACACCGACAAGTATGGAAACTGGCCGTATCTGCAGCGGGCAATTCAATTTGTCTCCACCTCTTGTTTGTGATAGTTACGGCACCGCTTTTTGCCAGACATACTGCGAAAGGCTCTTGGACACAAATTTCCTCGATTCAAGTTGCCCAAATCCCGGTAATATTTGCTTTTGTAGATTCAGGTGTTAATCTGAAAACTACTGAAGTAATATCATGAAATGCGTGTTGAGATATTGTCATCTTATTTTTATCTTATCATATGGTATTGAATAGGTGTTTTTGTTGTTCTATAAATAAAATATAATGAAAGTTAATTGTTTGTCATTCTCATTTCCAAATCTAAAATTTTCAAGGTGTCTGGTTTATCTTTTATGTTGGATACTATGCTTGATAAAAATAATACTGGAGAAACTATACCAAGTCTAACACACTAGATTTTAATATACAAACAAATTTAGTTGTGTTAGAAAAAAGGTTATTAAGGTGAAAATAATAAACCTTTTTTAGGAAGACATAGGCTGCGAACTAAGAAAACGAAGAAACTAAGAAAATTCAGTCAATCACTAGACATTATAAATCATAAAATATAATGTTATCCAGAAAATAGAAAATATAAGTTTTAAAAGTTTCATCTATATTAATACCATAATTTTTTTTTTTCTGAACAAGAAATAGTTTCATATGTATCATATAAAATTATAAAGCATCACAGTCACAACAGAAAAGTGAAAATGAATTATTTTTTATCTCCATCTATTTCCGTTAAAATTATCAAAATTTGAGTCGTTATTTTCATAATGATAAAGTCAAATTGTATGATCATAAGCCAAACTAAGATAAACTTGAAAATATGAAATAGAAAATGGAATTAATGTCTTTTTTTGCACTAGAACTAGTTTCATATGTACGATATAAAAGTATAAAACTTGAAATATAATATCCTTTACTGTGAACTTATATATTTTTGTAGTTACATAATTCCGAACCGAAGCTAAGATGGCTAATTTATAGATGGTTATTAACCTGATCTAAACACATGCAACCTATGTTACACGAATACTTTAGTATCATGAGGATACGCGTATCCGATACGGATACGGATGCAATACGGCTCGGATATGTATCGGATACGTCACGTGGCGTATTCGGATATTTTAATATTTATTTTTTTCGGATATATCGTTGATAGCGTAAAAAAATTGCTATAAATCGAAAAACAAACTTTCTTAGTGTTTGTACAATCTGTTGAAAAATTACGTAATAAAAGATTCGATCCAAACAATCTCAAAATCACGTTTTTTGAACTCCTGGAAGCGTAAAAGATTGTTTTGGATCGAAAAGAGAACATTCTTAGTATTTGTACAATTTGGTGAATAGTTACGTAATAAAAAATTCAATCAAACCATCTCAAAAACACGTTATATGGACTCATTTTTTAACAATATATATTCATGAGTAATTCTACAAAACATGTTCTCGCAACAATATTAACAGTATGATGATAAGGTGTAGGGTGTTGATTGAATTAATTTAAACTATTTTATAGTGTGAATATAATATTTTTTTTTATACCAATATCCTACTGCGAGAGCAATGTTGCGAAATCATGTTGTATATAATTACTTACTCGTATATTCATTGACACTCCTAAAAGGAGCCCCTTCTCTTTCTTTTTTTATATTAAACCGAGCCACAGGCCCACAGTCGCTTCAATACCCAAAACTTCAGAAAGCCCATGAACCCTGTAAAACCCACGCATACATCTCGCTCGAAGTGACTTCCCCTTATTTTCTTGTGACCCACTTAAATGGTACATATCCTTGATTCCATCACGCTTGTGTCCGTGCATCGTGCCATTGCTTTTAACTATTTTTCATAAGCTAGCTACTCGATCAATGTGTTTTCTTATATAAAAACCTGATCCTCTTGAATAAATTTCTATCCACGTATTCATAAATTCAGACTGTTATGTTTATGAGATTTACTTGGTCGTCGAGTTTTATGTTTCCTCTCCTAATCATTCTGCTATTTCTGTCGATGGAAGTTCGGGGAAGAGACTTGAGCAAAAGTATATAGTCCCCCCCCCCCCCTTCTGATCTAGTACAAATAATCTCTGTTTTTTCTTATTAATATGTAATTAGTAATTACTATGATGCATGCCATTTCATTTCTGCACCAGCCAAAAAAATAAAAAATATTATTTTTTACTTGTATGAGTAAGTTGTTATGAAGGAAATGTATTGATAATAATTGCCATTTTTAATATTTTTATAGGAGTAACTATGACACTTAAATGCTTTGAAGGAATGTTTGTGATCTTTTGAGGTTTTGTATGGATACACGTGAAATTATGCCTGTTATTTTTTCTTACATATATGTAAATACATTTTTTCCTTTGTAGATAATTTGAGGAAATACAAAAATGGAGACGCGAGAGGGACAATAACAATAGACGAATCCTTATGGATCGCAAGAATTAGGAAGAAGAATAACAATCAGAGATCAGGGACAGATCACAACGTGAGACCTATCGCAGGTTCAAGGCTTCCAGACTGTTCTCATGCTTGCAGATCGTGCTCGCCATGTCGTCTCGTCACGATAAGTTTTGTGTGCGCGTCATTAGAAGAGGCCGAGACTTGCCCCATGGCTTATAAGTGTATGTGTCGCTCTAAATCGTACCCTGTTCCTTAATCTTGTAAGAGCCAAGGCTTCTAAAAATCAATAGTAATTATGAAATTTTCTAAAAAAAAATAATCACAGATAATGACATCGACTGTAGAAACTCCAGTGAAAACGAAAAAGTTGTGTCTAAAATTCTCAGACTTGAATAAGAAGTCTCAAAAGCAAATATTGACACTACTATCTTGCTTTTGTTTGTCTTGGATAGAAAACTCAGCATAACTATTAACTAGCTCTAAAACGTTTCACTGCTTAGACTAGTCCTCAAGCAGTCCATGCACATGCACTATGATCCAGTCAGGTCGACCCATTAGACCCGCCTCCTTAAGCCCTAGCCAACATATTCAAAATTTAAACAGTACGATTTTATTCATTCAACGAGATCAATTGGGTATCTACAGATAATTCTACCGAAAATCTGAATTTTTCTTTGAAATTTTACAATGGCTCTACCTACTCGTAAGGCTTTCAGTGTCCGATTCGCATGCTGCAACTGGGGTTGTTAATTTAACTCGTATTTTGATGTTTGCTTAAGTTTTGCTCGTTAAATAATAACTCGTTCGGTTGCATCTCGAACCAATTCGAGCCAGGCTCGATCTAAGTTCAGTTCGTTCGAGATCGACTGGTGAATCAACTTGATTTGCAACATGAACTCAAATTCAAATTCGCATGTATTACAAATACTCAAACTTTATGCATCACAACACCAGCGGCATATTTTTTTTTTGGAGGGGAAAGGAAAATAAAAAATATCTACCGAATTTACACCATAATTTTTATTTGAGGTCCAAACAATAAAATTTATATTTTTATACTAATAAAATACACTGCCACATTAACTATATATATTGTTGTTGTGCTATGAAATACAAATTGGTAATAAATAATAAAAACAAAATTTCTCAATTATGTTTTAATATTGAATAATTATATGATATATGAAATATGACATTTTTACAATTTTAATTGTGTTTTGTATCCTATAAAAATGTATTAATATTATAGGATCAATATTTTCCGGTCAGAGTGGTGAAACTACATGAATTCTATTTCTCTGTTTCATATTGTTCAAATTATTGTAAATAATAATGGCATAACACATTGTGTTATGTTTTTTAAATTGTATCGTAAATCAAATTATTATATAATGATTTAAATAATATATTATTTCTATACGACAAATAATATATGAAATATGTTTTTTAAATGGCATAACACATTACTGTCATTACATAATAATATAAAAGATATAACACCGTTTTACGAAAAAACATAACAACAATTGTTCAGAATATTTCATACAATATCAAATATAACAATAATGCATCATACAACATATGTAGTAGCACGTCATTAATTATATATTACTAATATTATTTATTGTTTCATAATGCAATGAAAATTATAATTAATATCAAACTAAATAGTGAAAGTAATTTAAAAAATAATATCACAATTTAATTTAGCCTACACATAAATATAATTTTTTTTTATAACATGTGATTTTTTTTTTAATTTATATTTTAAAAAAACAATACTATTTCATAGGTGTTTATAAGTTTAAGAAGTTACTTACCTGATTAAACTATTTTTTTTATTTTTATTAGTTTTTAAAAAAAATTATATTAAATTCGTTTTATTAAAAACACAAATATAATCTATTAGTATTATATGGGATTCTTATACTTATATTTTTTTAAAAATAATAATATTTAAAAGTCTATTATGTAAATAAAATACTTAAACTTTTATTATGTAAATCTAAATATGCATTATTTTGCATTGTATTTTCTTATTTAATATCTTGCATGAACTACGTTAATATGGATTTCAAATTAAAGAGAAAATTAAAATGAATGTATATAACAAATTTTTAAAGTTAAATTTCTAAAATAATACTAATATGTGTTTTATGTTTTATAATATTACAAATTAAATTATTTGTATTTTATATATAAATTTTCATCTTCAATTGTATTCATATTTGATCATGTAATTTTATGTGAAATAATAAATAATTGAATAGACTTAATTTAACGTGAATCTATCCAACAATAATAGTAATACACGTCACGAATTTAAGATTGTGTGATTTTCTAAGAATTTTTAAAACATAATGTAAAATAATTAACGCATAAACGGTTACAAAAAGAATAACCTTACAAATGATTTAGATTTTGTCACAAATCGTAATCTAATTGTTGAAATGACGTGGCATAATAAAATTGAATAAAGTTGGGTGTGAGTAAATTAGGAGAGATATTTACTCTTATTCATTTATAAGAGGTAACTTATACTAGGCATAAAGTTGTCAGTTACCAAGCAGGATAGTTATTAAAAATTATCAGTCAATGTAAAAATAATTCAAACAGGTCAATCAAAATTATTTAACAAATTAATTTAATTTTTATTTCTTATAGCTAGTTTGAAAGAATTTGAAATCAAATCAAACTGTCCATTTTAACTTTCTTAATGACGTGATCAATTAGATCAGTGAGCACAGTGTAAATTGGCTTTTTTCACTTTTTTACTTTGGAATTAAGAAACATCAACTTTGTATTGGACTTTTCGAACTTCCTTTCTCGGTGTAGAGACCTAAAATACAAAACACTCCTAGCTATAAGAAAAAAAAGTGACTATTTTTTATGCTCTCAATTTTAATCAAACTTCTTATATTCGACACTTACATTGATAATCCAATTTAATATATAATGCATAATTGATATCAAAAGGTTGTTAGTGAGTACATGTTAATTATACGTTCGCCTAATTGTTAATTATTCGTATTAGTAACCCATTAATGAATTTCGGATGGTTTTGAAAAGCCAAGTGCTATTTTCCCAAAAAAAAATGTCGACAAAATTGTTTCATGCTCAATTGTTAATATTAAAAATATTAGGGCATATATTTCCAAATTATCTAATAGAAAAAATATATTAGTCTTAAATTTTGTTTGCATATTGTCCTTACATAATTTCACATTAATTAATATAAGGCAATTTTCAAAAACCCTCCTAATTTTTTTTGGATATTATACTATAGTATATTAAAAATTTCCAAATGCATCCGATTGTGAAACCTGTCTATTTTTTATTAATTTTGTAGCCAGTCGTGTAAAAAGTGACATTAATGAGCAAGATTTAATGTTCCATAATTTTTGTAGCTAATCGTGTCACGAGTCACAATTATGCTAAATAAACACCAGCATGACATGTGTCCTTTTTTATTTTATGTTTTATCATTTTTGTTGTCAATCGTGTAACGAGTCGCAATAATGAGCAAAATCTAGTGTTGCATAATTTTTGTAGCCAATTTGTAACGAGACACAATTATGGACAAATTAAATGAATGTATTGAAAATATATAAATAAATTCATATTAATACTATTTTAATATCTAAATAAATTCATATTAATAATTATTTTAACATATAAATAAATTCATATCATATTTTAATATAATATCAATATCTAAGAAGTTCATAATGATACTTATTTTAATATATATATATATATATATATATATATATATATATATATATATATATATATATATATATATATATATATATATATATATATATATTCATATTATAATGGTTACGATATTCTAGAAAGGTATTTATGCTCTCATGAAAGAGAAAAATAAAAAAAACATAAATTTCTATTTCGTTGTAAAAAAAATTAAATAACATTTTTCATTTAAAAATATTTATAAAACAAGTTAGGTCTACTTAAAAAAAATATTCATTCTTATCATTGAAATTATAGTACAAAATATGAACAAAAAAATTAGGACAAAATGTGAACAAAAAATTCTTAGTAACCTCAGAAGTCACAACTATAAAAATAAAATATATCTCCTATAAAATTTAAAATACATGATATTGTCATTTCATAATCCCATAACAAAAATAGAAGATAATTTTTTTCTTATAATTTTCTAAAATAAAAACTATGAAAGAAAAGTAATAATTTCGCATTATAGATTTTTTATTTTGTGTTCCCCCGAAACGGAGCGATGGTACCTTCTAGTTTTAATAAAAATTACTCACTTTTTCGATGCTCCAAAAAGAAAACCTCTAAATAAATCTTTGTTTTCAAATACCAAAAATTCTACATCCACATAAATAAGTCCCAGAAAAAGCACCGGAAATATAAAAAATAAATCGGGATCATTTATGTGGTTAACTTACGTGAGACTAAAAATTTTCGTCAAATATCCGTATAGGGTTAAATTTTATTTTGGATGATGTTAAATGTTTTTTTTGTTCAATATGACCATATATTTCATATTTTCATAATTAAAAAAATTATTTTTCATTATTTTTTTATTAATTTTAAAACAAATCATAAATATTTTTTAACAAATAATAATTTCAAAAAAATAATTATTATATCGTATATTTATATAATTTTTAAATTTATTTTTTATTTTTTAAGAAAATCTAACATCAAATAATAATAAAATAAACAACAATATTAAACGAAACACCTTGAAATTATATTCTTAGAAAAGTATCTTTGTAACGATATTTTTTACTTGTAGCCTTTTGGAAAGCCCAATTTGCAAGAAGAGCTACGATTTTGCCCAATTCGCAAAACTAGCACTTTCGTCAGGACACCTGGCGAAAGAGAATGTTCGCTGGCAAAAGTGCTTAATTGTCATCTAAAAAAGTCTTGGACTACAAATCCTGGATTTGGTCTCTTTCGCCAGACCCGGGTCATGCATGCTTCTGGTCTTCTTTTAATCCCGAGGAGACAAATGTTGGGAAGGTGCGATTTTTGAATTAAACCCTTATGGTCTTCTTTTAATCCCGAGGAGACAGGCGTTGGGAAGTCGCGGTTTTTGAATTAAACCCTTTCCCTAGATTTCTTCTTATTCTTCTTCAGCTTTCATGTCGCGCAATTATAGATCATGACGTTGATATACTCTCCATAGAAATGAATTGTGATTTCATGGAAATGTTGGTAAATTTTCTTTTGAAGTACATACCTATGAATTTGATTTTCCTTCATTTCACTTGAATAGTACATACCCATGAATTTCTTGTCCAATTGGAGATTTGGACTTCATGTAATTAAACTCAAAGGACCTTGTGGTACAGAATTTGAAGTGAAATGCATCAAAGGGAATGACTCGTTTCTGCTTTTAATAGGATGGGGCAAATTTTTATGTGAAATAAAATAAAAGAAAAATACATTTTAGTGTTTAGTTGCCTTGGTTATTTAATTTTTGATGTCGCGATTGTAGATGTCATGGAATTTGTATGGAAGCGTGCAACATCCAATGATAGTTCCGATCATTTTTCAACTTACAACGAATGGTATATGTTGTTTTGTTCTAATGATTAACCTTTATTTCACGATGGTTGGCAGTGCAAAAAATGTTGATCGACCTAACGAATTCTTCTTTTGAAACAAAAGTTATGCCAACAAATAAATGAGTGTTACCCCAATTGACTCTGTTCATGTACCACGAAATCTGCCATGGCTGATTCAATTTGTTAAACATCCTCAAATGAATTGGTTGGGGGATTGATGAATGTCCCGACGTTATCCATTTCGACATCGTTCGTGTAATTAAAATCGGGATGCAATACTAGATCATCCTCATCATCCTTGTTCAAATTACATTTGTAGTTGGTTCGTGACCCTTTCTCCTTCGTACTCATCATACATCTCTTCGGATTTGTTTTGCGCACTACTACTACCCACATGTTGTCTCTCCACCGGTCAGGACAATTCCAAGTGAGCTGGCGAAAGACAACAAATCCAGGATTTCCATCCATCCACGCACTTATTTGATTTAGATCCCTCTTAACATTCCAAATTGATCCTTAAGCTCTTTCGCCAGGTCACGAGACGAAAGGATGTTCTCTTTCGCCCGACACTCTGACGAAATCGCTAGTTTTGCAATTTGGGCAAAACTGTAGCTCTTCTTACAAATTGGGCTTTTCAAAAGGCCACATCTAAAAAAAATCTTATATATTTTTAATAGTTTCATGATTTATTATTTAAATATTTTCAAGTTGTTTTTAGCATTGTTTTTTTTTTTATTAATGTTTGTTGCTAATTTTTCATGAAAAAATATTAAATTCTTATTAAAATTATATAAATATAACATATAGTAAAAAAATTAGAAATATTATATGTCAAAAATAATTATGAATTTTCTTAAAATTAATAAATAATTAATTATCAAAAGAACAATAGAAGTATTTAACACTATTCGAAGTTGGATTTAATTCAAATAGGAAGTATTTGAAAATAAAAAAAATTGTTAGAGGAGATTTTTTGAAGTATAAAAAAAATGAGGAGATTTTTTAAAATATTGAGAAAAAATAGGGTTTTTTTAGATTCCCCATCAATATATTTCTTGAATCAATGGCAAATAGTTATCAAGTCAACCATGATTTAAAATAGGGGAATTCTTCAAAAATCCCCTAACTTTTTTGGTAATTATGAAAAACCCCTTATCTTTTAAGATTCCCTTAAAAACTCTATATATATTTTGATTCCTCCAAAACCCCCTAACATTTTGAGATTCCATCAAAATTCCCCTATTTTTTTGTTATGATTTTGAAGATGACCATTATGCCCCTCATAACTTTATTTTACAAATCTCTATAATTTAATAAATATAAAATATAAAAAGAAAATGTAGAAAAATATATAATACATAGATATTAAAATATTGTAATAAATAATACATAGATATTAAAATATTATAAAAAATCACACATCGATATTAAAATATCATTATCAATAATTATTATATCTTTTTGAAAAGTATTATTATGACTTTTTCATCAATTATTATATTTTTTTGAATTAAAATTAATATATATTTTTGAATAATATTATTATATCTTTTTCAACAATTATTATATGTTTTTTGAATTTGTATATAATATTGTTAGCATCTATATATTAATTTCAAATCATGGGATTTTTTTAATAAAAATTTTGATTTTAATTTGTATTATGTTAATGGGAATAAATCATGGAAATAAAAATTATTTTAGCCACAAATGTTTTTTAACCTTTTTGTATAAATATGTTAAACAAATTGAAAAATAATATTTTAATATCTATGTATTATTTATTACAATATTATAATATCTATGTATTATTATAATCATATTTTTGTTATCTATGTATTATTTATTATAATATTATAATATCAATGTATTATTTGGTTTTTGTATTTTAATATTATACTTTAATATCTATTGATTATTTATTATTAATTAAATTATGAATATTTATAAAATAAAATTATGGGGAGGGGTATAATAGTCATCTTCAATATCATAATAAAAAATGTAGAGGGTTTTTTAGAGAATGTAAAAATAGTAAGGGAGTTTTGGAGGGAACATAAAATATAAGAGGTTTTTGAGAGAATTTAAAAATATAGGGTGTTTTTCATAATATTCATAAAAGTTAGGGGTTTTTTTTTTTGACGAATTCCCTTATAAAATTTATATTAGTTATATAAGAGTTCATTATCTATGTATTGAAGTTAGGGATGTCAATGGTGTGGATATTGCCCGAACCGACCCGAACCGTATCCGAAGAAATATCCGGATTCGAAAAAAATATCCGGATCCGAGTGGATCCGGATATGGATATTGTTGCTAATTTTAAGATCCGAAACCGGATTCGATATTCGGTTTTGGTGCGGGGACCGGATCCGTGTTCCGGATCTGGGTATTTTTAAGATCCGGATACTCGGAACCAGATTCGAGTATCCGAAACCGGATCCGGATACGCATATTATATATTATTTTTATGTATTATATTTGATATTAGTTAAAAAATCATATACAAATTAATGATTTGTGAGTGATTTAAACTCACAATCGTAAAATTACGTTTAAATATAATCATATTTATCGTTCATGTCACAAATTATATATATTTATAGCTAAAAAGTAAGATATGTTATGATAACATAGTATCCGTTTTAATATCCGAAAGAGAACCGTATCCGTATCCATATCCGACAATATCCGAACCGTATCCGTATCCGTTTATTATCCGAACCGTATCCGGATCCGGGTAATTCCGTATCCGGGTCCGTATCCGAAAAAAAATATGGATATGGATCTGGTATGACCACTATCCGAACCGGATCCGAACCGTTGACACCCCTAATTGAAGTACTTCATCAGAAGCATCCATGAGATGACAAGTCTCTGGAGTGAAATCCAAGCAACATGTTTTCTTGGTTCTGGCCAAAATTGATTCAATCCTTGAATTGAAGTCAGAATGGAAAGTGAAAGTTAAAAATGTAAGTGAATTTCACCAGTCAAATTCATATGAAGAGACAGAATACTCGGTAATCAGAAAAATCATTTGTAATTAAATTATTATATTTCAATCAAAACATTCTTGTCGTCGAGTAAATTTTCAGCTTATTTTGTGCTGAACTTGTATGCCAAGTTTTCACGGCCATAATTGTCAATTGACAAGTCAAACTTTTCATGGACAATAATTTGTGATCTTTTATGCAATCCATATATTGTTGTCTTTGTGGCAAACCATTTAAACAAACAAGTAGTATACAAAATTCCAATACAATAATATAGAAAAATTAAACTGAGACGAACCCCACCGGTGATTTGTTTAATTTTCTTATATGTAGCATTGGGCAATTTGTTATTTTTAATGTGTATTTTATATTATATTAGTTTTTGAATATGAATTTCAAATTAGAAATTAATTTTGTCGAACATATAGTATTTATGATATTGTGTTTGTTCATTTTGGCATCATTTCCTTCTAAAATTAAGATTCTGATTATCTTTTTTATTAGTTTGATATACCGTAAAAATTCAAGTTATCTGCCACGGCTAGGTGTGTACACAAAATCCTCCAACCCGCCCGACCCGGATCGACCCGTTTTTAGCGGGTTTCGAAGTTGTTGGGTCGGGTCCGGGTTGGAACTTTGACAAACCCGGAAGTATGGGTTGGGTTACGGGTTTGAAACTAAAAACCCGCATAAACCCAACCCGACCCGTATAATTCCAAATTTTCAAATAATTGTTGAAGTTTTTAATATAAATTAAATTAAATTGTATGCTATTTTTTCGTAAATTATATTGCTATGATTTATTTATTATTAATCATTTTTCAATATTATATAGTATCTAATTTTTTTTTACTTTATATGAATATTATGTTTATCAAGTAATTAATATTTCTCAAATTAAAATAAAAATTTCTTAACTTAAATCATATATGACATGTTTTGTTTTCTGACAATAAATAAGTATATTCTTTCTTTTGTTATTTTTTATTTTGTTTAAAAATAAGGTTCGTCTTTTGTTATTATTTTGTAATTTCTTCAATAGTAAGGGTTTTTTTTTTATGATATCATTATATCAGTTCTTTCATGAAATATATAATTAGTTTAAACTTTGATTTTTTTTTTATATAATATGTGTTTTGTATTTATTGTCAGAAAGAATGACATAAATATAATGAGATATTGATTATGCACGTTTAATTTTGATTTGTGTGTTTTTAAAATATTTTTCGATGATCTAATAAATAAAATAATTTTTGTTGCATATTTTTTGTGAACATATATTGTTATAGTATGTATTTACGAAAAAAAACCGGCTAACCCGCCAACCCGTCTAACCCGGTCAAAATGGGTTTGAAAAATTTTATAGGTATCATGAGTTGGGTTGTGTTAAAAAAATGAAAACCCGTTCTACTTGAGTTGGGTTACAGTTTAGATGAAAGCCCGTCCAACCCGGTTCACGTACACTCCTAGCCACGGCTCATCGATGAGCAGTAACTAAACAAGGAAAAAAAATCATTGTTATTAGTTATTAGAGATGATTTTTTGTCCGCAGCGACAGTACTCTGCAAATAGTTCACAACATAAGTTCAGTTTCTGTCTTTCGCAAACAGTTCACAATGTAAGTCCACATTCATAATATAATATTATCCATTTTATAAGTGTCAAAATTATAATCCCAGTATTAATTTGGGGAAATTTGAAAATACCGTCAAAATTATAATCCCAGTATGGTAATTAAGTTTTTAATTTAATTCAACACACTTATTTTTATGACAATGACACTATTATGTCAAAATAAATGTATTGCATATTATATTTATCTCAGTATTATTAGAGAACTCAATTATGCATAATTATGTATACGTTAGGACATAAAATATATCATATTTTAATCAAATATTAATACATATATTAGTGCAACTATATAAATATATCAGATAACAAAAATCTATTACGATAAAGATCATTGTTGTTCATATTAGCCCAATGCATTATCAAATATAGAAACAAAACGGTGAATAACGTGTTCATTGGACACAACTAAGTATATAGTACTAATAAAGAAAATTATACACAATAACACATTTAACAGTTAAAAATTTATTTAATTATTTAATTAAAAAATTTAATAAAAAATTATTTAAAAATATGATATTTTTGTTTCCAACTTGGAAAATATATATATTTGATATATGTTTGTAAATTTTAGATGTTCTTTATATTTTAATTGGTAAACTATTTTTTTTTCATTTATATTAAGTTCTGATTTTTTTTAAATTAAAGTTGTTTAAACCAAATTACAAATATAACATGCTTAATTTTACATGGTTAGTATAATATAAGGTTTTTACTACTGTAGTTTTAAACTTTTAAAATACTTAAAAATAAATTATTAAAATATTAAATATGCTTTACTTTGCATTGCATGATGTCTGCACAAATTCAAACAAGAGAAATCATATGTGCGAACTATATTAATACGGATGTCAAAATAAAAATAAAATTGAAGTGAATATATTTACAGGTTTCTAAAAATAAGATTCTAGAAATACTAATAATATAACTTACACCCAAAACTAATAAAATGTTTTGTATTAAAAAAATTGTGTGTATTTATTAATTAGAAGAGAAAGAAATCATGTGAGAGAAATAATAAATGTTAATAAAAAAAATGTTAAATATATAACTTGTGTGAACCAAATAAATTATTTAAGTGAGTGAACATAAATTATATTTAGTCCTTCCTATAAATTTAGGTGATATAACATAAATAGTTTTTCTCAATGCAAAATAATTTATTTAAATATCTTCGAGATATATTTAGTTGTATTTTTTTATTTGATTGACAATCACGGCAAATAATAATATGCCTTCAATGAAAAAAATTAATATTAACTTAGTTATTTTCTAATATAACTTTTAAACATCATCATTTATTTTAATAAGACACCTAAGAAAAATATATGGATACTAAAAAATAGTTGTTAATATTTGATAATGCATATACCAATATAAAAGATATAATAGTAATCAGTATGTAGCAGTATGCCACGCTAAGAAAAGATCATCAAAATTTGCGGAAATTTTTTGAAAGGAAGGATACACTAGTAAAGGAAATATATATAGTAATAAAGGTCTAACTAAAATAAAATGATTTATCCGACCACTAACAAACAATAAACATAATCACTAAAAAATTAATCTATTATTATATAAATTATATATTAACTCATATATTTAGTATATGTTTGAATTTAAAGTTCAACATAATCAACTACATCCAAACTAAACATTGTTCAAATATATAATTAATATTTATTAAAATAATAAGTAATTATTATATTAGTCAATATCAAAAATAAAATATATCTCAAAAATACAAAAAGGTATATATAAAGTGAATGTACATTAAAACGAGTTTATATAAGTTATTATTTTTCCAAAATATTTTCTTGGTGCTGCAATTGTATATCGTTGTTTTTTTTTATTTGATGGTAGTTTCTAAAGAAAAATATATAATAATTGAAATAGTAAAATTATATAAATATTACAAAATAGAGGGATATTTTTGTCAAAAAAAAAAATAATATCACACAAAGTTAAGTTTAAGTCCTATAAAGAGGTATTTGAAAAGAAAAATTGGTTTTGAGGATTTTTTTTTGAAGTATATTAAATATTGGGAAACGTTAAGGGTTTTTTCTAAGAATGCCCTAGTAATAAAAATGAAGCACGTCATTTTATTTATTTCTCTCGTCTCAAAATGTCTATTTTGCATTTGAAAAAGGTATATTTTGTATTAACATATGTATATTCACAAATAAAATAAACTTGGTATATTGGGGCGTAAGTATATTGGCATAGAATGAACGAAAGTTATATTTGTATGGGATATAAAAAAAAATCGTACACAAAATATTATATCATGTATAGAAGATATATACAAGACAATATTTTAGATAAAATATAGTTATGTTTTGTATGCACACAGCATATAATGAGACACCCTTATAATTTCAAAATACAAAATATTAATTGACATTTTATTAGGCAATTTATATTTGTTATTTTGACCTTTTTTTTTCATTCTGGAACTGTCTTTTAGATAGAGATATATATATATATATATATATACAGTTATCTAAGACGCTAGGACATGTTAAACAAAGATGGTCATTGGGTACATTATGATGTGATGCAACCAACAATTAAAATATAACCGGTAAGGATTTGCTTTCTTTCTTACGAAGACTTGGAATAAGATTGCCCACCAATGTTTTGTTTAATCGGATTTAAGACGTGTTTTTCTTAAATTCTACATCATATCAATTTTAAAAAGCCATTCCATTTCCAATAACCCGATTTTGGACTTGAATGTTTAAAAAAACACGGCCAAAATATTAGACAAGCGATCGTTTTTTTGAGACAGATATTCGAACCGCGTTCAATATACTTTCGTTTTCATATTGAATAATTATTTTATATCTTTAAAATTCAATATTATACTTTTCAACTCATATCTTTTTACGATGAAAATGATATAAATAACAATATAGTTTTATCCATAGTATTTGAAAAAAATTTAAATATTTAGATAATTATTTTTTATACATTTTACATTCATATTTATACAATTTTACAACGAAAAAAATATAAATAACAAAAGATATTTATCATAGTATAAAAAATTTACATATAATAGTAAAAATATACAAATAACAACATGTATCTTTAATTCATATTAAAATAAAAATGCATAAATAAAAAAAATCTTTAATCCCAAGTGTAGAAAAATATATAAATAATAATACAAAAATATAAATAAACAGCAGATCTTTAATCTATAATAATAAAAAAAGTATAATAAAAATTATAAATAACAACATATTTTTAATCTCAAGTATAGAAAAATATAAAAATCATAATAAAAATATATAAAAATATATAGTTACAATTAAAAAATAATAGTAAAAATATAAACAACAACATATTTTTAATCCGTAGTATAGAAAAAAAAAAAAGCAATAGAAAATGTATAAATGAGGAATTCAGACTATTTTTTTTTTTTGTTAAAGGAAACTAATTTGCATACCAATTTAAAATGAGGAATTCACTCTATTATACATTATTTATTAAAAATTGTCCATAATGACAAAAATAAATAGTGTTTTTAAAATTAATAAACTGAGAGTTTGTTTCGTATCGTTGTTGTGTTTTTTTAAAAACCAAAAGCATGTTTGAATAATTAATTTCGTTTTTTTAAATGACAAATAAAAAAATAAGATTTTGGAAACGAAAATATATATTTTTTATTTATTTATTTCGCAAATCAAATTCATATATATTTCAACATACCTATGCTTAGAAGAAAAAAAAAATGCTTACACAATGCTTTTAGAGATAGTAGAATAAATATCTTGCAAATGCAAAAAATAAATTTTATGAAAAAATAGGGCATTTTTAAATAAAATAATGATAGTTATGTTGAAAGAAACAATGAAACTCCTTCATCCGCTATGATTTTTGGCGGATCCGGTGCGTCAAAAAATCTAATTAAAATGTTACAAAGATCCGTCAGGTGTTGAAAAAATATCCTCTTTCACTTGTTATTATTTTTTTTATTTTATTTTTATTTATTTATTTTTTTTTTTAAATAAACCCGTAGGCTTTCCACGTTGAATTGAAAAAAAGAGATTACAAAGTTTCAGATATATTACAAGTCGAAAATAAATCATAACTCTTAAAAGAAAAATACTCAACATTACTTAGCCACACAGGCTCTACCCTATTACACTCACTAATCCTAAATCTGAAAATAAACCTAAGCAGCTAATTGAAGAAATAAACCCTAACAAGAAGAAGTCTCTGCTCTTCCAATGCTCTCCATGGGATATCATACCCTACGTATATCTCGGGTATATCGAGTCCTCGTACTCTGTTTGTATTATCCGTGCCATATTTGCTAATCTGTCGGCCTCCTCATTCTGTTCTCTCGGAATCCATACAAAAGTAGGGTCCTTGAGCTTCCTTTTCCACAATACACAATCTCTAGCTCGTTGTATCGCTCTCCAATTCGATGGTTGAAAACCTTCTGCGCCTAAGTTGTCTTGCATGATTCTAACCAGTTCCAAGCAATCTGAATAGAATACACATGTCTTATCCCTATAATGCATGTAAATAAACAAAAGTACCATTTGAAGGGCCTGTAACTCTCCCTCCAAAGCATGCAAATGCCCTTTGAATCCCTTCATCTTCACTTGACATAAAATTCCTTTATTGTTCTTAATGATACAGGCAATACCCTGATTCCCCCACCCATCACCCGAATAGTCGGTATAGCACATCAAATCCGAATTATGTGCAATCGTTTGGGGAATTAGAGATAAGCTGAGCGATTCTTTCATTATTGTCGAATTAGACATAGAGCCCATATAAGCTGTTTTGTGTGCCTGTGATATGATAAAGTTTATATTAGGCACAATATGCTGAAAAACCCATTTATTCCTGGCAATCCACCAATTCCACATTACAGCCAGAAGCAGCGATAACTGTTGGTGTGAGAAGCAATGAATTGCAGAGTTTACAATGGATTTCACTGGTTGACTCAGATCTACGAGATGCAAAGGGATGTTCACCGATCCCCATAAAGCCATTATTCTGGGGCACAGAAAAAATAGGTGCTTGATAGTTTCTCTATCCATACCACACAGTGGACACGTGGAATTTATATGATTGATTCTTGCATTTAAGTTATCTCTGGTTGGTAGGCCATTATGTACCATTCTCCACACAAAGATGTTGGGGAATATCCTCGACCCCGGACCCGCGCAGCGGAATGAAGGCCCGGTCCGATTCCCCGATTCCCGATATCACGCCACGACTTCGAGGGTACGATGCAATTGGAAGGATAGATCTATACCAGTGCCAAATTGATGGCACACGAAGGGTTGATCGCCGCCTTCTATTTCCTTCGGTGTCACGATAGTGACTAGCCCGTACGTCCCATACCGCACGTCTCCCACCGTTTCGACACGCCTCGGGTTGTCTTCGTGCGTTCCATGTCCGCATGCTTCCACAGCCCGTTACTCGATTACTTCTCCGGTTTGATCACAACGAAGAGCCACATGTGTCGCTCCTCTACTTGTATCCACGGTGATTCGTAAGACGTCGGTCGCGGATGCACCTGCCTAGACGATGCACCGGCGAACTTGCTCGATCTAATCGATTCTCTATTTCTCGAGAAACTCTTTTCTCGATTTCTCTCTCTTCACACCTTTTCACTCACGAAAGATCAAATCTGAATTTGCTCTTTTCTTTTGTGTCTTAGGCAGAATGATTAATTAGAATTGCTTTGTAAGGAGAGAGAAAATATCATATTTATATCTAATAGGATCAGGATTAGCCAAAAGGCATGTATATCCAATATACACCCTTTCACACAGAAAACTGCATGAACATGTTCAGTATTCTGTCCAGACGAAATTGATAACTTTCTCTGACAGACAATCACCCAACATGAAAGTTGTAGATAATCTAATTATCTACAAAACCCAATTTGGCCCGGCCCAATTGGAGTTCGTATGCACAAGTTATGACTGTTTTACCAACTGTATGTCATACTGTTGCACCCTTTCGGTATTTCACATAAACGACATTGATACTTCGTTCATATGAAATATATTTCTACATGAAGGTTATAGATAATCTAATTATCTATCTAACCCAATTTGAACCATTCAAATCGGATTTTCTTACTGAAAGTTATGGCTGTAAATGTACGCTTACATTCGTTCATCCACGTGTACACTTTTACGGTTGATCCGAAACTGTATTTCTTTCAAAAGATTCTCACCTTAGGGCTAATTTCTTTAATACTCCAAATCCTACCCCAAATAATGTCCTGACTATCTTCATTTAAAGTGATGTTTCTCTTTTTACCCCATAAGAAGTTATAAATTTCCTTAACCCTTATTTCTCCCGTTGATCCCTGTGTCCATATGAGCTTATCCTCCCATTCCTCGTATAAAATTGGGTTAAAGGGGGTCTGTGCAATATGAAGCATATCTGAATGAATGAATATATTCGTTATCATAGTCCAATTCCAATCTTGGTTGTCTTCATCAAAGAGGTCCCTGACTCTTAGATTTCTTTCGAATACATTATTTGGTTTATTGTCTATATTACCCATAAACCATGGCTGTCCTTTTGCTAGACATTTATTTCCATTGCCTAGTATCCACTTACAATCATCTTTGACCATTGTTCTTAGGTTTAAAAAGGATCTCCACATAGGAGATACGTCTGTTGATCTCTTGGAGTTCCAGAAATCTGACCTAGGCAGATATTTCATTTCCACTTGCTGTACCCAAGTTGCATTTTTTCTATTAAAAAAAAACCATAATTGTTTTATCATTAGCGCTTGATTAAACAAATTGAGATCTTTAATGCCTAGCCCCCCTAGTTGTTTAGGAGCAGTGATTTTTTCCCAAGCTATCCATGCCATGAAAGATTGAGTATCCTGGGCTGATCCCCAAAAAAACTTCCTAATAATTGAGGTCAACTTTTTTATGATAGTTTTTGGTATTTCATTAATAACCATATGAAACAGTGGGGTTGATTGTAATACTGATTGAATAAGGATCAATCGTCCTGCTTGAGATATCATCTTTTGTTTCCATCCAGCCAGTTTATTCCGAATCTTGTCTATTATAAAATCATAGTCTGTTGTTAATTTCCTGCCTATTTGCACGTAAGCACCAAGATACAGTTCAGTTCTATTGGATCGGGTTGCACTGAAGATCCGATTAATCTGCTGGGGACACCTTGAATCTACCGTGTCGCTATACCAGATTTTCGTTTTTGCCGGGTTAATACTCAAACCCGATATAGATCCGAACTTGTCGAAGATATTTTTAAGGCAAAGCGCTTCGTCAGTAGAGGCATGTCCATACAGCATTAGGTCATCTGCAAACATCGCATGAGTAAAGGCTTGTCCCCTTTTTCCTAACGTTACCCCTCTCAATCGTCCTTGTTTTAATTCCAGTGATAGCATTTGAGAGAGGATTTCAGTGGCTATAATGAATAAGAACGGTGATAAAGGGCAGCCCTGTCTAATACCTCTGGTTGGTTTAAAAAAACCTGAATTGCTCCCTCCCAGGTTAAACGTATACTTTGGCGAGTGAACGCAATCCATAACCCATTTTATAAACTGACTTGGGAAATTCATAATTTGAAGGGCCGATTGTATAAAGGACCATTCTAAACAATCATACGCCTTCCGCAAATCAATTTTCATTGCAAACGAAGGTGCCATATTATGAGAAATTCTGAACGAATGCAAAACCTCGTGTTGGAGGATTATATTATCCTGAATAGCTCTATTTGCCACAAAACCGGTCTGATTGGGAGAGATGAGCTTCGGGAGATATGGTTTAATTCGTTCGGCCAGGATTTTAGTAATCAATTTATACAAAAAATTACAGACACTAATTGGTCTATATTCACTAATAGTTGTTGGATTATCCGTTTTTGGAATCAGAGTAATTCTAGTATCTCCGAACGATTTTGGAGTAATTCCTTTTTCAAAGAAATTCTTAATGGATGATCCAATTAGATATCTAGTGTTATGCCAATTATGCCGGAAGAAATTAGCAGTTAACCCCTCAGGCCCAGGAGCTTTATGTGGGCCCATTTTTTTCACGATATTTTCAATTTCTTCACTTGATGGAGCTCGTGTTAAGGATTCAATCGATGATACCGGTATTACTGGTATATTTCTTATCAGGTTAGTATTCAGTTCATTCTCCAATAAATCTGGCTTAGATGATGTATATAGAGTTTTATATGCTTTTACAAATTCTGCTCTTATTTCTTTGGGGTCAGTAATCCTGCTACCTTGATCCGATTGTATGGTGTCTATTTTATTTTGTCGTTTCCTGATAATAGCACAAGCATGAAAATATCCAGTATTAAGATCACCCTTCACAGCCCAATTAATATTGGCTCTTTGGGCCCAGAATATCTGTTGATATTCAAGACATTGCATATGTCTGACTTCTAGTTCTTGCACACGTGAGCCAAATATGGTTGGATTATTGGGCAAGTTTTGTTGGGCCTCTAACATCTCATTTTCTACCTGTTTTAAGAGCCTATTTGGATCCACATTATAATTTCGAGCCCATCCATTGATTCCTTTTTTTATACCAGTAATGGCCGTATCCCACTCCTCTAATTTATGCTTGCCACAGAACTCTTTAGCTGTACTGTTAAAGTTTTGCGATTGAAACCACCAATTCTCAATGCGAAAGTTACGTTGGGATATATAGGGTTTTGTGGAAAGCTTGACCAATAATGGGTTATGGTCGCTAGTAAGCTGCGGTAGATGCAGGACTTTAGCATGGTGGAACCGAGAAATCCATGATTGATTAGCCATGGCTCGATCAAGCCGTTTCATCACTAAATTTGATCCAAACTGTTTATTTGTCCACGTGTAGGCAGGTCCGTTGAACCCCAAATCTATTAGTCCAGCATTATGTATCATTTCATTAAAACTTCGATTGATGGTTCTTTGAGAATTATGGTTACCGCCCCATTTTTCAGTTTGAGATGATACTGCATTAAAATCACCAATTGCCAATAGATCTTTATCCGGGATATTACTATATGATATAATATTTTCCCATATCCATGAATTATTATTATGATGTGGATCTCCATACACAGCAAACAGAGTCCAGGGATTATCATCACATTGTCTTTGAATATCTGCAACTATAAAATATCTATCTTGCTTAACTATTGTGACTTTAATAGAGTTCATCCACAGCAGCCATAAACCCCCCGAGTTGCCAACCGAAGGCACAACATATGAGTGATCGATAGGAATAGAACGAAAGAGATGGTGTGATTTCGAGATGGAGCACCTTGTATCGAAGATGAAAGCGAGCTCAATACAAGCGCTATGGAGGTATCGTTTAATGGAACGAATAGTTGCCGGGCCTCCACAGCCCCGGCCGTTCCAAGAGAGGATATGCATTAATGAAGCGACGGTTCCGTAATGGAATCCGTCGCCTTGATCCGTTTGGATGTATTACCCTGTGCCGATAGCGAACCCTTCGTTGGGTTATGGAAATCATCGTTGTTACTTTCCATCTCATTATCATATGCTATCTGGCTTCCTTCTAACTCATACCTCCCTGACCTCTTACTCCCACCCACATTTTGTTTTAGATCGTGTTGTTTTTTTATAATCATCCTTGGGACAAGAATTGGTTCCGTTATCCATTTGCCTAGTCTCTTCGTGATGAGTTGCTGGATCAAATCGGACGTAGGTGACTGGTGATTGCATAGCTCGAGCAAACGTTTATGGTCCTTACAATTCGGCACCTCATGCCCCATAAGTCCACAGAACTTACATATTCTATTGATTTTTTCGTATACCAGATACACTGTGAATTTTTCGCCTGAATCGAGTTGAGCTTCTACCCTGTCTTTAAGGGCCTTATTCGTTGGTAACTTAATCCTCAACTTAAAGAACTTTTTCCCATTGATGAACCCCTGAACCGGATCCGAAATGACCGGTCCCACCATCTCTGCTATCTCCTTGATCCCTGTATTGGTTAAAACTTCAAACTTTGCACAATGTAACTGAAGCCAGCCTGTCATTTCCTCAAACACTTCGGCCTCCACTTCTGCTTCATTGAGTACTTTCTTCGTAATGACCACATCCTGACGATACGACCATGGTCCCTTATCCAGGATTCTATCTCGTTCCTCAGTTTCCGTTAACTCAACTAAGAACCGATTAGCCCCCATATCCACAAAAACACAACTCGGATCCACATTCCAAGCCCTTATCATAGCCGCATAAAAAGTATCTTCAAAGATTGGCTTCTCCGTAAGGACCTTCATTAGGATGGTGTTATCCCAGTTTCTCTTAGCTACCGCCTCACTCGATAGAATAAGAGTATGTGTCATACTCGATCCCTGCATATGAATTTGAGCCAGCTTGGTGATTAATTCATCTTCGGAGTTATGTTGCTTATTGGTATGAGCTGAGTGAGCCATCTTAGCTTCGTTGCGAGTGTAAGCGAGATCCTTTTTGGTGTGAGAAGAAAGTGGGGGAATACGCTTATGAATTATGGTTCTTGGTTGGTTATCAGAGGAAATAGATAAGAAGTTTCTAGAATCTGATCGTATTGTCTTTTGTGGAACTGGACCTAAAAGAGATATTTTTGGTAGGTTTGTCTTTATGCTTTTATGAAGAGGTTCATTATCCTTGCTCTGCTTGATTCCATTTGGGTCAGGCCCACGTGTCATATTTTTGCCTGTAGTATTCGGCATAGTGTTTCTGTTATTGATGTGACCCTGTGGCCAGAGTATCAAGTTTTTGTCCGGTGCCACACCCTCGTCGCAAATGATCCCTGTGGCATTCCGTATATCATAAGTAATTTTTTGGGTTCCTTCGGCTGCTAGGAGGTTAGTGACAACCGGTTTAGGGTTAGAACTCTTCTCAATGGTTGATTGAGTAGTAGTAGTTCTTCTTCGTGTATTTGTCGTTCCCCCCCTGAGCATTCTCTGTGCGTTTCTAGCTTCCTCTATTTCTCCGTAGGCTGTATCCTCTTCTAGTATCGGTGGTGTATCTCCATTATTTGCACCTTCATGGACCTCCATAACCTGATCACCTGGTGGAAGCGGGTGACCATATTCATCCACCACGAATTCAGCATGTCGCTGTATATGGATGTCGCCCCATTCTCGACCATGAGTTAATCTGAGGATTGGTGGTATAAGATTTGGAGATTGCGTGATTACCGAGATACGTAAGGATGATTTATCAGTACCGGTTAGGTTCTCTCTTGCCACTGCTATGAGTCTTCCCATAGGTACAATAGCTTGCTTGAAATACGCGTAGTTCCAAAAATTCAATGGAAAGTTTGTGAGCCTGAGATTCATGCGAAAAAATTGTTGAACCGGAAACGTCGCCATAGCCGTTTGCCACGGGAACGGAATGAACTGATGCCTGTCTTCAAAGATCATAGAGTCTCTCACCACCTGCTCTACAGTGACCCATTCCGGTAATTTACACAAACACGAGTTTCCTTCGTATGGAGTGATTGTGTAGTTGTTGTTTAGCCCACCATACTGCATTACGAAAGCTTCTGTAATGATATGTGAGGGTGCAATGTGGTTAATGATCAATGATTGGAGGAAAACCGTTCTTTCTAGCGCATTTTCTATCTGGGGGTGTTCTTCAATTTTACTCAACGTGCCATATTGGATTGGCAGTTGTTCATGAGGCCAAGGGTGGTCGATGTCCATGATTGAAGCCAGTTAACAGATCAAGGGAAGGAGAACGATGGGAGAGTGTGTAACAAGAAAAGGATATATGGATAAGAATACGAACTGTGTAGAGTCAGAGAAGAGATAGTAGGAGAAAGAATATTTAGAGTGATGGGGATGGAGATGGGGATAGGGAAAAGGAAAGTAGTTGGAGGTCTTTCATCAGTGTTCTCTCTGTTGGTTCGCCATTAAAGCTCATGCATGGGGATGGGTTCGCCATTAAAGCTCATGCTGTACAAAATTTAAAACAAAGAAAGAACTGAATCAGAAAATTTCAAATTAGCAAATTGGGGAAAATTTGAACCAGATCCACTTGTTGTTATTGAAAGTGAGGGATGGGGGGATTGGACTCATAGCTCAAACATTTTAGTGCATAACATAAATTATGAGTAATGAGTTCAATATTAGTAGACATCTATGATGGAAGGTTGTCTTCTCCATATATACGGGTGGATCTGGATTTATATATTTATCCTTTGTTAAACTTAACATTACATATTTACCCTTCTTAAAATTAAAATATCATATTTATCCTTTCATAAATCTAAAATATCATATTTGCCCAAAAAATAAAATCCATCTAATTTCTCGTTGAACTTAACGGTCAACATTTAAAATTACTTTTTTACTCTTTGTATATTTACCCTTCTAAAAATCCAAAATATCGTATTTACCTTTTTAAAAATAAAAAATATCATATTTATTCTCTCAACAATAAAAATAACGTACGTACCCTTACTCACTCGACAAGAAGAAACCACACCCTACAATTTAATAATATTTTTAGTTGTGATTATATTTTTGCAATGAATCTATATTTTTTACATTTTTGTTTTTGTCATTTGAGATTGGTAGAATGATTATTTTTTGGAATTTTATTGATGTATTTTTTGTGTTTATATTGGTATCTATGAGATTACATTGTTATAATATTTGGGTAAATATGATATTTTTATTTTTAAAAAGGTAAATATGATATTTTGGTTTTTTGGAAGGATAAATATGTAAAGGATAAAATAGTTGACCGTTAATTTTAACGGAGAAATTGGATGGTTTTCAATTTTTGGGTAAATATGATATTTTAGATTTATGAAAGGATAAATATGATATTTTAATTTTAAGAAGGGTAAATATGTAATTTCAAGTTTAAGAAAAGATAAATATTTAAATTCCCTTCGTTTTATGTGTCAAATTCAGGTTAGGTGCCATTATGGTTTCTAGTTAGATCATTTTGGATTCGGATGTGTACGAGTTACTGATCATTTCGGGTTTGTGTTGTCAGTGAGTTGGGTCGGGTTCAGATCGAGTTAATTATGTTCATTTCAGGTTTTGGATCGTTCAAATTCATAACGAGTCAGATTGTTGATTAGTCCATATTTTCAGACGGGTCAGGCTGGTTTTTCATTTCGGGTCAGGTTTTGCCGGCTCTAAACTATTATTTTTTGGCCTTGTCACAAACGGGAACAGGATAAACAAAGTATACTCCAGGGAGTATTTTACCAAATGTTACATAAGACGTGATGTAACCATGCAGATTCAAGTGCAACCCGTCTTTGAAGGGTTCTTGCGTCCTCCGAACCAATTCTCAGTTTTGAACGAGTATTTCATTTTTTATGCGCCTTTTTCTTTCTTGTGCTCGAGACAAATCAACACCTCAAATATTTCTAACCAATCCAAAGCATGTAGGTAAACTAGTAAGACTCCATGCATATATTATCTTTAAACCTGCTTGAATTTGAAACTTTGAAATGTTCTTCCACTTCACTACCAGTCAAACAACAAATTTCAATCTAAGAATTGCTTACCTTTCGATTGAAATATTTCTTTTCAAACAAACAGACTCTCGAACGTGTTCCATCATTTCACATTCGAATAGATGTTAATTTATTAGCTCACATTTCCTATAAATACAACACCAAACAGACGAGCCATATATTGTCTCCAAAAACCCAACCATATCGACACAAACCCTATAAACTGTGAAGCACACACAAGCCCTAAAACTATCAACACACAGAAGCAACTACATTATATAACCATTTACATGGCATCAATTAGAAGAGCCGTTTCGAGGAGCGTAGTGGTTTCGCGCTTCATCAACAACACTAAAAAGGAAGATATTATTCGCCATACTCGAAAGCCTATTATCTCTCCATCTTACGATGTGTTCATAAACCACAGAGGCATAGACACAAAGCGCACGATTGCCGGTCTGTTGTACGACAGGCTGACTCAGCTAAACCTTCGTCCATTTCTCGACAACAGAACAATGCAGCCCGGTGATAAACTATGTGAAACGATAGACTCGGCTGTTTCAGAATGCAAAATAGGGATCGCTATTTTCTCGCCAAGATATTGCGACTCGATCTTTTGTTTGCATGAATTGGCCATGTTGGTCGAGAAAAAGAAGAAGATTATACCAATTTTCTATGATATCAGACCGTCTGAGTTGCTTTTCTCCGACGTGAAGTGCAGTTCGAGTTATACGCATGATGAGGTGAATCGATACAAACTGGCTCTGCACGAAGCTAAATACACAGTTGGCCTCACATTCGACTCGAGGAGCGGGTTAGTCTTTCATCATATAATTTTCTTGCACCATTGCTAATTCATGCATGACATTTTGTTTCTTTATATTAACGCGCATATTTACTTTCCGTCTTTTGCATGATTATTAATGTTCTTATATTGTGCATCTCTTTTGCAGAAACTTCTCTGATCTGATCGGGAGAACTTCAGATATTGTCGCAAAGATCATTCGCGAGAGCGAAGAATGAAAAAATTATACGCCAAATAAAACTAATTCGTGAAGAGATTCTTTTTATTATTTTTTTGTCTTTTCGTTTTTCATTTTTTTTATTATTTAACACATTCTTTGAATTGGTGAAATAAGTAGCAACGGAGATTCCGAACTGTCAATAATCTAATTCGGAATAAAGAGTTCTTTTATTATATCTTGATCTTTTTGTTCTTTGTAGTGTGTGCTATCTGAACATGTATAATTCTTTGTCAATAAGATTAAAATAATAAGTTTTGTTCTAAATCATTGTAACGATAAAGAAGATGAGTTCAGTTTACTAATCAAACTAATTTTAACTTGGAAAATTATTTTCTACACGGAGAGAAGGTTTGAACGCGTTGTTGTAGAGAACTTGATATGGTCCATATAGAAATTAGAGCACATTATATACACCTAACCTCTATAAGCTCGATCAATATTATTGAATCTATAAGGATATAACTTTAGATGTATGGATTGTCATTCTTTGATGGAAAATTATTCCCTGCCCCCCACTTCCCCCAGCAAATCGTGATGCTGGGAGATTTGATGGCTACTTCAAATCTGTCCCCAATTTGCATCTCAATTGAACTCCAATTAATCTTTAACCCAAAATTTGATAATTTAACGAGAAACAAATAAAATAAACGTATGATGATGAAGAGATTGAATGAAAAAGTATGAGTGAGAAAAATAAAATAAAAAACAAATAAACGAAAGAAAATTCGTATGTTCTTCATTCGTTAATGTCAATAAAATTTGAATTCATAATTTTTCACAACATATGATTTTTTTATTAAACATTGTACCAACTAGATTATAGGTCCATTAGCTAAATGTATATATTATAATTAAAAATAGTTAGTGATTTTGTATTAAAAGGAGAAAACATATACATATTTAGCATAAAATTGTATGCAAAAATATATTTGGTGTGTCGAAGATAATGTAAGTATTATAGAATGGTATAAAGGCCTACAGAACTGTATATATATGTTTACTAAAATCATTTTCTTTCAAGTATTACGAAAAAAAATCCTCAATTCTTCGAGTAACACATAATTAACATGTAATTAACCTCATTTGAATTAATAATTCTTAGTTACGGAATCGAAGGATGTTACGGTGAAATCTCACTATAACAATGTCATGATTCAAAAAAAATTATATATGTTGTCAAATACATGTTTTAATATTTTCACGTACATTTGACATCATTAAGTTGAAATATTTTTCGGCAGTGGCGGATCTGGCGAGTGCGAGACCCCCTCCCCCCATGAAATCAAGAACCGATGTGTTAGCGAAGAAATAAGGTGATTTTGCACGTTTGGAAAGTAATAAATATGATAAATTTGTTTGTATATCACAAATATTGGAATAGCCTAGTGGTAAATTTGATGTCTGAGAAATGGAAGCAAGATCTTGATTCCAAGATTCTCAAGCCACATATTTTGATTTTTTTTATTTCGGCCCCTTCTATAAAATTCGGCCTCATCTATATATTGATTATGGATCCATCATGTTTTCGGGATGATGTTTTCTAAAATTACGGATGCATTTTATATAATGTTAGTAATGCTAGGTAATAGTGAAATCAACAAGATTGTTATTAAATAAATGGAATCCTCAATAAAATTCATTGAATTTAATTTGTCCTAATGAAATGATGTTATTAAATAAAAAAATTGTGGATTTCTTCATAAAAAATTGTATATAAATTGGATCCTCAATTAAATTCATTGAACATTTTATATAATCAAAATGTAAGATAGTGGTTCGAACTATCTAAAAGTCTCTTAATGTCTAAGTAGTATTAAAGTACAATAAGATAATAATTTCTTGGTTGAGAAACCACAATGCACTAAATTGACATAAAGCAGAAAAAGGATATATGCTGAATCTCCCAAAGTTTCAATGGCAATATGTCTTTACCTTTTCCGGAGAGATTATATAATTTTGACTTGTACCATATTTTGTCAAGGTTTTTATCTTGAACGGCAAAAGAACGGTTTTTATCTTTTGCACAATTTATTTTTTATTTCATTGATGCTTTTGACAAGGTTTTTTTTTGTTGTCATTGAATTAGTAAATGCTAACAATTTCTAGACTAAGACCGAGTATCATGGTTATAAATTTAGGATTGAACCTCTACTGACACCAAATTAATGACAAAAATGTGAAATATTATTTTCTATAGTTTAACAAAAATCATCTCATATACATGAGCAAAGTGGCACTAACGGATGACAAACCATTTTTGTTAAAAGTAAAAATCACAACATGTATATTTGTACAATGCCTATTATATATACATAAGTATCAATTGGGAGGGGGGATCCGTCCTTGCAACAAAATAACCAAATCAGCAAGATTGTTGGAGTCTCGATCGATGTTTCAAATCCGAACCACAATCACGTTCTCCGTCATTGTCAACACCATCACAACGCACTAAGTATGTTATTTATTCATTCTAACTCTAAATTATCAATTTTCTGCCCTATCTTCATAATTATTCAAATTAGGAAACTACTCGCGTTATGCGACGAGCATGGTTAATTATGTTTTCATTGTAATACATATTATATATTTTGTATGATAATATTGATACTATCACCTTAAAATAAAATTGTTCTACTATAATTATGTATATGTTTTATAATATTGTACATTATGATAGCACAAAAATTATTAATCAAATAATAATACTTACATTAGTATCATTGTACAATAACATATTAGCTATAACATAATTTTACGGAAAAACATAACAACGAATATTATATCATTGTTTTTCATAATATTTCATACAAAATCAAATATAAAAATATTGAATCGTACGACATATGTAGTAACATATAATTAGTTATATAGTACTAATATTTTTTTATTGATTCAAAATGCAATAAAAATTATAAATAATATTATGTTTTGTTGAAGTAAATTAAAATGTTATTATGTAAATATGCATTTTTAATTGTACTTTTGACATAATATATTTACAATTTAAAATTATAAAAAATCATACGTATGAATTATACTAATATGAATGTCAAAATACAATCAAAATGCAATGTAAATTATAAATAATATCAAATTTAATAGTGAACAATTTAATAAATAAAATCAAAGTTAATTGTGTGTGTGCGCATGCATGCGTGTGTGCATGTGTGTGTGATGCTAAAATCTATGTTGCTCCGATACGGCCAAAATCACGCCGTATCAGATTCGCGTCCGATACGCACCCGATACGTATCAGATACGCCAACTGGCATATCCAATATAAAATAATAAATTCTTTCCAGGATACGTATTAAATACGTGCAGATACGGCATTTAATACCGGGTGGATACGGCTTCATGCTATTACACACGCCGCCAAGTCCCAACGATTTTCACTATGCAACACCCTTCTATATTTATAAGTAAAGTTTGAACTCTACAAATAGGGATGGAGCTGGTGGGACTAAAACTAACGTGAAGGTAGCTCCGGACTTCTTCTTTATTTGTTTATTGGGCTTTTTTGTCTGTTTCTTTTAATAATATATATATTATTTTATTGTTACATATTATGGAATTTTTATTATATATTATTATTATTTTCATAATATATATAATAATATATTAAGTATAATATAATATAATTATTATATAATTACTATATATTTTTACCACATTATTGTTATATGAATATAAAATTACGTTAATTATACGAATTTAATAATTAAAATATTGTTATTTTATTGTTTTAATATAATATTATATATCATTTTATAACATATATAATATTTTATTCATATAATTAATATAATATTATACATTATTTGTTATAAAATATAATATCATACAATAATTGTTATTATTATATTATTATATTTTATATTTTATATTAATATTATTATTATTATTATATTATTATATTATTATTATTATTATATTATAATTGTAATTATATTATTATTATTATTAATATATTATTATAATATTATTATAATATTATTATATTATTATTATTATTATTATTATATTATATTATTATTATTATATTATTATTATTATAATTATATTATTATAATTATATTATATTATTATTATATTATTATATTATTATTATTATATTATTATTATTATTATTATTATTATTATTATATAATTATTATATACTATTACAATAATACATATAATTATATTTAATTATATAAATTTAATAATTATCATATAATAAAAATTGTTATTATTAATTTTTCATTATAATAGAGAGAAGGGTTAGTCTACAAATCATAAAATTAAGCATCATAATTTTTCCATCAAATTGGGGCTCTAGCTTTTTGAGGAATTATATTTTGAGGGTATTACATGCAAAAAAAAAGATTCCCGGATTTGCTAATTCCACTAATTTCATCATCCAAACAAGGAATTTTAGGTTTGATGAAAAACTTTTTCCCATTCCACTCCAAAATCCCACCATCCAAACATGCCCTTAGGGATTTTTAGATCTCCCAATGCACTGTACATAGTTTGATTAATTGATGCATAATAATAACTATTCCCTTGAATTTTGTGTATAAATGTAATGTAATATATATGTATTTAATGTATATATATATATATATATATATATATATATATATATATATATATATATATATATATATATATATATATATATATATACATATATATATATATGTATATATATATATATATATATATATATATACATATACATATATATATATATATATATATATATATATATATATATATATACATATACATGTATATACATATACATATGTATATGTATATGTACATATACATATATATACATATACATATGTATATGTATATGTACATATACATATATATATATATATATATATATATATATATATATATATATATATATATATATATATATATATATATATATATATCAATGTTTTAAATTGCGATATTGCGGTCCATTGCGGTCGGGTCTTTTTTGCAGCGGATTGCGTTTGCGGGCGCAATTGCGGCGCAATGAACTTATTGCGGACAGTCGTTGCGATATTAAATTATGTAAAAATAATAGTTTGTTTAAATATATTTTTCACAATATTTTCTTCTAAAAAGGATAAAAAAGTTGATTGTCCAGGAATATTTTCAGTATAAATAAAAGCTGATCATAAAATTTTCATTAAAATGGCAATTATACGGGATCTTTGGATTTGTATTTTGTTGAAGAATTTTTTGTCGACATCCAAAAATATCAAAACACTATAACTCAAATTTTAAATCGAAACATCAATGAAATACAATGAAAATTATGAAAGCCATATATTTATAGATGAAAATGACATATTTTAGAAGTTATGTATGTTATGAGTATATTTTATCAAATATTTTGATAATAAAACATGGAAACTAAGTATTAAATAATCTCAAAAATTATGTTATAGTGTTTATATTAAATAATTCTCGACGAAATTAATTTAACGTGTGTTTCGTGTTTAATTCAGGGTAAAAGACAAAATTTCACAAATTCAAGCCCATCATTGCGTTCCTCTCGTCGAGACGAGCGATTTCAATATAAATTTCGTGTAATTTGATGGAAGCATTTGAAAATTACAACGATTTGAATATTATCCCGCAATTTGTACCCGCAATTACCGCAATTTTCCCGCAATTGCGCCGCAATGGCCGCAATTTTTCGAAAACGCAATATACCGCTATATGTTATTGCGAAATTGCGATTCTAAATTTCGGCCGCAATTGCGCCGCAATTTAAAACACTGATATATATATATATATATATATATATATATATATATATATATATATATATATATATATATATATATATATATATATATATATATATATATATATATATATATATACACATATATATGTACATATATATACATATATATATACACATATACATGTATATACATGTATATATATATATACATATATACATGTATATATATATATACATGTATATATATATATATATATATACATGTATATATAATTGTCGTACCGTATCGTATCCGGAGTTTTTTGAAAATTGCCGTATCGCCGTATCCGTATCGTATCGGATACGATACCCGTACCCGTATCCGTGCAACATAGGCTAAAATACTCAAGTGGATATTGAGGGTATCATACTCAAGACTTTTGTGATCATTGGATGTGCATAAAGATTCACACAACATCATTTTGATGCACACCCAATAGTTAAAAAAAATGTTATCCTCAATAGTCACTTGAATATATATATATATATATAAAAAAATTGCGGCGCAATTGCGCCGCCATACGGCAAATCGCAATAAATATTTATAAAACGCAACACCGCAACGTACTAAATAGCGCCGCAATATGCCGCAATATCGCGCAATATCGGTAATCATATGTAAATTACAGTCCAAGCGCAATGGACCGCTATATCGCAATTTAAAACATTGATATATATATGGGATAGGAACAATGGCCAACACTCTTGTTTGGCCAACGTCGGCCAACAACAATTATTATACTAAATCTAAATATTATAATCGAATCTTAACCGTATAGATATGTTTTATATCATTTAGATATGATGTAGAATAAATTTTATACAATTTCGATTTTTGTATCTAACAAAACCGATAACATATTTTCACAACCGTCCATTTCGGTAAATTTATAGATTTCCATGAAGAAAAACTCGAAACTTAGTAAAAATTGATCTTGAGCCTATCTATATGATTTAAAATACATCCAAACCAAAAAAATCAAATTTCAAAATTTATTTAATGATGATTAATGTTGTAACTATTTCCTACCGTTCAATTTTTTAAAATATTATGATAAGTATGATAGAAGTTTTTATTTTTCATGAAATTCGATTAAAATAATATCTATACGGTTAAAATTCGATTGTAATATTTAGATTTACCGTAATAAGTATTGTTGGCCGACGTTGGCCAAACAAGAGTGTTGGTCATTGATCATATATATATATATATATATGAGTAATTCTACACAACATGCTCTTGATCAACGGTTTGCGAGAGCATGTTGCGAGAGCATGTTGATGAGTAATTCTAAGACATTTATCCTGGTTTGGATATTTTATTCACACTACAAACTTAGTGAACTTAATTCAATCCACACCCTACACATCATCATCCTGCTCCAAACGTGTTGCGAGAGCATGTTGCGTAGAATTACTCATATATATATATATATGAATGAGATACTATTGCGTTCCCCGAGATGCTACCCGATTTGTTCCTCCAATGAGAATCAAAGATGTCAAAGATGCCGTTGGTTTAGCGAACCCCACAACGACGAAGTATCTGAAGCATAACTGCACACTCACACGATCTTTGCCGAGATCTCGGAGCATTCGGATATATATATTGTTGGATTTAAGCAAAACATTCATGAGTTAGCAAATTATACTCTTGAATTTAAGCAAATTATTCATGAGTTGGCAAATTATACTCTTGAATTTAAGCAAAATACACTTTAATTAAGCAAAACATACCCTTAAATGTAGCAAAATTATATAGTTGAATGTAGCAAAATATATTATTGAATACAACAAAATATACTCTTAAATTTTGCATAATGAAGAATATATATTAGCAAAAAAGTGGACCGGCGGCTGTCCGGAGTGACCGACCGTTGACCGGCATTTGACCGGACTTAGCCGGCGGTTGACCGACTGTTGATCAACGGTTGACCAAACGATCGGTTAAATATGAAAATAATATAAGCTGAATATTTTCAACGATGAATAATTATATTAAAAAAAAGATAATTGTCACGTGAAAATATATTATTTTATTCCAAAAAATATATCACATCTCAAATTGTTTAAAAAAATATATCATACATTTTCCAAAGTATTTGACATAGTTATAAAAATTATAAATTGTACATACAAAAATATGTTTCGTAAGCTATAAAATAAATACGAAGTGTATTTCGAAAGATTATATCATACATTTATAATTGCATATCACACAACTAAAAAAATATTTCGTAGGATATAAAATAAACACGATGTGTATTTCAAAAAATTATATCATATATTTAAGAGAGGCCTTCTACCATGCTTTCTCATTTTTCTCACATTTTGTTGATGTGACATATTTCAAGATTAATCTATATTTGTTAATTATTGAATATTCCTTATTAATCTTTAGTTGATAAAGGTCTTAATTTAGTATTAAATTTTTAATAACTATAAATTAATTATTAATTAACTTTGTTAATTGAAAATTAACCAATTCAGATGATTCATCATGAGTTGGTGGAAGAAATGGGAGGAACAAAGTATAATATTCCTATTTAAAATTACAAATATATTATACGTCTAAAAGACGAGACGTACCAGTGTGAGCTGGTAGAGTGGAGGTCCGAGGAAATAATTTCTCAATCATAAAATGCATTCAAACATACATTTAAATTTTCATTACTTGCTTGGAATATCCATTACATCCATCATTTACTATCAAAACATTAGAATCTCTGAAGATGCATGCAGTGATTACAATTTATGAATGATATAAATATAAATTTTCATGCAATAAAAACAAAAAGATAACTTCAGCTTTTAGTTAAATGCCTATTTCTCTCCATTTACAAAAATAAATGGAGGTGTATTTTTTCCTTCAAATCATCATCATGTAGTTCAATTAAGAAAGAAAAAATATTCAAGGTCTGATTATACTAATTGGGAAGAATGTCATGTCTTCATCTTGTTAAATATTTGTTTTATAGGAGAAAAAAAAATGCATAGTTTAATATCCATTAATGTCATAATGGAGGCCTCCTTTGAAGCTACAAATGAAAGAGGATAAAAAGGGTTAGATAAACACATTAAAGTGGACGAGTCTAAGGGTAGTGATATGGTGTCGAATATGCAAATATTTGCATTTAATGAGAGTCTTCTAATAGTGGTGACCAGTGTACTGATCTTGGTACGATGCATGAATATCATGACACATGGTTTGATAATTAGATGTGCTAATTTAATGAGAATATATTAAGCATTCAATAACCATTGTTTTACTTTGGCATGAAGATAACAACATAGATATATCTTCTAGAAATGGGAAAATAAATGTGAACACTATCTCCATGCAAAAATAACTTCACTCACTTTTCTAAGAAATAATTATTATAAATGGAAATGTGAAAACAAAGAGAAAATCTAAAAGGAGCTTGAATCGAGAGATTTTCTCATCAATAAATACACCCAAACACTCTCACTCTCGTCACTAAGGATATATATATATATATATATAGAGAGAGAGAGAGAGAGAGAGAGAGAGAGAGAGAGAGAGAGAGAGAGAGAGAGAGAGAGAGAGAGAGAGAGAGAGAGAGAGAGAGCGGGAAATTGGCAAAGCGAGAAAAGAATTTCGTGAATCAATTTTCCAACACAAAATTCATCTTAAAGAATTCCTTAGGAGGTGAAAGTAATTCAGAAATGGAGATGGAGAGAAGAGGAGAAATTCAGGGTAGAGAGTTGGTGGATAGTGCTTCAATTTTTTCAAAGCCTAAACGTCCCCTTACTCTCAAGGTATATTTTTACTTTGTCTCTTTTAATCCTTTTTCCTCCATTAAATAAGGTTTGCATAGTTTTTTTCCTCTTGAAGAAATTACTATAGTAAAGAGAAGAACCCTCTATATCTCTTTGCATGAAATGGGGATTTGCATGCATAAAAAAAAGTTTCTATGATCTAGTATCAAAGAATAATTTGCCTTTTTATGTTTAAGCCATATTTTTCTATATAGCTAGAAGTATTCTTAATTCTTAATATCACTAAAAGGAGGATTTAATGATCATAATATTGTTATAATTACAGTTTCAAGATGTGGTGTACAAGATCAATATCAAGGGGCGAGGGCGCGGTCAGAAAGATTCCACTCGTACCATACTTAATGGCGTTTCCGGTACGTATTGATCCTAAGAGAAGTGATGGTTTACCCCATGAAAATTCCAACAAGTCCTCGGTGTTTATAATATGTGTTAAACAAAATTGCATTTGATTTTACACTTACTCCGTTTAATACGTATCGTAAACGAAATTTCATAATAACAATTTTTTACCTTCGTCACTAATATAACTCAGGAGGTTTATGAGTTCATTATGTAATTAATATGGGCATTTCTCCTAATATATAAATTCTGATTTGTTTTCATTTCTGTACATAGGTGCTGTACTGCCTGGAGAGATGCTGGCTATGTTGGGCCCATCTGGAAGTGGTAAGACGACTCTTTTGACGTTGCTTGGAGGCCGTACCGGTACCACTGGTACCGATCCCAGAAAGACTAAGCTTACTGGTAATATCACATTCAATGGCCTCGCTTACTCTAGTTCTCTCACTCGTAGTGTCGGGTTCGTAACTCAGGTATATAATATGTACAAAATTAAACAAGACATGTTAATCTTGTTAGGTTACTAATTTAATGTTTATATATCAGGATGACGTGTTATATCCACACCTTACTGTCACGGAAACCTTGGTTTACACCGCCTTGCTCCGCCTCCCCAGCTCGATCACTCGAAAAGAGAAAACGAACATTGCAGAGTCTGTGATGGAAGAACTTGGTCTCATGACTTGTCGTAACAGCGTAATAGGTGGGCCCAACTTTCGAGGGGTCTCGGGGGGAGAAAGAAAGAGAGTTAGTATTGGCCAAGAATTGTTGATAAACCCTAGTTTGCTATTCTTGGACGAACCAACTTCTGGTTTGGACTCGACGATTGCAGGTCGAATCGTGTCTACGTTATCGAACTTAACCAAGGCGGGAAAGACTGTGGTTATGACCATACATCAACCTTCAAGTAGGATATTTTATATGTTTCATAAGGTTTTGCTTTTATCAGAAGGGAATCCTATATATTTCGGCAAAGGCTCAAATGCCATGGAGTATTTTGCTAGTGTTGGTTACGCGCCCAATGTGCCGATGAATCCCGCAGATTTCCTTCTTGACCTTGCTAATGGTATGTTCACAACTCATATGTTTGATTCCTAGTTTCTATTTATTACTAATATGCCTAAAGAATTCATAAAGGCAGGAAATTAGTTTGAAAACAACTCAACTATTATTGGCAATTTGGTCATGGAATAGTAATAAGAACTTATTCTATTCCAATTATCAAGTAACTAAGTTAAGTACCCTTCTTTTTAAAGTGGATAAGAAAAATATTTGTTCTTTCTTCCTTTTGTGGTGCTGCTATCTATATCAAGGGATAGTGCAACTTTCGATTCGGTTTGCTTATCGTGCAGACTAAGTAGCCCTTGAAACAGAATAACTTCTGTAAAAATGCTTACGAGCATATTGCTCATAATTAGAATTACTTGTTAATTTGAACTGATCATTTTAGAAACATATTCATAGTTTTAACGCACTAAGTTCAAATGCTTATATGAACAAATCTGGATTGATGTATGAAAATCTTTAGGTGTCTCTCCTGATGAAACGACCGATGACAAAGAGGGAATGAAAGGAGCATTGGTTTCGGCCTATCGCAACAATTTGCAAAATTCCCTGCAAGAAGAATTGCAGGAAGTGAACAAAGAACTCCACGAATCCGAAACCGACAAGAAAGGGGAACAATGGTGCACAACTTGGTGGGAGCAGTTCACCATCTTGGTCGAGAGGGACCTCAAAGAAAGAAGGCACGAGGCTTTCTCTACTCTCAAGATCACACAAATTCTCCTCACCTCTGTTCTCGTCGGTTTGATCTGGTTCCAATCTGGCGGTCATATTCAAGATCAAGTACTTTTTTTACATCTAATTCGTCCTAGAATAATAAATTATCTTGGATATTTTTTGCTAACTGAAACGAATCTTGAACGCGCAGGTTGGCCTTTTATACTTTTTCGTGGGGTTCTGGAATTTCTACCCCGCGTTCCAAGCGATATTCACATTCCCTCAAGAGCGCATGATGCTTACTAAAGAACGTTCGTCACGCATGTATCGTCTCTCCTCTTATTTCATGGCTAGATCCCTAGGTGATCTCCCAATGGAACTAATCATGCCTATAGTTTCGGTCACCATTACGTATTGGATGGGCGGTTTGAAAGCGACTTTCGTTAGCTACATAACCCTCGTCTTAGTCGTCCTTCTCGCGGTTCTGGTCTCGCAAGGACTTGGTCTTGCTATAGGTAATGGAATATCTTAATTATACATTCTATAAGAGTGAAAAAGAATTTTCATTTTTTTTTTAAATAAATATAGGTGCACTCGTAATGGAACTAAAGGCGGCAACCACGATGGCATCCATTGTAATGCTATGTTTCATGCTTATTGGAGGATATTTCGTAGCGAGAGTGCCGGCATTTATTTCATGGGTCAAGTACGTCGCGATAAGCTTCTACATGTTCAAATTAATGATTCTTTCGCAATTCTCGCCCGATGAAACTTATGAATGTGCCCCAAATGTGAGGTGCAATGTGATGGATTTCCCTCCTATAAAGGCTGGGGGGGTTGTTACAAACTATGCGGCCATTCTTGCTTTGCTTATTATGCTTGTTTCGTATAGGCTTATAGCTTATATGGGATTGAGAAAAATTGGGGCTCCGCAATGAAACATAGATAAATAAATTTGCTCATAGGTATTTTGCAATGGAGATTCCATTGACAGGAAATTAATCCTAGTTTAGTTTGAAAGGGGTAATTATTTACAGGGAGAATGAATGTAATAATGGTCAAGAATAAGAACCTCAAATTAGTTAATGCGTGTAAAAGGAGAAATAATGGTTTAATATATAAATAAAAATTGAATTTGGTTCAATGTTCATGTTTTAATCTATAATTTTATGAATTCGGTACCCTAAAATTTTAGAAGGTCAATAATTTGTGCAAGGAGAACAAATTATATTTACTTGTAAATGTATTAGTAAATGCATCCCAAATTACATTGATAAAAAAGAAACAAAGAAAATCGATATGTAGAGCCTCGCCTCGCCTCTTAATTACTTAGCAACAAAAGCAATCCTCTCTAGAATATACCATTTTGTTACATAATATATACATTACTCACCGGCCTCGAAGCAAAGCCTTCTCGGCAGTTTCCACCTCCTCCAAGATTCTCTGCTTACGCTTAGCTGGAATCGGTGCGGTGGGCCCGAAACTAATATAATGACCCGATACGGCATTTAATGCAGAGTAAATTTCGCGGAAAGAAGGCTTTCCTAGCAAGTCCTTCTCTCTCCGATATTTCGATACCCACGAGTTCGATAACTCTCTTAATTGAGACACTGCGTCGGCTATGTTCGGGTCTTTTTTATCCATGTTTATCGTGTCTCTGCAGTTAATATGAAACATTAATATTAACCTTAATGATATTTGATTTTTAATTAAAAAGAATTGTTTCAGTTAATTGGTGAACATTAACATACCTCACCTTGCTAATGACCACAGCAGTCTCCTTTACATACTCTTCGTTAGGCTCTGACAATGCCGGCGAGACAGGCAAGAGTTGTGAAGCCACTAATCCAGTCGTTAATGCGGTCCCGACAAGTTCTCGACGTGTCAACGCATAATTGGCAGTCATAACACGAGACTGGTTAGAATATGAGGGTTTGGAGGGGAGAAAAGGTATAGGAGATGATAAGTACTGTTTTGCCTTGGAAGAAGTTGGAGTTGTAATAAGGGAAGGAGATGAAGTCGCCATTTTTGTCGAAATTAATGGTGGTGTCAAGGCAAGTAGCAGTGTATGAGCCGTTTTGTTTTGAGAAGAAGGGAGGAAAGAGCAGAGCTCATGCAAAGGCGCCACGTGGGCTTATCACCTTATCATCTCTCTCACTTTGAATGGATAACCCGGATTCTACTCCATTTCCATGGAACTTTTAATTGTTTGAAATTTTGAGTAAACTGTATACATGGGCCTTATAAATTATATGAAGGCCTAATTTAGGTCTTAGAATGGACTTTACACAATTGGGCTTTGCAAGCTGAGAAGCCGACAAGTGCAAATGGGATGGGCAGAGGTGGAAGAACACACGTGTGTGATGATATATGGATTTAGGGAGCAATTACATGTATATCATTCTAAAAACCCTAAATTTGAATTTGCCATTTTGAAATTGTAAGTATCGAATTTACTCTTCTAGGAGTTGGATTTCAAATTTTATGATGAAGATGAGAAGATTTATGTTTAATACTTAATGTGCCACATTTTCATTGTAGCTGTGTTATGAGTATGGCATTATGGGTTAATTTATGTTTTCTGTTTATAAATTTAATAGATTCTAAACAATTTAGAGGATTGCAATTTGAAAATTTGAAGGGTGTAATCATGATATTTTGAGCTTTTTAAAGGATAAGTATGAAATTCCGTATATATTAGGGAGGGGACTGTTCGGTATAACAACACTAGGTCCATTCACCCTATTCTCTGCCTTCAACACATTCTGCACCTCTCTCTGTCTCTCTCTCCTACCCCCATATCTTCTTCTTTCTCACTCACAACTCACAAGTAAACTCAATAAATTATCATTATATATTGAGCTTTACAAACCCTAATCCATCTCTCTGATTAGCCGTACTAACGGCTACGATGGAGAGCACAGACTCCACGTCAGGCTCTCAACAACAACAACAACAACCACCACAACCAGAGTTACCTCCCGGTTTTCGGTTCCATCCAACCGATGAAGAGCTCGTGGTGCACTATTTGAAGAAGAAGGCTTTCTCCGCTCCTCTTCCCGTCGCCATCATCGCCGAAATAGATCTCTACAAGTTTGATCCTTGGGAACTCCCCGGTAAATATATATATAAACTTTTGCTATATTTTTGGATACTAATAAATACGTGACTTGATCTAATCAACAACACAGGAAAGGCGAGCTTCGGAGAGCAAGAATGGTACTTTTTCAGTCCGAGAGATAGGAAGTACCCGAACGGAGCACGACCCAATAGGGCGGCGACATCTGGCTACTGGAAAGCGACAGGAACCGACAAGCCCATACTGACAAGTGGCGGCGGTCATAAGGTTGGGGTGAAAAAAGCACTTGTTTTCTATAGAGGAAAACCACCAAAGGGAATAAAGACTAATTGGATCATGCACGAGTATCGCCTAGTTGACGGTCCCGGTCCTCGACTTCCCACCGCCGGAGAAATGTCAGGAAATAGAAAGAAAATCTCTCTCCGAGTATGTTTGTTTATCGACAATATTCAATGAAAATATACAATGAATTAATAATTTTATTATTACTTTCTTAATTGGTTGTTTTATTGAACAATTTCAAAACATGCACCATATTATTTCTATTTGTTCATTTTGCAGTTAGACGACTGGGTTCTGTGCCGGATCTACAAGAAGAGTAGCAAGTGCACGAGCGAGAATAGCTTGAGTAGTTTTAAGACTGCGACGGGAGAAAGAGAAGACCCTGTGGTGGTTGATGAGGTGGCAGTTGTACCAACCAAAATTGCACCTCAAACTCAAAGAGCTTCGACGAATAATTACACAAATTCCGCATTAGAGAACGAGGACACTAATTTCTTCGAAGGCTTCTTGACGGGACCGGACAATCTTAACAATACAGGTATAGAAAAAATGTTTCAATTTTGACAAAATACTAATGGAATTAATCATGTCGAGAATTGTAATAGGTAAGAATGTCGTTATGTCTCCATATTGGGTAGACACGGCATCGACAGTAATGAACGTACCGAAGAGATATGGAAATGGTGCGAGTGGCACCATTGCCAATACCGACTCTGGAAATGGAGCCGTGACGGCATTTCTCAATCAATTGCCACAAAGCATGGCTTATCTGGGGGACAATACCGCCTCGCTTCAGAACCAGTACCAGATTTCTGGTGTGAACTGGATGGCACCTAATTAATTAATGTAGAGATAATAACTGGTACGAGGTTGCTAGGTTTGATATTTATAAATGTGCACATGTCCTCCCTTCTATTCTTATAGATGCTAATTAATTAATTAGTTAAATTGTGCAAAGAACATGCATATGACCTCAAATGCATTTCATATTTGTAATTCTTTTCATTATGGTCGAGGATAAAATGTTTGTGATGTTATATCTGGTAATAATTAAACTATTTGACAATGAAGAGAAATAAATAAGTTTGATGAATACTTTTTTCTGTGTTAATGCAATGTATTTTACCTTTTATGTGCAGATATTTACGAATATATTTTATTATTAGTATTTAGTATTATGACATGACGGCAAATAAAAAAGTATATAGCTATCTCCCACCCTCCAAAGTGCTGGGAATATATACCGGTTGGAAAACAGTATAAAAGTGCAATTACTTGTTTCCATTATAGTCAAAAGAACCTATCTAGTGTAATCTTAGTTAGTTATCTATGTTACTAATTTGATAAATGTAATTTATACCAAATATATTTATCTATATGAAGAACACGAAACTTAACAAATTTGATGGGTCTAAAAAATCAATGGGTTTTTTTTTTTATATTTTATAATTGAACGGCAAAACATTTAAGTGATGTACTACAATGAGAATGTTCAAAAAATGGTTGGAAAATAGAAGGGTGAGATTAATTGATTCATTACGACACTCAGACTGCGACAAAAACAGTGTAAAAATGAGTAATTATCACGAGATTATTCCATTTCTTTCAATCTAATTATCATGTATAATGGATTGTTGACAAAAAAAAGAGGATCACCTTTCTTATCATGTAGGGTCATGATTGAAACACTGGATTTAACATGCATGTTATGTCAACCACCTATAATCTCTGTGCTTATCAATTAAATTCTGTCTTTACTCATCAACATTATAATTGGCAAAACTTCATAAAAATAGTTGTGTGTATAACATAAGGATTTTCTTTTTAACAAAAAAGAACAATTAATATTTGATTACATCAAATATTGAAATCCTTTTGGTTACATATATATATCCTAAACATGATTAAGCAGTAGTTATCATTCATCTCCCTCTACAGTTAACATAATTATTATGTACATGCTTCAATTCAAAACCATCACATTCATGAAAGTAACAAGGGATTAGGAGAATTGAAGACATCATGGGCCCATGGGGGTGTACAGATATATATAGTTCTGAACTGGCACAAACAAGTTAGGATTCATTCAAAGTTCAAGTTTGGATCAAGCTTTTTATTGCTCCTGTCATGCTGTCAAGTGACCTCAACCATGTGGCAGTTTGTGTGGCAGCATGGACAATAATCTTTCATTTTCAATACCACACACTATTTGGCATGTTGATGCATATAAGTTATAGGGGTTATATATTCAGCCCCCCAACATCAAAAAAAAAAAACCCTGATGAGGTGGAAAAAAGTGAATTAGTGGGTTGTTTAGCCTCTCTAATTGACTCGATTAAATATTAATTGACATATTTAATTGACACGTCCCCTCCACCCCCACCCACCCCTTTTTTTGCCACCTCATCAAGGCTCTTTTTTTTTTATGTTGGGCGGCAAAGTATATTTTCCCTAAGTTATAACCCCAATTCAGAAAAAATAAGCTTATGGTTTCATTTGAAGTTATAATTTTTGTTCAAGTTTAGAGGCCATAGAAGATTTTCACACATGAATAATAAATTCAATGAGCCCACAACTCAAGCTTAGGCTCAATATGACTTTCACATGTAGTATCATTGAAATGAAAGTAAAGAGAATCTCAACCAAAAACAAGAACTGTTTGAAATAATAAATTAAACCAGTCATAAGTTGCCACGTAGAGACTAAGTACAGAAGCACAAGAACATCATCATCACTGTACAAATTTTGAAGTATTTTGTAAGAAATATAAAACAGACGTAGACTCGATGATTTTTCATTTATTAATATCAATAAAACTTGAACTCATATATTGACGTCAATTAATCATAACAAAACGATATTTCGAGACGATTCTTGATACAAATTATTTATAGATGAAAGTAGAAATTATATTTTGTCATCATATTTCATCACCATTGCCTTAACTGAATCGTGCTGACAGCTTAACTCGATTGGATATGAAATCAAGGAGTTTGATGTCGAATCCAATTCGCTCGTTCATACCTTCTTTCTCGAGGTGGGGCTCACGACTTGTTTCTCGAACCAGTATCTCTTCTTATTCTCCTGGTCCAGATCACGTGTAGAAGACACTCAATGAAGTTCTTTCTCTACTCGAATCCACACGAACCGCCTTGCGGGATCGGTCGTGCAAATTGTAGGACAATTCTTTTATTTCCTTATCCGTGTGTGAAAGTAATGATGGTCTAGGTCAATCAGTTTGGTCTACTATTAACGTTTTTTTCTTAATTAAGAAGTTTAGCCATTTTAGAATGCATTGCAATAAAAGAAGAGGATGATTATATTTTCTTGACAAAATCAAAGAAAAAGAAAAAATTGTAAAGCCAATTGCCAATTTTGCATATATGGCCCAAAAAAAGAGAGTGGGCCACTCGCATGTTGTCAATTTCAATGCCTAAACTAACAAAAAAATTCTAATTAATATTATATTAAACGCTAATGTAAACGGATTCTTTGTCGGATTTCAGATATTTCGTCGAAATTTATCGTGGCTGTCAAGATCTAGTTCTCATCGCCTTGAAGATTTATCTTAATGTTGGGGCGGTCTGTAGAACAAGTCTAATAACATATGTATGGTACAGTGAAACTTTCGGACGCTTAATACAAATTTAGCTCATACCGTCTGGATAGCCTAGTGAACCCACATACCAGCTCGCAGGAAAGGTTCTAAAGCGCCCCCAACAGTATCGGGAGGAGATTTGAGGCAAATTTCATTGGGTTTTGAATTTCAAATCCCGCGAGACTCTTACCTAAATCATAAGTGATATTTCTCCTTAAGTCAGGAGATATTTCTCAAATTATTAATTTTTTTTTTTAAAGTTTAATGTTTTATTTTAAATTTGACACGTGTCCTTTAATATCACAATTTTTATCGCCGAACACAAATCATAAGTGATTCAGTAGTCTGATGATAAAATAGGTTGGCCCTACAGCAGATCTCCCAAGTTCGATTCTTGGAAGATGCATTTTTTTTCCAAATACGTCTTTGTAGCGATATAATTGTTATTAGCGATAGAGAACACTAAATGTTGGTTATTCCATTTATGTCATTGAAATTCGACCCCACAATCTCTCACAACATTATGATTGTTATTATAAAATTGTTTATCCGTTGTCGAATAATTATAAAATTGCTCATCGAGATTAATAAGATTACATAATGATTTTTGTTCAGTATATGTTTTGACGTAAATATATATTGATAGATATGTAGTAGTTTTAGTTACGATTTTCGAAACGGCTCGTGCATGTACGCGAATGTTTTGCTAGTTATCATTTTTTTTCCGGTGAAGTGCAAAATGGTGAGATAAAATAGGATAATTTAAACTTACCTGACGTAAGAATTGGTGATTAATTAATTATGATTACGAGTCCACCTCAAGGAGAAGAAAGTAAAATTGAGTTGAAATCGTGAAAAGAAGAACTATGAGTCGCCAATCCATTGGTGGATGGACACATCAAATTATAAAGGGAAATTTTCAAAAAACCCCCTATCTTTTTTGGATTTTCTAAAAAACCCCCTATCTTTTTGGAAACTCCAAAAAAACTCCTCTACCAAACTTTTATTTTCAAATACCCCCCTATGGGGTTAAAATTAATTATGGATGGTGTTAAATATTTTTGTATGACCAAAATACCCTTCATTTTACATATTTAGTAATTAAAATAATGTTTTTGTTATTTGTATTAATTTTAAAAAAGTCCTAATTTTTTTTTTTGCTTATAATAATTTTTAAAAAATAATTGTCATATGTTATATGTATATAATTTTAATATTTCATACATTACATATATTTGACTTTCATAACTTTTTTATTGAAAAAATAACATAAAATAATAATAAGATGAACAACAATATTAAAAGAACACCTTGCAAATATTTAAAAAATAAAATATCATGAATCTATTAAAAGCATACATAAAAGAAGAACGAAAATAAAATTAAAATAGATGTTTAAAGAAATATTTTTCTTTCAGTATATTTTCAAGTTGTTTATTTTATTATTATCTGATGTTAGTTTTTCATGAATAATAAATGAAATATTAAAATTATATAAACACAACATTTAATAATTTTATTTTTGTGAAATAATTATATGTTAAAAATTATTTATGAATTTTTTTTAAAACTAATAAAATTAATGAAAAAATAACAAAAAATATACATATGAAAATAGAAGGATATTTTGGTCAAAAAAAAAATTTAACATCATCCTTGGTTAGTTTTAACCCCTATAGGGGGGTATTTGAAAATAAAAATTAGGTAGAGGGGGTTTTTTGGAGTTTCCAAAAAGATAGGGGGTTTTTTAGAATATCCAAAAAAGATAGGGGGTTTTTTGAAAATTTCCCAATTATAAATACACTCCCCTAATATTGTTCATTAGCTCATTGCCACGTGGAAAATCCACCTCACCCTTCTAGATATTCTGTTCTAATCATTGACATGACCAATTTTGATCTTCATAGCCGAATTAATAAGTTTGACCCATTATATTATGAGGGCATATACTGTGAAACCACTTCTCCTTCCCCATCCTCGATGACTCACCAAATCCCACTTAATTAACTTGTGGATTAACGCACGTGAATTAATTTAATCCACCTAACGTGATAATTAACATCTATTTGAATTGACAAACGATAATTAATATTTAAAAATTATTAATTCAATGTCTTTGGTTAATCGAGATGTTAATTAAGTGGGTTAATTAGACTTTTGTCTAGTGATCGAGGATGTTATGTTGAAATGTGAGTTCAAGGTAGAATTTCCCTCGTATTATTCAAGATAATTTAGTGCTGAAATATATTTAAGATAGTAAAATTTAACCCATGGCCCAAGAGATTAATTTAGGCCCACAATCATGCATCTACATAATAATTGGGCTGGGTAGATTCTCAACTATGGAATGCCTCCAGTGTAAAATAAAATGGAGAGTATCGGGGTGTTTGCTACGTGCACGAGAGAGTTGTCATGTGATATAATCATATGTTAAACAACTTTGGAATCTTATATAATCTTATTCTAGTTGCATCTTTCTTGGCACAAAGATATGTAGGTGATTTATTCAAAACTTTTTTGGGATTGCACGGTTCTATTTTGTTCTTCTATATCACAAAATATGTAGTCTTGTGTGAGCCACATCATTCATAACAAGTCAAGACTCTACTGCAGACATGTGTTGTCAAAACTCAAGTTCGATCACGTGGGTCATGTATTTTCGAAAGTTTTTGATGATTCATGTTGAGAGTTCTTGAAATTATTATAAAACCATACCATATAAATTTGCCGAAAAAATAAATTTTGATGGATTTCTTAAAATTTCAACCAAAATCAAGTATATCATTGAATTTCAACTCGCACTGGTAATTTTAATAAAATGTATCGAACTAGACAATAAAATGGTAGAAAATAATACATATTACTTATATTGACAAAAAAAAAATTGAGCACATGAATCTTCTTCTCGTACAAATGGATGTTTTTGTCACCAGAGCTCTGTTTTGTTGTTCGTTGTGTAATTCTCACATCCTTGAATAGGAATATGATTTTTCTAGCTGAGTTGAGCATACTTACATAGGGTTTATCTTGCATCATGATCGTTGGATACGGTTCTTCTTGTGTCGAGGATTGCTGGATATGGTCTTCATGCATCGTGAATCGTTCGATAGGATGTTCTCGCATCGTCAATGTCCAAATAGGGTTTTTTTGGGTATGATGGATAAATTTTTCTTGCGTCGTGAATTGTTGGATAAGATCTTCTCGCTTTGTCGTTTGCACTAATCACATTTCACTGTTGTTGATGCTTATATTTGCTTTTTCTTGATCGCCTCTCTCTGCTCCCAAAGTCCAGGTAATACATTATTCTTATCATTGATGACTAATTATATAAAAAAGTTATGAAATATATTAATATGATTTCGTCGCTAAACAAAAAAAATCTAATTTTGTTTCTATACAACAATTAGTATATTATTTACGAAACACTTGTTGTTAAAGTAAAAGTACATTTATATACAATAAGTAAATTATAGACAAAAAGACGTTCATGTATTTTATATGAATAATTAAAATGTATAAATCTTATATAATAGAATAGGATTCAAAATCTAATATTTTTGGCAAATCTAGTTCAAAATTTATTAAGTAAAAAAAAATCTAGCACGAAGCCTTGGATACTTATTAAAATGAAAACAATTTTTTCAAAAAATAAAAAACAAGAAAAAATGATAATTTGTGCTCTTATAAATCTAAAAATGACATAAACCTCGACATTAATTATTAATCTTGTATAACTTATTTTGTTATATAAATACCTCATCCATCATCTTTATTCAAACAGAAAAACAAAAATAATGACTAAATTATATATTTGGATTATTAATTTAGAATTGCAATACCAAAACTTAGTGACACGTGAGTAAATGACGAACAAATGATAAATAATCTCTAATATTTGTTCTACGCATACAAAAATTTCAACTGATGTTGCGTGATGCGTTGTAAATAGATTATTCGTTATAAAAAATATATACAAACTTCTTCTCCAAAATTATTTTTGTTGTCGATATAGTTATTTTTGGAATAAATTTTATATACAAATTTGTTCGAATTATAATTATCCCCTCGAACTAAAATAAATACTTTTCAAAACAAGTATTTAATAAATGCTCAATTAGTTTAATAGTCGTCACATGATGGTTCAGACAGCTAGAGCCACATGAAAAGGGCAGGGCAGTTGGTTTAAGGACTTAATCATCATTATTTAATTTGAGGATGGCCCAATAACCCATATGGGCCATATCTAGCAACCCACAATTGCTCTCTTTTTTTTATTTCCCTTTTGAAAATTAGTTAAAAATTATAGGGGGAATTTCTCATATATCCCTACTAAATTCGAAAATTACATATTTGTCCCTCTTAAATTGTAAATATCATATTTATCCCTACTAAACACAATTAATATCAAATTTATCCTTACTAAAATTATTTAATATCAAATTTATCCCTACCGTTAAATTCACATTAAACTTAACAGAAATTTGAATATTATATTTAGTTAAATTATAAAGATTAAATTTCTTTGACCATAATACCCTTACGAAACAATACTTCAAAATCCAAATCCATTAAGAAACCTTACCCGTTAAAGAACTTGATCTCACCCTCAATCACCGTTCATGTCTTCTCATCTTCTCTTCCTAACACTCCTTTTCATTTCACTTCTTAACACTGGTCGATTTCCTATTCACGGCGACTGAGCAACTAAGCACGGCGACTGAGCAATTTCTTCTCGAAAATCGATTTCCTCTCATCTTCTCCATTTCATCTTCTCATCTTCTCTTCCTAAAATCGATTTCTTCTCGAGTTCCTGGAGTGTTTAGCAACTGAGCATGGCGACTGAGCATGGCGATTTCTAACACTGGTCGATTTCTTCTCGACTTCCTGGAGTGTGTAACACTGGTCGATTTCTTCCTCTTCTCGACTCTATCTTCTCTGGCATGGCGATTGAGGAAGGGCAAGGGATGTCTAGCAACTGAGCAAGGATTTTTTTCTCGACTTTGGCTTCAATTTCTCTTCTCTGGCGTTTTTGAGTTGTGTATCTCGTGGATTTCTCTTCTCTGGCGTTTCTGAGTTAGGGGTGTGGAGCGACTGGTGACTGGATTTCTAGTACATGTACGCTCTGACATTTCTGAGTTATGTATCTCGTGGATTTCGCCTCTTTGTTTGAATACAATATTCAATCATATTCTCTGATAAATGTATTACTAAAATCTCTAATTAATTACTCTCTCTTTTAGATTGCAATGAATCTTGAAATAAATTCGAACATGGACCAAATTGAAATGAATCCGATTGACGAATTCGACAAACCTAGATGGGAGAATATAATTGAATCTCCCAATATTGAGTATTTTTTTCTTATATATCCATAATAAATTTTCTGAGATTGATACTCTCTCTTTTTAATTTTTGTTTCAGGCATGATTCGATTAATTACAAATTCTGAATAAAATACGGAGGATACTTCAAATTAGTCAAGAATTCGTCTAGGAGAAAATATTGTTTTTCCAAACAAAGGTAAAATGAGCTTATGTAGGGGGCGGGGAAAAATACTTAGTTATTACGCTTCATAATATTGTCTAATATATTTGCCATTCATAATATGTAGGGGGTGGGGAAAAAAGAAAGCACAACCTCCAATGCGATATCAAAGGATTAGGCGTGATGATATTTAAGTTGAAGGGGTTCTATGTAATTTTGTGGATTGTTGTCGTAATTTTGAAATATTTATGGGTATGGATGTAAAATGAGCTTATGTGGTAATTTTGAAACTTTTAAGGGGGGTCTATGTAATTTTGAAACTTTTAAATTCTGAATCTAAGTTGTGGAATTTAGTACTTATATGTGATTTTAGTTTATTTTAGTTGAATTAGTTGTGGAATTGAAGTTATGAAATTTAGTAGTGAAATTGTTCAAATAAAATTACATCAATTGAAATACAAAACAAATCAAGAATTTTTGTAGTGAAATTGTTCAAATAAAATTACATCAATCGAAATTATTCACATCAATACTAAAATTATTCACATCAATACTAAAATTATTCACATCGATACTTATATTACAAAACACATCTATACTCGTAGTACAAAACACATCGATACTCGTATTACAAAACACATCAATTCCAATTCAAAATACATCAATTCCAATTCAAAATACATCAATTCCAATTCAAAACACATCAATTACAATTCAAAATGCCGTCGAAAAATACCGTCTCGAGCCTTCCAAGTATGATTTGGAATCCTTCTCAAGCCTGCCAAATACCGTCTCGAGCCTTCCAAGTATGATTTGGAATCCTTCTCAAGCCTGCCAAATACCGTCTCGAGCCTTCCAATTATGATTTGGAATCCTTCTCAAGCCTGCCAAATACCGTCTCGAGCCTTCCAAGTATGATTTGGAATCCTTCTCAAGCCTGCCAAATACCGTCTCGAGCATGCCAACTCACCGACGATCCATCTCCTTCTTTAAAGAATCTCCATCCTAAGGAAACTTTAGGGGTGTTTCTGGAAAGTCCGCAGACCTGGAGTTTGGAGGAGATACGTGCCAGCTCAGCATCGTCAGGATCTGCCACATCATCATCGTCGTCGTTGTCTCTACTCATCAACTTGTATAATTGCCAATCTTCGTCTTTCGATCCAAACGTATCCTCTCCCTTGCCCCTAATAATATAGTTATAATGAATTAACACATCACCCGAACCGTACCAATAAGCTGATACCAGTTTTCTGATGTATGCGTACCTATCAAAAGCAGCGGTTATGAAAAGCCTCATTCTCTCTCTCCACGCCCCACATTATTATTGTTATTATTACCATTACCATTTCCATTCCCATTTGTTTTGAATCTCTTTCTCTGCTCCACTCTCTCACATAACCCCCTTATATTTCGCTCGCATCTCTTCCGAATACAGCTCTGGATTCTCCCTACAGGGTACTTATCCTCTCCATTTCCACCAGCTAACTTATCCTCTCCATACATGGAATATTTACGAATGGGCCCTTGAAAGTTGGATAATTGCAAAAAGAGGGCACCGACAGTTTGCTGAAATCGACAGGTTTGATGTTTTCTGCTCGGATTTATAATCGAAAGTAGCATCGAAGGAGTACCATCGCTGTCGCCGAGCTCTATCGCGTCGCCCAGCTATCCCTTCGACCAGCTATCGCGTCGTCCTTTTATCGTGTCGCCTAGCTATCGCGTCGCACAGCTTTAGAGGAGATTTCATCGCCATGCTCCATTGCGTCGCCGAGCTCGTTCCACGAATCGTTCCAAGAAGAAGGGTGTGTTCGGAGAAGAAGAAGAGGTGTGGTTAGGGTTAGTGAAACGAGGGTTCTGAAAGGTTTAGGGTAGACAAGTTAACGGGTATGCGGGTATAAATTAGATATTGGATTAAGATTAGTGAAATAAGGGATAAATTAAATATTATATTGAGTTAATGAAATGAGGGGTAAATTAGTCATTTAAATTAATTTTCTGTTAAACTTAACAAAAATGTTAAGAAAGGATAAATTTGATATTAATTGTATTTAATAGGGATAAATATGATATTTACAATTTAAGAGGGATAAATATGTAATTTTCGAATTTAGTAGGGATATATGAGAAATTCCCCCAAAATTATATACCTTTTCTAAGAATCAAAAGTTGGATAAAGAAGAAATTAAAAGGAACCATCAAAATGCTCTTTTCTCATGTATTTATTATTATGTTCCCTTCTCTTTTCCCATGCATTTGTTGTTGGACTTCTTCTCCATTTCTTCCAAATATGGAAGATACTAATAGTTGAAATAAATCATATGATAAGGATATTAACGTAAATTGATTTGACAAAGCAAATTAAAGTTTCATCAATGATTTCAAACTTTATAATTCATTTTTTATTCATTTTTATTTATATAAAGTTAATATAGTTAAAATACACTCGGATCAGAAAGTTAATGAGTAAAATAACAAATTTATTTGCAACAAATTCTAATTTTAGAGTTTCAGTTAGTGTCAATAATGAATTATTTTTCTTATCAATATTAACAAAAATTGTTGAAACGGAAAGTCGGCGTTTTAATAAACTTACTCAACAAAATTTAACTTTATAACCTTATTACGCGTCTTCAGTAATATTTTTGTCAATATTACTATAAACTACTTAGAATATAAAATCATCGCTTAAAACTATTAAATTTTTTGGTCGACATTTTTCAATGAACTTTATTTTCCGTCATACTATCAAAATTAAAACTAAAATCACTAAAATAAATCTTGCACATGTCATGTTCTCTTCATTATTTTGCTTTTAAATAATAATAATAATTACATTTAATTTCATAAATTATGTGTTTGCATTACGCAAAAATATTAAAACATTACTAAATTATAAAGTTCAGGTCATACTAATAATATTAAAAAAGGTTATGAAATTAAATACATCCAAAGATTTTAAATAAATTGAGTATGAGTACACGCATGTATAATTTTATAACCAAGTAATAAGTAAATCCAAGTTTCTCGTCCAAAACTTGTAAAAGAGTTCTAATTAAATAACCAACACATATTATTAAACTAATATCAATCACACTCATTTCCTAAGAAAAAACATTTAATCAACCAACTTAATTAAACACAGAACACCTCCAGTGTTATAGAAAATGGAGATAACATAAAAAAGCACTATAAATGTTGATCTGTGCAGCCAACACTCTCTGCAACCCATACATTCCATACATCCTGTACTAACATATTTTAGGATATATTTTGACATTTACCCTTCCAAAAATAAAAAAATATCATATTTACCCTTCCAACAAATAAACACATCATTTATCCGTTCTAAAAAACAAAATATCATATTTACCCTCCAACATATAAATACAAATAAATACATCATATTTACCCTCTAAAAGATTTAAAATATCTTAATTACTCAAGAAATCAGTCATTCATTAACAAGTTAACGACATGATTTACTGACTCGGCCGAATAAAAAAGAAACTCGGACGAGTCAAGTCGGACTCGACCGGTTCCGAACCGATTTGCGGCCAAGTATTATCGCCGGCCGAGTCACTGGTATTTAGATCCATGATTAACATTCTCGATATTATCTCATACTTCGTAAGCTTATAAAGTAAATAAGATATTTTCAGATTTTTGAAAGGGCGAATATTATTTTTTTATTTTTCGAAGGATAAATATGATATTTTTAATTTTTGAGGGGTAAAATTGATAATTTTATGTTTTGTTCACTACAGAGACTATAAATTTTTTGAAAGGCAGAGAGGATAAAAAATGTATATAGAAATAGCTGTGTTGTCGTATATTTTGCCATCTCCTTTCATCCCCCCTGTGACCTCGATTTTTCCTCTTTCCTTTCGTGACTATTAATTCGTCCTTTTATCCTTCCCTTTTCATTACAACAACGAGGAGAGAATAAGAGATACCAAGAATCTCTGGTTGCGACATTGTTGATCGTTGCTAAATTCATTCAAATGGGTAATTGTCTGAGAACCGTTAAAGGTTCCGAGAGAGACGACGTGCATCCTCGAATCCCCAAGGATGATAATCTCCATCTTTTTCCGGACAGGATCATCAACAACGATGGCCGGGTTGCCTCCGCCTCTATATACACCCAGCAAGGCCGGAAGGGCGTGAATCAAGACGCCATGCTTCTTTGGGATGTACGTACGCAAGATCATTATGCTTACATTTGTTCGATTAATTCATTAATTTCTCTCATTGGGTTCTGAATCTCGGATCCACTGCATTTCTTTTGTAGAAATTTGGGCTAGATGAAGATGGGGTATTATGTGGGGTGTTCGATGGACACGGTCCACAAGGGCATTTCGTGGCACGGAGAGTACGAGATTATCTGCCATTGAAACTTCTAGCCGCCCTTCCTAAGGGTAGACCGGAGCTCGATCTGAACGTCGCAGACTGGAGAAGAGCCTTCATCAAGGCATATAAATGCGTCGATAAGAATCTCAAAGAGCTTTCTTCCTTGAATAGCTTTTGCAGCGGTAGCACGGCCGTCACTGTTCTTAAAATGGTATTTCTAGTTTCTAATTTTTCGCCATTTATTCAATATTTTTCGGGATTTTTTACTGATCGATTCGTCTCTCCTCTAGGGAATGAATTTATACATGGGAAATATAGGCGATTCGAGAGCGGTATTGGGAACTAGAAACGCGGACACGGGAGAAACTACAGCGGTTCAACTCACAGTCGATCTCAAACCGGATTTACCGAGTAAAATTTGACCCATTAACCATTTCAATAGTATTTTTTGCCCAATTTTAATTTTCGTTTCACAGGAGAGGCGGCGAGGATAAAGAGTTGCAAGGGGAGAGTGTTTGCGCTGGAGGACGAACCGGAGGTGCAACGTGTCTGGCTACCATTCGAGGATACGCCTGGTTTGGCCATGGCTCGAGCTTTTGGGGACTTTTGCTTGAAAGGTTATGGAGTCATATCCGTTCCTGAATTTTTTCATTTCTCTCTCACCGAGAATGACCAGTTCGTCATCCTCGCTTCCGACGGGGTAATTTTGCATTTTAACCCAACATTTTGTTGTTTTTGTTTTTATGGGCATATAGGTTATTTTGAAAAGCATATTAGTCAACTTTCTTGCTTAATTCTATTTCTTCTTTTTCTTCTTCTTTTGTCTTTTCAACTTGGAGAATTTGAATTGGAATTGGATTTAGAGAAAGTTTTCAGTATTCTGAAAAGATGGGTGTTTTTGAAAAATTTCCCTCTGATTAGTATTTTTAGGGCTTGCCAAGTGAGGTTAGGTAATTTCAGTTGAATTGTCAGAGAAGACAGTTTTGCTTTTACCTACTGTTATTTGACTAAGATCTAATGAATATTCAAATCAACACTTGATAATAAGAGAAATTTTTCAAAAAAACCCTAAAAATTTTCGATATAATATTACCTCAAATATAGGCTTCAAGATTATAAATATTTTTTTTGCGATATAATATTTCCCAAACTACGCTATGATGTTTTGTTTTGTACGATATTTTTTTATTTAAAGATTGTATATAAAATAAAATTCCGTAATTAAATAGTATCATAAATCATTAAATAATAAATAAATACCATTTTATGACACGTTATTTTATGTTTAAATTTTGTATAAAAAAATGCCTAATAATAATAATTATTAAAGGTTTGGGACGTGCTAAGCAACAAAGAAGTAGTGGACATAATATCGTCGTGCACCACTCGCCGCACAGCAGCCCGCAAAGTCGTCAAAGCAGCAACTCGTGGATGGAAATACAAGTTTCCAACTTCCAGAATGGACGACTGCGCAGTGGTCGTCCTCTTCCTCGACGGGAACCCAAATCCCGATCCCGAGGAACCATCCGAGAACCGGGAATCCGTTTCCCCCGGCTCGAGCTCCAATTCCGAGAACGAGAACTTTCCCGAGCCTGAGCCGGTCGAGCCCGCGTTGACGAGGAATTTCACAGTGAGAAATGCTGGACTAGGCGAGATTGGGCAGGCTTGGGCGGAAATGGACGGGCTAACGCGCGCCAATTCTTACGTGCAGGTCCCCAGATATTCTGGGGATCGGCGACCTCTTATCGTATGAATGAGAATGCGACTTTTTCTTCGTGGGGAGAATTGGGCGACCTGTAAATTCGTTTCCACCTTGTAATGTTTTGAAAATTCTGATTGGACTTTTTTGAAGATTCTGATTGGATTTTTCGGAGATGGAAATTTGTTGCCAAATTAATTGGTTTTGTGTATTTTATAATTGTTTGCGTGTGGAGATTGAAGTGATTTATAATGAGTTGGAGAGATAGTGACATGGGATATTTTGGGATTTTGTAGGGGTATCTTTGAATTTTTGTCTTGAATTTAAGGTAGCCTCTGATTTAAGGGTAACTTTGTATAGTAATACAGAACTTCATGTTTTTTTGGCATAATATTGTTTTTTATTGGTTAATTTATTACATTAAATAATTAGTTCAATTAAGTGCAAACTAAAATAAAACCTAAACTAACTTAACAGAACCAATAATTCTGAAATTGCATGCTTTCATAACTTATATGATGTTAAATTTTAACTTATTTCGGTACTTTCTTTCATGAGGTTATGTGAAATAAATAAAAAAATGTAAAATAGAGAGTTTAAACAAAAAAAGTAAAACACGGATAAAACTGGTTTTTTTTTTTTTAATTTCTCTAGCTAAAATTAAGTTTAACATGTTTGGCATGAACCAATAATTTGTATGTCTGGCCTAACAAATCTCGGTTTTCACACCAACTTCATTTATACTATAAATAGGTCATGTTACATTTAATGAGTACACAAATGAGTTTTTGTTGATTTTAATTCCATTTTACTCCAAAAAATAAATCGAATTGTTCGTAATGCTAGGTAAAGACGTATCGATTTCTTCCGATTCGAAGATCGTAATGGCAGGTTTGCATTTATTTGTTTAAATTTGTGATTTATCTTTCTAATTCCGTGCATATGGCTTTGAATTTATCAAATTAGGATTTCTATAATGTCATCAGAAATTTTCAATTGATACTGATGAAAAGACCTTGTTTTGAAAAAGAAATTATTCTGATTTTATAATTAAAATAGAAAAGAACACATTATGTTTTCAAATAATGATTTTAATAATATGATGATAAGCAATTTGAGTTATTGAACAGAATTAGTCTTCACAAGACTCTGTTTTCAAAATTAAAAATAATGATTTAGATTATCTAATGAAAGTGATGAAATATATTAAAAAACACCCCTGTTCCTTTTGAAGAGTTCAATTTTGTGATTATCACACACATGATTTTAATAATAATGATAAGCAATGGCAGCTATTAGCTTGATATGAGTCATCAAAATACTTTTATTTTCAAAAAATATATATTTTTTAGATTATGAATGTGACAAAATCTTATTAATTTACATGTTGACTATTTTCATTATTTTATTTTATTTTCTTTGGACTTCACTTTTTAAAACACCTAAATTTGAGTTTGGCTAAGGTCTCCCTTTTAAAAAAATTTACATGTTTACATCTCACAATTTATTTTAAAAAAATACACCTCAAAAAGAAATTAAAACCTTGTAAATTACAATTTTCCGATTTTAAAGTTTATTTTCTAAATATTTTCTAAAGTTTCCTCTTCTCAAGCTCCCGACATTAATTGTTTTTTTTTCGCAGCTTAACGAGTTTAATTAAAGGACGTGAAAAACCCAGCAAAACTCGATGAAGAACAAAAACCTAGCATCAACCATAACCCAAACCACTTCAACACGAATCACGCAACAATCAGTTCGATTTCGATTTCTACGTTTTGATAGTTTCAAGACGAAAAAAAACACTCCCCCTCTGCCACCTCATTCCAAACGGGGCGGCACCAATAAACATTCGTTTAGAACCGGCAGATATACCGGCAACAAAGAATTGCTGAAAAGAGCGCTCCACCCTCCGGGACGAAGGCGGGGCCCGCCGAGCATAAGACATTTCAATTTCAAACAAGAGCCGAGTCGCCTGCGAAACATGTCCCTCGGATTACCGTAAATATTTTCCTTTAGTTCTTGGATGTTAATTGTGAAAAGAGGATTCTTTTTTATTTGTTCTTTAGAGGTTAGTTATGTTGTGAAATTCTTTCAATTCTTTTACTAAGAGATGAAAATAATTCTTTTAATTAAGTTTCCTATAACTTTTTAACTATGTTGAAACTAAATTTAGTATTTTTATTCTTCTATCAGTATAATTATCCAAAAAAAACCCAGAAATTAGCCTTGTTTGATATTTCAAATTTAACATTACTCCAAAAATAAAATAAAAATCTGATATGATCCAAAACATTTACAATCCTTCCTAAACAATTCTCATCCAAAATAACCCAATTCAAAATTAAATTGAAATAAAAAAGATGGCCCAAATAAACAAGCATAGTGTACACATTAAAGTTTAAACACATCATCATTATAGCTGTACTCCAAGTAAAATGAAGGGAAACGCAATTGGAGTTCCAGCCTTGTTGCTGAGACTGCAAGCATCAGAGATTCACAGAAACAGCTGGCCCAATCAGACATTTTTTTGCACAATCTCATGCGTATCTCTGTAATATCATGAAATATCATTTATACCCCTGAAAAATGGGAAATACCATAGATACCCCTAAACAATCTCAAAATATCATATGTACTCTTACACTATAAAAAAAATCACAAATACTTTTTTTTCTTTTCCAAATACATAAAAAAATCAAATTTACACACTTTATTAATTTGATTTGATAATTCTTAAACCAATGACAGATTTTGACCATAAATATTGATGAGATAATGAGATTTTTTCGTGGTCAATTCTTAAAAATCAAATTTATAAGTTTGGAAGAACCAATAGGATCGCTCTGTGGTCAATTCTACGGGCTAGAACACCAGTTGGGCCGAGGACATCCGTTTAAAAATATTAGGTATTGTATGTGTATTATATAAAAACGTTAACACTAGCATAGTGGATGAAGCATAAACTTGCCACTCATTGCCACTAATAAGCCAAGACTTTCATATCTAGCAAAAAATTTGTATATTTTTTGTTATGTAGAACATTTAATGCTAGTTCTTCTTATTTATTTTTTGCCTTTTATGTTTTTATATTTCTTACATTATAAATTTTCAAACGATTCACCAAATATATTATAATGAAGACTCTATTTCTTGTCATGAATTCAAAATTTATCATCCTCCTAACATCAAACTTTTTTTTATCTTACATGTTAAATTCTCTGGACAATACTCATATTACCTAAATGAAGTGCTATATTGTTGCTTGTATCTTTCGATATATTTTGCATGGCTTCAATTCTTTATATGTATAATAATAGTATTTGTTTAGATGATGACTAAAAATTGAATGGCTTCAACAATATTTTTCATGATTGCAAATATCCGGTTGTAGCACCATTATATCGTGATATAGCGTTGTTTGGATGATAAACATTAAACACCGCACACTGCGATTTTATTGCATTTTTTAAACTCTCGATGAGTTTCTTTTTCGAATTGGACACATTAAAATAGTGCATTAATTAAAAATAATTTAAAAATATTTAAAAAATGATTCATCTTTGAAAATTCATGAAAGAGTCATGATACTATTTCAAAATATACATTATGATACAGAATGCAAAATATTTATTTTTTGTACGCTACAAAAATATTGCGCCTTTATAGCGTCAATTACACGTAATGCACTACAAGAAAAATCCTACACTTAATATGGTGATAAAAGCTATATGCAATATTAATATATTTTTTAAAAGTTATCGAAAACAAAAATATGTAAAACGAATTTATCAATATTTTGATTTGTATGATGGACAAGCGTTTTTTTTTGCAATATTTCACAAACACATAAGTTTATTCATAATTTATAGAAGAGTATTATTGATATTTTCACTTTCTTAGGGGCACACATGTAATATTTATCTTTTTATTTAGCATTCATGATATCCACACCTTTGAGGGGCATTCATGATATTTTGATATTTTAGTGTTTCAGAAAGACAGCTGGCATAAAGAGCAGTCTAAACGGTCAATAATTCAAGCACACTTTTTCAATTTTCAAATTTCTTCCTTTCCAACTGGTGACTCGGACAACATACTAGTCTCACCTTCCTCTCCATTACCATAAAAAATACTATATTTCCAGTACTAAATTACATGAATATTACGACCTGAAATGTCCATTTATTTATAAACTGGAGATGATGTCAAACACGCCTCACTCGGTGCTGGATTTTTTTCAGCGAAGTAACCTACTAATAATTATAAATATTCAGTCCAATAAATAGAAGCAAAAAATCAAACTTCAAAATTCAAAATTCAAACACGCTTCAAATTAATCTCTCACTCTTCTTTCTTCACCAAAGAAAAGTTCTAAAGGAAGATGGAAGTTATGAATATGGCCAACAATTCTGATCAGCTAGAAACGATTGTTCGAATGGAAATTGGCAACAAGGGGAAAGGAATACCGCCCGTACCGCCGGCACAGAGAAGAGATTTGGCGAGAAGAAGGTACCCATCTAATAAAGAGCTGGTACGGAGAGCGCTGTCTCCTCCGATTCGAAGGCGGTGCGGCCCGCCCGGACTTAGACGATGGACTTTCAGACCCATGCCGAGTCGTCTTTGTAACATGTCTCTTGATGATTAGTCTTGTGATTTTGTTTTGGTTTTCGATGTTTACAGTGATGATGAGGTGTATATAGTAGGATTTAGGATTTTGGGTTTCTGATTTAAGGCATGATTGTTATGATTATGAATTGAATTTGGGCTTAATGATAGTTTTTAGCTGATTAATCGAGCGCTTTGCTCTGATTTATGATTGAAAATGGCTCAAATTCAGATCGACCAAATTATGGAATTAGGAATTAGTACTTCTTAGTTTTTATTGCTTGAGTTGAATCAATTGACACCGAAAAAGCTGGCTTTCTCATAGCCATGGACTTCCACTCTATAATTTCAAATGTGAATTTGTAATAAAAGAAAATCCAAAATATTTTTGATAAAAAAAATTTATATTTTACAAAGGCTAAGAATGTAAAGCCCTGATATAAAATCATGCCATTCATTTATGGGCCTTGATTTAGATTATGGGCTGAATATAATATTTGAGATCTTTTTGAGGGATTTATCTAGCTGCACATATACAATCAAATGGTAAGTATTTTATAAGTAAATATTTTTTTTCTTAGAAATAATAGTGTGGACTTAAGTTCCACTTCTATTTTATATAAAATATAAAATTTACAAGGTCCTATAATAAGAGTTTTGAGTATCTAATTACTTTTAGAATACTTTAATCCCTACTTTGTGTCTTATTGACTTGTCTCACATATAACAGAACTCTCCTACATTTTAGAAGTAAATACAAGTAGTTATGTTAGAAAAGAGTTGAAAGAGGACCAATTGTTGAAAATTTTGTTGGATCTTTTTGTAAATTTTAGAAATTTTGGAAGGAGATACTGCAACAGTTATTTTTTCTTAATTCGATGAAACGAGGCGCGAGGCGTGGCTATGTATACATAAATAATTATTGACAGGAGCGGATCTTAATAGGGGCCGGAGGGCGTCGCCCCAAAATTTTCGCCGAACAATGTACGCTAGTGATACAATATATTTTATCAGTATAACAATGCAAAATTTATTATTTGTCATTCCCAATAAAATTGTGCATTTTAATTTCAAAATTAATCTTTCATTTTGTCACCCAAAAAATCACGTCAAAATCCGCCACTAATGTTTTCTCCGAAACTATATATTTTTTTTTATGGATGAACTTTAATACATTATCACACAGTGAAGGTAGAGATGAATTATATTTTTGTTCTATACTTCATGGCAAGTATGGTATTTTGTCTAGTTTGGCATGTATGGTTAGGGATGTCAATGGGTTGGGTAATACCCATGTCCGACGGGTATCCGACCCGGGCGGGTCGGGTAATACCCGATTAAGCCTACCCGCGGGTCGGGTATTACCCGATTAAAAAATACCCGGCACGGGTACGGATAGGATATGGGTGAGGTCGTACCCGACCCGTGGGTATACCCGACCCGAACCCGGTCCTTAATAATCATAGTTATATTAATATTTTAATATATATTTTATTATTTTTGTTGTTTTTCAAATGGGTTTAATCTATTTTTTCTACTGTTATTTATTATACAATTTATTTTTATTTTTTCTATTTGTTTAGTAAATAAAACTAAAATAAATAAATTCCTAGATTCATGTTTATTTATTTTTTTTACCGCTATTTCAGATTTCTACCAATTTTAGTTTCATAAAATTTACTTAAAAATATTTGTTGTGTATATTATGATATTATTATGTTATGTGGTAATATTTTGATTTGAAAAAAAATAAATTTTCGTTAGTATATTTTAATGTTTTTGTATATATTTAGGTATGGGTAAAAATCCCCATGGGTAATCCGAAAACCCGCGGATAATAAACGGGGCGGGTAAAATTACCCGTTTAGTTGACGGGTCGGGTATGAGTATTACCCGATTAAGATGGATAAGGGTATGAGTGAGCCTATACCCGACCCGAACCCGACCCATTGACATCCCTATGTATGGTTCCCTCAACACATTAAATTCTCAGATCTATATGCTCTTGTTCTCTCTACTTACTTCTTGACAAGTGGCATACATATATATATATATATATATATGGATAATTATACTTTCCCCCCTCAATTCCCCACTATTCACGATGCCATCACTATGATGTCATAGTGGGAGATGGTATTAATACACATTTCCAATTTGTACCCCTTATTTCAATTGACGGTAATTATGTTTTGAATTAACGGTTAATTCAAATATAATTAACACGTAATACAATTGTATTAGTCATCAACATAATTAATAATTTTAATTAACAGTTAATACTCACCGGGTACAATTTTGAGAGATATCAATTAGCCCCCTCCATAGTGGGGAAATGGGGGGCACAGTAAATGGCCTATATATATATATATATATTTGGTACAACCTATTTGATATGCAAGGTTCTCAGAAGTCAGATCTATATGCAGAGTAAAGTGTAAATAATCAAATTTATCATATCTTAAATTCCCAGATCTAAACCCTAAAATCCAAACATTTATTCTGTCTTAAATAGGTGCAAACCTTCCATCGATCGATATGGTTGGGACCAAACCTGAGAATACATAATTTTGATGTAGCTTTCGTAACTCAAAATATTCTTTGATTGTGAAATACCATTAAATTAAGTTCGAGTACAGTGATTTGAAGCTAAATCAAAGTGTAAACATGCACAAAATTATGAAGGGTCCATTTGTTCAAAAAATTTGTTGTATACATAACATGAGTAATAGAACCTAGTTAAAAAGTAGAGATAAAAGTTTGCTTTAACCATTAAAGTTGAGTAATTGGAGATAATAAATAAAGACAACGAATTCTTGTTGGTAAGTATAAAGTTGGTTGATGTAATAAATTATTCGTGCAACAACTTGAGGCTACAAGCGTGAGTGTTAACTCACACTCTTCGTCACCTATATCATTACTACTTTTTTTGCACATAAAAAAAAAACATAGTAAAATAAGTTAAAAATATATATTGAGCCCATAACCTTACACTTTTGTGTTTCATAAATTCACCCTTGAATCGAAAAGTCATCTTATCTACTTTTTAAGCTTTTTAATTATTCATCGTACCTTATTATTTATTTTGCCTTGCCTCGTTAGTTGACTGGTTCATCATTATTACAATAGAAACCCTAATTGAATGCTTTTTTGCTAATAATGTATGGTTGTAGTTGTACTAATCTGAATAATTGTACACAACATGTTTTTGCAATATGATTGTCAGCATGATGACGAGGTGTTGGATGTGGATTGAATTAAGTTAAATTAATTTTATAATGTGAATATAATATCTACATAAAATCAATATCTTGTTGCAAGAGTATGTTGTGTAGAATTACTTTACTAATCTTCTTCATTTCGGAGTGATACAATATGTACACTTTGCAACATCTCTAAATATTACTACGGATACGATATACCTTTTATTTTGAATAACCCTACAAAAAAGCAAATATCTTGTACACCTATAAAAATGAGAATATCATGTATACCTTTTTTATATTTTATATTTGTTTTAAAATACACCAAATATATTTTGTTTCAATATTTTTTTATTTCATGCAAAGATAAGTGAAATAAATGTCACAAGAGGAGAGTATTGAGGATATTTTCTAGGATGTTGATGATGTTTCTTGTTTTTTTTTTTTTTTTGGTAGATATCAATAATGATAGGTATCTAAATTTTATATCTAGAAATGTACGTGACAGTCAAATTTTAAATTTCTAGTATTTTGTTTTCATTGAAAAGTTTAACATGATTACACTGCGATTTGTCACATATGTTTCTAGGTAAAATTTAGATGCTTATCATTATTGTTATACGTTATGTACGGTGGTGTATAATGTACATGATATACGCTATTTAGAAGGACATTTGCAAATAAAAGCAAAGCTAGGCTCATAAAAGCACCGCCAATTCACCATCACCAAACCATTATAAAATAACATCAATTCACCACCATTTCTACATCCAAATTTAGAAAAACCTCATAACCCCTAAACCACCACAAGTATTTCAAATTTGTGCACATTTCTTGACTCTCATCAATGGCTTCTCTCCTATCCTATTCAATTGTACTTCTCCTAGTATTCTCTTCTACAATCCAACTCTCCATTGCTATACGTACAACTGCGCTTGCCCAAAACGTCACCCCGAAGAAAGATGTTCATGCAAAGGTAACAATATAAAAATCATGCTTAATTATTACATAATTCTCACTCCTATAAACATTTCAATAGGTACCATCTGGCAAGAAGGAAAGAAACTGTATAGAAGAAGGCACGGTATCCATACCGGGCATCGGGCGGTACGATATCAGTACTGGTACTTTACCGGTACCGGATTTTACCAATTGGGACCATAGCATACCGTCCGCAATGAATGGCCACTACTTACCAGGCGCGGACGATACTATCATCCCGAATCCCGGTTTTGAGATTCCCAACCCGTTCGGCGGTTCTAACCCTTAGAATTCGAAGGATGATATTTGGTTGCTATGCATTTAATGTGTTAGTTCGTGCATGATATATAATATATTTAGATGGAATTTTGAATAATTAGTGTCATGAAGTTGGGAATTGAGTTATTAAATGTTATGATGTATTATATTTCTTTAGTAAATGTTATGATGTATTATATTAAATGTTATGATGTATTATATTTCTTGATCTCTTTTTTATTAAATGTTATGATGTATTATATTTCTTTAGTAATGAGAAGCATTAATTGCGTTATTATTTTATGGGAAATTTACAAATAACCCCCTGACTTTTTTTGAATTTACAAAAAAATGCTAACTTTTGAGAAACTCCGAAAAAATCCCTACATACAAGATTTTCTTTTCAATTACCCTCCTATAGGGATATTTCATGGTATTACAATTTTTTTGGACCAAAATACCTCTCTATTTTTCATCTTTAAATTTAATAAACATATTTTTGTATTATTTTATTAATTTAAAATCATTATAAATATTTTTTAACATATACTAATTTAAAAAAAGAAATATGTCATATACATAATTTTAATCTTTTATTTATTATATATTTTATCATAGAAAACTAAAATTAAATAAAAATAAGATATAAAAAATAATCCAGGAAATATCTTGACAAATTAATATTATTCTAGTATTTAATTTTAATGTTAAATAATTGTTAATAAAAATAGTTACTAAATAGTATTTTTTACCAAATTAGCAATACATAAGTGAACATCAAAACGAGCATTAAAATAATATTACCGTTAGTTCTAATTTCAACAACTAATTTAATTTCAGCAGTTTGTTTGTAATAATTATTTTTATTAACAATTAGCAAATTGGCTGATGAAATCAATAGTTGTTAATAAAAATAGTTACTAAAAATAAGCTGATGAAATAAAAATAGTTGTTGAAACTAAAATTAATTGCAATATTATTTTAATCTTAGTTTTAATTTTCATTCATTCGTTGTTAATTTGGCAAGAAAAATTATTTAGTAACTATTTTTATTAATAACTATTTAATATTAAAATTAAATACTAGAATAATATTAATTTTTCAAGATATTTCCAAAAATATTTTTTATATCATATTTTTATTTTATTTTAATTTTCTATGATAAAATATATAATAAATAAAAGATTAAAATTATGTATATGGCATATAGTTTTTTAAAATTAGTATATGTTAAAAAATATTTATTGTGATTTTAAATTAATAAATTAATAAAATAATACAAAAATATGTTTATTAAATTTAAAAATGAAAAATAGAGGGGTATTTTGGTCCAAAAAAATCGTAATACCATGAAATATTTCTATAGGGAGTAATTGAAAAGAAAATCTTGTATGTAGGAGTTTTTTTTGGAGTTTCTCAAAAGTTAGGGGTTTTTTTGTAAATTCTAGAAAAGTTAGGGGGTTATTTGTAAATTTCTCTTATTTTATTAGTCATAGTCATCATCTCGACAAACGTGAAGTGTTTCGGGGTGAAACAAAAATAATTACTGAAATAGTAAATATTTATAAAATATACCGAATCACTAGTTATATAATTATATAATTATTCGTCGAAAATCTTAAAAATGTTATATGCCCCGAGTTCTAATAATCCCTACATGAGACATATTGAATAACCAAATTTATATCAGATACATTTTGAGATGGTTGGCAGATAAAAGTTGGTTTGTGAGATCTAATTTAAATTGTCCCTGGATATATGGTTCTATCACATGATTTTCATTTTTATTCATGTCATAAATTTCTCAACAACTCTCCACTTTACTTGGTAAATTAAATTTTTTGTTAGTATTTTCGAAAACCGTAACTTATGATCTGAATCTTACAAATTCATTTTGCTCATTGAATGTTCCGTCCAAATAACCCGTAAATAACGTAAATAATATATCTGATTAATTTGCGGCCCCGGCCTGAATCTGATTTATACGAACCAATGAACTCATAAGTAAACAATCGGGATCCGAGATCCGAACGATTCGAAATTTGAAACCCCGTTGAAAGTACTCGAACTTGAAATGACCCAGCTGAACCCATTAATAAATAATAATACAGTATGTTTACCATCATAATACAATTTGTTTAAAGGGAAATTTACATATAACCCCCTAACTTTTCTTGAATTTACAAAAAAATCTCACTTTTGAGAAACTCCAAAAAAAAACCTACAGGCAAAGTTTTCTTTTCAATTACCCCCCTATAGGGATATTTCAAGATATTGAAATTTTTTTTGACCAAAATACCTTTCTATTTTTCATCTTTAAATTTAATAAATATATTTTTGTATTATTTTATTAATTTGAAATTACTATAAATATTTTTTAACATATACAAATTTAAAAAAAACTAAGTGAAATTAGTGTGACTGTGACGTGACGTGCGGACGGCCCATATTTTAGCCGAATCCTGATGCAGGAAAAAGTATAAAATTATACTAATTAAAATTTCATGAAAAAAATGTTGTTTGCTATTATTGTTCTCTCTCACCTCCAGTTTGTTTTCAATCTTGTGTGTTGAGATATGCAGTTTGAATTCGGGTTCTAATTTTGGAATATAACAAATGAATTTGAAATTGGTTCATCTTTTGATAGTATACATATTTCGAAGTGAAATTAGTGTCTTAACTTTGTAATTGTGCGTCAAATTGGGTTTATCTAATTGAAGTCCATGTTTGAATGCTTCATTCAATTCATTATTTAAGTCCAATTAAAGTCTAATTGAAGTCCCGTGTACATAATGATCAACATTGGGTTCTAATTCAACGAGAGTGACTTTTTTTTCCTTTTTCTTTTTTCAGGCAGAGGTATATCATTAGCAAATGGAGTTTGAAGTTTCTTGTAAATGGTATTGTTTTATATATTAAATGGATGCGTTTGAATAATTGTATAGTATCGAATCTTAGTGTCTATTGAAACTTAAGGGGGGGTTTGACAAGAAGAAATTTGGTAAGGAATTTGGATTATATACTTCCACTCAAATTAATTTTTTGTTTGACAAAGAGAATATAGTGAAATTATATTATTCTTGGATTTAGTTCTTCACACAAATTCTTCAAATTGTAATTTCAAAAATTTGTGAGAATGTCAAGGTGGAGGAAAACACATAATGGAGTTATACATAATTATAATATTAATAATTCTCATAATTAATATAATAATAATTATTAAATGATTTAAGATATCAATAATAATATAATGTTGTATAATAATAATTATTAAATTATCACAATATAATAATAATAAAAAATAAAAAATAATATAATATTAATATTAATTATAATAATATAACAATAATATTGTAATAATATTATAATAATAACTATATTATACATTAAGAATATTATAATATTATAACTATATATTATTAATAATTATATTATAACTAATATAATATTATATATATTATTATAATAATAAATAGCAATTATATTGTAATATTATTAATATATAAGGCGGGACAAAAAATTATATGGATAAAATATAATATTATAATACTAAAATAGTACATTTAATAGTATTATAATATAATTATATATTGTTATATTAATTATATGGACATAATAATATAATATAATCATTTATTATTATTGTTATATAATTACTTTATAATTTTTAATAGTATAATAATAATAAATTATCAAAATTTCAAAAAAATTCAAACAACCAAACAAAAAGTTATACTTTACAGCATCTTATAATTTGGACATCCAAACAAACTGTGAAATTACTAATTCTAGAATTTTTTATTCCTCCACCTTATAATCCGATTCCACCCTACTAATTATGCTTGCCAAACAAGCCCTGGAATCAAGAATTTGAGCAAGAATTTCATTTCAAAATTCAGTATTTTCTAAATTCTCTGTTTGGTAGACCATGAATAAAGGAATTACATAATTTTAGAATCTTGTACTTCCCAAAATTAGGATAAATTTGGCTCCAACTTTTCACGGAGCGCCAAAGTGGAGCATTAGTTATTGGTGCCAAATAACTCTTTCTCTCTCTTCCGTCTCTTCTCTCTCTCAACCTCTTCTTCTCTTTCTTTCCTTCTGAGCCGCCTCTTCGTCTTCTTGTCTCCCCAACAGCCAACCTCCGCCGTTTCAGCTCTTTCTCAACAATTGTCAAGGTATGTTCACCTAGGGATGTCAATGGGTTGGGTAATACCCATGTCCGACGGGTATCCGACCCGGGCGGGTCGGGTAATACCCGATTAAGCCTACCCGCGGGTCGGGTATTACCCGATTAAAAAATACCCGGCACGGGTACGGATAGGGTATGGGTGAGGTCGTACCCGACCCGTGGGTATACCCGACCCGAACCCGGTCCTTAATAATCATAGTTATATTAATATTTTAATATATATTTTATTATTTTTGTTGTTTTTCAAATGGGTTTAATCTATTTTTTCTACTGTTATTTATTATACAATTTATTTTTATTTTTTCTATTTGTTTAGTAAATAAAACTAAAATAAATAAATTCCTAGATTCATGTTTATTTATTTTTTTTACCGCTATTTCAGATTTCTACCAATTTTAGTTTCATAAAATTTACTTAAAAATATTTGTTGTGTATATTATGATATTATTATGTTATGTGGTAATATTTTGATTTGAAAAAAAATAAATTTTCGTTAGTATATTTTAATGTTTTTGTATATATTTAGGTATGGGTAAAAATCCCCATGGGTAATCCGAAAACCCGCGGATAATAAACGGGGCGGGTAAAATTACCCGTTTAGTTGACGGGTCGGGTATGGGTATTACCCGATTAAGATGGGTAAGGGTATGGGTGAGCCTATACCCGACCCGAACCCGACCCATTGACATCCCTATGTTCACCTCTCTCTCTCTCTCTCTCTCTCTCACTCTCTCTTTCTCTCTCTCTCTATCTTTGTTTATATTTGTACGTGTACTGTATATGTGTATATATGTGTGTTTGTGTGTCTCAATGAATAAACTGGAGTAAATTGTGTGTGCTTGTATATGTTAGATTGGAAATGTATTTATTTGACCAATTTGGTCATGGCTTGGGTATTAATTAATTGGCAGTATATGTGTGCATGATAAATGGCCTGAGCAACGAATTAGGAGTGAGCAATTTAAATTGGAGACGGGATTAATTAGATAGTACTTATTTGATAAACAAATTAGACATTTCCCTTTGGTTACTGGTTTGATTTAAATTGGGACAGTGATTAATTTTTTTGTGTTATTGATTTTAATCTCTCTACAATTTTATATAATATATAATAGATGGAATTCGGAGGTTCTACTCAACGCAATGCAAGAAAGAATGCTCATTGGACTCCAAGAACGACGGGGTTCCTTCTCAAGTATTTGGCCAAATAGTATGGTTAAGAAGTTTATCATGGTATAATATTTTGGTGGGTTATATATTTTGGTATTAATATACATTTTGGTGGTGGTAATAATTTTGGTAATGATACATTTTTTGGAGGGTAAATTGTATGGTTAGGTTTATTTTTAACATTGTACTTTCTTGTGCGAACATTGCTATATTAGTTATGTTTTAGATTAAATTTGTGTGTTAGTAATTTATGTTTAAAATTGTGTTGCGAAGATTTAATTATAACATGGATGATTTATATACACTAGGAAGAAAACACGCGCTTCGCTGCGACTATTTGAAATATATTTTAATACATGCATTTTTCTTGTTTATTGTTTGTTTTGTCGATAATAAAAAATAAAACATAGTCAAAAAGACATTATTATGTGTAGATACAAATAAAACAAAAATGAACATACTACATAAAAAAAGATGAAGTATTTAATGAGGTTGGAAAGAAAACATGAATTTTTTTTTTTTATATAATAAAAATAAAACATAGACAAAATGACATTAATAAATGTAGATAATAATAGTACATGTATACACGTAGATAAAAAAAATTAAAAAAAAACATGTTACATAAAAAAAAAAAGATGAAGTAATGTAATGAGGTTGATATAAAATAAATTAATGAATATCATCAAACAAATATGAAAATTATTAAATACCATATTGGTAGAAATACCTACAAATACATGTTGAATAATAAGTGAATCAAATACATGTTGAATACAAAATAAAAATATAACATGATAAAAAATCAAAGATGTGATGTGGCTTATTGTGAAAGCTCAAAAGTATTCTTTCTTTAAAGGAAATCGAGTTATATTTTTTATCATGTTTGGCACTTTTAATTTTACAGATTTTATCTCAAAAGTGAATCAAATACATTTTTGTATCGAGATTAAATTACACATTTTTGTTATAAGCTCAAAAGTATTCTCTCAAAAGATTTAAATTGTACCGTGGAAAATTTTAATTTTTGCATATTTATCCTAACAAATTACCAAATTACGTTTTCCACAAACAGTAAAAAGGAAATCAGCACAAGTAATTATCAATTTCTACACAAGCAATACCAATTAGCAGAAGAAGACTAAATTCCGTTCAAATTATATATTATAACAAATAACAAATAACAAATAATGTATACTATTATATTAATTATATGAATACAATAGTATATATCCTATAATAATACATAATAATTATATTATGATAATAAAATAATAAAATAGTAATAATATTATAATTATTAAATTCTTTTAATATAATAATATAATCAATATTATATTATATACTATAATAATATATTATATGAATGAGGGAGGCTAACCTATTTAACTTTGGTAGTTAATGTTTTTTCATCATTGAATTTATATTGAGATTTGAATTTTTTCATGATTATCGTCAAAATTTGTGCACATCATTAAATATACAAATTCAATGATAAAAAAATATTAAGTATCAAAATTTTGATACTTAATTAAGTATGTACAAATATATTAAAATATTATTAATTTGTATCAATCTGAATAAAATATGTTTTTTTTTACGTTTTTCATAACTAAGGTCCAAAATTAGGTAAACAATCCAAACAAAAAATATATTATTATATTATTTCCAGAAGTTTCTACTCGTCCCCTAATTCCCGCTCTACTAATTTCTGTTAAATTTGATGATGGAAAATTAAGGAGAAATTAAGAAAAGAGAAAGATACAATAATGAAGACAAAATAAATCGTTTGATTAAATAATTCTTGCTTAATTATCCAATACAAATGATCATCTATTTATACACATAATAGTTAAACAATCATATACATTCACTAACAACCACTAACTACATTTTCAGTCATTATTATCTCCATTTAATTATAAATGGAGATCCATTTAATACTTCTAACAATTTCTGCTGATTTCGCTTGCCAAACGGCCCTTAACTTTTCTTTTTCTTTTCGCGCGCCTTCTCTTCCGAACTCTCCAAACCAAAATCGCGTAAAATCAAAGAAAACTCAACCAGAATTCTCGAATAAATTTTCATAAAAGGCATGCCCTTTCTCAATTAGTGAACTCGTATCCAAGCTCACGAGCATTTTCATTCAATCGTTGTTAAATTGAATAAGATCAGATTTTATTTGATTTTTTTGGCTAGGAATTGTTTTTGTTTGATTTGATTTGATTTGATTTGAGTATATGGCTTCCGCTAAGTCTTCTAGTTCGATACCGTTACCGTCTTGCGTGTACCACCCCAATGGTCGGTCAACGACGGATATTGAGGTCCAGCCGGCGGATAAGCTCGAGATCATCAAAACTGAGAATTTTGATCTTGATTCGTATGTGCATCCAAAGTGCCAAGCCATGAATGACAAGGTATGAACTTTTTATTCGGGATATTGAATTTTTTACCTTTCTGGTGAAAAACGGCATCATTTATAATTTTCAAAGAAGAAATTGTGGGTTAAATGGAATTTTGGGACTTGAGGGGTAATATCTTGAAAAATATGTGATTGATTTTGAAATTGATGTTCGATTGAGAGTTCTTTAGGGTTTGAGATAATGTTTGTTTGTTTGTTTATAATCTAAATTTGATATGATATAGCAAGGAAAACGGCATATTTTTATTTGTCCTTTTATTTCCCTAGAGAAACAAATTATGAGAAATTTAATCAATTAATATTGCGGCTTGACTGCAATGAATTTTATACAACACTATTTAAATTCATGCACAGAGCCAAATGAAAGTATTCATGGAATTTAAGTGATCAAATAGTTCAACTAGAATCTCCTTTAAGTGGAAAATCAGAGTGGTCAAATCGTTCAATTAGAATCTCCATTAAAATGCAAATTGCCATGCTTATGAAACTTTTTGTAACATTTAATGATACAAAAATGCATCGTACTAAAAAATCCAGATTTTTTTTAAGAAAAAATGTAACTGTTATAATTTTTTTTTCTCACAGGAAATAAGGGACTTCTACTCTTATTTACAAGATCTCAAGAAAGCTTCCGCAGAAGAAATGCGAAAAAGTATTTATGCAAATTACGCACCATTCATAAGGTTACCATATTATAATTTCCTCAATCCAATATTCTATTTTGAACTACTAATAAACACCCTTTTCTCCCCCTCAGAGCATCCAAGGAAATCTCAGATCTGGAAGGCGAGCTTCTCTTGATCCACGGCTTATCAGATGGGGTTCAGATTGACTCCTTATCCAACGGTCCATATGGATTCTCTCAATCTCAAAACTCAAATATCGAAGATACTGAGCCTTTCGAGATTCAAAAATTGGCTGCTGAAAAAGGACTGGGAGACGGCCCTACGGCCCACAGTTTGTTATTGAACGCTCATAACCAGAGACTCCAGTTAACTTTGCAGAATATTCACCCTACTAGCACTTCGTATGGTGGGGCCTACACTGCAGCCTTATCCGAAGAAGTTTTCTCTGTCATCAATCAAGCTTTAACTGATTCTATTGAATTTTTTGGCAATGAATCTTGTTATACTTCAAAACTGGTAATTAATTTATAAATGAATATAGTTATACTCATTAAGGAAAAGACGAGAAACTATATATAATTATTAATTTCATTTATTTTTATTGATTTTAGGTAGTGTGGTCGACAAGACAGGCAGAGAATTTCGCAAAATTGATCAATCGTCACGCACTCGGATCTTGCGCAGCTTCAGGACGACTGGGCGGTGCGGCCAAGTGCATGCAAATTGTTTTTGGACATTGTGCGGTTCTCGAGGCAAGAGGGTTGTCCTTGTCTTCGGTTTTACTTAAGCTGTTTCGTCCAAGTGTCGAGCAGGTGTTGGACGCCAATCTGAAGAGGATTGAGGAGAGCACCGCCGCTTTAGCTGCTGCCGATGACTGGTCTCTGACGATTGGAGCCGACGGCAACGAGAGAGAGTCTGTCAATGGTCTTGCCTCCCAACCCAAACTCTCTAGCAGCGCCCACGGGTTTAATTCCATGGTTCAGGTTCGTTTTTTTTATTTGAATTTTGCACTTAAGCCTCTGCACTATGCCTAAATTGTGGAAACCCCTGATGTATTTTGTCCAAATGGTTTCTAAAGGATTTCATTGAGGATGTGGGCCCGTTGCTGAGTTTGCAACTTGGAGGGTCGATAATGGATGGGCTTCTGAAAGTATTCGACTCGTACATTGATCTTTTGATAAGTGCATTACCGAATGCAATGGAGGAGGATGAGTTGATCGTCAGACCTGCTGAAACTGAATATCAACAACTCGCCTTGCTAGCCAATGCTTCTTTACTTGCCGAAGAATTGCTTCCTCGTGCCGCTGCCAAGCTTTACCAAGCCGGTACAGGTACACACCATTTTAACTCAAATATCAAACTCTTGCCTTCCCAAACTTCAAATACTACAGCTCATTATATCAAACTTGCCCTCTCAGACTTACAAATACTACAAGCTCAACTGGATTTTGACAGTTTGAAATGTTAGAAGGGTAAATTTGATTTTATGAGCCTTGGAAGGGCAAAATGTCATATTTTTTGTCCTTCCAAAATGAAAATTATCATTTTTACCCTCTAAAAAATCTTAACCGTCGTAAATTTTAACTAGATCTGTGCAATTAAACCATTTTAATACCAAGTTAACAATTTGGATATATTTTATATTATGTAAGTTTTACAAGGGTAAAACTGGTATTATGAGTTTTGTAAGGGGGAAATATGATTGAAATAAATTTGCTAACAATATTATTGGGGTACAGACGAGACAAGAGAGAAGGCAAGTAGAAAATTAAAAGCCGCAGTGGTTCGTCTGACAGATAGATTTTGCAGACACAACGTATTCAAACTCATTACGACCGCCGATGAAGAGAGAAGTCGCATTGCCGGTATGTATGATTATATGGATCGCTTGGCCATCGGAGAGATCGTCTGGTCCCCCTCTCTTATCTTCCAGGTTATTTTATACCCTTTTTTGATCTAATATACCATTCTGTAGGCTTTACAAGCTTATGTATTTTCTTTTATTGCAGGATTTGTATGCAAAGTTACTCCGGATGGCGAATTTAGCCAAAGACATGTTTGTTGGGAGAGAGAGATTTGTGAGATTATTAATGATGAAACTGATTGAACCCGTTGTTATATGCATATCATATGAGTGTATCTTCTTCGGACGTGAACCAGTGCCCCGCCCTCTCGGCCGTAATGTCCTTAAACAAGTACGCAATTTTTTTTTTTTTTTAATTCTCGTTTTGAGTTTTCTAATATATATATACTCTTTGGTAGATTTATTTGGATATGCAGTTTGTGCTATTATCTTCCGAGCAACAAGGTTGGCTTTTTAAGCGCCGCGCCGATGAATTCATGGTTAAGAATATCGAGAGAGCTGCTGATGGATTAGATTCGGATCAGTATGTTTCCATTATAATATTATAATCAATAATTTCCTTCAAAATATTATCGAGATTTTAACGAAATAATGGGTTCTTTTTCATGTGTGTAACAGATCAGATGAATTTTTCATTGAAATTGCACAAAATACAATAACAATGATAAGGGAGAATATGTAATGGAGATTCAGACCCAAACAGTCTGACTGCCTCGATTTCCGTGCAGTCCGTGTCATATGTATGATTTTACTTCTTCGCAGAAGTTGATAGCTTCAGATTTGTATGTCCGTCTTGGCATGTGCATAATACCAATAAATTCTTCTATTTTTTTTAATTGTATATACCGGGTTTTTTCGTGCCTTTTTTGCATTAGTGTAGATTGTAGAATATAATGGTGGCTTTAGGGTTTAGGGTTTTGCATGATCCCTTGACCCTTGTGCGTAACATTCTTTTTTTTATTTTTTACATTCCCTGAGTTTGTTACTTTGGTATCTGTTTTATGAAATATCATTGCTTTTCCTTTATTCTCGTGTTTTTTATTCTCATGTTTGAGTGGATATTTAACTTCTATTATTTGTTCTTATTTTTTTCGTAAGAGAAAAATCTAGATTTGACCTCTCAGCTTTTGAACTGGTGTAATTTTTGTCACATAACTTTTAGGGGGGTCTTTTTTTTACTCTTCAACTATTATTTCAATTATTATGTTGGATCGTATATATTTTTTTCATCATTAAATGTTTACGTGTAACTTGACACATAAACAATAACATATTATATATTTATCACATAATTAATGATGTGATATTTAAAATATATATATTGATATTTAAAAAAAAAAATCATATTGTGTTGTCATGAATTCTAATATTTAATAATACAAATAACAATTTTTTAACAAGTTTAATGAATTAAAATATTCAGATTCATTCATTGATTATGTGGCAGAATCTTTGACACGTCACTTTTATACATTAGAATTAATAAATCTAAATATTTTAAATCACTAAATTTGTTAAAAAGTTGGAATGACCCAACTGAATCCATTAATAAATAGTAATACAATTTGTTTAAATTGGGGGTTCTTAGTATAGAAACTTTGTAGGATATTCAAGCCCATTAAAACATCCACCATTTTGAGCCTTTGAGGCTCTTAAACAAAAAGAACTAACAAATTTAAGAGAGAATAAAATATACAGAGCTTGTCCGAAGGCCCATTTTCCTGGACAATTATATTCCTAAGAAACGAACGAATCAGAGTCCATTCCTTCCTTCCTTCCTTCTTCTCTTCTTTCTGGGAAACTCCATTAACAAGCAAACATCAGCTCCTTTTTACAGAAAAAGCTGAGCTCAGAGTACCAGTGCCACGTAGCAATGAATACTCAAGACCCACAACCGGTAAATCCAAAATACCCCCATTTTTGGGGAAATACACCGGAAACTGAAGAAGCTTACTATGCTCTTCGTGGTGTATCCGGCTCCTCCGGCCAGTTTGCGGCTCCTTCAGGCCGTTCTCTCTTTACCCGTTCTTGGGCTCCTCTGAATTCCTCCCCTCGTGCGTTAATTTTCATGATTCATGGGTATGGAAACGACACAAGCTGGACAATGCAATCCACTGCGATTTTTCTTGCGGGTACAGGAAAATTCTCCTGCTTTGCTTCGGATCTCCCTGGCCATGGAAGATCCGACGGTCTCAGAGCCTTCATCCCTGATCTCAACTCAGTCCTCTCCGATCTCAAAGCTCTGTTCTTTTCCATCCGTTCAAAACCCGAATATCAAAATTTGCCCGCTTTTCTATTTGGCGAATCCATGGGAGGAGCACTTTGTTTAATGATGCATTTGAACGGAGACAAGGACCAATGGAACGGAGCAGTGCTCGTAGCCCCCATGTGTCAAATCTCTGACAAGATCAAACCACCATGGCCATTGCCTCAAATTCTCACCATTGTTGCAAGATTTGCTCCCACTCTAGCAGTAGTCCCCACGGCCGATCTAATTGAGAAATCAGTGAAGGTACCCGAGAAGAGGATTCTTGCTGCGAGCAATCCTATGAGGTATAAATAAATTACTTGATTCAAATACGTCATATTGTTGTATAATATACCATTTTGTACACGGTTTACATGCCAGATATCACGGGAAGCCTAGACTGGGCACGGTGACAGAGCTTTTGCGAGTCACTGACGAGTTGGGTTCGAGGCTTCAAGAAGTTTCGTTTCCATTTTTAGTCGCGCATGGAAGCTCTGACGAGGTAACGGACCCCAACGTAAGTAAAGCGTTGTATGAGAAGGCTTCGAGTGGAGACAAAACCATTAAAATTTACGATGGTATGTTGCACTCCTTGCTCTTCGGAGAGCCCGATGAGAACGTGGCGATCGTGAGGAAGGATATTCTCGATTGGCTCGATGCGAGGGTCGGTAAAAATGTTCCGGTGGATCATTGTGAGGTCGTCGAGGTTGAGAAAATTTAATTGTTGCTATTAATGTTTTGGTATATAGTTTGTTGGAAGTTTCGGGCTCGTGTTGTTATTTCGACAATTATAGTGCAATTAATTCATGATTAAATTTATATGGCATGATATATATTTTTTCGATAAATTTGGAATTCTATTTATAGTGTTTCTGTTGGTTTTATGATTTATCATACCGTGCATTGTGTGTAGTCTTAATTGTGAGTTATGAGTAGTGTCACTGTAAGTGGCGGATCTTGATGATAATATTTGGACTTTCGAGGACCAGACAAAAACAATTACTGAAACTACAAAAAAAAATAGAGAGGCCAAACATAGACATTTACGCATATAATATACTAAATTACTACATATATACATTGTTTTTCGAAAATCTTGGGAGAAGGACGAGGCTTTACTACAGCTACATAGTTCCGCCTCCGGTCATTGGTGTACTTGTTCGCAATAATATTTATCAAATTATATATTTATATGTTTAGATGGTTATAAACTTATACTTGTAATGTTCTTTCCTACTAAAAGATTATCATACTTTACGTAAAATATAAAATTCTCTTTGTACTCGTGTTTAGCTTCTTGGTTTCGATTGTTATCAGAATTTAAGTAAAATAAGTGAATTTACGTAAAATAGGAAAACTCTTTGTAATCTTCTTGGCCTCGATTGTTATCAGAATTTACGTAAAATATATGAATTCGCCAACAATAGAAAAACCGCATTGTATACTTGCCGGTTTAATTGTTTTCAGAATTTGCATAAAATAGGAAATTCTCTTTATAGTATTCTTGGCCTCAATTATTATCACAATTTATGTAAAATAGGAAAATCTCTTTGTAATCATATAACAAGATTTGATGATTACCATTGTAATACTTGTCTTTTTACTGCAGAATTTTTTATACATAATGATTTTTATTAGTTTGAATAATCATATATTTGGTACTTAGCTTATAATAGTTAAATAAGTTTCTAAATGATAAGTTCAAATTGGTGTTCAACTACGAAAATCTCTGACATTTGACTATTTTTTACTTGTTAACCGACCAATTTGATTTTCATAAATACCTACGTCTCCGTCTCCGGGACACCACGCGGCCAACTTGCACTTTATGGATTCATTTTCCCGAATGAAAAGATTATAAGATTCTCGATATCGATTTACAACGTTTTTATTGATATCGAACGGGTTTTTCAAGGCTTTGCTAACCTATTACAAATTACCAACAACATATATCGATCGGCAACACGATTCAGATTCGTTTAAGGAATATGGAAATGGAATTGAATCAATAATTTGATCTAAAATTCTAGAATTATTAAGCTCAAAATCAAGCTCTCAATAATATTGCTAAAATGTATGTGCGGAGAGATGAAAAGAAAATGTAGAATACCCCTCAAACTCAACTAGTCGTTACAGTCCGTTTGAACGGATCCTTCAGTCTGTTTGAAATGGACCGTCACACCAACTAGCCGCTGCATTGATATTTTGAAACTGCGAGTTCATTTGTTTGAACGGAAGCGCTACTGGAACCTGAATTTCAAAAGTTAATCAATCCGTTCGAATAGAACCTTTAGTCGTTTGAATGAAAGTTATAGCTGCTAATTTAGTTTCAACACATGTTCAGTTTGTTCGAATGAAAATGTTGCAGGAACATGAGATCCTAATTATCACAATTTAATATTTCACTTGAATTCACATTTAATTATATATCTTGATATAAAATGATAAATAAATAAATATACACATGTACAGTTTAACATGAATCTATCGAATTATGATACGGTTCTACAAATGTTCAAAAATTGTTTCTAAAATAATAGACACATACATATATACAAAGAATATACAACCATATCAAATAAATATTTCAAATTTTAATTACATAATTTAATGATTAAAATAATTGTGATGGTATGACATCATAAAATTGTATAAAGTTGAACGAAAAATAAAAGTTAGGGATTAATTATGCAAAACTTTATATTTTTAACAGAGTTTATATGTTAATTTATTCTTTAATTTATCATATTTTACTATTTAGATAATTTAGTTGGAATAATTACTGGACATTTCCCCAAATACCTCCCATCCTTCGAGCTCCATTGTTGTCTCCTGTCGAGATACATTGTTTAATTTCAATTCCAATTCCAATTTCAATTTTAGGATAAAACTGGTGTTATCAAACTTATTTAATTTCAATCTCAGTTCCAGTTTCGTTATCAAACTTGTTTAATTTCAATTTCAGTCCAAATTTCAATTTGAGGATAAAACTGGTGTTATCAAACTTGTGTAATTTCAATTTCAGTACCAATTTCAATTTGAGGATAAACTTGTGTAATTTCAATTTCAGTTTTAGATAAAACTGGTGTTATCAAACTTGTGTAATTTCAATTTCAGTCCCAATTTTAATTTTAGGATAAAACTGGTGTTATCAAACTTGTGTAATTTCAATTTCAATTCCAATTTCAATTTGAGGATAAAACTGGTGTTATCAAACTTGTGTAATTTCAATTTCAGATCCAATTTTAATTTTAGGATAAAACTGGTGTTATCATCAGACTTGTTTCTATGCTGCAAACTTGTCAAGTCAAAATGATGCATCATTTGAGTTAAACTGGACAACATTAAAGCATAATAATATGAACCAATGATTATTTTGATTATACAAAAAGCTCTGATAAAAGAATCGAAATAAAATGAAACGATGTATTATATGCTGAAGAATATCAACTATCTTGTGGAATCACAAGGCGGTCTTGTCCTTGAACTAATTTCGCAGATTTAATAACATCTCCAGTTTTGATTTGCGAAAGCACGTCCTTTCCACTCGTTGTCGTATACCTTTTATAACCAAAAAATAAATTCATATTATTTTATTAACATACTCTTTAATACCTTATTTAAATTCATGCTTATTTCTACATAAATAAAAGTTAAAATATAATAATTACCCAAACACTGAAAATTGGCCTTCGTCGAAAGATAATCCTCCTAAACCAGACTGCATGAAATCAAATAACAAAAATATTAGGCTCGCATCAATAAAAATTGCTAAAAAGCCCCTCCATTTAGGCACAATGCAGGGGCTTTTCTGAAAATTTCAAAATAATTAAACTTACATAGCTCTTGTCATATAAATAAAAGAAGAACTGCGAAGGAGAAGAATATTCCTCAGAGCCAGAATTATGTGCCATGGCGACCGCTCCATACACAGACAAGGGCAAAACCGGTAATTCACCATCCTAACAACAAACCCAAAGAACAATATAATATTCACACGATAAAATGATGGACAAAATCATACCTGAATACTGAGGGCAGTTTTGTAAAGTGGTTCGAACTGGCCAGCTGGCTTGACTTCCAGTGGCACGCTATATCCCTTCTTATCATTATCGATTTCATTATCTGTTAATACTGCTTGGCTTGCACATTTGAGTTTTACGCCGTCATAAGCCCCATCCAAGACCTACAAAAAGACAAAAATAGGGAATTTCGCAAAAAAGACCGCGTTATGCCAAAATTGCAAAAAATAAAAACCTACCTTACCAATTTCGCGAAATTTCCAGTTGTCAAGGGAGCGGAATATCCATCGATTATGACCTGCATTAACGATTAGAAGGGTTTATTTGATAGTCTGAATTTTATAGGAGCCGTTTTGCAAAATTTCGTTTTTTTTAATGTACCTGAATTTTAGCAATGGATTCGGGTTCGCCACCATTACTTGGGAAAAATGTAGAGCCGTCGCCTTTTTCTATTGTAAATTCAACCGTGCCTCTTCCAGTTAACCTTAGATGTTGGCATATTTACATTTTAGTCCTTGGAAGGAATTATATTTATAGATTTGTAGTTACCTTGGGTAGTTTGAGTACTGTTGCGGCAACAAAAAGGATAAGCCTGGAGCCTGTATATAAAATTAACTTTTCACATGAGAAAAATTTGAGTTTAAAATTGAAAAAAATATTTTATTAATGGCATTTATGTAATTTCAACCTGAAGTAATTCGATTTCTGCAATTGTGTCTAGAGAATTAGCAAGGCTAACAGAAACCTTATCTGCATCCTGGTCCTTAATATTTTGTATAAGTTTTTGCAAACCACCCTGTAAATTTATTAAATTGTATAAAATAGTATAGCCGAGCACATTATAAAATATCTGCAAGTTTTTCAATGGATATACCTTTTCATCGGTGAGAGAAGCATAAAGCAGTGATCCTTTTTCTCTAAGTTCTTCTGGAATGTTTGATAAGATAGATTCTTTCTCTTTAGTTATGATCTATAATGTGATTAAATTTCTTCAATTTATATCCTGAAATCCCTAAAATTGAGAATTATGATAAACAAATATACCTTGAGAGCATTTTTGACATCGTTTTCCATCGAACTATAAGGTTTCCTCTGTGGAATTCTCAGCAAGTAGGATATATCCTCCAACGATTCCTGAAATTAACACCAAATTAAGAAAAATAATCTCTTATTTTGAAGGTTTTCTCCATTGAATCATGTACTTGAATAGCCTTCATGTTTGGATTGGCTGGAATTGCTTTCCTCAAAGCGAATTCCCCAGTTCTCGGTACTTTGGTATTCGGCGAGTACAGGACCGCTTCCGCAGGAGAAATCATCCATTGATTCCATTCCCAAATCGGAACTGGAAGAGAAATCTGAGCAACGATTAGAATTGCCGCGACTGCATTCTCAATCCCCTTTATCAATCCATCGCACGGCAATTTTGCCAATGAACATCGATTAGAAGGAGAAGAACGTCTTCTCTCTCCAGTTCGGCGGGGAACCGGAGAGAAACCTGCCGTCACCACCAAGCGTGACGCCATGAACGAAGTGAAAATTGAAGAGGCGACTGATAAAGCTAGCTCTATCCAGTTAAGAAGTCAGCCAGTGATAAAGTGCCACCGCAGCAGATTGAATGACGTGGCACTTTTCAACTAATTGGGCTATTTAATATTATGGGCCGAAAAATCATTTTTATTTTATGTCATATTTATTCAATTCATTATTATTTATGGGCCACATTTGTTTGACCAGATAATAGAATAAAAAATGAATTTGAAGTGTAATAGTTTTTAATAGTCCAGTATGAAAGATAGTGTAATAAAGAGAAATTTCATGGTTTGTAATCTACTTCAAAAAAAAAAATGGAGAAGTATCCTGAAGATACGGGTATCTGATACGGATACGGATCCGATGCGGCTCGGATACGTCACGTGACGTATCCGATTATTTTAATATTTATTTTTTTCAGATACGGCTTGGATACGGCAGGATACGGATGTGATATTCTATTTATGATAATTCGGCCCACTAAATATTTTGACCCATAATATTTTTAAATAAATTATATAAAATATTTTTAGGATACTTCTAAATTAATTTAGGATACTCTAGAATAAATTTAGGATATTTTTATGATACTTATATTGTTATGTTGATTTTATTTATTGTCATGATATTTAATTTAAAAATATTATTAATTTATTAATTACATATAATATAAATATATTAAAATAATAATTATATAGCCGTATCCGTATCCGTGACTTTTTGAAAATTACCGTATCGCCGTATCCATATCGTATCGGATACGATATCCGTATCCGAATTCGTGCAACATAGCTTGTAATTAAACTCACCATATAGGGTGGAGGGTTCTCAGTGATTTTGTATCTCGTTTGTATTAAACTTTTATGATTTTTAGTAGTACCATTATTCGAGCTGGGTTGTTATTGTTCTTGACTTTGATTTTCTCCTTATGGTTCAAAACTTAGGCATTTGACAGGGCCGGCTCAAGCTTTTCAAAAGTTCTCGGCAAAATATTTAAAGAGGCTTTTTAATACTACCAATCTAACAAAACCAAAATTTTATACCACTAAATATACTCAATAAAATCTTATAAACTAAAATACAAATTTCAAACCACTAAATCTTATAAACTAAAATAAAAATTGGAGCAAAAACACCTTGAATGTAGAAAGGGGGTTTCAATCGAAATGACCTTCCAAACCAGATCAAGAAAATCCACTAAACAATCAATCAAAACTGCCAATTGAGACAAAGAAATATGGAAAATTAGATTATGGTATAATTAGTATTAACTTACATTAATGATATGAAATGTAATGTGTGCCTCGAATTTGTGCATCATAAATCGATAATATCTGAATCACATATTGACTAGTATCGGAAATTGATTAATTTCAACAAACTAAAATTGAAAGAACTCGAATTGCACAAAAATCAAATTTATAAATCCAATGCTAACTCGAATTGGAAAGCAATAGTAATCCTGATTAAAGAAGGGAAAAAACTCTACTGCCTTAGTGGATTTGCATAATCGAAATGAAAAATAAACAATTATACCAAGCATACAATAAGAAATTCAATTGGAAAAAAAAAGATAATTCTTGGTACTATAATTGTGATAAATGTAATTAGAAAGAAAGAAAATTGGAGAAAAAACTTACCAAGAAGGCAAGATTTGTCAGATTTGGTTTGCCCAGTCGTGAAGATTGTGGCCTACATAAATCGTGGTTGATTTGCGAAAATTTTGACATGGCAATCGTGAGTAAACAAGGAAGGAAACCTGATATCTTGCGTGTTATTGAGGAAAACTGAAATTTCAAAGAATGATGCGAGTTTGGTAGAAAAACAATGGAAGGATGCGTTTTTGGTATCTTGGGTACCAAAGAAAGAAGCAAATTTAATTTGATCTGCACAATTGTGAGTATACTAGCTTTAGAAAATGATACGGTCCCGATACTAAAAATATCCAATAAATTGATAACCTAATATAGTATATAATATAGTATAGCATAAATATACATGGGCCTTGTAAATTTTGGGTCTCTCAACCATAGCCTACATGGTTGAGCCGGCCCTGGCATTTAATAGGTGATAATTAGAAAACCCGCAATAAGATACTCGTAAACCAAAATCGTAGCTAACCTATACTTCCGCTGGAGATTGTTCTGCTCTTCACTATTCTTGTGGGTGTCTATCAAACAACCGAATTTACATTTGATTGAGTTTTTTTCGTATGCTACGTATCAATTCGTAACTAGGAATATTCATAAGCATCAAATTGTGTTTTACTTTACAGTATTTAATTTTCTATTATTTACTTTACATTATTTACTTTTTCGTATTTTATTTGTCTTTCAATATTTATTTTTAGTATTTATCTTTATGTACTCCATCATTATTTATTTGACTCACTTTAGCTAATTAGCACAAAATCTATTGAAAAATATCAAGATTAAAATTGATTAGAAATTAGAAATTAGAAATAATTCATATAGTCACACATTTTAATTTAGTCCAAATTTTTTGCATATAAGGCTTTGCTTGGTTTGGGGGGAGAGGAAGAGAAGGGAAGGAAATAAATTTTCATGCTTGATTTGGGAGTAGAGGAATAGAAGATAAATGGATATTTCAAGTAGTGCATCAAATGGAAATGATCAATAAATATTTTTTAAAAAAATTAATTAATTTAAAAACTATCATATTTTGAAAAAAAAAATTGTGTTCATAATATATTCTATATTAAAAAAATTCGTTATCATAATTTTAAAAATTAATTTGTTATATTTATATAAATTATTATGAAAATAAATATATAATATAATACATGTAATTATATTTTCTTCATTTATCCTTCCTTTCCCTCCCTCCAAATCAAGCATGAATAATATTTTGTTTACTCTTGAGATTTTTTGTTACCTTCATTTCCCTTCCCTCCCTCCCATTACCCTCAAACCAAGCAAAGACTAAGATTATTCACCCTCACCCTCCTCTAGGTCATCTCAGAACAACATATGGTATCATAACGAGAATACAGACTGTTGTTATGTAAAAAAATAGTTTTGCACATAACGAACTTGTATTAGGATTATGACATCGGAAAATAATTTTTCATTACTAAATCGTATGCATCTTGATTATCTTGATAATTTAGATAGAAGAATTGTAACTCTTGAAAACGTTGTATGCTTGACGTATTGAACATGCAAGGTTAAGTAGATATTATAGAAATATGATTTAACGAACGACGCGGTCACACAACGAATTTGTTCGGATCGGACGTTAATATGTATTGGATACAGTAACCACGAATTGGCAATTATATTTGATGTAAAAAAGTATATATATTTCGTAGGTCTTTGGGAGAAGGGAAAACTAATAATATGCAAATGTGTTATTGAAAAATGAAATGAAGTTATCGCATATTGGATATTGGGATGAATTGAAATAAAGTCATTGCATGTTATATATTATTGTGAATTGAAATAAAGTTATTATTTATTGGGTATTAAAAAAAATGACATCATGACTTTAACAAAAACGAATATTCATTTACAAATTTTATTCGAATTTGGATAGTATCGGGCTGAAAATTTAACTCATAAATTCGAATTTGTACCCGTAAAAACGAATACGGGATAGTATCCGACAGAAAATTTAACTCAGAAATTCGAATTCGTACTCGTAAAAACGAATACGATTATGACCGAATTTATCCGGATCCGGATATATTTCGGATCCGAGTAATTTTTCGAATACGGATTGGTTCGGACAATATCCGTCCCATTGACATCTTATCATATCTGTTCCATTGACATCCTAGATACTAACCATAGACAAATACACCTACGGATAAATATATAAATACAAGTATAGACTTAACAATGAATTTCATTACAAGTCTTATTTTTTAATTTATTTCTTTTTGGGGTCACAATTTTTTTTAAAGTAAAAAAAATCTCTTTATTTTTTAATTGGAAAATGTTAGACATCCTTAACACTTTCTTCCACAATTTTAAATTTTACTGACGTGAATATAGATTAACATCTTATTTTTTAACACATTAATTTATGATTCGACAATTTAATGAAATGTTAAATCATAAAATTAATATAGTTAAATCATAAACTATAAATTAAATTAAAAAATCACATTACAACATACCTGCCTTATTGGGACAAGGAAAAACCGTCCCAAAGAGGCTCCAAACCGTCCCAATAAGCTTTTTGGGACGGTTGGCCGTCTCAAACACACCGTCCCAATAAGAGCTACGAAACTGGGACGGACCGTCCCAATAAGGTGAATGATGTGACAATGTGCAGGAAAGTACTAATGACAGAGATTTTGAGACGGCCCGTCCCTAAAGCTTATTGGGACGGCCTGTCCCAAACTAATTTATATATATTATTATTTATTTATTATTATATAAAAATATCATAATTATTATTTGTATATATTAATATATGCTGATTATTATATTTATTATTTATTATATAAAATATTATTATTATATAAAATTATTAATATGATTTATATTTATTAAATAATTATATATATAATTAAATAATTATATATAATCAAATAAAACAAATTAGAAAGATACGAACAAATCAAAAACACTGACGAAAAAATCCAAAGTCCAACTACAACCAAACCCTACGACAACACAATAAACTAGCAAGCACGCACGCACAACACATCAATAACACAAACACAAACACAAACACAAATACCAAATCCGACAACACAAACAACAAAATCCGACAACATAAATATCCATCACAAATACAACACAAACAAATGACCAAACTAGCAAGCACGCAAATGATAACTCTAGTAATTCATGTTATCATCATCATCAGGCTGGTAGAACGAGTTCCCTAGCATTTCCTAAAAATATAATGCAACGAGGAGGTCGGTTGTTGCATCTTCATCCGCATCGGCGAATGAGGTGACCTCATCAGATTGTGCATGCCCGTATTGATCGAGTAGTTCGTCCGTCCCGATCCGTCGACCCGTCCCGATCCGACGAACGTCCCAATCCGTCGACCAGTCCGAGATTATTGCCCGATCCTGCTGGAGATGTGCCGGATCCTTGCCCCTTAAAAGAACACAAGATATATTAAAAATCGAACTAAATAAATATGAAAATATTTCAAATTAAAACCTACTTACCTGTTGATGTCCCTGCCGGTAAATCATCTGAGATAATTGAGTAATTGAGCGTTGCATCATTCGCATATCCGCCTCCATCTTGAGACGCGTCTCTCTACCTTCATTGAGTAATTGCTGCTCAAACCTCCTGTTCCTCTCTTTTACTTCTTGGAGTTGATTCTGAATCTCCGAGATCGCGGCGGAAGACGGGACATATGATGAGCTACCTCCTCCTGCACTCCAATCTGATGATATGATCGAATTGTAAATACTCGGATCAACAATAGAATTGATGCCATATATTTGGCCGTGCGCTCTCCCTCCTGAAACGGCCATCCAATCGTGCATGCTATCTCCGGCACTCGAGAACCAATCTGGACCGTGCTTCTTCGTCATCCGTGCAGCATATGCATCCTAAAAATAATAATTATTAAATTAAAATCCAATATGAATTCAAATTATTTTAAAATAATAAGTAAATATAAGTAAAATATTGTACCATTACGCGCACACTTTTTGCGTCGACAAATTGTATTTCTCCTTGAGAATTTCGTTGTTTACGAACTTTGCCCTTCCTAATTACATCTAGGTACCCAACAGGACGTCCCGGATTTTGTTCCTCCTAATTAACATGTCATATGTTACAATAAATTATAAAAAAAATATAATTTGGAATATTTTAAAAAGAACCATACCATTTTTTTCTTATGCACCGCGAGAGAAATCGATCCGGTAGTGCTATGACCGCGTTCTGAATTGTTGTTACGATTTCTTCTATTTCGAGAGGACGACTCATTCCATTGTCGATCGGAGATCCAAGTCCGAACCATGTTAACCCAAGCGCTTGCGGTGCACCACAATGGCTTAGTCCGCGCGATAGCCGCGTCTGATTCGATCCACCTCCTCTTGTCCGGTCCGGCGACCGAATCCGCAAAATCTCGAGCATCATTCATTATGTGTCGGACACGCCTCGCAGCCCAAGAATTCATTTGTGCTTCACATGCTACTGGATCCTCGCCGTCCGCCCAATGATAATGTTTCTGCAAATTAACAAAAGTTGCAAGATTTTTAGAATATATACAATAATTATAATGAATTATACATATACCATCATCTCCTCAAGAACAAAACGTCTGTTTGCATCGGGCCATAATGGCCAACGAATCCAACCCCCATCGTTATGGCTCTTCAAGAAATACGTCAAATCTCGCGGAATTCTGGAACCGTAGTTACCTAAATAATATTATACCATATTTTATCACATTAATATTAGAAATAAAACAAGAAGTACTAAATATTTACCTGGAACATGAACCATGAAAGTAGCCCCAGTCCGAACAAGTGGAAGTGTCTCCCCCGTAATCCTGGTAGCATGGTACCGAGAACGACTGGCACGTACTGGCAATGCTCGAGCCTCGGCATCATCCTGCTCAGCTGCCATGTCGTCCTCGTCCTCATCGGCCAAGTACCGAGAACGACTGGCAAGTACTGGCAATGCTCGAGCCTCGGCATCATCCTGCTCAGCTGCCATGTCGTCCTCGTCCTCATCGGCCAAGTACCGAGAACGACTGGCAAGTACTGGCAATGCTCGAGCCTCGGCATCATCCTGCTCAGCTGCCATGTCGTCCTCGTCCTCATCGGCCAAGTACCGAGAACGACTGGCAAGTACTGGCAATGCTCGAGCCTCGGCATCATCCTGCTCAGCTGCCGTGTCGTACTCGTCCTCGTGCGGATCCCCCGCGACATCATCCACAATCGGCTCTTTCCTCGGCTGATTCATCTGCTCTTGCATGAAATCATCATTAGACTCATGTGAGCGGATGGCATGATGCCCACGTCCACGTCCTGTACGAGTACGAACCATGACCTAAACATACAAAAAACATAAGAAATTATATTTTAGAACATAATCATAACAAAATCAACAATATTTTATACTACTTTAGAACATAAAAAAAACATGATCCACAATAAGTATTATCTACAAAAAACGGGATTGACGGTATTATCTACAATACGTTGATACATCCACAAACGTTCCCGCTCCATGAATGATTTCTAATTAAGATTTGAAATAAAAAACAATTTAATTTCATCCTATTATTCTAAATATTGTATGTCATTATGTTAGGATTTACACTTTTAAAACGAATCAACTAAGATTTGAAATAAAAGTTATACCAATACTTATTTAAATATGTATTAACGACTATTCATATAATTAAATTAAATTGGTATATATTAAAAAATGTTCTTAATATTCTTAATATTACACATTACATTATTTATCTTTCGAATTCATGAGAATAAAATTTATATCAACGTTTAATAGAAATAATGATATTATTAATTACAAAATAAATTATTTTAGATATCAAAATTTATAAGAACGTTTATTTCTAATATCAAAACAGAATATGATCTACACAAAAATTCATCTTTTTATAACAAATTATCTATACCAACTTACATAAATTTCTAACAATCCTAAATAACCTTAAATCTATCCTATAACCCTAACAACACTATTTCTAACAACAATATTTATCAAAAGCAATTTACTTTTACATATCAACTAATATTTATAAAATTGAAATATTAACCTTTTTGTTTGAAAAAAACTTGAAACCGCCCCCACTACGTCGAAAAGCTCACAACTTGATTCCGATGAGTCTTCGCTAGAATAATTCAACTTGCTCTTGCTCACAACCCTTTCCGTTTCCAAAATCTGTCAAAATTCATAATTAAAATCTGTCAAAACTAATATCTGTAAAAAAATAAATACAACTTTACAATTTCGAAATTACCTAATCCAACATGCCAAAAAATGTTAACCAACAACTTGCTCCATCCTTTTGCTTTGACTGAACCTATAATTTCGAAAAATATATAAATTAAATATCTAAAAATCCAATTTCGTTCAATAAACTAAAGATCCAGAAAATTAAAAAAAAATATTCTGTACAAACAAATAAATTCAGTGAACATATTCAACCAGATTTTAAAACTAATAGATAAAATACACTATACGCAAAAACTGGATCTAATATTCAACCAGATTTAAAAAATAAAAAATTGGCTCTAATATTGAACAGAAAAAAATTGTAATAAAAGCAGATCTAATCAGCAAAAAATTCAACAGTCCGAAAATTTCGTTCAAATTCAGCAAAAATTCAACAGAAAAAAATATTCTCGTTCAAATTCAGTGACAATTTCGTTCAAGTTTAAAAGCAGATCTAATGTTTGTTTTAACAACACAAAAAATGGGTAAAAACAGTCCGAAATTGCTAAAACTTGTTCAAAACGTCCAAAGTTTTTGAGAAATTCAACCAACAAACGTATAAAAGAAAGGAATAAATTACAAAAAAAATACCTTACAAGCCGGAAGAAAGTTTTCACCAGATCTTCGTTGCAACCTCTTCACCAGGTGGCTGTGAGGGAGAGGGAGAGCGATACCGAGAAAGGAGGCCGTGAGGGAGAGGGAGAGTGATACCGAGAGAGGAGGCTGTGAGAGAAGGGGGAGGGGCTGAGAGAAAGTGAGGGGGGCTCAGAGAAAGCGAGAGAGACGAGAAGGGGAATGAGAGAGAGAAAGAGAGAGAGACGACAAAGGGGGGGAAATGAATGTTGTGGTCGGTTGGGCAGTGTGTACACAACGTTACGATTTTTGGGACGGTGTACGGGCCGTAGCAACGATAATTGGGACGGTAAAATCTTTTGGGACAGGCTGTCAGAAGATCTTTGGGACGGGGATTTCTTATTGGGACGGCCGTAGCAAAGATTATTGGGACGGTACAATCTTTTGGGACGGGCTGTAAGAAGATCTGTGGGACGGGGATTTCTTATTGGGACGGCCCGTCACTAACTCTTGGGACGGTGTATTCTGTTTGCGACGACCCGTATCTAAATGTTGGGAATTTTGAGATGACATGTTCCTATTCTGACAGATATTTTTGGACGGCCCGTTCCTAAATATCATTGAGGGTTGTGAGAGAAAAAATTGTATCGAATTCGTATTTGAGATATTTAATAATGTTATGAACATATTGTTGGCACTTAATTAGTCAGTTAATTATGAGAGAATTTCCAAAAAGAGCATTTTTGCATGTCATCCTTTATGGAAATAAAATTCAATAAATAACCCTCTTTTTCAAAATATTTCAAATATAACCCGAAACGGATTTTAAAATTCCACCGATACCGGATTTTAAAATTCCGCCGCTCTAATGACCTGCTAAAACATGTTGTGTCAGTTTTTATAGTATTAAACTAATATCATCGGGTTTATTTAGCACTAAATACCGGATTTTAAAATCCTGTCGATTTATTTAACACAAATTAAGGAACCGAGTTTTAAAAAACCGCCCACTAAAAGACAAAAAATCCCGTCTTTGTTTCAAAATCTTGCCGGATATTCTGTCCGGATTTTAAAACTAGCCGAACTTTTTTTTTTATTTTGGACTTAAAAAATGATATAATCTATTGATTTAAATATTATTATATTTACTTATAATATTAAATAAATATAAGTAATATTTATACAAAAGGAAAAAATATCATTTTTTAAATATCATTTTTTTAAAAATAATATTAAATAAATGATATAATCTATTTATTTAAATATCATTTTTTAAATCCAAAATGAAAAAAAAAAACCCGACTAGATTTTAAAACCTGGACAAAATATACGGCAAGATTTTAAAATCAAGACGGAATTTTTTGTCATTTAGTGGGCGGGTTTTTAAAACCCGGTTCTTTAATTTGGCTTTTTCTAGACCGGATTTTTAAATCTCGTTTTTTACAGTTAGTTAAGTCGGCTGATTTTTAAAATCCGATATTTTGTGTTAAATAAACCGACGAGATTTTAAAACCCGATAGTATTAGTTTAATACTGTAAAAACTGACACAACATGTTTTGGAAATTAATTAGAGCGGCGGGATTTTAAAATTAGGTTGTTTCGAATTATATTGGAAATATTTTGAAAAACAAACTATTTTTTGAATTTTATTTTTCATAAAGAATCAGAAATGCCCCTTTCTGTTGGGAATTTATCCCGACCCCGGGCCCGCGCAGCGGATATGAAGGCCCGGTCCGGTTCGCAAAATCCAAGATCACGCCATGACTTCGAGGGTACGATGCAATAGAAGGATAGACGATTACCAGCGTGAAATTGATCACGCACGACGGGTTGATCGCTCGCATCCTTTCCTTCTCCGGTGTCACGTTGGTGACTAGCCCGTGTGTCCCATACCACACGTTTCCCACCGTCTTGACACGCCTCCGGTTGTCTTTCGTGCGTCCCACGTCCACACTCTTCCACGGCCAACAGTTTTGCTCCTTCGGTTTGATCAAAATCGGAGAGCCACAAGTGTCGCTCCTCTACTTGTATCCACCGTGAGTCGGAGTTCGTCGGTCGCGGGTGCAACTGCCTAGACGCTGCACCGGCGAACTTGCTTGATTAGATCGATTCTCTACACCGAGAAAAACTCTTTTTCTCGGTTTTCTCTCTTCGCACTCTTTCACTCTCTAGAAAGATGTCTCTCTATATTTCTAGAATATTCTGAATAATACCATAGATTGGTCTGAATGATCTGATCTGGAGAGAGAGAGAGAGAGAGAGAGAGAGAGAGAGAGAGAGAGAGAAATATCCTATTTATATCATATAGGATAAGGATGGGCCAAAAGTCATGTATATCCAATATACACCCTTTCACATAGAAAACTGCAGACACCCTTTCAGTATTCTGTTGAAACGAAAATATTAAATCGTCCCAACCGACTTTGAACATCACGAAATTTGTAGATAATCTTATTATCTTTCCACCCCAATTTGGCCTGGACCAATTGGAGTTCGGATGCGAAAGTTACGGACGTTTTACTAATTGTGTGTCAAACGGTCGCACCCTTTCGGTATTCCATTAAATCGACACTGATACGTCGTTCAAATGAAAACTATTTCTACATGAAATTCTAGATAATCTCATTATCTATCAAACCCAATTTGAACCATTCAAATTGGATTTTCCTACTGAAAGTTATGACCACAAATATACGCTTACATTCGTTCATCCTTGTGTACATTTTTACGGTTGATCCGAAACTGTATTTCCTTCATTTTCCAAAACGCAGAACCGTCCTGGGATACACGTGAAATTGTACCAAATTCATTTTTCCTACGGACGGGACGTCGTAGGGGCCGTTTGATGTAAAAGACTTTGCATGATTTTGAATGATTCAAGTATTTTACCGAGAAAATGGAATGAGGACAAATTGTTTGAGTGATATATGTTTCTCACATGCGTGTTTGATGTGCTAGAATGTTAGATATGGAAAATGAAAGTTATTGTTTAATGGGAAAGATAATTAATGAAATAGTTGAAGGAAATACAGTTTCAGGATCAACCGTAAATGTGTACACAAGGATAAACGAATGTAAGCTTACTTTCGTGGTCATATCTTTCAGTAGGAAAATTCAATTTGAATGGTTCAAATTGGGTTAGATAGATAATAAGATTATCTACAACCCTCATATAGAAATATATTTCATATGAACGAAGTATTAGTGTCGTTTATATGAAATACCGAAAGGGTGCAACAGTTTGACATACAGTTAGTAAAACAGTCATAACGTTTGCATACGAACTCCAATTGGGCCGGGCCAAATTGGGTCGTGTAGATAATAAAATTATCTACAACTTTCTTGTTGGTTGATTTTCTGTCAGAGGAACTTACCAATTTCGTATGGACAGAATATTGGACAGATACATCCAACTTTCTGTGTGAAAGAGTGTATATTGGATATACATGTCTTTTGGCCAATCCTAATCCTATGTGATATAAATAGGATAATTCTCTCTCATCTCAATGGTTGATTCAGTTAATTAATTCATAATATTCCAGAGAATTGTAAGACAACTTTCTAGAGAGAGAAAGGGTGTAAAGAGAGAGAAACCGTGAAAAGGTGTTTTCCGGTATAGAGAATCAAACAATCAAGCAAGTTCGCCGGTGCATCGTCTAGGCAGTTGCACCCGTGACCGACGTCTTACGAGTCAAGGTGGATACACGTAGAGGAGTCACGATTGGGGCTCTTTCGGTTGTGATCGATTCGAACGAGTAATTTCTGTCGGAGACGAAATCGAGTGAATCGGCGACGTTAACGAACGGTGAAAGACGCGTGGTGTGGGACGCGCGGATTGTCACCAACGTGACACGGAAAAGAAGAATAGCAATCAACCCTTCGTGTGCAATCAATTTTGCACTGGTATGAATCTAATCTTCTTATTTGCATCGTACCCGTCGAAGTCATGGCGTGATCTCGGGAATCGGGGAACTGGACCGGGCCTACATATCCGCTGCGCGGGCCCGGGACCGGGTAGAATCCCCAACAGCGGTATCAGAGCGATCGACATCGATTCGAGGGTCGAATCATAGTCGTATATTCGATATACGCACGGGTTATCAAAGTTCGTATCCGTTTGCATGATGATAGATATAGAGATTCCAATTTCGTTAAAAATCACAAGTACAATTCACTAGAGATCCATCAAAAGTTGATTGAGAGTATCTAGGAATTATCGTGAAAAAGTTTCATGATTTATCGTTTTAGAAACGAGCGAAAACGGAAGAAACGGCAAAATCTGCAGAAAATTAGAATACGAAACAGTGAGTAAAACTAATATAATTTTCAGTGGGAAACTCCAAATTGATTGGATCAAATTGGAGTAGTTAGATAATGAGATTATATATGACTTTGATACAGAAAGTGTTTTTATTTGGACGAATTATCAGTGTCGTTTTTATGGAATATCGAAAGGGTGCGACTGTTTGACATACAGAGACTAAAACGTCCGTATATGTCGCATCGAAACTCCAATTGAGTCCTATCCAATTGGGTTAGTTAGATAATAAGATTATCTAGAACATTCGTTCACGTTCAAAGTCGGTTGGAACAATTTAATATTTTCGTTTCGACAGAATACTGAAAAGGTGTCTGTAGTTTTCTGGTTGAAAAGGTGTCTATTGGATATACTTACCTTTTCTAATTGGGTTAGTTAGATAATGCGATTTGAATGGTTCAAATTTTCGGTTGGAACAATTTAATATTTTCGGTTGGAACAATTTAATATTTCCGTATTTTACTAAAACTGGTATAACTTTTAGTAGGAAACTCCGATTTGAATGGTTCAAATTGGGTTAGTTAGATAATGCGATTATCTAGAACTTTTATGTTGTAATATATTTCATTTGAACGAAGTATACAGTATAATAATAAGTAATATAATATAATATAAAATAACATATTATAATATAATATAATATAATATAATATAATGCAATTATATTATATTATACAACATAATACACAATATAATATAATATAATATAAAATAATATAATATAATATAATATAATATTATATAATACAATATCATATAATATAATATAATGTATAATAATATATAATGTATAATAATATTATATAACACAATAATATAATATAATATAATATAATACAATATATTATAATATGGTATGATATGATATTATAATATAGAATATATAGAATAATATAATACAATATTGTATTATATTAATATTATACATATAATTTATGTACGTAATTAATATTACATATATGATAATATTAATTATATATAATATGCACTGATTTATAAGTGTGTTTAATTAATTAATATTATATGTACATGATAATATTCATTATTTATATTAAAATAAAAAAGAGATTAGGTTTAAATTATTAATGTTATATTTAATCTTGGAAAACATTGAGAGATTGTGTTTTCCCTACTTTTTTGATAGACACCAAATGCAAGACAATATGCATGAAGGACATGCACATGAGATTTTGAATTCTTGCTTTATCTCTCACATCAAACACAAGATTTACTTGATTTCTTGAAAAATTATTCCTTTTCTTCCAAAGTCCTTCAAAATCACGTAGATCAAAGAGGCCCGTAGTATACAAACATTACACCGATCGAGATGTTGACACGTATATTGGCTCTATAATAGACTCGTGGTGGTTGGATGCATGGGTCATGTGGCCTGTGTTCATTTTTTTTTCTATTTTTATCCGATAAATAATAATTACTCTCAATTCTTTTTAATTTGATTATTGAAAGAAAAGGTTATGGACAATAAATATTAGCTATGTTGCACGGATACGGGTATCGTACCCGATACGATACGAATACGGCGATACGGTAATTTTCAAAAAATCACGGATACAGATACGATTATATAGTTATTATTTTAATATTATTATATTGTATATAATTAATAAATAATTAATTAATAAATTAATAATATTTTTAAATTAAATATTATGACAATAAATAAAATTAACATAACAATATAAGTATCACAAAAGTATTATAAAAGTATCATATAACTAATTTAGAAGTATCCTAGAAGTATCCTAGAAATATCATATATAATTTATTTAAAACTATTATGGGTCAAAATATATAATGGACCGAAGTATCCTAAATAAAGTATCACAGCCGTATCTTGAACGTATCCCAGCTGTATCCTCAACGTATCTCAGCCGTATCCTGCTGAATCATGTCGTATCCCCACCGTATTCGAAAAAAATAAATATTAAAATAATCGGATACGCCACGTGGCGTATCCGATACATATCCGCGTCGTATCGTACCCGTATCCTCAGGATACTTCTGCATTTTTGAAGTATCCGCGTCACATAGAATATTGGACTGAAAAATTGTAGGATTATACACACGAATTTAGAGGTTTGCAGCGGAATTATTTCGTATGTATAACCTAATTCTACCATGGATCACACTCGAAAAACACCGAAAAAGGAAGAGTAATCAGAATTTTACCTCGTACAAGTTAGTACGTGATGACTTCTCCTCCAGATATCGTGAACCTTCTCCAAAGATTGCTATTGCACTCCCTCTACTCGTGTCCACCTCGATTTCGACTGATCAGAACCGCCAACACCGTTCTAGTCAGTGTTGCGATTATATCTCTCAAGAACTTGCTCAGATTTTTCTCTTCTATTACTCTCCAGATCTCAATTTGTGTTTTGTGAAAAAGAGAGAATAATTTCGGCGGCCAGAAATTCGGTGGCCAGAATTAGGGTTTCGGAGGAGAGAGAAAATTATGAAATCAGAATATATATATAGGAAAAATTTAGGTTAAACCAAAATTAGGTTAAACCCTAACAGGCCATAATCAGATTAAAAGCCTAATAATCAGAGTAGGCCCGAAAAGGATTAAACCATAATTAATAGGTTAAACCTATAAGTTCTGAACAGGCCCATGTTTAATTACTGGCCCAATTCTGACTGCAGATTTGCCTATTTATATAAATTCTTCCAAGTTAATTCTTAAGCCATATTTTCTTTCAAAAATATCGGGACTGCAACTTTAACTCGTGGTTCTTTGCTCGTTCGAGCTCGACTCGATAATAGTTCGATAATAGCTCGCTCGATATTAATCCGAAATTATTCGAGCCGAGCCGAGCTAGCTCGAACGCTTATCGAGCCGAGGTCGAGCCAGACTCATCTCGTTCGTATTAAGCTCAAAAAGAATTTGAGCTCGATTTAAAAAATTAAATATTTATTTTATAATTTTATAATTAGAAAATTTTGTAACGAATTTTTTTATTTCCTTAATAATTCGAAGTCATGTTACAACTCAAGTCCTAAAATGAAAAAAAGTTAATTAAGGGAGACAAATTAATAATTCCAAGTCCAAATTCAATTTTTCTTTTTTTGTGTTTTGTGTTGTATGTTTGGTTTATTATTATTACATTTTAAGATATTTTGCTATTTATAACATTTTTTGTTTATTCGGATTTGTTATAATTTTTTTAATTAAAATTTAAGTTATTTTTTTAATTGAGGTATTGTTGAACCGAGCCGAACTAGCTCGAATTAGAACGAGTCGAGCTTGAGCTTGATTTTTTTAGCCTGAACCATAATTCTAAACGAGCCGAGCCACCTCGAGTAAGTTCCGAGCCGAGCTGGAGCTTGGCACAGCTCGCTCGAGCTCGGCTCGTTTGCAGCCCTAGAAAATATATTACGGTCTCATATCATTCTAATCAAGTAAAATTAATGGGGTTGATTAACATTTTTATTATAAATTAATTAATATGTTTAACTGAAATGTCGAATTATTTCAATATGTTTATGTTATTGTTAATACATTATAACTGATACATAAATTCAATTAATGATCATTTTGTTATAATCATTTAATTAAAATTATTAATGTGAATGAATTTATAATCAAGTTGGGTTGATTATGATACACAAAAGACGAGAGGTTGTGAGTTTCAATATCCATTGTTTTTATTAAAAAAAATTTTTAAGATGCTAATGAATTGAATTAAACACAATTATACACCTCATTAAAATTGTTTTGGTGAATTTTGGAGACCCCATTTATAATCTCACAATAAATAGCACGAAAATCAAGGTTTAATAGTGTAGTGGAACAACAAAGCTTGTATTGTTCCGATAATACCGTTGAAATTCTTGACCCTTGAAAATATAACCTTTCCAACAACCCATTATTTTTACTAAAAATTACAAAATTTGCCCTGGATTAAGAGTTCGGATTTGTGTATATTAATGAAATTATTAACGGGGTGTGCGGATTTTATGGAAATGGTGCGTTTGGCACGAGGGATGCATGCCTATATATTAATATGATTATATTAAATCATGTACGGTTAATTGTTAAATATGTGTGTTTATGTAAGAACTAAGATTTGATTCATTTTAATTATCCACTGGGATTTCACAACTCACGATAAAAGTATACTGATGTTCACGTGATAATTTTCTTGGGATTTTTTTATACGACGGATTTTGACGGAGATATATTTCAAAATACTGTATTTGTTCAAAATCATTTGTTTGATTGGGTGTAACCGATAAACCGATTTAGATCCGGTTCGGATAATGAAAAATATCAAATCCTTATTCATATTTTTCACATACGAAACAATCCAAATCCGAATACGGTTCGTATATTAACGGATACGGATACGGTTTAGATATTGTCGGATACGAATACAGATACAATATTTTTTTTGAATATTAAAACGAATATTATAATATCATAACATAATATATCTTTTAATTATATTTATACATAATTTATGACATTAACAATCTAATTTATTATGTGTAATCGTAATTTTTTTATTGCACTTTTGAATCATTCAAGAATCATTAATTATTTTGTTTTTTCCAACTAATATGAAATAAGTCATATAAAAAATATATAATGTCCAAGTACGGATCCAGATCTCGATACTCGAATTCGGATCCGAAAAAATATCCGGATCCCGATCCAGATCGACACTAAAACCGAATACTAGATCCGGGTCCGATCGGATACGGTTCAGTTCAGTTTTGATAATATCCGCATCATTTACATTCTTAATTTTATACTTCTTATTCATGTATTTTGTCATCTATTTAAAAAATTGGTATTTCAAATCTAATTATATTTCTTTCTCCCTATAATATAATATTATATAATATAATTTAATTTTCATATCATATAATATAATATAATACAATGTCATATAAAACAGTATATTATATTATATTATATTATATTAAAATATAATATAATATAAAACAATACATCACAATACAATATAATATAATATAAAATAATTTAATTTAATTTAATTTAAAATAATATAATATAACATAATATAACATCATATCGTATGAATTTATTCGACTAATATCAATTATCTTTTAAAATAAGTTATCCACATCCGAGGCATAAAATATGAAAATTGCGACATCTAATTTAAGTTTGCAAGTGAGAAGTAAGAGAACAATTATTGAATGACCAAAATATAATGCTTCATAAATGAACGAACAACAAACAAGTAATTAACATTTCCAAGAAAGACAATCACTAGTTGACAAACCACTGGAGTCACCTATCCCTACTACATTAAAATACTTCATAATTCATTTATCACTTTATATTATTTATTTCCAAAATGTAATATTCCCCAGAAACTACTTATTTCACACAAAATAACAATTAAATTTATTAATTTTAAACTATAATTTTATTTTCCAAAACAATCCCAATGAACAACAAATACACTCCTGTATTCAGTGGCGTCGTCAGTAATTTATGCAAACAAAAAAGGGTCAATTCTTAGTCTTTTGAGGACAAAAACAGAGGACTGCCTTTTGCCATGACCTCTCCTTTCGTAAGGGCTACCCTCTCCCTACCCTGTCAGAACCTCATAAACCTGGTCTACATATTAGTACTCACACTAATGCATAATTACACTCAATAAATTCAATGACGTTCAAATCCATGCACTGGTATTAGAAGTAAATTTAACGCCGGATCTATACAATATTCGTACTACGTCACTGTTAAGGGTATATCGTGAAGACCCTTCTCTCTCTCTTCCTCTCTCAACAAAGCAAAGCATTTGTCCATTGTTGCTTGCTAGTGAGAATGAGAGAAGCGCTGCTGCTGCTAGGCCCAGCAATGGCGCCGCTGAAGGGATCGCCAGTGACCGAGGAAAGTGCAGGTGGAGGTGGAGGATTGAATGGTGAAGACAGGTGGCGGTATCCGAATGCAGAAGGATCAACTGTAAATGCGGTGTCATTCGGATTCGTGGCCACCGCTATTCTCATCTCAATGTTCCTCTTCATGGCGTTGTTCGAGCATTTTCTCAGACCGCGCAGTGATTCTACCGGCGGAGGTAATCCGACTCGGCCGCCGCGGAGGAGGTTCGGCATCATCGGATGGTGGGGGAGAAACCGTGGCGCAGATCTCGAGGCGAATAAGCTTTCGTACCCTTCTCCCGAGGTAAATTTATCTCTTTCTTTACCTTTTTCATGGGATAAAGCTGAGGTAACTTTTACTCTTTTGAATTTTGACTCGGGTTTTTTGCACTTCAACCCCTCTTCTTTTACTATTAACAAACACATCCTTCTTCTTCTTCTTCCAGAGGACTGTTTATGCAAAGGAATTATCTGTGTTAATGCCTGGACAAGATGTACCGACGTACATTGCAAATCCGGTGCCGCCACCGGTGCCGTGTTCGCCGGAAAAAGTATGTTTTCCTTCCCACCAACCAATCAATCTCAACAATCCTTCGTCTTCTTCGTCGAGTACAAACCCTACGTAGTCAATGTGTTATCGGTTAGCGTCACGATTTTAGGGTTTAGTTTAGTGGTGGGTGGAGAAGGTATGTTTTGTATAGATTTAACTTGTATTTCGGTTGATTTAGTGGAAATTGGAATGTAATGCTGCCCCTCTTGAGAGAGACGAATTGCTGGTTGAGTGTGGTGGTTTTTTTGTAATGGCAAATTAAATCTTTGTTGTTTTAGTTTGCAAATAAATTGATCGTTTTGCCTTTTTCAAATTTGAATTCTAATTTTTAGCATGCAAATTGCTGAAAATAGTATATATTCGAATTATTGAAGTCCATAATTTCTGGAGAACACTGTATTGTAATTAGGGATAATTTCGGGTATGTCCTTCTAAAACTCAAAATATCAAATTATTGAAGTTGATAATGCATGTGTAATGTTTGGATTGGGTTTAGAATTAGGGCCCAGTTCAGCTATTTATATCAGGCCTTCATTTCAACTTCGCTTGAATGAATTTAAGAAATTAGAATTTCAATGTGACATTGTTTTCTTGTAAAAAAATATCGTTTTTTTTTTATTTGAACAAGAACTTGAAAATTAGGATTCAAAAAAATATGGTCTTTGAAATCACTTAGGGCATGTTTGGTTGATAAATTACATCAAGTAAATTAACTTTCCGCAAGAAGACTTCCCGGAAATACACATCAAATTCAAATGTTTGGATTCACGAAAGTGAAGCTATTTGATTTATAGTTTTTATGTTTGGGTTGATGTAATTAAATTATGAAATTTTTAGATTTATATGTATTAAAATTTGAAAATAAATTTAGGGAAATTTTTATAAGAAGATACAATATGTCAAGGATTTACTACAATAGACCAAATTTTTTGAAAATTTGAGATATGACGAGAGATGTAGAGATTGGTTTTTTCCTTGATATATTAACCCATATTGCAACCATATATATATGTATGTCTAAAATCTATATTATTTGAAAAACATCAAAATAAATATCGTTATTTTTTATCAAATGTTAATAAATCATATTTATAAGTATTTTATATCGAAAATAATCATATTTTTCAAAGATAGTAATTTTGACATAAAAAATATTTTGTTCAAATATAAATATGGATCAAATTTTCATTTGATAACTAAAAAATTAATCAAACACGATAATTAAAATAAATAAAAAATATATATAAATATTAATTTTGTATACATCATGTTTTAATATTCTCAAATACTAATAATGTTTTAAAATAATTTATAATATTTCTCAATTTTTATAGTTTTTGCAAATCTTAATTATATTTAAAATATTTCCAAGTTTCTTTGAATTAGTAATGAGTCTATCGTTACATTCATTACTAATTAGTAGAAAATGCCAATATTTAAAATATAATTCATATTTACAAATATAAAAAAAATGAAGATAACTAAAAAAATTTAAAAATAATTCAAAAAAATAATATTTAATATAATTATTGTTATTTTGAGATTATAGTGATTGATTAGATTCTTATATTAACACAATGAAAATATAATTTATACTTATAATAAAATGTAATATTTTTTTGGGGTATTTTCGAGTTGTGTCTATTTATTTATTTAAATTATTGTGAGTAGTGTTTGTTTATTTATTTATTTATTCAGATTATTGTGCTTGATTAATTTTTTAAATTAATACAATGAAAATATAATCCATATTTGAGGGGAGGTTGTGTTGTGATGTATCTCCACTTTATGTAAATTTGAGGGAATCTTGAGTTGCAGGAAAAGTGAGAGACAATGTAAGTCGACTTACAGTAGTATGACAAATTATATCAAACCAAACAACAAAAAATAGACTAATACAATAGGTCAACTTACTAACTTACAGAGTTACTGCAAAACAAACATGCCCTTATTGTTATACGAAAAATATATTGCAAGTTCTTAAATCTAAAGTCTAAACTACCAAAATCCTTAAAAACATATATAAAATTTCAACAAAAAGTTTTCTGTCCATCCAATTGAGGAAATAATTAATAAATTGCACCGAATGACTGAATTTATTAGCAATTAAATATGGTCCTTGTAAATATATATTACTAAAAATTCAAATTTCAATTTCAATCAATTAAATTTGAAGGTAATAACAAAATAAAAGAGACTTGATAGGTGTCAATGTGTGACAATAATGGTCCTCAAAATTCTAGGACTTAAGATAAGGTGCCACGTCATTCTTAATATCTACTATTTCGCAATTAGTCAGAATTATTACTATAAAACAAAGTGTCCTTATCAAATCCAAAACATAAAAAATTAACAATAAAGGGAAATATATATAAAAGTGACTTTTTTGTTTCTTTTTAGAAAAATTTACAAGACCTATGCTTACTGAAAAGGTCTTGATAATTATATTGTCCTCCTCATGAGCCAGTAATTATATGTGGACTCTCTTTCCTTTTTGATGTTTTATATACTAAAGCAAAATATAACTTAAACGAAACTATATTAATATTGAACTTCCAATGAAAAAATAAAATTAAATGAATTTATATGTGAAAGTTTTAACATGACAAATACAATATTTAAATATTTAGCATAGATTTATTAATTTTTTGAAAGAAGGTAAGACACCAAATTAATACATTTTAATGGATTAATTTTAAATAATTAATCATAATAGCGAAAAAATATTGATTTCATTAATAATGTAGACAATAGTAATATCATCATTGTTAAGACCAATATGATATTTTCATTTTGATAAAATAAATAGTAAATATGATATAGGTTTTTCAAAATGGGAAATATGATATTTTTTGGAATAGCAAATATGGAAGAAAAAAGTTAGTTTTATTCTGATCTAAAGCGTAATTTCATTGTTTGTAATATTTTTTTTGGGTCTATTTTCAAAGTTTTTTTGTAAATTGAACGTCAGTAGCATTTTATAATAAGATGACGTTATTACAAAAATTAGCATGATTTAAATATGAGTTATTTCAAAAAAAGTTACCAAATGACCATTATAATTTTATTTATGATTTATATTTATTACACTTATATATTAGTGTTATAATTCTTTATAAATTATGTAAACAAAATCTTTCGTATATATCAAAAATATTATTATCTTTAAATTTTTTTCATAATAAAAGGTCACTCAAATCGTAACATGTCTTGTATGTGCATATAAAAATTAATATATGTTAATTAAATTTGGTTCTTTATAATATTTGAAAAAATATCAAATTTTACAAAATCACTCTTAATTAAACTATGTTAGATTTTTTTTAGTAGGGACACCCTTTTAATAGTAAAAAACGTGCGAAGTTCTCAAGAAACGTCCATTAGACGCCTTTCATTGACCATCATAAGTTCATGTATGATAATTGATTAGAAGGGTGCTGATAATCGGACTAATTGTAGACTTGGTGATAATTCGCTTACAAGCATGTCTAATTTTGTAGTTTTGAAGATTATTGACGATAATATCACCAACAAAACAAAGTTTTTTTTTTAAATTTAATGTAAAATAGTAGCGGTTAAAAATAAAAGTCTCGTTTGATTCTCAAATATTTTCTTTTCAAGCGACAAGGAAGAATGCCGGTCCTCACAAAAACGGAATGCAAGAATACATTACATTGTTGGATTTGTGCTCGAATATAATAAGAATCTTTTGTTAGCAACAATCTATGGGTGCGTAATAGCGTAAAGAATCGGACGTACTTATTACTATCAGGGAATATTTGTATGGGATTGTTTTAGAAGATCATTTTGTACGATTTGAAGAATGATGTAACTTTTATTTCTAATAATTAAAATTAGAACCGTACGAGCAATTTCTCAACAACAAAAAAACCCAGTACGAGCACGTTTCGTGTTCTAGGTTCTACTTCAATATATATATATATATATATATATATATATATATATATATATACACACACACACACACACATCACGTTTCGAAACTCTGATTCGTATTTTTTGCGAATTGGGGGACTTGTCGAAGAAACAAACGCCACCCCACGCTATAAGTCAAAGATAGGACATCAGACTTGCATTATTTCAAGAACCCGATCTCCACCATCTTGCATCTCTCAGATCTACAATCGACAATCCAAACCAGAAGGGAGGGCATCATACTGACACTTCACTATTCGATGATGCTCCGTCGCTCTTTGATCTCGCTCAAGCTGATATAGGTTGCAAATTTCAATTCTGAATTGCATATGACATCTCTAATTGATTTTATGGGCTTTGAGAGTAAAAAATACAAGAAAATCTCAACACTTAGGATGACTTATGTGCTATCGAACCGGTAAGTACATAAACAACATTATAATTTTTTTGGGAAGACCAAACATAAACATTTACAATGTTTTAATAATAAATATATCAAAGACGGAATTTCATGTGTATCCCTCTAAAACATCATAATTTCGTGTATATCCATCCCTGAGAAATGTGAAATTTCATATATACCCCTAAAAAACCCTTAAAATATCGTGGATATCCCTAAATTTAACTTTTAGTTAATAATTAGTTAACTTTTTCGTTCAAAATATCTTTTCGTTTTGTCCTTATAATCAATGTAGTAGTTACTCAAAATTTTGAAAATAATATTGATTTCAACAATAATTTTTGAAAGAAAATTATGAGATAGAATTTACAGTATTTAATTTTTATGATTTTAAATATTATTTTAAAACAAAAATGATTCATTATCATAGAAAAATAATTTAAAAAGATGTTGTTATTTAAATGGTATAATAGTAGTTTATGTGATATTTTTAAAAAGTAGTGAATGAACTCGAGAGACAAAATATAATCTCGGGAAATAATATGGGTACTCTTCATAGATTCAAATCATTTCATTTTAGTTATTAAGAAAGGAACATTTGGTAAAGGTGAGCAAATTGCAAGCTCAAATCAATCTACAGCTAGAACTTATCCTGTTTTTCCACGCTCATATTTCTCTCCCATTGATTTATATGGATGTCCTTCATTTATAACTAAGCAGAGTGATATATATATATATATATATATATATATATATATATACTTTTTAAGAATTGACTATTGATTGACAGGTTTATGATCAATTGTGAGAAAGAATATATTTTTTTTTGGATGGTATTCAACAAACAAACAATTATTTTCGTTATTTTTACTTAATTTTTTTTTTATGATGTCAATAAGATCGAATTCATATCATCTCACAACATATGATTTATGTGTTTCACACTCGACAAACTAGACTATGGACTCATTGGTCAACTGAGAGATAGAATATTCAATATTTCATGAAATTGACACTACTAGGTCAAAATAAATAATAATACATAAAACGAAGCAAATAAGTCATAAATAATAAATTTTGACAGATTTGAAAATTTAGTGGTCGAAATGTTGTAACAAAAAAAATTGGAGGTAAATTTATTGAAATAGTTAGTGAGTTTCTTGTATATATTTTTTAACTTTCGTGACAAATTAAACATATAATATTAAAAGGATGACGTTATTGCGAGAGCTAGCATGATTTAATAAAGAGCGATTTTAATTTTTTTTCTATCAAACGACCCTATTCATAAATCTTGTAAAAATATTTTTTCCATCACGAAGAACCAATATATATTAATTTCATATGTATATATATGACGGGTTACAATTTGAATGATTTTTTATGATGAGAAAAATTAAGGACAATAATATTTTGTATATATGAAATATTTTGTTTGCATAATTTATGAAATATAATAACAATAATAAATAAGTGAAATAAATATTAATCATCATGAATAAGAATATAATGATTATTTGATAAAATAATTTTGAAATCGTTCTTATTTAAGTCATATTAGCTCTTGCAATAACGTCATCTTATTAAAATGGTGTGCCTATTGCTTTTATATTTTCAATGATCAATTTATCAATAGTGATTTAAGCATCAAAATCATATGTTTCATGTTATTTTCTGAAATTAGCCGTTAGTTTGCAACTCTTAACGTTCATGTTGAATTTAATGAAAGGGGATTTAAAAAAAATAAATGGCGGCCCTGACATGGATCGTTGGAAAACGAAACACTGGTCAATTACAACGGCTACTAATCACAAAAATCAACATCATTATCCCCTTCAAACTTAGTTTAGTTTGGCATGAGTCAAGTTTTTCATGTCATGCACATGCACATGCATTTATTTATTTATCGTCCCATTTGTTTAAATATAAGATTACTTATTTTATGTATACAGTGATATTTAATTTAAATACTATACAAATACACCCCACCCCATGTGTTACTTACCCCTCACAAAATAATGTATAATCTAATCAAATGAAAATGTCATGTATACCCTATAAAACATAAATAATATCATAAATATTCATTCCTTTTGTCTTAATTTTTCTGCCCAATTTTGTATTGCTTTGTCACATTTTTTTTTTGTAAATTGAAAAATGATCGTTTGGATATATTGAGAAAAATAAAAAAAATATTTACTTATAATTTGTAAGAATAATCAATTTTTTTGTGGTATTTCATATACTCACTCATATATCATGATTTTTCCATTTTTGGATAGGCATGCTTGGTAGAGTATGTTAGGTATTTCTTATTTTACCCTTGATATTTTCAGATTTTATGTGGATAGACATGAAATTACGCCAAATTAAACCAAAGACTCCCTCCAATGGGCCATGGCCGGTTGTTTTAGTATTTGAAAAAAAACAAAAATCATATATTGAGAGATATATTGAAGTTTTATTGGTATCAATGAATAAAACACAAACAAAAAAAATTCTTTAAACAAATTTATAATATTTTAATTCATGATTTACATCATAATTTATTTTAACTATTTTAATTTATAATTTAATTACCAATTAAAATATTAAATCATAATCACAAGTTTTTGTATGTGTGTTTTGAAGTATATCAACATTTCAATTAAAATGTCAATGTATATTTCCAAAGTTTTTTTCTTCCATAAATGTTAGAAACATGCAATTATTGCACCCTTTGTCCTTTGATGCACACAATACATTAATTCCGTCAATACATCATAAAATAAAATAAATGCATGCATTCTAATATTTATGAAAAAAAAACATGTTCACACGAGATTTATTCATAGACTTCTGAATTTAATAAACGCAATAAAGAGATCCATCCACTAATACACTTCTGAAATTAATTAACACAATGTATATATCCAAAGTAATTTTTGTCAAAAATAAATAGACATTGCTAAAAATTAAAATCACTACACTAGCCCCCACAAATATAATTATTTTCTTAATGCATTTACTTTTGTGTTGATTGACAAGCCTAAGCACTCATCCCTAAAGCAAAATCTTCTAAATCACCCCCCTGAATTTCTCCTAATAAATTGCCCAATTTGTTGATAAAATAAGTTGGAAAAAAAATATAGTTCTTCCTTGTATTGTATATATACAAACATTCAGCATAATATATTACTATAAATAAATACATAAAAAGATTGGAAGAAAGTTCATCAATCCTTATTGGAAATTGAAACTAAAAAAAATTAAGTACTTTTTATACTCCTTAAAATCTATCTGTTTTTTTAGAGAGAGAAAATTATATTTATATTTGAGGCCATTTAGTGTGCCCCCCAAACCCATCACCACATTCTTGATATCCTATCCATCTCCCAAAAATTACCCACTCGATTAACAATGCTTCGAATTAACAGTTAATTGAATTAATGAATTATTATGTACTAATATGAGGTGTTAATTTACTCAAAATTAACTGTTAATTCGAAGCATTAATTAATTTGGAAAGAGAGTGGGGTGCAAATTGGAGTTGGGGATTAACACCCAACCCAAAAAAAAACAAAAGAGAATGGGATCGTGAGTGTGGTGATGGGTTTTGGGGGCAAGGTATAATTTCCCTTTATATTTAGTCATTACAATATGATAGATTGATTCCTTCTAGTAAAAAGTAGAGAGAGAAGAATACCTACATATTCTACTTGTGTTTTTTACTCTGTGTCCTCTCTCTCTCTCTCTCAGTTAGTGTGTGCTTTTTGATCTTTTGTCCTCCTTTTTCTCTCTTTCTCTTGATCTTTCCTTTTACTTTTGCTTGGACGTCTCTCTCTCTCTCTCTCTCTCTCCAGCCTAGATCTGATAACTATAATCAATTGATTAAGCAAGCCTTTATTTGTTAGAAGAATCTTAGTCACTAAGGCTTGAAGAACTAATCACTCTCTGCGCTCCAATTTCTCCACTAACAGCTTTTACAAGTGTCTTTAAGGTATCAATCCCTCTCTTTCTCAGTACAGAAACTTCTTCCTTTTTCTCTCCTAATTTCTCAGTTCAATTCATGAGTATACATAATCAATTTTTTGTTGAAGCATTTTTTTCCCTTGAATTTTCTTGCATTGGGAAATTTTGGGAATAATTTTAATGGGGGCACTGTAAGTTTGGTTTATTAGCATGTGCAATTGTCTGCATTGAAAATTTATTTCTCCCTTTTTTACTGTTATTGATTTTAACAAGCATTAAACTTGAAGTCTTTATTAGTACACTGAGATGCTGGTCATGGTGTCTGAGCTGTCTTAACTTGTCTTCTTCTTCTCTCTCTCACTGTGTTTTTTTTTTTTTGATTTTTTTACTCTTGGTGGGCTGACAATGTTTGGTATGAAAACCCACAAAAAAGAAATAAAAATTTAAAAATAAGCAATCTTCGTAACAAATCTTCTGCGAGAAGAAATACTCGATTGGCATCCACTATCCATTCATCTTATCTAAATTTATTTTCAGTAATTATTATGCTAGCATCCCAAAAGTGAAGATTTTCAACCATTAATGGAGGGGCGAAGTAAACTATGGATCCAATTTTATTTTCCGCTAATTCTAGTGGTGATTTTTCACTCCCAACTTTCTCACACATTCACCGATGAACGAGATGGTATCCACTCTCTCTCTCTCTCTCTGAATTTCAATTAACTCGCATTTTAATCACGAAATTATACTAATTACGAGATTTAATTATTTGCAGTTAGTGCGATTAATAGTTTGTATGTTTCTTTGGGTTCGCCGGCTATACCTGGCTGGACCGCAAATGGTGGCGACCCTTGCACTGAGATCTGGCAAGGCGTTCAGTGTGTAAATTCAAATATCACCGAAATGTAATTTCAAATTCAAATCTCAAATTTTGAATTTGGAAGTATACAAATTTCACATTTCATGTTCGTTGAATCTTTTTAGAAAGATAAATGCTGCGAATTTGGGTGGAGTACTTGGAGACAATTTGGGAAATTTTCTCTCTATCATAATCATGTAAATTTTATAATTATTTTTAGTTACAAATCAATAATACTCAACAACTATTTTATTTTTTTTCTTTGATTAATGGGTAGTGAATATTTTTTATTTATTTTAGAGATTTGAGCAATAATAATATTGGAGGAAGTATACCTGACAATCTACCCATTACTATACAACAAATGTACGTCTTTACTATTAATTAATTAATTTATTTATTAGTTAATTAAATGATAAAATTCTATGTTTTTGCAATAACATTTTAATTATTTGCAGATTTCTTTCTGCGAATCAGTTGACTGGAAGCATACCGGCTTCTATATCGAACTTAACATTCTTATCCGCCTTGTAATTTTCTAAAAACACCCTTCTAAATTTCGATATTATTATTTTAATTTTTTCAAGCAATATACAGTAATTTCTTCATATTATTATTAGGTCAGTTAATGGCAATCATTTGGATGGACAACTTCCTGATTCTTTTTCACTCCTCGCTACCCTCACCAACGTGTAAGCAAAATTTGTAAAAAAGACCCTCCATTATGATAAATTGCAAAAAAAACCCTCCATTTATGGTTTGTTTTTATATAGGGATTTTTCATCGAATAACTTCAGCGGTCCCTTACCTCCATCCATGGCTAGTTTATCCTCCTTGACTTCTTTGTTAGTTCCTTTACATTTTTCAATCTACCCCTCCATTATTTTAAATTTACATTATTATTCACATTTTCTTCTTTTATTTAAAGTAATATTCAGCAAAATCAGTTCACAGGCTTACTCGATGTGCTCCAAGATCTTCCTCTCAGTAACTTGTACATCAATTTCTCCTCTTTTAACCTAATTATCAATTAAATCATAAAAAATCAAAATTTCAAACATATTTATTTATTTTTAATTTATAGGAACGTAGAGAATAATTCATTCTCTGGACCCATCCCCCCCAAACTACTAAACATCGCCAATTTCAAGTACGCTCCGAATAATTCCATAATTTTCAAAATTCAAACTCATTTAATATCAAATATAACCTCGCAGGAAAGATGGGAACCCATTCAACACGAGCGTTATAATCTCGCCTACATCACCACCAGCTCCAGCTCCTGCACCTGGTTCACCATTCTTCTCTGGTGGACCGAGTCCACCCAAATCTCGTCCCAACTCTCCTACTACTCCCACGGAAAAATCCAAATCCTCGTCCAATTCGGATTCTTCGAAGAAGACAAACATGTCCACGTTGAAAATAATCGGATACGTCGTCGTGGCAGTTGTTTCTCTCGTGGTTTTCGTTCTGGTTTTGTTGTTTTGCGTGTCAAAGTATCAAGAGAGGAGAGAGAGGGAGAGGGAGAGAGAGGGTGTGAGTAGTTATATGGCTAAGCCTCAAACGGGTCATGTTGACCCGTCTTCTAAAGTCAGAGATCCCCCTCCCCCGCCTCCTCCCCTCAAACCTAACAACGAAACTAAGAAAGGTTAGTACAATTTGAAAATTTTGAATTTAGGTTAAATTGAATTTAAAATTTTGATGAACGATTTTTTTTTTGAAGTAACGAAAGAAACTAATCAAGGAAGGCCTGAATTCGAAACAAACCGTGCAATGCCACCAGGTAAATTATCAATGGTCTTTCTGCGATTTTGGAAAAAATCAAGGGCCTTTTGAAAAATTTCCATCTGAAAAAAAAACTTCATTATTTTGCAGTTGCGGCAAGAAGAAACGACTACATAATAAACATGGAAACCACTGACGAGTTTCTCATGCCTCCACCACCACCGCCACCTCCTCCTCCACAAGTAGCCACGCCAAAGGTCACACAAGAACAAGTCATAGAAAACCAAAAAGTCATCGTCAATCCCATCGTTCCCTTACCCGAAATGAAAAAACCACCCAATACTCCTCCACGCGAAACCTCCAAGCCGAAACCATCAGCGACGACATCAGCAACGACGTCAGCGCCAACATCAGCGACGTCCTTTTCTGTGGGGGCGTTGCAGCAGTACACAAATAGTTTCAGCGAGGATAATTTAATCAGAGAGAGCCGGCTCGGCATGGTCTATCTCGCTCAACTCCCTAGCGGCGAGGTAATTTTTTCAAAAAAACCCCTATCAAAATTAATAATATCATATTTACCCTTTTCAAAAATTCAAATGTAGTATTTGGAAGTGATGAAGATAGACAATGCGAATTCGCGAATTCCCGTGGACGAATTCCTTGAATTGGTGGCGAGTTTATCAGAATTGCGACATCCAAATGTACTCGAGCTCGTGGGATATTGCGCGGAATTCGGCCAGAGACTTCTCGTCTACGCGCACTTTAGCAGAAAGACCCTTCAAGACGTGCTTTATTACGAAGACGAGGACGTCAAAAAGTCTCTCTCTTGGCATGCTAGGATGAAGATCGCACTCGGCGCCGCTAAGGCCCTCGAGTACGTGAAATCATTATTAATTTGCAAACTAGTCCCTATATTGTTTTGTTATTAATTTGATTGATTGTTGTAGGTATTTGCACGAGGAATGTGGGCCAGAGACGATAGTGCACCAGAACTTCGAACCGTATAATATTCTTCTAGATAGTAAATTCTCGGTGCGGATTGCTGAGTGCGGTCTCGCCTCGCTGATGTCAGCTAGCTCGGTCACTCAAGTATGCATAATATTTTGGGGGATTTACATATTTACCCTTTTTTAAACTTGAAATTACATATTTACCCTTCTTAAAATTAAAATATCATGTTTACCCAAAAAATAAAAATCATCCAATTTCTCCGTTAAAACTAACGATCAACATTTAAAATTATTATTTTACCCTTCTAGAAACCCAAAATATCATATTTACTCTTTTAAAAATAAAAATATCATATTTATCCTTTTAGATTTATGAAAGGGTAAATACGATTTTTAAAAGGGTAATATGATATTTTTTTATAAGGGTAAATATGATATTTTGGGTTTTTGGAAGGGTAAAATAGTAATTTAAATGTTGACCGTTAGTTCTAACGGACAAATTGGATGGTTTTTAATTATTGGGTAAATAATAAATATGATATTTTAGATTTATGAAAGGATAAATATGATTTTCAAAAATAAAAAGGAATAAATATGTAAATCCCCCTTAATTAATTAAGACATTATTATATTTAATTATTTATTTTTGACTAATTAATTTTATTTTTTTGTAGTTATCGGGGAGGATGAGGTCGTTGTATAGTTACGAAGCCCCAGAAATTAACGAATCGGGATCTTCGTTTACCGAGCACAGCGATGTGTACAGTTTTGGAGTCGTCATGTTAGAGCTTCTAACCGGCCGAAAACCTTACGACACGTTAGTTTATTTTATTTCATTTTTATTTTTATATAATTAAATAGGAATAAATAATAATATATAATTGTTTTGTGAATAACAGGACGAGGCCGAGAGGAGAGCAGCATTTGGTGAGGTGGGCGAGTTCGCAATTGCATGACATCGACGCGTTGTCGAGAATGGTGGACCCCACTATACAGGGCCAGTGCTCTGATAAGTCGCTTTCCCGCTTCGCTGACATCATCAGCCGTTGCATACAGGTATTATAATCTTTTGTTATTCGGGGAAATTAAATTATTTATTTTATTTATTTATTTTGTGCAGCAAGAGCCGGAGTTTAGGCCTCCGATGTCAGAAATAGTTCAGGACTTGACGACTATGATTAGACCTTCGAGAGAGCCTTCGAATTAAGAAACCTTAAAAAACAAAACTCTAAAAATCGGGGGTAAAATGGGGAAATAAATATTATGTGCATATACCAGGGGGATTTCTTATTGCAATAAATTTGGGGTTGCTCGATTTCGATCATGAAATGTTCGTGCAATTAGCAAGGAGATTTTGGGTATATTTGTGAAATTTTTGCTTGTTATTTGGATAGAATTAGTTAGATATTGTTAATTATTATTTATTGTATTCTATGCAAGCCATTTTGTATTTAATTCTTTTTGTGTGGGTAAACTTGAAATTTAGGTCTGGATTAACTGAAACCTCATTCCTTCTTTCTTGGTGTAATCTAGATTATTATTATCATCATTATTATTATGGAAATGCCTTAATTAGAGAACCGAGAACTGTTTGGATAATTAATTTCGCTCTCGATAATCTTCTATTTTATAACACGAATACCAGTTCCAAGCTCAAGCTATTCTTGGATATTCTATAGAATTTGGAACACACGATTACCTAATGCAAAAAAAGAAGATTCTATAGAAGATTCTATATTATAAAGATCTCTTGAACCTAGAACCTCAGAATTTGCAACATCGGTAAAGTCGTACAAGATACAAATAAAAGAACTAACTGATTTTTCTTGAAATGCATGTCAAAGCGTAAAAAGCGAGATTACACATCCAAAAGTCGAGTTATTAAATATGAAAACAGAAAAATTATTGTTCTAAAAGTGCCTCTCGATTCGGTTTTTTGCTTTCATACATCTTAAAATGTATTTTGTGCAAATAGGCTTTATAGTTCCATGTTTCGTTCATGAAAACTACAATACTTGAGTTTTGGCTAGTTTTAAGTCTTTTCAAATATGAAAAAGAACTGTGTTAACCAAATAAAATGAGCGGATGTTTTCGCAATAATGTAGCAACCGTGTTGATCCAATTATTGTTCTAAAAGTGTTTTTCTATGGGATTTCTTGTTTCATACATATTAAAAAATATTTTACACAAATAGGCTTTACAAATGCTTTGTGAAAACTGTTTTGTTTATGAAAACCGCAATACTTGAGTTTTGACTAGTTTTAGGTTTGTTCCAATGTGAAAAATATTTGTCTTGGCCAAATAAAATAAGAGGAATGTTTTCACAAGAATTTTGTCATTTCAAGAGTTTTTCATGAGGATCCTGTACCTTCGATCCCAAACCCTAGAGCCAGATCATAAACCATTTATCTAAAACCCAATCTCTCCAAACGCTAAATCCTAAATCGTAAACTTTAAATCCAAAAATTACTTCATGATTAACGATTTCATTCTCAATAAAATTAATTTTAGGACGAGTTATTTGTTTATTTTGCTAATTTTTCCAATGATGTGTACGCAAATAAATAAATTTTAAAATAAGAACCGTCTGAATTGTCCAAGAGTTCAAGAAAAACGCTTCTTGAACAATTCAAGCGGTACTTGCTCTAAAATTTATTAAAATGATGACTTACCGAGGCAAACATCCCGTGCTCATAATTTTTATGTCTGGACGAAACTGTTCGTTGTCTCGAACGTATTTGAATGCATAATGTGTGATAACTAACTGGATTAGAATTTTGTATTGAAGCAATTTTTATAATTTATATTATTATTAAATGTTATGTAATATTATATATTGTTTCATTATTAAATATTCAAATTTTGTGTATTATGTTTCTACATGTTATTTACGATGTAATCATAATTTGTTAGTTTTGTCATATAATAAAAAAAATACGGTACACAAGTCTACTCAGCAAAACTTAAAATAACAAACTACCAAAATTGCATTGCGCCTCACAATAGGCAAAATATATGAACACGCACATTTAAATAAACACAATTTCTTTTACAAAAATAACAAAATTTCTATGCAATTGTGCAGGGTATCGTCATTTATAATAAATAAGTTTCCGATTTTTTTTAATAAAAATACAAATAATTTGGACCAACTTTACCTATCCATCGACAAGTAATGTTACGTAACAAGATACCGCAACAAGATTGATAACAGTATATTAAGTTGGCATAGGCTCATATAAAATCTCATCCAATCACAATCATCATATCAAGAAAATACAAATCCAACAAAACATTATATTTCTATCATGTTTTTATTCTTAAACATTGCTTGGTTTGAGGGTAGAGGAGGAGGAGAAGGGAAAAAAAGACAAATGAACATATCAAGTTTTTTGGTGAAAAATGTGCTTACAAAAAAATTAATTATTTATAAAAATATAATATTTTTTATTTTTTTATGTTTTAAGATATTATGTGTTTTAAAAGTTCGATATCACAGTTTTTAAAATTAATTTTTATATTTATATAAATTACTTTCAAATAACAAATAACATAAGCGAATTCTTGAAGAATCCCCTATTTCTTTGAGATTTCTCAAAAACCCTCGGAATGTTGACTGTTAGATTACTTCGAAAACCACATGTAAATTAAGTTTAATTCTTCAAAAAGTCTCTACTGTTAACTTTAATATTTCATCCAACTTTTTTGTTTTTAACAAAAATATTCTTATTTTTTTATAAATTCTTTTATTCAATATAAATTAACAAATACATAAATAAAATAAATATTTCACGTTATTGCCCTAAAAATGATTTATGATAATATTTTATAACTCACTTTTTTATTTTACTATTTATAATATATATAATATTTTATTAAATAAATGCTATTTCATATTACAATTTTAATTTTTTACATGACATAAATTTTTATATAAAATCATATACAAAATTATAGAATAGTATAATAAATATCATAATATAATATTATAAAATATTATATTGTAAAATATTATTTATTTATTAATTTAAAGAATAAACCCAATTACAAAATCATTTGTGAATCATATTTTTGTCAAAAAAAAAAAAAATTGGATGAAATGAGAAAGTTAATACCTGTAGAGAATTTTGAAGAATTAAATTTAATTTCTTAAGTTTTTTGAAATAATCTAAAATTGAGGGAGTTTTGAGAAATTCACACAAAAATAGGAGTTTTTTCAAAAAAATCCCCAATTAATATAATATAATACAACTAATCATATCGTTTACCCTTCTTACCCCCTCCTTCCGAACCAAGCAAAGTACTTCTTAAGTTATTTTTACCCTTCATAATTTTATGCCCTCCCCGAGTCCCCAACCCTCAATTACTCATCCAATGACTAATAATTGTCGGTAACAAAAACCTTCATAGTGACGGAGGGTATTTATGGTATTTTCACATTTACATCGGTAATACTGTATATTAATACAACCAGACAAAAGAGAGGTTTCAGTTTTGTTCCTCTCTCCTCCCTCCCCATCCCCCTCCCCCTTCCCCTCTCCCTCTCCCTCTATGAACCATGGAACTTGGAAGAGGAGATACATGTAGTCAGAACGCGCCATCCAGGCACCGGCGAACTTCTTATGCTAAGCCACGAGCTGTTAAACCAGGACTATTCTAATACGGTTAACATCATGAGCCCTAAACCGACTCCGCCAGGATTGGATACCTCGCCAGAGAGTTTGCGGGCGTTATAGCCCCGATTATGGACGGTGGCTCCGCCATTGACCGTCCTGTTCATTCGATTTGAGTGAACCGTACTTCCTTGACGGATTTTGCTCTTCTCGCCTTCGAAATCGGCTCTTCACGTCGTCGATTCAGAATTTTCGTGACATCACCGTCCATTGTGCTACATACGTTGATGAAAATTGGTTCTGAATTTAGAGCTTTCGATGAATATTTTGCATATGTGAATTTCTCTAACAAGCTTAATTCTCAGGTTAGATTATTTGTGAAAATTCCTCTGCCAAACAATTTGTTTTGCGCGATCAATTTGATCTCTTTTCTTTGTCTTTTTAATACGAATTTGTAATTTGCATTTCTGAAACCCCAAATTTGATTTTTGTTTCTTAAATTATTAAGAATATTGAAATTTATAGCGAAATTTTATCTATAAAATAAGGTGTATGAAGAAATTCAAAATTGTTCCAAAAACAATCGAATCCATCTATTGGGGATCTAGTCTGGGAGAGCTTGCTTCCACGAAGAGGATCGAATTTCCAAGGCCTTCTTGCTGTATCTTCCTAAAGAGGTAATTCATTCCGTTCTCCAATTAATATATATTATTGCGAATTTTCGATATATTTGAAGTTCAAAATGGTTTTGAATATTTTGCATTAGAATTAGGAATATTTTTTATTTTAACCTTATTGTTTTTTGAATTTCCTGATGCATCCTCGTTTTCCACTTCTTTTCAAAAATGACCATGCAAAGAATTATCATTTTTTGTTATTATTTATGTGATAACTTTTGCAACTTTAAGGTATATGAATTAGTTGTACATTTTTATGCATGTATTTGCAATAATAAAAATGATTTTGTTTTTTACATATAGGACCTATATTACACAGAAATTTCGAAAATCAGGTCTATTGCTTCGAATATCGATAGTCGCACGATATTTGTCGAATAATTATCGGATACTTTACGTGGCGAATCGAATTATTTTATTCTGAAATAATAAAGGATGATTCTGAGATAATTTAAATTTAACATCATCATAAAAAAATAATATTTGATATGAGAAAATGATTTAATATAACAAATAAATTCAAATTTTTAGTGAATTATCTCGTACGAGTATCGTCAAGCGGAGTATCCGATTATTATCCGACAAATATCGTACGAGTATCGGTATCCCGATGCGATACTGCTAGATTTTCGAAGTATCCGCACAACACAGGTTTCTTATGTCCTAAAAAAACAAAATCATCTTTATTATTTCAAATAAATGCACAACTCATTTATATACCCCAAGTTGCTAATAATAATAAAATGCTAATTTTTTTCGCACTTGGTCATTTTAGAAAAAAAATAATTAGGTTAGACTAAAAAAAATCCTTGGAATTATGTAGGAATGGCGAGAACCAATGGAAATGCTCCACCTGGCAGGTCTGCATTATGATATCATCTCTATTAACATTTACATTATAATTTAGAGCAAAGAATTCTGATATCTTATCTGTTGGTTAATATATTAATTGGTCTTATAATATGAAGAACTACCTTGTAGGAAAAACTCATTTGAAAGAAAATGTAAAAAGAGTTTTTGCATCTAAAATATAAATAGAATGTTTAAATTTGGATATGAAAGTTTGATATTTATGATAATTGAAGCCCAAAATGTTAGATATGCGTCCTGGCCCAATAAGGGTTTTATTCATCGTCTTTTGAGGTCCACAAGAGTTATGATCGTCGATGTGGATCATATAATCAATAATCAATATGGATATGGATATATACTATTTATTTGAAATCAGATAGTAAATTTTCCGATTGAATATAAAAAAATTATTGTGAATTTAATTTTTATTTATTTGTGTATCAGTTTAAACTTTAAAGTGACGTGTATATTATTAATTAATGATTTAACTAATAAAAAATTCAAGTTCTTTTTTAGGCACAAAAGGGTCTTTAGGCCCAATGTACACTTTTTTGAGAATACATACTTTATGAAAAATTATTTATCTATATATAAGCAGATAAGTTGGGTTTTGAAATATTCTACAACAAACATGAAGATGATGAAGTTCTCAACATTCTGCTCCAATTGCTTTGACCGAGCAAATAAATTATATAAAGAAACAAGGATGTATATGCATAATGCCCTCCGCTAAAAAAAGAAAAAACAAGCCGACCAAACAAAAACTAACTTATTCAGTTCTTATGTACCATTAAATATGTATAATCCGTGAAGTTATCAAATAATACGGTAAACAAGTTTGTTACAGAATTGGCTACGGAGTAATTATCACAGAAAATCTGGAATATTATCCTACCCATAATTAGAAAGAGAGATAAGTGGGCCAACGAAATGTCGTTGTTTTATTCGTTACGCTTATTCGTGTACAAAATGTATTTACTTCTGTAATCATCCATTTATATTCACCCACGTATGTTAAAGTAGAAAGTCGTATACTATTTTTTTAATGAAAGGTTTGCCTTAAAAAAACCGAACTCGTCGGAATTTGGGAACCGCCTGAAATTCATTGAATTCACTTTTGTACAAAACCCCTTATTTTTATTTATTAAAAGGATGTTTGTAATTATAAGATTTTGGAGGGTTGTACAAGTAATTGTACCTTTACGAAAGAAAAACAAGCTCATCGTCTTAAAACATTTCCTAAAAAATTCTTACGCGCAATCAATAGAGCAATTATTCTATCAAGTCCCTTAAAAGTTAACTAATATTATCCTGAAGGACACGTGGAGGTCATCTGTCGGTTAGGGTTAGAAATTGGACGGAGGATATGCAGATGAAGAAAGCATGGGGGACGTGGGAGGAATTGGTGCTCGGAGGGGCGGTGCTCCGGCACGGCGACGCTGCGTGGAGTTCCGTTTCAGCCGAGCTCCGATGTCGTAGTCGTTTTCCTCAATTCTTCTCTCCGCAGGTTGATTTTGATATATCTTATTTTTCTTTTTTAGCATTTTAGGGTTTGTGCATTTATGGTAATTTTGCCAATGTGATTGTGACCTTTATAATTTCAATAATGATGGTCCTGTTCTTATGATATCCATATATAGATATGATAATTAAGAATTATACAATTGTAAAAGATCATTTATTTACATGGTTAAAATTTTATCGCATAATTGTAGTAATAATTGAGAACTTTTTGTCAGTAATATTCTATTCTAATATGAAATTATTGAAATGTATTAATTATTATAGGAATGTAAAGCAAAATTCACAGAAGTTCAAGAACGCTATTCTGGTTGTGAGTAAGTTCCTACTTTTCATCCACTCGCATGAATTCATAATTTTGTCGTTTTGATTATCAAATTAATGATTTTTTTTGTTTTTTTCCCTCTATTTTATATTATTTTTATTTATTTCGTATCTCGTTGAAATGCATGTAGTACTTGGTTTGAGGAACTACGCAAGCTAAGAGTAGCCGAGCTCAAAAGAGAGCTCGAAAAGTCTGACGATTCTATTGGGTCAGTAATGTAATACGCCCTTGTAATTTGGAAATATTCAGGGACAACTGTGAAAATAATACATTTATGTAAATATAAAATAAATGTTTAAACGATGTTAGAGTATTGGTCTCTTTGCAGATCTCTCCAAACCAAGATTGCAAGTCTAAGCACAAACGAAAGCGAAATCGAAAAGGAAAAGGAAAAGGAAAATATTTCGTCTTCTAGCAAAGAATACCAATCGAAAAACATGTCAAATAAAATCAAATCCAAATCGAATTTGCCAGAAAAGAAATTGAACTTCTGGAATTGGGGGTTGCGGAAGAAGAGGAGGTCGAAGAGAGAGAACAGCACGGATCACGATGCAAATTCGAAGAGAGAGAACGATGCGGATCCTGATGAAAACTCGAGGAGAGAAAGTAGCACGGATTCCGAGGCGGACTCGGTTTCTTCTGTTCGAGGAGGAGGAGGGGAAGGGTCGAGCGAGTGTAGCGAGGATGATCATGAAAATAATTTGGATTTGGAGGATGTTTTTAAAATTTTGATGGAGAATAAAGATTGTTCTCTCTTCAAAAAGCGTCTCGAAAGCCAGGTTAGATCGAGTCCATTATTTTCTTCTTAAAATATATTTTAAATTAAATAAATTATCATTGTTATTTATACATTATTATTAGAAAAAAATAATGTACAAGAAGATGATTCGAAAGCACATGGACCTACAAATCGTGAGTTCGAAATTAAACAAGGGTTTAATCTCTTCTCCAAAGCAATTATTGAGAGATTTGCTTTTGATTTCGAATAATGCGTTAGTTTTTTACTCTAAAAAATCTCCCGAATATAACTCGGCAATCACTTTGCGCCGAATCGCTTCCAAAACCCTAAAAAGACAGTGTTTGAATTTCAATTCGAGTTTGAGTTCGAATTCGCGTTCGCGTTCGAGCGTGAAATCAGAGAGTAGAGAAATAGATAAAGAAGTAAATATGGAAAGTGTAAGGGTTGTAAAGAAAAATGTGAATCCTGAAAATGAAGGGGTTTTAAAGAAAAAGGTTATTAGAGAGAGAGAAAATGAACGGTTTCTAAACAGAAAGGTTAACAGAGAAAAAGAAGAGGTTATAAAGGAAAAAGATAATAGGCAAAATGAAGGGATTATAAAGAAAAAGACGAATAGAGAAAATGAATCGATTGTATATAAAAGGGTTAAAAAAGAAAATGAAGAGAATATAAAGAGAAATGCGAACATTCCAAATGAAATCGTTACGAAGAAGAAGGACGCAAATTATGAAAACGAAAGGGTTACGAGGAGAAATGCGAATATTCGAAATGAAATTGTTACGAGGAAAAAGGACGTAAATTATGAAAATGAAAGGGTTACAAGGAGAAGTGTGAATATTCGAAATGAAGGCCAAACGAAGAAAATGGTGAATAATGAAAATGAAGGGGTTACGAAGAGAAATGTGAATATTCGAAATGAAGGTAAAACGAATCGAAACGTGAATAATGAAAATGAAAGGACCATAAAGAGAGGTGTGAATATTCGAAATGAAGGTCAAACGAAACGAAACGTGAATAATGAAAATGAAGGGGCTGTAAAGAGAGGTGTGAATATTCGAAATGAAGGCCAAACGAGACGAAACGTAAATATTGAAAGTGAGAGGTTTAGAAAGAGAGATTGTTATAGTAAAATTGAAGGCAATAAGAAGAGAAGGACGAGTGATGAAAACGAAGAGGTTACGAATAAAAATGTAAATAGTGAAAATGAATGGACTGTAAAGAAAAAACGACGTCGACTACTAAGAGGAGGAGAACTTGTTGCTAACATTCGAAAGTGATTGTAATTAAGGGATGAGATCTATTTTTCTCCTTTTTTTTGTTTTCTTTGGCTTTGTTTATAATTTTTAAGTTATTTCTTTTCGTTTTGGGCTTGTGATGAATCATGAGCTATTAATTATGTTTTTATTGATAGAAATCTAATTTAATTTAAATATTTGATGAAAGGGATGTCTAGCATGAAAAAAATGTTTCCTGTCAAAAAAGGTTTTGATAATGAAATGTTTTCCTTCTTTAGTATGTGTATTTATGGCTGTAAATAATTAAATTGTTAATATTGAGAAAGAAAACATGATCATTGACCACAATGATTGTTTGATATTTTTTTTGTTTGGTTTGTGATATTACAATTTCAAGGATTCTTAATGTGATCATAAAATGTTTTATTTCAATTTTTGTTGACATCTTATAAAAGAACAAAAAATAAACACAATTGTGGATTATGCTTTTTTCAAATATAAAAATAAGAACATTGTTATACGAGTTCCAACTCGCTGTGTTATAATATTTTATGTTTACTATTTGGATATTTTAAGGCAACAAGTGTTTTAAACATTGTATTTTTTATATTACTTTTAAAATATAATATAATATTATATATGAGAAAATATTTTTTTAAGCTAGTTCATCGCACTGCTAAGATCTCATTCACATCCCTCCTAAATATCAAAAACCAAAGAGAGAAAACATTAGGTTATAAGAGCCCACATGGCTTAACTAAGAGCGTCTTAAAAAAAAAATTATAACAAATGATTATTTTTCCCCTATTAATAATGATTTGTATTTAGTGTTCACTGTTATTATTCATTAAATTATTATTTTTATAGAAAGTCATAATTTCTTCGACAGCTGACAATCATAATCTTTAAAAACATCTTGTACAATTCATATTGAATCAATATATTAGAAATAATATTTTTTCAAATTTTAAATTAGAAATCCTTGGTTAGCAAAAAAAAATTTCAAATATAAATATTGAATACCATTTTTTTCAATTATGAAGGTTATCTTATTTTTTTTTTATGTTATAATATTATCAAGATAATAAAATATGAGTTAAATTTTATTTTTACATTTAAGAATTATAATATTGTTTACGTACAAAACAACAAATAAAAATAATCATAAATGAAGATAAAATAGTTATTTTTTTAATTTGATCTTAATTAATCAATGTTAGTTCTAGCAATATCATCATCCGAAACATTATGTGTGCAACTAATCTACTTAAGTTTAACATTATTCTACGTATATCGAATTTTTTTACCGAATAAGCACCGAATGAATATATGTCGAAAACAATTGAGACTATATATGTGTGTGTGAGAGAGAGAGATTGGCGCGTCTTCGACGGAACAAAGACCTTTTTATATAAGTGACGCTATTGCAAGAGCCAACATTACTAAATTGAGAGCAATTTCAATTTTGTTTTATCAAATGACCTTTATATCCCTATTAGTGATGAATTGATGATTGATATTTCTTACATTTATCAATTAGTTTATCATTTTTCATAAATCATATAAATAAAACCTTTTATATATAAAAAATATTTTTATTCTTAATTTTTTCATCATAAAAAAATAATTAAATTGTAACATGTCATATATATTGAAATATGGAATTAATATATATTGGTAGATTTGGTTTTTTCATAATATTAGGAAAAATATTTTGCATTATTCATGGAAGATATAAATATAATAAATATCAATAACCATAAATAGGAGTATAGTGGTCATTTGGTTAAAAAAAATTGAAATCGCTCTCAGTTTAGCCATGTTAGCTTTTGCAATAGCGTCACCCTTTTATATTTACACACACAATTATATCCACAAAAGATCCGGATAATTAATGATTAACACCATATCTTTCTTAATGATCATTAATTATGGTCACACAGCTATTTTGTAAATTCCGAGGATATTTAGTCAAAACCGACGGTCCAGATATTCCGCTCTTGGGAAGAAAATAAAAGACAATGTTCCTGATTTTACGTATGGTACTGGTCCACCGTCATCCATTATTCCTTGAATACAACAATATTGAATTTTGAGTACTTAATTAACGGTTCACATTGAACCGGTCCCATAAAGGTTTTCTGATTTTCCTACTTTAAAATAGGTCGGAAAGCAAAGTTTACTTTTCCATTTAGTCCCTTATAAACTTATTTATTAGTTATTAGAGCCTCGTACCAATAGAAACAGAAACTTCTATATAAGTGACAACATGGATTGAATTAGTGGAGATTATAGGGTTAAAGAGAAAAGGAAGGAATGAACAAATACAAACAAAGGAAAAGATGCACGTGACACGTCCCTCCGAATTCATTCCCGCCAATTAATGCATAGGCAATAAGTAATAAATCAAACAAATTATATAAATTATACAAAAACATATGTTAAATTGAATTTATTTATTATGTGGTTATTTAAAAATGTTCATTTAATACATACTCATTTGAAGGATCAGACAGGCGAATGGCGATTATGTAGATATTTGACAAAAATTAACAAGACTAACTAAAAAACAATATTAAGTTGGTTATAAAATAAATACATAAAAAATGAAAAAATATATTTAAAATTGAGGATAAATACGGGATTGTCGACATAAATTAATGATAGATTGTCGAGAATTGAAGAATTAGCGAGAAGATATCGAGAAATTGAGAAATTAGGTAGTGGAAGCTGAGGTGTTGCGACTTGCGAGGTCTATGACAATGCGATATCTATGACGAGGTCTCGCGGGTGCTGTTGATCCGTCGTCATTTAAGTTCTAAGTCGTAGGATTGACTTGATGTTCGTCGTGGTCATGGATCCCTCCAACCGGTTGAGTTATATTTTTATTTTGTTTGGGCTAGAAAAATCAAATGTTTCATGAACTAAATAACGAGCCGACCTGCTTATATATTATTATATTAAACTGAATTTATTTATTTATTACCATTTATTTATTTAACATTGCATTTGACAAATGCCAGCTCAGATCAATTTGGGGATTTTAAGGGTGTTTCGTATCATCACTCCGTAACAAATCGCCAGATTCGCCACACGTTCCCGCCGTGAGAAACAAAGAAATAAAGAAATAAAGAACTGTCTCTCTCTCTCTCTCTCTCTCTCCACTATAGTTCTGTTTCTCTCTCTTCGAAACATCGCCGTGCAAGGCGGAGAGAACTAAGCTCAGGTTATTATTCCGTTGTATTCCGTTATACCGCATCGTATATAGGTAAATTTCTCTGATTTCTATTTATTTCGCTTATTGAAGAATTTTTGCCGTTCGGTATGATAATCGAGGTTTTGATTGCTTTAGGATCGATCAAAATTGAAGCAGTCTGCACCTGAATTTTGTAGTATTTGCGAATAATTGTAATTTGTATGCACGATTATATTCTGTAATTTGTGTTCACTTACGATAGACGAGAAGATCATCTTGGGCTTTGAGCTCAGTGCACAAGCAGTAATTTAGTCATAATCTATTTTTAATTTTGCAGTCGAAGTTGAAATTTAAGAAAGAGAAAGTAAAATAGAATTTATCGTCACTTGATTAATTATAAATTCTTTTATTGTAGGGTTATCTTGAATTTGTTCTCTTGAGTGTAATATCTAATTAATCAGGGGTGAAAGCACAAATGAAACCGAAGCTCTTCCTTGCAGTCTTTTGTATGGTTATGGTTTTTGTTTTCTATAGAATGCAAAACTTTCAACACGAAGAAACAATGGTAAGTTTAATTTCATCTTTTATTCAACATAATTTTTTTTTTTATAAAAATCGTTCTTTTATTTGTCTTGAAATTTATTTGTGCATTTTCTTCTTTAATTTGCAGTTGGATGAAAGAGTTCAACCTTTTGACTCAACAACGGTATTTTATAAAATTATTAACAATCTTTCGATTATAATATTATATCATGTCTTTTTCATAATTTTGTAACTTTTGAATTATTATTTTATATTTTAGGAATCTAATGAAGATGAATCTAATCACGAAGAATCTAATGACGACGAATCTAATCATGAAGAATCTAAGATTAATTACTTGCCAAGAGGAATAATGCAATCTCAATCAGACTTGGAATTGAAGCCTCTTTGGTTCACTAAAACCCTAGATATGGAGGTTCGATTTATTTGATTATCATAATTTTAATGTACCCCTAGAAATATTTTAATTTTAATGATGGTTTATATATATAGGAAAATGATAAAGGGGGTAAATATTTGCTTGCTATACCAGTTGGAATAAAACAAAAAGACAGTGTGGATTCTCTCATAAGAAAGGTGAAATTTTAAAATTTAGATCGTATTTTCTTAGAATTTTCAAAGCGAAATTAAAATTTTGAATTTTGAAATTTTCAGTTTATTTCAGAGAATTTTACAGCTATGTTATTTCATTATGATGGAAATGTGGATGGTTGGAACGATTTTGATTGGAGTAAAAATGTGATTCATATATCTGCATTTAACCAAACAAAATGGTAATTTTCTTAAAACCTTTTTAATTATGATTTAGTTTTTTATTGTCGTGTTTTGTAATTTTTTGATTTTATTAGGTGGTTTGCAAAAAGATTTCTTCATCCAGATATAGTATCGAACTATGATTATATTTTTCTTTGGGACGAGGATTTGGGGGTAGATAATTTCCACCCATCAAGGTAAATAAATAAATAAGCAAATTAGGTAATTTTTCAAAGAAAAAGTAAAAATTTCGTTTGTTGAAATAAATGTGGAAAATAGATATGTGAAGATAATAGAATCGGAAGGGCTTGAAATTTCTCAACCTGCACTTGATCCAAACTTGTCAGAAGTTCATCATCGAATCACAGTTCGAAGAAAAAATAGATTGGTTCACAGGTTTGTTTATTTTTGTAGAAATTAAATATTATTATTTATTTATTTTTTGTATTTCTTGAAAAAGCCTCTGTTGTTCTGGAAACAATATGCTGGGCAAGAATAGGGGTATTTTTGATAAACTTCCCTTTATTAATTACCTACTGTTAATATATTTTTAAAATATTTGTAGGAGGGTATATGATAAGCAAGGCAATGATAATTGCTCCAGTTCTAGCGAGGGACCTCCTTGTACTGGGTATGTTCTCTATTTTGAAAATTTGCAAAAAAGCCCCTGAATTATGCCAAAATTTCAAAACAAACCCTGCATGATTGGAAATTCCAAAAAAATACTTAATTAGTGGCATTTAGGCTGAATCAATTATAAGGACTATTTCTTATTTTTCCAAATAGTACAGGATTTTTTTTTGCAATTTTCAATAATGCAGGGGCAGAATTTGAAATTTCTTATTATTTTTTATAAATTGAAATTCAAATATATGAATTTGGGATTTTGATTAGATGGGTAGAAGGAATGGCACCGGTGTTTTCGAGGTCTGCATGGCAGTGTGCTTGGCATCTCATTCAGGTTTAATTAAAAAGGAGAAATTTCACATTTACCCTTCCGAAACTTCAAAAATATCATATTCACCCCTTTAAAAATTCGAAAAGTATTGTATATTACAAATTATTAAATATTTTATTTTTGAATGTTTTTTTTGGACAGAATGATTTGATTCATGGATGGGGTCTAGATATGAAATTTGGTTATTGTGCTCAGGTCTCGCTCTATATACGTTATTTTCGACTTTATTTTGTCTTTTTCTGTTTTTTTTTTATTGACGATTTTTTTTTTATTGTTTATATTTCAGGGAAATAGAAGAAAGAAAGTAGGAGTAGTGGATAGTGAATTTATAATTCATAAAGGCGTTCAGACTTTGGGTGGATCTTCACAAAATAATGTTTGTACAAATTATTTTTTATTTTTCTTATGATGGAATTACATATATACCCTTCTGAAAATAAAAATATCAAAATTACCCTTGGAAAATTGCAGACATCAAATTTAGCCTACTAGAACTGCATATATCGAATTTGCCCTTGCAGAACATAAAATATATCGCATTCACCCTTTTAAAAAAATCAGATCAGTCCAAGTAGATTAGTAAACTTCATTTTTGCATTATTTGTTAAGTTAAAAAAATGTTTTTGAGTTTTAGAAGGATATATTTGATGCTCGCTATCTTGGAATGGTAAATTTGATATTTTGAATTTTTGGGGGTATATATGAAATTGGTCTTTTTTTCATTGTACAAGGTATATGTTTGTTTATTTTAACTAATCGTTTCACATTTCCTTTGTTTATTTATTTTGATTTAATTAGAATCCAAATAGCACAGGCACACACGATACCCGTCACAAACCGAAACTATTAAGTCGTAAAATTACCGGACCGGTACGCTATTTTTTATTACTTTTTTTGAAACAATTCTCTTGAAAATACATTTATTTTCTTATTTATTTATGCTATACAATTCAGAGTCGAGGGAGAACAAAATTAGATGCTCGAGTTGAGGTTAGTTCATCAAAATATAATAGCCTTCTTTTTTGCAAATTAGGTCCTATATATCTTGTATTTGCAAATAAAACACATGGTTTCTAATGAATTAGGTGAGAAGAAGAGCGAAATTTGAGCAGAAACAATTTAAGGAACGGTGGGACCAAGCTGTCAGAGAAGATAAAGATTGGGTGGATCCTTTTCATTCTAGAAGAACACCTTAATCAAAATAAATTCATAAATTTTGTTACTTTTTCTCACTAGATCGCAATAACTTTTGCCTAGAAAGCCCTTCTGTATGTAACTTAATTTTTAGATGAATTCAGCACCTCCTTTTGAAACCACCGCATAAATCGCCAACGAGTTGAAGAAGAATAAATATCAAGCAAGTCAAGAAAATAATTGTGTTATTCTTGACTTCTTGGTGTTTTAGAGGGTGAACTTAACGGGGCGTGCTTAGCATTATCAAATTGTTAGATGTAATATATTTAGCATGTTGTCTGTATAATAGTTTTGTTATTATTAGAGGCAAAAAAATGAGGCGTGTATACGATATATTTTTTTGTATGTTTCTTCAAAGCGCTGGTAATATCCTTCATACCGCATGATTCATCTCTACAATTGTGTAAAACTCATAAAATGCATGATAATATCATGCATTTTAGTTCAAATTAAGATCCAAAACAGTATTGGTACATTCTTTTTGTTAATAAAAGTTCTATAACTATTGTTGGTATGTCATGAACCCGATCTCAAATGTATCCGCACGAATTATTGTTGCGATTCCGAAGATTATTTATACGAGGATGAATTCTTATAGCATCTCCTCTGTTTAGTATTCGACCCCATTCGGAAAGTTATTTAAAAAACAATCTAAATCAAGAAAGATTTGTTATTGAGAATGTTCATTCAGCTATGATTAGTTTCAATATTTTTATGGGCGATTTTCCTAGAGACATATTAGATTTCATTTCTTTAATTACAGTAACGATTACGTGAAAATATTAGTACTTTCAATGAAATAAAATAAAACTAACTAAATAGTAAATGGTAAAGATCTAATGGTATAGTAAAATAATTAAACAATAATAATCACTCAAGCCGTGGGTCATTCGGGCTTTAAGATCATTCAGATTTCAAATCTTTAGATTCTCGGTTCATTCGGGTTTCGATCTTTCTAGTTTATAGGTTTCGGGTCATTTTGGTTGCGAGACATTTGATTTTCTGGTCATTCCGATTACAAGACATTTGATTTTAGGTCATTCGCTCTCGACATGTTCTTAGGAACACCTAATGGGGTATTTTCATTCTTTTTATTAAATGGAGAAAATTGTTTGTCTTCCGTCCATTATTTGATGTCAATGAGAATTGAACATATGTCCTTATGATTTATTGTGATATGTAATTAACTACATGAATGTCCGTTGGCCATCTTCTTTTCTATTTTTCTTTTTTATTGAATTTTTGTTTTCATGTCATTATGGTACGGATTACGGGACGTCAATTCAAAATTTGAATGATCAGCTATGTAATTCTGATCATTAGGTTTGTTCTCAACCGTGTCATTCGGGTTTGTGCACATTTCTCGTATCATATACTAAGATTGTATCATTACCTATGTTGCACGGATACGGATACGGGTATCGTATCCGATACGATACGGATACGGCGATACGACAATTTTCAAAAAATCACGGATACGGATACGGCTATATAATTATTATTTTAATATATTTATATTGTATATAATAAATAAATAAATAATAAACTAAATAATAATTTGAATTTAAATATCATGTAAATAAATAAAATCAACATAACAATACAAGTATCATAAAAGTATTCTAAATTTATTTTAGAAGCATCATAGAATTAATTTAGAAGTATCCTACAAGTATCATATATAATTTATTTAAAAATATTATGGGCCAAAATATATAATGGGCCGAAGTATCCTAAATGGAGTATCCCAGCCGTATCCTAAACGTATCCCAGCCGTATCCTGCCGTATCCCCGCCGTATCCGAAAAAAATAAATATTAAAATAATCGGATACGCCACGTGGCGTATCCGATACGTATCCGAGCCGTATCGTACCCGTATCCGTATCGGATACCCGTATCCTCAGGATACTTCTGCGTTTTTGAAGTATCCGTGTAACATAGATCATTACCAATGATAAATGCCGGCTCTATAAAAAAAAACCTTGAACAAGTCAGGATCGGATAATATTCTCATAATGTGAAATGTTACACTGAATCCAGTATAATATCTTGTATACAATAATATATTTGAACTTGTAGAATGATATTTTTACAACGTTTCAGAAACTACGTGTCAGAAACCGCATATGGACGCAGTCCGTCATGCACCATATATAAAATAATATCTTGTATCGTTGACTATAATTTCTTGTCAGCTAGATTCTATGTCTGGATTTTTCAGTGAATTCGAACTAGCACTAACGGCCATGTTCTTATAATTTTATCAATAGGTCATCATGTATTAGGTTTTGGTTTATATGAGTTCAGTTTTCGGTACATTTGAGTTTGGTCATGATTTTGAATCACTCGTCACATGTGTCGATCAGGTTGCGGGTCATTTTGGTCACAAATCATTCGAGTGACGGATTGTTCGGGTGATCATTCGGGCTACGATTTGTTCAAGTTTCGATTATTTCAGGCTACGGTTTGTTCAAATTTCAATAATTCGGTTTTGGTCTTTTCAGGTTCCTGTTGGTTAATTCTAACCTAGAGGGGGGTGAATAGGTAACCTAGTGGGCAATTTTTCGACTAGGTATACAAATTCTAACTTAATGCGGAAGATAAATTTAAGCAATTTAAATAGAGTAGAAAATACCGAACACTTGAACACACGATGTTTATTACGGAGTTCGGTAGGTGGTTGCTATGAAGCTGTAACTCACCCTTTACTTGCTTAATTGACCGATTCGATTAGTTGCAAGTACCTACGTCTCCGGGAATGCCTTGTGCATTTTGGTCGTTCGATTGAATTCCAACTCAATCGTACAAGGTTTTGCCTAGATCGATTTACACGTTTTCTATCGATCTATGGCGGGTTTTACAATTGTTGCACTAGCCTATTACAATTCTAAATACGAACTAGACGTGATCGGTCACGCAAGTTGGGAATCGTATTTGGATGAGGAAGAGGAATAACTAATCTCTAAGAATGGTTTAGAAGATTATCTAGCTCAATGGTATAGCAAGTTTTCTCTCTTTAGAATGTTTAATTTGGATAGTTGAAGTCATGAGAGAGAATGAGGGAAGGATTCTATTTATAGAACACATAGACCCTTCCCTAACTTGTTTTTTCTGCATAGTCCGTTGCACCGGACTTGAGATCCGTTGCAACGGACCTGGGTCAAAACTAGCCGTTGGAACAGCCGTACTTGAATTTATTACACAGTCCGTTGCAACGGAAGATAGTCCGTTACAACGGAAGTCCGTGTTAATGGTTTCGTTGCAACGAACCAGTGTGTCCGTTACAACGAACATAACGCTGTGACTTCACTTCAGATTGGAATTAATTCCCGTTGCAACGGAGTATGTTCCGTTACAACATTATGAGAGGTTCCGTTACAACGGATTGGTTAATCCGTTGTCACGGACATGAGTGTAAATTTACACTGAAGTGAGCTTAATGTCCGTTACAACGGACATGATTCTGTGACAGATTTCAAGATTGGAAATTAATTAACGTTGCAACGGAGGTACTTCCGTTGCAACGGATTGGTGGTGTCCGTTGCAACGGATTGGTTAGTCCGTTGCAACGGACTATACTGTGAGTTCCAATCTTGATTATGACGAGTAGGTCCGTTACAACGGATAGTGAGTTCCGTTGCAACAGACATACTTATTTCAGCCTTTGTAATTCAAGTATGTTTTATTGAGCTTTAATCATTCGTAAACAAGTTTAGAGATACCTATACTTAGTTTTGGTGATTAGGTTGATATCCCAACTTGCGGAATCTTCGATGTCTTGATCATTTCTTCTAGTATTTGGCATCTTGATTCTTCTATGTCTTGATCTTCTTCTCGATTCTTCGATGTGTTGATCTTTGCTATTCTCATTCCTTATTGTACCTATGTATCATATACAATGTTCTCGATAGATTTTGTTAGTAGTATCGACATTGTTTTTGAGATAATCAAACAACCGGAAATTTGAACCAACAGTTCCGACCGTTCAAATTTCGGATCGTTCCAATTTCGAATCATTCAGATTTCGGTCTGTTCGGGTTATAGCATTCGGGTTTCAGTTCGTTGAGATTTCAGATTATTCACATTTGGGCTTCAAATCATTTGTTTTAGTTTGTTTGTATTTTAATTTATTTAGATTTCGTTCGGGGTATTTGATTTTCAACATTTTCGATTTGGATCTGGACCGCATTCGGGTGGGTCGGTTGATATTTTCGGGTCGGGTTGGTGCTCTTACTAAATACTAACTCTTAGTTTTGACCCCCAAACATTTTGTACTTTTCAGACAATATAAATGTTTCAGGGGCATATGCGCAAACAACCGGTGTAGACAATGAATACTGAATAGTACTGTCTCAAAAAACAGAAAACAAAGTCTCTCTCTTTCATTTTCTCAGATCCATCTCTTTGCTTAGATCTCTCTTCTCAATCTCGAGGGAATACTCACGATACTTTGCGGGAAAGTGAGAGTAACTCCGATCGTCGGCATCCATGGCGGGAGCGGCGGGCGGGTTTGTCACCCGCGCTTTTGAGTCCATGCAGAAAGAGTGCGCTACGAACAAGAAGTTTGCTCCTCTTCAGAAATCCATTCAGTCTTATCTCGGTTCGTCTTCTCCTTCCTAATTCTCTTAATATTGTCAAAAACGAGCTTGCCGGATTGAGTTGAGCTTAATGTTGACCTTTTGGTTGTATACTGTATGAATTAAGCTGTTATACGGATTGAATTGAGCTTAATACCGAGATTCTTGCTCGTATATTAAGTTCTGGATTTGATGATGAATTGATCGACTTTGTTTGAACTAAAATCTTTAATACTGAGCTTAGGAAATAAAATGAACTTGTTTTCAGTTCTGATCTGATCATATATAAATTTATAGATCTGGTTGCTCGAAATCGATCAATTCTGCATCATGAATTGCTTACTATGATTTCACCTAAAATGTTATTCAACTGACCTTATGAATGAAAATTTGTTCCAATTTGTTGACCTTTCTGAACTATGATTAACATTTTTGTCTTTTACTTAATACATTGTACTCTAGAGTTTGTAGAATTGAAAATGATTTTCTGCTTGCAGATAATATAAAAGGAATAAAGCAAGAACCTTCACCACCCGAGACTAGGTAATTTCTTTTTCATACTCAAATTCGATACTTAATTCTATAACTATTTTTTTTTGAAGTACTTAAGCATTCATTTTGTCTATTTTGTAGCGTGAAAGCTGAAAATGAAGAGGATTCGAACTCTACATCTGAAAACGAACCAAAACAAGTGGAGAATAGTAAATCGATTATAGAAACCCTAGCTTCAGCAGGAAATACGTTAGAAGGGACTCAAGCTGAGATTATTCTGCAGCCTCTCAGACTTGCTTTCGAATCCAAGAATATTAAACTAATTGAACCTGCCCTTGATTGTCTCCATGTACGTTAAGTTATAAAAATGTTATTTTAATATTCTTTTTTTCTGATTTTGGTATTATTTTGTTGTTTTTCAGAAACTTATTGCGTATGATCATTTAGAAGGAGACCCAGGTTTAGAAGGGGGCAAAAATGCTGTTTTATTTACTGATATACTTAATATGGTTTGTGCTTGTGTTGATAACTCCACTCTTGACAGGTATCTATTTATTTGCTTAACACAAACTATCACGTTTGCCCTCCAAAATGTGAAATATCACAGATATGCCCCTGAAAATCATAGGAAATGTCATTACTGCCCCTGCATTTACAATTTTTCAAAGAAATGATCATGTTACTCCCCTCTCTCTGAATTATTAATGTATAGATACAATGTAATGAAGCAATGATAGTTTCGAGATATTCAGTACGTTTTATAGTGGTATTCATGATATTTCTCATTTTGGAGGGGTATATGCGATATTTTGAGGTTTTAAAATCTTTTCTTGTTCTTTGAGATCTTGACATTTTGAATATTTGTAGCACGATTCTTCAAGTTCTCAAAGTTCTTCTTACTGCTGTGGCCTCAAATAAATTCAGAGGTAAACTTTTTGTGTTGTTATTTAATTTATTTATATCTAATATGTATTAAACTAAAATACACTAAACATGGTATAAACACATAAATACAGTGCATGGAGAACCATTGCTAGCAGTCATTAGAGTATGCTACAACATTGCTCTCAACAGGTACTTTACTTATACCCCCTTATCTTTTCTAAATATTTTAAAATTATATATTCTCGGAAAATAAGTTTTTAAATTTGAAAATTTTGGCAGTAAGAGTCCAATAAATCAGGCAACATCAAAAGCCATGCTGACTCAGATGATCAGCATTGTTTTTCGCCGAATGGAGACTGATCAGGTAATATAATATACTATATTAATATAACAATATTCTGTTTTAACCAATATATTCTTCTCATTCTTATTTCCACATTTAATAACAATCCAGGTTACTATACCATCAACAAGCAGTGTAGAGGAAGTGAGTTCAGAAAACAAGGAAATATCAAAAATAGACGAGGGGGAAGAGAAAGAGATAAAAGAAGAGGACGAAGCAGTAACCACTTTAGGAGACGCTTTGTCTATTACGAGCGTTACCGAAGCAACTCCTGCCTCGGTCGAAGAGCTGCACAACCTAGCTGGTGGGGCCGATATCAAGGTAATTGTTTCGTATATAACCTTTCAAAACCAAAATATAAAATTTGCCCTTGTGATGAAAACTCAAAATTAGTTTAATTCTTTGGTGTTTTAGGGTCTGGAAGCAGTGCTTGACAAGGCTGTGCAGCTTGAAAATGGGAAAAAAGTAATTCGGTATGTAGTTATAATATAATATAATTATGATTATCAATATTATTTTTAGTTAATATTTTATTTTGTCTTTTTGTTCGTAAGAGGGATTGATCTTGATGGCTTGAGCATAGCACATCGCGACGCCTTGTTGATGTTCAGAACTTTGTGCAAGGTTTCATTTTACTTTTAATGAAATTATTCATTTTACTATAACATGGCAATATAATATATTATCTGTATTAAACTTGATTTTTTGTTGTTCTTGATAGATGAGCATGAAAGAAGAGAGTGACGAGGTCACTACCAAGACTAGGCTTCTCTCTCTTGAACTTCTACAGGTACAAAAACCGCCCCTATATTTCCTCATAATTACAAGAAAGTCCTTAAATTTTTTAATAATACCAACATTAATAAGTTTTTTATGATATATCTATAGGGATTATTGGAAGGAGTGAGTGGATCATTCACAACAAACTTTCACTTCATTGACTCGGTCAAAGCATATCTTTCTTATGCTCTTCTCAGAGCCTCTGTTACTTCTTCTCCAGTTGTTTTTCAGGTTCTCTCTCTTATTTATATTTCTACCTTGTTTGATATATTCTGAACTCAAGATCTAATGTTTAATAACGCTCTCATTCTATTTGTGCAGTATGCAAGTGCGATCTTTTCAGTTCTTTTACTACGATTCAGAGAAAGCCTCAAGGTCTGAAACGAAAAATTAACTTCTTACATTTTCATTTTTCTAATTTGTTGTAAACTTGGAATTTTACAGGGGGAAATAGGAGTATTTTTCCCATTGATTGTTTTAAGGTCTCTAGATAGCTCAGACACTCCCCTCACACACAGAGCAAGTGTTCTTAGGTAATGAATATAAATAATTCCATTTTTATCCTTGATATAAAAAATCATTCTTTTTTAATTTTTTAAAACATGATAATATTTTGTTTCAGGATGCTAGAGAAAGTATGCAAAGATTCTCAAATGCTTGCCGACTTGTTTGTTAATTACGACTGTGATCTCGAGGCCCCCAATCTTTATGAACGCATGGTAATCCATATAATACACGTGTAAAATATAAGCAAAAAATCATCATTGCCCTATAAAACATTAGAAATATCATCAATACCCATCCTTTCAACCACCAAAAAAGAAGTTCATGTACACAGACACAGACACACACACACACACATATATATATATATATATATAATACTTAATATGAGAACTAAATGAAAATATTTGACTTGATTTATTAGGTAAATGCACTATCAAAGATTGCATCGGGAGCTATTACTGCAGATCCTAATTCCGTGACTGCAACACAGGCCAATTCTATTAAAGGCTCTTCTCTTCAGGTTATAATTAATAAAATAGTTCCTTCAATTTGGTTAATATATATATATATATATATATATATATATATATATATATATATATATATATATATATATATATATATATATATTTTACTATCATTAATTTTAATTTAGTATTTGTATTTAATTAATTAATGATGAATGCTGTAGTGTTTGGTGAGCATAATAAAGTCACTGGTTGATTGGGAGAAAGAAAAACGAGAAATAATACAATCTCTGGAGAATGAAGATATTTCTTCTACTTCTACAAAAGACAGAGCCATTGAGGAGAGTGAAGGGCATGGACTTAGCCATTTTGAGAAGGCCAAAGCTCATAAATCCACTTTAGAATCTGCTGTCTCCGAGGTCAGAATTTAATTGTTCTCATTGTTCATTTATATAGGCATATTTGCAAAAAAGCCCATGTATTATACTGATATTGCAAAAAATCCCGTAAATTATTGAAACCCATCGATTTTATCCATGTAGTTCAATCGAAAGCCATCGAAAGGAATAGAATACTTGATCTCTAACAAACTGGTCGAGAGCACGCCTTCTTCTCTTGCGCAATTTCTCAAGAACACTCCCACTTTGGATAAGGTTTATGCTTCCCAAAACTTTTTACGTAATTACCCTAAAAAACTATGCAATAACAAACTTAACCCTTGAATTTTTTTGTTGTAAGGTAATGATTGGAGAATACTTGGGGCAGCACGAGGAGTTCCCTCTAGCAGTGATGCATGCATATGTAGAATCCATGCAATTTTCAGGCTTGAAATTCGACTTTGCAATTCGTGAATTTTTAAAAGGGTTTAGGCTCCCTGGCGAAGCTCAAAAGATTGACCGCATCATGGAAAAATTCGCTGAACGGTATAATTATCTCACTTGCAAATATACACTTGAAAATGTTGTATTTATATCCCCTAAATTGGGCAAAATATCACCTATATAATAATGGGAAATATCATCTATAGCCCTCCCCTCCTAATTTCTTCACAAACTATCTTTTTTGGTTCCCTTATTCTTCTATATATACTAAGAGTGGTCATGCAAATTTTATTTGGGGGATATTTCAAAACAAATATCAAAAGAAAGAATCCCATGTCAAAACCGCACATTTTGCAAAAACGTCCTTCAAAATTTCAATTATCATAATCTTCTCCATTTATTTTTGTACAGGTACTGTGCAGATAATCCAGGTCTATTCAAGAACGCCGACACGGCCTACGTTCTAGCCTACGCAGTAATAATGCTGAACACCGACGCCCACAACCCGATGGTGTTCCCTAAAATGTCGAAATCAGATTTTGTCCGCATGAACACGGTTTCCGATGCGGAGGAGAACGCTCCGCAGGACCTTCTAGAAGAAATCTACGACTCCATCGTCCAGAACGAGATCAAAATCAAAGACTCCACGAACTCTCCTCCGAGCTCGAAAGAGAAGGGCGGGATCGTGAATATCCTCAACTTGGCTCTCCCCAGAAACAAATCCGTCGCGGATACCAAAGCGGAGAGCGAGAGGATCGTCAACCAGACTCAAGAGATTATTAAGAGGCAAGGAGGGAAAAGAGGGGTTTTTTATATTGCCGAACAAGTCGAGTTGGTTAGGCCCATGCTCGAGGCTGTGGGGTGGCCTTTGTTGGCCACCTTCTCGGTTACTATGGAAGAAGGGGATTCTAAACCTAGGGTTTTGCTTTGCATGGAAGGGTTTAAGGCTGGGATTCATATTACTAGGGTTCTTGGTATGGATACTATGCGATACGCCTTCTTGACTTCCTTAATAAGGTACAAACATAAAATTCAAAACTCAATATTCTATTTTATAACAGAATATTATACATTATGCTGTTTTATTCCTTTTAAGGAGGATTTGCATATTTACCCTTCTCAAAGACCAAACTATCATAATGTTCACCCTTTTGAAAATCTGAAACATCATAATAATTTAACTAAATATGTAAAATTAAACCATTATAACCTCGACAAAGTTATTGTTATTTTTTAGTATTTGTAAGTTTTGAAAGGGTAAAATGGTATTATAGAATTTTAATTCTTTTTAGAAGCGTAATAACTCATCTATTTTTTTTTAACCCAGATTCACATTCTTGCACGCTCCAAAGCAACTACGCACCAAAAACGTAGAAGCCTTGCGAACCCTCCTCTCCTTCGCGGACACAGAAACCTCGGCATTACAAGACACATGGAATGCCGTCCTCGAATGTGTTTCTCGACTCGAGCACATCACGGCTCACGCGTCAGTGACACAAACTGTGATGCAAGGGTCGAATCAAATCTCGAGAGAGGTGGTGGTTCAAGGACTCAAAGAACTTGCTGGAAAACCTTCTGAACAGGTCTTCGTGAACACCGTGAAGCTTCCGAGCAGCACGATTGTCGAGTTCTTCACCGCGTTGTGTAGCGTGTCGAATGAGGAGCTTAAGCAAGTCCCTGCAAGGACTTTTAGTCTGCAGAAACTCGTCGAGATTAGTTATTATAATATGGCCAGAATTAGACTGGTATGTTTACTTCTTGTTCTCAACTTACCATATATATCTATGGGGAATTTACATGTTTACCCTTCTAAAAACCCCAAATATCATATTTACTCTTCGAAAAGATATATCATATTTACCCTTGCGAAAATCTGAAATACCATATTTACCCTTTCAAAACTTGTAGGATATGAGAAATGTCCAAAATATTAACTTGGTGTTACATTTGTCAAATTTACCATGGTTTTAAGATTTTTGAGAGGATAAATATAATATTTTGGCCTTTTAGAAGTGTAAAAAGGCAAATCCTTCTATATTTCATTTATTTATTAACTTTTTGTATGAAAATTGTGATGTAGGTGTGGGCCCAAATATGGACGGTGCTTGCGAAACATTTCATAACGGCAGGAAGCCACCCTGATGAGGAGGTGGCAATGCGCGCAATCGATTCATTGAGACAACTCGGGATGAAGTACTTGGAGAGAGCCGAACTGAACAAGTTCACTTTCCAGAATGATATTTTGAAGCCCTTTGTCGTCCTCATGAGAAATTCAAGGAACGATAAGATTCGAGGCCTCATTGTCGACTGCATTGTTCAGGTATGCACCCTTTTTGTCAAGACAGAAATTTGTTAAAAGTCCCTAGTATTATTTAAATTGCAGAAGAAGGCCCATATACTCTTCAGAAATTAAAAAAAATGCTAGTAAAATGGATGAAAACCATTCTCTCAAGAATGGAGGGTCTCTTTGCTTTTTAGCTATAATCCAGTTGTACTGTTGTGTATTTCCTTTTTTGGATGTTTTTGTGAGTGGAAAAGGATACTCTCATTTAGAAAATGTTTCTTTTGTCCTGTCGATATGTCCCAAAAAAAAAAGAAACTCATAAAATAGCTCGCAACTATAATAATTCTCTAAAAATGCAGACAACTATAATAATTCTCTAACAATGCAGTTGATAAGATCAAAAGTGGGGAGCATAAAATCAGGATGGAAGAGCGTGTTCATGATATTCACCGCAGCCTCTGATGACGAGCTGGAACCAATCGTCGAGAGCGCATTTGAGAACGTCGAGCAGGTCATTCTCGAACACTTCGATCAAGTTGTTGGAGATTGCTTCATGGACTGCGTGAATTGCCTCATCGGTTTCGCCAATAACAAGACTTCTCCTAGGATCAGTTTGAAGGCCATTGCTTTGTTGCGGATTTGCGAGGATCGTCTCGCTGAGGTAGCTCTCTCTCTCATCACACATGGGTGTAGAATCTGAAAAGATCACATATATCCCTACAAATTGTAAAGTATCACGCATATACACCCCTACGAAACAGAAGAAATATCATGTGTCAAAAGTTTCCCGAAACTACCCTTATTTCATTACTTTGTATATATTCAAAAATTAATGAGCAATAAGGGTAAATTTAGGCAGTTGTTTGAAAATTTAGGAGAGGAGGGTTGTTGGGGATATTTCTCATGTTTTATGGGGGTGTTCATGATATTTCACATTTTGGAGGGGTATATATGATATTTTGAGGTTTTGGTGCATATGGATTTAATATTTATAGTTTAATATGATATTTACTATTTAGAAAGGGTAAATTTGACCTTTTCTATTTCTTTATTAGGGTTTCATACCAGGAGGAGCATTAAAACCAGTGGGTGAAACCTCAGAAGACATCAACTTCGACATAACAGAGCACTACTGGTTCCCAATGCTAGCCGGGTTATCGGATCTCACTTTAGACCCGAGACCTGAAGTGAGGAGCTGTGCTTTGGAAGTCTTGTTCGATCTGTTGAACGAAAGAGGCCACAAGTTTTCCTCCGCCTTTTGGGAGAGTATTTTCCACAGGGTCCTGTTCCCCATTTTCGACCATGTGAGACATGCTGGCAGGGACGGTTTGGCGGTTTCATCTGGCGAAGAGTGGTTGAGAGAGACGAGCATTCATTCTCTCCAGTTAGTCTGCAACCTCTTCAATACTTTCTATAATGTTAGTAATTCTCTCTCTCTCTCTCTCTCTCTCTCTCTATTAAAACTGTGTTTGATATATTTTTTTAATTTTTTTTTAGGAGGTGTCATTTATGCTACCACCATTGCTAGGGTTACTACTAGACTGTGCAAAAAAGTCGGATCAAACAGTAGTTTCCATATCATTGGGTGCGTTGGTGCATCTCATCGAGGTTGGTGGACACCGCTTCAGTGATGCTGACTGGGATACTTTACTCAAGAGCATTAGGTACCTTCAAAAAACCCCTCTATTTTTTGAAAAATTGGTAATTTTTTATTTTGGTCCTCGTCTTTTTGGTTTTTGTCAGGGATGCGTTGTACACGACTCAGCCTCTAGAGCTGCTCAATTCGGTGGGGCTTGAAAAACCGAAGAATATTTCGGATGGTGCTGATGTCGGCAATTCTGATGCGGACACGTCTGAAATTAGTTATCAAGAAACCGCTCTCCACTCTAACACCGATAATTCTGAAGGTAAATTACTCGGTTTGATAATTATATTTCAAATATAATGAACATTAAATAATTATTTATTTGTATTTTTAGGGTTACCATCACCATCTGCAAAGACGCCACCTGGACCCATAGCTTCACCCTCATTTAGTCAAAGGTTCATGGATAATCTCTTGTTAAGAAACCTCACTAAATCTAGGGCTCAGCCTGACGAAACCTTGGCCTCTTCCTCTCAACAGGTATGTACCCTTCTAAAATGCCAAAATATCGTATTTACCCTCTCAAAAATCTTAAATGTCATAATGGTTTAACTTGATTTGTAAACTAAACTGTGACGAACTTGATAAAATTAATACCAAGTTAACAATTTTGATATTTGCAATATTTTTAAAGTTTTGGAAGGGTAACTATGTTATTTTAGATTTTTGAAATGGTAGTGAGTTTCTTTTTCATTATTTTAAGTCTTATGAGTTCTTTTGTGATGTAGGAAATGGAAGGAGGTGAGGGTGACAATACTGGAGAGGAAGAGGAAGAACTGAGTCCCGCAATGGAGACAGTTAGAAGCAAGTGTATTACTCAACTACTTCTCCTCGGAGCAATTAATTCCATTCAAGTAATATATCTACCTTTTAAAAAGCTTAAAGATTGAAATGAGATTATAATAATCCAGTTTTATAATGTGATTTTTACAATGTTCTATTTTTAGGTGAAATACTGGGCCAAGTTGAAGGCTGCTCAGAAAATGGCAATAATGGAGGTGCTGATGTCACTCTTGGAATTCGCTGCTTCGTATAATTCTCCTTCTAGTCTCAGAAGTAGGATGCTCCAAATTTCCTCTGAACGGTATATTTATTATTCTGTATAAATTATTATTATTTTTTTTGAAAATAACATTTGAATTCTATTAATTAAGGCCGCCTCTGAATTTACTTCGCCAAGAGATATCTGGCACGACAATATACCTGGAGATACTGCACAAGTCAACCACCGAAACAATCTCTGACGAGTCTGACGAGGGACTGGAATATGAAAAAATCAAGGGTCTTGCTGAGGAAAAACTGGTGACTTTTTGCAATAATGTTTTGAAAGAGGCTTCTGATTTACAACCAACCTCTGGCGAGAATTCTGGTTCTGATGTTCATCGCGTCCTCTCTCTTCGCGCTCCCATTATAGTTAAGGTAATTGTTAACTTTTTAAGGGCAATTTTTCAAAATAACCCCCGTAATTATTTTGATCATTCTATTTAAATTTCTTGATATTTTTAGGTTCTGAAAGGAATGTCTCGCATGGATGCAGAAATTTTCAAGAGGCATTTGAGAGATTTTTATCCCTTAATTACCAAACTCATTTGTTGCGATCAGGTAATAAATTGATTTAATTAATTAATCAAATCCTAAAATATATCGCCATATTTTTTACTAAATTATTATTGTTAATTCAGATGGATGTGCGAGCAGCACTAGGAGATCTTTTCACCACGCAGCTCACAAGCCTAATGCCCAAAGTGGACTCCAGTAATGCAGTGCAGGCTTATTAAAGCGCACTTTTTCACATATATAGCAGGTTTAGTAATAGTGAAATGGAATAAATATTTTTACCTGGGTTTTTGTGCTTAAAACTGTTGGATCGAGGGATTTGTCATTATTTTTGTTGATTTGGTATTTTTGAGGCTTTAGATAATTTCTTTGTACACTTGTGCTTTTTGTGAATTTTATGAAGAATCATGGATTTGTTCCGCTAATTCTAGATATACTTTTAATGCATATTTGCTTTCCGTACTTGTACATTTTTAGTTAAATTTTGTATAAATTTTTTTCCGAGTATTTTCAGATAGATAAATATTTTTAATCTTTACTAGTTTTTACAATATGGAAAAGGAACAATACTTATATATCAGGTATATTATAAAATTGGAGTTAGGCGAGTTATTTTTAAATATTGAAAGCCCAGGTTTTTCAGAAAATATATATATATTTTTTTGAATTTCACAAGTCGAGAAATTATTTTATTTATTTATAGCTTATAATTTAACAGATTTGGTATTGAGAACTAGCAAACGTTCTGCTTGACAGCTCCCTCAGTCAAATTTCAAACTATGTACCTTTAGAAGTAATTAACTTTGAATTAAACCAAGTCAATATGAATTTTTCATATCTTATGAATTATAAGTGTGACTTAATGGATATTAAATTCTTAAACTGTATTAAATTAAAGGTCATGACCTACATAACAGTTTTTTATTATATAAAGGAAAATGTTGGACATACTCACACCTCTTCTCCCACATCCTTGATGACGTGGATATGATTTAACATCTTAAAAATTAATATTTCAATTCATGATTTAACATCTTAATTGTATGTTGTTCAATCATAAAATTAAGATAATTAAATCATAAATTAAAATGTTAAATTGAGAACTAGCAAACGTTCTGCTTGACAGCTCCCTCAGTCAAATTTCAAACTATGTACCTTTAGAAGTAATTAACTTTGAATTAAACCAAGTCAATATGAATTTTTCATATCTTATGAATTATAAGTGTGACTTAATGGATATTAAATTCTTAAACTGTATTAAATTAAAGGTCATGACCTACATAACAGTTTTTTATTATATAAAGGAAAATGTTGGACATACTCACACCTCTTCTCCCACATCCTTGATGACGTGGATATGATTTTTCATCTTAAAAATTAATATTTCAATTCATGATTTAACATCTTAATTGTATGTTGTTCAATCATAAAATTAAGATAATTAAATCATAAATTAAAATGTTAAATTGAGAACTAGCAAACGTTCTGCTTGACAGCTCCCTCAGTCAAATTTCAAACTATGTACCTTTAGAAGTAATTAACTTTGAATTAAACCAAGTCAATATGAATTTTTCATATCTTATGAATTATAAGTGTGACTTAATGGATATTAAATTCTTAAACTGTATTAAATTAAAGGTCATGACCTACATAACAGTTTTTTATTATATAAAGGAAAATGTTGGACATACTCACACCTCTTCTCCCACATCCTTGATGACGTGGATATGATTTAACATCTTAAAAATTAATATTTCAATTCATGATTTAACATCTTAATTGTATGTTGTTCAATCATAAAATTAAGATAATTAAATCATAAATTAAGATGTTAAATTTTGTTTTTGTGTATTAGTTTTGAAGGTATCAAATCATATTCACGTCGTCAAAAATGTGGAAAAAAATAATAGGGGGTGTACATCACTACTCTTATATAAATTATATATTATAGAGGCCACAGAAGATTTGGACTTTGTTCACATGTCAAATGTTCCTTGCCCCTAACCGCTTCCTAACTTCTGCTCCATTTTAAATAACAAAACCCTTTTAATATGGGATATCGTATCGTGCTATCTAACCTATATTTAAAGCACATGGCTTACTGGCCTCAAAAGGTTGATTTTTCTTGTTTTGGGGCAGGATGAATTAGCACTTTTCCACAAGCATGCAGTAACTAGAATAATATTAAAATACTAAAGTATATTTTGAAAAAATAAAATATTAAAATATATTTCACTTGTTATGTTTAAGACATATTATATAAGTAATTAAGAATATAACACAAATATTATTAATTACAAACATGAATTTTGGCATATGTAGATCTAATAAATAATAACATGTGGAATTTAAAATACTGTGTGATAAGATGATATTTACGAGAACTTTCACACTTTTAAAATAATAATGAAAAAGTCAAGGTCACATAGTTGTGATAAAATTTGAATCCATCAATCTAGACGGTCAAGAGTGCTCTTTATTTTACCAACCACAATATTTTCTTTGCCGTGAATACCTTTTATTTTATTTATTAAATTTGTACTGAAACTCGTATTTAATAAAATTTATATATTAAAAAATTTTTTTATTACAAAAAATAAATGACAAAATCTGAATACATATCCAATTATTACAAAAAATCAAATAATCGAAGTTAAATATCCAGTCAAACATTTTAGCTAAGTGCTTATGAAATTTGGAGAGATTTAAGGGGTATGTATGCAAAATTCCCCCGAAACAGATTCCCATTCTTATTCTACTACTATCTGAATAAGCCGCTCTCTCTCTCTCTCTCTCTCTCTCTCCCTCCTCTGCAAACATCTTCCCACGCTTCCCACCGACAATTCTGCGCTCTGAGCTCGTCTTCTCTTGAGATTTGGGGCAATAGGCTTGAGGTTTTGGTGTGTCAATGGCGGGAAGATACGATAGCAACCCGTTCGAGGAAGAAGAGGTCAATCCCTTCGCGGTGAGTAATTCGCACTCTCAGATCTCTAGATCTATGTGAATTTAACTTCGTGTGGATTTGAAAGTTCTATTTAATATTAGTTTTGATCTGTTTGCATCTGATCAGTAGGGTTTTATAGATCTGAATTAGTAAGTGCTTTGAATTTTTTTTATGAGATCCGATGATATGACGATTGCTATCAGATATATTTGCTTATTCATTGTCTCTTTCAATTAGATCTGCTTTAGTAAAGTCCTCTCAAATTTGTTAAGTTTCGTAATCCGAGTAATTAATTATGTATGTAGTGATATTTTGACACTTTAAACTGCACTACAGATTATTTTCACTCCCAAATTCAAATTCACAACTTCAAATTTGTGTAGATCTGAGGAATTCGTAGTATCCTTGCCTAATTATTGTTGTTATTTGATTTGCAAATCTTCTTTTATTCTCTTATTTATGTTATTTCTTGATATGTTATCTAATTATATGATTATATTGTATGTCAAATAGAATCCTGGTACCGTACCAGCAGCGTCGAATTCCAGACTTTCGCCTCTACCTCCTGAACCAGCGGATTTCTACAATACTGTTGATATTCCTCTGGATTCTAATTCCAATTCCAAGGTACTAATATACCCTTTTATTTGCTTAATATACCCTTTTGGATTCATGCTTGATTTTGGTTTTGTTAACTACTTTTAGGATGTGAAGGCAAAAGAGAGGGAACTTCAAGCCAAGGAGGCTGAACTAAACAAAAGAGAAAAGGTACTTCCCATTTTTCCTGCTCCAATACTGATTTATTATTTGTTTTATATAAAATTATTCAGTTATATTTATACATTTTGAATATGTTCTTTTAGGAAATCAAAAGGCGGGAAGAAGCTGCAAATCGAGGTATCGTTTTATTTCCATCCATTAACTTAATCAAGTATGAGGAAAACTGGGTCTTTTTTTTTTTTTTTTTTATGAAAAATTCCCCAATTTATAAACTCAATCAATTAGGTTGTATGTTAAAAGTAAATTTTTGTAATGGCAATGTTATAATTTTAATAATCATTTTATTTGTTTATATTTGTACAGCTGGAATAGTATTAGAAGAGAAGAATTGGCCTCCATTTATGCCAATTATTCATCATGACATTTCAAATGAGATTCCTATTCATCTTCAAAGAATGCAATACTTTGCTTTTGCTTCTTTTCTGGGTACCTTTTTTTAAATTACAATTTCCTATTTTTCATTATATAAATTATAATTTTAGGGTTTGAATGTCATACTAGAATATTAAGTTTATATATATATTTTTTATTTGCGGAACAGGGTTGGTTTTATGTCTATTTTGGAACATAATTGCTGTTACCGCAGCTTGGATTAAGGGTGAAGGTATATTTTGGAACATTTACTTTCTTATTTTCCTTATTTCTTAACAATATAATATGTAATTATTTCTTTACCAATGTAAATTTTGTATGAATTTTGACATTATGGATCCTAAATTATTTTAGGTGTAAAGATATGGTTTTTGGCCGTTATCTATTTCCTAGCTGGCGTACCAGGTGGATATGTTTTGTGGTACCGACCCCTTTACAATGCAATGAGGTAATCTCTTTTGGTTAATTTGCAAAAGCCCCTATATTATGTCTAAATTGCGAAAAAGTCCCTTTTGATATTGACCATTCTTGGGTTTTTATACAGGACTGAGAGTGCTCTAAAGTTCGGATGGTTCTTTATGTTCTATATCGTAAGTATCATAATCTTATTTAATTTTAAAATTAGAAGAAAATAATGTTGAATAATAAACCTAATTATTACTTATTTAAAATATAATTTGACAGATCCACATAGCTTTTGTGGTGTACGCAGCGGTGGCTCCTCCAATCATCTTCAAGGGAAAATCTCTCACGTAAGTTAATTAAGTATTTCTGTAAATATTGTATTATTGTTAAAGAAAAGTCAGTGAATTTAATTTTATATGTGGTCTTTAATATCGCTAATTAAACTTGGCGCAATTTCATTTGTAACCCTTCAAAATCTCTAAAACATAAGAAATATCATTCCCATGACCTTTAATATCAATTAGACGGATAAATGATATTATGATAGTGCAGATTAATTCTGCCATTTTAATATCCACTTAAGCATGCCTAGTAAAATTCTCTTGTTTTATACACTGAATAACAAAAAAATATTTTTTTAATTTTTACAGAGGAATATTGCCAGCAATAGACGTTATCGGTGACCACATCATTATTGGGGTTCGTCTAATTACTCAAATTATTAACCATTAATTTTAATATATTCTTTATTTGTGAAATTATTTCATACGCTTTTTATTTTATTTAAACAGATATTTTACTTTGTCGGATTCGGCTTATTCTGCATCGAGTCTTTACTGAGCATTTGGGTCATTCAGGTCTGTATCTTATTATTATTTTTATCTAAATTATATTTTTTTCTAAATTTGATATAAACTAATTTTGTATAATAATTGGAAAAATGCAGCAAGTATACATGTATTTCAGAGGAAGTGGAAAGGCCGCAGAAATGAAACATGAAGCTGCGCGCGGGGCCATGCGAAATGCATTTTAATTTTCTTAAAGTTAAAATGATTTTATGGAGGAGGGACTGCAAAGAAAAGAAATGTCGCATCTAACGAAGTTTTATATATCATGTTGTTTTGTGATATTGTTAGTTTTAGAGGGCTTAATTGAAATTATTATTATTATTTTGTTTCAGAGACTGTGAGAGCTGGGTTTTCATTGTTTGTTTTATCTATGTTCCTTCTTGGTATTTTTGTTATATTTATAGAGATGAGAGCTTGTTTGTACAGCTTTATTTTGAACTGGATTCTTTTTGTGTGTACTTTTTTCATCTTAATCCTTGTTTTGTTTAGTATTATTGTTTTGAAGTATCGAAGGCAAAACATCGTACAAAATCTCAAAATATATTTTGTACCCCTCCAGAATGCGAAGCATCATGAAATTCCTAGAAAATATGAATTATCATCAATATCCCTCTTACCAATGGTACCAATGGTTCTAATAGCATAATCACTTATAGGTGATTCAATTCGCATTGACATCAGATATGGATTAGATATGGATTCAGTTTGCATTGACATCAAATACTAATCGATAGGGGGCAGCTTTCTCCATTCAATCAGAAAGCCCTCTTACCTAATTCTTCACAACATCTGAATTATACAAATTTCTTTCCTAATTTTGAGGTGTATAAATAAACAATATTTACTAAATTTCGCAAGGCATCCATGAAAAAGTGTAGGGGTATATGAGCAATATTTCCTAAATTTTGCAACTAAATAGGATCAGATTATTGTCTATCTCAATTATGAAAAAGGGGTAAATGTCATCCACCATTTATTTACAAGATGAAATAACACAAAACACAAAAAAATCATTAAAAACGATTAAAACAAAATAAAAGTTGAGGATTTCCACACACAGACCTTTCAAAGTTCCATATTGTAAAGATAACATTCAAGGTTGAGAATGTAAAAATCTAAGAGAACTATTTTTCTTTTTCTTATTCAGAAGGGGCCGAATCAGGAAAATCAACCACATCAACAAAGATGTTTTCATAACGATCCGACGACTCGGAAAAAGGGACCGTATCAGGGGAACTGGCCACATCAACAAAGACGATTTCAGAATGATCCAACGACTCAGAAGTAGGGACCAAATCAGGGGAACCAGCCACATCAACAAAGAGGGTTTCAGAACGATCCAAGGGCTCAGAATTTGCCACCTCATCCTCAGACTCGACCTCAACTGTTCTGGCACCGTGCTCCTTCACCCCTTCTCCCTTAGAACCATTAAACACCTTCTCACTAATTTCAATCGACACCATAGACATGTAACGAGTACCCAAGAATTCACGCTCAATTGTACTTCACGACCAGGTGTGCTCCTGTAGGAACCGCCAAGTGCATGATCCGAAAACAATCTACAATTTTAAGTTTATAAAATTAATTTACCGAGTTGAAAGTTACATATACAATAAAATCACTAGGGAAAAAAGATTCTATCCGAGGGACGAGGGGAAGACGATTGAGGAACTTCCATGTGGCAACAACACGTTGTTACAATTATATTGAAACGGTATATTCGGATATTGATAAAGAATAAAATATATTATAATATAATATTTTAATACAATACATACGAAATTAACATGTAATAAAATATAACAATAAAATTGAAACCGTTTATCCGGATCGCGTGAACGCTGTCTTTAGGCATTATTCCGTCCGTTCGTGCAGATTGTTGGAAATGCCCCAAGATAATCCGGGATTGTCGTTCTTTAGGGCACGTCCATCAGAACGACGGATGATAGTCTTCTTCAACACCCAACTTGAAGAGTAATGATAGGGACCACGAATTTGGTCCCAAGAATTGACCACGAATGCCACGTGGCAGGCAGCTATTGGATGAATGTTTGCACAACTTTTAATGCACCCAATAGCTGCCTGCCACGTGGCATTCGTGGTCAATTCTTGGGACCAAATTCGTGGTCCCTATCATTACTCCAACTTGAAATAGTATATTGTATATATAAAATAGTATATAGAGAGTATATGGGGGATTATTAAAGAACATGTAAGTATTTAGGGTGTTCAAGCACTAAGGTTGGCAATTTGCCATCCATTCAAAAAAAAAAAAAAAAAAATATTTAGGGTGTTGGGTATCTATCATGATATGAATCCTTCTATCTCATTCTCTGTGTGTGTATGTATTCTAATGAGTATGCTATGTAGGATTATAAAGATTAAAGTGGAGTATTTCTTCTCTCCCTTATATTCCTATGTAGATCTGTGTGATTTATATGGTTGAAGATAATGCTAAGTACAGCTAGAGAGCGTTTCACTATTTAACATTTAACATTCAACATGATTATAATTATAATTACAAGATGTTACTAAAATAGTTAATGGTAAATAATGAAACCGTAAAAAGTTACAAACATGTTATTAATGTAAAATGCTTATTACTTGGCCACAAAGAATATTAAGTCAATTTAATTTAATATTAATTTTGTGTTTTAGTTATATGCTCCAACACAACAACATACTGTGATGCAATTGGTTCGTATTATTTGTATAGATCGCTAGCAGTACCGTCGTGGCACTCAGACACAGCCTTCTGTGCACTCGAGATTCGAGAGTACCATAAATCAGAGAAGAAATCAAGGAGGGCTCCGGTGATGTTTTGAGCTCCATTGTACGCATGGCATGAGAAGGACTTCATGGTTGACGGGACACATCACTCTCTCTTGACAAGGAAATAATCCACTTGTTATTTTTTTGAATTTGATTTGCTTATTCAAAGATATGTTATAACATATGTTTTACTAGACGTGGCAAACAATTTGACGGGTTTGGACGGTTTCAGGTTAATTATAGAGTCCTGATCTCTTCGGGTTAGGTCAACTCGGATCATGTTGCGTGCTGCTCGGGTCATATTTCGTCGGATCAATTTCGAGTTGGAAATTATAGTCGGGTCGGATTTTCGAATTCGGGGTGATCCGGACTCGGGTTAAATCAGGATTTCGGATTTAATCGGATGCGGATTCATTCCGGATTCGGATTATTTTGGAATTCGAGTTGCATCAGATTTTTTATTTAATGATTTTATAAATCAATTTTGTCGAAATATTGGATACAAAATTAAACTAATATCCAAATCCAGGTCATTGTCTCTTATTTGAAAGCACCGACCTCATCTTCCTCTCGAAAAATGTAATAAATATGATATTAACTAGCAAGTTATTGTGAAGTGTCATAATTTGATTTTGATACTATATTAATTTTTTTTTTTGATAGTTCAAATTCATTTCCAGTTCATTTCCAGTCGACTATCATTTTTATGAGTTTATTGATTTGTGAAAAAAAAAACAATTAGTAATGAATATTTTATTCATTTTGAAATTTGAAAGTTATATTGATATATCAATTTGTTAATGAAGATCCGTATGATTATAATTTGATTAACGATGTGCACTGGTCTACCACACATATTGTTACATCAATGACAACAATAGAAAAACATTGATATAATCAACCCTCCCATTAAATTTTCACCAATTTGGCTCAAAACTAGAAGGCCACGTCGACATTTACTGTTCACTTCTGTACAGGACACTGTTCATCCGGTGCTGTTCCATCATGTCTTTAACTATTCATCCAGGTACTGTTCATCATGTCCTTTACTGTTCACCCGGTTACTGTTCACATAAATAATTTTTGTTAGCCCGAGTTGGTATTATTGTTTTTTTTGTGCTTATTATAACAATTTTGATTGGTACCAAGCTGCGTCTTTTATGCGTCTATGTACCAAGCTGCGTTTTTTTGTGCTTATTATAACAGTTTTGATTGGTAACAAGCTGCGTCTTTTATGTTTTTTTGTTTGTCTTTTTCAGAATTTTATTTTATTTGACATGTCTGGTATTCTAAATAAAACATCTGAATTTTTTTTGTGGAACATATGATATGCTTTCAGGAGAAAAAAAGTTTGTATTTATTGCATAATACTTGTGAGACTATTTAATATCAGATTTTTTTTTTAAATTAACATTTATGAAGATTACTTTTGATTTGTACTTGTAACGTTTTTGATAAAATTATTATTTTATGATCATAAAAAATTTTCAAAAATCGCAGCGAAGTGATGATTCCAAAAAGATTTTTGGAACTTGGTGTACATGACCATATACACATCGGAAGTGTACCCAAAGAGTGAACTGGCATTAATATGACCAATCACCAATATTTTTGGAACTTGCCGTTTTGTGTTTAGTAAGAAGAAGAGATGATTCCAAAAAGATTCTATCGTGCAATGACAAGATTAAACTATACTAATGCTAAAATACACTGATGGTGGAGTATAGCAACAACGAGTATGGTTTTCCTAACATGCACCGAAAGAGGATAGTTAAATTGGCCGTTACTGACGTTATTATCGGTGAAGCGGAGGAGCTCGAGGAGAAATCTTGGAAGCTTTGATAGACAGGGTCGACGACGACCTTAACGGTGTTCTCCACAACATGGACTCCACCCTTCAGTGGGACGGAATTGTCTTTCGCGAGTTCGTGCAGGTTCGTCATGCACAAGTAAGTCCTTGCTTCTTGTTCAAAAAAAGAGTTGGAACAAAATTATCTTCAAGAAAATAGAGCAGTACTTAAAGATCAAGATAAATAAATTACAAGATAGTTCAACACAAATTATCATCAGCATTTCGAACAATAGTGATTTTACAAAATTTTAGATTTGTATTGGATGTACAGTAATTTTTTTTCGGGTGAACGTAACTCGGATCGGGTCGGGTTGTCGGGTTTTATTTTGATCGGGTTATTTTCGGATTAAATTAAGTGTTCGGGTCAGATTCTTCGGGTCCGGATTATATCGGGTTTGAATTGATTTCAGTTTCAGATATAACTAAAATTCAAAACTATAAAATTTGAATCAACCACTAAATTCGGGTTATATACGGGTCCGGGTGACTCGGTTTCGGATCGGGTCAAGTTCGAGTACCATATATAACATCTAATTTCGGATTCGAGTTGTTTAATCCCGAGTCGGTCCGAATCGGGCTGTTTGATTTTTTAAAATTATGTTTAGTCAGGTCGGGTCGGGCTTCAGATTACTAGGGTCGGTCTTTCGGATTATTTTTGCCAGCTCTAATTTTAATTAAACAATATTTTTTACATTTTTAATAACAAAATTTCAAAATTTTTAAACAATCAATTTTTTATTTATTTATAATTCAGACATCCAAATGAATTGTCAAATTACTAATTCGAGATATTTTTTCTTCTCTAATTTATAGTCTGATTCCACTGTACTAATTCCACGTGCCAAACGGCCCCCTTAATGCAAAATACAAAAAAATGAAATCGTGACTTATTTGTCTTTTAAATAATAGTGAATTAAGAGCTTAACAAGCGTAGTACAAATAATTATATTTCAAGCCAAAAACACAAAATGTTACAACGAATGAATCAAATAACAATATATATAAATGTTATATCGAGCTCTTTTATGATCATTAATTATTTTCTTTAAATATATATCGGTAGGAATTTAGATGCCAATCCTAGAATTATCTCGGCCGAAAATAATCGTAGTGGCCCAGTTGGTTGCCACATAAAATCTATTCCTCCAGCTTATGACACGTGTCAGATAAGCAGACCTCCATATCATCCAGCTCCCAAACCCTGCCAATGATATTCCCTTTGCATCCTAAAAAAAGAAAGAATCAGAAATAACTACAATGAGTGTGAATATATTAGACTAATATACATATAATAAATAATAAATAGTGTACGATAAATAGAAACATATTTTGTATGCTCAAAAGTAAAATAAAAATATCATGATATATAGAAATATTTTTGTGTATCACTGTCTTGTACATAAATTTATTGTCAAATTAAGGTACCTAAACATATTATTATCACATTTAATTTCAAATAAGAATTAAATTAAATAGATTCTAAAGTTAATAAAACTGTACCTTGTTTTGTCTGAGATCAACCAAAGCCTTGTACCTGCCAAGAGTGGCCATGCTTCCCAGATGCTTGTACTCGAAAGGTTCCCCCAATTTCACATCCTTCGCGGAATTTGCTTTCCCGGCATTCTGTTTCCCGATTGTCTCGAATAAGGTAGCCAGGTATTTTCCCTCCCTCTCCGCAACCTAAGGAATAAACAAATGTATACAAATGTTAGTTCAAAAAATCAATATATATATCACATAAGCCCCTGACAAATTGAAAATATCGGTCATAACCTGAGCAAGGGCAGGAAGGACTTCTTTTCCGGTTTGTTCGAGGAAACCAGCACAATCCCCAAGGGCAAAAACGTCTTCCACAGATGGTACGCGTAGATACTGGTCTACTCCAATCCTAAATTAAAAAATGCAAATATATAAATATTACCGAAAATCCTTGCTTCCTTGTTTTTTATATTTGCAAATGAATAAACGTAAAAAGTGAGTAATTTAGCCATTTGTAGGGGATTCATGATATTTAATGTTTTCGAAGAATATACATGATACTTTCAGGTTATTCAGGGCAGAATCCTCATTAATTTGCAAATTTTGTAAAGAAGGCCTGTAATTTAATGTTTTCGAAGGATATACATGATACTTTGAGGTTATTCAGGGGAGAATCCTCATTAATTTGCAAATTTTGTAAAGAAGGCATGTAATTTTACAAAACAAACCTTCCTCGAGATTTGGGGAGATCGAGCATGTTAACAAATTCGGATGGACCCACCCCAGTGGACCAAACAAGCAATCCGTATGGTATTTCGGTGCCGTCTTTTAGTAGTATTTTCTCTGCTTCTACTTCTTTCACAATCCCTCTCACAATATTCACTCCACTCTGTACATTCAGCATCAAAAGAAAACATATTTAAACTCTAATTTCTTATATTAATATATTGAACAAATCGAGCACGACTTGTTGCTACTTCCAAAAATAAACATCAAAAGAAAACAATAAATTATAAAGCATTATCATAAGCCCTAAATTCATTCAAATAATGCAAAAAAACAGTAGTACTATAGATGCATTACCTTAGTTAAGTGATTGGAAGCATATTGCCTTAGTTTTGCATCAAATGAAGACAATATCTCATTGGCCTAATAAAAATTGCAATACAGATAAAAAAATAAAATAAGCCAACAATTAATCATGACATAAAAAAAATTACAAGTTAATAAAAGGAAAAAGGAAAAATACCTCGATAACGGTGACTTTGACATAATCCTTGACATGAGAATATTTTTCGTGCACATCTTTCAAAATAAAATCGCTCAATTCACCACTAAACTCGACTCCTGTTGGCCCTCCACCAATCACAACACAGTGCAATAATCGCCTTTTCTCTTCTTCAGATATTCCTATCATATAAAGATCAAGTATAGTTAAGCACTTCGAAAAATAATTTGTGGCCTAAAGATTCAAATTTCAAAAATTTGTAAAAATTAGTTGTACCCGGGTTTTCAGAGAGCATGAGATTCAGGAGGATTTTTTTGCGTATTTCTTGTGCATGAGAGACCTCACGCAAGAAAATGGCGTTCTCTTTAACGCCTTTTATGTTAAACGTTAATGGTGATGCACCAACTCCAATTACCAATTTATCGTATGCGACTCTGAATTTGTATGGATCAGAAGACAATCCATCACTTGAAACCGCCGTACAAAAAACCTAATAATCAAGAAAAAAGAGGTCCTCAAAGTTAAAAAAATACCAAATTTTATAGCTATTCCTCTTCGAGACGAATTAAATGAACTTATCCTTTTAATAAACTCAACTAATATTACCATTTAAATATCATTTCCAATATATTATTTATCAATGTATTACTTGATGTATAAAAATAATATTCTTATATACAATTTATCAATATAACATTATGTAATGAATGTAATATACCTCATGCTTGTCAGTGTCAATTCCGGTACAATTAGCCAGATAAAAGTATGATCCCTGACCGGTACCAAGCGCAGACTGTATCCGACTCACTGGCTCGGTAACAGACCGAAATTCTAGCGTACCAACACAAGTCGATGCAAGCAAAGGCGTGAACACCATGTGATTCCTCGGCGATATACACACCTTCAACATCAAACTTTCACTTCAATATCCATCACATAACATATAATTATATAATGTAGTATAATATAACCTAATATAAAAAGAAACATACCACATCATAAATTTTGGTATCTATGTCTTTCAAAAACCGGCACGCTCCCCAACCAGTACCAAGCACGACAACTCTGGGTTTCTCGCCCACCTTTGTGGGGCCTAACAAGGGTAGCTCAGCAGGCCCTTCTGCCTCGCAATCCGTGTCCGAATAATCTAATGCAGGCTCGGCCGAGGGGTACTGGAATTGCTGGGTTGTGCTTATTCCCCTTGAGGGCATTATTGTGGAATAAGCATTTGGAATAGTGTTATTCTTGGTGAAATTTGGTAAGGAGGGGGAATTAGGGCGGAGGTGGCGAGTTACGCGTGGAATAGTGTTCGGAATAGTATGAGGGGTTTCAGAGGATAGTTTAGAAAATGATTGTGAGAGAGAAGAATTCCTCGCTATTCTAGAGAATGCCATGGATGGAATTGTTATTCTTGTTTTTCTTTAGGTGAATTTCCTCTGATGAATTTTTCTGCAATAGAAATAAGATGGAAGCCTTTATATAAGCAATCAAAGATTAAATCTTATAACAAGACTTTATATAAGCACGTGCAAAAAAGACTAAAATATTATGTTACCAAATTTACCCCTCAAACCCTAATTGAATATTCTTTCGGAAGGAATTTCAAATTTGGAATATACTTTCCTAAAAAGATTCAATATGTTTTCACCATTTCATTCCATAATAGACCAAATTTGGAAGCAATAAAAAATTCATATGTACATAAATATAAATATAAAGGGGAGGTGTTATTTCTAGAGCTATTTTTGACTTAGTGATTCGGATACGAACAATTTTGATGGTTACAAGAAATTAATTCCTACAACCATAAAAAATATTTCTGTCCGAATAAAAAATAATGAGAGAATGATCGGGACACGAACAATTTTTATTGTTGCAGGAATTAATTTCCCGCGACCATAAAAAACGTTCCTGTCCGAATCACTACCCGCTATTTTTTCTTCGTCTAGAATGGCAACATATATGTTTGCCGAAATACTCCTCTTAACTATAGCATATATTTAATGAAATTTCATTAATTTAATTTATTAATGCATTATATTTTTCTTAAAGTAGCATTAAAAAATATACATAATTGCTAACTCATATAAAAACAGTAATTCAACAATAATACTTTGAGATCATTCATGTATATATTCATAATAAATTGCATTTAATATGCATTTTTTATGTTGTTAAATTAAGAAAGATAAATTTAATTAACTAGGAGTATTTAGTTACAGCTCTAGACGAAAGAATATTAGCTCTAGAAAAAACACTACACTGAATATATTACATGATGTTTTAAGGAAATATAAACTTTCACATATATAATATATACCATCAGAAAACATTTGATTTTGATTTTGAAAATTATTCAGTCAAATTCCCAAGAAATAGGAGACCAATTCCAAAGAAATAGGAGACCAGTAAAAGGTATAACAACCCAATAAGGACAACTATTTTACAAGAAACACCTTTTGTTTTAACAAATATAAAATTACTTATTTGGAGACTTAATTCCGAATGGCCAGTACAGATGTAGGAAACCTACTAATAATTTAACAAATAATAACTCACTTTTAGAAACAGTTCTTGCAAGTTAAAAATTCAACTTTTTTTTTATGAAACAAAGTTTAGATTTTTATTTTATTTTATGAATAAACAACAATATGGAAAGTTTTAGGGGGCAATCCGAAAATTTCGTATTGGCTGCCTTATTTTTTGAATTATTTCCAGAGATCTCTTCTCTGTTTCAATATATTGGAGAAACAAAAGTTCATGCATGTCTCTTTCAAAAATCCTAGGATATCAAAATCTCACATATTACCCTTAACAAATTAGTATTCACAACTTCTCATAAAAAAAAAACTTTTAAGAAAACTTTTCTAGCTAGGATTTTGAAATAAAAAATGCCTAAAAAAGATTTTGAAATAAAAAATGCCTAAAAAGGTTTTACAAACACACACCCCCACAACTATCAGAAGATTTATGCTTCAATTTTACCCCCTAAAATACATATATATATATATCAATAACTGAAAATAAAAATAAAATCACGATAATAATAGATCTAAAATGTAGAATACAAAGCTGAAATACAGATCTGGATAAAAAAAAGTCCAAGTCCAAAAATAAAGTTATAATGAAGATATATTCAGAATATTACGAGAAATAATGTCTAAAAAGAATTAAAGAATCAAGAAAAAAAAAACTCACCAAGAAAAATGAATGAAGGAAAGTGAAAGGTATATTGAGAGGCGCCGTTCCAGTTCCAGCAATGTTGGCGAATGAAAGAGACTTGCAGCACAAGTTATATGGACCCTTAGTTACCTTATTTGACTGCCACCCTCTCCATTTCAATTTCCAATTGAGATGTTTTCTATGTATTGAGTCCGTTTTTGTATCTAGTTAATGCCTTAATGGAGATTTAATTTGTCTATTAATTGTTTAGTATTATTTTTTTAGAAAAAGAAATATTGGTTGTTAAATATTAAATGAAATTTATAAATATAAATATAATTTTCAAACTTTGGAATTAAAATTATAATAATTCGTATATTAATATTTAATTATGAGTAATGAATCCTTTTAAGGATTGATATTCACGTTCCTCATTAAAAAGGATGACATGCACTAAAAAAATATAACAACGGTAGAAAAAATCATAGTGATGCAAATAGCGTTTAACTGTCTGTAACATGGTGATCAATTTTTGTAGCTATAGCGATTAGCGTGTGTTGTAACGGGAGCTATAACGGATACTGTAATTTATAGCACATAAAATAATTAAGTATCAATATGTAATAAAAAATAATCTTTAAAATAACAAATATTCATATTAAACATCTCAATTAGAATTTTTTTAAAGGGGAGTTCTATCATACACCCTTTTACAAGGGTATTTTGGGTATTTTAGCAATTAATTATATTTGTAAAAGGGTGTATCATAAAATTTATCTTTTATGGATATTTTTGTTTAAATGAACATAGAAAAATTCCAATTTAGTCACAAATTAATTGATAAATATATTTGTATCTTACCTTAAATATTCATAAATGGATAATTACTCCAAATACCCTTGAAAATGGGTGTATGATAAGGAAAGGGGTGTATGATAGAAGCCCCCTTTTTTAAATAATTAACAAAATATTAGTAAACGACTATCTCCTATAATTCACAACATCTCAATCTAAGTAAGAGAAAATTTGTTTTTGTTTATTTATCAACCAGGATTTATTTTAATTATTAATATTTTTCATGACTGTTTTTAATTAAATTCATTTGATTATTTATAAAATGATGTATTTTTTTTTATTTAGATGTAGTTAGGCCCGGTCCGAATATTTTAGGGGCATTTGACAAATATAAATTTGGAGCATTAAACAAATTATATATTCTTATAAATATTGTAGAAATTTAAATAAAAAATGTATGTTTTTAAGTTCATAATTACATAAATTTTATAGTAATTAATAATTATAACATACCAATTAGTTCTATATACCGGTAATTTAGAGATATTTTTACAATTTTATTTCAAGAATTACATTGCAACCAGTAGCCAACATGCGTGAATGAATCAAAATTCTAGAATTTTGAAGTATTAATGTATTATTATGTGATATTAGTCCAAAATAATCATAATTATAAACAATAATTTATAGTAAACATATTTCATGTAAATATGACATCCAAGTTTAGATTTAATTATAATTTACCTTTATATGTTTGACTTATACTTTTAAATATTTTTTTGGGGCCTCAAAAAACTTCGCTTTTTGATTTTCGCCAAATTCCTAAAAAATAGAAGTTTGCAAGTTTTAGTCTTAAATTATAATTATAATTTTTTTGAGGAAAAAATAAAAATTGAGTATTTTTGTAGACATTAGTTTTAGATTTGTTAAGAAAAATATGATAATTAATATTTTTGAAGGTATTAGACTTCGATTTTTGCAATTTTTCGAAATTGCAAAAAAAAAATAAAAATTTGCATGTGCGAGTCTTCAATTACGGAAATGTTTTGAGGAAAACATGAAAATTAAGTATTTTACTTCCCTTAGACATCAATTCTAGATTTGTTCAGAAAATATGAAAAGTAATTTTTTTGAAGGTGTTATACTTCACTTTATGAGTTTTCGAGAATTTTTTGTAAATTTTTTTTTGGAATGCATTAGTCTTCAATTACGTAGGCTTTTAGAAAAAAAAAAAAAATGAAAATTTAGAGTTTTTCTCGTTTTAGACATGAATTTTGAATTTTTTTAGCAAGTGTGATATTTGATTTTTTTGAAGGTTTAAGACTTTCATTTTTGCATTTTAAAGAAATTTATGAAAAAATAGAAATTTGCATGTGTTGGTCTTCTATTACGGAGTATTTTGAGGATAAAATGAAAGTTGAGTATTTTGCTCTTATTACACTTCAATTTTGACGTTTCATAGAAAATATGTTATTTTTTTTTAATTTGTTAGACTTTCATTTTTGCATTTTTATGTATTTTTTTTAAAAAATAGAAATTTGTGTGTGTTAGTCTTCTATTACGGAGTATTTTGAGGACAACATGAAAATTGAGTATTTTACTCGTGTTATACATCAATTTTGATATTTTATAGAAAATATGATAATTGATCTTTTTTGAAGGTGTTAGACTTCCATTTTTGCAATTTTAATTTTTTTTTGAAAAATAGAAATTTGTGTGTGTTAGTCTTCAATTACGGAGTATTTATAAGACAACATGAAAATTAAGTATATTTCTCGTGCTACTCTTCAATTTTGACATTTTATAGAAAATATGATAATTTTTTTTTAAAGTTGTTAGACTTCAATTTTTGAATTTTTATGAAATTAAAAAAAAATAGAAATTTGTGTGTGTTAGTCTTCTATTACGGAGTATTTTGATGACAACATGCAAATTGAGTATTTTTCTCGTGTTACAATTCAATTTTGACATTTTATAGAAAATATGATAATTGATTTTGTTGAAGGCGTTAGACTTTAAATTTTGCATTTTTGAGAATTTTTCCTTTAATTTTGTGTGTGTGTTTGTTTGTCTTATAATTCGGAGTATTTTGAGGACAATATGAAAATTTAGTATTTTACTCGTGTTACACTTCAATTTTGACAATTTATAGAAAATATGATAAGTAATTTTTTTGAAGTTGTAAGACTTCCATTTTTAAGAATTTTTTGAAAAATAGAAATTTGTGTGTATTAGTCTTCTATTACGTAGTATTTTGAGGACAACATGAAAGTTGAGTATTTCTCTCGTGATACACTTCAATTATGACATTTTATAGAAAATATGATAATTCATTTTTTTTAAAGGTGTTAGACTTCAATTTTTGCATTTTCAATTTTTTTTTGAAAAAATATAAATTTGTGGGTGTTAGTCTTCTATTACGGAGTATTTTCAGACAACATGAAAATTGAGTATATTTCTCTTTTTACACTTCAATTTTGACATTGTATAGAAAATATGATAATTGATCTCTTTTGAGGGTGTTAGACTTCCATTTTTGCATTTTAAAGATTTTTTTGGAAAAATAGAAATTTGTATGTGTTAATCTTCTATTACGGAGTATTTTGGGGACAACATGAAAATTGATTATTTTCCTCGTGTTAGACTTCAATTTTGATATTTTATAGAAAATATGATTTTTGATCATTTTCTAAGGCGTTTGACTTTCATTTTTGCATTTGAATTTTTTTTTAAAAAAAATAGAAATTTGTGTGTGTTAGTCTTGAAGACAACATGAAAATTGAGTATTTTTCTCGTGTTACACTTCAATTTTGACATTTTATAGAAAATATGATAATATATTTTTTTAATTTCATGGAAGTCCATTTTTGTATTCTTTAGAATGTTTTTAAAAAAAAATAGAAATTTGTGTGTGTTAGTCTTGAAGACAACATGAAAATTGAGTATTTTTCTCGTGTTACACTTCAATTTTGACATTTTATAGAAAATATGATAATATATTTTTTTAATTTCATGGAAGTCCATTTTTGCATTCTTATGAATGTTTTTAAAAAAAAATAGAAATTTGTGTGTGTTAGTCTTCTATTATGGAGTATTTTGAGGACAACATGAAAATTGAGTATTTTAGTCGTGTTACACTTCAATTTTGATATTTTATAGAAAATATGACAATTCATCTTTTATGAAAGTGTTAGACTTCCATTTTTGCATTTTTAAGAAATTTTTGAAAAATAGAAATTTGTGTGTGTTAGTCTTCTATTAAAGACTATTTTGAGGACAACATTAAAATTGAGTATTTTCCTCGTGTTACACTTCAATTTTTTATATTTTTTAGAAAATATTGTAATTGGTATTATTTGAAGGTGTTGGACTTTAATTTTTTTCATTTTCATGAAATTTTTGAAAAATAGAAATTTGTGTGTGTGTTTGTCTTCTATTACGGAGTATTTTGAAGAGAACATGAAAATTGAGTATTTTTCTCGTTTTACACGATAATCACTTTTTTTTTCCAGTTGTTAGACTTCCATTTTTGCAATTTTATGAAATTAAAAGAAAATATAGAAATTTGTGTGTTAGTCTTCTATTACAGAGTATTTTGAGGACAATATTAAAATTGAGTATTTAACTCGTGTTACACTTCAATTTTGATATTTTATATAAAATATGATAATTGATCTTTTTTGACGGTGTTAGACTTCCATTTTTGTATTTTTAATTTTTTTTTTTGAGTGTGTTAGTCTTCTATTTCGGAGTATGTTTAAGACAAAATGAAAATTGAGTATTTTTATCGTGTTACGCTTCAATTTTGACATTTTATAGAAAATAAGATGACTAATAATTTTTGAAGGTGTTAGACTTCCACTTTGGCATTTTTAAGAAATTTCTGAAAAAATAGAAATTTGGGGGTATTATTCTTCTATTACGGAGTATTTTGAAGACACCAAAAGAAAATTGAGTATTTTACTCGTGTTACACTTCAATTTTGACGTTTTATAGAAAGTATGTTAATTGATCTTTTTGGAAGGTGATAGACCTCCATTTGCATTTTTATTGATTTGTTTCAAAAAATAGAAATTTGTGTGCGTTAGTTTTCTATTACAGAGTATTTTGAGGACAACATGAAAATTGAGTATTTTACTCGTGTTACACTTCAATTTTGATATTTCATAGAAAATATGATAATTGATCTTTTTGAAGGTGTTAGACTTCCATTTTTGCATTTTAATGAAATTTTTGAAAAATCGAAATTTGTGTGTGTTACTCTTTTATTACGGAGTATTTTAAAGACCACATGAAAATTGAATATTTTTCATGTTACCCTTCAATTTTGAAATTTTACAGAGAATATGATAATTGATCTCTTTTGTGGGTGTTAGACTTCCATTTTTGCATTTTAAAGATTTTTTTGGAAAAATAGAAATTTGTGTGTGTTAATCTTCTATAACGGATTATTTTGAGGACAACATGAAAATTGAGTATTTTCCTCATGTTAGACTTCAATTTTGATATTTTATAGAAAATATGATTATTGATCTTTTTTTAAGGCGTTAGACTTTCATTTTTGCATTTAATTTTTTTTTTTTTGAAAAATAGAAATTCTTGTGTGTTAGTCTTAAAGACAACATGAAAATTCAGTATTTTTCTCGTGATACACTTCAATTTTGACATTTTTTAGAAAATATGATAATTGATTTCTTTAAAGGTGTTAGACTTCAATTTTTGCATTTTTAAGAATTTTTGAAAAAATAAATATTTGTGTGTGTTAGTCTACTATTACGGAGTATTTTGAGACAACATGAAAATTGAGTATACTTCTCTTGTTACACTTCAATTTTGACATTTTATAGAAAATATGATAATTGATCTTTTTTGTGGGTGTTAGACTTCCATTTTTGCATTTTAAAGATTTTTTTTGAAAATAGAAATTTGTGTGTGTTAATCTTCTATTATGGAATATTTTGAGGACCACATGAAAATTGAGTATTTTTCTCGTGTTAAACTTCAATTTTGATATTTTATAGGAAATATGATTATTGATCTTTTTTGAAGGTGTTAGACTTTCAATTTTTCACTTTAAAAAAAATATTGAAAAATTGAAATTTATGTGTGTTAGTATTCTATTACGGAGTACTTTGAAGAGAAAATGAAAATTGAGTATTTTACTCGTGTGACATGTCAATTTTGATATTTTATTGAAAATATGATAATTGATCTTTTTAAGGTGTTAGACTTCCATTTTTTAATTTTTAAGAATTTTTTGGAAAATTAGAAATTTGTGTGTGTTAGTCTTGTATTACGGAGTATTTTGAGGACAATATGAAAATTGAGTCTTTTTGTCGTGTTACACTTAAATTTTGACATTTTAAAGAAAGTATGGTAATTGATATTTTTTGAAGGTGTTAGACTTCAATTTTATCATTTTTATGAAATTTAAGAAAAATAGAAATTTGTGTGCGTTACTCTTCTATTACGGAGTATTTTGAGGAGAACATGAAAATTGAGTATTGTACTCGTGTTACAATTCAATTATGATATTTTATAGAAAATATGATAATTGATACTTTTTGAAGGTGTTAGAGTTACATTTTTTCATTTTTAATAATTTTTGGAAAAATAGATATTTGTGTGTGTTAGTCTTCTATTACGGAGTATTTTGAGGAGCACATGAAAATTGAGTATTTTACTCATGTTACACTTCGATTTTGATATTTTATAGTAAATATCATAAATGAGCTTTTTAAGGTGTTCGACTTCCATATTTGAATTTTAAAGAATTTTTTGGAAAATTAAAAATTTGTTTGTGTTAGTCTTGTATTACGGAGTATTTTGAGGACAACATGAAAATTGAGTCTTTTTCTCGTGTTACACTTAAATTTTGACATTTTATAGAAAGTAAGGTAATTGATATTTTTTGAAGGTGTTAGACTTCAATTTTTTCATTTTTATGAAATTCATGAAAAATAGAAATTCGTGTGTGTTAGTCTTCTATTACGGAGTATTTTGAGGTGAACATGAAAATTGAGTATTGTACTCGTGTTACAATTCAATTTTGATATTTTATAGAAAATATGATAATTGATATTTTTTTAAGGTGTTAGAGTTACATTTTTTTTATTTTTAAGAAATTTTTGGAAAAATAGAAATTTGTGTGTGTTAGTCTTCTATTACGGAGTATTTAAAGGAGAAAATGAAAATTGAGTATTTTACTCGTGTTACACTTCAATTTTGATATTTTATAGTAAATATGATAATTGATCTTTTTAAGGTGTTAGACTTCCATTTTTGAATTTTTAAGAATTTTTTGGAAAATTTGAAATTTGTGTGTGTTAGTCTTGTGTTACGGAGTATTTTGAGGACAACATGAAAATTAAGTCTTTTTCTCGTGTTACACTTAAATTTTGACATTTTATAGAAAGTATGGTAATTGATATTTTTTGAAGGTGTTAGACTTCAATTTTTTCATTTTTAAGAAATTTATGAAAAATAGAAATTTGTGTGTGTTAGTCTTCTATTACGGAGTATTTTGAGGAGAACATGAAAATTGAGTATTGTACTCGTGTTACAATTCAATTTTGATATTTTATAGAAATATGATAATTGATATTTTTTGAAGGTGTTGTTAGAGTTACATTTTTTTCATTTTTAGGAAATTTTTGGAAAAATAGAAATTTGTGTGTGTTAGTCTCCTATTACGGAGTATTTTTAGGAGAAAATGAAAATTGAGTGTTTTACTCGTGTAACACTTCAATTTTGATATTTTATAGTAAATACGATAATTGATCTTGTTAAAGTGTTAGTCTACCATTTTTGAATTTTTAAGAATTTTTTGGAAAATTAGAAATTTGTGTGTGTTAGTCTTGTATTACGGAGTATTTTGAGGACAACATGAAAATTGAGTCTTTTTCTGGTGTTACACATAAATTTTGACATTTTATAGAAAGTATGGTAATTGTTATTTTTTGAAGGTGTTATACTTCAATTTTTTCATTTTTAAGTAATTTATGAAAAATATAAATTTTTGTGTGTTTGTCTTCTACTACGGAGTATTTTGAATAGAACATGAAAATTGAGTATTGTACTCGTGTTACAATTCCATTTTGATATTTTATAGAAAATATGATAATTTATATTTTTTGAAGGTGTTAGAGTTACATTTTTTCATTTTTAAGAAATTTTTGGAAAAATTGATATTTGTGTGTGTTAGTCTTTTATTGCGGAGTATTTTGAGGAGCACATGAAAATTGAGTATTTTACTCATGTTACACTTCAATTTTGATATTTTATAGTAAATATGATAATTGATCTTTTTAAGGCGTTAGACTTCCATTTTTGAATTTTTAAGAATTTTTTGGAAAATTAGAAATTTGTATGTGTTAGTCTTGTATTACGGAATATTTTGAGTACAACATGAAAATTGAGTCTTTTTCTCGTGTTACACTTAAATTTTGACATTTTATAGAAAGTATGGTAATTGATATTTTTTGAAGGTGTTAGACTTCAATTTTTTCATTTTTAAGAAATTTATGAAATATAGAAATTTGTGTGTGTTAGTCTTCTATTACAGAGTATTATGAGGAGAACATGAAAATTGAGTATTGTACTCGTGTTACAATTCAATTTTGATATTTTATAGAAAATATGATAATTGATATTTTTTGAAGGTGTTAGAGTTACATTTTTTCATTTTTAATAATTTTTTGGAAAAATAGATATTTGTGTGTGTTAGTCTTCTATTACGGAGTATTTTGAGGAGAACATGAAAATTGAGTATTATACTCGTGTTACAATTCCATTTTGATATTTTATAGAAAATATGATAATTGATATTTTTTGAAGGTGCTAGAGTTACATTTTTTCATTTTTAATAAATTTTTGGAAAAATAGATATTTGTGTGTGTTAGTCCTCTATTACGGAGTATTTTGAGGAGCACATGAAAATTGAGTATTTTACTCATGTTACACTTCAATTTTGATATTTTATAGTAAATATGATAATTGATCTTGTTAAAGTGTTAGTCTACCATTTTTGAATTTTTAAGAATTTTTTGGAAAATTAGAAATTTGTGTGTGTTAGTCTTGTATTACGGAGTATTTTGAGGACAACATGAAAATTGAGTCTTTTTCTCGTGTTACACATAAATTTTGACATTTTATAGAAATTATGGTAATTGTTATTTTTTGAAGGTGTTATACTTCAATTTTTTCATTTTTAAGTAATTTATGAAAAATATAAATTTTTGTGTGTTTGTCTTCTACTACGGAGTATTTTGAATAGAACATGAAAATTGAGTATTGTACTCGTGTTACAATTCCATTTTGATATTTTATAGAAAATATGATAATTTATATTATTTGAAGGTGTTAGAGTTACATTTTTTCATTTTTAAGAAATTTTTGGAAAAATAGATATTTGTGTGTGTTAGTCTTTTATTGCGGAGTATTTTGAGGAGCACATGAAAATTGAGTATTTTACTCATGTTACACTTCAATTTTGATATTTTATAGTAAATATGATAATTATTCTTTTTAAGGCGTTAGACTCTCATTTTTGAATTTTTAAGAATTTTTTGGAAAAATAGAAATTTGTGTGTGTTAGTCTTGTATTACGGAATATTTTGAGTACAACATGAAAATTGAGTCTTTTTCTCGTGTTACACTTAAATTTTGACATTTTATAGAAAGTATGGTAATTGATATTTTTTGAAGGTGTTAGACTTCAATTTTTTCATTTTTAAGAAATTTATGAAATATAGAAATTTGTGTGTGTTAGTCTTCTATTACAGAGTATTATGAGGAGAACATGAAAATTGAGTATTGTACTCGTGTTACAATTCAATTTTGATATTTTATAGAAAATATGATAATTGATATTTTTTGAAGGTGTTAGAGTTACATTTTTTCATTTTTAATAATTTTTTGGAAAAATAGATATTTGTGTGTGTTAGTCTTCTATTACGGAGTATTTTGAGGAGAAAATGAAAATTGAGTATTTACTCCTGTTACACTTCAATTTTGATATTTTATTGAAAATATGACAATTGATCTTTTTAAGGCGTTAGACTTCCATTTTTTAATTTTTAAGAATTTTTTGGAAAATTAGAAATTTGTGTGTGTTAGTCTTGTATTACGGAGTATTTTGAGGACAACATGAAAATTGAGTCTTTTTGTCGTGTTACACTTAAATTTTGACATTTTAAGGAAAGTATGGTAATTGATATTTTTTGAAGGTGTTAGACTTCAATTTTATCATTTTTATGAAATTTAAGAAAAATAGAAATTTGTGTGCGTTACTCTTCTATTACGGAGTATTTTGAGGAGAACATGAAAATTGAGTATTGTACTCGTGTTACAATTCAATTATGATATTTTATAGAAAATATGATAATTGATACTTTTTGAAGGTGTTAGAGTTACATTTTTTCATTTTTAATAATTTTTGGAAAAATAGATATTTGTGTGTGTTAGTCTTCTATTACGGAGTATTTTGAGGAGCACATGAAAATTGAGTATTTTACTCATGTTACACTTCGATTTTGATATTTTATAGTAAATATGATAAATGAGCTTTTTAAGGTGTTCGACTTCCATTTTTGAATTTTTAAGAATTTTTTGGAAAATTAAAAATTTGTTTGTGTTAGTCTTGTATTATGGAGTATTTTGAGGACAACATGAAAATTGAGTCTTTTTCTCGTGTTACACTTAAATTTTGACATTTTATAGAAAGTAAGGTAATTGATATTTTTTGAAGGTGTTAGACTTCAATTTTTTCATTTTTGTGAAATTCATGAAAAATAGAAATTCGTGTGTGTTAGTCTTCTATTACGGAGTATTTTGAGGTGAACATGAAAATTGAGTATTGTACTCGTGTTACAATTCAATTTTGATATTTTATAGAAAATATGATAATTGATATTTTTTTAAGGTGTTAGAGTTACATTTTTTTTATTTTTAAGAAATTTTTCGAAAAATAGAAATTTGTGTGTGTTAGTCTTCTATTACGGAGTATTTAAAGGAGAAAATGAAAATTGAGTATTTTACTCGTGTTACACTTCAATTTTGATATTTTATAGTAAATATGATAATTGATCTTTTTAAGGTGTTAGACTTCCATTTTTGAATTTTTAAGAATTTTTTGGAAAATTTGAAATTTGTGTGTGTTAGTCTTGTGTTACGGAGTATTTTGAGGACAACATGAAAATTAAGTCTTTTTCTCGTGTTACACTTAAATTTTGACATTTTATAGAAAGTATGGTAATTGATATTTTTTGAAGGTGTTAGACTTCAATTTTTTCATTTTTAAGAAATTTATGAAAAATAGAAATTTGTGTGTGTTAGTCTTCTATTACGGAGTATTTTGAGGAGAACATGAAAATTGAGTATTGTACTCGTGTTACAATTCAATTTTGATATTTTATAGAAATATGATAATTGATATTTTTTGAAGGTGTTGTTAGAGTTACATTTTTTTCATTTTTAGGAAATTTTTGGAAAAATAGAAATTTGTGTGTGTTAGTCTCCTATTACGGAGTATTTTTAGGAGAAAATGAAAATTGAGTGTTTTACTCGTGTAACACTTCAATTTTGATATTTTATAGTAAATACGATAATTGATCTTGTTAAAGTGTTAGTCTACCATTTTTGAATTTTTAAGAATTTTTTGGAAAATTAGAAATTTGTGTGTGTTAGTCTTGTATTACGGAGTATTTTGAGGACAACATGAAAATTGAGTCTTTTTCTCGTGTTACACATAAATTTTGACATTTTATAGAAAGTATGGTAATTGTTATTTTTAGAAGGTGTTATACTTCAATTTTTTCATTTTTAAGTAATTTATGAAAAATATAAATTTTTGTGTGTTTGTCTTCTACTACGGAGTATTTTGAATAGAACATGAAAATTGAGTATTGTACTCGTGTTACAATTCCATTTTGATATTTTATAGAAAATATGATAATTTATATTTTTTGAAGGTGTTAGAGTTACATTTTTTCATTTGTAAGAAATTTTTGGAAAAATTGATATTTGTGTGTGTTAGTCTTTTATTGCGGAGTATTTTGAGGAGCACATGAAAATTGAGTATTTTACTCATGTTACACTTCAATTTTGATATTTTATAGTAAATATGATAATTGATCTTTTTAAGGCGTTAGACTTCCATTTTTGAATTTTTAAGAATTTTTTGGAAAATTAGAAATTTGTATGTGTTAGTCTTGTATTACGGAATATTTTGAGTACAACATGAAAATTGAGTCTTTTTCTCGTGTTACACTTAAATTTTGACATTTTATAGAAAGTATGGTAATTGATATTTTTTGAAGGTGTTAGACTTCAATTTTTTCATTTTTAAGAAATTTATGAAATATAGAAATTTGTGTGTGTTAGTCTTCTATTACAGAGTATTATGAGGAGAACATGAAAATTGAGTATTGTAGTCGTGTTACAATTCAATTTTGATATTTTATAGAAAATATGATAATTGATATTTTTTGAAGGTGTTAGAGTTACATTTTTTCATTTTTAATAATTTTTTGGAAAAATAGATATTTGTGTGTGTTAGTCTTCTATTACGGAGTATTTTGAGGAGAACATGAAAATTGAGTATTATACTCGTGTTACAATTCCATTTTGATATTTTATAGAAAATATGATAATTGATATTTTTTGAAGGTGTTAGAGTTACATTTTTTCATTTTTAATAAATTTTTGGAAAAATAGATATTTGTGTGTGTTAGTCCTCTATTACGGAGTATTTTGAGGAGCACATGAAAATTGAGTATTTTACTCATGTTACACTTCAATTTTGATATTTTATAGTAAATATTATAATTGATCTTTTTAAGGTGTTAGACTTCAATTTTATAATTTTTAAGAATTTTTTGGAAAATTTGAAATTTGTGTGTGTTAGTCTTGTTTTACGGAGTATTTTGAGGACAACATGAAAATTGAGTCTTTTTCTCGTGTTACACTTAAATTTTGACATTTTATAGAAAGTATTGTAATTGATATTTATTGAAGGTGGACTTCAATTTTTTCATTTTTAAGAAATTTATGAAAAATAGAAATTCGTGTGTGTTAGTCTTCTATTACGGAGTATTTTGAGGTGAACATGAAAATTGAGTATTGTACTCGTGTTACAATTCAATTTTGATATTTTATAGAAAATATGATAATTGATATTTTTTTAAGGTGTTAGAGTTACATTTTTTTCTTTTTTAAGAAATTTTTGGAAAAATAGTTATTTGTGTGTGTTAGTCTTCTATTACTGAGTATTTTGAGGAGAAAATGAAAATTGAGTATTTTACTCGTGTTACACTTCAATTTTGATATTTTATAGTAATTATGATAATTGATCTTTTTAAGGTGTTAGACTTCCATTTTTGAATTTTTAAGAATTGTTTGGAAAATTAAAAATTTGTGTGTGTTAGTCTTGTGTCACGGAGTATTTTGAGGACAACATGAAAATTAAGTCTTTTTCTCGTGTTACACTTAAATTTTTACATTTTATAGAAAGTATGGTAATTGATATTTTTTGAAGGTGTTAGACTTCAATTTTTTTTATTTTTAAGAACTTTATGAAAAATAGAAATTTGTGTGTGTTAGTATTCTATTACAGAGTATTTTGAGGAGAACATGAAAATTGAGTATTGTACTCGTGTTACAATTCAATTTTGATATTTTATAGAAAATATGATAATTGATATTTTTTGAATGTGTTAGAGTTGCATTTTTTAATTTTTAAGAAATTTTTGGAAAAATAGAAATTTGTGTGTGTTACTCTTCTATTACGGAGTATTTTGAGGACAACATGAAAATTGAGTATTGTACTCATGTTACAATTCAATTTTGATATTTTATAGAAAATATGATAATTGATATTTTTTGAAGGTGTTAGAGTTACATTTTTTCATTTTTATGAAATTTTTGGAAAAATTGAAATTTGTGTGTGTTAGTCTTCTATTACGGAGTATTTTGAGGAGCACATGAAAATTGAGTATTTTACTCGTGTTACACTTCAATTTTGATATTTTATAGTAAATATGTTAGACTTCAATTTTTGAATTTTTAAGAATTTTTTGGAAAATTAGAAATTTGTGTGTGTCAGTCTTGTATTACGGAGTATTTTGAGGATAACATGAAAATTGAGTCTTTTTCTCGTGTTACACTTCAATTTTGAAATTTTATAGAAAGTATGGTAATTGATATTTTTTGAAGGTGTTAGACTTCAATTTTTTGATTTTTAAGAAATTTATGAAAAATAGATATTTGTGTGTGTTAGTCTTCTATTACGGAGTATTTTGAGGAGCACATGAAAATTGAGTATTTTACTCATGTTACACTTCAATTTTGATATTTTATAGTAAATATGATAATTGATCTTTTTAAGGCATTAGACTTCCATTTTTGAATTTTTAAGAATTTTTTGGAAAATTAGAAATTTGTGTGTTAGTCTTGTATTACGGAGTATTTTGAGGACAACATGAAAATTGAGTCTTTTTCTCGTGTTACACTTTAATTTTGACATTTTATAGAAAGTATGGTAATTGATATTTTTTGAAGGTATTAGACTTCAATTTTTTCATTTTTAAGAAATTTATGAAAAATAGAAATTTGTGTGTATTAGTCTTCTATTACGGAGTATTTTGAGGAGAACATGAAAATTGAGTATTGTACTCGTGTTACATTTCAATTTTGATATTTTATACAAAATATGATAATTGATATTTTTTGAAGGTGTTAGAGTTACATTTTTTCATTTTTAATAAATTTTTGGAAAAATAGAAATTTGTGTGTGTTAGTCTTCTATTACGGAGTATTTTTAGGATAAAATAAAAATTGAGTATTTTACTCGTGTTACACTTGAATTTGGATAATTTATAGTAAATATGATAATTGATCTTTTTGAGGTGTTAGACATCCATTTTTCAATTTTTAAGAATTTATTGGAAAATTAGAAATTTGTGTGTGTTAGTCTTGTATTACGGAGTATTTTGAGGACAACATGAAAATTGAGTCTTTTTCTCGTGTTACACTTAAATTTTGACATTTTATAGAAAGTATGGTAATTGATATTTTTTGAAGGTGTTAGACTTCAATTTTTTCATTTTTAAGAAATTTATGAAAAATAGAAATTTGTGTGTGTTAGTCTTCTATTACGGAGTATTTTGAGAACATGAAAATTGAGTATTGTACTCGTGTTACAATTCAATTTTTATATTTTATAGAAAATATGATAATTGATATTTTTTGAAGGTGTTAGAGTTACATTTTTTCATTTTTAATAAATTTTTGGAAAAATAGATATTTGTGTGTGTTAGTCTTCTATTACGGAGTATTTTGAGGAGCACATGAAAATTGAGTATTTTACTCATGTTACACTTCAATTTTGATATTTTATAGTAAATATGATAATTGATCTTTTTAAGGCGTTAGACTTCCATTTTTGAATTTTTAAGAATTTTTTGGAAAATTAGAAATTTGTGTGTGTTAGTCTTGTATTACGGAGTATTTTGAGGACAACATGAAAATTGAGTCTTTTTCTCGTGTTACACTTAAATTTTGACATTTTATAGAAAGTATGGTAATTGATATTTTTTGAAGGTGTTAGACTTCAATTTTTTCATTTTTTAGAAATTTATGAAAAATAGAAATTTGTGTGTGTTAGTCTTCTATTACGGAGTATTATGAGGAGAACATGAAAATTGAGTATTGTACTCGTGTTACAATTCAATTTTGATATTTTATAGAAAATATGATAATTGATATTTTTTGAAGGTGTTAGAGTTACATTTTTTCATTTTTAATAAATTTTTGGAAAAATAGATATTTGTGTGTGTTAGTCTTCTATTACGGAGTATTTTGAGGAGCACATGAAAATTGAGTATTTTACTCATGTTACACTTCAATTTTGATATTTTAATGTAAATATGATAATTGATCTTTTTAAGGCATTAGACTTCCATCTTTGAATTTTTAAGAATTTTTTGGAAAATTAGAAATTTGTGTGTTAGTATTGTATTACGGAGTATTTTGAGGACAACATGAAAATTGAGGCTTTTTCTCGTGTTACACTTAAATTTTGACATTTTAGAGAAATTATGGGAATTGATATTTTTTGAAGGTGTTAGACTTCAATTTTTTCATTTTTAAGAAATTTATGAAAAATAGAAATTTGTGTGTTAGTCTTCTATTACAGAGTATTTTGAGGAGAACATGAAAATTGAGTATTGTACTCGTGTTACAATTCAATTTTGATATTTTATAGAAAATATGATAATTGATATTTTTTGAAGGTGTTAGAGTTACATTTTTTCATTTTTAATAAATTTTTGGAAAAATAGAAATTTGTGTGTGTTAGTCTTCTATTACGGAGTATTTTAAGGATAAAATGAAAATTGAGTATTTTACTCGTGTTACACTTCAATTTTGATAATTTATAGTAAATATGATAATTGATCTTTTTAAGGTGTCAGACTTCCATTTTAGAATTTTTAAGAATTTATTGGAAAATTTGATATTTGTGTGTGTTAGTCTTGTATTACGGAGTATTTTGAGGACAACATGAAAATTGAGTCTTTTTCTCGTGTTACACTTAAATTTTGACATTTTATAGAAAGTATGGTAATTGATATTTTGTGAAGGTGTTAGACTTCAATTTTTTCATTTTTAAGAAATTTATGAAAAATAGAAATTTGTGTGTGTTAGTCTTCTATTACGGAGTATTATGAGGAGAACATGAAAATTGAGTATTGTACTCGTGTTACAATTCAATTTTGATATTTTATAGAAAATATGATAATTGATTATTTTTGAAGGTGTTAGAGTTACATTTTTTCATTTTTAATAAATTTTTGGAAAAATAGATATTTGTGTGTGTTAGTCTTCTATTACGGAGTATTCTGAGGAGCACATGAAAATTGAGTATTTACTCATGTTACACTTCAATTTTGATATTTTATAGTAAATATGATAATTGATCTTTTGAAGGCGTTAGACTTCCATTTTTGAATTTTTAATAATTTTTTGGAAAAATAGATATTTGTGTGTGTTAGTGTTCTATTACGGAGTATTTTGAGGAGCACATGAAAATTGAGTATTTTACTCATGTTACACTTAAATTTTGATATTTTATAGAAAATATGATAATTGATATTTTTTGAAGGTGTTCGGGTTACATTTTTTCATTTTTAATAAATTTTTGGAAAAATAGATATTTGTGTGTGTTAGTCTTCTATTACGGAGTATTTTGAGGAGCACATGAAAATTGAGTATTTTACTCATGTTACACTTCAATTTTGATATTTTATAGTAAATATGATAATTGATCTTTTGAAGGCGTTAGACTTCCATTTTTGAGTTTTTAAGAAATTTATGAAAAATAGAAATTTGTGTGTGTTAGTCTTCTATTACGGAGTATTATGAGGAGAACATGAAAATTGAGTATTGTACTCGTGTTACAATTCAATTTTGATATTTTATAGAAAATATGATAATTGATATTTTTTGAAGGTGTTAGGGTTACATTTTTTCATTTTTAATAAATTTTTGGAAAAATAGATATTTGTGTGTGTTAGTCTTCTATTACGGAGTATTTTGAGGAGCACATGAAAATTGAGTATTTTACTCATGTTACACTTCAATTTTGATATTTTATAGTAAATATGATAATTGATCTTTTGAAGGCGTTAGACTTCCATTTTTGAATTTTTAAGAATTTTTTGGAAAATTAGAAATTTGGGTGTGTTAGTCTTGTATTACGGAGTATTTTGAGGACAACATGAAAATTGAGTCTTTTTCTCGTGTTACACTTAAATTTTGACATTTTATAGAAAGTATGGTAATTGATATTTTTTGAAGGTGTTAGACTTCAATTTTTTCATTTTTAAGAAATTTATGAAAAATAGAAATTTGTGTGTGTTAGTCTTCTATTACGGAGTATTATGAGGAGAACATGAAAATTGAGTATTGTACTCGTGTTACAATTCAATTTTGATATTTTATAGAAAATATGATAATTGATATTTTTTGAAGGTGTTAGAGTTACATTTTTTCATTTTTAATAAATTTTTGGAAAAATAGATATTTGTGTGTGTTAGTCTTCTATTACGGAGTATTTTGAGGAGCACATGAAAATTGAGTATTTTACTCATGTTACACTTCAATTTTGATATTTTAATGTAAATATGATAATTGATCTTTTTAAGGCATTAGACTTCCATTTTTGAATTTTTAAGAATTTTTTGGAAAATTAGAAATTTGTGTGTTAGTATTGTATTACGGAGTATTTTGAGGACAACATGAAAATTGAGTCTTTTTCTCGTGTTACACTTAAATTTTGACATTTTAGAGAAATTATGGGAATTGATATTTTTTGAAGGTGTTAGACTTCAATTTTTTCATTTTTAAGAAATTTATGAAAAATAGAAATTTGTGTGTTAGTCTTCTATTACGGAGTATTTTGAGGAGAACATGAAAATTGAGTATTGTACTCGTGTTACAATTCAATTTTGATATTTTATAGAAAATATGATAATTGATATTTTTTGAAGGTGTTAGAGTTACATTTTTTCATTTTTAATAAATTTTTGGAAAAATAGAAATTTGTGTGTGTTAGTCTTCTATTACGGAGTATTTTAAGGATAAAATGAAAATTGAGTATTTTACTCGTGTTACACTTCAATTTTGATAATTTATAGTAAATATGATAATTGATCTTTTTAAGGTGTTAGACTTCCATTTTAGAATTTTTAAGAATTTATTGGAAAATTTGATATTTGTGTGTGTTAGTCTTCTATTACGGAGTATTTTGAGGACAACATGAAAATTGAGTCTTTTTCTCGTGTTACACTTAAATTTTGACATTTTATAGAAAGTATGGTAATTGATATTTTGTGAAGGTGTTAGACTTCAATTTTTTCATTTTTAAGAAATTTATGAAAAATAGAAATTTGTGTGTGTTAGTCTTCTATTACGGAGTATTATGAGGAGAACATGAAAATTGAGTATTGTACTCGTGTTACAATTCAATTTTGATATTTTATAGAAAATATGATAATTGATTATTTTTGAAGGTGTTAGAGTTACATTTTTTCATTTTTAATAAATTTTTGGAAAAATAGATATTTGTGTGTGTTAGTCTTCTATTACGGAGTATTCTGAGGAGCACATGAAAATTGAGTATTTACTCATGTTACACTTCAATTTTGATATTTTATAGTAAATATGATAATTGATCTTTTGAAGGCGTTAGACTTCCATTTTTGAATTTTTAAGAATTTTTTGGAAAAATAGATATTTGTGTGTGTTAGTGTTCTATTACGGAGTATTTTGAGGAGCACATGAAAATTGAGTATTTTACTCATGTTACACTTAAATTTTGATATTTTATAGAAAATATGATAATTGATATTTTTTGAAGGTGTTAGGGTTACATTTTTTCATTTTTAATAAATTTTTGGAAAAATAGATATTTGTGTGTGTTAGTCTTCTATTACGGAGTATTTTGAGGAGCACATGAAAATTGAGTATTTTACTCATGTTACACTTCAATTTTGATATTTTATAGTAAATATGATAATTGATCTTTTGAAGGCGTTAGACTTCCATTTTTGAGTTTTTAAGAAATTTATGAAAAATAGAAATTTGTGTGTGTTAGTCTTCTATTACGGAGTATTATGAGGAGAACATGAAAATTGAGTATTGTACTCGTGTTACAATTCAATTTTGATATTTTATAGAAAATATGATAATTGATATTTTTTGAAGGTGTTAGGGTTACATTTTTTCATTTTTAATAAATTTTTGGAAAAATAGATATTTGTGTGTGTTAGTCTTCTATTACGGAGTATTTTGAGGAGCACATGAAAATTGAGTATTTTACTCATGTTACACTTCAATTTTGATATTTTATAGTAAATATGATAATTGATCTTTTGAAGGCGTTAGACTTCCATTTTTGAATTTTTAAGAATTTTTGGGAAAATTAGAAATTTGCGTGTGTTAGTCATGTATTACGGAGTATTTTGAGGACAACATGAAAATTGAGTCTTTTTCTCGTGTTACACTTAAATTTTAACATTTTATAGAAAGTATGGTAATTGATATTTTTTGAAGGTGTTAGACTTCATTTTTTCATTTTTAAGAAATTTATGAAAAATAGAAATTTGTGTGTGTTAGTCTTCTATTACGGAGTATTATGAGGAGAACATGAAAATTGAGTATTGTACTCGTGTTACAATTCAATTTTGAAATTTTATATAAAATATGATAATTGATATTTTTTGAAGGTGTTAGAGTTACATTTTTTCATTTTTAATAATTTTTTGGAAAAATAGATATTTGTGTGTGTTAGTCTTCTATTACGGAGTATTTTGAGAAGCACATGAAAATTGAGTATTTACTCATGTTACACTTCAATTTTGATATTTTATAGTAAATATGATAATTGATCTTTTTAAGGCGTTAGACTTCTATTTTTGAATTTTAAAGAATTTTTTGGAAAATTAGAAATTTGTGTGTGTTAGTCTTGTATTACGGAGTATTTTGAGGACAACATGAAAATTGAGTCTTTTTCTCGTGTTACACTTACATTTTGACATTTTATAGAAAGTATGGTAATTGATATTTTTTGAAGGTGTTAGACTTCAATTTTTTCATTTTTAAGAAATTTATGAAAAATAGAAATTTGTGTGTGTTAGTCTTCTATTACGGAGTATTATGAGGAGAACATGAAAATTGAGTATTGTACTCGTGTTACAATTCAATTTTGATATTTTATAGAAAATATGATAATTGATATTTTTTGAAGGTGTTAGAGTTATATTTTTTCATTTTTAATAAATTTTTGGAAAAATAGATATTTGTGTGTGTTAGTCTTCTATTACGGAGTATTTTGAGGAGCACATGAAAATTGAGTATTTTACTCATGTTACACTTCAATTTTGATATTTTATAGTAAATATGATAATTGATCTTTTTAAGGCATTAGACTTCCATTTTTGAATTTTTAAGAATTTTTTGGAAAATTAGAAATTTGTGTGTTAGTCTTGTATTACGGAGTATTTTGAGGACAACATGAAAATTGAGTCTTTTTCTCGTGTTACACTTAAATTTTGACATTTTATAGAAAGTATGGGAATTGATATTTTTTGAATGTGTTAGACTTCAATTTTTTCATTTTTAAGAAATTTATGAAAAATAGAAATTTGTGTGTTAGTATTCTATTACGGAGTATTTTGAGGAGAATATGAAAATTGAGTATTGTACTCGTGTTACAATTAAATTTTGATATTTTATAGAAAATATGATAATTGATATTTTTTGAAGGTGTTAGAGTTACATTTTTTCATTTTTAATAAATTTTTGGAAAAATAGAAATTTGTGTGTGTTAGTCTTCTTTTACGGAGTATTTTAAGGATAAAATGAAAATTGAGTATTTTACTCGTGTTACACTTCAATTTTGATAATTTATAGTAAATATGATAATTGATCTTTTTAAGGTGTTAGACTTCCATTTTAGAATTTTTAAGAATTTATTGGAAAATTTGATATTTGTGAGTGTTAGTCTTGTATTACGGTGTATTTTGAGGAAAACATGAAAATTGAGTCTTTTTCTCGTGTTACACTTAAATTTTGACATTTTATAGAAAGTATGGTACTTGATATTTTTTGAACGTGTTAGACTTCAATTTTTCCATTTTTAAGAAATTTTTGAAAAATTAAAATTTGTGTGTGTTAGTCTTCTATTACGGAGTATTATGAGGAGAACATGAAGATTGAGTATTGTACTCGTGTTACAATTCAATTTTGATATTTTATAGAAAATATGATAATTGATTATTTTTGAAGGTGTTAGAGTTACATTTTTTCATTTTTAATAAATTTTTGGAAAAATAGATATTTGTGTGTGTTAGTCTTCTATTACGGAGTATTCTGAGGAGCACATGAAAATTGAGTATTTACTCATGTTACACTTCAATTTTGATATTTTATAGTAAATATGATAATTGATCTTTTGAAGGCGTTAGACTTCCATTTTTGAATTTTTAAGAATTTTTTAGAAAAATAGATATTTGTGTGTGTTAGTCTTCTATTACGGAGTATTTTGAGGAGCACATGAAAATTGAGTATTTTACTCATGTTAAACTTCAATTTTGATATTTTATAGTAAATATGATAATTGATCTTTCTAAGGCGTTAGACTTCCATTTTTGAATTTTTAAGAATTTTTGGGAAAATTAGAAATTTGTGTGTGTTAGTCATGTATTACGGAGTATTTTGAGGACAACATAAAAATTGAGTCTTTTTCTCATGTTACACTTAAATTTTGACATTTTATAGAAAGTATGATAATTGATATTTTTTGAAGGTGTTAGACTTCAATTTTTTCATTTTTAAGAAATTTATGAAAAATAGAAATTTGTGTGTGTTAGTCTCATATTACGGAGTATTTTGAGGAGAACATGAAAATTGAGTATTGTACTCGTGTTACAATTCAATTTTGATATTTAATAGAAAATATGATAATTGATATTTTTTGAAGGTGTTAGAGTTATATTTTTTCATTTTTAATAAATTTTTGGAAAAATAGATATTTGTGTGTGTTAGTCTTCTATTACGGAGTATTTTGAGGAGCACATGAAAATTGAGTATTTTACTCATGTTACACTTCAATTTTGATATTTTATAGTAAATATGATAATTGATATTTTTAAGGCATTAGACTTCCATTTTTGAATTTTTAAGAATTTTATGGAAAATTAGAAATTTGTGTGTTAGTCTTGTATTACGGAGTATTTTGAGGACAACATGAAAATTGAGTCTTTTTCTCGTGTTACACTTTAATTTTGACATTTTATAGAAAGTATGGTAATTGATATTTTTTGAAGGTATTAGACTTCAATTTTTTCATTTTTAAGAAATTTATGAAAAATAGAAATTTGTGTGTATTAGTCTTCTATTACGGAGTATTTTGAGGAGAACATGAAAATTGAGTATTGTACTCGTGTTACATTTCAATTTTGATATTTTATACAAAATATGATAATTGATATTTTTTGAAGGTGTTAGAGTTACATTTTTTCATTTTTAATAAATTTTTGGAAAAATAGAAATTTGTGTGTGTTAGTCTTCTATTACGGAGTATTTTTAGGATAAAATTAAAATTGAGTATTTTACTCGTGTTACACTTGAATTTGGATAATTTATAGTAAATATGATAATTGATCTTTTTGAGGTGTTAGACATCCATTTTTCAATTTTTAAGAATTTATTGGAAAATTAGAAATTTGTGTGTGTTAGTCTTGTATTACGGAGTATTTTGAGGACAACATGAAAATTGAGTCTTTTTCTCGTGTTACACTTAAATTTTGACATTTTATAGAAAGTATGGTAATTGATATTTTTTGAAGGTGTTAGACTTCAATTTTTTCATTTTTAAGAAATTTATGAAAAATAGAAATTTGTGTGTGTTAGTCTTCTATTACGGAGTATTTTGAGAACATGAAAATTGAGTATTGTACTCGTGTTACAATTCAATTTTTATATTTTATAGAAAATATGATAATTGATATTTTTTGAAGGTGTTAGAGTTACATTTTTTCATTTTTAATAAATTTTTGGAAAAATAGATATTTGTGTGTGTTAGTCTTCTATTACGGAGTATTTTGAGGAGCACATGAAAATTGAGTATTTTACTCATGTTACACTTCAATTTTGATATTTTATAGTAAATATGATAATTGATCTTTTTAAGGCGTTAGACTTCCATTTTTGAATTTTTAAGAATTTTTTGGAAAATTAGAAATTTGTGTGTGTTAGTCTTGTATTACGGAGTATTTTGAGGACAACATGAAAATTGAGTCTTTTTCTCGTGTTACACTTAAATCTTGACATTTTATAGAAAGTATGGTAATTGATATTTTTTGAAGGTGTTAGACTTCAATTTTTTCATTTTTTAGAAATTTATGAAAAATAGAAATTTGTGTGTGTTAGTCTTCTATTACGGAGTATTATGAGGAGAACATGAAAATTGAGTATTGTACTCGTGTTACAATTCAATTTTGATATTTTATAGAAAATATGATAATTGATATTTTTTGAAGGTGTTAGAGTTACATTTTTTCATTTTTAATAAATTTTTGGAAAAATAGATATTTGTGTGTGTTAGTCTTCTATTACGGAGTATTTTGAGGAGCACATGAAAATTGAGTATTTTACTCATGTTACACTTCAATTTTGATATTTTAATGTAAATATGATAATTGATCTTTTTAAGGCATTAGACTTCCATCTTTGAATTTTTAAGAATTTTTTGGAAAATTAGAAATTTGTGTGTTAGTATTGTATTACGGAGTATTTTGAGGACAACATGAAAATTGAGGCTTTTTCTCGTGTTACACTTAAATTTTGACATTTTAGAGAAATTATGGGAATTGATATTTTTTGAAGGTGTTAGACTTCAATTTTTTCATTTTTAAGAAATTTATGAAAAATAGAAATTTGTGTGTTAGTCTTCTATTACAGAGTATTTTGAGGAGAACATGAAAATTGAGTATTGTACTCGTGTTACAATTCAATTTTGATATTTTATAGAAAATATGATAATTGATATTTTTTGAAGGTGTTAGAGTTACATTTTTTCATTTTTAATAAATTTTTGGAAAAATAGAAATTTGTGTGTGTTAGTCTTCTATTACGGAGTATTTTAAGGATAAAATGAAAATTGAGTATTTTACTCGTGTTACACTTCAATTTTGATAATTTATAGTAAATATGATAATTGATCTTTTTAAGGTGTCAGACTTCCATTTTAGAATTTTTAAGAATTTATTGGAAAATTTGATATTTGTGTGTGTTAGTCTTGTATTACGGAGTATTTTGAGGACAACATGAAAATTGAGTCTTTTTCTCGTGTTACACTTAAATTTTGACATTTTATAGAAAGTATGGTAATTGATATTTTGTGAAGGTGTTAGACTTCAATTTTTTCATTTTTAAGAAATTTATGAAAAATAGAAATTTGTGTGTGTTAGTCTTCTATTACGGAGTATTATGAGGAGAACATGAAAATTGAGTATTGTACTCGTGTTACAATTCAATTTTGATATTTTATAGAAAATATGATAATTGATTATTTTTGAAGGTGTTAGAGTTACATTTTTTCATTTTTAATAAATTTTTGGAAAAATAGATATTTGTGTGTGTTAGTCTTCTATTACGGAGTATTCTGAGGAGCACATGAAAATTGAGTATTTACTCATGTTACACTTCAATTTTGATATTTTATAGTAAATATGATAATTGATCTTTTGAAGGCGTTAGACTTCCATTTTTGAATTTTTAATAATTTTTTGGAAAAATAGATATTTGTGTGTGTTAGTGTTCTATTACGGAGTATTTTGAGGAGCACATGAAAATTGAGTATTTTACTCATGTTACACTTAAATTTTGATATTTTATAGAAAATATGATAATTGATATTTTTTGAAGGTGTTCGGGTTACATTTTTTCATTTTTAATAAATTTTTGGAAAAATAGATATTTGTGTGTGTTAGTCTTCTATTACGGAGTATTTTGAGGAGCACATGAAAATTGAGTATTTTACTCATGTTACACTTCAATTTTGATATTTTATAGTAAATATGATAATTGATCTTTTGAAGGCGTTAGACTTCCATTTTTGAGTTTTTAAGAAATTTATGAAAAATAGAAATTTGTGTGTGTTAGTCTTCTATTACGGAGTATTATGAGGAGAACATGAAAATTGAGTATTGTACTCGTGTTACAATTCAATTTTGATATTTTATAGAAAATATGATAATTGATATTTTTTGAAGGTGTTAGGGTTACATTTTTTCATTTTTAATAAATTTTTGGAAAAATAGATATTTGTGTGTGTTAGTCTTCTATTACGGAGTATTTTGAGGAGCACATGAAAATTGAGTATTTTACTCATGTTACACTTCAATTTTGATATTTTATAGTAAATATGATAATTGATCTTTTGAAGGCGTTAGACTTCCATTTTTGAATTTTTAAGAATTTTTTGGAAAATTAGAAATTTGTGTGTGTTAGTCTTGTATTACGGAGTATTTTGAGGACAACATGAAAATTGAGTCTTTTTCTCGTGTTACACTTAAATTTTGACATTTTATAGAAAGTATGGTAATTGATATTTTTTGAAGGTGTTAGACTTCAATTTTTTCATTTTTAAGAAATTTATGAAAAATAGAAATTTGTGTGTGTTAGTCTTCTATTACGGAGTATTATGAGGAGAACATGAAAATTGAGTATTGTACTCGTGTTACAATTCAATTTTGATATTTTATAGAAAATATGATAATTGATATTTTTTGAAGGTGTTAGAGTTACATTTTTTCATTTTTAATAAATTTTTGGAAAAATAGATATTTGTGTGTGTTAGTCTTCTATTACGGAGTATTTTGAGGAGCACATGAAAATTGAGTATTTTACTCATGTTACACTTCAATTTTGATATTTTAATGTAAATATGATAATTGATCTTTTTAAGGCATTAGACTTCCATTTTTGAATTTTTAAGAATTTTTTGGAAAATTAGAAATTTGTGTGTTAGTATTGTATTACGGAGTATTTTGAGGACAACATGAAAATTGAGTATTTTTCTCGTGTTACACTTAAATTTTGACATTTTAGAGAAATTATGGGAATTGATATTTTTTGAAGGTGTTAGACTTCAATTTTTTCATTTTTAAGAAATTTATGAAAAATAGAAATTTGTGTGTTAGTCTTCTATTACGGAGTATTTTGAGGAGAACATGAAAATTGAGTATTGTACTCGTGTTACAATTCAATTTTGATATTTTATAGAAAATATGATAATTGATATTTTTTGAAGGTGTTAGAGTTACATTTTTTCATTTTTAATAAATTTTTGGAAAAATAGAAATTTGTGTGTGTTAGTCTTCTATTACGGAGTATTTTAAGGATAAAATGAAAATTGAGTATTTTACTCGTGTTACACTTCAATTTTGATAATTTATAGTAAATATGATAATTGATCTTTTTAAGGTGTTAGACTTCCATTTTAGAATTTTTAAGAATTTATTGGAAAATTTGATATTTGTGTGTGTTAGTCTTCTATTACGGAGTATTTTGAGGACAACATGAAAATTGAGTCTTTTTCTCGTGTTACACTTAAATTTTGACATTTTATAGAAAGTATGGTAATTGATATTTTGTGAAGGTGTTAGACTTCAATTTTTTCATTTTTAAGAAATTTATGAAAAATAGAAATTTGTGTGTGTTAGTCTTCTATTACGGAGTATTATGAGGAGAACATGAAAATTGAGTATTGTACTCGTGTTACAATTCAATTTTGATATTTTATAGAAAATATGATAATTGATTATTTTTGAAGGTGTTAGAGTTACATTTTTTCTTTTTTAATAAATTTTTGGAAAAATAGATATTTGTGTGTGTTAGTCTTCTATTACGGAGTATTCTGAGGAGCACATGAAAATTGAGTATTTACTCATGTTACACTTCAATTTTGATATTTTATAGTAAATATGATAATTGATCTTTTGAAGGCGTTAGACTTCCATTTTTGAATTTTTAAGAATTTTTTGGAAAAATAGATATTTGTGTGTGTTAGTGTTCTATTACGGAGTATTTTGAGGAGCACATGAAAATTGAGTATTTTACTCATGTTACACTTAAATTTTGATATTTTATAGAAAATATGATAATTGATATTTTTTGAAGGTGTTAGGGTTACATTTTTTCATTTTTAATAAATTTTTGGAAAAATAGATATTTGTGTGTGTTAGTCTTCTATTACGGAGTATTTTGAGGAGCACATGAAAATTGAGTATTTTACTCATGTTACACTTCAATTTTGATATTTTATAGTAAATATGATAATTGATCTTTTGAAGGCGTTAGATTTCCATTTTTGAGTTTTTAAGAAATTTATGAAAAATAGAAATTTGTGTGTGTTAGTCTTCTATTACGGAGTATTATGAGGAGAACATGAAAATTGAGTATTGTACTCGTGTTACAATTCAATTTTGATATTTTATAGAAAATATGATAATTGATATTTTTTGAAGGTGTTAGGGTTACATTTTTTCATTTTTAATAAATTTTTGGAAAAATAGATATTTGTGTGTGTTAGTCTTCTATTACGGAGTATTTTGAGGAGCACATGAAAATTGAGTATTTTACTCATGTTACACTTCAATTTTGATATTTTATAGTAAATATGATAATTGATCTTTTGAAGGCGTTAGACTTCCATTTTTGAATTTTTAAGAATTTTTGGGAAAATTAGAAATTTGCGTGTGTTAGTCATGTATTACGGAGTATTTTGAGGACAACATGAAAATTGAGTCTTTTTCTCGTGTTACACTTAAATTTTAACATTTTATAGAAAGTATGGTAATTGATATTTTTTGAAGGTGTTAGACTTCATTTTTTCATTTTTAAGAAATTTATGAAAAATAGAAATTTGTTTGTGTTAGTCTTCTATTACGGAGTATTATGAGGAGAACATGAAAATTGAGTATTGTACTCGTGTTACAATTCAATTTTGAAATTTTATAGAAAATATGATAATTGATATTTTTTGAAGGTGTTAGAGTTACATTTTTTCATTTTTAATAATTTTTTGGAAAAATAGATATTTGTGTGTGTTAGTCTTCTATTACGGAGTATTTTGAGAAGCACATGAAAATTGAGTATTTACTCATGTTACACTTCAATTTTGATATTTTATAGTAAATATGATAATTGATCTTTTTAAGGCGTTAGACTTCTATTTTTGAATTTTAAAGAATTTTTTGGAAAATTAGAAATTTGTGTGTGTTAGTCTTGTATTACGGAGTATTTTGAGGACAACATGAAAATTGAGTCTTTTTCTCGTGTTACACTTACATTTTGACATTTTATAGAAAGTATGGTAATTGATATTTTTTGAAGGTGTTAGACTTCAATTTTTTCATTTTTAAGAAATTTATGAAAAATAGAAATTTGTGTGTGTTAGTCTTCTATTACGGAGTATTATGAGGAGAACATGAAAATTGAGTATTGTACTCGTGTTACAATTCAATTTTGATATTTTATAGAAAATATGATAATTGATATTTTTTGAAGGTGTTAGAGTTATATTTTTTCATTTTTAATAAATTTTTGGAAAAATAGATATTTGTGTGTGTTAGTCTTCTATTACGGAGTATTTTGAGGAGCACATGAAAATTGAGTATTTTACTCATGTTACACTTCAATTTTGATATTTTATAGTAAATATGATAATTGATCTTTTTAAGGCATTAGACTTCCATTTTTGAATTTTTAAGAATTTTTTGGAAAATTAGAAATTTGTGTGTTAGTCTTGTATTACGGAGTATTTTGAGGACAACATGAAAATTGAGTCTTTTTCTCGTGTTACACTTAAATTTTGACATTTTATAGAAAGTATGGGAATTGATATTTTTTGAATGTGTTAGACTTCAATTTTTTCATTTTTAAGAAATTTATGAAAAATAGAAATTTGTGTGTTAGTATTCTATTACGGAGTATTTTGAGGAGAATATGAAAATTGAGTATTGTACTCGTGTTACAATTAAATTTTGATATTTTATAGAAAATATGATAATTGATATTTTTTGAAGGTGTTAGAGTTACATTTTTTCATTTTTAATAAATTTTTGGAAAAATAGAAATTTGTGTGTGTTAGTCTTCTTTTACGGAGTATTTTAAGGATAAAATGAAAATTGAGTATTTTACTCGTGTTACACTTCAATTTTGATAATTTATAGTAAATATGATAATTGATCTTTTTAAGGTGTTAGACTTCCATTTTAGAATTTTTAAGAATTTATTGGAAAATTTGATATTTGTGAGTGTTAGTCTTGTATTACGGTGTATTTTGAGGAAAACATGAAAATTGAGTCTTTTTCTCGTGTTACACTTAAATTTTGACATTTTATAGAAAGTATGGTACTTGATATTTTTTGAACGTGTTAGACTTCAATTTTTCCATTTTTAAGAAATTTTTGAAAAATTAAAATTTGTGTGCGTTAGTCTTCTATTACGGAGTATTATGAGGAGAACATGAAAATTGAGTATTGTACTCGTGTTACAATTCAATTTTGATATTTTATAGAAAATATGATAATTGATATTTTTTGAAGGTGTTAGGGTTACATTTTTTCATTTTTAATAAATTTTTGGAAAAATAGATATTTGTGTGTGTTAGTCTTCTATTACGGAGTATTTTGAGGAGCACATGAAAATTGAGTATTTTACTCATGTTACACTTCAATTTTGATATTTTATAGTAAATATGATAATTGATCTTTTGAAGGCGTTAGACTTCCATTTTTGAATTTTTAAGAATTTTTGGGAAAATTAGAAATTTGCGTGTGTTAGTCATGTATTACGGAGTATTTTGAGGACAACATGAAAATTGAGTCTTTTTCTCGTGTTACACTTAAATTTTAACATTTTATAGAAAGTATGGTAATTGATATTTTTTGAAGGTGTTAGACTTCATTTTTTCATTTTTAAGAAATTTATGAAAAATAGAAATTTGTGTGTGTTAGTCTTCTATTACGGAGTATTATGAGGAGAACATGAAAATTGAGTATTGTACTCGTGTTACAATTCAATTTTGAAATTTTATAGAAAATATGATAATTGATATTTTTTGAAGGTGTTAGAGTTACATTTTTTCATTTTTAATAATTTTTTGGAAAAATAGATATTTGTGTGTGTTAGTCTCCTATTACGGAGTATTTTGAGAAGCACATGAAAATTGAGTATTTACTCATGTTACACTTCAATTTTGATATTTTATAGTAAATATGATAATTGATCTTTTTAAGGCGTTAGACTTCTATTTTTGAATTTTAAAGAATTTTTTGGAAAATTAGAAATTTGTGTGTGTTAGTCTTGTATTACGGAGTATTTTGAGGACAACATGAAAATTGAGTCTTTTTCTCGTGTTACACTTAAATTTTGACATTTTATAGAAAGTATGGGAATTGATATTTTTTGAATGTGTTAGACTTCAATTTTTTCATTTTTAAGAAATTTATGAAAAATAGAAATTTGTGTGTTAGTATTCTATTACGGAGTATTTTGAGGAGAACATGAAGATTGAGTATTGTACTCGTGTTACAATTCAATTTTGATATTTTATAGAAAATATGATAATTGATTATTTTTGAAGGTGTTAGAGTTACATTTTTTCATTTTTAATAAATTTTTGGAAAAATAGATATTTGTGTGTGTTAGTCTTCTATTACGGAGTATTCTGAGGAGCACATGAAAATTGAGTATTTACTCATGTTACACTTCAATTTTGATATTTTATAGTAAATATGATAATTGATCTTTTGAAGGCGTTAGACTTCCATTTTTGAATTTTTAAGAATTTTTTGGAAAAATAGATATTTGTGTGTGTTAGTCTTCTATTACGGAGTATTTTGAGGAGCACATGAAAATTGAGTATTTTACTCATGTTAAACTTCAATTTTGATATTTTATAGTAAATATGATAATTGATCTTTCTAAGGCGTTAGACTTCCATTTTTGAATTTTTAAGAATTTTTGGGAAAATTAGAAATTTGTGTGTGTTAGTCATGTATTACGGAGTATTTTGAGGACAACATAAAAATTGAGTCTTTTTCTCATGTTACACTTAAATATTGACATTTTATAGAAAGTATGATAATTGATATTTTTTGAAGGTGTTAGACTTCAATTTTTTCATTTTTAAGAAATTTATGAAAAATAGAAATTTGTGTGTGTTAGTCTCATATTACGGAGTATTTTGAGGAGAACATGAAAATTGAGTATTGTACTCGTGTTACAATTCAATTTTGATATTTAATAGAAAATATGATAATTGATATTTTTTGAAGGTGTTAGAGTTATATTTTTTCATTTTTAATAAATTTTTGGAAAAATAGATATTTGTGTGTGTTAGTCTTCTATTACGGAGTATTTTGGGGAGCACATGAAAATTGAGTATTTTACTCATGTTACACTTCAATTTTGATATTTTATAGTAAATATGATAATTGATCTTTTTAAGGCATTAGACTTCCATTTTTGAATTTTTAAGAATTTTTTGGAAAATTAGAAATTTGTGTGTTAGTCTTGTATTACGGAGTATTTTGAGGACAACATGAAAATTGAGTCTTTTTCTCGTGTTACACTTAAATTTTGACATTTTATAGAAAGTATAGGAATTGATATTTTTGGAAGGTGTTAGACTTCAATTTTTTCATTTTTAAGAAATTTATGAAAAATAGAAATTTGTGTTTGTTAGTCTTCTATTACGGAGTATTTTGAGGAGACCATGAAAATTGAGTATTGTACTCGTGTTACAATTCAATTTTGATATTTTATAGAAAATATGATAATTGATATTTTTTGAAGGTGTTAGAGTTACATTTTTTCATTTTTAATAAATTTTTGGAAAAATAGAAATTTTTGTGTGTTAGTCTTCTATTACGGAGTATTTTGAGGATAAAATGAAAATTGAGTATTTTACTCATGTTACACTTCAATTTTGATAATTTATAGTAAATATGATAATTGATCTTTTTAAGGTGTTAGACTTCCATTTTTGAATTTTTAAGAATTTATTGGAAAATTAGAAATTTGTGTGTGTTAGTCTTGTATTACGGAGTATTTTGAGGACAACATGAAAATTGAGTCTTTTTCTCGTGTTACATTTAAATTTTGACATTTTATAGAAAGTATGGTAATTGATATTTTGTGAAGGTGTTAGACTTCAATTTTTTCATTTTTAAGAAATTTATGAAAAATAGAAATTTGTGTGTGTTAGTCTTCTATTACGGAGTATTTTGAGGAGAACATGAAAATTTAGTATTGTACTCGTGTTACAATCCAATTTTTATATTTTATAGAAAATATGATAATTGATATTTTTTGAAGGTTTTAGAGTTACATTTTTTCATTTTTAATAAATTTTTGGGAAAATAGATATTTGTGTGTGTTAGTCTTCTATTACGGAGTATTTTGAGGAGCACATGAAAATTGAGTATTTTACTCATGTTACACTTCAATTTTGATATTTTATAGTAAATATGATAATGGATCTTTTTCAGGCGTTAGACTTCCATTTTTGAATTTTTAAGAATTTTTTGGAAAATTGCAAATTTGTGTGTGTTAGTTTTGTATTACGGAGTATTTTGAGGACAACATGAAAATTGAGTCTTTTTCTCGTGTTACACTTAAATTTTGACATTTTATAGAAAGAATGGTAATTGATATTTTTTGAAGGTGTTAGACTTCAATTTTTTCATTTTTAAGAAATTTATGAAAAATAGAAATTTGTGTGTGTTAGTCTTCTATTACGGAGTATTATGAGGAGAACATGAAAATTGAGTATTGTACTCGTGTTACAATTCAATTTTGATATTTTATAGAAAATATGATAATTGATATTTTTTGAAGGTGTTAGAGTTACATTTTTTCATTTTTAATAAATTTTTGGAAAAATAGATATTTGTGTGTGTTAGTCTTCTATTACGGAGTATTTTGAGGAGCACATGAAAATTGAGTATTTTACTCATGTTACACTTCAATTTTGATATTTTATAGTAAATATGATAATTGATCTTTTGAAGGCGTTAGACTTCCATTTTTGAATTTTTAAGAATTTTTGGGAAAATTAGAAATTTGTGTGTGTTAGTCATGTATTACGGAGTATTTTGAGGACAACATAAAAATTGAGTCTTTTTCTCGTGTTACACTTAAATTTTGACATTTTATAGAAAGTATGGTAATTGATATTTTTTGAAGGTGTTAGACTTCAATTTTTTCATTTTTAAGAAATTTATGAAAAATAGAAATTTGTGTGTGTTAGTCTTCTATTACAGAGTATTATGAGGAGAACATGAAAATTGAGTATTGTACTCGTGTTACAATTCAATTTTGATATTTTATAGAAAATATGATAATTGATATTTTTTGAAGGTGTTAGAGTTACATTTTTTCATTTTTAATAAATTTTTGGAAAAATAGATATTTGTGTGTGTTAGTCTTCTATTACGGAGTATTTTGAGGAGCACATGAAAATTGAGTATTTTACTCATGTTACACTTCAATTTTGATATTTTATAGTAAATATGATAATTGATCTTTTTAAGGCATTAGACTTCAATTTTTGAATTTTTAAGATTTTTTTGGAAAATTAGAAATTTGTGTGTTAGTCTTGTATTACGGAGTATTTTGAGGACAACATGAAACTTGAGTCTTTTTCTCGTGTTACACTTAAATTTTGACATTTTATAGAAAGTATGGGTATTCATATTTTTTGAATGTGATGGACATCAATTTTTTCATTTTTAAGAAATTTATGAAAAATAGAAATTTGTGTGTGTTAGTCTTCTATTACGGAGTATTTTGAGGAGAACATGAAAATTGAGTATTGTACTCGTGTTACAATTAAATTTTGATATTTTATAGAAAATATGATAATTGATATTTTTTGAAGGTGTTAGAGTTACATTTTTTCATTTTTAATAAATTTTTGGAAAAATAGAAATTTGTGTGTGTTAGTCTTCTATTACGGAGTATTTTAAGGATAAAATGAAAATTAAGTATTTTACTCGTGTTACACTTCAATTTTGATAATATATAGTAAATATGATAATTGATCTTTTTAAGGTGTTAGACTTCCATTTTAGAATATTTAAGAATTTATTGGAAAATTTGATATTTGTGTGTGTTAGTCTTGTATTACGGAGTATTTTGAGGACAACATGAAAATTGAGTCTTTTCCTCGTGTTACACTTAAATTTTGACATTTTATAGAAAGTATGGTAATTGATATTTTTTGAAGGTGTTAGACTTCAATTTTTTTATATTTAAGAAATTTATGAAAAATAGAAATTTGTGTGTGTTAGTCTTCTATTACGGAGTATTATGACGAGAACATGAAAATTGAGTATTGTACTCGTGTTACAATTCAATTTTGATATTTTATAGAAAATATGATAATTGATATTTTTTGAAGGTGTTAGAGTAACATTTTTTCATTTTTAATAAATTTTTGGAAAAATAGATATTTGTGTGTGTTAGTCTTCTATTACGGAGTATTTTGAGGAGCACATGAAAATTGAGTATTTTACTCATGTTACACTTCAATTTTGATATTTTATAGTAAATATGATAATTGATCTTTTTAAGGCGTTAGACTTCCATTTTTGAATTTCTAAGAATTTTTGGGAAAATTAGAAATTTGTGTGTGTTAGTCATGTATTACGGAGTATTTTGAGGACAACATAAAAATTGAGTCTTTTTCTCGTGTTACACGTAAATTTTGACATTTTATAGAAAGTATGGTAATTGATATTTTTTGAAGGTGGACTTCAATTTTTTCATTTTTAAGAAATTTATGAAAAATAGAAATTTGTGTGTGTTAGTCTTCTATTACGGAGTATTATGAGGAGAACTTGAAAATTGAGTATTGTACTCGTGTTACAATTCAATTTTGATATTTTATAGAAAATATGATAATTGATATTTTTTGAAGGTGTTAGAGTTACATTTTTTCATTTTTAATAAATTTTTGGAAAAATAGATATTTGTGTGTGTTAGTCTTCTATTACGGAGTATTTATAGGAGCACATGAAAATTGAGTATTTTACTCATGTTACACTTCAATTTTGATATTTTATAGTAAATATGATAATTGATCTTTTGAAGGCGTTAGACTTCCATTTTTGAATTTTTAAGAATTTTTGGGAAAATTAGAAATTTGTGTGTGTTAGTCTTGTATTACGGAGTATTTTGAGGACAACATAAAAATTGAGTCTTTTTCTCGTGTTACACTTAAATTTTGACATTTTATAGAAAGTATGGTAATTGATATTTTTTGAAGGTGTTAGAGTTCAATTTTTTCATTTTTATGAAATTTATGAAAAATAGAAATTTGTGTGTGTTAGTCTTCTATTACAGAGTATTATGAGGAGAACATGAAAATTGAGTATTGTACTCGTGTTACAATTCAATTTTGATATTTTATAGAAAATATGATAATTGATATTTTTTGAAGGTGTTAGAGTTACATTTTTTCATTTTAAATAAATTTTTTGGAAAAATAGATATTTGTGTGTGTTAGTCTTCTATTACGGAGTATTTTGAGGAGCACATGAAAATTGAGTATTTTACTCATGTTAAACTTCAATTTTGATATTTTATAGTAAATATGATAATTGATCTTTTTAAGGCATTAGACTTCCATTTTTGAATTTTTAAGATTTTTTTGGAAAATTAGAAATTTGTGTGTTAGTCTTGTATTACGGAGTATTTTGAGGACAACATGAAAATTGAGTCTTTTTCTCGTGTTACACTTAAATTTTGACATTTTATAGAAAGTATGGGTATTCATATTTTTTGAAGGTGATAGACATCAATTTTTTCATTTTTAAGAAATTTATGAAAAATAGAAATTTGTGTGTGTTAGTCTTCTATTACGGAGTATTTTGAGGAGAACATGAAAATTGAGTATTGTACTCGTGTTACAATTAAATTTTGATATTTTATAGAAAATATGATAATTGATATTTTTTGAAGGTGTTAGAGTTACATTTTTTCATTTTTAATAAATTTTTGGAAAAATAGAAATTTGTGTGTGTTAGTCTTCTATTACGGAGTATTTTAAGGATAAAATGAAAATTGAGTATTTTACTCGTGTTACACTTCAATTTTGATAATTTATAGTAAATATGATAATTGATCTTTTTAAGGTGTTAGACTTCCATTTTAGAATTTTTAAGAATTTATTGGAAAATTTGATATTTGTGTGTGTTAGTCTTGTATTACGGAGTATTTTGAGGACAACATGAAAATTGAGTCTTTTCCTCGTGTTACACTTAAATTTTGACATTTTATAGAAAGTATGGTAATTGATATTTTTTGAAGGTGTTAGACTTCAATTTTTTTATATTTAAGAAATTTATGAAAAATAGAAATTTGTGTGTGTTAGTCTTCTATTACGGAGTATTATGAGGAGAACATGAAAATTGAGTATTGTACTCGTGTTACAATTCAATTTTGATATTTTATAGAAAATATGATAATTGATATTTTTTGAAGGTGTTAGAGTAACATTTTTTCATTTTTAATAAATTTTTGGAAAAATAGATATTTGTGTGTGTTAGTCTTCTATTACGGAGTATTTTGAGGAGCACATGAAAATTGAGTATTTTACTCATGTTACACTTCAATTTTGATATTTTATAGTAAATATGATAATTGATCTTTTTAAGGCGTTAGACTTCCATTTTTGAATTTTTAAGAATTTTTGGGAAAATTAGAAATTTGTGTGTGTTAGTCATGTATTACGGAGTATTTTGAGGACAACATAAAAATTGAGTCTTTTTCTCGTGTTACACTTCAATTTTGACATTTTATAGAAAGTATGGTAATTGATATTTTTTGAAGGTGTTAGACTTCAATTTTTTCATTTTTAAGAAATTTATGAAAAATTGAAATTTGTGTGTGTTAATCTTCTATTACGGAGTATTATGAGGAGAATATGAAAATTGAGTATTGTACTCGTGTTACAATTCAATTTTGATATTTTATAGAAAATATGATAATTGATATTTTTTGAAGGTGTTAGAGTTACATTTTTTCATTTTTAATAAATTTTTGGAAAAATAGATATTTGTGTGTGTTAGTCTTCTATTACGGAGTATTTTGAGGAGCACATGAAAATTGAGTATTTTACTCATGTTACACTTCAATTTTGATATTTTATAGTAAATATGATAATTGATCTTTTGAAGGCGTTAGACTTCCATTTTTGAATTTTTAAGAATTTTTGGGAAAATTAGAAATTTGTGTGTGTTAGTCATGTATTACGGAGTATTTTTAGGACAACATAAAAATTGAGTCTTTTTCTCGTGTTACACTTAAATTTTGACATTTTATAGAAAGTATGGTAATTGATATTTTTTGAAGGTGTTAGACTTCAATTTTTTCATTTTTAAGAAATTTATGAAAAATAGAAATTTGTGTGTGTTAGTCTTCTATTACAGAGTATTATGAGGAGAACATGAAAATTGAGTATTGTACTCGTGTTACAATTCAATTTTCATATTTTATAGAAAATATGATAATTGATATTTTTTGAAGGTGTTAGAGTTACATTTTTTCATTTTTAATAAATTTTTGGAAAAATTGATATTTGTGTGTGTTAGTCTTCTATTACGGAGTATTTTGAGGAGCACATGAAAATTGAGTATTTTAGTCATGTTACACTTCAATTTTGATATTTTATAGTAAATATGATAATTGATCTTTTTAAGGCATTAGACTTCCATTTTTGAATTTTTAAGATTTTTTTTGAAAATTAGAAATTTGTGTGTTAGTCTTGTATTACGGAGTATTTTGAGGACAACATGAAAATTGAGTCTTTTTCTCGTGTTACACTTAAATTTTGACATTTTATAGAAAGTATGGGTATTCATATTTTTTGAAGGTGATAGACATCAATTTTTTCATTTTTATGAAATTTATGAAAAATAGAAATTTGTGTGTGTTAGTCTTCTATTACGGAGTATTTTGAGGAGAACATGAAAATTGAGTATTGTACTCGTGTTACAATTAAATTTTGATATTTTATAGAAAATATGATAATTGATATTTTTTGAAGGTGTTAGAGTTACATTTTTTCATTTTTAATAAATTTTTGGAAAAATAGAAATTATTGTGTGTTAGTCTTCTATTATGGAGTATTTTAAGGATAAAATGAAAATTGAGTATTTTACTTGTGTTACACTTCAATTTTGATAATTTATAGTAAATATGATAATTGATCTTTTTAAGGTGTTAGACTTCCATTTTAGAATTTTTAAGAATTTATTGGAAAATTTGATATTTGTGTGTGTTAGTCTTGTATTACGGAGTATTTTGAGAACAACATGAAAATTGAGTCTTTTCCTCGTGTTACACTTAAATTTTGACATTTTATAGAAAGTATGGTAATTGATATTTTTTGAAGGTGTTAGACTTCAATTTTTTTATATTTAAGAAATTTATGAAAAATAGAAATTTGTGTGTGTTAGTCTTCTATTACGGAGTATTATGAGGAGAACATGAAAATTGAGTATTGTACTCGTGTTACAATTCAATTTTGATATTTTATAGAAAATATGATAATTGATATTTTTTGAAGGTGTTAGAGTTACATTTTTTCATTTTTAATAAATTTTTGGAAAAATAGATATTTGTGTGTGTTAGTCTTCTATTACGGAGTATTTTGAGGAGCACATGAAAATTGAGTATTTTACTCATGTTACACTTCAATTTTGATATTTTATAGTAAATATGATAATTGATCTTTTTAAGGCGTTAGACTACCATTTTTGAATTTTTAAGAATTTTTGGGAAAATTAGAAATTTGTGTCTGTTAGTCATGTATTACGGAGTATTTTGAGGACAACATAAAAATTGAGTCTTTTTCTCGTGTTACACTTAAATTTTGACATGTTATAGAAAGTATGGTAATTGATATTTTTTGAAGGTGTTAGACTTCAATTTTTTCATTTTTAAGAAATTTATGAAAAATTGAAATTTGTGTGTGTTAGTCTTCTATTACGGAGTATTCTGAGGAGCACATGAAAATTGAGTATTTACTCATGTTACACTTCAATTTTGATATTTTATAGTAAATATGATAATTGATCTTTTGAAGGCGTTAGACTTCCATTTTTGAATTTTAAAGAATTTTTTGGACAAATAGATATTTGTGTGTGTTAGTCTTCTATTACGGAGTATTTTGAGGAGCACATGAAAATTGAGTATTTTACTCATGTTACACTTCAATTTTGATATTTTATAGTAAATATGATAATTGATCTTTCTAAGGTGTTAGACTTCCATTTTTGAATTTTTAAGAATTTTTGGGAAAATTAGAAATTTGTGTGTGTTAGTCATGTATTACGGAGTATTTTGAGGACAACATAAAAATTGAGTCTTTTTCTCATGTTACACTTATATTTTGACATTTTATAGAAAGTATGGTAATTGATATTTTGTGAAGGTGTTAGACTTCAATTTTTTCATTTTTAAGAAATTTATGAAAAATAGAAATTCGTGTGTGTTAGTCTCATATTACGGAGTATTTTGAGGAGAACATGAAAATTGAGTATTGTACTCGTGTTACAATTGAATTTTGATATTTTATAGAAAATATGATAATTGATATTTTTTGAAGGTGTTAGAGTTACATTTTTTCATTTTTAATAAATTTTTGGAAAAATAGATATTTGTGTGTGTTAGTCTTCTATTCCGGAGTATTTTGAGGAGCACATGAAAATGGATTATTTTACTCATGTTACACTTCAATTTTGATATTTTATTGTAAATATGATAATTGATCTTTTTAAGGCTTTAGACTTCCATTTTTGAATTTTTAAGAATTTTTTGGAAAATTAGAAATTTGTGTGTTAGTCTTGTATTACGGAGTATTTTGAGGACAACATGAAAATTGAGTCTTTTTCTCGTGTTACACTTAAATTTTGACATTTTATAGAAAGTATAGGAATTGATATTTGTTGAAGGTGTTAGACTTCAATTTTTTCATTTTTAACAAATTTATGAAAAATAGAAATTTGTGTGTGTTAGTCTTCTATTACGGAGTATTTTGAGGAGAACATGAAAATTGAGTATTGTACTCGTGTTACAATTCAATTTTGATATTTTATAGAAAATATGATAATTGATATTTTTTGAAGGTGTTAGAGTTACATTTTTTCATTTTTAATAAATTTTTGGAAAAATAGAAATTTGTGTGTGTTAGTCTTCTATTACGGAGTATTTTGAGGATAAAATGAAAATTGAGTATTTTACTCGTGTTACACTTCAATTTTGATAATTTATAGTAAATATGATAATTTATCTTTTTAAGATGTTAGACTTCCATTTTTGAATTTTTAAGAATTTATTGGAAAATTAGAAATTTGTGTGTGTTAGTCTTGTATTACGGAGTATTTTGAGGACAACATGAAAATTGAGTCTTTTTCTCGTGTTACACTTAAATTTTGATATTTTATAGAAAGTATGGTAATTGATATTTTTTGAAGGAGTTAGACTTCAATTTTTTCATTTTTAAGAAATTTATGAAAAATAGAAATTTGTGTGTGTTAGTCTTCTATTACGGAGTATTATGAGGAGAACATGAAAATTGAGTATTGTACTCGTGTTACAATTCAATTTTGATATTTTATAGAAAATATGATAATTGATATTTTTTGAAGGTGTTAGAGTTACATTTTTTCATTTTTAATAAATTTTTGGAAAAATAGATATTTGTGTGTGTTAGTCTTCTATTACGGAGTATTTTGAGGAGCACATGAAAATTGAGTATTTTAATCATGTTACACTGCAATTTTGATATTTTATAGTAAATATGATAATTGATCTTTTTAAGGCGTTAGACTTCCATTTTTGAATTTGTAAGAATTTTTTGGAAAATTAGAAATTTGTGTGTGTTAGTCTTGTATTACGGAGTATTTTGAGGACAACATGAAAATTGAGTCTTTTTCTCGTGTTACACTTAAATTTTGACATTTTATAGAAAGAATGGTAATTGATATTTTTTGAAGGTGTTAGACTTCAATTTTTTCATTTTTAAGAAATTTATGAAAAATAGAAATTTGTGTGTGTTAGTCTTCTATTACGGAGTATTATGAGGAAAACATGAAAATTGAGTATTGTACTCGTGTTACAATTCAATTTTGATATTTTATAGAAAATATGATAATTGATATTTTTTGAAGGTGTTAGAGTTACATTTTTTCATTTTTAATAAATTTTTGGAAAAATAGATATTTGTGTGTGTTAGTCTTCTATTACGGAGTATTTTGAGGAGCACATGAAAATTGAGTATTTTACTCATGTTACACTTCAATTTTGATATTTTATAGTAAATATGATAATTGATCTTTTGAAGGCGTTAGACTTCCATTTTTGAAATTTTAAGAATTTTTGTGAAAATTAGAAATTTGTGTGTGTTAGTCATGTATTACGGAGTATTTTGAGGACAACATAAAAATTGAGTCTTTTTCTCGTGTTACACTTAAATTTTGACATTTTATAGAAAGTATGGTAATTGATATTTTTTGAAGGTGTTAGACTTCAATTTTTTCATTTTTAAGAAATTTATGAAAAATAGAAATTTGTGTGTGTTAGTCTTCTATTACAGAGTATTATGAGGAGAACATGAAAATTGAGTATTGTACTCGTGTTACAATTCAATTTTGATATTTTATAGAAAATATGATAATTGATATTTTTTGAAGGTGTTAGAGTTACATTTTTTCATTTTTAATAAATTTTTGGAAAAATAGATATTTGTGTGTGTTAGTCTTCTATTACGGAGTATTTTGAGGAGCACATGAAAATTGAGTATTTTACTCATGTTACACTTCAATTTTGATATTTTATAGTAAATATGATAATTGATATTTTTAAGGCATTAGACTTCCATTTTTGAATTTTTAAGATTTTTTTGGAAAATTAGAAATTTGTGAGTTAGTCTTGTATTACAGAGTATTTTGAGGACAACATGAAAATTGAGTCTTTTTCTCGTGTTACACTTAAATTTTGACATTTTATAGAAAGTATGGGTATTCATATTTTTTGAAGGTGATAGACATCAATTTTTTCATTTTTAAGAAATTTATGAAAAATAGAAATTTGTGTGTGTTAGTCTTCTATTACGGAGTATTTTGAGGAGAACATGAAAATTGAGTATTGTACTCGTGTTACAATTAAATTTTGATATTTTATAGAAAATATGATAATTGATATTTTTTGAAGGTGTTAGAGTTACATTTTTTCATTTTTAATAAATTTTTGGAAAAATAGAAATTTGTGTGTGTTAGTCTTCTATTACGGAGTATTTTAAGGATAAAATGAAAATTGAGTATTTTACTCGTGTTACACTTCAATTTTGATAATTTATAGTAAATATGATAATTGATCTTTTTAAGGTGTTAGACTTCCATTTTAGAATTTTTAAGAATTTATTGTAAAATTTGATATTTGTGTGTGTTAGTCTAGTATTACGGAGTATTTTGAGGACAACATGACAATTGAGTCTTTTCCTCGTGTTACACTTAAATTTTGACATTTTATAGAAAGTATGGTAATTGATATTTTTTGAAGGTGTTAGACTTCAATTTTTTCATATTTAAGAAATTTATGAAAAATAGAAATTTGTGTGTGTTAGTCTTCTATTACGGAGTATTATGAGGAGAACATGAAAATTGAGTATTGTACTCGTGTTACAATTCAATTTTGATATTTTATAGAAAATATGATAATTGATATTTTTTGAAGGTGTTAGATTTACATTTTTTCATTTTTAATAAATTTTTGGAAAAATAGATATTTGTGTGTGTTAGTCTTCTATTACGGAGTATTTTGAGGAGCACATGAAAATTGAGTATTTTACTCATGTTACACTTCAATTTTGATATTTTATAGTAAATATGATAATTGATCTTTTTAAGGCGTTAGACTTCCATTTTTGAATTTTTAAGAATTTTTGGGAAAATTAGAAATTTGTGTGTGTTAGTCATGTATTACGGAGTATTGTGAGGACAACATAAAAATTGAGTCTTTTTCTCGTGTTACACTTAAATTTTGACATTTTATAGAAAGTATGGTAATTGATATTTTTTGAAGGTGTTAGACTTCAATTTTTTCATTTTTAAGAAATTTATGAAAAATAGAAATTTGTGTGTGTTAGTCTCATATTACGGAGTATTTTGAGGAGAACATGAAAATTGAGTATTGTACTCGTGTTACAATTCAATTTTGATATTTTAAAGAAAATATGATAATTGATATTTTTTGAAGGTGTTAGAGTTACATTGTTTCATTTTTAATAAATTTTTGGAAAAATAGATATTTGTGTGTGTTAGTCTTCTATTACGGAGTATTTTGAGGAGCACATGAAAATTGAGTATTTTACTCATGTTACACTTCAATTTTGATATTTTATTGTAAATATGATAATTGATCTTTTTAAGGCATTAGACTTCCATTTTTGAATTTTTTAAGAATTTTTTGGAAAATTAGAAATTTGTGTGTTAGTCTTGTATTACGGAGTATTTTGAGGACAACATGAAAATTGAGTCTTTTTCTCGTGTTACACTTAAATTTTGACATTTTATAGAAAGTATGGGAATTGTTATTTTTTGAAGGTGTTAGACTTCAATTTTTTCATTTTTAAGAAATTTATGAAAAATAGAAATATGTGTTTGTTAGTCTTCTATTACGGAGTATTTTGAGGAGACCATGAAAATTGAGTATTGTACTCGTGTTACAATTCAATTTTGATATTTTATAGAAAATATGATAATTGATATTTTTTGAAGGTGTTAGAGTTACATTTTTTCATTTTTAATAAATTTTTGGAAAAATGGAAATTTTTGTGTGTCACTCTTCTATTACGGAGTATTTTGGGGATAAAATGAAAATTGAGTATTTTACTCGTGTTACACTTCAATTTTGATAATTTATAGTAAATATGATAATTGATCTTTTTAAGGTGTTAGACTTCCATTTTTGAATTTTTAAGAATTTATTGGAAAATTAGAAATTTGTGAGTGTTAGTCTTGTATTACGGAGTATTTTGAGGACAACATGAAAATTGAGTCCTTTTCTCGTGTTACACTTAAATTTTGACATTTTATAGAAAGTATGGTAATTGATATTTTTTGAAGGTGTTAGACTTCTATTTTTTCATTTTTAAGAAATTTATGAAAAATAGAAATTTGTGTGTGTTAGTCTTCTATTACGGAGTATTTTGAGGAGAACATGAAAATTGAGTATTGTACTCGTGTTACAATTCAATTTTTATATTTTATAGAAAATATGATAATTGATATTTTTTCATTTTTAAGAAATTTATGAAAAATAGAAATTTGTGTGTGTTAGTCTTCTATTACGGAGTATTTTGAGGAGATCATGAAAATTGAGTATTGTACTCGTGTTACAATTCAATTTTTATATTTTATAGAAAATATGATAATTGATATTTTTTGAAGGTGTTAGAGTTACATTTTTTTCATTTTTAATAAATTTTTGGAAAAATAGATATTTTAGTGTGTTAGTCTTCTATTACGGAGTATTTTGAGGAGCACATGAAAATTGAGTATTTTACTCATGTTACAGTTCAATTTTGATATTTTATAGTAAATATGATAATTTATCTTTTTAAGGCGTTAGACTTCCATTTTTGAATTTTTAAGAATTTTTTGGAAAATTAGAAATTTGTTTGTGTTAGTCTTGTATTACGGAGTATTTTGAGGACAACATGAAAATTGAGTCTTTTTCTTGTGTTACACTTAAATTTTGACATTTTATAGAAAGTATGGTAATTGATATTTTTTGAAGGTGTTAGACTTCAATTTTTTCATTTTTAAGAAATTTATGAAAAATAGAAATTTGTGTGTGTTAGTCTTCTATTACGGGGTATTTTGAGGAGAACATGAACATTGAGTATTGTACTCTTGTTACAATTCAATTTTTATATTTTATAGAAAATATGATAATTGATATTTTTTGAAGGTGTTAAAGTTACATTTTTTCATTTTTAATAAATTTTTGGAAAAATAGATATTTGTCTGTGTTAGTCTTCTATTACGGAGTATTTTGAGGAGCACATGAAAATTGAGTATTTTACTCATGTTACACTTCAATTTTGATATTTTATAGTAAATATGATAAGTGATCTTTTTAAGGCGTTAGACTTCCATTTTTTGAATTTTTAAGAATTTTTTGGAAAATTAGAAATTTGTGTGTGTTAGTCTTGTATTACGGAGTATTTTGAGGACAACATGAAAATTGAGTCTTTTTCTGGTGTTACACTTAAATTTTGACATTTTATAGAAATTATGGTAATTGATATTTTTTGAAGGTGTTAGACTTCAATTTTTTCATTTTTAAGAAATTTATGAAAAATAGAAATTTGTGTGTGTTAGTCTTCTATTACGGGGTATTTTGAGGAGAACATGAACATTGAGTATTGTACTCTTGTTACAATTCAATTTTTATATTTTATAGAAAATATGATAATTGATATTTTTTAAAGGTGTTAGAGTTACATTATTTCATTTTTAATAAATTTTTGGAAAAATAGATATTTGTGTGTGTTAGTCTTCTATTACGGAGTATTTTGAGGAGCACATGAAAATTGAGTATTTTACTCATGTTACACTTCAATTTTAATATTTTATAGTAAATATGATAATTGATCTTTTTAAGGCGTTAGACTTCCATTTTTTAATTTTTAAGAATTTTTTGGAAAATTAGAAATTTGTTTGTGTTAGCCTTGTATTACGGAGTATTTTGAGAACAACATAAAAATTGAGTCTTTTTCTCGTGTTACACTTAAATTTTGACATTTTATAGAAAGTATGGGAATTGATATTTTTTGAAGGTGTTAGACTTCAATTTTTTCATTTTTAAGAAATTTATGAAAAATAGAAATTTGTGTTTGTTAGTCTTCTATTACGGAGTATATTGAGGAGACCATGAAAATTGAGTATTGTACTCGTGTTACAATTCAATTTTGATATTTTATAGAAAATATGATAATTGATATTTTTTGAAGGTGTTAGAGTTACATTTTTTCATTTTTAATAAATTTTTGGAAAAATAGATATTTTAGTGTGTTAGTCTGCTATTACGAAGTATTTTGAGGATAAAATGAAAATTGAGTATTTTACTCGTGTTACACTTCAATTTTGATAATTTATAGTAAATATGATAATTTATCTTTTTAAGGTGTTAGACTTCCATTTTTGAATTTTTAAGAATTTATTGGAAAATTAGAAATTTGTGTGTGTTAGTCTTCTATTACGGAGTATTTTGAGGAGCACATGAAAATTGAGTATTTTACTCATGTTACACTTCAATTTTGATATTTTATAGTAAATATGATAATTGATCTTTTTAAGGCGTTAGACTACCATTTTTGAATTTTTAAGAATTTTTGGGAAAATTAGAAATTTGTGTGTGTTAGTCATGTATTACGGAGTATTTTGAGGACAACATAAAAATTGAGTCTTTTTCTCGTGTTACACTTAAATTTTGACATGTTATAGAAAGTATGGTAATTGATATTTTTTGAAGGTGTTAGACTTCAATTTTTTCATTTTTAAGAAATTTATGAAAAATTGAAATTTGTGTGTGTTAGTCTTCTATTACGGAGTATTCTGAGGAGCACATGAAAATTGAGTATTTACTCATGTTACACTTCAATTTTGATATTTTATAGTAAATATGATAATTGATCTTTTGAAGGCGTTAGACTTCCATTTTTGAATTTTAAAGAATTTTTTGGACAAATAGATATTTGTGTGTGTTAGTCTTCTATTACGGAGTATTTTGAGGAGCACATGAAAATTGAGTATTTTACTCATGTTACACTTCAATTTTGATATTTTATAGTAAATATGATAATTGATCTTTCTAAGGTGTTAGACTTCCATTTTTGAATTTTTAAGAATTTTTGGGAAAATTAGAAATTTGTGTGTGTTAGTCATGTATTACGGAGTATTTTGAGGACAACATAAAAATTGAGTCTTTTTCTCATGTTACACTTATATTTTGACATTTTATAGAAAGTATGGTAATTGATATTTTGTGAAGGTGTTAGACTTCAATTTTTTCATTTTTAAGAAATTTATGAAAAATAGAAATTCGTGTGTGTTAGTCTCATATTACGGAGTATTTTGAGGAGAACATGAAAATTGAGTATTGTACTCGTGTTACAATTGAATTTTGATATTTTATAGAAAATATGATAATTGATATTTTTTGAAGGTGTTAGAGTTACATTTTTTCATTTTTAATAAATTTTTGGAAAAATAGATATTTGTGTGTGTTAGTCTTCTATTCCGGAGTATTTTGAGGAGCACATGAAAATGGATTATTTTACTCATGTTACACTTCAATTTTGATATTTTATTGTAAATATGATAATTGATCTTTTTAAGGCTTTAGACTTCCATTTTTGAATTTTTAAGAATTTTTTGGAAAATTAGAAATTTGTGTGTTAGTCTTGTATTACGGAGTATTTTGAGGACAACATGAAAATTGAGTCTTTTTCTCGTGTTACACTTAAATTTTGACATTTTATAGAAAGTATAGGAATTGATATTTTTTGAAGGTGTTAGACTTCAATTTTTTCATTTTTAAGAAATTTATGAAAAATAGAAATTTGTGTGTGTTAGTCTTCTATTACGGAGTATTTTGAGGAGAACATGAAAATTGAGTATTGTACTCGTGTTACAATTCAATTTTGATATTTTATAGAAAATATGATAATTGATATTTTTTGAAGGTGTTAGAGTTACATTTTTTCATTTTTAATAAATTTTTGGAAAAATAGAAATTTGTGTGTGTTAGTCTTCTATTACGGAGTATTTTGAGGATAAAATGAAAATTGAGTATTTTACTCGTGTTACACTTCAATTTTGATAATTTATAGTAAATATGATAATTTATCTTTTTAAGATGTTAGACTTCCATTTTTGAATTTTTAAGAATTTATTGGAAAATTAGAAATTTGTGTGTGTTAGTCTTGTATTACGGAGTATTTTGAGGACAACATGAAAATTGAGTCTTTTTCTCGTGTTACACTTAAATTTTGATATTTTATAGAAAGTATGGTAATTGATATTTTTTGAAGGAGTTAGACTTCAATTTTTTCATTTTTAAGAAATTTATGAAAAATAGAAATTTGTGTGTGTTAGTCTTCTATTACGGAGTATTATGAGGAGAACATGAAAATTGAGTATTGTACTCGTGTTACAATTCAATTTTGATATTTTATAGAAAATATGATAATTGATATTTTTTGAAGGTGTTAGAGTTACATTTTTTCATTTTTAATAAATTTTTGGAAAAATAGATATTTGTGTGTGTTAGTCTTCTATTACGGAGTATTTTGAGGAGCACATGAAAATTGAGTATTTTACTCATGTTACACTCCAATTTTGATATTTTATAGTAAATATGATAATTGATCTTTTTAAGGCGTTAGACTTCCATTTTTGAATTTGTAAGAATTTTTTGGAAAATTAGAAATTTGTGTGTGTTAGTCTTGTATTACGGAGTATTTTGAGGACAACATGAAAATTGAGTCTTTTTCTCGTGTTACACTTAAATTTTGACATTTTATAGAAAGAATGGAAATTGATATTTTTTGAAGGTGTTAGACTTCAATTTTTTCATTTTTAAGAAATTTATGAAAAATAGAAATTTGTGTGTGTTAGTCTTCTATTACGGAGTATTATGAGGAAAACATGAAAATTGAGTATTGTACTCGTGTTACAATTCAATTTTGATATTTTATAGAAAATATGATAATTGATATTTTTTGAAGGTGTTAGAGTTACATTTTTTCATTTTTAATAAATTTTTGGAAAAATAGATATTTGTGTGTGTTAGTCTTCTATTACGGAGTATTTTGAGGAGCACATGAAAATTGAGTATTTTACTCATGTTACACTTCAATTTTGATATTTTATAGTAAATATGATAATTGATCTTTTGAAGGCGTTAGACTTCCATTTTTGAAATTTTAAGAATTTTTGTGAAAATTAGAAATTTGTGTGTGTTAGTCATGTATTACGGAGTATTTTGAGGACAACATAAAAATTGAGTCTTTTTCTCGTGTTACACTTAAATTTTGACATTTTATAGAAAGTATGGTAATTGATATTTTTTGAAGGTGTTAGACTTCAATTTTTTCATTTTTAAGAAATTTATGAAAAATAGAAATTTGTGTGTGTTAGTCTTCTATTACAGAGTATTATGAGGAGAACATGAAAATTGAGTATTGTACTCGTGTTACAATTCAATTTTGATATTTTATAGAAAATATGATAATTGATATTTTTTGAAGGTGTTAGAGTTACATTTTTTCATTTATAATAAATTTTTGGAAAAATAGATATTTGTGTGTGTTAGTCTTCTATTACGGAGTATTTTGAGGAGCACATGAAAATTGAGTATTTTACTCATGTTACACTTCAATTTTGATATTTTATAGTAAATATGATAATTGATATTTTTAAGGCATTAGACTTCCATTTTTGAATTTTTAAGATTTTTTTGGAAAATTAGAAATTTGTGAGTTAGTCTTGTATTACAGAGTATTTTGAGGACAACATGAAAATTGAGTCTTTTTCTCGTGTTACACTTAAATTTTGACATTTTATAGAAAGTATGGGTATTCATATTTTTTGAAGGTGATAGACATCAATTTTTTCATTTTTAAGAAATTTATGAAAAATAGAAATTTGTGTGTGTTAGTCTTCTATTACGGAGTATTTTGAGGAGAACATGAAAATTGAGTATTGTACTCGTGTTACAATTAAATTTTGATATTTTATAGAAAATATGATAATTGATATTTTTTGAAGGTGTTAGAGTTACATTTTTTCATTTTTAATAAATTTTTGGAAAAATAGAAATTTGTGTGTGTTAGTCTTCTATTACGGAGTATTTTAAGGATAAAATGAAAATTGAGTATTTTACTCGTGTTACACTTCAATTTTGATAATTTATAGTAAATATGATAATTGATCTTTTTAAGGTGTTAGACTTCCATTTTAGAATTTTTAAGAATTTATTGTAAAATTTGATATTTGTGTGTGTTAGTCTAGTATTACGGAGTATTTTGAGGACAACATGACAATTGAGTCTTTTCCTCGTGTTACACTTAAATTTTGACATTTTATAGAAAGTATGGTAATTGATATTTTTTGAAGGTGTTAGACTTCAATTTTTTCATATTTAAGAAATTTATGAAAAATAGAAATTTGTGTGTGTTAGTCTTCTATTACGGAGTATTATGAGGAGAACATGAAAATTGAGTATTGTACTCGTGTTACAATTCAATTTTGATATTTTATAGAAAATATGATAATTGATATTTTTTGAAGGTGTTAGATTTACATTTTTTCATTTTTAATAAATTTTTGGAAAAATAGATATTTGTGTGTGTTAGTCTTCTATTACGGAGTATTTTGAGGAGCACATGAAAATTGAGTATTTTACTCATGTTACACTTCAATTTTGATATTTTATAGTAAATATGATAATTGATCTTTTTAAGGCGTTAGACTTCCATTTTTGAATTTTTAAGAATTTTTGGGAAAATTAGAAATTTGTGTGTGTTAGTCATGTATTACGGAGTATTGTGAGGACAACATAAAAATTGAGTCTTTTTCTCGTGTTACACTTAAATTTTGACATTTTATAGAAAGTATGGTAATTGTTATTTTTTGAAGGTGTTAGACTTCAATTTTTTCATTTTTAAGAAATTTATGAAAAATAGAAATTTGTGTGTGTTAGTCTCATATTACGGAGTATTTTGAGGAGAACATGAATATTGAGTATTGTACTCGTGTTACAATTCAATTTTGATATTTTAAAGAAAATATGATAATTGATATTTTTTGAAGGTGTTAGAGTTACATTGTTTCATTTTTAATAAATTTTTGGAAAAATAGATATTTGTGTGTGTTAGTCTTCTATTACGGAGTATTTTGAGGAGCACATGAAAATTGAGTATTTTACTCATGTTACACTTCAATTTTGATATTTTATTGTAAATATGATAATTGATCTTTTTAAGGCATTAGACTTCCATTTTTGAATTTTTTAAGAATTTTTTGGAAAATTAGAAATTTGTGTGTTAGTCTTGTATTACGGAGTATTTTGAGGACAACATGAAAATTGAGTCTTTTTCTCGTGTTACACTTAAATTTTGACATTTTATAGAAAGTATGGGAATTGTTATTTTTTGAAGGTGTTAGACTTCAATTTTTTCATTTTTAAGAAATTTATGAAAAATAGAAATATGTGTTTGTTAGTCTTCTATTACGGAGTATTTTGAGGAGACCATGAAAATTGAGTATTGTACTCGTGTTACAATTCAATTTTGATATTTTATAGAAAATATGATAATTGATATTTTTTGAAGGTGTTAGAGTTACATTTTTTCATTTTTAATAAATTTTTGGAAAAATGGAAATTTTTGTGTGTCACTCTTCTATTACGGAGTATTTTGGGGATAAAATGAAAATTGAGTATTTTACTCGTGTTACACTTCAATTTTGATAATTTATAGTAAATATGATAATTGATCTTTTTAAGGTGTTAGACTTCCATTTTTGAATTTTTAAGAATTTATTGGAAAATTAGAAATTTGTGAGTGTTAGTCTTGTATTACGGAGTATTTTGAGGACAACATGAAAATTGAGTCTTTTTCTCGTGTTACACTTAAATTTTGACATTTTATAGAAAGTATGGTAATTGATATTTTTGAAGGTGTTAGACTTCTATTTTTTCATTTTTAAGAAATTTATGAAAAATAGAAATTTGTGTGTGTTAGTCTTCTATTACGGAGTATTTTGAGGAGAACATGAAAATTGAGTATTGTACTCGTGTTACAATTCAATTTTTATATTTTATAGAAAATATGATAATTGATATTTTTTCATTTTTAAGAAATTTATGAAAAATAGAAATTTGTGTGTGTTAGTCTTCTATTACGGAGTATTTTGAGGAGATCATGAAAATTGAGTATTGTACTCGTGTTACAATTCAATTTTTATATTTTATAGAAAATATGATAATTGATATTTTTTGAAGGTGTTAGAGTTACATTTTTTTCATTTTTAATAAATTTTTGGAAAAATAGATATTTTAGTGTGTTAGTCTTCTATTACGGAGTATTTTGAGGAGCACATGAAAATTGAGTATTTTACTCATGTTACAGTTCAATTTTGATATTTTATAGTAAATATGATAATTTATCTTTTTAAGGCGTTAGACTTCCATTTTTGAATTTTTAAGAATTTTTTGGAAAATTAGAAATTTGTTTGTGTTAGTCTTGTATTACGGAGTATTTTGAGGACAACATGAAAATTGAGTCTTTTTCTTGTGTTACACTTAAATTTTGACATTTTATAGAAAGTATGGTAATTGATATTTTTTGAAGGTGTTAGACTTCAATTTTTTCATTTTTAAGAAATTTATGAAAAATAGAAATTTGTGTGTGTTAGTCTTCTATTACGGAGTATTTTGAGGAGAACATGAAAATTGAGTATTGTACTCGTGTTACAATTCAATTTTGATATTTTATAGAAAATATGATAATTGATATTTTTTGAAGGTGTTAAAGTTACATTTTTTCATTTTTAATAAATTTTTGGAAAAATAGATATTTGTGTGTGTTAGTCTTGTATTACGGAGTATTTTGAGGAGCACATGAAAATTGAGTATTTTACTCATGTTACACTTCAATTTTGATATTTTATAGTAAATATGATAAGTGATCTTTTTAAGGCGTTAGACTTCCATTTTTTGAATTTTTAAGAATTTTTTGGAAAATTAGAAATTTGTGTGTGTTAGTCTTGTATTACGGAGTATTTTGAGGACAACATGAAAATTGAGTCTTTTTCTGGTGTTACACTTAAATTTTGACATTTTATAGAAATTATGGTAATTGATATTTTTTGAAGGTGTTAGACTTCAATTTTTTCATTTTTAAGAAATTTATGAAAAATAGAAATTTGTGTGTGTTAGTCTTCTATTACGGGGTATTTTGAGGAGAACATGAACATTGAGTATTGTACTCTTGTTACAATTCAATTTTTATATTTTATAGAAAATATGATAATTGATATTTTTTAAAGGTGTTAGAGTTACATTATTTCATTTTTAATAAATTTTTGGAAAAATAGATATTTGTGTGTGTTAGTCTTCTATTACGGAGTATTTTGAGGAGCACATGAAAATTGAGTATTTTACTCATGTTACACTTCAATTTTGATATTTTATAGTAAATATGATAATTGATCTTTTTAAGGCGTTAGACTTCCATTTTTTAATTTTTAAGAATTTTTTGGAAAATTAGAAATTTGTTTGTGTTAGCCTTGTATTACGGAGTATTTTGAGAACAACATAAAAATTGAGTCTTTTTCTCGTGTTACACTTAAATTTTGACATTTTATAGAAAGTATGGGAATTGATATTTTTTGAAGGTGTTAGACTTCAATTTTTTCATTTTTAAGAAATTTATGAAAAATAGAAATTTGTGTTTGTTAGTCTTCTATTACGGAGTATATTGAGGAGACCATGAAAATTGAGTATTGTACTCGTGTTACAATTCAATTTTGATATTTTATAGAAAATATGATAATTGATATTTTTTGAAGGTGTTAGAGTTACATTTTTTCATTTTTAATAAATTTTTGGAAAAATAGATATTTTATTGTGTTAGTCTGCTATTACGAAGTATTTTGAGGATAAAATGAAAATTGAGTATTTTACTCGTGTTACACTTCAATTTTGATAATTTATAGTAAATATGATAATTTATCTTTTTAAGGTGTTAGACTTCCATTTTTGAATTTTTAAGAATTTATTGGAAAATTAGAAATTTGTGTGTGTTAGTCTTGTATTACGGAGTATTTTGAGGACAACATGATAATTGAGTCTTTTTCTCGTGTTACACTTAAATTTTGACATTTTATAGAAAGTATGGTAATTGATATTTTTTGAAGGTGTTAGACTTCAATTTTTTCATTTTTAAGAAATTTATGAAAAATAGAAATTTGTGTGTGTTAGTCTTCTATTACGGAGTATTATGAGGAGAACATGAAAATTGAGTATTGTACTCGTGTTACAATTCAATTTTGATATTTTATAAAAAATATGATAATTGATATCTTTTTAAGATGTTAGACTTCCATTTTTGAATTTTTAAGAATTTATTGGAAAATTAGAAATTTGTGTGTGTTAGTCTTCTATTACGGAGTATTTTGAGGATAAAATGAAAATTGAGTATTTTACTCGTGTTACACTTCAATTTTGATAATTTATAGTAAATATGATAATTTATCTTTTTAAGATGTTAGACTTCCATTTTTGAATTTTTAAGAATTTATTGGAAAATTAGAAATTTGTGTGTGTTAGTCTTGTATTACGGAGTATTTTGAGGACAACATGAAAATTGAGTCTTTTTCTCGTGTTACACTTAAATTTTGACATTTTATAGAAAGTATGGGAATTGATATTTTTTGAAGGTGTTAGACTACAATTTTTTCATTTTTAAGAAATTTATGAAAAATAGAAATTTGTGTGTGTTAGTCTTCTATTACGGAGTATTTTGAGGAGAACATGAAAATTGAGTATTGTACTCGTGTTACAATTCAATTTTGATATTTTATAAAAAATATGATAATTGATATTTTTTGAAGGTGTTAGAGTTACATTTTTTCATTTTTAATAAATTTTTGGAAAAATAGAAATTTGTGTGTGTTAGTCTTCTATTACGGAGTATTTTGAGGATAAAATGAAAATTGAGTATTTTACTCGTGTTACACTTCAATTTTGATAATTTATAGTAAATATGATAATTTATCTTTTTAAGATGTTAGACTTCCATTTTTGAATTTTTAAGAATTTATTGGAAAATTAGAAATTTGTGTGTGTTAGTCTTGTATTACGGAGTATTTTGAGGACAACATGAAAATTGAGTCTTTTTCTCGTGTTACACTTAAATTTTGACATTTTATAGAAAGTATGGGAATTGATATTTTTTGAAGGTGTCAGACTTCAATTTTTTCATTTTTAAGAAATTTATGAAAAATAGAAATTTGTGTTTGTTAGTCTTCTATTACGGAGTATTTTGAGGAGACCATGAAAATTGAGTATTGTACTCGTGTTACAATTCAATTTTGATATTTTATAGAAAATATGATAATTGATATTTTTGAAGGTGTTAGAGTTACATTTTTTCATTTTTAATAAATTTTTGGAAAAATAGAAATTTGTGTGTGTTAGTCTTCTATTACGGAGTATTTTGAGGATAAAATGAAAATTGAGTATTTTACTCGTGTTACACTTCAATTTTGATAATTTATAGTAAATATGATAATTTATCTTTTTAAGATGTTAGACTTCCATTTTTGAATTTTTAAGAATTTATTGGAAAATTAGAAATTTGTGTGTGTTAGTCTTGTATTACGGAGTATTTTGAGGACAACATGAAAATTGAGTCTTTTTCTCGTGTTGCACTTAAATTTTGACATTTTATAGAGAGTATGGTAATTGATATTTTTTGAAGGTGTTAGACTTCAATTTTTTCATTTTTAAGAAATTTATGAAAAATAGAAATTTGTGTTTGTTAGTCTTCTATTACGGAGTATTTTGAGGAGACCATGAAAATTGAGTATTGTACTCGTGTTACAATTCAATTTTGATATTTTATAGAAAATATGATAATTGATATTTTTTGAAGATGTTAGAGTTACATTTTTTCATTTTTAATAAATTTTTGGAAAAATAGAAATTTGTGTGTGTTAGTCTTCTATTACTGAGTATTTTGAGGATAAAATGAAAATTGAGTATTTTACTCGTGTTACACTTCAATTTTGATAATTTATAGTAAATATGATAATTTATCTTTTTAAGATGTTAGACTTCCATTTTTGAATTTTTAAGAATTTATTGGAAAATTAGAAATTTGTGTGTGTTAGTCTTGTATTACGGAGTATTTTGAGGACAACATGAAAATTGAGTCTTTTTCTCGTGTTACACTTAAATTTTGACATTTTATAGAAAGTATGGGAATTGATATTTTTTGAAGGTGTTAGACTACAATTTTTTCATTTTTAAGAAATTTATGAAAAATAAAAATTTGTGTGTGTTAGTCTTCTATTACGGAGTATTTTGAGGAGAACATGAAAATTGAGTATTGTACTCGTGTTACAATTCAATTTTGATATTTTATAGAAAATATGATAATTGATTTTTTTTTAAGGTGTTAGAGTTACATTTTTTCATTTTTAATAAATTTTTGGAAAAATAGAAATTTGTGTGTGTTAGTCTTCTATTACGGAGTATTTTGAGGATAAAATGAAAATTGAGTATTTTACTCGTGTTACACTTCAATTTTGATAATTTATAGTAAATATGATAATTTATCTTTTTAAGATGTTAGACTTCCATTTTTGAATTTTTAAGAATTTATTGGAAAATTAGAAATTTGTGTGTGTTAGTCTTGTATTACGGAGTATTTTGAGGACAACATGAAAATTGAGTCTTTTTCTCGTGTTACACTTAAATTTTGATATTTTATAGAAAGTATGGGAATTGATATTTTTTGAAGGTGTGAGACCTCAATTTTTTCATTTTTAAGAAATTTATGAAAAATAGAAATTTGTGTGTGTTAGTCTTCTATTACGGAGTATTTTGAGGAGAACATGAAAATTGAGTATTGTACTCGTGTTACAATTCAATTTTGATATTTTATAGAAAATATGATAATTGATATTTTTTGAAGGTGTTAGAGTTACATTTTTTCATTTTTAATAAATTTTTGGAAAAATAGAAATTTGTGTGTGTTAGTCTTCTATTACGGAGTATTTTGAGGATAAAATGAAAATTGAGTATTTTACTCGTGTTACACTTCAATTTTGATAATTTATAGTAAATATGATAATTTATCTTTTTAAGATGTTAGACTTCCATTTTTGAATTTTTAAGAATTTATTGGAAAATTAGAAATTTGTGTGTGTTAGTCTTGTATTACGGAGTATTTTGAGGACAACATGAAAATTGAGTCTTTTTCTCGTGTTACACTTAAATTTTGACATTTTATAGAAAGTATGGGAATTGATATTTTTTGAAGGTGTCAGACTTCAATTTTTTCATTTTTAAGAAATTTATGAAAAATAGAAATTTGTGTTTGTTAGTCTTCTATTACGGAGTATTTTGAGGAGACCATGAAAATTGAGTATTGTACTCGTGTTACAATTCAATTTTGATATTTTATAGAAAATATGATAATTGATATTTTTGAAGGTGTTAGAGTTACATTTTTTCATTTTTAATAAATTTTTGGAAAAATAGAAATTTGTGTGTGTTAGTCTTCTATTACGGAGTATTTTGAGGATAAAATGAAAATTGAGTATTTTACTCGTGTTACACTTCAATTTTGATAATTTATAGTAAATATGATAATTTATCTTTTTAAGATGTTAGACTTCCATTTTTGAATTTTTAAGAATTTATTGGAAAATTAGAAATTTGTGTGTGTTAGTCTTGTATTACGGAGTATTTTGAGGACAACATGAAAATTGAGTCTTTTTCTCGTGTTACACTTAAATTTTGACATTTTATAGAAAGTATGGGAATTGATATTTTTTGAAGGTGTTAGACTACAATTTTTTCATTTTTAAGAAATTTATGAAAAATAAAAATTTGTGTGTGTTAGTCTTCTATTACGGAGTATTTTGAGGAGAACATGAAAATTGAGTATTGTACTCGTGTTACAATTCAATTTTGATATTTTATAGAAAATATGATAATTGATTTTTTTTGAAGGTGTTAGAGTTACATTTTTTCATTTTTAATAAATTTTTGGAAAAATAGAAATTTGTGTGTGTTAGTCTTCTATTACGGAGTATTTTGAGGATAAAATTAAAATTGAGTATTTTACTCGTGTTACACTTCAATTTTGATAATTTATAGTAAATATGATAATTTATCTTTTTAAGATGTTAGACTTCCATTTTTGAATTTTTAAGAATTTATTGGAAAATTAGAAATTTGTGTGTGTTAGTCTTGTATTACGGAGTATTTTGAGGACAACATGAAAATTGAGTCTTTTTCTCGTGTTACACTTAAATTTTGATATTTTATAGAAAGTATGGGAATTGATATTTTTTGAAGGTAGACTTCAATTTTTTCATTTTTAAGAAATTTATGAAAAATAGAAATTTGTGTGTGTTAGTCTTCTATTACGGAGTATTTTGAGGAGAACATGAAAATTGAGTATTGTACTCGTGTTACAATTCAATTTTGATATTTTATAGAAAATATGATAATTGATATTTTTTGAAGGTGTTAGAGTTACATTTTTTCATTTTTAATAAATTTTTGGAAAAATAGAAATTTGTGTGTGTTAGTCTTCTATTACGGAGTATTTTGAGGATAAAATGAAAATTCAGTATTTTACTCGTGTTACACTTCAATTTTGATAATTTATAGTAAATATGATAATTTATCTTTTTAAGATGTTAGACTTCCATTTTTGAATTTTTAAGAATTTATTGGAAAATTAGAAATTTGTGTGTGTTAGTCTTGTATTACGGAGTATTTTGAGGACAACATGAAAATTGAGTCTTTTTCTCGTGTTACACTTAAATTTTGACATTTTATAGAAAGTATGGGAATTGATATTTTTTGAAGGTGTCAGACTTCAATTTTTTCATTTTTAAGAAATTTATGAAAAATAGAAATTTGTGTTTGTTAGTCTTCTATTACGGAGTATTTTGAGGAGACCATGAAAATTGAGTATTGTACTCGTGTTACAATTCAATTTTGATATTTTATAGAAAATATGATAATTGATATTTTTGAAGGTGTTAGAGTTACATTTTTTCATTTTTAATAAATTTTTGGAAAAATAGAAATTTGTGTGTGTTAGTCTTCTATTACGGAGTATTTTGAGGATAAAATGAAAATTGAGTATTTTACTCGTGTTACACTTCAATTTTGATAATTTATAGTAAATATGATAATTTATCTTTTTAAGATGTTAGACTTCCATTTTTGAATTTTTAAGAATTTATTGGAAAATTAGAAATTTGTGTGTGTTAGTCTTGTATTACGGAGTATTTTGAGGACAACATGAAAATTGAGTCTTTTTCTCGTGTTGCACTTAAATTTTGACATTTTATAGAAAGTATGGTAATTGATATTTTTTGAAGGTGTTAAGACTTCAATTTTTTCATTTTTAAGAAATTTATGAAAAATAGAAATTTGTGTTTGTTAGTCTTCTATTACGGAGTATTTTGAGGAGACCATGAAAATTGAGTATTGTACTCGTGTTACAATTCAATTTTGATATTTTATAGAAAATATGATAATTGATATTTTTTGAAGGTGTTAGAGTTACATTTTTTCATTTTTAATAAATTTTTGGAAAAATAGAAAGTTGTGTGTGTTAGTCTTCTATTACTGAGTATTTTGAGGATAAAATGAAAATTGAGTATTTTACTCGTGTTACACTTCAATTTTGATAATTTATAGTAAATATGATAATTTATCTTTTTAAGATGTTAGACTTCCATTTTTGAATTTTTAAGAATTTATTGGAAAATTAGAAATTTGTGTGTGTTAGTCTTGTATTACGGAGTATTTTGAGGACAACATGAAAATTGAGTCTTTTTCTCGTGTTACACTTAAATTTTGATATTTTATAGAAAGTATGGGAATTGATATTTTTTGAAGGTGTTAGACTTCAATTTTTTCATTTTTAAGAAATTTATGAAAAATAGAAATTTGTGTGTGTTAGTCTTCTATTACGGAGTATTTTGAGGAGAACATGAAAATTGAGTATTGTACTCGTGTTACAATTCAATTTTGATATTTTATAGAAAATATGATAATTGATCTCTTTAAGGTGTTAGACTTCCATTTTTGGATTTTTAAGATTTTTTTGGAAAATTAGAAATTTGTGTGTGTTAGCCTTGTATTACGGAGTATTTTGAGGACAACATGAAAATTGAGTCTTTTTCTCGTGTTACACTTAAATTTTGACATTTTATAGAAAGTATGGTAATTGATATTTTTTGAAGGTGTTAGACTTCAATTTTTTCATTTTTAAGAAATTTATGAAAAATAGAAATTTGTGTGTGTTAGTCTTATATTACGGAGTATTTTGAGGAGAACATGAAAATTGAGTATTGTACTCGTGTTACAATTCAATTTTGATATTTTATAGAAAATATGATAATTGATATTTTTTGAAGGTGTTAGAGTTACATTTTTTCATTTTTAATAAATTTTTGGAAAAATAGATATTTGTGTGTGTTAGTCTTCTATTACGGAGTATTTTGAGGAGCACATGAAAATGGATTATTGTACTCATGTTACACTTCAATTTTGATATTTTATTGTAAATATGATAATTGATCTTTTTAAGGCTTTAGACGTCCATTTTTGAATTTTTATGAATTTTTTGGAAAATTAGAAATTTGTGTGTTAGTCTTGTATTACGGAGTATTTTGAGGACAACATGAAAATTGAGTCTTTTTCTCGTGTTACACTTAAATTTTGACATTTTATAGAAAGTATAGGAATTGATATTTTGTGAAGGTGTTAGACTTCAATTTTTTCATTTTTAAGAAATTTATGAAAAATAGAAATTTGTGTGTGTTAGTCTTATATTACGGAGTATTTTGAGGAGAACATGAAAATTGAGTATTGTACTCGTGTTACAATTCAATTTTGATATTTTATAGAAAATATGATAATTGATATTTTTTGAAGGTGTTAGAGTTACATTTTTTCATTTTTAATTAATTTTTGGAAAAATAGAAATTTGTGTGTGTTAGTCTTCTATTACGGAGTATTTTGAGGAGAAAATGAAAATTGAGTATTTTACTCGTGTTACACTTCAATTTTGATATTTTATAGTAAATATGATAATTGATCTTTTTAAGGTGTTAGACTTCCATTTTTTAATTTTTTAAGAATTTATTGGAAAATTAGAAATTTGTGTGTGTTAGTCTTGTATTACGGAGTATTGTGAGGACAACATGAAAATTTAGTCTTTTTCTCGTGTTACACTTAAATTTTGACATTTTATCGAAAGTATGGTAATTGATATTTTTTGAAGGTGCTAGACTTCCATTTTTTCATTTTTAAGAAATTTATGAAAAATAGAAGTTTGTGTGTGTTAGTCTTCTATTACGGAGTATTTTAAGGAGAACATGAAAATGGAGTATTGTACTCGTGTTACAATTCAATTTTGATATTTTATAGAAAATATGATAATTGTTATTTTTTGAAGGTGTTAGAGTTACCTATTTTCATTTTTAATACATTTTTGGAAAAAGTAGATATTTGTGTGTGTTAGTCTTCTATTACGGAGTATTTTGAGGAGCACATGAAAATTGAGTATTTTACTCGTGTTACACTTCAATTTTGATATTTTATAGTAAATATGATAATTGATCTTTTGAAGGGTTTAGACTTCCATTTTTTAATTTTTGAAGAATTTTTTGGAAAATTAGAAATTTGTGTGTGTTAGTCTTGTATTACGGAGTATTTTGAGGACAACATGAAAATTGAGTCTTTTTCTCGTGTTACACTTAAATTTTGACATTTTATCGAAAGTATGGTAATTGATATTTTTTGAAGGTGCTAAACTTCCATTTTTTCATTTTTAAGAAATTTATGAAAAATAGAAATTTGAGTGTGTTAGTCTTCTATTACGGAGTATTTTAAGGAGAACATGAAAATTGAGTATTGTACTCGTGTTACAATTCAATTTTGATATTTTATAGAAAATATGATAATTGATATTTTTTGAAGGTGTTAGAGTTACCTTTTTTCATTTTAAATACATTTTTGGAAAAAATAGATATTTGTGTGTGTTAGTCTTCTATTACGGAGTATTTTGAGGAGCACATGAAAATTGAGTATTTTACTCATGTTACACTTCAATTTTGATATTTTATAGTAAATATGATAATTGATCTTTTTAAGGTGTTAGACTTCCATTTTTGAATTTATAAGAATTTTTTGGAAAATTAGAAATTTGTGTGTGTTAGTCTTGTATAACGGAGTATTTTGAGGACAACATGAAAATTGTGTCTTTTTCTCGTGTTACACTTAAATTTTGACATTTTGTAGAAAGTAGGGCAATTGATATTTTTTGAAGGTGGACTTCAATTTTTTCATTTTTAAGAAATTTATGAAAAATAGAAATTTGTGTGTGTTAGTCTTCTATTGCGGAGTATTTTGAGGAGAACATGAAAATTGAGTATTGTACTCTTGTTACAATTCAATTTTTATATTTTATAGAAAATATGATAATTGATATTTTTTAAAGGTGTTAGAGTTACATTATTTCATTTTTAATAAATTTTTGGAAAAATAGATATTTGTGTGTGTTAGTCTTCTATTACGGAGTATTTTGAGGAGCACATGAAAATTGAGTATTTTACTCATGTTACACTTCAATTTTGATATTTTATAGTAAATATGACAATTGATCTTTTTAAGGCGTTAGACTTCCATTTTTGAATTTTTAAGAATTTTTTGGAAAATTAGAAATTTGTTTGTGTTAGTCTTGTATTACGGAGTATTTTGAGGACAACATGAAAATTGAGTCTTTTTCTCGTGTTACACTTAAATTTTGACATTTTATAGAAAGTATGGGAATTGATATTTTTTGAAGGAGTTAGACTTCAATTTTTTCATTTTTAAGAAATTTATGAAAAATAGAAATTTGTGTTTGTTAGTCTTCTATTACGGAGTATTTTGAGGAAACCATGAAAATTGAGTATTGTACTCGTGTTACAATTCAATTTTGATATTTTATAGAAAATATGATAATTGATATTTTTTGAAAGTGTTAGAGTTACATTTTTTCATTTTTAATAAATTTTTGGAAAAATAGAAATTTGTGTCTGTTAGTCTTCTTTTACGGAGTATTTTGAGGATAAAATGAAAATTGAGAATTTTACTCGTGTTACACATCAATTTCGATAATTTATAGTAAATATGATAATTTATCTTTTTAAGGTGTTAGACTTCCATTTTTGAATTTTTAAGAATTTATTGGAAAATTAGAAATTTGTGTGTGTTAGTCTTGTATTACGGAGTATTTTGAGGACAACATGATAATTGAGTCTTTTTCTGGTGTTACACTTAAATTTTGACATTTTATAGAAATTATGGTAATTGATATTTTTTGAAGGTGTTAGACTTCAATTTTTTCATTTTTAAGAAATTTATGAAAAATAGAAATTTGTGTGTGTTAGTCTTCTATTACGGGGTATTTTGAGGAGAACATGAACATTGAGTATTGTACTCTTGTTACAATTCAATTTTTATATTTTATAGAAAATATGATAATTGATATTTTTTAAAGGTGTTAGAGTTACATTATTTCATTTTTAATAAATTTTTGGAAAAATAGATATTTGTGTGTGTTAGTCTTCTATTACGGAGTATTTTGAGGAGCACATGAAAATTGAGTATTTTACTCATGTTACACTTCAATTTTGATATTTTATAGTAAATATGATAATTGATCTTTTTAAGGCGTTAGACTTCCATTTTTGAATTTTTAAGAATTTTTTGGAAAATTAGAAATTTGTTTGTGTTAGTCTTGTATTACGGAGTATTTTGAGGATAAAATGAAAATTGAGTATTTTATTCGTGTTACACTTCAATTTTGATAATTTATAGTAAATATGATAATTTATCTTTTTAAGATGTTAGACTTCCATTTTTGAATTTTTAAGAATTTATTGGAAAATTAGAAATTTGTGTGTGATAGTCTTGTATTACGGAGTATTTTGAGGACAACATGAAAATTGAGTCTTTTTCTCATGTTACACTTAAATTTTGACATTTTATAGAAAGTATGGTAATTGATATTTTTTGAAGGTGTTAGACTTCAATTTTTTCATTTTTAAGAAATTTATGAAAAATAGAAATTTGTGTGTGTTAGTCTTCTATTACGGAGTATTTTGAGGAGAACATGAAAATTGAGTATTGTACTCTTGTTACAATTCAATTTTTATATTTTATAGAAAATATGATAATTGATATTTTTTAAAGGTGTTAGAGTTACATTTTTCATTTTTAATAAATTTTTGGAAAAATAGATATTTGTGTGTGTTAGTCTTCTATTACGGAGTATTTTGAGGAGCACATGAAAATTGAGTATTTTACTCATGTTACACTTCAATTTTGATATTTTATAGTAAATATGATAATTGATCTCTTTAAGGTGTTAGACTTCCATTTTTGGATTTTTAAGATTTTTTTGGAAAATTAGAAATTTGTGTGTGTTAGCCTTGTATTACGGAGTATTTTGAGGACAACACGAAAATTGAGTCTTTTTCTCGTGTTACACTTAAATTTTGACATTTTATAGAAAGTATGGTAATTGATATTTTTTGAAGGTGTTAGACTTCAATTTTTTCATTTTTAAGAAATTTATGAAAAATAGAAATTTGTGTGTGTTAGTCTTATATTACGGAGTATTTTGAGGAGCACATGAAAATGGATTATTTTACTCATGTTACACTTCAATTTTGATATTTTATAGAAAATATGATAATTGATATTTTTTAAAGGTGTTAGAGTTACATTTTTTCATTTTTAATAAATTTTTGGAAAAATAGATATTTGTGTGTGTTAGTCTTCTATTAAGGAGTATTTTGAGGAGCACATGAAAATGGATTATTTTACTCATGTTACACTTCAATTTTGATATTTTATTGTAAATATGATAATTGATCTTTTTAAGGCTTTAGACTTCCATTTTTGAATTTTTATGAATTTTTTGGAAAATTAGAAATTTGTGTGTTAGTCTTGTATTACGGAGTATTTTGAGGACAACATGAAAATTGAGTCTTTTTCTCGTGTTACACTTAAATTTTGACATTTTATAGAAAGTATAGGAATTGATATTTTTTGAAGGTGTTAGACTTCAATTTTTTCATTTTTAAGAAATTTATGAAAAATAGAAATTTGTGTGTGTTAGTCTTATATTACGGAGTATTTTGAGGAGAACATGAAAATTGAGTATTGTACTCGTGTTACAATTCAATTTTGATATTTTATAGAAAATATGATAATTGATATTTTTTGAAGGTGAGTTACATTTTTTCATTTTTAATAAATTTTTGGAAAAATAGAAATTTGTGTGTGTTAGTCTTCTATTACGGAGTATTTTGAGGAGAAAATGAAAATTGAGTATTTTACTCGTGTTACACTTCAATTTTGATATTTTATAGTAAATATGATAATTGATCTTTTTAAGGTGTTAGACTTCCATTTTTTAATTTTTTAAGAATTTATTGGAAAATTAGAAATTTGTGTGTGTTAGTCTTGTATTACGGAGTATTGTGAGGACAACATGAAAATTTAGTCTTTTTCTCGTGTTACACTTAAATTTTGACATTTTATCGAAAGTATGGTAATTGATATTTTTTGAAGGTGCTAGACTTCCATTTTTTCATTTTTAAGAAATTTATGAAAAATAGAAATTTGTGTGTGTTAGTCTTATATTACGGAGTATTTTGAGGAGAACATGAAAATTGAGTATTGTACTCGTGTTACAATTCAATTTTGATATTTTATAGAAAATATGATAATTCATATTTTTTGAAGGTGTTAGAGTTACATTTTTTCATTTTTAATAAATTTTTGGAAAAATAGAAATTTGTGTGTGTTAGTCTTCTATTACGGAGTATTTTGAGGAGAAAATGAAAATTGAGTATTTTACTCGTGTTACACTTCAATTTTGATATTTTATAGTAAATATGATAATTGATCTTTTTAAGGTGTTAGACTTCCATTTTTTAATTTTTTAAGAATTTATTGGAAAATTAGAAATTTGTGTGTGTTAGTCTTGTATTACGGAGTATTGTGAGGACAACGTGAAAATTTAGTCTTTTTCTCGTGTTACACTTAAATTTTGACATTTTATCGAAAGTATGGTAATTGATATTTTTTGAAGGTGCTAGACTTCAATTTTTTCATTTTTAAGAAATTTATGAAAAATAGAAATTTGTGTGTGTTAGTCTTCTATTGCGGAGTATTTTGAGGAGAACATGAAAATTGAGTATTGTACTCTTGTTACAATTCAATTTTTATATTTTATAGAAAATATGATAATTGATATTTTTTAAAGGTGTTAGAGTTACATTATTTCATTTTTAATAAATTTTTGGAAAAATAGATATTTGTGTGTGTTAGTCTTCTATTACGGAGTATTTTGAGGAGCACATGAAAATTGAGTATTTTACTCATGTTACACTTCAATTTTGATATTTTATAGTAAATATGATAATTGATCTTTTTAAGGCGTTAGACTTCCATTTTTGAATTTTTATGAATTTTTTGGAAAATTAGAAATTTGTGTGTTAGTCTTGTATTACGGAGTATTTTGAGGACAACATGAAAATTGAGTCTTTTTCTCGTGTTACACTTAAATTTTGACATTTTATAGAAAGTATAGGAATTGATATTTTTTGAAGGTGTTAGACTTCAATTTTTTCATTTTTAAGAAATTTATGAAAAATAGAAATTTGTGTGTGTTAGTCTTATATTACGGAGTATTTTGAGGAGAACATGAAAATTGAGTATTGTACTCGTGTTACAATTCAATTTTGATATTTTATAGAAAATATGATAATTGATATTTTTTGAAGGTGAGTTACATTTTTTCATTTTTAATAAATTTTTGGAAAAATAGAAATTTGTGTGTGTTAGTCTTCTATTACGGAGTATTTTGAGGAGAAAATGAAAATTGAGTATTTTACTCGTGTTACACTTCAATTTTGATATTTTATAGTAAATATGATAATTGATCTTTTTAAGGTGTTAGACTTCCATTTTTTAATTTTTTAAGAATTTATTGGAAAATTAGAAATTTGTGTGTGTTAGTCTTGTATTACGGAGTATTGTGAGGACAACATGAAAATTTAGTCTTTTTCTCGTGTTACACTTAAATTTTGACATTTTATAGAAAGTATGGTAATTGATATTTTTTTGAAGGTGTTAGACTTCAATTTTTTTGATTTTTAAGAAATTTATGAAAAATAGAAATTTGTGTGTGTTAGTCTTATATTACGGAGTATTTTGAGGAGAACATGAAAATTGAGTATTGTACTCGTGTTACAATTCAATTTTGATATTTTATAGAAAATATGATAATTCATATTTTTTGAAGGTGTTAGAGTTACATTTTTTCATTTTTAATAAATTTTTGGAAAAATAGAAATTTGTGTGTGTTAGTCTTCTATTACGGAGTATTTTGAGGAGAAAATGAAAATTGAGTATTTTACTCGTGTTACACTTCAATTTTGATATTTTATAGTAAATATGATAATTGATCTTTTTAAGGTGTTAGACTTCCATTTTTTAATTTTTTAAGAATTTATTGGAAAATTAGAAATTTGTGTGTGTTAGTCTTGTATTACGGAGTATTGTGAGGACAACGTGACAATTTAGTCTTTTTCTCGTGTTACACTTAAATTTTGACATTTTATCGAAAGTATGGTAATTGATATTTTTTGAAGGTGCTAGACTTCAATTTTTTCATTTTTAAGAAATTTATGAAAAATAGAAATTTGTGTGTGTTAGTCTTCTATTGCGGAGTATTTTGAGGAGAACATGAAAATTGAGTATTGTACTCTTGTTACAATTCAATTTTTATATTTTATAGAAAATATGATAATTGATATTTTTTAAAGGTGTTAGAGTTACATTATTTCATTTTTAATAAATTTTTGGAAAAATAGATATTTGTGTGTGTTAGTCTTCTATTACGGAGTATTTTGAGGAGCACATGAAAATTGAGTATTTTACTCATGTTACACTTCAATTTTGATATTTTATAGTAAATATGATAATTGATCTTTTTAAGGCGTTAGACTTCCATTTTTGAATTTTTAAGAATTTTTTGGAAAATTAGAAATTTGTTTGTGTTAGTCTTGTATTACGGAGTATTTTGAGGACAACATGAAAATTGAGTCTTTTTCTCGTGTTACACTTAAATTTTGACATTTTATAGAAAGTATGGGAATTGATATTTTTTGAAGGTGTTAGACTTCAATTTTTTCATTTTTAAGAAATTTATGAAAAATAGAAATTTGTGTTTGTTAGTCTTCTATTACGGAGTATTTTGAGGAAACCATGAAAATTGAGTATTGTACTCGTGTTACAATTCAATTTTGATATTTTATAGAAAATATGATAATTGATATTTTTTGAAAGTGTTAGAGTTACATTTTTTCATTTTTAATAAATTTTTGGAAAAATAGAAATTTGTGTGTGTTAGTCTTCTTTTACGGAGTATTTTGAGGATAAAATGAAAATTGAGAATTTTACTCGTGTTACACTTCAATTTTGATAATTTAAAGTAAATATGATAATTTATCTTTTTAAGGTGTTAGACTTCCATTTTTGAATTTTTAAGAATTTATTGGAAAATTAGAAATTTGTGTGTGTTAGTCTTGTATTACGGAGTATTTTGAGGACAACATGATAATTGAGTCTTTTTCTCGTGTTACACTTAAATTTTGACATTTTATAGAAAGTATGGTAATTGATATTTTTTGAAGGTGTTAGACTTCAATTTTTTCATTTTTAAGAAATTTATGAAAAATAGAAATTTGTGTGTGTTAGTCTTCTATTACGGAGTATTATGAGGAGAACATGAAAATTGAGTATTGTACTCGTGTTACAATTCAATTTTGATATTTTATAGAAAATATGATAATTGATATTTTTTGAAGGTGTTAGAGTTACATTTTTTCATTTTTAATAATTTTTTGGAAAAATAGATATTTGTGTGTGTTAGTCTTCTATTACGGAGTATTTTGAGGAGCACATGAAAATTGAGTATTTTACTCATGTTACACTCCAATTTTGATATTTTATAGTAAATATGATAATTGATCTTTTTAAGGCGTTAGACTTCCATTTTTGAATTTTTAAGAATTTTTTGGAAAATTAGAAATTTGTGTGTGTTAGTCTTGTATTACGGAGTATTTTGAGGACAACATGAAAATTGAGTCTTTTTCTCGTGTTACACTTAAATTTTGACATTTTATAGAAAGTATGGTAATTGATATTTTTTGTTAGACTTCAATTTTTTCATTTTTAAGAAATTTATGAAAAATAGAAATTTGTGTGTGTTAGTCTTCTATTACGGAGTATTTTGAGGACAACGTGAAAATTGAGTCTTTTTCTCGTGTTACATTTAAATTTTGACATTTTATAGAAAGTATGGTAATTGATATTTTTTTGAAGGTGTTAGACTTCAATTTTTTTGATTTTTAAGAAATTTATGAAAAATAGAAATTTGTGTGTGTTAGTATTCTATTACGGGGTATTTTCAGGAGAACATGAAAATTGAGTATTGTACTCGTGGTACAATTCAATTTTGATATTTTATAGAAAATATGATAATTGATATTTTTTAAGGTGTTAGAGTTACATTCTTTCATTTTTAAGAAATTTTTGGAAAAATAGAAATTTGTGTGTGTTAGTCTTCTATTACGGAGTATTTCGTGGAGAACATGAAAATTGAGTATTATACTCGTGTTACAATTCAATTTTGATATTTTGTAGAAAATATGATAATTGATATTTTTTTAAGGTGTCAGAGTTACATTTTTACATTTTTTTGAATTTTTTAGAAAAATAGAAATTTGTGTGTGTTAGTCTTCTATTACGGAGAATTTTGAGGAGAACATGAAAATTGAGTATTTTACTCGTCTTACACTTCAATTTTGATATTTTATAGAAAATATGATAATTGATCTTTTTAAAGGTGTTAGACTTCCATTTTTGAATTTTTAAGAATTTTTAGAAAATTAGAAATTTGTGTGTGTTAGTCTTGTATTACGGGTTATTTTGAGAACAACATGAAAATTGAGTATTTTGCTCTTGTTACACTGCAATTTTGATATTTCATAGAAAATATGATAATTTATATTTTTTTGAAGGTGTTAGACTTCCATTTTAGCATTTTAAAGAATTTTTTGGAAAAAATAGAAATTTGTGTTTATTATTATTCCATTACGGGGTATTTTTAGGACACCACGAAAATTGAGTATTTTGCTCTTGAAACACTTCAATTTTAACATTTTATTGAAAATATGATAATTTTTTTTAAGATTTTAGACTTCCATTATGGCATTGTTATGAAATAAAAAAAATAGAAATTTGTGTGTGTTAGTCTTCTATTACGGGGTATTTTGAGAACAACATGAAAATTGAGTATTTTACTCATGTTACACTTCAATTTTGATATTTTATAGTAAATATGATAATTGATCTTTTTTGAAGGTGTTAGACTTCAATATTTTCATTTTTAAGAAATTTATGAAAAATATAAATTTGTGTGTGTTAGTCTTCTATTACGGAGTATTTTGAGGAGAACATGAAAATTGAGTATTGTACTCGTGTTACAATTCAATTTTGATATTTCATTGAAAATGTGATCATTGATATTTTTTTAAGGTGTTAGAGTTACATTTTTTCATTTTTAATAAATTTTTGGAAAATAGAAATTCGTGTGTGTTAGTCTTCTATTACGGAGTATTATGAGGAGAAAATGAAAATTGAGTATTTTACTCGTGTTACACTTCAATATTGATATTTTATAGTAAATATGATAATTGATCTCTTTAAGGTGTTAGACTTCCATTTTTGAATTTTTAAGAATTTTTTGGAAAATTAGAAATTTGTGTGTGTTAGCCTTGTATTACGGAGTATTTTGAGGACAACATGAAAATTGAGTCTTTTTCTCGTGTTACACTCAAATTTTGACATTTTATAGAAAGTATGGTAATTGATATTTTTTGAAGGTGTTAGACTTCAATTTTTTTATTTTTAAGAAATTTATGAAATATAGAAATTTGTGTGTGTTAGATTCTATGACGGAGTATTTTGAGGAGAACATGAAAATTGAGTATTGTACACGTGTTACAATTCAATTTTGATATTTTATAAAAAATATGAAAATTGATATTTTTTGAAGGTGTCAGAGTTACATTTTTACATTTTTAACAAATTTTTTGAAAAATAGAAATTTGTGTGTGTTAGTCTTCTATTACGGATTATTTTGAGGACAACGTGGAAATTGAGTCTTTTTCTCGTGGTACATTTAAATTTTGACATTTTATAGAAAGTATGGTAATTGATATTTTTTTGAAGGGGTTAGACTTCAATTTTTTTGATTTTTAAGAAATTTATGAAAAATAGAAATTTGTGTGTGTTAGTCTTCTATTACGGGGTATTTTCAGGAGAACATGAAAATTGAGTATTGTACTCGTGGTACAATTCAATTTTGATATTTTATAGAAAATATGATAATTGATATTTTTTGAAGGTGTTAGAGATACATTCTTTCATTTTTAAGAAATTTTTGGAAAAATAGAAATTTGTGTGTGTTAGTCTTCTATTACGGAGTATTTCGAGGAGAAAATGAAAATTGAGTACTTTACTCGTGTTACACTTCAATTTTGATATTTTATAGTAAATATGATAATTGATCTTTTTAAGGTGTTAGACTTCCATTTTTGAATTTTTAAGAATTTTTTGGAAAATTAGAAATTTGTGTGTGTTAGTCTTGTATTACGGAGTATTTTGAGGCGAACATGAAAATTGAGTCTTTTTCTCGTGTTACACTTAAATTTTGACATTTTATAGAAAGTATGGTAATTGATATTTTTTGAAGGTGTTAGACTTCAATTTTTTCAATTTTAAGAAATTTATGAAAAATAGAAATTTGTGAGTGATAGTCTTCTATTACGGAGTATTTTGAGGCGAACATTAAAATTGAGTATTTTACTCGTCTTACACTTCAATTTTGATATTTTATAGAAAATATGATAAGTGATCTTTTTAAAGGTACCCTTCCATTTTTGAATTTTTAAGAATTTTTAGAAAATTAGAAATTTGTGTGTGTTAGTCTTGTATTACGGAGTTTTTTGAGAACAACATGAAAATTGAGTATTTTGCTCTTGTTACACTGCAATTTTGATATTTCCTAGAAAATACGATAATTGATATTTTTTTGAAGGTGTTATACTTCCATTTTTGCAATTTAAAGAATTTTTTGGAAAAAATAGAAATTTGTGTTTATTATTATTCTATTACGGGGTATTTTTAGGACACCACGAAAATTGAGTATTTTGCTCTTGTTACACTTCAATTTTAACATTTTATTGAAAATATGATAATTTTTTTTAAGATTTTAGACTTCCATTATGGTATTGTTATGAAATAAAAAAAATAGAAATTTGTGTGTGTTAGTCTTCTATTACGGGGTATTTTGAGAACAACATGAAAATTGAGTATTTTACTCGTGTTACACTTCAATTATGATATTTTATAGAAAATATGATAATTGATATTTTTTGAAGGTGTTAGACTTCCATTTTTCATTTTTAACAATTTTTTGGAGAAATACAAATTTGTGTGTGTTAGTCTTCTATTGCGGAGTATATTGAGGACAACATGAAAATTGGGTATATTTCTCGTGTTACACTTCAATTTTGACATTTTATAGAAAATATTATAATTCATTTTAAGTTGGTAGAGTTCCATTTTGGCATTTTTATGAAATAAAAAATTGAAATTTGTCTGTGTTAGTCTTCAATTATGGGGTATTTTGAGAACAACATGAAAATTGGGTATATTTCTCGTGTTACACTTCAATTTTTACATTTTACAGAAAATATTATAATTTATTTTAAGTTGGTAGAGTTCCATTTTGGCATTTTTATGAAATAAAAAAATTGAAATTTGTGTGTGTTAGTCTTCAATTATGGGTATTTTGACATTTTACAAAAAATATTATAATTTATTTTAAGTTGGTAGAGTTCCATTTTGGCATTTTATGAAATAAAAAAATTGAAAATTGTGTGTGTTAGTCTTCTATTATGGGGTATTTTGATAACAACATGGAAATTGAGTATATTTCTCGTGTTACAATTCAATTTTGATATTTTATATGAAATATGATAATTGATATTTTTTTGAAGGTGTTAGACTACCATTTTTAATTTTTTAGAAATTTTTAGAAAAATATAAATTTGTGTGTGTTAGTCTTCTATTACGGAGTATTTTGAGATCCACATGAAAATTGAATATTTTACTCGTGTTACACTTCAATTTTGACATTTTATAGGAAATATGGTAATTTATATTTTTTTAAGGTGTTAGACTTCCGTTTTTGCATATTAAAGAAATTTAAGAAAAATAGAAATTGTTTGTGTTTATTATTATTCTTTTTTTTTTTTTTGAGCAAATTTGGAGAGAGCTCAAGACTCTCATCCAAATAATAAATAGCATAAGTTTATTATTATTCTATTACGGGGTATTTTTAGGACACCACGAAAATTGAGTATTTTTCTCGTGTTACACTTGAATTTTGACATTTTACAGAAAATATGATAATTGATATATTTTGAAGGTGTTAGACTTACATTTTTTCATTTTTAAGAAATTTTTGGAAAAATAGAAATTTGTGTGTGTTAGTCTTCTATTACGGAGTATTTTGAGGACAACATGAAAATTGAGTATTGTACACGTGTTACAATTCAATTTTGATATTTTACAGAAAATATGATAATTGATATTTTTTGAAGGTGTTAGAGTTACAATTTTTCATTTTAAAGAATTTTTTGGAAAAATAGAAATTTGTGTGTGTTAGTCTTCTATTACGGAGTATTTTGAGGAGAACATGAAAATTGAGTATTTTACTCGTCTTACACTTCAATTTTGATATTTTATAGCAAATACGATAATTGTTCTTTTTAAAGTTGTTAGACATTCATTTTTGAATTTTTAAGAATTTATTGGAAAATTCGAAATTTGTGTGTGTTAGTCTTGTATTACAGAGTGTTTTGAGGACAACATGAAAATTAAGTCTTTTTCTCGTGTTACACTTAAATTTTGACATTTTATTGAAAGTATGGTAATTGATATTTTTTGAAGGTGTTAGACTTCAATTTTTTCATTTTTAAGAAATTTATGAAAATTAGAAATTTGTGTGTGTTAGTCTTCTATGACGGAGTATTTTGAGGAGAACATGAAAATTGAGTATTATACTCGTGTTACAATTCAATTTTGATATTTTGTAGAAAATATGATAATTGATATTTTTTTAAGGTGTCAGAGTTACATTTTTACATTTTTATGAATTTTTTAGAAAAATAGAAATTTGTGTGTGTTAGTCTTCTATTACGGAGTATTTTGAGGAGAACATGAAAATTGAGTATATTTCTCGTGTTACAATTCAATTTTGATATTTTATTTGAAATATGATAATTGATATTTTTTTGAAGGTGTTAGACTACAAATTTTTTCATTTTTTAGAAATTTTTAGAAAAATATATATTTGTGTGTGTTAGTCTTCTATTACGGAGTTTTGGATAACCACATGAAAATTGAATATTTTACTCGTGTTACACTTCAATTTTGACATTTTATCGGAAATATGGTAATTTATATTTTTTAAGGTGTTAGACTTCCGTTTTTGCATATTAAAGAAATTTAAGAAAAATAGAAATTGTTTGTGTTAGTCTTCTATTACGGATTATTTTTAGGACAACATGAAAATTGAGTATTTTTCTCGTGTTATACTTCAATTTTGACATTTTAAAGAAAATATGATAATTGATACATTTTGAAGGTGTTAGAATTACATTTTTTTCATTTTTAAGAAATTTTTGGAAAAATAGAAATTTGTGTGTGTTAGTCTTCTATTACGGAGTATTTTGAGGACAACATGAAAATTGAGTATTGTACTCGTGTTACAATTCAATTTTGATATTTTATAGAAAATATGATAATTGATATTTTTTGAAGGTGTTAGAGTTACAATTTTTCATTTTAAAGATTTTTTTGGAAAAATAGAAATTTGTGTGTGTTAGTCTTCTATTACGGAGTACTTTGAGGAAAACATGAAAATTGAGTAATTTACTCGTCTTACACTTCAATTTTGATATTTTATAGTAAATACGATAATTGTTCTTTTTAAAGTTGTTAGACATTCATTTTTGATTTTTTAAGAATTTTTTGGAAAATTCGAAATTTGTGTGTGTTAGTCTTGTATTACGGAGTATTTTGAGGACAATATGAAAATTGAGTCTTTTTCTCGTGTTACACTTAAATTTTGACATTTTATAGAAAGTACGGTAATTGATATTTTTTGAAGGTGTTAGACTCCAATTTTTTCATTTTTAAGAAATTTACGAAAAATAGAAATTTGGGTGTGTTAGTCTTCTATTACGGAGTATTTTGAGGAGAACATGAAAATTGAGTATTGTACTCGTGTTACAATTCAATTTTGATATTTTATAGAAAAAATGATAATTGATATTTTTTGAAGGTGTTAGAGTTACATTTTTTCATTTTTAAGAAATTTTTGGAAAAATAGGAATTTGTGTGTGTTAGTCTTCTATTACGGAGTATTTTGAGGAGAACATGAAAATTGAGTATTTTACTCGTCTTACACTTCAATTTTGATATTTTATAGAAAATATGATAATTGATCTTTTTAAAGGTGTTAGACTTCCATTTTTGAATTTTTAAGAATTTTTAGAAAATTAGAAATTTGTGTGTGTTAGTCTTGTATTACGGATTATTTTGAGAACAACATGAAAATTGAGTATTTTGCTCTTGTTACACTGCAATTTTGATATTTCATAGAAAATATGATAATTTATATTTTTTTGAAGGTGTTAGACTTCCATTTTTGCATTTTAAAGAATTTTTTGGAAAAAATAGAAATTTGTGTTTATTATTATTCCATTATGGGGTATTTTTATGACACCACGAAAATTGAGTATTTTGCTCTTGTAACACTTCAATTTTAACATTTTATAGAAAATATGATAATTTTTTTTAAGATTTTAGACTTCCATTATGGCATTGTTATGAAATAAAAAAAATAGAAATTTGTGTGTGTTAGTCTTCTATTACGGGGTATTTTGAGAACAACATGAAAATTGAGTATTTTACACGTGTTACACTTAAATTGTGATATTTTATAGAAAATATGATAATTGATATTTTTTGAAAGTGTTAGATTTCCATTTTTTCATTTTTAAGAAATTTTTGTGTGTAAGTCTTCTATTACGGACTATTTTGAGGAGAACATGAAAATTGAGTATTGTACTCGTGTTACAATTCAATATTGATATTTTATAGAAAATATGATAATTGATATTTTTTGAAGGTGTTAGAGTTACAATTTTTCATTTTAAAGAATTTTTTGGAAAAATAGAAATTTGTGTGTGTTAGTCTTCTATTACGGAGTATTTTGAGGAGAACATGAAAATTGAGTATTTTACTCGTCTTACACTTCAATATTGATATTTTATGGAAAATATGATAATTGATATTTTTTGAAGGTGTTAGAGTTACATTCTTTCATTTTTAAAAAAAAATTGGAAAATAGAAATTTGTGTGTGTTAGTCTTCTATTACGGAGTATTTTGAGGAGAACATGAAAATTGAGTATTTTACTCGTGTTTCACTTCAATTTTCATATTTTATAGTAAATATGATAATTGATCTTCTTTAAGGTGTTAGACTTCCATTTTTGAATTTTTAAGAAATTTTTGGAAAATTAGAAATTTGTGAGTGTTACTCTTGTATTACGGAGTATTTTGAGGACAATATGAAAATTGAGTCTTTTTCTCGTGTTACACTTAAATTTTAACATTTTATAGAAAGTATGGTAATTGATATTTTTTGAAGGTGTTAGACTTCAATTTTTTCATTTTTAAGAAATTTATGAAAAATAGAAATTTGTGTGTGTCAGTCTTCTATTACGGAGTATATTGAGGAGAACATGAAAATTGAGTATTGTACTCGTGTTACAATTCAATTTTGATATTTTAGAGAAAATATTATAATTGATATTTTTTTAAGGTGTTAGAGTTACATTTTTTCATTTTTAAGAATTTTTTGGAAAAATTGAAATTTGTGTGTGTTAGTCTTCAATTATGAGGTATTTTGAGAACAACATGAAAATTGAGTATTTTACTCGTGCTACAATTCAATTTTGATATTTTATATTAAATACGATAATTGATATTTTTTTGAACGTGTTAGACTACAATTTTTTCATTTTTAAGAAATTTTTAAAAAAATATAAATTTGTGTGTGTTTGTCTTCTATTACGGAGTATTTTGAGAACCACATGAAAATTGAATATTTTACTCGAGTTACACTTAAATTTTGATATTTTATAGAAAATATGATAATTGATCTTTTTTTAAGGTGTTAGACTGAAGGAAATACAGTTTCGGATCAACCGTAAAAGTGTACACAAGAATAAACGAATGTAATCGTACATTCGTGGTCATATCTTTCTATAGGAAAATCCAATTTGAATGGTTAAAATTGGGTTAGATACATAATAAGATTATCTATAACCTTCATGTAGAAATATATTTCATATGAACGAAGTATCAGTGTCGTTTCTATGAAATACCGAAAGGGTGCAACAGTATGACATACAGTTAGTAAAACAATCAGAACTTTTGCATACGAACTCCAATTGGGCCAGGCCAAATTGGGTTGAGTAGATAATAAGATTATCTACAATTTCGTGTAGGTTTATGTTCTGTCAGAAGAATTTACCAATTTCGTATGGACAGAATACTGAACAGGATACATGCAGTTTTCTGTATGAAATGATGTATATTGGATATACATGTCTTTTGGCCCATTCTAATCCTATGAGATATAAATAGGATAATTCTCTCTATTCTATAAAGTTGAATCATTTGTATTATTCAGAATAATCCAGAAATATAGAGAGACATCTTTCAAGAGAGTGAAAGAGTGTGAAGAGAGAGAACCGAGAAAAGGAGTTTTCTCGGTGTAGTGAATCAACCAATCGAGCAAGTTCGCCGGTGCTTCGTCTAGGCAGTTGCACCCGCGACCGACGTATTCCGACTCAAGGTGGATACAAGTAGAGGAGCGACACTTGTGTCTCTTCAGTTGTGATCAACCCGAATGAGAATGAGGACGGTCAACGAGCGGTGAAAGACGCGTGGTGTGGGACGCGCGTATTGTCACCAACGTGACAGGAGAAAGAAGAATAGTAATCAACCCTTCGTGTGCAATCAATTTTGCACTGGTATGAATCTATCCTTCTTATTTGCATCGTACCCTTCGAAGTCATGGCGTGATCTTGGATAAAGGGAACCGGACCGGGCGTACATATCCAATGCGCGGGCCCGGGGAGGGAACGAATTCCCAACCGTGGTATCAGAGCCATCGCCATCGATTCGAGGGTCGAATCATAGTCATATATTCGATATCCGCACGGGTTATCAAAGTTCGTACCCGTTTGCATGATGTTACATATAGAGAAAGTCAAATTCCGTTAAAATCACAAGTAGAATTTGCTAGAGATCGATCAAATGTTGATTGAGAGTATCTAGGAATGATCGTGAAAAGGTTTCATGATTAATCATTTTGGAAACGAGCGAAAACAGACGAAACTGCAGAAAAATAGCATAGTCCGTTATAACGGACTGGTTGATCCGTTGTAACGGACACTGTATAAGATACAGAAAATTGGGGATTATCTGCGAAATTTACATAGTCCGTTATAACGGACTGGTTGATCCGTTGTAACGGACCCTGTATATGATACAGGGATGTAAGGAGGACTGTGAATATACGCATAGTCCGTTATAACTGACATAGTTCCGTTGTAACGGACCTTGTAAGTGATACGAGGATGCGGGGATGCCTTTGGCTTCCTTTGGAGTCCATTGTCACGGACATAGTCCGTTGTAACGGAATGGTTCACAAGTTAATCCGTTGTAACGGACCTAGGTTGCGTTATAACGGACATGTTTCTGGCAATTTTGGCCAAACTCCGGAATAAATAGCGTTGTAACGGACATGGGTTCCGTTGCAACGGAGTGAAGGAAACTGGAGGTCCGTTGTAACGGACTATGGTGCGTTACAACGGACTAGTTTCTGTTTGCTGATTTTGTGTTCGTGATAACTTTGGCTACACAACTCGGAATTTTGAGTTCTTTATATCGATATGATCGGCATCAATCATACTAGCATATAAGATAAGTATTTATTTAGAATAATTACTCTCCCTAATTAAATCATATGCATTTAGAAATCTTGTTATAGTGATATAATATGATTAGGTCACGAAATTAAGAAACATGAATGTCATGATCTCTCATAATATTTAAGTCATGGAAATTCCTTCAATGTCAACAACCATCGAAATTGTTATCACAATATGTGTGTTGTTAGGCCTTCATCATGCACATAAGTTGTTGGTACTAATGGGTGGTAAGCGTTAAATGGGGACTCACGTGTTGTTAGGCCTTCGTCATGCACGTGAGTAGTTCATTTGAACGATACATTTGATATGGTTATGACGTAACCGTCCAAGCCAATCCGATTGGAGTTCGGGGCATAGTTAGAATGCACAGACGGAATTAGGATGGTATGTGATACAATCCATCACCGAAATTCTATAAAGGTTCGAGAGTCGCATATGATGCGATTGGATTATATCCTACCTAAATAAGCGAGATCCCACTCTATAGGCCTTGAGTATTGTACTCGTGTTACAATTCAATTTTGATATTTCATAGAAAATATGATAATTGATATTTTTTTTAAGGTGTTAGAGTTACATTTTTTCATTTTTAATAAATTTTAGGAAAAATAGAAATTTGTGTGTGTTAGTCTTCTATTACGGAGTATTTTGAGGACAATATGAAAATTGAGTATTTTAACCGTGTTACACTTCAATTTTGTTATTTTCTTGAAAATATTATAATTGATATTTTTTTAAGGTGTTAGACTTCCATTTTTTCATTTTTAATAATTTTTTGGAGAAATAGAAATTTATGTGTGTTAGTCTTCTATTACGGAGTATTTTAAGGACAACATGAAAATTGAGTATTTTACTCATGTCACACTTTAATTTTGATATTTCATAGAAAATATGATAGTTGATCTTTTTTGAAGGTGTTAGACTTCCATTTTTGTATTTTTTTGAAATTTTTGGAAAATAAAAATTTGTGTGTGTTAGTTTTCTATTACGGAGTATTTTGATGACAACATGAAAATTGAGTATTTTTCTCATGTTACACTTCAATTTTGACATTTTGCATATTAAAAAAATTTATGAAAAATAGAAATTGTTTGTGCTAGTCTTCTATTACGGAGTATTTTGCTCTTGTTACGGTTTAATTTTGACATTTTATGGAAAATATGATAATTGCTATTTTTTTTAAGGTGTTAGACTTCCATTTTTGCTTGTTGAAGAAATTTTTGGAAAAAAATGAAATTTGTGTTTGTGAGTCTTCTATTACGGAGTATTTTGAGGACAACATCAATTGAGTATATTTCTCGTGTTACACTTAAATTTTGACATTTTATTGAAAATATTGTATTTTTTTTAAGTTTTTACACTTCCATTTTGGCATTTTGATGAAATATAAAAATAGAAATTTGTGTGTGTTAGTTTTTTATTACGGGGTATTTTGAGAACAACATGAAAATTGAGTAGTATACTCGTGTTACAATTCAAATTTGATATTTTATAGAAAATAAGATAATTGATATTTTTTGAAGGTGTTAGACTTCCATTTTTTCATGTTTAAGAAATTTTAAGAAAAAATATAAATTTGTGTGTGTTAGTCTTCTATTACGGAGTATTTTGAGAACAACATGAAAATTGATTATTTTACTCGAGTTACTCTTAAATTTTGATATTTTATAGAAAATATGGTAATTGATATTTTTTTAAGGTGTTAGAGTTACATTTTTTTCATTTTTAACAATTTTTTGGAGAAATAGAAATTTGTGTATGTTAGTCTTTTATTAAGGAGTATTTTGAGGACAACATGAAAATTGAGTATTTTAACCGTGTTGCACTTCAATTTTGATATTTTATTGAAAATATTATAATTGATATTGTTTGAAGGTGTTAGACTTCCATTTTTTCATTTTTAATAATTTTTTGGAGAAATAGAAATTTATGTGTGTTAGTCTTCTATTACGGGGTATTTTATGGACAACTTGAAAATTGAGTATTTTACTCATGTTACACTTTAATTTCGATATTTTATAGAAAATATGATAATTGATCTTTTTTTAAGGTGTTAGACTTCCATTTTTGTATTTTTAAGAAATTTTTGGAAAATTAAAAATTTGTGTCTGTTAGTTTTCTATTACGAAGTATTTTGATGACAACATGAAAATTTAGTATTTTTCTCGTGTTACACTTCAATTTTGACATTTTATAGAAAATCGGGTAATTGATATTTTTTGAAGATGTTAGAATTCCATTTTTGCATATTAAAAAAATTTATGAAAAATAGAAATTGTTTGTGTTAGTCTTCTATTATGGAGTATTTCGCTCTTGTTACAGATCAATTTTGACATTTGATGGAAAATATGATAATTGATATTTTTTTAAGGTGTTAGACTTCCATTTTTGCTTTTTGAAGAAATTTTTGGAAAAAAAACGAAATTTGTGTTTGTTGGTCTTCTATTACGGAGTATTTTTAGGACAACATGAATTGAGTATATTTCTCGTGTTACACTTCAATTTTGAAATTTTATATAAAATATTATATTTTTTTTAAGTTGTTAGACTTCCATTTTGGCATTTTTATGAAATAAAAAAAAAGAAATTTATGTGTGTTACTTTTCTATTACGGGGTATTTTGAGAACAACATGAAAATTGAGTAGTGCACTCGTGTTACAATTCAAATTTGATATTTTATAGAAAATATAATAATTAATGTTTTTGGAAGGTGTTAGACTTCCATTTTTTATTTTTAAGAAACTTTTGGAAAAATAGATATTTGTGTGTTAGTCTTCTATTAGGGAGTATTCTGAGGAGAACATGAAAATTGAGTATTTTACTCGTGTTACACTTTAATTTTCATATTTCATAGAAAATATGATAATTGATCTTTTTTGAAGGTGTTAGACTTCCATTTTATAATTTTTAAGAAATTTTTTTAATAATAGAAATTTGTGTGTGTGTTAGTCTTCTATTACGGAGTATTTTGAGGAGAACATGAAAGTTGAGTATTGTACTCGTGATACACTTCAATTTTGATATTTTATAGAAAATGTGATAATTGATCTTTTTTTAAGGTGTTAGATTTTCATTTTGCATTTTTATTAATTTTTTGGAAAATTAGAAATTTGAGTGTGTTAGATTTCTATTACGGGGTATTTGTAGGACAACATGAAAATTGAGTATTTTTCTCGTGTTACACTTCAATTTTTGACATTTTATATAAAATATGGTAATTGATATTTTTTGAAGGTGTTAGACTTCCATTTTGCATATTAAAGAAATTTATGAAAAATAGAAATTTGTTTATGTTAGTCTTATGTTACGGAACATATGGAGGACAACATGAAAATTGAGTATTTTACTCTTGTTACACTTCAATTTTGACATTTTATGGAAAATATTATAATTATTTTTTTTTAGTTTGTTAGACTTCCATTTTTGCATTTTTATGAAATTTTTTAAAATATAGAAACTTGTGTGTGTAACTCTTCTATTATTGAGTATTTGGAGGATAACATGAAAATTGAGTATTTTTCTCGTGTTACACTTTAATTTTGACGTTTTAAAGAAAATATGATAATTGATCTTTTTTGAAGGTGTTAGAAATCTATTTTTGCATTTTTAAGAAATATTTTGAAAAATAGAAATTTGTGTGTGTTTGTCGTCTATTACGGAGTATTTTGAGGACAACATGAAAAATATTGAATATTTTTCTCGTGTTATACTTCAATTTTGATATTTTAAAGAAAATATGTAATTGATATTTTTTTGAAGGTGTTAGACTTCCATATTTCCATTTTAAAGAAATTTATGAAAAATAGAAATTTGTTTGTGTTAGTATTCTATTACGAAGTATTTTGAGGACAAAATGAAAATAGAGTATTTTACTCTTGTTACACTTCAATTTTGATATTTCATAGAAAATATGATAATTGATATTTTTTGTAGGTGTTAAGAGTTACATTCTTTCATATTTAAGAAATTTTATGAAAAATATAAATTTGTGTGTGTTAGTTTTCTATTACGGAGTATTTTGAGGAGAACATGAAAATTGAGTATTTTACTCGTGTTTCACTTCAATTTTGATATTTTATAGTAAATATGATAATTGATCTTTTTAAAGGTGTTAGACTTCCATTTTTTAATTTTTAAGAATTTTTTGGAAAATTAGAAATTTGTGTTTGTTAGTCTGGTATTACGGAGTATTTTGAGGACAATATGAAAATTGAGTATTTTTCTCGTGTTACACTTAAATTTTGACATTTTATAGAAAGTATGGTAATTGATATTTTTTTAAGGTGTTAGATTTCAATTTTTGCATTTTAAAGACATTTATGAAAAATAGAAATTTGTGTGTGTTAGTTTTCTATTACGGAGTATTTTGAGAACAACATGAAAATTGAGTATTTTGCTCTTGTTACATTGCAATTTTGATATTTCATAGAAAATATGATAATTGATATTTTTTTTATGGTGTTAGACTTCCATTTTTGCATATTAAAGAAATTTATGAAAAATACAAATTTGTTTGTGTCAGTTGTAATAAATATTAAAAATAGGGTTTTAATATTTGTTTTTATTCTTTGTAAAATATTTCGAAATCAAATTTCAAGTTAGATATTTAGTTCTTTCAAAATTTGAAACGTAGTATATGCGAGTTTTCATAATGTAATACATTTTCAAGATTATATACATAGTACTTTGATATTACTTTATTTGTGAAGTTGTCAAAATATTAATAATTATTTATGTAAGGTCATATTTGAAAAAAAGGAATATACTATTTTAATATTTGGTCTTATCATGTTATTTTGTAAGATTACAAATAAGTAAATTTGGAGGTTATATATGAAATGTGCCAATCTTTCTATTGGGCCGAGTACCACATTAGAGGTGAGTTATTTGACATTTAAATTGGAATTTTAATATGATGCTAATTTTGATTAAATAATTTTTGGAGACTTATAAAAAGATTATCAAAGTATTTTAATATAGTATTTGGGATTTTGAAAATTTATATTCATGTTAAATATTTAGAAGTTTGTTAATATTAAAACTTTGAGGGTTATTTTGGATATTTGTTTTAAACATATCATGAGAATTGTTTTCTACAATTTTGTAAATACTAAATATCTAGGGTCATATATGAAAAATTACAAAAATTCCCTTCTTCCTATTGGGCCGCATCACTCCATTCACGTGCATGTATGTGGATTTGAATGCCACCAAATATACTCTCCCAACTCCTTTGTGTTTGAGGGACATTTTTCCATTCTTTCTCCAGAAATCATTTTTACCCTTTCTCTCGTTGAGGCAAATAAGAAATAGAGGTCAAGAGGAAAAATCAGAGGAAACTAAGGGAAAATCCACTGATAGAAAATTATGAGGAATATATATGAGGTGTAGTATTGCTAGCGGAGAGCGAGTTGGCGCGATCCAATTCGAGTTTTGGTTTCGTGTCTTTTTCGTTCGATATTCGTTTTCGATTTCGATCAAGTTTAATTGCTTCCATCTCGCCGTCGATCGAGTTCGATCAATCTGTGAGTGTTATTCTCCCTTTTCACCTTTATTTATATTTATTTTGATTAAAACGAATTTTGTTCCAAAAAACGTGTTGAATTACGAAAACGTATATTATTTCGTTTATGATATAGTGATATTTTGAGAAACTGATTTTGAATATGATTATGATGATTTATGATATTAATGATATATATAAAATTATGATTTCGAATTAGAGGATTTGATAAATAAAATGAATTTGGATTATGATTTCGAATTATGATTCGAATTTGATATTAGTGATATATTTGGAAATGATTTTGAATAACAGGTACGACCATTTATGATTTTAAATGATTTGTGAAATTATGATTTTTAATTTGGATATTCATTCCAATATAGAAAGTATATTTCGAATTTGTTTTCAGAAATGATTTGCGCTAAAAAGCGTGTTTCGTTTTATGAAAGTTATTTAGTAAATTATATGGTTATAATATTTTATTATGAGAAAGATTTTATTTGGATAAAGCATAAACAAGATTTACGAGTTTTAAAGAGGGTCTCCGAGAGACTCTATATATATGTAGAATTTTATTTGGATAAAACGTAAGCCGGGCTTACGGTTTTGAAAGAGGGTTCTTTGGTAACATGGCGCGGCTCCTCCGGCATGTTTTAGTTTGTTAGGTGTAGTGTCGCGTGACCCCGTGGCGCTCTATTGAGGGAAAGGCGTAACTAACTTGATGTAGTGCAAAGTCCCGACCCATGAGGGGTCTGGCTGTGGCGCATGGATATCCAGTAGTCGTCGGGTGGATGTGTTCCCCTTATGTTATGTTCCAGCCCGTGTGTGATTCGCTATCAGCTCGGGTTGGCACTTCAGTCGAGAGTTATTAGCGCCCTCACCCCGGTAAAAGTATTAGTACGTATATGATTAGATACGAAGGTAATCGATTTGATTTCGATTTCGAGTTTGAAAAACCGGGGCAAGTATTTTGAGATATATTTCGAAAAAGATACGATTTGAAGATAAACGATATTATCTTATGATTTTGAGATATATTTAGAAACTTATGATTTGAAGATAAACGAGATTATCTTATGATTTTGAGATATATATTTAGAAACTTATGATTTGAAGATAAACGAGATTATCTTATGATTTTGAGATATATTTAGAAACTTATGATTTGAAGATAAACGAGATTATTTTATGAACTTATTTGAAAAATACTTATTTTAGTTACGACTATTTTTCACGAGGTTTCACTCACTTAGTCACTTCCGTAACTAATCCTTTCGATTTACCTATTTTTAGTTCAGGTATCGAAGGTCTAATATCGGGAGTTGCGGGTACTTCGAGAGTCAGAACGTCTACGATATTGAGTTCCGTATTAATATATTATGCTTCCGCAATATTTATGTATTATTATTTTAATTCCGTAATGTATGTATATGTATGTGTTGTTGTTGTTGTTTTCGAATCATTTTGGTATCTTGCTTTGTGATGTTTTCATATGAGAGCATGTGTGGTATACGAGTTGTATACTGGCGGGTTGCTGCACCTTTTTTCATTTTTATTTTAGGGGTGTGACATCAATCTTCTATTACGGAGTATTTTGAGGACACCATGAAAATTGAGTATTTAAAAAATATGATAAATGTTGACGTTTTATAGAAAATATGATAAATTTTTTTTAATTTGTTAGACTTTCATTTTTGCATTTTTATGAAATTAAAAAAAAAATAGAAATTTGTGTGTTAGTCTTCTATTACGGGGTATTTTGAGGACATCATGATTGTAATAGGCTAGTTCTTTATTGTAAATCCCGCCATTGATCGATAGAAACATGTAAATCGATCAAGACAAACTTTGTAATCTTTGATTCGGAAATTCAATAGAAAGTCTAAACGGCGCAAGGAATCTCCGGAGACATAGGTACTTGTGAACAATCGAGTCGGTCGATTGAGCAAGCAAACGGTGAGATAAAACTACAAAGCAACCACCTACCGAACTTCGTAATAAATATAGTGTGTTAACAATGTGGTGTTATATTTCTATACTTTGAATTACTTAAAATTTTGCATAAATAACATTTGTATTTCATAAATTAGACCTTATGATTACGTATTCACTCTCCTCTGGGTCTAAATTAAACAACGGTACTATCAACGCCGCATAACTCTCTCTCTCTCTTCTCTTTCCCATTTCTTATTTCTGCATCTCTCTCTCGCCATCCCTACCTCTCTCTCACGCTCCCTCTCTCTTGACATCCCTCTCTCTCTTGTGGTTGGAAGTAGGTTGTGGTAGTCTTGCTGGTGGGGGTGGAAGTCTTTCGTGGCCGGTGCTTCTAGGTTGTTCTCCCAAAAAAGTATGTTTCTTCCTTTTTTTGTTTATTTTCATTGCTTGGTTTCGATTTCTTCAAATCTATTTTGAGTTTTATTTTTAAACTAATTTTTTATTTCTTCTTTTTTAGGCAAAATCAATTTCTTCCTGTTTAGGCTCGGGTCAGGTTTTGGTTTCGATTTCTTCTTTTTTGTTAAATTGTTTTTATTTCTTTCCCATTTTCGGGATTTGAGAAAGCAAAATTTAGAAAACCAATCATTCCATTTCAAAACTCATTCGTTACGGAACGGTTGACAATACGATTATACATCCATGAACGATCGGTCTCCATAGATAATTATTCTAAGATTGAAAAAATGTGTATTAAGAAAGTGTATTTGAGAAAAGAAATTGGAATAACAAAACTACCAAAGATTTCTCTAAAGAGTATAAAATACTCTTGAGATGTTGGAATAATAGTGTTTCGAAGGAATTGTTTGGATGAATGCAAATGTGTAATATGAAATAATAATATCATATATTCCTAAAAACTTTCATAATTTTTTTAATATTTTTAATATCCAATATTAATTTATAATTTTTCAAACAAGTCCCTAAATTATAATTTTTACAATATATAATTAAATTATAATATATAACATCATATTATATTATTTTTTTTAAATGAATGCAATAATATATTTAATAAAATTATACAAGTCCATAAAGACATTGAGTTACAATATTTAATAATTAAATATTAATAATTTTTAAATATATAATATGAATATTTTTAATAAAATATACTTAAATAATATAATATATTTTATTTTACTGTTTTTTACAAATGAATGTGCTATTGTCAAAAATTTACCTAAAATTTCATTGTGAACACACCAATGTATAAAAATACACTATGTTATAATCACAACAAATAGTTCTACATCCAAACAACCCTTAAATCCTAAATCTAAAATTGATACAAAAAATTATATATAATGATACAAAAAATTATAAATATCGAAATATTATTAACCTTGATCCGAAGCTAATTAATTAATACGCCTTGTGTCAAGAATTCTTCCTTCTTCCTTCTTGCTTAAATTAATAAATTTCCTAAAAATAATAACAATTAATTAAACCACAATATATTTGGAAAAAAAAAACTAAAAGTTTTCAAAAAAAAAGGGGCAAAAAAAACAGTGGATAAACCACAATAATTCAAATTCAAATGTAAAGCAGAGATTAAAAACAACAAAAACATAAACTATTTCAAATTACAAAAAAAAGTTAATAAAAATAGAAATAAAAACACCAAAAACTAATCCTGCCAATTCAAATTTAAAACAGAGATTAAAATATGACAAAAAAAACAATTTTGAAAACCAGAAAAGAATTAAATTTAAAAAACAATAATTATTTCAATTTTTAAAAACATTATTTTTAAACAGAAATGACATAAAACTTCACAAAAATGAATTTAAGATTTTTTGAAAAAAGGTATTTTAAACAGGGATTAAATGCAAAAGCAAAATTCGCCAATTCGAAAAAAATTCAGCACAAAAAGACATAAAAACAGCCATAGCCTATTCTTACCTTAACCAAAAATCTTAGTCTCAAACTACCTTAATCTTAATAAACAGGGATTTCAAAAAAAAAAAGAACACCAAAAAATTCAGAACAAATAATCGAGATTTTTTATGATAATTCTAGAAGAATTTAACAAAGAAAAGAACGTATACCTGATAAAGAGAGCTCGCACAAACCCGAGCACCAATCTTAGCCTCCTAATCCAAGCACAAAATCCTAAATTTATAAAATAGAAACGAAAATCAATTGAAAGTAACAAAAATTAAGGACAGCAAAAAAAAACAAATTTAATTTCTTACCATTTACGAGTGCAAAAAGGATGTGTAACGAGAGCTGCAGGGGGCTGAGTGAGGAACGACAGCTGCTGGGGGCTGAGTGTGGAACGAGGGCGCTGCTGGGGGGGAGGGGCTCAGGGCCGTAGGGGGCTGTTCTGCGACGGGTCACACGCTTCACCGACGGGCTAGGGGCTGTTGCGACGGGCTCACTATTTAGCGACGGGCCGACGGCAATGTTTGAATTTGGAGCGATGGGCCGTCGTTTCTATGGCCGTCGGAAAAAATGGATCTGCGACGGGATTAGATGTTCGCGACGGGCCGTCGGACATTGCGTGGGACATTGCGACGGGCCGTCGGTAATAGGTGTCTGCGTTGGCCCATGAAAGTGGGCCTTATTTGCGGCGGCCAGTCGCTAAAGTAAAGCCCCCGTCGCTGATACTGGCATATGTTGTAGTGTGAACTCGTTTTTTTTACTGTTTTTATGTGTTGAAGGTTTAATTTTCTTTTTTTTAGGCTTTTCCGTATTTGTTTTAGGTTTAGGCCTAATTAAAACTTGTTTTCAAATCTTCAAATAGTAGAGGTTGCTGCGTTTCTAGATTTGCGTATTTCAACATATAAATAAAGACTAGATGGTGAGGTTTTTAACTCGTTTTTAAATAGTTTTATAAATCATTTTTTTACTGTATTTATTTGTTGAAGGATTTTGATTCCACATATCCGCAATTCGCGTCAGAACCTCGAAATGGTCAGGTTGGGTTGTCCACAGATGGTTTTTGTCCGTATACCATCACAAAAGGCAAACCCTATTATTGTTGGCATGTTTTTGTTGTTCCGTATAATCTTCCTCCTGGAATGAGTATGAAAGATCGATTCCGTTATTGATCTGATATTTCCTCCACTCATGTCTCGTCGACGTGGTACTCTGCCTCAGGTCAACATACGATCCTGACAACGAGGGTAGATTCAAGGAGATCGGTTATAGGCTCCAGCATGAGATCGAGGCCCATCAAAAGATGGAAGAGGAGCTCCGACAGAGGGAGGAGGCGCAACGCGGGACGGACGTGTCGCAACACAGGATGGCTGCGAATGTGCAAGCACTCCAAGCTACGATTTCGCATATGTAGCAACAGATTATGTACTCCCAGCATCCATATCTCTAGTAGGTAAGCAGGATTTAAATATGGGGAATTTTCAAAAAAAAAACCCTATTTTTTTTGGATATTCTACAAAATCTCCTATTTTTTTGGAAACTCCAAAAAAAATCCTCTACCAAACTTTTATTTTCAAATAACCCCCTATGGGGTTAAAACTAACCATGTATGGTATTTATTCGTACTACATATAAGTTTTAAATGTATATATTTGTTTCAGTCGGGACAAGGCTCGGGTCGGGGTCCAGATCGGTAGGACCAGGATTCAGAGGTTACGACGGTTCGCAGGATCCGTAACAACCCATGTACCAATCTCCTCCACTGAAGAATCTCGGAGTATACATGTCTCCTCCACTTCGGCATTCGTTAGCCTCGGATTGTCAGGGTCTGTTGAGGTATCCATATCCACGGCAGCACATGTATGTACCGCAATCCATGTACATGCCACGACAGTACCAACATCAGTATGTGACTCTTGCCACTCAGCAGCAGTATACGCAACAACATCCGATTTGGCAGGTACTTATTTTAATTATAATTATTTATTTTGATATAAATTGAACAATTTATAACTAATTATTCAGGCAAAAAGTCTTAACATCCCGAACTAAAACACAGAAGACACCGAAGTAATAAATATGGAATATATAAAGTGGGTCCCATATATATTTGACCAATGAATGAAGAGCTCGTATATGAAGCCCCCCCCCCCCCCCCCCCCATTTCCCCACGGTCAATCAGCATGACGTCAAACATTAATTGGGGGGCACATTAACAACCCCAAAGTTTCCCCTCTATATAGGAACTCATTTTTGCCTCCAATTAACTCGGCCCCGGATTAATCGTTAATTGGGGCCCGACCCATATATATATACAAAAAAACCCTGAACACTCTCTCCTCTCTCATTTTTCAGCCGCCACCTCTCTCTCTCTCTCTCTCTCTCTCTCTCTCTCTCTCTCGGATACACCCACATAAATCTTACTTTTCTCGCTCACATGCACGATTGAGGCCGATTTCAAGGCGATTGCAACCGATTTCAGAATGAAATACGCGAGATTTCGTGATTTTTTTAGGGTTTTCGAGTTTGTGTGATTTCCTAAGCGACGGCTTGCAGGTTTTCTGATTTTTGTGTGGGTTTCATATGATTTTCGATTTTTTGTTAACCCTAGTGAACTGATTTGATGAGTGATTTGTTGGTTTGTGTTTTTTTTGCTTCATTTGCAAGTGATTTGTTGATTCGAGGGTTAATTTCGAAGGTTATTTTTGACGTTTTTCTCTAATTTGTTTTTCAGATTTGTTTTTTTTATTCGATTTTTGTACTAGATTTGTTCCGATCTGTTAATTTTGAGGATTTTAATTGGAGAATTTTTGTCGATTTCATGTTTATTTCTCAGATTTTGGGTTTAGTTTCAATTATTCCCTTGGTTTTCATCTTGTTGCTGTTGATTTCCTGTTTGTGCTGAGATTTATTGAAATCTAGCATTATTTTTGTCGAAAATCGACTATTTTTTTTGCTAAATTTGTTAGGGTTCGTTGAAATCCATTGCTGTTTGGTCCAAAATCACCGGTTTTTTTCTGATATTTGTTGAAATGGATTTATTTGGACCAGATCTGGATTTGCTACTTTGATAATTTTTCGAATTCATGATTAATGGTTAATTTGTATAATTTTCAGATCTAGTACGATCTGGATTTGCTGAATTTTGTTCCTGGTTAAAATTGATTATATTTCATTTACTAATTTGTATTTTTTATAAAATTACTTGAACACTATTTGATGGTTTATTGTAATTGATAATTAATTTTCAAATTTTATTCATGGTGTAATGTAATTGATGAGTAATTTGGTATGTATGAATTGTCAAATTTGGTATATATGAATTGATGAGTAATTGCCAAATTTGGTATGTATGTATTACCTTTTATTTTGGTATTTTGAATATATTTAATTGAAAATTGTCATTACTAATGGTTAAATTGGTATGATAATTAACTGCTAATTGGGTATAAATATTGAACCTATTTATTTTGGAATTTGAAATTCGAAAGATTAATTAACTGTTAATTTGGTATTATTAATTAACTGCTAATTATATTTTGAATATATTTATTAAATTGATTAAGTTAATGGCACAGTAAAAAAATGTATGAAATTGATGATTTATTGGTTAAGTTAATGGCCAAAATATTTATGATCTATTAACAATTATCATATGAAATTGATTAAGTTAATGGCCAAAATATAATTATATTAAGTGATAATAGCTAATTTTAATTGTTAGAATACATTTCAAAAAAAAAATGATTAATTGTTAATGAAAGTGTGTTAAAAAATTATGTTAATTAATGTGTAATTCAAAAAAAATTGAAGCTGTTAATATTTACATACATAAATTATGTTAAAATTTGAAAATGATTAATTAATGTTAATTTACATACATTAATTATATTTATGTTGTTAGTATTATAATTATTAATTATGTTGTTATTTATTGTTAAATATTATTATAGTTTTCAATTCTATTAACTGTTAATTGAAATGTGTTGATGGGACTGTTAATTGCATTGTTTGGAACTGTTAATTGGAAGTTTGGATTCTCTATAAAAATTGAGAGGTAAATTAGAGCCACGGATTAACAGTCAATCGGTGACGTCATGCTGACTCAATCACCGATCGCGGGGGGGAACTGGGGGGCATAGTAAATTTTCCCATGAATGAATTACATGTATACCTTCGGTGTTAATTCGGGGTTATATTTATGTAGATGTAGAATTCCCATTATTCAGGAGACGACGACTCAACCATCAGGAGCAGTGAATGATTTAGTGGGAACATGGAGGGTGATGATCTCAATGTTGATTAGGGGTGAGTTTTTTTATCTGCCGGATTTGGACATGTAATTGATTTTATGTGTGGATTTGTGTATGTGTTGTTGGATATATTTGTTGTGTTGTTATGTATTATTATTATCTATTAGAATTAATATTTCAATTAAATAAATAATTAATATATATTTAAATATATAATTAATACCTTTAATTAAATATATAAATGATATATTTAATTAATATATTTTGTTAATATATTTAATTAATATATTTAATTAGATATAGAATTAATACATTTAATTAAATATATATTTAAATATATTATTAATGAATTATTAATAATATTTGTAATTAACATATATAATTAACGTAATATTATTAATATTTGTAATTAAATGCATATTAGTATATTATTATTAACATTGTAATTAAATATTTAATGAAATATAATATAATTTATTTATACTTAATTTATTTAATTCAATATACATTTAATTAAATATGATATTAATTACGACGGCTCGTATTAAAATTAACACGTCGCCAAAAATATTTTTACGACGGGCAGTAGCAAATTAACCCATTGCAAAAAAACCGGTCTAAGACAGCCCGGCGTAGAAACCAAACAGTCGCGAAAACACAACCGTTTTTAAAGCCCCGTCGGTAAAGTATTGTAGCGACGGACCGTCACAAGAAACCTTTTTTGCGACGAAGCTTTTGCCTTGAATTTTGTAGCGATGGGGAACCATCGTTGTAGCTTTTGCCAACGGTATATGGTGCTTTTAGCAACGTTGAACCCGTCGTTAATAAACAGATATGTTATAGTGATGCATGTTGTTAAAACTAATTGGCCTAAAATTCTTGGCCAATTTTGTTCCATTTTTATTTGGAATTTGTGTGATCTAAAATAATCCGAAAGGTCCCAAACCTTCCTCTTTCTTATGATTATTATTTATTAATAATAACCAAGTCCTCCTCAAATTATTTGTATTTGAGGAAGTCTCTTGTCACTCTTCCAACTCTTCCATACTGAATTCTACCTCCAACAAATTCAAATTAATTGTTAGCTCTCTACTATATTAATTGGCAATTTACAATTGAGTATGGTTTACACCTCTTTCTGAGATTTTTCCAATTACGTCCCGTAATATTCAAAGAGAACATTAGGTCCCCGTAATATTTAAATTAATTGTTTCCTCCAAGATTTTTTGCCATACAATATATATTCCTAATGTTTCGGTGTATTCTTTTAGTTTAATAATATACTATTTTTATTGTTTGGCTCTCTCAAATTTTTTTGTGTTAAATATTATTGAGAGAAGATAAAGAAGAGATTAAGAAAGAATTAGAGAAGTTAAGATATTGAAGACAAGATAAATCGTTTGATTAATAATTCTTGTTTTTGAGAATAACTTTACAATTACACAAATATTTATTGATCAAATTTCTGAATAAATTAACAAACCACATAATTACTTGACTAATCCTAGCCACTCATTTTTAACCCACTAACACCACTGATGACACTAACTAATTCAGTTAATTATCTCCATTGCATTATCAATGGACACCTCCAATAATATCTTCTAACAACCCCCCTCAAGCGCAACCGGCGGCTTGTCGACGGTAAGCTTGGATCCAATACAATTGCGGAAACGTGAAATGAAGAAGAAATAATCGTACCGGTTGGTTAGATTCTTTAAAATTCATTATAAAAAGAGATTTTTAGAAAAATAGAAGAGAATTTTGATGGTTTGTTTTGAGGAAGAAATTAGATAAGAGATGAGATTGTTTTGAGGGTTATAGAAGAAGTTAGGAGTTTTAGGAGAAGTTATGAGAGAGGGTTCTTTTTGTAAAATTGGAAAATTTAAGAATTTAAGAGAAAACAGGGTTATATATGTAATTTTGATTGTGAAAGAATGTTAATGCCTCAAAGTTCTTGGATTGAACTAGATATAAGCAAAAGAATTTGTTTTTGGAGTAGAAGTAGTAGTTTTAAAATGTACTAAGAGGAGAATTAAGGACAGTTTGTTTAGAAAATGTAATTTTAGAATTTGCAGGGGTATGGATCTAAGAATTGTAATTTGTTAACAGGTTCATGGATTTTAAAGAAAGAGATATTTGTGAAGAAGAAATAGAGAGCGATACCGGTGAGGCAGATTCAATACCCCTTTCGGTGATATCTCGAGCGGACCAGTTTTGGTACCAAGGTCGAAATTGGGTATTGGCTTTGTTGGGAATTCGCCCGACCCCGGGCCCGCGCTGCGGATATGAAGGCCCGGTCCGGTTCCCTAAATCCAAGATCACGCCATGACTTCGAGGGTACGATGCAAAGTAGGATAGACGATTACCAGCGTGAAATTGATCACGCACGACGGGTTGATCGCTCGCATCCTTCTCTTCCTTCGGTGTCACGTTGGTGACTAGCCCGTACGTCCCATACCGCACGTCTCCCACCGTCTTGACACGCTTCGGGTTGTCTTCGTGCGTTCCATGCCCGCATGCTTCCACAGCCCGTTACTCGATTCGCTCGTTTCCGTCTCCGGCAGATTTCGTTCCTCCGAATCGATCACAACCGAAAGAGCCCCAGATGTTGCTCCTCTACGTGTATCCACCTTGACTCGTAAGACGTCGGTCGCGGGTGCAACTGCCTAGACGAAGCACCGGCGAACTTGCTCGATCGATTGATTCTCTTCTCCGAAAAAACTGTTTTTCTCGGTTCTCTCTCTTTACACCGTTTCACTCAATAGAAAGATGTCTCTCAATATTTCTGAAATATTCTGAATATTCTGAATGAATTCACATGTGGGTTAACCAGAGAGAGAGAGAGAGAAAAAAACATCGTATTTATATCACATAGGATTAGGATTGGCCAAAAGACATGTATATCCAATATACACTCTTTCACACAGAAAGTTGCATGAATCTGTCAAGTATTCTGTCCATACGAAATTGGTAAATTTCTCTGACAGAAAATCAACCAACACGAAAGTTGTATATAATCTTATTATCTACACGACCCAATTTGGCCTGGCCCAATTGGAGTTCGTATGCAAAAGTTATGACTGTTTTACTAACTGTATGTCATACTGTTGCACCCTTTCGGTATTTCATAGAAACGACACTGATACTTCGTTCATATGAAATATATTTCTACATGAAGGTTGTAGATAATCTTATTATCTATCTAACCCAATTTGAACCATTCAAATTGGATTTTCCTACTGAACGATATGACCATGAATGTACGCTTACATTCGTTTATCCTTGTATACACTTTTACGGTTGATCCTGAAACTGTATTTCCTTCAGGCTTGAAGAGGTCAGTACCATGTGGCATGGCCGGTACTGGCTTCATAGAAGTTTCTTCCTGTAAATGTAATTTATGTGCTAGGAGTGATACCGCTTTGTGCAAAATGAAAAACCAATTCGGTACCGTTTTGGTACCACTTATTGAGAGAATGTACAGCTTGTACCGGATCGGTACCGATTCCGAGCAGGAAATAGTCATCGCATAGAGAGCTCACAGTCGAGTACCGGTTTTTGCATTCGGATTAGTACCGAAATTGAAGAGAGATTGGTACCGGTTAATTGGTACCAGTATTTTTCGCTGGTTGTTTTCCATTTCTGCTAGCTCGATTAGATTTGGGGATTTTCGATTTGAGCAGGAGTTTCGTTCTTGATTTCTTGCTCAGGTTGATTGGTATCCAGTAGGCTGATTGCTCAGGTTGATGCAAGAGCCACAATTTCTTGTTGGAGAGGATCGGGACTTTGGGGGGATTGTCTGAGGTTCTTTGTGCTCAGAAGAAAAGAAAGAGGAAATTTTGAATGATAAAGTTACTTTAATAGAGATTAACGAGAGAGAAGGGGAAAGAGAGAAAAGAAAAGATTGATAATTTTTGGCAGTTTTGCCTTGGGAAAAAAGAAAACGAAAAGAAGAGATTTACGATTTTGAAAAGGAGATATTAGGAAGAAATTATGGCAGTTTTGTCTTTAAAAAAAAATCGAATTTAGAGAAAATTAATTTGGATCGATTTACTCGTTTGAGTTTTTATGCTCTAGATACCATGCTAAATATCATTGAGAGAAGATAAAAAAAGAGATTAAGAAAGAATTAGAGAAGATAAGAGATTGAAGACAAGATAAATCGTTTGATTAATAATTCTTGCTTGATAATAACTTTACAATTACACAAATATTTATAGATCCTAGCCACTCATTTTTAACCCACTAACACCACTAATGACACTAACTAATTTCAGTTAATTATCTCCATTGCATTATCAATGGAAACCGTCATTAATATCTTCTAACATTTTGCAATATAAATTCAGTAGACATGTCTTAATTAGCTCCCTCAATAAATTCGACCAAGATCCGTCACTCATATTATATGATCATAAAAAATACAAATGAGATCTCCTTCAAAAAAAAACACAAATGGCAGAAACACGAAGTCATAAATTTGTCATATCAATATCCAAGTAATAAGGAGAAAGAAGAAAGAAAAGTAAATTGGAACTCTACGCATACCTAAATGGTCAGTTTCACATTTGTGTCTTATAATTCTATCTATCTATATTGTTTGCACATGTTCGCATTAATTCCTATTCCTTGCTAACCCTAACTTCCACCAACCTATCCCTTTGTCTCTCTAGTTATCTATCATTTTCTCTCTCTAGATCCATTTTTCAAACGAATTTTTTTCAAATACTTCCTCAGTTTTCTGATTAATTTTAAGGAACTCCATTTTTTCACAGTTTATTAATAAATTTGATCTTTACGCAATTTTAAATAAACCGGATGTAGTTTTAGCTGTTTTTAAATAAACCGGTTATATGTTTAATCGGATTGAAAATAACGGGATATTTTTTACCGCTTTTGATACTGTTCAAAGAAATGTTGAAAACCTTTTTTATCTTAAACACAGTGTCATCTTCGTATTTAACAAAGCATGTTTAGACGCGCGATGTTTCTTGCAGTGCACCTTGAATTTTTTTCTCTATAATCTTAACTTTAACAAACTGGCTAGTTATAATGTTCCTCATCGGACTTCTTGTTTTATATGTTCTATTTTTATTCAATACAAGTTAATTGATAAAAGAAAATTAAAACATTCAATTCACATTATAGGGACTAATAAGTAAATAATGTAAGAATGTAGGGTGTTTCATAAAATATTCAGGAGACTTAAGGGGCTATTTTGAAAACTCCCCTCACTAACAAGTAACCAAGTAAGAAAAATGAGAAAGCTGCGTGTAGCCAACTCTTGCGTACCGGTCCTTTCGAGACTTGGTGTGTGCCGCCATACCGGTATGGATATAACTGTCTCTACACGCTCTTCTCATGAACCCACCACCCTTTTTTCTTCAACAAAATGGCCAATAGGATTAGGGCCACTCATACATTCAAGTGCATTCATATTATTATTCATGGCAAATATTTATTAAAAGAACCTCAATAATAACAAATACAATTTTAATACATTTATACATAATACATGCCTAGTATGGTAGGGAATATGGATCTTCATCTGTTAGGGCGGCGACGATCCGGCACCGCCCGTGAATAAAATTATTACCAATTGTTGGGGCGGCAACGATCCGGCACCGTCCCGCAAATAAAATAATAAATTAATTTTACCCGTACAAACGGACCGTACTAACTATGTGAATTCAACCGAATTATCTCAAAATAAAACCGTACCTTAACCGTATGCGGAAGCGTATGAAATCCGTCCGAATTGATGTCGCGCCATCACCGTCGTTACGTCCATGAAGCCTTAATCGCAAAGATTTGGAATTCCAAGCACTTTATGATCTCCAATTTGAAGAATCCTTCGGTTTCTTTTCTCCTCTGGATCTCTCTCTTTTCTTAATGGGGTGGAAAAGAGAATGGCAGAATATCATATGTGCTTGGGACCAACTTGCTTTTATAGCCACAATGCATCTTTTCACAAAGACGTACCTTTTGGGCTCCCTAATGTGGATTTTCTAATTCAGCCCATCATAGAAAATAGAAGCACCACCCACAATATTCTACACATCAAAAAAGGCCCACAACATAATTGACACATTTAATGCTTAATTTATTAACTAAAATTGATCACTAAATTGTAAGCATTCAAATGACAATATTACAACACATAATATTTTACATCTAAGTCCAATGTTGGAATAATGTTCCAACATCATCAACTTTAGGAGGCATAATATTATGACTATAGGACCACCCAGATGTAATGGACCATGTTTATACATTATTGTGTTGCCACCGCTTTGCCCCGCATTTGTTGCCCACAATCTACCGAACTACATATCAGTATCTTGCATACAATCGATCTACCATAAATTGCCTACGGGCTTGTAAAAAATAAATAAATATATGAAGACCTTTCCTTACTCAATACTGACACGTGTCGATCATCCAGGCCCACTTGACCATGATATCACACCATCCATCCCTTTATATTCCCTCCTCTCTCTCTCTCTACTATCTCCTCCTCGTCCTTGCCCACAAGCTTCATCTCTCTCAATTCCCTCGCTCCCACACGAAACCGCAAAATACCCAAATCAAAATCAAATCATAAGCAATGGTGTTTTTCTGTTTTTTGGTAGATCAACGCAAGAGGATTCAAAGCAGTAAGCCAGTGGCCGGTATATGCTCGAGGTGTGGCGGATGTGCCAGCGTGGCAGACATGGTGACTGCCACGCGCTTCTGTTACGTACCGGTACATCGTCGTACCTGGCGAGCTATTATATGTACCTTTTGCGGTGCTCTTCTCAAGTCGTACCGGTGAATATAGTTACAAGATTGAAGAATTATTTAAAAGTATATGATTTATTTATATTGGATTCGGATTATGGTGTAATACTAATGGAGAGTGTGGAAACTATAAAGATTGGAAAGATGTGAGCTGTAAAAATTCTTGTAAGAGATTCTTAATTTGTTCTTATTTATTTTTTTCACTCTTTGAAGGGTAGCAAAATATGGGAAATTAAGGTGGGTTTTGAAGGGTTTTAATCATGGTTATCACTATCTAAACTAGATGCTCCCATTTTTATTGGATATAATTATATTGGTTATCTAATTCAAAAAAAATTTATATTGGTTAGAAAGTATAATTAAATAGTATCACGAGTAATTTATTCGCGAGTATTTATGTCTAATCCATTCAATTCAAATTTAATATTTTTTTTGTATTTCCATCTAATACATTCAATTCCAGTTGAACTTTTTGTATTGTACTGTCCAATTGCTCCTTGAATACAAATTTAATTTTGTGTGTATTTATTAAGAGGTCATATATCATGCCCCTCACAATTCCCTCACAATTCCTTCAAAATAGTAATTCATGATTAATTCAATAATTAGTACTTTGGATTAAAAATTAATTCGTAATTATTTATAATTAATCATCAATTGATATGGATCTTAATTACATATTAAAATTTTAATAATCATAAAATTAATCGTTAATCCACCACACTAATTATGGAATTAATTAGTGTGGGGGAATCTAGGGGAAATAGGGGGACAAAGTATAATTTCCCATTTATTAATGTCTAATACATTCAATTCAAATTTGAATTTCTCTAGTTGGGTAAGTGGAAATCCAGTACTTGGTTGCTATCATAACTATCCTTGCAGAGCAATAAATGATTTCACGTAGTTACTTCGTCTAGACAGAAGATATGAGCACTCGTAAAAATATGACAACAAATTAATTAAGGTATAAATCACTAATAAATTAGTGCGTTGTAAATGTCTGAAGTCAGAACGGATCGAATTAATCGTTAATTATGAATTAATCGTTAATTCATCTTGTTAATTAGATTGTTAATTAGATTTTTTTTTTTTTTTTTTTTTTGAAAGAGTTTTGACAATGTGTCGAGACCTCGAATATATTAGATCAAAGAAGTGAAACGAAAGAGGGAATTTGGGGAGAATATATAAGACAATATTCTTATTTTTTTTTTAAGAGAATCCTAAGCCAAGAATCGTGGTCATTATAAGTTTTTTTTTTTTATATTGATGCTGCCGAGATTCGAACCCACAACCTCTACAACATGAGGATTTATTGTGCTGAGCACTCAACCATCCAGGCTATGGGATCATTGGCAAAAAAAAAATAAAAAAAAAAATAATCGAAGTATTGTTAATTCAGAATATCACTAAAAATTTAAATATTTTAACTTAATTTTAATCGAGGTTATCTCAATTTGTACTCCTTTCAAGACACAAAACACAATAAGTCCGAGTCCAAATAATATCCAAAAAAAATAGCAATATGTATCAAAATTCAAACAAAACATAATATCAAAAAATATATAAATAAAGAACAAAGACGAGCACATAACTCCGATAAATATCTTAATTTGTAAGAACAATAAATTAATTTTTGAAATTGTATTTCTTCGTGTACTGCAATATTGACACTCAAAATCCACATTGTATAATGTCAACATGAAAAATGAAAATGTTTTGATGATTATCCGTGCAACGCGAAAAATCACAACTTGTGAATGAGGAAATATTCTCACGAATACATGCATGTTGTGTAAGAGTGAAGAGGAATCAGTGAATCATCACGTAAATAAATTCACATTTGAAGTATGATCATTCCTCAATCAAAAGCTCTCAATCACACGACTAACCAACTTATCATCAGCACTTTTAACATTTGGCAACTCATTTCTCAAAAACGTAACTACGCCAAAGAATATTGGCCTTCATTTTTCACGTGTGGAAAGAACGATGTAATCTTATCTTTCAAAAATCAGTAAAGAATAAAGGCATTATAACTTTACACATTAGGGATGAACTTATCGGAGTTGATATCTCTAAAACAACAACTAGCTTTGTTATATTTTATTTTAATTTTCTAACTTTCATGTTTACGTATTTAACTAAAATTAAATACATAATCAATTCGATTGGAGATGTTCGTTTATACGTATGAGCGATTTTCTATTAATATATTAGATTTAGGAGTTTGACCCTGCTCTTTAAAATAAAATAAACTAAAATAAACATCTAATATCATGTCTGTTTTTTCCCTGAACTAATTGGATCAAATTGACTATTGTTAGCCATTCTCACGTCGAAATACAGAAATCAATAAACCATGTAAGTTTTACTTATAAACTTTTTAAAAAAATAACAGAATTGTTAGTGCCAATATTTTTATTGGGAAAATAATATCTTAAAAAAAAATTAGAAAAAAAATAAACTCTTCAGCTATTTAGGGTTATATTTCTCATTGTATTGACATCTTCATCTTTTGTTTCTTTGTCTCCTACATGTTGTTACTTGTAAGATAGAAATAAACAATTGCGTTTAGTTTATAACCCACATCGATTTTCTTTTTTCACATTTTTGGCAATATTAATGTTATTTCTTGTAAATTTATAAAATGTAGTATCTTTTGTTTTTAATTTCAGCACAAATACATGGTTTTTTTTTTTTTTTTTTTTTTGCAGTTTTCTTTATAATAAAATATCAATATCAATAACAGAACTAGTAGTTCTGTTATTAGTAGCTATCTTATAATAATACAGTTCTCTACAGTCTGAAACTCTGGAACAGTAAAGAAGCAAATTGGACCAATTGGACCAGATCCTCACGATACTGTTATGACAGATATTAGTAGCTATCTTATAATAATATGAATCTGATTTTGACGCTTCCTAGTTCCTATCAATTGACATTACTAGCTCTTACAACATAATTGTTTATATTCTTTGTATATAAATATACTATACTATACTATTAATAATTAATAATAAACTTAAAAGTATATAATCATATGACCCAAAAAGGCATACATATAATAATAGCAGCCAGCTTCAATCCCTAATTAGCACGTATAACAACCGATTTCCAATTAACATTACCCATAATCAATCAATTATAAAGTCCCACATATAACCACCGATTTCGAATTAACAAACTCGGGCAAACTTTCTTTCTCGATTTTTACCTTTTCATCTGATTTGTTTACATTAATCTCGAGGAAGTCTTTCTCGAGACTATCCAGCACCTTTTCAGTGTGTCTCGCAACTCCAAATTCTTTTTTTTGATCTTCGAAAGGATTATGTGTGTTACTTTTTTACATTTGATGCCTGAGATTGGAAGTTTTTTCTCAATCCAAGGATTCTAACTATATCTTATGTCACGAACTTTGATAAAAAAAAAAATGATAAGACCCTATTCTTAAGGGTAAAACTGTAATTTTATGATCCTCTATAAAAATATAGAGGGGGTTAATTTTCATTAATTGAGTACAATTACAGAGATACTCTTGACTCTTATTTATACAAGAGCTGTCGGATCCATCTAATCCCTAAATGGATATGATCGTTAAGTGTTAAGCCCTATTACGTAATTGTGAAGGAATTAGAATTTAGGATCAACGAAGAATATGTACATATAAAGATAAATGAGCGTATGTGTTAGTGGGAGAGATTATGTGTACAAAAAAATTGTGCACAAATAGCATACAGTATGTCTTAACACTCCGTTCGAACGGAAGGAGTTGTGTATGTAATCAGATTACACACAGAGTACACAGAACATGCTCCGTTCGAACGGAATGATCATCCGTCCGAACGGAAGCTATTGCGAAAACGATTTTTAATTTGCAGTATTTGGTTCTCCTTATCCTATATAATATATATATAATGTTACTCTCTCTTTTTTGTATTGTTTTGTTCATTCTATTTTGTAGAGAGACACATACAAGTGCGAACAAAGAAAGAGATAAAAAGTTTCTCCATTAGAGAACAAGAGATTAAACAAGCATGTACACGAGTTGACTAGGGAGACACGTGTGTAACCGATATACGATAACTCACGGTGGATACGAGTAGAGAAATCGCGTTTGTGATTTTTGTTGTGATCAAGAGTGAGAACTTCGTTATGGATGGTGTTAAACGTGTGTGCGTGGGACGCACAAAGAACAATTGAAGACGTGCTTGACAATTCGAAGACTTTGTCTAATGTGAACCTAACTAATAATAATAGTCAACATCATTAACGTCAGATGGTGTGATTTTCTAAGAATGCTTGAAACATTGTGTAAAATAATGACATATAAATGACTACATAAAATATGATTTTCTAAAAATCTAACAAAAAATGAATGATTGAGATTAAACAACACCACTACATCTTGTTCAAGCTAATACTTACAAATAGTCATACAAAATGCATGTCTTAAATATTCAAATACAATATTGACGTATAAAATGAAGTCATGTCACATAATCTAATAGTTAATAATCACGATAAGAATGATGATACAGATTCATGAAGAGACTCAAAGATATTTACAAAATAAGGGAGTGGGTCAATTGTCTAATAAGAGGGAATTGTACGTATAGAAATACAAAAAAAAAAAAGAATTCACACAAAAAAAAACATCTATTGAAGGACTTCAAATACAAAAATCATTTATAGAAATTATAGTCTATAGTGGATACATCCCAAAGTTTTTGTTCAAAAAAAGAAAGATTTTGAAAAAATAATAGAAAAACGAGAATTTTGTTATCCATACCCGAAAAAATTGTTATTGAATTCAAAAAGGTAAAAGCCAACCTAACCTTCTTGCAAAATTTATAGCTTTTAAAATAAAAGAAATAAACTTTGATTGCCATTATTAATTGTTAATTGTCTATTAATTGTTTGAAATAAATCTGGATGTTAATTGTCTATTAATTGTTAATTGTGTATTACTTGTCTATGAATTGTTAATTGTCGATTAATTGTCTAGTAATTGTAAATTGATATTTTATTAAGTTCTAATTAATCATGGATGTTAATTGATAAAATAATTTGGTCGTTAATTCGTAAGAATGAAATTTGAAAATTAAATATGAACGCACAAATGTGTGATAGTAAACAACAACTCAACATCAAATAACTCAACATCAAATGCTGTTGTGACTTGTGAGGAGTCATTTTGCATGAGAGAACTCATAACAAACAACAACTCAACATCAAATGTGTGATAGTGATATCATACCATCCAAAACTGTATTAGATAACAGTGCCGGATATATTAAGGGACTAAGGGTGGGGGAGCGTTGTCCCTCCTAGATTTTAAACGATAGTATATGTATATATAATTATGTCAGTATATTTTACGATTGAATTGAAAAGTTATGTACTATCGATTTTTCAAAAAAATTTAAAATTTTTTCACAGTAGACCTTTCTAGATTATCGTTTTCCCATTGATTTGGGACAAGATCCGCCTATTAGGTAACATACCTAAACATGTGATATGATCTGATGTTATCGGAAAACAAGACTCCAAAATTGAAGAATTAAATGAAGCATAGTACATACATGAGGTCATGGTCATGAATTATTACTTTTTTTTCGGTATAAACACAAATTGACCAACAAATGCTTTAAATCCGAACTGAACGCAAATTAAAGAATCAGAAGTACACAAACCAGTATTTGTAAAATAAATACTAAACAAATGCCAGTTTCAGCCAATTAATTAACTTTGCAATAAAAAGAAACCTTTAATTTATCTTGTGTCCATCTTTACTTCCATTTGTCTTGTGGACTAGAGAACTTGTCCATGTACTGATCGAGCAAAAATGCATATAACAAACAAATTAATACATCCAATATATAGAAGCTTGGACATGGAGATATTTCTTTAATGCAACGAATGCAATAACCAAGGATTTTTTTATTTTCGTCACAATTTTTTTTCGAAGGAGAATCTCAATATATTAAAAAGGTTAAATATCAAAATTACAAAATTCTTCTAGCTCTATTTACAGGGGGGAATTAATGAGTACTTAGAATGACTGAAAAAATAAATTAGATGAGAAATGAGAAATAGCCTTGTGCCCCTGCCTTGTGATCACCTGTATGCCAGGGGCACCAGTAAGGTTCCATATGTTTGGTTTAGCAATGCACTTCCCATCTGTTCGCTTCCGAGATACAGATTGATGCGAGATTGGAGGTAGATGTTGCCTTGGATCATGAGAATACTCTTATGTTTCGGTTTCGCTCTTTCCACAAATTTCATAAGGTCGCAAGCCACCAAGTACCCCATTTTTTATTTTGCTCTTTGTCTCCTTTTTTCCTATTTAGGGTCCACATTGAGAGAATTGAATCTGTGACAGTGAATGTTTGATCTCGTAATGTCGAAGTGATTCGGGACCAAACTTGGAGGGAGAATGGGCAAGTCAAAAGTAAATGGTAACGCTTTATATTGCTTGCGCACACAAGGCGCACTCTTCGTTATTTGGCCACCCTCTTTTTTGCAAATTTTCGACTCATGGAATTCGATCATTTATTGCAGGCCAAGCAAAGAATCGTACCTTAGTGGGAGACTTAATTTTCCAAGGATCGACATTCCATGATGAAGTCATTCCCGGGTTTCGTAGGAATTTGTAGGCCGACGAGGTCGAGAAGCGTCCACTGGATGGGTTTAATTGTTCAATTTCTCGCGTGTCCGTGCATTGGTATACGTCTTTGATAGTTTCGGACCAAAACGAGTTAGGGTCGAAAGTTATCTTGCTAAGTGCCTTTAGCAAGAGAGCTTGATTTTTTGTTTTGATATTCGAGATACCTAATCTCCCGTGGATTTTCGGTAAGCATACCCGCTTCCAATTCATTAAACAATGCCTCCTTTGCAGTTTTTATCTCCTCTCCAAAGAAAACTTCGGACTAACGTGTCTAATTCGTTTATTAGCCATACCGGTAACTTAAGCACTTGCATGTAATATACCAGGAAAGCACTCAATACTGAACTAACCAAAGTTAGGCGTCCTCCGGTTGAGAGTATTTTTCCTTTCCATGCGGCCAATCTCGACCTCTTTTTTTTCCAATGGTTTAAAAACATTAAGTATCAAAACTTGTGTAATTAATTAAGTAAGTTAATCTTTCTCATATATATATATATATATATATATATATATATATATATACAGAGAGAGGCTAACATACTTAATTAAGTACCAAAGATTTGGTACGTAATGCTTTTCAATCATTGAATTTGCATTGAGATTTGTGTTTTTTCATAATGATCATGAAATTTTGTGCACATCATTAAATGAACAAATCTCAATTACAATCTAATTGTTAAAAAACATTAAGTATCAAACTTTTGGTACTTAATTAAATATGTTAGCCTCCCTTATATATACTTACAAAAAATATTTGAAAATATAAACGAATACTTACAAAAAGTGTAATTGTGTAATGTAACAAATTATATTATTTTTATATATAGCAATATAATAACAAATCAAAAATATGAAAATCGATATACATATAAAATATAAACCAAACGTTTGAATGGTGTCATGGTTATAAAGTACGTGCGCAATTTCATGTATATATTGCAACATCTTATTCGTTAATGATATTTTAATACTGATGACCAAAATTATAGAGACCCCAAAAATAACATATTGATGCCGAAAATAATATATTGACATTGAAAAATATATTTTTTGTAATCTTAGAAAATTATATGAACATATGAAATATAAACAAAATGTTTGAATAGTATCATTTTTGTAAAGTACGTGCTCAATTTTAATGTATATATTGCAACTTCTTATTTATTAATGATATTTCAATATTGACACTGAAGATAATATAGACCCGAAAAATAATTTATATACGCCGTAAATAATATAATGATATTGAAAATGTTACATTAACATGGAACAATATCTTAATATTGAAAATTGGACTTTGATGCTAAAATCTCATTATTTTGATTTGTGAAATCAATATATTTGATAATGAATATCCAATCTAAAAATATATATTCACAGTTTAATTAGTATATCAACTTTGTTTGAGAATATACAAATATTGAGAAAAATATATCAACACTAACTAGTGATTACATATATTATATCAAAATACAAAAATTAAGCAATTTACAAAATTTCATGTCTTAACGGGAAAAATATATTGACACTAATTAGTTAATTAGTATTTTTTAATTCATAGGATAATATAACCGGGAAAATATTTTGTAGCTTCCGTGCTTCTGACATTACTCCTGCAGACAACTCAAGACCATTAGACGACAAATTATGGCTTGAAATACAACTTAGCAAATTCTATTCGCACTGTGGGAGGTTCAAGGACATGGACTTGTGTTATTGCAAATTTTGAGCAAATCCTGCTGAAATTTTCAAAAATACAATTGATAGACACAAAATTAAAGAACAAAAATAAACCCCTCTGAATCAACTAGAGCAGAAAATCAACTAAATTGGAAGAATCAACTAATTTTTTTTTATTTTTTCTTTTTTGAGAGGAAACGCCCGCGGACTAAATATCAACTAAATTGAAAGAAACAATGTTACCATATCACAGAAGAGAAGAGCCGTCGAGCTGGTATTAAATACATCCGCTGTAACTCGAGACAATTATGGCGAACTCTACAAGCAAATAATAATATTAACAACCTTGTTGTACATACTTATATTTTTTACATTTCATATATGTTGGAAGTTCAAATAAAAGGTAATAAAATAAATTATAAAATGAAACAAAACAAAGTACAGAACTCACCACACAAACTTTGATTTTGTTTGATGGTATTTCTTGATTGGCCTCCAATATCTTACGTTGTTTATCTCGTTGTTTTCGATAATATATTGGGAAATTTTCGTTATTAATTATTTCATCATTATGTATTAAGTAGTAAGGTTTGCATAAATAGAAGTTTTCAATGAAGTTAGTTAACTCACAAGAATGTTGTTGTGAGGAGTCACTTGCATAAATAAAAAAAATCACAAGCGATCGCTTGTACAATTGGTTTGACACTTGTGTGTGGTAGAAACCACCCGAGTTCAAAACCCATAACAACAATGTTGTTGTGACGAGTCATTTGCTTGAGAACTCATAACAACAATGCAACTTTATCTTAACTTTATCTTACTTAACATTATTTCATCATTTGGGTCATTTGATTTGTTTTTTCTTAGTCGGTTTGCATCTGAAACGTCTCTTCTTCCTTTCACTCGGTCTATGTGAACAATGATAAATTTATCACAAAGTTTATCGTGAACAGGATCCATGGAGTTTTATTTGTCTTGCAAAAGAATGTCCCATGTACCCTGTGCTCATTCACGTGAAAACAATAGTTTCTCTCTCTCTTTCTCTCTCTCTCTCCATTCACGTATTAAGTAATTGCATAAATATAAGTTTTCAATGAAGTTGGGAGGAGTCATTTGCAACGTCGGATCTATTATTAGAGAGGGCAGCCTCCTCCCCCTCCCCCCTCATTTCTAGGGGGGGTGATGGTGGTGCATGGGCATGTGGGTGTGTGTGGGCGCGCGCGCTTACGATAAAATTGAAAATTTATGTATTATTGTCATCCAAAAAAATTTGAAAATTCTCACGATAGCTCTCTCTAGATACGAATACAAAATTTTCGGTCCCAACATTATACGATTACAATTTGGATATGATCGGATACAAATGTGAATAATGATTACCTTCAAATATTGAAGTACATATATTATGCCCTAATTATATATTTTTAGTAAATAAATGTCCAATAAAAATACAATTAACAAATGTTAATTTTTATTTCAATATTTATTTACATAATTATCAATAAATATACAATTAACAAATATATCATCAAAGTACGTAATTTTGGATAGTAAAACTATGAATCAAAAAATATTTCATTCTCAATGGAGTCTCTAGTAGTACATAGGATGTTTGTGGAGACAAGCATACTTGCCTACTTCGTACTCACACTAGTATGTTTGTAAAAAAATTTGAGAAAAGTAGAGTGGGAATATGTTTGTAAATTGATGGTTACGTTTTGCTAATCATGAATACCGATAATCAAGTTTGAAACATAGGTATGTAATCGAGATTACATAATGGATTGACCGCCATGTGGAAATATGCATGGTTATCATGGAGCTTCATGCTTTGATATATTTTTAAGTCATCGTGACAGAAGACTGATAGGATGTTGTAGGGCATGAAGTGAAACACGACGAGGAATATGAGCAACCAAGACGGGATTTGATCCCCTCTCAGAGGGAGATATCTTTTGGCCACCCGTTGAATTGGGACTGAAGAAATGCATGGCAATGTTCATAATTATATTAACATTTGTTGGTAATATCATTTTTTACTTTTATCTGTAATTCTTGATCCAAAAAATGACGCTAATCAAACCAAGATTGACATAATAACCATGTCTTGTGATTAGCAATTATCGCAAAACAAAAGGATTAAATCATGTATATCAAACCTTGGAGGGGCAAACAGTAAAAATTACACTCTTATACTAATAAAATACACCGAAACAGTAATATACATTGTTGTGCAAAAATTGTGGAGGGTTCGTGTCCGTTGATCCCTACTAAGATTTATTCTCATAAAATATAATTCGTAGATGTTAAGTTGTACTCAAGAGAAAAAATACTAACAATTATGAAAATATATGTTAATTTATACCATTTTAAAGTTTAAGTAAACTTATATTCCAAAAAAGAAATCAATGAAAATTATATACGAAAAAAAGTTTTAATGGAAAAAAATATTCTTTAAAAGCATGTAAAGAAAAAAATAGATAAATCATTTACAAAAATACATGATTATATCAGGGGATGTATATCAAACGAAAACATTGGCTTCTCAAATAATTAGGCGATGTCTCCGTACATCTTGAATTTGGCATCTTCGGGGTTTAAAACCCTCCAATTTTTTGGGTTCATGTATCGGTGCCGCGTGCATAAATGATGATTCTCTTGTTTTTTATGCCTTGATTCTGCAAATTTAAAAAATATAACATGTTAATTAGTTTACTTTTATAATTAGTTAATTAGTGTTTTTGTATTTCATACCAGACAATAACCTTGTAATCGTTCGCCTTGCGCTTTAAATCCCTTACATCTTTCAAAACTTGTGCTTCCATCTCAATCCCACTCGGCACCATCGGCGAGTGATAGCTCCCCACACCCGGAAAACCAACTACAGGTTCAATGATACTTACGTGTTTTGTTGTAAATTTTGAGCAAATCTCAGTGACTAGTTAAAAAATAGGAAAGATACAAACACAAAATTAAAGAAAAAAAGATGAACCCATTTGAATCAATTAGTGCAGATTTATCTCAATTGTGCACTAAATGAATCAAATTGATTTGATATTTGATTCAAAATCAATTTGGAGACAAAAAGGGAAATCAAATAATAATATAAAAAGAATTTTTTTGTCAAGAAAAAAAAATCAACAAACATGAAAGAAAGAAACAAAGTTATCGTACGATAGAATAGCCATCATGCATATTGCATGCGATCAAATATGCCTGCAACAATACATCAGTTACGAAAGTCGCTAAGCTCACTGCAAGCAAATATTGATATTAACAACCTTATTGTAGATATTTTTTATTTTTATCATTTCATATATTAATTAATCATTTGAAAGTTCAAAGAAATTGTATTAAAATAAATTATAAAATAAAACAAAAATTAAATAACTCACCAATACACCAGATTTGAATATTATCGCATAATGTTATTTCTTGATTGGCCTCCAATATCTTATGTTGTATATGGTTGTTATCAGAAATAGGAAATGAGAAATTTTCCTCATTATTTCATGATTCTAGATAAGTAAGGTTAGCATTAATAAAAAAAATTCAATGAAGTTAGTAAACTCACAAGAATGTTGTCGTGAGAAATCTACAATTAAAACAATCAATGCTAATCTAATAAGAGGAAATCCAAAATTGAAGAATTAAATGGAACATGTCATCTGATCTGATTTTACCGTAGAACACGAGTACATGAGGCAACGGATTATTTCGATTTTCTCGGGGAAAACACAAATTGACCAACAAATACCTTGGTTATCAACTTTATGCTTCAAATTGAACATTAATTAAAGAATCAGAAGTACACAAACCAACATATGTAAAATCAATATCAAACAAATGTGCATATTTGCCTTGAGGTTTTCGGTTCTATCTCGGTTTCATGGAATAAAGAAATTCCAGGTCTCGCATGGAAGAAGCACAAATTCATTTTTTAACACATCATTCCAAGGTACTTACATAGCATTCAAATTACAAAGTTGATACATAAAAGCAAGGGATACACATATCAACAGATTTTCAATTCGACCGATTTCGAATTAACGTTACTCAGAATCACTCAATTACGAAGTCCCATTCCACCGGTTTCCAATTAACAAATTTGGGCAAATATTCTTTCTCGATTTTGACCTTTTCACCTGATTTATTTAGCTGAATCTCTTTTAGTTCCTTCTCGAGGCTATTCAGCCTTTTCAATGCCTCATGCAATTCCAAACTCTTGTTTTGATCTTTGAAAGATGGATTCTTTGAATTGCCAAAATACTCTTCCTTGGCAAACCTATAAACTGGTATTCCAGCTTAAAAGAAATAAAAGAATTTTACTTAGCAATTCATTTAGCAGCATTATGACATCGACTTAGTAAAAAGTTACTAATTTGATTAATCGAAATTATTGATTAGAAAAAAGTTACTAATTTGATTACGGGAAGAAGAAGAAGAAAAATCAACAAACCAGTATAAGGTCTGGTAACCTCTGCTAAGGCATGATCAGCAACTCTGCATCCGAGTCGTCCAATCTTCTCCCAGCCTTCTCGATCAGGCGCTCGATCCTTGACAGTTTGCGTCGTCCAAGATGCAGCACTTAAAGTAGCGTCTCGAACCTTAACAGTCGCTCCACCGGCAATCGCTCCTGTAGATGAACCGATCGTCTTCACAGTATCGATCGTCCGATAGGCAGCCCACCAGCTAGCGTCCCGAACTTTAAAGGTCGCTCCTCCGGCAATCGCTCCTGTGGATGAACCGATCGTCTTCACTGTATCGATCGTCCGATAGGCCGTCCACCAGCTAGCGTCCCGACCCTTGGCAGCCGCTCCGACGGTAATATCTTTAGCCATCGCCGCTCCGCCGGCGATCGCCTCCGTCGTTGAGTTTATCAGGTCCCATATCGCCATTTCTCTCACTGGTCGCTCTAGCACACGCCCACAGGCCACAGATCGCAGCTCATGGGACAGGTTCATATATAACAAGAAAAAGCATATCAACCCTCTCATTAAATTTACCCCAATTTGGCTCAACCTTGCATAGCCACGTCTCCTTTTACTGTTATCAACCCCAAACAAAACATACACACTGATACACCCTCGCTGTTACTTCTATTGGTCTCACTCATTCTCTATACCCCAACCCCACAACCCCACCCTTCTTTCCCCAAACCCACCCACCCTAACCCGTACAAGCGAGAGAAACAGAGAGAGAGAGAGAGGAGAGAGAGAGAGAGAGAACGGTGAAAGGATGTGGACTTCTTCCCAGAGAAGGTAGCGACGGGTAGGGAGAGAGGGAGAAAGAAAGCGAGGCGCTCAACACATCGGAGACGGCGGTGGATCGCAGAGCCGAGAAGCGACACAGACGACAACAGAGCCCTCTCCGCGGCCGAGAAGCGGCAGATGGCACGCTACTTGATGGTCCTTTCTCCACTACCACTGCGAGGAGCTTCATAGAATCGAGGAAACGAGCATCAGTTCATCGGCGGCAGAATAGGGGATGCACAAGTAAGCTATTCGATCTCTCAACTCTCTTCCTCGGTTTCAAGATTTGTTCGGCAAGGACATAATTAGTGTCAACATGAGTTCTGTTTTTTTTTAATTCTTACAATTTAATCCGATTTATAATTCACTCCAGTGCCTGGTGAATTTAGTTTTGTTTTTTTTTGTACTTTGATTCTTCACTACAAGCTGAATTTAATTTTGTTGGACTCCTTTACCTGGTTTAAAGTATATTTATTGTTTTTATTGGTTTTTTTTGTACATCGATTGGATTTAATTTAAGAACTTTATATTATTTAATCATTCTGGAAAAGTTAGGCTTTTCACGCATTGTTTTCTATTTAGAATTGAGATTTACATTTTTTTTATGTTTGGTTTAATATTGTCCTCTTTATTTCAGGACTTTATATCCGTTAACCAAGTTGAAGAAAGACGAGGTAAGCAAGAGGGAGGGAGATGATGCAGTCACTCCGTTGCTATTTTCTGAGCCCAAATTGAAGTCATCTAATTCATAAATTCGAGGTCTGTCTAATTCAATTTTACGCCTCAATTTGAACTTTGAACCATCTAAATGGCCACCGAATAACTAATTTACCCTATTCGGTTCTATCTAATTAAGCTCTGTTATGACTACTGAGTACCAAATGTCCTTTTCGTTTCAATGGATATATAATTAGTTAACACTAGAAATAATTTAGTGAATCGAAGTTTCATACGAGTTTTTGGTACCAGTAAATAATGTACTGGTAAATACCAATTATTATGGTATTCGTTATTTATAGCATGGTACTAAAAGTGACATAGAATTGAGTCAAAAGTGATTGCAAATTTAAGAAAAAAAATACATTTACAAGTTTTTGGTTAAAAACTAATTGAGTCAAAAGTGATTACAAATTTAAGAAAAAAAATACATTTACAAGTTTTTGGTTAAAAACTTATTATGTATAAGGTAGGGCTCTCAATTGCAACCAAGAGAAAATACGTACATGCAAATCTAAAAATTAAGGCCCGGTTTCTAGGAATGTCAAGGATTTTGAATCTTCTTCATTCTAATTCAAATTTTGTTTGTTCAAATTTTTTGAATTCATTTGAAAATATGAAATGATATTGTTCGACAAATGAGGACCGAAACTCCATAAATGCAAATTGGACAGAAATAATTCTTGTATTTAATTAGACTATATAGGTTAGTTGAGTTGACCTAATTTTGATTTTTTATTTATGAATTTAAATTTTTCGGTAGAGTTGCATTAGGAGAAAACTAGCGTTGTGCCCGCGCGATTGCGCGGGCTTGTCTTTTTTTGTGGGTTTTGGATTTTTGTTGCGTTGCAGTTTTATTCATTTGGTAGCGTGTATTTTTACTTCGTATTTTGCAGTTCGTATTGGTATTGATATTTGTATTTTTTTCATTTTCGTATTCATATTCATATTTGTATTTGTGGTCGTACTCGTATCTCGTATTCGTATTCATATTCATTTTCGTATTTGTCTTCCGTATTTCGTTCTTCGAATTGAGATTGGTATTTTTGTTGTTATTTGTTTTTCATTTCCGTTATGGTATTCGTATTTGACATTTGTATTGGCATTTTGTATTCTTATATGTATTTCGTATTTGTTTTATGTATTTGTATTTTCTATTCGTTCGTATTCATATTTGTAATGTTTTTTTTGTTTTTGGTTGTCGTATTCGCATTCTCATTTCGTATTCGTATTCGTATTCTTATTCGTATTTTGGCTGCCGAATACAATTTGATCCAGGTATCTTATCAAAGCATTTTCCAAAAAAAATCCAACAATTTATTTTTCAATCCCATATAAACCGACTCAAATTAAATATGTATCCTTTTCGAAAGTTTATCACATTATTGAGATAACCAGGATTTGGAGTAAAGCATTTAAACCAAACATTAGCACAAAAGTTTCCAACAATTTGTTTTCCAATTCCATATAAATTCACTGAAATTGCCTTTTTATCCTTTTCAAAAATATTACTCAAATGACAAAAATATCACAAATACCCCTGGATTTCGTAAAATTTGAGAAATACCACAGAATTTAGAGGAATTCAGCGTAAGCAACTGACCGCCATGCAAATGAGAAGAGAGAGCGTTTCGTACCCCTTTTTCCGTCGCTGGATTTTCCTCGCAGTTCGTCCTTTTTCTTTCCTTTTTTCTTGTGCCATGCAAATGAGAAGAGAGAGCGGCGATTACGTGAAGCTCTCTATGAAGAGGAAAAACCGTAACATTAAGAGTATAAAATAAAGTAGTAAATAATAAATTAATGAATTGTTTTTTTAGGGGCGGAACTGTAAAATGTGCCTTTGCCGGGTTGAGTCTTGTCAAGAGCTTTGACGTGTGCATTGACTAAATCTTTCACGTAGATATAGTCTCTCACATGCATGTCATCCGGCATCTCGTAGTCCATGCCCTTCACCTTAACCAAAAGAAAGAAACATTTTACTAATTTACCCTTTTTGTAAATTTTGATATATATTTTAATTTTAATTTTACCTTGAGATCAGGATTAATGACTAAGGCTGCATCAAAACATGCGCCAGATATACAGCCGTCTTCGCAATTCAGGTCTCTTAGCTTGACCTAATTGACATGCAGGATCCTTCTCGATAACACTAAAATACCTGCTAATTAACAAATGATTAATATCGTAATTTAGGAAATTATTTTTAAAATAATATTAAAAAAAATGTTTAAAATACCGGCTTATTAACCAATATATTAAAAGAATTGTTTAAAATAATCTAGAGTTGCAATTTTTTAAAAGAATTGCGAGTTATTTTGAGAAATTATGTCCTATGTGCTCGAAATTCGTGCAAGGGCTTTTGAGGAATACTGAAAATACTCGCAATAGAAAAAATAATAATTGATTAACTGTCTTGTGTGCTCGAAATTTATGCAGGGACTTTAGTGGAATTTTGAAAATATTCACAATAGAAAAATTAACCAAAAAACCAAATAAGTATAATATTAATTAATATATATGTACCAGTTTTCATCTTCAAAAATTTTGATGCAATTTTTTGCGCCGCTTGCGATAATCGTACGTGGCCGAAATTGTCCTGTAAAAAAAAGAAAAAATGAATCAATTTCCGAAAGCATCACAAATCAAGATTAAAGCAAATAAAATGCGACCAATCTGAATTGGTTTGGTACCGAGTGGATGATACCTGTTTGGTACCCACCATGGCCGGTCAGTGTGGGTACGTACTCTGACACATGAAACTTCCAATGCCATGAATTAAAATGAGTATTCTGTGTCACATTTTGGCGCACCAATCTTGTTTCACTTGCTTCGATTCCAGTGTCGCGGCCTCTTCCTATTGAGATTTGTCAGACTTGATTCGAAGTTACAAAAATCAGTGAATTAGAAAGAGAGATACTTCGCATTAAGCTTCGCGACCTTGTCGCTCCTTTTCTTTCTTTCATGATGCCTTTGCAGCATAATTCTCCTCTTCTATCTCTTCTTCATTTCCATTCTCGATCTCTTGAGTAGGGAAGTACTGGGGCCTGCACCATCAGCAGGCCGTTTACGCATTCGTCGGGCTCTGCCAGTACCGATACCTCTTCTAAGTTATGTAAAAAACATAATTTGCAAATTAATCGCTACATTTAGTCCTGCTGCAGCTCAGACCGAGTCCATGCTAATTCGATTTTCTATGTAAAAAGAAAACTAACACAACAGATAAAAAAACAAAGCATCACAAAACAGCAAATATTGCAAACCCTTGATACTAACTTCATTGGGACTATCTGAACCGATAAAAAACAGAAATTATCATAAAAGTGCAAATCGTGGAAAGCTTAGGTACTAATACCAGTCGGATAAAAAACAAAACATGATGAATCAGAAAAATAGTACTCACCAGGCTGAGAAGCATCTCTCGTAGACGTCAAAAGCAGAGGAGACTCACTCTTTCGTCGCTTGTTTTGCCATCAGAACCGGACGGGAACGTGGCGTGGCTTCCTCACCGAAAATTAACCAAAAAAGGAAAATTGGCCTCGTGTCCTTGCCAAAGATAACCAGTCCTCCAATGGTATATGTGTATTTAGACCGAAAGTTAGGGTTAGGGTTAGGGTTTGAGCAGCGCGAAAGAAAGAGACAGAGTGAGGCGCGCTCCTGCCATGGAGACCGTCATCCTCCACCCACGTCGCTGCTCGCGTCCGTTTCGCCTCCATTTTTGCCTCTAGGGTTCCTGTCGGCTCTCTCTGCTTTTTTTCTTTTCTTTCTTGTCGTGAAAATGAAGAGAGAGAGGAAGAGGGTGTACGTGCTTGAGCCTGTTACATGGCTGGGTAGACTCGGTTCATACGAACCGTAACATAATAACATTGTGTGGACCATATACGCCGCGTCCATTCAATTTTAGACCGTCCGATCTTGATCGAATGGTCCATAATGAAAGGATGACGTGGAAGCAGGAGAGCTCGGCCCAATATTCAGGATTAGGACTATTATAGATCTGGAAGAGTGTTATATGGATAAGTTATGCAAATTAAGAGATGAGCTTCACAAAATCATACATAATATTATAGTTGCAAAGGTATGCATTTAAATTCGACCTTTCGGCTACTTGGAGATAAGAAAAAATAACTTGGTATGCAATTAATATAACCATCATTATTATTGTTAGTTAAGACATTATTCTATCTTTCTGTTTGTAAGAAATGTTGATGTTGACAGGTTGAGCATAGCACATTGTCACACTGTTTCCATATAATGGCATAGCACATTATCTCACTGTTCCCCGATCATGGCTGTTCAAAGCTTTATGCAAGGTGATATCAAGGTCATTTTTTATATATACCCTTCCAAAACTCAAAAATATCAAATTTACCCTTTTAAAAAACTCTGAACCATCTTGATTTTTGGTATTTTACGATTTGTAAGCAAGGCTTGGATATATCAAAAGAAGCAACTTTGTACAAATTAATGTAATTATTTAAAATAATCATTAGTACTATTGTTAGTTGATATATTTTTTCTTTTTGTTTGTAAGAGGCATTGATCTTGACTCTTGAGGGCTTCGTCATGGCTGTATTGTATCTGGATAATTGCTATTTAGATTTTTTATGCAAGGTTTGATTGTGTTTAAAATATAATGTTCCATAAAATGACTTTTTTGTTTGTGTTATTTGCTAATGATAATGTATATATATTAATGTAAGATGTTTAACTTTCTTTTTGTTGTTTTTTGATAAATAACCCGAAATAAGAAATTGAGGAGGTCTATATCAACTTCTCTCTATTGAACTCGAGGTAACGAAGTCTATATTGTCTCATTGTTACCAAAAAGTCTTTATTGAACATTTTTTTGTGGTGCATGTACAAGTATTATTTGGAGGACTGACGAGGTCACCACAAAAATTAGGTTTTTCCTCTCTTCAACTTTTTATGTATAAAAGTCCACATATTACATACGTTAATTATCCAATTTTAGGCCTAATTCTATTCCGCACATCATTTCCCGTTAAAGTTTTTTCTACACATCAATATGTCAACCGCACTTGTTTTCTCATCTTTCTTCATATATATTTTCATATTTCATATGGATATATATTGCTTTACAATGTTATATGTTGGTTGGTAAACGTGATAATTAATAATGAGAATTTCAGTTATTTTTCATTCATGTATGTGTTGAAATTTTCTTTTATCTACTTACAATTATTTTATATGGATACGTTTTATTTTATAATCAAGAAAAAAAAAATAATGAATAAGTTAAAACAAAATGGGAAACAATTATGTCATAGAGCACATTGATTTGTTATGTAATAAAATCCGCAGCGAAGCGCGGGATATTTTTCTAGTAAGTATAATGGGACATGTTCATATGTATAACAAGAAAAAGCACCATGAATTCTTCCGTGATACAATGTCTCGGTTTTTATTATGTATAATATAACAATAAAAAATACATAATAACAGTATGCTGGAAAAAATGTATTTCTTTTGACCCCAAATATAATATACTAGAATAATACAACGCTTCGCTGCGGATATTATAATGTAATTATTTTCAATAAAAATTCAAAAAATCATTATATATAATTATCTAATTTAGTCTCTAAACATCTAATAATACAATTCATCTCCAAAGAGTATTTCCGTAATTTTAATTAATTGTTGCAAACCATTCAGTAAATTTACCAATCTCTTATTTTGGACTCATATTTATGCAATCTCCTCATGTCACCTCATCATAACTCATGCCACACCATCACAATTATTTCAACCATTATATTAGGATATGTGGCAACATATGAACCATAGATTAACTTTTGATTTTGTGTGATTATGTTTTATTTGTAGATATTTACGTGTCGCTTATTTTACACAGTTTTAACCAATTTTAGAAAGTCACATCACCTTACACCGATGACGTGTCAAAATATTAATTGTTAGGTTCATGTTGGACCAGTTGTATTTGATTTTGAATTTTTTCGCAATATGTTACATGATCAATTGTGAATACAAATAGAATGTGAAGAGTTTAAATATCTAACATTAATAAATTAATATATAATATCATAAAACATACACCAAATATTGTTAGTACTTTCATAATATAATTTAAAAAAAAAACAAGAAATATATTCGCTTGAATTTTATCTTTATTTTGAGATCCATATTATCATATTTTTAATACTTTTTTCCTAACTTAAAATTATGAAAACAATTATGTAAAAAAAGATATAAAAATAAATTTAATTACATTAATGACTTGTAATCCTAATTATTATTATTTTTAAAACTATAATTGAAAAAAAATTGCACATGCTAGTAAGTATGTTATTATCATATATTCAATATTTTTCAGGTTAAACAGGAGAGATGATGTATACTTTTTTCAGCACATGCTAGTAAGTATGTTATTATCATATATTCAATAATTTTCAGCATGTGCAAAACTATAATTGAAAAAAAATTGCACATGCTAGTAAGTAATTTATTTAACTTATATAATATTTTTCAATAATAAACATGAAACATAAAATTTATTAGACACAAATAATTTTTTGAAATTTTCACAATGTTATTATTCTTAATTTATGATATGAAAATTTAAAATATCATATGATTTTGATTTTTGTTCATGTCACGCATGTTGTTTTATTATTTTATAGTGACGTTTATTCTTTTTGTATGTGTTGCATTAAAGTACTAAATAAATATTTCGCAATGTGTCATATTCAAAAGTAATATAATAATTTTGTCATCATCAAACTTCCTTAATCAATATGATATTTATTTTCATAAAGTCTTATATTTGATCCCAAAAAATCATAACTATATATTATGTGTATGATAAAACAAATGAAACAAAACCGCAGCGAAGCGCGGGTAATCTCCTAGTTTGTATTATTGTCGGGATGCAAGGATGAATAATAAGAAACTTCAAGAAAATGAGTTGTGTAAGTATGCAATGAAAATTGAAACGCTTCATGGTTTAAACTATAAACTATTCCCCCCGAATCCTAAATTTTAAATTTAGATTTGGGATTAGAGCAACTCAGATCGTGTAAGCGCACGCGTGCGTGTGTGTGTTTTTGTTTGTTTGTTTGTTTGGTAAGTAGTCTTTCTTGTTTCTAATTCATGACAAGTATAGTCTAATGAGTAAGATTCACTACACCAGAATTTTCTAAACCGTTTATTTCCCCAGATCATGTGGTCAAGATGAATTATGAAAACCGGATTGTTTTACTCAGCCGGTAAAAAACTTTATTCAACAAGTTATAAAAATTCAAAGAAAGGGCAAAAACATAATAATACACTAGTCATTATAATATAAAATTTTCAAATAAACCCTTAATTTTTTTTAAATTTGTAAAAAAAAAACCCTAACGTTTGAAAAATTAAAAAAAAACCTCCAAACAAAGTTTCATTTTCAATTATGCCCTTTAGGAGTATTTCATGATGTTATAATTTTTCTGAACCAAAATACCTCTTTATTTTCAAAATTTAAATTTATTAAACATATTTTTGTATTATTTTATTAATTTATAATCACCATAAATATTTTTTAGCATGTACTAATTTTAAAAAAGTCATATACATAATTTTAATCTTTTATTTATTATATATTTTGTGATACAGAACTTTAGCGTCATAATTTTAAATTTTGTTCATGAAAATATAGAGAGGGAAAGGTTTCGTCCAATTTTTTGCTTAGTATAAAATGAAAAAATAAAGGCAAAATTTTACTCCTAATTTTCATCACATAGTTAATTTGAAAAAAAAAATATTGTTGTTGAATTCTCTTGCATGCATGAAAAATATAAAGGGAAAGTTCCCTCGAATATTTTGCTAAGTATAAAATGAAAAATTAGAGGCAAACAATTCTCTTAATTTTCATCACATTTTAGTTAATTTGAAATAAAAAAATTATTCTTGATAAATTCTCCTTAACAAGCATGCATGAAAAATATAGAGGGAAAGTTTCCATCAATATGTTGTTAAGTGTAAAATGAAAAAATAGAGGTAAAATTTCTCTCCTAATTTTCATCACATATTAGTTAATTTGAAAACTGAAAAGAAGAAAAAAATTCAACCCCGGAAACTAATGTTTGTCAAATTAAGACTATCATATGTCTAAATTAATTATAATATTGTAAAAAAATATATGAACTTATACAACATGTAAAACATTCAACATATTTGTCGGTAATCAACACCAAATTTAGTCAAATTATTTGTCATTTTATATGTCAATTATTTTACGGTAAATTGTTTGTCACAAAATGTACTGATTTACAGACTTAATTGAGTTTTTTGACTAATTTAGGAGTAAAAAAAACTGTCCCAATAATTTTTTTTTTTTGACAAATATATATCAGTCGCTAATAATATCATACAATGACAAATTTTACTTGGTCGTTATGATTTTCGTAGATAATGATATTTTTTGTAATAGTGGTATTTATAAAATTGTAATTTGTATTTATTAATTAAAGATTACAAGAGATTAAGGGTCTTTTTAGTACCTTACCTAACTGTCATTTGTATGTGGGTCCCACACAAGTTGACCTTAATTACTCCACATATTATATCTAATCTATGGATACAAAAGATCCCTTAATCTTGTGACCAAACTAGCCGTTGGTACACACCAAACCAGTCTAACGGGTTTTTTTCAGATTAAGCACTGAATCATTTAAGGATAATTCTCTACACATAGGGCATCTCTCTCTCTCTCTCTCTCTCTCTCTCTCTCTCTCTCTCTCTCTCTCTCTCTCTCTCTCTCTCTCTCTCTCATATATATATATATATATATATATATATATATATATATATATATATATATATATATATATATATATTTTTTTTTTTTTTTTTTTTTTTTTTGTAGCTCCATTTAAGTATGATTATGGCTTGGTTGTTCTCCCGATTAAATATGTCAACAAATAAGCAAGAGAGTAGGTGAAGAAAATATTATGTGAAATAAAAATAATGATTGTTGTTGGTTGAGCTTGTTCTCTTGATTCAACATTTGAAGGAGCAAGTATATATAAAGAAAATAAATTGTAAAATAAAATCACAAAAGATATTATACTCTTACCAATTTTTTTAATTAACAACGAATGTGCAAAATTGCAAACTGGTCATAGTGAGGGAACTAGAATTCGTTGTTGTAGTTTGATATATGTTATGTTGCACGGATACTTCAAAAATCAAGCCGTATTGTGTCGGATATCGTATCAGATACCGATACTCACCGGATACTCCACGTGACATATTCGAATATTTTATTTCAAAATAATAGAGGATATTTTTCGAATACTTCCGAATACTTGTCGGATACTTCTAACGTATTAAAAAAATGTACTTGAAAAATAAAAATAAAAATTTAAAATTGAAATAACTGACAATACATATAAATAAATAACTAAATAAAATAAACATTTACTTAATAAAAAAATATTTTTGTAAATACAAACTTACAGTATATTTTATGTCAAATATGTAATATATATAATATATACAAATATTAAATATAAAAATTATAATTAATAAAATAATAAAATATTATATATAATAGACGTATTGTATCCTATGATTTTGTGAATCAAACAATTCTCTTAAATACAACCTCAGTTACTTATTTCTAGTGCACAATTATCCACAAAGAGGATCAATTACGCACAATTAATTCCACTAGGAAGAAAACTCGCGCTCCGCTGCGATATTTGCAATATATTTTAATACATATAGTTTGTTTTGTCGATAATAAAAATAAAACATAGTAAAAAAAAGACATCACTACGTGTAGATAGGGCTGGCAAAAAAAGCTCGAACTCGACGTTCGTTCGAGTTCGGCTCGAAGATCGTTCGAAAATAGCTCGTTCGAAAATTAGCTCGAAAAATTCGAGCCGAGCCAGCTCGAGCCAACTTCGAGCCGAGCTCGAGCCGGGTGTTGTTCGGCTCGCGAGCCAGCTCGAGTTCGAAAATGAAACAGGCTTTCTACGATGGTCCGTCGCATAATACTATTTCCAACGGCCATATTAGCGACGGCATGTAGTAAATATTCAAAAACCGTCGCTGAAATGCTGCTACGGCCTGTCGGTGAAGCAAACACCGTCCCAGATGCCCCACTACGGCCCATCGGAGAATAAATACCCGTCGTAGATGGTCAACTACGGCCCGTCGGTGAAACAAACACCGTCGCAGATGCCCCACTACGGCCCGTCGAAGAAGAAATACCCGTCGCAGATGGCCAACTACGGCCCGTCGGAGAATACCCTACCCGTCGGTGATGTTTTAGCTCTTATCCCCACCAGCCGACGCCCTTTTTCTTTCTTTATTCTCATTTCCCTCCCACCTTCTCCCTCGTCCCCTCCCCCTTTCTCCCTCTCCTGCTCTCTCTCGCCCTCCTATTTTCTCTCTTTTCAGAAGTTCAGCTTCATCTTCTTCGTAGAAGAGGAATGTGGGAGGCAAGCTCAGGCCCGGCCCTGGGCTTTGGCCCAGTTGGCCGCCGTCACAAGCCTCCAATATATCATAGGCCTCCCAAATATATTAGGACAAATATATTAGGAAGCAATAATATTAGGATGGAATATATCATAGGCCCTAGATTTAGTTCAGCCCTTTCCTAAATGAGAACGACAATAGTGATGGCAGGCTCCGAATTATATAGCCAAAATGTATGGCTTGAAAGTTTTCTAATATAAGGTGGGACTAATTATAATCTAGAATTGTTCCGTCAGAAATGTAGAAGCAAAATGATTTATCTCATTCTCAACAGTACAAAAGGAAAAGAATGAAGATCTTTTGTGTCACATTGTATACACAATTTGTTATAATGAATCAAATCATAATATGTAAATTTATTTGCTTATATTAAAATGAATATTTTTTTGTAACGAGTCATTTTAATATTACACATCACTCATAATATTATGAATACATTTTTTTTTAATATATATATATATTTATATCAACTTGAACTATATATATATTTTTTAATATTGTAACGAGTCATTTGTTATATATATTATCACTCGTAATATATATTTTTATGAATACATTTTTATATCAACTTAAACTATCCTTTATTTTATTTGCAACATGAAAATAACGCAATTTCATATGATTTTTTACCTCAACACGAAAATAATTTTAATAACAGAAAAATATAAGATATTTCAATTGATGGGCCATGTAGTTCAAGTAAGTCATGCCATGCAAAAATTATTTTTATCAGTGTTCTAATTTTCATTTTTTTCTAATATTTTTAATTAACATTTCTTCTTCTTCTAACATATCAATTAATAAATAATAAATAATGTTGATGTGAAATTTTACCTGAAAATCAAAAATCAAATTCTTAATGAAGATGTGATAACATATTTTAACAATTGTTGTCACAGGCCTCAAAAAATACAGGACCGGCCCTGGGCAAGCTTCATCTTCTTCGTTCGGCAAGCTTCACAAATTCAGCTGCTCAGTAAGTCCTCTACTTCTCTTTTCTCTTTCGAGCCGGGTCGAGCCGAGCCGAGCTGGCTCGAGCTTTTTCCGAACCGAGCTCGAGCGGGACATTCGAGCTCGAACCCCTATTACGAGTCGAGCCGAGATGGCTCGAACCAGACTCGAGCCAAGCTCGAGCTGCCTTGTGTTCGGCTCGGTTCGGCTCGTTGCCAGCCCTACGTGTAGATACAAATAAAACAAAAAATGAACATATTACATAAAAAAGATGAAATATTTAATGAGGTTGTAAAGAAAACATGACAAATAAAAAAAAATTATAATAAAAATAGAACATAAACAAAACGACATTAGTAAATGTAGATAACATTAGTACATGTAGACATGTAGATTAAAAAAAAAATTGCATAAAAAAGAAGATGAAGTAATATAATGAGGTTGGAAAAAAAAAATATGAAATTTTGGATGAATGTAAATTAAATAAGGGCCCTATATTTAAAGGAAAGAAAAATATATATGTATAATATAATTAAAGCATAGAAAAAACGATATTAGTAAATGTAGATAACATTAATACATATATGCAAATTAAATATGGACCCTATGTTTAAAGGAAAGAAAAAAGTATGCAACTTTACATTAGTATATGTAGATAATATTAATACATTTAGACACGTAGATAAAAATAAAACAAAAGAAACATTTTACCCACAAAAAAAAAAAGACGAACTAATATAATGAGGTTGGAAAAAAAATTTGATATAATATCATCAAACAAATATGAAAATTATTAAATAACATATTGATTTGATATAATATCATAAAATAAATTAATGAATATCATCAAACAAATATGAAAATTATTAAATGACATATTGGTAGAAATACTTTACAAATACATGTTGAATACCTAGTGGGAAAAAAAAAGTGAACAAAAAAACATGTTACGTAAAGAAAAATAGATGAAGTAATATAATGGGCTTGGAAAGAAATTTTTGATATACCAAGTGAAGGAAAAAAGTTAACAAAAAACATGTTACATAAAAAAAAATAAAGATGAAGTAATATAATGAGGTCGGAAAGAATTTTTTTGATATATTATCATAAAATAAATTAATGATTAATTAATGATTATCATAAAACAAATATGAAAATTATTAAATACTTTACAAATACATGTTGAATACCAAGTAAATTTTGTTGATCTATTATCATAAAATAAATTAATGAATATTATAAATCAAATATGAAAATTATTAAATATCATATTGGTAGAAATACTACAAATACATGTTGAAAGGAATACTAAAATAAATATGAAAATATAACATGATAGAAAGTCAAAAAGGTGATGTGGTTCATTGTGGAAGCTCAAAATCATCCTCTCTTTAAAGGGAGATAAATTTTTTTGATATATTATCATAAAATAAATTAATGAATATTATAAATCAAATATGAAAATTATTAAATACCATATTGGTAGAAATACTACAAATACATGTTGAAAGGAATACTAAAATAAATATGAAAATATAACATGATAGAAAGTCAAATAGGTGATGTGGCTCATTGTGGAAGCTCAAAATCATCATCTCTTTAAAGTGAGATAAAAAAATTTGATATATTATCATAAAATAAATTAATGAATATTATAAATCAAATATGAAAATTATTAAATACCATATTGGTAGAAATACTACAAATACATGTTGAAACGAATACTAAAATAAATATGAAAATATAACACAATAGAAAGTCAAAAAAATGACGTGACTCATTGTGGAAACTCAAAATCATCCTTTCTTTAAAGGGAGATAAAAAAAATTCACAAGAGGGCCTCATGAACAAATTATTGTTAACCGTTGAGTGTATATGAAGAAAATATCATCCTTTCTCGATTTAACATATGAAGGAGCAAGAGTGTATATGAAGAAAATATTTTCTAAAATATAATCACAAAAGATATTACACTCTTATATAGTTTACATGAACAAAATAAATTACATAACAACAAATTTCAAAAATCGCAAACTGGTCATAATAAGGCATTTAAGATTTGTTATAATTTGATATATGTGAATACACTTCAATGAAATACAACCTCAATTACTTAATACCAATGCACAATTATTCACAAGAGGATCAATTGCGCACAATTAATTCTATTTTTTCGCTCTCGACCATTGTACCAGGTGGGAGAAGTGGGGCATTGGCGTCTTCAAACACGATATTAGGAGGCGATGGCTCCAAAAAGATATGAAAATGCTCGGAACCAAGCACGATAAATAGCACCAATGACAACATGAAATTACCCAAGGTTTTCATAAACAATATGGGCAAAACAATTGAAAACCAGAAAAATAGAATCATAAAAACACGTGCCGCTTTTCTTGATTCTACTGGATCGACTCTTTCCAGGAACAACGACTTCAATTTGAAGAACATTGCGGGCATCAGGATCACGTATTTCAGGGCCATATTAACAAAAAATTTTGAAGTATACGCGAAAGTGAAAAATATAGGTGTATATAACATAAACACTACAAATGTAAGTATGTAGACTGTAAGATTTGCTTTTTTAACCTTTTGATCGAGATCTTCTTCGGATTGCTCTGCAGTCGGATCCATCGATTTCCTTTTACCAGTAGATTTAAGAAAATAATAATTGTGATTTATCAAACTTGTTGGAGACGAAAAGAAAAGATAATTTTTTTTTTGGAGAAATCGAACAAAAGAACCTTTGTAAACACGAAATTCACAAGAAATGAAGAGAAGATTTTAACAATATATTGTTTTATTTATTTTTTTGAAATAATATATTGTTTTATTTTGGGTTGAAACTTTTCGAACGCGGATTTTCAAGTAATATGTTATCAACCTAAAAATTCTAAATTTAGAGGTTTGGTATCTCCCTTATTTTGCCGCAAAGAATTTAAATTCAATAAGCATACAACACATGTTTCAAATCATCCAACAAAAATAATATATTAAACATTACATATTGTTTCTTTTAATTTATTGATACTGGATGTATCAAAATGGTACTTAAAACCTGAACATAGTATTTAATTTGTTATTTTATATTTTTTCCAACTTCAATAACAAATTGCCTATGAGCTTGTTGTAAAAAAAAACTTCAATAACAAATCGTCTTGATCTCGTTTTTTTTGCTTTTCAATTTCATAAACGAGTTCCGTGCAATTTCTATGTTGTTTTGTGATGTCTTCTTGTATAAACAAATCATCCAACAAAAAAAATAACAATTTCTATGTTGTTTTCAATTTTAAATAAATTATGAAACTCACTACAATAACTTTGATTTTGTATAAAATTATTTCTTGATTGGCCTCCAATATTTTAGTTTATCTGGTTGTTATACAAAATACATAATGAAAAAAAATCTTCATTATTTGATGATTCTATGTAAACTAAGGTTTACCAACTTACAATAATAAAAGTTGGGAACGAAGATAATTCATGAGAATGTTGTTATGGAGAGTAATTTGCATGATAACAAAATTATCATGAGTTATTTTTTGGGTTTTATAGTTAAAAAAAGGGATAATTTCAGTTATACTTTACAAAATTATTTTTTAAAATTTCGAAATATCAATTATTTTCTCATTAAAAAAATTAATATTTCCCCCCAAATATTTATATGATAAAAAAAATACTACTTGTGCTTATATTATCTGTAACGTGATGTGTTTTTTAAAAGAACATCATAATAATATGATGAATAAAAAATTCGTTATCATAGAAGCTCCGTCATAAATCACGTTACCATTAACAGCAATTAAAAACATTAAAATTACTCGAAATCACTCAATTACAAAGTTCCAATCAACCAATTTCCGGTTAACAAATTTGGGTTAACTTTCTTAATTTTTACTTCCTCATATTATTTATTTTGCTTAATGTCTTTTAATTCCTTCTCGAGACTATCGAGCCTTTTCAATGCCTCTTGCAATTCCAAATTCATGTTTTCATCTTTGAAACATGAATTATTTACATTGCCAAAATACTCTTCCTTGACAAACCTGTAAACTGGTATTCCAGCTAAATAAATGAAAAAAAATTAGCAATTAATTCAGCTAAAAAAATGAAATTATTGATTAAAAAAAGTAAAAGTTACTAATTTGATTACAGAGAGAAGAGAAGAAGAAAAATGGACAAACCAGTATAAGGTCTGGTAAGCTATGCCAAGGCATGATCGGCAACTCTGCAACCGAGTCGCCAAATCTTCTCCCAGCCTTCTCGATCTGGCGCTCCGCCGGTAAAATCTTTCGCTCTCGCCGCTCCTCCGGCGATCGCGTCCGTCGTTGAACTGATGGCTTGCCAGAACCCCATCTCTCTCACACAGCACGCTCCCATAATCACAGGCTCAGAGCGCCAATAAATAGTGGATATTTTGCAAACGAACCCTGACTTTTGAGTTCCTTGATTTTATTATTAATTAATATTTGGTGTGAACATTCAGAAATATATTTATGTCCATAAATTAACCTAAATTTTTGAGTTCCTTGATTTTGTTTTCATTATCATAAGTATATATTTATGATATTATGCATTGAATAAAAACAACAAGTTTAATATTTTCTTGCTTATGATTTGCATAAAATATTATTTTTATAAAGAATAGAGATGAATGATTAAGTGGCTGAATCTTCTACTTATATTCATTGAATTGATTAAATGGAGTCTATTTATGAACCTAAAAACACGTATATTTTATAGATGATATCCTAGTATATGTTAATTTGAATTGTTTATAATATTGAATTTAAGTGTTGATGTCAGTGGACCCATAACCCAATTGATTAGGTCATGGGTACGAAACACAAAAAAATTATATCAATAATAATATAAATTTAATAAATAATAAAAATAAAAATTTAAATTTCGAACAAAGATTAAGACAACAAAAATATCAATATCAATATAAATTTATGATTTTGAACTATGTAAATATTATTTAACAAAATAATTATATTTCACAAATATTTATGAATAAAAAAATGTATGTTCATATGCTTTTATATATCGAATTATTGTATCGTATTATGGAACCTAAATCTGATTATAGACGGATAATCGAGTTGATGAATTAGTAGTGCATTCCATTTTATTTGACTGGAGACTTGACCAACTTGAAAACGTTTAATTCGAATTATACACTAACTTATTACATACCGTATTATTGACGTATCAGGAATGGCGTATTACATTTTACATATCCATAATAAACGCAATGTAATGTAACTAATGTATTGACTATGTCAATAATTTTGTATATGTAGAGTAGTATTTTTGACGATTCTATTAATATCGTGATTCTTTCTATTTCTATTTAGCTATAATTTTATGATTTAAAGAAAGTATTGAGATGTTTTTCCAATAAAAGAACAATGACTGTTTTTCGGAAAGGCCCACAAATACCTTAAATTTAACTACATTGAAAAGAAAAACGAAACACAAATAAAACAACAAAAATGAGTAATTTAATATTCATCGGAAGATTCCTTTCCAATTTCATTTTCATTTTTCTCTTCGACAATTTCGAAAGAATCGTCAGCGTCGAATAAACTTCCAGTGACCAATGAAGAATAAATATTTTCAGTTTCCTCTTTCAAAATGTTCTCTTCAAGGGGGGTATTTTTGTCCAATGAAGTTTCCTCTAATCTAATTGGTGTTATCTCGTCCTGAAAATAAAAACCACAAAAAGGATTATTTCTCCACTTGTGTCTCAGCACATTTTTTTTTTTAAATCAAACCTCATTATTTTTTGTTATTGCACTATTGCTATTTTCACCTGAGGAGTTCTCGTCTGAAATAAACAAAGGAATTAGCGTTTCGAAAATACAAAACTATATCATATTTTGATAAACCCTAAACCCTACATGTGAAAAAAAAAAAAGATAATTAGGTTTACAAAATTTGTAAGGATTGAGGAGTGCAGCTTCGAGCATGGCTTTGAAATCTTGTGCTGCTCTTACATAAGGCTCAGACTCTCCCTAAATTTATCAAATTATCAATTTCAATATTTTATATCAAAAAAAATATTATTGTTTGATTATGAAATTGATGAAATTAGGTAATTTCACCTTGTTAGAAATTTGTTGTGAGCCAAACAAATCAGATATTTCTCGATCTGAAATTCCCTCGTTATTCGGCTCATTAATCCAATGAAATTCCTCTTTATCAGTCTCTATTGTGAAATCATCTGTTATAAAAAGAGGAAACAAAACAGTATTCTTATCAACAATTAAAATTACCAATGTACCCCTACATTTTGGTACGAAATTATTACAATTATTACCTACTGTTAAACCACAAGTATCGTCATGAGTATATTCTTCAGATCCAATTATATAAGGAAGAGGATTCTGTGTTGACATAGCCTTAAAAATTACAAAAAAAAAAAGGACCCAAAATGAAATAATGCTTAGAAAAATAGAATATTGGATAATAAAATAGAATATATACTCTTAAAATGGATCCTTTTGAGCGATTTTTATTTTTGAAAGCGTCGCTGCAAGAGGTGATGCCCAAAGAAAGAGCTTCTTTATATCTCGGTAATATATCCTTCTCATAATCTTGAGCTGGAATGCTACTCGCTCGAGATTCGCCATTCAATTTCGCATTATTTACAATCGTGCCATCCCCATCTGAAGCTCTCTGATTTCAGAAAATTAAACCCACTTAGGAACTGGTAATGTACTACTGATACCAAAAGGAAATGTGTACCAATCAATGACTAATACTTGCATGGTCAATGTTTTGGTGGTACGCAAGATTATCGAAAGAAATAAGAGTGTTCTTCATCTCCAATTCGACGAGCATCGATTGATTCAGTAGCTCGTTTAGTTCTTTTGTGGTGGATTTTGCCCTTGTTTCTAACTTCTCTGAGAAATCCACTAGGAATTTCATTACCTACAAGAAATTAAAAAATTACCCAAAAAGAACGATAAAAAATTCACGATTAAGAAACATAATTTGAAAAGGGGAGATGTAAAGCACAAATTTTGAGAAGTTGTGGAATTACCTCTTGTTGTAACGCCAGGCGTTTTCTCACAGCATTAGAAGCTTGAATTCCTTCCATGGCTGACTTTAATTGAAATAATCGGTTAAAAAATCACAAGATTAATCAAGTTTTGTTTAGAACAAACTGGAAATTGACTTCTTGGTTTTGGAAGGAAGGAATTGAACTCCCGATTTTTGTAAAAGGAGAGATGTAGAAGTGGTCATGTGATTTCAATTCTTGGGTCTGAGAAAAATGTCTACTGCAATGACTTGCATGTCCAAATATGCATGTATATTTGCATATAATATAAACATGTATGATCCTAACAAAATGTTGAGTAATGATAAATACATATAAACCGATCTCAAATTTAACAAAAATGCATAAGTGTGTGTCATTAATTATATCACAAATCAAACACAAAATTGTGTATTTGTATCAAATTTAACTTCAGTTTATGTATACTTATCATTACTCAAAATATTTGAAGAATGTTGACAATAATATATCAGAGGGTCAGAAAAAAAATTAATATAAATTTTAGTTTGCGATAAGTTTGAGAAAAGAGCAAACTTATAAAATATACTTAGATTTCGAAATTTTATTATAATATAGTATATACTAAAACATATTACGATTTCGAAAACTATGATCTGCCATTGGTGTACATGCAGCATAAATATCAATAGGAAGACTATGACAGGTAGCATGGCGAGAAATTAATGGTGAAAATCCACTCTTATTCTCATAAAATATAATTCAGTGAATATATGTTAATTTGTACTTACAAGAGAAGAAAATACTAACAATTATGAAAATAGATGTTAATTTGTACCATTTTAAAGTTTAATGAAACTTATATTTGAAAAAAAAAATCAATGAAAATTATATTTGAAAAAAGGGATTAATGAAACTCCTTTTTCTTTAAAAACATGTAAAGAAAAAAAATAGATAAATCATTTAAAAAAGATACATCATTGTATCAATGTATATGAAACCAAAACAATTTCTCAAACAATTGGGCGATGTCTCCGTACATCTTGAATTGATTGGCAACTTCGGGTTTAAAACCCTCCAAGTTTTTTGGTTCCCGTATCGGCGCCACGTACATAAATGATGATTCTCTCGTTTTGTATGCCATGATTCTGCAAGTTTAAAAAATATCACATGTTAGTTTTCTTTTATAATTAGTTAATTAGTGTTTTTATAATGCCTACGAGAAAATAGACTTGATATCGATCTCCTGGTGCTTTAAATCCCGTGCATGTTCCAAAACTTGTGCATCCAACTCAAGCCCACTCAGCACCATCGGCGAATCATAGGTTCGCACACCCGGAAAACCAACTTGTACCATGGGAGGTTCAATAATATTTACGTGTTTTGTTGAAAATTTTGAGCAAATACCGTTGACTAGTTGAAAAAACAGGAAAAGATATAAACACAATTAATTCGTGCATATTTGCCTCAATTGTGCACTAAATAAATCAAACTGATTTGAGATTTGATTCAAAATCAATTTGGCGGAAAAAAAGGGAAACCAAATAATAAAATAAGGAGCAAAATTTGGTCGAGAAAAAAAACCCAACAAATATGAAAGAAACAAGGTTACCGTATGGCAGAATTGTCCCCGAGCTCACTGCAAGCAAATATTGATATTAAAACCTCATTGTACAATTTTTTTATTTTTATCATTTCATATATTAATTAATCATTTGAAAGTTCAAACAAAATATACTAAAATAAATTATAAAATAGAACAAAAAGTAAACAACTCACCAAACCGACTTGGAACATCGCACAATGTTATTTCTTGATTGGCCTCCAATATCTTATCGATAATATATAATGTGAACTTTTCATCGTAATTTCATGATTATATGCAAAATAAAGTTGGTATAAATAGAAGTTTTGAATGAAGCTAGTTAACTCACAAGAATATTGTTGTGAGGAGTCATTTGCATGAGAACTCATAACAACGCAATGCAACTTTATCATACATAATTGCAACATTCAAACTACCTTTTCTCTTTGGCATTTCATCGAACAATTCGTAGACAACAAACTAAGTGATCAATATTGTACATGTTCTTTTATTACAATAAAAGTAAGAGCTCAAATATTCCTAGGCATTTCATCAAACGCCTACTAAGCGCACATCAAAACAACATTTGAAACATTCTAAATTGAATTAAACAAAAAAGCCAAAACCGAAAGGAAATTTCAAAAAGATTCGATCTTTTACTGTTTTCCCTTACCCCCGAATCTCATACCACTCCAAGGAAACCTCTTCTCTTCAACATTGTCTTCTTTCTTCTCCTCGTTCTTCACAGTAAAATCGCGCAATCGTTTACCGCCTCTATAGTACCCCTTTTTCGTGCCAGCACAGTTCAATTCCTCTTCTTTTCTCTCATCCAACCAATGCTTACCCTTTTCTTCAGAACCAACTACCTCCGATTCCTTCTTAGCCATCTTCTTCTCGATGCTATCTCTCACGTGCTGAATCGGGAAAAGATCAGGCGAAATCTCGAGCGGAGCCTTCAATGTCACGTACGCCTTCTTGTAATCAGGCTTGGAAGCCAAATAAAACCCACGTTTCAACTTCTTCCCATCGTAATTCATGGTTCTCACCTCAGCCACGTCGAATCCGTATAAAGACTCCAATATACGGCGGATCTCAATTTTCGAGGCGGATGGGAGGGTTTTAATGGCGAATTCACGAATGGAGGAGAATGGCGGAGATGGTAGGATGAGCTTGATCGGAAGGTTGGGGAAGTAAACCACTCTACGACCCAAGCGGCTTGCCATGGCGATCAAAAGATTAGGGTTTTCAGGATGAAGGAAGACTGAACTGTGAAGGAGGGCTTAATGATGAGCTTCCAAAATTAAGAGTTTCTAAGGACTGATGTATAAAATGGGAGTGGATCAAACAAATGGGCTCAACAAATTAGACCAATTTGGGCTCAACAAATTGGATATATATAAATATGAGCCCATTTACTATGTCCCCAGATTCCCCCACACATGCTGATGTGGGGGATTAGTGATTGATCATTTTTTCTAATTAACACAAAAACACTCGATTAATAATTAATTATTAAAGAATTAAGATATATACGTATTAACAATTAATAATTAATATTTATTAACTGTTAATAAAGTATATTTATGTTAATTGAGTGGAAAATTAGTTGTTAATCCCTCATATTGTCCATGTGTGTGGAAAAGTGGGAAGAAGAGTAAAATTTCCCTATAAATATCATTAGGCAAAATATAAAATGAAGGGAAATTTACAAATAACCCCCTATCTTTTCTTGAATTTACAAAAAAAAACCCTAACTTTTGAGAAACTCCAAAAAAAAACCTACATACAAAGTTTTCTTTGTAATTACTCCCCTAAAGGAGTATTTCATGGTATTGCAATTTTTTTGGACCAAAATACCCCTCAATTTTTCATCTTTAAATTTAATAAACATATTTTTGTATTATTATTATTATATTAATTTAAAATCATTATAAATATTTTTTAACAGATACTAATTTTAAAAAACTATAAGGCATATACATAATTTTAATTTTTAATTTATTATATGTTTTATCATAGAAAACTAAAATTAAATAAAAATATGATATAAAAAATATTCCTGGAAATATCTTCAAATTAATATTATTCTAGTGTTTAATTTTAAGAAAAAAGTACACTTTTCCCCCCCCCCCCCCAATCTTTTCCAAAAAGTGCACTTTACTCCCCAAACAAAAATCTGCACCTTTTTGCCCCCTAATGTTTCAAAAATTGTTCAACATGCCCCCTCCGTCCATTTGCTGTTAAAATCTCGGTTAACTGATGATGTGGCGTGCTGAGTAGGATACCAGTCATGCTGACACGGCAATTTTCTCTCTCAAATCCAAACCCGACCCGATTAGAACCCAAACCCTATGTACTCAAACCCGACCCGATCTCTCTTCTCTTCTCTCTCAAACCCACCTGAACTCATCTCTCTCTCCTCTCGTGCTCTCTTCTCTGCCTCTTTCTTCTCTCCAACCACCGAAAGGCGACCAATGGCTGAGCTGGTGACGGCTGCCTCTGACTCCTGGTCGGCGGTGGTGACATGGATGGGTCTCTTCGTGAGGACGCTGCTCCAGGTTCTTAGCTGGACGTATTGTTCTTGGCTTCCACAGTTCTTCCCTAGCTTCTTCGCCGTTGAATTCAAGCCTTTGCCTTCCGAACAGGAGATCTCCATTATCACTTCTACTTTGCCTCCTCTGCCTACTGCTTCGCCTGAGTCGGTGGAGAAGCTCACGGTAATTTGTATCTTTAGTTTCCCAAATTCATAGTTTTTAGTATGTTGATCCTTGGTATTCAGATCTCCTAAAATTGCATTGAAACTTTTGGATTCTTTTTCAAATTTCGTGATACTTGATTTATGCGTTTTACAATTAGATTTCTGAGTAATCAATTGAAATCAGCGTTAACCCAATTAAGTCGGTGTTATCTGAAATTGGGTCAATTAGGGTTAATTAGGGTTCAATTTATCTGAAATTGGGTCAATTAGGGTTAATTGTGTCAATTTCAGTCACAAATTAGGGTTAATTAGGGTTAATTTTATTCTATTTTTCTGTTTAGGTTAATTAGGGTTAAGTGTACTAATTATTTTAATATTCTATTTAGGTTATGGCCAAAGAAGGGTTTATCAAGGCGGTCTCAAATCTTTCGAAATCGAATTCTATTTCAGTCACAAAGAAGGGCATTATACAAAGTAATTGATCGAATTAAAAATTCAATCGATCGAGTCAATCCTTACAAAGGAGAAATCGGAGTCGATGCGAGACCTTCTCTTCTCTTCTTCATGGGAAATCGATTCCGCAAAGAGGTACACATCTCTCGACAAACTCAATTTCAATATTTTGCAGGGTTACGTTCGAAATTTCACCATTTTTTTTTCTTTAATAGGGTGGAAAAATCAGAGACACGTTATTCCAAGTCCTCGAGAAAGAAAAGGACGTGATCATCAAACACGGAGCGCAATCGAGAGAGAGCAGGAGAATTGCGACGCAAGGAATGCACTCGTCGAAATTCTGCCTTCATCCAGCTGGCGACACGCCATCGGCTTGCAGGCTTTTCGATTTGAGTCCAGCTTCAGGAGGTCGCCGTACTATGCATCACCGACACCAAAGCTCTTAATTGGGAATATGAATTGTTTTGTTCATTTGTTTGAAATATTGGAATTTGTTTGAGATAAATAAATAGTCAAAATGATTAAATTTGATATTTTTATTGTACCATTTTCTTGAGATGATACCATTTGTATTGTACCATTTTCATGGTTATATTTGATATTTTTATTCCAATGATACTAACACGAATTCAGCACAATGATTATATCATTAATTAAATTTTTGTAAAATAAAAAAATATTATCAAAAAAATTACCATGCCAGACGATATATAGGAAAAACATGCCAGATGATATACATGAAAAAAATTAAGTGGTACCAATAACAAAAATGTAATAACTATTTTACATCGAGGTCCCAAAAACACAATATCATACAATAGTGACCCCCGCTTCTGTTAATTATACTCACTTTTATTTATTTATTACAAATCCAGTGAGGCATGCTGCCCTCCTTAAGAAAAAATCACCCTCGGCGATCTCTAACACGACCATATCATACTCTCATCTATAATTGCAGCCGTTTTATTTAAATTCAACTCCAACCCTAATTTAAACCAAAGACCACATCTTCGTCCGCTGGAGTCATCCCCGTCAACTCGCTTGCCCCTTCTTGTTTGTCACTCTCATGCCTCTCTTCTTCGGCCAAGCGAAGAAGAACACTTCCATCTTCAACTAGCTCATAAGAAAAATAAAAAGTCTTTTAATCACCATTTTAGGCCATAACCTAAATAGAATATTAAATTAATTAGTAAAACATCAATTAACCCTAATTTAAACCCTGATTTCAGATCTAATTAACCCTAAGTAATCCTAATTTCAGATTAATTAACACTAGTTTCAGATTAATTAATCCTAATTTCTGATTAATTAACCCAAATTAACCATAATTTCTGACTAATTAACCCTAATTTCAGATTAATTAACCCTAATTTCTGAGTAATTAACCCTAATTAACCCTAATTTCAGATTAATTAACACTAATTTCAGATTAACCCTAATTTCTGATTAACCCTAACATTAGGGGGCAAAAATGTGCAGATTTTTGTTTGGGGGGTAAAGTGCACTTTTTGGAAAAGATTGGGGGGCAGAAGTGTATTTTTTTCTAATTTTAATGTTAAATAGTTATTAATAAAAATAGTTATTAAATAATATTTCTGACCAAATTAGCAATGCATAAGTGAACCTCAAAACTAGCATTAAAATAATACTGTCGTTAGTTCTAATTTTAACAACTAATTTTATTTCGGCAGTTAGTTTTGTAGTAATTATTTTTATTAACTATTAGCAAATTAGCTGATGAAATCAATAGTTGTTAATAGAAATAATTACTAAAAACTAGTTACTAAAATAAAAATAGTTACTACAAAACGAGTTGCGGAAATAAAAATAGTTGATGAAATTAAAATTAGCGGTCATATTATTTTAATCCTAGTTTTAATTAAAATTAGCTGCGGAAAAATTCATTCATTTGTTATTAAAATTAATATAATAATACAAAAATATGTTTATTAAATTTAAAAATGAAAAATAGAGGGGTGTTTTGGTCCAAAAAAATTTCAATACCATGAAATACCCTTTTAGGGGGATAATTGAAAAGAAAACTTTGTATGTAGGGGTTTTTTTGGAGTTTCTCAAAAGTTAGGGACTTTTTTGTAAATTCAAGAAAAGATAGGGGGTTATTTGTAAATTTCCCTAAAATGAAATAGTAGAGAGAAAAGAAAAAAAAATAGTGGAACTTCTTTTTCGTTATTATTTATGAATTATAGTAAAAGTAAATTATTTACAAATAGGTTTGTGAGTAGTTCTATTTTTTTTATCTGGAGTTGTCTCTCTGTTTAAGTTGATAATGATAAGTTATCCACTAAATTTGAACTCATAAAGAAAATACAAAACACCCAACACACGTGAGCGAAATGTATTATTATATTATTTCTTTTACGGAAATATAATAATTATTTAATAAATAATAATATTTACGTAAATGACATGAAAATGTAATATATATATTTTTTTTATTTAGGATACCAATTGGTAGCCTTAGTATGTATTAAAAGTGAAAAAAAGTATATAAATTGCATCGAGCTATTACTCAAACACTGATATAATAACGGGAGAATCATTCAAACATATTGATTAATGAAAATGTAACATTGTCATTAATTTTGATGGAAATTACTTTTTTATGATTTATGAGAATATCTTGCTTCATAAATATGTAACATCCTTGTAATGTAAATTCAAACATGCTAACGTGATCATCACCTACCAATATTTTTAAAGAATTCTTTTTTTATGGGAAATTTTTAAAAAACCCCCTATCTTTTTTGGATATTCTAAAAAAATCCATATATTTTTGGAAACTCCAAAAAAAAAACTTCTACCAAACTTTTATTTTCAAATACCCTCCCTATGGGGTTAAAATTAACCATGAATGGTGTTAAAAAAAAAAATATGACAAAAATACCCTTCTATTTTCATATGTATATTTTTGTTAATTTTTCATTAATTTTATTAGTTTTAACTTTAAGAAAATTCATAATTATTTTCTAACATATAGTGATTTCACAAAATAAATTTATTAAATGTTGTGTTTGTATAATTTTTAATATTTCATTTATTATTCAATAAAAATTAACATCAGATAATTATAAAATAAACACCTTGAAAATATATTGATAGAAAAATATTTCTTTAAATTTCTAGTTTTTTTATTTTCGTTCTTCTTTTATGTATTTTTTTAATAGTTTCATGATATTTTAATTTTTAAATATTTGCAAGGTATTTTTTCAATATTGTTGTTCATCTTATTATTCTTTTATGTTAGTTTTTCAGGAAAAAAATATATAAAAGTCAAATATATAAAATGCATGAATATTAAAATTATATAAATATAACATATGATATATATTTTTTAATTATTATGAGCTAAAAAAATTTAGGACTTTTTAAAAATTAATACAAATAACAAAAATATTCTTTTAATTATTACATATGTAAAAGGAAGGGCATTTTGGTCATAAAAAAAAATTAACATCATTCATGGTTAATTTTAACCCCATAGGGGGGTATTTGAAAATAAAAGTTTGGTAGAGGGGTTTTTTTGGAGTTTCAAAAAATATAGGGGGTTTTTTAGAATATCCAAAAAAGATAGGGGTTTTTTGGAAAATTTTCCCTTTTTTTATTTACTTTCAAAAAATCAATCAATATGTACATGTATAAAAGTATAATTACGAAAGTACGCAAATTTTCTTGCGCATTAGGACCAAATAAAAAAACCTAAAATATGTTACAAGGTACATATTGCACACTTAATATTACATAATTAATTAATTATAGATACTTATGTAAATAATATTATATTTATATACTGATTCTTAAGCAACAAATATTATAACTTTTTCTCGAGGACTCATTCTCGTAGAAACAAGGGGCGGATCAAGATATATCATATTTTATTCCGAAAAAAAGAAAAAAAATTGCATGTCTAAGAATAAGTATTAAATTCATAAAATAATACTCATACAAATTTTATTTATTGAAAAAAAACGAAAATAAAAAATACTGTATGTCTATTTTAATAAATGTTGCAATTAAACAAATAATTGTTTATCTGTTCTGAAAAGTTCAACTTTTTTCAAATAAAAATAAAATTGATAAAAATGTTTTATTTTATGAATTCAACACTTTATCATAAGATATATAAACAATTCTGAATAAAATGAATTAGAAATATGACATATTTAAAGTCACAATATTTATGTTTAAGACTTAGGCATCAAATAAATATATTTTGATATAAGTATTTATGATAATGTAATATTTTAGATACAATATATACTCGTGCAATGTGTTTCTATTTTTAAATGAATAGATGAATACGTTAAAATCTTGTACAAAATAAGGCCTTCCAAAATTAATATATAGGCATATTGTTTAGTGATTCAAAAATACAAAAGGCCTCAATCACAATTTCATTTTGCTAGTTTTGACTTAATGTTTGCATGTTAAATAAAGACTTAAAGTCAATTAAAATTTTATTATAATATTTGTTAATTGGAATTTCAGTTAACATAATGTACATACCACAATAACAATATATTATGTATATTATGAGTTAATCATATTAATATCTTATTACCACTTGTATTATTATTGCAAATTAAAATAATCAATTTCATAACACAATACAACTAATTTACAGGTTTCGGCGTGATTTATAATTTATAAATTATGATTTTCGGATTTATTTAAAATTATTTAAATTTTAAATTTTATTTAGGATTTATACTTAGTTAATAATAATTAACATATATTTATCAATAATAATTGTGGCCTCCGAAAAGATCGGACCGGCTGTGAGCATGTGATCTTATATATATTCATAATTACTCATTTACATTTGTATAAATTGATAAATATTTTTTTATTTTTCCATTATTCAGAATAAAAACTCGAACATAAAAATTAGTGAGATGGAGGCCCTACCAATTGAAATTGAAATAGTGGACCAAATCCCTTCCAACCATTATACACAAAATTTATAATTTATAATTTATTAGCGATGATTGATTCTTATCTCATTAATAATTGGGATTAGATGCAATAAATACACATAAAATATAATATAATTATTATATCAAACTTATGTGACCTCAGTACAAATTCTTTTTGTAAATAATATTAAAACGATAATTATATCATTATTTTTTGGTACCTAAATTATTATATAATTCGTCGAGTATTAAAAAAACAGAAAAAGGAAAAAAAAGGAAAAAAAAAAAAAAAGGGAAAAATATGTAGGAATTTAAAGGTCAAGACATCGACTCTTTCCGTTTCCCTTCTTCTCTCTTCTTCTCCTCAATTCGAAAAAATTCCTTCGTATTCTTTGCTTATTTGGATAAAGCTCGAAACTTTGATTCGATTTAGATCGTTGGTTGAGATTCAAGATGAACGAGAAAGCTTCTGTTTCTAAAGAGCTCAATGCAAGACACAAAAAGGTGGTTTTTTTTTTTTACTTTTCAGCTTCTGAAATCTCAGATTTGAAGAATTATTCATGGGTTCAGATTCAATTTTATTGTCGATTTGATTTTAAATTGTTGGTGATGCTGGTTTTCTTTGATTCGAATCTGATTTGATTTTGGTAACGTATATATATATATATATATAAACAAATCTCGAAATCAGATTATTCCCACGAATTTTGATCGCTTGGTTTTTCAATTGTTTTCTTGTAAAAAAATTGGTATATTCAACAGCAATTAGGAAACAATTCCTATTATTCTCTAGATTTTCTTCAAAAAATGAATAATTTCAAAGATTAAAAAACAAGAAGGAAAACACTTGAGATACTGCTTATTTGCTATTCTTATCTTGTCTCTGAAAATTCAGATCCACATATAAAATATTTCTTCTCTATTCCCAATTTATTGTATTAAAAATCTGATTTTATATTTCACTCAATTTAGATTTTGGAAAGCCTACTTCGACTCCCTGAGAACCGAGAATGCGCTGATTGCAAATCCAAGTAATTATCCATTCGACCTCACATTATTTTTCACAATTTATTTTCACAATTCATTTCATTATTGAATTCAATTAATCATTCTTATTTTATTTAATCGACACAGAGGACCTAGATGGGCGAGTGTAAATCTCGGTATATTCATTTGCATGCAATGTTCTGGTATTCACCGAAGTTTAGGCGTTCACATTTCCAAGGTATTTTCATATTTATTAATTTCATTCACCTATTTTAATTTTAATATTTAATTTCAAAATTTGAAATCAGGTAAGATCAGCTACACTGGACACGTGGCTTCCAGAACAAGTCGCATTCATTCAATGTAATTTTACAAAAAAATAAATCCCCAATTTTCATTTTTAAAAAATAATCCTATTATTTATACTATTTTTATTTCAATTTAGCAATGGGAAATGAAAGAGCGAATTCCTATTGGGAGGCAGAGCTTCCTCCTCATTACGACCGAGTCGGCATCGAAAATTTCATTCGCGCAAAGTACACATACGCACCCTTATTCACATATTACATATGCACCCCTCAATTATTAACAAAATTATATTTTTGGATAAATAGATATGAGGATAAGAGATTTGTATCGCGCAATGGACCACAAGCACCGGTTCCAAAACCGCACGAAGAACCAGCTGGACTCGGTCCAGCGCACCATTCTAGAAACTCCTCTGACGAGATCCACCATTCACGAAATTCCACTGTCAGAAAAACCTCTCATCTTTCTTCTAAACCTCCCCCTAAGGTCCTTTCTTTTTTCATATATACCCTTGTAGATCTAAAATTACGTATATACCCCTGCTGAAAAAGATAATTGAACAGGTCGTTATGGAACAGAGAGTAGAACCGGTTACACCGAAAATCGAGTCGCCTAAGAAGGATGAGGTGGCACGTCAGAAAGCTGCTGAGGTGGCGGCTGCTAAAGCTGCTGAGGTGGTGCCGCCTCCGAAAGTGGATTATGCGATGGATTTGTTTAATATGTTATCGATGGATGAGAAGGTTCCAGAATCTTCTTCTAATGATGCCAATTCATGGGCCGAATTTCAATGTACATATTTTTACATATTTTATAAATTAGCCCCTCATTTTATTCATTTACTAATTTATTTATTTTTTAGCTGTGGATGCGATACCTAGTATAGAGGTTTCGAATTCAAATTCGACAGAGAAAAGTACAATTCAAAATTCGAATGGGCTCGAAGATTTTTTCAAGGACTCGCCATCTGTTAATTTATCTTCGTCTTCTTCGATTACTCAACAGCCTGCAAATGTTAAGAACGAAATCATGAGCCTCTTCGAAAAGGTCTTCTTTTTTGCAATTAGTTTTTTTGTTGTTGAAAATTTAATTGTTTTTAACAATTTTACATTATTTTATTTTAATAGAGTAACGTGGTGTCGCCATATGCGTTACATCAGCAACAAATGGCTTATCTGGCACAGCAACAGGCGCTCCTCATGGCCGCGATTAAATCTGGCGCGTCGTTTCAAAACCCTAACCCTAATTCGAGCTCTAACCCTAATGGGGCCGTACCGGTCCAGAGCTGGCCCAACATGGGCTATCAAGTTCCTCCTCAAATGGCTCCTCAAAATGGCATCAGCAATTTCCCTCAGGTAATTATTAAATTTTTTAAGTTTTTTATTGAAAAAGGAATTTTTTAATTTTATTTTTTGGATATTTATTTACAGGTTGGAAATATGGTACAACCCGTTGCTTCAAATTTCAGCGCCTTTCCTTCTTCATCCGGGTATATTATGATTATTTTTTATTTAAAAAAATCGTGAAACTAATTAAAATTGTCCTATTTAAATTATAATGATTTATGTTTTATATGATGCACAGAATGTATAATAGTAACAATAATAATGCGGTTAATGCATCACAAACCGGGAATTCAAGTTCCACTCGTTCAGGCAAAGAATATGATTTCTCGTCTTTGACTAACGCCATGCTCAACAAGAAATAAAACGAGATATATTTGTACACACTCGAATGAAAAGGATACTTTTGAAAGAAATGGATCAAAATTTGTAGAGGATTTATATATTCTTGTAATGGATTTTTATTGTATTCTCTCTCTCTCTCTCTCTCTCTCTCTCTCTCTCTCTCTCTCTCTCTCTCTCTCTCTCTCTCTCTCTCTCTCTCTCTCTCTCTCTCTCTCTCTCTCTCTCTCTCTCTCTCTCTCTCTCTCTCTCTCTCTGGAATAATGATATGTTTAATTTTTGTATTATTGCTGATTTGTTGCATCTCGTTATAAAATAATACGGTATTATTCCATAGAATTATTCTTGTTATTGCAATCTATGTAGATTTTTATGAATTTGTTTTCAAAATCAGGGGTTTAGTTCACCATAAGAAGCCTTGCAAATTGTAATTAGGGCTGTCAATAGATCGGATTCGGGTCGAGTTCATGTAATACTCAAAAACCAAATCTCATTAGCAACAAAATGAGCACCAAATTCATCTCGCACACAATAATTCATATATAATATTCCAATACAATATAAAATCATTTTATCGAGAAATAAGAAACTTACATAAAATCATCAAGTGTTTTCAAAATATAGAATTGATTATGCGCATAGAAAAGATCAACGGAACATTCATCAATCTCGGAATCAAATTGAAATGTCGGATCGGATTGGATTTTTTTTAGGGAATGGCTAGGCCATTCAATGGAAAATTTTATGAAAATAATAAAGAGAGTTTTAATTTGTACATTCTAAAAGAACTTTTATTTCGTTTATAAAAAAGACCGAACATTATTCCTTCAAAAATAAAAATAAAAGCGTGGAAAGAGGGCTGATCTGAAAACTTTCGTGTGAAGAGCATTGCATGTTCGGGTAAATCAGCAAAGAATAACTCGCTATATGTATATAATTATGCATATAATTAATACTTATAAGTCATATATATATATAAGTATTAATTATGTATGGAATTCATCGGATCCATATCGAGTTTCGAATTCGGATCTTGTTAAATAAAAATTCACATGAGAATCTAGAGTACTATCAGATATATTTTTACAACACAGATGCAATCCACATACAATTGCCTCAAATTGTGGAACTAATTTATTAAGAATTCGTCACATGGGGATCCTTAGTGTTCGCCGAATTGGTAAATCTGCGAGATCTGAATCACAATTTGTATCGATTACACAGATTGTCAGAATACTTGATAGATATTTTATGCAAAATAAATATTTTTTTTCTCAAAATCGAAGCATTTCTTTCGCAGGAAGAGTGAAACCTGCCCCTCTTTTAATTTCTTCAATTTCGTCGGGGTAACGGGTTATCGGATTATGGACGCAATGTTTAAATTGCTGACTGAGCCCCTTATATTATCAGAAATTGTAATTTAGTCCCTTAATGAGTTAATTCTGTGATAAAATTGAAGAAATGTTGCATAAACTTTTTGCATTAAATTGAAGAAATTTTGCAGAAACTGGTACTATTGATATAGCATAGATGCATAGGACTGTGATTAAGTCAAAAGTAACGACATATTATTGCTGACATGTCAAAATATGATTGGTTTGACGGTGACCAAAACAAGAAAACTAATTACTAGTCAATTATATATTTTATAATTAATTGCCCTATGACTTTTCAGTGTGTTTGTGTATCTTAAATGCTCACATTCACAGTCGGTTATACCATTTATATATTTTGTTCCATCATTCTCGCTTATTTGTTTTTTTTATTCAATTTTTCATGTTAAGGTTGCATGTGCATGATTAATTCTTAATCCATGTAATTGTCTTGTAGAAAAAATAATTAATTATCATGTCTATCAATTTATATATTAATGGTACATTTCTTGTCTATCAACTTCTTTGTTTATCAATTATTTTTTACTAGTAAACATATTTTTCTTAAAATAAGTATTTAGTTTTTCATATTCAAAACTTATCATTATCTACTTGATTTGTATCAGTATCAATAATTTAAATAGCAGCGCAATAATGTCTTTCTAGTACAAATAGCCGAAAATATATTTAAAACGCAATACCGCAATATACTAAAGAACCCATTTACTATGCTCATGAGTTTTCCCTCACTATCCTCTATATCACCGATTAGGGATTAATCACCATGATAATTAACAAAAATAATTAATTATTAATGTAGTGTATTTTTGTTACTTATCATGATGATTAACTCATAATCGGTGATATAGAAGATAGTGGGAGAAATCTCAAGGAAAGAGTAGAATTCTCCTATACTAAATAGTGATTTTATATCACCGTTATAGCGTGCAATAACGATATTACGTGTTAATTGCAGTCCAATCATCACGGACCTTTGTATCGTAATTTAAAACATTGATTAAGATACATGTTACTTAAGTAATTAATGTGTTTAACTTCTTAAGTAGAAAAGTAGGAAATTATCATATATATTACGTCACGTAACACAAATTTGGTGAACTCTTTTTCAATGGATAACAAAGTCATAAGTATGAAGATTCAAATACTTGGAACAAATTTTTTATCACAATATAGCATATATTTGAGGATAGATGGTCTTCATCAAACCTAACCTAGCAAAACAAACTTGTAAACATATACTTAAAAACAAAGTTTTAAACATACAAGCAATGTAAAAATAATATAAAAAGGAAAAAAAGAACTTGCATATTAATCACCAAAATATATAATTAAGACTAGATTAGTTTCATCCCATTTACAAGCAAATTACAGGTGTCGTTCGTGCAGTGTTTACTTGGAAAATAATAGAAAGAAATTGCACAAAAGATTGAAAGGAGCTATAAAATAGTCTCTACAAAAGGTGTACTGGACAATAATGAAAGCTAAATGATTATGAAAATCTAATAAAATATTCGACAGATCGATACATGGAGTATTTTTTATCGTTCATTTGATTGTGAAACAACAAGGTGGCATGATTGATTCGAGATATTTTTAGATCTTTTCGAATGCATGTACCTAAAGTAATAATTTGTGTTAAATTATGTGAATTGCTTTGTTCAGAACCTTTTATTTTTTTGTCCTTACAAAATATAGTAAAAAACTTGTGATGCATATCTCTTTTAAGTAATGATACAATCATTTATGTTGTGCAGCTATTTAAAAATTCAAGTCGTATCGTATCGGATGTCGTATTGGATACGATAATCGTCGGATACGTATCAGATATTCCACGTAACGTATTCGAATATTTTATTTCAAAATAATAACGAATATTTTTCGGATACTTAGGAATATTTGTCGGATATTTCCAACACATAAAAAATGTACTTAAGAAGTAAAAATAAAAATCTGAAATCAAAATAAAGGAGTAACACATAAAAGTAAATAAATAAAACAAACATTTACTTAACAAGAAATTATTTTTGAAAAAACAAATTTTGAGTATATTTTATGTCAAATATAATAATATATAAAAATATTAAATATATAAATTATATTTAATAAAATAATAAAATATTATATATAATAGAGGTATTGTATTCTATTTATTTTTTTCAATTGTTGTATCGTCGTATTCTATCCATGTCGGATACGTATCTATATTCATATCCGTTCAACATATGATTGTATAATTAATCATAATTGTGACATAAATATTTAAATTTACGACATTAATTATGTATGTATTAACTTTAAATTAAATATTAACTTATTTATTTGTGTCAAATTTGTGATTGATTTATATGCTTATATCATTACTCATTTCTTATAACATCATCACATTATATATTATCTTAATAATAATAATAATACATGATTAACACGATTCCGTAAAAAAAACGAACTAATATTTGGAAAAAAAAAAACACCACGTCTATTTTTTTGAAGCAAATTCTTGAGTGAAAAAGTATACTTCGATTTATCCAATAACTCGTTTTCAATCGAGATTATAAAGAATTCATTTTATTTCTTTTGTGACATTGTGGTCGAAAATACATTTTAATCGAATTTGATTTCATTCAATATCATAGGTTATAGGTACCATAAAAGGAAAGAGCAAATTTAGATAAAATGAATTTAGGAGAAATTTTAGTTTCCACAAAAAATTCCAGACATAATAATAAAATACAAGTATTTAACTATAAAATAGAATAGAATACAAAAATAATTATTCATGGATTTTATGTCTTAGCATCAGTGTTGTAAATGTCAAAAGTAGAAACAGGACATACCGACGCAACTATAGACTATGATTAATCGAAACTAGTCGGGAAATGTGATTTGGCCAATACTATAATTTACCAAGTACGAAGAAATAACATCATTAAAATTTTAAATAACATAATTTCATATTCAAATTAAACTAATTTAAAATCAATACATAACATAAATACCACGATAAGCCCCAAAATATTTAAGTTCACATAAATATGTAAAAAACAAAAACAAAACAAAACACATATAAACCAAATAAAAGTTCAAATTTAAATTAAAATAAACTAAATCACGAAATCGACTTTATTAATGTTACAATTTTTTTTTTTCTTAATCAAATTTATCATCGACAACCTTTCTCACGTCGAAATCTTTATTATAGTTATTATGAAAATTGAGTTCACTAATGCTGACAAAAATCGAGTCGAATTGTCCAAAAATTGTACGAATATCGGATAATATCAGATTAAAGTCGGCTGGTCGACTCGAGCAAACGGACTTAACGTTGTCGAATCAGTAGACTGCTGATTTGACACTAATTTTGTCTAATCATGATTTTTGCAGCACTACTAGCCACACACCGACACACACCCCTATTGATTGTGTCCCTATTGATGTGATTTAGTTGCATTGATAGAACTAAGCCATAGACGGGCTTGCTGGTCGAGACTAACTTAGTCTCTACTCAAGTCTAGTCGTTGAGTACTTATCCTGTTATCCAACCATGGTAAAAGATTTAATGGTTAAATAATTGAACAAATAAGAATAATTATAAAAAGAAACTTTATAAAATTAAATAATAAATATGTTCCCCATCATGTATTTTAGATTTAAATAAACCAAATCCCATCGCGACTTTCGAAGAAGTTATATTAGCCACTACTTAAAATTTACAAATTGCAAGAAATCCAAATTTGTGCACATTGAAAATCAAGTTAAAACTACATTACATCTCTATTTTTTTTTTTGTGTATACAAAATTCCTAAAGTACTGTCCTAATATTCGATTTTCGTAACATCTTTCCGGCAATATAATCATGGCCTCATGTTCTATAATAGTAAAACGAACAATTAAGGCCTCAAAAAGTTTTCATATTGTCTTGTTGGCACGAAACAAGTATATGGACATGAATTAGTCGTGTCGTGTTTGGTATGTTCACTCTTGTACCAACCACATATTTTTTTTGGCCTTTGCTTCTTCTTCTATGCACCTACATGCTACTTTGCACCGAGACACATGAATTAAGTAAACTAGTTCTATCAAATAATTCATTTGGTAAATAATTTAGTAATTCAATCATTTTTTTTCTTGGCCCAAACTTTATTTGTCTCCAATTATTCCCGAGCTTGGTTAATTGAGTGATTAACACAACAAAATCATATGTCGAAAATATTATGAGTTCGATTTCATCGATAACGTGAAAAAGAACATCAATAATAATAAGCGATCGTTTGTTGAGCGTCGTTCAAAGTGGCCAAAAATATGTAAATGATGATAATTAATATGTATTGATTGTATCTAAAAAGTAAAAAAAATATTGGTTTTAACTTTTAATATATGATTATATATTTTTATTTTTCTCTCCTGAAAAGGTCCAATAGATTATTTCAACTATTCCCTTCTATGATTCGTCATTTTATATTATGCATCAAATATAAATAGAGTAAACAAATACTTAGAAAAATAATGACTCTCATTTTTTTTTTCTCAAAAAAGCAAAAGTAAATATCCTTGGAATAGTAAGTATCATAATAGGACCTACCAAAAATTTCTAAACCCAATGAAATTACTCCAACAACATACATCATATATTTCCACAAATAACAATCACGTTCTATTATCATCAAAAACTCATGGTCCAATACTTAGCATACAAGTATAAATCAAAAAGAAAAAGGATTTCAATTCAATTCTCATTTGTTTGGCAACCACAATACTTGGATTTCAGATTTATCTTTCCTCTCTTGTGGCTCTCTTTTTCTCTCCGTTTATTCCATGGTCTCCACTACGTGTAGCAAAAACTAAGGATCTTGAAATCTTCCAAGAATCAATCAACACAAAAAAAAATTGTTCATTTAACTCGCAAGAATACCATTGGATTTAGTCAATCCACAATTTTTAAATTTCGATATTTACTAATTTAGCCATGTTATTTGGCCAAAAATTGTTTTTAGACAATATCAAACTAGGGATGTCAACTGTTCGAATAATATTCATACCAGATCCATATTCATATTTTTTTCCGAATACGAATCCGGATACGAAATTACTCGGATCCGAATACGATTCCGATAATAAACGGATACGATTCGGATATTGTCGGATACGGATACGAATACGAGTTTTTTCGGATATTAAAACGGATACTATGTTATAATAACATAACTTATTTTTAATTATAAATATATATAATTTGTGACATGAACGATATATATGATTATATTTAAACGTAAATTTTATGATTATGATTTTAAATCATTCACAAATCATTAATTTATATATGAATTTTCAACTAATACCGGATCTTAAAAATACCAGGTTCAATCCGGTTTCCGCACCAAAATCGAATATCGAATCCGGTTTCGAATCCTAAAATTAACAACTAGATTCATATCCGGATCCACTCGAATCCGAATATTTTGTTCGAATCCAGATATTTCTTCGAATACGATTCGGGTCGGTTCGGACAATACTCACATTGACATCCCTATGTTAAACTCATGTTGCAAAATTATTCAACATAATTTACTAAACTTAAATCGATTAATTATCCGATAAGAAATGTTAAATTTTTTTTTGTGCCAATAAATAGAAAAAAAATATTATTTTTTCAAATTAGTTAACATGGAAGTTATTTTTTAAAATTAGATGAAAACAAACGTTATGCAATAAAAAAAATCAAAATTTGAGCACACGCCTTATCTTGTCGAAGGATATATTTGCTATTAAATTATTGACAGGAGTATGAATGAAAAAATGCCAAAAATGGGTAGGCAAGTCAATTGGTCGGTAGTAAGCAAAAGTTTATACGGACAATCTGGACCGCCTTAGCGAATAAATATACAGATATATTTTATCCAACGGATACTAATAAACCGCGTAGATCTAATAAACGGCTGAGATTTCATCAAAAAGATCTATAGAGTTCCCGTGAATTAAAACGCCTGACATTTGTGGGCCGGATTTCCACGTGTACGCTCCCGAATACAAACGTTCCAATTTTTTGACCGTTGGAGCTCCATGTCCACGTGTTCTTCTTTACAAACCCTCAAATTTCTGTTCCGTTAACTCTGTATATGTTGGTATAACAAGTCATTATGTACTTCATATGGAAGGTGTTACTAAACTGTTACATGAATGGGTATAGAGAATGTATTACATCATATATTTATTGCTCTTTGGAACTAACAATTTTGCATTGGAAACCTTTCTTGTAAACATTTTTCACTTTAGTCCTTAACTTTTCGTTATATTTATAAACGTATCTATATTATAGATTAGGAAATTTATATATCGGATAAATAATATATTTATTTCAAAATTGAATTGTTGAAGAAGAAATTATAAGTAAATAAAGAGCTATTTCGTTTAGTAATTATATAATATGTAAGGGGGTGAAGTGGAAAAGTGTCTCCAAGTACTATACCGTTTTAAATTGGCTTTACATAGTTCAAAAAGATATGCTCGTAGTACGTCACTCCTCATAGCAAAAATCCGATCTGGGCCAATTCGACGGCCAAGATTTGATCTTTCTCACTATATAAATCTTCCTCTCTCCTCTCTCTTCTCTACCATTTCCATTCCTCCATTTTCATGCTTCGAGTAGAGAGAAAACAAGCTGAAAATCTTTACAAAGAAAGATATAAGAGAAAGAGGAAGATGGGTTACAGGGGTACAATGAAGCTCGTAGCCCTTTTGATAGCTGTGGTATGGGCGGCAGTACTGGTACGGTTTGTGGTGCCTGGTGTTTATCTGTCTCTCTCTGATTGGATGCCGAGAGCTTACTTGGCGTTTGCCGGCTGGTTGACTCCGCCTTACCTCTATCTAATAATCAATGGAATCATCATCTCCATTGCTGCATCTTCTAAGTTCGGTCTGCGCAAATCCGAAACTATTAAGACCGGTGTACCGGTTTTGGTCTCGGGGACACTTCAAGTACCAGTATCGGTACCTATTGTTGTTCCGGTAGAGGTACAGAGTCCTGTACTTGCGGTACCGGTTTTGGGTCAAGATCCAGAACCCGTTTCGAAAATACCGGATGAAGAAGAGGATGATTTCGTTATAATGGGGCCTAGATGGTCTTTGGAGAGAAAAGAAGAGGAGATGAAGGTACCAGCTTTACCAGTGGTGCGTACCGATTCTCAGGAGGCAGCAATGTACCGTATCGACTCTGTGGAGTTTCCGAGTGAATATAAGAAGCTTACTGATTCAGGGAAACCTCGAATTTCTAGTCGGTTTGTTCGGAAGAGTGTTCGTCCTAGCCCCGATGGTAATTTTTAGTTTTTTAAGGATATATTTGCAAAATTTCGTTTTTGCCTTCTTGCAATCATATAGTCTAATTGTGGATTTTATTATTATTCAGGGAAGGCGCTTCGTGTTAGACCGCGCAAGACCGATACCCTCGAATCGACCTGGCGTACCATCACCGAAGGCCGAGCCGTACCACTGGCACGCCATTTGAAGAAATCCGATACCTTTGACACGCGGGTCCCTCGTCAAGCCAGCAATGAGGTGTCGTCGCCCACACAGGGACCCACAATGCGAAAAGCCGAAACTTTTCACGAGAGAGGCGCTGCCGAGTCGCCGGTACTGGTCAACTCTAGCGAGAAAAAAGTGAAGAGAGAATCTTCGATTGGTCAAGACGAATTGAATCGACGAGTCGAAGCGTTTATTAACAAATTCAATGAAGACATGAGGATGCAGAGGCAAGAATCGTTCAATCATTACATGGACATGATGAACAGAGGAACTGTAAACTAATTTTGAAAACTTTCTGGGTTTTTCTGCACACCAAATATAAGGTGGAAATTAGTTTTAGTTTTGTTTTTAAGTTTTGTTTTCGTTATTCTGTTTCAGTTAGGAAGCAGTTTGTAAGGCAGCAGTGTTATACAAAATTTTATTTATTTGTTTTTTGTAAAAAAAATTCTTTTACATAATAAGGAGGAGATATACTATTTGTGGATAGAAAGTTCTGGAAATTTACAATTTCCACAATTTTAGGCTTCAAATAGTTTCAGATAGAAGGTCTCAGATTTCCCCACACAAAAACTTCTCAGGGTCCTACGTTTTATGTGGCAAATTTTAATAGGAGATCAAGTAATATAAAAATAATTTTTTTCGAATCCAAATAAATTAACAAAATATACATCGTACTGTATAATTAATAATTATTATAATATAGATCATTTTTTCGCATTTCTAAAAACAAATACCACAATTAAGTTCGAATAAACTAAATTTTATGTGAAATAGTTAAATTAAAACAAAATTAAATTTAAATAAATCATAAATTTAAAAAAAAAAGTGATGCATGAGTTTAATTGTACAATAAGAAATTGTTTTTGTATTCGAATTTAGACAAAAAATTGAATTTTTTTTCATATTGTATTTATTTTTCGGATACATAAATAATAAATATATAAAATATTATATGTACGGGACCTTGGATTTTTTTGTGCTTGGAACCCGCTAGTTCTCTAACCGAAAATGTTTGATGTATTTTGGAGGTTTAATATGAACTGTCATGAATATTGGATTGTGATCACATAAAATTTAATAAAACTTGGGACCGGCCGTGTCAGTTACGACTTTACGACCTTTTGTCTCAGTAGCCGATAAGGAGATTATGTAAGTATCGTGACCTGAAGATGTGTGAAGGTTGGCGAATTTACTCAAAAGTGCGAATTGTTTTTGGAAGTTACTTTTGTTTCAGTTTATTTTCAACCCCATATTTCACAAGAATGACTCCGATAACAACTAGTTTGATATCACATTTCACATGTCAAAACACTTTGATTAATTCAAAAGAAACTATTTAGTAAATTCGTAAAAATCATCTAATTATAACAAATAAATCATAATTACATTCAAATTATTGCATATTCAAATCAAATAAATTTGTATTAGGAGAAAAAAAATACTAATCATAAAAAATTGTAGAGAGGAGAACAACTAGTAACGAAAGGAGAAAAAAATACAAGAACAGGTTATTTTCTTTGATTCAATTAGCATCATCCAATATTTTATACACACACAATAAGTAAAATTCCACATTATTTTTGAATTGAAAGAAATATGCAAGTGTATTTCAATATTTTCAAATATAATGTTTATTTATGCCAAAAATATTATTTTATTACAACATAACAGTAAAAGATAATTCCCTACATTTTTAAGCATGCATGTACTGATATAGTCCCACTACATGTCGATACATTTGTGTGAGGAACGCGCATCACCAAAAAACGAACAAATACATTTTTGTGAGGATTTGCACCCGCCGAACCAAGACTCTTTATTTCAATCGTTGGTCCATAGAGTTAGTTCAAATACAATTTATAAACATCCAACTAAAATTTGGATATTTATAGTTATTGCTTTACTTTTCTTTTCGGAGAAACAATAATATGATTATCTCTAATATCTTATGAATCGACCACTGCTCACAAATTTGTAATTTAAAAACATACCAAGATCCAAATACGTGAACATAATTGTAAATTGCAATAAAACTAACTTACTAAATCAATAACAAATATGAAAAAAAAGAATGCTTATAAATTATAATGATCAATATGAAGCATGTTAATATCAATTATGGAATATGCACATTATCACTTCACATGATATTCATGAACATTTCATCAATTCTTCATGCATGGGTCATGCAATGTCAATGTTTACTCAGGTAATTAATTATATTTGGGCCAAACAAATGAAAATAATATAATTAAACTATAATAAAACTTAATATTTGGGCCGAAGCTCTTATGATTAATTAATACTTAATATTTGGGCTACTTTGGGCTTTTCTGTTATTGCTCGTCTTTTTAGTATTTAATATGTACCAATCATTTTTTAATGGAAATTTAACAATAATGTTCCACCAATTTATTAAAATAAAACCTTCTGTAATAAAATTATGTCAAAATACAACTAATATGACAAAAATTATTAGAAACAATTAACATGTATACACTTTGGTAAGAAATGGTAACAGTTAATAGTACTTCTGAAACTGTCACCAATAGTCATCTTGCAGAAGTTAACAACAAATATATTATTTAATTGTTCATTAAATAATTTAGTTGTTCATTAGCTTTATATTAGTTGTATAAAAAGTTTTTTTTTTGCCAAAATAGACTCGTGTGATGTGTGCAAGCATGTCAAAACACTTTGATTAATTCAAAAGAAACTATTTGGTAAGTTCGTAAAAATCATCTAATTATAACAAATAAATCAAAATTACATTCAAATTATTGCGTATTCAAATCAAATAAACTTGTATTAGCAGGGGAAATGCAAATCATAATAAAATTTTGAGAGACCCAAGGAAAAATAGAAGATAAATTTATTGGAGAATTGGATCAATAAATTACTATAATTACGACCCAATTTTGGTTACTCTTGCAGTATGAAGCATTGTAAGAAACAGTTTGAAGTTCAACAGTTGAGATGGATAATTAACATATATTGCATAAGTAGTATTTTTTGAAAATTGATCGAATTGAGTCCAATATTGTCATGTTGGCTGTAATATCAAATTTTATAAAAATAATATATTGAGTGACCTAATTTCTCAGTTTTGGAGATAATTTTATTTTTTATTATCTAGAAAGAATTAATTATGTTACTATGCCGACATAATTCTATAAAAGTTTCGGAAATTTTTTTTTTTTTTAATAATTTGATATGTTATTTTTTACATATATTTATTTATAAGATATCGTGAGCTATTATCAAATATTTGGTCATATAGTTTTGAAATTATTTATGTTATATGTAATTTAATTTAATGATCATGATCTTATTATATTTATAGTAACTGACGGAGTGTGATTAATGTGTGGAGATCAATATCATGATCTTATTTTATTTATTTGTAGTAATGTTTATTTATAGTAACTCTTAATGAATGATTATTGATTAATCATAGGGTTAGGAAGATTAAAATCGGAGGGTGATTAACGTGTTGGGAAGCCTACTTAAAACTTGCTTTCCTGTCCCGCCCTTTTATTCATCTCTCTCTTTCTCTCTCGCTCTCTCATTCTTCTTCTACTCAAACCCTAATCTTGTCTTTGCGTTCATTGATCAAGCACTCAACAGACAGAGCATGTCAGAAATGGAGATCTCAAGTACAAGGAGCAATGTTGGCGGAACCAAGAGAAAGAAGACCATGGGTCGTCAGAAAATTCCGATGCAGCGGATCCTGGATGAGAGCTCTCGTCAGGTATCAAATGCTTTTCGGATTTCGTCTTTTTCTGTCTCGTTTTGAGTCTGTAAGAAAATTCTTGCGTTGGCCAAATACTCTGTTTCTTGAAATTCCGTTTTTTTCCCTATTTATCACGAATTTTTGTTAAAGATCGATCATTCTTTTTCCTTTTTCTCAATATCCGTTCCTTTAAATCTTGTTAAAAGTAGAATCTTGAATTTTTTTAGGTTTGCGATAAAGATCTGGAAGTAATTACTGTTCTTTATTTTTAAAATGCTGTTAAGATTTTGTTTTTTTTTTGTCTCGTCTCTTTTGAGTCTAAGAAAATTCTTGCGTTGGCCTTGGCCAAATACTCTGGTTCTTGAAATTCCCTTTTTTTCCCTATTTATCACGAATTTTTGTTAAGATCGAACATTCGTTTTCCTTTTTCTCAATATCCGTTCCTTTAAATCTTGTTAATAGTCGAATCTTGAACATTTTTAGGTTTAAGATCAAGATCTGGAAGTAATTACTGTTCTTTATTTTTAAAATGCTCTTAAAATTTTGTTTTTTCCGTCTCGTTTTGACTCTGTTTCTTGAAATTCCTTCTTTTTTTTTTCTACTTATCACAACTTTTTGTTAAGATCGATCACTATTTTTTCCTTTTTCTCAATATACATTCCTTTAAATGTTGTTAAAACGTGAATCTTGAATATTTTTATTTTTTAGAGTTTATAGGTTTATGATCGTCAAGAACAAGATCCACGTGTTTAACTTGTCTTTCTCTTACAGGTGTGTTTCTCGAAAAGACGAAGCGGGTTATTCAAAAAAGCACATGAACTGACGGTTCTTTGTGGGTCCCACATCTCGGTCATCGTATTCTCCCCCGGCGGGAAACCCTATTCTTTCATTCACCCCTCCGGCCTCCTCGACCGAACGGTAGGGGGCCACTTGTCCTTTCCTTATTCGGCCTCGAATGGCAGCACAAAGGCTGCTGAGATGGCATCCAATCTGGAGACTAAAAGAAGAAAGAAAGAGACGCTCAAACTCAAAGCCGAAGATGCGGCCTTGAAAGCCGGTACGGCGAATGATGACATGGCAAGGTGGGACTTTATAAGAGCTGGTTTGCTCGACAAAGCCGAGCAATTGAGGCTGTTTCAGGCTGGTCCTGTACCAGTCTGGGCCGAGAAGTCGATGACGTGTGCATCTGGCGCAGCACCAGTTGGGAATTCTGGGAGTTCGAGCATCGTACCTGTTCAATTAAATGTTGTACAAGTTGGATCGTATGGGAGTTCGAGCTCGAGCATTGTACCTGTTCAATCTGATGATGTACCGGTTGGATATGGGAGTTCGAGACTTGTACCGGTTCAATCTGATGATGTGCCAGCAGTATCATATGGGAGTTGGGGCCTTGAACCGGTTCAATCCGATGATTATGCCTTGTCTTTTGGTACCGGTGATTACGGGAGTTCGAGCATTGTACCCGTTCAATTCGGTACCGATGACTATACATTTGATTTCACAAATTGTGGTGATAATGATTATGATCAATTGTTGTGTATGAGTTATCTAGAATGCTAAATTAATCTGGAGAGTTGAGATATAACATTATCCTTAGTTAATTCTTGTGTTTGTATTTAGTTTAGTCAATGAAAAATTATCAACAATGTTACTTATTAATTGTTGTTTTTATTATTCGTGTATATCAAATTACATCTATTATTATTATTCAAATAGCTAGTTAGAGGCAATTGTTTCAATTTATTCACAAAATCTTAAATTCTTGAAAATATTCAATATTCAAAATTATTTAATATCCGAACCAACCATATCGGCTACAAACAAACCCTAACAAAACCAAACAGAATAGAAACCAAAATGCCAAAACCCAGACCTTAAATGGGAATTTCTTAAAACACTGATCTTGGAAATTAAAAAAAGGGGTACAAAATCAAATTTAAGTTTGGAACAAAAGGACCCTCTTTCAGGTCTGTTACTGATTCTACAATTATGATGGTAGGCTAAGATAGACAACATACATACTCCACATAACAAACACAACACAACAAATAGAGCCCATCATTATTAACTCTCCTAAACCCTAAACCCTAAATTCCATCATCATATTAATTACAACCATTTTATCCATCACCTTCATTCTCTCCATTCCAATTTCCAACATCATGTCCGTCTTTCAAAAAACCCTCAAGACTCCGCAGATCCTGGTCCGGGTCCGGGTAAAGGGGTGTCATCTTGTTCAAGGATTTTAACTGCTGACGTGGCCGCCAGCTCATCAACGACGGGTTTAGGAGAAGTCTCCTCTTCTTTCTCCGGTTGTATGTTCAGATCGATCTTCGCCTTCAACGGAGACGACGACGCGTTTTTCACATCATCTACGATAAATCATTAATTAAAAACAATAATTAACACGAATAAATAAAAACTTATTAAATCGTACCGGCTACCGGCACCAACAAACCAGTCATGGTTTTGACATCATCGGCCATAAAACAATCGCCAGGTGGCGACGCGTGATTCGCCGATTCCTCCAGATCCTTTTCGGTGACGACACCCTTGCGTTCCTTGCGCATCATGAGAGTCCTGAACCGTCTCCTCACCGTGATGCAAACGTTACACACGCAAGTCGACTTGTGTTTGGGTCCCTTGCCGCTCGGAGGCTGGATGCAGACTATGCAGCTGCAACCCGGCCTGTGACGCGGATGCCGCGTGGTCGGGTTCGCCGCAGAAGATCCTGGCATGCAGGATTCCGATTGCTCCAGTGCCAGGTTGGCGAGGGTGTCTAGACCGTCTAGCGGCTCTATGCACATGTCTGGCGCCTCCATTTTTAGCTTTCTTTTCGTTCCTCCACCTGCAAAACGTTAAAATATCATGCATGCCCCTTAAATATTTGAGTGTTTTTGACTTACCGGCTCGGGTTGGCATTAATTCAACGAGTTGTTCGAGAGTTAATTCTGCAGGAGATGAACATATCGACCTATTTGCACATAAACCACAAAAAAAAGTCATTATTAAAGTGCATTCTTAAGGGGTAGAAATGAAAAGAGTACCGTTCAGAGTCCCAGATATTCTCGGAGCAGGTCCAGTTCGCCGTCAGAAGAGCGTCGGTGGGAATTTTACGCCATTTCATACACTCGCAGCACTGGGCCCACTGGTGTGTTTCTCTACACACAAAAAAATAGATTTTTTAATTTCATGAGTTTTATTTTATATTACAAAAATAAGAAAACAAAATTTTACCCGGAAAGATTAGTGATGAGATAAGTACGTCGCCCAAGAACAGGCTCTTCCTGCAAAAGACAAAAAAATTAGGGACCAAACCGCAAAAAATCCGAAACAAACAAAAAAACAAATTTATACAAAAATAACCTTGTATTCTTCGAATTCAATACCATCAGTAACTTCAAAAGTCGGTACGGAATTAGGAGCGGGCCGAATCAAACTCTGAGCCTCTTCCCAAGTAACCTTCAACTCCATCGAATCTTCGTTTTCGATCCTCAGTCTTTTTATTTTGCGGCCAGATATATTCGCGTTGTTTTTTCGTCTCATAGGGAAGAGACTCGGCCCTGCTTGGACCGCGTCTTTCATGGACCAGTCTGGTTGACTCGGGTTTGGATTCGGGTTCGGGTTTGTTGGTTCTTGTTGGTCGACTGGACTGGGTTTAGGAGCGGTTGCTATATCTGGAATCGGCGAGGTCATGAATCCATTTCCTGATTTTAGATGCTGTACTTCCTGCAAAAAATAAATAACAAAATATAAGGGAATTTGCAAAATATAAAATAAATAATGAGTGATTTTAAGTACGTACAGGTTCGCCAATAGCAGGGGCGGCTTTTCTAAACCCCATTACGAGCTTTCCTTCAGGGTCTATTCTGCTAAATGTCACTGCAAACACACACATAAACATCAATTAAAACCTTGAAAAATTAGGGCTTTTTTGATATTTCTTTTTTAATTGTACCGGTATCGCCAGCTTGGAGTTGCATGGCTTGAATACAAGGAGTGATTCCTTCTAGAACATACATTCTACTATTATTATTCGGCCAGAATCTGAACTGGAAGGTCCAGTTCTTCCCGTTCGAATCTTGTACTTTTAACGGCAGCCCTTCCGGTACCTCTATTTGTGGAAAATAAGTCTGAAAAATACAAAATTAAATAATTTTAAATAAATACAAAGAGAAAGGGTATACGTGATATTTCTAATTTTAAATACCTCAGCGCATTTTTTTGGGAGGACGAGTCTACCGATCCTTCCTGCGTCGCTGGCACTAAGCATTTTCTCGAACAATGGAGTTATTACCGAAGTCGAGCTATTATTACTATTTAATTAAGGAAATATCCGAATCTAATAATAAAAATAATCAATAAAATAATTATTTTAAAATAAAAAGGATACTCTCCATTAATTTGTTGGAGTTCCTGACGAGTAATTCTGGGCCGATAGCGAGATAACAACTGTTGAGACCGATTCCTCCCATCGAGTCTCCCTCCATTACTTCGCATCTCACTCCCCTCCAGTTGGGACGGCCCAAAGAACCCTTGTCCCTTACTCGGCGAAGACGAACCGCTAACTATACCCGGTCCGAACCTTATCGGTTCCTCCCCCCTGTTAAAAACGGGTGCATGATCCATACCCGTTAAGTCACTAGTTATGATTTGGTTAACATTGTTAGGATTAGGGTTTGGGTTCGAGGAACTGGTGCCTTCGGCACGATGGTAGATCGAGTAAGGATGAGCCGGGTCTAAGCCAGGTGGCGCAGTGGGTCCATTGACGAATCGATCCCGCATTATCGGGCTCGGCATTTCATCGAACTTCTTGTCTGCATGGTGTTGGTGTATGGGGTTCGAAGCACGGACCTGGTGCATGAACTTCTCGCTGCAACTCGGGCGGTCGAACTCGAATGCGAGTCGTTGTTGGAGGTCTGATTGGGCGGAGGAAATGTTCCAGAGACTACTGGAGGCTTGTCTCCAGTGGCCTGGAAATGGAGAGGATGGGTGGCGCATGTTTTGAAGCCTCGCGTGGTTTTGGTTGTGATTCGGATGTATTTGTGTTGGTTTTACCCATGGACTCGGTATCTGTGGACAATTTATAAGCTAATTGTGATTAAATGGTCTTTTACGAAAAGATCCTTGATTTTAATTTATTTGCTGTTTGGTACTTACTGTTCCGACGAACTTGTGAGCGCAAGAAATGCATTCGACTCCACCGATGTCGAGAAGTATGTATGCATGGGCCGAGACGATGCATCCGCAATGTACTCTCTAAGAAATAGAGTAAAAATGTAAGTTTTGCTTATATACCCTTGAATAAATGAATTATTGGGTTTTGTACTGTTTTAGAAAGAAGAAGTACCTTTCTGCAGGCTTCACAATTTCTCCAACCGGCTACTTCGTTATGAAATGTTTCACAAAAAGTACCTTGTTCGTAAATGCACCTAATTGTAACAAAATAAATCTCATCTAAATTCCAGTGAAATCGAGTAAAAACAGTAAAGGGGCTGAATTCTTACTTAATTAAGACAGATCACTACTTTAATTTCAATTCCAATCTGCTAAAAGATGCATAAACAAAAAGAAGTGATTTGAAATCTAATAATCTTAAGCTCCATTTGTGTTTATCACTCAAACAAAAATATTTCATGAACTTAAAATAAAAACCAAAAATTCGAAATAAAGTACAGTTCTGTAAGATTGGACCCACTGAATCAAAACAGATCGCAAAAATCAAATCATCTGAACAAAAACACACTATAAAACCTCACTCATACCCAATACTAAAGTACAGGAAAAAATCACACAACGAAATAAACGTAAATATCATAAATAATTACGAATTACAAAAAAATAAACAGATTGAGACAAGGAAAGTAAACTCACAAGCATCGTTCACAAAGCTCAGCAGATTCGCCACATCTCAAACGCCATCCCCTGCGTCGTCCATCAGCCTTCGCCGCAGGCTCCTTACAAAAAGTATTCAAGCAGCTCCTCTGCGGCGTGGGCGGCGCCGGCGCCGCCGCAGGCGCCGGAGGCGTCCCGGACGACGGATGCGGCGGTACGGAAGGAGTGGAGGACATCACCGGAGCTCGACCAAAACCCAATCTCGACCAAAAGACCTGATCTTTGAGATAAAACGCGAGGTTTGAAGGCAAAGTATGGAGAAATCGAGCGATGAGAAATAAAAAAAGGGGAAAATTTGTAGAAACGGAGAAGAAAAAAGAGAGCCTTTTAAAGCGCAGGTATAAACATTTTATTCTTCCTACACTCGGTTCCCAATTTAGTATCTAAACCTCCAAGCATTAACTCTCTTAAAATAAGATAAATATTAAATCTATGTTCAGTGTATTTACTAATGTGTAGACCGAGCTTATGGAAGGAAATTTGGAGAGCAAATATAGTATATAGCCATTTGGTGATTGCAATGGACATTAAATGCTAAAGATACATGAAATTACACCACAAATATTTTGTGGAAGATTTGGTTATTTATTAGTTGTTATGCTGGGTTTAAATTCTGGGGAGGTTTAGAGATTTATATATGTGTGGACTTAGTGAGATTTTTGTCCAATAGAAAGATAATATTGATATGGTAAATATAGTAAGTATTAAATATTAAGACTCTGAAGTATAAAATTAAATTATATGAATTGTTGAAGATAATATATATATTTTTTTAGCTTGACTTGACTTATTATTTTTATTTTTTTGTAAAGGCATATATGAGCAAAAAAAGAAAAAGAAAAAAACAGAGGACCCAGAGCACTTAAGTAACCATGTTTTTTCCTTGAAAATAACGGCAATGGATAAGTAGCAAAATATATACAGGATTTTTTGTTACATTTATTTTGGTGTGATCATATAGTTAAACTCATTTACATACAAAAAATGAAAAAATATCAGAAAAAATAGCATTTTGTTATATTTATTATGTTTTATAAAAATATACATAATATTTTCACAAATTGTAAGGCAATTTTTAATATTTCATATTTTACCGTGGTATGTATTATATATTATATACAGTAAATAGTAAATACTATAATTTCTAAATTTTGTCAGTGTACATAAAAAATTACATTATTTTTTTGAATTTCTTTTGAGTAAATAATTAGATGGTTGAAAAAGACACAAAAAATCTGGGACAAAAATGAGAAAGAAGGCCATGCGTTTCCCCACACACACCCACTTTTGTGAGTTGAGGACTTGAGGGGGTATTATAATCTGCAGTGAGAGGACGTGTCGAATAGTATCCTTGCATGCAAGATAGGTGGTATTGTTGCCAGTTTTTTGTTTCTCACTTTCTATTGGTGTTGATTATTTTGGGTTTCCTGTTTTGTACACTTTAGTGGATCCTTAATTTAAGTGTTATGATTTCATCATTAATCATCATTAAACTAAATTTAATTTGTGTATATTGTGTTTTTTTGTTAGGTTGTGTTTTTAAATGACTACTAAAGGGAAATTTTTAAATAACTTCCTATTTTTTTCTGAATTTGCAAAAAAAAAAAACCCTAACTTTTGAGAAACTCCAAAAAAAACCTCTAAACAAATTTTCATTTTCAATTACCCTCCTATAAAAATATTTCATGGTGTTATAAATTTTTTGGACAAAAATTTCCCTCGATTTTCTATATTCAAATTTATTAAATATATTTTTGCATTATTTTCTTAAAATCACTACAAATATTTTTTAACATGTACTAATTAAAAAACTGTGTGTCATATATATAATTTTAATCATTTATTTGTTATATATTTTGTCATACAAACCTAACATTAAATAAAAAAAACAATATAAAAATATTATTGAAAATATCTTGACAAAATAATATTGTCTAGCATTTCGTTTTAATGTATTTGGTTTCAATTCTCAATAGTTGTTAATAAAAATAGTTACTAAATAGTATTTTTTGCCAAATTAACAATGAATGAATGAACATTAAAACTAGCATTACAATAATATTGTCGCTTGTTTTAATTTCAACAGCTAGTTTGATTTGAGCAGCTAGTTTTTTAGTAATTATTTCTTATTAACAACTATTGAGAATTGAAACAAAATATTAAAATAATATTATTTTGTCAAGATATTTTTCGAAATATTTTTATATCGATGATTATTTATTTTATTTATTTTATTTAATACTACTTTTGTATGACAAAATATATAATAAATAAAATATTAAAATTATGTATATGATATATAATTTTTTTAAATTAGTATATTTTAAAAAATATTTATGAAGATTTTTAAATTAAAAAATAATACAAAAAAGGTTTAATAAATTTAAATATGGAAAAATCAGGGGATATTTTGGTCCAAAAAATTATAACACCTTGAAATACACCTATAGGAGATAATTGAAAATGAAACCTTGTTTACAGGGACTTTTTGGAGTTTCCCAAAAGTTAAGAGTTTTTTTTTTTTGCAAATTCAGAAAAAGACAGGGGGTTATTTAAAAAATTTCCTTTTATAAATTAAATAAAAGATTATATATTTATTTTTGTTAAAATGTCATATTTACCCTCCCATAAATTTAAAATATCATATTTATCTAAAAATTAAAATCGTCCAATTTATCATTCAAAATTAACGGTCAGGATTTAAAATTTTATCCTTTCAAAAACCCAAAATATCGTATTTACTCTTAATAGTAATAAAATAGCATTTGCCCTCGAATTTAAAACATACTTTCGAGATCCTCATCTTCGCATTCACTACTACAACGACTGTGATATGTTTGTTCACTTGGACAATAATTCAATGTTTTTTATTTTTATTATTGAGAGGGTAAATTTGATGTTTTTATTTTTTAAATATTACATTCTATTTCGGATGAATATACCATTCTTAGTACAACATTTTTTTTTTTTTGCTTTAATATACCATTTTCGGTTTGAATACAATAGTTCGATCACTATTTTTAGTGCTCGCGAGTCGTGTGGTTCTCAAACTATTTATGATGTGTGAACACATACTTTCAATGAATATTATATTTCGAAGTCAATATACAATTTTTAGTATCAATCTCAATATACATTTCGAAGTTCAAACCATTATTTACTTTTTACATGGCAAAATATAGCTTGCAAATTTTTATAAATATAATATACATAAAAATAAAAATAAAAGGTAATTAATTGTGACACCTTTTTACTATTCGTAAAGAAGAAGAATATTATCAATAAGCAAAATATTATATTTGTTTCAAATATAATATTTCATTGCTTTTATCTTTGTTTCATTGCTCTTTTATTCTAAACTTCTAATTTTGGTATAAGTATCTTATTCAATAAATAGCATTACTTAAAAGAAAAAGCAAAAAATAGGGTCTCATGCCAAAAGAACATACATGACAATTTCACAACATTTTTTTTTATACATCATTCTTTTATAAAAATACAAAGTATACAACAATCAAATGCACAAATTACAATTCTCTCCCTCTCCTCTCTCTATGATGTATTATTATTATATTAATTAATTAATTATTAACTAGGAGAGAAAATAGTGGCCAAGCCTTGATCAACACTCATTTGAATTGTACTCCCATAATCCATTAAATACTTTCCCTTACTTTTACTCTCTTTATCATTCAAATTTGAATTTGAATTTGGATTTAAATCTCCTCTTGCAAGGACTTCTCCGTCCGAATCGACAATTCCCCCTTTTCTAGGGTTCCCCACTCGCTGACCTGGCGTTAACCTAAATGCCTTCACCTATTAAACCAAACAAAAATAACAATAATAAACTCTAAAAACTAAAATATAACTTAGTAACATAAAATATTAAAAAGATAGGGTTTACCTTCATATAAATGACATAAGGTGAATTTACGTAACTGCCATCGCCCATTTGAAGCATTAAGCTCAAAAGCACCGATTTTGGGCATTCTTTTATTATCACCGCATCCAAATATCCATCTGAAAACTACATTTTTTTTTTTCAAAATTAAATACTTAAAAATAAACTACAATAACAAAATCAAATAAATAATAATTATAATAATACTAATTATTATTATTAACCTTAGCTTGAGGAGCCGGCATGGCTTCTTCGCTACACCAAGGGACGTTATTAAGCCAAACATAAACAAACGGTCCTTCTAAAGACCTCCATTGAGATTCACGAAATGAAATGGAGGGTCCAGTGTATTGTTTGGAATGGAGAGTTTTGGTGTTTAATGTTTGTTCTTCTGGAAGATCGATTGGTTCGCCGTACGATTCGTATCCTGGTGCGGGGACGAACTGGACGTGTCCATTGTACTTCCTCAGTTTTATCATTCTTAGAAGAGACTGTAGAAGAATGAAAGTGTTAATACAGGGACTATTTTGCAAATTATATATTATTCTCTATAGGGGTATAAATGGAAAAAAATGATATTTTACATATAATTCAATGCGAGCGCTTCCCATCCATCTATATTTCTCTGATTCTATATCTATGTCAGCTATAAGACCTGTGTTGAAAATTTACATATTAAACCTAATAAGAATTTAAATATTAAATTATTCAAAAAAAGAATATTATTATTTACCCCAAGTAAGCATCAACACACTGAAGAACTTAGTATCTCCTTGTATCACTGAAGTCACATCAAGTGCACGCTTGTGACCTTGTAATATTCATAAATAAAATGGTATATTAGTCATTATAATAACACAAAATTTGTCATTATAATAACACAAAATTTGCACAAAATGCCCCTGCATTGTGTCTAAATTGCAATAGAAAACCAAATCGCATACTGGCAGGGACCTTTTCGGAATTTTATTAAGAATGTAGGGGCATTTTTGTAATTTACTTGCAAAAAAAGGATAAAAATGAAAACCTCGAATGATTGAAAAAACACAATTGGAAATTGAATATGGATCTCCATTTGCATGTAGAAGTGATTTCGCCATCCCATTTCCAGTTCCTACAAAAAAAATATCAAAAAGGGTGAATATGAACTGAAATAAGAAATTGAGGGACTATTGTGGCAATTATAATTTTTTTTTTTTAAAAGAATAAAACCTGCAGGAATTATGCCAAGTGGAATTTTAATAGCCTTGCTCCAGTCTTCTCTTTGTAATAAACCATTCACTACCTAAAAAAAGTATCTCAAAATATCACATATACCCCTCAAGAACATAAGAAATATATAAGGGCAATATTATATTAGTCCAACTGTAAAGTCATAAATATGCCTATGCCAGTATGATTACTATATTGACTATCTGCTATAGAAATTTAAATTATAAAAAAATGTATATATTTGTCAATTATGCAGATTCCTATATTGACCATTTCAGAAATAAATACATGAAATATTATATTATGGAGTTTATTTAATTGAAATTGAATTCAACTACCTCGACGAGAATGCCATCTCCGCTAACACAAACAATTCCATCGAATTTCCTCAAATCCAATGAAGCTGCAATTTCTTGTGCGTGAAGTTGATAATTCGTTTCTAAAATGAAAATTTTACATAATTCAGTATAAATTCAGCATAATAAAGTTCAAATTGACTAAAAAAGGGGTTGAATTGCGAACCTTGCATGGAGTAAAGAATATTAGCTGCTTCCAAAAGAGGTTTCACTTCTGATAAAAAGATTTTTCTTGCATTTCTCTTGCCACCAAAAGGATTTAACATTATGAATAATCTTTTTGGTCGAGCTAATCCACATAACAGATAAACAAAATTTCCAATGAATAATGCTCGGTGATCACCAAAACCATTAAAATTTAACTCAAAACTCAAAACAAAATTGACGAATTAAGCATACCAAGATTATTAAGAGAAGCAATAAATCGCTCGCCCCAGATCATGCCGACCTCCTCACTCCCCAATTCGAACACATAATCTCTCCTCACTCGTTTCACCTCCTTATTTCTGAACCCAACACACGAAAACCCCACAATATCTTCCACGAACCCTCTAACAGTCAAGATCGTACCTCTCAATTCGATTCCCAATACGTCCTTCTCCAAACTGAGCAGTCTCTCTCCGGCATAATCCCCCGGCGAACGCCATGCCAGGTCACCGTTGCTCCCCAGAGTGGCTTCGTACTGCACTCCGTTGATCTTCACGGTCTCCGTTAGATCGACGGCGGAGATCTCTCCCTCCGCCATTACTGTTTGTTGGCGCTTTTGTTGTGTGTTTGTTGATGAGACTTGAGAGGAGAGGAGAGAAGAGACGACTGGTTTTTGTTTAGTTTTTGTCAAACTATGCAATAATGAATAATGTCTCACGTGAGTTGCTCGTGTTACTTCGAGATATATCATATATAACAAGATTTACAAATTACAAATATACCCTAAAAACCCAAAATATCATATTCATCCTGCCAAACATAAAAATAAGGACAAACCAGTCATGGGCATATCTTATAAGGGGCCGGGGCCGGGGTCTTTGTTTGTTCCTTCAAGATTTTTGGATCAGTAGTATATAGTTCGAAAAATATAATGTATTGAGTATGTTGAAATCTAAATCTGTGTATATTGGTTTCCTCGAGATTTTCTAAATTATTCTTTGATTTTATTATATTATGTCCCCCCCTCCATCGACAAAATTATTATTTTGTACGTCAAGTCTAGTCGTCAAATCTAGTCGTCATATAAAAATATCATTTTGTACGATATTGTGTACATTGTTACTGGAGCTAAAGTGTTATTTGAAATATATAAATGACCATGTAAAATAATTTAAAAATATATATTAGATTTTTCCAAAAAAATATTTTCTTCAAAAAAATATAATTGTTATGTAAAATATATATATTGTTATTCAAAAAGATCAATCATGCATCTACAACGTTTATTTAAATAAATGTATAAATTATTATAATGGTCATGTACAAATTTATTCATAAAAAGTATACATTTCTATTGTAAAAAAAATTGTTTGTATTTTCAAAAAATGGGAATAATAGTTATTTAAAAATGTATAACATGTCTAAAAAAATTGAAATGTGTATTGTAATAAAAAAAAATATTAATAAATATTTCGAAAGGCATATTGTTGTTCAAAAAGATATATCGTACATTTAAAGATATCCGACCCATACAAATATATATCATATATCTAAAATTATCTAAAAAGCACAAACATACATCTACAAATATATATTTCAAAATATATATACTAAACATCATTTGAGAAAATTATATCACATTCAAACAAAAATATCTTTTCAGACCAAATATCCACACGGAGGATAAATATGATATTTTAGACTTGTAAAAGGGTAAGTATGTAAAATGGGAGAGATAAAGATGATTTGAATGGAATGGGAGACCAAAACTGAAGAGTCCATTGTAACTTACATATATCATATTATATGGTCAAACTTTGTTCACGTATTCACATGCATAAAAAGTATGTTTTGTTAGTTTTCCTTGTTTTGCGTATTTATCCTAGAAAAAAAAAAATTTCATTTTTGCTCCCTAAACTGTACACAAAAGCGTAATTTGCCACCCCCAATTTTAATTTGTTCACTTATACTCCCTGAACTCTTCATTTTGCTCAATTTTATGCCCTTCCATCAGTTAAGTGCTCAGTCATCAGTTAAATGATGACGTGGCAGCATGACGTAGCATTTTTAGATAATTTAACTGGTGACGTGGCAAAAAATTTAATATAAAATTACACATAAATAAACCCAAACCATTAACAAATAATTAACCCATTAACTCATTAACCCAAACCCAAACCCATTACATTAACCCCCTCTCTCTCCCTCTCTCTCTAGTCCTTGATGAGGACTCCCTTCTTTCTCGCCCAACCAAGGAGGGGAAGCTTTCCTAAATCCATTCGTCGGCTCTCTCGCGAAGCTCTCGCTAACCTTGAATAAAATCTCTCTCGACGCTGACCCCTCTCTCTCTCTCTCTCTCTCTCTCTCTCTCTCTCTCACAGGTGACCTCTCTCTCGTTCTTTCTCTCTCTTTCGTTTAGGGTTTTTTGTGCTGAAATTAGAGGTTTTTGCTGAAATTAGAGGTTTTTTTGCTGAAATTAGGATTTTTTTTTGCTGAAATGAGTGATTTTTTGCTGAAATTAGCGATTTTTTTTCCCTAATTTGCTGAAATTAGGGTTTTTTTATGCAATTTCAATTAATTTTAATTTCAGTAAAGTAGGGTTAATTTCAGTGAAATTATGGTTAATTCCAGCAAATTAGGGTTAATTTCAGCAAAATAGGATTAATTTCAGCAAGTTAGAGTTAATTTCAACAAATTAGGGTATTTTTCAGCAAATTAGAGTATTTTTTATGCAATTTCAAGGTTATTTTAGTGAAATTTCAGCACAATTTCAACAAATTTCATTTTCTTCAACTATGAACTATCAAGTACAGATAAATACTTCACAATACTCATAACAACTACAACATTTTCTTCGTTACTTCTATCTCCTCTGTATTCTTTTTGACTTCTTGAACACTTTCTGACGGATGACTTCTTGAACACTTTCTGACGGACGGTATCACTGGAGGCTATGGTCAAAATTAAAAGAAAAAAAAATATTTATTATGACTGCAATATACCAACAATAACAAGTTCACATTTTAAAAAATAATAATTGAAATATTATTTGGGTTGAAATAGAATTCACCTCTCTTAATTGGAATACAGGAATTAATACCATACAATTGCAGATTTCAAGCATACGTTAATCTCAACACCATTTGTGCCACTTCTTGATAAAATTGTGCACGATTTCAAGCATTCTAAACATTGTGAAATATGGTACTATACCTCCTAATTTCAGGGCACCGACCACGTTGGTACGGAATGTCTCCAGCCTATCAGTACCATATATTAATTTGGTACAAAAACAATAATTACGAAAAACCCTTCAATTATGCATAATTTACAAAGAAGCCCCTGAAATTACAAAAAAAAATTAATTACAAAGAAGCCCCTGAAATTACAAAAAAAAACAGTAACTACAAATAAGCCCCTGATTTGCTTAAAAATGCTCAAAATAGCTGAAATTTGCTTTAAAATGCGCAAAAAAAACCCTAATTTTCTGAAATTTGCTTAAATTTGCTCAAATTAGCCCTAATTTGCTGAAAATAACTCTAATTTCACTAAATAACTGAAATATGAGAGAAATCTTACTTTCGTGAGAGGAGAGCTTCGTGAGAGAGAGGTGCTGGCGAGGATGGGAGCTGTGCGCGGGGTCGCAGGATGGGAGCTGTGGCGACTCAAGAGTCCTCGCGCGCGAGCGAGAGAGAGAGGTGGGGTGAGAGCAGCGAGAGCAGACAACTGAGCGGCGAGAGAGAGGTGGGGCGAGAGTCCTCGCGATTTGGTTCTGTGAGAGAGAGTAGGAAGGGGGGGGGGGGGGGAGAGCAGAGAAAGAGGGGGCGATTTGGTTCTGTGAGAGAGCGAGAGAGGGGTTTGAGTTTGAGAGAGATGAGTTATTGGATTTTGGGTTATTGGGTTATTGGATTTAATTATTGGATTCAATTTAAAAATATTAAATTTGCCACCTCATTGCCACATCACACTGTCATGTCAGCATTTAATCGATGACTGAGCACTTAACTGATGATGGAAGGAATAAAATTGAGCAAAGTTAAGAGTTCAAGGGATATAAGTGAACAAATTAAAATTGGGAGGTCAAATTGTACTTTTGTGTACAGTTTAGGGAACAAAAGTGAGCATTTTCCTAAAATAAATAGGGAAAATTTTTCCTATATCCCTACTAAACTCATAAATTACATATTTATCCCTCTTAAGATGTTAATATCATATTTATCCCTACTAACTTTTATTAGTCTCAAATTTATCCAAAATTAACATTTGTGTTAAATTTAACAGAAAATTATTTGTAATTGACTAATTTACCCCTAAACTAACCCTCAATAATCCAACAAACTTGTTCCAACCCTAAACCGGATAACAGACCCGATAACAAACTAAATCTATTTGCATCTCCTTTCTCACACTTCTCGCACCATGGATCCTGAGTCATCTCTCTCTCTCTCTCTCTCTCTCTCTCTCTCTCTCTCTAGCTCTAGCTCTAGCTCGCTGGCTCACTCGCTCGTAGCTGAATGATAGATCTGTTGCCGCCATTTCTTCTCTATCTAGTTCTCTGAACTATGTGGTGCTCACGCTCAATTTCTGGAGAAGAGACGAGTTGGATATGTCTTCTTCCTCTTCGCACCGTAGGAAGGCTATAGCTAATCGTAGTGAAGCATTATACTTTTATGGCCTATGGTCCTGGATAACAAAGAAGTCGTGTTGTTTTCCACGAATTTTGCCTAATTTATGGTTTTTTCTGTTCACACAAGTAAATCAAATCTTAATTTTTTCTGTTCCTTGCATTTTGATTTTCAAATTGAAATTCGATTTCATAAATTCGATATTACCTTGTTATTGTGTTTTGGTACAAACAAAAGACATTATTTTGTACGAAATGCATATTCATGTCAATTTGCTTCTAGGCCTCAGGGCCGGAAAATACTGAAATTTACATGGCAATTTCAATAAATGGGAGGTTTTTAATTGCAGGATTAGAATAGGCATGCTTGCGATGGAACATACTGCAATTTACATGGTAATCTGCTTCTAGGCCTCAGGGCCGGTACGAGGCGTTCGAGTGGGAGAAGCAAGGTGTATCTTATGTGTTCGATTTAATGTCTTTGCAATTGGGGACTGTATATTTGATTCGGCAAATGAATTCTAGGCCTCGGAGCCGGTACGAGGTGTTCGGGTGGGAGAAGCGAGGTGTATCTTATGTGTTCGATTTAATATCTTCGCAATTGGGGACCGTATACTTGATCCGGCAATAGAGTTCTAGGCATCGGGGACGGTACGAGGCATTCAAATAGGTGATTCAAGGTGTATCTTATGTGTTCGATTTAATGTCTTCGTAATTGGGGATCGTAGACTTATTAGAGTTCTAGGCCTCGGGGCCGGTACGAGGTGTTCGAGTGGGAGAAACAAGGTGTATCTTATGTGTTCGATTTAATGTCTTCAGAATTGGGGACTGTAGACTTAATATAATTCTGGGCCTCCGGGTTCATGAATGGGAGATAACATTCTAGGCCTCCGGGCCAGGGAGCTGCTTTGCGAGAAGCGGGTCAAGAATCCGGATCCATTAAGGTCGTTACATGGGCAGAACTTCAATTGCAAATTGGTTGGAATGAAGTGAAATTGTTGCCATATAGGAACTCTTTTGGTATTGTATTTTGTTGCAAATTCAATGCATTATAAAGGAAATATCAGATACTAGAGTTATCCATCATAGTCGTAGTCTTTTTGCTTCACTGACAATCCTTCTCGCAACGAAGTTAAAAAAGACATCATGTATCTCATATTGATTTTGGTATTGTATTTTGTTATGTGGTTTAAAATATATAAATGTTAAAGATGATTAATGGATTGTATTTTATTTTATTTGTTTTAATATTTATTGTGAAATCAAATATTAATTTTGACATTTTATTTTTTTACTTCGTAGAATGTACAATTACAAAATGAACAGTCTTCTAAAACAAAACGAACATCCTTATTTATATCATATCAACATATTTATAAAGCAATATTTACAACATTCAATTACATTTCAAAATGGAGATAAAACAGAAAAATAGAAAAATAGATAATGAAACGTGAAGAAAAATATTGAATTCGGATTGTTTCTGGTGGTACTGATTGAAGCCTAATTCGTTGATGTTTGCTTTGCCTGTAAAAATGAGACGACTCGTTAATATAAGCCACAAAATGCATATTTGTCCACCGCATATATTAGTTTGTATCAATCATCACATACCACATGCACACACCTTTCACATTCCTAAATATAAGTTGCAAAAAATTATACTTTAGATTAAGAAAGTATAGCATAATTGTACAAGTAGAGTAATTTTCATTTATTTCACATAAGCATAATAATCATCATTTAAAATTGTTCAATCAAGATATGTATCGAGTCTTCAACGAAAATTCAGTAACTTCGCCGAGATCCAATAAAAAATTTCAGACCCGATAATGAATTTTAACCCAAACTCTTTACCATATCTTGACAACACAACTAATGCAACTCAATTAACCCTAACGCGACATATGTACTCATAATCGAACTTAATCCAGTCACAACTAAGCAAATTTAACTTTCAGCAAGAAAAAGACGATTGTAATGCAAAAAACCTCATGATAGAACAAATCTCGAAGGTCAATACCCAATGTCCCAAATACCAAATAATCTGCAAATTAGGAACTACAATGTTAAATTAAATTAATTCCATATTTCTAAATTAATATTAAAAACTACAAATACAGGCCTTGCATCGGCAAAAACTTCATAGGAGAAAATGTAAAACCATAAAATGAAGTTTCTAGAAGAGTATTGAAGATCAATCGAAACATTGATATTTACACAATCCAGAACTGAGGTACTTCTAGAAAGGTATCGAGGACCGGATTTTAAGATTTATAGGAAATTTTCCGTGTCGTTTTTTTCCTAAAATTTCAGAAATATTCACCATTTAACCCTAATTGGAAGATCTGAAAAAGTCCTAATTAAAAAGAAACTGAAAAACCATTAACATTTTCAAAGAAATTCCCTAATTCATCACTACATAAACCCTAATATGCGAATCAAAGTCCTAAAAGAAAGAGTGGAGTACCATTTCATGATGAAGAAAGTGACGATTTGGGGTCCATTTCGAAGAAATTGATGCTTCGTTGAGGTTTTTGAAGTTTACAGTGACTATTCGTTGAGTTCTTGGGGTTGGGCCATCTGCCCCTCTCGTTCTAACCCGACCGCCATCTTCTCCGGATATCAAGCCTAGCCGGACCGTCAGATCGCCTCCTGGTTGTGTGAAGATAAAGAAAAGCTTAGGTGGTCGTAGGGAGATGGACAAGGAGATAGAGAGAGAGAGAGAGATTTAGTTTGTTATCGGGTCTGTTATCGGGTTTAGGGTTGGAACAAGTTTGTTGGATTATTGAGGGTTAGTTTAGGGGTAAATTAGTCAATTAAAATAATTTTCTGTTAAATTTAACACAAATGTTAATTTTGGATAAATTTGAGACTAATAGAAGTTAGTAGGGATAAATATGATATTAACATCTTAAGAGGGATAAATATGTAATTTATGAGTTTAGTAGGGATATAGGAGAAATTTTCCCAAATAAATAAATAAAAGAACTATTATTTTAATAAGCAAAAATTATATATTATTGAACCAGCAAATATTGCGCGAATTAGCCCGTGAACACCTTACCACGGGTCACATTACATCCTTAACAGAACAAAATTTCTCCTCAATTAGCCACTCAAAATTCAAAAAAAAAAAAAAAATACCAAACAAAGATTCTCTTAAAACCTCTCTTTTTCTCCACTATTTGTCCAAAATTTCAACCGTGCCATCCTTCTTCGCCATGACGACACTAGTCGCCAAGCCAAGAAACATCCCGTGTTCGATCACCCCGGTGATCCTAAGCAACCTATCACTCACCTCGTTCAAATCTCCACTCACCCCTTTTTCAAAAAACATCTCAATTATGTAATTCTTATTATCAGTCTCGAAGAATTTCTCGCCGTCCATCCTAAGCCTCGCGCTAAACCCTTCTTCATTTGCAAATACTTTTTGAACTTTCAAAAGAGTGAAATCCCAACTAAACGGTACGATTTCCACTGGTACGGAGAGACCGCTCCCACCGAGACGAGTAACCATTTTGGATTCATCCACTATCACGACAAATTTACGACTAGCCCCCTCAATCATTTTTTCTCTGAAAAGAGACCCTCCTCGCCCTTTGACCAGATTGAACTCGGGGTCGACCTCATCTGCACCGTCTATTGATATATCGACGATTGGATGCGAATTGAGCGTGGATAAAGGTATTTTCTTCTTGATTGCATGAGCTTCGGTTTTGAGGGAAGTTGGAATTCCAATTATGCCCTCCAGAATGCCCTCGTTGATGAACTCAGCGATGCGATCGATGAAGTGAGCTGCGGTTGAACCAGTACCCAGACCCACTACCATACCGGATTTCACCATTTCGGCAGCTTGATAAGCGGCGACCCTTTTCATATCTTCTTGGCTTAGCTGGACTGTCTCTGGTTTGCTTGGTGAGAGCTGGGGCGAAGAAGGAACAGGGCCATTTAGGGTTTCAGGGCAGGCCATGTCGGTTCCCATTTCGAATCTCAAATGAATTTCGGAAATGGATTCGTAAAAATTGGATTTTTGAAAAGTCAAGCAACTTCACCGTCGGCCCGTCGGTAATACTGAGGAAATTACGAATCCCAATCTGAAATTTGAAGCAACATCAAGATTATGTAAAAAAAATCATAAATGTTGATTTTAAATAATATTTAAGTCGCTGCCTCGCTGGCCAGGGACCATTAAGTAAAAAAAATCATAAATGTTGATAAAAATGGCATTTTTTTCACTGCTGGCCAGCAGTCTGAATGTGAAGAAAAAAACTTCGATACGTTTTATATATGGCCAGTAATCAGATGAGTCATATTTTGGATGAAAAATGTTATGAATTTTTTTACTTACTTGATTTGTTTGAAACTCCGCTTTTATGCTTGTTCGTATCCAATCACCCCCACAATCTAATCAATTGGTACATAATTAAATAAAAACTAAATAATCAGAAATTAAATATTTAAAAAAATAAATAGGAAGAAAAGGGTTCTGACCTGAATCGCAAAGTTCTGAACTTAATCGAAGAACTGCTTCGAAGAAGCTCCAAGTTCTGACCTGAATCGCAAAAAAATTAAATCAATTGTAAAAGAAACAAAAATAAACAAAATCAGCGTCCTGAAAAGAAACAAAATCATACCAGCAGCACAATCGTAAAACCTCCAAGTTATGTCCTGAAAAGAAACAAAATCAGCGTCAAATTCGAAGAGCGGCCGAGAAAGGCTGAAATTTAGTTCAAACCTGGACTAGCTCGTAGCGAGAGAAGAGCGGCCGAGAGAGGCTTTGCAGAACTAAGCAGAGTGGCGAAAGAGGAGTCAGAACTCAAGACGCAGCTGTGAGAGAGAGAGAGAGAGAGTTAGTAATTTGTATTCGATTCAATACAAACCTGTAATCGAATCCAGGGGCGAGGATTGGGGAATTTAATGAGCACGTCCGTTTGGGAAGTCGAGCAAAGAAAGAAAGATTCTTCTTTTAAGAAAGTAGGGTTAGGGTTAGCATTCCATTGCAATTTGCAGGGCTATGGACGGCTGAGAATAAAAGAAAACCATGAATGGAGGGAAGATATTAGTGGGTGGCGGGAGACAAGACAAGCAATGTACTTGATAAGCTCTGATCTTGCTGTTCCGTAGAAAATACCAAATATAAACATAAAAATATATTTACAATTAAATTTGTAGTTTAATAAATATATTATGCTATTATTATATCAGAATATAACATTTATTTTATTTTATAAGGTCATTTTTTTTTGGATAAATTGTTGTTTACACGTGTTTTATTATGGGTTCCAATTATGTTTACGAGGCTTTGAACAAGAATCCGTCCAAAAAAATTCGTAACTCCAAAATTTTAATATAATTCTTAAGGATAGTAATATTGACAGGAAAATAAATACAATTTATTTAATTTTGATATGAATTAAAAATGAAATTATCATTTCAAGTTTAAATTTTCTGTCAATATTATTATCCATTTTTAATTGAAATTTTATCATATTCAATAACATAAAACAATATTATATGAATGATTTATTTTTCATAAAAAAATAAACAATTCGATATGGTTTTTGTTAATAATAATGATTTTTTATAATTTCAAATGATTACAAGAATTTTAGTATAAATTTTACTTATAAAAAATATTTATCATTGGAAAAAAAATTATATGGCTGAAAAAAAAAACTGAAAAATTATTGCAAAATCCTTTGAACATAATTATATGGATACAAATACAAATTATATTGGTTGTTTGGTAGGAAACATGGAGAAGTAGATAAACATTGGGAAGCATCACCGAGTCTTTGCGTATTAATTTCCAAGCAAGGAAAGGATGCATGTATTTGGCCGATCCATATCTTTTCTGTTTCGGTATATAATGCCTATATGATTCTGTGAGCTCTGTAACGAGTCACTGATAAATGGATTGTTATATTATGATAAGTGATTCTCTACGAGATATAATGTAGTTTTGTTGTTACTTTATTTGGGTCGTGTGTATTATATGTCACGCGGCTTGTCTTTTATTAAAGTCCAAAATCTTTGACTAATAATATTAAGATATGCTGCCAGCAGCACTGGAAGAATTTATTCTGATTCTTTGTTGAGTTATTTCTGATGATTATTTTAAGGCCTAAAAGTCATTTTTCCTTTATATGTTAGCCAGTATCAATTAAGTATAGACTTCAAGAATTCTATTGACTTGGAAAAGTCCCAATTAGAAAAGTCCTAATTTTGTTGTCTAATCAAAGACTTCGAATGCATTTAACAAAAAAAAAAAAATTTCAAATTTGTACTGAAAAGTCTTTTTTTTTCAAATATGTACTGAAAAGTTTGATTTTTTTTTTCCAAAACCAATCAGGTGCTCTGTGAACAATTGAAGTATTTGACATATGAATACAACCACATTTTCGGAAAAGTTTGATTTTTTTTTTCCCGAGTTCTATGAACAATATAAGTATGTTATTTGCATTGCGACTTAATAACAATAATTTAACAGGTGAACTTTCTTCAAGCTTGCGATTGTGCAAAAACTTATCTATTATTGATCTCGGAGAAAATAAATTTTGTGGACCAATACCGGAATGGTTAGGAGAATTGACAAACTTAATTGTATTTCGATTACGATCGAATTTATTTTTTGGCGACATCCCGTCACAACTAGTACATCTAACTAATATTCAAGTTGAAGCATTGAAGATTTGGAAGAATGGGTCGAAGCATTGAACAAGTTGTCATTTCTAGAATTATTGTACTTAAAATGGAAATAATCTTACGACAATCTCATCATCTCTTTTCACCGTAAACTTCTCCTCTTTAAGAGAGTTTGATCTCGAGAATAACGACTTTAATAGTCCCATGCCGAGTTGGATCAGGAAAATAACTGGCCTAACATCTCTCTTTCTCGTGAATTGCTCGTTCACTAGTCAAATTCATATATTTAGGTTTGCCTGATTTATTATTTTTGAAGGGTAAATTGTTTGAATGTTAATTTGGTAATTATAAAAAACATAACACTTGAAATTTAATTTTTGAATTTAATTAGTTTAAAGAAGAGTGTAACGGTAAAATGGTCATTAACGAAAATAATACCTCAAGATGAACATATAATGGACAAATTTAACGTTATGGGGTTAAATAAAAAGAAAAGTTTGAGATAAGTTTTTTTTGGAGTTTACAAGAAGTCGGGATTTTTTTTAAAATATCAAGAAAAGATATATATATATATATATATATATATATATATATATATATATATATATATATATATATATATATCTATACTATATACTAATGCAAGGGGATTTGCTGCCTCCTGGTGCAGCCACGTCACCAGGGGCCTATTTGTAAAAAAATAATATTTTTTTTATATTTTGGTCCTTTTTTATTTACAAATTGGTCCTTTTTCCGAAAATAAATTACATTTTGGTCCTTTTTTTTTACATTTTGGTCCTGTATATTTGCATTTTGGCCCTTCGAAGTTTTGAAATTTACATTTTAGTCCAGGGGCCTCAAATTGGTCCTATTTTTTAAAAAAAATTATATTTTGGTCCTTTTTTCACATTTTGGTCCTTTATATTTGCATGTTGGTCCTTCGAAGTTTTAAAATTTACATTTTGGTCCTTTATTATTTTTCTTGCCTGGTGCAGCCACGTCACCAGGGGCCTATTTGTAATTTTTTTTTTTTTTTTACATTTTGGTCCTTTTTATTTTCAAATTGGTCCTTTTTTCGAAAAAAAATTACATTTTGGTCCTTTTTTGTTTTACATTTTGGTCCTTTATATTTGCATTTTGGCCCTTCGAAGTTTTGAAAAAAAATATTTTTTTTACATTTGGTCCTTTTTTCGAAAAAATTTACATTTTGGTCCTTTTGTTTCTACAGTTTGGTCCTTTATATTTGAATTTTGGCCCTTCGAAGTTTTGAAATTTACATTCTAGTCCAGGAGCCTCAAATTGGTCCTATTTTTAAAAAAAAATTATATTTTGGTTCTTTTTTCACATTTTGGTCCTTTATATTTGCATTTTGGTCCTTCGAAGTTTTAAAATTTACATTTTGGTCATTTATTATTTTTCTTGAAAAACTAAAATAAAATTATAATAAGTTGAACAATATTAATAAAAGAACATCTTGCAAATATTTAAAAATAAAATATCACAAAACTATTAAAAAATACAGAAAAAGAAAACTAACATAAAAAATGGATGTTTAAATAGATATTTTCTATGAATATATTTGCAAGATGTTTATTTATTATCATTTAATGTTAGTTTTTTTATGAATAAAGAATGTAATATTAAAATTATATAAAAAAAATATGTAATAATTTAAATTTTTTTAAATCACTACGTGTTAAGAAGTGTTTATGAATTTTCTTAAAATTAATAAAAAATAACAAAAATAAGTTTTAATTATTACATATGAGATTTGGAGGGTATTTTGGGAAATTTTTTTTTAATATCATCCATAAGGAGTATTTTAAAATAAAAGTTTGGTAAAGAGTTTTTTTTTTTTGGAGTTTACGAAAAGATAGAGAATTTTTTATAATATCCAAAAAAAATTAGGGGGTTAAAAATATACCAAATCATGGATGTGCGAATAATCATGACATAATTTAAATTAAAGGTTCGAACGAAACGGTTAGCGATGACATCGTCAAACTTTGTTGTTGGTTGACCACACAAAGGACGAAAAATATTTGTGCTAAATATGTAGCGAAATTAAGGATTTGTGAAATTAAAAACACTCTTTTTTTCAGCAATGTTTTCTGAACTATTATGTTCTTAATAAATTTCATGACGACTCATTCGTTCTTTTTCCTTATTTTACTTATGAAGCATAAAATATAGATAATTTTTTTAGCAATAACCGTTTGAATTATTCAAGAAATCCGGCTCTTAAAATATTCAAACGATTTTTGCTACAAAATTTCACTCGCACACAACACACTAAATTACACATATAATAATGATTACAAAAAGAAAGTCACATACACAAAATGAACAACAATTTTTTTCAACTACATTACTTATAAATCCGAACAACCCCGCGCAATTGCGCGGGGGTAATGCTAGTATATATATATTTAAAGTTTCCCTTCAAAGGTTAAGATATGCTGCCAGCAGCATCACTGGAAGAATTTATTCTGATTCATTTATCATTTGTAGAGTTTTCTCCGGTGAATGGTTGAAGGCCTTATAATATGGCTTTAATTTGTTATTGGGCTATTTTTAGGCCTAAAAGTCATTCTCGTTCCATAGGAAACAATTGAAGTCTGCACGAGATTTGATTCATTTGAATGATGCTAAATTGCTAATTGCTAATTCAAGTAGTTATCTTTGATCTTCTTGTTTCGTGAATGAATGTATTACCTATGTTGCACGGATACGAATACGAGTATGACACGATGATTTTTAAAAATTCTAAAATACGATACATTATATATATATATATATATTATTTAATAATATTTTAATATAATTAAATATATATATATTTAAATAATTTTATTAAATTATTATAAAAATCAAGATATACTATCGATTTTGATATTTTACGAATAAATAATATAAAAAAAAATGTGATGTAAAATACTATTGAATAGTAAAAGTATTGGGTATTTTTATATTGGGCAAAACAAAAACAATGGATCAGTCGTATCGGAATCTTATCCCGCCGTATCGAAATCGTATTCAGTCGTATCAGAAACGTATCGTGCCGTATCGGAAGCGTATATGTTCAAATTTATGTATTAAAATAGTCCGATACGTCACGTGACGTATCGGATACGTATCGATGTCGTATCGGTAGTGTATCCGTATCCGATAAGTATCCGATAAGGTACAGTTCATTTTTTGAAGTATCCACCACGCAACATATAGTGTATTTACTATTTCTGGAAAGAGAATCAAAGTACAAACCATACCATCATTATTGGTACCCTCAAAATATTTATGTTTATGTATGCCTAGAAATAACTTTGTTTTCTGTTACTTTCTTTAAAAAAGTTGTACTATTCAAGTTATTACAGAGAGTGTAGTTTATCGAAATTCTTTTCTGAAGAACCAAGGAAGTATCATATAAAAAATATGAAAAACTATTCGTACCGTCATATACGATATCCAGAATTAGTGTTCATTTAAAATCTATTGATCCACATGTACCTATATACATCCTAAGCATTGCCAGACTTCAAAAATTCTATTGACTCGGAGAAGTTCCAACTAGAGAAGTCCTAATTTTGTTGCCTAATCAAGACTTTGAATACCTTTATTATATTTAAAAGAAGTGGTTGCATTGTAAAAAGAAATGATTAACAAAAGAAGGTCCAATCGGTTCATTATCGCAAGCCAAGTTTTTGGTTGAAACTATACATACGTAGTTAACACGTGCAAATAACTCGCTGTCATGAAACTAATTAGTATCATAATTTTACCAGCAAGACATTTCCAAAATTCATTTGTTCATTTCGGAATTTAGAATATCTAGATTTGTCTATAACGCACTTATCAGGAATAATACCTCCTCATTTCGGAATTTAGAATAGTCACACTATATCATATATATTTCTATGGTTTTTCTGATTTATATGAAAACATAGATTTGTTGATGTTGTTTTGTTTGCAGTATGGAACCATTATTTTTCCTTTAGTCGAGTTCTCTCTGATGATTGGTTTAAGGCCTAATAATATGGCCTTTATTTGTTCAATATTATTGGGCTGTATTTACGTCTACCATTCATTTTCGTCCAATATAAAACAATTGAATTCGAGTGTATTTTATGCAGCCTCATGATGGTCTAAATATGTGGGCTCCATCAACCAGAAAAACAGACTAACGGAGTGTTTATTTTTTGGTGTTAAAGTTGAATACAAACTAATTTTGTTTCAATATGAATAATGATATTTTTCATACAAGTCCCTGCTTTTTATTATTTTTAAAAATGTCACTATACCAATTTAAATAAAATATATGTATATTTTCAAAAAGCTAATTTTATTATTATTAAAAGTGTTACTAAACCGATTTAAATAAAATATATGTATATTTTTTAAAATGAATTTTATTATTTTAAAAAGTGTTACTACACCAATTTATAAAAAAATATATGTATATTTTTAAAAATCTAATTCACCCACATTCTTATTTTGAATTTAACATTGTGTAATTTTCTTGTGTCACGTCGCCATATTCAAGTCAAACATTAGATTATGATACGTGACAAAATTTAGATCACTGATTAATCATTGATTTTTTATTAATATAATTTCTTTGTAACTATTTAATAGTTAGTCCATCTAAGTACCTTTTTAAACTTATAAACACATATCAAATAATATTTTTATTTTCTAAAATATAAATTAAAAAAAATCATATAATATAAATTACTTTCGCTAATATGTTTAATTTTATTTATAATTGCCATACTAAAGAACTATACAATGTGTTTATATATATTTAAAATTAAACATTGTAATAATAATAATAATAATAATAATACGAGTAATTGATATGGCCATATAAATCCACCACAAATGTCTAAGTTTATGATTAATTTGTGATCAATATAACTAATTAATGACATAAATCTAGACATTTATGTCAGATTTGTGATAAGTTTATGTGATAATATCATTACTTCATAATAATACATAGATAAAATATTTTCTTTTATATTTTTCGACTGATGTAATTTAGTTAAAAAATGATCATAAATTTTATTTGGATTAAAAGAATTAAACTTACAAATTTTAAATTTTAAATTTTAAATAGTTTTTGAAATTAGTAATAAATAGTAAAATATAGAAGGTTATGTATGAAAATTGGTAAACTTTGTTTTCGACCGTTTGGTCTGTCGTTTGGATTTTTTATTTTTTATAATCAATTAGGCGGACCCCACAAAACTATGAGGTTGTCAAAATACCACGTCTTGGTTTCATAAAAGGTTTCATCTATGTTGCGCGGATACTTCAAAAAACGAACCGTACCCGTATCGGATACGGATACGCCACCGATACGTATCCGATACGTCACGTGACGTATTTTAGTATATAAATTTGAACCGATTTTTTTGCCCAATTTAAAAATACCCAATACTTTTACTATTCAATAGTATTTTAGATCACATATTTTTTATTTTATTTATTTGTAAAATATCCAAATCGATATTACAACGTCTTGATTTTTATAATAATTTAATAAAATTATTTAAATATATATATTAATTATATTAAAATAATATTAAATATATACATATGTAACATATCGTATCCTAGAATTTTCAAGAAATACCGTATCGCCGTATCCGTATCGTACCGGATACAATACTCGTACCCGTATCCGTGCAACATAGAGTTTCTTTCACGGGCAACAGACAAAACGCACTTATTGAACTCTGCTAAGGCTTGTAAACTTTAATTCAGAAAGAAAATATAATAGTCAAGCTGCTTGGATGCTAAATTGCCTAGAAAGAATTTAGTTTTGTGTTCTTTCCCTTGACGAGAATTTATCATTCGAGTCTTTACGTGGAATTTTTTTTTTTTTTTTGAACTGGTTATGTTTCTGGATATAAATATGAAAAAAAGTTCATTTTTGTCCCCTAAACTGTACACAAAAGTGTAATTTGTCCTCCCAACTTTAATTTGCTCATTTATACCTCCTAAACTCTTCATTTTGCTCAATTTTATCCCTTCCATCAGTTAAGTGCACAGTCATCAGTTAAATAATGACGTGACATTTTTAGATAATTTAACTGGTGACGTGACAAAAAATTTAATATAAAATTACACATAAATAAAAACAAACCATTAACAAATAATTAATCCATTAACCCATTAACCCAAACCCAAACCTATTTAACCCAAACCCATTACATTAACCCCCTCTCTCTCCCTCTCTCTCGTCTCTGCACGCTCATCACCATTGTCGGCTCTCTCGCGAAGCTCTCGCTAACCTTGAATAAAATCTCTCTCGACGCTGACCTCTCTCTCTCTCGCTCTCCGGCTGCATCGCTTCTCTCTCTCTCTCTCAGGTGACCTCTCTCTCTCTCTCTCGTTCTTTCTCTCTCTTTCGTTTAGGGTTTTTTGAATAAAATCTGGATTAGGGAACTCAGAAGATCCAAGTCCGATCCCAAATCTTGTTTATTCACCATTTACTCTCTCTCAAATAGTCCGGACCCGGATCCGATTCTAAGCAATAGCCGCGAGAAATCTCTCAATCTCTCTCTCCGTAGTAAAGAAAAGCAATGGTGAAATCAGGCAAAGCTCAGGTCGTGCGGGACCCGTCTAGGTCACACGATCATCCTTCTCGCTCCACTTCTCATAGGAACGAATGGCACAATTTCATGGTACTTATTTTTTCAGCTCTGAGTTTCTTTATTGAATGAAAAAGGAAGAAGGAAATTTCTATATATTTGAAAATTAATTCATCTGGAACTTAAGTCTGATAGTTCCATTTCATTTCAATTTCTATTTCTATAATTTGGAAACATCTTGATCTTTTATGCATCAATCGAGCTCCCAAAAATATAGCCTCTAAATAGCATTTAAACAACAACAACAAAAAAACAAAGAAAATTGAGTTCAATTCTGTACTTCATATAATTTTCTTTTCCGATTTATAATTTCTTCTTTGAAAGTTCTCATTTTTATATCTTATTTTTATAGGAATCAAATATATCAGACATGTATAGTGAGCCGATTTCAGTAGGAGCATCCAATGATTCGGATAGTGAAGAAGATATGAATGTTAAGAAGTTGCTAAAAGAGGTTCAACAATTGGGTATGAATCAAAATTCGATTTATTTTCTTATTATTATACATTATTAAGTATTTTTTTATTGATTATTTCTATTTTCGATGCTTAATTAGGTGCTGCTAACATGACATCGAAAGAAAGGAAGTATCTAGAGAATCGTAACATTGTATCCTTGGGCGGAAAGGTAATTTCACAAGTCTTTTAATTTTTCAATTCTGTAAATTAAATAAGTAATAATTTTTAATATAATCGTTCAATAATATCAAAGTTTAAACTAAACAGCCTGTTAAGAAACAGCGTTTACCACTAAGTGTCGCAAAACCCGCTATGAAAAGAAAGAAGAGAAAAGAAGAAAAACAACTCGAAGAGGTAAAAAAAACTTCAATTTTCATATTAATTATGAAATTTTGGTTATGTATAAACAATTAATATTTTATTTTTTTCAGGACAAGATATTAGGTAGATTTACGAAGAATTCTTCTAGAAATTTGAAAGAGAAGAAGAGAAGACCAGAGGAGAGAGTGTTGAGGGCTACAGAGGGGCATTTTAGTAAAGGAATTCTTGATGTGAAACATTTGTTGAATCCAAAAGGGCCAAAACGCGATGATGATTCACAAATGAATGGCAAAATGGGAAGGAAAAAAGGAAATGGCAAAGGAAAAGGGAAAGGTAAAGGTAAAGGTAAAGGAAAGAAGGGTGGTAATAGAAAGGAGCGTTAATTTAAGTGCAAGTTTAATTATTGTTTATGACGAAAATAATTTGTCAAAATTTTGTTTTCTATTTGTATTTGTTGAGTGATACAATTTGTAGTGGTGATTGAGTTGATTTTACATTCTGGAATTTAAAGCTCACAATAATTTTTCTTGTCTGTTAGGGTATTTATGATATTTTTACTTTTTCAGGGGTATTTGTGATATTTCTTATATTTCGTAGGGGTATAATTAACTGATTACGTGACAATAATACAATTTCATATAAAAATATTTTTATTGTAATATCATATTTGTTTTGTGAGTTCGAGTTGTTTTAATATTTTAACATTATAGATTTTGAATTTAAATATTAACATATTTGGATCAAAATTGTTTAACATGAAAAAAAAATTTATGACATAAAATCAATATCAAGTTATGAACAATACAATCATCATTTAACAAATGAAGATAATTTATTGGATAAAATTGTATGTAATCCTCATTTAATCCCGAATCAATTTCTGAAGTCACTATTTTTATTCTTGGATATTTCTTACAAACTGTATGTAATCCTCGAGGCGCCTATTCAAAAAATAAATAAATGTTACAAATATGATGGAATAAGGGGGGGCTAAATAAAAATTAATCTAAAATTAAAATGATATTCAATAAATTTACCGATATGAGATTGAGAAATATAGTATTGGATTTTGGCACACCCTTCTCGAGTGAGGTTTCTCTGTGGCCTTCCAGTGGAAGCCACATGTGAAACCGCTGACGTGGCCTCGTTTCATTGGTCAATACAATATATTTTGCACATAAACCCCTACTTTATATAAATTAACTGTTTAGGGATTCCATAAAAATAGGGGTTTATATGTAAAAATACATTGTATTGACCAATGAAACGAGGCCACGTCAGCGGTTTCACATGTGGCTTCCACTGGAAGGCCACAGAGAAACCTCACTCACCCTTCTCCAATAAGAGAGATATAACTTGAATTGCTGAATTTCCTATTTAACGAAACAAAATAGATTAAATAATGTGTTAAGATGTCAAAACTCTACAATCTAGACTACCCTTTTTTCTTACTTATTCACTTCATGTATGTTTTTAGGGGTATTTGTGATATTTTATATAGTTTATTTTGTAGGGGCATCCATGGCATTTCTCATTTTGTAGGGTTACACATGATATTTTGAGATTTTGCTGGGTACACATTAAATTATATTATAAAGGTAATGAATCACTGAAGGAAAGAACTTGATACGGTAAAACAAATTCATAGTTTCATTGATGAATTTAGGATTCACAATAAAAATGAATTCTTTTTTATGATTTTTTTTTTTTTTTTGTTTTTTTTTGCAACAAATTTTATGAAACATTTTAGTAGTACCAATTGGTACCGTTTCATATCTTTTTAAATAATATACTTTTTGTTAACTTCTGCAAGATGATTATTGGTATTAACTGCTACCATTTCTTACCAAAGTGTGTACAGGTTTGTCCAAAAGACTTAAGAGAGTATCACTTGGTGGTCTTAATAGAGCCACTCTCTCTTCTCGGAAGTGATAAATATAACTAAATTAACAAGTACTAACTTTGATGACATTCAAAATTACATAATATAATATCTTAATTTATAGTTTAATTATTTTAATTTATGATTAAACATACAATTAAGATGTTAAATCATTCATTAAAATATAAATTTTTAAGATGTTAAATAGTAATTATGTCGTCAAAGATGTTGGAGATCAAAAATGTGGGGGAAGAGGTGGGAGTATATCCAACATTTTCCTTAGGATAATATGGACTCCACATTGACGAGAATGCACGGCGCATCCCTCTTTATTATTATAATCTCTGAACCGGTTTATAGAAGCATTCTTCTTCGGCGAAAGAAATTAATTGAACTTGTGATTTTTATTAGTATGATTAAACTTTTGAACTCATTCGAAACTTGATGAAATTGTTTACACGTCTGAATTTCAGTGAAAAACAAAGAGGAATATCATATATGATACTTTGAACCGATAGGGTGATAGAAGCCTGGAGGAACGACCAACTATGTCTCGGATCATTTACGAGTGAAACTGACTATAAAACCTGACTGTCAATGGGTCCATAGACTAGTTGGTTGAGTGTGAAATACAAAAAATCATATGTTGTGAGAGGTTGTTGGTTCGATCTATATTGACATAAAAAAAATTAGATATCAATAACGAAAACGATCGCTTGTTGGATACTATTAAAAAAAAAAACTGTAAAACCTGACTTAACCCAAATAAATAAATTATTAATTAATTATAAGAGGCTCGGTCCAAATATTAAAGCCTTTTGATAGCTCAATTATATTACCTTTATTTATTTGGCCCAGATATAATCGAAGATTAAAGAAAAGATGATTTGCATCGTAGATTCGTAGGTCAACATGGACAATGCATGATTATACTGTACATTCATGCAAAAATAACTTCTTCTAACCATGGAATGCATTGACTAATTTATTAATCTGCTAATTTATTTTTCATGTCTTCCAAATTAATGATATATTATAGTGGATTATTTCGTGTATCTTTCTCTGTAAAACCCAAAATATTAAATTTATTCCTCTAAATATATAAATATCCCTACATATCTTGAAGGTTATATGTTATTTACATTTCGTGTTTCAATATTATTATTGTTGTTTTGAATTTTTTTATTTCATTCATTTAAAAGAAAGATATATTATTTACATTGATGTTATCTCAAATATAGAGAATATGACGGATCAAGATAAAATTTTAATTATTTGCATGATGTTAGTTTTTTAGTTTCAACAAATTAATTAAGACTGGTATAGTTAACAAATTAATATATGATAGTCTTATCAATACATTTCATGAATAAAAAAAGGATATTTTGGAAATTTTAATATAGTGGCTTTAAATTCAGAAATACCAAAATAGTGCTTCCCATTAAAATAATATAATCCAACTATAATAAATCTTAATATTTGGGCCAAAGCTCTCATGATTAATTTATACTTAATATTAAAAAAAAATTGGGCTACTTTGGGCTTTTCTGTTATTACTCGTTTTACTTGTTTCTAAGACTAATGGAGAGGAGACTCTCTCTGTCTCTCTCCTCTCTCTCTCTCTCTTGCTAAATCAGCGGCGCTAGTCTAACCCTAAAGAGCTCGGCCATGGCGAAAAGGAAGAATAAGATTAAGAATAAGGGAGCAGAACCCATGGATACTTCTGCTCAAGGTTCCGTCACTTTGCCTGAAGCGCCTCAACGTATGATTTTTCTCATTTATTTTTTGTAGATAATTTGTTGGATGGTTTTGTTTGATTTGTTTGGAATTTTTGGTGCAGCAATGGATACATCAGAAGGAAAATCGGTGGATTTGGGTATTTCTTCTATTAACAGGTTTGAAGACGAACAAAACCCTAATTCTTTTGATCTTCTCCTGTGATTTTTACGCATTAGTTGCTTTTTATTATACTGAAATTTTGTGTATAGTTCTCAAATTGCTTTGATTAAGCCTCAATTTAAGAACAAAATTGCGAGAATTTGCTATACGAATGAAAAAAAAAAAAATCATACATGGTTATTTTGTTTGTATGTTTTGAATTTTTGTATTGAAGTAATTAATATTGGCGTAAAATGTAATTAGGAAAATTAAGAAGGGTGTGCAAGTAAGAAAGGTGAAGAATGCGAGAAAAATGAAAGCCGTTGCGAATGCGATATCGAGAATCGAAAAAACAGAGGAAAGGATTTCGAAAACCAAAAGCAAGCAAATCAGAGTTAAATCTGCCAAAACTTTATACGATTAATTCGTTTTAATTAATTAATTGCTTTGTTAATTAGATATTGTCATAGTAACTTTTTTGTCAATCATATTTTGGAGGGGTATTTGTGATATAAGAGAGATTGCATGGCCTTTTTATTTAAAAAAAAAAACAATTTGGAATTCGGAACAAACAAAAAAAACTAAAATTCAAAACAATTGTCTAGTCAAGACAAACTTGATATTAAAGAGGATATGAAGATAATTTGTTAAAAAATCTCAGCAGCATGATATGATATTAAATGTTGAAGAATTTAATTTGGGGGAATTTTTTTAAGCAATTTTAGAATGCCACATCATATTACACAGATGACGTGTCAAAATATTATTTGTTAGGTTCATGTTGGACCAGTTGTATTTGATTTTGAATTTTTTTCACAATATATTACATGATCAATTGTGAATGCAAATAGAATGTGAAAAGTTTAAATATCTCAAATTAATAAATTAATATATAATATCATAAAATATACATAAAATATTGTTAGTATTTTCATAATATAATTAAAAAAAATAAGAAATATATTCGCTTGAATTTTATCTTTGTTTTGAGATCCATATTATATATATTTAATATTTTTCTCTAACTTAAAATTAAATTATGTAAAAAAAATATAAAAATAAATTTAATTACATTAATGACTTGTAAACCTAATTATTATTATTTTTAAAACTATAATTAAAAAAATTTGCACATACTACTATGTATGTTATTATCATATATTCAATATTTTTCTCTAACTCAAAATTATGAAAATAATTATTACAAAAAAATATATAAAAATAAATATAATTACATTAATGATTTGTAATCATGATTATTATTATTTATAGAAATATAATTGAAAAAAATTTCACATCCTAATAATAATAATTATTTTTAAAACAATTATGTTATATTTGTATTTTTACTTAAAACTGTTTCATATTAATCTTAAAAAAAAAAACAATGAAATATATTTATTTACTAAACAATAATTTCTTTAACTTATATAATATTTTGCAATAATAAACACGAAACATAAAATTTATCAGACACAAATAATTTTTTTAAACTTTTACAATGTTATTATTCTTAATTTTAGATATGAAAATTTAAAATATCATATCATATGATTTTGATTTTTGTTTTTGTTCACGCGTGTTGTTTTATTATTTTATAGTGATATTTATTCTTTTTCGTATGTGTTGCATTAAATTACAAAATAAATATTTCGTAATGTGTCATATTCAAAAATAATATAATAATTTGGTCATCATCAAATTTCCTTAATCAATATGATATTTATTTACATAAAGTCTTATATTTGATCATGAAAAATCATAACTATATATTATATGTATGGTAAAACAAATGAAACAAAATCGCCGCGAAGCGCGGATAATCTTCTAGTAAATAATATTAGACACCTACAAAAAAATCATCTAGATTCCATATATGTTAAATTATAATACATTCACGTAAAGTAAAAAAAAAAAATCTAAATTTTAAATGTTACAAAATTAAAATAACACTGGTAAATCAAGATGAATTCTAAGTTCAAAATTTATGTGGTTAACATTATTCAAAATAATCCAACAAATGGACCAAATTTTTTTTAATAATAAATTGGAAGGAAAAAAATAATGAAAATCGTACTTCGAGGCACATCATGCAAAGTAGAAGAATCCATGGGTTCTAAAGTAGAACTTCTACTTCTACTCCATTTATTAATTTTAAAATGTTTAACCCAAATATCAAGGCCTATTATACTTCGATTATATCATCTTCATTTTTTCGGCCCAGATATAATTAAGTTGGATAAAAGGTCATTTGTTCTGCATGTACCAACATTGATATTTGATGAACATGCATGCAAAATTCATGAATTGTTCGATGAATATAATGTGAAGTAATAATGTTCATATTTCATAATTCATTATTACATGCTTCAAATATTTTGTTCATTTCGATCTTTTTGGGATAATAATTTTGTATCATATTGACATTTGGACATATATTTTATATACATACTTATTAAAATTCTCATTCAAGTCCTACGATTCTACGAATCTAACTTGATAAAACAATTCGAGTCGGACGTAAAATTTTAATTTGGTAGAATCAAGGACGGCTCAAACTTTTTCGAGGCTCTCGGAAAAAAATGGAAAGCCTCTTTAATTATTATATTATTTCTTAAATAAAATTATAATTTTAGCATCTAAAAATGAAGGAAATACAGTTTCGGATCAACCGTAAAAGTGTACACAAGGATAAACGAACGTACGCGTTCGTGGGCATAAAATAATGTGTATATTAGATGCACATATGTATATAGGATATTAATGGTTAAATTGATAAGAAACGGTTTTTATTAAGAAAACCAGAAAATTCAGTTTAAGACGTTTTAGTAAAACTGGAATAACTTTCAGTAAGAAACTCCAATTTGAATGGTTCAAATTGGGTTAGTTAGATAATGAGATTATCTAGAACTTTCATGTTGTAATATTGTTTATTTGAGCGAAGTATCAGTGTCGTTCTAATGGAATACCGAAAGGGTGCGACGGTTTGACATACAGTTAGTAAAACCGCCGTAACTTTCGCATCCGAACTCCAATTGGGCCAGGCCAAATTGGGATGGAAAGATAATAAGATTATCTACAACTTTCGTGTTCGTTGATGTTCTGTCATAGGAATTTACCATTTTCGTACGGACGGATTACTAAACAGGTTCATATATTTTTCTGTGTGAAAGGGTGTATATTGGATATACATGTCTTTTGAGAGTTCAACCCCTGTGGAAGCCCATCCTTATCATATGAGATATAAATATGATATTTTCTCTCTCTTCCATTTAGTTCAAAGAAATTATTCAGTTCAAAGCAATTATTCAGTTCAACCCCTGTGGAATTAATGAGATTAATCCTGAAATTGAGAGTGATATCTCTCTCAAAGTGAAAGGGTGCGAAGAGAGAAAAACCGAGAAAAACTGTTTTTCTTGGAGATGAGAATCAATCAATCGAGCAAGTTCGCCGGTGCTTCGTCTATCCAGCGCGACCGACATCTTACGAGTCAAGGTGGATACACGTAGAGGAGCAACATCTGGGGCTCTTTCGGTTGTGATTGATTCGGAAGAACGAAATCTGCCGGAGACGGAAACGAGCGAATCGGAAACGGGACGCATGAAGACAACCGGAGGCGTGTCAAGACGGTGGGAGACGTGTGGTATGGGACGCACGGGCTAGTCACCAACGTGACACCGGAGAAAGAAAGGATGAGAGCGATCAACCCGTCGTGCGTGATCAATTTCACGTTGGTAATCGTCTATCCTTCTATTGCATCGTACCCTCGAAGTCATGGCGTGATTTTGGATTTAGGGAACCGGACCGGGCCTTCATATCCGCTGCGCGGGCCCGGGGTCGGGCGATTTCCCAACAAAAAAATAAAAAAATATTTAAGTTCTCGTTCTAAATTATTTTAGTTTTCGAAATAATATTACAAAAGCAATTTTTTTATTTTTAATGTGTACGACTTTTGACCAAATTCTAGTTAAAAAAAAACGTATCTATGAAAAATTAAAAATGGAAGTGATGAACAAAAAAAAAATGCATAAAATAACTAGACAGTAATAACGGACGATAAATATTAGTTTTGAAGAGTAAAATGTTGATGATCATACAAATAAAATAAGAAAATCAAGAGAAAATACATTCAAAAGAGGCATGGTCGAGTAGATAAACAAAAAACACGGTGAAAGTTGTTTTTTTTGGAAAAAAAAAAATAAGATTACATGTTTAATGAATTTCTAATTGTGTACTTAATCACTATTAATTAGAAGAGAAATTTGTTTAATTTACATGTAAAAATAAATTTCATATTTTGATTAGCATAAGTGGTCAAGTATCAACATATTATTAAGCATTTCAATTTTTTACGTGTCATATCCAACTCAATAATTTTATGTGGATCGTTTGGATATATGGGGCTCTCGATGCAAACCTAGTTAGCTTCACTATTGAGCTGTCCATGGGTAGAATCATGATTGAATCTCGATTGAAGACGTAGAATCTGATACAATCTTATATATTTACGATTTTACGATTTCACCATCATAATTCACAAGACATTTAATTTTCAAGGCGATTATGACACCCGGTCTAATTAACTAATTTTGAATACAAACTAAAATATCAACATATTGCGATGTAAAATAATATTACACGAATAAAATAACTTTTTCTCTTCCACAGATCTTTCTTTATTTTTTATTTTTTTACTTCGATTAATTCCTAATATTTTGATGGTTGTTGTTAACATTTGCGCACCTACGAATACTCCAATTTTGTCCAATTATGATGTATTTTATATGATTGTAAAGATTCAAATGAATACAATATATTCTATCAATTAAATTACATCATTTTATTTCGAAATCGTGCTTGTAGATTAGTTTTCTAATTAATATTTATTTTTATAGAATCTTACGATTCAAAATACGATATTCTTTCTCTAAACAATTCAAGGCAAAATTTAGATTGTGACAACCTTGTGTGTACATATTTAAAATGTATGACATATCTTTTACTATTATGTAGTTAACAAGATAATTCTGTCCATAAAACATTGGAGGATACAATTTGAATCGAAGAAATGGTTTCTTATTTTTCTCCTTTAGTACAAGTTGTCTCTTTTCCAATTGTCTTTTATGATTAGGAGTTCTTTTCTCCTCAATTGCAAAATCAAGTGCCAGAGTTTTGGAATGCTTCATGTAAAATATATGTGAACTGACATAATATATATTTTGTAAATATTAGTGATAATTCAAACAAAATCAGAGATATCGGTCTGATTTTTTATTCCCTCTTTTTTTTAATCTTCGATTCTTCCAAAACTACATCCTTGTTGCAAAAGTTTGAAATTATGGAAGAAATATGCGAAACAAAAAAGTGCTAAAAAGAATGAATATAGATTTATTTCGTTGGACCACTGAAATCGAGTCATAACAGTTAACGCCCAAATTAGCCCAAAAAATAAATCTATTATTAATTAATTACGAGAGGCATGACCGAAATATTACAAGGCCTATTATACTTCAACTCTATTGGCTCCATTTATAATTGAAGATTAAAAAAAAAATGATGTGTCAGCAAACATTGATAATGCATGATACGTGAATGCAAAATACATGAATTGTTCAATGACTATTATTTATTAACATGCTTCTTATTGATCGTTGATTATTCATATTCTCTTTAGATGCTAGAGTGTTTCGTAATTGCAAAATTTATAACAAATGATAGATTCACAGTGGTGATAGACACCTCGCTATTAGCACCCCGCAATAATCTCGCAATCTTTGAAAAAGAATATAATTAAGCACAATTAATTGAGAAAAGAAGCAAATTAGAAAAATACTTGTTCATTTTAGAGTGAGGGTCAATAGATGTGGGTTACACGGTATTATTATTGGATAGATTCATGAGATATTAGAGAAAACCATATTATTATTTTCTTCAACCATTACTCCGGTTTATGTTGACATGTGCAAGGCCATACCTATAGACTATTCAGCGCCGGTTCGAGAATTTTGAAAGTCCTAAAGACATTTCATAAGATACGAATATGTAAATACAGAAACAAACTAAAATATAGAAAATTTTCTTTTCAGAACAACGTTATTTTCACTTCATTTTTTGTTATATGTATCATGGTTAAGAAATTATTCTTCTAATTTATTTGCGTGTACTATTTGTATGCAAGAATTGTTCATAGTCCGATCTAAATTACAGAAAACACGCCGAAGCGACATAAGTAGAAAATTTATAGTGGGACCCGAACAAATTTTACCAATGAATAATTAATTGATATATGTCAATCGGTATTAATTAATTGATCAATTATTATTTTTGCCCTAAATTTCACCTCTTGCCATATTTTCTTATACATAATCGGGAAAATGTCGAAACATAATTTCTTGCACATAAATGATTTTTGTATCATAATAACTTATATATAATTAAGTCATTTTGCATTATCTTTCTTATCTACTTTTTTTTCTTTCAAAATATATATTTAGAGAAATATTTACCATGAAATTTTGGAACCATATTAATACACAACTAAAAAAATATGAAAAAGTTACAACATATTTAATTATGAGTGTGTTACATATTTTATGACTAGAAAATATTATTTTTTCCTGAACAAAAACATAACAAAGATGAGAAAAGAAATATGAAAAGACTACTTCAAAATGATTTTTTTTAGAATAAATAAAGAAGACTATTTGTAATTAACTGACCCCCTTATTTTGCGTCTATCTTTGAGACTCCTCATGAAGCCACATCATCATTCTTATCTTGATTATTAACCTTTAGATTATGTGATTTTATCATATGTATTAATATTATGCTTGATAATTTAAGACATGCATTTTGTATTATTATTTTAAAGTATTAATTTGAACAATTAGATGTAGTGATGTGATTTAATCTCAATCATTATTTTTTTGTTAGATTTTTTAAAGATCATATTTTGTGTAATCATTTATGTGTTATTATTTTACACCATGTTTTAAACATTCTTAGAAAACCACACCATCATACATTAATAATGTGGTCTATTATTATTGGTTAGAATCATATTAGACCAAGTCTAATCAATTGTTTAACATTTCACATAAGATTATATGATCAAATTTGAATGCAATAAAATATGAAAAGTTTATATATGAAATACTAATAATTTAATATGTAATATTATAAAAAAATACAACATATATTAGTATTATTTTGGAAATTTAATTTTAATATATTCATTTTATTTTTCTCTTTATTTTGACTCCCATATTAGCATAGTTCATACATACCGTTTTTCATAATTTCAATTCATAAAGATATTATGTAAGAAAATACAACTAAAAAAATACACATTTACATAATATATTTTTAATAATTTTATTTGCATAATAGAATTTTTAAGTATTATTACTTATTTTTTTAAAAATTCTAACCATAACAATCTCATATAATACTATGTAGATTATATTTGTGTTTTTAAGCAAACAAAACTTTTTCAAAAAATAATAGAATTAAAAAAAAAATTATCCATTTAAGTAACTTTTTTAAACTTATAAACATTTATCAAATTGTATTGTTATTTTACAAAATGTAAAATAAAAATAAATCATATGATATAAAATAACTTGTATTTAGGTTTATTATAAATTAAATTTTGATATTATTATTTATTAAATTACTTCCACTATTAAGTTTTATATTATTTTATATTTTCCATGACATTTTGAATCAATAAAAATTATTACTATATATAATTAATAACGTGTTACTCCATATGTTGTACGATTCATTATTTTAATATTTGATATTGTATGAAATATTGTGAGCAATGATATAATATTTGTTATTACGTTTTTCGTAAAATTGTATTATAGTTTATTCTTATATATTATTGTATAATAACACTAATATGTGTATTATTATTTGATTAAAAAAATGAGATTTTTTGTTATCATAATGCAAAATAATTGTAAAACATATGAATAATTATAGATAAATGTATTCAAATAACTTTATTTTAAGATGATATTATTAATATTATCATACACATATATAATTGTATTACAATGAAAAACATAATTTGCATATTCGTCGTGTAGCGCGAGTATTCTCCTAGTTGTCCTTAATTTGTTGATGTCAACGAGACTTGACTCCACAATCTCTCACGATATATGATTTTGTCGTGTCAAATATTCAATCAATTAGATTATGAATTCAATGACATTATTTTAATATGATTCATTGTAACACAAAAACAAAGATTAAATGAATTTTATAACTATGCATAAATCAGTGATGTTTCACTTACTCTATTTTTTTTTTTTTTGTCATGATGGATATTGTTGGAATCTGACCACCCAGAGTCCCGCACGGCGCAAGTGAGGGTCCGGTCCGATTCCGTAATCTCAAATCACATCATCTTTTGGAACGTCGATGCAGTACAAGTATAGTATCATATCACGTGGAATTGACCACGTTCGAATGATTGTTCGTTTTGTTCTTTGCTTTTCCTTCGTGATGTCACTTCCGTTGAATAGTCGTGCGTCTCACGTCCACACGTCTCCCAGTTCCACTATCTCAACATGTTCTCGTTTGTTCTCCGTGTGTCCCACACCAACACCTTTAACAACCTCCTTATCGATTATTTTTTCGGCTTGATCACAAATGAAAAGTCACAAATGTGAACTCGTCTATGCGTATCTACCGTAAGTTGTAGTCTCTCGGCCACACACACAACTGTCTGGACAAAACGTGTGCGAATTTGCTTAACTTATATGATTACGTTTTTTTAATGGGGAAAACAATTTCTCTCATCTTTTCTCTTTCTCTATTTCTTTGTACTCTTTGAATAATTGCTATACATATTTGATTGAATTGTCACTCATAGTGACCGGTATCAGTATGGAACTCAACCCGCATCGAACCGTATGGAATATCCGTTTCTCCAAAATACTTGTGCATTTTTAAGTATACACGTAACATAAGGTACCATATAACAAAGTCATTTTTTTTTTCATTTCCATCTTTTTGGGATATTAATTTTATATCATATTGACATTTGGACATATATTTAAAATGTATGAAATATCTTTAATAGTTAACATGATAATTATGTTTGGGGAGTTCTATCATACACTTAGGGGTGGGCATTCGGTTGAACTGAACATCACCAAACCGAATAAGAACAAACCGAATTAAACCGAACTGAACTAAATTCAAACCGAACCGAACCGAATAAAAATTGAACCGATTTAAAACCGAACCGATTTAAAACCGAACCGAATAAACCGAATTTCTTATTCGGTTCATTCGGTTGAACCGAATTAGAAGTTTTATAATGTTAAAATTCAAATGTTATTTAGAAAAGAAAATATTAAAACAAATCATATAAAATATACTTACGTTATTTCTAATTTTATAATATTTAATTTTAATTTTTTAAATGAAAATAATAGAAAAAGTGAAAAATAGTATTAATTCGGTTGGTTCGGATTAATCGGTTCTGAAAATACCAAAATCGAACCGAACCGAATAAACCGAACAATATCAATTTTTGAACCGAACCGAATCAAATAAACCCAAAAACCGAACCGATTATACCGAATTCGACCGGTTCGGTTCCGTTTCCAAATAAACCGAACCATTTGCCCACCCCTACATACACCCTTTTTGCTTATAATACACCCATTTTCAAGGGTATTTTGTGTAATTATTAATTAATGAGTATTTAAAGTAATTTTTCAAAGGTATTTATCAATAAATGATATGATAAGTAGAAAATTTGAATTGTTCGTGAAAGAAAAAATATCTATGAAAAATAAAATTTATGATACATTCTTAAAAATATGCAAATTTTTTAAAAAAAATGATGTATGATATAATGATGTGAGGAAAATAAGGCACAAATTTAATGCTTAATTTAGGGATTTTAGCCCTTGTGAAGAGCAATTCTATATACTTTATTAATCATATTTGAGATAACATGAATATTTCTTCACTAAGTGTGTTTTATTGCTTAATTACAGGTTTTAGAAGGCAATTCTGGGAATTTGGAAAGTGTAGTTGTCTCCAACACGTCAAGAGGAATGAAAACGATATATTATACCGATATATTCGGTACATGAATGAGACGGGAGGCAAACAATCATCATGATATAGACTTACACAAGAGTCCACACGAAAACCACTCAATCCTTAGCCCTTATCCTTCCCACCTACCTTTTGTGGAAATTACTTCATTACCCCCAATCCTCTCCACCAACTCGTGACCAATAAGAAGACTCCGTGAGTGCTATAAATAAGACCAAAAGGGCCACGAGTTGAGGGCGCTCTTTCCCGCTCTTCGGAGCACTCTCTCTCTCTCTCTCTCTCTCTCTCTCTCTTCTCTCTCCCTCTCAAGAACTTCCAAGAACCGTCAAGAACGTCAAGAACCGTTCAAGATCCTACTCGATTGCTCGGGAGATTCGACCGTGACTTGGACATCCTTCCTTTTCGGCGAATCGACCTCTCTCAAGACTAAACCGTGACTAGGGAAATTTCTCCTTTCGGTGTTGTGAAGTTGCGTTGAGACCGAGACTTGGTAGAACCCTCTTTTGGAGCTTGAAGAAGGCGTCAACCATGACTAGGAGTCCCTCCTTTTGGTGATCCTTTTCGAGTTATCCACGACTCGAGGATTCTTGCCTTCGGTGACCAACGAAGCAAGTTTGCCGTGACTCGGAGCATTCTCCTTTCGGTGGTCAATGGAGCGACAACACTAGCGAGGAAAAGGAGGCTCTTCTTGACGCGTTGAAGCTTTTCTTTGCTCAATCTAGGTGTATTCTTTTCTATCTTGAAATTCTTGTATGTTGAATGATAGTTTAAGGTTGTGATTGAATCTCTTTCTTGATTCTAAATCTTTGTTCTTGCATTCGATCTTTGGCTCTCTTTGTGTTCTTTTGTTGATCTCCTTTTAATTGCATTTCAGTCCTTAATTAAGACATTAAAACAATCTTTGATCAAATCTTAAATCAAATCCCAAATAAAATACTCAAACTCAGTTCCAGAAACTATTCCGTTATAACGGACATAAATTGCGTTACAACGGACTAGACGGTTGGTCCTTTAATATTCAGTTGGTTATACTTCCGTTGTAACGCACATACATGTCCGTTGTAACGGACTAGTGAGGATTTTCACGCAAGAGGCTCAATACAAGTGCGTTATAACGGACATAAGGGTCCGTTGTAACGGATTAACCAATCCGTTGCAACGCAACCACTGTTCGTTATAACGGACAAGTATAGTGCGTTATAACGGAGTTTCCTCCGTTGTAACGGACGTTCATCTCATTTTTAGTGACATAATTTTCACTCAAGTCCGTTGTAACGGAACCCACTTCCGTTGTAACGGACTATCTTCTGTGAATTTTCTTTGCTATTTCTTGTCTAGTTTTGATTCATTAATTGACGCATATACTCCTCGTGGAACGAACTTTCATATTTTCCACTATACACATATATTTTCCAACTTGTTGATTGAATCGGGTTTTCGAATACAACGATAATTTTACGCACCAAAAACCCGCTCATCATATAACTCCCTTTATGTTTATAAAACATTTGAGGATACAAATGAGTTTCTTGTTTTTCTCCTTCATTACAAGTTGTTTCTTTTCCAATTGTCTTGTATGATTAGGAGTTCTTTTTTTCCTCAATTGCAAAATTAAGTGTCGGTTGAGTTCAATTTAGGAATGCTGCATGTAAATTATGTTTCAACTGACATAACAATATATATTTTTAAGTATTATTGATAACTCAAACAAAATGAGAGATATCGATCTGCATTTTTTATTCCCTATTTTTTTTTTTTCGGTCTTCGATGCTTCCAAACTACATCCTTGTTGCAAAAAATTCAAATTAATTGGCCCAAAAAATCCAAATCAAATTCTGGAAGAAATATGCGAAACTAAAAAGTTCTAAAAAGAATGAATATAGATTTATTTCGTTGCAGCACCGAATCGAGTCATAATAGTAAAGCCCAAATTAGCCCAAGAAATAAATCCATTATTAATTAATTATCAGAGGCATGACCGTAATATTAGAACTTAGAAGGCCTATTATACTTCAACTATGTCGGCTCCATTTATAATTGAAGATTAAAAAAAAATGATTCGTAAACTCTAAAAAAAAATGATTTGTTAGCAAACATTGATGATTAAGTGAATTAATGTAGTGTTTATCTTAGAAGGCCTATTATACTTCAACTATCATGTTAATTAAGTGAATTAATGTAGTGTTTATCTTTTGGATGATAATGTTAATTTATATCCATTAGAATTATTGTTAATATATAGGATGATTATAATAATATTTTGTTTATTTATTTTGACAATCAATAATAATTATTAGAAAGTATTTCTTTTATATATATTTATATTTACATCCACATCAACTCGCAAATATGGAACTAGTTTAATAGTATATTGCAAGATTACAATTACAATTTACAAGTAATGGTTCGAAAAGCCCAATACATCAAAATTACACATTCTTTTTAGAAAAAGTATATACAGCATGAAATAACTTACCGATGTGTCACTGAAAGATGACATGTAGTTGAATGGGCACCTTCTCTCTGCCCCGCTAGCAAGGGCAGTTTATATGAAAGAAAACAAAACTCTCTCCCGAATCCTCTACTATGTTGCCTACACCATATTTCAACTCAATACTTCACATCCCTCCCTCAGTCCCTCTCCATAGCTCCTTTTATTTTTAAATTTCAAAGAGGAGGGGTATTTATGATATTTATAGTTTTTAGGTCTTCTTCGAGTTCTCGTATCAGTGCCAAGATGTTGTACGCAACCTCAGGATACGGCGCGAATTGGATGGGATCCATTATGAGATTCATGCTATCGAATTCGTCTGAAATGGAGATGGGAATTCTTAGGATGCGAGCTCATTGAATCAACAATTGATTTGATTAAGAAAAATCCTAAATAGAATTTTTATTTCTTTTTATTTTGAGGTATAATTGTATAAGTGACCTAGTGTTGTTGGTTGTTGAAATTCAGAGATTCTACAATGTGTATAATTTTTCGTTACATTTTTTCTCTTATAGAAAAATGCACTCATAATCGACTTCACATGGATAATGCTTGTGCTTAGTTTCCTTAGATTCCTCGTCTACTTAGCACATATTTAATAATCACTTGATGCTGAGATGTATAAGTAGAGAGGTGGCAAATGATCAAATATCATCAAAGTTTCTGCTTTCTCAGTTAATTTCTTGTTGCATCATCCGTGGCTGGTTCAATAATAATACAAAATCAATACATATTCTAACATGAATTATTCATAATACATTCATTTTCGAACGAACTTGACGCTTCTGTCTCGTTGCATGTTGTTGTTGCAGCCAACGAGCCAACGACTCCATCGTCAGAACCACAATCGATAATCGTTACCAGCGTGATCCACACGCTTGCGGTGCTGAGCCAGTTTGAGATGGGCCGTGACAAGATCTTGAAATTTGCAGGATTGGTCGAGGACATCGTGCATTCCGCCGAATTGCAATTGGTTCCTTCCGTCGCCAACTTATCCGTCTCTGCCGACTTACAACGCGCTCTCCTCAATGCCGGCTTCCTATGGTTCGTAAATTACAAATATACCCCTCCATTGTAACAAAAGCGAGGATATATCGACTCCTTACTACCAATTTGCTGACGGCTGACGATGCCGTCATAGCTTTGCTGACGCCTAAACTAGCTCACATGTTGAGAAGTCAACCAGCTAAAGATTTACTCTCAAATCTAAACACCAAGGAGAACTGCACAAATCAATCGCCACTCATAATTAATTCGAAATTGAGAATTTATGCAATGAAAATAAGTTCAAATTGTTAAAAATTAAGCAAACCTTGTCGTAGAATAGAGATTCTCGTATTAGCATGTGCCAGATTTATCTAGCGCCTATTATATTGATTATCGTACCAGTCTTCCACTAGTCATGAAAAAAAAATAAAAAAGGATAATTCAAAATCAAATATTTTTTTAAGGCCAAAACACCAATACAGGCTCCAATTGAAGTGTGACGAAGAATTGAAAATACGTATCCGTCGCAATTAGAGTCTCGACTGTAAAAATTGTTTCTAACTCAGCTCCCATGAGGACTAGCTGAGATGGGAAGTTGAACCTCGAGACAAGATCTCGCTATGAAATCTCGTGAGGCATGAGTTTTGAGAGGGCAGTGAGCTGTGAAGTCTAAGGCAGTGAAGTTTGGTGCCACCGAGATATGGTGAGCTTTTAGGTAGAACAGAGGTGAAGTATGGAGGTGGAGTGTAGTCGTAGAGAATGGGATTTGGGAGAAGGTGAAGTCTTTCTTTTGTTTTTCGTAGACTTGGAATCCTTACGTGGTAGGAGTTTAATTAGACGGGGCCTCCACGCTAGACTTTGGTAACATTTCGTAGACTTTGGTAACGTTTTGGGAGTGATGATGTACATCCCCCACTATCATCCCCCACCACTCTTGATGACGTGTCACCACTAAAAATTAACACACAAGTACATGACTTAACACCTTAATTTGATGTTAAATCATAACATAATATAAATACCTCGCAAAATTTGATGTTAACTCATATATTGTCATTACTGAGTATATTAGGGTTCAGTATTATTTGTGGTGAGGTGCCACTCAATTCGCTTCTAAATGTGTGGTTCAGTATTATTGCTTTTTTGGGCTTTTGATTTCTTTTTGTTCATGTGTGTAGTAAAAGAATTGTTTGTATATTTTGTAAACACAACTTTCAAATTCATGACGCGCTTGTCAATTCGCTTGTAACAAGCTGTTTTTTTTTTTTTTTTAATACATACCAAGGATAGGCATTTCGTTCACTCAAATTTCAGTTATAAATATATATGATTTGTATAAATGTGGGCAAATGACTAATGCATGCATTTCTTTAAATGCTACCAATTTTTATCATCGAAGCATTATAAAATGTTATTATTTGTTGCCCACACCCATTCCAATGCATTAGTCAATGCTTTTATTGTTACAATCAAATGCATTTTTATAATGCCATTACTAGATATTTGTTAATACTTTCATTTCTCAGAATTTAATGCATTCAAGCATATGACAACATTTGTAATTGCATTATTATGACCATTTTGACGACATTACGAAATGCCCTCGATTTTCATTATAATTGCCGATACAAACATTGAAGGGAATTCTCCCGTCTCCGGACCCGCGCAGCGGATATGAAGGTCCGATCCGGTTCCCAAAACCCGAGATCACGCCATGACTTCGAGGGTACGATGCAATAGAAGGATAGACGATTACTAGCGTGAAATTGATCACGCACGACGGGTTGATCGCTCGCATCCTTTCCTTCTCCGGTGTCACGTTGGTGACTAGCCCGTGCGTCCCATACCACACGTCTCCCACCGTCTTGACACGTCTCCGGTTGTCTTCGTGCGTTCCACGTCCACACGCTTCCACAGCCTTTCACTCTCGTTGACGTTCCTTGTTCCTCCGGTTCGATCACAATCGGAGAGCCACACATGTCGCTCCTCTACGTGTATCCCCCTTGAGTCGGAAGACGTCGGTCGCGGATGCAACTGCCTAGACGAAGCACCGGCGAACTTGCTTGATTGAATTGATTCTCTAAACCGAGAAAAACTATTTTTCTCGTTTCTCTCTTTTCGCGTCCTTTCACTCTCCGAAAGATGACTCTCTATTTCTGGATTAATTCTCTGGATAGAATGAATTGGACTGTATAGAGGAGAGAGAAATATTCTATATATATCATATATGATTAGAATGGGCCAAAAGGCATGTATATCCAATATACACCCTTTCACACAAAAAACTGCAGACACCCTTTCAGTATTCTGTTGAAACAAAAATATTAAATCGTGCCAACCGATTTTAAACCTTCTCGAAAGTTGTAGATAATCTTATTATCTTTCCAACCCAATTTGGCCTGGCACAATTGGAGTTCGGATGCGAAAGTTACGGACGTTTTACTAACTGTATGTCAAACTGTCGCACCCTTTCGGTATTCCATTAAAACGACAATGATACTTCGTTCAAATGAAAAATATTTCTACATAAAAGTTCTAGATAATCTCATTATCTATCTAATTCAATTTGAACCATTCAAATTGGAGTTCCCACTGAAAGTTATGCCAGTTTTACTATCTCATTCTAGATAATCTCACTATCTATCTAATTCAATTTTCAATTTCCTTGAAGTTCGATACAAAATTTTCCCCTATTATTAGTTTTAGATGTTATATGTTCCAAATATAAATTTCAATGAATGTTATTTGTTCATATATTTATTTATATGACAGATTTAGCAACCAAATACAATAATAAAATAAGATTTTCTTAATTCATTATTTGAAAACATATTTTTTTTAGTTTGAATTGAATGCTCGTTTTAGTCATGCGTATCAAATGATTTATATACATATTTTAGTTGGTTTTCGTTTTTTCTTAACGAATGAACAGATGGAGTAAATTACCCTCTTTTCCTTAAAAATATAGTTAATACATGAAACCACTTGGGAGATATAAAATATCAATATTATACTTTATCATATTACTTTGCTATCCACATTTTATTTTATTTTATTAATTCTCTTATGTACCACAGATTCGCAAAGCTGTTAATAAAAATGGAAAACAAATGAAAAAAAAAATGCACATAAAACTTTATAAAACTTACATTATAAAGTTTCCAGTTCGTATTTTCCATAACAAGTTTGAACAAAAAGAAAAAGAAAAAAAAAGAAGCCAAAACAAACAATTAAACCGCAATGTCACATAAAAAATTGCCCAAATTAGCAGTTTCATTATTCAAAATCCAAATTCGATTTTCAAACATCAAACTGGTAACTGAATTTGACAGCAAGAGGCACGGCCATGATAACAGTGCCCAAAGCCACCCCGAAAAAATGATGCGAGATAGAGAAAGTCGCGCTGAACCGAGGCTTCTTGATTGGGAAGGTGAGTAGATAATTGACGGTTCGCAACCGGACCCGATAACCCGGCTCGTGTAGATATCTCTGGTTGGTTGATAGGTGGGAAGTGAGGAAGAGTTGGATAATCCAATTGGCGATTGGTCTACGGTCTTAAATTGATCGGACCCTTGCTTGCCCAAGAAAAGAGACCTGAAATAGAAAATCCAATTTGATGATTGATTCGTAAACAAATAATCATAAGTTATGCAGGTCTACTACATCTACATAAATTTTTCACAAATTTAACCCCGAACGGGATGTGTCATTATTTCATTGGTTGAATAATATAGGGACCCACCATATTCATGTCATAGTTATCACTTAATCGTGTTAGAAATTATATGAAGTAAATTCACCTTTTTCAAGTCGACTTTTCGTAATTACACTTCGAATTATAATATTTGAATTCACGAAAGTGACATTACCAGATTTTAGTTTTTTTATGTTTGGCATGATGTAAATAAATTATGAAATTTCAAGATTTATGTATTTAATTTTTTTAAATAAATGTAACCATTAACTTTCACATAAATTTTAATTTAATCAATCATCCAAAACATAATCATAAATAAATTATACCATCACATTACAATCCAAAAAATGACTTTACATAATTAATTTCATTTCACAAAACTCGTATACCAAAGCATACCAGATTTAATTCATCAAAAAATTCGTACCAGATTTAATAAAAAAACGATAATCATTGTGTTTGTATGTAATGGTTAATATAAAAGATTATTCACACAGCTTAATTATACCATAAATCCTAATATGGTACGAAATATATATACTTACAAAGAATTATCTCACAAATCATATTGTGTTACTGCACAAATTATTTATCCAATTTAATAGCTAGAATGAACAACTGATGGACAGTATTTAAGTCAAATTATGAAAATGAATTAAAAAAATCAAATAATCAGATTTATTTTTACTGTTGACTTCAAATTAAGCAAATTTCAGTGTTGGAGGTATACTCAAAGTTGATTTCGATTGGAAAAATAAAAAATGAATTATATAGTCGGAGGGAGATTCAATTTGATTTAAGTTGGAGAGAGAGGACGGCTTACAGAGTTCAATTTGAGAACAAATATGAAGATGAATTCGAGATCCCCAATAATATCTCCAATTCAAACCCTAATAACAATAAAATCCTTGAATTTGAGAAGAAATCAAGTCAATTCACTTGCCGAGTCGGAGTGAGCAGTGAGGGTTGAACGAAGAGAGGACGTTGGGTTGAATGAAGAGAGGGGGCGTTGGTTTGGAGCGAGCAGAGAGGACGAGGTTGAGTTGCACGAAGAGAAGGGGCGCTGGTTCAAAAGTGATTTACTCTCCACTCTCGTAATTTGGAAGGGAGGTGGAGTTGCAGGAAAAGATGGTAGGATGTAAAATGAGTTACAGAAGTTTGATACAATATATCAAACCAAACAACGAAAAATAGATTAATGCAGTAATTACAAATACTAACCGACACAATTGCTGCAAAATAAACAGCCCCTTAATTTTGCAATTGAGGAAAAAAAAAACTCCTAATCATACAAGACAATTGGAAAAGAAACAACTTGTAATGACGGAGAAAAACAAGAAACTCATTTGTATCCTCCGATGTTTTATAAACATAATGGGGAGTTATATCATATATCCTTTCAAAAAGATATCATAAATTTTATTTTTTTATAGATATTTTTTCTTTCATGAACAATTCAAATTTTCTATTTAGCATATCATTTATTAATAAAATATCTTTGAAAAATTACTTTAAATACTCACTAATTAATAATTACACAAAATATCCTTGAAAATGGGTGTATCATAAGCAAAAAGAGTATATGTAGGGGTGGGCAAATGGTTCGGTTTATTTGGACTTGGAATATATTAGAGTGTCGTGAGGAAATGTTAAAAAAAAAAAAACCCGCTGATTTTGTAAGTATAAACAAGTAGTGATGCACCTCCCCTTAGCCTTCCCCCACACTCTTGATATGTCATCACAAAATTTAACATCTTGATTCATTATTTAACATCTCAATTCATGATTTAACATCTTAGTTCATGGTTTAACATATAATTAAGATGTTAAATTATGAATTAAGATGTTAAATTTTAAGATATTAAATCTTGTGATGACGCATCAGGGATAAGGGGGAGGTGCAACATTCTCCTAAGCAATATAAGCCTGAATTTAGGTAAATTTTGTAAGTAAACCTTATAATAAATAGTTTAATTTGTAGATGTATAAAGTTAAGACAAATGAACCTAGTTGATTTTGGCACAAAAAAAAAAAAATCTTCCCATATATAATAAATTTCTGTTTATTTATTCAGCTAATTCACGGTGTTCCTCCTGCCGCGGACAAAAAATTAGAAACACGATGGAGTGAACTTAACCCGGACCTTCTTCGCCTCGTTGCAAAGAAGCTCGGTGACATTTCTAACGTTGTTCGATTCCGTGTTGTGTGCAACCAATGGAGATCCGCCGTGTCTCCTTCGGACCTCCCCTCACAACTCCCATGGTTTTTGGAGTTAGTAACGGGTCGCCTCTATTCTGATATTGATTTTTATTCGCTTTACTCCAACAAACCTACACTCTCAGTGTCCCCGAAGCCGATGAGAAGCTCGTCGAAGGACCATCAGAAAGTTACTTACTCCTCAAGGATGATATTCGCTCGACCCCAATCCTCGTCAATCCGATAAGTCGTCACCAATTGAGACCCCCCTATCTTAAACCTGATGGTACTGATTGTAGTAGAGAATTGATCAAATTTACTGCATGTTGCGGTCGTACAGCCACCTTCTACAAGGGAAATTTGTACCATTATTGCTACCAAACCGATTATACAAAGTTTATTGATATTAACATAAATAAGTCGACTATACCAGGCAAATTTGATTTTTCACTTGGTCAATGCATATGATGATCTACTTGCTGTGGTAAGGGAGAATGAGAATTGGTTGACTGATGAGTGGCGATACAAGGTGTATCGGTTGGAGCAGGATGGCAGAACTCCTTATTGGGCAGAGATGAGTCAGGGTATTGGGGACCGTGTGTTATTCATCGACAATAATGGTGGATTTTGTTTGAAATCTTTGATGGATTAGAAGGGAACAAAATTTACTGCCATCACGGGATATTATTTGACTACCATTGTCTCGTTATATATGACTTGGAGAAGGAGACCAAACAAGTGATTTGCCCAATCCAGATGTTTGGTACATGGTTCGTGCCTAGTCTTTGAAGCTCTTGTATGTTTTTCCAATCGGTGATGAAACATATATGATACAATTGAAGCTTCTTTTTCTTCTTTTCTCTTGTATGTTTTTTTGCAATACTACAACGAATTACACGTTATCATGATGAAACATATATGATACAATTGAGGTATATTTCTATGCGGAATTGAAGGAGAAGAAAGCATATATGTTTTTTTCGATTGTATCATATATATATGTTTCATATATATATATTTCATATACAATTGAGGTATATATGATGAAAACATATATATTGTCTTGTTATATGTTTCATCACATATATTGTCTTGTTATATATTTAATATATGCTTCAATTGAGGTATATATATGTTTCATCATATATATTGTCTTGTTATATATTTCATATATATATATGTTTCATATACAATTGAGGTATATGATGAAAACATATATGTTTCATATATATATATGATGAAACATATATATATATATATATATATATATATATATATATATATATATATATATATATATATATATATATATATATATATATATATATATATATATATATATATATATATATATATATATGTTTCATCATATATGTTTCATATATATATGATGAAACATATATGATACAATTGAGGTATATTTCTACGCGGAATTGAAGGAGAAGAAAGCATATATGTTTCATCATATATGTTTTTTTCGATTGTATCATTATATATGTTTCATATACAATTGAGGTATATGATGAAAACATATATATTGTCTTGTTATATGTTTCATCATATATGTTTCATCATATATATTGTCTTGTTATATATTTCATATATGCTTCAATTGAGGTATATGATGATATATATATATATATATCAAAACCAAATTAGCGACTGTAAAAAAAAAACTTGCGAGAGGAAAGCCGAGGCGACTGTGGGGTGGAGGCAAACCCTAGCCGCCGCCTCCACCCCCTCCTCTCTCACGCCAGCTCCTGGATAACCTTTGCGAGGCGAACGGCGCGACGACGACGGGAGGAAAACCAAGGCGAGCGGGAGGAAAACCGTGGAAAACCGAGGCGAGCGGGAGGAAAACCGTGGAAAACCGAGGCGACCGGCGGAAAACCGCCGGGAGGAAAACCGACGCCGGGAGGCAAACCCTAGCCAGTGGTGTAGGCGACGAGCGATTTCGTGGGAGACGGGCGACTGGACTCCACATCATCAGAAGACTCTGATGACCTGGCCAATCTGTTGGACTCCTTCTACGACTCTGAATCTGATGGAGAAATGGTAAATCTAGAGGATCACAGTGAAGTTGAGAGATGTGATGGCAGAGTTGCTCGATGAGGTATTGGAAAAGAAGGAGGACGAATTAGACGTGGGTTGTATTCAGTATGAGGGGCGATTTCGTGGCGATTTCGTGGCGAGGGGCGATTTCGTGGCGATTTCAGGGTGGAGGCAAACCTCGAGAGCGACGGGCGACAGTCCCTGACATAGATCCGAGACTGAGATCCGACATCTGACGGCGACCGCGACAGCGAGGGCGAGGCGGAGATCCGACAGCGAGGCGGAGATCCGACAGCGAGGCGGAGATCCGACGGCGACAGCGGCAGCCAGGCGGAGATCAGAGGGCGACAGCGACGGGCGAGTCGGGGTGAGTCTGGGGGCAGTGAAAGGAAAAAGCGGGAAAGGAAAAAGGAAAAAGCGTGGAGACGAACCGTTCGTCTAAGGATGGCCGAAAGCATCATTTCTCGGCTCGTATCTTACTTTTGCAATTGTATTTTACTTTTGCGTTGAACTACTTTTTTACATTTATCATATAAATCGCACCAATGTATTAAACTTTGCTTTAATATATTAAAAGAGGCTTCGCCTCTTTAGTTTTTCAAAAAAGAAATATATATATATATATATATATATATATATATATATATATATATATATATATATATATATATATATATAATATATATATATATATATGTTTCATCATATATATTGTCTTGTTATATATATATATATATATATATATATATATATATATATATATATATATATATATCAATGTTTTAAATTGCGATATTGCGGTCCATTGCGGTCGGGTCTTTTTTGCAGCGGATTGCGTTTGCGGGTGCAATTGCGGCGCAATGAACTTATTGCGGACAGTCGTTGTGATATTAAATTATGTAAAAATAATAGTTTGTTTAAATATATTTTTCACAATATTTTCTTCTAAAAAAGATAAAAAAGTTGATTGTCCAGGAACATTTTCAGTATAAATAAAAGTTGATCATAAAATTTTCATTAAAATGGCAATTATACGGGATCTTTGGATTTGTATTTTGTTGAAGAATTTTTTGTCGACATCCAAAAATATCAAAACACTATAACTCAAATTTTAAATCGAAACATCAATGAAATACAATGAAAATTATGAAAGCCATATATTTATAGATGAAAATGACATATTTTAGATGTTATGTATGTTATGAGTATATTTTATCAAATATTTTGATAATAAAACATGAAAACTAAGTATTAAATAATCTCAAAAATTATGTTATAATGTTTATATTAAATAATTCTCGACGAAATTAATTTAACGTGTGTTTCGTGTTTAATTCAGGGTAAAAGACAAAATTTCACAAATTCAAGCCTATCATTGCGTTCCTCTCGTCGAGACGAGCGATTTCAATATAAATTTCGTGTAATTTGATGGAAGGATTTGAAAATTACAACGATTTGAATATTATCCCGCAATTTGTACCCGCAATTACCGCAATTTTCCCGCAATTTTCCCGCAATTGCGCCGCAATGGCCGCAATTTTTCGAAAACGCAATATACTGCTATATGTTATTGCGAAATTGCGATTCTAAATTTCGGGCCGCAATTTCCGCAATTGCGCCGCAATTTAAAACACTGATATATATATATATATATATATATATATATATATATATATATATATATATATATATATGTTTCAGCATATATGTTTCATCATATATGTTTCATATATATATGATACAATTGAGGTATATATGATGAAACATATATGATACAATCGAAGGAGAAGAAAGCATATATGTATCATATATGTATTCGAAAAAAACATACAAGAGAAAAGAAGCATTTCCATTTCCATTTTCTTCTTTTCTCTTGTATCTTTTTGAATACATGTCGATTTGTGTTTTTCCAATCGTTGTAGTATTGCAAAAAACATACAAGAGAAGAAGAAAAAAAAAAAGCCTCGATTGTATCATATATTTTTCATCATGATAACGTGTAATTCGTTGTAGTATTGCAAAAAACATACAAGAAAAAAGAAGAAAAAAAAAGCCTCAATTGTATCATATATGTTTCATCATGATAACGTGTAATTCGTTGTAGTATTGCAAAAAAACATACAAGAGAAAAGAAGAAAAAGAAGCTTCAATTATATCATATATGATTCATCACCGATTGGAAAAACATACAAGAGCTTCAAAGACTAGGCACGAACCATGTACCATACATCTCGGTTGGGCAAATCACTTGTTTGGTCTCCTTCTCCAAGTCATATATAACAAGAAAATGGTACTCAAATAATATCACGCGATGGCAGTAAATTTTGTTCCCTTCTAATCCATCAAAATCACTTGATTTCAAACAAAATCCACCATTATTGTCGATGAATAACACACGGTCCCCAATACCTTGACTCATCTCTGCCCAAAAGGGAGTTTTGCCATCCTGCTCCAACCGATACACCTTGTATCGCCACTCATCAGTCAACCAATTCTCGTTCTCCCTTACCACAGCAAGTAGATCATCATATGCATTGACCAAGTGACAAACATCAAATTTGCCTGTTATAGTCGATATATTTAGGTTAATATCAACAACTTTTGTATAATTGGTTTTGTAGCAATAATGGTACAAATTTCCCTTGTAGAAGGTGGCTTTACGACCGCAACATGCAGTACGCTTGATCAATTCTCTACTACAATCAGTACCATCAGGTTTTAGATAGGGGGGTCTCAATTGGTGACGACTTATCGGATTGACGAGGATTGGGGTCGAGTGCTTATCATCCTTGATGAGTAAGTAACTTTCTGATGGTCCTTCGACGAGCATCCAATCTGCTTCGGGGACATGGACAGTGTAGGTTTTGTTGGAGTAAAGCGAATAAAATTTAATATCAGAACACATGCGACCCCTCAACTCCAAAAACCATGGGAGTTGTGAGGGGAGGTCTGAAGGGGACACGGCGGATCTCCACTGCTTGCACACAACACGGAATCGAACAACGTTAGAGATGTCACCGAGCTTCCTTGCAACGAGGCGAAGAAGGTCCGGGTTAAGTTCACTCCATCGTGTTTCTAATTTTTTGTCCACAGCAGGAAGAACTCCGTGAATTAACTGAATAAATAAAGAGAAATGTATTATATACCGGAAGACCCTTTTTTTGCCAAAATCGACTAGGTTCATTTGTCTTAATTTTATACATCTACAAATTAAACTATTTATAAGGTTTACTAACAAAATTTACCTAGAGTAGAGAAATAGAATAGAACCGATAATGAAAAGGGGGGAACTAAAACCCAATCCGTGATCCTATATCTCAAAAATTGTTGTGGTTTGGCAAATTTGTTTCACTGTGTGTATTTAATGTGGTCTCAGAGTATATACTCATACTGTAATGTCTCTCTTGTCTCCACAACAATCAGATATATTCACTATCGTTTTTGCCACGATCTTGCATGAATAATGCAAAGCACACGATAGAATACAGAAAAAAGAAACGAGTTTGCAAAGAAATGAGATAAAAGAAAAGAACCTCCAAATCCATAGCAGAATTGCAAAAACCAGAACGTAAATGGACATGCGCACTTAGAGAGTAGCCGGGGGGAGGCTGAGAGCAAGGCGCAAGAAAAACAAACTTCGATTAATCACCAAAATTTCTTTCCGAATCGGATGAGCTCTCCAGGGTTAGGGTTAGGGTTTTTATTTCAAAATAGGAGGACCGAATCTCTCCTCCCTTTAAATTTTGAATACCAAGCACCTGGTGAGGCCACGTCATCGTTCACTGTTCATCCCGCACTGTTTGGTATTGTTCACCTGAACTGTTTTGTACTGTTCACCCAGTTGTCACTGTTCACCCGGTGCTGTTTGATACTGTTCACCCGTACTTTTTTGCACTGTTCACCAGGGTACTGTTCATCATTTTTTTTTTTTTTTTTTTATTTTATTTTATTCGACATATGTCTTGTATTCTAAATAAAATATTTGAATTTTTAATAAATATAATTGACATATGTCTTGTGTTCTAAATAAAATATTTGAATTTTTCATCGTATTAATAAATATAATTTGTATACTATAATTTTAGTGTTAATAAAAAACTATTCACACAAAATACTTTTTGTTAGCCTGAGCTGGTATTATTTTTTTTTATGCTTATCATAACATTTATGAATATTACTTTTGCTTTTAAATTAACATTTATGCTTATTTTTTTAGCAAGAAAAAAATTTGCATTTATTGCATAATACTTGTGAGACTATTTAATATCAGCTTTTTTTTTTAAATTAACATTTATGAAGATTACTTTTGTTTTGCACTTGTAACGTTTTAGATAAAATTATTATTTTATGATCATAAAAAATTTTGAAAAATCGCAGCGAAGCGCAAGAAATATTTCTATTTTCTTATCAAATAATATATCAAATAATATATCCCGCAACGAAATAATATATCAAATAATATATAAAATTATTACTTTTGCTTATTATATTATTTCTTATCAAATACTATATCCCGCAGCGAAGCGCGGGCTATTTCCCTAGTTAAAATAAAAGGAGCAAATTTCTTTCCAAAATTTCTTTCCAAATCCGCCTTCGAATAATTACCAAAACTTCCTAGTGAAAGAACAAAACCTTTTAGGGCCTGTTCGCTTCATCAGTTTTGGACATACGGATTGGGGAGTAAGTAAAGTTTTTAAGGAATATCAAACATGGTGTTCGGTGGTGCATTTTGCAATCCAAGAAAATCATGAATACTAGCCAATCCATAAAAACTATTGATCATTTTTGACCTTTTTCAAAACTTACCTAAGAATGGATTTTTCTTTCCTAAGTGACAGTAAGGCATAAAAAAAATAGTATTGCTCTCATTTATGTCTTTCTATTTTAGAATAATTTTTGTGTAATGTATAAAAATGTGTATTTATTTTTAATATTAATTCTAATTAATTTATTAAATGTTTTTATATATCAAATTGTATTATATAATAATATATATATCCATGTAAATATAATAATATTATCTTATCACTATTATACATACAATGTAATATTATAATATATATAAGATCATATTATATCAATATATATATATATCCGTATTCGTATGTATTCGTATTCGAAATAAGATATTGAATACCGTATTCTTATTCGTATTTGAAATCGGATATCAAATACCGTATTCATATTCATATTAGAAATAGAATATCGGATATCGTATTCGTATCCGAAAACGAATATCGGACATCGTATTCGTTTTCGAAATCGGATATCGGACACCGTTTTCGTATTCGTTATCTTTTTAATTGTTCCTAAGTATACATGATAATCGTAAATATTAATAATAAATACTTATTATTAAAATAAAAAATAATTATTGTAGTAATAATAATAATAATAATAATAATAATAATAATAATAATAATAATAATAATAATAATGTATTTAGAAATTAATACTAATACTAATAATAATAATATATTTAGAAATTCGAGCAACCAATGAAGATCCTACTCCGCAGCAAGTAGTACAAGAATTCGAGCAGCCTTCGATCATTGATCATATAATTATCACATGTATTTGATATTAGTATGATTTAATTTTGTGTTTTTTCACATGATTTTTTTTATTCAATAAATTAATGACTTGATATAATTGAACAAAAAGCTCTGGTGTGCAATTATATATAAATGTATGTATCATTTAATTTAATGGTTGAAAATAATTTAAAATGTATTTAGAAATAATAATAATAATAATAATAATAATAATAATAATAATAATAATAAAATAAAATAAAATAATAACAACCAACAACAACAACAACAACAACAACAACAACAACAACAATCCTAGATTTTCATCAAACACCTTTTAAATATCCTACACTCGCAGTTTTTGCATTTTCCTGCTACCATAGTTTCTGATATTCATATATTGTTTTCCTGCAACTATGAGTTTCCTGCTGCTACACAAAACTGACCTAGCAAACACGCTAAAAGGGCCCATTCGGTAGGTAAGTGATGGAATAGAGGAATAGAGAATAGTCAATTAAATCATTTTATTCCAACATTGTTCGTCAAAGCTAATGGAATAAAAATGTAGGATTAAAAAAAACGAATGGTAGTAATGACCAAAATGCCCTTTATCGTATAACTTAATTTTTCTCTAATTAAAATCAAATCAATCAAATAATAATGATAATAATAATATAATAATAATTATTATTATATTAACTATAATAATAATAATAACATTAATAATAATAATACTATTAATAACATTTATTATTATTATTAGTATTAGTATTATTATTATTTATTATATTAATAATAATTATTATTATTATTATATTAATTATTATAATAATATAACATTATTAATAATAATAATAATTATTATTATTATATTAATAATGTATTATTATTATTATTATCATTATTATTATATTAATAATAATAATGATAATAATAATAATACTAATAACAACCACATTATTAATAATAATAATAATAATAATAATAATAATAATAATAATAATAATAATAAAAAATAATAACAACAATAATAATAAGGGATAAATTGGTCCAAAATAAATAACTATTGGATGGAATAGATCTATTCCATGTTTTATATGGAATAGACTAAACCTCTAAAATAAATAACTATTGGCCCAATCTTCCAGATTTTTCTTCTCCTTCGAATCGAAAATGGAAATGCTTCGGCGGAAGTAGTTCAAAGGAATCAAACAGAAGAAAGTCGAAGAAATCGACCTCCCTGACATTAAGAACGCTTGTGCTGTCGTTGAGTACGTTGACGACTTGTACAAGTTCTACAAAGAACGAGAATCTATATGCATGGCCTAGGGCTGGAAATTAGGGTTCGGAATCGCAGGTAGGCTTCCTTTTCTTGGTTTTATGGAAGGAAGGCGGAGAAGAAAAGATAAGATATAGAGAGAGAAGTAGAAAAGAGAAGGCTGGGCTAATGGGCCGAATATATATAATAAATATTAAAATATTTATGTCAAATTTTGGTACTTCATGTTTTTTTTATTATTGAAATTAATTTTCAACTTTCATCAAGACATTCTCAATAAATTGTTGATCTTCAAATAAGATCCAAATATCAAATATTATTTAAATTCAAATAATATTTAATTGTTCGGTTTAATGATTAAACTTGTAGGTGTGTATCTTTGTTGATACAATATTTTTTTTTCTTCATTATATCACTTTCTCAAATTTAATTATGCAACTATTGTCATAATTAATCACTCGGTATTTGATTATTCTCATGTTATCACTTAATTTTTAATGTGTCTAAATTAGATTCGTCGATCGATTTTACTAAAACAACGTTTAATTTTCAAATTAACGAATCAACTCATAATCATCCACGTGTTGTCAATAGACATTTTAGCATTGTTTAAATTTGAGTGGTGTCAAATTTTAGTCGCTTAATATTTAACGGTCAAAATTAACCCTCAATTTTTATTTTTTCTTATTTCATCACAAAACCTTTGATTTCTTCGAATTAACTTGCTATTTCAAATTTGTTCCTCAACATATAATTATTATTGCTGAAATTATCCACTTCGTGTGCTCCCAAATTTTGTAATTTAAACAATATATAACTACATAAAAAATTTAGTCTTTGCATATTGAATTGTTCATTCAAATTCCTCATTTATTAAATTATCATCATGTTCTTATTATTGAATGTTGGATTTTTCATCAAGATTAATCATACATTTACACACACCCTCTTTGTCACACTAGCACATTTACATTTAGACCAAATTTATTTATATTTTTGCACACACCCTCTTTGTCATTTCGGACCAACCATTTTTAGGTTGTCCAAATTAAATTGTCCGTTCAAAAGAAATTTTCTTAACTTCAAGTGCCCGAATTAATCACTCCTTAAATTTTAATTGTTTGATACGGTCACTAATGCTTATGTATTTCCAAATCAGTTCAATACGTAATTTTGATTCTTTGAGTATTTAATTGTCTAAATTAACCACATAATTTTTTATATGTGCAAATTAAATCATAATGTCAAATTTCCTGTATCCAAATTTAATTTGTCAAATTAAGTTAGTCGCTCAAGTTTTAATGACTCACGTGGTGTCATTAAACTCTTAATCATACTCGTATTGTTTTTAAACTTCTGAAGTGTTTGTCCAGGTCACCCAACTCCTATTTTTTCAAATGATAATTATACAATGCTTCTCAAATTCCCCACAACATTCTCCATATCACCAATTAACAACTAATTAACACGATAATTAACAAAAATATATTCCATTAATAATTAATTAATATTGGTTATGAATTGTCAAATCATAAGTATTTTAATTATATATCACTTAACTAGATCTCCAAACATGTTTGCTATTAGTTAATCATCATTTGCATAAAATAATTAAAATTAACGCATTTAATAATTAACTAAATGTAATTAAAAAAGGAAATTATATGGTGCACGTGTTTTGATCCGAAAAGCCCAATACACTGTGTTGCACGGATACGCCGATACGGCGATACGGCGACGCGTATCGGATACGGCGATACGGCAATTTAACATATGATTTATGATACGATACGGATACGGCGATACGGCTAAATTCGATTTTTTGGAGTATCCGCGCAACATAGCCAATACATCAAAATTACCCATTTTCTTTTACACTAGTCTCTGAACGTGCGTTGCACGTGTCTAGGCGCAACGTCATTTAAAAAAAATATTGTTCATTTCTATATTTTTGTATACATGTACATGATGTATGTTAGGTAGTTAAAATATTGAGTTCGTTAATGTTCATAAAGTCACAACATATGTGTAGTAGATTGCATTAAATTTTCTAGTTAGTAAAAGATTGTCCAGTTGTCTAAAATAGAACTGGCATAAGAATTTTTTTTATAAATTAGTATTGTTACATATTTTTAATAGACAATTTCGGACAGTAAAACATAAGTCAATAACTAATATTTATATAAATGTCAATTTTTAATATATATATATATATATATATATATATATATATATATATATATATATATATATATATATATATATATATATATATATATATAGAGAGAGAGAGAGAGAGAGAGAGAGAGAGAGAGAGAGAGAGAGAGAGCTCCATGAATTCCCATGAGACGTTATCAAACGCTTTTGTTATGTCTATTGATAGCATTATTGCGGGGATTATATTTTTCTTATAGAAGTTGAGGTATTTTCTAGCCGCCAAGAAGGAATCTGTGATTGTCCTTTTTTTAATAAATGCCGCTTGATTTAAAGGGAGTAATGTTGGCAACATCGGTTGTAGTCTATTGGCCATTAGTTTCGTTAATATTTTGATTGGTATGTTTATTACGCTTATTGGTCTATAATCGTTTATGGAATTTGCATTATTTGTTTTCGAAATTAATGTTACGGAAGCTTGGTTAATTCTCCATAGATCTAGCTTATTATTGTGAAAGTCATTTATGAGTGCTATGAAGTCGTCTCTCATAGTTTGCCAATAATTATGGACGTATTCCGCGGGTAGGCCATCCGGTCCGCTAGATTTTTTCTTTTTTAAGTTTGCGACGACCGAGTCTATTTCTTGTCCCGAGAAGGGTTCAACAAGAGACCTAATATTTTCGTGAGTCCTTGGATTCGGTATTAGGGTTGTCAAATCTACTATGGTTGTCGTTGGTTTGGACCCCATGGAGTTTTTGAAATGGTTATAGAATTCGTTTATTATTTCTTTCGTTGACGTGTATGTTTGGTTGTTATTTCGTAATTGTGTGATGTAATTCCTATTTCTTCTTTGTGATGCTAACGCATGAAAATAAGCATTGTTTTTGTCACCTAATTTTATCCAATTGGATGAACTTCTTTGTTGCCAATAAGTTTCCGATCTTAAGGCCAATTCTTGACTTTTGATCTTAAGTTCTATTCTTAGGTTTATTTCATGTTGTGTTAGTCGTCTAGTTTCTTCCATCTTATCAAGCCATGCTATGAATAATTTATTTGTTGATAAAGGCGAATCCGGTTTATCGAAGTTTTGTCTTGACCATTCTTTTAGTCTCTTTGAGGTTCTTATTATTTTTGTAATAAATTTTTTTGCCGCGTTTGCATTTTTGGATCCATTCCAGAATTTAGTTTTGGTTTCGGGTTTTAGTAGCCATTCTCTTTCTAGCTTATATAAGTTTGTAGAAGTTGTTTTGGGTATGGAGAAGGTTAGTTTTAGTGGGATGTGATCGGAAGTAATCATTGGTAATTCTTTTATTGCATTATTAAGTTTAGCGTTAGAAAATGATGTGAGACCAATGCTCTATCTAGCTTGGAGAGTGTTGGATTCGGTCTTTTGTTTGTCCACGTAAATGCTCTACCCCTTAGTGCTATCTCAATTAAAAGACAATGCAGCAAAGAAAAAAGTACCCAAAAAAAAAAAAAAAAAAGTACATATTAAGAGAAAAAAGTACAAAAAAAAAGTACAAATAGACTACAACCGATGTTGCCAACATTACTCCCTTTAAATCAAGCGGCATTTATTAAAAAAAGTACAATCACAGATTCCTTCTTGGCGGCTAGAGAATACCTCAACTTCTATAAGAAAAATAGAATCCCCGCAATAATGCTATCAATAGACATAACAAAAGCGTTTGATAACGTCTCATGGGAATTCATGGAGAACATATTGAAACATAAAAAATTCCCATCAAAATGGATTGAGTGGGTGCATAACTTATTTATCTCATCATCATCTTCAATCAAAATAAATGGTGAAAACTCACCATATTTTTTTCACCAAAGAGGCCTAAGACAAGGGGACCCCCTATCTTCTTTATTGTTTAATATCGCTATTGACATTCTCCAAGCAATAATTCAAAAAATAAACCCTCTTCTTTCCAAAATTTTGGGAATCGACACGCAACTATTGCAATACGCCGACGACACTCTTCTTTTTGTTGAAGCGAGCCCGGACAATCTAAAAATAATAGCACAATCAATTCAACTATTCCAAGAAATAACGGGACTTTCAATAAACAAACAAAAATCAAACTTCCTCCCGATCAACATCCCTATAGAAACACAACAAGCCGTAGCGAATATCCTAGGATACGACAAGAGAGATTTACCTACAAAACATCTAGGATTACCAATGACGATGAAAAGACCAAAAAAAATAGTCTTCCTCCCCCTAATTGAAAAAATACAACAAAGGATATCTTCTTGGAAAGGAAAATTATTATCTTTCGGGGGAAGATTAACTTTAATAAAAGCCACATTAAGCTCCATACCTACTTACCAAATGCAAACGGCATCGTTACCGCGAGGAGTATTGCATGAAATAACGAAAATAATGAGGGCCTTCTTGTGGAAAGGGAGCGATAAATGCACCCCGGGAAGTTGCCTAATAAATTGGGAAAAAGTGACCCTACCAAAAAAATTTGGGGGATTGGGAATACAAAATCTAGGCGACAAAAATAAGTCACTCTTACAAAAAGCGCTTTGGAAAATAGACTCTCAAGAAGAAAATTTATGGACTAATTGTATAAAAGAATTGTACGGAGTCCATAAAACGGATGATCTAATACTACTACCGCAAAACTTAATATCGTTCTTCCTTCAAGATTTAATAAAATTAATACCTCTTTACAAAACGTCAACAACGCGAAATGAGGACGACAACAAAATTATTTGGAAATGGGAATCTAAAGGAATTTACTCATCCAAATCGGCCTATAACTTTCTCCGAAATCCGGGTATAATCTCACATTGGTCAAAGGACTTATGGAAAATAAAAATACCGCCCAAAATACAATTCTTCCACTGGCTGGCACTCCACAACCGACTTAATACGGCGGATATCCTACAAAAAAAAGGATTCCCAAACAATGGATTATGTCCTCTCTGCAAAAGAGAAAACGAAACCGCCGACCATCTACTAGTGACATGTACCTATACAAAAGCTACTTGGAGATTAATAGAGAGAATCTCAAATGCTCCGGTAAGGTGGGAAGCTAAAGAATCTGTTGTCCAAACATGGAGATTCAATAAACAAAGACAAAAAAAAGAAGATAAGGGTCCATGGCAAATAATGTGGGCGGCCGTAAATTGGTCTATATGGAAACAAAGGAATGTACGAATATTTGAAGGACCGACGGCACCGCCGATAGTAGTGGCAAACAAAGCTTTTGAAGACGCTACACAGTGGATCAAGGCTACAAGATAAACGGATATGAAAGAATATCTGAATAGAGAACCTTTAATTTTCAGTTCTTTTTTCTTTTATAGTGTAAACTTTTTCTTGGTTAAATGAAAACTTTAGAATATACCCAAGTGGTTATTCTAATTTCAAAAAAAAATTGTCCGAGTTGGTCACTCTCAGTTTTTTAAGTATTTCATCACATTGTTTGTAAAAACAATACCATTACGAAAATTAGATTATTGACTGTTTAATTGACCAAAATATTCTCTTTCATTTTATTTGTACTCAAATTATAACAATTCTTTTTTTATTTATGGATTGCTCAAAATTGTGCATCTCTAGAATATCCCAGGTAAATTAGTTCTAAAATTTGACAAAAATAATTAAAAATAAAGCTGATTTTAATATACATGAATTGCGGTTTGTTTGGAATAATTGGAACTGCGGATAATTGCCTCGAGGCATTGTCGAATTTTTTTTCAAAGAGTCTAACTACTCTCGATGTTGATGGTTGTGTTGGCATTAAGGTAAATTTTTTTAAACTTATTTTTCTGCTTATTGAAAAAAATAACAAAAAAAAATAGAAACAAAAAGAAAAATGCATTCGGGTAATTACGGTCCTTCGCTATTGGTCATTTTTACCCGACCTTATAATAATTCATCATATTCATACAGACTAACCAAATTCTTACAAAATAATAGTCTCTTTTCATTCAAACAAAGAAACAAAATAAAACCAAATTATTATAGTTATTTGATTTTTATTGAATTGATCTAGGACTAAGTTGAGGTTTAACTGAACCTTGGTTTGGTTAAACATGCCACTTCTCGTACCGATTATATATTCGAGACTTAGCCACTCTGATCAGCTTGTCGATGACTATCTTCTTAATCAAGATGCTCGATTATTGATTTTTTTTTTTTTTTGACAAATGTCATATTAACCGTTTTAAAAATCTGAAATATTTTATTTATACCCTTAACCTGAATATCATATTTATTGGCTTAGAAAGGAAATTGAAGAACATAAATACGTTAAAATATGAAAGTTTAGGACATATTTGTTTGAATCGCTGCAATTAGAAATCTGCCCTTGGTATAACATGTAAATATCATATCATATTATATTTATTCTTTTATAAACCTAAGATATCATATTTACCCTTCTACAAATACAAAATATCATATTTACCCTAGTAAAAATCCGGAAATATCATTTTGACCCTAATAATATATGGAAATATCATAGTTATCCTTCTAAAAATATGTATCATATTTACCTTTTCAAAAATACAAAACATCATATTTGCTCTTGTAAGATCTGTAAATATCATTTCGACCCAAATAATATCCGGAAATATCATATTTATTCTTCTAAAGTATGGATCATATTTACCTTTTGAAAAATACAAAATATCATATTTACCCTTTCTAAATTTGGAATTATTTGCAAACGCATCGTGCTAATATTAATAATATAATAACTATAAGAAAAGGAACATTTATTAAATCTAAACAAGTAGATTTTTTTAGTGAAGTAAAGCATCTTCTTGAAATGCTTCCTGAAGATTCAAAATTTAAATATTTGACTTTTGAAGAAGTACGAAATAGTACACAAGGCAAAACAAAAAACCAATGAAAATTTTAATTCTAGACCCCATTTGAACATCATTTGGAATCAGAGAATTGCAATTGAAAAATCTATTTGGCAGAAAATCGAAAGCAACAAAATTGTTCTGACAAAAATATAAATCAGAATACCTAATTTGAATTAGAAACATCAATCATGTTAATCATATCATGTAGTTCCATAACTTTTACTCAAGAACCAATTAGAAAATGACATTTTCAACCCATCATATATTTTATATAATTATATCTCAACACTTTTACATAAAGGTCCTCTCAACAAATAACCCACTCCATGAAAAATTCAAATCACTAAGTAATGAAATTTTACCCTAAACAATTAAATATTTTTCAAAAGAAAAACACAATGCCACCTCAGCATGAGCTTGAAATTCTTTCAAAGCTTGAACCATACTTTCTCTCTCCACATCAATCTCCTTCTCCTTGTTCAACATTTTCTTCAATCTACACGACTAAATAAACAAAATCAAATCAGAGCAAATATTTTCTTTCAAAAATACCCCTACATCAAAAAAATCATATCTTTGAACTAAGGGAGTATCACCATGACCGGTACAAATAACGAACAACGAATTGGCGGGCAATTCATTGTACAATTTTGCAACTCTCGAATCGATTTGAGAGAATATTCCTCAATTCAGGACATATATCTTTACACTCTTTTCATGTGGTTTTTTTACATTGCAAGTACGCAAAGCTAAAATCTCTGCAATTTGGCATTTTTGTTTCTCGCAATCTTTCAATCTAGTCCTTACATAATTTATTAACGACGAAAATTGCGTCCATATAAACACCACCTTCTCTTTCTGCACCTATTAATATATCCAAGAATAATAGTAAAATTTAAATATATTTACAAAAAATAATTTATTATTTTTTTACATGAATTTGCTGAGTAGGCGTCCATATAAGGGATTCATTATATGAATTTGCTGAGTTGGCGTTACGCGATTCTTCGGAATATCTCTTGAGCATATTTATGACATCAATTAAAGAACATTGTTTATTATTTTTGGTCAAAATCGATACCAATTTGCAGTTTTTAAATCCCCGCGGCACTCGAAATTCCGGTCCTAACAAAATTCGCACACTTAAAAAACTTAAAAATATGAATTGTAACGTTCCAAACATTTACAAGGAGTATTTATGATATTTACTGTGTTCAATTTTCAACAAGGCCAGATCGAGAGTGGTACGAGCGTCCTCGACGCTATCGTGGCCGTTGACGGAGCATCGGATCTGACAATTTAGAAACTTGAGCGTCAAGACTCGTAATGCCACCTTTTGTGCCACATGTCCTCAACGATCTCGATGGGCATAGAGAATCGCGGTGTCGACGACTCCTTCGTGACATATCTCGAGGGCAAAAAGATCGTTTTCTAATGAATGGGCTACTATCACCGTTTCTTTTCGTACCACCTAGCAAAACTCTTCCTGAAAAATTTAAAAAATTAGAGGGTTATTTTTGATAATTTAGGATTTTCTTTATATACCGGAATATCTGAAAGAGTGGTTACGCCATCCAACATTTTGTGTGTTATTCCATTAAATCTATTTATTATGAAAAAATTAAGATGATTTTGAAAAAATAAATGAGGGGTAAAAATGGAATAAAAAAGGAAATATATACCTTGTATTGTAATCAGTAATTGGATTCGAAGGTTTTACGACCTTATCTGACATCTCCATTTATATCAACCAATGTGATTCTCGTCAGTTCAAATCCTTCCGCACGTATATACTGGTTAAGTTAAAATTAACTTAGTGATCGAGTTAAAATTGAGAAATTCACATTTTTACAATTTAGCCCTTATAATTTTGAGAAATTACCTGCAAGTTAAAATTATATCCCTTATCTTCTAAAGATTGCCCGATCCATTCCTAAAGAAAATAAATTAGCAATAATGGTGATGTGACAAATTCATCACAATCAGAATGCAGGGCCCTAATTGCAAAATTAACCTAGTAATCGAGTTGAGAGGAAGGGAATAGAGATAATCGAGAGATTTTTGTCCTTGCGTCTGCCTTCTAAAATCAATTAAGTAGTTAAAAGCCGACTCGAGCTTTGAGGGGCAGACACCAATGATGACTTGAAGACGCCGAATCGGGAGGCGTATCAATCAACAATTTGGTGAGCTTTGACGCGAGGTTAGGGTTTCGTTAATAAAAAAAAACAGGAATAAAAAGGAGGCCACCATTTCCCATTGCTCGTTTTCGCTCGAGAGAGTAGAAACTCATTTTTTCTTTCAATTCGGCGGCGAGCGAGCGAGCGAGAGAGAGAGAGAGAGAGAGAGAGAGTCGAGTAGAGTGGAGGCGATCAATGGTTAAGAGGAGACAGAGGTTGGGGAAATCAGGAAATTTCTGGTCCACGTGAACCATGAACTATATATAAGTATTTGTGTTTGTGTGTATTTGTGGTTCGGTGAACCATGTGCAAACAACTATTATCTCAATAAGGTGGGATCTGAGTGTGCGTGTCAATTTGTGAATGACTATGTGTGGGCAAAAGTGTTTTGTCTTTATTCATTGTTCCCTCTTTTAATATAGAAGGATAGATTAGGCCATCGGAAAATGCTTCACGTACCGAAGATAATTACAGAAGGGCGACCAATTGAAATTTAATGGAAAGAAATGGAATGAAGTGTTTATGGGCCCCACTAAATTATTTCTATGTAAGCTATGTTGTGCGGATACTCCAAAAAACCGAATTTAGCCGTATCGCCGTATCCGTATCGTATCTTAAATCATATGTTAAATTGTCGTATCGCCGTATCCGATACGCGTCGCGCGTATCGCCGTATCGGCATATCCGTGCAACACAGTATGTAAGTAATTTCGGTAATACTTCCGTGGTTAAGTTCTGTGAACGTATCATTCTTTAGGCCATCGGCCCCCAACTTCGCCACTCATCTTTTGCCCGCCTCCCCTTTTTCTAATTCTTCTTCGAGTTCTTGATTCGCCATGGCTCCCTCCAGAGACCAGATCTAAAATTTTCTCCTTCTATTTAATTCTCTTAGGACATGTTTGATTTGAGGGATTTTGGTGTATTTTGGTCCAAAATCCAGGATTTTGGTTGAAATTCATTGTTTGATTTCTTGAGTACATGTATTTTGGGGTTGATATCCATGTATTTTGTAATACACAAAAAATATTTCGGATGGTGGATTTCACTCTCCACGTATTTGAATAAAATAATACAATATAATATAATATAATATAATATAATATAATATAAAATAAAATAAAATAATACGATATAATATAATATAATACGACATAATATAATATAATATAATATAATACAACATAATATAATATAATATAATATAATGATATAATGTAATATAATACAATATAATATAGTACAATACTAGTGTATTAAAGTATAAAATAATATAATATAATATAATATAAAATAAAATAAAATAATACAATATAATATAACATAATATAATATAATATATTATAATACGATATAATATAATATAATATAATACATATGGTATAATATAAAACTATATAATATAATGTAATATAATATATTATACAATAATATTATACTCTAAATTTTAAGCTAAAGTAAAATAATATAATATAATATAATATAATTTGATATAATATGATAAGATATAACAAAATATAATATAGTATAATACAATATATTATAATATATTATAATTCATATAATATAAAATAATGTAATATTATATTATATAATATAAAACAATATAATAAAATAACAAATAAAATAATATAATATACTAACAAATAAAACAATATAATATAAAATAATATAATATAATATAATATACTAACATATAAAGCAATATAATATAATATAATATAAAATAATATAATATAATATAATATAATATACTAACATATAAAACAATATAATATAATAGAGAATTAAATAATAAAATCCATGAAATTTGCAAGAAGAATCAAACAAAGGATTTTGTATACTTGATTTTAGAATACAATAAATCAAACAACTCATATGAATTCTCAAATGCATGAATAATGAATCAAACACCCCCTTTTAGGGCATGTTTGGGCGACCGTGTTAGAAATTACCTAAGTAAATTAATTTTCCGCAAGTCGACTTTCCGGAAATACACTTCAAATTTAAACGTTTGGATTCACGAAAGTGAAACTACTGGATTTATAGTTTTTATGTTTGGGTTGATGTAATTGAATTATGAATTTCAAGATTTATATCTACTAAAATTTGCAAATAAATTTGGGCAAAATTTTATAAGAAGACACAATATGTTTCAGATTTACTACAATAGACCAAAAAATTTGAAAATTTGAGATATGACCCTCAGAGATGTAGAAATTATTTTTTTTCTTGATATATTAACCCATATTGCATCCATATATATACCCATATTGCATCCATGTATATGTATATCTAAAATCTATATTATTTGGAAAAAAAAACATCAAAATAAAAATCTTAATTTTTTTTATCAGATCTTAATAAATTAAAATTATAAGTATTTTATATCGAGAATAATCATATTTTTCAAAGAAAACAATTTTGACATAAAAATTATTATGTTCAAGTATAAGTATGGATCATATTTTCATTTGATAACTAAAAAATTAATCAAACACAATAATTTAAATGAAATATGTAAATATTAATTTTGTATAATCATGTTTTAATATTCTGAAATACTAGTAATGTTTTAAAATAATTTATAATATTTCTCAATATTTATAATTTTTGCAAATATAAATTATATTTTAAAATATTTCCGTGTTTCTTTGAATTGGTAATGAGTCTAGCGTTACAGTTCATTACTAATTATTAGAAAACGCAAATATTTAAAATATAATTCATATTTATAAATATTAAGAAAATGACAAAATAATTAGAAATATTTTAAAATAATATATAAAATCAATATTTAAAATAATTTTAGTTATTTTGAGATTATGGTGATTAATTATATTCTTATATTAACACAATGAAAATATAATTTATACTTATATTTAAATATAATAATTTCTTGACGTAGATTTGTGTTTATTTATTTATTTCTATTATTGTGGGCAGTGTTTATTTATTTATTCAGATTATGGTGCTTGATTAATTTTTTAAATTAACATAATGAAAATATAATTCCTATTTAAGGAGAGGTTATGATGTGATGCATCTCTACTTCATGTAAATTTGAGGGGAGGTTGAGTTGCAGAAAAAGAGAAAGACAATGCAAGTCGACTTGCAGTAGTTTGGCAAATTACATCAAACCAAACAACAAAAAATAGATTAATGCAGTAGTCCGACTTACAATCTGACTGAGTTACTGCAAAACAAGCATGTCCTTGATGGTTTTGTTCTTACACTAGGAAGTTTTGGTAATTATTCGAAGGCGGATTTGGAAAGAAATTTTGGAAAGAAATTTGCTCCTTTTATTTTAATTCGGTCCTCCTATTTTGAAATAAAAACCCTAACCCTAACCCTGGAGAACTCATCCGATTCGGAAAGAAATTTTGGTGATTAATCGAAGTTTGTTTTTCTTGCGCCTTGCTCTCAGCCTCCCCCCGGCTACTCTCTAAGTGCGCATGTCCATTTACGTTCTGGTTTTTGCAATTCTGCTATGGATTTGGAGGTTCTTTTCTTTTATCTCATTTCTTTGCAAACTCGTTTCTTTTTTCTGTATTCTATCGTGTGCTTTGCATTATTCATGCAAGATCGTGGCAAAAACGATAGTGAATATATCTGATTGTTGTGGAGACAAGAGAGACATTACAGTATGAGTATATACTCTGAGACCACATTAAATACACACAGTGAAACAAATTTGCCAAACCACAACAATTTTTGAGATATAGGATCACGGATTGGGTTTTAGTTCCCCCCTTTTCATTATCGGTTCTATTCTATTTCTCTACTCTAGGTAAATTTTGTTAGTAAACCTTATAAATAGTTTAATTTGTAGATGTATAAAATTAAGACAAATGAACCTAGTCGATTTTGGCAAAAAAAGGGTCTTCCGGTATATAATACATTTCTCTTTATTTATTCAGTTAATTCACGGAGTTCTTCCTGCTGCGGACAAAAAATTAGAAACACGATGGAGTGAACTTAACCCGGACCTTCTTCGCCTCGTTGCAAGGAAGCTCGGTGACATCTCTAACGTTGTTCGATTCCGTGTTGTGTGCAAGCAGTGGAGATCCGCCGTGTCCCCTTCAGACCTCCCCTCACAACTCCCATGGTTTTTGGAGTTGAGGGGTCGCATGTGTTCTGATATTAAATTTTATTCGCTTTACTCCAACAAAACCTACACTGTCCATGTCCCCGAAGCAGATTGGATGCTCGTCGAAGGACCATCAGAAAGTTACTTACTCATCAAGGATGATAAGCACTCGACCCCAATCCTCGTCAATCCGATAAGTCGTCACCAATTGAGACCCCCCTATCTAAAACCTGATGGTACTGATTGTAGTAGAGAATTGATCAAGCGTACTGCATGTTGCGGTCGTAAAGCCACCTTCTACAAGGGAAATTTGTACCATTATTGCTACAAAACCAATTATACAAAAGTTGTTGATATTAACCTAAATATATCGACTATAACAGGCAAATTTGATGTTTGTCACTTGGTCAATGCATATGATGATCTACTTGCTGTGGTAAGGGAGAACGAGAATTGGTTGACTGATGAGTGGCGATACAAGGTGTATCGGTTGGAGCAGGATGGCAAAACTCCCTTTTGGGCAGAGATGAGTCAAGGTATTGGGGACCGTGTGTTATTCATCGACAATAATGGTGGATTTTGTTTGAAATCAAGTGATTTTGATGGATTAGAAGGGAACAAAATTTACTGCCATCGCGTGATATTATTTGAGTACCATTTTCTTGTTATATATGACTTGGAGAAGGAGACCAAACAAGTGATTTGCCCAACCAAGATGTATGGTACATGGTTCGTGCCTAGTCTTTGAAGCTCTTGTATGTTTTTCCAATCTGTGATGAATCATATATGATATAATTGAAGCTTCTTTTTCTTCTTTTCTCTTGTATGTTTTTTTGCAATACTACAAGTCTACAACGAATTACACGTTATCATGATGAAACATATATGATACAATTGAGGCTTTTTTTTCTTCTTTTTTCTTGTATGTTTTTTGCAATACTACAACGAATTACACGTTATCATGATGAAACATATATGATACAATCGAGGCTCTTTTTTTTCTTCTTCTCTTGTATGTTTTTTGCAATACTACAACGAATTATACGTTATCATGATGAAACATATATGATACAATTGAAGCTTCATTTCAGCGCGACTTTCTCCATCTCGCATTGTTTTTTCGGGGTGGCTTTGGGCATTGTTATCATGGCTGTGCCTCTTGCTGTCAAGTTCGGTCACCAGTTTGATGTTTGAAAATCGAATTTGGGTTTTGAATAATGAAATTGCTTTGGGCAATTTTTTATGTGACATTGCGGTTTAATTGTTTGCTTTTGATAACATTCAAGTGCTTCGATGGACTGGCGAGATGTGTCAGTTGCTCTCTCCAGTAGTTTTAAATCTGTTGGTTATTCTAATCTTTTATCATTTTCGTATTTGGGCTTTTAAGTGTATTTCGTATTGGGCTTGTTTAGTTTAGATGGTGATTAGATTAAGGGCTCAGATTAATTGGTAATCAGTATATAAGACTGTAAAGCTTCAACAGAATCGTCATTAATAAAAATCAGTTTATCTCTAAAGAGCTAGTTAATCTCAAATGTTAAACTACAAATTCTCTTCAAATTAATTCAAGATACAATCTTAATAGTTTTGGCTTTGGAAAGGCTTTTTTTTTTTTTTTTTTTTGTTGGAACTTGTTATGGAAAATAAGAACTGGAAACTCTATAATGTATGTTTAAAGTTTTATGTGCATTTTTATTTTCATTTGTCTTCCATTTTTATTAACAGCTTTGCGAATCTGTGGTACAGAAGATAAATAAAATAGAATAAAATAAAATGTGGATGGCAAAGTTACTCGATAAAATGTAATATTGATATTTGATATCTCCCATGTAGTTTCATGTATTAGCTATATTCAAAAGCCCCAAAAAGCAATAATACTGAACCACAAATTTAGAAGCGAATTGAGTGGCACCTCACCACGAATAATAGTGAACCCTCATATACTCAGTAATGATACTATTATGATTGTTAATATTCCTAATATACTCAGTAATGATACTATTATGACCTTATTAATATCCCTAATTACTACTAATAGAGATTCTCCTCTTCAAGTTGGAACAAAACCAGGAGAAGGACCAGGAGATCGAGACGATGAAAAAGAAGGAGAAGAAGGAGATGAAGAAGGAGAAGAAGATGATGAAAAAGAAGAAGAAGATGTTCGAGCATCCACCACCAGATTTCAATCTCTGCGGCCCCTCCTTCAAGGCAACTTTCCCAAACTGCTCCCGCAAATACTTCTTATACACGATCAGTGATTTACTCCGATGCGCCTCCATGTGAGCACTCGCCATTATCCTCGCACATTCCCTAAAACCAAACAGAAGTTAAGTATCAAATCATCCCTTAAATACTATTTACAATTACAATTCTTTTTTAAATTTACTTACTGTAATTCAAGCTCCGTGTAGCCAGTATGGCGAATTAGGGTTTCGGTCCAAATAGGACTCTTCTGGAGAGCACATCTCGCAGTGTACACGGCCGAAGAGGCAAACAAAGAAGGATAGTACTTCACCGTCGAATACTGCATCATCCCCAATTCCGCGTAGAAATATATCGACATGTATTCGAGCTCCTTGTCTGCCCTTGCCGCCTTGACGAATCGTACCAGAAATATGTATGGCGTGACAATCGCCAAGTTCCACCCGAGCCTGTTCAATATCTCCTTCTCCTTCTCAAGAATCTGTTCCCTAGAGTATGTCTTGTTACAAAAGTCGAGATAATCCTTCAACTATATAAAAAAGCACAAATCAATTCATGAACAGATTATATTCAAATTTTGAAAAATGAAATATTGTCAAGTAATTTACATCGCGGGACGGCCGGAGTTCTTGGTACTTGCAAGCGATGAGCATCGAAGCTATGCCGACCAGTGGGAGTGGCCCTGGCGATACGATTTCCATGGAGAGGAAACAGTCAAAAATGCAAACGGATAAGTAGAGAGTTTCGGGCATTAATTTGAACACCTCGTGAAATTTTATGATCCGATCAACCAAATTCGCTCTCATGTGAGGGTTTATCTTCACCATGTACTCGACGGGCCTGCATATAGGATCTTGTTCTTTTAGAACTTGTACAATGTCAGGGAGGTCGATTTCGTCTACTTTCCTCTGTTTGATTCCTTTAAACTACTTCCGCCGAAGCATTTCCATTTTCGATTCGAAGGAGAAGAAAAATCTGGAAGATTGGTGGAAATGCTTCGGCGGAAGTGGTTCAAAGGAATCAAACAGAGGAAAGTCGACGAAATCGACCTCCCTGACATTAAGAACGCTTGTGCAAGTTCTACAAAGAACAAGAACCTATATTCAGGGCGGCCTAGGGCTGGAAATTAGGGTTCGGAATCGCGGGTAGACTTCCTTTTCTTGGTTTTATGGAAGGAAGGCGGAGAAGAAAAGAAAAGATAAGATATAGAGAGAGAAGAGAAGTAGAAAAGAGAAGGCTGGGCTAATGGGCCGAATATATATAATCAACATTAAAATATTTATGTCAAATTTTTGTACTTCATATTTTTTTTATTATTGAAATTAATTTTCAACTTTCATCAAGACATTCTCAATAAATTGTTGATCTTCAAATAAGATCCAAATATCAAATATTATTTAAATTCAAATAATATTTAATTGTTCTGTTTAATGATTAAACTTGTAGGTGTGTATCTTTGTTGGTACAATATTTTTTTTCTTCATTATATCACTTTCTCAAATTTAATTATGCAACTATTGTCATATTTAATCACTCGGTATTTGATTATTCTCATGTTATCACTTAATTTTTAATATGTCTAAATTAGATTCGTCGATCGATTTTACTAAAACAACGTTTAATTTTCAAATTAACGAATCAACTCATAATCATCCACGTGTTGTCAATAGACATTTTAGCATTGTTTAAATTTGAGTGGTGTCAAATTTTAGTTGCATAATATTTAACGGTCAAAATTAACCCTCAATTTTTATTTTTTCTTATTTCATCACTAAACCTTTGATTTCTTCGAATTAACTTTCTATTTCAAATTTGTTCCTCAACATATAATTATTACTGCTGAAATTATCCACTTCGTGTTTGAAGTTGCTTCGTGTGCTCCCAAATTTTGTAATTTAAACAATATATCACTACATAAAAATTTTTGTCTTTGCATATTGAATTGTTCATTTAAATTCCTCATTTATTAAATTATCATCATGTTCTTATTATTGAATGTTGGATTTTTCATCAAGATTAAAAAACTCAATAAAATGTCGACCCGCTCCATATGTCTAAATTGGATCATTCTCAAATTTAAGAACTCAATTTATAAATGTTCAAAAAGTTAGTTAATTTTAATTTTTAGTTGTCTTGTGATGACGTGATGGTGCCGCTAAACAATTAGTGTGTACAAATTATATCACGATATAAATAGTAGTTTCATGTTTAATTGCACATACTACGTCGATAGCTTTAATTTGTCTTCGTGTGGTCACTGATTTCAATTATGATTAAATTACATATGCACATACGAAAATGTATGAACGATAACATCGTATCAACCCACTTTTCACTTTATCATTATTATTTTTTTCTTAAGATCTTGCATATTTTATTTTGGAATAACTTATCTACATTTTCCGTACGTTTGCTATCACTTTTTTTCTCGTACACGTATTATCACTCTGCTTAAGACCCACATATTTACACACTAGCACATTTACATTTAGACCAAATTTATTTATATTTTTGCACACACCCCCTTTGTCATTTCGGACCAACCATTTTTAGGTTGTCCAAATTTAATTGTCCGTCAAATGAAATTTTCTTAACTTCAAGTGCCCGAATTAATCACTCCTTAAATTTTAATTGTTTGATACGGTCACTAATGCTTATGTATTTCCAAATCAGTTCAATAGGTAATTTTGATTCTTTGAGTATTTAATTGTCTAAATTAACCACATAATTTTTTATATGTGCAAATTAAATCATAATGTCAAATTTCCAGTATCCAAATTTAAGTTGTCAAATCAAGTTAGTCGCTCAAGTTTTAATGACTCACGTGGTGTCATTAAACTCTTAATCACACTCGTATTGTTTTTAAACTTCTAAAGTGTTTGTCCAGGTCACCCAACTCCTATTTTTTCAAATGATAAGGAAAATGTTGTACATACACAACTCCCCTCCCCCCCATGCCTTGATGACGTGGATAACGCTTAACACCTCAAGAATTAACACACAAATACATGATTTAACATCTTAATTTGCGCTTTTATTATCTTATGTTATGATTAAACACCCAAATAAGGTGTTAAATCATAAATTTGTGTGTTAATTATTGAGGTGTTAAGCGGTATTCATGTCATCAAGGATGTTGGTGTAGGTTGGGGGGATGTACATCACTACTCAAATGATAATTATACAATGCTTCTCAAATTTCCAACAACATTCTCCATATCATCAATTAACAACTAATTAACACGGTAATTAACAAAAAAATATTTCATTAATAATTAATTAATATTGGTTATGAATTGTCAAATCATAAGTATTTTAATTATATATTACTTAACTAGATCTCCAAACATGTTTGCTATTAGTTAATCATCATTTGCATAAAATAATTAAAATTAACGCATTTAATAATTAACTAAATGTAATTAAAAAAGGAAATTATATGGTCCACGTGTTTTGATCCGAAAAGTCCAATACATCAAAATTACCCATTTTCTTTTACATTAGGCCATCGAAAAATGCTTCACGTACCGAAGATAATTACAGAAGTGCTACCAATTGAAATTTAATGAAAAGAAAAGGAATGAAATGTTTATGGGCCCCACTAAATTATTTCTATGTAAGTAATTTCGGTAATACTTCGGTGGTTAAGTTGTGTGAACGTATCATTCTTTAGGCCATCGGCCCCCAACTTCGCCACTCATCTTTTGCCCGCCTCCCCTTTTTCTAATTCTTCTTCGAGTTCTTGATTCGCCCTGGCTCCCTCCAGAGACCAGATCTAAAATTTTCTCCTTCTATTTAATTCTCTTAAGGGTTTTGTTCTTTCACTAGGAAGTTTTGGTAATTATTCGAAGCCGGATTTGGAAAGAAATTTTGGAAAGAAATTTGCTCCTTTTATTTTAATTCGGTCCTCCTATTTTGAAACAAAAACCCTAACCCTAACCCTGGAGAGCTCATCCGATTCGGAAAGAAATTTTGGTGATTAATCGAAGTTTGTTTTTCTTGCGCCTTGCTCTCAGCCTCCCCCCGGCTACTCTCTAAGTGCGCTGTCATGACCCGAGGTTATATGGGTTATTAAGAATAAGCGAGGGGTTTAATCGCAAATTGGTTCATGAGGTGCATGTGCACCGGGTGTAGTTAATATTTTCTTTTATAACTTTGTCGCATTATAAATAGGGAGAAGAGAGAGAATTAGAATATAATATTGATGTTTTGTAATAATGGTTTGTGTAAGAACTAGAGAGAGGATTTACTCGATCTAGTATGGTTTAATCGAACGAGTCGAATTCGAATTCGTTGGTTGAATTTGTATCTTTTATCTAATTTCCTCAATTTCGAGATTGTTTTCGTAAGGATTCGAGGTCGAATCCTTACAATTGGTATCAGAGCCGGCGATTCTCCGCACCAGATCCGATCCGCAGCGACTTTTCAATTCAGTTCTTGATTTCTTGATTTGAATTCAATCCGATCTTCAATTCGAGCCGATTTATCGATCCAGAACTTGAGTCCTCTATTCGAGACCGATTCGAGACCGATCCAGACCCTTTTCGTGTCGACTTTCTCGATTCAGATCTTGATCTCGCTACCAGATTCACATTCGATATCACGAATTCTTGAATTCTTGATTTCGATTCGAGATTCTTCTGGATTCTCAATTCGTGAGTTCACCAGATCCGATTCATCGACGTTCATATCCAGCACTGATTCCATTCTTGATCCAAGATTCGAGTTTCGCAAATTCGGATTTTGTATTCATCGAATTCCCGATTCGAGACGAGTCAGACCTCAAAGACCTCGCTCTTCGATTCGACGATCTTTCAGGTTTGATTTTCTGCAAGGGTTAAGTGTCACAGATCGAAGTGTCCAATTCAGAATTGATTCCGATTCGAGCACCAATTCACCAATCAGACAATCAAGCACCAATTCGATTGGCAATTCTCGATTCGAGCCACCATCCTTGCATCAACTTCTCGATTCGAGCCAAGGAGTCGACGCAAACCTGCACATCGTCGCAAATCTGCACCAATTCCTTGCAGAACCGACGATTCCAGCCCAGCCAGAAAGGAGGGTTGTTCATCTCTGTTAATCGCAAACCAGACGAGCCTCCAGTGACCCATCCTTGAAGAGAAGCCAGACCTTGTCAAGCCTCGCAGCACTCGACGCCAAGGAAGGACAAGAAGAAGAGCAGCGTAGAAGAGCAAAAACTCGGGTTGAGGTGAAGAAGGGAAGAGCACCAGACCTCGCATCTCCATTTCCTTCCAACGCGCGAAGAAGAAGAGCAGTGAAGAACTCGCAGCAACCGCGGAGCCTCTCGCCGGCAATCTCTCTTCATCGCGTGAAGAAGAAGAAACCCACGAAGAAGAAGGGTCTGAAGGTTAGCGGATCCGGGTTAGTTTGTGATCCAATTTGGGTGGGAGTTTCAAGTTCCGAATTTGGAATACCGGTTTACCTGGAAATCAGGAGAAGAAAACCGGTAAAATAATTCTGGACTTTTCTCAGAATCCAGAAAGGAAACTGCAGCACAATTCCCAGTTCTGCCAGAACCTAGAATCCAAAATCCGAGAATTCAAATTCAAATTCTGTTAAAAATCCAGAATTGTTAACGGATCTGATTTGTTTCTTAACGGGTCTGCACGTCGCTGAAGCGTTTTGAGGCGATACGATGAGTAATAAAATAGTATATTTGTGGGATATTGTGTATCCCGAATCATCGCATCGATTAATTAAATTGGGAGAAGGAATCTATGAGGGAAAAAGTTGGTATTGGTGCGAAAAAGAAAATGCGGCTCATTATTGCAATGAATGGTGTGATCAAAAGGTTTTGTATAATCGTAATTTCTCTCGGTGTAATGTGAGTAATGCGTTGTATACATTATCTTGGGAGGAGAGACAAGCTATTGTGAGGTATAATCGAGAAAGAGAAATCGAGGAGAGGAACAAGAATTTTAACGAAATCATAAAGAAAATTGATCAAATATTGAATTCTACTCAATTTTCTAGTGAAGTTAGAAGTATCGATGATAAGTCGAATTGCAATGCAAATGAAACGAATTCGGGCGTGATCGAAACGGATTCGGGCGTGATCGAAGCGGATTCGGGCGTGATCGAAGCGGATTCGGGCGTGATCGAAACGGATTCGGGCGTGATCGAAGCGGATTCGGGCGTGATCGAAGCGGATTCGGGCGTGTTCGAAGCGGATTCGGACGTGCTCGAAGCGGATTCGGGCATGATCGAAGCGGATTCAGACGTGATCGAAGCGGATTCGGGCGTGATCGAAGAGGATTCGGGCGTGATTAAAGCGGATCCGGTTGAGATTGAATCGGATTCGGACATGATCGAAGTGGATTCGGGTACGATGCGATTAGTAGGTAAAACGTATGTGGATCCGTATTTGCATTTCAAGTGGGATACTTCTCGAGAAAGCGTGAATGAAGATTTGAGAGGATTGTGCACATTTCGAGGAAGGCGGTTATCTCCATTAGAAACACGACTCGAAGGGAAGCTCGATGATGAAGTAAAAAGGCCGCATCCGAAATTGAATATAAGGTACGATGTGGAATGTTCAAAGGCGGTGATTCGTGTTGGGTTGAAAAGGCCACCACCAAAGCCGAATATACGGTACGATGCGATATCTTCGGTGGTGATTCGTGTTATATCGAAAAGGCCACCGCCAAAACCTAATATATATTCGCATCCTTGATCCTTGAGGACAAGGATCTTTAAAGGAGGCGGTATTGTCATGACCCGAGGTTATATGGGTTATTAAGAATAAGCGAGGGGTTTAATCGCAAATTGGTTCATGAGGTGCATGTGCACCGGGTGTAGTTAATATTTTCTTTTATAACTTTGTCGCATTATAAATAGGGAGAAGAGAGAGAATTAGAATATAATATTGATGTTTTGTAATAATGGTTTGTGTAAGAACTAGAGAGAGGATTTACTCGATCTAGTATGGTTTAATCGAACGAGTCGAATTCGAATTCGTTGGTTGAATTTGTATCTTTTATCTAATTTCCTCAATTTCGAGATTGTTTTCGTAAGGATTCGAGGTCGAATCCTTACATGCGCATGTCCATTTACGGGCTATTTCAATTTCGGGCGAGATTCTCTGCCAAGACTGATAAGGTTCTTTTCTTTTATCTCATTTCTTTGCAAACTCGTTTCTTTTTTCTGTATTCTATCGTGTGCTTTGCATTATTCATGCAAGATCGTGGCAAAAACGATAGTGAATATATCTGATTGTTGTGGGGACAAGAGAGACATTACAGTATGACTGTATGAGTATATACTCTGAGACCACATTAAATACACACAGTGAAACAAATTTGCCAAACCACAACAATTTTTGAGATATAGGATCACGGATTGGGTTTTAGTTCCCCCCTTTTCATTATCGGTTCTATTCTATTTCTCTACTCTAGGTAAATTTTGTTAGTAAACCTTATAAATAGTTTAATTTGTAGATGTATAAAATCAAGACAAATGAACCTAGTCGATTTTGGCAAAAAAAGGGTCTTCCGGTATATAATACATTTCTCTTTATTTATTCAGTTAATTCACGGAGTTCTTCCTGCTGCGGACAAAAAATTAGAAACACGATGGAGTGAACTTAACCCGGACCTTCTTCGCCTCGTTGCAAGGAAGCTCGGTGACATCTCTAACGTTGTTCGATTCCGTGTTGTGTGCAAGCAGTGGAGATCCGCCGTGTCCCCTTCAGACCTCCCCTCACAACTCCCATGGTTTTTGGAGTTGAGGGGTCGCATGTGTTCTGATATTAAATTTTATTCGCTTTACTCCAACAAAACCTACACTGTCCATGTCCCCGAAGCAGATTGGATGCTCGTCGAAGGACCATCAGAAAGTTACTTACTCATCAAGGATGATAAGCACTCGACCCCAATCCTCGTCAATCCGATAAGTCGTCACCAATTGAGACCCCCCTATCTAAAACCTGATGGTACTGATTGTAGTAGAGAATTGATCAAGCGTACTGCATGTTGCGGTCGTAAAGCCACCTTCTACAAGGGAAATTTGTACCATTATTGCTACAAAACCAATTATACAAAAGTTGTTGATATTAACCTAAATATATCGACTATAACAGGCAAATTTGATGTTTGTCACTTGGTCAATGCATATGATGATCTACTTGCTGTGGTAAGGGAGAACGAGAATTGGTTGACTGATGAGTGGCGATACAAGGTGTATCGGTTGGAGCAGGATGGCAAAACTCCCTTTTGGGCAGAGATGAGTCAAGGTATTGGGGACCGTGTGTTATTCATCGACAATAATGGTGGATTTTGTTTGAAATCAAGTGATTTTGATGGATTAGAAGGGAACAAAATTTACTGCCATCGCGTGATATTATTTGAGTACCATTTTCTTGTTATATATGACTTGGAGAAGGAGACCAAACAAGTGATTTGTCCAACCAAGATGTATGGTACATGGTTCGTGCCTAGTCTTTGAAGCTCTTGTATGTTTTTCCAATCGGTGATGAATCATATATGATATAATTGAAGCTTCTTTTTCTTCTTTTCTCTTGTATGTTTTTTTGCAATACTACAACGAATTACATGTTATCATGATGAAACATATATGATACAATTGAGGCTTTTTTTTTCTTCTTTTCTCTTGTTTGTTTTTTGCAATACTACAACGAATTATACGTTATCATGATGAAACATATATGATACAATTGAAGCTTCATTTCAGCGCGACTTTCTCCATCTCGCATTGTTTTTTCGGGGTGGCTTTGGGCATTGTTTCATGGCTGTGCCTCTTGCTGTCAAGTTCGGTCACCAGTTTGATGTTTGAAAATCGAATTTGGGTTTTGAATAATGAAATTGCTTTGGGCAATTTTTTATGTGACATTGCGGTTTAATTGTTTGCTTTTGACAACATTCAAGTGCTTCGATGGACTGGTGAGATGTGTCAGTTGCTCTCTCCAGTAGTTTTAAATCTGTTGGTTATTCTTATCTTTATCATTTTCGTATTTGGGCATTTAAGTGTATTTCGTATTGGGCTTGTTTAGTTTAGATGGTGATTAGATTAAGGGCTCAGATTAATTGGTAATCAGTATATAAGACTGTAAAGCTTCAACAGAATCGTCATTAATAAAAATCAGTTTATCTCTAAAGAGCTAGTTAATCTCAAATGTTAAACTACAAATTCTCTTCAAATTAATTCAAGATACAATCTTAATAGTTTTGGCTTTGGAAAGTTTTTTTTTTTCTTTTTGTTGAAACTTGTTATGGAAAATAAGAACTGGAAACTCTATAATGTATGTTTAAAGTTTTATGTGCATTTTTATTTTCATTTGTCTTCCATTTGTATTAACAGCTTTGCGAATCTGTTGTACAGAAGAGAAATAAAATATAATAAAATAAAATGTGGATAGCAAAGTTACTCGATAAAGTGTTATATTGATATTCAAAAAGTATACAGAGCACGAAGTAATTCACCGAATTCTTACCGAAGTATGAGGTGGACGTGGGTCCCATCTAATTTCCCTCCCACGTAGCAATACCCAGTCTATCTAAGAATTTTTGTTATCAATGCTCCTCTCCAGATAATATTTAATTGTTCGGTTTAATGATTAAACTTGTAGGTGTGTATCTTTGTTGGTACAATATTTTTTTTCTTCATTATATCACTTTCTCAAATTTAATTATGCAACTACTGTCATAATTAATCACTCGGTATTTGATTATTCTCATGTTATCACTTAATTTTTAATGTGTCTAAATTAGATTCGTCGATCGATTTTACTAAAACAACGTTTAATTTTCAAATTAACGAATCAACTCATAATCATCCACGTTAGGGGTGTACACAACATTCTCCAACCCGCCCAACCCAACCCGGACCGACCCGTTTTTGCGGGTTTCGAAATTGTTGAGTCGGGACCCGGACCGACCCGGACCGACCCGTTTTTTGTGGGTTGGGTTACGGATTAGAAATTAAAAACCCGGATTAACCCAACCCGACCCATAGACTATCAAATTTTCATTTAATTAGGGAAAACTTATTCATATTTCTAATAACTTAAAAATTAATTATCACATTTATTTTCTACATTAGTTTTAACATAAAAAACCTTTTTTTTTATTTCGGTCACGTTGGAAGCAAATGAAGTCGCAATAAACAAACCAACAACATAAAAACTTCTTCATGGGACATAAAACAGAAAAGAATGTGGCAATTTATTCACGGGACAACCGAGATCTTTCACACGAGTGGAATGTGGAGATTTATTTTGCAACAATTTCTTTTTAATATTCATAGTCTACTACAAATTTAAGAATTCCAGTTTACTTAATTAATGTTACATTATATGATTCAAGCACAAGTGGTATCATCGATTTGGGTGTTTGTTATATTATATGGTTTAATTAATTAAGATTTATTTTTCAATTGTGATTCATGTGTTTGTTAAAATAATTGTGATGATTTAATAAAAATATATAGTTCTTATTGAATATTTTTTTTGAAACATATGAATAATTGAATACATATCTCTATAGTATATACTCGACAAAAAAAACCCGGCTAACCCGCCCAACCCGCCCAACCCGGTTATGTTGGGTTTCGAAATTTTTATATGTATCATGGGTTGGGTTGGGTTGGGTTGGAAAAATGGAAACCCGTTATACGTGGGTTGGGTTATAGTTTCGATAAGAACCCGCCCAACCCGGTCTACGTACACCCCTAATCCACGTGTTGTCAATAGACATTTTAGCATTGTTTAAATTTGAGTGGTGTCAAATTTTAGTTGCATAATATTTAACGGTCAAAATTAACCCTCAATTTTTTATTTTTTCTTATTTCATTACAAAACCTTTGATTACTGCTGAAATTAACCCTCAATTAACTTGCTATTTCAAATTTGTTCCTCAACATATAATTATTACTGCTGAAATTATCCACTTCGTGTTTGAAGTTGCTTCGTGTGCTCCCAAATTTTGTAATTTAAACATATATCACTACATAAAAAATTTAGTCTTTGCATATTGAATTGTTCATTTAAATTCCTCATTTATTAAATTATCATCATGTTCTTATTATTGAATGTTGGATTTTTCATCAAGATTAAAAAACTCAATAAAATGTCGACCCGCTCCATATGTCTAAATTGGATCATTCTCAAATTTAAGAACTCAATTTATAAATGTTCAAAAAGTTAGTTAATTTTAATTTTTAGTTGTCTTGTGATGACGTGATGGTGCCGCTGAACAATTAGTGTGCACAAATTATATCACGATATAAATAGTTGTTTCATGTTTAATTGCACATACTACGTCGATAGCTTTAATTTGTCTTCGTATGGTCACTGATTTAAATTATGATTAAATTACATATGTACATACGAAAATGTATGAACGATAACATCGTATCAACCCACTTTTCACTTTATCATTATTATTTTTTTCTTAAGATCTTGCACATTTTATTTTGGAATAACTTATCTACATTTTCCGTACGTTTGCTATCGCTTTTTTTCTCGTACACTTATTATCACTTTGCTTAAGACCCACAAATTTACACACTAGAACATTTACATTTAGACCAAACTTATTTATATTTTTGCACACACCCCCTTTGTCATTTCGGAGCCACCATTTTTTGGTTATCCGGATTAAATTGCTCGTTCAAATTATTTTTTCTTAACTTCAATTGCCCAAATTAATCACTCCTTAAATTTTAATTTTTAGATACGGTCACTAATGCTTATGTATTTCCAAATGAGATCAATATGTAATTTTGATTCTTGAGTGTTTAATTGTCTAAATTAACCACATAATTTTTTATATGTGCAAATTAAATCGTAATGTCAAATTTCCTGTATCCAAATTTAAGTTGTCAAATTGAGTTAGTCGCTCAAGTTTTAACAATTAAACTACGCACCCCGCTCAAATAAACCCCCACTTACCCCGCATGGGTTGATTAAGAAAGTAATAAATGCACTAAATTACCTAATTTGTCATTGGGGGGTAAATTAGCGGGGTGTGTAATATCATTGCAAGTTTTAATGACTCACGTGGTGTCATTAAACTCTTAATCATACTCGTATTGTTATTAAACTTCTAAAGTATTTTGTCCCGGTCACCCAACTCCTATTTTTTCAAAGGATAATTATACAATGCTTCTCAAATGCCCCCACAACATTTTTCATATCACCAATTAATAATTAATTAACACGGTAATTAACAAAAAAATATTCCATTAATAATTAATTAATATTGGTTATGAGTTGTCAAATCATAAGTATTTTAATTATATATTACTTAACTAGAGTCCCAGACATGTTTTCTATTAGTTAGTCATCATTTGCATAAAATAATTAAAATTAACGCATTTAATAATTAATTAAATGTAATTAAAAAAGGAAATTATATGGTGCACGTGTTTTGATCCGAAAAGCCCAATACATCAAAATTACCCATTTTCTTTTACATTAGGCCATCGGCCCCCAACTTCGCCACTCATCTTTTGCCCGCCTCCCCTTTTTCTAATTCTTCCTCGAGTTCTTGATTCGCCCTTGCTCCCTCCAGAGACCAGATCTAAAATTTTCTCCTTCTATTTAATTCTCTAGGGGCTGTTTGGAGAGTGGAATATGGATGTGGAATTGGAAAACTTTTTCCAGCAAACATGATATTCCATATTTGGCAACCATTCCATAGTGCAATTACATTTTGATGGAATTATTTTTAACCTTTCAAATCCACAAACTCAAATTCCAAAAAAACTTGGAGCTGCAAATTCCGGCAAACCTTAACACCTCAATTAACATGGTCTTTATTTCCTAATGCATGAATTGTTAATTAATGAATTTTTTTTTAAGTTTAATTAGTAACTTCGTGTTGATTATAGTTAGTGTAAGACGTATATGTAACATGACTAATAAATATTATTATTATATATAATAATTATTATATACAATAATAATAATAATAATAATAATAATAATAATAATAGTAATAATACTTATTATTATTATGTAATAATATTTATTATATTGTAATAATATGTTATATGTATAATAACATATATATTATTATATTGTATAATAAATATTATTAATATATTATGATAATATCAAAGTAATAGTTATATTATATAATAATTATATAATTATTATTATTTTAATAATTTCGTTATATTTATATTATTATAAATATGTTATAATCTTATTTTATTATTATAATATAATCATTATATATTATTGCAGTAATATATAATATTATATTAATTATAGGGATGTAATTATTTTTATGATAATATAATTACTATATTATTGCTAATATTATAGTAATTATACTGTAATAAGAAAATAATTATATTAATTATAATAGATATAATAATAATAGATAAAATATAACATTTTAATAATATAAAAGTACATTGAATATTTTTATATTATTATTATAAGATATTATATACATACAATATATTTTAGTTTAAACAATGCTATTATTATAATTTATATTGCAATAATGATATATTATTCTATTATCATAATAATAAATATATAATGTTATATTAGATCCAAATAACACATATAATATAATTACTATATAATTGGTATATAATCGCTAATATCAAAATAATTATAGTATAATTATGATAGACATATAATTGATATAATATTATATCTTATATAATAATATATAATAATTAGATTGTAACAATTAAATAATTATATTATAATTATTAAATTGATAGAATAGAATATAATATTATAATAATAAAAATATTATTACATGGATAGAATAAAATATTATTATGTTTATCAATTTTAAAGAAATATTATTTACACATTTTACAGAAATATTATAATATGACTAATATATTAAAGTGGGGTAAAAGGTTATAATCACAGAATAATTATATAATAGTTATTAAATATATTAAATATATTAATATAATAGTATATATCATTATAATAAATAATATATAATAATTAATATACATAATAATTAAATTATGTATATAATTAAATAATATAATAATCTGTTTTATTTATTATATAATTAATTATTAATCAATATAATTAATATTATAACAAAATAATTATTTCAATTATAATATATATTAATAGATAAAATATAATATTACAATAACATAGAAGTACATTTATTATATAATTGCTAATATTATTATATTAAAATAATAAAATAATTATATGAATTAAAATATATATTATTAGATAAAATATAATATTATAATAATATAAAAGTATGTTTAATATTTTTATATTAATAATATAATATATTGTATGCACATCATATAATATTATTTTATATAATAATGCTATTATTAGTTTATATCAAAAAATTAGATTGCCGAGATCCGCTAAAATTGATATGCATAAATTATTATATAATAATACTATTATTACTTTATAAACATATACTTAATACAATAATTTATAATAACTATTTTATAATAAACAAATTATATTATAATTATTATATTCATATAATTAATATAATATATTATATTATTATTTATATGTTATTACATGGTTAAAATAAATATTATAATAATTACATAAAGTACGTTTACTATATATTTAAAAACTATACTTATTATTTTTTTTATCAAATTTAATTAAACCTAATTTTTATATTTTAAATAACAAAATTCCGAAAAAAAATTTAACAACAAAACAAAAAATTATACTTTCCAGCATCTTCTAATTTGGACATCCAAACAAACTGTGGAATAATTCCAGAATTTTTTACCACTCCACCTTATAATTCGATTCCATTCTACTAATTCGCTTGCCAAACGGCCCCTAAGGCCCTGTTCGGTGCCATAGTTTTGGACCATGGATTATCTAGGAATCCATGTTTTGTGTAGGATTCAAATTGAGGTGTTTGATGACCCTTTTTTAAAACCATGGATATCAATCCTAGCATAGCAAAACCAAGGAAATAGACTTTTTTTGTGGCTTTTGAAAAATCTAGTTGGATTGGATTTTTGCTTACGAATGGGTGAAAGACAAAAATAAAAAATGATAATAATAAATTAATGCATGATTAAAATGTATTTATAATTTATTATTAATAATAACAATAATTTAAAATGTATTTAGAAATAATAATAATAATAATAATAATAATAATAATAATAATAATAATTGTAGTTATAAAAAATTAATCCATAATTAAAAATATATTTAATAATAATAATAATAATAATAATAATAATAATAATAATAATAATAATAGTAATAGTAATTATTATTATTATTATTATTATAATTATAATAATAAAGATAATAGTAATTATAAATATTAATATTAATAATAATAATAATAATAATAATAATAATACACTATTAAAAATGAATTTAGAATTTAATAATAACTAAAAAAACTAATACATAATTAAAAATATATTTAGAAATTAATAATAATAATAATAATAATAATAATAATACACTATTAAAAATGAATTTCGAATTTAATAATAACTAAAAAAACTAATACATAATTAAAAATATATTTAGAAAATAATAATAATATATTTAGAAATTAATAATAATAATAATAATAATAATAATAATAATAATAATAATACATATTGAAAATTGTAATAATAATAATAATAATAATAATAATAATAATAATAATACATAATGAAAATTGTATAATAATAATAATAATAATAATAATAATAATAATGAAAATTGTATTTAGATATTAATAATAATAATAATAATAATAATAATAATAATAATAATAATGAAAATTGTACTTAGATAATAATAATAATAATAATACATAATAATAATAATAATACATAATAAAAATGTAGAAAAGTAATAATAATAATTATTATGTTATAATAATAATAATAATAATAATAATAATAATAATAATAATAATAATAATAATACATAATAAAAATTTAGAAAAATAATAATAATAATAATAATAATAATAATAATAATAATAATAATAACAACACAACAACAACACAACAATAACAACAACAATCCTAGGTTTTCATCAAACACCTTTTGAACATCCTACAATCGCAGTTTTTGTATTTTCCTGCTACCAGAGTTTCCTGATATTCATATATTGGTTTCCTGCAACTATGAGTTTCCTGCTGCTACACAAAACTGACCTAGCAAACAGGCCCTAAGGGTTTTGTTCTTTCACTGGGAAGTTTTGGTAATTATTCGAAGCCGATTTGGAAAGAAATTTTGGAAAGAAATTTGCTCCTTTTATTTTAATTCGGTCCTCCTATTTTGAAACAAAAACCCTAACCCTAACCCTGGAGAGCTCATCCGATTCGGAAAGAAATTTTGGTGATTAATCGAAGTTTGTTTTTCTTGCGCCTTGCTCTCAGCCTCCCCCCGGCTACTCTCTAAGTGCGCATGTCCATTTACGGGCTATTTCAATTTCGGGCGAAATTCTCTGCCAAGACTGATAAGGTTCTTTTCTTTTATCTCATTTCTTTGCAAACTCGTTTCTTTTTTCTGTATTCTATCGTGTGCTTTGCATTATTCATGCAAGATCGTGGCAAAAACGATAGTGAATATATCTGATTGTTGTGGGGACAAGAGAGACATTACAGTATGACTGTATGAGTATATACTCTGAGACCACATTAAATACACACAGTGAAACAAATTTGCCAAACCACAACAATTTTTGATATATAGGATCACGGATTGGGTTTTAGTTCCCCCCTTTTCATTATCGGTTCTATTCTATTTCTCTACTTTAGGTAAATTTTGTTAGTAAACCTTATAAATAGTTTAATTTGTAGATGTATAAAATCAAGACAAATGAACCTAGTCGTTTTTGGCAAAAAAAGGGTCTTCCGGTATATAATACATTTCTCTTTATTTATTCAGTTAATTCACGGAGTTCTTCCTGCTGCGGACAAAAAATTAGAAACACGATGGAGTGAACTTAACCCGGACCTTCTTCGCCTCGTTGCAAGGAAGCTCGGTGACATCTCTAACGTTGTTCGATTCCGTGTTGTGTGCAAGCAGTGGAGATCCGCCGTGTCCCCTTCAGACCTCCCCTCACAACTCCCATGGTTTTTGGAGTTGAGTGGTCGCATGTGTTCTGATATTAAATTTTATTCGCTTTACTCCAACAAAACCTACACTGTCCATGTCCCCGAAGCAGATTGGATGCTCGTCGAAGGACCATCAGAAAGTTACTTACTCATCAAGGATGATAAGCACTCGACCCCAATCCTCGTCAACCCGATAAGTCGTCACCAATTGAGACCCCCCTATCTAAAACCTGATGGTACTGATTGTAGTAGAGAATTGATCAAGCGTACTGCATGTTGCGGTCGTAAAGCCACCTTCTACAAGGGAAATTTATACCATTATTGCTACAAAACCAATTATACAAAAATTGTTGATATTAACCTAAATATATCGACTATAACAGGCAAATTTGATGTTTGTCACTTGGTCAATGCATATGATGATCTACTTGCTGTGGTAAGGGAGAACGAGAATTGGTTGACTGATGAGTGGCGATACAAGGTGTATCGGTTGGAGCAGGATGGCAAAACTCCCTTTTGGGCAGAGATGAGTCAAGGTATTGGGGACCGTGTGTTATTCATCGACAATAATGGTGGATTTTGTTTGAAATCAAGTGATTTTGATGGATTAGAAGGGAACAAAATTTACTGCCATCGCGTGATATTATTTGAGTACCATTTTCTTGTTATATATGACTTGGAGAAGGAGACCAAACAAGTGATTTGCCCAACCAAGATGTATGGTACATGGTTCGTGCCTAGTCTTTGAAGCTCTTGTATGTTTTTCCAATCAGTGATGAATCATATATGATATAATTGAAGCTTCTTTTTCTTCTTTTCTCTTGTATGTTTTTTTGCAATACTACAACGAATTACATGTTATCATGATGAAACATATATGATACAATTGAGGCTTTTTTTTTCTTCTTTTCTCTTGTATGTTTTTTGCAATACTACAACGAATTATACGTTATCATGATGAAACATATATGATACAATTGAAGCTTCATTTCAGCGCGACTTTCTCCATCTCGCATTGTTTTTTCGTGGTGGCTTTGGGCATTGTTTCATGGCTGTGCCTCTTGCTGTCAAGTTCGGTCACCAGTTTGATGTTTGAAAATCGAATTTGGGTTTTGAATAATGAAATTGCTTTGGGCAATTTTTTATGTGACATTGCGGTTTAATTGTTTGCTTTTGATAACATTCAAGTGCTTCGATGGACTGGTGAGATGTGTCAGTTGCTCTCTCCAGTAGTTTTAAATCTGTTGGTCATTCTTATCTTTATCATTTTCGTATTTGGGCTTTTAAGTGTATTTCGTATTGGGCTTGTTTAGTTTGGATGGTGATTAGATTAAGGGCTCAGATTAATTGGTAATCAGTATATAAGACTGTAAAGCTTCAACAGAATCGTCATTAATAAAAATCAGTTTATCTCTAAAGAGCTAGTTAATCTCAAATGTTAAACTACAAATTCTCTTCAAATTAATTCAAGATACAATCTTAATAGTTTTGGCTTTGGAAAGTTTTTTTTTTCTTTTTGTTGAAACTTGTTATGGAAAATAAGAACTGGAAACTCTATAATGTATGTTTAAAGTTTTATGTGCATTTTTATTTTCATTTGTCTTCCATTTGTATTAACAGCTTTGCGAATCTGTTGTACAGAAGAGAAATAAAATATAATAAAATAAAATGTGGATAGCAAAGTTACTCGATAAAGTGTTATATTGATGTTTGATATCTCCCATGTAGTTTCATTTATTAGCTATATTCAAAAGCCCCAAAAAGCAATAATACCGAACAACCCATTTAGAAGCGAATTGAGTGGCACCTCACCACGAACAATACTGAACCCTATATACTCAGTAATGATACTATTGTGATTGTTAATATCCCTAATATACACAAAACCAGAAGAAGGACCAGGAGATTGAGACAATGAAAAAGAAGGAGAAGAAGGAGATGACCAAGGAGATGAAGAAGGAGAAGAAGATGATGAAAAAGAAGAAGAAGAAGAAGTTCGAGCATCCATCACCAGATTTCAAACTCTGCGGCACCTCCTTCAAGGCAACTTTCCCAAACTGCTCCCGCGAATACTTCTTATACACGATCAGTGATTTACTCCGATGCGCCTCCATGTGAGCACTCGCCATTATCCTCGCACATTCCCTAAAACCAAACAGAATTTAATTATCAAATCATCCCTTAAGTACTATTTACAATTTTACAATTCTTTTTTAAATTTACTTACTGTAATTGAAGCTCCGCGTAGCCAGTATGGCGAATTAGGGTTTTGGTCCAAAGAGGACTCTTATGGAGAGCACATCTGGCAGTGTACACTGCCGAAGCGGCCAACAAAGAAGGATAGTACTTCACCGTCGAATACTGCATCATCCCCAATTTCGCGTAGAAATATATCATGTGTTCGAGCTCCTTGTCTGCCCTTGCCGCCTTGACGAATCGTACCAGAAATGTGTAGGGCGTGACAATCACCAAGTTCCACCCGAGCCTGTTCAATATCTCCTTCTCCTTCTCAAGAATCTGTTCCCTAGAGTATGTCTTGTTACAAAAGTCGAGATAATCCTTCAACTATATAAAAAAACACAAATCAATTCATGAACAGATTATATTCAAATTTTGAAAAATGAAATATTGTCAAGTAATTTACATCGCGGGACGGCCGGAGTTCTTGGTACTTGCAAGCGATGAGCATCGAAGCTATGCCGACCAGTGGGAGTGGCCCTGGCGATACGATTTCCATGGAGAGGAAACAGTCAAAAATGCAAACGGATAAGTAGAGAGTTTCGGGCATTAATTTGAACACCTCGTGAAATTTTATGATCCGATCAACCAAATTCGCTCTCATGTGAGGGTTTATCTTCACCATGTACTCGACGGGCCTGCATATAGGATCTTGTTCTTTTAGAACTTGTACAATGTGAGGGGGGTCGATTTCGTCTACTTTCCTCTGTTTGATTCCTTTGAACTACTTCCGCCGAAGCATTTCCATTTTCGATTCGAAGGAGAAGAAAAATCTGGAAGATTGGTGGAAATGCTTCGGCGGAAGTGGTTCAAAGGAATCAAACAGAGGAAAGTCGACGAAATCGACCTCCGTGATATTAAGAACGCTTGTGCAAGTTCTACAAAGAACAAGAACCTATATTCAGGGCGGCCTAGGGCTGGAAATTAGGGTTCGGAATCGCGGGTAGGCTTCCTTTTCTTGGTTTTATGGAAGGAAGGCCGAGAAGAAAAGATAAGATATAGAGAGAGAAGAGAAGTAGAAAAGAGAAGGCTGGGCTAATGGGCCGAATATATATAATCAATATTAAAATATTTATGTCAAATTTTTGTACTTCATATTTTTTTTATTATTGAAATTAATTTTTCAACTTTCATCAAGACATTCTCAATAAATTGTTGATCTTCAAATAAGATCCAAATATCAAATATTATTTAAATTCAAATAATATTTAATTGTTCGGTTTAATGATTAAACTTGTAGGTATGTATCTTTGTTGGTACAATATTTTTTTTCTTCATTATATCACTTTCTCAAATTTAATTATGCAACTACTGTCATAATTAATCACTCTGTATTTGATTATTCTCATGTTATCACTTAATTTTTAATGTGTCTAAATTAGATTCGTCGATCGATTTTACTAAAACAACGTTTAATTTTCAAATTAACGAATCAACTCATAATCATCCACGTATTGTCACTAGACATTTTAGCATTGTTTAAATTTGAGTGGTGTCAAATTTTAGTTGCATAATATTTAACGGTCAAAATTAACCCCCAATTTTTATTTTTTCTTATTTCATCACAAAACATTTGATTTCTTCGAATTAACTTGCTATTTCAAATTTGTTCCTCAACATATAATTATTACTGCTGAAATTATCCACTTCGTGTTTGAAGTTGCTTCGTGTGCTCCCAAATTTTGTAATTTAAACAATACTAGCTTTATCCCCGCGCAATTGCGCGGGATATTTTTTATATAATTATTTAAATAGAATTAACGCGTGTGTGAATTAACGCGCATGCATTTAAACTAAATTAATCTAATCATAACATATTTGCAAATATCATGATGTCAATAGATGCATAAGGCTCATGAAATTAGTCTATCACGGATATTATTTTCTAATATAATTTGTATAAATAGCATTTGTTCAGGTGCTTCTAAAATCGAAAAAAAGACCAAATTTTAAATATGTATGTAAAATAGGAAAAAAAAAGACCAAATGTAAAAAAGGACTAAAATGTAAAATAAGGAAAAAGGATCAAAATATAAAAGGGACCGAAATATAAATAAAAAAGGACCAAAATGTAAATAAAAAAAGACCAAAATGTAAATTAAAAATGTAAAAAAGGACCGAAATGTAATAAAAAAAGGACCAAAACGTTAATAAAAGGACCAAAATATAAATTAAAACTAAAAATGACCAAAATGTAAATAAAAAGGACCAAAATTTATATTTAAAATTTAAAAAAGGACTGAAATGTAAAGAAAAAAGAACCAAAATGTAAATAAAAAGGACCAAAATGAAAAATTAAAATTAAAAAGGACCAAAATGTAAATTAAAAAATATTTTTTTTACACAAATGCCCTTGATGACGTGGAGGCATAGAATTGCAAGAAATTTGTCTACTTTATACATAAGATATAATAACATGTACATATGTAAATTATTAAAATTTGATGACATGGAGCAACCACATGAGAGAAATTTTCTTAACTTTATACATATACAAAATGTAAATTAAAACTAAAAAGGACCGAAATATAAATTAAAATGTAAAAAGGGACTGAAATGTAAATAAAAAAGGACCAAAATGTTAATAAAAATGACCAAAATATAAACTTAAATTAAAAAGGACCAAAATGTAAATTCAAAAATATAAAAAAGGACCGAAATGTAAATAAAAGAGGATCAAAATATAAATAAAAATGACCAAAATGTAAAATTTTAAAGTAAAAAGGACCAAAATATAAATAAAAATGACCAAAATGTAATTTTTTAAATTAAAAATGACCAAAATGTAAATTAAAAAAATATTTTTTTTACAAAAAAGCCCCTAATGACGTGGCCTCATGTATGAGCTCCATTTCTTCCAACTTTATACATAAGTATTATGAGCTCCATCTCTTCCAACTTTACACATAAGTATAATATCACTACATAAAAAATGAGGCCATTTACTGTCCCCCCCCCCCCCCCCCCCCCCCCCCCCAAACCCATCACCACTTCAACGATATCCTATTCATCTCCCAAAAATTACCCCACTCGATTAACTATTAATTGAATTACTTGTTAATTGAATTAATGAATTATTAGGTATTTATATTAGGTGTTAATTACATCACAATTAATTGTTAATTCGAAGCATTAATTAATCTAGTGAAAAAATGGGGTGCAAATTGGAGATTTGAATTAACACCAAAACCAATGGCATCGGCATGGCTTTGGTGTGTTTGGGGGGCAAGGTATAATTTCCCATAAAAAATTTAGTCTTTGCATATTGAATTGTTCATTTAAATTCCTCATTTATTAAATTATCATCATGTTCTTATTATTGAATGTTGGATTTTTCATCAAGATTAAAAAACTCAATAAAATGTCGACCCGCTCCATATGTCTGGATCATTCTCAAATTTAAGAACTCAATTTATAAATGTTCAAAAAGTTAGTTAATTTTAATTTTTAGTTGTCTTGTGATGACGTGATGGTGCCGCTAAACAATTAGTGTGTACAAATTATATCACGATATAAATAGTTGTTTCATGTTTAATTGCACATACTACGTCGATAGCTTTAATTTGTCTTCGTATGGTCAGTGATTTAAATTATGATTAAATTACATATGTACATACGAAAATGTATGAACGATAACATCGTATGAACCCACTTTTCACTTTATCATTATTATTTTTTTCTTAAGATCTTGCACATTTTATTTTGGAATAACATATCTATTTCGTATGTTTGCTATCACTTTTTTTTTTCTCGTACACTTATTATCACTTTGCTTAAGACCCACATATTTACACACTAGCACATTTACATTTAGACCAAACTTATTTATATTTTTGCACACACCCCTTTTGTCATTACGGAGCAACAATTTTCAGGTTGTCCAAATTAAAATGCTCGTTCAAATTATTTTTTCTTGACACCAGTTGTCCAAATTAATCATTCTTTAAATTTTAATTGTTAAATACGGTCAACGCTTATGTATTAACCACATAATTTTATATATGTGCAAATTAAATCTGTCAAATTTTTTGTACCCAATTTTAATTTGTCAAAATTAAGTTAGTCGCTCAACTTTTAATAATTCACGTGTTGTCATTAAACTCTTAATCGTACTCATATTTATTAAACTTTTAAAGTATTTTGTCCATGTCACTTAAATCCTAATTTTCCAAAGAATAATTATATCATGCTCCTGAAATTCCCCACAATATTCTCCATATCACCAATTAACAATAAATTAACACGATAATTAACAAAAATACATGTCATTAACGATTAATTAATATTGATTATGAATTGTCAATTCATACGTATTTTAATTATATATCAATTAACCATTAATAGAGTGTATTTCTACTAATTATCATGTCATCAATAGTTGGTCTTAATTTAGTCGTCGTCATGGTAAAAATATTTCATGCATAATCAAATATTTCAATGATCGCCACGACAAGAATATTCTGTGCATAATCAAACATTTCATTTTCAATAGAATAACTATTCCGGAATAATATGAATAATGATTCTTTCAAAACAATTCTTCTAAAGTAATCATAAATATACACGGTTGAAATTCATATACAAGTCTTTCATTAAATATATTTTCAAAATCTTATTATCTCGATCGACAAAGTTATCGTCTTCATTATATTTCTTTTTATCTTTCAAAAAATTTGATCAAGAAATTATTTTGTACGACATGTACTATCATTTCATTTCATATTTCGAAAAACATATATTTTCGGATCGTTTAATTTTACTTTGTTGGGTTTCCTTATTTCTTATGCGACCTACTTATTATTGATCATAAAATAAATCTCATTCAATATAATAGCACGTTCTGACAAAAAAAACCTGCCCAATAATTAGTCCACCCAGGACAGTCCCATTGCCATTATGATTTTAAAAATTCAGATTTTAAATTCTGGCTTATATTGCTTATACTTACAAAATCAGAGGGGTTTTTTTTTATAAACATTTCCTCACGACACTCCAATATATTCCGAGTCCGACATATACTATTTGATGTCTTGAATTTCTCATCCAATCTCGTTTCTTCTCTGACAAGTTCTCTATTCCAAAATTGCAATCTCAATTCGATACTTATCATGGAAATTTTTCTCTCACAATCACTGAAGTTAACTAATCTTGAATAAGAAAATAATAGTTGTATAAGCTTTTCGTCCCAGTTCACGTGCGAGGCACGACTGCACGGCCACCCCATCACGTCTGTCGGAATTCACGCACTGCCGCTTGTCCCGCTGGCGTTTATTCGACTAGCGAACAGCTGCGAAGAACGGGGTTCTTCTGACGGCGAGGGGAGAACTCGAGCGGCAATTCGCCATGGTGCCTGCTCGCTATTTTGCACAAAATTTCGTATGTGCCATCTCGTCTACTCCACATCGTTTACCATGCGAGACAGCGCAACAATAAATAACACAGACTTCGATCTCACGATACCAATTCCATGGCAGTACTTGATTCGAGTGCATGACCCTAGTCTCAAGTCTCATTTATTTTTGTGTAAACTTGATAATTGATCTGGCTTTTGATCTTAGACTGAGTACATTAAGGTTATCCAACAATTTTGCTTGCACAAATAGAAATTGAGTTTGAGTAAAGTGATGGTTTACTAAAAATCAGCCATCATATATATTTGTTTCCAAGTAATAAAATACGTAGATATGATAATAGTATGAGGCAAAATAATAAGTTACTATCAAATTCTCAGTCAACAGTGACAAATGGGAAAAACCAGAAAAAACTATTCGCGAATATAAAATCAGAACCTTACTCAATGAAAAATTTGGCCATATAGTAATAAAATTTCAAAAACTTACAAAAAAAACATCACCAAAAATATGTACTATGAAACAAAAATGAACATAAACTCTGCATCAAAACACATAATGTTCTAAACATAAAAAAAAAACAGCAAGTTCAGTGCACAAACTAAAAAATTACATAAATTTTCACGAATTCACCCAAAATATTGACAATGAAACAATATGAACATAAACTCTGCATCAAAACACATATTGTTCTAAACATAAAGATTTTCATGAATTCACCACAAATATGTACAATGAAAATGAACATAAACTCTGCATCAAAACACATATTGTTCTAAACATAAAGAAAAACAGTAGGAAGCACAACTAAATCAAAGAAATTCAACTCGGTGCAATCGATCGAGAATATGACACAACTAGTCTTAGTTATGGTTCGAGCGATCAATTTTTCCTCCCTTTTCAGACGCATTCTTTTCACTTCTTTTTGAATCTTTTTCTCAAGCACTTGAGCTTAATAATTTAAATTAAATCTAGGAATTAAATATAATACGATCTCAAACATTGTTCAAAATCTTAATGAATGAACACTTATCATGGATCAAGAACATGCCAAAATGTTTTTAAAAACTTGAAATTGAAAATTCAGAGATCTGAAAGTTCATCTTATATTTGTTTTTTTTGTTTTGTTTTTAGTTTAAAAGTGAAAGAAGACGGAGAAAAGAAGAAAAAGAAGCTTCAATTGTAACATATATGTTTCATCACCGATTGGAAAAACATACAAGAGCTTCAAAGACTAGGCACGAACCATGTACCAAACATCTCGATAGGGCAAATCACTTGTTTGGTCTCCTTCTCCAAGTCATATATAACAAGACAATGGTAGTCAAATAATATCCCGCGATGGCAGTAAATTTTGTTCCCGTCTAATCCATCAAAATCACTTGATTTCAAACAAAGTCCACCATCATTGTCGATGAATATCACACGGTCCCCAATACCCTGACTCATCTCGGCCCAAAAGGGAGTCTTACCGCCCTGCTCCAACCGATACACCTTGTATCGCCACTCATCAGTGAACCAATTCTCCCTTACCACAGCAAGTAGATCATCATATGCATTGACCAAGTGACAGAAATCAAATTTGCCTGGTATAGTCGATATATTTTTGTGTATATCAATAACTTTTATATCGTCGGTTTCGAAGCAATAATGGTACGAATTTCCTTTGTAGAAGGTGGCTGTACGGCCGCAACATGCAGTACGCTTGATCAATTCTCTACTACCATCAGTACCATCAGGGTTTAGATAGGGGGGTCTCAATTGGTGACGACTTATCGGATTGACGAGGATTGGGGTCGAGCGAATATCATCCTTGAGGAGTAAGTAACTTTCTGATGGTCCTTCGACGAGCTTCCGATGTGCTTCGGGGACATGGACAGTGTAGGTTTTGTTGGAGTAAAGCGAATAAAATTTAATATCAGAACGAAGGCGACCCGTTACTAACTCCAAAAACCATGGAAGTTGTGAGGGGAGGTCTGAAAGGGACACGGCGGATCTCCAGTGCTTGCACACAACACGGAATCGAACAACGTTAGAGATGTCACCGAGGTTCCTTGCAACGAGGCGAAGAAGGTCTGGGTTAAGTTCACTCCATCGTGTTTCTAATTTTTTGTCCGCAGCAGGAGGAACTCCGTGAATTAGCTGAATAAATAAACAGAAATTTATTATATATGGGAAGAATTTTTTTTTGCCAAAATCAACTAGGTTCATTTGTCTTAACTTTATACATCTACAAATTAAACTATTTATAAGGTTTACTTACAAAATTTACTAAAGTAGAGAAATAGAATAGAACCGATAATGAAAAAGGGGGAAATACCCAATCCGTGATCCTATATCTCAAAAATTGTTGTGGTTTGGCAAATTTGTTTCACTGTTTGTGTATTTAATTTGGTCTCGGAGTATATACTCTAAAGTCTTACTGTAATGTCTCTCTAGTCCCCACAACGATGTTGCATGAATAATGCAAAGCACACGATAGAATACAGAAAAAAGAAACGAGTTTGCAAAGAAAACGAGTAAAAAGAAAAGAACCTTATTAGTCTTGGCAGAAAATCTCGCCCGAAATAGTACACCAAGCAAGAACCAGCAAATCCGTAGCAGAGTTGCAAAAACCAGAACGTAAATGGACATGTCGTACTTAGAGAGTAGCTGGGGGAAATTCCTTTCCAAGTCGGATGAGTTCTCCAGGGTTAGGGTTTTAATTTCAAAACAGAAGGACCAAATTAAAACAGAAGGAGCAAATTTCTTTCCAAAATTTCTTTCCAAGTTCGGCTTCGAATAATCAGCGAGTTAAATAGAAAGAGAAAATTTCGTATCTGGACTCTGGAGGGAGCCATGGCGAATGAAGAATTCGAAGAAGAATTCGAAAAAGGGGAGGCGGGGAAAAGATGAGTGGAGAAGTGGACAGTGGGGAGGCGGAATAAGAAAGAAACAACTACAAAGAGGACAGGTCTTTTTAGTATTATATATTTATTTTTTTCCTATTTTTTATTCTAACAAAAAAAAAATCTTCATAACCGTTTAGGTTCTCAAAAAAACTTTCATAACTTTCAGTCAAAATATAAAAATAATATTTAATTAAAATTAGTAAAAGTTATTAAATATCGTTAAATCATCAAATAATATTAAATATATGTATATATATAATGTTATATTAATTATATAGATATAATATTATATTATTACAACATAATTATTATATATTATAAATTTATAATAAATAATAAAAATGTTATATTCTTATATTAATTATATAGTTACAATAATTATAATTCAATTATTTTATTATTATATATTACTACAATAATAAGTATTATATTATATTGTATTAATTATATGAATGTAATAATTATAATTGAATTATTTTATTATTATTATATAATTTCAATTTGTGTATATGCAAACTCAATCAAAATCATTGAGCTAGATCTCGACGTACCAGTATCGGTATGTGTTAACATTAATTTACAATATCAATACATACAACTTGTAAGGATCAGATTCAATTCTCTTTTGATTATCCAAATGATTTATATATCCCTAATACCAGTAAGAATAAATTGAGAATTCCTAATACCAGTAAGAATCAATTGAGAATTTGCAATAAAAATCAGAATTGGTTATTTATATGCATTTTGATTTATTTTTTTGAAGTAATTAATGTGGTGTGAATTGTTTCCACCAACCTCGCGGGCCGGCCGGAGTTCTTCGTACTTGCAAGCGATGAGCATCGAAGCTATGCCGACGAGTGGGAGTGGCCCTCGCGGTATGATTTCCATAGAGAGGAAACGGTCAACAATGCAAATGGACAAGTAGAGAGTTTTGAGCATTAATTCGAATTTGTCGTGAAATTTGATGATCCAATCAACCAAAATCGCTCTCGAGATAGGGTTTATCTCCACCTGCTTGTCCATGTACTCTACGGGCATGCGCATAAACTCTTGTTCTTTGTAGAATTTGTACAAGTCGTCGATGTACTCAACAACGGCACATTCGTTCCTAATGTCGGGCATGTCGATTTCGTCGACTTTCCTCTTCCTCTGTTTGATTCCATTGGTGAAGAATTTCTTCCACTTCCGAAGTATTTCCATTTGAGGGCATATATAGTGTCCCACAAAAGTGAGAAAAAAATTCTCGATGACATCATCACTTTAATTGAATTAATGATTAATTGAGTTAAAATTTAATCATAATAAAATATGATAGGTACGGACCAATTAACAAATATACAAGTTAACATTAAATTAATTTTAATTAATATTATGATAGGTTAATAAAAATTAACACAACCTCGATGATGTAATCGAGAATATTTATCTTATTTCTATGGAGACAAGTATAATTTTTTTTTTTCATTTTCAAAGGAGAAGAGTCCGGAAAATTGGGCTTTGGGGTTGGGAGTCGTGTGGGCTTCCTTTTCACTCTTTTCATTTTTTTTTCTTATTTGATTTTATAGAAGATTATATTTTTGGACTGAATTGTAAATGTTTCGTGTGGACATCAGCGGAAAAAGGTCCGATGCAATGCAACAAAGGTTGAAGTTTAGGTTGTAAATAAATAATTAATGGTCATCTTAAATGTTAAATGTGACATACACGTTAATAATTCATAATATGTTAATATAAGTACATATTGATTAACGTATCAATTTAATTAAACGACTAATTAAATTGTTAATCGAATGAATTAATTTCTCTTATGTCACCTTATCAAAGGTGTTTTTGTTTCTTTGATGGACAACTTATTACGGTATTACAATTTTTGTGGACCAAAATACTCCATTATTTTTCATCTTTAAATTTAATAAACATATTTTTGTATTATTTTATTAATTTAAAATCGTTATAAATATTATTTTAAAAAAATTATATGTCATATACATAATTTTAATCTTTTATTTATTATGTATTTTATCATAAAAAACTAAAATTAAATAAAAATATGATATAAAAAATATTCCTGAAAATATCTTGATAAATTAATGTTATTCTAGTATTTAATTTTAATATTAAATAATTGTTAATAAAAATAGTTACTAAATAATATTTTTTACCAAATTAGCAATGCATGAGTGAACATCAAAATTGGCCTTAAAATAATATTGTCGTACTTCTAATTTCAACAGCTAATTTTATTTCAACAGTTTGTTTTGTAATAATTATTTCAACAGTTTGTTTCGTAACAAAAATAAAATGAAAATTCTCATTCCATTTACATTTTTTAGTCTTTAATTGTATCTCTTACTAAATTGAATTGCACGTAAGTCAATACTTATAAATCCTTGACTGAATAACAAATGAGTAATTGTGTAAGAGCACTTTCTGATCGAAACGTTAGTAATCGAGGGCTAGGAACAGTAACTCAGATTTCTTGAATATTATTTACGGGCAACTCTTAGGGGCCGTTTGGCAAGCGGAATTAGTAGAGTGGAATTGAATTATAAGGCGGAGGAGTAAAAAATTCTGAAATTAATAATTTCACAGTATGTTTGGACGTCCAAATTATGAAATGCTGGAAAATATAATTCTTTGTTTGGTTGTTTAAAAAAATTTGGAATTTTGTTATTGAAATGTAAGAATAATATTTCGTTAAAACTGATAACAAATATTAGTATTATAGTAATATCATTATAATAATTTTATTATTATATGATTGTAATATTATTATAATAATATTAGTTTGACAAAAAATATTATTATAATATGGAATTATGGCAATATACAATTATAATAATATTATTGTATAAAATAATATTATATTATATGCATACAATATATTATAATAATAATTTAAAAATATTAAATCTAATTTTATATTATTATAATATTATATTTTATATTTTAATATATACTAAAACTAATATAATTATTTTTTTATGTTATTTTTAAATATAATTAATATTATATTATAAATTATATTATAATAATATTAAAATTTTAAATTTACTGTTATATTATTATAGTATTGTATTAATATATTAATATGTAATAAAACTAATATAATTATTTTAACATAATTTATATAATATTAGAAATTATATAATAATAATATAATAATAATATTGAAATATTAATAGTACTTTGATATTATTATATTATTATATATAATATATATTGCAGTTAAAATAATTATTTTATTATAATAATATAATATTAGAATTTATATAATAATAATATAAAAATATTGAATGTACTTTTATATGATTATTAATATGTATTACAATTAATATAATTATTTTATTACTTTAATATAATTAATATACTGTTAGAAATTATATAATAATAATATCAAATATCAAATGTACTTTTATATTAGTATAATAATATATTTTATATATTAATATATATTACAATTAATATAATTATTTTGTTATTTAAGTATTTTAATATAATTAATATAATATTAGAAATTATATAATAATTATAATATTATTTTATTTATATGGATATAATATTTATATTATTTATAGTAATATACAATATAATATTAATTATATGTATTTAATAATTATTATAATATTAACAATTACATACCAATTATATTAATAATTAATATATGAGATACAATATTTATTTATTACAACAAAATTTCATTATAGTTAAAATAAAATTAATTATAACCATGTGATTAATTGTTTGGCTTAATTGAATTTGAGTTTTTCATCATCTTGGCACTCCAAGTTTTTGTGGAATCAAATTTATCCTAAAAAAAAGAATAATAAGAACATCCACTTTGAAATTCACCTCTAATTTCACATGTCAAACAAAAAATTAAGTTTTGCCTCATCTTGAAATTCTAATTCCACTCTAATTCCACCCCTCCAAACATGCCCCAAGTTTTTTTTTTTTTTTTTAAAGGAAAAAAGGCCTCACGGCCTTAAATTTCATTTAATTGAAACATTTAATTACATGTACGGATTGCATTAATCGTGAATGATGAATACACTATTTTTCACTCTACTACTTTTGTAAACTTCTAGTCTAACCTAATCTATTGTATTATTTTTCTCCACTGCGATTTGTATGCTAATATTTCTCTTTCTAAATTGCCTAGTCTCAATGATTCCTCTCTAAATATTATCTTATTTCTATTTGTCCAAATTCCCCAGCAATAACTCCACCATTTTAAGTCCCATTCTTGTATGCATTATTTGCGCATTTTCAGCCTTCTTGCCCACCATCCATGCGTGCTTATGGATACCTGATTTGGTTGTGTTATTGTAATGTCGAATCCCATCTTGTTTCTTAGCGCTGTCGTAGCGGTGCATGTGAGGAATAGATGATTTGTCGTCCCGATCGTGTTGCTACACATTACACACCTCGTTCCTGCCGGCCAGTTTCGTTTAGCCATATTTTCCTGAGTGAGTAGTTTGTCGTGGAGGAGAAGCCAAGCAAACGTTTTAATCTTCTCCGGTATCTTCATTTGCCACACTGTCTTGCCGTAATCCATTTTTATACCCGAGTTGGCCATTATTTTGTATGCGGAATTGGTTGAGAAAGAGCCATCCGCAGTCCATCGCCATTTTAGCACGTCGTCTTGTTGTTTGAGATCGATTGATTGCAGGTTGTTTTGGAGTTCTATTAGTTCTATCTCTGCCGTGTTTGAGAGGTCTCGGCCCCATGTTAATTCCCAATTATTCGCCTTCATTTGCTGCACCGTGGTCTCTGTATCTTGTATAAATGTGAAGAGGCTATGGTAAATATCTTTAAGGCATTGTGTATGCAACCATTTGGAGTTCCAAAAATACAGCTCCTCCCCATTGCCGAGTATGTGGTATGTGGACATCTTGAAGAAAGGTTCCATGTGGTGTATAGCCTTCCAAAAGAAGGACGGGTTAATTGGTTTTGTCGAATCTGCATATCCTTTTTGGTTGTCGTGGATTCTCCGTATGGTGTCTTTCCATATGGAGTCTTGTTCCGACTGATATTTCCATATCCATCTCGTTAAACATGCGTCGTTCATGGTTTTTAGTGATTTTACTCCCCACCCTCCATTATCCTTAGGTAGGCATATTGTTTGCCAATTCGTTAAACTATGCCCTCCGTTATAATTTTTATCTCCTCGCCATAAGAATCGCCTTTGTATCTTTTCCAGTTCTTGTATTAACCAAGCCGGTAGTTTGAAGCACATCATATGGTAAATCGGAACGGAATTGAAAACCGATTTTACTAGAGTTGTTCTACCCGCTAAAGTCAGAAATTTGCCTTTCCAACTTGCAAGTTTGTTGTGGAACTTGTTGATGAGGTTTAGGTAGTGTGGTTTTCTAGGTTTTCGGATGTCCAATGGGAGACCGAGATATAGGATTGGAAATTGACCTTTTTGGCATAACTAATTTCTAATTATTTCCGAGTAATATTCATACCATATCATATCACACTAATATATTTTTTGTTGTTGTTGAGAAATTCCAAAGTGAATCAATCACACTAATAATTTTAATTCAGACTATGCTTTTAGGGGATCTATAGTTCCAATTTCCAAAGCAAGGTTTTATGATCGTGGAATACAGTGTCAAGTTGACTCCGTCCAAATACAAAGGGAGAGATATTTATATGCCATATTTTTCTCCTATGTTGAAGCACGCATGTATCATCATTACACATTAATGCCCTCAAAATATTGATAAAAAACCCCAACCCCCAAAAAAGTCGCTAATTTTAATTAGTGATTATCAATGTAAAGATTGACTTTATTGTTTTGCAATATTATTGTAAATTCCAATTTTTGTCAAGTACTAAATATGAAAAAACGAACCAATAAAAATATTCAATAGATAAAATAATGATGCTTTGATCAATTTATTACGTGTTTTAATTTAATAATTTCAAAACATACATCATATACCAATACCATTGAATATCGTAATACAAGTTTAGAACTTGGTTACATGGTTCGAAATCTCGGTATCGGAATCGGACTCGGTCGGGTCTGGAGACTCGGGACTCGGCTGACTCGGACAAGACTCGGGCGAGTCAAAAAAAAAAAATCGGACTGCTAGTAAAAAAATCGGAAAAAATTAAAAAAAAATTAAAAAACTTATTTTAACAATATATAAATATTCATAAACATGATACACACAAATTCAACTCATGAAACTCAAATTACTACATTAAAAAAATTACATTACCTAAGAAAATTACTAAATCAGTACATTAAAAACTTCTACTGCCAAAAACTGTGACGAGCGGGTTGCGTTGTATAATCATTATCTTCATATTGATCATGAGGAGGAAAATACATTTGTAAATTTGTATTGTCGAAAATGTTCATCATTGAGTCGAAGGGTGATCGGTTTTCGTGTTGTGTGTTACCAGTATACGGATCGGAATAGTTTTCATTATTTGCGCTTCCAGTTGAACTTATATCCATTCCTGAAAAATTAGATCCCTCACTATAATTAGAGCCGTCATAAAAATACGGTACCTGAAGGTTCCTCTGCATATCAGGATTGTCTTCCCTTTCCTTTTGCCTAGCCTGATCTCTTTCATACAAACTTGTGAGTCTCACATGGCGACGTGTACCATGTTCATGGTTCCCTCTAACCGGATTGGAAATATTATCATATTCCCTTACTACTTCCACATCAGGACACGGAATTGTATCATTACCACCCGGATCGTCATTACCAGAATCATTACTACTGCTTATTGGCTCTTGTTCTTCTTCGGATGGACAATCGCTCAACCACTCGGAATTATCTCTACCGTCGAGTACACTATTTTCGGTTTCTCTGATCCAAGGTTGTAACGGATCATCGTCATGAAATATCTCATCCAAATCAATTAATTTCTCACGCCTCTGCAAATTTCTTTCTCTAAGCCTCATGTTATAATGGCAATACACAAGGTGCATAAGCCGATCCATTTTCAACCGATTTCTCGGTCTTGTATGGATCAAGGTAAAGGTGGTCCAGTTTCGCTCACAGTTGGAAGCGGAAACGGTTTGGCTTAATATTCGAGCCGCTATTGGGGCCAGGTTTGGACATTCTTCTTGGCCATATAAACTCCACCATTCAGCCGGAGTGCAAACTTTGATTGCTTGTTGGATTTTTTGGGTCGAAAATATGCCTCTCTGTCAGTCTGTATTTGGAGATTCCAATCTCTTTGTAACTTTTGAATGACTCTCCTCATTCCCGACATAACTTCAATATCATTGTTAGTGTTGGAATATTGAAACTTGGGATTTAAGAAATATCCTGAAAAAATGACATGAATTAAAACATAGAAACACATAATTAATTAATTTTAAAATAACATCAATTAAAAAAATACATACCAGCGGCATGAATATCTCGATGTAGCTGTCTGTTCCATCGTGTGTCGATAATATTCCACCATTTTCTATAACCTCTTCGACCGAGGCTTGTTTTGATTTCTTCCTTGGCTCTATCGAGTGATTCGTACAAAAATCCCATTTGAGGATTGTCGTCGCTATCTACTAGTCGTAGTACCTTTACTAATGGTTTAAATAGCAACATTGTCTCCCCAGCCGAAATCCAAAAATCGTTATCAAATAAAAGAGTACGCATCTCCTCGGCATTTTCTTTTTCTTTTCTAACTTTTAACCACGCAACGCCATCAGTCCATTTGAGATTTAGACACATTCTTTGTAATGCATCTTTAAATGAGTATAGGCTTTGCAATGTTAGAAATTGTGTGGCAAAACGGGTAATTCCGGGTCTTAATATTTCATGGTTTTCTGTTGCCTCTCGCATGGCACTCAGTGCCCACTGATGATTATACATAAATTTAGTAATATGTTGCGCCTGTGCAACAACTTTTTTTATACGAGTATCTTTACCTATATCTTCTAACATTAGATCGATACAATGCGCGGCGCAAGGCGACCAGTATATATGGTTATACATTTCCATTATTAACTCCCCTCCCTTTTTGAAATTTGCGCCATTATCAGATACTACTTGCACAACTCTCGAAGGTCCGATTTCTTCGATTACTTCGGACATCAAGCTGCAAATGTATCGGGAACTTTTGAAATGGTCGGTTGCATCTACGGATTTAATGAACGCTGTTCCTATAGGGGAATATACTAGAAAGTTAATAATGTTTCTATGGGTCTTTGTCGTCCAACCATCGCACATGACGGTGCACCCATACTCGTCCCAGTGAGGGTGCATTTGTTTTATTATTTTGGTTTGATCTTCGAGTTCCATTGGTAAATATTTATTATATATTTCATAGGGTGTGGGTGGGGCAATACCAGGACCCATTTCTTGGGTCGCTTTTATGGCTGCTTTAAAATAAATACTATCAGCCACGTGAGCAGGAATATGGTCATGGACAAAAAGTTTTGTCCAACTTCGCCCGATATAAGATTTCGCATCCTTAATACCTTTAATTACGGCGGTGGTTATCTTAGGTTGTGTCAAAGGACCCGTGCTAGTCTTTTTGCGTTTAGAAAGGCCCTCGACGTCAGCACGCATCGATGCGGAGCGTCCAAGACCACTAGATTGTCCTGGACCCGAATATCCCCTTTCTGCATTGAATTGTTCTTCTCTGTAACTATCTCTACTATCACGCATTACTCTTCGAAGCTCTTCATCCGAATTATTTTCTTCATCGGAAGGAACGTCGACTCGCGTTAGTTCTTCTTCTATTACAACTGCTCTTTGTGAAGGAAATACAGTTATAGATCAACTAGTAGCTTGCACACATGAGGATAGACGAACGTACGCATTCGTCGATACAATTGGATGCATAATAAGATTATGCAAATCTGACAGAAATAACATGGTCAGTCATGACGGACTGTTTGGTCAGTCACGACGGACCAATAGGTTAATCTGTCAGATTACACAGAAATAACATGGTCAGTCATGACGGACAGATTGATCAGTCATGACGGACCAAAGGGAATTTTGTGTACCAATCCGTGAGTATGGTCAGTCATGACGCACAATATAGTGCGTCATGACGGACTGTATGGTCAGTCATGACGGACCAATAGTAAATGCTGTTTCTAGGAAACGTGACTGGTGCATCATGACGCACCATTCCGTGCGTCATGACGGACTGTGATCCAAATTCCAGATTAGCAGTTTTCTTTGTACTCATTAATTCCTCATTAATTATGGTGTTAATATAAGATCAATTGTTGATCTTCTCTCTCTGGCAATTCCAGATCTGAGAAGAGAATTCTTGTGAGACAAGAAAAGATGAGAGAAAACTCCATTAGAGAGATTGAAGGTTTTAAGCAAGTTTACGGCGATTTTAGGGGAATCGCGCGTAACCGAAAGACGAGGCTTAAGGTGGATACGGGTAGAGGGATTTCATCTGAAATCCTCTATTGTGATCAAGATAGAGCAAGATGGATGACGAACCGGATGTGATCCGGTTGTATACGACAAATTGGAGCATCGAACAAGGTGTCGAATCGCGCGGGCGTGGGACGTGCGTGTTGCCGGAGTTGAAGCAAAGAGCAAAGCAACTACGCGAGGATCAACCCTTCACCGTGATCAATTTCACGTGGTATGATTCTCTATGAATTAAGAGTTAATTTCATAGGTTTAGTTGCATTTACATGATTCGTACTTTCGGGTCGTTGACGTGGTCCTCGGGATCGGGTCGGACCGGGCCTCTCAATCCGCTGCGCGGGGCTCGGTAGTGACGCCGATACCCAACAGTGGTATCAGAGCAATCGTCACGATTCGATCGTCGAATCAATTTCGAATAAAAGTTATTCGGAAAATCATGTAGAATTAGAACATAAATCATATAGTTTCATAAAATTAGGACCATGGAAAACTTATTAGAGTTTGATCATATGATGATCAAAGGCATCTAGAAGTAGTCATGAAAATGTTTCATGATTAATCGTTTTCGAAATGATTCAATTTCAGCAAAATTTTACTGTCAAAATTGAGTTTTATAGTAGGTCAGTCATGACGGACCAGATGGTCAGTCATGACGGACACTGTTCATCGCGAAATCCAAGAGTTGGATCTGATGCGTTACACCTGTCCGTCGTGACGCACAAGAGTTGCGCGTCATGACGGAAGTGGCCCAAATAGTCCCTGGAAGTTTGTACAAAATTGTTTTGTACAGTCAGTCATGACGGACAGGTTGTCCGTCATGACGGACAGTATATATCGTGCAGTCCAAGAGTTGGATTTTGAGAGTTATACTGGTCAGTCATGACGCACCAAGTTGTGCGTCATGACGGACTGTATTAACTAGTTTCGTTACGACGGACCATTTGGTCAGTCGTGACGGACATAACACGAATTAGCCGCTGGATTGGACAACAAAATTGTTTTGTATAGTCCGTCATGACGCACCTTCTGGCGTTATGACGGACAAGTGAAGTCCGTCGTGACGCACTGTTTTGTGCGTCATGACGGAAGTCAAAGTAAGTCCAAATCAGTAGAAATATTGGACATGGTCATGTTAGGGATTCGGGCAACCATATTGCACAGCGGAACTTACCCGAACCCCTTAAGCCATGGATCTGTGTATCGCTAATTAGATACGAAGGAAGAGTTTCAAAAATTTCACCTCAGATTTAGTTCAAATCTGGTTGAAGGAAGCTTGCAGTGATCACGTTGGTGTGCTCGAACCGGCACCACCCTCTATCGGTATCCACACGCGACTCGTCTAGACTGGATGTGAAGACCTCCGATGCTAGTCGGATCCTTCCTCCCTTCAGAAAATCTACTTGGCTTCTCTTTTCTTTCACAAAGAAATTCTGCCTCAAAGATTGAATCAATCTCTTTCATAAAGAGGTTTAGTGTGTATTAATAATCAAGTGGAAAACTCTTAGGATTCCAAATCAAGTGGAAAACTCTTAGGATTCCATCCCACAAAATATCTTCATCAAATGAATGATATCCTGAGTATTAATACCATGCATCCATACATGCACGTATCATTCAATTAATGATTTACACCTTTCTGTTCGAACAGAATAATATCCTCGTTTGAACAGAATAATATCCTCGTTCAAACAGAATAATATCCTCGTTTGATTTTCTGTGTCCAGTCCAAACTTGTCTTTGTGTGTGACCCTATAGGTTTATTTAATGTTGGCAGCATATTAAATCTCTATTTAAATATGCAAATTATAATTGGCCTCTAGCAAGGCATTATGACTATCCAAATTAAATAAATGATTTGTGATCATAACCTATTTATCAAATAGACAAATTACTAGCTCTCTTGTTCATACGATATCTGTTAATCAAAGACATGGTCAAATGTCATCCTTTCTAAATCAACTTAACTCTTTCCCGATATAGAATTAGATTGAATATTCAATTAATATTAACAACACATGTTAATCTTATTGAGCGTGGCCACGCATTTCCTTCAATCCTAATTCATCAGGGGGCCCTGAGAGATATCTCTTTCAATCATGAAAGGAACAACTTCCATCTTGGTTATTCACATCCTCCAACATGCTTCATGTAATACCCAATGATGATCTTGATTACCCGGTTAAAGATAACAAAGAAACATATCTAAGTATCACAATTCACATGTGAGAAATCTAATGATAACCTCAGGTCAAAGAACTAAAATTCTATTTGTTTATGAGAATATATATAATGACAATAACCATGTATATTCTCATAAGTTGGTCAGTCCAATATGTACTCTCTAATACATATCTATATTCCATATTTGACATCACTACATCTCTATGTATTCCATGTCCATGATCAGTAAAACATAATCATCTCATATGCGAATATACTGGTGTACATATATATTCTATTTCCTTAGACATGTATATCTCTATATACATCATATATATGACCAGGGATATTTAGAATCGTATTACGTTCATTGATACAGTTTTACTATCATAATCACGTATTATGATGATGTATAAACTAGTGATACAATTCAAGGCTTATTCACATATTCCTAAATATGTTAAACAACCAGTACACGTATTAAATGAAACTTTAATTCAATATTAAAATATTAGATTAACAAACATAAATAACAATGATCATTCGTTTACATACAAACTGAACAGTTCAGCCTAGGATATTATTTAGTTCAGCCCTGGGCATTATTTCATTCAGCCTAGGGCATTATTTCCTTCAGGTCAGTCATGACGGACCAACTGTCAGTCATGACGGACAGTGTAAATTTTTTCTGAAAATTTTAATATGGGCATGGTCAGTCATGACGCACCATTCTGTGCATCATGACGGACTGTATACTTGCGTCGTGACGGACCATGTGTCAGTCACGACGGACAGTGTAATTTTTCTGGAAAATTTTTATATTGGTTCTAATAATTAATAATTATGTTCATATAAGTCATTCGTCATGATTAAACCTGTTTAATGATATAATTAGATTATGTCATAAAATCCCTAAGTAATATTTAAGTCATGAAATGCCTTCCATGTTCACAACCTCCGATGTTGGTCATCACACCTTGCACGGGTTCAGGCCAAAGTCGGGCGTGCATTGTTGTATGTATCAACGTGTGAGGCAAGCGTTAATTGGGGACAAATGCGGGTTCAGGCCAAAGTCGGGCGCATTTGTAGTTGAATTGAACGATACGTGAATATCGTTGTGACATAACCGTCCAAGCCAATCCGATTGGGGTTCGGGGCATAGTTAGGATTCACAAACGAAATTTGGATCATATGTGATATGGTTCAATACCGAAATCCTATAAAAGGTCAAGAGTCGCATTGGATGCGATTGGATTTTTCCTACCTAAATAATGAGATCCCATTTGTCGGCCAAAGTCACTTGTGGGAGGATCATGAAATATGGGTCTTGACGTGTTATTGGATTAAGAATCCCGAATCAATATTAGGGTTATTGATTTGATAAAAGTAACATATTTCATATCATATAAGCATATAGAATAAGTACGCACGGTTAGTTGTCAATTTCGTAATTCATGTAGAATAATAATTTTAAGCAACACCAATATCATATCGATATGATCGATATTAGAGAAAGAAAAATTTGTGAAACGGAACTACCTTGATTAACATCATATCCTAATAATGGTTCTTAGGCAAGAGTGCAAGAGTTACGTGTTGGACACGAAATGTGTGGAACCGATTCACATTCACGAGGCTTTAGAGAAAGCCGGAATTTGACAAACTTGAGAAGCAGTCAAATAATATTGTATGTCAGATGTTGACATGCATAGACGCGGATCTTCAAAGGAGTTTGAAGAATTATAAGAAATAAGAGTCTAAGGGCGATTAAGACAAATGTTGTCTCAATCAAGGATTTGGGCAAGTTGTTGTCCCAATATCAAAAGAAAGGTTAAATCCGAGGAGGGTTAATCTAAATGTTGATAGTAATAGCTTTTTTTGACATTATCATCTTGACTACGTGTATGAGATACACATTTCTAGAATCCAATGGATGGAATACTAGTTTCATTCGAATAAGATTCGCATGACAATTACAAGACTTGTTTAGTAATCAAGATGACAAAAGTGTCATTCCAAAAGTTGGAAAAACGGTCAAAGACTTATCAAAAACCAAACATTTTGAATGTAGGTAAATAAGTAAGTTCTGAGGCGAGAGGAGGCTACAAATATTTCATTATATTTACCAACGATTATTGTAGATATAAAGATATCTATTTAATGCGTTTGAAACATAATTTTGAATAGTTCAAAAACGTTTCGAAATGAAATACGAAGTCAACTAAGCGAGAAAATCAAAGTTTTTCGATAAGATCGAAGAGACGAGCATTTTTAAGCTATGAGTATGATAATCATCTAGAAAATTTATGAAAAAGTTTCATAGTTATTTTCATTCGGAACATCAATGTAGATTAATGTGTCCGAGAGGAGGAATCAAACTTTGTTGGACATTTGTTTGATAGATGATAAATCAAAATCTAATATTTCAAATAAGATTTGAAAATTTACCCTTAAGACCAAGGTTAATCACATACCTTCTAAGTCGGTGCAAAAGACCCCATATATGATATGGATCGGAAATAAATTAAATTGAGGATTAACGTGGTTTCAGGCCAAAGTCGGGCACGTTAATAGTTCAATGTTAATGAAAACTTCCGATGTTATCTTTTGTAAGATTTGGAGATTTGAATTCGAAAACTGGTTTTGGATAAACTAAATCTCAAATCTTGATATGTTCATCCATTGAGTATTCTTAAAGAAACTAAAGGATACCATTTATTAAATCCCAATGAGAATTAGATTTTCATAGTTCGAAGAGATACCTTCTTAGAAGAGGACTTAATGTGCATAAGTTTGAAACTTAATGTCACTTGTATCTATGAGGGCTAGTGGGAGATGAATCGATCTCGAAAGGTTCGAGACTCGAATGGAACATTGAACCGATGAATATGATTGGAATTTCATCAAAAGTTGATGAATCCAAGTCAAGATCACAAAGCAATTTTATAGATCAATTTAGACACGTCACGAATCAATAAATTATGAATTTATCAAAGAATGTGACAAACGAATCGAACTCATACATGCTGAGTCGATGGACTAAAATGATGCTATAAAGGATAAAATTTCATATGGCATGGTGCCATGGAATCCATGCATGTCATCAAGTTTAAAACTTGATTTAAACATTCCTTAGGGTATGACCCATAGAATGTGAGTGAGTTTTCAAAGTGAAAACTAAAGTGGATTGGAATATGTATACTTACAAAGCAAGAATGTTTATGAGATTTGCGAATTCATGATATGATCATGAAGAAACGGTTTCACAAATAATCACGCTTTATTCATTATGATTATATTTGTCATTTCACATAGTATGACTATGATTTTTGACAAATGGATGACAAGACCGTATTCTTTAATAGGAAATATTAAAGGATGTGTATGTGACACAACCTAATGGTTTTATCGATCAAAAGAATCCAAGAAAAGTATACAAATTTCAACGATCCATATGATGGATTGAAGAATAATTCATGGAATTGGAATTTTATTTTGATAAAATTATAATTATAATTAGTTATAATATTATCAAGAACAAAAGAAAAGCTTTGTGTAGATATGAAGGTTAGTGGGAGCCACATACATTTCTTATATTAAAATATATGAACGATATATTATTCGTAGGAAACGATTGTCGAGACAACTTATGAGATAATCGTAAAAATCTATGAGATAGATTTAACATTCCTCGATCTGAATTGAAGTATGTACATCGACAAAATATTGAAAATGGTTTTCAGTACATAAATCCAGTATCGGATTTTTCCCAAATGTCGAATGGCGAAATTTTTCTGAGGATCGATGTGCGACATCGAGTTAAAGAAAAGTATGAAAATGGATAATCTATGTTTCGACAATAGAATATTCCAAATACGCCATGATATGTACTAATCTTTAAATATTGTTCATGTTAAGTGTCGTAATTATCAATCGAATAATTTAATGTGGTTGTATAATGATTATACTTCACATATGCATAATAGTTATGCAACATTTAAAATCTGGTTTCGTATTGAAATTAATAAATAATATCCTTTTAGAAAGGATTAAGACTATATTTCTCATATAAAATGGTGGGGAGGATGAATTGGTGATAAAAGTTATACCGATGGCATTTCTCCAAACATGCGACACATTTATGAAATGTGTACATATTTTGCTTAAATAAAATTGAAGTTGTATGAAAGAGTTTCACAACAACTAAAGATGAAAATTTTATGATGGAATTAGATTTCAATACGGCTTACGAAGCCGAAATGGAAAAGTTATGGATCAGGGTGTTGATCATACTTGGTATTATCCCAAGAAATAGGATTATTTGGTAATCTATTTCGATGGACGAAATAGCCCAAACCAAAAGAAATTGAAATAACATAACCACTCCAAACTTATATTCAATATGTATTGGATACCTAACGAAAATTGACACTAACGGTAACGTAGCGGAACGCCGTTTACAAAAACTGCTTTCTTCTTAGTTAAGCATGAATATCATGCAAAGACTATAGGTATAGAGATACCTAGAGGAGGAATATATTTGAGGTATAGTTATCTAATACCGATAGTCATCGCAGATTATAATCCTAGCAGAGATTATAGGTGTAAACGCTGCATCAAACAATACTTACTCTATATTCATGCATTTCAAAATTTTAAAATTTTAATTGCATTTATAACTTATATGAATACTTGTGCGAGGTTGTGTAATTTGATTACACGAACCTTGAATTATGACTTGTGTGAGCGTCTACATAATACGTGATTATGTTAAGTAAAACCGTCACATTTCAAAAGTTATATTTCAATAACGTCCCTAGTCATGATTAGGATACTTATGTGATAAGTATATCTATTATAAGATAATAGACTAACGTGTACACTAGCATATTCGCCGAGGTGATGATTATGTTTTGCTAATCATAGGACAAAGAGTTTGTCAAATCGGGAATATGGATATGCATTAGGTTATGCATATTGTGACTTGACCAAAAGTGCGATACCATGACATGGTTTAGTCATTGTAGATGGAATCGTAACGAATGGGGTCTTAGTTCTTCACACTTGAGGTGATCATGGATCGTTTTCCGTGCGTAGCATGATGCTTAGATATAGTCTTCCACTATCTGTAACAGGATGATCATGGGATTATAATCGGGTATTATCTGAAACACGAAATTTGATGTGAGTCATCAAGATAGAAATTGTTCCTTTCGAGTGAAAGAGATATCCCTTAGGCCTATTGATGAATTGATCAACGAAATCTCTGGCCAGAGTCAATGATATTAATGGTTAATATCGATTGTATTTGTTGATTCAATTCGGTATCGAAATTTAAGTATAGTCAATCAAAATATAAGGATGACTATTACCATGCCTTTTGATTGACGGATATCGCGAACAAGAGAACTAAACACCACCGTTCGAGATGGGTATAAATGATCACAATCATTTTTCGTTTTCAACGTGGGAAAGCTATGATGGATTTCTTCCTAGATCCCTCTCATGAGCCCGTAAACTTAGGAATAAGTTTACTACCATTGCTTGATACGAACCTACGCGGTCACACATAGAGCTGTCTTATTTCGGGCTTGATTTCAATCTCTAAGATAAGTGTACATGTGATGTACATTGGTGCATTCTTTAGTTGGATCTTGAACTGAGTGGGAGACTGAAGGAAATACAGTTATAGATCAACTAGTAGCTTGCACACATGAGGATAGACGAACGTACGCATTCGTCGATACAATTGGATGCATAATAAGATTATGCAAATCTGACAGAAATAACATGGTCAGTCATGACGGACTGTTTGGTCAGTCATGACGGACCAATAGGTTAATCTGTCAGATTACACAGAAATAACATGGTCAGTCATGACGGACAGATTGGTCATTCATGACGGACCAAAGGGAATTTTGTGTACCAATCCGTGAGTATGGTCAGTCATGACGCACAATATAGTGCGTCATGACGGACTGTATGGTTAGTCATGACGGACTGTATGGTCAGTCATGACGGACCAATAGTAAATGATGTTTCTAGGAAACGTGACTGGGTGCATCATGACGCACCATTCTGTGCGTCATGACGGACTGTGATCCAAATTCCAGATTAGCAGTTTTCTTTGTACTCATTAATTCCTCATTAATTATGGTGTTAATATAAGATCAATTGTTGATCTTCTCTCTCTCTGGCAATTCCAGATCTGAGAAGAGAATTCTTGTGAGACAAGAAAAGATGAGAGAAAACTCCATTAGAGAGATTGAAGGTTTTAAGCAAGTTTACGGCGATTTTAGGGAAATCGCGCGTAACCGAAAGACGAGGCTTAAGGTGGATACGGGTAGAGGAATTTCATCTGAAATCCTCTATTGTGATCAAGATAGAGCAAGATGGATGACGAACCGGATGTGATCCGGTTGTATACGACAAATTGGAGCATCGAACAAGGTGTCGAATCGCGCGGGCGTGGGACGTGCGTGTTGCCGGAGTTGAAGCAAAGAGCAAAGCAACTACGCGAGGATCAACCCTTCACCGTGATCAATTTCACGTGGTATGATTCTCTATGAATTAAGAGTTAATTTCATAGGTTTAGTTGCATTTACATGATTCGTACTTTCGGGTCGTTGACGTGGTCCTCGGGATCGGGTCGGACCGGGCCTCTCAATCCGCTGCGCGGGGCTCGGTAGTGACGCCGATACCCAACACTTTGTTTTTTCGATTTGGTTTGAACTTGTTTTCCCCTTACGTATTCATTTATTTGTTTTCGAATTTCTTGTGGAACTTTAGGACAAGGTGCAACATTGCCACTAATATGTGCCAAATGTTCTTTTCCGCGAGACACTCCTCCATGAATTTCTCTATTACAATGATTACATCTGACCTTTCCTTTTGATTTGTCACTCCAATGTAAATGGTTCCATCCTAAATCCTTTTCTTTGGACATGTTTGTGAGATAAGAAAGAGGAAGAAAGAGTTTTGGGAATGAGAAGAAAGAGGAAGAAAGAGGAAGAAAGAGTTTTGAGAATGAGAATGTATGAAGAGGAAGGAGATATTTTATAGGGGAAGTTTTGAGAAAGAGGAAGAAAGAGTCTGTAGTAATTGATACTTGATTGGCTATCTGTAGTAATTGATATTTGATTGGCTATAAAGTATAATTGGTAGCTAGAAAGTTTGATAATTGATATTTGATTGGCTATAATTGATAGCTAGAAATTGAAATAAAGCATCTGTAGTAATTGATATTTGATTGGCTATAATTGATAGCTTGAAATAAAGCATCTGTAGAAATTTGATTGGCTATAGTTTGATAATTGATATTTGAGAAAGAGGAAGAAAGAGTCTGTAGTTACAAAGCATCTGTAGTAACAAAAATATATAACAATCTCAAAAAAATATATAACAAAATATATAACATATATCTCTACAAAATAAACATATAAAAAAAAAAAACCGGGTTATTTATCCGGGTCAATATCGGATCGGTGGGGTCCGAGTCCGAGTCAACTCGGCCGAGATTTCGAACCATGCTTGGTTATGCATGAATAATACAAACGCATTGTCAACTATGATTTTTCATTTAAAAAAAAATCCAAAAACCAGAAAAAAAAAACTTGAAAAAGATTACAATATAAACTCTTGATAAGGGGTGATTAAAAAAAAAAACAAAAAAAAACTCGAGATAAGGAGTGTACTGTTGTTTTCTGTTAACTTCGTTGTACTCAATTTTGCTTGCATTTGTAATAAGATAACTTGTTAAGAGTAGTGATGTACATCTTCTAGAATTTTTTATAAAAAATTTGATGACGTGAATATGATTTAACATCTTAAGTATAAATACATAAATACATGATTTAATATTTTAATTTATGATTAAATTATTTTAATTTATGATTGAACATAGTATTAAAAAAAAAAAAATGTCAATGGGCCCATAACCTAGTTGATTAAATGTGAGGCACAAAAACTCATGTGTTGTGAGAGGTTGTGGGTTCGATCCCCATTGACATCGATGGATGGAAGACATATGAGCCTTCTCCATTTATTATAAAAAAAAACATAGTATTAAAATATTAAATCATTAATTAATATTAAAAAATTTAAAATGTTAAATTATATTCATGACATCAAATTTTTTGGAAGAGAGGAGGATTTTGTCCAATATATTTTTTTGTAAAATAAATAAAATCCAGGTGTTTTGTTGGGAGCACTAACAAAGGGTAAAACTGTCCTTTTATACAGGATCAGCTAACTTGTAGCAGCTCGTATCCAACGGTCCAAACCAGCTTGATAAAAAAAACTCATGTATTTCTGCAAATTAACGGAATTGTCCAAAATAAATTGTGCATTGTTGTAATTAGCATTAACAATATGTCAATATGTATATTATTAGAAAAAACCAAATAGCCCAAAATATATCCATTTTTAATTAATTATAAGGCCTAAATATTAAAGCCTAATATAGCTAATTATATCTTCACGTATTGGGCCCAAATATAGTCGAAGATTAAAAGGAAAGTTAAGTTAATCTATCTTGGATGACTAGACACGAACAATGTTGCAAATAACGTTTAACGGAACGGAACGGTCTGGCACTGTTAAAGTGAATTATCGATTAACGGTGATATAACGGTAATATAACGTTAATTTAACGTTCACTCTAATCCGTAATAATAAATCATATATCATATTAATATTTTTGATATTATGATCTCTTCTCTCTATGCAAACAATCTATCTAAAAAAATAATTTTGTCAAGAATTGTTTTTTATCAGATGTGTGATCCCTCTGTGTCTCTGTAATGACTTTGTTAATTATTAAAAGTCTCATTAGTACCGCACGGACAATTATTTAATGTGATTTCTCAAATTGAAATATATGCAAACTATTATTAAAAGCAAAACAGAATATTCAAAATATATAACCAATATTAAGATTAAAAAAAATGGACATAACAGAGGTACAATCTACATGAAAGAACAAAAAGGGCCTTGGTACCTAGGTTATAACTCCACTCGATTAAGAGGAATATCAGAGAAAGGTTGGATTAAGAGGAAGTATAATTGGATAGGCTCAAATAATTTGTTTAATAATTTTTGGCCCAAACCAATTTTTTTCCGGCCCACACAAAACATATGCAAATAACGGTCCGAATAACACCGTTAAGCATCGTCAAGGAAAAAAAAACGGTCAAACACGATCAAATAACGGTTGACCGTTATTTCGTACCGTTAAGCAAAAAAACGTAACGTTAACCCACCGTTAACCTTTTTTGGACCGTTAAACACCGTTAAGGACCGTTTTTTGCAACACTGGACACAAATATTGCATGATAAATGCATGCAAAATTCATGAACTATTCAACATATTCCATAGTATATATAAAAAATGCTTTAAAATTGTTCATTATAATTATTCTCTCATATTCATAGTTTTGTTGGCTTACTAAGTATTTGTGTTAATTGTTATTATGTTCACATATATTTGGATAATGGGATGCATTCGTGAGTTATTAGAGATAACCACATGTATCTATCTATAGTTATATTTTTGAACATCCCCACCTCTAACACGTGTCAACAAATTTTTTTTAATTATTTTAATAGTTTTGTTTCTATTGAAATTTAAGTTATATCCATGCATGAAAAAAATATATAATTTACCTCAAAAATCATCACAATATTCTTGACGAGGTGATAAAATAAATTGATTATGATTTCTAATTGACACAACTAAATGTTAACTAACACATTTTATTAACACATTAATAATATATAATATGTTCATATTAGTAAATGTTAATTTACATGCACCCACATATTGATACGTGTTAGTTTTTTTTGTGAGTCTGTTTTTATTGCAACCCAAATTATACTCATGTATGGAAGAAAAATATAATTGACCCCCAAACTCATCACAATATCATCGATGAGGTGACAAAGTGAACTGATTAGCATTTCTAATTGACTCAATTAAATATAATTGACACATTTAATTAACGCATCAATAATTTATAATATGTTAATATTAATAAATGTTAACTGATGTGTCAAATCAATTAAACGGTCAATTAAATCGTTGAATAAGACAATCAATAATACTAATCAACCTACTTAATTCTCTCTTGCTACCTCATCATGGATGTTATTTTTGTATTATTGGGCTCCATATATAATCTTTCGTATTAAACTATGACTCAATTGTTATTTTTTTTATGATATAATTTACAACTGTATTTTTTTTTAAAAAAAAGTGATATTTTTTATGTCAATGAATGACATTTTAAATATATATTTCGGTTTTATGTGTATTATTCGAGGTTTTATTTTATTTGTTTTGAAACTTTAATTTTGTTTGGATTATAACATGTTATATTTTATTTATTTGGTATTGATTTATAATGATGGATAAATTTCATGGATCCTTAATAATTATAATGTCTATATCCATGATAGACAAATTTCATGAACATTTATTAATTATAATACATTTATTGACATCAATATATTTGCAAACATATCGTGATTATATAATTGAGTTTAAACGTATCCGCGCAAAAAATTTTTAAACAAATTATACAAAAACATGTAAAAAAGGTATGAAATCTCGCGCAATTGTTACGTAGGACATTGCTAGTTATTACTACTAAGGAAAATAATGCGGTCCATTCATGTGCTTTTCAATTGTAATATATCAAAATAAAATTATTTAAATTCATTTATCTATGTTTATTTATATTTTTACAACTATTTTATATAAAGATAGTAAAAAACTCATTTTTTTTTTATAGAATAATAATAAATATATTAATGTAGTTGTATAATAATATATGTGGCATGACACAATTTTATGGGCAAAAAAAAAAAATAGCAAATATTATATCGTTGTTATTCACAAAAATTCATGCAATACCAAATATAAAATAGTGAAAATAACATATCATTAATTATATAACACTAACAAAAATAATTGGATTCAAAATGTACCGATAAATATAAATAATATCAAATTTAATAATGAAAATTTAATTTAACATAAATATGAATAAAAATATTTAATATCATCTTTGTAAAATTTACATTTCTAAAAATAACAATGTTATTCCACAGATGTTTTAAATTTGAGAAGTTATTTAGATAAATTAATTATTTTTTAAATTTTTATTAAATTATTAAAATTTTAATATTGAAATTATTTGAATAAAAACACAAATATAACCTACTTACTATTACATGAGATTCTTATAGTTATACTTTTTAAAAATAAATAAAAATATTTAAAAATTTATTATGTAAATATACTTTTTGTGCATTGTATATCCTTGCATCATATCTTGATAAATTCAAATTAAGGAAAAAAGCATGTATTGACTATGCTAATATAAATGTCTAAATAAAAAATAAAGCTAAACATATATATTTGATGGTGTTTTATAATTAAAATTCTAACAATAATATCAACATGTGTATATTTTAAATATTATATTTTAATTATTAATTTATTAGTATTTCTTATGTTATTTTTTTATTACATTCATATTTGATCACCCAACGATCTAATGTGAAGTGATGATCAATTGAATAACTTTAGTTTAATGTGAATATGTTCAATAATAATAATTCACTTCATTAGGTGATGTAATCTTGTAAAAATATTTAAAACATATCGTAAACTAATTGACATATAAATGATTATACAAAATTAATAATTTGTTTGACCTTGATTATGCATGAATAATACAGTATACACATTACCGACTATACTTTATCATTTAAAATAATACATTCGACATATCCAAAGAAAAAGGAAAAAAAATAGGCACTTTTGCATTGTACCCAATCTTACTAGCATTTGTAATAAGATAACTTAAATAAGGTTTAAATAAAATAAAATGCTGCTTTGTGCGGAGCACTAACAAAGGGCAAAACCGTCATTTTATCCCGAACAGGCTAACATGTAGCCGCTCGTATCCAACGGGTCCAAACCTGGTTGATAACAAAAGAGAAAAGACTCATATGTTTCTACAAATTAACGAAATTGCCCTCCCGATAAACTGATAATTTATCCGGCAACTAAACAAAGTTTTGATGAACTGAAGGGTATTCTCGTCTGTCGTTAAAAATGCTATCCATTTACATATTAACCCTTCTTAAAACCGAAAATACAATATTTATCCTCACAAAATAAACTAAGTTATTTATTCTTTCAAAAAAATAAAATATCATGTTTACTATCAAAACTTCCGTAATATGAATAATATTGTAAATACAACTTACGAAATATGATGTTTTAGATATTTCAGACTTGAGAGGCAAATATGATATAATTATGTTTTTAAGGGTAAATATGATATTTTGGGGTTTTGGAAGGGTTAAATTGTAAAGGCTAGTAGGCTACACAACAACAACAATTGGGTACTGAAAGATAAAAAATTTGGTAATGGGTCCCTTTTATGGAAATTTGAATTTTGAGGGCAAAGCGAGAAGAAAAGGAGAGATTTTTGCTTCAAAGTGAAGCTCTTTGAGCCCCGAAATATATTGATTTTAAAATTCATTTCGATTTTTTTTTATACAATTAACCAAAACCCAATTGTTCAATTGTGAGTTTCTCGATTGCATTTTCGATTTTTTTGACCATTTTGGTAATGATCGCTGCTTTGTTGGAGTCGCCATCTGTGTCGTCGCCAGGTAAATAGATAGACTAATGACTGCGTCAATTGCTATTTTTTTATATTAAAATTTGCATTCTTCTTTTGATAATGAAATTTGGTCTGTGTATGCAGGAATTTGAGAATACGTCCTTGACTTGTGCATGCATTGCTCAATTTGTTCGATTTGAAGCGATTATCAGGATTGGAGCTGTTCTGATTTGTTGGTTATCTTGCATTTGACGGTCTCAAGCTTGGTTGGCCGAATGTCGATCATTATCATTGATTTTCAAGCCATTTGACGATCTGAAGTTTACATTTAAAATTTTTGGGCGTTTATTTCAACTTCTTACTGCTGAATTGGAGGATCTCTATCAGATATTTCTGATTTGTCATCGTGAAATCGGGAGTATCGGTTTATCAATCAGGATGAGCTCGGAATTTACAGAAGTCCACTGTATTTAACCCAGGAGGCGAACTTTGTGCAAATTGATCCCAAATTAAACAAAAATTACAATGTTGGACTCAAGTTCAAGGGGTTTAAGCTCACTAGAAGTAATGTTAGAAACTCTCATTCAGAGAGGAAACCAACTAGACGACACTCCACCAGCATTACCTTCTCGACCAATCACGAGAGGCCGTCGCCCCGCTTCTAGAAGGATCTCTCCCCCAAATCTCACAATCGATACCCACACCGTTAAAATCGAGCAAAAAAGAGAAATATCTTTCAGTAATAACGGTTCTGATTCCAACAAGGAGAATGTGTTTAAGAGCGGGATTTTCGGCAGTAAGAGACTTTCTCAAACCGAGAACGACTCACCTTATTTTCAAAATTTGAGGGGTGAAATTGAAAAAAGCGATGAATTTCAATCACCCAATAGTCCTATACTTTCGTCCTTTTCTGTTGACGAGAATATGGGCTTGACTGATACAATCGATTATGTTCTCAAAAAGGCAAGTTCTCTAATTACTATTTATATTTACCCCCTTATTTAAATTTTATTTATTTTTATTTATTTTTGATAGAAATTGAGAGTGTGGTGTTGGATTCCCGAAGGAAAATGGGAGACAGGAAAAATCCAATCTTACTCTGCAGATTCAGCGCAAATTATACTCTCGAATTCAAAAGTAATCCTTTTATTTTTTTATAATTAATAATAATAACAATTAGTAAAATAAAATTGATGACATGATTTAGGGTTTAATGATTTTTAGGTATTGATGGTGTCTCCAGAGGTTTTGGTACCGGCAAACCCTAGCGTTCTCGATGGAGTTGAAGATCTTATTCAACTAAGTTATCTAAATGAACCCTCTGTTTTGCATAATTTACAATTCAGATATTTGAAAGATTCCATTTATGTAAGTCTACTATTTAATTTAAATGGCCAATTTCAAAATATCATGCATACCCTTCAAAAATGCTAATTTTTTTTGTTTTTTGTTTTTTGTATAGACGAAAGCGGGCCCTGTATTGGTTGCGATGAACCCGTTTAAACCGGTACCATTATATGGAGATAAATTCATTTCATCGTACCGAAACAAATTAGTAGACGATCCTCATGTATACTCGATCGCAGACTCTGCTTTTAATGAAATGATGCGAGGTTAGTTTCGTAAATTCACTCATAAATCATAGAGTTTGCAAAAAAGCCTTTGCATTATGCCTACATTGCAAAATAACCCCTGTATTATATAGTTTTTTTTTTGCAATCTGTAAAAAGCAGGTACTTATTAATTTATTTTTTGCGAAATTTCGTCTATTTTTTTTTGAAATTTAATTTCTAATACACCTTTAGAAAATTGCAGACGGGCTAAACCAATCCATTATAATAAGGTACTAATTACTGCTCTCTTTGAAAACAGGGTCAAAAATGTAATTTATTTTTTGTGAGGATATATTTGAAATATTTATTAATGTTTTTACTGTATTTTTGTAGTGGGGAGAGTGGGGCAGGAAAGACCGAGACGGCAAAAATAGCAATGCAATATTTGGCTTCATTAGCGGGCGAAAAAGGATTCGAAAATGAAATTTTGAAAACAAATTCGATTTTAGAGGCTTTTGGAAATGCGAAAACTTCTAGAAATGATAATTCTAGCCGATTCGTAATTTCTCTCTCTTTTATACTTTTTTTTTAATTTTCTAATATATTTTATTGGAATTTTTTTTATCAAAAAGGGGTTTATTCAAAATATGCCAAGAATATAGGGCCCTTTTGAAAAGTTTCCATATTTTATTTGTTTTGTTCATATTTTTCTAAATATTAGGGGAAGTTGATTGAAATCCAGTTTTCATCGGGTGGAAAAATATGTGGTGCCAAAATTCTAACATGTACGTTAATTATGCAACTTAGTCCTTTTTATATTTCCTTTTTTTAATTTCGATTATTTTCGGCTCTAACGAATGTTTTCTTTCTCTCTTTTGCTTCAATTATTCGACTTGAAAAACGAAAATATCTTCAGTTCTTTTGGAGAAGGTACTAAATCGCATTTTATTACTTAATCATGTAATTAATATTTAATTGAATTATACTTTTTTTTATTAGTCAAGAGTGGTACAAAGAGCAAATGGCGAGAGGTCATATCATGTTTTCTATCAATTATGCAATGGAGCCCCTCAAAATTTAAAAGGTCTTAATTTTATTTCTTAATAATCCCGATTAATTTTTGTTTATTTAACATTTTTCTAATATTATTAAATTCACTCATTTTGTGCAGAGAAATTAAAAATAAAAGAAGCTGAAAATTATGATTATTTGAAGAAGAGCAAATGCTTGAAAATCAACGGTGTAGATGATGCCACCCAATTTCATTTATTAAACGTAAACTAGCATAATAATTTCATAACACAAAGCAAAATATAAAAAATAAAAAAACGCCTAACTTTCCTGAATATTTTCTTTTAATATGATTTACAGGAAGCAATGGATATAGTGAAAATTTCCAATGAGAATAAAATGAAAATATTTTCTATGCTATCTGCGATTTTATGGCTAGGAAATATTTCTTTTAATTCAATTGATAATGAAAATCATGTTGAAGTTATTCATAGCGAAGGTAATGTAGTTTTTTATAATATTTACTAATTTACAAAAATGTGATACTTCTATTTATTGATTTAACCAAATTTTTCTTAATATTTATTTTACATGTATTTTTAGGGTTGATTAATTCGGCTAAGTTACTAGGATGCAAAGTTAATGACTTAAAATTTGCTCTTTCTACTCGAAAAATTCGTGCTGGAAATGACCAAATTGCCCAGAAGTTAACCTTACCACAGGTTACCTCTCTCTCTCTCTCTCTCTTGCAATTTCAAATAAATGAAGAGTTCTTTTACAAAATTCCCATAATTTTATTTTCTAATAGGCTATTGATGGGAGGGATGCATTTGCAAAAGCGATATATGCAAGTTTATTTGATTGGCTTGTCGAGCAAGTAAACAAATCGCTTGAATTTGGGTCCAAATTCAAATCTTCAAGATCCATTAGCATTTTGGACATTTATGGTTTCGAATCCTTTCATGTACGTAAAATCAATTTTGTTTTCCTTTCATTTATTACAACTTAGGCTTTTCAGTTTTTTTTTTTTGAAATTTTATCTTCAATTTTGCGAAATTTTAGAAAAATGGATTTGAGCAATTTTGCATTAACTATGCGAATGAGAGGCTACAACAACACTTTAATAGGCATTTATTCAAGCTCGAACAAGAGGTAATTATAATATTACAATAATAATCACTAATATTCTATTTTATTGCAATATATTTCACTTCATATTTTGTTTTTATTATAGGAATATACTGAAGATGGAATTGATTGGACCAATATTGAATTTGTTGATAATACCGAATGCTTAAACCTCTTTGAAAATGTACGATTTTTTATTTTTTTGGCGAAATTTCACGTGCACCCGTACAAAACCACAAAATATCTCATGTACGATGTACCCCACTATTTTTTTTTACAAATATTTGATTTGTTTTGTAATTTAGAAACCACTGGGATTCTTTTCACTGCTCGACGAAGAATCAATGTTTCCAAAAGGGACGGATTTGACCTTTGCGAATAAATTAAAGCAACATTTGAATTCAAGTCATTGCTTCAAGTCTGAAAGAGGGGGTAATTTCGGTATTTCACATTATGCTGGAGAGGTTTGTCTCTTTTCCTTGCTTTCCTTTTCTTTAAGTGTGATTTTAATCCCAATCGGATCCCCTTTTTATTTGATGTTTGTTGGTAATTGCACAATTGAGGGCAATATTAGGTAAATTGGGTTGAATTATGCTTTAATTTCAAAATTTGAGTTATAATTGAAGCTTAATTGGATCAAATTGGGGTTCAAATTGCGCATTAAATTGGCCTTAATGCACAATAGATTCATGATTATAGCTTAATTGGATCAAATTGAGCTACAATTTAAACTTAATTTCACAATTAGCTTAAAGTAAAAAAATCTCACATGTATAATTTGTCGTTTTCCGTACAAATTAGGTGAGCTATGATACAACTGGATTTTTGGAGAAAAATCGGGACCAACTTCACTCTGAATTCATTGATTTACTTCTATCTTCCCAATTCGATCTCCCCAAATCACTCGCCTTGATTTTAACCAATTCATTTCAAATCAAACTAGACCATCCACGAAAAACAAGCAACGATGCCCAAAAACAAAGCATCGGCACCAAATTCAAGGTAAAACAAAATTACAATTTTTACAAAAACACCCCATCTAAAAAAATGGTTAATTTAATTTAATTTTTATTTTAGGGGCAATTGTTCAAGTTGATGCAACAACTCGAAAGCACGAGTCCTCATTTCATAAGGTGTATAAAACCAAATTTAACGCATAGACCCGGTCTATACGATCACGAAGTCGTTTTGCAACAACTTCGATGCTGCGGCATTCTCGAAGCGGTTCGAATTTCTCGTGCCGGATACCCGACCCGTTTAACCCATCAACACTTCTCCGAAAGGTCCCCCCTCTCGCTCTCTCTCTCTTTCAATTATAAACAAAAGGAGGGACCAAATTGAAAAATTGAATTTATTTTGGTTTATTTATTTCAGGTATGGGTTTCTTCTATCGACTCGGAGTTCGGGTGATGACCCGCTAAGCATTTCGGTTTCGATATTGCAACAATTTAACGTGCCGCCTGAGATGTACCAAGTTGGGTACACCAAGTTGTTTTTCCGTACCGGTCAGGTATGCCCAAATCTAATTTTCATTATCATTCTTAATATTTTTACAATGGATTTAATTTTATTTATTTGTCTAGGTTGCGATATTGGAAGAATGTAGAAGCAAGACTTTACAAGGAATTATCGGGACTCAAAAGTTATTTCGTGGTTTACGTGTCCGCATAAATTATCAAGTGCTCAAAAGTGGAATTACTTCCTTACAATCACGTAATAAATTAAAAAATTAAAGAAAATATTAAAATACTATTTTGTCTTTTATTTGTCGTTAATTAGATAACTTTTTTTAGTTGCGAGAGGTGACAAAACAAGGAATAATTTCCAAAATGCTTTGAAGAAATGGAGGGCTGCGATTATTATCCAAAGTCACCAACGCCGTCGGATTGCTCGATCTATTTTCGGAGGCCGTCAGAAAGATATTTTAGTTTTACAATCCGGTACATATTTTCTCCTTTTTTAATAATTCAATTATTTTCAAAATTTATTTATTTCTGTTTCTATATACGAAATGTTATTTTTTTTAATTATTTTATTGATGTAGCGATACGTGGGTGGCTAGCGAGAAAGCAATTTTCAGAATTAAGGAAAAACCGATTACTAGAGCACACATCTCGAAGAGAGGTATTTTATATTTTAATTTCACATCTCTGTTTACATATAGTTATTTAACTCATGGGTGAAAAATAATTTAGGAAAATCGGGAGGGGGTAAATGGAAAAGCGCAACCAATGATAGTCGGGGAACTAGAAGGAAGTATCGTAAACACCGAGGAAAGGCTGAGGGCAAAAGAGGAAGAAAATGTAATGCTGAGGTCAGCAATGAGGCAATACGAGAACAGGTGGACCGAATACGAGGCCAAGATGAAATCCATGGAGGATACTTGGCAAAAACAACTCTCCTCTCTTCAGGTCTGTCTAATTTTCCACATATACCCCTGAAATTTGATATTTACATATATGCCCCTCTGAGAGCTTTTTTTTTATTTCAGATAAATCTAGCAGCTGCTAAAAAGAGCCTGGCCAATTACGAAACGCCACATGTCCAACAATCCAATAACACGTCTCCAAGTATTTACCCTCACTACGACACGGAGTCGACGATGTCGACTCCAGGAGGGACACCTCCATTTCCTCCGGCTTCGACTCCTCCACTGGAGACCTCCATTTCGCCGAACATTGGTCCTGCAGGGGATGTGGTCAACTTGGTCAAAGAGTTCGATCAGAGGAGACGTTTGTTCGACGCGGAAGTGGGAGCATTAAATGCGGGATCTGGAGGAGCATTAAATGCTGAGGTGGAATTGAAGAGATTGAAAGATCGATTTAATGCGTGGAAAAGAGATTACAAAGTTAGGTTAAGAGATGCGAAATACGCGTTGAATAATTATAATAATCCTCCTAAGAAATGGTGGGGCGGTATGTGGAATACGAAAATCACTTAATTTTTTTTTGTTTTGTTTTGAAAAAGACATTTAAGATGGAAAAAAAAGACTTTTAGTAATCCACCTCCGTGTAAAAAGAATAATCGAGGGTAGAATTATTCTATAGTTTGTGTAGAATTGAACATAGTTTGTTAGTTTTTTGTGATCCTTATTTATTCGAGGATTTATGTAGCAATTATAGTGTTCACACCGAAATTGCGAATATAGAATGATGGTTTATTATTTATTTATTCATTTTTTTTTGCATACAAATATAAAAGTTAGAATTACATATTTTATGATCACTCTATGTTAGATAATAAATTATAAATGTTACGAGTATAAGGGAATCTTCAATTTGGTTTGCAGATCTTGTGTTGCTCTGTCTATACGGCGAAGGGTTTCTTGGATGGCTGGATTGCCTGAGCACCGCGACATGTTTCTACTCTCCTTTTGGAATCAGTTCAGTTTATAATCTTCATAATGTTTGATAATTTGTAAATTTTGTGTGCATATTTTTGTAGAGAATTTTGCATTTGGAATCTTTACGTGTAAATTATCTTAAATCACGACCAAAATACTCGAGAATATGCATTATTTGCATCTAAAATTATTAATTGGCATTAAATATTGTATAATCATTCTATGATTATAAATGGTTACAAGTACAAAGGCCTTCTTCAGTTTGGGTTCGAAGTTCTTTCGGTGCTCGGGCTCTTTGGCGAAGGGTTTCTTGGATTGCCGAAGTATCTGGGCACTGCAACAATGAGTTTCAACTCTCTTTCGCTAGGCGTGTCGTGTTTCTTATCTCCTGCTGAAAATAATTTAGTATATAATTTTTGGATTGTTTGATAGTTTCGGGTAATAGATGAACAAATTCCAACCTGTTTTACTCGTGTGGCTGCTGGCTTCGCTGATTTGTATTGTTGATTGAACTTGATATGTCATGGCGAAAAAAAGGAGAAAGATGGCCAATAAAATATGAATAACTCTTTGAGACATGTTTATTGTTTGTGGGGTTTTCATAAGTTTTTGTTTCAATTCATGACTTTCTGATTCAATTTATGGGATCTTGTCGGGTCGGATTTACTTGGAACAATTCTTTACCCTTGTCCTTTATCAGTGACGGGTCTTGGCCAAGAATACCTTGGAGCCATTTTTTTTTAGCTTATAAAGGCGAAACACATATATGTACATATATTTTGAAGTTCTAGTACATTAAAGTGGGTTCGGGTACGATTGAACAGTCGTTGGAGGATGATCCGACTAATATACTAATGACCATTAGATGATGTGTTTGATGATAATTGTGATATTTCTTTTAATGTTATTGTTGATCGTTTGTATATCATGTTACGAAATCATCATCAAAGTCGGAATCCAATGATCATTAATGTATTGGTCGGAACATTCTCTAACGATTGTTGGACCATACCCAAACCCCATTAAATTAGACTAAATATATTACAATTTTGGAAACCTTGGAAGTGCCACCCGCACCTGTCCGTCATGGATCTAGATCCACTAAAATTGAAACCCGAAGAACCATATTTGACATATGTTTTTGAAGAGAAGTTAGATAAGACGAATATTTGGATACCTCAACTTTATTTAGAAGATATGATATAATGATAGCATCTATTGACTATTAGATATCTTTAGCTGATGGTGGCGCTTAGCTGATGGTAGGGCAAAATAAAGTTAGAAAACAACTAGGCCGGTCCCGTGGAATAATGTAGGGGTGTACACAAAATTATTCAACCCGTGCAATCCGATCCGAACCGACCAGTTTTTTGCGGGTTTCGAAGTTGTTGGGTCAGGTTCGAATTGAAACTTTGACAAACCCGGAAATATGAAATGGGTTACGGATTTGAAACTAAAAACCCGCATTAACCCAACCCGACCCGTATAATTCCAAATTTCCAGATAGTTGTCTAAGTTTTTAATATAAGTTATATAGTATGTTATTTTTTCGTAATTTATATTGCTATGATTTATTTATTATTAATTATTTTTAGTATTATATAGTATGGTATCTTGTTTTACCTTATATGAATATTATGTTTATCAAGTAATTAAAATTTCTCAAATTAAAATACAAAATTTCTTAACTTAAATCATATATATGACATGTTTTGTTTTCGGACAAAAAATGAATATCCTCTTTTGTTATTTTTATTTTGTTTAAAAGTAGGCTTCGTCTTTGGTTATTATTTTGTGTTTTCTTTAATAGTAAGGTTTGTTTATTTCTTTATATATCAGTTTCCTCATCAAATATATAAATATTTCAAATTTGAAAATTTTCTATATAATATGTGTTTTATATTTATTGTCATAATGACATAAATATAATGAGATGTTGATTATGCATGTTTAATTTTGATTTGCATGATTGCAATTTTTTTTCGATGATCCAATAAAAAATATAATTTTTGTTGCATATTTGTTTTGAGAACATATGAACATATACCATTATAGTATGTATTTATAAAAAAAATCCGGCTAACCAGCCCAACCCGCCCATCCCGGTCAATATGAGTTTGAAATTTTTTATAGGTGTCATGGGTTGGGTTGGAAAAATGAAAATCCGTTCTAGTTGGGTTGTGTTACATTTTAGATAAAACTCCGCTCAACACGATCTATGTACATCCGTAAAATAATATCCCTAAAATAATGATGAAATAGTAGAAGAAAAATAAAAAAAATAATTTTATTTCGTCTAACAAACATGAAAGAAAATGAATAAAGATGTGGAAGAAGGATTTAACTTGTTCCAGAGAGGGGTGAAAGAGAGACTAAAGTATAATTTTTTTTCTCTTCCTCTCTCGTCCTTGCAAATAAAAAAATATAAATTTAACTATTTCTTCCATTCTTTTATTATTTCATCTCACCGAATATTATTGAAATAAAATATAATATATACTCATTTTTCTATTCTTCTACTATTTCATATGTTATCAAAACGTTTGCTGGATAATATCAACATGATGAGAAATTAAGAGTCACCTTTTTATATTATAATTATAATTGATCTTTGGAAGGAAATAATTGACAACATATACTGATAATAAACAAAATATATTAAGATATTAGATAATTTACTCACGTCATATTTTGCATTCGTCTTAAACATTCTCATTAAACTATGTCATAATGAGTATTCATGATTATTGACCATTAGATATGTGACTTCATCTTATGTATTAATTTTATATTTGATTTTGCTACAAGATATATTTTGTGTGTCTGTTTGCAAGTGTTAACTTGAACATTGAGATGTAGTGATTATTTATTAATTTTGTGTTAGATTTTTTGAAGGATGACTAAAATACTCAATTAAGTATCATGAGTATGATACTTAGGATTTGATCATTAGATTTGCTTTGAGATTTGAGTTATTTAATGATATCTATACAAATTTGTGCTCATCATTAATGATATTCATACAAGTTTGTGTTAATCATTAAATGCACAAATTTCAAAACAAATTCAATGCTCAAAAAGTCCGAAGTACCAAACTCATGATACTTAATTGAGTATCTTAGCAATCTTTTCTCTCTCTCTCTCTCTCTCTCTCTCTCTCTCTCTCTCTCTCTGCTTTATATATATATATATATATATATATATATATATATATATATATATATATATATATTACAACAACTTTTAAGCTATATTTTTGAGTTATGTCATCTTTGATATTTAAATCAAATCGTATGATGAAAATCAGACGCTTGATATTAAATGTAATATTCACTGGCATGATATATGAAACAATTTGTTAATTTTTTGACACGCAAATTATTTATTTAAAATAATTTTCACATATGGTCTCTTGTTCTCTCGTCCAATTAAAATAATTTTCACTGACATGGTATTTAATAATATTCACATATGATCTCTTGTCCTCTCGTCCAATTAATAAATATATATAATGGACATTTCTGCATATATTCCTGTATGAAGTTTTTTTTTTAAAATGACCCGATTTCATAAAATGTTCCAAAACTAACTCAATTCGGATTTTATAAATTAAGTATCACCGGATTAAAAATCCGGTGGGTTAATTAGTTTAAAATACATAAGTAACACGGATTAAATAAATGATAAAAATAACTGGATTTATAAATCTTGTAAAAAACTTAATCCACCTAACCAGATTTTTAAATCCTGTTTGGGATAGTTTTGGAATATTTTTTAAAATCGGGTTATTTTTCAAAAATAAATAAATTCCCATATATGTTTACATGCAGAAATGCTCCTATACATAATTTTTTAATATGAGGTGTTATAATATTTTTTGGTATACGTTATATCAATAGTATTTTAAGAACTTTAATTTAAAAATTCGTCAAACATATTCACTTGAATTTTCTCGTTGTTCTGACATCCATGTTAGAATATTGCATGCATAATGTTTTTGTATTTGAATTTGTGAAAATATTATGTAAGAAAAAAAATATAGAATCTTATATAATACTAAGTATGTTATATTCACGTGTTTGTCGAAACAACTTTAATTTTAAATTTTCAAAATTTAGCATTAATGAAAATGAATAGTTTATCTATTAAAAATAAAATATAGATAACTTCTTAAACTTATGAACATATATCGGATACTATTGTTATTTTTTAACTTTTAAATTTGAAAATATCATATGATATTAGATAAAATTTAATTATATTTTTCTTAATTGAATTTCGATATTGTTTTAAATTATTTTCACTTTTAGATATGATATTGTTTACTAATTTAGATTATTTTTATCAATAATTTTTTTATTATTACTATATAATTAATTGTGTTGATATGATTAAATAGGTAGTACGGTTCAATGTTTCTATATTTTATATTGCATGAATTTTTGTGGGCAACAATTTTCCAATTTTTGTTGTTATGTTTTTTGCAAAATTTTGTTTACTTAAGATAATTATTATATTGTTGTACTAATGTGTACACATATTTGATCAAAAAGGGGTATTTTCTATCATAACATAATATAATCGTAAATAAATTCGTGATTATACATAAATGAGTTCTAATAGTATGATGAGATTAATATACTTTGAAATGATTTTATTTAAAAATAATATTGTTATTATCATCATAAAAATTAATATTTCGTATTAAAGTAATATATATATAACATACTCATCGCGTATTATCCTATTATATGCTAAAAATAGTGCATTTTTTGTTTAGTTCATCATGTGCCGCAGTTATTTTAATTTTGAAAATGTTGGACATACCTCCACGTCTTGCCCCCACATCCTTGATGACGTGGATATGATTTAACACATTAAAAATTAACAATTTAATTCATGATTTAACATCTTAATTGTATGTTCAATCATAAATTGAAATAATTAAATCATAAATTAAGATGTTCAATCATGTTTTTGTGTGTTAATTTTGAAGGTGTTAAACCATATCCATGTCATCAAGGATGCGGGGGGAGAGTACTAGGGGTGTACATCACTACTCTTTAATTTAAATAAAAATTAAATAAAAAAAATATTAGTATTTTATGCATGGTCTTCGTTTACCCGAAAAAGGGACATTCTGGCTGCCCGGTATTTCCGGTAAGATTTCAAAGGCCATAAAAAGTTCCTAATTTTTTATGTTAGTTTGATTTCTCACAAAATCAATTAGAAATATAGGGAAGCCTGAAGATCAATGATCAAATTTAAATCTGAAGTCTAAACCTAAAGGCGAACTTCTTCATCTTTTTCTTTGTTCTTTCTTGATATATTTCGAGTTTTTTTATACATCTTTTCAAGCTAATATTAGGAACGAAGAAAGTACTCGATCATGATGGTTGACAACAGCATTTCAGCGGTGGTGATTGACATAAACAACATACAAAATCTCCTGAAAAATGATCAAGATCATACCGCTAGTTGGAAATCTCCGAGGTCCAGAAATTAGCAAATTTGAGCATATAAATGATATTAACACAACAAAAACTTATTTCACATATAACTTTAATATTAGTTTGATGATCAACAGGCAAGACAGACTCGAGCAACATGTTATTCGGGTCTATAAGAATAATAGCGATCCTGTAGTTGTATCAATCGGCCCGTACCATCATGGACAACGAAGTTTGCAGATCATGGAGAAAATTAAATGGAGTTACTTGGACCAAATCTTAAAAGAAAACCCTGATCATACTATCGGTGATTACATCAAAGCACTTTTGGAATCGTGCTCACTTGCAGAGAGTTATTACGCGAAAGAAATCAATGTAGAGAGCAGCAAGTTTATGAAGATGCTCTTACTTGATGGATGCTTTATTCTCACATTTATTTGTGGATACAATTGGTGGTCAAGTTCAAACAATCAAAATTCAATGCCAGAAGAGATTCCGATCGAATTACCGGGCCAGTGGGAGTATAATTTTGTGATGCATGATTTGCTCCTAGTTGAAAATCAGATACCCTTTTTCATATTACAGAAGATACACAAGCTCGTTACGGGCAATCAAAATACGACTTCGTTGTCTGAAACCACTGCTATATTTGTTGAAGAAATTTTGTCCAAATATCCAAAATCTATTAAGGAATCAAACAGGCCAAGCAATTTTCACCACCTACTTCATCTTTGTCATATGTACTTTAGACCAAGTAAAAATTATGATTTTTATGACTTACAACTGAATCAAGATATTCAATCGTCAAGCCGATGGCGCCAAGCAGCGGAATATCACAGAGCAGGGATTAAGTTTGTCAAAAGAGAAATTGACAAAAATGACCCTCATTCTCTGTTAGATGTGAGATTTCGTGATAATGTGATGGAAATTCCATTTCTCCAAGTAGACGAAAACACCGGAGAAATATTGAGAAACCTTGTCGAATTGGAAGAAAGAAGCAGCCAATATGGAAATGATTTAACTTCATATGTTATTTTCATGTCAGAGTTGATCAGCAATTCCAAAGATGTTGCTCTACTAGTAAGTAAAGGAATCATAGAGCACTATTTTCAGACCGACGAAGAGGTGCTGGATGTGTTAATGGACCTTCGTATCGGAGTGGATTTTGATTATTCAGGCAGTTATTATCTGAAGAACATTTCTGTGAGATTGGAAGCATATTATCAGAGCCGTATGAATTCGTGGAAAGGATGGTTAAGACGGGCTGGTTCTATGTTTCGAGGTTGGGTTTAGGTGCTCTGACACAACAATCTTGCTCTTTTCATATCCTTCGGAGGCATTATTTTTTTACCGTTTCGGTTACAATTTGTGTACAATATAAAATAAAAAATGGAACATTCTCTGTGCTTGTAAAGAACATTGAGTATCTAGAAAGTGTGCATGTAAAATGTCTTAAAAGTACAAAATAACCAAGAAATTTTTCAAACAAACACAAGTTCCCAGTTTCCATTTAGTGTTACACCCAATGATGCAGTTCAAATCAACATCACTCAACCATCGTACATTTACACAATCGCATCAAATTTGCGATCAAACCCCTGAAATGTTTACAATTAAGACCCTGGCGCGAATTTTGTGGCATATACCCAGGCATTGTTGGCTACGGGGTCAGCCAAGTGGTCGAGCAAGTTCTCGAGTGGACCCTTGCCTGTAATAATAGCCTGAACGAAAAATCCGAACATGGAGAACATTGCTAGTCTTCCATTCTTAATTTCCTTCACCTTCAACTCCGCAAAAGTTGTCGGGTCGTCAGCCAAACCCAACGGGTCGAAATATTGGCCTCCTGGGTACAAGTTGTTGCCCTCGCCTACACCGTCTAAGCCGTTGATGCGGAATCCCTCAACGAGACCCATCAAAACCACCTAAACACATACAAATAGTTCATGTTATATTAGTCTCACTAGTCACAATCACACTTTAAGTATATTGCAAGAGAATAATTTCTCACTTGGAACCCGAGAACAGCGAGGATGCTTTGAGCATGGACAAGGTTAGGGTTTCCGAGATAGTCGAGTCCACCTTCAGAGAAGATCTGAGAGCCGGCCTTGAACCAAACCGGTTCCTTGAAGTCTACCTTGACCCACTTCTGTAGCACTTCAGGCGTGATGCAACCGAATGCACCCAACATGGCCCATCTCCCATGAATAACCTGTTTTATGGCATTTTCATACGCGATTAAATAAATTTGATTTTATTATTTATGAAAAATAATATTCTTGGAATTAGTAAAAATTACCTCGAGAGCACGGTTTTTTGCGAAGGCCTCGGGGTCAGCAGATAGACCAGCAGTGTCCCATCCGTAATCGCCCGGGTACTCGCCATTGAGGTAACTGGGTGTTTGAGCCGAGAACGGGCCCAAGTATTTCACACGGTCCGGTCCGTACCATAAATCAAGGCTCTTCAATTGTTTCAAAAAGAAAATAAATTTTATTTAGCATTATATATTCACATTATTTACTATGAGATGAAATAATACTTACCATGTTGACTTTTGTCTTGATTCTAGGGATAGTGGCGAAAGAGTTAATGGCGCGAGATTGCCCGAAGAATGAGCCTTGCGAAACTGCACAAGAAGGGGCCGCGTTGAGAGTGGAAGCCATTTCTAATAACAAGGATTCTTAGGGTCCTCTTTGTAGTTTTCTCAAGTTGGTTCTTCTCTAGTGAGTGATGATACAAGGAGAGAGATGTTGTCTAGTACTTGTATTAGTTTCTAGTTTGTGGCTATGGAGAAGAGGGGATTTCCTGGATCTGGACTCAACCAATAGGATTGGGTCTCTGGATTTAATGCATTTCCACGTCAGCATCTCTCTATCTCCATGTAATCTAGTGGGTGTAGTTACATGGGCCATTGTGGGCTAAAAAGATTCACATTCCATACTTGGACCAACAAGGAAATCTTATTTCTCAAATCAAGTATATGGATTCGGAGAACTAAAAGAAATAAAAAAAAAAGACAATTTCATCTAAATTTTTATTTTTCAAAATAAAATCACAATCAACTTACCATACCCACAATAATTTATCTCATGAGTTAACAACACAAAAACAACAATACCAAAATTTTATATCAGCTCATGTCAACGCCACTAAACCCTAAATCTGATATCGAATTACAATTGACACTAATCGACTCCCTTTCGCACACTATTTCCCTAAACTCCTCCTTCTCGCATTTAATCATTACCTCTTCTCCAGTCCATTGCTCTCCTAACACAACCTCTCCAGTCCGTTGCTCTCCTAACACAACCTCTCCAGTCCGTTGCTCTCCTAACACCACTCCAGTCCGTTGCTCTCCTAACACAACCTCTCCAGTCCGCTGCTCTCCTAACACAACCTCTCCAGTCCGTTGCTCTCCTAACACAACCTCTCCAGTCCGTTGCTCTCCTAACACAACCTCTCCAGTCCGTTGCTCTCCTAACACAACCTCTCCAGTCCGTTGCTCTCCTAAAACAACCTCTTCAGTAACACCATTTTCTCCAGTCTGCGGAACTGCCGGCACATATTCTCCAGTCTGAACATCCTCTCCATTCTTTTTCCGAAGCAATTTCTTCTTCTCATTCCATCTGTTCTTCTTCTTGAAATTGTTCTTCTTAATTTTGAGCTTTTTATTCTTGTTCAAATTCACATCTTTCTCTTCAGCTTTCTTCCTTATGGGAAGCACAGTATACTGCGACGCACCGTTCCTCACACTCTCCATACCTACAAAACATACAAAAACATAAATACCAATTTTACAGGGGGTCAAACGAAAAAAATGCAAAAAGATAATTTTTTAAGTACTTTGTATGGCGAGAAGAGCGGTTCGAGCAGCTTTAATCTCGGCTTCTTTTTTCGTCCTCGCAGAAGCGCCAATATATTGTATTCCTCCAATCTCGACGGTACAAACACACGGAGCCGCGGGCCCTACTCCTTGTTTCGTACATGTATACAATGGAATTGCATAGTTCATTTTCTGCGCGTACTCTTGCAACAAGTTCTTGCATAAACCCGTTCCGTGCTACATATCATACACCAACATGAGATTTCATATATGCCCTAGTAAAATCTAACAATATCAGATTTACCGTTTCGAAAAAAAATCGAGAACACTTACGACAGAAGGGATGCATTCGATCTTTTGCCCTGATTTGAGAATCTCCAAGAGAGCCACCTCAGCAGCGGATTGCTCAGCCTCCTTGCGAGTGGCGAATCGAGGGAGAGAATCGTAATTCACGCCATTGACAACCACGGTCGACCTGAATTCAGGGTCGTGAGCGGCTCCCTCTTTCACCGTGTGATATTCCGGCGTGTTGAGCTGTGCCCTTTGAGCGTATTCTTGCAATCGGCTCTTGAACATGTAGCATTTATTCACTTCTAACGAAACAGAAAATGGGTAAAACAAAATGAGCTCAAATCTCCTAAAGGTTAAAGCTTTCCCGCCGCAAACATTCCCAAAATCATCTGGATGTTCAGTACACAAGCAATTTAAAAGCATAATCAAGGGAGAGAAAAAGAGATGAACATACCACTTTGAACTGGCGGCGTACCGGATTCCATGGTGTACAATCTATGTATGTATCTAGGGTTTTAGAAAGATCTTCAGTGCTCGGGGGACATTAGCAACTCAGAGGAGAAGAGAGGAGAGAATATGGATCTTATGTGCCTACAAGTGATATGTAAAAATTTAGAGAACTTTATGGGAACTTTAGCAATAAAACCCCTGGATTTCCCAATTAAGCATAAAGTTCCCCAAACCCTGTCTACATGAGAAAAAGGAAAATCCTACCTTTCCCCTACATTTCTCCCAACTTCAATTAATAATTTAATTAGCACGATAAATGAAAGATTAATGCATAATTAGTAAAAAAAATGATATGTGATTAAGGTTTCTATTAATTAACAATTTATAATAAATGTTCAAAAATTATTAATTATGTATAAATAGTTAATTCACAATGTTAATTATAATGTTAATTGGGATTGGGAAAAATGAGGAGAAGAGTAGATGGCATCTATAAAAAAGGAGGTTTACATATTTATTATTTTTAAAACTTAAAATAACATATTTACCTTTCTAAAAAATAAAATATCATATTTACCCTTATAAATCTAAAATATCATATTTACCCAAAAAAGTTAGAATAATACAAAAATTATTATTTTACCTTTTGCATATATACCCCTTTAAATACACAAAATATCATATTTACCCCTCTAAAAATAAAAATATCACATTTTCCTTCTCAATGATCTAAAATAGCACATGTGCCCTTCCAAAATAAAATATCATATTTACCCTCCAATTAAAAAATAACAACAAATTTTATATAATAATTTACACAAAAATGCTATAGACCCAGAATTTTTTCACAGAAATAATACCGAATGGTCTCATATAGCAATAATATGTGGGTCCCGCTCTGTGATTTTCTAGTTTACAATACAAATATTCACTTCGGGATTGCTTATGTGATTCACTTCTGGGTCCGTAGCATTTTTGATAATTTACAAACCAATTTAAATAATAATTATTTAATTAAAATTTATTGACTAGATTGTGGGTCCCGCTCTATGATTTTCTATGACAATATAAGTTTACTTAATTAATTTGATCTCTAAAATATCACATTTCCCTTCTCAAGAATCATATTTACCCTTCTTTCCTGTTTTATTTTAATAAGGTATCTTGCATTTGTCCTGTGAAGTATTGCTCTAACTAAAGATCAGCTAATATTTGCTCTAACCCCATTTTTGTTGAAGAAGTAAGCAAGAATCGTTACACGCATCATCTTCAAGATCCAATAAGGTAGATATTAGCTCACGTTGGAGAAGACATGCTAATGATTTCATGAAAAAGAGAGGCGAGGAAGAAGAGAAGAGGTATGGAGAAGGGAGATGAGGATAAATTCCATATTTTGTTGATTCAAGAGAAAATTTGATATTCTCTTAATTCAAGGTGAAAATAATTTTGATATTCAGGGAGAAAGAGTCAAGGAAATAGGGCTGGAGAAAGGGGGGTTTCGATGGTATGATTGGTATTTTACATATACTAGGATCATACCCGCGCTACGCTGCGGGTTTTGATATATTCATAAATTGCTTTTATACAATATTAAATAGATCGAAACAATGCACAATTATATGCAAGAAGGACTTAATTAAAATTTAGATCATTTGATTGCTTTGTTCATGTTTAGCATATATGATAACCTAACATCTGAAAATAATGATGTAATGTAATTAAGACATACAATATCTTAATTCACAAAAAAACATATGAAACTAAATTTACTAATCACAATATTTCAATTATACAATTCATATCAAATAGAATAATCGCCATTTACATAGTACATGTTACTAATTTAACTTCCAAATACATGAATTTACCTTGCAAATATACGTGTAAATCTTTTACATTTCACATGCTTGTTCCATATTATTATTATTATTATTATTATTATTATTATTATTTGACATATGATATATATTTAAAAATAACAATAATATCCCGACAAATATTCTTGTGTGTGATGTCAATGTATCGTGCAGCCTGTTCGCCCTAAGATAAAGAAAATGTATAACAATTAATAAATAGAGCATTAAACGTGTGTCATTAATGATTTTGAAAAACCGTAGTTAATTAATTAATTAACTCTAGAGAGCAAAAAAAAATAAAAATAAAAAATTTTACGTAATTAAATAGCTCTAGAGAGCAAACTTCTTGGGGATAACTTGGAGACACTATGGCCACAATATAGTACTACTGCTTCTGACAAAGATAATAAGAAGAAAGGTCCATATTTATTAAAAATATATATATTTAAATAACTTAACACAAAAATAAATAATAAAAAATGCTAGATGTGGGTCATGTTAGTTTTCAAGAAAATAAGGAGGCTTTCAGAATACTATGTAGGGACTTTATTATAGTTTCTTACAATATGGGGGCATTTTGCAAAATTGACATATCTTACAATATGGGGGCATTTTGCAAAATTGACATATCTTACATGGTTGATTCGGTCGTATGAGGAATTATCGTGCATCATGTCGGGTCTATTGAGGTGATGAACATTGAGCCCTCACGCTGCCATCCACACGCATAACTTATTCTCGCCGACTTCAGACCTTGTTTCGTGTATACGTCCGCATACAACAGCCCCCTTGTCAGAAAAAAACAAAAGTAACCATAAGAAATGTCTTGCATACCCCGATATCAATTTTGATTTTTTTTGGGGTACGATGTAAATTTTAAAATGTACAAAGTACCACAAAGGCAATTTGCCAGTTGTGACAGTGAATAATATCAGGAATTTTCGCACTTCAAAATAATCGGGTTTGTACCTGGATATGGTGGATATTCAAAGGAAAAGGGTATTTTACAAAATTAACTCACCCGCAAGAAAAAAATAAATTAAATTATAAAGGATTATAATGCAAAATGAGAAAAATAAAATAAAATATTACATGCCATTAAATTTTGTCGTTTCGTATTAAGTGTGGGAACAATTTCGTCCAAAATTCTCCGGGTTTGTGAGCTCAGATCTCCCAATATCTCTCTACCAGGACCCGAGAGTAGGAAACTAAAAAGAAAAAGAATTACAGAACTTTGAATTTACAAAAATGCCCCTCAATTTTTTTAAGGGTTAAGAGGAAACTTACCTGACAAGGTGTGTAGCTTAAGATGAGATTTCTATTTTCGCCAAAATCTGGATTCCTCCTCCAATTTCTTCTTATATCTAATTTATTTTTCATTTTTTTGTTTCAAGATTCAATTAAAAAATATTCTAAATTGAAAAGAAATAATATATCTTAACCATCCATCATTAGGTTCTCATCCTGCTGCCTAAGTTTCTCTCAAGCGATTTATGAAGCCATTCGCTGATTGCAATTAATTACACTAAGAAAATGTAATTCATACGCGGCTAAGGATCTGTGTGTGCTAACGTCATCACCCATACGTCTAGGTTCGCTCACATTTGATGATTTGAATAATCCCATAAACCCTTATTTTGCAACTGATTAAACTTGAATCATCTAATGATAATTTGAGAACATTGGAAATAATTTCTTATCTTTATTCTTGTACTTATGGAAGAAATGACTGTGTTCTGTGTAGTTCGAGTTTGTGAAAACACTGCAAACGCATAAAATTAACGTCAGTGTAAAATAAAAGATTAGATAAAGGTGAATAAACAGCTTCCCTCTTTTTTTCATGGAGGAACGGCCCCTTCTCTCTCAACCATCTACATTCTGCGTAGGGAGAAGAAGCGAGAAGAATCTGAGCAAATCCACGAATCCAAGAAACTGAGAAACTGAAAAAGATTTGAGTGGTCGAAGAGCTTACAGTTACTTGTTTTGATGCCCCTATTCCGCCGTCGGAGAACTGATCTTCACTTTCTCGTTCCAGTCATGTGCCGTTTGTGACTTCTCGTCTCTGTGAATCGACGCGCAACTGCGACGGAGGAAGCTCTGTTACCTCTGTAGTCTCTTCTACGAAGCCGCGTGGTGGTGGTGGTGGTGTGACCGTGAAGTGGTCGGGAAGAACTATGTATGAGTTGGGGGAAATGGAGTATGGCTCCAGGGCAAGGACAAAAACAAAAAGATCGAAAAAATAAAAAGAGAGGGGGTGCAGTGAGGACATGGGTTTAGGAGCAAAAATATTGGGGTGAAAAGTCAATAAATTATTAAAAAAATGTAGGACTCAAAAATGGAAATGATCAGTAAAAGAGGACGTGGCCTCACAGAATTCCGAGTATCGGAAAATTAATGGGAGGGGAAAATTCTGTTAATTCTAACATAAAAAAATATGTATGGCTAAATTCGATAGGAATTGAGTTTTGTAAGGATAAATTTGATATTTGATGTTTTAGAAGGACAAATATGATATTTTGTGTTTTAGGAAGGACATTATTCCTTAAATTTTAGACACACATTATAGTCGTGCTTTATTGTTTTGTACGAATATTTTGATACTTTAAACTTGAGGCCAGATAGTGTACTTTCCAATTTTCTGCAACATCCTCTGTATTCCTAACTAATAGTTAATTAATATGATAACTAACCAAGTGACACTATATTAACAGTTAACTGATATAAATACATATATATTAACAATTGTTAATTATTAATATTAATTAAATGTTAATCGGATATTTTTTGTTAATAACTGTGTTAATTAATTATTAATTAATGGTTAATTGGTGATATAAATGATGTAGTGGGAAAATGAGGGGTTGATAGAATTATCCTTTAAACTTTATATGGGTACGCTGTACACAAGATATTTTGAGATTTTATTTCGTTGAGCAAGCATGGAATTTGCATGTTGAGCAAGGAGAGTTGAATAGTTGGTGAACATTTCGTATTTTTTCTATACACATACATATATACTTCAAAGATTATTTTGAAGTCACAAACCAAGAATATTTGATGTATTCATACCACACTGAAATTAAGTATTAAGTATTAAGTATATACTAGTGGGGTCCTCGCTTCGCTTCGGAAAAATATTGTTAAGTTTATTATACATATATATAGAATATATAGAAATTATTTAGAAATGCTTATTCTTTTAATTTTAGAGATATCATACTATATATTTTAGAGAAATTAAGTTTATTATACATATATATAGAAATTATTTAGAAATGCTTATTGTTTCAATTTTAGAGATATATTAATACTATATATTTGTAACATTAAAAACATATAAATTATATTTTCGACATTGTCGAACATGTATGAAATTTGAAGTTGGGTGCATGATATAATTGCATCTTCATAGTAAATTTCTATTTGTGTGTGCTTAAATTTTCAATTACTCCAAATATTGAACATATTAAATTTAATCATGTTTTAGAACAAAATCACAACAATTATCCATAAATTAGTTAACATTAATGTATTCATTATGTATAAAAATTATGGATTAAATATTAAAAAAATCTTGTAATGTTTTTTCGGAAAAAACATCATGTAATTCTTTTTCAAAATTAATTTGGAAAACAATTGACGATTTTGTAAAGAAATCTACGAAATTGTAATTAACATAATTTTAAATTATTCTCATAATTTTTATTTTTTATTTTCTTGGACAAATAGAAAAATATATTTCAAATTATATAAAAAGTGATTTTGATTAATAAGATTGTGCAAAAATATATTTCGATATTTTTTAGAGTTTAGTTATAATTTTTACTTTTTTACTTATTTTGTTGGACAGTAAAAAATTATTTCTCAAGTTGGAGGAAAAATGATTTAAATTACTAAGATTGTGAAAAGATAATATTTGATATTTTTTAGGGTTTAATTATAATTTTGACTCTTTTAGTTTCTATTTTTTTTTCTTTTACAATAAAAAAATATTTTGCAAATTTGAACACAAATAATTTATTTATTTATATTTGGTAATTTAGATGTTCATAAATTGTAATTTGACATTATCAATTTATAGTTTCTTGATAAATAAATATTTTATTTATACAAATTGAAAGTGGTAAATTATTTGGAAAATTTTGTAAAATTTTATTTCGACAATTTTTTTTTTGCATCTATCAAGATTCGAACCTGGGACCTCTGCATGTCCTACTATAACCCTTTACCAATGAGCCCATCTTGTTTTTGTGATATACAGTTTCTGCTTATCGGAGTTAATTTACCAGACTAATTTAGCCAAAAAAAATGTATCTCCCGAGTTTCGAACTGGCGGTCTGTACAACCGCATGCAACGATTCAACCAACTGCGCTAGCTCACTTGTGTGATATTTATTATTCTTTTGTATATTTATTAGGGTCTTCCATTAAGTTGAATTAAGCTGTGCGAAAACGGGTTCGAACTCGCGACTGGTACATCCGCATGCAGAGGTTCAACCAACTGCGCTAGCTCAAGTATGTGACATAAATTATTTTTTTTACATTTATTAGCGTCTGCCACGTGTCAAAATCAGGTTCAATTAATTAAACTTTAATATATAGTATTAATAATAGTATTAATAATAATAATAATAATAATTACAATCTTCTTGTTCTTTTTCCAGAGTGAGCCATATCACTTAGTCAATATGGACCACTGGATCATCGATCCAACAATCCAAATAAAATAAATCAAGCATGATATATTCAAATAAGTTCGATGTCCACACACCAAAATAGATAAAAATATACCTGTATGGTCTACTAAGTTTATTCACATTATTTGACACCACCCACTCAATTAAGTATTAAGTATATGTTATAATTTTGGTACTTTCTCTTTCACCAGAGTAAACCACATCACCCAATCAATATGGACCGCTGGATTAGCGACCCAATGATCCATATGAGATAAATCAAGCATTATATATTCAAGTAAGCCCGATCTTCACTCACAAAGTAGATTAAAAAACACATGCATGGTCTACATAAACCAAATTTATTGACATTATTTGACATCACTTAAATTTTGATTTTTTTTAGAAAATAGGAGCATTGATTTGTTTTGAAAGTGTTAAACTTCACTTTTTGTATTTTTAAGAAAATAAAATAAAAATAAAAAATTTTGTGCGTTAGTCTTTTATTACGGAGTATTTTGAGGACAAAGAAAAAAATGGATTATTATTTTAGTGTTACACTTCATATTTGACATTTTTAAAAAAATTGGATAATTGATTTATTTTGAAGGTGTTAGACTTTAGTTTTTGCATTTTTAATAATTTTTTGACAAAAGAAAAATATTTGTGTGTCAGTCTTCTATTATGGAGTCATTTGTGGACCACATGAAAAATAATTATTTTGCTCGTGTTGAACTTAAATTTAGACACTTCTCCGAAATCATGATAATTGATATTTTTGAAAGGTGTTAGACTTGAGTTTTTGCATTTTGAAGAAAATTTTGAAAAAATAGAAATTATTGTGTGTTAGACTTCTATTCCGAAGTATTTTGAGGACAACATCATAACTGATTATTTTGTCCGTGTTACAATTCAATTTTGACAGTTTATAGAAAATACGATAATTGATTTGTTTTGAAGGTATATTAGACTTCACTTTTTGCATTTTTAATAATTTTTTGACAATAGAGAAATTTGTGTGTGCTAGTTTTCTATTACGAAGTATTTTCTGGAAAAAAGGAAAATTAAATATTGCTCGTGTTGCACTTAAATTTTGACGGTTTTTTAGAAAATAGGAGAACTGATTTATTTTGAAGGTGTTAGTCTTGACTTTTTTATATTTTTTAGAAAATTAAAAAAAAAATGCGTTAGTCTTCTATTACGGAGTATTTTTAGGACAAAAACAACATGGGTTATTTTGTTCGTGTTACACTTCAAATTTGATATTTTTTAGAAAATTGGATAATTGATATGTTTTAAAGGTGTTAGACTTCATTTTTTGCATTTTTAATAATTTTTTGACAACATAAAAATTTGTGTGTGTTAGTCTTCTATGATGGAGTCATTTGTGGACAACATGAAAATTAATTATTTTGCTCGTCTCGCACTTAAATTTAGACACTTCTCCGAAAACATGATAATTGATATTTTAGAAAGATGTTAGACTTGACTTTTTGTATTTTGAAGAAAATTTTGAAAAAATAGAAATTATTGTGTGTTAATCTTCTATTACAAAATATTTTGAGGGCAACATCATAACTGATTATTTTTTACGTGTTACAATTCAATTTTCACAGTTTAGTTTTTAGAAAATAAGATAATTGATTTGTTTTGAATGTGTTAGACTTCACTTTTTGCATTTATAATATTTTTTGACAATAGAGAAATTTGTGTGTGTTAGTCTTCTATTACGGAGTATTTTCTGGAAAACAGGAAAATTGAATATTTTCTCGTGTTGCACTTAAATTTTGACGTTTTTTGAGAAAATAGGAGAATGGATTGGTTTTGAAGGTGACTTCACTTTTTAGATTTTTAAGAATTTTTATAAAAAATAGAAATTTGTGTGCGTTAGTCTTCTATTACGGAGTATTTTGAGGACAACAACAAAATGGATTATTTTGTTCGTGCTACACTTCAAATTTGACATTTTTTGGAAATATGATAATTGATTTGTTTTGAAAGTGTTGGACTTCACTTTTTGCATTTTTAATAATTTTTTGACAAGAGAAATTGTGTGTGTTAGTCTTCTATTACAGAGTATTTTTTGGAAAACATGAAAATTGATTATTTTGCTCGTGTTGCACTTAAATTTTGACATTTTTTAAGAAAATAGGAGAATTGTTTTGTTTTGAAGGTGTTAGACTTCATCTTTTGTATTTTAAGAAAGTTAAAAAAAAGAAATTTGTGTGTGTTAGTCTTCTATTACAGAGTATTTTGAGGACAACAACAAAATTTGACATGTTTTAGAAAATTGGACTTCACTTTTTGCATTTTTAATAATTTTTTGAAAATAGAAAAATTTGTATGTATTAGTCTTCTATTACGGAGTATTTTCTGGAAAACAGAAAAATTGAGTATTTTGCTCGTGTTGCACTTAAATTTTAACGTTTTTTTAGAAAATAGGAGAATTGATTTGTTTTGAAGGTGTTAGACTTCACTTTTTGTATTTATAAGAAAATTAAAAAAATATATAAATTTGTGTGCGTTAGTCTTCTATTACGGAGTATTTTGAGGACAACAACAAAATGGATTATTTTGTTCGTGTTACACTTCAAATTTAACATTTTATAGAAAATTGGATAATTGATTTGTTTTGAAGGTGTTAGACTTTACTTTTTGCATTTTTAATAATTTTTACCGAAAGAGAAATTTGTGTGTGTTAGTCTTCTATTATGGGGTCATTTGTGGACAACATGAAAATTAATTAGGCATTCTATAGAAAAATATGTTAATAGGTTTATTTGAAGGTGTTAGACTTCACTTTTTGTATTTTTGCGAAATTTTTGAAAAACAAAAATGCTTGTATTTGTCTCCAATTATTGAGTTTTTTAAGGAAAAAGATAGCAACTGAGTACTTTGCTCATTTTAGACCTCAAATTTATCATTTTAGAGAAAAATATGATAATTGATTTTTTTGATGATGTTAGACTTGAACTTTTACATATTTGCATTTTTTGTAAAAAATTGAAATCGGCATTTGTTAGTCTTTTAATACGATGTTTTTTGAGAATAACATAAAAATTGAGTATTTTTCTTGTTTAGGCATCACTTATGGCATTTAATAAAAAATATATAACAATTTTACTTTTCGAAATTGTTTGACTTCACTTTTTGCATTTTTTTTCAAATTTTTGGTAAAAATATTGAAATTAGCATGGGTCTTCAATCGCGATTTTCAGCGAACATTAAAATTAAGTGTTTTGTTCATTTTATACGTCATTTTTGTCATTTTATAGAAAAAGTGATAATTTAATATGTCGAAGGTGTTAGAGTTCACTTTCGTATTTTTGCAAAAAATAGTCAACAAAATAAAAAAAAATTCTTGTGGTTAGTCTTCAATTACAATGTATTATGAGGAAAACAAAGATGTTAGACTTCACATTTGGCATTTTTCTGAAATATTTGAAAAAAATAAAAATTTGTTTCCATTACTCTTCAATTACAGACTTTCGTGAGGAAATAAATGAAAACTGAGTATTTTATTCATTTTAGACATCAATTTTGTTATATTATAGAAAAATATGACAATTGATTTTATTGAAAGTGTTACACTTAAATTTTTGTATTTTTGCAACTTTTTTGAAAAAAAAAATAGAAATTTGCATGTGTTAGTCTTCAATTACAGTGTTTTTTTGGGAAAACATAAAATTCCTGTATTTTTCTCGTTTAGACATCCTTTTTGGCATTTTACAGAAAATATGATAACATATTTTTTTCAAAGTGTTAGACTTCACTTTTTGCTATTTTTTTTGCTATTTTTGGAACAAAATCGAAGTTAGGATGTGTTAGTCTTCAAGTTTTTGAGGTAAACATGCATATTAAGTATTTTGCTCGTTTTAGACATTACTTTTGGAATTTATAGAAAATATGGTAGTTTATTGTTTTTAAAGTGCCAGACTTCACTTTTTGTAAGAAAAGAAAAAGAAAAAAAAAGTTTGCTTATATTATACTGCATTATGGAGTCTTTTTAACAACTCCATAATGCAGTATAATTAATTGACAAGGTAATTAACAACTCCATAGGGGGGGGGGGGGGGGGATTGGATATTGTGCTCATTTTAGACATCAATTTTGCCATTTCATAGAAAATATGATAATTATTTTTTGAAGGTGCCAGACTTTAATTTTTACTTTTTTGCAGTTTTTAGTAAAAAAAAAGACATTTGCATGTGTTATGCTTCAATTACGGTATTTTTTGAAAAAAAAACATAAAAACTGAGTATTTTGTTTTTGAGACATCGATTATGGCATTTTGTAGGAAATATGATCATTTATGTTTTTGAATGTGCTAGACTCACTTTTTGAGTTTTTTTTATTTCTGAAGAAGTTAGACTTTATTTTTTGTATTTTTGCAATAAAAAAATGAAAAAAATATAAATTTGCTTGTGTTCGGGTCAATTATTGTATTTTTCGGAATAACATACAAATTCAAGACTCCCCAGTGCTTAGGTTTTGTCCTAGCTAGGTCAGCAAGTATTAGGACACACGTTCCACTGCAGTTATACACTACGAAGAGTTTAGACATCATTTAGTTTTGGTAGTTTATTGAAAATATGATGATATTTTTTTTTTGAAGTATACGACTTAACTTTTTGCATTTTTGTAATTTTAGGAAAAATTAGAAATTAGCATGTGTTACACTTCAATCGCTGAGTTTTTGGAGGTAAACATAAAAATTAAGTATTTGTTGGTCTTAGACATCACTTTTGACATACATTTAGGGGTGTTTTCTAAAAATTTCCATACAAATGAACATGATGTATATATAATTGATTTTTATTGTCTTTTGCTACAACTCTCTCATAATTTATTTGCACGATAATTTACAAAACTAGAACTTGTCTCATCTTTGGGAAGTATCTTGTTGCAAGCAAGCAAAACAAAAATCTTTTCTAAACAATTTTCTAATCCAGCATTAATATTCAGATCTACTTTTTTTACTGAATTCCAAATAATTATTAATTCACAAAACTCCAAGAAAAATCATTACAAAAAAATATATGCTTAGCTGTAAACTTTGAGCTTATTTCACTTCAAACTACAATTTGCAAAGGGTCATCACTAGATCGATTAACCTCTTTGTATTCTTCTTCCTCCATTGTGTCACACATGTTTTTTCCTCGAGTCTCTGGTAAACATACAGCAAAAAGACCAAAACATGCTATTATCAGTCCAAAAACACCAAATGACCAAAATTTGTTCTTCCTTCCTTGTACCACCAACACCGGTGCGAGCACACCGCCTAAAACCAGTGCTTGCCTCACTAAAGAGAGAGCAGAGTTCCTCACAGAAGTTGGGAATAACTCTATTGTGTAAATCATGGATATGTTAAAAGCCGTACAGGCGCTGAAAAACGATATTACCTCAATCATCATTTGTACTCTTTCAGGCACAATTTTGTTATCTAAGACACAAAATAAGCTACAAATGCCACTGATTGATGTAAATGCGATCAGCGAGTTTCGTCGGTTGATTTTGCCTAACATAAAAAAAGTCACCAAGGAAGAAGGAAATTCGGCGAGAGCATTAAATGTCACACTCAAATAAAGATTGGAACTCAAGTTTCCAACATTCAGAGGCATTCCGTAGTATACTAGTCCGACTCCAAAACTAGCAATCATGATGGCTGTCAGTCTCCTTCTCGCCCATTTTCGTTCCCATAACATTCTCATGGTGGAGAGGACATCAGTGCTGCATGTTGGTTCGTCACAGAAATGCAATTTCGAAAAGCTTGAGGTTATAATATTGCCGTTTAACGCAGCAATATTTTTGAGTGTTTGCACTGCCTCGTCTTTGCGTCCACGTACTAAGAGCCATCTAAATTAACAGGAATAAAACAAGAAATTAGAAGATTTATCATTGTTTTATTTTATTTAAGATTAACATAATTGTATAATAAATGAGACTAGAGTTGCGGTTCTCAACAAATTCCCTTTAGATTTAGAGGCCATTTACTCCGCCCCCTATCATAATTAAAATTTAACACACTTGATCAACAAGGTAATTAACACATGCCAGATAATTAATTAACATTCACCTCAATTAACAACTCCCAATTGATATTAGTAAGTTGTTAATTGTGTGTCTCTTGTTAATTACCACCTGTCCGAATCACTATCCATTACCATGTCAATTAATTGTGTTAATTAGGATATGGAGGGCATTGCGTATAATTTCGTAAGAGTATAATTTCCATTATATTTATATTCTGATGTGTGAATATAAACTTAGAAAAATGCATGGTTCTGAATATCGGACTCGGACTCGGACTCGGTCGGCTCCGTCGACTCGGACGAGTCCAAAAAAAAAAAATCGGACCAGTGGTAAAAAACATCGAAAAAAAAAAAAAATATGTAAAAAATGTAAAAACATTATAAAAACAAATTAAGGATAAAATGGTTAAAAGAAATAAATTAATAGACTAAATATAAAAGAATTCATGTAGAGATTGTAATATTTTATGAGAATAATGTATAAATTCGAAATACATTGGGCTATTATAATTGCTAGAAAAATACTAGTGAAATAATCCCAATTCTATAAAAAGAATAAAAAGAAAGAGCTTCAGTCCACAGTCCATAAAGTGAAATTTCACGAAAACCTATCTAGTGAAATAATCTCTCACTTCTATACCTTGATTATACTTTAGTTCATGATATTGCATGACCTTCTTGCATGTGTAAATGAAAAAAAACATTAAATACTTATTTAAAAAATACAAACACATAAAATCTATCAAAAAACATGTCACATAGAATCGTTGTTGGTTTTATTTATAAAAACTGTAATAAAATAATTAATAAAATAATAATGAAATTGAAAGCATGGGAAAACAAATCTGGGTGTAGCCGTGTGGTCTAGCCACAGCTGCCCTAAAGGTAAATTTACGTCATTTTGTATAGTAATTGTCGTTTATCTTCCTCCAAGGTTCTCACCCCGAAAAATTGTGTATCCGTCTGATTGCACAGTCGCAGATCAGAAGCCTTCACTCGAAAAAATACGAAACTTTGCACCAAATTCTTCAAGCCAACTTTCATGAAATGTATCGTGATTTTAGGAGGGTGTACTTTAATTTTGGTAGAATAAAATAATCTCTCTAGTGTGTATATACACCAGAACAAAGACCTTGTTTCTTTATATTTGACCTTTTTTTTAGAGATGTCAGAGATAGTGATTGAAAAGAGAGAATTGCATGCATTTTGAAATAATTAATATTCCTCAATTAAAACCCAAATATAAAGTTAACCCAATATTTTCTCTCAATTACTTTGTGACAGCTATATTTGTTATAGCTTAAATATCTACTAAATAATATGCATTTGATATGTAATTATAATTAATCTGATTATTTATCATCAAATAAATAATTAGTCTAATTATCAATATCAAAGTTTTAAATTTTAATATTATTTATTGCAAATAATACAACAACCCCCTTCAAATTTTAAATTTTGATTTAGAATACATATTCTTTGAAAATCAGATATTTACTATGCATAGTTATGAGTTGACGTAGTCTTGAACCAACACTTAGTGTTGAGTGTATTAGATCGAGACATCATGGTGAACTAGGTCTTGAACCATGTGTCATTCTACCAATCTTCTACAATCACACACACAGTAGGAAAAATGTATTGGTGCGTTAGGCGGGTGTGCGCCACTTATGGCCATGCGTTATCCTTGATTATCATGAGAATACTTTATGATCATGCCCGTATCCATTAGTCGCGGCCCACGATGATTCTCACTTAGGTAATTCCTCAAAGAGTATACGATGTGGAAATACACTCCGTTAAATTATTTAATAATATACATTTATCTTATGTATATATTTTCTGGAATTATTAAGAATGCTTACATTCAACCTAACAATCATCTTGAAGCACTTCACCATAGGGATGGGCACAGACTATTGAGTCTAAATTGTGCTTCGAAATGCCACATCAGTCGCTTCGTTCATCCCTTGAACCATTTGTCCGGACCAGCCAGCCACAATGGTTGGGACCCCACTCTTGGTGACTAATATATGGGCATAAGCCTCGTCCCCCTCGATGAACTAGATCTTGTAGGATCTATTATCGAAATATATATATATCGAAATATATATATATATATTTCGATTTATGAAAATCTATGATATCATATTTATTTATTTTCGTACGATTTTATATTTAACAATATGTGCCTATTTATTTCAAGATTCATCTTTTATTGATTGATCAGATCAATTTATATTTGAATCAAAATGCATATGTTAAATATTTAATTAGGCACTTTTGAAATTTCTCAAAATGAATTCCTAAAACAACTTTAGGCAAATATTATTCTTTTAATTTCATACTTAAATAAATATCAACGCATATTTAAATAAATATCAACTTGATCAATATCTTTTAAATTGGTATTCTTGATGAATACCTCTTAACATCATTAAAGATGATCAATTTTTTTTTTTTTTTTTTTTTTTTTTTTGACAATACTATTCATATAGAATCACGAAACAAGTGAAATCTAAATTTTATTTGGAGAGACAGTTTTATCAAACTTTACGTAACATTCATTTTATCTCTTATTTTAAGCAATAAGGTGATATTTGACAACTTGCAAATATTATGCTGTTGTTCTTTAATTAAATTGGTATTTATGTGAGATATTGATCAAGGAATCAATAGTTGTAAAAGGCATGCAGCATAGCCAAGATAATTGCCCAATAAATGTTATTGCTATGCCAAATTTTATTTCTGACATCAAAATTATTTCATTATGTCTGTTTCAAAACTTTTTAATATTGAAACAATTAAATGTAACATCATTTTATTTTTATTTTGATTGTCATGCCATTTTATTTCTTTGATTTCCGTATTAATTTTTTTTTTTTATTTTTTTATAAGAAGCCACGCATGACTAAACTTAGAACTGTCAATTAATGGCATTAATTTTTCAATAAATCTCTTCATGTATGGTCCATAAGTTCACCGTATGGATTTAAGATAAATATATCGTTATAATTATCCACAAATTGAGATTGAAGGGATAATATTCAACGTATATTAATAAATTGAGATGAAGAGATAATATTATCAAACTTCACACGATATTGTTATACTTATCCACAAATTGGATTTAAGATAAATATATCAGTTAAAATTATTTGAAATTATACTTCAACGTATTTTTTTTTTTTTTTTTAATGTAGAGTTGGGCAATGCCAACTTTATCACATTAATTCTATATATCAGTTAAAATATTAGAAACATATAAAAGAATCATGAATGATCGTAATAAATTTACTACGACCAGTAATTTTGTTTTGTTTTATAAATTATCCTGTTCAAATCAATATTCGAAAATATAGGCTTAAGTAAAATTCTTAATAAGTGGAGATAGGAATGCTTTAGCACAATCGTGAACATAAGCTCCATAATCAAACCACTAGTTAATAAGACTATCAAGCTTGATGTTTGGGACACATATCCGCATCATTTTATTTAATGATATTCTTTAGAATCATTAATTTATTTGATTTTATGCCAATTTTATTTAATGACATATGGTTGTTTAGATGTGAAATTAGAGCCCAATTCATCAGTTATAAAATAATGCAATCAAGGGACAGAATATATAGCATTAAAGCATTTAAATTCAAAAAACTCTTAATATTCTTAACTGATGTAATTAAGTGTGTGAAAATTCTTCTTCTTTAATATAGACTATGTAATTCAAACACATATATTTAAATAACAATTATATTATATGTGTTAAAAAATATTTATTGAACTCTATTTAAAAAAAACTGCTTCTAGTCTTTTGTATTTGAGTTGATTCGAGGCTTGCTGAGTTGGTTATCACAAAATCCAATTTCCCCCCAGGAAGTTAGATCAAATATATGGCAAATAAAATATATCATACCACAAATAAAGAAACTAGATCTTACTGGATTAATTTTCTTGAGCTGACTAAAGTCAAATACTGATTTCAAAATCACAATAAAACATATACAACTCAACATAGACTTCGTATATAATTTTATGTTATATGCAATTTAATTACTTACATCTACCCTTGATTGTTGGTTTTATTTATAAAATCTGCAATAAAATAATTAATAAAATAATAATAAAATTAAAAGCATGAGGAAACAAATCTGGATGTAGCCGCGTGACACAGATCGGAAGCCTTCACTCGAAAAGATAGGAACCTTTGCACCAAATTCTTCAAGCTAACTTTCATGAAATGTATTGTGATTTTACAAGGGTGTACTTTAATTTTGGTAGAATAAAATAATCTCTCTAGTGTGTATATACACCATAAGAAAGACCTTGTTTCTTTATATTTGACCTTTTTCTTTAGAGGACATATACGGATATACCGTGCCCCATCATTTTCCCCACCCACCCTCTGTATATTAATTGATCATTAATTAATGAGTTAATTAACCGAATTAATAGTTAATCGGATGTAATTTTAATATTAAATAATATGTAACTGTTAATTAATAATTAATTCGGATTAATTAACTGTTAATAAAATGTACATTTATTAATGATAATGCTAATTAATTACTCATCAATAATTAATTAACGATAATGGGTGGTGGTGGGTGAAATAGGACGGTACGGTATAATTATCCTTTTCTTTATAGATGTCAGAGAGAGTGGTTGAAGAGCTATATTTGTTACGAGGTCCTATATGGTGGCCCCTCAATTCCCCACGGGGTTGCCGATATGGGAGGTCAATTTCCATCTCCTAGTTGTGCATCCGAAAAAATATTAATCGCTAATTGAAATTATTAATTTTGTTAATAAATAATATAATTGTATTGATCGATAATTAACTTTGAATTAATCGTTAATTCAAATTTCAATTAACAAACAATTGAAATGAGTGAGTGTAATTTGGGGACACAAATTCCCCTCAAACCCATATCGGCACACCCAAAGTGGGTTTGAGGGGCATGGTAAAATTTCCCATTTGGTATAACTTAAATATCTACCAAATAATATGCATTTGATATGCAATTATAATTAATCTGATTATTTATCATCAAATAAATAATTAGTCTAATTATCTTTTTTTTTTTAATGGTATTCGATAAGCGATCGGTTTCGTTACTGATATCTAATTTTTTGATGTCAACGGAGATCGAACCCACAACCTCTCACGACTTATGATTTTTGTATTTCTCACTCAACCAACTAGACTATGGATTCTCAAAAACACAAAACACAAAACTCTTAACTTAGAAAACAGAAATCACAAAACTCCCCTCGTTTTTGCTCTTCTCATCAACTCTCCTCGCGTTTATATGGATTATGCATGGAAAATAGATGATTTTTGTCTTAAAAAAAAAAATGGGTGACTCGGATCCGATTTATCCGGGGCAAAATCGACTCGGTTGTGACCGAGTCCGGCTCAACTTGGCCGAGTTTTTTTTGACTCGGCCGATATTACGAACCATGGTTCAAAAATGTGAGCAAGTTTACACTTTTGGTGCATATTTAAATTCATATCCTCCACTAGTAGACTTGGAACTACTAAATTTGTAGAAACAACTTAAATAACAAAATGATGAATTGAGAGGAATTGTAAAAAAATTTAAATTATTCTATTGTTTGATAACTCACCTAGGTGATTCATGTACGGCGGAGTTGATCAGAATAGTGTAACAGAGAGAAGGTACCGAGGTCCACAGATACAGAGATCTCCATGATAGCATTCGACACAGATACGCTATGAGAGGAAGCGATAAAAACCCAAAAGTGAAGAAAACAAAACCTAATATGCTAACAAAGTCGCGCCACTTTTTACCAACAATCTCGGTCGACAAAACAATTGCACATGTACCGACTGCAGCCCGAGCAAATCCACATACAAATCTCAATGCAGAGTAAATCCAGATATTCGGGGAAAATATCGTCAAAATTCCCGACATTGACATGGAGAAACATGAGAAAACAAGTAACCTAACATGATTTATAGCATTTTAATTAGTTAATATTTTAATGCACAAGTACTTTTTCATAGCTATAGGAACAAATATAACAACCTTTTTCTTCCAAGAATTGAGTCTCCAAGAGTTGAGAGTAACAAACCACCAATAAGACACCCCACAAAGAATGCCGAGGCCGGCAAAGAAACAAGGGCGGGAGATGCGCATTGTAAATTCCATTCTGAAACCACGGATCTCATTGATGATGGGTCCCAAATCCAAGTGTCCTTATTGAGGTTACACGGGCTCGAAGAAGAGGCACAAGTTTTGTTGTTTGGATCAAGACACAGCCATGTCGGGTCGGCATCAGTGAAAACGGAGATGAAGGTTTGTTGTGCATCGAAAGCCCATGCGAGTGCGACTAGGAGAGAGGGGAGTAGATGAGTGACGCGGGACCCAGCTATGCAAGACTCGATCGTATCGTCAATGGAGGTGAGTAGAGGAGTGGCGGTGGAGGACATTCTAGAGAGAGTTTTGGTAGTGTGTGTTAACGAGTGAGATGAGGATGAAGGACTGCAGATATTCTCTTTGACCATTACATGTATTTATATGGAAAAGGAAAAGAAAAGAAAAAAAGGAAAATATTGGATATATGACCACTGTTTTAAATATCACTGATATGGACCGGTATGTCGGTTTCATATCTCTAATAAGTGTCCTTTCGTTACGATATGTCCCGTATCGGTTGAGTAAATCGGTCGTCCGATACACGGACCGATATGGGCCGATATGGGCTGATATTGGGACCGATTTGAACCGATTTAGATTTAAAACATAATTTATTTTGAATATTATTTTGGGCTGGCCCATCTTTTAACAATATTTTCATTAATATTTTTGTCCCATTTATTTCCATCTCTTTCTTTCTTTATCTAATATTTTTGGTCGGAAATGAAATCGATTTTGATCCGGACGTGGTTAGATTTTCATTGGGTGCACCCGCATCTACACGGTTAATGAACACGATTTCGTGGTTTAGTTTATTGTGTTATTTGTAAATTTTATGTTATAATTTTAAATGTATCTTAAGTTTGACTTGAAATTTATGAGTATTGTTGAATTTTGAATATTAATCATGTAAAATTTAAATTAGCTTAAGAAACTCAATATAAATTAATGTTATAATAATCAATTTAATATATTAATATTAAAAAGTACACCACCGCTATACCACTGATATTTTCCGCTATGAATCCACTATGTCGGTCATATCTCTTATCGATGATTGACCGATATGTAAGCGATATGCGATATCTATAACATTGGATATATCCACTGTTCTAAATATCACTGATATGGAGCGGTATGTCGGTTTCATATCTCTAATCAGTGCCCCTCCGTTACGATATGTCCCGTATCGGTTGAGTAAATCGGTCGACCGATACACGGACCGATATGGGCAGATATGGGCCGATATTTGGACCGATTAGAACCGATTTGGATTTAAAACATAATTTATTTTGAATATTATTTTGGACCGGCCGATCTTTTAACAATATTTTCATTAATATTTTTGGCCCAATTATTTCTATCTCTTTCTTTCTTTATCTAATATTTTTTGTCGGAAATAAAATCGATTTTGACCCGGACGAGGTTAGATTTTCATTGGGGCACCTGCATCTACACCGATGGTTAATGAATACAATTTCGTGATTTAGTATATTGTATTATTTATAAATTTTATGTTATAATTTTAAATGTATCTTTAGTTTAACTTAAAATGTATGTGTATTGTTGAATTTTGAATATTAATCATGTAAAATTTAAATTTGTTTAAGAAACTCAATATAAATTAATGTTATAATAATCAATTTAATATATTAATATTAAAAAGTACAGTACCGCTATACCACTGATATTTTCCGCTATGAATCCGCTATGTCGGTCATCTCTCTTATCGGTGACTGACCGATCTGTAAACAATATGCGATATCTGTAACATTGGATATATCCCACCTTTTCTTCGAGAGTGGTGACGAGGTGAATATGAATTAATATTTTAATTTGTGATTTGACGTTAAATTGCAAATTAAAATATAAAAAATATACTTGTTTCTTCTAATATTCCTTTTGATATATTGATGTGTTATCAATATTTAATAAATGCATTGAATGTTCAATATTTGAAATAATAAATCATAATAGATGACAAACCATATTAATTAAATGGTAAACCGTATTAATTAGATGGGAAACCACATTGATTAGGTGGTAAACCAAATTATTAAAACATGATTTATTTTATTTAATATTTTTGTTATATTCAATTTAACACATGACAAGTCATATTTATTTGAAGAATTTTTTATTATTTTATTTTCAATTTTTTTAACAGTAAAATATTTTCATTTTTATTTTACTAATTTTTGCGAAATAATTATTTTTATTTTCTTTGTTATATTTTTGTTTATTTTTTATGATAGTTTTATTCATGTATATCCGTTTAACACATGTTAAATGATATATTAATTCAGTCCAATAAGTTATTTTCTAAATTTATATATTTGAATTCGACTAATTATAGATGGTGGTAAACAAACTTATTAAAAATATTAAATTAATTAATGATGTGTGAAACAGTAGATCTTTTTTCTCCCTCTTATCCTATATAGGATGGCAAAAATTAAATGATCTTGGTTTACCACTACATTTAATTCGGTGCTAACACATCAATAATCTTAGTGGATTTTAAGGAAAATCTATATCATCATTCTTAAAATATTAAATCACCTATTTATGCATTAATTTTTACATATTTAAATGATATCACATTAAGATTTTTGACGGAGAATACAAAGAGATGTACGTTACTCCTCGAAAAAGAATATATACGGATTTCAAATGAATTTTTTTTAAAGAAGGGTGCAAGAGTAACCACGTGATAGGCCTCCATCGTGACAATTACATGTATTTGTAATACATCTATCAACATCTGCTAAATTGCTCATTAAGCCTCCATAGTATCCTTCCAATTCTATTAAGATCCCTTGTTGATACATTGTATTACAAGTATTTATAATCACTATCGGTGGATTAATCCAACCTCAGCGAATTGTTTTCCAGATTTACAAAATTAGAGTTAATTGAATATGAATGATAATAAACAATGTTTTTTAAAATATTAAATGCATTAATGATGTGTGAAATGATGAATTTATCACGTGTTAACAATGTAAATGGATCACATACATCCGTTTAACACATGTTAAAAAGTCAGTTAATCGAGTTCAATAGCTTGTTTTTCAAATTTGTAAATTTAAATTTAATTATTTATGGATGGTTCGGGGTTTAGATGATGAACTAAGCCTAATAAAAAAAATATCAAATGTATTAATGATATGTGAAACGATAAGTAAAAAATTAATTATCGTGATTTGCCATTAACATTTAATGCATATTCAAAAAAACGATATATATAAAATTAAATAGACGTAGGACATAAGAGTCTACTCTATTATTTTCTAAAAAATATTTAATGCATATATCAACACATCAATTTTGTTAATGAATTATAAGATAGATGTATATCACCACTCAAAATATAATTATTTTTTTAATTAACTCGTAATATAATTGCATCTAAATTTTCTACAACCAATCGATGTGTTGGAAATTGATGATAAACCAAAAAATTAAACAAAGATTCGTGTTAAATTCAAATATTTTGTGTGAAATCGAATTCATATTTATTTGTCATATATTTGTTTAATACATATTCAATTAATATTTATACATATATTAAATCAAATAAAATTTATTTATTAATTTATTACGTATTTGTTTAACATTAAAAAACAAAACATTACCTTACGAGGGAATGGTAAAGATACTTCATATCATATCTCGCATAGATATATAGATGCACATAGGATGCATACTTTGTTTATGTCTGGTATTCGTGGATCAAATATTCCTGTTTCGGATGGCAGTGGTTTTGTGAGTGGTTTTGTGACGATTGCTATGCTTTGTTTATGTCTTATATTGGTGTATCAAATATTCCTGTTTCGGATGGCAGTGGTTTTGTGACGATTGCTGAGTAGGAATGAACAAAAAGCCATATCGGCTTAGCTTGCTCTGGCCCCCGTCACCGAACTCGATATTGGAAACATATGCTTGTCCTGTCCATACAAATTGAGGCATCCAATATGCTCATTCTGTACATACAAACTGAGGTAACCACACACAAATTGATGTATTCATGTTGTACACATACCAATACGAATGCGAATATGAATAAATATTGATACGATAATTTTTAAACAAACATAAATTATAAACTATGATACGTTTATTATATGTAATATTTTCTTATTTTCTTAATTATAATTTATATATTTTATATTTTATACATTATATTTTTCACATAAAATATACGAAAAAATTGTTATTACATAAATAACTTCCTAATTTATGATATTTACTTATTTATTTATATCTATTATTCATTTATTTTGATTTCAAATTTATATATTTTTTTTGTTTTTCAAGTACATTTATTAATACGTTAGAAGTATTCGAAAGTTTCTGGTTTTATTATGAAATAAAATATTCATATATGCCACGTGGAGTATCTGATACGTATACAAGGAGTATCGTACGGGTATCTGTATCCGATACAATACGACTTGATTTTCGAAGTAACAGCGATTATATAACAATTAATGGTAAATATAACAAATAAATTAGAATATTTGTGAAATTATAACAGTGTATGTGTTAAATCGGGTCAATTCACATATTTACTATCTATTCATTTAATACATATTTATTTTCTTTTTTATCATGTGATCACATAAAAACATAATATTTTAAACTCAATAGGTAAATACATGGCAATTAAATCATAAGCTGAGACCATTAAGAACATATTGTAAGTAAAAAGTAGAATTAAGACAATGAATTCAAAAGCATCAAATCTCTGTTTTTCGGAAGAAGAAAAAAATTGAAACACATCGAAATAGTACTAGTCAAGGATTCGGAAGAACTATCTGAAATTGTCCCTCCTCAAAAAATGATTCCCGTATAAACGGGCAATAGTTATGAAAGATGTGCCAACGACAATATTATCCAAAAAGATTAGGGGGTTAAAAATATCCCAAAACCCAGATGTGTGAATAATCAAACAAAAAAAACATAAAATTCAATTACGTATTAGAAAAAAAAAAAAATCATAACAAACTCGAAGACTCCAGCGCAATTACGCGAAAAAAAAACTAATTTTATATATAACAAAATATTAGCACAAACCGTGGCTAAAAGTCAAAGTAACAAGTTCAACACCTTCAATCAAAGGTCGAATCTTCCTTTCGTATGTTATTCCATATTGCACTCTTATTAGCATTCAAAATTAGCATTCAAAATAAGGCACGAAATTTCATTAATCGCAAATATTCTAAAACATAATTAACATTTACAAATACTAAAAAATGACAAGAATATAATAAATTATTTAAAAGATTATAAAAACATAATATATAAAAGGATACATCTAAAATATTTTCGATAAATATAATTTTTATCAACGAAATAAAGTACTTTTAGATATATTGCTTTATAAACTCTGAAATCATATCTTTAATAAGCATACATCTCTTTTAGAAAAGATCTTATTGTCGCTTTAAAAAGAGTTGTAGGAGTTTGTAGGAGTTTTGAACTAAAATGTCCTTCTAAAATATAAACTAGGTTGCAAATACAAAATTCCAAATCCAAACATGTGGAAAAAGATACTAACTTATCGCCTTATGAGACAAATTGATTTCAGTTCTTTTTATGAAAACAATATACTTATTGCAATTTGTCTTATGTGGAAATTTTCATTTAGTCCAATCTTATGTGACATACTGAAACAGGAGTATACTAGATGGAACGATGAGTTGTGTGTTCGATTGTCATCGACACCAATAAATAGAAGACTGTCGAGTTTTTTTTTTTTTACTCGTTCTTTTTTTCTATATATATAAACACGTTTGCATTACTAAAATAATATGTGACATACTTTTTGTTTAAATATATATTGTGTCGGCAGTTATTTTTTCAATTTAAATTTTTTTAAAAAGTTATAATCAAGTTATGGTCAAACCGAACCGAACTTGCTCCATTCAAAATGAACCGAGTTTGAACTTGAATTTTTTACTCGAACCTTAATAATAAACTAACCGAGCCAGCTCGAATCGAGTTCGAGCCGAGCTTGCGCTGAGTATGGCTCGCTCGAACTCGACTCATATGCAACCCTAATTCTAACTTATTAAGTATAGTCTTTAATTTTATCATCTCCTCTTTTTCTTTGGAATTACTCGAAAAGCAATCAATACATTGCCAATTAAATAAGGCGTCTGCATTGATGTAATTGGATTAGACTAACAATAAGGTCTTTCAAACCGTTTTGGTTTTCTTTTTCTGAAATAAATTATTTAATAACATGCTAATTCTTAACTCAAAAAACGAAACAAAACAACACACTTATTGCCATCTGGGCTCTTTGATCAAATTTAAATTACTTTCTGAATGAGTAGTGGCTATTGATGGAGACTTATGAACAAATTTAGTTGTTTTTGTGAATATTTTGAATTAGGATAGGTCCTGATTTTCTCAATCTTGACTTTCTAATACTCTTTCATGTTTTCATAACAAAAACAAAAAGAAATTTGCTCAAAAGAAACCCTACGGGACGATAAAAAAAAATGCAAAAAGTTTTTCATTTTCCTATAAAAAAAGAAATATTGGAACTCGTATTTAAAAATCGATTCAGGGCCCGTAACTAATCTTTTGGGCCTGTTCTGGTACTTATATTTTACAACAAAAGAGCCTTTTTAAAAAATCAAACACATCTAGGCTAATTTTGAAGCCGAAGACTCCCTTAGTTTTTAGTTGGAACCTCTTTCTGATAGTTGTATTGTCTCAAGAAAACGATTCGAGGACTTGTCTATGTTGGGCTTGGACGGATATTTCAAAAAATCCAATTTATCCAAATGATTCAAGGACTTGTCTATGTTGGGCTTGGACGGATACTTCAAAAAATCTAATTTATCCGTATCTTCGTATTCGTATCGTATCCTAATTCATATATTAAGATACCGTATCGTCGTATCCGATACGTATCGTCGTATGGCCATATCGACATATTCGTGCAACACAACTTTAATATACATAATAATATAATAATAATAATAACCAAAAGGATAGTTGTTTGGCCTACCACACTTGCATACATAGACGCAAACAACTAATTTGTCTAGATCTTGTATTTAATTCCAAATAATCATCCGCCATATAAAGAAGTCATAAACAATTATGTGCTTCCCAATTTTGATATAATTATTAAATCAAGCTAGAGGTTCAAAAAAAAAATTTCGGAAAATCTAGAGGTTGAAAATTAAGGGCTACCTCTTAGATTAAATACTCTCGAGGTAGAGTCAAGATTAAGTCCAAAGAATTTTGGACAAGAATTCGTCCAAAGTTTTTCGTAATTATAAAATTTTAACATAATTCTCAATTTAATTTTATCATATTCGAAAAAATAAAACAAAATTACATGAATTATTTATTTTTCATAAAAAAATTAAACAATTTGATATGATTTTTATTAATAATAATGATTTTTTGTAATTTCAAATTAATACAAGGGTTTTAGTGTAAAATTTTATTATAGGAATTATTGATCATTGGATCAAAAATCGTATGGCTGGAAAAGAACTTTAGACGGATTCTTGTCCAAAGCCTTTTGGGCATAACCCGGACCCGATAACTTGTCAGATTCATTGGTTAGATGTGTTCGAATTATGGATCAATCAGATTTCGAATCGTTCGAACGTTAGTAATTCAGATTTCCCATCGTTTGGGTTCAGATTTGTTTTCGGATAGTTCAATATAGAATAGTCTCGGTACTCCTACTTCCATTTCATTAATTGAGAATTGTAAGTTTCCAATATAGGCATTTTTGGAAGCCTTAGACGTTTTTTATTAGGATTTAAATTTTAAATATTGATATAATAATCTTATAAAATTATATTTTATAATATGTATTTATATTTTTGGATAAATAAAATATAATTTTTTTTGATAATTTTATTTTTATTTTAAAATTATAATGTTTTTTAGTCGGTTCGGTTTGAATTTAGTTCGGTTCGATTTAAATCGATTTAGCCTTAATCGGTCCGGTCGACCGAATGAACAGCCCTACAAGAAAATAATTTAATGATTGATAGCCATATAAGTATGTGTAGACTATTAGTAAAAATATAGTGCAAAATTGATCATTGAACTAAAATTTTATACATATTATATTTAGATTATTTTTAATATCGCATCATATACAGTGGTGGATCTTGTCAGGGTTTCTTGAGGGAGTCAAATGAAAAACAGATTCTGAAATTACACTGCACGATTTTTTTGAAGAGGATAAACAGTATATTTTACACTGTTATACTGATAAAATATACTTTTGCAATTTGTCTTATGTGAAAATTTTCATTTAGTCCAATCTTATGTGACATACTGATACATGAGCATACTCGCACTAGATATCGGCAACAACAATAACTTTTTTTCTACCATCGTTTGATAAGTTTGTTATATATATATATATATATATATATATATATATATATATATATATATATATATATACACACACACACACACGTTTGCCTTTGCATTACTAAGATAATATGTGACATACTTTTTGTTTAAATATTTATTGTGTCGGCAGTTATTTTTTTGATTTAAATTTTTTTTTTAAATTATAATCAAGCCAAGCCAAATTAGTTCGATTAAAAATGAATCGAGTTTGAACGGATTTTTGACTCGAATCTTAATAATAAACTAACTGAGCCAGCTCGAATCGAGTTCGAGCCGAACTTGAGCTGAGTATGGCTCGCTCGAACTCGACTCATTTGCAACCCTAATTCTAACTTATTAAGTATAGCCTTTAATTTTGTCTTCTCCTCTCTTTTTTTGGAATTACTCGAAAAGCAATCAATACATTGCCAATTAAATAAGGCGTCTGCATTAATGTAATTGGATTAGATCAATTGGATTAGACTAACAATAAGGTATTTCAAAACGTTTTGGTTTTCTTTTTCTGAAATAAATACTATTATTTAACAACATGCTAATTCTTAACTCAAAAAACAAAACAAAACAACACACATATTGCCATCTGGGCTCTTTGATCAAATTTAAATTACTTTCTGAATGAGTAGTGGCTATTGATAGAGACTTATGAACAAATTTAGTTGTTTTTGTGAATATTTTGAATTAGGATAGGTCCTGATTTTCTCAATCTTGACTTTCTAATACTCTTTCATGTTTTCATAACAAAAAGAAAAAGAAATTTGCTAAAAAGAAACCTTACGGGACGATAAAAAAAAATGCAAAAAGTTTTTCATTTTCCTATAAAACAAGAAATATTGGAACTCGTATTTAAAAATCGATTCAGGGCCCGTAACTAATCTTTTGGGCCTGTTCTGGTACTTATATTTTACAACAAAAGAGCCTTTTTAAAAAATCAAACACATCTAGGCTAATTTTGAAGTCGAAAACTCACCTAGTTTTTAGTTGGAACCCCTTTCTGATATTGTATTGTCTCAAGAAAATGATTCAAGGACTCGTCTATTCTGGGCTTGGACGGATACTTCAAAAAAATCGAATTCATCCGTATCATCATATTCATATCGTATCATAATTCATATATTAAAATATCGTATCGCCGTATCGATACGTATCGCCATATAGCCATATCGACAGACATATTCGTGCAACACAACTTTAATATACATAATAATAATAATAATAATAACCAAAAGGATAGTTGTTTGGCCTACAACACTTGCATACTTAGACGCAAACAACTAATTTGTCTAGATCTTGTATTTAATTCCAAATAATCATCCGCCATACAAAGAAGTCATAAACAATTATGTGCTTCCCAATTTTGATATAATTATTAAATCAAGCTAGAGGTTCAAAAAAAAAAAAATCGGAAGATCTAGAGGTTGAAAATTAAGGACTACCTCTTAGATTAAATACTCTCGAGGTAGGGTCAGGATTAAGCCCAAAAGGACTTTGGACAAGAATTCGTCCAAAAAATTTCGTAATTACAAAATTTTAACATAAATTTCAATTTAATTTTATCATATTCGAAAACATAAAACAAAATTACATGAATAATTTATTTTTCATAAACAAATTAAACAATTTGATATGATTTTTATTAATAATAATGATTTTTTGTAATTTCAAATTAATACAAGGGTTTTAGTGTAAAATTTTATTATAGGAATTATTGATCCTTAGATCAAAAATCGTATGGATGGAAAAGAATTTTAGACGGATTCTTGTCCAAAACCTTTTGGGCATAACTCGGACACGATAACTTGTCAGATTCATGTCTGGATTTTTTTTTTTTATGGATTTTGGGATCACTCGGATGAGACATTCGATGTGTTCGAATTATGGATTAATCAGATTTCGAATCGTTGGAACTTTAGTAATTCACATTTCCTATTGTTTGGGTTCAGATTTGTTTTCGGATAGTTCAATATAGAATAGTCTCGGTCCACGTGGAGTACCAACCGAAAAAAGATACCAAAGGAGGAAAGAAAGGGGTGGGACAAAATATGGGCGGCGACGTCGTGGACCATTTGGAAAGAGAGAAATGCAAGAATATTTAGAAACGCCTTCGCCTCGACAACAATAACGGCCGCCAAAATAGAGGAAGAGCTAAGCACATGGAGCTCATAACGCAAGGACGTCCGAGCCGAAGGAAGAACTCAAGAAAAGAGCTATCGCCTAACTTTTAGACCTTTTTTGTAACTAAGTTCGAACAATGTAAATACTCTTTTCTTATTAATATAGACCGAATACATATTTGGTATTCTTTCACAAAAGAAAAAGAAAAAAAAGAATAGTCTCGGTACTTCTACTTCCATTTCATTAATTGAGAATTGTAAGTTTCCAATATAGGCATTTGAAGCCTTAGACGTTTTTTATTAGGATTTAAATTTTAAATATTAATATAATAATCTTATAAAATTATATTTTATAATATGTATTTATATTTTTGGATAAATAAAATATAATTTTTTTGATAATTTTATTTTAAAATTATAATGTTTTTTAGTCGGTTCGGTTTTAAATCGGTTCGAAAATTAAAACGGTTCGGTTCGGATTGAATTTAGTTCGGTTCGATTTAAATCGATTTAGCCTTAATCGGTTCGTTCGGCCGAATGAACCCCCTACAAGAAAATAATTTAATGATTGATAGCCATATAAGTATATGTAAACTATTAGTAAAAATATAGTGCAAAATTGATCATTGAACTAAAATTTTATACATATTATATTTAGATTATTTTGAATATCACATCTATACAGTGGTGGATCTTGTCAGGATTTCTTGAGCGAGTCAAATCTGAAATTACACTGCACGATTTTTTTGAAGAGGATAAACAGTAAATTTTACATTATTATACTGATAAAATATACTAAATTACTATCTTTATATGACAAAAATCTTGAAAAGACCATGACACCCCGGTCTCTATTAAAATCCGTCCATAATCTTATATATATACAACAATTAATAACTTAAATTATATAAGATACTCATAGTACATTTACATGTACATTATTGCATCCCAATTCCCACCACACTCTGTCTTCTTCCTCTTTATCTCCTCTAAATAAACTCCTCTTTTATTTCCACAAAATATTTAATTCTTCCTCTTCTCTCCTCTAAACAAACTCATCTATTTCTACCAAAAATTGAAAACTAAATGAAAAATATATATACTGTAGCCTTGGTAAAAATGGACGTTTTTGCCCTCCACCTACTATACTAAATATTAATATTATGTTAACCACCAAAAATTCAAATATGAAACTAATACAAAATTGAAGAGATTAATAAAATATTAATATTAATATTATGTTAACTACAAAATATAAAACCAACAATCAGGATTCGCCCGACGTTTTTGAAACTACAAAAATTAAAGAGATTAATAAAATATTAATATTATGTTAACCACCAAAAATTCTCAAATATGAAACTAATACAAAATTGAAGAGGCTTTTTGTATTTTTCCAAATAAAATTATTGGTTCTTAAAATAAATAAATTAAAGTGTGGGGTGAGTGTAAAACAAATTCACCATTAACTCTAAAATTATATATATTTAACTTTGTGTTCTTCTTTTGGCGATTTGTATCGAAACTCTACGAACAAAAAAATCTACATGTGACACTTTGTGATTTGTGTATTTAATTTTGTTATCGATATCCAAATATAAATCCTAAATTCTAACGCCTACGTAATAAAAAATATATAGAGTAGAGTCTCATTTTTTTTTGGGCATGTGCTCTATGCAAGATTCTAAAAATCGACATAGGCGGCCGCCTAGGCGCCGACCAAACGCCTAGGTTTAGCCTAATCGTTTCTGTCTAGGCGGAATTCCGCCTAGCCCCGTCTAGATACCGCCTAGGCGCCGAATAATTCCGCCTAGGCACACCCCACTTAATTTTTTTTTTTTTTAAAGACCTGCACCCTTTTCTTTTTCTTTTTCCCTTTTCTTTTTTCTATTTTTAGTAACTTTATTTCGTGGTTTATTTGGATTTGTGTTAAATTCTATGTTGTGCGGATATTCCGAAAAATCAAAATCTATCCGTATCCGATACGCGTATCGTATCCTAAATCATATGTTAAATTGTCGTATCGCCGTATCGACGTATCCGAGCAACATAGGTGTTAATGTTATGTTGTAGATTTCATGTTATGATTTGTTTGGACGTTGTTTTAAATAAAATCCATATACACTATTTTTAGTATAAAAAGTTATAGCACAAATTATAATATATAAAAATTAAAAAATATGACAAAACATATGTAAAATTACAAATCCGCCTAGATCCGATTAATCCCTCTAGGTGCTAGACGGTGTCCGTCGGCCCGACTAGCGCCTAGCGATTTCTGTATCATTGGCTCTATGTGCTCGGCCGGACTTGTTAAACAGCTATCTTTTCGCCTCTCAAATCAATTATCTTTTCAAAAACTATCTTCAAAAAAAAATCTTTGGTGTTTGATAATGGAGAGACAGTCATGTGTAATTTGTAGGAAATTGTCTACTTAACATCCCAATAATTATCCTAAATCGTGTTCTATGATTATAACAGCAATTTCCTATTTTTTTTAAAAAAAATTATAATCAAGTTTCATTTTCAAACATATCTAATATATGATCATTTATTCTTCTTATATACATGTTTTTAATGATAATTACAACAATATACAATATTTTCAAGAAATTATGGAGATTTAGGTGCTCGGCTTTTCAAAGGCCGAACTTCCAAAAAAAAAATATTTCACTTCCTATTGTACCCCTAAAATGTACAATACAAATATTATATCAAATAATTATACGAATATTATATTTTATTGAAAATTATGTTAACTATTGAAAATAAAAATTCCTAACTAAAAAAATAGTTATAGGTATACTATAATATTTTCTAACAGAAATTCAAAATATTTTCTTTGAAAGATTTTGTTTATAAGAGAAAACAAACTATCAACAAATAAATTTGTATAACTATAATGTAACATTTTCTTAACGGGTATACATTTAAAAAATGTATTTTCTCCAGAGAATATATATATTTCAAAAGAGTTACATTCAAAAAATAACACACGCGCACACACACACACACACACACACACATACACACACACACACACACACATTTTAATTCTTTAGTAAAAAATATAGTTTTTAAAAAAATTATATGTCTATTAAAATGTTAGATTATTTTTAAGATATCTATAAATATAAAATAATAAATATTTAAATGAGTAAATAAATCTAAAAAGTGTATTTAATTTTCAAAGTTTTACCATGAAATTTCAATATTTTTATATTCAAAGAAAATCTTTGTATACTATTTTGAATTTGTAGCAAAATATTGATACCTAAACCTATTTATTTTAGTTAGGACTTTTATTTTTCAATATTTAACATAATTTTAATAAAATATAATATTTATATTAAACATTTTACAGGTGCAATACGGAGGTCAATCAAAAAAATGTTGGGTGTTCGGAACATATATATTTCCATAATTTCTTGAAAAAATTATATATTTTTGTAATTATCATCAAAAACCTCTATATTAGGAAAAGGACCTTAACTAAATATGTTTAAAAAAAATTATATCATCCTTTTAGAATAGAGAAGTTTATATGATCTTGCTAAATACTCTCTATAACTCAACCTCGCCATGATTTTTGATAACACATATATGACTATTATTTTTTTTTTTTTTGAGGTGTAACTTAATCCATGAAATATGGATATTATTTTTTTTATTTTTTTTATATGTGATAATAATGAGATTTGAATCGTTGACCTTAGCTATATTTTGCTAAGCAGTTTATCACTAGACCAAGAGACAATTGATACATCTATGACTATTATCAATATAAATAAATATGTTGAGAAAGAAGATCTCCTTGTCTAAGTCGAAGTCTCCTCTTGAATGAATGAATTTTCTTGAATTACCATTAAAAATTACTCTGATTTGAGTTATTGAATACATAATTCTATATTCACTCAATTCATTTTTCCCAAAATCCTCTTGCTTTCAATAAATTTAAAATAAACTCGATTAACTCTACCAATTATTAAGGCGAACATAATATGAAAGAAATAGTTGTTTAACTTACAACAATTGCATATTATTGAGGCAAACGATCGTTTGCCTCAAAAAGATCATCCCAAATATAAAAGAACCCTAAAAAATTATATGCTTCTGAATTTTGATCTACTTAATATCAAGCTAGAGGAGGTCGAAATTTTAAGGACCATCATCTCTTGATTGATAACTCTCTAGGTATTCTTCTTCCTCCATTGTGTCACACATGCTCCTCCCTCGAGTCTCCGGTAAACAGACAGCAAACAAGCCGCAAAAACCGACTACCAATCCAAAAACACCAAATGACCAAAATTTATTCTTCCTTCCTTGTACCACCAGCACAGGTGCCAGTACGCCACCTAACACCAGTGCTTGCCTCACTAAAGCGAGAGCAGAGTTCCTCACACAAGTCGGGAACAACTCGATACCGTATATCAAGAGTATATTAAAAGCTGTGCACGCGCTGAAGAATGACGCCACCTCAATCATCATCTGTACTCCTTGAGGTACCAACTCGCTATCTAAGATACAAAGCAAACTACAAATGCCACTTATTGTGGTGAAGGCAAGCAGCGTGCTTCGTCTGTTGATGTTCTCCACCAGAAAGAAAGTCAAGAACGAGGAAGGAAGTTCCGCAAAAGCATTAAGTGTTGCGCTTAAGTAAAGGTTTGAACTTAAGTTACCGACATTCAGAGGTATGCCGTAATACACAAGCCCCACCCCGAAACTAGCTGTCGTGATGGCTAATAGACGTCTCCAAGCCCATTTTCTCTGCCATAACAATCTCATGGCAGAGAGCACGTCATTGTTGCACTGCGATTCGTCAATAAAATGTAGTTTTGAAAAGCTCGAGGTCACAATATTACCGCTTCGAGCGGCAATTTGTTTGAGTGTTTGTACCGCTTCTTCTTTTCGTCCACGTACTAAGAGCCACCTATCATGCATAAAACGAGAAAATCAAATTACTTACTCATCATTAATATTGTAATTTATTTACTTTTTCGACAACAATTATTGGCTTTTGCAAAAAAATCTTAAAATTCTTTATTGGTCTTTAACGCACCTAGGTGACTCTTTTACGACAAAAATGATCAGAATGGAGTAGCAGAGAGACGGAACCGATATCCAAAGATACAACGACCTCCAGGACAACATTCGGCACAGATATGCTATTAGTGGAAGCGATAAGAACCCGATATTGCAGAAGATGAAGCCACATATGTTGATAGTATCGCGCCACTTCTTAGATACGATTTCGGTAGATAGAACCATTACGCACGTGCCAATTGCAGCTCGAACGAATCCACAGATAAATCTCAATGTTGCATAAACCCATATGTTTGGAGAAAAGACTGTCATGATTCCCGCCAGCGACATGAAGAGACATGATAAGACTAGTAATCTAACATAGTTTATAAGAATTTAATTAGGTAACATGATTTGTACTAAAAAAAAAATTAATGAGTTAATATTTTATAAATTCACCACTTGGTCACTTTGTTTATTGTGAAAGTTCTTGTTATATCACAAGAACTACGCTACACTCACTCAAAGGTTCAACATTAGAAGTAAAATAAAAAGGTATGGCATAAAAAAAGAGGCGTTCTACATCTACTATGCCCCTAGATTTCACCGCAACTTTCGTGATGCCATCATTAATTGAAAGTTTGGTAAAATATGGCCTCAATTTACACCCCAACTCTCCTCCAATTAAACTCTCTTTTAATTAATTTATAATTAATTACCTTCTAATTAAATTAATGAATAATCTAATGAATTAAATTTCAATTAAAATTATCAAATTTTGGATACAAAATTAATTGGAGGAGAGTTGGAATGTAAATTGGAGGCCCATTTCACCCAACTTTCAATTGATGATGGCGTCAACAAATGTTGGGTGAAATGGGGGGGAAGAGTATAATATTCTTAAAAAAAAAAAGTCATATATGGTGCTCCCTCAAATTTCTCCACCATCATATATATCACCAATTAATAATTAATTAACATGTTATTAACAAAAGTATACTTCATTAACGATTAATTGATATATAATTAAAGTACTTATGAGTTAACAATTCTTAATCAATATCAATTAATCGTTAATATAATGTTTTTTGTTAATTATCATGTTAATTAATTGTTAATTAATGATATAGATGATGATGGAGGAAATTTGAAAGGCATGGTATAATTATCCAAAAGAAAAATCTTTATAAAATATCTAGGAAAAGAGTGGTGATACAAGCCTCTTACAATCCCCTCTCACTGTACATGAACATGTGTTTGTTACATTTACATAGATGTTAAATGAATATAACGTGCACAAGTAAATGAACCCGATTTAGCATGTCAAAGATTTTAGTTTCACGTGTCATTGTATTATTTGTTTGATTTGTCACTAACTCTCCACGCATCAATTATTGGAGGATTTCTAAGAGACAAATATATTTTTTTATTTTAATTATGTGTTAAACCGGATCAATGTACTCATTTATCATATATGTATTTAATACATACTCCAGTGTTAGACTAGTCATTTACTCAATAGGAACTACTCATTTAACATCGCATTCACATTTAATATTGAATGACAAAATGTCACACGATCAATAAGATGGTAGGAAAAGTTATATGTGCCCCTCTCTAAAATTTCACATACCAATTGATGTAGTTACAATTAGTGACAAATCAAGCAAATAAGATAAATATGTGTGAAATTAGAATTTTTTATGTGTTAAACTATCTGCTCATTTAATCTCTACTCATATACCACACACACACACACACACACACACACACACACACACACACACACACACACACACACACACACACACATATATATATATATATATATATATATATATATATATATATATATATATATATATATATATATATATATATATATATTAAATCGAATCTAACACAAAAAAAAAGATAAAATACCACGTCATCAATGGGACGAGGAGATTGTAAAGAGTTATGATATCACCACTCAGATGGTAAGGACCTTCATATCACCACTCTCAGCCATTTACTGTCCTCTCATTTTCATGTCCCATCTTCTTCTTTTTTTTGATTAACTTTTCACGTCCCATTTTCTATATCACTCATTAATGATTAATTATTTAAGTTATTAACGAAAAGATAAATTCATTCAAAAAATATATATGTATTAATAATTCTTAATCAATATTAATTAATTATAGATTAGATATTTTTTTATTAATCATTTGAATAATTAATCGTTAATGAATGTTAATGGATGGTAGGATGATACACAGAATATGATGGGGAAACGGGCCACGGTATAATTTCTAAAATATATACCATGTTGGCCAGTGGTACCTAACAATAATCCAAATATTGGAGATTGCTTTAATTAATTCACTTTACACCAAAACGGAATTACAAAAACAAAAATGGTAGCCAAATCGTTTGGCATTCAAAGCCAACCAGGTCATTTCACCGATACAAAATGAATGAAATAAGAATCAAATTCATCTCTTTCTATGTTTGTAAATACTATTTAAAAAATGTATACTTAAAATTTATTTTATTTCTTAGAATATTAAAAGAAATGAAATGTAAATGCTTTTAAATAAAAATAAAAATAACCTTTTTCTTCCAAGAAGAGAGTCTGCAAGAGTAGACAACAATAAACCACCAATAAGACACCCAACAAAAAACGCCGAAGCCGGTAAGGAAACAAGGGCCGGAGCTGAGCATTGTAAATTCCACTCTGAAACAATCGAGTTCTTAGAAGATGTGTCCCACTGCCATGTGTCACTATCAAGATTGCATGGACTGGAAGAAGAAGAGCATTTTTTGTCGTTTGGATCGAGACACCGCCATGTGGGCTCTGCGTCGGTGAAGACGGAGATGAAGGTTTGTTGTGCGTCAAAGAACCATGCAAATGCCACTAGCAGAGAAGGAAGGAGATGGCCGGTGATGCAAGGGCCAGATATGCATGACTCGATTGTGTCGTCTATTGAGGAGAGGAGAGGAGTATTGGTGGCGGTGGGCGACATTTGAGAGAGAGAGATTGAAGATTGAATGTGTTATTGAGGTAGAGGGATAGGGAGGTCTATTAGGTTAAAATTCCTTTTATAACGTATTTTTTCCAGGGGAAATTTACAAAGCCCCCAGAATTTACCAAACATACTCTATATAAATACTACAATTAACTTGAATAAATCAATATAATTTATATGCCAATTATTTATATACAATTAATTAGTATGTAAGGATGGGTCAATGGGTCCCATAGACATGTTGGTTGGGTGTGAGACATAAAAAATAATGTGTTGTGAGAAATTATGACATCAATGAATAAAGACATATAAGCATTCTTCATTTATTATAAAAAAAATATGTTATGATGTTTTAGTGAAATTATGGGGGCACCATTCATATGGCCTCTTTTATTAAAGATGTAAAAACAATTTATTCATTAAAATAAAACAATAACAAACAAATGATATGGCCATTTGGTGTGACCAATGAAAACAACTCATCAAGAAAATTTATTGAATATATATATTCTAATAAATGTAGAAAACTCATATGTTATTGATCAATTAATGTCAATGAAAATTAAATTCACAATTTCTCACAGTATATTTTTGTATCTCACACTCAATCAATTGGGCTATGAGTCAATTAGCTTCACTGTATATATTATTATTATTATAATAGTAATAATAATTATTATTATTGTTGTTGTTATTGAACAACGATGATACACATCCCGCACCATACCCATTTTATGAATAATGATAAACACCCCGCACTTAATACCCCGCATTCATCCCGCAGAGCAATAAACGGAATGTAATTAGTGCTTAATTAATAGGTGTCACAATTTAATTTGAAGATTGAATGGTTAATTTATTAAGTGGGGGTATAATTGGGGGGTTTCCATGCGGGGTGCCTAACACCAGTGCCCATTTTATCATGCACTTCATAAATTTGGAAAACTTCCCGTACCAATTTGCCCATTTTATCAGGCACGTGACAAATTTGACAAGTAATTACTGCAAAAAATAGTAAATATAGAAATTGCATGTGCAATTAATGTTGTGCATGGTGAATTACGGTTATTTAGTCCTGGGCGTGTAATATTCTTGCAATAATTATTATTATTATCATTGTTGCAATAATTTCGTTAAACGCTATCAAGATATAGCTTACTTTAGAGGCAAAATGTTGCACGCTGATGTTTTATAGCATGTTGCATCTATATAAAATAGTTTTAGATGAATTTATAAAAAATCAAATTATTTTAATTTAAAAAAATATCTCAAGTAAAGTTTTAACAATTAAAATTGTTTTGGTTGATAAATTAACCACACAATCCATTTTCTATTTAAATTGAGATGTTTTGGCTTGTTGGATGTCCTCATTTTCAAATATTTTGTTAATTATTCTATAAATTTCTATTTACGATGTTTAATAAAAATATTTGATAGTTTAAAAATTGGTTTTTATTATGTATTGATACTTAATTCTTTTATGCACTACAAATTTCAGCTTTCGTTATAGTTCGGTTATAGCGCACTATTCGCTATCGCTATGAAAAATAATCATCATGCTACGGATCACTAAACGTTATTTGCAACATTGATTATTATTATTATTATTATTATTATTATTATTATTATTATTATTATGAAATTAGTGTTTTTGCTAGTTGTTTTAAAAATATAAACTATAAAATTGTTGAAATAATAAGAAAAAGGAGTTTAAATATTAAGAGCCAATAAAAGTGGGGTATGAAAAAGCTACAATTATATAATATTATTTTGGAAAATGTTGGACATACCCCACCTCTCCTCCTAAAGCGATGACGTGAATATGATTTAACATGTTAAAACTTAATATCTTAATTTATGATTTATCATTTTAATTGAATGTTCAAACATAAATTAAAATAATTAAAACATAAATTAAGATATTAAATCTTATATTTATTTTTTAATTTTTAAAATGTTAAATTATATTTACGTTATTAAAATTTTGGAAAAAAATATTAGAAAATGTACATCACTACTGATATTTTATTTTTATATTGGGACACTGATACTGATACTGTGATACATCTAATCTGTGTTTGGCTTTTTATGCTTGGTTGTTTTGGAGGGATTCTCTGACATGTTATCCTGGTGAAATATTATTGGAACTACTACTAAACTTGATTTTGCATACCAGTCCCTATTGTATAAAATATTGCGATTTGTTGTGCACCCCAGAAACAAGGAGTAACATGAATATTTACATAATCGTGGGAAATATCTTGTCTACCCATATCATTGCTCTTACAAATTCCATTGTTTTCTCATTTATTTATTTATTTACACCCGAATAAGTGAGCAAAACGAGAGAGGAGTATTTGTGATATTCATTACGTCTAATATGATATGCATGATATTTTATATATCGAAGATGATATACAAATATAAATATACAAGGTACTATGAGTAATCAATGGTTATGTGTTTAGCAGTAACACAAGATATCAAAAATCAAGTATTCAAGCTCCATTGGTATCACTAATAAAAAAAATAAAACCAATAATATTTATGTTTCATGAATTATGTTTCACATAAAAAATAAAAAAAACTATGAGTTGTATGATCATCTTGCCTTGACAGTAATAAATAATGGAATTTTTTGATATAGCGTCCAAAAATCACCATTTGCGAAACTATACTAGACTTGTTCAATTTGCAGATGTAATACTTTTGTCAAGTTGTTTGGCAAAAACAGACGACGTGACGAAACTGTTTGAATATGACTTTGAATGTGAATCCTGAAAAAAATATTAATGAAGTCACTTTTGCAAAATCAGTTGACAAAAGTTGAAAATTTAAAATTTTTATTTTGTTGTGCCAACTCAGTTGGCGAAAGAAGCAAAAAAAATTAACTTTCGTCGGTCAAGATGGCGAAAGTACAAATACATGCACCTGTTATGGATGGAAATACCCGTACTTTCGTCAACTGGGTTGGTGAAACAAAAAAAAAAATCCAACTTTCGCTAACTGGGTTGACAATAATGACTTAATTTTTTTTTCAAGATTAACATACAAAAGTCATATTTAAGCACTTGAGCACTTTTGTCAAGTTCTCTGTGAAAGTAAAAAAAATAGTCAGATAACTTGGCGAAAGTGTTAGATCTACAAATTCAAATATACGAGTGCTAGTTTTGCAAATGGATTTTTTATGATACTATATATAAAAAAAATTCTAAAAAATTCTACTAAAATTGGCTTTTGGGTTACAAACTGACCAGGAAATTCTAATTCTAAATTCTAAATTATTTCTAATCCACTATCTTGATCAAGAGGATTTTATTAAGCAAACACGAGGTAGAATATATAATCAACGAGCATATTGAAAATATATATGATTACGATCATATCTTTATTTTCATACGAGTAAAAAACTCCAAAGAAATACTATTGGTGCCATTCAGGCCCGGTCCCATGATTTCGAATACCCGAAGCCTAATTGAAAATGGACCCCATATCCAACTAATTTATTTCAAAAATATCAAATGTAAAATTCCAAAAATTGCACTACTTTTAATAAATAAAAAACCAATTCATCGTCTGAATCTTCATCAATTGATATTTTCGACATAAATTTATCAAGAGCTTCCCTTTGAGAATTTAATAAAAGCATATGTCTTTTGCTTCTTTTTAGTTTTTGACCAAAATTACTTAATTTTGAAATAAAAATAAGACACTAAAATAAATATTGAGATCATCAAATTGGTACACTAAAATGAAACAAATTGCTGCAGCAGGAAATAAATATCGATATCATCGAATTGGTACACTAAAATTAACTTAATTTTGAAACCAAATTAACCCAATTACTAAAATTAACACATTAAAATTAGTACACTAAACAAAATCCGAGATGAAGATACCTAATTACAGAGAGAGAGAGAGAGAGAGAGAGAGAGAGAGAGAGAGAGAGAGAGAGAGAGAGAGAGAGAGAGATGAGAGCGAACGTCTCTGACAACAGAGATGCGGCTGAGAAGTGGGATGGGTAGCAAAGAGAGAGACCTTACGTTTTATCCAAATAAAATTATTCATATATATAGATGATCAAATCTACATAATATACATTTTGTTGAGGTAACACGGTTTTTAAAGCAAAACAGAGTTTCTAAAGCAAGAACTATTGACTATCATGTAAGGTCTAGAAACGCTCGTAATTGGATTCTTAATAAAAGGAAAGTGAGAGTAGCACTCGCCTAATGGAAAGAAACTCGACAAACAATAGATTAATCGAAACGGCGCACAAGATTGAGTGAAAATGGAGAAACTCGAAACTTGGATGGAATTCTTCTTTTGATCTTGCCAACTCGCACAACTCAACCTCCTGAAGATTATGACACTTTTCGTTTTGCGAAAACTCCTCTTTTCCTTGATTTTTCCTCATTTTCTCTCTTCTTTTCTTAGGGTTTCATGAGTGTATTGTGAGCTTTCATTACCATGGATGGGGATGAGTTCATTAAATATCCTGGCCGCCTTTGACATGTGAGTGAATTTTGCACATTTCATGCATAACCCTCAACTTTAACATATTTGTAAACTATTCAATTTACAAGTTTGTAGGGTTTCTTTTACAAAATCTTGTTTTAGCATTATTAATGATTTGGTCATTATGCAAATAAGTCCCTATAATATATTTATTTAAATAACTCATAAATATGTAATTACGGTTATACCCTTTCGAAAACTATGACACATAAAAACTCGATTTTGATCGTTGGAAGAGTTATATTTTTAATATGAGTGTACAAATATCAAAACCCTATTTTTGATATTTATTACAGTACACCTCTTAGTATCCTGCCCCCCCCCCAAGAATTTTGATGACATGGATATGATTTTATACCTTAAAAATTAACATATAAATATATGGTCGAACATCTTAATTTATGATTAAACATTCGATAAAGATATCAAATTATGAATTAATGTGTTAATTCGTATCCACATCATCAAAAAAATTGAGAGAGAGTCGGGAGTATGTCTAGCATTTTTCTTTTTATAATTGAAGGGGTTGGTTCATGGGTGGCTCCCGTTCACAAGGAACATATGAGAATGATCCACACTTTTAGTCAAATTAATATAAAGTAACACCACTATTATTATATTGGACTAGACATATATATTTCTCTAAGTAATCATTCTCTCATTTAGCACGCTTATTATTTTTCTCAAGTAATTCTCTCATTTAGCACGCTTAGTCCTAATTAAAACATATGAAATAATAAATATCACTTATCGCCCATATGTACATGTTTATGTCCACACAGCACAACTATTATCATGTTTCCTGTTTTTAGTTTTTTGCCAAGATATTTTTCAGTATTCACTCTTGTATTCATTTGTAAATAAAAATTAAATAGATGATAGAAAATAGTTCGAAGATATTTGGAAGTAAATTTGAAATAAGATGCATAAATTATACAGTTTTATTATATTTACAATAAGATATGAAAATGATACCGCTGTGGAGGGGCATTTGTGATATTTGAAACTTCTGTCAATCAAGGATATAAATGATAATTCGTATTATACAGGAATACACGAATGCACCGAGAAACTAATCTAGGTGACCTGGTAGGTAAATAAGCATTAAACTTGAAGAAATCATAACAATATAAAGTTCTATTTCGTATAGAAACATTACAAGTTCTAAACATAAAATTTCACAAGAAAATGGCAAAAAGAAAATCACAATATCTACACCTAAGCACCTTTAAAAATACACGAAATTGCACAACAAAAAATAGAAATTAAAGGTCACGTCAAAACGACAAAAAAATCAGAGTCTAAAAAACAAAACTCCAACTCCTCTTAATTACTGAAAACAAACTTTCAAAAAACAAAAACACCCACAAAATAAACAAAACAACAAATTTATAATTCATCTTATTCCTTCTTATTCTCAAATTTCTATCTATCCTTGTATTTGGCGATGAATTTGAAGAACCCAATCGAGATAACTAGGCGAGTGGGTCCCGCCCAATTGATCCTCGATCAAGTTATTTAGAAGCAACAACACCTCCCTCGATTGATCTCCTTGTCTTACTATGTGAACTAATTGATGGCACGACCTATTTTTCTTCCTCAAACCATTTAATATCCTCATTAGCTTCTTCGAAACCTCGCTATCATTCTCCCTCAATTGCACCTGTTACAAAACAAAAAGGTTAATTTCGTCATTTTACATGTCCACATGTACAAAAAAATTATGAATTCATACTACCTTGGAGGTATCAGGGAACTTCGATAAATCAAATCCAAATATAGTGTTTATTAAATCTGGCGGCGCCATTCTCCCGAGCCATATAACAAAATTCAACCCATTATTCAAAAGATATATTCCCCTTGTGTCCATACACAGCACTGTCAGTGGCAATTGCGTAATTTCCTCCTCCACATTCACCTTTAACGAACAAGCAAATATTATATTAAATTCCCCCCCACCCCCCCAAAAAAAAAAATATTAATAATATTAAGGGGGATTTACATATTTACACTTTTTTAAACTTGAAATTACATATTTATCCTTCTTAAAATTAAAATATCATATTTATCCTTTCATAAATCTAAATATCATATTTACTCAAAAATTAAAAACCATCCAAATTCTCTGTTAAAACTAACGGTCAACATTTAAAATTACTCTTTTACCCTTCTAAAAACCCAAAATATCATATTTACTCTTTCATAAATCTAAAAGGGTAAATGTGATATTATTTTAAATGGGTAAATATGATATTTTACGTTTATGAAAGGATAAATATGATATTTTAATTTTAAGAAGTGTAAATATGTAATTTGAAGTTAAAAAAAGGGTAAATATGTAAATCCCCCTAATAATAATATGATATTTTACGTTTATGAAAGGATAAATATGATATTTTAATTTTAAGAAGTGTAAATATGTAATTTGAAGTTAAAAAAAAGGGTAAATATGTAAATCCCCCTAATAATAATAATAATAATAATAATAATAAAAAGCAAACCTTGGTGAGGGCAACATCGACACGATACAACTCAGGATAAAGAGCTCTCAACACATCCCTCGTGGGGAGCACCATGAAGGTGTACCCGGCAGCGCAACGCTCGTCCAGAGACACGTCGGAGTACCCCCCACGTAAAGCCGAGGATTTCGTAAGGGCGAGAATGTAAATCGGTAAATATTTCAGACTCTCCGGGTAAATTAATCTTCCTCCCACCCTGTGCTGCTGCGCGTGCATGCTTCGGTATTCTTTCAAAGATTTCGTCAGTTTTATCAGCAGCATTTGGCGCGCGTCTTCGAGCTTGCTCGACATGGTTGTTTCCACAGCTGTAGTAATGGAGATCTCAAGTCAGACTCACACATCAAATACAAATAGAATAAATATATAATGGAGATCTCCAGTTGGAGTCATGATTAAAAATACATTGATGATATATGCAAGTACTGGATATCTCCATTTTGAAAATATAATGACAACATAATCAAAAGTAATGGAGATCTCCAGTTGATTCAATGAACGAGTAATAAATAAGTAATGGAGATCTCCAGTTGGATTCATTGATTATAAAATATAGGACTTGTGAATCAAACAAAAAGGTAATAATACCTGAAAGTAACAGGGATCTCCAGTGGGATTCGTGAATCAAACAAAACGGTAATGAGAATATATGAAAGTAATGGAGATCTCGAGTTGGGATAAGATAATGAAAATAAACAAAAAAAATAATGGAGGTCTCCAGTTGAGGGAACTGACCAATTCGAGAGAGGAGAGAGACGATGGCACCGGTATCAGCTTGGCGGTACATCTCGCCGATATCCGGCACGACTGGAGCTGCGGTGGTGTGAACCCTAATTCTCCTCGCGCCGGAGGAAGACGTGTACACCAAGGCCACTTGAAAATAAACAGTCTGAGTGGACATTAGCGTATCTTCGAGCGCTAATTGCATTGCAAATGCCTTGTCGCTGTCGACAGCTGGCAGCGCCATTAAGTCCGTCAACCTCAGCATGAAGTTCCCGTGATACGTAGTGAACCTCACCCCTGTTCAAAAAATAATAAATTTATTATGAATAATGATTTTCGCCATTTTTATTCAAAAAGGATGAACGAAGAGAAAACCTTTTCCGCATCTGACGCGCATAACAGATTCCCAAGCGGTTTCTCTGGTGAGATCGCGTGCCAGCTCGTATCGCAATTTCTCGCCATGCGTAGATATATGAAACATAGGATAATAGTACACCTGTCCTCCAGTATACTTCGCCAAAGACCCTAATAAAGAGGATAAATTAATTAATTAAAGTTTTACAGGAGTATAATATATGAAAAAGTTACACGTACCAAGTGAGGCGATATCGCAGTATTTGGAACTGAACACGAATATATCCACTGCGATTTGATTCTTGGTGAATTCGGCAGCCATTTGCTTGTACAAAGGGTCTTCAGATATTCTTAACATGTGTTCTTTATCGGTACCGTATACTTTCATATTGTCTCCTCTAAGCCTCAATCTCCCTATTCCAATCGATGGTAAATTGCTTTGGAACACCAATAATTTCCCCCCAATTTGACCCTACCACCCAAAAAGAAGTAATTTGAGTGAAGTTCAAGGATTGAAATGTGATTTTAGTATTAGTTTTTTTACCATGACCATGTAAGCAGCTTTGAGAGCGGGGCCGAGAGCGGATTCTACGTTGGCGTTATTTTGAAACATTGTAGGGAGACTATCTAAGAATGAATCTACTACGTTTCTAGATTCGGAGAGATTTACTAATAAATCGTCTGGTAGCGGCAAGAATATATCGTCCAAGTCCGGTACCACCATCATTTGTGGCTGACTCAACGAAGACTAGAAAGAAGAAACAAATATTAATTTTAATTATTATATATATATATAATCAAATAGTAATAATGCTAAGTTACTTGCCTTGAGGTTATGGAAATGTAAAGCACTATCGTAAGTAATGAAACCGATTTGGGTCCGTGGATATCCAGGCAATTCATCGAGGCATGATTTTATCGTTTTCCCAACCACCTATTTAATAGTACAAAAAAATTATAAAAAATATACGAAATTGCGTCTTTATTAATTGATTTTTGGTGGGCTTTTTTTTTTACCTCGAGGACGCCTGATTGAACGGCGGAATTGGAGACGTCGATGATGAAGAAATAACAAGGAGGCATTGGAGGCCGCATCATGTATTCGGTAGGAGCCAAAAAGTCAACCGTGCCTTGGGTCAACTCTGGCCGTTGATCGTGATCTAATCTCCTCCCGTTCTGATCCAACCCACTATAATACTCAGCCGGCACTTCAATAAAAAAAAAATCAACAAAATTTAAGTAGGGGTATACATGATATTTCTCGTTTTGTCAGGGTATAAATGGAATTTGCTACGTACCGTCATTTTGTAGCTGACAAAGATTGCATCTCCATTTTCGTCCCATATCCACAAACGTTACATAAGGGTTTACATACGTTCTGCATCTTCTACATCTTATAACTCCCGCAGATCCAAAGTTTATTACCGGTACCTCCTCCTAAATAAATAAATAAAATATCACAATTATTAATAAAACAAAAACAAAATCGTAAAACGTTAATTTAATTGACATTACCCCTTCAGGGGATTCGGCAAGAGGATGGACGATGGCGCCGAGAGGGAGGTGCCACCTGGCGAGCAACGATTGGGAGTTGGGTATCGCATGGGTCGTCATTCTGAAATATCTCGGGTGGCAATTCATCGGGTAGTTTTCCAAGACTCTGATTGGTTCCTCGTCTCCTTTGAGAGGTCTCGGAAGAGATCTCTGGTCAATGCCCGTGTCAGCGGTTCCCGGCACGGACCCCACCGTCAGAGATTGAAACTCCTCCACTAGATTGTTCATAGTGGCGCCTCCGGGGGGGGCCACCGGAGGCCCGTATTGGGGTTGTTGGTAAAAGGGACCAGATGGTGGGGGCATGTTTTGAAATGCTTGGAAGTTTTGTTGCTGAGCTGGCGAGCGAGGGGAGGCAGAGGAGGGTATGACGGGTGGTGGGGCCCGCATGTAAGAAGGTTGTAAAGGAACGACTGGCTGAGCTGGCTGTGGGAATCTAGGGAGTTGGGTTTGTGGGAAATGAGTTTGTTGGAAAGTAGGGGTTGGATTGGGGCCCACTGTTAGGGGACCGTTGAATCTCATTGGTGGAGGCTGTGCAGCGGTGAGTCCAGTCGGAGCAAATGGAGATGTCCCTTGGATTGTATTGGGTACGAATGGAGATGTCCCTTGCACTGTATTAGTTGCAGCTTCCATTGGTGGACCGGATGCAAATGGAGATGTCCCTCGCAAATTGTTGGCTGCAATTGGTGGGCCAGAGATGAATGGTACTACACTGGGCGGACCTGATGGACGAGAGACAAAAGGAACAGGAACTGTAGGTGGCGCGAAAACATTGGGTGCAGGTGAACTGGAGGCGAAGGGAGGTCTCGACTGGAGAGTACTGGAGGTGAAAGGGGGTGGAGCCTGCATAGGCTGAGGAGTTGACGAGTAAGGCGTGAACGGGCGGTTTGGGAAACTGGACGGCCTTTCATTTCCACCAGTTGGCTGCATCTTGTTTGATTTTTATTTTTGATTTGAATGGTTTTTACCTGCTTGATTGAATCATAATCAGTGGCGGATCTAGGGGGGGCGAGCGGGAGGCCCGGCCCCCCCTATGAAATCAAGAACCGATGTGTTAGCGAAAAAATAAGGTGATTTTGCTCGTTTGAAAAGTAATAAATTTGATAAATTTGTTTGTATTTCACAAAGAGTAGAGTAGTCTAGTGATAAAGTTGATGTTTGGGAGATGAAAGGTTTGAGTTCAAGACCCTCAAGCCACATATTTTGATTTTTTTATATTCAAACCCCCCCCCCCCCCCCCCCCCCTATATATTAATCCTGGATCTGGATCCGCCCCTGATCATAATTGCCAGTTACTTTTGATTCAAGTTAATCTTGATATTGGGATTTGAGAACCTTGCGGATTGGTGTGAAAACGCAGGTTATACCAGTATATCATACATGAGGCATAATAGTTTCTACTAAAATTAAGTCAATATTAGTAGAGATACATATTGAAAAAGTACATAATTGCTTCGTTCATTCACAATTGGACTCCAAACAAAGATCTACACATATATAATTCTAACTAATTTCTGTTTCACCACAATTCAGTCGTGGCTAGAAATGCAAATTCAGTATTTCAAATTGATACTACAAATGCCCATAACCCGTGCAAAATTGTAATGATTAAAACGATTATAACTCCCACTTCGCCTCACAAAAATTACAAAATTCGAAAAGATCCCAGAACAAAAAATAACGTAAAGAATGAAAGTTTTTATTCAAAAAATGAAATGAACTGAAACCATAATCAGCTAATACCTGTGGAGTTGTAGATCCGAAGCGGATCAGAGATCTAAGCCCGATTAAGGAGGGGATCGGATCGGATCGGATTGAGAGAGTGAAGAGAGAGGGAGAAAGAAAGAAGGGGAATTCTTAAAAAAAATCCTAATTTTTCTGTAAATTATGAAAACTTTCTGTTTTTTTGAAAACCTCTTATTTTTTTTAGATCCCCTAAAAAATCATCTATACTAGGAGATTACTCGCGTTTCGCGACGGTTTTGTTTCATTTGATTTATCATACACATAATATATAGTTATGATTTTTCGAAATCAAATATAAGATTTTATAAAAATAAATATCATATTGATTAAAGATGTTTGATTATGACAAAATTATTATATTATTTTTGAATATGACACATTGCGAAATATTTATTTAGTATTTTAATACAACATATACAAAAAAGAATAAATGTCACTATAAAATAATAAAACAACATACGTGGACATAAACAAAATCAAAACCATATGATATTCTAAATTTTCATATCTAAAATTAAGAATAATAACATTGTAAAAGTTAAAAAAAAATATTTGTGTCTGATAATTTTTATGTTTCATGTTTATTATTGAAAAATATTATATAAGTTAAAGAAATTATTTGTGTTTAGTAAATAAATATATTTCATTATTTTTAGAGATTAACATGAAACTGTTTTAAGTAAAAATACAAATATAACATAATTGTTTTAAAAATAATAATAATTATTAGGATGTGCAATTTTTTTCAATTATATGTTTAAAAATAATAATAATTAGGATTATAAGTCATTAATGTAATTATATTTTTTTTTATATATTTTTTTACATAATTATTTTCATAATTTTATGTTAGAGAAAAATATTGAATATATGATAATAACATCCTTAGTAGTATGTGCAATTTTTATCAATTATAGTTTTAAAAATAATTATTATTAGGCTTACAAGTCATTAATGTAATTATATTTATTTTTATATCTTTTTTTACATAATTGTTTTCATAATTTTAAGTTAGAGAAAAATATTAAATATATGATAATATGGATCTCAAAATAAAGATAAAATTCAAGCGAATATATTTCTTATATTTTTTTTAAATCATATTTTGAAAATACTAACAATATTTGATGTATTTATGATATTATATATTAATTTATTAATGTTAGATATTTAAATTTTTCACATTCTATTTGTATTCACAATTGATCATGTAACATATTGTGAAAAAATTCAAAATCAAATACAATTGGTTCAACATGAACCTAACAAATAATATTTTGACACGTCATCAGTGTAAGGTGATGTGGCCTTCTAAAATTGCTTAAAAATATGTGTAAAATAAGGGACACATAAATATCTACAAATAAAACATAATCACACAAAATCAAAAATTAATCTATGGTCCATATATTGTCACATATCATAATCTAATGGTTGAAATAATTGTGATGATGTGGCATGAGTTGTGATGAGGTGGCATGAGGAAATTGCATAAAAATGTGTCCAAAATAAGGGGGGTTGGTAAATTTGTTTCTTCTTCTAAAACCCACTAACATTTTTAAATTCCCTCAAAAACTTTTTATCCTTTGTTATGTTTTTTTTTTAAAATGACCATTATACCTCCATAATTTTATTTTATAAATCTCTATAATTTAATAAATAATAAATACATATTGAACAATTATAAAAAATAAATAATACATGATATTAAAATATTACAATAAATAATACATAAATATTAAAATATTATAATAAATAATATATTGATATTAAAATATCATTTTCAACAATTATTAATATTTTAATACATATGTATTATTTATCATAATATTTTAATTCGGGCTAGGGCACCAAAACTCTCGAGGCCGGTCCTGCTAGTATCCTCCTCCAAAAATCTTGATGACGTGAATATGATTTTACACCTTAAAAATTGACATATAAATATATGGTTGAACATCTTAATTTATGATTGAACATTCGATTAAGATATCAATTATGAATTAATGTGTGAAATCATATTTCCGTCATCAAGATTTTTGAAAGAGAGTCGGGAGTATGTCCAACATTTTTCTTTTTATAATTGAAGGGGTTGGGTGGCTCCCGTTCATAAGGAAGGAACATATGAGAATGATCCACACTTTCTATTGTAGGTTATATTTAGTCAAATTAATATAAAGTAACACCACTATTATTATATTGGACTAGACATATATTTTTCTCAAGTAATCATTCTCTCATTTAGCACGCTTATTATTTTTCTCAAGTGATTCTCTCATTTAGCACGCTCAGGCCCGGCCCTGGGCTTTGGCCTAGTTGGTCCGGATCACATGCCTCCATTTCCCATAGGCCTCCCTTTTTTACATATAAATTAATTATACATATTATCAATCCGACCCATTAACTCTTATAAGCACCGGATCCGCTTGTGCAAGGATCCGGATCCACTACTCTTATAAGAAGCCGCACGCCCCTGGGACAACGAAACCCTAATTCTGTCATTCTGTGCTCTGCGACTGAAGCGACGTTGCGACGCGGCTGAAGGGACCTGCAATCGGCACGCACGCGAGGCGACCATGACAGGAGCCCAGCTGCCCAGGAGACTACTTTCCTCTTCGAGTTCACACGCTTCGTTCAGCTCCTCTTCGTTTCTTCGTCATTTTTTGTTGGGGAATATCCTCGACCCCAGGCCCGCGCAGCGGAATGAAGGCCCGGTCCGATTCCCCGATTCCCGAGATCACGCCATGACTTCGACGGGTACGATGCAAATAAGAAGATTAGATTCATACCAGTGCAAAATTGATTGCACACGAAGGGTTGATTGCTATTCTTCTTTTCCGTGTCACGTTGGTGACAATTCGCGCGTCCCACACCACGCGTCTTTCACCGTTTGTTGACTTCGCCGATTCGCTTGATTTCGTCTCCGACTGAATTCACGCGTCCGAATCGATCACAATCGTGAGAGCCTCAGATGTTGCTCCTCTACGTGTATCCACCTTGAGTCGCAAGACTTCGGTCACGGATGCACCTGCCTAGACGATGCACCGGCGAACTTGCTTAATCGAATTGATTTTCTAAACCGTAAAACACCTTTTCACGGTTTCTCTCTTTTATACCTTTTCACTCTCTATAAATTTGTCTCACAATTTTCTGGATAATTCTGAATGAATTGCTTAGTGATCAGAGAGAAAATATCCTATTTATACCTAATAGGATCAGGATTAGCCAAAAGGCATGTATATCCAATATACACCCTTTCACACAGAAAACTGCATGAACCTGGTCAGTAATCTGTCCAGACTAAATTGATAAATTTCTCTGACAGAAAATCAACCAACATGAAAGTTGTAGATAATCTAATTATCTACCAAACACAATTTGGCCCAGCCCAATTGGAGTTCGTATGCAAAAGTTATGACTGTTTTACTAACTGTATGTCATATTGTTGCACCATTTCGGATTTCACATAAACGACATTTATACTTTGTTCATATGAAATATATTTCTACATGAAGGTTATAGATAATCTAATTATCTATCTTACCCAATTTGAACCATTCAAATCGGATTTTCCTACTGAAAGTTATGGCTACGAATGTACGACTACATTCGTTTATCCTTGTGTACACTTTTACGGTTGATCCTGAAACTGTATTTCCTTCATTTTTTTCACAGCGGCATGGATTTTCATCAATTTCGTGTTATTTCGTTAATCTTCACTGCGTGTGGCACTCTCCTCTTCGAATTGCTCTTCAATTTCGTGTAATTTCTCTTTAATTGTTGTTTGGCTTCTGTAATTTTGCTGCGACAGAGAATTTCTGTAAATTGTGATTGTTGTAACTTCTGTTTTGCTATTGTAATTCTGTTTGGCTCTTGTAATTTTTGTAATGTATGCTCTCTAAATTATAATTACAAGGGAATTTCGAGTATGTGACTGAAATTATAATTACAAGTAATTTGCAACGGTATGTGACTGAATTTTCGAGTATTTGACTGAAATTATAATTACAAGTAATTTGCAACAGTACGTGACTGAATTTTTTCAAGTAAATTATAATTACAAGTAATTTTTGTTGGACTTTTTTGGAGTATGTGACTGAATTTCGAGCATGCTCTATAAATATTTTTTTGTATTTTCGAGTACATGCTTGTAGCTTGCTTTCTATGACTGCAAATTGTAGTAATTTTGTGCCCAATTCAATTAAGATAATATGTTGCAATTTTTTATGATAATTTTTTTATAATTATAGGTATAATCATGAGAAAAAACAAAGAAAGGCGCGAATCTTTTATTCGATCTCAAAGAGGTGCCATGGATAGATTTGTTATGCCTAATACATCGACGGAACGTTCAAGTTACGAGGAAATGAGGATGAAAATGATAATTTGATTAACGAGGAGGAAAACGATAATTTGGTAAACGAGGAGGAAATGAATTTGCTAGTTATGTGTTTTGCAATAGTTTGAACTTGCTTTATTATTATGTATTTTGTTTTACATTAGATTTTTTTTTAAAATGATATAATTTCGTAATTATGGATTATCGTAACATCATGTCACATGCCTCCGAAAATTCAGGACCGGGCCTGAGCACGCTTAGTCCTAATTAAAACATATGAAATGTCACTTATCGCCCATATGTACATGTTAATGTCCACACAGTCATGGTTGTAAAAATCGGTCTAGGCGGCCGTCTAGACGCCGCCTAGGCGCTAGACGCTGTCCAAACGCCCAAGTCTGCCCGATTAGTTTCTGTCTAGGCTGAATTCCGCCTAAGCACGCCTAAATACCCAATAATTCCGCCTAAGCACAGCTCACTTAAACTTTATTTTTATTTTTTCACTTCCTACAACCCACTTTTTTTTAATGTTTAGTTTCTTTCTCTTTGTGCATTTTTTTAGGCTCACAACCCGCTCTAGGAGGATGAAAAATATTTTGATACTAGTTAGAATGTGTTGATATGTCAGTAACTTTATTTTGTGGTTTATTTGGATTTGTGTTAATGTTATGTTGTAGATTTCATGTTATGATTTGTTTGGATGTTGTCTAAAATAAAATTTATATACATTATTTTTAGTATAAAAATTTGTAGCACCAATTATAATATATAGAAATTAAAAAATATGACAAAAACTATGTAAAATCACAAATCCGCCTAGAATCGATTAATCCCCGATTAATCCCTCTAGGCGCTAGACGTGTCCGTCCGCCCGACTAGCGCCTAGCGATTTCTGTAACATTGCACACAGCACAACTAAGATCATGTTCCCTTTTTTAGTTTTTTGCCAAGTTATGTTTCAGTCTTCACTCTTGTATTCATTTGTAAATATAAATTAAATAGATGATAGCGTATAGTTGGAAAATATTAAGTAAATTTGTAATAAGATGTATAAATTATACAGTTTTATTATATTTCAAATAAGATATGAAAATGATACCGCTGTGGAGGGGTATTTGTGATATTTGAAACTTTTCAATCTAGGATATAAATAATAATTCGTATTATACAGGAATACGTGATTACACCAAGAAACTAATCTAGGTGACGTGGTAGGTAAATAAGCATTAAACTTGAAGAAATCATAACAATATAAAGTTCTATTCAGAAACTTATTACAAGTTCTAAACATAAAATTTCGCAAAAAGAAAATCGCAAAAAGAAAATCTCAATATCTACACCTAAACACCTTTAAAAATACACGAAATTACACAACTAAAAAATAGAAATTGAAAGTCATGTCAAAACGACAAAATAATCAGAGTAAAAAACGAAACTCCAACTCCTCTTGCTTACTCAAAACAAACTCTAAAAAAACAAACAAACAAAAACACACACAAAATAAACAAAACAACAAATTTATAATTCATCTATTCCTTCTTTTTCTCAAAATTCTATCTATCCTTGTATTTGGCGATGAATTTGAAGAACCCAATCGAGATAACTAGGCAAGTGGGTCCCGCCCAATTGATCCTCGATCAAGCTATTTAGAAGCAACAACACCTCCCTCGGTAGCTCTCCTTGTCTTACTATGTGAACTAATTGATGACACGACTTATTTTTCTTCCTCAAACCATTTAATATCCTCATTAGCTTCTTCGAAACCTCGCTATCATTCTCCCTCAATTGCACCTGTTATAAAACCAAAAAGGTTAATTTCGTCATTTTACAAGTCCACATGGACAAAAAAAAATTTATGAATTCATACTACCTTGGAGATATCAGGGAAAGTCGATAAATCAAATCCAAATATAGTGTTTATTAAATCTGGCGGCGCCATTCTCCCGAGCCATATAACAAAATTCAACCCATTATTCAAAAGATATATTCCCCTTGTGTCCATACACTGCACTGTCAGTGGCAATTGCGTAATTTCCTCCTCCACATTCACCTTTAACGAACAAGCAAATATTATATTAAATTCCCCCCCACCCCCCCCCAAAAAAAAAAATATTAATAATAATAAGGGGGATTTACATATTTACCCTTTTTTAAACTTGAAATTACATATTTATCCTTCTTAAAATTAAAATATCATATTTATCCTTTCATAAATCTAAAATATCATATTTACTCAAATATTAAAAACCATCCAAATTCTCTGTTAAAACTAACGGTCAACATTTAAAATTACTCTTTTACCCTTCTAAAAACCCAAAATATCATATTTACTCTTTCATAAATCTAAAAGGGTAAATGTGATATTATTTTAAATGGGTAAATATGATATTTTACGTTTATGAAAGGATAAATATGATATTTTAATTTTAAGAAGTGTAAATATGTAATTTGAAGTTAAAAAAAGGGTAAATATGTAAATCCCCCTAATAATAATATGATATTTTACGTTTATGAAAGGATAAATATGATATTTTAATTTTAAGAAGTGTAAATATGTAATTTGAAGTTAAAAAAAGGGTAAATATGTAAATCCCCCTAATAATAATAATAATAATAATAATAAAAAGCAAACCTTGGTGAGGGCAACATCGACACGATACAACTCAGGATAAAGAGCTCTCAACACATCCCTCGTGGGGAGCACCATGAAGGTGTACCCGGCAGCGCAACGCTCGTCCAGAGACACGTCGGAGTACCCCCCACGTAAAGCCGAGGATTTCGTAAGGGCGAGAATGTAAATCGGTAAATATTTCAGACTCTCCGGGTAAATTAATCTTCCTCCCACCCTGTGCTGCTGCGCGTGCATGCTTCGGTATTCTTTCAAAGATTTCGTCAGTTTTATCAGCAGCATTTGGCGCGCGTCTTCGAGCTTGCTCGACATGGTTGTTTCCACAGCTGTAGTAATGGAGATCTCAAGTCAGACTCACACATCAAATACAAATAGAATAAATATATAATGGAGATCTCCAGTTGGAGTCGCTGATTAAAAATACATTGATGATATATGCAAGTACTGGATATCTCCATTTTGAAAATATAATGACTATATAATAAAGTAATGGAGATATCCAGTTGGATTCAATGAACGAGTAATAAATAAGTAATGGAGATCTCCAGTTGGATTCATTGATTATAAAATATGGGACTTGTGAATCAAGCAAAAAGGTAATAATATATGAAAGTAACAGGGATCTCCAGTGGGATTCGTGAATCAAACAAAACGGTAATGAGAATATATGAAAGTAATGGAGATCTCGAGTTAGGATAAGATAATCAAAATAAAAAAAATAATAATGGAGGTCTCCAGTTGAGGGAAACTGACCGATTCGAGAGAGGAGAGAGACGATGGCGCCGGTATCAGCTTGGCGGTACATCTCGCCGATATCCGGCACGACCGGAGCTGCGGTGGTGTGAACCCTAATTCTCCTCTCGCCGGAGGAAGACGTGTACAACAAGGCCACTTGAAAATAAACGGTCTGAGTGGACATTAGCGTATCTTCGAGTGCTAATTGCATTGCAAATGCCTTGTCGCTGTCAACAGCTGGCAGCGCCATCAAGTCCGTCGACCTCAGCATGAAGTTCCCGTGATACGTAGTGAACCTCACCCCTGCTCAAAAAATAATAAATTTATTATGAATAATGATTTTCGCCATTTTTATTCAAAAAGGATGAAAGAAGAGAAAACCTTTTCCGCATCTGACGCGCATAACAGATTCCCAAGCGGTTTCTCTGGTGAGATCGCGTGCCAGCTCGTATCGCAATTTCTCGCCATGTGTAGATATATTAAACGAAGGATAATAGTACACCTGTCCTCCGGTATACTTCGCCAAAGACCCTAATAAATAGGATAAACAAATTAATTAAAGTTTTACAGGAGTATATATGAAAAAGTTAAACTCACCGAGTGAGGCGATATCGCAGTATTTGGAACTGAATGCGAATATATCCACCGCGATTTGATTCTTGGTGAATTCGGCAGCCATTTGCTTGTACAAAGGGTCTTCAGATATTCTTAACGTGTGTTCTTTATCGGTACCATATACTTTTATATCATCTCCTCTAAGCCTCAATCTCCCTATTCCAATCGATGGTAAATTGCTTTGGAACACCAATAATTTCCCCCCAATTTGACCCTACCACCCAAAAAGAAGTAATTTGAGTGAAGTGCAAGGATTGAAATGTGATTTTAGTTTTAGTTTTTTTACCATGACCATGTAAGCAGCTTTGAGAGCGGGGCCGAGAGCGGATTCTACGTTGGCGTTATTTTGAAACATTGTAGGGAGACTATCTAAGAATGAATCTACTACGTTTCTAGATTCGGAGAGATTTACTAATAAATCGTCTGGTAGCGGCAAGAATATATCGTCCAAGTCCGGTACCACCATCATTTGTGGCTGACTCAACGTAGACTAAACAAAGAAACATTAATTTTAATTATTATATATATGATCAAATAGTAATAATGGTAAGTTACTTGCCTTGAGGTTATGGAAATGTAAAGCACTATCATAAGTAATGAAACCGATTTGTGTCCGTGGATATCCTGGCAATTCATCGAGGCATGATTTTATCGTTTTCCCAACCACCTATTTAATAGTACAAAAAAATTATAAAAAATATATGAAATTGCGTCTTTATTAATTGAGTTTTTGTGGGCTTTTTTTTTTACCTCGAGGACGCCTGATTGAACGGCGGAACTGGAGACGTCGATGATGAAGAAATAACAAGGAGGCATTGGAGGCCGCATCATGTATTCGGTAGGAGCCAAAAAGTCAACCGTGCCTTGGGTCAACTCTGGCCGTTGATCGTGATCTAATCTCCTCCCGTTCTGATCCAACCCACTATAATACTCGGCCGGCACTTCAACAAAAAAAAAATCAACAAAATTTAAGTAGGGGTATACATGATATTTCTCGTTTTGTCAGGGTATAAATGGAATTTGTTACGTACCGTCATTTTGTAGTTGACAAAGATTGCATCTCCATTTTCGTCCCATATCAACGAACGTTACATAAGGGTTTACATATGTTCTGCATCTTCTACATCTTATAACTCCCGCAGATCCAAAGTTTATTACCGGTACCTCCTCCTAAATAAATAAATAAATAAAATATCACAATTATTAATAAAACAAAAACAAAATCGTAAAATGTTAATTTAATTGACATTACCCCTTCAGGGGATTCGGCAAGAGGATGGACGATGGCGCCAAGAGGGAGATGCCACCTGGCGAGCAACGATTGGGAGTTGGGTATCGCATGGGTCGTCATTCTGAAATATCTCGGGTGGCAATTCATCGGGTAGCTTTCCAAGACTCTGATTGGTTCCTCGTCTCCTTTGAGAGGTCTCGGAAGAGATCTCTGGTCAATGCCCGTGTCAGCGGATCCCGGCACGGACCCCACTGTCAGAGATTGAAACTCCTCCACTAGATTGTTCATCGCGGCTCCTCCGGGGGGGCCCACCGGAGGCCCGTATTGGGGTTGTTGGTAAAAGGGACCAGATGGTGGGGGCATGTTTTGAAATGCTTGGAAGTTTTGTTGCTGAGCTGGCGAGCGAGGGGAGGCGGAGGAGGCTATGACGGGTGGTGGGGCCCGCATGTAAGAAGGTTGTAAAGGAACGACTGGTTGAGCTGGCTGTGGGAATCTAGGGAGTTGGGTTTGTGGGAATTGAGTTTGTTGGAAAGTAGGGGTTGGATTGGGGCCCACTGTTAGGGGACCGTTGAATCTCATTGGTGGAGGCTGTGTAGAGGTGAGTCCAGTTGGAGCAAATGGAGATGTCCCTTGGATTGTATTGGGTACAAATGGAGATGTCCCTTGCACTGTATTGGTTGCAGCTGCCATTGGTGGACCTCCGGTGAATGGAGTTGTCCCTTGCACGGCATTGGGTACTGGTGGACCGGAGGCAAATGGAGATGTCCCTTGCAAGTTGTTGGCTGCAATTGGTGGACCAGAGGTGAATGGTACTGCACTGGGCGGACCTGATGGACCTGAGGCAAACGGACCAGGAACTGTAGGTGGCGCGAATACATTGGGTGTAGGTGGACCGGAGGCGAAGGGAGGTCTCGACTGGAGAGTACTGGAGGTGAAAGGGGGTGGGGCCTGCATAGGCCGAGGAGTTGACGAGTAAGGCGTGAAGGGGCGGTTTGGGAAACTGGACGGTCTTTCATTTCCACCTGTTGGTTGCATCTTGTTCGCTTTTTATTTTCGATTTGAATGGTTTTTACCTGCTTGATGGAATCATTATTCTAAGTTAATTTTGATTCAAGTGAATCTTGATATTGGGATTTGAGAACCTTGCTGATTCGTGTGAAAACTCAGGTTATACCAGTATATTATACATCAGGCATACTAGTTCCAAAATTAAGTCAATACTGGTAGAGATACATATTGAAAAAGTACTTGATTGCTTCATTCATTCGCAATTGGACTCGAAACAAAGATCTACACATATATAATCCTAACTAATTTCTGTTTCACCACAATTCGGTCGTGGCTAGAAATGCAAAATTCAGTATTTCAAAATTGATACTACAAATTCCCATAACCCGTGCAAAAGTTGCAATGAATAAAACGATTACAACTCCCACTTCGCCTCGCAAAAATTACAAAAATTCGAAAAGATCCCAGAACAAAAAATAACGTAAAGAATGAAATTTATTATTCAAAAAATGAAATGAATTGAAACCATAATCAGCTAATACCTGTGGAGTTGTAGATCCGAAGCGGATCAGAGATCTAAGCCCGATTAAGGAGGGGATCGGATCGGATTGAGAGAGTGAAGAGAGAGAGAGAAAGGGAGAAAGAAAGGCGTCGCACTCGCAACGAAATAGAGAAAGAGACGAGGGTAAATTGGGTATTTTAATTCTCAGACCAGAGAAATCTTTCTGTATTAGATAGAGGAATTACTAGCCGGTCGACCTTTTTTCATAATAACTAGCTTTATTCCCGCGCAATTGAATTGCGCGGGCCAAAATCGAAAAAGGAGGAAAAAATAGGGTAAAAAGGAAAATTACCAAAAAAACAACACGGAGAATACACGGTCAAAACCACAGAAAATCTCAAAGAAAAAATGTATAGCCTTGCTGACGTGACAGCTTGTGGAAGAAGAAATTTTACTAAAATTATATATAAGTATATAATAATAATTTTATTCTTAATTATTATTTTGTAGTTCTTTTTTTATAACAATCAAATCAACTAGGTCATTGAAAAAAATGATTTCTCTATTTTATCAAATAATCAAACCAATTAACTAAAAATTGAGATGATGTTATTTTTTTTCAATCAAATAATCAAACCAATTAACTAAAAATTGAGATGATGTTATTTTTTTTATGTATGTGTTAGCTGAGAGTAAATATTGGATAAAATAATTATTAATTACATATATCTAATTGATTATTGTTTTATTTTTCGGCTTTTGAGATATTTTTAAAGGGGGATTCTATCATACACTTTTTTTCTTATGATACACCAATTTTCAAGGGTAGTTTGAGTAATTATTCATTAATGAGTATTTAAGGTAAATTTTCAAGTGTATTTATCAATAAATATTTGGCTAAATATGAACTATTTGTTGTTCATTCAAAAAATAAATTTCCTAAAATATAAATTTTATGATACACCCATTTAAATACCCAAAATACCCTTTTAAAAGGGTGTATGATAGAACTCCCCATTTTTATTTACCCATCTGAAAATCCAAAATATTATATTTAGAGTTTTGAAAATCCAAATATCATATTTGCCCTCTCAAATAATCATAAACAACACATTTTTCATATATTTACAAATGTTTCAAAGGATAATTATGTTATTTTAAATTTTGAAAGGATAAATATGATATTTGTATTTTTGAAAGGATAAATATGAAAGTTTGGATTTTTTAGAAGAATAAATATGTAATCCCCTAAAATTAAAAAAAAATGTTTAAATATAAGTTCATGTTATAAAATAAACAAGATTAGAGATAAAATGAGAAATAATACTCAAGAAAAAATAAATGAGAGAATCATGAATATTTGTTTTCTTCTTCAAAGGGGATTTATATAGCACATAATATTCACTTATACACATATACACATACACATATGTGTCATGACATGAAATATTAATTACATGCATGAGACACATATATGCATATGTGTCATTGCATGAATATTAAATACATACATGGGGACACATGCATACATATGTGTTATGTATGTTACAATTCATACAAAATGAATATACATTCATATTTATAATAGTTTCACACAGTAATTTTGAATAATTTTATATGTAACGAGTCAGACAAATCAAAAATCAGAGGTTCCCTTAAAAATTTAATTAAGTAAGTTAGCCTCCCTCATACACACACACACACACACACACACACACACATATATATATATATATATATATATATATATATATATATATATATATATATATAATTTTTCAACTTTTGAAGCTTATGTTATGTTTTTAGAAGGGTAAAACGTAAATCGGTTAAATTTTTCAATTTTGTTATAATCTTGTATCTTGAGTACTCATATTATTCATTTCTACTTAATTTCATTTCCTCTCGCATAAGTGAGAATTAAGAAAATAAAAAAATATAACAGTACAATGGGCCATGTAAGAATTTTTTAAGTCCACATCTACTAATGTGTCCACAAGAAAGGAAATAATGCAATTTTTCAGAACTTGAGCTTAACATAAAAAATATTTGAATTGAATTTGTTATTGTGATGACAATATATTATTCTAACAAAAATATTTTTTTTATAAATTATGACAGATACCACACACACATACATAATTTTTTTTTGCTAAATACATATATTCAGTAATTTGTCATTATAGTAAAACACATTATCTCACAAGAGATTTTTCTAGTCAGGAGCCCAGTCTTTCTCCATTTTCTTTTATGTTATACATTTTTTTTTGTGTGTTTTTATCTTGGAAACATTATGTATGATATTTTCATGCAAAGAAAATGAACCACCCAGACATCATGATATGAATAAGAAAACTCATACTTTTTTCAATCTGCAATTATATTTTTTTCCTATATATAATGGATATAGTAATAGTAATTTTTGTGATTGGACATATTTTAACGATTACAGCATAATTGTCCTTGACAAATTTCATTATAAGAAATTTAACATATGAGATATAAGGAAGAAAAAAAAACAATACATGGACCTCCAAAAATAAACAAATGAGATATAGGAGGAGAATCGAAAAAACAATACATGGACTCTCTAACTGGCATAAAATTCTTGTGATCAAGCGAGGACCTCAATTTGAATACGTGAATTTCGCACCCGCGGACATGACGTTTCGATAATAAAAAATTAAGAAATTATATCATCTAAATTAACTTATATTTATCCAAATTAACCCTAAATACGTGAATTTCGCACCCGCGGATGCTGGAGACTCAATTTGATCAATGTGAAGGCCAAAATTCATCGAAGAAAATTGAAGACTCGATGCTGGAGACTCGATTATGCAGAAAACACACTTGAAGATAAGTTAATTGTATGAATGTGAAGGCCAAATTTCAGAAAACGTCACTGTAGAAAATCAATAAAATTCAAAGAAATTCTCAACAAAAAAATTACAAATTAATCAAATTTTCATGCTAACTAATAAATTTTTTAGCCAAATGCAGCAGCGAAGACTTACCGGTACCAACAATCAATTTACCCACTTTCCAGACAATTAGCTAATTTCCAACGAATCTTTCAAAATTTAGGGAAATTCCAGCCAAGAACTGTAAACTATCCAAATTATGAACCCATATTGAGCCAACATATGTGAATGAGAAGACTGATTAACCCCAATTTCGAAACTCAAAAAAAATTAACCCCAATTTCGAGCTTCTAGAACTGACACGAAAGCTGAGGTGAAATCCGAAGACGCAAAAAGAAGTCTAAAGATGAGAAGATCGTGAAGCGATTGAATATGGCGAACTCTGAGGTATGGAGTGGCGAGGCGACAACTTCTTACGTCTACGTGGCAGTGGTTGTCATCGTCTCGTTCGGCGAAGTGAGACTCGCCGCGTGGCGCTGTCCGGAGTCGTGCTGCGGTGCTCTCTATTGTCGCGCTTGCGTACGAAGGTATGGTATCGGATCCGGATGAGTTAGTTCACGGATCTAATAAATAAGGTATTGGTGGGCTGGTTTTTGATATATGTATGCATAATGGCTCTGCAATAAAAAAAAGGAGGCCCGTAAAAAAGGGTGGCCTGTGACCTGGGCCAACTCGGCCAAAGCCCGGGTCCGGCCCTGAGCGAGGTCACCTAGATTGTGGAAGATGTTGCTTCGTAGCTTGCGACTAAGGTGCTGCTTATGGCTCTTTTGTCCGACGAGTTAAGCACGGATCAAGATCTCTTCTTTGGACAATATATTGTGGAAGATCTTTGGTTTGGAACTTACGATGCTCGTCACCATTGTAATAATTCATATTTGAATATTCTCGCAATAATAAATGGTCTAACCGAAAATATTGTTAAGTTCGAACAAACAATTGTTATTTTTCGTTACGAATTGTATTACTCTCTACATTTATGATCATGTTTAAATATTAGACCTTATTTTTATCTTCGCAAGAATTATATATATTTTTAATTCTGAAATGCTGATCGTACGTTACCAGTGATAACTTATTTACCCTTCTAAAATCCAAAATTTCATATTTATCCTTCTAAAAAATTAAAATATCATATTTACCTTTCCGAAAATAAAACTATCATATTGAATTTTACTCTGTCAAATAATCTTAAACGGTACATTTTTATATTTTACAAATGTTTGAAAGGGTAAAGATGATATGTTATATATTAACAGTCAGGCAATTATATTTATCATTGTCAGTTGTCACGAGGGATCTTTCGGGGAGCCACAAAGTCTTTCTTCATTTTCGTTTATCTTATATTTTCTTTTTTGTTGTTCTTTTTTCTTTAATCTTGGAAACATTATGTATGATATCCTCACGCAAAAAGATAAGACTCTTAAACTCAAAAAAAAGAAATGCCTCTCAAACATCATGATAAGAATAAGAAAGTTCGTACTATTTTCATTATGCAATTTTGTGTAATTGGACATATGTTAATAATTAAGGCATAATTAAGCTTGACAAATTTATAATAAGAAAAATTAAATTGCGAGATATAAGAGGAAAATGAGAACAAAAAATACATGAACCTTTTATCGGCCACCAAAATATGAACATATTTGTGCCTTATAGGGGAAAAAATCATCAAAAGTTCTTGTGAGTAAATAGTTTATACATAAATGATAAAACACTCATTGAGCACAAATCAGGATGTTTTCAGCAGGGTCGGTCTCGACATTTTAATTGTCTGAGCCCGAAATGTCACCCGTTTGAAATGTTGCCTCGAAATATTGTCATATCCATAAAACTGCGATAAAAAAAATATCAAAATTAACTTGTCGTATAGTTTTAACACAAACTATAAATCAAGAACACAAAAAATGCACTTATCTTTTCAAGAATTTGAATGAAAAATACTATTGTGCTCTATTGACACTCCTGAATATAATGCTTTCTCAATTTAATATGAACTAATTAATTCTGGTCTTAAAAAATATTCTCAAGGATGCACAGAATTTTTGGTGGAATGTGATTCTGGGACTGTGTTCGGATGAGCAAGAACATTCATAATCCTTTGGTTTTCCAAGCCCCACATGCAAATATTGTTTTTCTTATTGTAAAAAAAAATGACTAAATGAAGACTCAGTGCTCACATTCTCTCACAACATATGATTTTTAGTGTCACACACTCAATCATTGGATCACAAACCCATTGGTTGTCTTTTTTATTGTAATAAAATTATAAGAACAAAAATCAAAGAAAAAAAGATTGAAACTATCTTCATACTTCTTCGTGTGTTATCTTTTTCAATCTTCATGATCCTTTGCCTTCCGATTTTCATGATTATTCGTGTGTTATCTCTCGCTCTTGAGGATATATTGATTTGTCTTCATGCATTAATATTGTTCATCTTTATCCTCTTGATCTTCTAATTTATTAATCACAGTTCAAAAATATCATTAATAGAATCAATATTGTTTTGAAACAATTAAATAGAATTTGAACCAACAAAGATGAAAGATATAAAAACAACTACATAAATATGAAGGTGAAAAATATATGAGACGCCATCCGAATATTTGACATTGTCCGTTAAAAACGAACGCTCGTCTATTTTTTTTACCGCATCTTTTTTATAGCGCTGCGATTTATCATGTGGCGGATTGTGGTTCAATACAACGCTCCAGAGTGCATTTTCTCCGGTGTATACAAGTCCTCGTCCTTGAGAGAGAATCATAAAACGAGATTATTTTAATTTCCACCAAAACCTGAAACTAAATCAGACTGCATAGATCTAGATTTTGAGAGAGAAAATGAAGACAGTGTGTACACAAGCCCTCGTCCTTGTGTCATCTCCAATGGAAGGTTTGAGAAAATCCATGTTCACATGAAATGAACAAAAAAAACCAGACGTGAAGGAAGATATGGCATGGATCCCTCTCTCTTTCTCCTTCTATTCCTTTTTTTTCAAACGGAGGCGTTAACAGAGGTTAGTTTTTAATCTGATCAAGATGCATCAGTATTTTGATCCTACGGCTACTAAGGTGTGGGTGACTTTTCTGTTACTCTGTAAGGACGTAAATGAATTGGATATGATCCGAATCTACCCGAATCGTATACAGAAGAATATTCAAATCCAAATAAAATTATCCGAATTCAATTCTGACCCGTATCCGTTTTTTCCGGATCCGAATCCGAATATAGAACCATACTTTCCAGTCGGATCCGGGTACGAATCTCGATAATACCCGAATTTGAATTTTACAAAAATCTTAAGGGGGAAATTTGAAACTTAAGTTCTTTCGCGAGCTTTTCTGGCAAAAAAACATTCTCTTTCGCAAGACAGCCTAGACAGCCTGATGAAAATGTTAGTTTTACAAATTGGCAAAAAGACTTGTTCTTTTTACAAATTAGATTTTGGACAAAGATATTTAGCAAAAAAATTCACAATTTTCATTTTCCTAAATAGTTCAAACACGAAACAATCATTGAGAGAAAATGACGACCCCTCTTATTAATTAGTGCATAGGGGCTGTAAAATTTCTAAACATAGATGGGTGACTTCTCGAACCTTCTCTGTTTTTATCAAAAAAAAAAAGTTTAATAAAATAAATGCGTATTAAAAAAATAGTCCGTTACCAGATATATATTTGTATGGATAAATCACACTTCTTTTGATGTAAGAATATGCATATATTTGAGGCATACTTTTTTACCAATCATTATATTGATGATTACAAAGAAATTGCTATTATTGATATTCAAATTAAGTTCATTGAAATTTTCATTCAGAAAGGATGAAAGTTGAATTTCTGGTGGACTCGATTTACAGGAATCGAAATATACATCAAATTTCAGTCTAGTTTCACCGATTGTTTAAATGCGTAACGGCATTACAAATGTACAATATATCCACAACTTAAAATAAATACTTCACCCCTTCTTCACCCTTTCTTTACTCTCTTTTACTTCACGGAGCATCTCCACAACCTTTTTCATCCTGGGCCGTTTCGCAGGAGTGTGCTCAGTACAGAGCATCGCGACTTTCAAAACCTCAAGCATTTGTTTTCGCCAAGCAAATGAAACGGTACTCAGTCTAGGATCCATTATCTGCTCAGGTGTTCCGCCTCGTATCATTGACCCGTTAACCCATTTCACCAAATCGATTCCTTCTTCAAATGACTCGTCCACTGGTAACTTCGAGGTCAAGATTTCGAGGAGTACAACTCCAAAGCTATACACATTTCCCGCCACGGTAACTTGCATCGTGTACGCATACTCTGAAATAAACCAAAGAAATATTTATATTGCAGATCTAAAATCCATTCATTAAAAAATAATAAAATTTTCAAAAAAATGATAATAATTACCTGGAGGAATATACCCAAAGGATCCCGCAACCGCACTTAGACTAGCAGTACCTTTTGAAGGGTCCAAAATTTTAGAAACTTCGATCTCTCCTAGAAGAGCATTGAAATGTGAATCGAGAAAAACATTTAAAGAACAAATATCCAAATGAATAGTTGCAATATTATGCAAAAACGCGAGCCCTTCTGCAAGCCCAATCGCAATATTCAATCTCCTCGGCCAATCAGGCGGCTCGACCTCACGTTTTGAAGTCTCGTGTATAAGTTGCATTAACGTACCGTTCGATAAATTATTATGAAGCAAAAGCGCGACATCATCGTAAATTACGTATCCAATGGGTCTTATTAAATTAGGGTGGTTCAAATTTGATAATCTTTCGAGCTCCGTAATCATTTTATTTTGATGGCGACTCACCGTTTGATCAACCGATTTGAGTTCCTTAACCGAAATAACCAACCCAGAAGGCATGACCGCTTTAAAAGTCGTGCTAAACGTGCCGTTCGTGAGCTTATTTGAATGTTTTAATGTTTCTTGAATACAAGTTTCGAAATCTATTGCTTGTTTCATGTTTTCTATAAACACATTCGAAGCAACTATTTTTGGAGGAGGTTCAATTATTTCTTGCACCGACATTTTCTCCTTGGCCTCTTTATCTTGTTTTTCGCGCAACATGAAAAGAGCAACCACGCAAGAGACCACACCAAATACCGCCACACCAGATCCCACAACCACTAGAATAATTTTATAAGACACCTTGTGCTGGTAATAAATGTAGTTGTAATTACTCGAATCGTAATTAGATTTACAATTTGAACTCAACGGATTGCCACAAAGATCTTTGTTTCCTACAAAGCTTGATTGAGGACTCTTTTGAAACGGGACAAAAGCAGGTATCAACCCGCTAAGCATATTATTTGAAAAATTAACCTCGATTAAACTCAACATGCCTTTGATTTCGAGTGGTATTACACCTGAAATTTGATTATTTGACAAGTCTAAAGAAACCAATTTGTCGAGTTTTCCCAATTCTTGAGGCAGTGGCCCCTCTAACTTGTTGAAGCTGAGATTTAATGCAATTTGAAGGTTTTTTATCTTGCCAATTTCAGGAGGGATGCCTCCAGTGAAATAATTACTACCCATTTGCAATTCTAGAAGCCTTGTACAGTTTCCAATGGAACCGGGTATGAAACCGTCAAATAAATTGTGATCTAATAACAAAAATTGCAACCTTGAATTGTTGCAAAGGTTCTCTGGTAAACTACCATTGAAATTGTTATAGCTCAAATCAAGCTTGTTAAGGTTTCTGCATTTAATTATAGATTTTGGGAAATTACCGCTTAAACTATTGTTTGATACGATAAATTCTTGTAAGTTTTTCAACTCGCCAAGCTTATCGGGTACGGAACCCGTTAACCTGTTAGAGGCTAAGTTAAGAAGGGTAAGATTCAAACAGAGAGCAAAATTTGGTACGATTTCTCCAGATAAATTGTTATTATCCGCTTCGAAATAAGTAAGGCTATTTATATCTCCAATCGAAACCGGTATTGAACCCGTTAACCCATTATTTCCTATTCTGACATTTGAGAGGCCTTTGCATGTGCCAACCGAATCGGGTATACTACCATTTAATCCATTAACGGTTAGAATTAATACTTGGAGTTGGCCAGATTTGAATATACTCTCAGGTATCTCTCCTTCGAGCTCGTTCGAATGAAGGTTCAAAATTTGAAAATTAGAAAATAAGCCGAGATTGTTTGGAATAAAACCCGTCAACCCGTTTTCATATGCAGAAAGAACCCTGAGATTTGAGAAATTGCCGAACCAACCAGGGATTGAACCGCTTAGATTATTAGCAGATATTTGCAACTCTTCTAATTTCACTAAATTTTTCAACTCGTCTGGTATTTTGCCAGATAAAAAATTATTCGACAAATTGAGTGATATAAGGTTAGATAAATCACCCAATGAAGGAGGGATCAAGCCTTCAAACCGATTCATGGAAAGGTCTAGAAACTCGAGAGGAAGAACGGTACCAAGCAAAGCCGGTATCGGCCCATTGAACAAATTTGAAGAAAGGTCTAGTCTTTTCAAGGATTTGAGGTTCGAAATCAGAGAGATATTACCTCCAAGGCCACGATGTGGGAGGTCTAGAGCTTGTACCGACTGGTTGGTGGTACCGGTACACGTCACCCCGTGCCAGGTACAATAGTTGGTTTGGTTTGAGTCCCAATCAGGTACAAAAATCTCCTTCTGAAGTGCCAGCATTGTTTCCTTGTCATGGAACTGAGCATTGGATACTAGAATAACAGTAGTCAGCAACAAAGTTGTGAAGAAACCATTAGAAGAAGTAGCACTGGCCATTAATGGCGGGTTGGTGGAAGGATATCTTGCAAGCTAGGGTTTTAATTTCATTTCCTGGTTTGAAGAGGGTAAAGAGAAGAGATGATGAGAGAGAGTGGAGTAAAGAGGAGACACCTTTTCAGAAAGATCACAGCCTCGTTTTACCTATTAGTGTTTACTGTTGTAGACTTGTAGTATTAGGCAAAAGAGCAGTACCACTGTATCACTGTACCAGGAGGAGGATATTATCTTCTTCCCCTCTCCTCTCCTCTCTCTCCTCGTCTGTTCTTTGAAAGGAACAGTGGTGAGAGAGAGAGGGTGAGGGGTCAGAAATCAGAACCAGGTGCTCAGTGCCATGAGTATGTTATTTGACCAATCAGCCTATCAGGAAACAAAGCTTTTTATTAATATGCTATAAAGTATTTTTTAAAAGCAAATGCTTATTCATGATGCCTTGAATAAAATTCTTTTTCATTTATGATTTTATTTTACATCCAATTTTTTGTTTTTGTATAGCGAGTTGGTTCTTTATGGTGAATTTTTTAATGTAATCAAGCTTTTTGAGTAATTTCTTTTTTATTAGATGACAATACTAATAATGAATTTTTATATTAGTTTATATTTAATGGTTAGATAGTTTATTTTTTATAATTGCAGTATAATACATACAGACATTTTGTGTACCCTTTCAAATTTTCAATTTGTAATTGAAAACAAAATACACAAATAGCAACACAACAAACATGTTCCGTTAATTCATCTAATTTCTGTCCTTTGTTTTGGCAAGATGAGATTATAAATTATTGTGATTTACAAAAATTCTTCCTGAACACTTTAAAAACTCTTTTAACTTATTGGTTATTAAAATAAGGGAATCAAATAAACCTTTGTCTTTTCTTGAATTTGTGAAATATCCCTCATTTTTTTATACTCCAAAAAACCCCGATTTCATCTACCTTCCTATATGTGTTAATCTTAACATTTCATAGTGTTGATATTTTTTTGGATCAAAATATCATTTTCATATTTAATTTTATTAAAATTATTTTTGTATTATTTTATTAATTTAAAAATATCTATAATTTTTTTTAACATATACTAATTTAAAAGAACTATATGAGACTGATATACATAATTTTAATATTTAATTTATTATATATTTTGTATACACAAATAGCATTAAATAATAAAATATAAATAACGGTATAAAAAATATTTATGAAAATGTCTTCGCAAAATAATAATATTTTAACATTTTATTTTAATGTTCATAAGAAAATGCAGTTTTGGATCAATTAGAAAAATGTACATATAATGATAGACAAACGTACGCATTTGATGGAATGGTTGAGTTCACAATGAGATTGTGCAAACTCAGGAATCAGGAGACGGTTCGTTCGAACGGACTATGATGTGTTCCAACGAATGAGTTATTCCGTTCGAACGGACCTATGTAGAATTGGAACGCAGTACAAGTGACTAGTTTGTTCGAACAAATCGTATGGTGCGTTCGAACGAACTATGTTCCGAATTCTGTTTTAGCAGTTTTATAAGATCTCTCCAATTAATTATCCTGAATTAATGACATGATCTGAGATTAATGAGTATTAATCTCCAGATCTGGAGGAGAGAGAAGTGTAAGAATTGTGACAAGCAATCTTCTTCTTCATCGAGAGAAAAAGCCATTAGAGAAGAGAAAAAGAAAGAATTGAGAAAGTGTTTCTCAATTCAGATTCAAGCAAGTTTACATGTGGATTTACTAGGAAGATCTACGCGTAACCGAAAGACGATAACTCGAGGTGGATACGGGTAGAGAGATCTTAGTTGAGATCTTTCATTGTGATCCAAGGAGAGCAAGAACGAGCAAGGTCGGATCTTAACTGGAACGGTTTCGGTTGTATACGACAAGGCGAGACTTCATCAACGGTGTCGAATCGTGCGGGCGTGGGACGCACGTGTTGTCGAAGAAAGGAGCAAGGAGAAGCAATAATATAAGCGCGTCAACCCTTCGTCGTGATCAATTTCACGAGGTATGACCTGTTTACAGATTATTGCATGATTCGTATCATGAAGTCGACGGCGTGGTCCTTGAGATCGGATCAGACCGGACCCGTCATTCCGTTATGTCGGGCTCGGTAGCAATGTCGATATCCCAACATAATAAAACTAGTTGTTGAAATTAAACTAGATGTTGAAATCAAACTCGGTACTGAAATTAAAACTAGTAAAAATACATATTTATGAAGATTTTTAAATTAACAAAATAATACAACAATAGGTTTAATAAAATTAAATATGGAAAATAGAGAAGTATTTTGAAACTTTGTTTGGAGGGGGTTTTTGGAGTACCTAAAAAGTGAGGTTTTTACAAATTAAAAAAAAGATAGGTGGTTATTTGAAAATTTTCCTTAAAATAAATTTGGATTTGGATTATTGCACTTTGGATTAATTAATACATGCCCGTCTATCAAGAATCACCCTGACACGTCACGTGTTGGTCGCCCATCGTACGTTGACTAAGAATGTATAACATACATAGAAAAATATACAACTTGTATTGTATTTTTAGAAAAATATATCATACCTATAAAAAGTATATGATACATCTAAAAACGTATAAAAAATAAAGATATATCATACATGTATTGTATTTAAATATATATATATCTCACATTAAAAGATATATGAATTTAGGGGTGCCAATGATGTGGATATTGTCCGAACGGTATCAAAAAAAATATCTGGATCCGAAAAAATAACACCCGGATCCATTCGGATTTGGTCAGAACCATATCCATCTACCATAATATTTAATGAACAATTTATTATAATCATAAGAATACCAAAATACAACTATTTTATTTGAATGCATACTAATACCCACCGGATATTTCTCAATTTATTGGAGCATTTATGAAAATAACCCCGTCTGAATTTTTTTCCTCGAAAAATAATCTTGTTTTGCAAAATATTCCAAAACTAATCCAAATCGAATTTTCAAAACTCGGCACCAACTCATTTTTAAACCAGTTGAATTAATTAAGTTAAACAATCTTAATCAACAGATTTTACAAATTTCAAAAAAAAATACCGGATTTTATAAATCACGTGTAATATTCCTAGCATTTCATTGATATTTGCCTCCGAATTTTACCCCTACATTTTATATTTTAGCAACGCATTTAATTAAGATAGTAACTATTATATCATCAAATTAACAATCAATTACAACATAACTAGTAATCATTTGAATTAAACAATTTGAATTAATATTAATTATTTTTTAATCATTTGTATTTAAATTATTGAATGTGTTAATTAGAACATACAAATTGTAGCCGTGAAATCTTGGGGCTAACTAAAATTTCTATTTCAGTATGAAATATTCCCTGCGCAATCACGTGTAGTGTTGAAAGATAATTTTTACTTAATTCCAAGATTTCACCCCTACAATTTGTATGTTCTAATTAACACATTCAATAATATAAATACAAATGATTACAAAATAATTAATATTAATTAAAATTGATTAATTCAAATGAGTACTAGTTATGTAGTAACTGATTGTTAATTAGATGATATACGATAGTTACTATGTTAACTAAATGTGTTAACTAAAATATAAAATTTAGGAGTACAATTTGGAGGCAAATATCAATCAAATGCTAGGAATAGTACACGTAATTTATAAACCCGGTGTTTTTATGAAATTTGTAAAATTCGTTTGATTGAGATTGTTTAACTTAATTGATTCAACTCAGGATTTTAAAATTCGATTTGGATTATTTTTAAAATATTTTGCAAAACAAATTCATTTTTTAAATTCAATTTACTGACAAGATTACTGTCAAAAATACTCTCAATTTATTTTTCCAATACCATACGAATGGTCATGTCCTGTGCTGGGCACAGGGGCGGCCCGTTGTTTTGGCCCAAGAGGCAAATGTCTAAGGCCACAATTTTTGTGAGGCCACATATTTTTTTTTATATATATATAGTGCCAAGTGTGTAAAATAAAGCCCAAATCCATATTGCTTTGGCCCAAACAAATCAAAGAAAAAAAAATGAAGAAAGACCCGACCATTTCCTGTGTGTCCCAACCAGTGAGTTATGATGTGTGTGTGCGGCTGTGCGTGACCTACCAGCACGAAGAGGACCCACATCCCCACGAGGCCGTGGCCCCACCAAGAAAACGACCACGCAGAGGACAATTGCAGCGACTGGTTGCGTCGATTTTGCTGCTGTCTCGGATCTGATCGAAGACGAGGGAAGAGGTGAATCGACGAGAGGTGCCCACAGTCACTGCTGTGCTGTCTGCGACTATCTGCGACATATTTCATTGCCGAAGACTTCTTTGACTGGTGCGTAGCCTAATTCAACGGGTTTGGATCTGAAATGTTGGAGGGGTGAATCGATTGATACTCATTCATACCAATTTGATTTTAATTTTTCTCTAATTTTAGTAAATGTGCGCAATTGAACTTAATTGATATTGATTTTAATTTTTCTCTAATCGATTGTAAAAAGAGGTCCTATAAAAAAATGCAAAGAGAGTTATTTTTAAGTGATAATGGTTAATTATGTAATATTGTGAATATATTTTGAATTAGTTTTAATTGATATTTTATGTTTTGTTAATACGAGATTATTTTTTAGTTAATCACGTTATAATTTGTCAAAGGCCTCCAAAATCGACGGGCCGGCCCTGGCTGGGCATGCTCTCTCCTTTTCCAAGTTTTGTTTTTTCTTCCTCTCACAAAAACCTTCAAAGTTGAAAATTCTTCTCAATGTAAAAAATCTTTGTGAAAATTTTCTCTTCAAGCATTTTGATTTGCCATTCGTTGTTCACTGATACCGATCACCCGTTCACCGGTAAGTATTTATTTTTCTCAGTTTCTCTTTTTTCATTTTCTTGTGATAATTTTCTTTAGGTAATTTTTTGGAGATGACTTTGTAAAATCCTTTTTTTTTTTATTGTTTAATGATTTTTCATAGTATATATTTGTCTTTTTTTTAAAGTTCGATTTGGCAAACAAAATGTATACATAATAGTTGTGTTCCAAATCACAGTAACTATTTATAAAGTTTGAAATTTTAAAGTACACATTTGATCCACTTTATAAATTTGATTATTTCATGACAACTATTCGAATTTGTCTTTTTTTTAAAGTTCGATTTGGCAAACAAAATGTATACATAATAGTTGTGTTCCAAATCACAGTAACTATTTATAAAGTTTGAAATTTTAAAGTACACATTTGATCCACTTTATAAATTTGATTATTTCATGACAACTATTCGAATTTGTCTTTTTTTTTAAAGTTCGATTTGGCAAACAAAATGTATACATAATAGTTGTGTTCCAAATCACAGTAACTATTTATAAAGTTTGAAATTTTAAAGTACACATTTGATCCACTTTATAAATTTGATTATTTCATGACAACTATTCGAAATCACAGTATACATTTGGTCAACTTTATAGTTTATAGTATACATTTGGTCCACTGTTGATAAAGTTAGAAATCGCAGTAATTTTTTTGAAAATAAGAAATCAAGTAACTATTCGAAATCACATTATATTATAAATTATTTAATTATTTGCTAATTTTTTTCAGGTTCGGTGATTTTTTCATGGCATTAAATTCTCAAAATCCATCTAATAATGATGTTAGATTTACTCAACCAAATATAGATGGTACTTCTCTTTCACCTGAACCCGCTGCGAAAAAACAAAAGAAATTAATTTCTGAAGTTTGGAATTGGTTTAATAAAGAAGATGTTAAAAAATTTGTAAATGAAAAAGAAATTATGGTTCCAAAAGCTGTTTGTAAAAAATGGTGACAAAAATTTAATGGTTGTAGTACGGCGGAGACTAGCCATTTAGCGAACATTACCGGAGAAAACATTCAACCAAGAATGGACAAAATGAGCTTAGTTTGATGAAAATTGTGGAACCATTATCAATAAAAGAATAAATTGTACAATTATTTGAGGTCAATTTCTTGCCGACTTAGCGGCACCATGGATCTTTGGACCTCAAAGCAAAACAAGAGTTACTTCTGTGTTATAATACATTTTATTGATGATAATTGAGGAATTCAAAAAAAATATTGAATTTCATGTGCTTGGAAGGAAGACACATGGGTGATAATTTAAGCGAGGCCGTATTGAAAAATTTATGTGAATGAAATGTTGAATGGAAATTATTTTCGTTTACACTAGATAACGATAGTACAAATGATGTTTGTGTTAAGAAAATGATTGAGCGGCTCAATGAAAGCAGAGCTGTTGCTTGTGGTGGAGAATTATTTCATGTAAGTTGTGCGGCACATATAATTAATTTAGTTGTTCAAGATGGAGTAAAATAGATAAAAATAGTGATTTGATGAAATAAGAAAAACTGTATTGAAAATAAAAAAACTCACCATTATTGTTTTCGGAATTCCAAAATATAGCGATTGAGTGCAATCTACAAATTACGAAAGGGCTTTCATCGGATGTTTGTACTCGATGGAACTCTACTTGCACGATGCTTAGAGATGCATTGTATTTTCGAAAAACATTAGATAGAATAAATTTTATTGATATTTCAAGGTACCCATCTAAACATGCATACAAATAAAAATAGCTGGCATGCGTTACACCCGCACAATCTTTTCTGCAAAATAAACTTTCCAAACAAGATTTCACTTTCAAAATATGATCTATAAACCTTAAACTTAACACTAAATTGTGTTAAATTTGTTTTTACCAAAAAAATTCTCTATATTTTATATTTAATTCACCAGATATTTTTGTAATACTTTTATTAATAGAAAAATCTCCATAAATATATTTTAACATATACTAATTTAGAAAATAAAAAAGAGACTATATGTCATAATTATTTATTATATATTTTTCCTTTAAAAATAACATTTGATATTGAAATAAAAACCGATACATAAAAATTATTCACCTCGAAAATATCTTGGGAAAAAATATTATTTAGCAAACTGAAATATCATAACGGAAAAATTAAACAAAGGAAAGAGTATTAAAAAAGATTATGCACATTGGCATTATTTTGGCAGGAAATATTATTATTAACAATGAATGAATTTTAAAATTAGCATAGTGGGTATATTTTGTTATTTGATAAATTTATTATTTCCATCGAGATATTTTTAATGTGCATTATTTTTTATTATTTGATGTTAGTTTTTCATTAAAAAAATAAATAATAAATAAAATATTAACATTAGGCAAATGTAACATGTAATCTTGTTTTGTTTTGTTAATTATTACATGTTAAAAAGTATTGTGCAGATTTTTTAAATTAATAAGAAAATATCAAAAGTGGTTAGTAAAATTAAATATAAAACATAGAGGAGTATTTTGGTTTAATTTTTTTACATCAATCAAATATTATGTTAAAACCTTAGAAAAAATTATAAAAATAAAACCTTGTGTAGAGTTTCTTTTTGTAAATATCCCAAAAGTTAGGAAGATTTTTAAAAGTTTCACAAAAAATAAGTTTATTTTCTAGAATTCCCCAAAATTATTATTATAATATAAATTGCGTTTTTGTCTGGGGTTTACTATAAAAGTATAATAGATAGATACAACCTTGCATTTTTGTCAAAATAAGTTTGATAATATGCTGCGCGGATACTTTAGAAATCAAGCCGTATCGTATCGGATGTCGTATCGGATACCGATACTCGTCGGATATTTGTCGGATACGTATCAAATACTTATCGGATACTCCACGTGACATATCCGAATATTTTATTTCAAAAGAATAGCGGATACTTCTCGGATACTTCCGGATACTTGTCGGATACTTCTAACTTATACAAAAATATACTTGAAAAATAAAAATAAAAATTTGAAAACAAAGTTTTAGGATATTTTAAATAAATAAAAATAAATGAGTACTACATATAAATAAATAACTAAATAAAATAAATATTTACTTAACAAGAAGTTATTTCTGTTAAAACAAAGTTTTAGGATACTTTATGTCAAATATATACTATATAAAATATTTAAGATATAAAGATATAAATATATAAATTATAATTAATAAAATAATAAAATATTATATATAATGGCCGTATCGTATCCTGTGTATTTTTGAAAACTGTCGTATCGCCGTGTCCGTATCGTGTCGGATACGATAATCGTATCCGTACAACATAGGTTTGATTTGATGGTATTTTTTTTTTAATAGTATCCGACAAGCGATCGTTTTCGTTACTGAAACCTAATTTTTTTTATGCCAATGATGATCGAATCCACAACCTCTCACAACATATGATTTTTTGTGATTCACACTCAACCAACTAGGTTATGGACCCATTGGCAGATGATTTGATGGTATTGTTTTTTTGGGATTTTTTGGTATTTATGTATTGCTCTGAGGAAAGAACAATTGCCAGATTTATCAGCCCTGTACTGTGAACTAATCACAACTAAAGAATAGCATTTAATTCTAATTTTTGGTCTTTACTATTTTGTGCAATTTACGGGTAAACGAAGCCAGAGATGCCCTCGGAGCAAGGTACACAAATTTCTTGTAACTCCATATTTTAATCTTTAGCTTTTTATTTCCAAAAAAAATAATTAGAGGACTTCTATCATACACCTTTTTATAAAAGGATAATTTGGATATTAAAAATATTAGCATGTTTTATTTGTTTGAAATTTCCATTTTCATGAATAATTGTTTTCTCCATTTTAAATATTTACCTTTTTGCATCTGTCTTTCTCTCTCCTTCCACTCTCCTAATTTGCACAATAAGAACATTACATTGTAGCGATTAAGTTTGACAATAAATGTCATGAGGATTTTGTTTTTCCTTGAAGCAGGTAAAATTTAAAGAACTGAAAAATATTAATAAAAAATGGTAAATTTTAATCTCAGCAACAAATATGATAAATATCATTCTAATTAATAACAAAAAGAAGAAGAATAACAATGCCAATAATGATTTTTTCTTTTTCTTTTTTTGTGTGTGCAAAAAAGCCCTTAGACATATATACATTGACACATTACATAAAAATTTCGTACAAAATCACATGTCGAGAAAATAGATGTCTTTAAACAATTTAAGTCTATAACACTTAATTCTATAACCTATTACATAAACTCTAATACAACAAAAATTCTTCGAAATAAATTTTTTTCACAATTCTTTTCATAGATATGACATCGATAAACAATGCTTAAACCTCGGTTTCTTGAAAACTCCAATGGGACAATAATTGTGAATCGAGAAAAAAAATTGTTGATCAAGTTTTGTGTAGGAAATGAGAGTGAATCGGTTAAAACGAGCGAAGCGGTGGAAGCGAATCTTTCTCTCATTCTCGTCCACTCTTGAATCTCCATGGTTAATCTTGAGCACTTCACGCTTTGAAAAATCCCACCAAGCTCAAACTCTACTTCTCTTTCAATGACCATTTGCCTTTCCTCTATCTCGCCCTTTCCGACTCTTAGCACGTCCTCGACATCACCCTCCTTGATCATTCACCCGAATTGGGTTCCATTTGCGCGAAAAAGGGACATGGTCACTCTTGGATAGTGTACTAGAATTTGAAACCGGTCCAATATGCGTATTCGCCGACGGCGAGTAAGATGGTGGCGGTGAAAGAGAGGATGGCGGAGGAGGGGTGAATCTAGTGAATAAAGATGAGGGTTCGCGGGGGTGAATCCGATTTGGAGAGATGTTCGGAATGGAATTCGGACCGAGGAGGAAGATGTAATGTTCTAAATCATTTCTAATTTGGGTGATCGGTCCGATTTCATCGAGAAATAAGGATTTGGGCAAGTAAGGAGAAGGCGGAAAGGGGGCAAACTCGATATGTTGCTCCATTCAAGAATTTGAGAATTAGCACTTCAAATTGTAGATCCGATTGAGGTAACGGGGGTAGTGAGAGGGAAGGGGACGCACAACCGTGCACTGTCTTTGTCACAATATGGGGTAGGGGGATCGGCCGTCGGAAGAGATCGTCACGGTTGACTCGTGTAGATCGGAACTAGGGTTTTCGAGTCACACCATTTCGACTGAGCAATAGGCGGGAGTTAAGAGAGGATCGGCAGGATCGGAGAGGTAAAGAGAGTCCCACGATGGAGGCCGCAGCCGTCGTGGACCGGCGATCTAGGGTTAAGGGGAGGAGCAGTTTTTCTCTTCGGTAGTTATTTTTTTTCCACTCCTCCATTTACAGAGCACTAATTCTCCACGAAAGATAATGCCAATAATGATTGTACAACCATTCCAACAATAAAATTTTAAACAACTACATTATTTAAGAACAAAACAATGTACTTTTCTTTAATTTAATTTTATGAAATGAGGATTTAATAGTCAAGAAATTTGATGAAACCATATTTGAAGCACTTTCTTCACTTTGTCGTTGAATACTATAATCATTTTGCTTTCGACCGTGCTCCCAAAAAAAATATTGTAGTAAATAAGTGTTTGGGAAAGAAATAGAAGCATTTATACAATTCCTAATTTTATTAAGAAAAAAGTATACTTTTGCCCCCCAAACTTTTCCCAAAAGTGTATTTTACTCCCCAAACAAAATTCTGCATCTTTTTTGTCCCTAATGTTTCAAAAATTGTGTATCATGCCTAGTGTTATGTCAAAACCCGTTAGGGTCCCGCCTGACCCGACCCGCCCGGGATTTTGACCCGCCCGTCCCGCCCGTTTGGCAAACGGGTTGAAACCCGGCGGGTCAACGGGTACGGGTCCAAGGGAGGGTTTCAACCAATGGTTACCAGTAGACCCGTGTAAACCCGCCCGTTTGGCAAACCCGTTACTGTGTAACCCGACCCGCCCGTGCACGTTGAAAGCTTTTACTGTGTAACGATTAAAATCACTGTTCACCAACGGCTAGTTTCTCTATCCCCCCCAATTTGTACCCCTATAAAATCTCCCTACCTCTAATTCACTAATTCACACAACCAACTATCAATCTCTCATATTCTCTACACTCAAACTCTCATATTCTATTATTCTAAAGCTCTAAATATTTTTTATATTTTTTAAATTCGTTTATATAAAAAAAATCCAAAAAAAATAGTTATATTAGTTATTTAGTTATATTTAGTTGTTGGAGGTATCCTAAAAAGTTAGAACTCCGCCTATGTTATTTTTTTAACATGGTAAATTAGTAACATAGCCGGTCTCAAGCCCGGAATAAAGGAGGACAGTAACTTTTTTTCAACTTTTTTTCATATTGAAATTTTTTTTCTTGTAAAAAATTAGTTGCATATTTTTATTTCGAATAAAAATTGTTAACCAAATATTTTTATATTTTTATTCACATTTTTAAAATTTATTTTTTTGAATATTTCAATTTATTCCGCCCGTCAACCCGCCCGACCCTAAACCCTAAACCCTAAACCCTAAACCCTAAACCCTAAACCCGTCTCGCCCGCCGGGTCTAAGGGCGGGTTTTTCCCGTCCCTCCAAATGCACCCGTCCAAACCCGCCCGTCGAAACCCGTCCAAACCCGTGCACCCGTGCCCGTCTAAACCCGTGCCCGTGCAACCCGTGTGTGCTAGGGACCCGACCCGACCCGGGAGCAACACACTAATCATGCCCCCTCCATCCATTTGATGTTAAAACCTCAGTTAAATGAGGAGGTGGCATGCTGACGTGGATTTTTTAGGTATCTTTATATTATGACATGTCAATTCAATCCTAACCCGATCCGTTAGTTCCTAACCCGACCCGATCTCTCTTCTCTTCTCTGTCAAACCCACCCGAACCCATCTCTCCCTCTCTCCCTCTCTCCTGTCGCGAGCGATCTCCTCTTCTCTCCCGTCGGCCGTCGCCCGTCGCCCGTCGCCTGTCGCCAGATCTCGTCCGTCGCCTGTATTCAAGCCCACTTCTCTCCCTTCGCCAGGAAAACAGCCCACTTCCCTCGGCCGTCGTTTCATAAGCGATCGCTCTCCCTTCATCTGCAATCTCTGTCGGTCTCTCTCTTCATCTGTAAGTGATCGCTCTCCCTTCGCCAGGGTTAGTAGGGGTCGATTTCAGTCAGATTTGAGTCGTTTCGTATCGATTTCAGGGAATTGCAGTCAAATTAGGAAAATTAGGGTTCAATTGGGGCTGAATTTCAGTTAATTTCAGTTAATTGGGGCTGAAATGAGGGTTATGATTTTTTTTTAAATTTCATCTCAATTTATTTTGTGTTGATCTTGGTCTACTTTGTTGAATTAGTTGGAAACAGTTTGCATAAATACTTTCCAAATGCCAAGCTTTCTTTCATGGCATCTTGTTAAAAAAATTCTGTTTTATTTCTTGTAGGAATCAGTAACAAAATGATGCAAATGGATCTCCCAATCACAGACCCGCAACCCGTTAAGGACATGACTCTTTTCCAGTTCCAGTGTACCAATTGCGACACAGAACTGGTACGCAAAATCGCCCAGCTCCTAATTCCAGTGTACCAATTGTGGCCAACACAGCTGAAGAAGTGAAAATATCCCCCTACAAAACAGCCAGGAGGTATACACTATTTCCTTTATTGCATAATTTCATATATACCCCTACAAAACATTAAAATATCACATGCACCCCTGAAGAAGTGAAAATATCACGACTGCGGAATGCCCACAAAAGTGAACAAGTTATGTGAAAACAATGACATTCATGATATTTCCCAATTTCCAGGGGTATCTGTGATAATTCTCATTTTATAGGGGTATAAATGAAATTGGACCATTTATATGTAAACAAATGATTGTTTAAATAGGAAATGTGGGACAAGACCATGCGATATTCGAGCAAGGAGCTTCGGCAGGGAACACGGGGACCGAGAAACTCGTGAAGCAGCAAAAAGCAAACCCTGTCGCGTTGCTTCTCTCCTCCGCCATGATGTTGCGCCACATGCAATTCCCTTCCTTTGCCGATAGGCTCGAGACAGCTGTCAAGCGAGTCATTCGTGACGGCAAGTACAGAACCAAGGATGTGGGCGGTACGAGTACCACGCAGGAAGTTGTCGATGCCGTGCTGGCTAATCTTGATTGATTGTTGATTTTTCAATTTTTAATTTCATGAAGAGGGTTTTTCTTCTTACTAATAAATGATGAATTTGGTTATTGTTTATACTATAGCTCGGGGAAGTAATAAATAATTTATTGGCACTTTATTGTATTCAACATTTTGCTCAAATATAGATTTTGTTATGATTTCAGATTTTAGGTTCATGCATTCAAATCAAAGATAATGTGAACATTTCCATCTAAATACGAAACAAATAAATAAAACTTGAATAATCCAAGATTAACAATTAGAACCAGGAATAATCCTACTCCCCTTGCACAAATTACATATTGCCAAAGCTTATAGATACATCGACCAAGCTATTCTACAAGGGAAAAAGAAAACCAAAAACAACTAAATAAGTAGGGGTAAAAGGATGAGTCACACACATCACGAAGCAACATCATGTTGCGATTAATTGGATAAAGACTACAACAAAGTTCGAGGGCTCCCCCAAATTGGCAAATCGAGCAAATAACGAGCCAATTCTTCCTCTTTTTTACTGCATTCTGCATCGATTTCGTCACAAATTTCGTTTATTCGGTTTAAATTATCCTGTTGGTTCTCGACCTACAGTTCAAAAAGATCAACTGATGGTAAATTTCTAATTGGGTACTTTTTGTAATCTAAAATTGATCAGGCCCAATACATTTATCAAATCGCCAAACCCTAAGTTTTTTAGTAGAAAAAATTGATGGCAAAATGAAATTCGATCGAACAAACCTGAGCAAGAAGCTCATCAATGGATTGGAGTCTCGAATCCCACGAGACTATAATGCTGAATCTCTCTCTTATACTTCTCTCTCAATCCCACGAGACTATAATGCTGAATCTGAATGCCTGATCCATGCTCTGTGAAGAAAAAATTAGTTTTGTTGAGTTATTGGTTGCAATTAAGCCCCTGGAATTTTTGTTATTGCGTGGTTAATTAAATTCGGGTGCAGATGGAGCAAGTACCTTTTGGAATTAATGTCCATAATGATATTCTTTCCTCAATTTTTGAAACGATCTTATCCTAATAAAAAAAAGAAAAACCAAACCTTCAATATTTATGGGATTACAGTCTTCTCAAATTTGAAATCTTTGTGTAAACAACAGTAAAAAGAAGGATAAAATGCATACATATCCAGGATTTAGGGATATTCTTGTACCAGTCCTTGCGTAATTATCAACATTTGCTACAAAATAATAACATAAAGGTTCATGCTTTAAGCTCCAATTCGTGCAGAGATTCAGAGAATAAAAGCAAGCACAAACGAATAAACGAAACAATAATCAAAATTACCAGAGAGATTAGAGAACCCTACTTCTGCGATGAAATTTCAAGGCGAGAGAACCCTACTTGGGTTGAAAGGGAGAGAAAGAGAGAGAGGCGAGAGAACCCTACTTCTCTTCTTTACCGAGGGAGAGAGGGAAGAGTTCTCAGCGCGAGGGAGAGAGGGAGAGAAAGAGAGAGAGAGAGAGGAGCGGCCCAACAGGGAATTATTGGTTATTTGGGTTCTCGGGTCGGGTTTGAGTGCAATCGGGTAGGGTTTGAATTTAATTGATTAAATTGCCATGTCAGCATGACTGATATTCTAATCATCATGCCACCTCCCCATTTAACTGAGGTTTTAACATCAAATAGACGGAGGGGACATGATTCACAATTTTTGAAACATTAGGAGACAAAAATGTGCAGATTTTTGTTTGGGGAGTAAAGTGCACTTTTGGAAAAAGTTTGGAGAGCAAAAATGTATTTTTTTCTTTTATTAAAAAAAAGATTTTAATTGATATAATTTAGAAATAAATATAAGAGAAATTTCAAATTCGTAATTTTGTTCAAGATTGCTGCTCCAGTGAATGATGCTAGATGTTTGATTAGGTATCAATAGAATTTGATTTCTTGTAGCTATACTATTCTGAATCCACTTACTCGTTTGGAGTAGTGAATTCAGTACCTCTCTAACGAAGACATCAAAAAGTATTAATAAATCAATTTATTAATAAATCAAGCGAAAGTATTGAATTCACTAACTTGAGCGAAAGTATTAATAAATAAATTTATTTTACAAATTATTACCAGAAATGTATTAAATTCAAACCCCCCACTCAAATCATCAACTTCATTAGTACCCAATTTAAATTATACTTACTCCTTATTACACTAATTAATTAATACACAATATCAATTCATCACAATACTGGCACAAGGTATTAACATATAAATATACTAAAGAGAACCCTCGAAAACAATGTAGTTTTGATGATTCTTAGATCATTTATTTGTAGATCCTCGAAGTTCATTTGTATAAACATACTAAAGAGAACCCACGAAAAGCTTCATTTTGAGACCAGCATTTATTCTCAATCATATTTCCTCATCAATATGTCATTTCACGTCTCTTAGAAGGATCCAGCTCAAAAAACCTGCACTCGATCCAATTGCATTGCCATTTTTTTACAAACAAGCCCCTATTTTATTAAATATAGCATTACAACATTATATTGAAAATTTGATCTGTGTTTTGCCAACTAATATGGTCTCGCAGAATATCATTTTGGTTAAATTGGTAAAATACTGAATATGTAAATTCCATTTCAAATCGATCTCTGTCCAATTACGAAAATGAAATCACCAAATTGAGTTCAATTGAGTAAAAAATAATAAAGTGAATATGTACCTGACCATTTTCAAAACCCACAGCCACACATTGACCCGAATTCATGTCATTTAGTTCGAGCAGGTAAATTCGAAACCATGACCGCAGCATTACACTGAATCCCTTTTCCTTTAATAAAAAAATAACAAAAAAATAGTAAATTCATTTTTTTTTGTAGAAATATATGTTAATCTTGAAATAACAACAAAAAAACTAATTAATTGCCTTCATGCTTAGAATGATTTCTTGACCCTTCAGTGTGTTCACGAAGCTTAACGCACCTACAACACAATTTGAAAAAGGGTTTCACTTCAATTTGAGCACTCATCTGAGTATTTGAGTTATAAACTATCGAAATTCAGAACAAATCAAACAAATCAGTACAAACCTTATGAAACCCAAATTCTGTACTGGCCATCACGAGAGGAGAGGGAGCGGCGAGATTGAGGGCGGGATTGGGGCAAAGCGTACTGGAGGAGAGTAGAGATGGTACGAGGGGTGAAGGGAAGGAGGTCAGAGAGAGTAATTCATTAGTACAAATAATTATTTTTTTCCTTTTTGGGGGTTACGACAAGAAAAATAATTTAATCTTGGTCTCGAGATTGACAACTAGTTTTTCATCTAAGCTATTGAATCACAAAAGAGTGTACAATAAAGCAAATGGGGGTATGATAGAACTCCCCAAATAATTAATAAGCTGAATACACACTCCAATCATTAATTCTTGTAACTCCATATTGGAACCAACGATAGATAGTTTTCAAAATGAAAATTTAGATTATAATCGTTGTATTATTTTCAAAATGCAAAAAATCATTAATATCATTGAAAATCATTTATTATAAATTTTTTTTACTGAAAATCATATTAAGTTGTTCAACGTTGTACTGAAAAACGAATAATTCAGGTAATTATATGGAAATGTTTTACAAATAATCAAGTTTAATAAGTTAATTAACGAAATAACCAACATCTGAAATTTTTTTGAAAAATGTCTTTTGCGGACTTTCAAAGAGCGCCAGGCGGTGAATCATTATCCGCCTTTTTTGATGAACTGGATTAATCGGTTATTAAGAATTTAAGAATAGGGGGGGGGGGGGGAATCAATGCCCGTCTAATTAAAAAAAAAGCGGAGTTTGAAATTCCTCCAAATTTTTCAATTGAAAATTTGGTATTTTTCTCCAAATTTTACCATAACATGATCTATGTTCTAAATTAGTATATTTAATTTACATGATAACGAGCACATGCTAGCTATTAAATTAATACGTAATTAATATTTATTCGAATTCATAAATTTGAATAAATTTTAATGAATATTTTATTATATATCTTAATTATCACGATAATTAAACGTAATAACTAAATAATGGAGAATTCGGTGGGTACATTTTGGAAGAGAATAAATTTTTTATATATTTTTTTTCAACCGTCAGATATTAAAAAAAGAAAAAAAATACTCTCCTCCAAAATGTATCTGCCGAATTTTCCATTATTGAACTATTACATTTAATTAACGTGATAATTAAAACATATAATTAAATATTAATTAAAATTTATTCAAATTTATGAATTCGAATAAATATTAATTATGTATTAAATTAACAACTAGCATGTAATAGTTATTATTTTAGTTAAATATAATAATTAGAACATAGAGATGTTATGGTCAAATTTGGATAATTTCGGTTAGTATATTTAATTAAAATGATAACCTGTACATGTTAGTTGTTAACTTAATACATAATTAATATTTATTGAATTCATAAATTTGAATAAATTTTAATGAATATTTAATTATATATCTTAATTATCACGATAATTAAACGTAATAACTAAATAATGGAGAATTCGGTGGGCACATTTTGGAGGAGAATAAAATTTTTATATATTTTTTTCGACCGTCAGATATTAAAAAAAAAAATTACTCTCCTCCAAAATGTACCTGTTGAATTCTCCATTATTTAACTATTACATTTAATTAACGTGATAATTAAAACATATAATTAACTATTCATTAAAATTTATTCAAATTTATGAATTCGAATAAATATTAATTATGTATTAAGTTAACAGCTAGCATGTAATAGTTATTATTTTAATTAAATATACTAATTAGAGAATAGAGATGTTATGGTAAAATTTGGATAATTTCGGTTAGTATATTTAATTAAAATGATAACCAATACGTGTTAGCTGTTAACTTAATACATAATTAATATTTATTCGAATTCATAAATTTTAATAAATTTTAATGAATATTTAATTATATATCTTAATTATCACGATAATTAAACGTAATAACTAAATAATGGAGAATTCGGTGGGTATATTTTGGAGGAGAATAAAATTTTTATATATTTTTGTCAACCGTGAGATATTAAAAAAAGAGAAAAAATTACTCTCCTCCAAAATGTACCTGCCGAATTCTCCATTATTGAACTATTACATTTAATTAACGTGATAATTAAAACATATAATTAAATATTCATTAAAATTTATTCAAATTTATGAATTCGAATAAATATTAATTACATATTAAGTTAATATCTAACATGTGCTCGTTATCATGCTAATTAAATATACTAATTTAGAACATAGATCGTGTTAATTTGGCGGACAATGATTCCCCGCCTGTTCTTAAATTCTTAATAACCAATTAATCCAAAGTCGGATAATGATTCACCGCCTGGCGCTCTTTGAAAGTCCCCAAAAGACGTTTTTCAATTTTTTTTTGAGTTGTTGGTTATTTCGTTAATTAACTTATTAAACTTGGTTATTTATAAAAAATTTCCTAATTATATCTTAGGATATTCAAATATAATAAAAAACAAAATGAAATCGCATCAAAATTTTATTATTATTGAGGACTTTGGACGGAAACTACGCCAAAATCTTTTGGAGTTTTGGCCAAGACCTGATCCAAAACAAAGAGATGCTCTAAACAAAACCATCCCTAATCCAATTAAGAACAGTTCATGCTTCTCGCCTTTTTCTTAACCGCTCCCCCAAACACTTTTGACCCTTTCTTCTCTCTTTCACGGTCCGGGTCTTTCCTCCCTTAGATTCTCGACCACCCTTTGGATCACTCCATTAATCGAATTCCTATTTGCACACATGGCTTCTGGCACCTCAACAAGAGGATGGTTCTTCCCTTCTCCGCAAATAGTTCTTCAATTTTTTTGCGTACAGAGGGTGGTGGGTCTTGTACGCCGAGGTAATATGATGCTAAACTCGTGATTCCATCGAATCCACATAACGTTGGTAGGTTAATTGAAATCGGAACCCCTCTCATTCTGAAAATTAGAGAAAAAAACAATTTCTTTTTTGTTACAAATCATAAAAAATTGAAATTTCAAAACAAGAAAAAAATACTAAATGATAGAACATTATACAATTAGTTTTTTCCCATATCTTATATAGATAATGAACAAAGGATGAAAATACCAAGACAAATATCATTAGCTTACAAATATCAAAATATTTCTACATTTATATAGACACAACAATATCATATATATTTTATGATGAATTGATGAGCCATCACAACATTTTCATTATACTTGTCAAGAACTCATGAGGAACATATTTGCAGTCCCTCATTTGGTCCCAAGTCAAGATTATACATGCATAAGTAAAATATAAATTAGATATTAGATATTATACATATTATAATATGTATGACAAAATAATAATAAATTTTTGAACAACACGGTTTATGTTTGTATGAGACACATACATAGGTCATGGACCATAATAATATTCCGTTAGTTCACAAAAGTAAAAAAAGAACAAAAAATATTACGATGCCTCAAAGCCTTGAACCCATAATCCATTAATTCACGAAGTAAGAAACTACAAAATAAAAATTATGAGTCCTCGTAACTTGTATGTTCTAATAGCGATTATTACTCTTTATATCTAAAAAGGATATGTGTCAATATTATGTGCATTTTCGATAATTTTAAAAGAAATATAAATATAAATATAAATGTTGTTCAAGACGATGATTGGGGGGAAATTTGTTTTATTATATGTACATGTTGATCAGTCTTGTTTTCACATGTTGTAATATTATGCTAAAGAACTTCTATATATTTTATTTTCGTTCTCGTATATGCTTCAATCATCGATTAAACATTTTTTTACATGTTCAAAACATATCTCATATATAATTTTTGTTCCATCTTTCTTGGCAGAAGTACAATGATCGAAGAATAAGATGCATTTTTATCATATTTTTGTGTTAGATTTTCTAAACATGACCATAAGCCCAAAAATAATATTTTTCTGAAAAACAAAAAATAAACTTGTAAAGCTTGATTTCTCGACAGAGCCCATTATTAACGTACCATTTTTTTTGTTGGATCTCACCTCAACCGGCAAGGCCGAAACCCTTGTATCTTCTCAAACCCTGGTTCAGCAATTGCTAATGAGGTGGAGAATGGATTTGCCAAAAAGGATGATTTAGTGTAGGATGAGGATTAGGCACAAGTATGAGATGAGAGTTGTGAGAATGATAAGCAAAATTATCAACGGCTCTATAGTTTAGTAGTGAAGTGTTCAACATAAGATACCATATGTCTTCGCAGACCCGGCCCAGAGGCAAGCCCAGCAAGCCTCTGGACTAGGGCAACAACAGGGTGAGGGGCATCATGTAGAGTAGAGGCAATGCTTAATGCACATCAGTATATGGAAGCCTGGTAAGGTGGTTGATTTGTTTAATCAGGTCCACATAATAAAGCCCATTTTGCTGTTTGTTGTCTAAATTCATTTCAAAACAAAAGACAAGGAACCCATTTCCATTTCCAAATCACCACAAGGTTGTAATTGTGTACAAGAGAAGAAGCAACAAAAAGATCATTGTATAATAAAAGAAATATGAACTAGAAAAAGGAATGGCTGTATTTTCAAATTCTATAGTTTGTATCTTTGTTTGCCACTCATTTGTTCCTCTTTGCTAAATAAACGAAGATAAAGAATATCTAATTTGTAAGTAAAATAGCAATCCTAATTTTACTACTCGTGAGTAGATTTTTCTCTTTTTTGTTTTTATTTTTGATTGAAAATTAAGAAGCACTACACAAATATTTTCAACTAACAAAATCATATTACCATGTTTCTGCCATTACTGTTCAAAATACTATTATTTTTACTATTTGTTCGTAACTGGTACCAACCAGCATAGTCAAGAAATCATTTATCAAATTATCATGCCGTTGAATCAATATTATCCATATGCAAGCTTATAACTTATCAACGTCATAAAAGTACTTGAATAATGCAATAATCAAGAGCAATATTGTGCTTAGTGCTCACACTGTCATTGCATTCTATGATTTCAAGTTTGATCTTTAAACTACTGCATAATCTTCAATCACAAAATATTTTATCAAAGTGAAAAAATCTTTAACTGAGGAATTTGTTTAAAAAAATACAAGTACGGTTTGGAATGTATTGAAATTTATTTTTCTGTTGATAATGAATGCATGTCGGATGTTTTTTTTCCTTGTAATTTTCGTCGTGGGCAACATTTCGCGCAACAATTTGACGTTATTATAAATTCGGGCTAGGGCAACTAAAACATCGGGGCCGGCCCTGTGTCTTCGGTTAAATACCCGTTTGTATTATCAATAAAAAAATATGAAAACTAAATATATTCACGATTAGTAGACACTACTACAAAAAATATCATTAGCTACGAAAATCTTAACGACGAAGTAAATTTTGTCACTGTATGACATTATTAGTGACTGATTTATGTTTGTTCCAAAACAAAAAAAAAATATTGGGACAAATAGTTTTTTTTGCTACTAAATTAGTCACAAAACACGATTAAATTTATAAGTCAGTACATTTTATGACAAAACAATTGTCACAAAATAGTTGACATATAAAATAACAAATTATTGGGACTAAACTTGGTCGTTGATTATCGACAAATATGTTGAATGTTTTTCATGTTATATAATTTCATGCATTTTTTTATAATATTATAATTGATTTAGACATATTATAATTTTAATTTGATAAATATTAATTTTTACGATAGGTTTTTGTTTTGTTTTTAAATGAACTAGTATCTGATGTAAATTGGAGGGAAATTTTACCTCTATTTTTTCATTTTAGACTTGACAAAATATTGGAGGGAACTTTTCCTCCATATTTTTCAACATACTAAAGTTAATAAGGAATAGAAATAAAAATATTCTTAAATAAACTAATCCTACCCCTCATTAAATTAATTTTCTCAGGTCTCAGCCCCCTCTCTCTCCTTTTACTTATCTTTCTTCTTCGTTAGTTAGTGTAAAAATAACCCCCTTTTCTGCATGTAGTCTCTTTTAGAATAAAAATTCAAAAACTAACTCCCTTTTCGCAAATATTCCAAAAATAACCCCTTTCGGGTTTTTAAATCCCGCCGCTACAGTGTTTTGAAAAAAAAATTATTCTCCTTCAAAATGTACCCACCGAATTCTCTATTATTTAACTATTACATTTAATTAACGTGATAATTACAACATATCATTAAATATTAATTAATATTTATTCCAATTTATGAATTCGAATAAATATTAATTATGTATTAAGTTAATAACTAACAGCATAATTAATATTTCAATAATAGAGAATTCAGTGAGTACATTTGAATTCATAAATATTAATTTTATTGTTAGCTATTAACTTAATACATAATTAATATTTATTCGAATTCATAAATTGGAATAAATATTAGTTAATACTTAATGATATGTTGTAATTATCACGTTAATTAAATGTAATAGTTAAATAATGGAGAATTCTGTGTGTACATTTTGAGGGAGAATAAATTTTTTTTTTCTTTCAAAAACCCTGTAGCAACCTGTAGCGGCGGGATTTAAAACCCGAAAAGAATTATTTTTGGAATATTTGTGAAAAAAAAAAAAGTTAGATTTTGAATTTTTATTTAAAAGCGGCTACATGCAGAAATGCTCCAAAAAGCTCCTCTCGGCGTTCCTCCCTTCTTCATCGCCTGCACAAAAGCTCCGCGGCTCCACTTCCTCCCTTCTTCGTCACCTCCAGATCGGTTCTTGTTTCTTGTTCTCTGTCAAATGATCCCATCGAGACCTAAATCGTCAGATCTGAATCTCTGATACAAGTTTGAGATAGTTTATTTTTCTTCCGATTTTTAGTTTTGCTCATGATTATTCAAGATTGGTATTCTAAAAGCCAGCTTTTTCAATGGTATTATCTCGGATGAGTTCTTTGAAGGTATTACTAAACAAATCTATTCATTTTCTTTTGTTATAAATAGGGTGAAGGTTGAATTAAGGCTAATTGACTCAATTACCAAACAAGTTCAGTAGTTGAGAAAAATCGAGGCAAATATTAGTAGGAATTCGTTCTTTTTCTAGAATTATCGCTAATTGACTTCAGAATATTAGTAGGAATTCATTATTTTTGTGTGATGTGGGGTTAATTTGTTGGCCGGAGGCAAAATATTAGGTTGTTTTGTTCGGGTAATTTCTGTTTAGGTGGAGAGAAAATTGACGGTTGAGGGTTTTGCAAATATTTGGTACTAAGAGTTGTTTGTTCTTATGTACTAATAGATTTTATTTGGAATATACTTTTAATCCAAATATATTATCTGTTATTTTTTAGACGATGCTTGCAAAAGCGGTAGAAACGGAGTGACAAACAACCTTCGTCGACATCTTCGTCTCCTCAATCGTCAGTAAATGTCGAGGTATAACGTAAGGGATTTTTTGTAATTCATTCACGATTCAAGAGTTCCATTTGAAAATATCTCACTTTGTGCATATGAAAAGAGGATTCGGAGAAGTGGATTAAAATTTTGTTTGAGCTAGCAAGGCATCACGCTCCATCGACAATATTTCTCGACGAAATCGATTCGATTATTGGTCAACACGGCGAAGCACGAACAAGCCATCATCTCAAAATCGAACTCTTCATTCAGGTACAACAATTTCTTTCAAATTGCCTTTTAGTCCCTGTGATATTGGATTTTTGTTTTGAAAATTTAATGAAGATGGATGGATTAGAGAAAACGGATGATCTTGTATTCGTCCTTGCCGCCACCAATTTACCTTGGGAACTGGATTTTTCCATGCTTTGCAGACTTGAGAAAAGGGAACATCTTTGTAAAACTTGAAAATATCACATTTACCCCCTGACAATGTGTTTGTAATTCAGATACTGGTGCCGTTGCCAGAGCCGGAAGCGAGAAGAGGAATGTTTGCTTTAACCCTAGCCACAAACAAGAATATTTAATTGAGTAGTATATAAATCCTTAATTGTTATTATTTATTAGTTACAGAAATTGTTTCACTAATATACACATTGTTTTTCTATTTTTGTAAGTAAGTATTGACATTGTTTTTTTTAAATCTTGTAAAAAGCTAATAAGCTCAAGCCAAAAAATATATGTATTTTTTGCTTTATTTATATTGTACCAATCAGACAAAGTAAATGTGTCATGTGGTAATTGTTGTTGAGTTTTATATGTAGATAATGAAATTATGCATATTGGTAATTGTTGGTGATTTTTCTACGAAGAGAATAAAATTATGCATATTTCGAACAAGATGATTACCAATGTTCTCTAACATGATTATATTTGTTATATTATCATGTACATATGTTTTATCAACTGGTAGTGTATGAATTTATATTAGTTGCTTATTTTTCATTAGCTACTTAATTTGTATGTCATGTTTTTTTGGATAATTGTAGAAATCACATTTACAAGTGGTTATGGATAATAAAAATTATGACATATTTGCATGTCATGTTTTTTTGGATGGGTGCACTCATTTTATCCATTTAACTATAATTAGGCACATACTCCTACTTGTCATAAATCTGATTCATAACGGACCAAGTTTACCTTAATCAAACAAAACATTAAAACAATATGAAATTTATAACCGCTGCCATATTATTGTACCTAAGGAAAGGATATGTTATATTGTTATGTACGTATGTAATTACTGTCTTTTTTTTTGACATGTACTCTTTTCAAAAGTCCAATTTGTATGAATAACTGCGGTTTTGCCCGATTTGTAAAACTAGCTATTTCGCCAAGGATCCTGACGAAAGAGAATGTAGTTTCGTCAAGGTGTATGATGAAAGTGTTGAGACACTAATTTGTGTCATAATAACAGAGTTAAACATTGTTAAACTCTTTCGCTAGACCATCTGACGAAAGTGCATGGAATATATGGTTCCAATCCTAATGTGATGGAATGGACATGCAATATGTTTATTGTTCTTTCGCCAGATCTTCTAGCGAAAAAACACTTTTCAGTTTTTTGTTTGTTTGCAATTTGAACAATTTTTTTTAAAATTTAGAGATAGAATTGAAAAATACTTAGAACACGAATGTTTTAGAACTTTGCAATAACTATAATTTAGACGGCTGGTTGGTAATTTTTAGGGATTATTTGCTCACTCAAAATCGTCCACAATGTAGCTACTTTATTTGAAACTCAATAGAAAAACCAAGAAACAAAAAATGTCAATATAATCATGAAAATATAATATCTAAATATCGAAACACACACATCCAAATATCCAAAAAGCATCATATCTACAATACCTTAAACCATATACATCAAAATATCAAAAATACGTAAAAACACAATATCCAAATGTTGGGTGCCGGCGTCGACTGAGCCCCGCGCAGCGGATTGAGAGGCCCGGTCCGGCCCGATCCTGAGGACCACGTCGTCGATCCGAAAGTACAAATCCTAATCTACGTGCAACTTATATATAACTATTATATACAAAGGAATCATACCACGTGAAATTGATCACGGTGACGGATTGATTCACTTGTAGTTGCTGCTGCTCCGATCTCGGCAACACATGCGTCCCACGTTCGCACGATTTGACACCTTGCTCGAAGTTTCGATTTGTCGAATACAACCGGATTGCTTCCGGTTTGTCCTTCGATCTCCCTCGAACTTGCTCCCGTTTGATCAGAACGAAAGGTTTAAGCTGAAACCTCTCTACTCGTATCCACCGCGAGCTTTCGTCTCTCGGTTACGCGCGATTCCACTAAAATCGCCGTAAACTTGCTCAAGATTATCTCTAATGGAATCTCTCTTTTCTCTTTCTTGTCTCACAAGAATAATTCTTTTCTCTGATCTAGAATGACTAGAAGAGAGAGAGAGAGAATAGGTGAGAATATCTTATATAATCACCACCATTAATATTGGATTAATGAGTATCAAATAAAACTGTCATTCCAGAATTCGGACTATAGTCCGTCTTCATGACACACCATAGTCCGTCATGACGGACGTATCACATTTACTATAATAGCCGTTACTGAAAGAAATACAGTTTCGGATCAACCGTAAAAGTGTACACATAAGCACACACGAACGTACGCGTTCGAGAAAACGGATAGATGCACAATAGGATTGTGCAGAATTGGGCGAAAATAACACCGTGCATCATGACGCACCATATGGTGCATCATGACGCACCTAGTGTGTTCAGTCTGCAATGGTTGTGGACTTAGCCAAATTCAGGAAAAATATGGTCGTGCATCATGACGGACCATATGGTGCATCATGACGCAAGGATGCGTATTTTGTCCAGAAACTTTTTGACATCGTCAGTCATGACGCACTGTGTTAAAAAGCTGTTTTCTGGCAGCTTTTTGGTACACACGGTTTGGTGTGTCTAAAACGTGCCTTTTGGGGGTCCTTATCCTATTTAGTATAAATAGGATAATTCTCTCCCTCTCTCTCTCTCTCTCTCTCTCTCTCTCTCTCTCTCTCTCTCTCTCTCTCTCTATGTGGCAGATTTAATCCAAATCATTCTATTATAAGAGAGACACTTTTTCATAGAGTGAAATGGTGCGAAGAAAGAGAGAAACGAGACAAGGGATTTTTCTCGGTTTAGAGAATCAATTCAATCAACCAAGTTTACCAGTATATCGTCTAGGCAGGTATACTCGTAACCGAGGTGCTACGACTCACGGTGGATACACGTAGAGGAGCGACACTTGTGGCTCTTCGTTGTGATCAAACCGAAGGAGAGAAAACGTGCCAAGTCGGTGGGAGACGTGTGGTATGGGACGCACGGACTAGTCACCAACGTGACACCGAAGAAAAGAAGGATGCGGGCGATCAACCCGTCGTGCGTGATCAATTTCACGCTGGTAATCGTCTATCCTACTTTGCATCGTACCCTCGATATTGAAGCGTGATCTCGGAATTTGGGAACCGGACCGGGCCTTCATATCCGCTGCGCGGGCCCGGAGTCGGGATAATTCCCTTCAGTTACTACTCAGATCCGTCATGACGGACCAACTTGTCCGTCGTGACGCAGCTCCGTCATGACGGATAAACCAGGCCGTCACGACGCTATACTCACAGATTGGTGTACATAAATACATTGTGGTCCGCCATGACGGAACAACCAGTCCGTCAGGACGGACTATGTATATTCTGTTATTTCTGTCAGAAAACCCCTTTGGTCCGTCACGACGGACCAACCAGTCCGTTATGACGGACTATGTGTTTTCTGTCAGATTTGCATAAATCTTATTATGCATCCAATCGTTTCGAAGAACGCGTACGTTCATCTGTCCTCATGTATACAATCTACTAGTTGATCTATAACTGTATTTCCTTCAGTCTCCCACTCAGTTTAAGATCCAACTAAAGAAAGCACTAGTGCACATCAGATGTACACATATCTTAGAGATTAATATCAAACCTGAAATAGGACAACACTATGTGCGACCGCGTAGGTTCGTAACAAACAATGGTAATAAACTTATGCCTAAGTTTACGGACTCATGAGAGGGATCTAGGAAGAAATCCATCATAGATTTCCCGCGTTTAAAACGAAAAATGATTGTGATCATTTATACCCATCTCGAATAGTAGTATTTAGTTCTTTTGTTCACGATATCTGTCAATCAAAAGGCATGGTAGTAATCATCCTTATATTTTGATTGACTAAACTTAATTTCGATACCGAATTGAAGCAACAAACAAAATCGATATTAACAATTAATATCATTGACTATGGCCAGAGATTTCGTTGATCAATTCACGATAGGCCTAAGGGATATCTCTTTCTTTCGAAAGGAACAATTTCTATCTTGGTGACTCACATCAATTTTCATGTTTCTGACAATACCCGATGATGATCCCATGACCATCCTGTTACGGATAGTGGAAGATCATATTTAAATATTATGCTACGCATGAAAAGTGATCCATGATCACCTCAAGTGTGAAGAAGTAAGACCGCATTCGTTACGATTCCATCTACAATGCCTAAACCATGTCATGGTATCGTATTTTTGGTCAAGTCACAATATGCATAACCTAATGCATATCTATATTCCCGATTCGACAAACTGTTTGTCTTATGATTTGTAAAATATAATCATCACCTCGACGAATATGCTAGTGTACACGTTAGTCTATTATCGTATAATAGATATACTTATCACATAAGTATCCTAATCGTGACTAGGGACGTTTTTGAAATATAACTTTTGAAATGCGACGGGTTTTACTTAACATGATCACTTTTCTCTTATCGTATAATAGATCATGGCATACATGATAGATCCAACCGCCGAAGCGTATGGAACCTTATCCATGTTACTTTTCTCTTCGCTCGATGTCGGACATTGAGCTTTCGAAAAGTTTATACCACTCGACATTGGGAGAAACCCTTTCTTAGAGTTTTGCATGAAAAACCTTTTCAGCACTTTGTCGATGTACGTACTCTGACTTAGGCCGAGGAGTCTCTTGGATCTATCTCTATAAATTCTCACGCCTAAAATATAGGCGGCCTCTCCTAAATCTTTCATAGCGAAACGAGTATTCAAATACTTCTTAACATCCGATAACATCGGAATGTCGTTTCCTATGATCAATATGTCGTCTACATAAAGAACAAGAAACACTACGCGGCTCTCACTAAACTTCTTATATACACAAGGTTCTTCTTCATTTTTAATGAAATCATATTCGCTTATGACTTCATCAAAATGAATATTCCAACTCCGAGAAGCTTGTTTCAGTCCATAAATGGACCTTTGAAGCTTGCATACTTTCTTAGGATTCTTTGGATCGATAAAACCTTATGGTTGTGTCATGTACACATCCTCCGATAAGTTTCCATTAAGGAAAGCGGTTTTAACATCCATTTGCCATATTTCATAGTCATAATATGCAGCTATGGCAAGGATAATCCTTATAGACTTAAGCATGGCTACCGGCGAAAACGTTTCATCATAGTCTACACCATGAATTTTCTTGAAACCTTTCGCAACTAGCCGTGCTTTGTAAGTATGCACTTGCCCATCCATGTCAGTTTTCTTCTTGAAAACCCATTCACACCCGACGGGTTTAACCGAGGGTGGTGGATCAATTAAGTTCCAAACTTGATTATCGTACATGGATTGGATCTCGGACTTCATGGCATCATGCCATTTGTCAGAATCTTTGCTCGACATAGCATCTTTGTAGGTTGTCGGCTCATCATCTATGAGTTCGACGTTGCCTTCATCAGTCACGATAAATCCATATCGTACTAGTTCGTCCTACTAGATCTACGAGGAACACCTTGTGCTATTGGCTCGACATCCTCAACTATTGACGGATTCGGGTCAACATCCATCGGTTCAATGTTTATTTCAGAATCTCGAACCTCTTCGAGATCGATTTTACTCCCACTAGCTCGTTGAGATATAAAGTCCTCCTCCTAGAAGGTACCTCTTCGAGCTACGAAAATCTTGTTTTCCTCGGGATTGTAGAAATAATATCCTTTAGTTTCCTTAGGATATCCTATAAATAAATATTTTTCAGATTTGGGTTCGAATTTATCCGAAAATATTTTCCGGACGTAAACACCGCATCCCCAAATTCTGATAAAAAATAACACCGGAGGTTGTCCGGTCCATATCTCATATGGAGTATTTTGAACCGATTTAGAAGGTAAGCGGTTTATTAGAAAATCCGTTGTCTCAAGGGCATATCTCCAAATCAATGGCAATGCACACAAGATCAAATCTTGTTGCATTATTGGTGACACCTTTTCTCCCAATTTCTCGAGACGATCAATCAACGATTGTACCTTTAACACGTGAGTGCTAACCGAAGATCCGTTAGGCATCTTACAATTAACCAACTCTTTCAACGTATTGAACATTTCAATCCGTTCTTGCTCTTGGAACATTTTCTTGAGCGTCGCGTTAATTTCGTACGCATCCGAATCCTCGAATTGCTTCTGCAAATTTGCGTCCATACATGCCAACATGAGGCACGTCACGTCATTTGACTCCTTCTTAAGTTTTTTATATGCCGCTTTCTCTTCGGTCGAAGCCTTATCATCGGGAGCCACCATCTTCGTGTCTAACACGTGACTCTTGCACTCTTGCCTAAGAACAATTCTTAGGTTACGGTGCCAGTCAAGATAGTTCTTGCCGACTAGCTTCTCCCTTTCCAAGACCGATCTAATCGACATGGAGTTGGTGTTGCTTGAAGTCATGATTGCTACAACGAAAAATACTACACAATGAGATTGATACTAACATGTGCGAACTTATGCTATATGCTTATATGATGATATGAAATATGTTATTTTTATCAAATCAATAACCCTAATATTGATTCGGGATTCTAAATCAATAACACTTCAAGACCCATATTTCATGATTCTCCCACAAGTGACTTTGGCCGACAAATGGGTTCTCACTATTTAGGTAGGATAAATCCAATCACATCCAATGTGACTCTTGACCCTTTATAGGATTTCGGTATCAAATCATATCATATATGATTCAAATTCCGTTTGTGCATCCTAACTATGCCCCGAACTCCAATCGGATTGGCTTGGACGGTTAAGTCACAACCGTGCTCACATATCGTTCAATTGAACTACAAATGAGCCCGACTTTGGCCTGAACCCTCATTTGTCCTCAATTAACGCTTGCCTCTCATGTTGATACATACAACATTGCACGCCTGACTTTGGCCTGAAACCGTGCAAAGTGTAAGACCAACCTCGGAGGTTGTGAACATGGAAGGCATTTTATGACTTAAATATTATGCAGGGATTTTAATGCAATATAATCATATTATATTGATTTATACAAGTTATTATGATGATATATGTGAATTTATAAACATGAGTTAAACAAATTTCGAATTTGTATTCTAAAATACTAAACTAGCAAATTTTTTAACATAGTTCGTTCGATCGAACTGAAAGTTTCGTTCGAACAGACTTAAGTTTTGTTTTATTCTGAAAATTTCCAAAACCTCCAAAATTAGGTTCGTTCGAACGAATCCTATATTCGTTCTAACGAACCAGTGGTTCGTTCGAATGAACTACTATAGTCCGTTCGAACGAATTTATCACCAGGTTCGAACGAACCAGAACTTCATTTTAACAGAATTATGTTCGTTCGAACGAACAGCAAGTTTCGTTCGAACGGACTAAAATATGATTTTCTAAATCTAATCCAGGAGTATGTTCGTTCGAACGAATCTCGTATTCGTTCGAACACACTAAAGATTGTATGACTTCGTTCGAACGAACATCCAGTTTCGTTCGAACGAACCATTAATTCATCAGTTTTCTCCTGCATTCATCCGCGACCTTTCCATGTTCGTTCGAACGCAACATACAGTTCGTTCGAACGAACACAGTACTGATTTCACGAATTTTCATTCTGATTTTGCTGATTTTTTATTGTTTCTTAAACAATCGATCATGAAACTCTTTCATGATCCCTTCTAGATACTATTAATCATCTCATGATTAATCTCTAGTAATTTTATAACTTGTTATAATATTGAAATTTAATGAAAATGCTAAATTCTATGCAAGAACACGAATAACACTTATTCGTATCCGATTCGATCAATCAATCGATGATGATGGCTCTGATACCACTGTTAGGTATCGGAGTCACTACCGAGTCCCGCGCAGCGAATTGTGAGGCCCGGTCCGACCCGATCCCGAGGACCACGTCGTCGGTTCAAAGACACGAATCATGATATGCAACTAATCCTATGAAATTAACTTCTAATTCATAGAGAATCATACCACGTGAAATTGATCACGGAGACGGGTTGATTCTTGTGTAGTTGCTCCTATCCTTGCTTCGACTCTGGCGACACACACGTCCCACGCCCGCACCGATTCGACACATTATTCGAAGCTCCGATTTGTCATATACAACCGAAATTCCTCCGGTTAAGATTCGACCTTGCTCTCCTTGGATCACAATACAAGATCTCAATTTAGATCTCCCTCCTCGTATCCACCTCGAGTTATTGTCTTCCGGTTACACGTGAATCCTCCTAGTATATCCACTCGTAAGCTTGCTTGAATATCGAATTTGAGAACAATTCTCTAATTCACTTTCTCTCGAATGGATTTCTTGCTTGAGGAAGAAGATGAATAATCCAACACTATCTCTCTTCCAGATCTGAGATTAAATATCATTAATCTCAGATCATACCATTAATTACAGGATAATTAATTGGAGATAAAACTGTCAATACACAATTCGGAACGTAGTTTGTTCGAACGCACCTTACGGTTCGTTCGAACGAACCAGCCAATGTTAATGTATTACATATGTTCGTTCGAACTGAATCACTATTCATCAGAACGAACCATAATGCGTTCGAACGAACCATAATAGTTCGTTCGAACGAACCATCTCCTGGTTCCAGAATTTACACAATCTCATTGTGAATTCAATTCTTTGATCATCATTATTTGTACTTTTTTCTAGTTGATCCAAAATTGTATTTCCTTCACTATCACACGCATTCGATGAATAAGACGATTCCCTAGCTCCATGCGATACTCAAGAACTTTGAGTCGGAGGTGCTTAAGGCATCGGAAGAACCCAAAGCAAGAGTTGCTAGGGATGTTATCATCATTCAAGGAGGGATTCGTAAGAAACAAAAGTCCAGGGGCGGTGCGGACAAGTCGTTGTCCAATCCAAAGACTGAAGTAAATGAGAAATTCGAGGATGTCACCTGCTTCCATTGCAAAACGAATGGGTATTGGAAGAGAAATTGCAAGATTTATCTCGAGAAGGTGAATAAAAGCAAGGGGAAGGCTTTGGAAGCGGGAAATGCAGGTATGACTATTATAGATGTTAATATTTCAACGTTGGGACACTTGGGTATTAGATACCGGTTGTGGAACTCATATTTGTCGAAATATGCAGGTTTTTCAAAGTAGAAGGAAGTTAGCACGAGGTGAAGTGAATCTTCGAGTTGGGAATGGAGCAAAGGTTGCTGCCCTGGGGTTGGTCAAGCCAAATGGGGCCACCCTAGATTGGCCGTTGGAGAAGTTCATCTAACTTTACCGAGTTGATTTATTTTAGAACTTAATAATTGTTATTATGTTCCAAGTTTGTGTAAGAACATTATTAGTGTTTCAAGATTAGCTAATGATGATTATGAATTTATTATTAAGAATAATGAATTTTCTATTTGTAAGGATAATTTATTCTATGGAAATGTTCTATTGGAAAATGATATTTATGTTTTTTATCTCAATTACACAAATGATAAATCCATCTATAATATAAACACAAATCGGATTGAACCTAAGGTTGATAGTAGAACCTACTTTTGGCATTGTCGACTTGGTCATATAAATGAGAAGCGTATCTCAAAACTCCATAAAAATGGATTTTTGGACTCATTTGAATTTGATTCTTATGTGGAATGTGAATCTTGTTTACTTGGCAAGATGACGAAAGCACCCTTCTCCAAGGTTGGAGAACGGTCCAAGGAACTATTGGAACTTATACATTATGATGTATGTGGTCCAATGAGTACCGAGGCAAGAGCAGGTTATCGATACTTCATAACGTTTACGGATGATTATAGTAGATATGGGTATATCTACCTAATGCATAACAAATCTGAATCTTTTGAAAAGTTCAAATAATTTCATAATGAAGTGCAAAATCAACTTGGCAAGACAATCAAAGCACTTTGATCAGATCGAGGAGACGAGTATTTGAGCTATGAGTTTAAGGATCATCTCAAAGATTGTGGAATCGTTTCACAATTGACTCCACCAGGAACGTCTCAATGGAATGCTTCCTCATCCGTTGCGTGGGGCACTGGGCATGACGATTCCCGACACATGTATCATCGAACTTTCAAAACATCGGGTTTTTGATCGTTAAGTCTTCAATATTTCGAAGTTGGATTTGGACGAAGTTTTTTTCAAGTCAAATCAATTTTGTCAGTTCTAGATCTAGATTTATATAAAAAATAGAGTGATGATATATATCCATCTTAGAATTCACCAGTCTGATTGATGTGTTGACACTCGAATTAAATACTAGTGATAAATCATTACTATTAAATTTTTGTCACCTTATATAGAAAAAAGGAAGGAAAAAAGATTCACCGTTTCACACATCATTAATTCATTTAATATCTTTAACAAGTTTGTTAGCACCGTCCACAATATCAAATTTAAATTTATAAATTTGGATAAAAAAACTTATTGGGCTGAACTAATACATCGATTAACATGTGTTAAACGGATACACATGAATAAAACTACCATAAAAAATAAACGAAAAAATAATAATAATTTCGCAAAAATTAGCAAAATAGAAATAATATTTTGCTTTTAAAAAAGATTAAAGATAAAATAATAAAAATTTGTTAAAAAAATGACTAATCATGTGTAAAATTAAATATAACAAAAAATTAAATAAATGAAATCATTTTTAATAATATAATTTACCATGTAATCAATGAGATTTATCACATAATTAATACAATTTGTCACATAATTAATATTGTTTGTCACCTATCATGATTTATTATCTAAAATAATTTAGCATTTAATGCATTTATTATATATTACAAATACATCAATAAATTGAGCGAATACTAAAGGGACCAAGTATAATTTTTCTTAAAATATACGTTTAAAAGCTTATATTCTAACATGAGCCCGTTTATGATGCCCTCCAGATTCCCCAAAACGTCCTGAAATCCAAATTAACACATTTTGTTAACACGATAATTAACGATTAATGCATAATTAGTAAGATTATGATTTGTAATTAAGGTCTCTTCTAACTAACTATTAATAATTCATATTTAAAATTTAATAATAATGTATTAATCGTTTAATGGAAATGTTAATTGAAATTTGGAAATTTTTTTTGGAGAATTGGGTTGGGCATGATATAATTTCCCTCCTTTTAACATTGCTGCCGCTTCAAGTTCAATCCTCCTCACTGCATTCTAATAACGGACTAACGAGTGCAGAATCAACACAGCACACACCAAAAAACTGTACGCTCATTTAATCCATTTAATCAGAAATTCTAATAGGCTCGCCTACTGCAGTACACTACAATCAAATAGAAAAGAATTCTTCATCCATGACAAATAATTAAGGAATGAACATGCTTTTAACCACTAATCAATATGCCCACATGGAGACAGCACGGTGACAGTACAAAACCCTTTATGTTCCGTATAAGACATATATATTGCCTTAATTATGCAATTAATCACAAATCACGGAGGATTCGGACCACATGTGCAATCAATCATAGCCTCATTTACAACAAGAGTCTAGGTTAACAAAAAAACTAATTGGGGTTTTTTTGGGCAATCAATCATAGCCTCATTTACAACAAGAGTCTAGGTTAACAAAAAAAACTAATTGGAGTTTTTTTCCCAAAAAAAACCCCTTTCTTTTACATATTTTAAGAACCTCTTTTTGATTGATATTATATGTTACGAGAGGAAATTCATCTTTCTTTCCCCAAATTTAACCGCCTGCCTCGTAACAGATAGATATTGGATGTAGTAAAAGAAGGGCACAAATGTACTCATTCGCTACCTATCACGTGACAGGTGAGGAAAATTCGGAGAAGAAAATATGAAGATTATACTGACCGAAACTATATCGAAGACATGCATGCGGGACATTTATATATTGGCAAGATATTGGCACATAATGCGTGATAATTACAAATAACTTGGCAAAATACAGTTTAGTGCATTCCACCTAAATAATTTTTTGTTTGCCTAATCAGTATTATTTTTGCGCTTCATTTAGGATCACAGTTAGTCATGTGTAACATGCAAATAATAGGATACTTAATGCATTCGTGCATAATTCGAATCAAACGTTTTTCAAATTGCTCAAGTATTCGGTCAAATAAAACAGGATGCAATATTGATTCGTCAATTCGGTTATTTTGCGTGTTAAGCTTCATTTATAAAATAAAAATACAATAGTTCGGTATATGATAGTATATCAATATAATTTATTATTTATAATTAATTGAGAAATGTTATTATTTATAAATAACTAGCAATGGCCCGCACAACAATTGTGCGGGATTTCATATTTTTTTACATGGTTTTGTATAATTTGTTTAAATAGAATTTGCGCGGATACGTTTAAACTCAATTATATAATCATGATATATTTGCAAATATATTGATGTCAATAAATGCATTATAATTAATAAATGTTCATGAAATCTGTCTATCATGGATATAAATATTATAATTAATAAGGATTTAGAGAATTGACCCATCATTATAAATCCACACCAAATAAATAAAATATAACATGTTATAATTCAAACAAAATTAAAGTTTCAAAACAAATAAAAGAAAACCGTGAATGATACACATAAAAGCGAAATATATATTTAAAATGTCATTTATTAACATAAAAATGTCAATTTTTCAAAACAAAAAAAATCACAATTGTAAATTATATCATAAGAAATTAACAATTGAGTCATAGTTTCATACGGAGATTATATATGAAGCCCCAATAACACAAAAATAACATCTTTGATGAGACGGCAAAGGAGAATTAAGTAGGTTGATTAGTATTAATGATTGTCTCATTTAACGATTTAATTGACCGTTTAATTGATTTGACACGTCAATTAGCATTTATTAATATTAACATATTATAAATTATTGATGTGTTAATTAAATGTGCCAATTAACATTTATTTGAGTCAATTAGAAATGTTAATCAATTCACTTTGTCACATCATCGAAGATATTGTGATGAGTTTGAGGGCCAATTATATTTTTCTTCCATACATGAGTATAATTTGGATTGCAATAGAAACAAAACTCAAACAAAACAAAAAAACAAAAAAAACTGACGCGTGTCAATATGTGGTCACATGTCAATTAACATTTACTAATATTAACATATTATAAATTATTAATATGTTAATTAAACGTGTCAATTAACATTTACTTGAGTCAATTCGAAATGTTAATCAATTCATTTTGTCACCTCATCAAGAATATTGTGATGATTTTGGGGATCAATTATATTTTTTCTTTCATACATGGATATAATTTGGGTTGCAATAGAATCAAAACTATTAAAAAAAAAAAAAAATTGCTGACACGTGTCAACATTGTGCGAGATGTTTAGAAATATAACTATAGAAAGATATTTATTTCAGTTATAAAATCACAAATTGATAGATTTTAATTGATATTTTTAGTTTTTAATTTTTGTTCGAACTATAAATTTTTATTGTTTATTTTAGCAACAGTAATATTTTTCGTGTTTTCTTAGAAAAATATGAAATATTAATTAAACAAATTGGGTACGGAAACCTCAATATGTATATGTTAATTATTCGGGAACTGGACAACTATGTTTAGGACTAAATAGATTTTGTGGTAATTATATGTTGTTTACTTGGTTAACTAAAAGTATTGGTTCAAAATTTATAATTTTTTGTAATATTTACAAACATTAGAGGATTAAGTAGAAATAAATACAAAATAAGAGGGCTATAGCCTATTGTGATAGAAAGAAATATATTAACTCCGTTCATAGTTAAGTTGTAACCCCTTCTAGAAAGGGCAAAAACCCAAAACACTAGCGAGGCACCAAAAATATGAGGGGAAAAACCCACCAATCACTTTAGAGGCCGGGACCAAAAAGTAATGTATAAAATCCAGGGGTGGTTTACTTCCAAACTAATTAATTTACTGGTCCTTCCTTCCAAACAATTACATACCACGTATTTAGTAGGAGTTTCATTTTCTCTGCCAAAGATGGCTAAATGAGAGAGTGGGCGACAATAACACTCACGTAGGGTTTTGAAGGAAAATACAATGAAAAAACATCGTGGACCTAAATATATCATTGAATGCAATATAGATTATAGATAGATGAGCATCTTTGTAGATGGTAAGCCTTTAAATTTATTAATTATCTCAAAAGCCTAACCACTAACCTTTGATTATTTAAAATTTTGGATGTAATTCATATGAGGGAAATTAAATCCACATGAAATTGTTAGATTGGTCAATTAATAGTGTTTTTGTTATAATTAATTCAAATTCTTATTTTTCACTATCTTTAAACTTCCACATGAAATCATATTATCATGTTTTGAAATAATTAAATTTTGATATATATGTTTGTGTATAACCGGTTGTTTATCATATTTTTAATCATTAAATATTTTGATGTAAATTGATCTCATCCATTAATTGTTCTAAATTTTATATTTATTATTATTTTACAAGAACTTTTAATCAATCTTCTTGAACCATGTCAAATTACTTTTCAATTTCAAATTGACGATATTTTGATTTTGTTTACACACATAATTTATACAACTAGGAGAATACTCGCGCTACGCGGCGAGAATGTTAATTATGTTTTTCATTGTAATACAAAATACATATAAATAAGATAATAATGATAATATCATTTCATAATATAATTATTTGAACTAATTTATCAATGATTATGTATATGTTTTACAATTATTTTACATCATGAAGACAAAAAATTTCATTTTCTTAATCAGATAATAGCACTTGTATTAATGTCATTGTATAATAATAATATAACAGGTATAACATGATTTTACAAAAAAACATAACAACAAATATTATATCATTGTTATTCACAATATTTCATACAATATCAAATATAAAAATAATGAATCATACAACATACGTAATAACATATTATTAATTATATATTACTAATAATTTGTTATCGATTCAAAATGCAATGAAAATTATAAATAATGTCAAACTTAATATTGCAAGTGATTTAATAAATAATATAAAAAATTAATTTAGCATAAACATAAATATAAATTATTTTATAGCATATGATTTTTTTTTATTTTATAGTTTTAAAAATAATATTTTTATTTGATAAGTGTTTATAAATTTAAGAAATTATTTCGATGGATAAACTTTTTTTTATTTCTATTATTTTTCAAAAAAATTAATATTAAATTTGTTTGATCGAAAACACAAATATAATCAACTTTGTATTATATGGTATTAGTATAGTTATATTTTTTTAAAAATAAATATTAATATTTAAAATTTCTATTATGTAACCAAAATAATTAAAATTTTATTTGGAAAAATGCACTTTTTGCATTGTATTTTTGACATAATATGTTTACAAATTCAAATTATGGAAAATGGTATGTACGAACTATGCTAATATGAATGTCAAAATAAAATAAAAAAGTTAAAACGAATATATTTCATGAATTTTTAAAATTAATACTACTGTGTGTTGTATGTTTATAATATTACATATTAAGTTATTAGTATTTCATATATAAACTTTTCATCTTCCATTTTCTATTATGTAAGTAAAATAATTAAAATTTTATTTTCTAAAAATTCACTTTTTGCATTGTATTTTTTACATAATATGTTTACAAATTCAAATTATCGAAAATGGTATGTACGAACTATGCTAATATGGATGTCAAAATAAAGAGAAAATTAAAACGAATATATTTGATGAATTTTTAAAATTAAAATTCTAAAATTAATACTACTATATGTTGTATGTTTATACTATTACATATTAAGTTATTAGTATTTCATATACAAATTTTTCATCTTCCATTGTATTCACATTTGATCGTGTAATTTTGTGTGAAATGATAACAATTGAATAGACTTAGTCTAGCGCGAACCTAACCAATAATATTAGTCCACCTCATTAATGTATAATGATGTGGCTTTCTAAGGATGCTTAAAACATGGTGTAAACTAATGACACATAAATGACTACACAAAATATGATCTTCAAAAAATCTAAAAAATAAATCAATGGTTTAGATCAAAACACATCACTAAAAAGTCTATAGGATGAATCAATATCACAAAATCTAATGGTCAATAATCATGAATAACCATGATGATGTGGCTTCTTGAGGAGGCTCAAAGATAGGTGAAAAGTAAGGGGTGGGTAAATTTGATTCTCTTATAAATCTTTATGTACCATCACATGGTCTTTTCCTCTTCCCAAATATTAAAAATATTTGTATACAAATTTGAAAAATAAATATTTATTCTTATTGTTTTTCTTCTCTTCTTAAGAAAAAATATGTTTATCTTCAATTTTTCATCTTGAAACATAAATTTATTTGAATATATGTTTCGTTTTGAACTTTTTATCTATACAAGGTTGTTTTTAAATTTCTCACTTGAATATAAATATAAATTATGTAATATATGATTTGCGGAGAAAAAATTACGTAAAATATGCATATACGTATAATTAAAATTTTATAATAATTATTTATTAACAACAAATTTGAAAAACCACGCAGTGTAGCCCGAGACTTCTCGTAATATAATGAGAGATATTATATATAATAGAATAAAACAAAAGAAAAAATACCCACACCCTTATATATTATATTTTACGTACCTTTGTACAATTTTCTTATTCTGCAACATCACCATCGTTTCAACTGTGATATTATGAAATGAGCCCATTTACTATTGCCCCAGTTACAGCCTTATATATTTATTAACTGTTAATAGAGTTTATTTGTGTTAATTGAGATGGTGACCAGTGGTTAATTAATCATATCAGCAAGCAAGGTGTGGGAGAATCTGGGGGGAAGAGTAAAATTTTCCTTATAAAATGTGACACAATTGAGTCCATTGATTAATCGCTGGGTTCTTACGACAATAATTTATGTGTAGACATATATGTATTCATTATTTTACAATCAACTTTGAGAATTTTTAGACGGACACATAAATCTTATATTAATGGCATGGATTACTATCATTCACTCGCTATGTTCATATTAAATCAAGTCTATTTAATAATTTTGTCATTTCACATAAGGAAAGATAAATAGTTTATTTATAATTTACTAATAAATGGAGATGTAGTGTTATAGAACATACATCATATATTAATAGCTTTTTTCGAGCATCAATTTTAAAATTTCAACAAATTTATCCACTTCAAGTTTAAATTTATTTTGATATTTATATTAGATTAGAATTGTTCATACAAAACGTTTTTTTCCCTAATTTGAATTTGTAAATATAAATATAAAATGTAAATTTATACCATGCAAAAGAATGTATACTTATATAATTGAATTTTAATTATTCTAAATATATTTTTTACAACTATAATTTTAAAAATCTTAGATAATTTTAGGAAGATTATATTGGGAAATCGCCGGCCCCGCGCAGCGGAAGAGGGACGCGGTGCCTTTTCCTTAATTCACGGTCACGCCGTCGATTCGATTGTCGAATACTTATCCAATATACAATATCAGTTGTTGTTTGTTTGTCTGAAAAACTCTAACTTCTCACTCTTGATCACAACCGAGAGTCACACGTGTAACTCATCTACTCATATCCACGTGAGTCATTGTATGTCGGTTACACACGTAATTGCCTAGACGATACGTGTGTAAACTTGCTTAATCTCTTCCTTGATTTCTAATGGAGAAAACTTGTTTCTCTCTCTCTCTCTCTCTCTCTCTCTCTCTCTCTCTCTCTCTCTCTCTCTCTCTCTCTCTCTCTCTCTCTCTCTCTCTCTCTCTCTCTCTCTCTTTGTGTTCACACTCTCTAGAACTATTCCAGAAAGTTGCCTTCTTATGATTGCACTTGTTAGAATGAATCTAGACAATATTAGTTTGAATTAAAACTCAGAGGAGAGAGAGAACACCTTCCGTTCGAATGCCCACATGCTTCCGTTCGAACGCCCACATGCTCCGTTCGAACGGAATGAGTTCTATCTCCGAGTTCAGTATATGCAATCACATTGCAAAGAACTCGAATGCTTCTGCGCGGATAAACTATTCCGTTCGAATGAAACACCCCCTGAGATCTATTTATGCACAATCTTATTGTACATTTAAGCATTATCACGAACGCGTACGTTCGTTTATCCTTATATGCACATTTCACTCATTGGTCATAAATTGTATTTCCTTCAGTCTCAGTTTCAGATCCAACTAAAATGCACCAATGCATCTCACATACGCATCAATTTAGAGATTTAACATTAATGCATACCTCATATGCATAAATTCATATAATTAAGTCCGGCATAATACAACTCGTTGTGTGACCATGTACGTTCGTTTAACGATGGTCGTAAGCTTATGCCTAAGCCTTATAAGCTCATTAGCGGGATCTAGGCACTCCATCATAGCTACCCATGTTAAAACGAAAAATGTGTGTGATCATTATTCCTATCTCAAATAGTGGTTACTAGTTCTCTTGTTAGCGACATCCGTCAACCAAAAGGCATGATGGTAGTCATACTTATATTTTGATCTCACGGTTCTTTGGCTTGTGCAATTGCGTCAATATTGTCGGAATACACAATCACTGGTTCCGATATACTCGGGACTACACTAAGTTTAATCACGAACTTCTTGATCCATACCGCTTCCTTTGCAGCCACGGATTATGCAATATACGCTGATTCCGTTGTAGAGTCCGCAATTGTCGGTTGTTTGAAACTCTTCCATATCACCGCAGCACCATTTAAAAAAAAATACGTATCCGCTTTGTGATCGAAAGTCATCGACACATGTTTGAAAACTAGCGTCGGTATAACCATTTATAACCAATATGTCTTTTATTCCACCATATATTAGAAATTGATCCTTAGTTCTTCTAAAGTACTTAAGGATACTTTTAACGGCTGACCAATGTGCATCACCGAGATTCAATTGGTAGCGCGAAACGACGCTTAATGCATACAACACATCTGAAGGAAATACAGTTTCGGATCAACGGTAAAAGTATACATATAAGGACACATGGAAGTACATGTTCAAGGAAACCAAAATATGCATAATGAGATTAGGTAGATTTTAGTTCCAGGAACACTTCCGTTACAACGGACCATAGGTTGCGTTGTAACGGACATGTACGTGTTTGTTGAACCAGATTTTCAGAGAACAGTCCGTTGTAACGGACCATAAGTTGCGTCACAACGGAGTCATATACATACGGGTCCGTTACAACGGACTATAGTTGCGTTGTAACAGACTGTTTGTTGGAACTGTTTTTTGTATAATTGTTATTCATGAATTTGTATATATGATATGCAACTTTTGGCTTGTCCTTAGCCTAAAGTATAAATAGGATGTTTCTCTCTCTCTCTCTCTCTCTCTCTCTCTCTCTCTCTCTCTCTCTCTCTCTCTCTCTCTCTCTCTCTCTCTCTCTCTCTCTCTCTCCTCAATAAGCGATGTCTCTCCTCAATAAGGGCTAATCAGTAATGCAATCAGTCTAATCACTCTAGCAATTGTTAAAAGGGTGCAACCAGAGAGAAAGAGAAAAGAGGAGAAAAGGCATTTTCTCCGTCCGAGAATCGGATAATCGAATCAAGCAAGTTCATACACGCCTCGTCTAGGCAATTGCGTGTGTGACCGAGAGACTACAACTCACGGTGGATACAGGTACAAGAGTTCACACTAGTGACTCTTCGTTTGTGATCAAATCGGAGAAGTAAACGAGTAGAGATGTTGTCGAAGCGTGTGGGCGTGTGACACACGAAGACAACCGGACACGTTTCAAGACGGTGGGACATGTGCGGGCGTGGGACGTACGACTAGTCACCAACGTGACATCAAGAAGTAATACAAGGAAGAAAGTGATCAACCCTTCGTGCGTGATCAATTTCACGTGGTAACGGTCTATCCTTCTATTGCATCGTACTCTCGGAAATGTGACGTGATCTCGGGATTTGGGAACCGGATCGTGCCCTCGCTTCCGCTGCGCGGGGCCCCGGTCGGACGATTACCTTCAATAATACTCTTTTCCTACCGCCGAGGCATAAGGAACATTATTCGTAATACTCTTGTCCTCGCTCGATGTCGGACATTGAGATTTAGAGTATGTGATGCCACTCGACATTGGAAGAAACCCTTTCTTCGAATTATGCATTGAAAACCGTACACTTCGTAGCTGAGAATTTTCTTGGATCTATCTCTATAGATCATCATGCCTAATATATAAGTGGCCCCGCCTAAGACCTTCATAGAGAAATGTGTACTCAAGTACTTCTTAACATCGGTATGCATCAGAATGTCGTTTTCTTTGATTAAAATATCGTCTACATATAGTACTAGAAATACTATGCGGGTCCCACTAACCTACTTGTATACACAAGGTTCTTCTTCGTTTTTAATAAAGTTATACTCGATAATAAAGTTATACTCGATAATGGATTGTTGCAACTTGCATAATTTTCCCGGATTCTTCGAATCAACAAAATCTCCGGGTTGTGTCATGTACACATCATCTTGAAATTTTCCGTTAAGAAATGCGGTTTTGACAACCAACTTGCATACTTTTGCCGGATCGTTGCTTTAATACGCAGCTATGGCAAGTAGAATCCGTATGGATTTAGGCATTGCTACGGGCGAAAATGTTTTTTCATAGTCGACACCATGAATTTGTTTGAAATCTTTCGCCACTAGCCTCGCTTTATAAGTATGTATGTTCCCATCCATGTCGGTTTTCTTCTTGAAAACCCACTTACATCCCACGGGTCTAACCCGGACGGTGGATCAATCAAGTTCCAAATTTGATTATCGTACATGGATTGAATCTCGGATTTCATGACATCATGTAATTTATTGGAATCCTCACTCCTCATAGCCTCTTGGTAAGACGTCGGCTCATCATCTATGAGATCGACTTCATCGTCATTGGCCACGATAAAACCATATTGTATCGGCTCTTGACGTGTCCTATTCGATCTACGAAGAGCGTCTTGTGCGCTTGACTCAGTTTCATCAACTATTGATGGATTCGGGTCAACATTCATAGGCTCAACATTCATTTTCGGTTCTTGAATTTCTTCGAGATCTATTGCATTTCCATTATCCCTTTTAGATATAAATTTCTCCTCCAAGAAGGTACCTCTATGAGCCACGAAAACCTTGTTTTCGCCAGGATTATACAAATAGTATCTCATTGTTTGCTTGGGATATCCGACAAATAAATATTTTTCAGATTTGGAATCGAGTTTCTCCGCCATTAATTTGCGGACCTGGACTTCACATCCCAAAATCTTCACAAATTACAACTTCGAAACCTTTCCGGTCCATATCTCATATGGCGTCTTTTGTACCGATTTAGAAGGTATACAGTTTAATAGAAAAGCTGTGTTCTCAAGGGCATATCCCCAAAATGATTTTGGGAGATCCATTTGACTCATCATCAATCGAACCATGTCTAACAAGGTCTGATTCCTCCTCTCGAAAAATCCATTCCATTGTGGTGTTCCGAGTGGAGTTAATTGTGGAACAATTCCACAATCTTTTAAATGATCTTCAAATTCATAGCTCAAATACTCGCCTCCTCGATTCGATCGAATGACTTTGATTTTCTTGCCTAGCTGATTTGGTACCACATTTCGAAATTTCTTGAACTTTTCAAAGGTTTCCGCTCTGTGACGCATTAAATAGATGTATATGTATCTATTATAATCGTCGGTAAACGTAACGAAGTAACGGTAGCCTCCTCTTGCCTCGGTGCTCACCGGTCCACTCATATCATAATCTATGATTTTCAATAAGTCGCTGGACCTTTCTCCTACCTTGGAGAATGGCGCCTTTGTCATCTTTACAAGTAAACCTGATTCGCAATTCTTATACGAATCTAATTCGAACGAGTCTAGTAATCCATCTTTATGGAGCCTAGAAATGTGTTTTTTATTTACAAGACCTAGACGTCAAAGCCAAAAGAAAGTTTGATTACCAACTTTTGTTTTAATCCGTTTTGAATTAACATTATGGATTGACTCGTTATTCTCATGATGGAAATCCAACACATAAAGATCATTTTCTAACAGAACATTTCCATAGATAATAGTATCCTTACATATCATAAATTCATTATTCCTAATAATAAATTCATAGTTATCTTTGGCTAATCCCGGGAACTAATTATGTTCTTACATAATGAAGGTACGAAATAACAATTATTTAGTACTAAAACAAGTCCACTTGGTAAAGTAAGATTAACTACTCCTACTTCTAATGCAACAATCTTTGCTCCGTTCCCGACTCGTAGATCCACCTCGTCTCGCGCCAATCTTCGACTCTTTAGCAGACACTGCATATTTCGACAAATATGAGTTCCGTAACCGGTATTTAATACCCAATTATTCATAGTTGAAAGATTAATTTCTATAATGTTTATACTTGAGACTACGGTTTCCAAAGCCTTTCCCTTGCCTTTCTTCACCTCATCGAGGTAAGTTTTGCAATTACGCTTCCAATGTTCAGCCTTGTGACAATGAAAATATGTCTCATCCTCGGATTTCTCTGTTCCTTTTGTCTTTGGTTTCGAGAATTTCTTGCTTGAACCGACGATCTTTTTTTTTGAATCATGAGGACATTTCCGGCAACCTTTGCCTTGGATTACCCAGATGTTTTAAGCTTCTCCGATTCAAAATTCTTGAGCATCCGTGCAGCTCGGGGATCGACTTTCTCATCGAATGCATATGGTAATTTGTCACAAAAGAGAGAACATAGGTGGCAACGCACACAAGATCAAATCTTGTTGCATTATATGCGACACCTTTTCACCTAGCTTCTCTAGACGGTCTATGAGAGCTTGGACTTTTAAAACATGAGCGCTCACCGAAGACCCAATAGGCATCTTGCAATTTACCAACTGTTTAAGCGTGTTGAACCGTTCAATTCTCTTTTGTTCTTGGAACATTTCCTTGAGCACAACGTTTATAACATGCACACCAAGTCGTAGTCTCTTGGTTGCGGGTGCAACTGCCTAGACGAAGCACCGATGAACTTGCTTGATTGATTCGTTCGATTCTCCAATTGAGAAAACATCTTTTCTCTCATTCTCTTTGCACTCTCTCGACGTTTGATGGAATGCTTTCAATTGACAAGTCTAATATGAATAGAGAGAAACATCACATTTATATGTCATAGGATAAGGACATCCAAAAGGCACATATTGGACATACCAACCCGTGTATATCAAAATCATGCCAAAAACAGCTTTCAGTCTATGTCCGTCATGACGCACCACATAGTCCGTCAAGACGAATCAATGTCAAATATCCCCTCGACAATTCTTGCATACTTCCGTCGTGACGGACATGTCCGTCACGGCGTATGGTATGTCATGACGGACTGATGTGTATACCCGAATTCTGCTAAGTCCACAACCCCTATGGAATGTATACACATGCTCCGTCGTGATGCACCATATGGTCCGTCACAACGGACTGTGTACAAAAGCTGAATTCTGCACAATCATATTTTGCATTCATCCGTTTTCTTGAACGCATACGTTCATGTGTTCTTGTACGTACTCTTTTACGGTTAATCCAAAATTGTATTTCCTTCTGTAACATCGTTTGACTCCTTTTTGTCATATGTGGCTTTTTCTTCAGCTGTAGCATTCAAGGTCGGTTCCACTAGTTCTCTGTCCAATACGTGGCTCTTACCCTCATGCCTAAGAACAATTCTCAGGTTTTTGTGTCAATCTAGATAACTCCGACCCACGAGCTTCTCTCATTCTAATACCGATCTTATCGACATGGTGTTGGTGTTAATTGAAGACATTTTTTCTACAATGAAAAATAAAATTGATTTACAAACTGTGCGTACTTAACTTATATGCTTATATGAATGTTTAAATGAATTGTGTTATTTTTATCGAATCGATAACTCTCATACATATTCAGAACTTCAAGTTCATAACACACAAGACCCATATTTCATGTTTCTCCCACAAGTGACTTTAGCCTATCGGGTGGGATCCCGTTATTTAGGTAGAAATAAATCCAATCGCCTCCTATGCGACTCTCGAATATTTATAGGATTTCGATAATGAATCATATCACATACAATTCTAGTTACGTGTGTGCATCCTTTATATGCCCCGAACTCCAATCCGATTGGCCTGGACGGTTATGTCTCAACCTTATCCAACGTATCATTCAAATGACCTACTAACGTACTCGACTTTAGCCAGACCCACGTCAGTTCTCATTTAATGCTTGCCACCATGCCAATAGTTATAATATCACGTGCCTGACTTTAGCATGAACCCACGCAAAACGTAATATTGACCTTGATGGTTGTGGACATGGAAGATATTTCTATGACTTAAATATTATGAGGGGTCTTGCTTTACATGTTTTATCTTTGACGTAATCATATTACATCAACTTATCACAAGATTATGCATCATGTATATGTAACTATCGTATAATTGTCATACTGAATGAATAGTAAATAAATATGAATTTTATTGATATAAATAATTTTATTTTTCGAAGTTTGTAGTCAAAAACAGAATTGGACAACTAGAGACACTTCCGTCATGACGCATCATAAGGTCCGTCACAACAGACTGACACGCGGTTTTCTTCCAAATTTGCAGAAACACTTCCATCATAACGGTTCATTGCTATGTCATAACGGACCTATACATGCCTCCAGTCCCTTGTAACGGATTGACCTTCCGTCATGACGGAATTACACATGTAACTATTACACGGGACCAATGATACTTCCGTTGTAACGGAACAACCTTCCGTCACAACAGACCTCAAAACTGGCCATAGGCAATCCCGCATCCTCGTGTCATACATCAGGTCCGTCACAACGGCACAACCTTCCGTTGTGACGGACTATGCGATTTTTGTGAATTTCGTCTATTTTTCATCGTTTCCAAAATGATCGATCGTGTAACCTTTTCATGATCACTCCTAGATGCTCTCAATCATCTCATTATTGATCTCCAGTGAGTTTTACTTGTGATTTTTCTTCGAAACCTGAATTCATTTGACCAATATTCATGCAAACGTGTATAATGATAAGGGGAAAATAAAGCACCTTTTTAATATCTAATTTGGGGATTTTAGCCCTTTTGAATCACAACTTTATATATACAATTGTTCATATTTGAGATAACAAGAATATTTCTTCACTATGTGTGTTTTATTGCTTAATTACAGGCTTTAGGGGGAAATTCTTGGCAATCCAAGAGTGTAGTTACCTTCGTCTCCTTGCGCCGTTAAAATCGATATATCATACCGACCAATTCGGTACACATGTGAAGGAGAAGGCAAATAGTCATCAACATAAGAGATTGCACCAAACTCTACTCGAAAACCACTCACACAATTGCCACTCTACAGCCCCACCTACCTCACCTACCACCCCCAACTACCCTCAATCCTCTCACCCATCTCTCGGCCAATGGGAAAGCCCCAATGACACTATAAATAAGACCCCAAGGCCTATGGGCAGAGTTACGCTCTTCGGAGCACTTTTTACACGCTCTTTTACTCTCTCTCTCTCAAGAACTTCCAAGCACAATCAAGAACCTTCAAGATACTTCAAGATCAATCAAGAAAAATCTCTCGAGGACTAGTCGAGACAAGGGAGCTCATCCCTTCGACGAATCCTTCTCATCCTTCGAAGATCGGGCCGTGACAAGGAGCTATTCCCTACGGTGGATTTGAGAAGAAGTGCCGTGACTCGATCCGCGTTTCTTCGAAGTGATTGCGATCCGTGACTCGGAGCTTCATCCTTTCGGTACAATCGATCACTCTCGAGACAAGGAGCAAGGATCTTTCGGTGCGAGGCAAGGAGACAAGGAGCATCACTTCGAGGCTTTCTCAATTAGGTGTACTCCTTTTTAATTACTTGATTAATTGTTGTTTGATTGGATTTTGTTGTGTGAAGAATGAATCTTTGTTTGAATCCTTGTTTATGATTGTTTACTTGCTCTGGAAAGTTAAAATTGTTTCTTTCATTGCGTAGATCTTGATTTCTAGTTTCGGGAACTTTTTGAATCGTTGAATGTCATGAAATATTCGAATTGATATGAGTCTTTGAAAATTGTAACTTAAATTGAAAACCTGCTGTTTCCAGGGACTGTTTTTCAGAGACCTGATTGTAATTTGTTAATAACTTTTTATTCCGTTGTCCAAATTGTTTGAAATTTTAGGATAAATTTGATAATATTCAGACCTATCTCTGCACAAATTTTCATTAATTTTGGAAACTTCGAAATAATTATTTTGATTCATTCTTTGGCGCATATACTCCTCGTGGAACGAACTTTTATATTTCCACTATACACATATATTTTCCAAACTTGTTGATTGAATTGGTTTTCACATACAACGATATCTCGAATTAAAAGTGATCGAAAACCCGCTCATCATATAACATTTATACGAGTGATTCAACCCTCGAATCGGTGGCGATCGCTCTGATACCACTGAAGGGAATCGTCCGACCCCGGGCCCCGCACCGCAGAAGTGAGGGTCCAGTCCGGTTCCCAAAACCCAAGGTCACGTCGTCTCTTCGAAGGTACGATGCAATAGAAGATAGAACCATACCGCGTGAAATTGATCACGCACGAAGGGTTAATATTTGTGTAATCTCATTATGCACGAAGGGTACGATGCATTAATATCTTAACTTATTAACAAACTCTGTAATGGTCAGTCGTGACGGAGTCTAGCTTCCATCACGACTAAAGTCCCTCTGGAACTGATATTTATATAATCTCATTACGTACATATTGGTTCCGGTGAACGCGTATGTTCGTTTGTCTTTATATGTACACTTTTATCATTGATCCAAAATTATATTTCCTTCACAAACATTATAAAGGAAATACAATTTTGGATCGACGGTAAAATAGTACATCTTAGGATGAACGGACGTACACGTTCGTGGGAATAAATAAGTGTATAATGAGATTGTACACAACTGAGTTCTAGGGGAATGCTCCGTTCGGACGGAAGCTTAGCTCTGTTCAACGAAAGCACGCGAGTTTAATTGTAATGTAATTACGTTTGTTAAACTTATAGACATAACCCTCTCCGCTAGAATGGAAGCTAACAGAAGGTTGAAAGAAAATATGGCTTAAGAATTTACTTGGAAGAATTTATATAAATAGGCAATTCTGCAGTCAGAATAAGGTTCGTTCGAACTAACTATATCAGTGCGTTCGAACGGACTTATTCGTGATAAACAGAAGTGGGTTCATTCGAACGAACATTTAGGTGTGTTCGAACGAACTGGGTTCGTTCGAACGAACTATGTTAAGTTCGTTCGAACTGACCTGTTTCCTATATATATAAAATTCTGATTCCGGAATTTGACCTAAGTTTTCTAGGGTTTTTGAGCCGTCGTTTCTCTTTCCTCTTCCACAGAATTCCAGATCAGATCTGGTGAGATTGAGAGGGAGATTCGAGTAAGGATCTTGAGAGATTGATCGTGATGGCGACTAGAACGGCGTTGGCGATTTCCGATCGGTCGAAATCAAGGTGGACACGAGTAGAGGGACTGCACGAGCATTTCTTGGAGAAGGTTCACGGATTTGGAGAAGTAATCGACACGTACTAACTTGTACGAGGTAATTATCTCCAACTCTTCCTTTTTGGATGGTTTTCGAGTGTGATCCAAGGTAGAATTAGGTTACGCATGCGTGAATAATTCCGCTGCACACTCTAATAATCGTGTGCGTAACCCTACAGTGGTATCAGAGCAAACGCTCGTTAAAACCATCGAAAATCGATGATTTAATTCGAATTTAGGAAATTTTAGAATTTTTGGGCTGAATTTCAGAAATTAGAAAAATTGGCAGAATAGGGTTCGTTCGAACGAACTTGGAGTTGCGTTCGAACGAACTGGTCTGTTCGAACGAACCTAGGGTTCGGTTCGAACGGACTGATCTGTTCGAACGAACTTGGAGTTGCGTTCGAACGGACCTATTTCTGGTTCCAAAAAAAAAAAAAAAAAGAGTAAAAAGTTGAAATTTTTTTTTTTTTGACGTTCGTTCGAACGAACAATTTTCTGGACAACCAATTTTTTTTCTGTCAAAAATGCCCAATAATTTTAAAATTTCCAATTTATAAATTCGATACGGTATAGCATATAGCCTTAAACGGGGATGATTGTTTGTGTTGCTTGTAATGTGTGTTGTGTGGGGGCCGGTGAGCTTTCCAAATTGTATTTTATTTAATTATGTGGGGACCGGTGAGTCTTCCAAAGTTGTAATAAAATAAAATAGGTTTAGTTTTGAAGAAGGACCTTCAAGGCAAGACGACACGACATGAAGATTGGATCTTCACATAAAGCAAGGAATCATCTTGGGTTTTAGGGTTGGGAATTTTAGGGTTTTATGATTGCTCATAAAACTAAAAGGCCTATATGCTATACCATAATTTTGTTTGTTATTGTGAATGAATAAAATAAATGATTTTTATAAAAAGTAAAATCCTCCCACGTAATTATCAAGTCTTATGCCTCCCAAAGTGGAACCTTCAAGACTAGTACTAGTTTATTTGTGTTGCATGGCCTTCGTCTGGCACAGATTTACACGTACGTAGCATGGAAGGCATGCATTGATTAGGAGTTGACATGTTGCATGGCCTTCGTCTGGCATGTCAATTCGCTAATTGAATGATACTCCACTTGTGGTTTGAACTTGACCAATTCGCTAGCTAGGCTAGGATTTGGGACAAGGAGTGAGGTACACACACACTGGTTTTGATTTGGACTCAATACCAGTCCTCACGAACAAAGCAAGAATCGTCTTGGAGATGATTGGACATTGTCCTACCCAACGTAATGTATTTTCTAAGTGGTTGTCCTTCGTCACCTTAGAGATACGTTAAATAGGGATCTTGTCCATTATGAGATTAAGGTATCAACTCTCCGTTTCAATAGTGGGGGCTATTTGAAATGATAAAATAATGGGTATTTCAAGTTATTTAAAATGAATTTTAATATATAAAAGACCACGTTATTAATTACATTATTTTTCAAAATTGTAGAATTCATGGCTTTACCAACTAGTAACCGCTTTAGTTTGCGTTCCATTTTGGAAAAGGAACGAATGAACGGAAAGAACTTTCTCGACTGGCAGAGGAATCTGGGATTCGTTCTGAAACAGGAAGGAAAGGCACATGTCTTGGAGACGCCTATCCCTCCTGTGCCAGGGGATGACGCAACTGGGGATGCCATATTCGAATATCAGGCCATGATGGATGATTCGAATGATGTCACATGCCTCATGTTGGTTACTATGACTCCTGAATATCAAATCCAGTTTGAGAAACAGGAAGCATACGAGATTATGAAACAGCTCAGGGAGATGTTTCAGGTTCAAGCAAGGGTGGAGAAGTATCAAGCTCTTGGCAATGCGACGCAATGCAAGATGCAAGATGATACGCCCATTAGCTCGCACCTTCTCAAGATGAAAGGATATTTCGATCATCTTGAGAGGCTTGGCATGAAATTCGAGGAGGAGTTACAAACTGATTTGATCATGTTGTCACTGCCACCGAGTTTCGATTCGTTCATTTCGCATTTCCACATGTCAGACATGAAAAGGACCATTCCCCAGCTTTTCGGAATGCTCAGAACATTCGAAAGTGACCAGAAACCGCGGTACATGAAGTCTAGGACTTCGGAAGTATTGGTGGTTGATGGGAAGAGTCCAAGCAATCGGAACAAAAACAAGAAGGCAAAGGGCAACAAGGTTGCGCCTAAGCCTATGAGCAAGGATGACAAGAAGTGTTTCCATTGCCTCGAGGAGGGGCATTGGAAGCGTGATTGCGAGATCTTCCTGAGGGAGATCAAGCGAAAGATCGCTTCCTTGGACACATTGGCATCAGGTATTTTAGTTATCGAATCTCATTTCTTTACTTCACCATCATGAGTGTTGGACACTGGATGTGGGACTGATATTTGTAATAATATGCAGGGCTTGAGAAGTAGAAGATCTTTGATTCGTGGCGAAGTTAATTTACGCGTCGGGAATGGAGCTCGAGTAGCCACATTAGCCGAAGGGACGTATGATTTAACTTTTCCAAATGGACTTATTTTAGTTTTGAATAATTGTTGTTATGTACCTACTTTGAGTGGGAGTATTATTTCTATTTCGAGACTTGTTGCGAATGGATATGAATTAGTTATTGGTACTAATGATTGTTTTATTTGCAAGAATGACATTTTCAATAGTAATGTTCTAGTTGAAAATGGTCTATATGTCTTGGATTTAGAAAATAACGACAATAATCAGTCCATTTATAACATGAATACTAAACGTTTAAATACTCAAACTAATGAAACATACTCATGGCATTGTCGTCTCGGACACATAAACGAGAAACGCATTGCTAGACTCCAAAAGTATGAGTGCTAGATTCTTTTGATTTAAAGTCAATAGAAAATTGCGAATCTTGTTTGATGGGTAAGATGACAAAGACACCTTTTTCCAAGAAAGGAGAAAGATCGAAAGATGTGTTGGCCCGCATACATTCCGATGTATGTGGACCGATGAGTGTCGAGGCTAGAAATGGGTATCGCTACTTCGTGACTTTTACTGACGATTATAGTAGATATGGATATCTATACTTAATGCGTCACAAAAGTGAAACTTTTGAGAAATTCAAAGAGTTTCAACACGAGGTAGAACTTCAACTGGGCAAGAAAGTAAAAGCCATTCGATCGGATCGAGGTGGCGAATACTTGAGCTATGAGTTTGAGGACTATCTTCGAGATTGTGGTATAGTATCACAATGGACTCCACCCGGTACACCCCAATGGAATGGAGTGTCCGAGAGGAGGAATCGAACTTTGTTAGACATGGTTCGCTCGATGATGAGTCGAACAGATTTGCCAAAGTCATTTTGGGGTTTCGCGCTTCAAACGGCCGCTCATATACTGAATAGAGTTCCGTCCAAATCGGTTGAAAAGACACCATATGAATTATGGCATGGCAAGGTGCCATCATTGTCTTATCTTAAGATTTGGGGTTGCGAGGCATACGTCAAAAGGTTATTGACGGAAAAACTCGAGTCAAGATCAGACAAGTGTTTATTTGTGGGGTATCCTCAAGAAACTAGAGGATACTACTTTTACTTGCCTAGCGAAAACAAGGTTTTCGTGGCTCGACGAGGACACTTCTTAGAGAAGGAATTTCTAGATCGTCAAGCCAGTGGGAGTAAAATTGATCTCGAAGAAATTCGAGAACCACAAAGTGAACAAGCTGATTTGGAACAAGATTCTGAGTTACCATTGGATGGTGGACCAGAATCTAATACACAAGCTATACGTAGATCTGGTAGGATTCGTCAAGAACCTGAGAGATATGGATTTCTCATTAGTAATGACGATGATGAGTTGACTCTAGATGATGAGCCAAACTCCTACAAAGGTGCTATGTCTAGCTTGGATTCCTCGAAATGGCATGAAGCCATGAAAACCGAGATCCAATCCATGTATGATAATAAGGTTTGGAATCTTATTGATCTACCTGATGGTGCTAAGACCGTTGGGTGCAAATGGGTTTTCAAGAAGAAAACCGACATGGATGGTAATGTACACACTTTTAAAGCAAGACTTGTGGCGAAAGGTTTCAAGCAAATTCATGGTATAGACTATGATGAAACGTTTTCTCCAGTAGCCATGTTTAAAAGTATTCGCATTCTTCTAGCGATAGCTGCATATCACGATTATGAGATATGGCAGATGGATGTCAAAACCGCTTTCCTTAACGGGAACCTTACCGAGGATGTGTATATGACACAACCCGAGGGTTTTGTCGATCCAAAGAATCCGAATAAAGTGTGCAAGCTTATGAGATCCATTTATGGATTAAAACAAGCATCTCGTGCGTGGAACATACGATTCGATGAGGTTATCGCAAAGTATGGTTTCATTCAAAACATCGAGGAACCTTGTGTATACAAGAAATTCAGTGGGAGTTCGGTTGTATTCCTCATCTTGTACGTGGACGACATCTTACTCATTGGAAATGACATCCCGATGCTTAACCAGGTTAAGGCATATTTGGGTAGTCAATTCGCAATGAAGGACTTAGGAGAAGCAGCCTATATTTTAGGTGTGAAGATCTATAGAGATAGATCAAGGAGACTTCTCGGACTAAGTCAAAGTACATATATTGACAAAGTGATAACTAGGTTTCACATGGAGCAATCCAAGAAAGGATTTCTGCCAATGTCACATGGCATCACTCTCACTAAGGCTCAGTGCCCTTCAACGGACACTGAACGTGAGCGAATGAGTCGGATCCCATACGCTTCGGCTATAGGATCGATCATGTATGCCATGATATGTACTAGACCAGATGTCGCATATGCGTTGAGTGTGACTTCCCGCTATCAGTCTGATCCCGGGGAAGCTCACTGGTCCGCAGTCAAGAGCATTCTTAAGTATCTCAGGAATACTAAAGATATGTTTCTTGTATATGGAGGTTCGGAAGGAGATCTGATTATCCAAGGATATACAGATGCTAGTTTCCAAACTTGCCCGGACGATTTCCAATCTCAAAGTGGTTACGTCTTTACGCTCAATGGCGGAGCTGTTGTTTGGAAAAGCTCCAAACAGAAGACGGTGGCTGATTCTACAACTGAAGCGGAATACATCGCGGCTTCGAAAGCCGCCAAGGAGGCTGTCTGGCTACGACAGTTCGTGATGGAACTTGGCGTTATGCCAAGTATCTCGGGTTCCATGGATGTCTATTGTGACAATAACGGAGCAATAGCACAATCTAAGGAACCGAGAGCGCATCATCGGTCCAAACATGTACTCCGGCGTTACCACTTGATTCGTGAGATTACGAAGAGAGGTGACGTGAAAATAATGAAGATACCTACCGAGGATAACGTGGCCGATCCATTTACGAAGCCACTATCACGTGCCAAGCATGAGCAGCATGCTAGAGCGATAGGATTGGGATATCTATCGCAGTGTTAGTTTGGGTGTTTTATTTATGTTTCTTATTGTATAAGGGGATTTGATCTGCCTAGTGCAAGTGGGAGAACATTTATTATGCCCTAGGCGTGTTATTGGGATTGTATTTGTTTATGAGACAGATATTTATATTATTATTCATCATATGACCTAAACCTTCATATTTCAAAATTTTAAATAACAAGAAAGTGTGTGAGAGGTTATTCGATTATAATAATCGGATAGACCTTGAATTTTATTCTAGTTTAGTGCATCGAGTAAGTTGAGAATAATATGTTGCATGGCCATAGTCTGGCATATTGATTCATCAACTGAATGATAGTAAAACCACTAAATGGAACGAATATGATTCTAAAACGTCCCTCATGTATAAAGTTGTTCATAGCTTTGAACCAGGTAGTCCATTCACTGAATGGAGACTTTTACATACACTGGCATATTCGTAGATGAGATGATCAGGTTTTACTTATCTGAGACGGTAGCGTCGATTCTAGAATATGGATATACGCGGCGTCGTATATTGGACTGACCACTATATGAGTTTGTGACATGGTTAGAGTCATTGGAGATGAATTCATATCCAGATAGTGTGTTTTGGTTCTTCATACTTGAGTGATCTCACGGATACCTAGTATGTGAAAAGGCAATGCTTTAATATAATTAACCCTACGCGTAACTGTGTAGCAGAGATTAATATTGGGTATTGTTTTTAGCATAGGCAAAGGATGTGAGGTTGCAAGATAGGAATTGTTCCTTTCTAGACTTGAAAAAGGATAGAGGGAGATATCTCTCGGGCCCCTCGATTGAATTGAGATTGATGAAATGCTTGGCCAAGCTCGATGGAACTCATGGAGTTCGCATTGTAATTATCAATCTAATTCTTATCAGGAAAAGAGTATATCTGATCAAAAAGAATAGATGATGACTTGAAGTTTTAGGCTTCACCATGACTCTTTTGATCGGAAGATATCGCGAACAAGAGGACTAGTAACACTTATCTGAGCTAGGTATGAAGATGTACTGCATCTTCGTAAAGGTGTTCTCCACCTTTTTCGTGCTAATTCTGGGTAGGTATTAACGGCAGTCTAGTGCTCGCAATACCTTGTGGATTGCTACCATATCCACTGCCAGTCTTAGACGAACCTACAACGGTCACACCAAGATTTCGTAACATATCGGATTCTCAAAATAATGCTCAAAATACGTTTGTTGGACAAACAAAATGAAATCACGTGTGATTAGATCTCACGACATATGTTGGACATATGGCCAAGTTGATTAAGTCTTAATCCAAGAGGGAGTTTGAAAGAAAATATGGCTTAAGAATTAACTTGGAAGAATTTATATAAATAGGCAAATTTGCAGTCAGAATTGGGCCGTTAATATTATTAGAGATTTAACCTAATTTCAGAAAATTAGGCTTTATCCTAATTCGGGCCCATTCAGATAATTAATCTTTATTTAACCTAATTTCGGCCTATTAAATCCTGACCTAATTTTGCCTATAAATATAAATTCAGATTTCCATTTTCTCTCTTCTAAGGCTGCCGAATTTTGACCTAATTCTGGCCGCCAAATATTTTCAATTTTTCTATAATACTAAGACAGATCTGTTGAATTTCGAGAGAGAGTTTTTGAGCAAAACTTTGAGAGAAATAATCGTGACACCGACTAGAACGGTGTCGGCGGTTCTGATCAGACGAAATCGAGGTGGACACAAGTAGAGGGAGTGCAAAAGCATCCTTGGAGAAGGTTCACGAGATCTGGAGAAGAAGGCATCACGTACTAACTTGTACGAGGTAAAATTCTGATTACTCTTCCTTTTTCGGTGTTTTTCGAGTGTGATCCAGGGTAGAATTAGGTTACGCATGCGTGAATAATTCCGCTGCATACTCTAATATCGTATGCGTAATCCTACATAGTGCGTTTTGGTTCTTCATACTTGAGTGGTCTCATGGATACCTAGTATGTGAAAAGGCAATGCTTTGATATAATTGACCCTACGCGTAACTGTGTAGCAGTGATTACTATTGGGTATTGTTTTTAGCATAGGCAAAGGATGTGAGATTGCAAGATAGGAATTGTTCTTTTCTAACCTTGAAAAAGGATAGAGGGAGATATCTCTCGGGCCCCTCGATTGAATTGAGATTGATGAAATGCTTGGCCAAGCTCGATGGAACTCATGGAGTTCGCATTGTAATTATCAATCTAATTCTTATCGGGAAAGAGTATATCTGATCAAAAAGAATAGAGGATGACTTGAAGTCTTAGGCTTCACCGTGACTCTTTTGATCGGAAGATACCGTGACTCGTGGGTTCGTTCGAACGAACATTTAGGTGTGTTCGAACGAACTGGGTTCGTTCGAACGAACTATGTTAAGTTCGTTCGAACTGACATGTTTCCTATATATATAAAATTCTGATTCCGGAATTTGACCTAAGTTTTCTAGGGTTTTTGAGCCGTCATTTCTCTTTCCTCTTCCACAGAATTCCAGATCAGATCTGGTGAGATTGAGAGGGAGATTCGAGTAAGGATCTTGAGAGATTGATCGTGACGGCGACTAGAACGGCGTATGCGATTTCCGATCGGTCAAAATCAAGGTGGACACGAGTAGAGGGACTGCACGAGTATTTCTTGGAGAAGGTTCGCGGATTTGGAGAAGTAATCGACACGTACTAACTTGTACGAGGTAATTATCTCCAACTCTTCCTTTTTGGATGGTTTTCGAGTGTGATCCAGGGTAGAATTAGGTTACGCATGCGTGAATAATTCCGCTGCACACTCTAATAATCGTGTGCGTAGCCCTACAAAGGTGCTCTGATTATTTATAATGGTTATACACAATCCTTGGCCATCATTATCATATATACTATATTTAGATTGTTTCTCTCTCTTTAATAAATCAAGTCTGTTCCAAATCATTCTAACAAGTGTGAGAATCATACAAAGATTGCAATAGAAAGAAAGAAAGAGGAGAAAAGTATTTTCTCCATTAGAGAATCATAATCGAAGAAGCGTAAGCAAGTTAACACACGTTTCCTCTAGGCAGTTGTGTGTGTGACCGAGAGACTACGGCTCAAGTGGATATGAGTAGAGGGATCCTCGTTTGTGGTCCAAACCGAAGAAAGAGTTCGCCGGGAAGGTTGTATAGAAATGTGGGCGTGGGACACACGAAGACTACCGAAGTCAAGACAACGGTGCAAAGACATGTGGTTGTGGGACGCACGAGAAGCGACCGAAGCGAAAGCACAAGTAGAAACGCAGTAGAAGTGTGCCAACCCATCGTTCGTGATCAATTTCATGAGGTATGGTTTGTAATATTGGATATTGCATAAGTGTTCGTACACAGTATCGATGGCGTGATCTTGGATAAATGGAGTCCGCTCCGCGTTCCTCATCCGCTGCGCGGAGTGCAGGGTGAGACATTTGCCCTTCACATTAAACATTAGACTAATTACAATACAATCTTGAATAAAATTAGATTATACACGATTTTACGCATAGGGGTCGTTTGATGTAAGAGACTTTGAAGGATATTGAAGGATTTCCGTATTGTCTAGAGAAAGTTATGTGACACTTTTTTGAAGGATATATATTTCTCACATGTGTCGTTTGATGTGGTAGAAGGATATATAATGGAAAGCAATGTTTTAAATAACGGTGTTGTAGCAGCGCTATAGTGCGCTATAGCGGATTTTTGGAGATAAACGATGCATCGCTTCGGAATTTAGCTTTGTAGCATTTTGTTACGCCGCAACGCTATAGCGGACTGCTATAGCATGAAGTGTACAAATATAGCGGCCGTCGCGGTGCTAGAGCGTGATTACAAAGGTTGTAGTGAAATTTATTTATGTAGAAATAATAATTATTATTATAATTACAACAACAACAACATAATAATAATAATAATAATAATAATAATAATAATAATAATAATAATAATAATAATAATAATAATAATAGTAATAGTAATAATAACAATAAAATAATGATAGTAATAGTACTAGTAATAGTACGAATCATAACGATAATAACAATAATATTATTATTAATAATAATAATAATAATAATAATAATAATAATAATAATAATAATAATAATAATAATAATAATTGTAATTAAATAATAATTATTATTGTTATACAATAATAATTATTGTTATACAATAATAATTATAATGACCATTGTTATTAAATAATAATAATTATTATTATCGTTATTAAATAATAATTATTATTATTATACAATAATAATTATTGTTAATAAATAATAATAATAATAATAATCATAATAATCATTATAATAATCCTAATAATAATAATAATCATAAAAATAAAAATAAGAATAATATGAATAAGATTAAGATAATAACAACAACTACGATTATTGTTATTATTATTATTATAACAATAAAATAATAATAATATATTTTCTCAAAAATGGATTTTTATTTATGTTAATTTGTGAGGTTGGTATAAAGAAGCATTAAATTTTGTTTTATTAATGATATTTGCTGTTAAATTATATTTATATTAATATTGTAGTATTTTAAAAATAATAATATTGATCAAATTCCGATTTGAATGGTTCAAATTGGGTTAGTTAGATAATGAGATTATCTAGAACTTTCATGTTGTAATATATTTCATTTGAGCGAAGTATTAGTGTCGTTCTAATGAAATACCGAAAGGGTGCAGAAAAACAGTTTTTCTGCCGCCCCGGGGGCAGTTTTTGGCGCCCCGGACGCGTCCCGGGCGAGGTTTTCTCGCGCCCCACGGCCCTTGCGTTACAACGGATGGGGAAGTCCGTTATAACGGACCCTTCTCTGGATGCTGTTTTTGTTTTCGCGATAACTTTGGCTACGAAGCTCGGAATTTTGAGTTCTTTATATCGATTTGATCGGCATCAAACATTCTAGCATATTAGATAATTAATTATTTAGAATAATTAATCTCCCTCATAATATTTAAGTCATGGAAATGCCTTCCATATCCACAACTACCGAGTTCGGTGTTACGTTTCACGTGGGTTCAGGCTAAAGTCGGGCACGTGATATTGAAACAATCGAAAGGGTGGCAAGCGTTAAATCAGGACTTGTGAGGCACAGGCTAAAGTCGACTCACTAGTAGCTTATTTGAACGATACGTTGGAGATGGTTGTGACTTAACCGTCCAGGCCAATCAGATTGGAGTTCGGGGCATAGATAGGATGCACACACGGAACTGGGATTGTATTGGATACGATCCATCACCGAAATCCTATAAAGGTTCAAGAGTCGTATTGGATACGATTGGATATAATCCTACCTAAATAACGGGATCCCACCCGATAGGCTAAAGTCACTTGTGGGAGGAACGGAAATATGGGTCTTGAGTGTTATGGACTTGGAGTACCGTATCGGTATGAAGGTTATCGATTCGATAAAATAACACTATCATATATTCATCATATAAGCATATAGATTAAGTACGCACGGTTAGGAGTTAATCTTCATCATCCGTTTAGAATTATGTTTTCAAGCAACACCAAATATATCGTAGAGATCGATATGATAGATAGCTTTTGGGCCGGAATTACCATGATTAACCTTGATAGTTAAAGAATAGTTCTTTAGACTTAAAGGAACGTGTTGGACACGGAAATGGTAGATTCGGGGCTCGAGGCATTGGCTTTAGAGAAAGCCGGGTTCGATAAACTTTAAGAAGGAATCGAACGATATTACGTGCCTTGTGGTGGCATGTATAGACGCAAATTTCTCAAAATTGTTTTGAGAATTCGGGTGTATATGAAAGTAAAACACAACGCTCATGAAATAGTTTCAAGAGCTAGAGCGCGTTGAATGGTTCGATGCGGCTCAAAGATTTGATGTTGATGGTACGAGATTTGATGTTCGTGACCGAATATCATATGCATTCGATAGATAAGTCGATCCCGAAATTGCATATGATGCGATTTAAATTTGAATTGGAGATGCTCAGAGTATCCGAGGAATCCAATGCATATGGATGCGTGTATGTCCTTGTAATTCAAAGAAGGGATCGAAAGAAATGTATGTCTAAGGGTATTTTGGGAAAATGTTTTCCAAAATGGAGAGTTCGGACAAAGAGTTGTCCAAACTAATGACTCAAAGAATGGTGAAATCCGAGGAGGATTAAACCTAGAAGTTGATTGCTTCTTTTGGCATTGCCGTCTTGGCCATATAAACGAGATACGCGTATCTAGATTCCATGTGATGGAATGCTAGAATCATTCGAATTAGATTTGATTGATTAATGCAATACTTATTTATTAGGCAAAACGACAAAGGGCATCATTCTCCAAAGTATTGGAGAAAGATCCAGCGAATTATTGGAAATTATATTTACATATGATGTTCCGATAAGTTCCGAGGCAAGAGGAGGCTATCGGTATTTTGTTACGTTTATGGACGGTTAAAGTAGATATGAAAATATCTATTTAATGCGTGCCGAAACAGAGACTTTTGAAAGGTTCAAAGAGTTTCAAGAACGAAATACGAAATCAACTAAGCAAGAAAATCAAAGCTTTTCGATAGGATCGAGAAGACGAGTATTTGAGCTAGACCTTTCGATAGGATCGAAGATGCGATATTTGAGTTATGAATATTGATGATCATTTATGATTGTGGAATCGTTTCACGATTGTCTTCATTTGGAACATTGAGATGTGTCCGAAAAGAGGAAATGAACGCATGTTGGACATGGTTCGATAAATGATAAGCCAATAGGATCTCCCAAAAATGATTTGGGGATACGCCCTTGAGACAGCGGCACTAATGAATGGTTGCATATAAGATATGGACCATAAACCTTCTAATCGGTACAAAAATGCCATATGAGATATGGATCGGAATGGTTCCGAAGTTGTCATTTGTACATATTTGAGGATGTGAGTATATTTCGAAATTTGTTTCGGTTAAACTCAATCCCAAATCTGGAAATTGTTCGTTTATCCTTAAGGAAACTAAAGGGTATTAGTTCTAACGACCCTATGAAAATGAGATTTTCGTGGCTCGAAGAGATGCCTTCTTGGAGGAGGACTAGATGAGCACAAGTTTGGAACTTGGTGTCATTTATCTCTATGCGGGCTAGTGGGAGTAGAATAAATCTCGAAAGAGTTCGAGATCTGAAAATGAACACTGTACCGATGAAAGTTGACATGGCTTCATCAAGAATTGATGAACGCAAGTCGAACACACAAAGGAATTTTTCGTAGATCATGTAGGGTTACGCACGCTTATATCAAAGTGTGCAGCGGAATTAGTCTCGCATGCGTAACCTAATTCTACCGGGATCATGCCCTAAAACCAACGAAAAAGGAAGAGTTTCGGAGAATTACCTCGTACAAGTTAGTACGTGTCGATTACTTCTCCAAATCCGCGAACCTTCTCCAAGGAATGCTAGTGCAGTCCCTCTACTCGTGTCCACCTTGATTTCGACCGATCGGAAATCACCAACGCCGTTCTAGTCGACGTCACGATTGAATCTCTCAAATCCTTTTCTCAATTCTCCCTCTCAATCTCTCAGATCTAATCTGAATACTGTGGAAGAAGAAGAAGAGAAACGACGGCTCAAAACCCTAGGTCAGAAAAAAACTTAACCTAAAACGAAATCAGAATTTCATATATATAGAACTTAAGTCCGTTCTGAACGCACTTTAAGTGTGCGTTCGAACGCACACTGTTCTGACTTCAGATAGGAAAGTCCGTTCGAACGCACTCCAAGTTCGTTCCGAACGGACATACTTCTGACAGCAGATTTGTCTATTTATATAAATTCTTCCAAGTCAATTCTTAAGCCATATTTTCTTTCAAACTCCCTCTTGGATTAAGACTTAATCAACTTGGCCATATGTCCAACATATGTCGTGAGATCTAATCACACGTGATTCCATTTTGTTTGTCCAACAAACTTATTGGTGAGCATTATCTTGAGAATCCGATATATTACGAAATCTTGGTGTGACCTTGTAGGTTCGTCTAAGACTGGCAGTGGATATGGCAGCAATCCACAAGGTATTGCGAGCACTAGACTGCCGTTAATACCTACCCAGAATTAGCACGAAAAAGGTGGAGAACACCTTTATGAAGATGCAGTACATCTTCATACCTAGCTCAGATAAGTGTTACTAGTCCTCTTGTTCGCGATATCTTCTGATCAAAAGAGTCACGGTGAAGTCTAAGACTTCAAGTCATCCTCTATTCTTTTTGATCAGATATACTCTTTCCCGATAAGAATTAGATTGATAATTACAATGCGAACTCCATGAGTTCCATCGAGCTTGGCCAAGCATTTCATCAATCTCAATTCAATCGAGGGGCCCGAGAGATATCTCCGTCTATCCTTTTCAAGGTTAGAAAGGAACAATTCCTATCTTGTAATCTCACATTCTTTGCCTATGCTAAAAAACAATACCCAATAGTAATCTCTGCTACACAGTTACGCGTAGGGTCAATTATATCAAAGCATTGCCTTTTCACATACTAGGTATCCATGAGACCACTCAAGTATGAAGAACCAAAACGCACTATTTGGATATGAGTTCGTCTCCAATGACTCTGACCATGTCACAAACTCATATAGTGGTCAGTCCAATATACGACGCCGCGTATATCCATATTCTAGAATCGACGCTACCGTCCCAGATCAGTAAAATCTGATCATCTCATCTACGAATATGCCAGTGTATGTAAAAGTCTCCATTCAGTGAATGGACTACCTGGTTCAAACCTATGAACAACTTTATACACCAGGGACGTTTTAGAATTATATTCATTCCGTTTAGTGGTTTTACTGTTATTCAATTGACGAATCAATATGCCAGACTATGGCCATGCAACATATTATTCTCAACTGACTCGATGCACTAAACTCGAATAACCTTTCACACACTTTCTTGTTATTTAAATTTTTTGAAATATGAAGGTTTAGGTCATATAATGAATAATAATATAAATATATGTCTCATAAACAAATACAATCCCAATAACACGCCTAGGGCATAATAAATGTTCTCCCACTTGCACTAGGCAGATCAAATCCCCTTATGCAATAAGAAACATAAATAAAATACCCAATCTAACACTGCGATAGATATCCCAATCCTATCGCCCTAGCATGCTGCTCATGCTTGGCACGTGATAGTGGCTTCGTAAATGGATCGGCCACGTTATCATCAGTAGGTATCTTCATTATTTTCACGTCACCTCTCTTCGTAATCTCACGAATCAAGTGGTAACGCCGGAGTACATGCTTGGACCGGTGATGCGCTCGCGGTTCCTTTGATTGTGCTATTGCTCCGTTATTGTCACAATACACATCCATGGGACCCGAGATGCTTGGCATAACTCCAAGTTCCATCACGAACTGTCGTAGCCAGACAGCCTCCTTTGCGGCTTCCGAAGCCGCGATGTATTCCGCTTCAGTTGTAGAATCAGCCACCGTCTTCTGTTTGGAGCTTTTCCAAACAACAGTTCCGCCATTGAGCGTGAAGACGTAACCACTTTGAGATTGGAAATCGTCCGGGCAAGTTTGGAAACTAGCATCTGTATATCCTTGGATAACCAGATCTCTTTCCGCACCACCATAGACAAGAAACATATCTTTAGTATTCCTGAGATACTTAAGAATGCTCTTGACTGCGGACCAGTGAACTTCCCCGGGATCAGACTGATAGCGGGAAGTCACACTCAACGCATATGCGACATCTAGTCTAGTACATATCATGGCATACATGATCGATCCTATAGCCGAAGCGTATGGGATCTGACTCATTCGCTCACGTTAAGCGTCCGTTGAAGGACACCGAGCCTTAGTGAGAGCGATGCCATGTGACATTGGCAGAAATCCTTTCTTGGATTGCTCCATGTGAAACCTAGTTATCACTTTGTCAATATATGTACTTTGACTTAGTCCGAGAAGTCTTCTCGATCTATCTCTATAGATCTTCACACCTAAAATATAGGCGGCTTCTCTTAAGTCCTTCATTGCGAATTGACTACCCAAATATGTCTTAACCTGGTTAAGCATTGGGATGTCATTTCCAATGAGTAAGATGTCGTCCACGTACAAGATGAGGAATACGACCAAACTACCACTGAATTTCTTGTATACACAAGGTTCCTCGATATTTTGAATGAAACCATACTTTGCGATGACCTCATCGAAACGTATGTTCCACGCACGAGATGCTTGTTTTAATCCATAAATGGATCTCACAAGCTTGCACACTTTATTCGTATTCTTTGGATCGACAAAACTCTCGGGTTGTGTCATATACACATCCTCGGTAAGGTTCCCATTAAGGAAAGCGGTTTTGACATCCATCTGCCATATCTCATAATCGTGATATGCAGCTATTGCTAGAAGAATGCGAATACTTTTAAACATGGCTACTGGAGAAAACGTTTCATCATAGTCTATGCCATGAATTTGCTTGAAACCTTTCGCCACCAGTCTTGCTTTAAAAGTGTGTACATTACCATCCATGTCGGTTTTCTTCTTGAAAACCCATTTGCACCCAACGGTCTTAGCACCATTAGGTAGATCAATAAGATTCCAAACCTTATTATCATACATGGACTGGATCTCGGTTTTCATGGCTTCATGCCATTTCGAGGAATCCAGGCTAGACATAGCACCTTTGTAGGAGGTTGGCTCGTCATCTAGAGTCAGCTCATCATCGTCATTAATAATGAGAAATCCATATCTCTCGGGTTCTTGACGATTCCTACTAGATCTACGTATAGCTTGTGTACTAGATTCAGGTTCACCATGCAATGGTAACTCAGAATCTTGTTCCAGATCAACTTGTTCACTTTGTGGTTCTCGAATTTCTTCGAGATCAATTTTACTCCCACTGGCTTGACGATCTAGGAATTCCTTCTCTAAGAAGTGTCCTCGTCGAGCCACGAAAACCTTGTTTTCGCTAGGCAAGTAAAAGTAGTATCCTTTTGTTTCTTGAGGATACCCCACAAATAAACACTTGTCTGATCTTGGCTCGAGTTTTTCCGTCAATAACCTTTTGACGTATGCCTCGCAACCCCAAATCTTTAGATAAGACAATGATGGCACCATGCCATGCCATAATTCATATGGTGTCTTTTCAACAGATTTGGACGGAACTCTATTCAGTATATGAGCGGCCGTTTGAAGCGCGAAACCCCAAAATGACTTTGGCAAATCCGTTCGACTCATCATCGAGCGAACCATGTCCAACAAGGTCCGATTTCTCCTCTCGGACACTCCATTCCATTGGGGTGTACCGGGTGGAGTCCATTGTGGAGTCCATTGTGTACCGGGTGTACCGGGTGGAGTCCATTGTACCGGGTGGCGGCCGATTTCTCCTCTCGGACACTCCATTCCATTGCGAACCATGTCCAACAAAGTTTCATGCAATTCATAGTTGGACTATGAAGAAACGTTTTCGCATGTTGCCATGCTTTCCTATTCTCGAAATTATGCTTGCCATAATCGCGTATTATGACTATGTGATGTGGCAAGATGGATGTCAAAACCGAATTTCTTAACAGAAATTTTATTAAAGGATGTGTACTTGACACAACCTTACGGTTTTGTCGATTCATAAGAATTGGAATAAGATATGCATGCTTTAACGATCCATATGATGGATTAAAGAATGCTTCTCGGAATTGGAATATTCGTTTTGACAAAGTTATAAACAGTTATAACATTGTCGGAACGAATGAAAACTTTGTGTACATATGAAGGTTAGTGGGAGCTGCGTTATATTTCTTGTAACGACAAAGGATTTAGACGAGACCGCTTATGAATAAGCATGAAGATCTATAGGATAGATCTAAGAAGTTTCTCGTTCTATGTTATGGCACATATATCGACATATTGTTGAAAATGGTTTTCAACATATAACTCCTTGGAGGAGTTAAATCAAAATGTCGAATGACGGAAATTTTCAAAGGCTCGATGTGAGACATCAAGCAGCGCGAAAAGTAATAATAGTATGCCTTACATTTTATGTTAGGATCTATTATATCTGTCATGATATGTATGTGGCTATACGTCGTACACATAAGTCGTCTAATTTACCGTCAATAAATTCATGGGAATCACATGAGTTTGAATGTAATTCTATTACATAAGACTAACTCTTGTGAATGTATAATGGTTATACATTTATATACATAATGGTTATGTATATTTAAACCCATTGGAATCTGTATTTATAGCGGTGAATGTTATCCTTGAATACTTTGCGAAAGAATTCAGGATTTTTATCTATAATGGTGTGGAGGACGTGTTGGTTATAAAGAGTTATAACAACAACAGTTTCCAAAGATTAAGCACGTCCAAATATGTAGCACGACTTTCGATCACAAAGTGTGTACATGTTTTGCTTAAATGAAAACACGGTTATGTGGAATGGTTCCACAAGACCAATAGTTTATGATTCTATGTACGGAGGCGAGTATATTGCGGTTATTAATCGCAAAAGGAAGTGGTATGGATCAAGGAAACATGACCAAACTCTCGTAGCCATGAGTTATCGGATTTATGGTTGTTTATTGCGTGAAACGCAATAGTACAAGCCAAAAATGCCGAGGTCACAACCACTTCTAGCCAATACTCAGAAAATTTCATTTGATCCATGAAATTTTGTGAAAAGATGTGATCGTAGGTATTGGAAATGTTCCAATCCTGCTGAAGATTAACACTAGCGGGAACGTGCGGACCCGTTTACAAAACCGCTCTCTCTAGTCGTGCATGACTGTCATGCGATGACTATGGGTATGGAGATACCTAGAGGAGGAAGAAGAGAGTAGAGTGTAGTTATCTAATACGATAGTCCTCGCAGGTTGTGGGTATGGAGATACCCATAGGTAAACGTTGTATCACCCAAATACTTAGTCCATATGAATGTATCCCTTTTAAAAATTTTGTTTACTTAAATTTTCATGCATTCACCTTATATGAAAACTGTGTGCTGGGTTGTGTAATATGATTACATGAACCTTGATTTGAACTTGTGTGGACGTCGACATGGTTGAGGACCATGTGCAGCGAAACCGTCACACTTAAAGTGTCATTTCTAAACATCCCTAGTCGCGGGTCAGTTTGCTTAAGAGAGAAGCATTACTATTACAAGGGAATAGACTGAACGCGTACACTAGTACGTTAGCTGAGGAGATGATTATGTTTTGCTAATCATGGGACAAGGTGCTTGTCGAATCGGGAACGTAGATATATGTTAGGTTACATGTATTGGATATGACCGAAGCCGCGAGATCATGACATGGTTTAGTCATTATGGATGAACTCGCGACGAGTAGGGTTTTAGGTTCTTCAAACTTGAGGGGATCATTGATTGCGTTACGTGCGTAACACAATGCTTTGATATGATCTTACGCTCACCGTAACAGGGAGTTAAAAGGGTCATCATTGGGTATTGTCCGAAACACGGAATTCAATGTGAGTCTCCAAGATAGGAATTGTTTATTCCGAAAGGAAGAGATATCTCTTAGGCGCCGCTCGATGAGTTGATTAACGAAAACCGTGGCCACGGTCAATGGTATTAATGGTTAATATCGATTGAAATTTGTTAACTCAACTCGGAATCGGGGAATAAGTGTAGTTAATCAAATTATAAGGATGACTATTACCATGCCTTTTGATTAACGGATATCGCAAACAAGAGACTTAGTAACCGCTATTCGAGATAGGCACAATGATCACAATCATTATTCGTTTAACATGGGTAGCTATGATGGAGTGACTAGATCCCGCTCATGAGCTTGTAGGCATTGGAAACAACCTACTGCCATCGTTAAGTCGAACCTACATGGTCACACAACGAGTCGTACTAAGTCGGGCTTGATCATAAAATTGGCACATTGGATGTGCATAGCTTGGTATTTGATACGCGAGCTATATTCTCTAAAATCATGTGTATTGGATATGCATGAGTACCTTTTAGATAGATCTGAAATTGAGTGGGAGACTGAAGGAAATACAGTTTCAGGATCAACCGTAAAAGTGTACACAAGGATAAACAAATGTAGTCGTACATTCGTGGCCATAACTGTCAGTGGAAAAATCCGATTTGAATGGTTCAAATTGGGTTAGATAGATAATTAGATTATCTATAACCTTCATGTAGAAATATATTTCATATGAACGAAGTATTAGTGTCGTTTATGTGAAATACCGAAAGGGTGCAACAGTATGACATACAGTTAGTAAAACAGTCATAACTTTTGTATACGAACTTCAATTGGGCTGGGCCAAATTGGGTTGTGTAGATAATTAGATTATCTACAACTTTCATGTTGGGTGATTTTCTGTCTGAGAAATTTACCAATTTCGAAATGACAGAATACTGACCAGGTTCATGCAGTTTTCTGTGTGAGAGGGTGTATATTGGATATACATGCCTTTTGGCTAATCCTGATCCTATTAGGTATAAATAGGATACTTTCTCTCTCATCACTATGGAAGTTAATGCAATCTGATTCAGAATATTCAGGAGATTTTCCAGAATAATTGAGATACAACTTTCTATTGAGTGAAAGGGTGTAAAGAGAGATAACCGAGAAAAGGAGTTTTCTCGGTGTAGAGAATCAAACGATCGAGCAAGTTCGCCGGTGCATCGTCTAGGCAGGTGCATCCGCGACCGACGTCTTGCGACTCACGGTGGATACAAGTAGAGGAGCGACAATTGTGGCTCTTGGATTGTGATCGACCCAAGGAGTGAGAAGATGGTCAACGAACGGTGAAAGACGCGTGGTGTGGGACGCGCGGATTGTCACCAACGTGACAGGAGATAGAAGGCGGCGATCAACCCTTCGTGCGTGATCAATTTCACGCTGGTATAGATCTATCCTTCTATTCGCATCGTACCCTCGAAGTCATGGCGTGATCTCGGGAATCGGAGAATCGGACCGGGCCTTCATTCCGCTGCGCGGGCCCGGGGTCGAGGATATTCTCCTACAAGTTGAACATCATGAGAGATTGGTCAAGCAAGTTTACGGCGATTTTAGGCGAATCGTGCATAACCGAAAGACGAGGCTCGAAGTGGATACGAGTAGAGGGATTTCACGTGAAATCGTCTATTGTAATCCTGTGAGAGCAAAGTGAAGGACGAACCGGATGCGATCCGGTTTTATACGACAAATCGGAGTTCCATCGAAGGTGTCGAATCGTGCGGGAATGGGACGCACTAGTTGCCGAGGATTGGAGCAGCGAGAAGAGAAACTACAAGCGCGTATCAACCCTTCTCCGTCATCAATTTCACGCGGTATGACACTATATATAATAGTTATATATATTTGTAGTTGCATAGTTAGGATTCGTACTCTCGGATCGACGACGTGGTCCTCGGGATCAGGTCGGACCGGGCCTCTCAATCCGCTGCGCGGGTTCAGTAGCGACGTCGGTACCCAACACTAGAATACGTATCCTTCCGTTCGAACGGATGATATATTTCGTTCGAACGGAATATCTCCTGGAATCTAACTATACACAATCGCATTGTACACCTAATTATTTTCACGAACGCATACGTCCGTTTATTCTTATATGTATATTTTCTCGTTGATGCAAAATTGTATTTTCTTCAATATGGGTAAAGGTGACGGATCGGGGCTCGTGTCGCGTGATTTCGGATTCGAGTTATTTAGCTTTGCGGGTCATTCAGGCCGCGGGTCGTTGGTTACAATATAGTTTTGCATTCCGGGTGATTTGGTTTCGATTCGTTTCGATTTTTGGGTCGTTCTTGTTTTCGAGTCATTCAGTTCTGAATCGTTTCGATTTTCGGGTCGTTCCGTTTCGAATCTTATCGGTTTTTAAGTTGTTCAGTTTCTGTTCGATGTCGTGTTCGGGTTCCTTGATTTTGGGTCGGTTTCGATGATTATATGATTATGCTATATTGTTGCGACAATACGTCTAACATCATAATCATATAATCACCGAAAGCGAATGATCGACTCCGAAATATAACCGAAACCGAATGAACTAAACGAAAATTCTAACTGAAACCGAAAAATTCGAAAACCAAAATAATTGAATCGAACGATCCGAAAATCGAATTGATCTGAAACTAAATAATCCGAAAACGATAAGATCCGGAACAAAACGACCCGAAAACCGAAACGACCCGAAACCGAACCATCCGAAACCCGAAACGACCTGTAACTAAAAGACCAACATCGCGAATAACCCAACGATCCCACTGATCCGCACACCGAAATGACCCGAACCCGACATCACCCGCCTCTACATGTATCTTGAACATTATTTTCTCTTTTTATATGATTATACGATAATATTAGTTGACCCTTATATTAATTTAGTCAATGCATATTTTAAAGACTACAATTGGCTGAGCCGAAGTGCCCAATTGGGTAAGCAAAATACATGCAAATGAAGGGTTGGGATGGTTGAATATGCTTTTGGTGGATGCTCCCACAAACACATTAATCACCGTCCGATTGTCATCTTTCTATGATTAATCATTTAAGTGTAATTCACTCCGTCAAATCACTAAAACAGAAATGATCTCCAAACATGGCATGTATTGATATTCTCAAATACTGGGAAAAATCAATATATAGAATAGGATCATGATCATTAAATTAAATCACAGAGAACATAAATAATTTCAGAACTATATGGTCAAATATTTGATAATAAGTGACAATATCATATAAATATATGTAAAAATTAACATATCAAATTCTTAAAATATTTTTTTTGTGAAACTTTAGAGAATCATGTCGACTATTTATAGTTATTATCGTATTATCGTATAATTAAACATGATGGTAACATACTTTATTCTTTCTAGATTATCAAAAACAAAATTATCTAAAAAACTGAGAAAGTAGTCGCTCAATATATCGTTTTATAAAATTTCAAATTATTTGTATAAACATAATGCTAGACAAAGAAAAGTTCAGTAGTTATGTATATTATTTTCGTACCCCATAATATATCAAATTGTGTCCGTATAGCATATTATTGTGCCTCTTATATATTATTTTTGTATCCTTAATATATTGTTTTTATATCATTATTTTTATATTTTTGTTTATAAAATTATTTGTAAATTATGTTCATAATATTATCATATTTTCCCTTACATTTGACTGTTCATTAATAAAACTAAATTACACAAATAATTAATATATTTCCATGTATGAGTTTAACAGTGAAACTTGTGATTTAACTTACCGTTTAGTAAAGAATCATGAAATTTTGATCATCCGATGGTGATTAATAAGTTGGTCGGAGCATGCTCCGATGCATTTTGAACCGTACCTTAACCCGCAAATGAATCGTGGCTAATTAATGAGTTGATGGGTGTTTTAAGGAAAATTGAAACCATTGACGTTTCAAATATTGAGATTCATACAAATTCTTGATTTTTTCGAAAATCGAGAGTGTCTTTTATAAATAAGAAAAAAAGTGAATTTACATAGGTAGTTTGATATTAAAAAAAGAAAAAGAAAAGATAAGATAACAGAATAAAACAGAAGGTCCAAGCGAAGAAAAGTACTTAGTCCTTGGTAAATCGAGAGTGTTAATTTAGAAATTTCCAAACTCAATTGTCTATCTTGGTAAATCACAAACTCAATTTGTCTATATTAAAAAATGGTTGGTGATAAACTTAATAAAATAGAGAAAGAAATGAGAAATAATATTAAAAAGAATTTAAAAGTGCATCATGGAGATTTTATTTATTGAATTCTTATGTACATGAGGGGTCCATTTTGTAGATAACATGAACTTAGGGGCCAATTAAACTTGGGGGTGAAGCAATAGCGGATTTAGGCGCGCGGGGGGAGTCCCGTCCCTCCCCCCCTATGAAATGAAGAACCGATGTATTAGCGAAAAAATAAGGTGATTTTGCTAGTTTGAAAAATAATAAATATGATAAATTTGTATATATTTCACAAAGATTAAGCTAGTCTAGTGGTAAAGTTGATATTTGTGAGATGCAAGGTCTTGAGTTCAAAACTCGCAAGTGACATATTTTGATTTTTTTTTTTTTATTTCGGCCCCCTATACATCGATCCCGGATCCGCCCCTGGGGTGAAGTAACCTTAAGACTTGTTCACCAAACAACCTAATATAATGTTATTAAATATATTCATACATTCATATTTATAATAGTTGGAAACAAATTTTATTATTTTAGATATATATATCATATTATATATTAACTAATAATTATAAAAATAAATATTATATTGACATTACATATATTATATTATATAGAATTATATTAATATTATACTATAATAATATTATATGCTATTATTTTATTATTATTTTTATTATTATTATTATTATTATATTGTATTAAATTCAAATTATATTTTTATTCTATTGATATTATATAGTATGTTAATATTACAAATTATATTATATTAATTATAAATATTACATATTAATATTATATATATAATTAATACTATATATTAATTAAATAATATTATTTTGTAGTTTATTTAATCTTATTAAATAATATTAATTCGAAATATTATATATAACATTTTTTATATTTTAGTTACTCTCTGTGCATATTAATTTATTGATATATTTTCTAAATATTGAGAAATTATATTAATGGACTAATGCATATTATAGTTTATTAGTTTGTTGATTGAAATTATTTACTATTAGTTACTATTATGTTTAAAAAAGATAATATAAATGATTTGAAGTATAAATTAATTAAAAAATAATATAGTGAATAATGTACACATTGTGTACTATATATTTATTTATCGAATTTATGGAATTAATATTAATTATTCTGATCATATAATAATGTTTAGTTAAAAAATAAATTTATAATAAAAATGGAATATATATTAATTTATATTAATATAATGAAATAAAATACATATTTTGATACAATTAACGAGACATTGTTTTTCCAACATTTTTGCGAGACATTGTATTAGAAGAAAAATGTGTGAATGACAAGGGAACAAGAATTCTATTATCCATTAAAAGAAACAAAAAAAATATTATTTATTCTAGAGACGTGTCTTGTCTTGTTTTGCACAATTTACACACTCCCTTGTTTTGCAACTATATTTGAGCCTCCTCATGAATCCACATCATCATACTTATCTTGATTATTAACCACTATATTATTTGATGTGGATTCAGCATATGCATTAATATTATATTTGATCATTTAAGACATGCATTTTATATTATTATTTTCAAGTATTAATTTAAACCATAAGAGAATAGTGATGTGGTTTAATCTCAATCATTATTTTTTTGTTAGATTTTTTTAAGATCATATTTTGTGTAGTTATTTATGTATTATTATTTTACACCATGTTTTAACCATTCTTAGAAAATCACATCATCCTACATTAATGATGTGGCCTATTATTATTGGTTATAATCATATTAGACCAAGTATAATCGGTTGTTTAACATTTCACATAAGATTACATTATCAAATGTAAATGCAATGTAATATGAAAAGTTTATATATGAAATACTAATAATTTAATATGTGATATTATAAAAAATACAACATATATTTGTATTATTTTCGAAATTTAATTTTATAAACCCATCAAATATATTCATTTTATTTTTCTCTTTATTTTGACATCCATATTAGCATAGTTCATACATACCGTTATTCATGATTTAAATTTGTAAAGATATTATGTAAGAAAATACAACGCAAAAAAATACATATTTACATAATATATTTTTAAAAAAATTATTTGCATAATAGAAATTTTAAGTATTATTATTTATTTTTTTAAAAATTATAACAATAAGAATCTTATATAATACTAAGTAAATTATATTTGTGTTTTTAAGCAAACAAAAAAATTTCAAAAAATAATAGAATTAAAAAAAAAATTATCCATCTAAATAACGTTTTAAACTTATAAACACCTATCAAATTGTATTGTTATTTTACAAAATGTAAAAAAAAAAAAAAAAAAATCATGTGGTATGATATGAAATAATTTGTATTTATGTTTATTATAAATTAAATTTTGATATTTTTGTTAAATTACTTCTACTATTAAATTTTATATTATTTTATATTTTGCATTGCATTTTGAATCAATAAAAATTATTACTACTACATAATTAATAAAGTGTTACTACATATGTTGTATGATTCATTATTTTAATATTTGATATTGTATGAAATATTTTGAACAATGATATATCATTTGCTGTTACGTTTTTTGTAAAATTCTATTATATCTTATTCTTATATATTATTATATAATGACACTAATACAAGTATTATTATTTGATTAAAAAAATTGAATTTTTTGTTATCATAATGTAAAATAATTATAAAACATATGAATAATCATAGATAAATGAATTCCAATAATTTTATTTTGATATGATATTATTAATATTGAGGGAGGCTAACCTACTTAATTAAGTATCCAAGTTTTGGTACATAATGTTTTTTACTCATTGGATTTGTATTGAGATTTGTGTTTTTTCATGATCATCATGAAATTTTGTGCACGTCATTAAATGCACAAATCTCAATACAAATTCAATGATTAAAAACATTAAGTATCAAAACTTTGGTACTTAATTAAGTATGTTAGTCTCCCTCATATTGAGGGAGTATTACAAGAAAAACATAATTATCATACATATATATTTGTATTACAATAAAAACATAATTTACATGCTCGTCGCGTAGCGCGAGTATTCTCCTAGACTCTCTAATTTCTCAATTTTTTAGATTCTGTCTGATTCTACGTCTTTACGTCACAATTTTACTAATTATTATTTGTGTTCGATTTCAATTGTTTTTTCAAAACTAGTACGATTATAATATTAAAGTAGTACGATTAACAGACAAAAAGAACTGGCTGATAATCTCATTACTTCTCCCACTGATAGCAAAATTACTTTACCACCAATGGATTTGGATCTGAGAGATTTTTTTTTCTCTTTTAAGATGCTGGGACCCACACACTTTTTATACTTTATTTTTATTAATATATTTGTTTTTTTTCTTCTCTTGCATTATTTCTATTTTAACTTATTCGTTAATTACTCCTGTTACATTTTACCATCATACTTATGAAAATCGTTTTTTATTCTTTTGGCTCTCAGACTTTGGAGATGTTATTTTGGTAGAATGTTTAATAATTTATTTTTTCTAGTATTTTTTATGAAACTTGTATAGACGTAGAAAGTTCCAAAATAATATTCGGGACACTTGACTTCTAATCATTAAAGATGAATGAAAAATAACGTGGTGGGTTTAACAATAAAAATATTAAATGACGATATTCGCCCGGATTTTGAGGCTCAATCAAATCATGAAAAATCCTACAACTTTTCAAGATCACGTACAAAAATGGCCTCCTTCAAAAAAAAAAATTATTAGGTTATAAATAGATGCTAATTAAAAAAATGTCTATCCTATCCTGCAGTGACGGATCTTAACAAGATTTTTTAGAGTTGGCAAAGTAAAAAATTGATTCTGAAATTACACTGTGTGTTTTTTAGGAGGGACAAACAGTAAATTTTACACTGTTATATCAATAAAATACACTGAATTACTTGATATATATATTGTTCGGAGAAAAACTTGGGGGGACGATCGCCCCCCGCGGCCCCTACTAATATCCGCCCCTGCTGTCCTACCACCAAAAATCGACAAAAATTAGAAGGTCAATATTAAGAAGTGAGGGCATGAGCACTGACTCAGTTATGTTTAAATCGAAATCTAATAAGGTCAAATCAAATTAGATCGAATTGAATTATATTTTAATTGAACATACCCAAATTGAAATTTAAACTGATTTAAAATCGAACCGAATAAATTGAATTTTTATTTGATTTATTCAGTTGAACTGGAAACTTTATAACTTTAAAATTCAAATATATCATTAATAAATTTTAAATTTTATTTAACAAAAATATATAAACAAATCGTATAAAAATATAATTATAGTATTGATAATATTAGAATATAAAATTTTAATTTTTTTACATTAACACGATGAAAAAATGTGAAAAATAGAATGTAATGCGATCAATCCGATTTAACCGGTTTTCAAAATACAAAAATCGGACTGAATATTTTCTGTGTACATCTCGGTTCGATCCGCGCAATCATGGTTGACACCCTCATATAGTCATATGTGACACAATTCGTAAGAAATGAACAAGATGAACTTCTAGGACAAAAAAATACAAATGATACAACTCTCCGTAGAGTCTCAAGAGAAAAGAGTAGAAATAATTCAATTCAAAACAAATATAATTTATATTCATATAATCTGGTTCTTACATCAAATGGTAACTCCTTATATAGACTACTAAAACACTAATAACTATAACACTAATAAAGGTAATTAACTCTCACAACAATCTCAAAAGTCATCATACAGGATAATAACTCTCACTTCATTCCCTAGATTTACCATGCATGATATTAACTACCATAACTCTTAAACTTGACCAAGTATTTAAAATTATTAACCAACTTCAATTGACACAATTTTATTTGAATGTATGACATGGAATCGTCCTGCATGTAGTTCGTAAGAAATGAACAAGATGAACTTCTAGGATAGAAAATACGAACGATACAACTCTCTGGCTTTCCGGAGTCTCAAGAGAAAAGAGTAGGAATAATTCAACTCAAAACAAATATAATGTTCATTCATATAATCTAATTCTTACATCAAATGACAACTCCTTATATATACTACTAAAACACTAGTAACTAGAACATTAATAAAGATAATTAACTCTCACAATACTCTCAAGAATCACCGTGTAGGACTATAACTCCCACATCATTTCCTAGATTTACCATGCATGATATTAACTACCATAACTCTTAAATTTGACCGGATATTTAAAATATTAACCAACTTCAATTGACACAATTTTAATTAAATAGATGACATGGTATCGTCATGCATCATTCCCCCCTTATTGAAAAAACTCGTACTCGAGTTTCGCTCATATTTTCCATGAGAATGAGGAGAATTCTTCAAACTGAATGTCGTCGACATGCCATAGCATGTAGATAACTCAAACTTGTACGCGTTGAATGGTCCATCACATCTGTTTTATTTTAACATAACGCGCAGCTTGGAGACGTTATTTGTTCATATGCACATGAATATCATTCAAATAGACATTCACAAACTTGCAATACATGGCTCAAAAACAATAATTCATTATCTAAACTACTCGAAAATTCGTGTCTCAGTCGGCGATCTCGACTTCGATTAGTGGCGCTGCTCGGTGAACCGTGTCTTGTTCGGCGTTCGCGGTGACGACCATCATCTTCCATGAGAGAAATACTCTCTAGACGTTGTTGCACAAGCTGTCCGATCTCATCAATCTCGGCGTTTTGCTGGAACACAAAATATCTCAACTCGTTCAACTTGTTTTCTTCACGAAGGGTGTTGTTTCGCTGCCTAGCACGACCATCCATCGGACCTAGGCTTTGATACCAATTGACGCAATTCATAAGAAATGAACAAGATGAACTTCTATGACAGAAAATACAAACGATACAACTCTCTGACTTTCCAGAGTCTCAAGAGAAAAAAGTAGAAATAATTCAACTCAAAACAAATATAATTTTCATTCATATAATATGGTTCTTACATCAAATAACAACTCTTTATATGGACTACTAAAACACAAATAACTAAAACACTAATAAAAATAATTAACTCTCACAACACTCAAAAATCACCATGCAGGATAACTCTCATTTTAATTCCCTAAATTTTACCGTGCACGATATTAACTACCATAACTCTTAAACTTGACCAAATATTTAAAATATTAACCAATTTCTGTTGACCCAATTTTATTTAAATATATGACATGACATCGTCCTGCATCAATATGTGCATCAATTTTTAAAGATTTGCTTGGATGCAATTCATTGCAAACAGTAATCAATATTTAGAGGCCTAGCTGGATCCAATTCATTGCAACAGTGTGCATGGCTGCTTTCAACCCATATACAAAATTTAGAGATCATTTATCCTGCCCCAAATTTCACCACAACATCCTCTGTATTCTAATTAACACACCATGACATATATTTAACAATTAATTAAAATATAATTAACATGTATCTGAATTAACAATTCTTACTCACTATAAATTAATTATTAACTGACTCTTATTAATTGTCATGTTAATTAAGTGTGTTAATTAGAATAAAAAAAATATGATGGTGAAATATTGGGGCAAAGTCAAATTATTATGCAAAATTCCCCATATAAATACAAATCAACAGTTCCTCTGCACACATCGAACAACTATCAAGTTCTTTAGCTCGAATTAGAAATGGATCCCTCTCGGCGCATGAGCTTCAGTTCATTCGTAGAAGAAAACAAAATATCTTCATATCATGTACCGGCTGAACCGCGTAGGCTCAGTCTTTCCCATTTATCCGCCGGCACGGCCTCTCCTTGGAGTCTCTCCCCTCTTCACCACACTACACCAAATAATCTATCTCTCATCGACGACGGTAAAAACCCACCGATCTCCCCTTCTACTATTTTCCATTGCCTTGCGACTTTGCATAGACTCGAAGGAAATGTCCATTCTATCTCGATTTCGCACGGATTAGTTTTCACCACCTCTGATAGTGGCCGTGTCCGAGTTTGGGGCGTGAGAGACTGTCTTGATAGAGGATACATAAACATGGGTCATGGTAGGGGACATGTTCTTTCCATGTTTGCCCATGGCACGACTGTTATTACGGCTCATGTGGACCGTCGGATCCGGATTTGGGGCGTGACATCAGATTCTAATACTCGTGAACTGGACCATGATTTAGCAAGGATCCGGTCGAAAAAAATAGCAACTCTACCTTCAAAAAGTTATGTTGCTTCATTTTTCCCTTTGTTTTTAGGAAAAAGTTATAGGAAAGTAGAGTTTCATAAAGATGTGATTTCGTGCATAGCGTACAATAATCGTGAGGAATTGGTGTATACCGGATCGAGGGACGGCATGGTGAAGGCATGGAAGGTTACTGAGCAGAGGTGCACCGATACTTTCATTGCGCATGAAGGACAGGTCAATACATACACCATGCTTAATTTGTCCTTGAACATACAATTTATATACATATTTTAAAATTTTAATTTACTATGCTAATAAAGCAGATCAATGCCATGTTGGTAAATCATGATGAAGGTTGCCTCTTTACGGCATGTTCAGATGGATCCATGAAGATATGGCGCTGCGTATACGGAGACGGTGTACACACATTAATAATGGTGTTAAAATTCCAACCTTCGCCGGTTAATGCACTAGCATTATGTTGTTCAGCGACGTCGTGCTTCCTCTACTCGGGCTGTTCGGATGGATACGTGAATATATGGAAGAAAGAAGATAGCTCGGGCCGGTTCAACCATGCTGGCTTCCTACAAGGACACCGTTTTGCCGTGCTTTGTTTGGAAACTGTTGGAGATCAAGTCGTCCTGAGTGGCTCCGAGGACACCACGATTAGGGTTTGGAAGAGAGAAAAAGGTGGTGATCTAAGAATCAAATTGCTTTCTATGAATTACTTTTTATTCAATTATAAGTGCATAATGTTTATTAACACTATTAATAAATTATTGAAGTAAATTGTCTTTTTTTTAAAGTAGGAAGTAACTTATTTTCTTAACCAACTACATTTTCTACAGGTTCAGGGTTCCATTCTTGTTTGGCGGTGATGGAGGGACACAGGGGACCGGTACGGTGCATGGCTGTTAGCGTAGACGTGGAGGTGGAAGGTTTAGGGTTTATGGTATATAGTGCAAGTTTCGACAGGACGGTGAAAGTGTGGAGAGTGAAGGTGTTAGAGAAAGAAAACGAAGAAGAAGGCAAGGACTCAGAGGAAAATGGAGGGGATAAAAGTGAGGTGGAGTTTGAGATGAATCCTGTTTTGTCGCCATTGTGGGTCGAGAAAAAGCTTCAGAGGAGTCTAGGGTATTAATTAATACTAATTTCAAAACTCGTAGGCTCTTATGTAGAAAGTAGTAGCTAATTAGTTTGTTTACTCTAGTTCTTTTTGTATTAGTCTTATTCGGATTCACTTCTGTTAAGCTATATTTGCTAAATCTAGTATCTAGTATGACAATAAATTCTTGTTTTGTTTTTTTTCTGTTAAGAATAAGAATTTTCTTTGTTATTTAAATTTTATCTTTCGTATTATTTGTTGTATATAAATAATGCTATCAAATTTTAAAATTAAATATTGCTTCGCTGAAAAAATATCAGTAACATTTGTACTATGTATATTAACAGACAACAGTTACCATTTCTCTCCACAAATATATCTTTTATCTGTTATAATATACCTTTTGTGTGTATTACTTAGAACTTGTAAAATATTTTCTGACCCTTCAATATGTTTTTTACTCCCCTAATCAGTACTGGAGCACAAATTCAAACATCATAAGTTGCTGCACTAAAAAAATTCACAATTAATTAGATATAATATAATTAATAAGATATGTTTTGTTGATACAAATCTTTTACTTATATAAAACAAGGGGGTTTCTATCATACACCCTTTTAGAAAAGGATATTTTAGACATTAATATATTTATCACTTGTTTTCGTTATATAAGGTTAATTTTGGCAATTATTTATCCTCTCTCCTTGTTTCCTTTTTTGTTTCGTCTCTCTCTATCACATGTTGGTTTTTGAATTAACCAACATCGGTTTCTCTCTCTCTCTCTCTCTCTCTCTCTCTCTCTCTCTCTCCTGAGTTTGATCCCAAAAAATTAATCTAAGAAGCCTCACTCTTCTATAGTAGTTTGTACTATGCAAACTTTTCCATGTTGTATTTACCAATTCGTTTTAACATGATTTACTATTTAGTCTGGCATGATTACAAAAGCTTGATCGATTTAAATTTTTTGACAACATAATTACAAAATTGAGTGTTACTTTTTATTATAATAAATTATTTTGTAGTATTTGATCTTTCGATTGAAAAATAATTGATTCTCTTGAATTAATTGAGAAAACTCATCACTTCAAAAACATATAATAGAACAACGAAACAAATAATAATCATATAATATATCCAGAGGAACCTCGCCAAGAACAATAACAAGAAAATGATTTGTGGTAATAGAAGATATTGGGACATATTGACAAACGAAATGGATTGATTGAAGACAATGAAGACCTTGATTCTCCATGTAAATAATAAGTGAAGTGGTTTGTGGAAGTAGAAGATTAGAGAAGAGATACTGGCAGTCTGGGACCATGAGTAGGGGTGTCAACGGTTCGGATCTGGTTCGGATAGTGGTCATACCAGATCCATATCCATATTGTCGGATCCGGATACGGTTCGGATGATAAACGGATACGGATACGGTTCGGATATTGTCGGATACGGATATGGTTCTGTTTCGGATATTAAAACGGATATTATGTTATCATAACGTAACTTACTTTTTAGCTATAAATATATATAATTTGTGACATGAACGATAAATATGATTATATTTAAACATAATTTTACGATTGTGAGTTAAATCATTTACAAATCATTAATTTGTATATGATTTTTGAACTAATATTAAATATAATACATAAAAATAATATATAATATGAGTATCCGGATCCGATTTCGGATACTCGAATTTAGTTTCGAGTATCCGGATCCTAAAAATATCCGGATCCGGAACACGGATCCGGTTCCCGCACCAAAACCGAATATCGAATCCGGTTCCGGATCTTAAAATTAGCAACCAGATCCATATCCGGATCCACTCGGATTCGGATATTTTTTTCGAATCCGGATATTTTTTCGGATACGGTTCGGGTCGGTTCGGGCAATATCCACACCATTGACATCCCTAACCATGAGAGAGAGAGAGAGATGACCATATTTGGCAGAAGACCAAAATTACATTTTTACCCTTATTTGAGGGTGTATCATAATTTATCCGACAAAGTTAGCGTTGGTGGCTTAATCATGACCCTGAATTCTTATACAACTTCGCATCTCATCCATCCAAAAGAAGGATGTATTGTAAGCCCAAAAGAGGTGTGTGATATAACTTCCCATAAAACATTACTCAGTAAAATTATTTGGGGCAAATCATAACACCCTTAATAACAATTCCTCCTTTCCAACTCGGGTGATCCCATTCGAACAAACCGATCTCGATCTCTCCTCTCTTCTCAGTTTGTATTTCAAATTCTCCAGCCTTGATTTTAATCCACTTTTCTTTCGGTTTTTCATCGAGTTTCTCTTGGAGTTTCTGTACAGTCCCATCTGGTAATTTCAGCTCTATTTTTGCAGGTTCTGAATTCCAACCATATGAAGATTCCTTTAATTTTATGATGAAGAAAATTTGGTATGTGATTCTTGGAGTGAGTAAAGAGACATCGAATTTTCCGCGAATTTCGAACCAGCAAACTCGTTTTAACTCTGCTACCTCAACTTGGGTCTCACTAGAATTAAAATTGATTTAGTACAGAATTAATCTTCGAATGGTAAATTGGCCGTGTAATTCAATATATAGGATTAACTTACGTTGTTTCAGTTTCAGAAATCCATTGCCAGTATCTTTGATCGTCTCCCCATACGATTGTTAGATCCCTCGCAAAAAGCATGAAGCAATTGTTACCATTCTCCTCTACCCAAAATTTCTAATTTTGGCATAGAAATTGTCAGAATATTACACTATTAAAACAAAAAAAAAGTCTTCTTTTTGTTTTCTTATGGAATTCCAGTTCTTTTATATATACATGCTCAGTGTAGCAATTATATGTAAATAATAATTAATATACCTTCTTCTTTTGATCCAAGAAAATACCGTTACGGAACGTAGCGTCATCACGGATGTTTGCATTGTCCGTCTTTTTCATAATTTCCTCCAACTTATGAACATTAAATTTTGACGATCTTACCGACTGCATCGGCTGTGGAATTTTACCATTTTTAATGGCTTCCTGTTCTTGTTTGGCAGCACAAGAGGAGCATGAACAGTCAGTATAAAGAGGAGCATGAACAGTAGGAATAGCAGCTCCCATTTTCATTAAATGTGAAGAGTTGTTGTTTATTTATATACAAGGGAAAGAATATCATATATGCCTCCTGTTCTTGATTTCATAAATTTCATGCGTACCCTTGCAAATTCTCCAAATATCATATATGCCTCTACCATATAAAATATATAAAAAATAGGGGAATTCTTCAAAAATCCCCTGACTTTTTTGTAAATTTTGAAAAATCTCCTGCCTTTTTAGAAAATTCCCTATCTTTTTTAAATTTCCTAAAAAACCCTTTATATTTTTTGTTTCTTCCAAAAACCCCTTAACATTTTTAGATTCTCTAAAAGAACTCATATCTCTTTATTATATTTTTAAAAATAACCATTATACCCCCATAATTTTATTTTACAAATCTTTATAATTTAATAAATAATAAATGGATATTAAACTATTATAAAAAAAATAAAAATATTAAAAATAAATAATACATAATATTATAATATTATAATAAAAAATACATAGATATTAAAATATTATGATAAATAATTATAGAGATTTGTAAAATCAATATATTATTATAATAAATAAATGGATATTAAACTATGATTTTTTAATATCAATAGTATGGTAATTTGAAACAACAATATGGTTGTATGTTAATTCTTCCATGATTCGCAAGCTCGGAATCGATGACGGAATTCTCGGAATTAGGGAAAGGCACCGCGTCCCTCATCCGCTACGCGGGGCGTGAAGCCGTCGATTTCCCAACAGTCAATTCCTTTGAGTTTCATTCTTGCGAACGTACTCCCCATACAGGAGAGATGTGTTATGTCATTTGTCAATCCATCAATCAATCAACAAATACTTGTAATTTTTTTTTTCTTATATAGTAAAGTTTTTCAAGTTACATTAATCCTTTATTCTACTATTATTGGTGTTATCTACTAATGTTTCACTAAAACTCGGAGTACGTTTGCAAGTTGAAGAAGACGCTCTATATTATGAAGCAAGAATCGCGAGCTTGGTATGGCAATATTGCTTAATATTTGTAATTTTGTGGTCATTCTTCTTCAAACTCGGATTATAATTTATTTGTGAACAAAAATTCGGGTTGCATGTTATTGTTCTCCTATACGTGGATGATATGATTTCACCAGAAATGATGAAGACGAAGTTGCGAAACTTTAGTCGGTTTTCTCAATTGAATTTGAAATGAAAGATAGGGAGTTTTCTAAAAAGACAGGAGATTTTTCATTTCTCAAAAAACATATGCCGAGAAACTCATTGAGAAATTTGGCATGAAATAATGGAAGCATTGTTCTACTCGGGTCGATGCAAATACTAAGTTGAGGCGTGGTGATGGAAAAGTTCTCGAGGATCCTCAGAAATTTCGTGCTCTTGTTGAAAGTCTCATCTATTTAATTATTACAAGACCGGATATTGCTTTCTCGGTTGGTCTTGTGAGTCGCTTTATGCAATCTTCAACAAAATAAAATGTTGATGTCGCAAAGAGAATTCTCAAGTACGTGAATACAATTATTGATTTGTGGCTATTGTACAAGAAGAGTTTTGCATGGATATGCTGATACTGATTTGGGTGGCGTTTTGGATGATCGGGAGTCTACATCTGGTTATATTTTCTTTCTTGATTATTTAGCCGTAGCGGACTACAAAACTGCAGCGCGTAGCGTTTTGTCTCTAAACTAAGCTATATCGGTATTGCGTAGCGTTTATCGAAACTATTTACAATCATGATTATTGTTAATTTCGGTTATTGGTTCGGTAAATATCCGATCTATTGTCATCCTCACGTATATGTGATGTTTATGAGTATTATAGCTGTACGCGTCTGATTTCACGTGACAACATATGATTCTTATGAGGTATTATAAGAATCATATGTTTCTGTCAGCATTATTGGTATTTGGAATATGATTCTTATTATACTTATGTATAAAGTTTGCAAAATTGGAGCTCATACATGAGGCCACGTCACCAGGGGTCTCTTTGTAAAAAAAAATATTTTTTTCACATTTTGGTCCTTTTATATTTACAATTTGGTCCTTTTTATTTAAAAAAATTACATTTTGGTCCTTTTGTATTTACATTTTGGTCCTTTTTTATTTATATTTTGGTCATTTTTATTTACATTTGGTCCTTTCAAGTTTGAAAAATTACACTTTGGTCCAGGGGCCTCTTTGAAAAAAATTATTTACATTTTGGTCCTTTTTATTTACATTTTGATCCTTTTTAGTTGAAAAAACTAGATTTTGATCCTTTCTATTTACATTTTTGTCCTTTTAAGTTTAGAAACTTGGTCCTTCGTATTTACATCTTGATCCTCTTTTATTTACATGTCGTTCCTTTTTTACATTTTTGAATTTACATTATAGTTCTTTTTATTTATATATTGGTCCTTTTCAGTTTTAGTTCACACTTTGGTACTTTTTATTAACATTTTGGTCCTTTTTCATTTAAATTTCGGTCATTTTTTACATTATTAATAATTCCTCTCATCTCATGCCTCCACATCACCACCTTATTATGCCTCCCTATCACCACTTTACATGGAAAATTTTCAAAAGACTCCTTAAATTTTTAGATATTGTAAAAAACAATTAATTTACATATTATTCATTTAAAAAAAATGTTTTTTTAATTTGAAAAAATTCTTAAACTTTTTGTAATATATAATAATTAAAAAAAAATTACTATATGTTATATGTTATATAATTTTAATATTTCATTCATTACAAATATTCGACTTATGTATTATTTTTCTTGAAAAACTAACATAAAATTATAATAAGTTGAACAATATTATTAAAAGAACATCTTGCAAATATTTAAAAATAAAATATCATAAAACTATTAAAAAATACATAAAAGGAAAACTAAAATAAAAAGTAGACGTTTAAATAGATATTTTCTATGAATATATTTGCAAGATGTTTATTTATTATTATTTAATGTTAGTTTTTTATGAATAAAGAATGGAATATTAAAATTATATAAACAAAATATGTAATAATTTAAATTTTTTTAAATCACTACATGTTAAGAAGTGTTTATGAATTTTCTTAAAATTAATAAAAAATAACAAAAATAACTTTTAATTATTACATATGAGATTTGGAGGATATTTTGGAAAAAAAAAATTAATATCATCTATAAGGAGTATTTTAAAATAAAAGTTTGGTAAAGAGTTTTTTTTTGGAGTTTACGAAAAGATAGAGGATTTTTTACAATATCCAAAAAAAATTAGGGGGTTAAAAATATACCAAATCACGGATGTGCGAATAATCATGACAAACTCGAGGGCTCCCGCGCAATTGCGCGGGGGAAAAGCTAGTTATCTCTAAAGAAGATAGTTTTATTCAAAGAAGCTAATAATGCTTGAAGAAAGTGTACAGAACTGATTCTTTCACAAAATAATAGAAAAAAAAAATCAAAAGTAAAATGATCAATCCCTCCAAAAATAGGTTTAATTAATGGGGAGTTCTATCATACACTCTTTTACAAGGGTATTTTGGGTATTTTAACAATTAATTATATTTGTAAAAGGGTATATCATAAAATTTATTTTTTATGGAGATTTTTGTTTAAATGAACAACAAAAAATTCCAATTTAGTTAAAAATTAATTGATAAATATATTTGATATCTTACCTTAAATATTCATAAATGGATAATTACTCCAAATACCCTTGAAAATGGGTGTATGGTAAAGAAAGTGGTGTATGATAGAAGCCCCCTTAATTAATTCCATTATTTGTAGTGTTATATATTGGCCTATTTGGGGGTTTGATTTTTAACTAATACTTGGTTCACAGTGTACTAAAAGTAGCAAAACTTGTTAGGTTATGGTATTGTTGGAAAGATTTTTGTGCCAGAAACAATATCTAAGTGCAACCACTTTTAATTAGATACAAATAATATCTTTTTGTTGATACAAATGTTTTTCACAAACAAAATCAAATTAAGTAAAATTATTTGGGGCAAATCATAGCACCCTTAATAACAATTCCTCCTTTCCAGCTCGGATTATCCCATTCGAACAAACCGATCTCAAGCTCTCCTTTCTCGTCAACTTGAATTTCAAATTCTCCAGCCTTAATTTGAATCCACTTTTCTTTCGGCTTTTCGTCGAGTTTCTCTTGGCATTTTTGAATGGTCCCGTCTGGTAATTTCAGCTGTATTTTTACCACTTTCGAGTTCCAACCATATGAAAATTCCTTTATTTTCATGACGAAGCAAACTTGGTATGTGATTTTTGGAGTGAGTAAAGAGACTTCGAATTTTCCGCGGATTTCCAACCAACAAACTCCTTTTAACTCTGCCACCTCAATTTGAGTATTACTAGAAAAAAAAATGATTTGTATATAATTAATTGTCATAGTATGAAATTTAAAAATTGAAGAATGACAAATTGGTATCAAGTTATCTGAAGACGAAGAAAAAATGGCGAAATGGTGTACGATTGATAGGATTGACTTACATTGTTTCATTTTCAGAAATCCAATGCTAGTATCTTTGTTTGTCACTCCATTCGATTGTTAGATCTCTTGCAAAGAGCATGAAGTAATTATTACCATTCTCTTCTATCCAGAATTTCTAAGTTTGAAATAGAGCTCGTCAGTAGAATAAGATCCTAGATTAAAAAAAAAGTGACATAAAATTCATGAAAGTTTTTAGCTATGTGGTGCTATTAAATATGAACGAGCAAAAGGCTTTCATGCTCATGATCCTTGTAGAAAATTATAGTTATCAATTCACTTAATCTTGTAAAATATGCTTTTAATTCTGAATTATGATTCAATCCATCTCTTTTTATCTAACTACTAAATTCTGTTTAAAAAAGTATAAATTTTATTTTTGTTAATTATATTTGTTCATCAATTTGGATTAAAATAAGCACGTTAAAATACGTAATTAAATAGACGATGCATAGTAAAAAGTGTATTCAATTTACTTTTTCGAAATTTTATCTATATATTTTTTAAAATATACTATACGATATTTATGGTTTTAAGATCCATTATACGCATTGAAGAAGATCCCAGGCACATGATAATTAATATACCTTCTTCTTTCGATCCAAGAAGATGCCGCTACGAATTTTATCATTGACATCACCCATGATTGGATTGTCCACCTTCATCATAATTTCCAACTTATGAATATTATAATTTAATGATTTTTCCCTCGGCATTTTCAATGGTTTCTTCTTGTTTGGTTTCGGCATTATTTGCATCTCGAATTTCGTCTCGTTCGGCTTCGATAGCATTCTCTTGATCAGAACTGCAGATTTCTGATACTGTTGCTCCCATTTTTGCAGTTTATACAAATGAATTAATAGTGATTTTATGTAAGCCAATATTAAGCCATAGCCTTATCACCAGTGAAGATATTTCAACATTTCTTAACATTTCTTCGAAAACTTCTTTATTTTTCATGGACAATAATAGAAAAAAAACCAGATATAAAGGATATGCATGGGCTGCTTAAAGGCTTGACACGATCAGGTAATCATTTTTTTTCATGGGCCATCAAATATAAAACGAATAAATAAAGAAAATTATCAAAAACTTCTTTATTTTTTAACATTTCTTCGAAAACTCCCTAGAGGATAAAATGAGTTTTTTTACTCTCCTATAAAGTTAAATTTAACATTTGTCATCCGATTTATATTTATTTATATCAAATTACGCTTAAACATTTTATTTATTTTTTGCTTAAACAAAATAGCAAATACAAATTTATATTTAATATTTAATATAAATAAATATTAAAATATAATAATAATAATAATAATAATAATAATAATAATAATAATAATAATAATAATAATAATAATAATAATAATAATAATAATAATAGTAGTTTACGTAAAATAAAATTATAATTTACATACAAAATATTTTTGAAAATAGAATAATAATCATATAGTTTTTTGTGTAATGTAATATAATAAAATAAATCGAAGTCTTGCAAATATATCATAAATATCGTTAAAATAATAACACAAAATATTATTATGAGAAATTATTTAATTATATTTTTTTAATAATAAATATAAAAACAACTAAATGAGGGTATTTTGGTTAAAAAATTATCATTGAATGAAAATGTTAAGTTAAAATGAAATTCTCACAGCTCCACAAAAATTAAAACATGATTTACAAAATAATTAAATGGTAAAAATATCACTATCCGTCTTTGAATGGGCGAGATAGTAAAATGTTGATTTTTCCTCTTTATCCTATTACTTATAACCAAAATTTATATTATTTAAGGAAAAAAAAATATTATATTTCATTATTAATTTTTACAAAATCATATATATTTTTGAAAATATGTGACTGTTAAAAATATTTCTTATTTGGTAAAATTATATATCTACAAACTTTATTTCGCAAGTAAAAAATCGTAGTTTTCAAAAAAAGTATTTTGGATACAAAAACCAAATAAGATGAGATATATTTCGGTCAGTTATGTTTAATTGTTTTAAAACTATGTTTCCAACCAAACCGAAGTCGGTTCGGTTCGGTTCGGCTCTCGCATAAAACGAACCATTTGTCCACCGACCCTAAGTATAAGCATGAATTATATATCTTTGTTATTTTTTATAGGATTTATAAATATTAATTATATTTTAAATATTTGTGATTTTGTGCGAATTAGTAATGAAATTTAGTATTTGTTATTAAATATATTTTAATATTTTTTGGAATAATATAAATTTTGGTTATAAATAATGATGTAATATGGAATAGTATAGCAATGACTAATTAGTATTTTTAAATTTCTCGACCATTGAAAGATCGAGAGTGGTATTTTTTTGATTTTGTTTGTAAGATGGTTATTTTTATAATTATTGTTTTATTTCATTTTTTGTTTAATGCATGATTTTTCATAACAACATCGGAAAAATAAGAAATTATATCCAATGACAATATTATGTATAAAAAAAACACTTCATAAATAAAACACAAAAAGTAAAATTCAAGATAAAAAAAATTACATACAAAAATAAATTAAATAATGATAAAAATTAAAATTAAAATTACAATTACATATTTACCCTTCTTAAAATTAAAATAAAATTTTAGTCCAGATTATTAATTTAAGGGGATTTACATATTTACCTTTTCTAAAAATTAAAATTACATATTTATCCTTCTTAAAATTAAAATATCATATTTACCTTTTCATAAATCTGAAATATCATATTTACCCAAAAATTAAAAGTCACACAATTTCTCCGTTAAAATTAACGGTCGATATTTAAAATTTCTATTTTATCTTTTACATATTTATCCTTCTAAAAATCTAAATTATCATATTTACCTTTTTAAAAGTAAAAATATCATATTTACGAATTATATCTTGTTTATACAATCCAATTACTTTCCTATTATATATTGTTTATTTTTAATTTATTTCTCAAAAATATATGATTAAAATATGTTTTAACAAATTTTGGTTATGTTTTTTCGGTGTGTGACAGTTACTAACTCATGATGTTACAACTTAAGGTGTATTTAATAAAAAAATAATTAGTATAATAAGATCCACGGAGTAAAAATAATAAAAAAAGATATAATTAATAATTTGAAAATTATTCATATGTTTTACCTTCTATTTCTGACAAATTGAAAACTTACTATGACATTAGAGTTTTGTTAATTAATACTTTTCTTCTTGTGAAATTTTGATTTTTAAATGCAAATGGTGTGCAACGCTTCAAGTGTGCTATAAAATAATTTGGTAATAATATGAAATGATCTTTCCGAAACATTAATTTAATTTGCAATATTTGCAACATGAATATGTGATTTATTCACATTCTTAAAATAAATGAATGCACTGGACAATGAATTCACTATGTTTTTCAAATGAATAATTATTTTGAACTTCTAGTTCACCTGATCTCTATATCAAAATGAGACAATGTTCTGATTAATTTTATTTTTCATTTTGTCCATAGTAAAGAAAATTTTGTCTCATTAAATCGATAGTCAAGAAAATTTGTTGTTAATAAATCTCGTGTTAAAGATTCAAGATATCAAATGATTGAGGGTGATTCAAACCCAACATATAATTTGAACCTTCTTTGTGAATTCATCTTATTACGTTGTGATGTTGCTATTAGCAGATGTATCGCACATAAAAAAAATGCAAAGCTGAGAAATATTTGGTTCATAACCAAAAGATGACATGGCATGGCCCCAAATACTAACCAGACGTAAAATGATTTGGACCCAAACATTATTGACAGTCGTGATGAATTCATTAGTAGAGGTCATACTTTCAATTGAAGTTTTTTAATAAATTATTATTTTGGATCACTATGTATATGAACATGAATTACAAGATGTTCAAGTTTTATTCCAATTGAATAACAAAGATCATTAAAAGTATGTCATGAAAATTATGAATTTTTATCAAGATGGTCGTTATTTCATAGTGTGGACATTTTGTTTCCCAAACCAAATATTTTTGCAAGTAATTTTACAAATTCCGAGTTATGTCTTGATAATAAGAAAACACGAGACCATTTTGATGAAACATTAATTAATATCAAAATTGTTCGTATGACGAATCTACAGGTCCAAAAATATTTTTATGTATAAATTCTTCAAATGTTTGGGGAATTAATTTTAACGTTTGTTGTTCATGGCCTAGTAATCAATTTTCTTTTGTTAACATGTTTGTAAAAATAAATTCATTATTTGTTAGGATCTTATGATTCCTCAATGAATAACCAATTCATTTTTTGATTATTCTTCTCAGTATTATTTATACATAATAGCCAATCATATCAAATCTTAAAAGAATTCTAATGAGGCTGTTTTTACAAATAATGAATAGCCAATCATATCAATTCTAAGGGGATTTGCTGTTTTTACAGCCCTCCACGTCGCCCAGTGATTTTGGGCCGTCTGATGAGGCTGTAAAATTTTACTTCGCATCCAAACCGTCCATTGTTGAATACGCTCGGTGTTTGTACACCGGGATTAATAGCCATTCACGGTCCATGATGGACCAAATCCATGCATCCATGCCATGTATAAGAGGCTAATTGTTTTTCTCTCTCCTCATTTGCATTCTTCCGCTTGACAAATCATTTCCACACAGAAAAGAGCGATTTCTAGGGTTTGAGCGAGGCGATCTCCGGAACGATTTCTAGGGCTGAGCACGCGATGAGTAAGGCGATATCTGGAGAGATTTCTAGGGTTTGAGCACGCGACGAGCCCGGTATCTTCAGCGATTTTTAGGGTTTGAGCACTCAACGAGCAAAGCGATATATGGGGTTTCCTTTTTTTTGTTGTTTTTTTGATAAAGAAGCGACGCCATGTTTCCGTCGATTTCTAATGGCGAAACGAGCGATGAAAGAGTGAGTCTCCTCAGCTTTTGACGTCTACGATAGATGCTTCTCCACCTGGTGAGTTCTATTGTTTGGATTCGTGAGTTTTGCTCTTGATTCAACTGGTATTAGTACCTACAATTTCCACGATTTGCACTTTTATGATGATTTTTTCTATCAGTTCAGAGAGTTACCAATCGAGTTAGTATCTAGGGTTTGCACAATTTACAGTTTTGTGATAGTTTGTTTCTTGTGATATACTAGTAATTTAATTGTCTAAAAAACAAGAAAACAAGCACTAAAACCAGCCACAATTCAACAAACACTCAAACTCGGATAAATCAATCCATGTTCAGTGATGAGTTACAAGCCAACTCTCAAGCTTAACAAAATTCAACGCAACCCTAGTAACCACCAAAACTGGAACTTAAATACTCTAACATCTTTTAAACAAACTACCTAAAATACCCATGAAGAATAACGATCATGATCCTCCTGTAGATCTTCCACCATACTTCTATACTCAAGCCCATATCTCAGCCCATTAGGCTTTGATCCACTATTCACACGATCCATTCATTCATTTCTCGGATCCAGTAACTAACTGATCCTTACCCGTTATCAACGGTTCACTTATTCAAACAGAAATTAAGCAAAAAGACCCAAAATATAATATATTCACATAAAGGCCCTTAATCCTTGACAATACTCCCTCCTTTAAAAACCTTGTCTCAAGGTTTGAAGTTGGGAAATTTTGTCAGAAGATCCTCTTGATCTTCCCAAGTGGCATCTTCATCTGCTAGGTTAGACCATCTCACCAGTAATTTGACCCCCACAGCATTATTCTTCTTATACACCTCTCTCTTGATCACAGCCACTGGTTCCACCTTCATTCTTCCTTCAGCATCTATATTTGGCAGTTCAGGACTTAAGGAATATTTTCTTCCCACCTTTTTCTTTAATTGTGAGACATGAAACACATGGTGGATTAAGGCTCCCTCTGGTAACCCTAATTTATATGCAACCTGCCCAATCTTCTGAATTACGGGAAAAGGCCCATAATACTTTGCATTCAATTTTCCTCCTCTTTCTAGCCTCACACTCGTTTGTCGGAAGGGTTGTAATTTTAAAAACACTAAGTCTCCCACCTCAAATTTCCTCTCGCTTCTTTTTAGGTCAGCATAATGCTTCATCCTCTCTTGAGATTTCCTCAAATTCTCTTTTACAATTTGTATCATCTTGTGTCTTTCTCTTAACCATTCATCTACTGCTGCGACCCTAGTGGCAGGAGAAGATCCTAACTCCACTTGTGGAGCTTGATATCCATACAAAATTTCAAAAGGAGTTTTCTTTAAGGATGTATGGAAATTGGTATTATACCATAATTCCGCTTGTGCCAACCAAGCGTTCCATTTCTTGGGTGTTTGGGACACCATGCACCTGAGGTACTGTTCTAAACACTGATTGATCCTCTCGGTTTGACCATCCGACTGAGGATGATAAGCCGTACTCATCTTGAGTTTGGTACCATGCAATTTGAAAAGTTCCTGCCAAAACTGACTGGTAAAAATCCTGTCTCTATCACTCACAATCTCTTTAGGAATTCCATGTAATTTACCCACATTTTCGAAAAATTTTCTGGCCACTATCAATGCTGAATAAGGGTGAGTTAGGGCAATAAAGTGGCTGTACTTACTGAACCTGTCAACCACTACTAAAATTGAATCCTTCCCTTCTGATTTTGGTAGCCCTTCCACAAAATCTAAACTCACACATTCCCATGCTCCTTCTGGAATGGAGAGTGGTTGTAATAGACCAGGACTCAGCTTGTTTTCTCCTTTATTCCTTTGACAAATGTCGCATTCCTTCACAAATTCTTGCACATCTGTCTTCAACCCTGGCCAATAAAAAATCCTTTTTACCCTTTGGTACGACCCAAGCATACCAGAATGGCCCCCAATTGCTGAGTCATGCAGCTGTGTTATTATTTTCTCTTTCAATTTTGGATCATCTCCAATGTATAATCTTCCATGGTATCTTATCAGACCATCCTTCAATTCAAATTCAGGATAATCCACAGATTTTAAAGACAAACCTTCTAACATTCTTTTATCCTTGTCATTTTTCTGATAACTTTCCTCTACTTCAAGACACCAATCAGGTTTGATTGTGCTCAATACAAAAACTTCACCTTCTTCCATATCTTCTCCCTTACTAACTCGGGAAAGAGCATCAGCCACCTTGTTCTCCACTCCCTTCTTGTATCTAATTTCATACTCTAACCCCATCAATTTAGAAAGACCTCTGTGTTGCAATTGGGTATTAATTTTTCCTCCTAATAGATATTTCAAACTCTCGTGGTCTGTTTTGATAACAAATTTTCTGCCCGTAAGGTAGTGCTTCCATTTGCTAACTGCCAATAATATCGCTAAAAATTCCTTCTCATAAATGGATCTGCCCTGATTCTTCACTCCCAACGCCTTACTGATATACGCAATAGGGTGGTTCTCTTGCATTAATACTGCCCCTATCCCATAGCCACATGCGTCAGCTTCAATCACAAACTCCTTGTCAAAATTTGGAAGAATTAAAACAGGAGTCTCTCCCATTGCCTTTTTGAGCTTTTCGAATGCTGCATCAGATTTCTCACTCCATTTAAATCCTCCCTTCTTTAACATTTCTGTGAGAGGTTTGCTTGTAACACCATAATTCTTCACGAATTTACGATAGTACCCTGTCAAACCAAGGAATCCCCTTAACTGCTTGATATTGGTCGGTTTAGGCCACTTGATCATCGCTTCAATCTTAGATGGGTCCGTGGAAACCCCGTTTTCATCGATTATGTGACCTAAGTACTCAATTCGATTAGTACCAAATGAGCATTTCGAACCCTTCACCAATAATTGATGCTTAAGCAATTCGTCGAACACTTGCTGCAAGTGGCCCACATGTTCATCCATGGTCTTGCTAAAAACCAGGATATCATCGAAGAAGACTAACACAAACTTCCTCAGATATGGCTCGAAAACCCTATTCATTAGTGATTGGAAGGTCGCCGGAGCGTTGGTTAGGCCGAACGGCATCACAAGAAATTCGAAATGACCCGTGTGCGTGCGAAACGCAGTCTTGTAAACATCCTCCCTTGCCATTAAGACCTGATGGTAACCGGATCGCAAGTCTAATTTAGAAAAAATCTTAGCACCATTCAATTCATCGAGTAATTCATCGATTAATGGGATAGGATACTTATCTTTTCTTGTAATGGCGTTCAATTGGCGGTAGTCGATACACATCCGCCAGGTACCGTCCTTCTTCCCGACAAGAATTGCTGGCGATGCGAACGAACTCTGGCTGTGACGTATAACTCCGCTAGCCAGCATTTCACGAGTTATCTTCTCGATCTCCCCTTTCTGAAAATAACCGTAACGGTACGGTTTCATCTGCACTGGCTTCGCCCCATCGATTAAGGGTATCGAATGATCCTGATAGCGTTTCGGGGGCAAACTTGTCGGCTCTAAGAAGATCTCAGCATAGCGAGTGACAAGATTTTGCAATCGAGGTTCCCGAATCTCTTTCCCAGTTTCTTCAAATTTAGCACTTGGATTCCTTCTCAATTCTAGGTTATTTGTAAAACCCCAAATCGGAGGGAATTCAGATTCCCGGTGTCCTTCGTCATTACAATACTTTCTTTGTTTTCTTGGTTTTTTGGAGATAGCTTCGAATTCCAGATCCTTAACATAAGCGAGAAATCTAATCTGGTCTTTCATAATCCAAGAACTTAATTCTTCTCCCTCAACGAATTCAACCGAGGCGTTGGATTCTCGTCCCTTCGCATCTTCTTGGAACTGTACAAGCTTCCCGTCAATGGTGAAAGAAATCTTTCGCTCTGAAAAATCGAAAGCCACTGGCCCGATTGTCCTCATCCAATCAATTCCCAGTATTACATCTACTGATCCCAACTCCATGATTCTTAGATCATACATGTAACAGTGTCCTTGCATTTCCCATTTAAACCCCTCGCATTTCCCGTCACTAACAATGCGAGCTCCATTTGCCACTGCGATGCCTAGAGGCGGGCTCTTGGTTATAGGGTGAGCGATTAATTTCACGAATTTGGGATCCACGAAAGAATTCGTACTCCCACTATCGATCAGCAATAAGAAGGAGTGTTTTCCGGACTTCGCCTCTAATTTAATAGTTTGATTATCTTTGTTTAAATTCAAAGCTTGTACCGAAATCTCCATAATCTCTTGATTCTCCTCTCTTTCCTCTGCCTTTTCACCTTCTCTCTTACTTCCCTCGGAATCTTTACCACTCGATTCAGTTTCACTTCCTTGGTTCTCTTCAATGTTATTCACATGGTAATTCTTGGGTTTATTCTTACAATTGTGCGACTCAGTCCACTTCTCTGGACAATGGTAGCACAATCCGTCTCTGCGTCTCTGTGCCCAATCAATTCTTCCCTTGTTTTTATCCTGTTCCTTGTTTTTATATTGGGTAACGTTCTTCTTCTCTTTCGAGTAACTGCTTTTCGATCCTTTATAATAAGATTTATCCTTCCTTTGGTCTTCCAAATTCACTTCAAAATGGTTAGCGTTGTCGTAAGCATCGTAAAGATCTCTGGGCCTCGAAACAATCACTTGCGATCTCACTTCTTTCCTTAATCCAGCAATGAAACAGGGCATAAAAAATTCATCTCCCAAATAAGGTATCTCTCTCATTACCAAATTCTTAGCTCTTTCAAATTTGTTCACGTATTCTTCCACTGAATCCTTTTGTCTTATGGTGTGAAATTCCCCAATTGGTCCCATTCCCAGTTTATTCTCGAATCGCCGACACAAATCTCGAGTAAATTGATGCCACTGTGGATCGGGTTTCTGCATAATGTACCCGTGGTACCACTCTTCTGCATTACCCCTCAAATATAGAGCTACTAAATCCACTTGTTGCCACTCCGGCACTCGACACATGTTGAAATAAGTTTCACATTTATGGATCCAATATTTTGGGTTCTTTCCTTCGAAGTATTCTAACTCCGCCTTACTCCTCACTTGATATTCGTTTCTCCGATCCCTCTGCCTTCCTTGATCTCTTCCTCGATAACGATCCCCATCTCTCTCATAATCTCGATCTCTATTCTGTTCATAATGTCGTCCTCTTTCACGCCCTCTATGATCTAGCTCGTCTCTGTTTTGGTTTGGCAAACCCCAATTATCTTCTTCTTTTTCAGAACTCGCTCGCCAATCCTCTTCTAGGTTGTGATTTCTTCTTTCCCTTCGATTCAAAACTGGAGGTTCTTCCCCTTTTTCTTTACCGCTGATCCTTTTACTGCTAGCGTGAGGAAGATTAGATCCTTCTTGTGGATTAGAGCCACCAGCCCCGTTAAGGTTCTCCTTGGTTATGATTCCTTTCATGTCTCGTATCTCTTCTGACAACTTCTCCACAACCTCCTCCAAGCGAGATTGAATTGATTGCATGTTCATGTAATCGGTGATTAGTTTTTGCATCGGCGTTTGCCAATCGTTCGCTCCCATGGTCTCTGTTCCCTCCAGAACTGGTTGCCTTCGAGTCTTCGGTGGCATAAACACGATCGTCTCACTCGAATCTCAACTGCTCTGATACCAATTTGTGATATACTAGTAATTTAATTGTCTAAAAAACAAGAAAACAAGCACTAAAACCAGCCACAATTCAACAAACACTCAAACTCGGATAAATCAATCCATGTTCAGTGATGAGTTACAAGCCAACTCTCAAGCTTAACAAAATTCAACGCAACCCTAGTAACCACCAAAACTGGAACTTAAATACTCTAACATCTTTTAAACAAACTACCTAAAATACCCATGAAGAATAACGATCATGATCCTCCTGTAGATCTTCCACCATACTTCTATACTCAAGCCCATATCTCAGCCCATTAGGCTTTGATCCACTATTCACACGATCCATTCATTCATTTCTCGGATCCAGTAACTAACTGATCCTTACCCGTTATCAACGGTTCACTTATTCAAACAGAAATTAAGCAAAAAGACCCAAAATATAATATATTCACATAAAGGCCCTTAATCCTTGACATTTCTTTATCTGTTGTGTAGTTTGTACCTGTTGAGTTAGTTTGTGAAAAAATAATCAGCTTCTTCCCCAATGTAATCAATCTACATATAGAAATCCAAGCTGATTTCCTCAGTTAAAGTTTCGAGATTGAACTTATTGATCCTGATTAGTTTTCTTCTTGCACAGAAAATCGAAATACCAAGGACTCGACTGAGCTGCAGTAGGACTAATTGTAGCGATTAATTTGCAAACGATGCTTTTTACAGTGCTTAGAGGAGGTGTTGGTACTGGCAGAGCCAGGCGAATGCGTAAACGGTCAGCTGCAGAATCAGGCCCCAGTTTTCTCTACTCAAGAGATCGAGAATGGAATAAGTGAAGAAGAGATAGAAGAGGTGAATTACGCCGCGAAGGCATCATCAAAGAAAAAAAAGAAGCGAAAAGAACGCGACGCTTAATGCCAAGTATCTCTCTTTCTCATTCACCCGTTTTTATAAATTCGATTCAACTCTGACAAATCTCAACAGGAAGAGGCTGTGGCACGGGAATCGAAGCAAGCGAAACAAGATCGATACGCCAAAATGCGACACAGAAAAGATGAAAAATGTGAATCCTCCAAAAGCAAACAGGAGGAAGAGGAGCTCGCTAAAAAAGCGAAAGAAGAAGAAATCACAGCTCAATACGGGTATTTCAAAAACCCATTTTGTACAGAGGGGTATTATGGTTTTTTCAGATTGGCGGGAATAATGCACATGGATATTATTGATCATAGATCGAAATGCACGTTCTCTCAATACAGGTTTTTCAAAAATCATTCACACCCATTTTGTTTGATCAAGAGAAATTGCCAAATTGCATTTAAAATTCTGATTTTTAAGCGACGAGCGGAGAAGAACAAAGCGATGCTACACCGTTACTCTCGCCGAGCCGCATCAGTTCGAGCAGGGGGCTTTCGTCTCTGGCTTCGTGCGGCACTGTCAGATTTTGGCAAAGAAACAGCCGGCAGGTTCAGATGGATCGACGAGGGTAGACGAAACTTTATCTGGCTTCGACTTCTCTGGTTATTCTCACGCACGAATTTTTTAATAACTTATAAGGCACATGCAGAGTTTTGATACACAACAACATTGTAGCTGAAAGTAATCCTTGCAAGAACTCAAGAACTCTCTTATTCAAATAATCCAGAGCTATAGGCTTTCACTAATAGTGTCTTTTCATATTTGATCCAGTTTTCTTTTTAAATTGCAAATATTGGCCTTTCTTTCGATTTTGTTTGTGTAATGTTTTTTGCCTAATTCACTGAATTATTTGAGAAATGTATTTTCGTAGGCAATTTTTTATTTTTGCATTTTATTTACAATGTCTAAAATAACTCGCGCAATTGCGCGAGGGTTTCGCTAGTGGTATATAAATTCGAGTACTTAAATTATTGGTTTACTACCGAATATGCCTCAAATGTATTAATTCGTGTATACTACTAATCAGTTCAAGAAATCGATAATTTTGTAATATTTGTTTAGCTGGGTCTTCTTATCTCATGTGCGATTTTTCATTTCATTTTGATCATCAAAATCGCGTTCACTTCAACGAATGTAAATACCAACACAATAGATTTTGCAAGTTCTGAAATGGAAGTTTTTTTTTTTTTGTAAAAGCCTGTGGACCTATCTTGCTCATTAAAAAACTAGAAAAATCGGAATACATCTTAGTCCATACTACACTCCATATCCACACTACTATGAGCTACTATAAAGAAATAAATAAACTAACAGAACAATCAAAGGAAAGCAACTAAACCAATTAACTATCCTTAACTTATCTAAACAATTTCTTCCCCTCAGACATGGTCTTTACCTGTCAAAAAACAGGTATTTGAGAGTCCTGATAGTCCATCTGGAGCAATCTAGCCAAGTTGGCTACCATGTCGGCCTCCTGATTTTCCTCCCTTGGTATGTAAACAATGGTTGGATCTTTTTTTTTTTGAATTAAGGCTAGCGGAAAGCTAGACCTTAACAGATTTTTAATATATAAAGAAAAAAGGTTCATTATTTACAGAGAGGAGTTGGCTAGAAAAATAATTTTGACAATTAGAACTAGCCTAACAAACGAAACAAATAGATTAATCGTGGATTTAGGACTAATTTTTCATAGTCCTCCAGCTCGTCGCTTCCTCCATGGCTTTGTGTGCGATAAGGCTCGGAGTTCTTTTCTTCGATTGAAAGAGTCTGCGATTTCGCTCTTTCCAAACATTCCAATTGGTCGCCATCCAAAGCGAATTCCATTTGACCCGGTCGTTTTTGGATAGTGAGTTTGACTGACTTTCCCATGCCTCGAAGAAGTCTTGTCTCGTAAGGTACGTCCCGGCCCATTGTGCCGACCTATTAATAATCCTCCATACCGCCTTTGTGAAGGAGCAATCTTTAAGAAGGTGATCTCGTGTTTCATCTTGTCTACCACATAGAGAGCATTTAGGAGTGTTAGGCCATCCTTTTTTGTGTAAGATATCGGCCGTATTCTGTTTATTGTGCGAAGCTATCCAGTGAAAAAATCTCACTTTGAGCGGTGCACGAGATTTCCAAATTTGTTTTTGCCACCTATTCATTATTCCCGGATTGCGGATGAAACTATATGCTGATTTTGAGGAAAACACCCCCGTATTTTCCCATTTCCATTCCGTTGAATTGTTATTCGTATTCTTGATAATGGAAGCATTGTAGATCGGGAGAAGAGTTTGTAGCTCTCGTAGAAAAGAGGAAGTGTTTCCTTGTGATAGTCGGGCTATGTGAGTCGAATCTTCAATCCCATAGAGGATATTGAGATATTTGGACCATAGATTGTTCGGCGTAGAGTCTACCTTCCAAATAAATTTTTGAAGTAGGGCGTCATTCATAGAGGGGAGGTGTAACAACCCTAGGCCTCCATTAATTTTTGGGAGACATACGGTATTCCAGTTGATTAGCGATTTTCCTTTGCTAAGAGTTTCTTTTCCCGACCATAGAAAAGCCCTCATGAGTCTATCAAGCTCCTTAACCACCCATACTGGTAATTTTATACTTTGCATGAAGTAAATCGGAATTGAGTTCAAAGTTGCTTTGACTAGCGTTAAGCGTCCTCCCAAAGATAGCAGCCTCCCTTTCCATGCCGCAACTTGTTTTTGGACTTTGGCAATAAGAGGGAGGAAAGAAATTCTTTTTGGTTTTCGAATCGAAAGCGGGGTACCCAAATAGTTGATGGGGAAGTCCTTAAGAGGGCAATGCAAAATAGCTTGGATCGAATTCTGACATTCTGTTGGTATGCCTATCGGGGAGAAAGATGATTTGTCTCTATTGATTTCCAATCCTGTGATTTCCGTGAAAATTTTCAGAGCTTGATCTATAATTCTCAAATTTTGAGGATCGGCTTCTATAAAAATTATAGTGTCGTCTGCATATTGCAGGATAGGGGTTCTGAAAGTGGTACTCCGCGTCAAGAGTGGGTCCATCACAAAGATTATGTCTTGGAGTATGTCAACCGCTAAGTTGAATAAAAGGGGAGAAAGAGGGTCACCTTGTCTTAGGCCTCTTTTGTGAGTAAAGAATGGCGAACAAATGCCATTTGCCTTAATGGTCGATGAAGATGAGGATAATAGTTCATTTATCCACCGCACCCATCTCTCGGGAAATTGTTTTTGGAGCAAAAGTTTGTGAATGAACGACCATGAGATGTTATCAAAAGCCTTTTTAAAATCGATCTTCAACAAAATGGAAGGAATGCGTTTCTTGTGATAGAAATGTAGCAATTCCCGAGCCGTAGCATATGAATCTACTATAGATCGTTGCTTGATAAAGGCCGTTTGGTGCTCGTTAACTAGTTCGGTGAGCAAGGGTTGTAGTCGCGATGCGAGTAGTTTAGTGATAATCTTGATGGGAGATGTTATCACACTTATGGGTCTAAAATCATGGACCGAGATTGCCCCTTGTTTCTTTGGAATGAGTGTGATCGCGGCCTTATTTATTATGGAAAGATCTAGTTTGTGGTTATAGAAATCATCAATTATTTGCAAGATATCTTTGGCCATGACCGACCAGAATTCTGAAATGAACTCGATGGAGAGGCCATCGGGTCCTGCCGATTTGCCCCTCTGAATTTCTTTAATTACATTTTTAACTTCAGTTTCTGTGAAAGGAGTAATAAGAGAAGAGAAGTCTGTTACTGAGTGAGGTCTTAGGATGTTGTCCGCATTCCACCGAGAGGTGTTAGGGTTCTCGGTACCGAGCATATCTTTGTATAAATGGTGAAAAGTCTGAAGTATGCGTGGGGGGTCCGAGATAATTAAATTATTGTGTGAGATGGAAGTGATTGTGTTTCTAGTTCGTTTCGCCGAAGCTATAGCATGGAAATATTTAGTATTACGATCGCCCAATCTCAACCACGTAACCGAAGATCGTTGTTGCCACCGTGCTTCATCTGCCAATGCAAGTGTATACGACTTTTCTTTTAGTTGTGTTCGGGTTCGGAGCTCTATGATGTCTAAACTCCGGCTCTCCTCTAGCCAGTCTAAGATTTCGATGGAGGCCGAAATGTGTTCTTTTTCTTGTTTTATTTGGCATGCATTCTCTCTTGCCCATTTGTTCAAAGCCGCCCAAGCTTTGTTTGTTTTGTAGACAAAATTGGTTGCCGAGCTATTGTGTAAGATGCTCGAACCCCACTTTAGAAAAAATAGCTCTTTGGCCTCGTTATTAAGCAACCACGATCTTTCGAACAATCTTTGTCTTTGGTTACTTGCAGGTTTCGATTTGAGAATATTTAGCAATATGGGAATGTGATCCGAAGTAGGTGCAGTGAGAGGGTCTAAAGAAGTCTTGATGTCTTGCAGAAGATAATGGTGAGAAATGAGGACGCGGTCTAACTTCGAGAAGGTCGGGTTTGGTTGCTTATTCGACCAAGTGTATTTTCGGCCGGTCAAGGTGACCTCATGAAGTAAAGAGTCGTTAATGAAGCGATTGAAACCCAAAATCTCGGTGTGTAAGTGCCCATTCCCCGTGGATTCTTGTGGGTTCCGGATCATGTTGGATCTTTTAACCTTCTTTTCCACAGTAAGCAGCATCTAGCCTTTGGAATGGCACGCCACGAGCTTAGCACTATCTCCACTTCATCTTCCTCTGAGCCCTCATAGTTTTTTTTTGAAATTGGTCGGCTATTGCCGACCTATGGAATTTCATTTATGAAATAATGATATTTACAATGAGAATTTGAAATTTGTATAGCCCTCATAGTTATTTGCAATTTGTATAGCCTCCATATTATCAGCGCAAAAAACGCTGACTTGTTCTTTATAATTTTGGGCCACACACTCCATTGCCATTATTAAAGCTTGTAATTCCCCTTCAATCGTCTGAACCTTCGAACAATTAGCTTTTGCCTGGACCCATATTACATTCTGATATTTATCCTTCAGAATAAAAGCGATACCAAAATTACTATCCAGACCACCAGAAAAATCAGAGTGGCATATAAGGTCATAAAATTTAGTTAAGAGAACATTTTTATGAGTGATGGGCTGGATATGTTTTATAACCCCAGATAGCCCCCCCCCCCCCCCCCCCCCCCCCCCCCCCCAGTTAACATCAAGCGAAGCTTTGTGAATAATTTGTGCGAAAAATGGTTTTATCTTTTTAAAAATTCATTGATTTCTTGCCTTCCATCATTCCCAAACCATAGAGAGGAGTAAGAGTGTTTGATTGACCCACTTGCTGGGCCCATTTAAATATAATCTCCAGTAGAGAACTAGTGATGTTTACATTAGGTAAAAACATGATAAGGGACTCTGATTCCAGAAATCCAGGGCCACTAGACATAAGTAAAAACATGTCTGGTAGTTTCCACCTCTATTTTGCATAACGGGCATAACGGGTCCATTGAAGCGATTCTCGTATGGAGGTTAGAGTTATTCGGGATGGCATCATGCATGAGTCTTCATATGAACATCTTAATTCTTGGTAAGATACCTTTTTAAGTTCCAAAACCACTTCCACATGGGTTCTTCATTATGTGCCCCTTGTATTAGAATTCCATTATTATTTAACCACAGGTATTTGTATAACTCTTTGGTGGTCACTTTACCATTATTCGATTCAGTCCATATAATAGTATCGCTTATATCAGCATAAAGTTGAGGGTTAAATGGGACTTGGATAATATTTTGAACATGATCAGGTGAGAACCACTTATTCAGGGTCTGATATTCCCAATTATTGGAATGGGAATCAAATAGGTCCTTGACCATGAGGCTTCTTGAAAACAGGCTGGTTGGATTATAAGTTACTAGCTTTTTTTTCCCGCGCGATTGCGCGGGTGTTTTCGATTTTATAACAGATTGTTTTTTTAGTGATATGTTAATTTTTTATTTTGTTTTATTCTTTATCTTTTTTTAGTGGTATTTAATTTTTTTTTCCTTTTTTGGTGGAGTGTCTCGAGTCGGTATAGTTTTTGAAATTTAAACGAATATACGGTGTGTGTTGGATGCGTGCATGATATTGACGAATCATGAACATGTTGCACATAACATATAAGAATATAACATTGCACATAACATATGAGAATATAATACATAAAATATGAATATTTCACAATCCAAAAAATAAATAACATTACATAAGATAGAATATAGGAATTACAATAATATCAAGTCTTAATCAATTCAATTATTAAAAGATTACATAATATCGGGAGAACAATGATGATGATGATGATGATGATGGTGATGATGAGGGTGATAAAGATGATGATGATCTCAATCATCATCATTTTTTGAGACATTCACTTATTTCATAAACAACAAAGGCAATGGAATTACATGAGTTATATTCGTTTTACAATTGCCTCAGTATATATGAATCATTTGACATTGTAAAATGAAAATATATTAATTGTTCAAGATCCGGCCTTCTTGAACAATTAAGATATTTCTCACATTACAATGTATATATTCTTTTTGTATACATCACCGGCAACGCACTATGATTTTTTTTTCAGCGAGTAATAGGATATGAAAGTTTGTGTTGTTGTGAGAAAAGAAAAAAGGTTTTATGCATTTGTTTACTTCGTCTTTCATTTATTTTGTACACATAAACTGTAACAGAATCATCAGCGATGAAACATTACTTCATTTTTTTGCTACAAACACAAAAACTACATCATGTATTCTCATTACCATGCAACTGCATCTTTGTGCATTTATTAATTTCTTTACATAACAAAAGCAATGGAAGATAATACTTTGTGTTCATCACATGCACCAAACACAAAACACAATTAATGCCATGATTCATTTTTCCAATACCAAAATAGAATTTCATGAATTTGTTCACACAAACATTTAAAACTTTCAAATCTCAAATACCAAACATGTTTCATGGTAAAAAAAATTCCATTGATTAAGAAAGCACTGATTACGTACTTATTATTTTCCTTGCGAACAAAATAGCATATTTAAACTGATGAAGGGAACGATTAAATAATATCTTTTGTTAAATATTTTTTCTTGTGGACAAAAAGCTGCAGCTTATATTGTTGATCATGCAAACACATTTTTGAATATTTATTAATTTTTTTACATATTAAAGGCAATAGAAGAGAATATATTTTTTTAACACATGAACCAAGCACAAAGTACAATATGTCCCATGATTAGTATTTGCAATATAAAAATAGAATTTCGTGAGTTTATCCACGTAAACATTAAAAGTTTTCAAATTTCAAATAGCAGGCATGTTCCGTGATAACCAATTTTCATTGACAAAGAGAACACTGGTTTCGTACTGATTATTTTTCTTATGGACAAAACAGTAGATTTAAACTGATAAACGAAATAACCAAAACCTCTCCGACTCGAGATAAATCATTCATCTTTTTGTATGAAACATGATATTTTCATTCATGCAGAGAGAACTGGTATTATATTGGTAATCTTTTGCTTTGAATAAATTACAATTTACAAAATCATGAATATGTAAATAAATCTTTGCACATTTTTTTGAACCAAACAGTGGATTTCAGAAGCATTATTTTCTCTATATTTTATTCAATTCGTGAAGATGTAGTATTTGCAAACTTCACATACTATATAACCAGCAGAGGATATTTTGCCAATGATAATCATATTCGATAGTTAAATACATGCTTGTGTATTATGTTTTGTAATTGATCGCCTCAGTACATATGGATCATTTTAGATCATAAAGCGGAAATATTTTGATTGTTCAGAATCCGGTTTTTCTGAACAATCAAGATATTTCTCACATTATGATCGATGCATATTCTGTTATACATCATCGGCGATACAACACTACTTTTCTCTGTACTACAAAAAAAATCACAATTTGTATTGTCATGTACATGTAAATATATCTTTGGACATTAGTAAATTTCTATGAATTCTACAAATAATACAAAGAGATTTTTTTTTCATTGCATACACCAAACACAAAGCACAATTTGTATCATGATTAATATTTACAAAATCAAAACAAGATTCTATGAATTGATTCATGCGAAGACATCATTTTTTTCATGCAAAACGAACATTCTATGATTTAATTTCTATTTTTTTTTCTTTAGCAAGAGAAGCTTGATAGACAATAAGAAGCAAAGACATCATTTTTTTCATGCAAAGCAAACATTTCATGATTTAGTTTTTATTTTTTTTCTTTTGCAAGAGAAGCTTGATAGACAATAAGAAGCAAATACATCATTTTTTTTCATGCAAAGCAAACATTCTATAATTCATTTTTTTCTTTTTTCTTTTGCAAGAGAAGCTTGATACACAATAAGAAGCGAATACATCATTTTTTTTCATGCAAAGCAAACATTCTATGATTTAGTTCAGCCTCATTTTTTTAAACAAAGTCATGATTCGGATCAATGTTTTGTCGTCCCAAATTTTTTTTTACACAAACCATACATACATACAATGAGTCAATTTTTTTACACAACGCCACGATTTTGATCAATGTTTTGTATTGTCCTGAATTTCTTTTTACACAAAGCATACATACATATATACAATGAGTCTCATTTTTTTTTAAACAAATTCATGATTCGTATCATTGTTTCGTAATGTCCTTTCATTTTTTACATAAATCAGACATACATACAATGAGTCTCATTTTTTTTTTTGAATAACGTCATGATTCGGATCAATGTTTTTTTTATTGTTTTGTAAATATGATGAAGATGATGAGATGATGATGATATCATGAGAATGATGATATCATGATGATGATATCATGAGAATGGTAATATGATGGGAATGATGATATGATGATGATTATGAGAAAAATTAAAAAACTCACCTAAAATGATAAATATTCACTAAGCCAGGGTTTAGGGGTTTAGGGTTTTGGGTTTACGACGGTTTAGGGTATGGGGTTTAGTTTTTTCCATTTAATTGCTTCGAATCATCTATGGTTCTCTATCTCGTCATAGCAAACTGGCTCGCTTCCGAATCGTTGTTTACCACCTTGTTGAGTAACGACACAAACACAAATAACAAACTAACAAATATCAAAAATATCCTTCAATATTTAAAAAGAGAAAAAGACAGGATAGAAAATACTTACGCCTTTCAAAAAATAATGGACCCCACTGGTGAGAAAAGTAGAAAATTCAATTTTGTCCTTGACGATTTTCTGCCAAACTTTATCTCTTCTACGTCCTTCAACTAAAATTCCAATTATCTACAAAAAAGTAATCATACAACGTTATAATAACAAATTAAGTAATTAATACACAAAATGGGAAAAATGAAAATAGAAGTTTAATGTACCGGTTCGGCCCAAAATGGTACGGTGTTGCCTTTTGAGTGGGTCAGTCATCATATCTCTTCCAACGAAACATTGAAACGGCTCGATTATGTTTATACCATCACATTCTTGGATTAATCCTAAAGTCAGCATAGCAGTGAAGAAAATCAACAAATTAACCCTAAGGTCAGTGTATATATGTGCTGATACGACTAAATTTGCCTTGTTAGATTTGCCTCATTAAAAAATATATTTTTACTGGGGCCTTTTTGGTATTAAGAAAAATACAGGGTTTTTTTGCATTTAAATTAAAATTTTCATACCCATCTTTTCTATCTGCGAAGGCAGAAGCTGTACCATCTTTGTCGTGTGATTTTTTCCATATCGATCTGTAAAAAAGTTGACATTATTTAAGTAATTTTCTTTAGAATTAAATTTTGAAATAAATACAAAATTATTACCTGTTTGGAAATTCCACATGAAGATTTGAAACAAATTTTGTGGAATCCTTCAGAAGCTTGCTTCCTACTCGCGCCACTATCGACAACATATCACTCGAAGCACCCCGGCTCAACATGTCGTGGTGTTCGTGCAGCACCTGGTCCACCTCACATCGCTATCGGCCCGCGTCTAGACTGCCTCTGCTGAATATAATTATTAATAAATAAATAAGTAATATTAATATTAAATGATGATAAAAAAATGAGTAAATAAATAAGTACTGTTGTGTGGACCGAATTAGCCTGTCCTCGTGCTGGTGGACCAGCAGCATGTGATTCGCCTAACTCTGTACCAGTCGATACCGGTACCACAAACTAAATTTTCGAATGATAACAAATCAAAATCAGAAAATAATTTTGCAAGAAGGAAAGGAAAATATAAGGAAAAAGTTACCTTCATATCATCTAGTCGAATTCTGCGATATCGGTATTCGTTTCGGTACTTGAAAGATTCGCGATACATTTCATCGAGCAACTAATATGCAAGGAGTGTGGAGCAATTTCGTCCAGATTTCGTCCGAGACGAAAGACTTAACACTTGAGCAACTAATATGCAAGGAGTGTAGAGCAATTTCGTCCAGATTTCGTCCGAGAGGAAAGACTGAACACTTTTTTTTTTCACCGATTCTATAGAAATTTGAAAGCCTAAAAATCAGAAATTGAATTAATTACTTAATAATTAAAAAAAGGAAGAAAAACATTACCTTCACAGGAACTGGTTGAACTCTGCGATACCGATATTCATTTCGGTGCTCAAAAGATTCGCCTAGGTATTTGATCGAGCAAGTAATATGCATAGGAAGAGCAGTAGATTAGCTTCGATACGAAAGGAAAAATAATCAAAATTTCTTACGCGACTTGAGAAGATTAAGATTGGTTTACCTCGAAAGAGAAATCCCTTCCAAAATGGACAATTCTGATTTTCGTTGTTATAATAAGAGCAGGATCCATGGCCTCCAATTCCTCCTCTTAACCACAAACAGTATGTTGAGTTTGAAAACTGAACTGAAATGAAACATTGGTTCAAGTCAAAATTAAGTACTCATATTCATGAATAATATGAAATATATGCTGAAAAACAAAGAACATTGAACGAAACTACCGAATCGTCACACTTTCAGACTATATGCTGAGTATACGAATAAAAAATCAGCACCTTGTCAATAAATCTTACACTTGAAAGGAAGAGCAATTGATAAAAACCGCAAACTCGTGAGAGGATCCGAAAAATGGCAAATAATGAAGGAAAAAATCCTTAAAATTAACCCGAAACAAAGAAATTGACAAATAATTAATCACATAATTAGTTAAAATCCAAAATAAGCAATAACAACAACAAAAATTTAACCAAAAAGCCCCAATAACGTAAGCAAATCACCAAAATTTAAGAAAAAAAACAAAGAACCTGGCAGCGAAAAGACTCCAGAATCGCCCCCCTGGCCTCTTGCGTCTTGCCGCGGCCCTTTTGGTCGCTTGACAGGACGAAACCAAGCCACTTGCGTCTAGCCCGAAATCGCCAGTCACGTCGCGTAGTTAGTCGGCAACGAAGAACACTGCTTTCCACTTCTTTCTCTCGCTGTCAAAGCAAAGAAACGAAAGCACCGGCCAAACCCTAAAATTGCCTCCATTTTCGTCGAGCGGAAAGAAGCAAATGAGGAGAGAGAAAGCACAGCTGAACTTATACCCAATGGCCAAACATGAACATGGTCCACGGTGGACCATTGCTGCAAATAGTTGTGGTGTACGAACACCGAGCGTATTCAACAATGGACGTCTAGGATTAAGAGGTGAATTTTAACCCTGATCAGACGGCCCACATCAATAGGGTGACGTGGCAGCCTATGGTAAAGATAAATCTGTTAAATTTATACATAAGTATAATACCCTCTTGAAACCAAGGTTGACCTAGAGCCTGATAAGCAGCTCCATTTCCAAGGATCCATGTAGTTTTATTGTGGAAAATTGGTCTTAATTTCAGAATGGCTCTCCAAAACTGAGACATGTCTGAGTTCCTTTTCGTGATCCATATAGTGTTTCTGGATAGATATTTTGCTTTAACTTGGTCGATCCATAGAGCCTTACCATTGGAAATAATTCTTCATAACTGTTTAGCCAATAGAGCCTGGTCCATGAAGGTGAGGCTCCTGATTTGTAAACCACCTCTATTTCTTGGCATAATAAGGTGCTTCCATGGCACCCACGCAAGATAGTGATTATTGTTTTCTTTTTTAGCCCATAGAAAACCTCTAATTATTGAATTAATTTTATTAATCACTGTTAGAGGAAATTCCTGGGTGGCCATGTAAAATACTAGAATAAGTTGTAACACTGACTGAATCAGTGTGAATCTTCCTGCAAAAGATAGCGTTTTATTCATCCATCCTTTGAGCTTGTTTTGAATTTTTTGAATAACATAGTCAAAATCAATCACTCTATGCTTGTTCTTTTGGATCATAGCCCTCAGGTATTTATCCTTTTCTGCAGCCTCTGATACGCCAAATAATTGAGATATTTGTTCTCTCAAATCTAGAGGAGTGTTCCGACTAAACCATACTCTGGTCTTTGATGGATTCATATGTAAACCCGAAATCTGGCTAAAGGTTTGAAAGATATACATTAATTGGCTGGCCTCTTGAAAACTAGCTTCGCCATAGATCATCAAGTCGTCCGCATACATTGAATGGGTAAAACATGGTCCCTTCAATCCCAAAGAAATACCCTTAATTTTTCCTTGATCTTGGTAATACTTTAGGATCTGAGATAACAGTTCCATTGTTAGAATACAAATAGATGGGGATAGAGGACATCCTTGCATCAATCCTCTGCCTGGCGAGATAAAGCCCGATCCTTTCCCATCTAATCGGAAGGAATATTTTGGTGATTTAATGCAATTCATAATTCATTCTATATGAGTTTCAGGAAACTCCATTAATTGCAAATTTTGTTGGATATAGCTCCATTCCAAACTATCGTAGGCCTTCCGTAAATCAATTTTCATGACAAATGCCTTAGATTTATACGATAATGAATTAAAGGAGTGGAGTACCTCATTTTGGAGAACAATATTATCATGTATAACTCTTCCTGATACGAATCCAGACTGGTTAATCAAGATTAAATCAGAGAGGGCTGGTTTAATTCTATTAGCCAGAATTTAGTAATTACCTTATAGAGAAAATTACAAATACTGATCGGCCTATAATCATTGATACTAGAGGGGTTCTCGATTTTGGGAATTAGGCAGATTGTGGTATCGCCAAAGGATTTGGGCCAAGAATTAAATTGGAAGAAGTTTTGCAATGCCCGTACAATATGACTCTGACAAGCGTTCCAATTGAATTGAAAAAACCTGGTGTGAATGCCCTCTGGTCCCGAAGCTTTGTCTGACCCCATATTCTAAACTGCTTCTGTAATTTCAGTTACCGAGGGAATAACAATACCTCTTTGGGCCCACTTATTCTTCATCTTTGGCATTCCTTCCAGGATTATGTAATGAATTATATTCTCAATAGGACCCGAGTATGCAGACGAGTATAGCTTTTTATACGCATTAACAAATCCTTGGATAATTTCCTTCTGAGAGGTAAGCCATTCCCCTGATTCATTCTTTACCACCAATATTTGGTTTCTTCTTCTTCGATTAGTAGTAATGGCATGAAAAGGTAGTATTTAGATCCCCATTTGTTGCCCAGTTTATTCTCGCACGTTGCTCCCAAAAGCAATTCTGATAATAAAGACATTGCATATGAGTTTCTTCTAGCTGCTTTAGCTCTTACCGGGCTTGTGTTGGGTTCGTGACTAATTTGTCTTGGGCCTTATTCATAGCATTTTCTAGTTGGGCCAATTTTTTTGTAGGGTTAAAGCTATGTTTATAGGACGCCCGAATGGAAGTATCCCAATCAGCCCTATAATTTTCCTGGGGCAAGACAAAGTTAACATTTTTAAGCTATGCAGGCTAAACCACCAGTTCTCAATTCTAAAGCTTTTAGCACGCCTCAATGGTTGTTGAAACAATTCAATTAGCAAAGGGTTGTGGTCGCTAGTTAATTGGGGTAAGTGCAACACTTTAGACTTTGGATAGAGGTTGATCCTGAAAATATTAATTCATTTTCTTATAATTAAATAATAGACTTATTTAGTCACGAAGATTCATGAATCACATGAAGTCGGTTTAGATAACATGATGGATAATTATGGACCAAGTTAGTCAAACCGACTTACCAAGTTAGTCAAACCGACTTAACATGTGGTGATTTATAAAGTCGGTTTAGGAGGGCTCACTAGACATCTCCAGAAGACTACTTAACCGCCATATACATGGCTATAAATAGAATGTTAGGGATGGATCATTAATCATTCCATAGAGAGATCAAATATAAAGAGAAAGTAAGAAGAGAAACAAAGAGAGAGAAAGAGTGTAGTTTGTATCTTTGTAATATCAAGAGTTTGTATAATAAAATTAGTGTTTTTGGTGTCGTTGTGATGCGTAAATTCCAACAAGTGGTATCAGAGTGACCGAGGTTCGATTACGGACGTTTCTCAAAATAATCGATGGCTTCAAGTGTCGGTGCGAATATGACGCAGTCGATGGTTCCTGTATTTACGGGTGATCATTATGATGTTTGGAAGATAAAGATGCGGACGCTATTGTTATCGCAAGATCTGTGGGAGATTGTCGAAACAGGCTATGTCGAACCTCTGCCTGGACAAACTCAGACCGATGCAGAAAAAGAAGCGTTGTCGGAGAATCGGGTCAAGAATGCCAGAGCTTTGTTCTTGATCCAACAAGGAGTTGTGGAAAGTTTATTTTCACGAATAATGGGCGCGACCATGGCAAAAGAAGCATGGAGTTTTCTGCAAGAGGAATTCCAAGGGTCCGCGAAGGTGATCGCGGTCAAGTTGCAGACGCTGCGGAGGCAGCTACATAACATCAACATGAAATAGACCGAAACGATCAAGGAGTATTTTTCGAGAGTTATCGAGATTGTGAACCAGGTGAGAACATACGGAGAAAATGTTAATGATCATATGGTACTTGAGACGAACCTACAAGGTCACACCAAGATTTCGTAATATATCGGATTATCAAGATATTGCTCACCAATACGTTTGTTGGACAAACAAAATGGAATCACGTGAGATTAGATCTCACGACATATGTTGGACATATTGCCAAGTTGATTAAGTCTTAATCCAAGAGGGAGTTTGAAAGAAATATGGCTTAAGAATTAACTTGGAAGAATTTATATGTATAGGCAATTCTGCAGTCAGAACTGAGTTCGTTCGAACGGACTCTTTTGTGCGTTCGGAACGAACTAATTCGTGATAGTCAGAGCTGCTGAGTCCATTAGAACGGACTGCAGAACGGACTGCAGAACGGACTGCAGAACGGACTGCAGAACGGACTGCAGAATGGACTGAGTTCGTTCGGAACGAACTGAGTCAGTTCGGAACGGACTCAGCAGTCTGTTTCCTATATATATGAAATTCTGATTTCGTTTTAGGTTAAGCCTTATTCAGAAAAATTAGGTTTAGCCGCCGTCGTTTTTCTCTTTCTTCCACAGAAACTCTAGATTAGATCTAGTGAGATTGAGAGGGAGATTGGAGCAAAGATCTTGAGAGATTCAATCGTGACGTCGACTAGAACGGCGTTGGCGATTTCCGATCGGTCGAAATCGAGGTGGACACGAGTAGAGGGATTGCACGAGCGATTCTTGGAGAAGGTTCACAAATTTGGAGAAGAAGTCAACACGTACTAACTTGTACGAGGTAATTTTCTCCAAACTCTTCCTTTTTCGGTGGTTTTCGGGCGTGATCCAGGTAGAATTAGGTTACGCACGTGAATTCTATTCCGCTGCACACTTTGATAAACGTGTGCGTAACCCTACAGTGGTATCAGAGCAATCGCTCGCTAAAACCATCGAAAATCGATGTTTTATGTCGAATTTAGGAAATTTTAGAATTTTTGGGCTAAAATTGCAAAATTACATAAAATTGAGCAAAATTGATGATTGAAAGACCTTTAGTGAATCAAATATTGGATATTTGCATGTTATTAAAGTGTTAAACAGATTGGATCTGTTGAAAATTTGATTTTCGGACAAAACGGCGCATAAATCAGGTTTTTGAGGAAACTGGCAGTATCGAGTCCGTTCGAACGAACTTGGAGTTCGTTCTGGACGAACTGGTCGGGTTTTCGAAAAAAAAAAAAAAAAAAAAAAAAAAAAAAAAAAAATTTTTTAGTCCGTTCGGAACGGACTTAGCTTGAAAATTTGAAATTTTTGTGTCGTTTGTGCGTTCGAACGAACCTAGGGTTGCGTTCGAACGAACAAGGTTCTGGACAGCCAAATTTTGGTTTCTTTCTGTCAAAAATGCCCAATAATTTAAAATTTCCAAATTATAAATTCGATTCGGTACAGCATATAGCCTAAAACGGGGATGATTGTTTGTGAATGTTTGTAATTTGTGTTGTGTGGGGGCCGGTGAGCTTTCCAAATTGTAAACTATTTTAATATGGGGACCGGTGAGTCTTCCAAAGTTGTAGTAGAATAGTTTCAGTTTTGAAGAGGAACCTTCAAGGCAAGACGACAAGACACGACACGACACGAAGATTGGATCTTCAAGAAAAGCAAAAGATCATCTTGGGTTTTAGGGTTGGGAATTTAGGTTTTCATGATTGCTCATAAAACTTAAAGGCCAATATGCTATACCATAAATTTTATTTGTTTTGTGAATGAATAGAATTTAGAATTAAATGATTTTATAAAAGAAAAATCCTCCCACGTAATTATCAAGTCAATTGCTTCCCAAAGTGGAACCTTCAAGACTAGTGTTTGTTTATCTGTGTTGCATGGCCATAGTCTGGCACAGATTTACACGTGCGTAGCAAGGAAGGCATGCATTGATTAGGAATTGATGTGTTGCATGGCCATAGTCTGGCATGTCAATTCGCTGATTGAGTGATACTCCATTTGTGGTTTGGACTTGACCAATTCGCTAGCTAGGCTACGATTTGGGGCAAGGAGTGAGGTACACACATTCTGGTTTTGAGTTGGACTCAATACCGGACCTCACGAGTAACGCAAGAATCGTCTTGGAGATGATTGGACACCGTCCTACCCGACGTGACGTATTTTCTGAGTGGTTGGCCATAGTTACCTTAGAAATACGTTAAATAGGGATCTTGTCCATTATGAGATTTAAGGTATCAAATCTCCGTTTCAATAGTGGGGGCTATTTGAAATGATAAAATAATGGGTATTTCAAGTTATTTAAAAATGAATTTTAATATATGAAAGACCACGTTATTAATTACATTATTTTTCAAAAATTGTAAAATTCATGGCTTTACCAAGTAATAACCGCTTTAGTTTGCGTTCCATTTTGGAAAAGGAACGAATGAACGGAAAGAACTTTCTCGACTGGCAGAGGAATCTGGGATTCGTTCTGAAACAGGAAGGAAAGGCACATGTCTTGGAGACGCCTATCCCTCCTGTGCCAGGGGATAAAGCAACTGAGGATGATGTATTCGAACATACGACCATCTTGGACGATTCGAATGATGTCACATGCCTCATGTTGGCTACTATGACTCCTGAATATCAAATCCAGTTTGAGAAACAGGATGCATACGAGATTATGAAACAGCTCAGGGAGATGTTTCAGGTTCAAGCAAGGGTGGAGAAGTATCAAGCTCTTGGCAATGCGACGCAATGCAAGATGCAAGATGGTACGCCCGTTAGCTCGCACCTTCTCAAGATGAAAGGATATTTCGATCATCTTGAGAGGCTTGGCATGAAATTCGAGATGGAGTTACAAACTGATTTGATCATGTTGTCACTGCCTCCGAGTTTCGATTCGTTCATTTCGCATTTCCACATGTCAGACATGAAAAGGACCATTCCCCAGCTTTTCGGAATGCTCAGAACATTCGAAAATGACATGAAACCGCGGTACATGAAGTCTAGGACTTCGGAAGTATTGGTGGTTGAAGGGAAGAGTCCAAGCAATGGGAACAAAAACAAGAAGGCAAAGGGCAACAAGGTTGCGCCTAAGCCTATGAGCAAGGATGACAAGAAGTGTTTCCATTGCCTCGAGGAGGGGCATTGGAAGCGTGATTGCGAGATCTTCCTGAGGGAGAGCAAGCAAAAGACCGCTTCCTTGGACACATCGGCATCAGGTATTTCAGTTATCGAATCTCATTTCTTTACTTCACCATCATCAGTGTTGGACACTGGATGTGGGACTGATATTTGTAATAATATGCAGGGCCTAAGAAGTAGAAGATCTTTGATTCGTGACAAAGTTAATTTACGCGTCGGGAATGGAGCTCGAGTAGCCACATTAGCCGAAGGGACGTATGATTTAACTTTTCCAAATGGATTTATTCGTTTTGAATAATTGTTGTTATGTACCTACTTTGAGTGGGAGTATTATTTCTATTTCGAGACTTGTTGCGAATGGATATGAATTAGTTATTAGTACTAATGATTGTTTTATTTGCAAGAATGACATTTTCTTTAGTAATATTCTAGTTGAAAATTGTCTATATGTCTTGGATTTAGAAAATAACGACAATAATCAATCCATTTATAACATGAATACTAAACGTTTAAATACTCAAACTAATGAAACATATTCATGGCATTGTCGTCTCGGACACATAAACGAGAAACGCATTGCTAGACTCCAAAATGATGGAGTGCTAGATTCTTTTGACTTAGAGTCAATAGAAAATTGCGAATCTTGTTTGATGGGTAAGAAGACAAAGACACATTTCTCCAAGAAAGGAGAAATATCGAAAGATGTGTTGGCTCTCATACATTCCGATGTATGTGGACTGATGAGTGTCGAGGCTAGAAATGGGTATCGCTACTTCGTGACTTTTACTGACAATTATAGTAGATATGGATATCTATACTTAATGCGTCACAAAAGTGAAACTTTTGAGAAATTCAAAGAGTTTCAACACGAAGTAGAACTTCAACTGGGCAAGAAAGTAAAAGCCATTCGATCAGATCGAGGTGGTGAATACTTGAGCTATGAGTTTGAGGACTATCTTCGACATTGTGGTATAGTATCACAATGGACTCCACCCGATACACCCCAATGGAATGGAGTGTCCGAGAGGAGAAATCAGACCTTGTTTGACATGGTTCTCTCGAAGATGAGTCGAACGGATTTGCCAAAGTCATTTTGAGGTTTAGCGCCTCAAACAATTGCTCATTACTGAATAGAGTTCCGTCCAAATCATTTGAAAATACACCATATTAATTATGGCATGGCATGGTGCCATTATTGTCTTATCTTAAGATTTGGGGCTGCGAGACATACGTCAAAGGAAAATTGACGCCAAACTCAAGCAAGATCCAACAAGTGTTTATTTGTGGGGTATCCTGAGGATACTACTTTTACTTGCCTAGCGAAAACAAGGTTTTCGTGGCTCGACGATGATACTTCTTAGAGAAGGAATTCCTAGATCATCAAGCCAGTGGGAGTAAAAATTGATCTCGAAGAAATTCGAGAACCACATAGTGAACAAGTTGATATGGAACAAAATTCTTAGTTACCATTGGATGGTAAACAAGTGGTTATGTCTTCACGCTCCATTGGGGAGCTGTTGTTTGGAAAAGATCCAAACAGAAGACGGTGGCTGATTCTACAACTGAAGCGGAATACATCGCGGCTTCGGAAGCCGTAAAGGAGGCTGTCTGGCTACGACAGTTCGTGATGGAACTTGACGTTATGCCAAGCATCTCGGGTCCCACGGATGTGTATTGTGACAATAACGGAGCAATAGTACAATCCAAGGAACCGCGAGCGCATCACAGGTCCAAGCATGTACTCCGGCGTTACCACTTGATTCGTTAGATTACGAAGAGAGGTGACGTGAAAATAATAAAGATACCTACTGATAATAACGTGCCCGATCCATTTACGAGCACTATCACGTGCCAAGCATGAGCAGCATGCTAGGACGATAGGATTGGGATATCTATCGTAGTGTTAGATTGGGTGTTTTATTTATGTTTCTCATTGCATAAGGGGATTCGATCAGCCTAGTGCAAGTGGGAGAACATTTATGTTTCTCATTGCATAAGGGGATTCAATCAGTCTAGTGCAAGTGGGAGAACATTTATTATGCCCTAGGCCTGTTATTTGGATTGTATTTGTTTGAGAAACAGATATCTATATTACTATTCATAATATGACCTAAACCTTCATATTTCAAAAATTTTAAATAACAAGAAAGTGTGTGAGAGGTTATTCGATTATAATAATCGGATAGACCTTGAATTTTATTCTAGTTTAGTGCATCGAGTCAGTTGAGAATAATATGTTGCATGGCCATAGTCTGGCATATTGATTCGTCAATTGAATGATAGTAAAACCACTAAACGGAATGAATATAATTCTAAAACGTCCCTGGTGTATTAAGTTGTTCATAGGTTTGAACCAGGTAGTCCATTCACTGAATGGAGACTTTTACATACACTGGCATATTCGTAGATGAGATGATCAGGTTTTACTGATCTGGGACGGTAGCGTCGATTCTAGAATATGGATATACGCGGCGTCATATATTGGGCAGACCACTATATGAGTTTGTGACATGGTCACAGTCATTGGAGACGAACTCATATCCAGATAGTGCGTTTTAGTTCTTCATACTTGAGTGATCTCACGGATACCTAGTATGTGAAAAGATAATGTTTTGATATAATTAACCCTACGCGTAACTGTGTAGCAGAGATTACTATTGGGTATTGTTTTTAGCATAGGCAAAGGATGTGAGATTGCAAGATAGGAATTGTTCCTTTCTAACCTTGAAAAAGGATAGAGGGAGATATCTCTCGGGCCCCTCGATTGAATTGAGATTGATGAAATGCTTGGCCAAGCTCGATGGAACTCATGGAGTTCGCATTGTAATTATCAATCTAATTCTTATCGGGAAAGAGTATATCTGATCAAAAAGAATAGAGGATGACTTGAAGTCTTAGGCTTCACCGTGACTCTTTTGATCAGAAGATATCGCGAACAAGAGGACTAGTAACACTTATCTGAGTTAGGCATGAAGATGTACTGCATCTTCATAAAGGTGTTCTCCACCTTTTTCGTGCTAATTCTGGGTAGGTATTAACGGCAGTCTAGTGCTCGCAATACCTTGTGGAATGCTGCCATGTCCACTGCCAGTCTTAGACGAACCTACAAGGTCACACCAAGATTTCGTAATATATCGGATTATCAAGATATTGCTCACCAATACGTTTGTTGGACAAACAAAATGGAATCACGTGAGATTAGATCTCACGACATATGTTGGACATATTGCCAAGTTGATTAAGTCTTAATCCAAGAGGGAGTTTGAAAGAAATATGGCTTAAGAATTAACTTGGAAGAATTTATATGTATAGGCAAATCTGCAGTCAGAACTGAGTTCGTTCGAACGGACACTTTTGTGCGTTCGGAACGAACTAATTCGTGATAGTCAGAGCTGCTGAGTCCATTAGAACGGACTGCAGAACGGACTGCAGAACGGACTGCAGAACGGACTGCAGAATGGACTGAGTTCGTTCGGAACGAACTGAGTCAGTTCGGAACGGACTCAGCAGTCTGTTTCCTATATATATGAAATTCTGATTTCGTTTTAGGTTAAGCCTTATTCAGAAAAATTAGGTTTAGCCGCCGTCGTTTTTCTCTTTCTTCCACAGAAACTCTAGATTAGATCTAGTGAGATTGAGAGGGAGATTGGAGCAAAGATCTTGAGAGATTCAATCGTGACGTCGACTAGAACGGCGTTGGCGATTTTCGATCGGTCGAAATCGAGGTGGACACGAGTAGAGGGATTGCACGAGCGATTCTTGGAGAAGGTTCACAAATTTGGAGAAGAAGTCAACACGTACTAACTTGTACGAGGTAATTTTCTCCAAACTCTTCCTTTTTCGGTGGTTTTCGGGCGTGATCCAGGTAGAATTAGGTTACGCACGTGAATTCTATTCCGCTGCACACTTTGATAAACGTGTGCGTAACCCTACAATTGGAGAAAATAAAGAAGAGGCTACAACGATATATTGTGATAGTAAATCAGCGATCACAATGAGTAAGAATCCGGTTAATCACGATCGGACGAAACATATTGCGATTAAATATCACTATATACGTGAAGCAATAGAACAAGGAGAAGTGCAGCTGGAATTTTGCAGAACTAATGAACAACTGGCCGACATATTTACGAATACATTATCAAAGGACAAATTTGTGCGAAATCGTGATCTGATTGGCGTATCCAAGAAAATAAATTAAGGGAGGATATTGAAAATATTAATTCATTTTCTTATAATTAAATAATAGACTTATTTAGTCATGAAGATTCATGAATCACATGAAGTCAGTTTAGATAACATGATGGATAATTATGGACCAAGTTAGTCAAACCGACTTACCAAGTTAGTCAAACCAACTTATCATGTGGTGATCTCCAATGTTCTAGCATTTTATAAAGTCGGTTTAGGAGGGCTCACTAGACATCTCCAGAAGACTACTTAACCGCCATATACATGGCTATAAATAGGATGTTAGGAATGGATCATTAATCATTCCATAGAGAGATCAAATAGAAAGAGAAAGTAAAAAGAGAATCAAAGAGAGAGAAAGAGTGTAGTTTGTATCTTTGTAATATCAAGAGTTTCTATAATAAAATTAGTGTTTTTGGTGTCGTTGTGCTGCGTAAATTCCAACAGATCCATGGTTGATTAGCAATTGCGCGATCCAATCTGAGCATTATTAATTGAGTTTCCGGCCTGCCTATTCGTCCATGTATAGGTCGGGCCCGTAAAACCTAGATCTTCTAATCCACTGTTATTAATCATATCATTAAATCCTCTAACATTCGGTCCGTTAACTACCCTTCGGCCTCCCCATTTCTCGTCAGCATTGCTGATGGCGTTGAAATCCCCAACTGATAATATAATGGAATTGGGTAAATTAGCAAAAAAGGTTATTCTATTTCAGATACCTTGGTTATTTGTATGGTGAGGATCCTTGTACGTACAGAAAAGTAACCATGAAGGTTCGTTTGGAGCTATCTTAACCGAGGCCACTATAACATATCTGTTATATTCAATGACATGTAAATAGACCGAGTTCCTCCATAATAACCACAAACCGTCTGAGAGACCCGTGGAAGGAACAATATGAGAATTGTCGATGGAGATTGATGAGATGAGATGTGAAGATTTGATTGTGTTACACCTTGTGTCGGCGATGAAGGAGATATCGACACAGGCGCAGCGGAGATAATTTTGAATGGAACAAATCGATACCGAGCCTCCGCAACCCCGGCCGTTCCACGACATGATACGCATTAATTAAGCAGTCGACTCGTTGGGTCAGCCGGTTTGATCCTTTTGAGGGGAGTTTGGTTGGATTGACGAGGGATTGGCACAGTGTTAGGGGAGATTGTCTACTCTGCGGGATAGGGTGTATGAGATGGAGTGGATGGATCGCCTTGTTGAGTGATATCATGAATTGGCCTTTTGCCCTTGGTGCTTGACATGTTATCGGACTTATGTGAAGAGTTTTTACTCTAGGGATAAGTGAGGGTTCAATGATCCATCTCCCTAGTATTTTGGTTAGGAGTTGGTCAATCATAGGATTAGGATCTTTTGAGTTATTATAGATGTCGAGAAGCCTTTTTTGATCGCTACACGTTGGGACTTCATGACCAATTATCCCACAAAAAGAACACATTCTTTGCAGTTTCTCGTAAGCCACAAAGACTGTGATACTCTCACCTGAAGGTAGTATAATATCGAATTTATCCTTACGGGCATTGAGCACTTCCATCTTCAATTTTACTTTATAAAACTTCCTTCCATTAATGAAAGCTTGAACCGGGTGAGAGAGGACAATGCCAATTTGCTGCGCCATTTGTTTGATTCCATCTTGGGAAAACATTTCCATTTTATCAAAATGAAATTGTACCCAGCCACTTAATTCAGTGAATTCCACATTAGCCATCTCCTCTGCATCTAGCACTCTTTTGGTTATAACCAAATCTCTTCGATAATTCCACGGGCCTTTATTGAGGACTCTCTCCATCTCTGCCATGCTCTTCAACTCCACCACGTATTTGTTTTCCCCTAGTTCGATAAATTCACACTAGGGGTCTATGTCCCAAGCTCGAACCATGGTGGCCGTAAGAGTCCCCAAACACTAATTTATCAGTCACTATTTTCAGGGCAACCATAAACTCCCAGTTTATGTTGTTTAGTCCTTGAGTATTAATGCAAAACTTATTGTTGCGAGAATCTTGGGGCATATGAATTCCAGCCAGCTTTGCAATAAGTTTGTCATCAGAGACGAGAAGAGGGTTGCTGGACTTTGAGCATGAAGCTGCCATTTTTTTTAGAGAGAGAGATAGAGGGGGTGATGTGTAAGTTGGAAGAAGAAGAAGAAGAGTAAGTGTGAGGGGGACTGTTGTAATGTGGTGCTGATATGTAGGTTTTCTTAGGCATATGTATACTAATTGGGCTATTGAACGGAACTGGGCCTAAATGGATTTTTTGTAATCTTGTTCGTAGTTATTGGTGGTTATCGAAATGCTCTCTAGAAGGTTCTTATTCCTTCCTTTTTTTTATTTCCTTGCCTTTTGTCCGTTCCACGTGGCTATATTCTGCCACCTCAGATAAATGACCAATCATTTCCTCTTTCTTGTCTTGAGGTCTGTATTCCGTACTGGGAGACTCCCGTTTGTCTGCAGTGCCCATTTGTTTGTTCGGTGTGCTAAGCACGTGGACTAGATGGTGTAGGATAGCATACTCTCGTGTAGTCGATCGTGTGTTAGGTTGATTGTCGTATGTGGAAGCCAGGTTTCTTCCATTGATTTGTGAATTAAGAGGACTCAAGATGGTATTATGAAGACTATTAACTTATGCGTCATTATTCTCTTCCTCGACAAAGAGGTCTCCCGGCGGAGGCAAGACCCTGAACTCTTGGTCCTGAGTTGGATATCTTGGAGGGGGAGGCTAGAGTCCGTTTTCGTCGGTTTGGACAGGCGGCCCCACAAGTTGCACGAAAACGTCCGTCCATTCACGTGAGAGAGCCGGAGGATAGGAGGAATTAGATTAATGTTTTGGGTCACGATTGCCACCCTCACTCCTGATTTATCTAATTCTCTTAATGTGTTGGGAGCTACTGCCACCAACTTGCTAATTGGTAGCAGTGTCTATTTGAAGTACTCGTAGTGCCAGCGGTTTAGTGGAAAATTTGTGAGTCTCGGAGAACATCGGAAGTATCAGTCTACATGGTTGGTTACCATGGCAGTTTGCCACGGTGATGGTGATGTAGAGCATTGTTCCTCGAAGATGTTATAGTCACTGATAACTCTATTTACCGAGACCCAGGACGGTAATTCACACAGATAAGAATTTCCCTCATAATTAATTACTCGATAATCATGATGGTTACCCCCATATAGATTGATAATGATTTCCCGGATTTCATACTTTGATGGAATGGCACCCGGTTATGTTGGATTGAAGAAACACAGTTCGGTCTAGTTTATCTTGAATATCGTCATGGACATCCATATTGACGAGGGTGCTATACTGTCTTAGTAAAGGGGCATCAGGCCATGGTAGTATGTCTCCCATTTCCCCTTTGGGCGTACTTCAGATATTTGAGAAAAAAGAGTAGATGAAAGACGGTGATTAGAGTGGGGAGAGGAGATAGAGTTGAAAACGAAGAGAAATAGAAGAAGTAGAGTGATGAAGGAGAGGAGGTAGAAAGGAGAAAGCCGGGTGGGCACTGAAGAGCTTCAAATCGCCATGGAAGAAAAAGAGCTTCTTCCTGAAATGGAAGTTTGGTTGCTTACTTTCGTGGTGTCCTCAAGATCCTGAATTCCCGCACCAACAAATTCACTAAAAATAGTTTTAATTGAATCTATCCAAACGCACATACTCAACTTTTGTAAGATTTGCCTTGATAAAACAAAATCTGCTTTATTAAACATAAATAATTACAATTCTGGACAAAAATATTAACTCTCATCAGGCCATAAAAACAAAATAATTATTGGCCATAAAAATTCATAACAAATTTTGCTTATTACATCATTGTTAAATAGCATGAGTAAAAGCCATGAAGAAACTTTAGGCATAAAAAGAATTTCAAAACATATAACATGGAATGAAAATACCTCTGTCTTTATAAAAATGGAGTGATAAAATATTTTCAGAAGAAGAGTAATGTGAAATTGTAAAATAAATTTTGTGATTAAAATAATACAACTCAACATATAGAGTTAATTTTTTGCATTTCAAATATAAAAACTTGATAATCGTAATTCAATTTATTGTTCTAAACAATGTAATGTGAAATTGTAAATATAAGAGTCTTAACAATAAAAATATAAAACAAACTAATACAGTACTAATTGGTCAGTACAACATATCTACACATCAGCGGCGGGGATTGTTTTTCCATACGGCCCGCTTGTAAAGGTCCAAGATTTTCCAGACGGGCCGCCTACAAAGGTTTTGTACAACGATTGTTTTTTGCAGTGGCAGTCGCAAATAAATCAACGGTTTCACCGATGGGACCTTTGACATCGGCCCGTCGTAAAAGATTATTTTTGAATGAGCATGCAAAGTGCTCGGATTGTATTAATAAAAAAGATATTTACATGAGTTAGAAAAGTGGTTAGATCTATATACACGGATGGTTTAGTGATGCTAACATACGCTCGCCCTTCTAACAGTTAGATATCCAGCTAGCGGCATCTTGTTTGATGAAGTCCATAGTTAGTCTTATCGGATGGAGTTTTCCGTTGAAGATGTAGTTGTTCCTTCGTTTCCAGATGTTCCATATGGTAGCTAGGAAGAAACGGTCCCAAATTGTCTTTAAATGTTGTTGAAGAAGTTGCCTGTTTTTTTGCCAGAACCTAACGAGTGAAGAGTTGTGGTCGATCCGAATGTTAAAAAAGAGACCCATATTGGTCCAGATTCTTTTTGCGAAAGGACATGAGAGGAATAGATGAGATGCGGTTTCCATATGACCCGTTAGGCAGTGTTGACAAGCCGGATTGGGGGCCATCCCCGTTTGAATAAGTTATTCGATATGAGAATTTGATCCTGAAATGCGAACCAGGCGAAGAACTTAATTTTGGAAGGGCAAGTAATTTTCAAGAATTTGTTGTTCCATTTGACGATGATTCCGGGATTTCTCCAGATGTTATAGGCTGAGGAGACGGAGAAGGTTCCATCGGATGTCCAACGCCACTTACTGGGTTGTGTTGTCGTATTGGATAGTATCGTGGAGATATTGAGTAGTTATGTCCCGTGGGTGGGAGATATTGAGTAGGTCTTTGAGTGAAGAAGCACAGAGCCTGTTTGGGTTGTGTTCTATGGCCCACAATCATTTTAGGAGAAGACAATTGTTTTGTGTTTGTAGGTGTGTAACACCTAGGTCGTAAAAGATTATTACAGGCGGTCTTTTCAAAGACGACCCTCTTGTAAATAGTTCGAAGTTTTTAAGACGGCTCGTATGTAATAAGTGACCCGTCTGTACAAACTTAAAAAACCGTCGCACCTGATGCTCCCGTCGTAAACAAGCATTCCAGGTGGCCCGTAGTAACAATGTACATGTCGTAAAAAACATTTCCAGACAGTCCGTCGCAAATAAGGTCGGTCCGTATATACCACCCCGGTCTCTCTCCTATCTTCCCTTTCCAACTCTCTCTTCTCCTGTCTTACTCTCTCCTCTTTCCTTCTCTCTCTCTTCTCCTGTCGTACGGCGAGATTGAGCTCGCAACAGCCATGGCGACGTGTTTTTGGAAGAGACGAGCTTTTCTCCAGTTCATTTCAGAGTAGGAATTGCAGGGAAAGGTTTCTTCTTCATTTATTTCTTTAATTGTAAACTGTAGGGATCAGTGCAAGGAAAAATGGAGACGATCTCGAGCCGTTGGAAACAACTAACAAACTCAGTTTGAATTGTGCAGGATATTTTGTTGAGAACTGGGTGTAGTCGATCGTGCGGTGTATAAGGTTGGGAGAGAGAGAGTGGTTATAGTGCAGTTCACGTGATTATAGTGCCACAGAGGATCAGAGTATGTTGAGAAGGGAGTCATGTGGTCTTTGGTGAACTGGGTCACTTCTGACCCCTGTGTGGCCTTTGGTGCACTGAGTCAAGCATGACCCGTTATAGCCTTCTGTGTAGTGGATCTGGAAGTATGGGTCGCCAGGATTGAGTACACTGGTTTCTGTGTAACGGGTCGCATGAGTAGGATTTCTGACCCGTTTCACCAGAGATTTTGCGACTTTCTCTTCCTTCCACCAAATGGCATGATCTTTATATCCAATTTGCTCGTCTCGACGATACGAATCCAGCCATGGGATTTATTTGTGGAAATTTGGCATTTTTTACCTGAAATAAACACAAATTCATCATTAAAGTATTTTCCTCAAGAATTAATGAATATAAAGATTATAGCATGTTTTTGTGTCTATTTAATATTATTTTGCATGATTTTAAACCCTAAAAATGTGCTTAATTATGCTCGTTACAGAAGCATATCTTGTCTTGCACAATTTTTCTAATTCCTCAAATCAAACGGATCCTGAGATTCTACCCGATTCTACGAACTAACTCGTGATTTTATCGCAATTCTATCAAATTACGATTTGAGTTCGACTTGAATCGTTTTTTCAAGATTCGTACGATTTTAATATTGAAGTATTATGATTTAGTTCTACTAATGGATTTGGATTTTGGATCTCATTACTTCTAATTTATCTTTTGTCAATGATACTAAAATAACATTACTTGATTTGAGAGATTTTTTTCTCTTTTGAGTTGCTCGGACCCACACACTTTTTATACTTTTTCTATTAATCTATTTTTTTTTTTTTTTTTTTTTGGTCCTCTTGCATTACTTCTAATTTAACTTAGTCGTTAATTTACTCTCTGTTACATTTAATTACCATCATAATTATAAAAATCGTTTTTTATTCTTTTGGCTCTCAGACTTTGAAGATGTTATTTTGATAAAATGTTTAATAACTTGTTTTTTCTAGTATTTTTGATGAAACTTGTATAGATGTAGAAAGTTCCAAAATAATAGTTGGGTCACTGGACTTTTAATCATTAAAGATGAATGAAAAATAAAAGTGGTGGGGTTAATAACAAAAATATTAAATGATGTTATTCGATCGATCCGCTTTAATCGGTTTTCAAAATACGTATAGTTCGGTTCGATTCGGGCAATCATGGTTGACATGACACCCTCACATGTGCATCAATTTTTAAAGACTTGTTTGGATGCAATTTATTGCAACAGTAATCATTATTTAGAGGCCTAGCTGGATCCATTTCATTGCAACAGTATTGATGGAATTCAATCTCCACACAATGTGCATGGCTGCTTTCAACCCCTGCACAAAATTTAGAGGTCATTTATCCTGCCCCAAATTTCACCACCACATCCTACGTATTCTAATTAACACACCATGACATATATTTAACAATTAATTAATATATAATTAACATATATCTGAATTAACAATTCTTACTCACTATAGATTAATTATTAATTATGTGGTCCTTATTAATTGTCATGTTAATTAAGTGGGTTAATTAGAATATAAAGGATGTGTTATTTGTAGTGAAATATTGGGGCAAAGTAAAATTTGTATGCAAAATTCCACATATAAATACAAATCAACAGTTCCACTCTATCACATATCGCACAACTATCAAGTTCTTAGCTCGAATTAGAAATGGATCCCTCTCGGCGCATGAGCTTTAGTTCATTTGTAGAATAAAACAAAATATCTTCATATCATGTTCCGGCGGAGCCGCGTAGGCTCAGCCTTTCCCATTTATCCAACGGCACGGCCTCTCCTTGGAGTCTCTCCCCTCTTCACCATACTACACCAAATAATCTCTCTCTCATCGACAACGGTAAAAACCCACCAATCTCCCCTTCTACTATTTTCCATTGCCTTGCGACTTTGCATAGACTCGAAGAAAATGTCCATTCTATCTCGATTTCGCACGGTTTAGTTTTCACCACCTCTGATAGTGGTCGTGTCCGAGTTTGGGGCGTGCGAGACTGTCTCTATAGAGGATACATAAACATGGGTCATGGTAGGGGACATGTTCTTTCCATGTTAGCCCATGGCACAACTGTTATTACGGCTCATGTGGACCGTTGGATCCGGATTTGGGGTGTGACATCAGATACTAATACTCGTGAACTGGACCACGATTTAGCAAGGATCCGGTCGAAAAAAATAGCAACAATACCTTCAAAAAGTTATGTTGCTTCATTTTTCCCTTTGTTTTTAGGAAAAAGTTATAGGAAAGTAGAGTTTCATAAAGATGTGATTTCATGCATAGCGTACAATAATCGTGAGGAATTGGTGTATACCGGATCGAGGGACGGCATGGTGAAGGCATGGAAGGTTACTGAGCAGAGGTGCACCGATACTTTCATTGCGCATGAAGGACAGGTCAATACATACACCATGCTTAATTTGTCCTTGAACATACAATTTATATACATATTTTAAAATTTTAATTTACTATGCTAATAAAGCAGATCAATGCCATGTTGGTAAATCATGATGAAGGTTGCCTCTTTACGGCATGTTCAGATGGATCCATGAAGATATGGCGCTGCGTATACGGAGACGGTGTACACACATTAATAATGGTGTTAAAATTCCAACCTTCGCCGGTTAATGCACTAGCATTATGTTGTTCAGCGACGTCGTGCTTCCTCTACTCGGGCTGTTCGGATGGATACGTGAATATATGGAAGAAAGAAGATAGCTCGGGCCGGTTCAACCATGCTGGCTTCCTACAAGGACACCGTTTTGCCGTGCTTTGTTTGGAAACTGTTGGAGATCAAGTCGTCCTGAGTGGCTCCGAGGACACCACGATTAGGGTTTGGAAGAGAGAAAAAGGTGGTGATCTAAGAATCAAATTGCTTTCTATGAATTACTTTTTATTCAATTATAAGTGCATAATGTTTATTAATACTATTAATAAATTATTGAAGTAAATTGTCTTTTTTTTAAAGTAGGAAGTAACTTATTTTCTTAACCAACTACATTTTCTACAGGTTCAGGGTTCCATTCTTGTTTGGCGGTGATGGAGGGACACAGGGGACCGGTACGGTGCATGGCTGTTAGCGTAGACGTGGAGGTGGAAGGTTTAGGGTTTATGGTATATAGTGCAAGTTTCGACAGGACGGTGAAAGTGTGGAGAGTGAAGGTGTTAGAGAAAGAAAACGAAGAAGAAGGCAAGGACTCAGAGGAAAATGGAGGGGATAAAAGTGAGGTGGAGTTTGAGATGAATCCTGTTTTGTCGCCATTGTGGGTCGAGAAAAAGCTTCAGAGGAGTCTAGGGTATTAATTAATACTAATTTCAAAACTCGTAGGCTCTTATGTAGAAAGTAGTAGCTAATTAGTTAGTTTGTTTACTCCAGTTCTTTTTGTATTAGTCTTATTCGGATTCACTTCTGTCAAGCTATATTGCTAAATCTAGTATGACAATAAATTCTTGTTTTTTTTTGTTAAGAATAGGAATAAGAATTTTCTTTGTTATTTAAATTTTATCTTTCGTATTATTTGTTATATATAAATAATGCTATCAAATTTTAAAATTAAATATTGCTTTGCTGAAAAAATATATCTTTTACCATTTATCTCTACAAATATATCTTTTATCTGTTATAATATACCTTTTGTGTGTATTACTTAGACCTTGTAAAATATTTTCTGGCCCTTCAATATGTTTTTTACTCCTCTAATCAGTACTGGAGCACAAATTCAAACATCATAAGTTGCTGCACTAAAGATTTTCACAATAAGTTCCAAGTACTTTAATTAGATATAATATAATTAATAAGATATGTTTTTGTTGATACAAATCTTTTACATATATAAAACAATACTCAGTAGAATTATTTGGGGCAAATCATAACACCCTTAATAACAATTCCTCCTTTCCAAGTCGGTTGATCCCATTCGAACAAACCGATCTCGATCTCTCCTCCCTTCTCAGTTTGTATTTCAAATTCTCCAGCCTTGATTTGAATCCACTTTTCTTTCGGTTTTTCATCGAGTTTCTCTTGGAGTTTCTGAACAGTCCCATCTGGTAATTTCAGCTCTATTTTTGCAGGTTCTAAATTCCAACCATATGAAGATTCCTTTAATTTTATGATAAAGAAAATTTGGTATGTGATTCTTGGATTGAGTAAAGAGACTTCGAATTTTCCGCGAATTTCGAACCAACAAACTCCTTTTAACTCTGCTACCTCAACTTGGGTGTCACTAGAATTAAAATTGATTTGTTACAGAATTAATCTTCGAATGGTAAATTGACCGTGTAATTCAATATATAATATTAACTCACGTTGTTTCATTTTCAGAAATCCATTGCCAGTATTTTTGATCGTCTCCCCATACGATTGTCAGATCTCTCGCAAAAAGCATGAAGCAATTGTTACCATTCTCCTCTACCCAAAATTTCTAATTTTCACATACAAATTGTCAGAATATTACGATTAAAACAAAAACAAAAAAAGTCTTCTTTTTGTTCTCTTATGAATTTCCAGTTCTTTTATATATATACATGCTCAAGGTAACAATTATATGTAAATAATAATTAATATACCTTCTTCTTTTGATCCAAGAAAATACCGTTACGGAGCGTAGCATCGTCACGGATGTTTGGATTGTCCGCCTTCTTCATAATTTCCTCCAACTTATGGACATTATATTTTGGTGATTCTTCCTGCGGCGGCATCGGCTGTGGAATTTTTTTGACAGCACAACCTCCCATTTCATAAGCATGAGGAGGATATGTAAAGAGTTGTTGTTTATTTATACAAGGAAAAGAATGGCTTTACAAGTTCCATGTGTACCCTTGCAAATTCTCGAAATATCATATATGCCTCTACCAAATATAAAATGCAGCATTTTTGTATGTAACCCTGTATGGAAAAAAAAATCGAAAAATAACCCGGTTTTGGAAAATATTCCAAAACTAACTTATACCGGATTTTAAAATTCCGGTACCAACTGGTTGGTTTTAAAAATCCGGACGATTAGTTGGATTAAACCGATTGATTAACTAAATTAAGATGTATGACAGAGACCCGTGAGGTACACGAGAGTGACAGGGATAAAGGAAAAAAAATGACCGGGTTTTATAAACCCGGTGAAAGAATCAAATTTTTTTACTACAATATATCCCCAAATTGTATCCCTATGATTTTTTGTTTTTGTTAACTTGTTTAATTAGATAATAACAAATACAAATTTTGTAATTAACAATTATGTAATAACAAATACAAATTTTTGTTAACTTGTTTAATTAGATTAATTATGTGATAGTTATGTGTTTTCTCAATTTTCATAAATTTGAACTAATATTACTATTTTTTTAATCATGCATTTTTTGTTATCATATTAATTATGTTTACTAATTCTAACACATAAATTATGAGGGTGCAACTTGGAGTTAGGTATAACTTCTTTCTATATTGCACGAAACCCTGCAGAAAGTTTATGATGGTAAAAAGGGAGTATCTTATTATGCCCCAAGATATCTCCACAACATTCTCCATATTTTTATATTTTATTTGCCACACATAATTAACACACAAAAATTAATATTAGTTCGAATTTATGAAAATTAAGAAAACACATAATTATCGCATAATTAACGTTAATTAAAATTTTATTATATATTAAATGATTGTTAATTACAAACTATGTATTTGTCATTATCTAATTAAACAAGTTAACAAAAACACAAAAATCATAGAGATACAATTACAATTTGGGGATATATTGTAGTCAAAATATTTGATTCTTTCACCGGATTTTAAACCCGGTCATTTTTTTATTTTATCCCTATCTACCCCCACATGTCACTATCATACATCTTAATTTAGTTAATTAACCGATTTAATCCAAATAATCGTCCGGGTTTTTAAAACCAGTTGGTACCGGGATTTTAAAACCCGGTATAGGTTGGGTTTGGAATATTTTTCGAAACCGGATTATTTTTCGATTTTTTTTTTCATACAGGGTTACATGCATAAATGCTCCTCGTAAATATCACATATAACTGAGGATGACAATAGTTGGTCGCACTGGTTAAAAATCATACCAATAATGAAAGAAAAAGCGATTTAATTGAACTTAAATTTGAGAAAATTAGGAGCATTTATGCATGTAACCATGTTTAAAAAAGAATTTCGAAAAATAACATCGTTTCAAAAAATATTCAAAAACTAACCCAAACTGGATTTTAAAATTCCGGTAGCACCTGATTTTAAAAACTCGCCGGATTAATTAGATACATATACAATTACAGGGTACAATTACAGGCTATGTTAAACAAATGTTAAAAAGCACCGGATTTATAAAATCCGTCAAAATAAAACTGATAAAGTTCTTCAAATTTTATCTTCATATCTTGTATAATTCTTGTTTATACATTTAATTATGATGATAATTAATAAATAATTAAATATCATATAAATAACAGCTAATTAAAATATAACTAATATTTATTTGAATTATTAAATTAAAATTAAAATTTATTATTTTTTAATTATGTAATTTTTTAATTATGCTAAGTTTGTTAAAGGGAATCAAGAGAATGTTGTGGTGCAATCTTGGAGCAAACTAAATTTTCCATTTATTTTGTGTGTCAGAGAGAAATACAAAGAAATTTTTGTTGTCCCCAGAATTTCAACACAACATTTTCTATATTATATTTAACACAAATAATTAGCATGATAAATTCAAAAGTTTGTAAAAAAAAATTAACTAATATTAATTCAAATTTAGTAATTTAAATAAATATTTTTTTTTTGAGTAAATTCGGAGAGGGCTCAAAGTCCCACTTCCAAACACAATCTCCTTTTTTTTTTTTTTATTACAAACCCGTAGGCCACACACTCTATTCACTCATTTAACATTTAATCTATAATCCAGTGTCTCCGCCGGGAATCGAACCCCACACCTCTCGCTCCCTAACCAAGAGGTGTGACCAACTAGGCTAATTCTAGTTGAATTTAAATAAATATTAATTATATATAAATTAATTATTATTTATATGCTATGTATTAATAATTTTGTTAATTAATTGTATTAACTAGAATATGTATGATATGGGAGGTAAATTTTGGGGAGATTTATTAGTCATTTTCATAAAGTTTTTTACCGGATAAATCCGGTGTCGTTGGATTTTGTTTAATCTCCCCCAATTAATTGTATCTGTATATAATTAATTCGGCGAATTTTTAAAATTAGGTGCTACCGGAATTTTAAAATACGATATGAATTAGTTTTGAAATATTTTTCGAAATCAAGTTATTTTTCGAAAAAAAAATTCAAATACATGCAGAAATACTCCTATTTACGAGAGAAATTCTCCTATTTGCGAGGTATTATAGCCGTACACGTATGATTCGACCTTTTGACAGAAAAGTCAAAAGAATAATGCTGATAGAGCACACAAGAATATTATTAATATTTCATGTGTCAACATATTGGTGCTTTGAATTTGATTCTTATTATCCCGAAAGAGAATGGTTTGATTCAAAGAAGCTAATATTGCTTGAAGAAAGTGTACAGAACTTATTCTTTCACAAAATAATAGAAAAAAAATCAAATATAAAATGTTCAATCCCTTCAAAAATAAATTTAATTAATTACATTATTTGTAGCAATGTTGTAAATGACGGAAAACGATACGGTACGGTCGGTTATCGTTTTAGTGTTTTAAAGTAAAACGATTAAAAAACTTAATCGATTACTTAAATCGGTAATATTGTATATCAATTATGATTCAAATTTAAAGACAAAAAATGTGGACAATAAATTAAATCAAATTAGCACTCACGATTTAAACAATTGTTTGATTCTTATACTAAAAAATCCAAAACAAAATAATTATCACATAAAAAGTAAAAAATAATTAAATCATAACACATAATCAGATCAAGCTAAACAATCCCAACACAAAATCATTCGACTCACAAATTGAATCAACTTAGCACTCACAATCACAATTCGTGGAGAAAAATTAATCCTTGTTTTGAAAAAAAAAAGTCTTCATTGTCGCAAATTAAACTGAGCCGTCGTCATTATTTAATTAATCGTGAATAAAAACTTAAGAATGGAACATCCCAATCATTGTCGTGAAGATGAAAAAAACTAAATCGGAGACTCGGTGAAAAAAAAAATCACGTGTTGAGAAAAATAACTGGCCAAAAAAGTTAAAAAAATTCGGGCCCAAAATAATTAGAAAAAAAATCGGTATGTAAAACGGATTAAAAACGTTTTTCGGTCCAAAAAACGATCAAACACGGTTAAAAAATACTTGACCATTTTTTGAAACGTTACGGTAAAAAACGGTACGGTCTTCCACCGTATCACCGTTTTTCGATCGTTTTTTGGTGTTTTAGGGTGTTTTTTACAACAGTTAACTAATATCCAAGTGCAAGTACTTTTATTAATTAGATACAAATACAAATAATATCTGTTTTGTTGAATTCTTGATACAAATGTTTTTTGCAAACAAAACCAAATAAAGTAAAATTATTTGGGGCAAATCATAGCACCCTTAATAACAATTCCTCCTTTCCAGCTCGGATTATCCCATTCGAACAAACCGATCTCGAGCTCTCCTTTCTCGTCAACTTGAATTTCAAATTCTCCAGCCTTAATTTGAATCCACTTTTCTTTCGGTTTTTCGTCGAGTTTCTCTTGGCATTTTTTAATTGTCCCATCTGGTAATTTCAGCTGTATTTTTACCGCTTTCAAATTCCAACCATAAGAAGATTCCTTTATTTTCACGATGAAGAAAACTTGGTATGTGATTTTTGGAGTGAGTAAAGAGACTTCGAGTTTTCCGCGGATTTCCAACCAGCAAACTCCTTTTAACTCTGCCACCTCAATTTGAGTGTCACTATAAAAACAATGATTTGTATAGAATTAATTTCAGATTTATGAAATTTGAAAATTGAAGAATGACAAATTTGTATCAAGTAATCTGAAGAAGAAGAATATGGCGAAATGGTGTTCGATTTATAGGATTCACTTACATTGTTTCATTTTCAGATATCCAATGCCAGTATCGTTGTTTGTCTCCCCATTCGATTGTTAGATCTCTCGCAAAAAGCATGAAGCAATTATTACCATTCTCTTCTATCCAAAATTTCTAAGTTTGAAATACGGCTCGTCAGTACAATAAGATTGTAGATGAAAAGAGAAGAGAAGATAAGTGACATAAATAATAATCATGAATTTTTTTAGCTATGTGGTGCTATTATGTATGAATGAGCAAAGGCTTTCATGCTCATGATCCTTATACAAAATGATAATTATCAAATTACTAAATCTTGTAAATATGATTATAATTATGAATCGAAGCGAGAGTGTTGGACCTGCATACAAATGATTCAGGCCATCATTTCGATCTAACTACTAAATAGTCGATTTACTGTAAAAAGTGTATTCGATTTATTTTTTCGAAATTTCATCTATATATTTTTAAAAATTTACTATATGATATTTATGGCTTTAAGATCCATTATACGCATTGAAGAAGATCTCAGGCACATGATAATTAATATACCTTCTTCTTTCGATCCAAAAAAATGCCGTTACGGATTTTATCATTGACATCACCCATGATTGGATTGTCCACCTTCTTCATAATTTCCTCGAACTTATGAATATTATAATTTAACGATTTTTCCCTCGGCACCGGCTGTGAAATTTTGGCATTTTGAATGGTTTCTTCTTGTTTGGTTTCGGCATTATTTGCATCTCGAATTTCGTCTCGTTCGGCTTCGAAAGCATTCTCTTGATCAGAACTGCAGGTTTTTGATACTGTTGCTCCCATTTTTGCAGTTTATACAATCAATTAATAGTGATTTTATGTAAGCCAATATTTTACTAATTAAGCCATAGCTTTATATATGCTGATAGAATTAAAGCTTGGAATATGATTCTTATCACCAATGAAGATATTTCAACATGGTCAATAATAGAAAAAATCACATATAGGAAAATAAAGGATATGCATGGGCCTGTTTAAAGGCTTGGCATTATCATGTAATCAAATTTTTTCATGGGCCATCAAATATGAAACGAATAAATAAAGGAAATTCTTTAAAAAATCCTTAATTTTTCTGAAAATTATCAAAAACTTCTTTATTTTTTTACATTACTTCACAAACTCTCTAAAATTTAAAATGATTTCTTTTACTCTCCTATAAAGTTAAATGTAATATTTTTCATCCAATTATATTTATTTATACCAAATTCCTCTTAAACATTTTTATTTATTTTTTGTTTAAACCAAATAACAAATAAAAATTTATATTTAATATTTAATATAAATAAATAAATCAATCAAAGTCTTGTAAATTTATCATAAATATCGTTAATATAATAACACAAAATATTATGTTGAAAATTATTTTAATTATAGTTTTTTCAACTATAAATGAGGGTATTTTGATAAAAAAAAATTTCATTGAATGAAAATGTTAAGTTAAAAGGAAATTCTCACAGCTACACAAAATTTAAAACATGATTTACGAAAATATCACATTTAATGAAATGGTAAAAGTACCACTCTGCATCTTTGAATGGTCGAGATGGTAAAATGTTGATTTTTCCTCTTTATCTTATTACTTATAACCAAAATTAATATTATTTAAGAAAACAAATTGATATTATATTTCATTATTAAAGTTTACAAAATAATATATATTTTTTAAAATATGTGGCTGTTAAAAATATTTCTTATTTGGTAAAATTATATATCTACAAGTACTTTATTTCGTAAGTAAAAAAATCATATTTTTCAAAAAAAAAATTGTATACAAAAACCAAATAAGATGAGATATATTTAGGTCAGTTATGTTTAATTGTTTTAAAACTATGTTTCCAACCAAATCGAAATCGTCCGGTTCGGTTCGGCTCTCGAATAAAACAAATCATTTGTCCACCGACTCTAAGGATAAGCATGAATTATATATCTTTGTTATTTTTATAAGGTTTGTAAATATTAATTATATTTGAAATATTTATGATTTTGTACGAATTAGTAATGAAATTTAGTATTTATTATTAAATATTATTTTAAATAATATCCATTTTGGTTATAAATAATGATGTGCTATGGAATAGTATAGCAAATGACTAATTAGTATTTTTAAATTTCTCGACCGTTGAAAAATCGAGAGTGGTATTTTTATGATTTTGTTTGTAAGATTATTTTTTCGTAATTATTGTTTTATTTCGATTTTTGTTTAATGCATGACTTTTTTATAACAATATCACAAATAAAAAAATTTAAACAAAACGTATTACAAAAGATGCAAAAAAAAAAAAAAAACATGAAGACACAACGATCAATTATGCTCAATCACAATAATCATGTATAAAAAAAATACTCCATAAATAAAACAAAATAAAAAATAAATGACATATACAAAAAAAATTAAATCATGATAAATTTAAAAACATTGCGCGGGAAAAAAAATTAGTGATTTCTAAATTTGACTTCATAAGGGAGTTTTTCATAAATTTTATAAAAATTAGGGAGTTTCTGAAAAAATTCTCTATAAACGAAACCCAAATTGTTAAAGTCCCACTTTTTCGTACAAAAATTAATCGAAGAAAGGGTTCCATAAATTGAAAGAGGAAATTATCGAAGCAAGGAAAAAGAAAGAGGAAATGTACTCCAAAAGGTATGAAATCGACCACTCGCTTGGATTGATTTATTTGTCTGTCTTTGTATGTTTTAATTCATCTTATTTGAAAACGAACCATTGGTTAGCATTTCGGATTTAGGGTTTCAGAGTCGAAATTTCAGACCCAATTCGCAATTTAACTGAACTAATATTTTTAGCAATTTAATGGGTTTTCATCTCTTTCTTCTACAGAAAATATGATGGAGGAGAAGGGCGAGAAATGGGTATGAAACGCCAGCAATACGCAAATCATCAGGCTCTAGGATACGGAGCAACTCAGCCAATGGATATGATGTACGCAACAGGAGGCGCATATGGGTACGAGAATCAGGCTCCTCCGTTTCCAGTCGTCAGACTGCGAGGCCTCCCCTTCGACTGCTCCGAAGCTGACGTCATCGGCTTCTTCCAAGGGCTCGATTTACTCGATATTCTATTCGTGCACAAAAACGGCAGATTCACCGGCGAAGGATTTTGCGTCTTGGCATACCCACTACAGGTAAAATTTCGAATTTCAAATTGAAACATTCAATTTGACTGATCGTGATCGTAAAATAGGTGGATTTCGCGATCCAACGAAACCGGCAAAACATGGGGCGTCGGTACATCGAAGTATTTCGATGCAAACGCGAGGAATACTACTCGGCAATCGCGCAAGAGGTTTCCTCGGGCCGATCCCACTCCCCGCGACGCAATCCCCCTCCGCCGAGATCCAAATCGTCGACGGTAATAACCCGCTCCTCCGAACCATCCAAGAGCGATAACGTAATTCACACAGGAATTCTCCGCATGCGCGGACTCCCCTTCTCGGCGACGAAAGAGGACGTCGTGGATTTCTTCAAAGATTTCGATGTTCGAGAGCACGGGGTTCATTTGGTGTTGAATTCGGAAGGGAGGGCGAGCGGGGAGGCGTTTGTGGAGTTTAATAATGCGGAGGATTCGAAGGATGCGATGAGGAAAGATAGAATGACTCTTGGGAGTCGGTATATCGAGCTTTTCGCTTCGCATGCGAACGAGATGGACGAAGTTATTTCCAGGGATAGACGATAGTTTGGGATAATTTTGTTGTATTGTGGGATTATATTTGCCCTTTTTGAAAAATTTGTATCGTTGGTTATGTTATGGGACGAATTTTTGTTTGTATTGTTATTAATGTAATGTTGGGAGAATTTGATTAAATTGGTAGGGTAAGTGTTTTGAAAACTGGACCGGAGTCCGGATCCGAACCGAGAAAAACTGGACCCGGATCAAAATCCGGTTCGGTCTTCCTACTGGATCGGAACTGCAATTGGACCGCCAAAAATTGATTATACCGGCCTGTTTTTTGAAATAAACAGGACTCGAGGGGTTTTTCTGATCTCGATTATTTCACGAAATATTCCATTTGAGCAATTGACCTAAGCAATGAAAATCAGGATCTCGAGCCATCATAAATTGGGCCGGAACAATTAAAAATGGTATTTTCATCTCATGGTATAGTGATATCGCGCAAAATAGTATATGGAGATCCCTTGGAAAAAAACAAGTGATTTCGATTTGTACAAATGGACGAAGACGCCCAGAATGCCAATTTTATAATTGGTATCGGTACTGATACGTACCGTACCGATTTGAAGAAAAACAGGTATGTGGCCAAAACATCGAATTTTTAAACAATTGTGAGTCGATATTTATAGTTGGCTAAATTTCATGTTTTCCATAGCAGGTATGTGGCCAATTTGTAAGACTTAAAATTAACATTTATTAAGGACTAAATACATATTGATGTACTCATGCATGCAGTACCGGTACACTAATGTCTATGATAATTAATATTTATTATCATTTAAACAATTGTTTGCAGTTTGATTTTCTAATTTTCTAGAATGATAATATCATATATTTTTTTTGGATAATTATACCATATCCCCTCATTTCCCCACTACATCCTCTATATCACCAATTAACTATTAATTGGTGATTAATTAGCATGGTCATTAACAAAAGTACATTCGATTAACAGTTAATTGATATTAATTAAGAATTGTTAATGTATATGTATTTTAATTATATATTAATTAACTGTTAATCGGATGTACTTTTGTTAATGACCATGTTAATTAATCATCAATTAAGAATATAGAGGGTGTTATGGGGGGAATATAGGGGTACAGTATATGGCCTTTTTTTTTTATGAAATCTAACTTCAGTAACACAATAATACCATCTAATTATAAATAGCATACAAGATTATTGTATGAAATTGATAAAGTATGCATAATAAGCTAAAATAAACATTTTTTATAGAATAATAATGTGGTAGGCTTGATTGTTCCACACACAATTTGTGTTAGTCAAGATGTTATAGAGTTTTCGCAGTGCATGTTTAAAATAAACATATTGTGCTTGTATTTTATTATAAAATTATTTAAGAAATTAGCACATGGAGTATCATGCTACCAACCATAATACAAATTACTTTTCCTTCATTATTGGGAAAATCGCTAAAATACAAACTTCTGCAGCTAAATTGCAAAAATACCATATTTCAATTTCGTTACCATATTTGATATTACTCTTTTATTATTTATGACAGTAACATCTACGAAATATTTTTCAAACAAATAAAATATCTTATTATTATTTTATGAAATACGATACTAAAAAAAACTTCCAACATTTTTTTTACTTTTGACTGTATATCATTAAGCAATATTATTATCTCATTAATATTAAAAGGAAATCATCTTTTTGATATTTTGTACCGGACTGGTACACATGAACTCCAAACAAAAGCTGTCGGTATAGATTGAATACAGTGGCGGATCTTGACAAGATTCATTGGGGGGGCAAAATGAAAAAATGGTTATGAAATTACGCTGTGCGATTTTTTTGGGGGGGGGGGGGGGGGGGGGGGGGGGGGGCAAACAGTAAATTTTACGCTGTCATACTGATAAAATACACCGAATCACTAGATATATACATTGTTTGGCGAAAATCTTGGGGGGGCGACCGCCCCCCGCGGCCCTCACTAAGATCCGCCCCTGATTGAATAATGCAAAATTAATTAGTAGCTATCACTGATTCACTAATTTCTTAAATATCACATCAACCAGCTTAGCTTGTAGCCACATGGTTCAATTAAGGGTTCTAAATTAAACTAAATAAATATAAAATCACAACAAGGAATTATATTTCCACATTATATATATTTTTTTAATTTCCATTAATAGCATATAAAACATGAAAATGATATATTGGGAGGGGTTAATTTATATTTCTTGAATTAAACAAAAAACATTAACATTGACAACATGGTGCTGCTGTCTTAAAAAATTCTATCATTCTCTGAAATTTCTGTCCTTAATCACTCAAAATTAAGCAGTTAACATGTCCAAAACAGAGTTAAAAGACTAAAATACCCTCCAGTTCAACTACCAAACGAAGGTGTCGGTGGTATTCTAGCCCCTGACAAAACTTTACATACACCCGGCGTATGAGAATAATGCGTGGACCTTTTTGGTTTTACAGAGTTTTTTGACGTGGCATGGAAAAACCACGTTCTTTTACCAACGCATGAGGTGCTTGCTTGGGACGTTTTCTTATATTAAATGGAAAACAATGTCTTTCGTTTATTCCTCTCCAGTTCAATAAAATGGAGCCGCCAGTATCCCACACCACATTGATCAAGTTGTATGAATTAAATCTAACTATTTACACATATAATACATATTTTTGAGCAATGACGAATCTAATAAAAAATTAACCCTAAATTTTTGAGCAAGCGCGCGCGTATATAAAAATTAACCCTAAAAATTAACACTATAGGGAGGCTAAACTACTTAATTAAATACCAAGTTTTGATACTTAATGTTTTTTAGCCATTGAATTTGCACTGAAATTTGTGTGTTTTTTATGATATCATGAAATTTTGTGCACATAATTAAATGCACAAATTGCAATGCAAATCCAATGGTTTAAAAACATTAAGTACCAAAACTTGTGTGTGTGTGTGTATATATATATATATATATATATATATATATATATATATATATATGCTATTGTATTTTTATGATAAAATTGAAAATTTTTATGTATTATCGCATCCCCAAAAAAATTGAAATTTCTCATAGTAGTCCCCCTATATTACCGTTCTCCACTGTTACAGGACAAGATCCGCACTAATACTTAGGGATCGAGTAATGCACTTCATGATATACACTCTAAATGCATGTCATCAATAGAAACACAACACGTGATAATTTAAGAGTGCACACTAATGGATATGGGAGTGCATATCCATGACACTCCAAATACACTCTGTCAATTATAAAAAATCAATTGTCACGTGTCGCTCTATTATTGATGACGTGCACATGAAAGTGCACAATATTTTTCCATATACTTAATATATTATTATAATTGAAGTATTTATATAATTCATATCGTGTTAGAAATTATTTTAGATAGTGTATTACAAATAATAAAATAGATTTTCTTTTTCATATAGAGCTTAAATATTTTTTTGCAATCATATAATTTTTTTTGTATAATCACACAAAATTACTGTACTATTTGAATCAATTATTGTCTTCAATTGACTTGCGAAAAACACAAGGAACTTAATTAATACGAGATGATCATGCGTTTCGAACAATATTTTGTTTCGACAATTTAGAAAATTCAATTTTTCTTTAAAAAAGAAGCAAATTCTTAAACCTACACTTTATTAACGAGCAGAGATGGAATCAGGAACAAAAGTTAAGAAGGGTCGAACTTTACTAAAAAAATACAACTCCTAGTAAAATGCGAATTTCAAACTTACCAGAACTTGAACTACATTAATTTTGTGAAATAATACAACAAAATTTCAATACATATACGTGATTTTCGATTTGTTTGTGTGTGTGTGTGTGTGGTGGGGGGGGGGGGGAGGAGGAGGAGGGACTTGTCTCCCCTAGATTTGCTCATGGTAACGAGTACAACTAGGACTAGGGAAAAAAAAACTCGAAGATCAACGTTCGTTCGAGCTCGACTCGAAAATAGATCGAATACAATTTGTTTCAAAATTGGTTCGAACGAACTCGAGCCGGGTCTAATTCGAACAGTTTTACATATAAACTCTCAAAACATAGATTTTTTTCAGTCGAGTCGGTCTAGCTCGAGTTTGAACCAAGCCGAGCTGGCTCGAGTCAGACTCGAGATGAAAAACACAATTCAAATCTCTATTTTGGACCGAGCCGAGCTGGCTCGAGTCAGGATCAAGCCGAGCTAGAATTTAATTTGTTCGTTCGAACTCGACTCGTTGTCAGTCCTAAATACAACCGATGATTTTTTTTTTTTTTACTAAAACAGCACAACTTCAATTCCATAAATTTTTTATTATTTATATGATAAAATAATAGTTACAGTTAATTTTCACAAAATAATAATCAGCAAAACAGTACACAATGAAACAAAACATGAATTTATCAAATCAGCAGAAAAAAATAACACTGGATGCATAGACGAACAGTTGAACTGGAGAGGAGAAGTAAGATAGTCAATGCTCGTTGGATAATTGGCTGTAAGAACAAAGACAGCTCACTCTCCATTTGTCTCTACCCTTTCTTCTTCCACTCTCCATCTCTTCTTTGTTCATTTTCTTACCATTTCTTTACCCCAAACACACACACTATCATCGACAACGACTTCCAACCCAAGCTTTCCATAGCTGGTAGACCGTCCCTTTCTCTCTCTCTTCTTCTCTTCTCCTCTCCTTTTTCTATCCCATCACCCCCCTTCCTCACTCTACTCTTCTCTTCTTTCTCTCATACTCTTCCTTCTGTCGGTGCTGCAGCCAGTGGTCGGAGTCTGAGGGATCGATTCAGATCCGTTTGATTTCGGGCTTCCATTGGCGAGATCTGAAGGCAATGTGGTGTGCTAGCTACTGATTATTAGATTGAGAATTCTGAAACGAGTTTTGAGGTCTTTGAAGCCTTGATTCGATTCAATGGAGACTGGTGGAGATCCAGGGGTAAGTTGATACTTCATCATATGCGTGTTTGCTTTATTTATTGATTCTTCTTTCTTTCAATTATGGGAATTGGAATTTGAGTATTGGATCCAATAAACTTTTGATTTCTATGTAGTTTTGAGTAATTTATAAGTGTATTTTAAGATTCCAATTGATAATTTGCTCAAATATAGAAATTCTTGTGATAAAATGCTATTGATTAACTAAGATTTGAAAGACAAATTTGATTCTACTTTGAGATATTGAATTTGGGAGAGGATTGATTTTGATTTTGATTTTGATTTTAAATTGGGGCTGAAACTGAGTTTATAGTTAACTTACTGGCTCTTTAACTAATCATGATTTGTTGTTTTTTTCACTGGATCTGTGTAGAAATCTGGAAAGCTCCTGGGCGGTCAAGTGTGCCAGATCTGTGGTGATGGAGTGGGAACCACATCTGAAGGAGATCTTTTCGTAGCCTGCAATGTGTGTGGCTTCCCCGTTTGTAGACCTTGCTACGAATACGAAAGAAAGGAGGGCACTCAAGCTTGTCCCCAATGCAAAACCAAGTACAAGAGACACAAAGGTAAAGAAATTATATACTTTTTGTAACTAATTTGAATAGAAATTAAGTGGAATTTAAACAATTTGTTTAGGGAGTCCAACAATCCTTGGAGAAGAAGGCGAAGATACAGACGTAGACGATACTAGTGATTTCAATTATCCATCTGGAAACCAAGATCAAAAGCAGAAAATCCAAGAAAGAATGCTGACGTGGCGCCAAGGTCAGCATATGGGCCGTCCTAAGTACGACAGTGGCGAGATCCCACGTTATGCCCCTTCACTCACTGCTAGCCAGGTAAATTTCATCAAATTCACAATAAACCCCCCTAAACAGGCTAAACTATTAGTAAATATCGAGTGGTACTAATTTCAGCCAATGAAATTGTGACAGGTGTCAGGCGAGCTGCCAGGCGCATCGCCAGATCACATGATGTCACCAGGTGCACATAAACGTGCGCATCCACTTCCATACGTTAATCATTCTCGTACGTTCAAATCCTGACTTATTTATTCTCAAACACTTAAGCTTATTTATTGAATTTTTTGTTTTTGTTTCATAGCGAATCCTTCAAGAGAGTTCTCAGGGAGTCTCGGAAATGTCGCGTGGAAAGAGAGAGTGGATGGTTGGAAAATGAAACAGGATAAAAACGCGGTACCAATGACTACAAACGGTACCAGTCTCGCTCCTTCAGAAGGTAGAGGCGGGGGAGATATCGACGCATCGACAGAATACAATATGGACGATGCATTGTTGTAAGCATACTCATCTCAATCTCCTCAAAACTCAAAAAATATCAAATTTACCCTTTTTTATAAATTGAAGGAACGACGAGACTCGTCAGCCTTTGTCGCGTAAAGTAGCACTGCCGTCATCGAAAATCAATCCGTACCGTATGGTCATCATTCTTCGACTGATAATTCTTGGGATTTTCTTGCACTATCGAGTCACCAATCCCGTGAAGAACGCGTTTTCCTTGTGGCTTCTTTCTGTTATTTGCGAGATCTGGTTTGCTTTTTCCTGGATTCTCGATCAGTTCCCCAAGTGGTTCCCTATCAATCGCGAAACCTACCTCGATCGATTAGCCCTAAGGTAATATTATCAAATTTACCCCTACAAAACATAATAAATATCATTAATATTCCCTTACAATGTCAGGTTTGATCGTGAAGGAGAGCCGTCGCAGCTAGCAGCAGTGGACATATTCGTGAGTACGGTGGATCCGTTGAAAGAGCCTCCAATCGTCACGGCCAATACAGTCCTCTCGATCCTGGCCGTAGATTACCCAGTACACAAAGTCTCTTGCTACGTCTCTGACGATGGTGCCTCTATGTTGAGTTTCGATAGTTTGGCCGAAACCTCTGAATTCGCGAGAAAATGGGTACCTTTTTGCAAAAAGTACAGCATTGAACCTCGTGCTCCTGAATGGTATTTCTCGCAAAAAATCGATTATTTGAAGGATAAGGTTCAACCCTCCTTTGTCAAGGATCGCAGAGCCATGAAGGTAAATTAATTACTTTTCACACCTTTTTCGAAACCATTGTACTAACGATGGTGTTATGTTTGCAATTAATGAATCCAGAGAGAATATGAAGAATTCAAGATAAGGATTAATGGTCTTGTCGCAAAGGCTCAGAAGATTCCAGAAGAAGGATGGATCATGCAAGATGGTACCCCTTGGCCGGGAAATAACACCAGAGACCATCCTGGCATGATTCAGGTACCTAACTTCATAAATTTCAATTATCCATTTTAATTTCTTTTTATTAAATAATTTCTTGGGCGAAATAGGTTTTCCTCGGACATAGCGGAGGTCTCGACACAGAAGGAAACGAGCTTCCTCGATTAGTCTACGTGTCTCGTGAAAAGCGTCCTGGTTTCCAACATCACAAAAAGGCCGGTGCCATGAACGCTCTCGTACGTGTCTCCGCAGTTTTGACGAATGGGTTGTACATGTTGAATCTCGATTGTGATCATTACATCAACAACAGCAAGGCGTTGAGAGAAGCCATGTGCTTTCTCATGGATCCCAATCTCGGCAAGAGCGTTTGCTACGTTCAATTCCCTCAGAGATTCGATGGTATTGATAGGAACGATCGTTACGCCAACAGAAACACCGTCTTTTTCGACGTAAGCATTGTTATTATTTAACATAAGTGTATCTATTTAGCGAGCAATATTTAATATTATTTTGTATTTTGCGTGTAGATTAACTTGAGGGGTTTGGATGGGATTCAAGGGCCGGTGTACGTGGGAACGGGTTGTGTGTTTAATAGGACGGCTTTGTATGGTTACGAGCCCCCTATTAAAGCGAAGAAGGAAGGAGGAGGTATGTTTTCATGGTGTTGCGGTGGAAAGAAAGACAAGTCGTCGAAATCGAAGAGAAAGAATTCTGAGAAGAAGAAATCTCACAAGCATGTCGACAGCTCGCTACCGGTTTTCAACCTCGAGGATATCGAAGAAGGTGTCGAAGGTAACGTACCAATCAAATAAAATCTCTTTTTGAGTTTCTTGTTTGCATGAAAGATACTGAATTGGTGATGTATTGTGATTCAGGAGCGGGATTCGATGACGAGAAATCATTGTTGATGTCACAAATGAGCTTAGAGAAACGATTCGGTCAATCAGCAGTGTTCGTCGCGTCAACGTTAATGGAGTATGGTGGGGTCCCTCAGTCTGCTACTCCTGAATCCCTTCTCAAAGAAGCTATCCACGTCATCAGTTGCGGCTACGAGGACAAGACCGATTGGGGAAATGAGGTATTCAATTAATAATAAATAAAATTATTAATAAATCATTTAATAATTTAATTATGGAATGCAGATTGGATGGATCTACGGGTCGGTAACAGAGGATATTCTAACAGGATTCAAAATGCACGCAAGAGGATGGAAATCGATCTACTGCATGCCGAAACGTCCGGCATTCAAAGGATCTGCACCCATCAATCTTTCAGATCGTCTGAATCAAGTGCTGAGGTGGGCTCTCGGTTCGGTCGAGATTCTCTTCAGCCGGCATTGTCCCATTTGGTATGGTTATGGCGGTCGATTGAAGTTTCTAGAAAGATTCGCGTATATTAATACCACCATTTACCCCTTGACTTCCCTCCCTCTCATTCTTTATTGCTGCCTCCCTGCCGTCTGTCTCCTCACCGGCAAATTCATCATCCCTCAGGTCCCTTATTCATTAATTAATTTAAATTTTTTGTAAAATATTAAATATTGATTATTTATGTGTATATTTGTAATGCAGATTAGTAATTTGGTGAGTATATGGTTCATATCGCTCTTCTTGTCGATTTTCGCTACGGGTATTCTCGAAATGAGGTGGAGCGGAGTTCAAATCGATGAGTGGTGGAGGAACGAGCAGTTTTGGGTCATCGGAGGAGTATCCGCTCATTTATTCGCAGTCGTGCAAGGTCTGCTCAAAGTCCTCGCCGGTATCGACACCAATTTCACCGTCACTTCCAAGGCCTCTGACGAGGACGGTGATTTCGCCGAACTTTACATGTTCAAGTGGACCACTCTTCTCATCCCTCCCACCACCCTCATCATCGTCAATCTCGTCAGTCCCTTTCATTTAATTTCTACATCCAGTTTCTTAGTTGATTTTGAGTTATTATATCTCATATTTATATTATATTACAGATTGGAGTGGTGGCTGGAGTTTCGTATGCGATAAACAGTGGATACTCGTCGTGGGGTCCGCTATTTGGAAAATTGTTCTTTGCATTTTGGGTGATCGTGCATCTTTATCCTTTCCTAAAGGGTTTGATGGGTCGTCAGAACCGAACTCCAACTATTGTCATAGTGTGGGCCATTCTTTTGGCGTCCATTTTCTCGCTACTTTGGGTCCGTATCGACCCGTTTACTACACGTGTCACCGGACCCGATGTCCAAAAGTGCGGCATCAATTGTTAGTTTCTTTACCCATTTTTCTATAATGTTATTATGTTTGTTCTGTTGATGAAATTTGCTCGTGTTTGTAAGTTATATAATGGCTTGAATTTTTGTATTTTATATATTAAAGGGGGGCTAGTGAACATTTACATTTGTTTCCCTGAACTATCTATTTATTCATTATTTGTTGTTTCTTTAGTCCTTGAAATCTTATTATTGACATTATTTCTTGTGCATTGTTATTGTGTACCCCCATTAAAATATCATTTATACTGCAAAAGTGAAAATGTCATGAATGACAGTGTAAAACATGTATCATGTATATCATACAAAAATGGAAATGTGAAGTATGCTCCTGCAAAATATGAGAAACACCATGTATGCCCTTTCTTTCGTAATTTTCTCTAAATTATTGTTTAATAGTCCTTGTTCATTTGTAAATGGTACTTTTATTTTTAATAAATTTTGTAGGGGCAATCATTATATTTCATACTTTTTTTGTAAGGGCATTCATGATATTTACAATTTTGGAGGATATGATATACATGAGATTTTCATCTGCATGTTGGTTGATCATTGATGGAGCAAGGAACAAGTTTCCTTTATGATGGATGGTATAACACTTCTTCTTCTTCTCTTCGACTGATGGAGCAAGGGTCGGCAATGCCGCAGTATTCATGACAATCTTATATGTCGGGCGCATACATGATGATATTGATGAAATTAATCCGAATATATGAATCTTTATTTGTAGCATGAATCAGGCTATATGCACATGCAATGCAAGTACACAAATTATCAATTAATCTTTTTTTTTTTTTTTGGTAAAAGGCCCGTAGGCTATCTATGATATTACTGAGAAGCAAAATTACATCAAAGGAATACTCTCTAGTCCAGACCAAACAACTCTAGCACTTAGAGAGCTTTGCTAAACCTACTTATATTACAAACAAAACAAAAAAAAAAAATAAAAATAAAAATAAAAACAAAACAACTATAAATTCATAAGGAAAAGCAAATGAAAAATTAGACCCCTAATGAGGCCCATCCTAAGGAAGAGTATTTATCTCTTCCAATTTCCATCCGGAGAATTATATCTTTGCCCTCTACATAATATAGGGATATATAAGATCCTCGTAATTTGTCTGAAGTAGTCTCGCCATATTGGCCAAACTATCTGCTTCCGTGTTGTTTAATCTGGAGGCCCAGTGAAACGTTGGGTCCTTGATTCTTCTCTTCCAGCGAATGCATTCACGAGCACTGATAATGGCCTCCCATCTCGATGGTTGAGTATTATTTGGATCTTGTACGGAGTTCATTAGATTCACCACTTCCACATTGTCTGAGATAAAGAGACATTTCCTAGATGGGAATTTCTCCATTACCGTCTGCATTGCCATTCTTAATGCTTCAAATTCTCCTTCTAAAGCGTGATAGTACCCTTGGATTCCTAGTGCCTTTGTGAGCAAGGATGATCCGTTTCTATCTTTAATTACTATCCCTATGCCACCAAGGCCATTATGGTCACCCGAGAAATCCGAGAAGCATATCAGATCCTCAAATTGAATTAAATCCGAATAGGAAAGTGGATTAGGAGTGTGAATCGGTTTTGATAATGATCCATAGATTTGATCCGACCTTGCCAGGTATATAATTTCCGCAAGATTAATGGTTTTACTCTGGAAGATCACTTGGTTTCGGCTCTTCCACCATTGCCAAAGAATAGGGAAGAAAAGAGAGATTTCGTTTTCTGGCTTCGTTTTCAACCAATTCAAAATTATCATATGAGGGGTCAGTGAGCAATCCATTTGAGCAACCGAAGGTAATGATAGATTCCATAATTCTTTAACCTTATAGCAGTGGAAGAATAAGTGGCTTATCGTCTCCACTTCCAGATTGCACATCACACATATCGGGTCGATACCCGATATCCTAGAGTTAAGTCTGTGCTTTGTTGGTAGGGCATCGTGGATGAGTCGCCAAGCAAAAATTAGAATCTTAGGTTGAATATCCTTTGATTTCCAGAGACGAGACCATAGTTCCGATGGGATGAATTGTGGAAGCTGAATTTGTGAATATTTGAAATTCCAGAGATGTGTATACAACTCTTTACTCTTTATATTACCGTTAGATCCCCTTGTCCATATCAGTTTATCCTTAATATCATTATTCTGAATTGGATCAAAACGAATCTCAGCAATTTGCAGTACTTGCGAGGCCGAAAAACCTTGTTCAATTAACTCCCAATTCCATTCATTTGATTCATCCAAAAATAGATCTCTAACCTTAAGTTCTCGTTCTTGATTGTTCTTTGGACTTCTTTGTATACCCCCTTTGAACCAAGGATGTCCAAATGCTGGACAATTCAATCCATTTCCTAATATCCAGGAACAATCTTCTTGGATAACGGATCTGGAATTCAGGAAAGCTCTCCACGTGGTTGTCATTCCTGCAGTCCTCTTTGATTCCCAGAAAGTAGAGCGTGGTATATACTTGGCCTTCATCTGTTCTACCCAGAGTGCTTTTTTAGCTGTGAGAAATTGCCAGAGCTGCTTAATTATTAGCGATTCATTTAAACATGCCAGATTTCGTAAATTTAAACCCCCCAACTCCTTTGGTGCTTCAATGGCATACCAAGATAGCCAAGCCATATAATTTGTCGAGTGAGTGTGATCAGGTTCTTTACCCCCCCAAAAAAATCTTTTGATTATTGACATAATTTTTTTAATCACCATTTTTGGGATCGGTTGAACCGCCATGACATATGCTGGTATGGTCAACAGCACACTTCTAATCAACACCACTTTACCTGCTAAGGAAAGCAGCTTTTGCTTCCATCCCGAGAGCTTTCTCTCAATTTTTTCAATTAGGAACCCATAATCCACAGAGAGTAATTTATGCATTTTGACCAATGAACCAAGATATATTTCACTCGAATTTGCTTCGCTTGCTTGAAATATTCTTTTAATAGCATTTTTTTCTTGTGGGTTTACTGCATTATTGAACCATATTCTGGTCTTAGATGGATTTATTTGAAGCCCTGAGATCGCACTAAACCATTGAAAGATTTGAACAAAATGCTCAGCTTCCGCCATTGAAGCTTCCCCATACACTATCAAGTCATCTGCATATAGCGAGTGGGAGAAATTGGGTGCATTTCGTCCAAGAGTAATACCATTAATTAGACCATGCTGCGCTTGATAGTTTAAAAGCTGGGATAAAATTTCTGTGGCAATTATGAACAAAAAGGGTGAAATTGGACATCCTTGTCTTATTCCCCGTTGGGGTTTGAAAAAGCCTCCCCCGTTAACTCCCAAATTAAAGGAATATTGCGGAGATTTGACACAATCCATAACCCACTTGATAAATTGTGGATGGAAGTTCATTAAGCTTAAAGACTTCTCTATAAATCTCCACTCAAGGCAATCATATGCTTTTTTAAGATCGATTTTTATCGCAAAGGATGGCTTCATATTTTTATTGGTATGGAAAGAATGAAGAACTTCCTGATGCAACATCAAATTATCTTGGATATGTCTACCGGCCACAAAACCGGTTTGATTAATTGATATTAGAGCAGGGAGTAATGGTTTAATTCGCATCGCCAAAATCTTGGAAATTACCTTGTAACTGAAGTTACATAAGCTAATTGGCCGGTAATCTGTCGTGTGAGCCGGATTTTTAATTTTGGGAATTAAGGCGATAGTTGTTTTGCCAAAGCTTTCCGTACTAATGCCTTGTAAGAAAAAGTCTGAGATTGAAGAAAACAAGAGAGGTTCGATATCCTTTCTGTAATGTTGAAAGAAAGAGGTAGGGATCCCTTCTGGGCCCGGGGATTTATGGGCCCCCATTTTCCTAACTATATTTATAACTTCTAAATTAGAAGGTAGTGTGGAGATTGATTCTTGTTGGGCCTGTTCTAATTTTGGAATTCTATCTAAGGCTCGGGCTGGAATTATTTGCTGGAGATCTGGTGGTGAAATAGATGTATATATATTTTTATAGGCTTGAACAAATATTCGACGTATTATATTCGGGTTAGATTGTAAGGTACCTTGATCGTCACAAATGGCTGTGATTCTATTCTCCCTTCTTCTATTAACAACCGACGCATGATAAAAGGCCGTGTTCAAATCCCCTTGTGTAGCCCAATTAATTTTTGCTCTCTGGGCCCAAAACATACTTTAATATTTTAAACATTGTTGGTGTTCAGATTGCAGCTGAATCAAATTAGATCCACCCCTTATCGGATCCATCGTAAGTTCATTTTGAGCTTTTAGAATACATTCCTCTAAACGGGTTAACTCCTTATTTGGGTTGAAAGAGTATTTGTTGGCCCATCCTTTAATATTCTCTTTGATTGAATTTATACCATCATCCCATTTACTGTTGGCAATATTTTTACAGGAATCCGTGGTCATGCTATTAAAGTCATTCATTTCCATCCACCAATCTTCAAAACGAAATTTTCTCTGTCTTGACAAATTTCCTTGGTGTATTTTAATTAGTAGAGGGTTATGATCGCTAGATAATTGAGGAAGATGGAATACCTTAGAGGAGGGGAAAAGATTAATCCATGATTGATCCGCCAACACTCTATCCAGTCTTTTCATTATAAGATTTGAGTTGAATTGTCTGTTACTCCAAGTATACGCTGGCCCCGTATATCCTAGATCAATAAGACCTAGAGAAAATATTAGATCATTGAATAGTTGCATATTCAGATTTTGAGTTATACGCCTTCCTCCCCATTTATCCAGTAGTGAAGTAGTGGCATTAAAATCTCCCATTGTAACAAATGGTAAATTACACACATTATAATAATATTTAATAGAATTCCATATATGTGGATTGTTAAGATGGTGGGGGTCCCCATATACTGCAAATAAAATCCATGGTGCACTATTAAAGTTACATCGAACCTCAGCAATAATAAAATACCTATCACTAGAAATAACATTAACTTGAACTGAGTCATTCCAAAGAAGCCATAAACCCCCTGATTGCCCAATTGAAGGTACCACAAACGAGTTTTGAAGTGACAATGACTGAATGAGATGACGTGATTTAGAGGCGTTGCACCGCGTATCGGAAATGAAAGCGAGATCGATACGAGCACAGTGGAAGTATCTCTTGATGGAACGAATTGTCGCCGGTCCTCCACAACCCCGGCCGTTCCATGACAATAGATGCATTAATGAGGCGACGGTCCCGTAGGATCCGTCGCTTTGAAACGTTTGCCATTCGAGCTCTGACCCTTCTTAAGAAGAGAGTGGGAGATCATTTCGAGCTCTGACCCTGCATTTATTGGATCTAATCCCGGATTGATGGATCTCTTCCCTCCACTTGAGAATTCCGGGATGAAAATGTTGGAAACCAGAGCATTTCTAGGGACTAGAGTTGGTTCTGATATCCATTTACCCAATCGTTTGGATATTAATTGGGAGATCAAAACTGGGGGGTTCTGCGATCCATTATAAATAGAAAGCAGCCTTCTGTGATCCAAACAATTACACACTTCATGCCCTATCAAACCGCAAAAACCGCATATTCGCGGGATTCTTTCATAAACCAGATAGATCCAGCAAGATTCCCCGGAGGGCAGCGTCGCCTCGAGCCTATCCTTCAGAGCTTTTGTAGTTGAGATGACCATTCGAGCCTTAAAAAATTTCTTACCGCCCATAAAACAAGAGGAAGGCTCCGATAGGGGTTGACCGAAAGAAGAGATTATTTCTTTTATTCCCTCCCGAGTAAAGGTATCAAAGTTGTTGCAGTGGAACTGAACCATCGCATCGAAGTATTGGAAGGCTTCCGCCGTGACTTCCTCCTCACTGGTCACTTTTTTAATTACCACCGTATCTTGTCTATATATCCACGGACTCTTGTTCGTTATCCTGCGAACATCGAAATCGCTTTTGAGTTGCACCAAAAAAACCCCATCTCCTCGGTCAGAGAACTCGCAGTCCGGATCAATGTTCCAGGCTCTCATCATCGAGGGCACAAATGTCGATTCGAAAACGGGTTTCTCTGTGAGAGTTTTGACCAAAATGGTACACTCCCAGTTTCTTTCCAAAACCCCTTTCTGAGAAATAGCTGCTCTCCCTGAATCGTTAGGCTCCATCATATGAACACCAGCTAATTTCTTGATTAATTCTCCATCAGAGAGTGGGAGCTGTTTGGCGGAATTGTTTGAGCTTGAGGAAGCCATGAGTGCGTTTGTTGATAGAGAATATTTGCTGTGTCTATGAGAAAGAAATGTGAAAGAAGATATTCCTGTATCTGGGGAGGTGGGTTTATTGAATTTGTTAATAGAAGGTATGGGACCCAGAATAGAAGGTTCCATTTCTTTTATTTTGGTAATTGGCTTATTTTTAATGAAGGGATTATTAATGGAAGGAGTAATACGTGGCACCTCTTTTAGTGTAGGGGACATGTATTTGCAGCTCAGTTCGTCGTTTTCGGACAGAGTCACAGATCTGTGCCATGGCAGATTCCGTAGACATGGTGTAACCACTGTCCCATATTCCTGATTTGCTACGACTTCTTTTGAGTAACCATCGGTGTGAAGCTTTTGTGTCTCATTGTGAAGCTGAGACTTCTCATCGTAACAGAGGTTTTTTTGGATTGAGGAATTAACTAATTCCTCCTGTTGAATTCGATTGTACACCACTTGTTGATTATCTATTGGCGGCTCTTCTTCCAATTCTGAATTGCTATCTGAAAGATCCCAATCCGGATGGTGTTCCTCCTGTTGAGGAGTCGGAAACTCCATGATCAAAGCTTCCTCTTCTACTTGAGGAGGGTTAGGTGGAACCATGTCTGAGTCCATAGCCTCATCCTCAATTTCAATCCGACAGAGTGACCATTGTGTGCCAATACCTACTACCAAATCTCGGGGTATATTATTCCTATGTGCTACCCTGGCCGTTATGCGTAACGACTGTCGACGATCTGAATTCCAATCATCCTCATCAATCGATTCTAGAAAACCAAAATCCTGAACCAGTTTTTGAATTATCTCCTTTTGCCAACAGTGCAGAGGAAATTGGTGGATACGAAGATGCACCAAAATAGCTGGGAAAAATTTCGAGGAGTCTAATCCTTGATTCCATGTGTAAATACTGATTCCTGCCAATCGAAACCATTGGGGGACATTTTGGAGAAGTACTTGCTGAGAGCTGTGGAGTGGAGGGTGTAAGAGATAAGAAGTCGCGTTCAGAGTGAGGAAGCGGAATGCTTGTGGTGTCCCTCCGTAATGGTTTGCAAAGATTTTCGCTAACTCTATTTTCGGAATAAGATTTTGCATAACCACGACAGTGGCAGATTGCAACTGATTAAGCAAGAGCTGATGTTCTTGAGAATCTTCGAGAAAAATATAGCTCCTAGCAGGCCTTGCTTTAGGGGACGGAAAGAGGATAGTGGGTGCCTCCATAGTAGAAGCACTGGCTAAGCCTTTGGAGATTATGAGAGAGATTGAAACCGAGAACTAGGATATATGGTCAGCGAGTAGTAGGATGAAGAAGTATATGGGAGAAGATCAAAAGAAGAAATGAGAGAGCAGAGACAGCAGAGAGAAACTAGAGGAAGGAGAAGACCAAAAGAAGAGGTGAGATAGCTAGAAGAGGGAGGAGACAGGAAGGAGAAGAGGGATTTTCAACCGCCATTTTCAATCTCCATGTTCAATCGCCATTAAAAAGCTCCATTTTTAATTCATGTTCTTACTATATACTCCAGATAAAAATGAACATGATATAGTTAGTGACATACTCTGTGTCAAGTCCGTTCTTTATTGGGTTTTCTTCTTCTGTGATATACTCCATTTCTATACTTGTCTCTTCGACTTTTGTACGAACAAGGTGTCGGTACCACCGTACCAGATTCACTCCACTTTGCATTCTGACATGTGCTTTTTGCCAGTTTACCCTTCTTCCCGACTAGCTTAATGCCCTCAAATGCGATTCCGTTGCACGGAAAACTCGCACTGCAATCCAATTTGATTGCTGCATCACTTGCACTCGTACCCTTGATGTTCCTGTAAATTACATTGCTAACCTGTACTGCTGATCGCTAAAATTTTCGGAAAAAGAAAATTAGACTTACAAAACTTTGGAATTTTATGATCATAATATGAATTTGCGAAAATATTAGATAAAAGTTGAACCTGAGTCTCGCAAGGGGTTTTCGTGATGCAATAGTTCTGATTAATAATTATAGGATTTTCTACCTTGTGCATGAGAATATTCTGAAAGACGATATTCTTCACATTGCCTCGCCCTCCCTGTGAAATAAACATTGTAAAAGAGAGAGAATTAATATCTAACTTTTCTGTTATCAGTGACCCAATACTTTCGACGAACATTAACATTGTAAAATAAGTGGGACCCACCTGCCAGGTCTTGATGCGAGCACCATTCATAGTACCATTCATCATAACTCTATCGATTAAAATACCAGAAACCCGAGCTTCTGAATTATTGTATCCTAAGCTCCCAACACTGCTCATGAATGGATTTAAATTAATCGTCTATGGACATAAATTGTTACGGTCGATATATATTTTCATTAGTTGCAATTTTCTAAAATTTGATTTTCATACCTGATTCCGTGCCCTGGTCCACAAATTATCTTCGTAGCTTTTAAATTTTTCGTCCCTGTCTTGATTGATATGCAATCGTCACCTTCATTTAAACTCAAATTATATAAAATGTTGAATTTATCTAGATTAAATTTATCTTTAATTCTTAACCTCAATTAATTAATCATAAATATAATCAATAAGTTGAAAAGTATGACCAGAAAGAAAAAAAAACAGCTTTAACTATAAGTACGAGTCATGATAGTGCAATTTGTAATTTTGATTTTGGTGGTCGACATGACATGAATTCCATCAGTATTAGGGCTAGAAGAAGGTGCAGCAATAGTGAGGTTCGATACTTTTACGTTGCTACATTTTTCAATCGACACATGAATTTGTTGGCTATTCTTCACATTCAGATTCCTCAGTACCAAGTTCTTGCACAAATGAAATGTCATTCCCTGTTCAAATTAACGAAATATATATTTGTATTGTTGTTGCAATTTCAACGCACTTAAAAAAAATTAAGACGAAGGTTGTTGTACGTACCGTTGGGGTGTCCCAGCATGGCTGCAAATTAAGTAACAAATTGTCAATTAGTACCTCTATATACAAATATATACAAATGAGCTTTATATATCTTTTTAATTTTCAATAATTACTTTTTTGTTGCAAATTTCCGTCATTAGTTACATGTAGTTTTCTTATTTTGCAATGCAAAATTGCAAATATATAGTTGAGTAAATAATTTATGATGACTATAATTACATTAGTCTTGTTGACTTTGCAAGAATGTTTCCACCAAATATTTCCGTTGCCCTTAATGGTGCCACCACCAGTTAAGGTGAGATCACGAACACCACTGAAGCGTATCCAATGCTTCCTATCGTCTGAACTCCATGCCGATCGAGAAGGAGGAGCTATTATCGTCCCTTTTATCTGAAATTTCATGTAAATTAATTTCCAAGATCAGCACTAGGGCATGTTTAGCACATACCAACGAGTGATTTGTGATTGTGTGGGTTTTCAAGTCTTCTACGAGTTTATTCACATTCTTTTTCAGGGTCTTAGTACAGGGTTTGTCTTCAAGTCTTGTATGTGTTCTCCTTGGAGTATTATGTCGTATTTTTCGTGATGCTTCTCGGTGAATCTTCTACGGGTTTGGTTCTTCGTTTGTGCGGTCTTCATCTACGGATTTCTTCATTATATAAATCGGACACGGTCCCGATCTTATGTGATTTATTGTGTAACTATTTGTGTGATTTTCATGTATATCATTGTATGACTCATGGTATATATATATGTTGTATTCCTATTAATCGCTTGGATGAAATAATTACTAGCTCGGTTGCTGTTTTGAATAACATCAAACAAGTCAACAGCCCGCAATTTTCCGAGAATTCCCCACAAGATTCCAGTTCGAACTGTGGAATCCGAGCCAGTGACGGAGCCCTGTCGCGTCCGAGATACCTGCTTCTTTGTTGAATCTCGCCAGGGAACATGCAAGATTTATGGAACATGAAAGTAATAATATATAAGTGTAATAAATATCAATCATCATAAATAGGAACATAATGGTCATTTGATAAACAAATTTTCAAATTATTTTTAATTAAATCATGTTAATTCTTGCAATGACGTTATTCTTGAATATTTGACAAATCATTAACGATTCTCAATAAAAGAATCCAAACAAGTAAATATTAATCAATTAATACTAACAAAAGAAAATCAATAAGAAAATATTAAGAATGGCAAGTCGAATTAAGAATTAACATTTGTATTAATATACATAAATATTAAGAATTGTAATCAATTATCATTTTTGAATTAAATCTGAAAATTACCATTTTCTACAAATTAAAACCGAAAATTGATAGTCACAAATTACAAAAAAAATTACATCGTAATTAATTGGTAATATATCACAGATTACAACCCAAAACAATACATCCCTTAATTAACAATCAAAATAATACATCCCTAAAACCTCCATTTGTAATTGAAACCTTAAACAAGAAAGATATTAAACAACAGTAAAACGAGTAAATATCAAATAAATGCCATTAACAAGAAAATAATTGTCCAGAAAAAATATTACACAAATTAACATGAAAATTTACTCGGAAAAAAAAACAATATGAATTAACAATTCTGAATTAAGTAATATGAATTAACAGTAAAAAAGAATCCAACAAATGACAATAATTAACAGTTTTAAATTTGCCATATTAGTTATTTTAGTTCATTAATTAGCAAATATAAGGGGCCATTTAGGTTCAGATTTAATAACAAACAGGGATAAATCGACATGAATATTCTATAATTAGCATGCAATTTAGGAAGGAAATAAATTTAGAAATATAATATAATAATTAGGACGGTGCTATTGCAACAGCTAACTTTGGTAAAGAGTAATTTTAAAAAGACTCAAACCATTAATTATTTTACCCTCATTTATGATGATTGTTATGTATTGTTTTATATATAAACAAATATATATTTTCATTTCCTAATTTGAAAAATAAAATCTAACGAATGCGAAAAATATAAATAATAAAGTTACTCGTTTATGGTCTCTTGATAATGAAAATTATAACACAAAATGAAATAAAATATGCTCTTGAATCTTCAGAATTGCTAGTCAAGGATATCCAATTAAAAATTTGAAAATTTAATATTTCTAATATATTAATTCAAAAAATCGTGAAAGCTATTTTTGAAGATTATGATTGTTTATGATCGAAGACATTATGATTTTATATATAAAAAATTATTTTGCACAATTTATGGAATGTAATAATGTTAATAAATAATAACACTAAATAGTAATCATTAAAAATGAGGGCAAAATAGTTATGACTTAGATTTTTTTTGAACTTGTTATTTGTTAAGTCATGTTAGCTCAGGTAATAACGTCATCTTATAATTAACTGATATTATATAATTTACATAAACATTATAAAAATATCATATAATTAACAAACATTATACAGTAAAAAAAATGATAATACGAGAAAACATAAAAAGTAGCCGGACCTGAAAAATTCGAGAAAACTGAAAAGAAATCGAGAAAACAGATAAAATATAGCAAAACCTCTAGAAAAATAATTTTTTTTACATCTAGCATTATTTTTTTTTGAAGGAGGTCGACAATGTGTCGAGGCCTCGAATATATTATATCAAACAAAATCAAAAAGGTGATACATCGTACAATCAGGTGGAAGGTCTATAGTCTAATTACATAACTATTTGGACCATTCCGAATCATAACCGACTAGCCTAAAAGACTGTCCCTACTATAAAAAAAACTATTTATACCCTGGAGGACTATTAGCAGAATTTATTCCAAGCTATAATGTCTTGTAGAACTAGATTGAAGATCCAAGTTGAAGATTGAGTTTTGTCATTGAAGATGCTGTCATTTCGGGATTTCCAAATATTCCATATGACAGCAAGCCAAACTGTTTGCCAAAGCTTTGTGGTATGCGTCGAGGACCAAAATTCGAAAGGTTTCGAAATTTCTGGTGTTGGGTCATGTATTCGCGAGGATATATGACCCCAAATTTGTTTGGAGAAAGCACAATCATAAAGTAGATGTTTGGAGGTTTCTTCTTCTGATTTGCATAGGGGGCAAACTTGGTTATTAGGCCATCCCCTTTGTTGTAATTTGTCGCTCGTCAATATGCGAGATTGGATGGCTAGCCAGCCAAAAAAACGAACTTTGAGGGGGGCTTTAGCTTTAAAGAGCATCGTGTTCCACGGACAGGTAACTCCCGGGTTGATGAAGAAAGAATAGATGTTTTTGGACTTGAAGGGTTGAATAGCGTTGCTGGGTTCATCATTTGGAAGAGAGTTGAAGGTATCGTACAATGATACCAATTTGGTCAAGTCTTTGAGAAAGAAGGAGGATATTTGTTTTTGGGAGAACGATATTTGGGTTATATTTGTAGAATTATATAACTCTATTAGTGTCTCGTAAGGTAAGGTGACTTTATTCCCCAACCCGCCATTTTCTTTAGGTAAGGTGACTTTATTCCAATTAATTAGACAATGTCCCCCAAGACATTTTTGTTCACCTTTCCATAAGAATCCTCGAGCTATTTGATTGAGCTCCTTAATTACCCATTGAGGTAATTTTAGAACCTGCATGTAGTGAACATGTATGGCGTTGAGCACTGATTTGACCAGCGTTAGACGACCACCAGAAGATAGAAGAAGTCCTTTCCAAGAAGAGAGCTTGTTTCTCATTTTTTGGATTAAAGGAGCAAATGCGATTTTGGGTGGTTTACGGATAGAGAGTGGTACACCGAGATAAGTGATTGGTAGGGAAGTTTTGGTGCATTTGAGAATATCCGAGAGGACGGTATGTAACTCTTTCGGTATTGCGATTGGCACGAAGGAAGTTTTTCCCCAGTTTATTTGCAGACCGGATAGTTCAGAGAAAATTCCTAGCGCATGGGAAATGATTTTGAGATTGGTCAGTCTCGCCTCGAAAAAGAGGATTGTGTCATCCGCGTATTGCATGGCTTTGGGTGCAAATTTCATTGGAGCCGAAAGAATTGGGTTTAAGACTTCCAACAAGTTTTGTAGGTAGTCAACTACTAAGTTGAATAGTAGTGGAGATAAAGGATCCCCTTGTCTGAGTCCTCTAAGATGATCAAACGGAAATCCGCGTTGACCATTGATTCGGACTCTAGAGGTCGAGGAGGATGTTAGGACTCTAATCCAGTGTACCCATGCTTCAGGAAAGCCTCTCGCGGTTAATAGATTATATAGGAAGTCCCATGAAACAGTATCAAATGCCTTTCGAAAGTCTATTTTGAGCATTATCGAAGGGATTTTTGATTTATGCAAGTGGGATAGGATTTCTCGAGTTGAGATAAACATTTCCGCAATGGATCTTTGGCGGATAAAAGCGGCTTGTTTGTTGGAAATAAGGTTTGGGAGCGCCGGTTGTAATCTATTAGATAGTATCTTAGAGATGATTTTGGAGATAGGGGTAATGATGCTAATTGGTCTGAACTCAGTCATTTCCAATGCATCAGTTTTCTTTTTTATTAGGGAGATGTCCGCGAAGTTGATCCTTTTCATGTTTCTAATCGAGATTAAGTTGTTATGAAAAGATTGACATACTAAAAGAATATCTGCTTGCAAGAAGGACCAGTAATGTTGAAAGAATTCGGAGGCAAATCCATCTGGACCCACTGATTTTCCTTTTGCAAGTGACATTACCGTTAACTTTATTTCCTCCAACGAGAATGGTAGGATTAGACTAGAGAGGTCATCACGAACGGTATGCGCATATATTTTTTGAAAGAATATCGAGTAGAGTTGGGGAGATGTATGGCTTCTTGAGCCAAGGAGTTCCTGATAGAAATTGGAGAAATGAGAGAGAATTAGAGTAGGGGATGAGATAGTCTGGCCATTGACTTTGATGGCTGAGATGTTGGATTTGAATTTTTTATATGATGCTACTCTGTGGAAGTAAGCTGTGTTGTTATCTCCTAGTTTAAGCCATCTGTTAGAGATTCTTTGGCGCCATTTTTCCTCTGATATAGAGGTTAATTCTGAGATCTTAGTACGGAGATCTATTCGTAATGTATTTTCGGTTTGAGATAGGGATCTGGACTCTTCAGAGATGTCCAGTGAGCGGAGAACTTCCTTCGCTGATGATAAGATTGGGTTAATGTTTTTAAATTTTTCATTAGCCCATTGACATATTTTAGTTTTGGAGATTTTCATTTTCCGTATGAAGGATTGAACCGGATCTAGATATGTACTCGGAATCCATATTTGTTAAAGAATTGGAGTGAGTTCTTGGCAATTTAGCCAATGTTTTTCAAATTTGAATGGTCTTTTTTTGTTTGGGGATGGAGATTTGATTCTTAGGATTAGTGGAGGATGGTCCGATGTGGTCATCGGTAAGTCTTCTAAGGAAAACTCGAGGTTTAATGTAAGGAAGTCATTAGAGATGAATGCTCGATCTAACTTAGAAAGGGTTGGAGAGGCTCGTTTGTTGGACCAAGTAAAGTGTCGGCCGGTTAGATGCACTTCAATGAGATTAAGTTGGTCAATTACCGTGTTGAATTGCATTATGTGGCTAATATTTGGATTAGTTGCCGTTGTGTCATTTGGAGATCTTAGAAGGTTAAAGTCTCCGAGAAGGATCCAAGGCAATCCATTTGAGTTTATATTCTGAAGATCAAGCAAGAAGGATTGTTTTAATGATTGGCTGGATGGTCCATATATGTTGGATAATAGAATTTTTGTTCCATCCTCAAGAGATAATACGGTGTTGAGTGAGAATTCCGTAGAGAAGGTCGAGATTAGAGAGATTTTGTGAGACCAAGATGTCAAGATACCTCCTTTTGTCCCGTTTGAGGGAGACAATTGAAAGGAAGCGAGATAATTGGGTAGGAGAGATTTGATTAAGAAAGTGCTCGGATTACTCAACTTAGTTTCTTGAATGCAAGCTATAGTACATTTGGAACTTCTTAGTGATTCGCGTACTAGATTACGCTTATCTTTGTATCCTAGACCTCTTACATTCCATGTCATTAAAGAGAAATTTATTTTATTATTCATAATAAATAGTACTTGAGTCCGTAGTATGGAAAGATGAAAGAAAGATAAGATAAAGAAAAAGATCTAAGCGAAAAATAAATTGTGAACAATAAGACGGTGTCAAGGCACCCTAGAAGGGTCTTCTTTTCCGTCGTATTCTCGATGCTCCTCAATAATGCGACCTTGCAATAAGAGAGATGAGTTAGTGAGAGAGTTTACTTGTTCAATAATAGATATTGATTTTGATTTGATAATATTATTTTCGTTTTTAGAAGGAGATGGTATTTTTTCGGTTTGTTTGGTTTGAGGTAGTCCCAACATGTCCCGTATTTCTGCTATAATTTCTAAAGGAAGGGGGGTGGTCGCATTTTTTCGCTTTGTAATTCTGTTAGAATTTCCTCTCGTAAGAAATTTTTCGTAGTTTTTTTAATTTTAGTGCTATTTTTTGCACTAAGTTCTTTTTTATGTGTATAACGTGGCTCATTAGAGATGAGAGGGTATCCCGAGCCTATTAGAAGAGGAGATTGTGAATCTACATTTTGCGATTGTGATATTATTTTGCATGGAGAATTATGGGAGTGATTAATTGGTATTGCAGAAAGTTTGCAATCTTCTAAGTTGTGATCGGGCCCATTTAAATTGAGAGGAGGCCCATTTAAATTAAGAGGAGAGAGACTGGGTGCAGCCCCTATATTGCTCGACTCAGAGAATGGTATAATAACCAAGTTGAGAGCCATATTCTCGTGAGATATTGGGAGTGTATTATTTAAATTAGAATGAGCCCCGATTGAAGAGTTATTATGTAGAGAGAGATCAGACCCGTTAAGAGAGAGAGAGTGGTGCGGGTGTGGTATTAATTGCATTTTATTTGCACATTCTTTATCTTTAGAGAGAGAGAGTGTTGCGGGTATATTACCATCAGAGCCTTTTTCAAGAGTAGAGGAGGTTGCGGGTATATTACCAGGCCCGTTAGCAGGAATTATATTAGTCCCTTTAGCAGACCCGTTTTCAAGAGAGGAAGAGGTTGTTGCGGGTATAATACCAGACCCGTTAGCAGGGTGTTTATTACTAACTTCAACAGACCCGTTAGCAGGATTTGTATTATCAGAATTTTTATTGGTAGAGGTTGAGAAATGAACCTTAGCAACAGACCCGTTAAGGGTTTTATTAAGAGAAGAATGGTTTTTTTTTTAATCTTGAGGCCTTAATTTTTGCCCACGGGTCCAAGTATTTTACGTTTTTTCGATTTTAAGAGAGAGGATAAAAATATATTAATACCTTTGGATGATGTCGACTTCATCGAATCATCGGAAGAAGACGCCTTTTTCTTGCGTTGCCTCTTTTTCGGATGGTATTCATCGGATTCGGTCTTGTTATTATTTGCTTCTTCAATGATTGCCATACCTTGGCGCAACAAATCATCTATTCGGTTTGGCGCATCGTTCTCCTTCGTGATTGGCGTTGCCTCTTTTGTCGAATCTTGAACTTGCCTATTGGGGATCTCGGGTACCACCTCTTTTGCCGCGGTTGTAGTTATGGAAGACGGTATTAATTTGCAAAGTGCTTGTAGCCAAGCTTCGTCGACTAGAACTTTACCCGGAGGAAGAGGAGCCGCGGGTGGACCGTGGAGCTCGGCAAGTGAAGGAGGTGTCGGTTGTGTTGAACTTTCATCCGAGACCGAACGAATGGAGAAATTGGGTTTGTTTTTTTTGGCTCTCAAAAAGTTTTCGTCTTCTCGTTTTTCGATGTCCTCTTTCAAGACATCAAATAATACATTAGGAGGAGTTGGGTCCTCCGGATAATAGAATTGTAAAGATTTTTCTTCGCGACTAAGGAATTTAAGTTGCACCACCTTACCATGACCTAGTCCGGCTAGGTGTATATAGTCGGGGATGAGAGATAGGTCTGAGACTCCGACTACGATATCGAGTGATTCCATGGTGGAGAGTTGTTGAAGAGAGCCATGGTGGATGAGGACCCCAAAACCGCCTATGATGGAGGATAACTCGACTTGATCCCATGCGTGTGGAGGTAGTCCTATTAAGCGAAACCAAACTCGAAACGGATAATAGACACGATAAGAGTCAATCGAAATTTCCCACGCATAATTAACAAAATTAGCTCTTCGCAAGCTAACTAAATCTTTTGATATAAAATCATCGCGGTTGATAGATGGAGGTAATAAAACGACATATTTATTGTTACCCATGTATGTGAGTTGAAACGGTGCTTTCCACGATCGGCACTTGAGTAGGAGAATGTGGATGGCGTCGAGGTTGTGATTCGGCACGAGGCGAGCGTCTATGAGTACACCTTGACGCCATCTTGCCGCTTCTTGAACTTGACGTATGGTTTGTGTGAGATGGTAAACCATAGAAGAAGGACGTCCGGTCGGTAGGGCATCGGGTCCCGATATGCCACGAGGTACTAGCGGATCGTCACTATCTTTTGGTTCGGTCGCATTTGTGTGAGGATGGATAACCGGCTGTGCGAGGTGTTGGACTGCCACGAGATTAGATCGGGGTTGCACTAGGTCCTTCTTTGACTGTGGTCGACGACAATTGGCTGTCGAGTGGCCATGCTTGTTGCAGCGAGTACAAAAGAGTAGGAGCCGACAATTTTCTGTCTTGTGTCCCGTTTTGTCGCATCGGTTGCAATAATCTCTGTTAGAGTTGTGACGAGGTTTGTTTGAAGATGGAGCCCATGGCGTGTTTGGTCTTGGTGGAATTCGATTTTCTCCTTGTTTGCCGATTTCTCCTTGGGTACTATGCTTGCGACTAGGTTTAACATTTTTTGAAGATGCACCTTGATGATAGTAAGGATTCGTTATTTGATCCGGTAATGGGGTTTGAAGTATACCGGCATAGGATCCTTTCGGAGGTATTTGATGGGTGGCGCGATCTGTTGGTAGCATCGTTTGCTTACCTTTTCGTTTTTCCATGGCAACGGCTAGGGTTTGAGAGAGGTGAAGAGAAGAGATATCTAATGGTTTTGTTTTATTTTTGGAGATCAAGGATGTAGAGAAAGAGGAAAGATAATATGGGGTGATGAAGATAGGTGCTTGTTGCCTTGAGAGGAGATACCATCCATCACCTTGAGGGATTTTAGCTATCTTTCCCCTGGTGAAGAAGTTGCCATTTTTTGCAGGAATTTCCTTAGCTACAGTAGCCGCCATGGAGCTGCTATGCCTAGGGTTTTTCTCCCTAGTTGTTACCCCTGTAATATGATTTTAAAAATACATCTAGCATTATTAAAAGCCCAGTTTGTAAAAATAACTAGCAAAGTTTCAAATTTGCAAATCTAGCTCTTTCTCCAGAAAAAGATTAAACTTTTCCCAGTGGGCCTGTCGAAAGAGCTTAAATGTAAATTTGGGTGTTAATCACATGGTTTAGCATTGTTAATCTCTTTCGCCAGACCCTCTAGCAAAAGTGTTGTTTTCATTTTAATTTTTTGCAATTTGAACAATTTTTTTGACATTTTTAGAGTGAGAATTGGCAAATAATAAAAATACGGAAGTTTCAGATTTTTTTAAAAACTATAATTCAGATATATTCTTTTGTAATTTTTAGGGATCATTTTCTCACTAAAAATAGTCCAGAATGTAGCTAGTTAATTTGAAAATTTTATGAACTAAATAGAAAAAAAGTCCAATTATAATCAAAAGTGTATCAAACATACTTCCAAAGATATCCAAAAATAATAAAAATACAAAAAAAACACATCGAAACATCAACCACTTCCATGGCGTGCACGTCCGCTTCACGACCACCTGCACCACGTCAGGGAATGACAACACGTGCACATCCACGACCCCGTTGTGTGAGCTGTGTGACATGACCATCTCCAACATCGTCTCCGTCATTATCCGAGTCGGACAGACTCTCGACGTGAGCATCATCGTGTGGCAAGTCTGTCAGCGTGTCCATGCCCCGGGTGCAAGATCTAATCATATATATGCGAGTCCTCTTCAATCTTGTCTTAATAGAGGAAGCAATTACTGCCCCCGCCTCGCGGAGAATCTGCAACATCTGACGACCATAATCCAAAGTCTCGTGCATATGACAGTCCTGCAAGTTTCAATTTGGTTACGTTAAAACATAGAAATTTTGAATAACAATAATAAGGATGTACCGCGACGCGGATGGTAGGCTCTCTAAGTATGTAACGTACAGTCGCAGTCGCATGCACATCGTGCTGAGCTGAAGTCTGGACTCGTGGACGGCAATGCTCCGCAAACCAAATTATGTAGGGTCCAAAGTGAAGGAAATACAGTTACAGATCAACTAGTAGATTGTACAAATGAGTGTAGATGAACATACGTGTTCGTCGGAACGATTGGATGCATAATAAGATTATGCAAATCTGGCAGAAATTACATGGTCCGTCATGACGCACCATATGGTGCGTCATGACGCACAGTAGAGTAATTATGTGGAAAGCCGATCTATGAGTATACCGTCACGACGCACCATATTATGCGTCATGACGGTGGTGCGTCATGACGCACAAAGTGTCCGTCATGACGGAGCACTAGTATAACAGCTATATCCAAGTAAATGTGACTTGTGCGTCATGACGCACCATATCGTGCGTCATGACGCACAGTGATCCGAATTCTGGATTAGTAGTTTTAGATACTCATTAATACACCATTAACTCTCAGATTAATATAAGATCTGTGGATTCTTCTTCTTCCTCTCTCTGGCTGCCAGACCTAATTCTAGTAGAGAATAGAGAGAACTTGTGAGACAAGTTAGTGGAGAATAGAGATTAGATTTAAGCAAGTTTGCGGGAATTTTAGGGGAATTCGCCGCAACCGAAAGACGCGAGCTCGAGGTGGATACGAGTAGAGAAATCTCGCTTGAGATTTTCTGTTGTGATCAGTCAAGAGCAAGGTCGAGCAAGTTCGGAGACAAACCGGATAAAATCCGGTTGTATACGATAAATCGGAGCTTCGGATTAGGTGTCGAATCGCGCGGGCGTGGGACGTGTGTGTTACCGAGATCGAAGCAAGGACAACAACTACGCAAGAACAACCCTTCACCGTGATCAATTTCACGTGGTATGGTTCTTTATATATAAGAGTTATATATTCGTAGTTACATTTTTAGGATTCGTACGTTCGGGTCGTTGACGTGGTCCTCGGGATCGGGTCGGACCGGACCTCTCAATCCGCTGCGCGGGGCTCGATAGTGACGTCGATACCCAACACAAAGCTCCCTGAGTCGTATGGATCACCTACATGGGCGGGATTCCCCATAGCCGCATGCCAGCGCTGGATGTGAGCCTCCCACCTAGTCTGCTGGGAGAAGAACGGAAGCCTCAGTTTGGAGAAGAAGAAGAAAAAAAAGGAGGGAGAAAGAGAGAAGAAGAAGAAGAAGAAGAACAAGAAGAAAGAGCCCGGGATTGTAGTTATTACTCTCTCTTTGTCCATATTCTAGAATATGGAGAAAGAGAGTTAATAAAAAACGCGCTCACATGCACACAATGTATTTTCGGGTCTCTCTAAAACATGCATGCGCACTTTCGTCAGACATGTTAAACCTCTAATTAAAACCCAGATTAACTTCTAAGCTTTTTCGCTGAGCATCTTGGCAAAAGTCCAATCTCTTTCGCCAGACCATCTGGCCAAAGAGATATATTTGCAAATTGCAGAACTTGCTAGTTATTCATACAAATTGGGCTTTTCATAAGGCTATATGTAAAAAAAAAGAAAAAAACACTTGAGAGGATATGCTCGTCGTTGCGGGTTGCGAGATCTATTCACGGATATGCTCCTACATATCCGCTCGTCGTTGTGGCTTGTCGTCTTGTGGCTGTGTTCGTGGTTTGTGTGTGTGCGCGCGTGTGGGTAAAGGAGAGGGAAAATAAGTTAGGATTTGAGGTTTTTATATGTGCCGAGTTAAAATTTGAATTTTTTTTTGAAAAAATATCCTGTTAATTGAGATTTATTTGGAAATAACAATTTTAATTAAGATGTCAATCTTGTTAATTATTAATTAAGATAATTATTATTTCAGTTAATTAGGCTCTCCAATAATAAGTTGATTAATTTGTCAGTTAACATAATTTATATATAAACCAAATTTTGTTCATTCACGGCCCAGTTAATCTAAAAGTTTCGTTAATTAGACGGGCCAATCAATGGGAAGAGCAAAATAAATAAATTATAAGAGCATTTCCGAATGGGCTAATAAAAAAAGACAATCCAATTGACAGTTTGATGTCACAAAAGATGATGTTTTTGCATATCATGGATACCATATAATCACAAACTATATATCAAATTTTATTGAATGATTATGTTTTGAATCATAATATACTACCACAAACTATATATACACCGAATAAATATGAACATGATCTAATAAGCTACATACTTACATCACTATACACTATTTCTATACTTCTTCTCTCTTCAACTTATGTATGAACAAGGTGTCGGCACCACCGTGCCGAATTTACTCCACTTTGCATTCTGACAAGTGCTTTTCGCAGGTTTACCGTTCTTCTCAACTAACTTAACTCCTTCGAATGTGATTCCGTTACAAGGAAACCTTGCACTGCAATCCAATTTGATCGCTACGTCACTTGCACTCGTACCCTTGATGTTCTTGAAAATTACGTTGCTAACCTGCACTGCCGATCCCTAGATTTTTCATACGAAAATAAAATTTAAATAACTCGGAATTTTGTGATCGTAAAATGAATTTGCGGAGAGAAATATAAAATCGAACCTGAGTCTTGCAAGGGGTCCTCGAGTCGCAATAGTTCTGATCTATGATTATAGGATTTTGTACGTTATGCATGAGAATGTTCTGAAAGACAATATTCTTCGCATAACCTCTCCCTCCCTGTATAAGAAACATTGGAAAAGAGAGAAAATCAATATCTATTTTTCTGTTATATTAAAATAAATTTAATCGACCAACCTGCCAGGTCTTGATGCGAGCACCATTTGTAGTACCGTTCATTTTAACTGTATCGATTAATATACCAGAAACCTGAGCTTCTGAATTATTGTCTCCTAAGCTTCCAATACTGCTCATGCATGGATTTAATTAATTGTCTATGAGGAAATTATATTCATGAGTTACAATTTTCTAATTTAATTTTCATACCTGATTCCATGTCCTGGTCCACAAATTATCTTGGTAGCTTTTAAATTTTTCGTCCCCGTCTCGATTGATATGCAATCATCACCTTCATTAGAATTCAAATTATATAAAATGGTGAATAAATGACAAATTTATCTAAATTAAATTAAATTCATATTTAATGCTTAACCTCGATTAATTAAGCACAAATATAACAACTTTAACTATAAGTACCAGTCATGATGGCGCAATTTGTAATTTCGATATTGGTGGTGGAAGAGACATGGATTCCATCGGTATTAGGGCTAGAAGAAGGTGCAGTAATAGTGAGGCCCGATACTTTCACATTGCTACATTCTTCAATTGATACATGAATTTGTTGGCTATTCTTCACATTTAGATTCCTCAATACCAAGTTCTTGCACAAATAAAATGTCATTCCCTGTTGAAATTCATAAAATTTGTATTGTAATTTCAATTTGTAAGTGTAAAATAAATGGAAAAAATAATACAATGATTTTTTTTGGCAAATGCCCCTTAAAACATGAAGAATAATGTTATTATACGTACCGTTGGGGCTTCCGTGCATGGCTGCAAATTAAGTAAGAAATTGTCAATTAGTACCTTTTATATACAAATGCAAATGGGCTTTATATATATATTTTAAATACAAAAAACATATGTTTTAATTTTCAATAATTAGTTTTTTGGTGCATTTTTTCGGTAATTAGTTACATGTAGTTGTGTATATATTTCATCATACTAACTACTAAGTAATTCAGTTATAATTATTCCCCCAAATCTTTCACAATGTAATTAGAGGTATATATAGTTCAGTAATTAATTTATGATGACTATAATTACATTAGCCTTGTCGACTTTGCAAGAATGATCCCACCAAATCTTGCCATTTCCATTAATGGTGCCACCACCAGTTAAGGTGAGATCACTAACACCACTGAAGAGCATCCAATGCCTCCTATTGTGTGAACTCCATGCCGATCGAGAAGAAGGAGCTATTATCGTCCCTTTTATCTGAAATTTCATGTAAATTAATTTGCAATACAAAACATTTGTATGAATTCATATATTTTAAAATTCTTACTTGAATTTCAATTCTTGACTTGCAAGAGCCCGTGAAGTCCATAGGATTAAGAAGAAAATTCTTATTATGAGGAACCAAAAGAATGGCTGGTTGTGAAGACGAGCAAGCCGCGTACCAGGCCTTCTGAAATGCCTAATATAATTAACCAAAATATTTAAATAAAAATCATGATATAGCATTGTTGTATAAAAGTTAAAAAATATTAAACACACGTAAAATTTACGTACCTTGCTATCGTCTGTAATCGCATTGCCTTTTGCGCCGTAGTTCATCACATTGAACACTGCCTGTGAATTGACATAGCTAAATAGAAACATGATCATGGTGAAAACTATTTGCATGGCCATTTTTGTGAATATACCAAATAATTGAAAGATTATATACCAAATGACAATGAGAAGTGTTTGTATATATAGATGGAAAAAGAAATGGGGTGTTGCTTGTGCAAAATGGGACTTAGGAAGGTAGAAATTCATGAGTAGGGCAAATGTTTATCTAAGATTCTTTTTGAGGTATGGGACTAAGATATATTTGACCAACTTTCTCTTGGATTTTTACTTGTTAATTTTGAAGTCACCATTTATGTGGAACCTTCTTTATTATAAATGAACTTAAAAAATGTATGCACAATTATCCTTCATAAAAAGTTTGATTTTGGATATGATCGAATGAGCACTAATTAATTTACCAACTAGTTACATTTTTATCAAAATAAAAACTAGTTATAGGGCACTAACACTAGAACTTAGGTTAATCTTTTAGGTTATTAATTTCAGTATAAATAATTATAATTGAACCATATATGTAAGTTGCATGGCGTTGCATCCGGAATGGGAGAATTTGGTGGGTATTTTAGAATCTTGTGTTTAAGGGGGTAAGTGGTAGTCTACAATGCAGTACAAATAAAAAGATTGCTTGTTTCTTTGGTACAAATACAAACACATATGTTGGCTAGCACAATCTTAAATTCATCCAACAATCACATGATTTTATTTTTCGAATATCAAACTTTTTTTTATTTTTTTATTAAGAGCAGAGTTACCTTTTCCTGACAAAATCAAAGAAAAAGTAAAAATTGTGAGGCCTATTGCGTATTGTCTATATGGTTTACAAAGAACTAACAAAAAAATCTAATTAGAAATATAACAAACCCTAATGTTGCTGTTGTTGTCTGCCGTGATTTTTCTTGTTGAAATTCGTTGTCGGGTTTCAGATATTCCGTTGAAATCTATCGTGATTGTCAGTATCTAGTCTAGTTTTTGAAAATCAAACTGTTATACTAATAAAATATTAATAAAAAAACGAGTAAACGGAGAAGACTCGGTGGTCCTTCATCCATTGATGCTAATGAGATTCGAATCCACAATTTCTCATAATATATGATTTTATTAATATTTTGCTAATAAAATATTAATAAAATACGCTAAAACATTAATTAATTATATAGAACCGCTTTGCTCTAATTTTCAAACCAACTTTGGCTTTTAATTTTCAAAATCATCTTATAATATCAGATACGGAGACTTGACTAGCATTAAAACATCATGAACAAAACACAAATAATATTAATTTAAGCCAATTCATCCAAAAGAAATGTTATCCTCTAAAGTGAAGTCTAAACTTCAACTCAATTAAAAAATGGATTGATATCAATATTCCTTTATTTAAAATAAAATAATACAACATTCAATACATTTACATTGCAACCTAAAGAAAAAAATTACTTGACCTTACTATAGGCATTGTCAACTAACTCCAAATCTCTACCACTACAATTATATATTATACATATAACTAAATTTACAAGAATATAATTAATTACCCTCCTCATGCCATAAAAGATTTCTGGAACTACCACCTATGCCCATGAACGCTCGGTTAGTTTAAGAATTAAAAGCAACAACTACTTAACCAATATAGTTCAAATCTTAATCTTAGGGATAAAACTAAACAACCTCAATCAGGAAATAGAAGTGTTTAATTGGGCTTCAATTTTATATATGCGCGCGCGCGCGCGTGGTGTGTGTGTGTTTGGGGGGGGGGGGGGGGGGGGGGGGGGGGGGGGGGGGGATAATAAGAATGGATGACAACTTTACAAAAAACTTACTTAACTAATCATAATATTATAATCACGGAGAATAATATTTCAAATATAAAAACATAAATATGTAAATATGTTTGGAGGGCTTGGGCCGGAGCAAGCCGACGGATTCTTTTTTGTCTCTTGCGATAAGAAGAAGAGCTGCTGGTCTTTTGACGATTGGGCTTCGTTATTTCTCCTATGTGTACATTATATTTTGAATTAAACTATAAATATGATGTGATACAATGAGAATAAATTAACTATGACTATATATCTCATGAGTCATAAGTTCAAGACCCGATTAGTTAATTTTTGATTATTCGTAGTTTTAATAATTTTGTATGATTGATTTGTATTTTCAATCTTACTTAACAAAATTATAATTATAATACGACTACAAAATATTTTGTAAATTTTGACATATCAAATATTCAAATATTTCTTTATAAAAAAAAATTAAATGTTATTGCCCAATCATTAGTACATTTTTTTTTATCATCAAGTTTTTTTTATTGTCCATAACGCGTTTGATAGTTTTCAAAAGAAAATAATAATGATGTATGAAAAATATTTTCGACTAGATGATACTTTAAATTTTCTTTTGAAAGTAATATATTCTCTTTTTTGTTGGTAATTTGAAGAACAGGTACAAACTCGGGCTAGGGCTAGATCGCCAGAGTACCCAAAATATCGGAATCGATCCTACCACATGGACGGCCCGCAATCTCACGGGTTAAGGCACCATTTGAGTTGCAGGCACTATTTTATGATTTAGTATTCACAATATATTTTTAACTTTGATCATAATATGATAATATTAGCACAATAATAAATAACTTAATTATGACTTCATATGATCAGCTTAGCTATTGTTTGGTTATTTGTAATTTTAATTTTTTTATGGTTTATTCGTATTTTTAATTTTACTTTTAATAACATAATAATTATAGTACATCTATAAGAATATATTTTGCAAATCTTCAAATATCAAATATTTTAATATAAATTTTTTTAATGCTATTGCTACTCATTACTAGATATTTTTTATTTATCATAAAAAAATATTCCTTTCATATTTCCATAACTCATCTGATAATTTTCAAGAGAAAATAATAATAACGACTGAAAAAATAATTTAACAAAAGTAAAAAATACTAGCATACTAAAATACGACTCATATGGTCATATCATATCAATTATGGTTTGGCAAGAAACTATGGCCACCATGATAATTAATTTTGATTCAACATTTAAGTTGGATAAGTTAACCTCTCCCACTCTGGTCTGTCTTATAACTATGAGTCGTGCTGATCGGGGCACGTAATTTACTAATATAAAAGTGCCTTAGTGCACGCAACCAAATGCTAAAATGCAAATATATATTTTCTTGGAAATTTTGGAGTGGGCTCGAAATGTCACATTCAAAAGAAATTCGTATAGTCTTCACTCTCGAGTCTCACCTCTCGAGAGTTTATTGCTGTTTAATCTAAATTCAGATAGGATGAATAAATAATAATTCTAAGATTTAATTTTCGCACCGATGAAATGCAAGTGGTAATTATGTGAAATTTTAAGTAATTTAAAATATAGAAAGATGTTACCATCCAAGTTGGCACAAGATCTTTAGTTACGAAGTTCGATAGGTGGTTGTTATATTATTTTAACACATCATTTACTTGCTCAATCGACCGACTCGTTTGTTCACAAATATCTACGTTTCCGAAGATGTCTTGCACCGTTTATGATCTCTATTGAATTCTTGAATCTGTTCTACACGTTCATATCGATGTATGACGGATTTTCAAAAACAAATTAGCCTATTACAATTCTATAAATCGAATTCTATGTAATCGGTCACGCGAGTCGAGAATCGTTTGTAGTGTGAAATCCAAAGATCCATCTTTGGATGAAGTTTCTTTCTTTGGTTTAGATTAAAAGATTGTGGAAGAGTTAGAACAAGAAACAGGAACGGGATTCTATTTATAGAGCACGTTGCCCACTCTCATTAATCAGCATTTATGTATGTTCCGTTCGAACGGAATGGAGTTTTCGTTCGAACATAATAGAGTTTTCATTCGAATGGAGCATAAGTCAAACTAGTTGTTATAAAGTAATACTTCGAAATATGACATTTCCGTTCGAACACAGAAATGTTCCGTTCGAACGAAAGAAACATCGTGATTCGCTTCACTTTGCACTACCTTCCGTTTGAACGTTGAGTGTTCCGTTCAAGCGGAATGTTTGCTTCCGTTTGAACGGATTGGTGATTTCGTTCGAACGGAGAGTCTGTTGATTTTGCTTTTGCAAAGTCAGACTTTGGGATAGTTTGGTTCCGCTCGAACGGAGTGGTGATTCCGTTCGAACGGAAGTAGTTTTGTTTCCAGATTTTACAAACTTCCGGTTTCGAACTTATTTATTTTTCTAAATTGAGCTTAATAATTTTAAATTCAGTCTAGGTATACCTATGACTTATTTTTGTGATTGTATGATATCCGAACTCGCGGAAGTCTTCGACGTCTTGATTTTTGACTTGAGCGAATATTTTCGTCTTTCTTTTTTTGGGGAGTTCTATCATACACCATTTTTGCTTATGATACATTCATTTTCAAGGATATATATTTTAAGTAATTATCAATTAATTATTATTTAAGGTAATTTTTGAAGTGTATTTATCAATAAATGGTAGGATAAATAGAAAATTTGAATTGTTCATTAAAGCAAAAATATTCATAAAAAATAAAATTTATGATACATCATTATAAATACCCAAAATATCCTTTTAAAAGGGTATGATAGAACTCCCCTTCTTTTTTTACCATCGTTTTGATTCTTTAACTTCATGAATCTTCGTTAGTGGTCTTGAAGTCTCGACTCTTGTTCAACTACTTACATTTGCATATGTGAGTGCGTATCTTTTTTGATCTCGTTTACGGATCATACATATATCTTCTTTTCTACATTTGATACTTAACAAATTGATTAATAGTATCGATATTGTTTTGAGATAATCAAATCGTAAATTTGAACCAACATTTATTTCTAGTCGATGGACACATATCTCAGTTGATTGAGTATGACCGTGTGAGACATAAAATCATATGTTATGAGAGATTTCGAGGTCAATCTATATTAACATCAATGAATGAAGAACATATGAGTCTTCTTCGTTTGTTATACAAAAATATATTTTACTAGTCTAATTACAAGGCCAGTCTGAAAAACTTATATGCTACTATTTACAACGCCATATATATTGTGCAGAGATTTTTCCCATATTATTTATATCACTCTACATGGTAATTAACATCAACAAAAAAAAACATAACCACGATTTTTATCCAGAATTATCTTTTGGATTTGAAATGACCAAAGAAAACATAACCACGATTTTTATGTTGTGTAATTTACACTGAATATTCATTCTTACTCTCTCGTTGTGTAATTTACACTGAATATTCATTCTTACTCTCTTCCAGCTCCCATTCAATTCTCTGAGCTCTCTATAACAAAAACTGCAAATTGTTGGCTCGTCGTCATCTGAGCAGACTGGTGTCAATAGCCGCCGACATTGCTTCCCTGAAAAATATACCGGCTTTTTGCAGTGGCGAGTGGCGGCAGGACGCACCCTCATTGATAGCGAGTTGGAAAGTGGCGATATTTGACTTGACGGTGCACCTCTCAGATTGTGATCTCGAGATCAACCTCTGTAATATTTGATCAGGTGAGACTTGAGAGAGCCAGATAGGTGATGCCGATAATTTCATCTGTCTTTTTTTTCTTTCTTTGGATTCGTATGTTTCTTTTAATTGAATAAACATGAATATATAAAACGAAAGAGTCCTCTATTTGGCCCGTTTTCGAATTTCACCATCACATTTACTATATTATAATTAACACATTTAATTAACATGATAATAAATATATTTATATTATTAATAATTAATTAGTACATAATTAAAATTCATTTGAATTAATAATTTTTAATTAATATTAATTTTGTGTTCCTTGTTAATTATCAAGGATATAAAGGATGTGGTGGTATAATCTCGAGGCAAAGCAAAATTTCTCTAGGCAAACGAAAGCATGTTGATATTGTGATTTAGGATTTGGTTCCTTGTTTTTTATTAGGAAATAATATTTGTGGAGATATGAATCTTGGAGATGATATCAAAATGAAATATAAAATCATGCCAAAGGAGTATTAAAATTAATGTTTTTTTAAATAATAATATTCTTAGGACAGGTTAATATTCAACGTAATGTATTTGTGTGTGAATGTAAAATATATGTGTCTATTAAATAGAATAAAAATATCTAGAATAAATAAATAATTGTATTTGAGAGGGTACATGTGATCTATAAATGCAACTCATCTCATAATATTTTTCGAGAGAGAAAATCTCCAGAAAAAGAGAGAAAAAATTCTGTGAAAAATTTAGAGTAAGGAGTGTAAAAAACAATCTCACCCTTATCTCGAAATATTGTATTTATTTATTAGTGGTTGTGTGTATCTTTTGGAGGAGTGTATCTGCATCTTTTAGAAATATTCTCAACAGAAAGCTGTCCGTGATTTGTTTAGTGAGTTTAGATAAACATCTCCAATATCTGAATCCCCAATTAATTCCTTTCGCTAGGCTGCGTGGCATCTTTCCTATTGTTCAACTTTTCTATTGATTATTGAAATCAATCTCCAAACAATTATCCCCAAAATATTCTCTCAAATATAAAAATATAAAATCCCAACAAGGAGATGTGAAAATCTAAATTACATATAAAATCACGGAATATAACAAACGAAGAGAGAGAAAGGAGAGAAAAGTTTCAACATATGAGATTTGTAAAATTTATAATTTCTCACACTCATAATTTTTATTCATCCACGGACTAATCATGATTTACCCGCTAATTTATAAATTACATAAAAAATAAAAATAGATAAACTAAAAAATATTAATTTCAACCCCTCCCCCCCTCTCAATAGTTTTCTCATTAGACTCATGTTTGTTTTAATCATCATTATTTTCTCCCATAATAAAAAAATTATTATTTTAATCATCATATTTTTTTACTATACAAAAAGGAAATATATAATGTCTTAATTCAGAAAATATGATACGATTCTATAATAAACCATATCCTAGAAAAAACTCTAGCAAAAACAGAAACCCCTCGCGAGTTTCTTGCAAAAGCCAGATCCCTTCCTCTTCAACCCATATTTCTTACGAACAACTTCTTGCATTCCTTGCTCTCGCCCTTCATCCTCCCGACAATCACTCTCTTCTACCTCTTCATCTATTTCCTCTATGATGGTTGTAAGAACGGGGGTGAAGGAAGGCGGCCACATTTTCGACATTGGGGGAGGCGGAGGGGTCAAGTGACTTTCGGTCCACCCCGACGGCGGAGGAGGAGGGGGGATTAGGAAGAAATTCATGTATGGTTCTTGCTTCTCAGTAGACCCCTGCGACGATGGTTGTGGGTTTAAGAGAAAGGCCGAGTCGTCTCTTCGCTCAACCATTTTAATCAATCCTAGTAATTCTACGTCGGTCTGTTCCGGTTCATCAGATTCATCAATTTTGTTCGGTTCGAGCATCTCGAGGTCGATGAAGTTCCATTCTTGAATTTCGTTTGGTCATTCGGGTTCGATTTGTTAATCTTGATTTGACGATTCTTCTCATCGATGACATGCAAAATGGCACTCAAGAGAAGCATGGCGAGGTTACGATTTAAGGACAGTTTCATTTATACGGAAAATTCTGAAAGAGAAAAGGTTTGAGCTAAACAAATTGTAATGAAGGAGAAGATGGATTGATTGATCTAATGATGGATTTGCTTATGAGAGTATACGTTGGCAAATACTAAAATGTAAAAAAAAAATGTAAGGGATAAAGCAAATTAAATGTTTGTTTCTAACACACTTGACATGGAAAGATTACTCTTAATGATCACTTCTAGATTTGAAATACACTTCGCAGATTTTCAATGATAACTAGGGGTGTACGTATACCGGGTTGGACGGGTTCTTATCGAAACTATAACCCAACCCACTTAGAACGGGTTTCTATTTTTCCAACCCAATCCAACCCATGATATTTATAAAAATTTCGAAATCCAACATAACCGGGTTGGGCGGGTTAGCCGGATTTTTTTTGCCGATTATATACTATATAGATATGTATTCGATTATTCATATGTAACCAAAAAAATATTGAATAAAAACTATATTTTTTGATTAAATCATCAAAATTATTTAACAAACACATGAATCACAATTGAAAAATAAATTATAATTTAATTAAATCATATAATATCACAAACACCCAATTCGATGGTACCAATTGTACTCGATTCATATAATATAACATTAATTAAGTAAATGGAAACTCTAAATTTATGTCTCGTGAAGAAGTTTTATGTTGTTAGTTTATTTATTTCAACTTCATATACTTCCGGCGTGACGAAAATAAAAGAAAAATGATTTCATCATGTTATTGACTATTGAGTTTTGTTACGAACTTGTTGTTAGTAATTTAATGGACTTGTGGTTGTGTGTTAGTGGATTATTAATTGAAGTGAAGAAAAACTAAGTCTAGTTTATGTTAAACTAACGTAAAGGATAAATATGATAATTAATTTTCTAAAATATTAGAGATATAAATAATTTTTTCATAATTAATTGAAAATTTGATAGTCTATGGGTCGGGTTGGGTTAATCCGGGTTTTTAATTTCAAATTCACAACCCGACCCACAAAAACCGGGTCGGTTCGGATCGGTCCGGGTCCCGACTAAATAATTTTGAAACCCGCAAAAACGGGTTGGTCCGGATCGGATTGGGCGGGTTGGGCGGGTTAGAGAAATTTGTGTACACCCCTAATGATAACTCACAAGTGTTGTAACTATTATAGTCTATAAATGGGATTTTTGTTGGTTTGGCTGTTGAGAAAACAGTATATTATTTCTAATAATTGGATTTATTTTGTTATTGATTGACACGAGTATTTGGAAGATATATTTGATTTTTTGGACAGTTAAGAAAACTATATCATTAACGAAACGTAAATGTTATCTTCCCTATTTTTGGTAGTTCAGAAAATAATATATTACTCTGAGTCTGAGTAGATTAAATTTGTTATTGAGAGTCATAAATGCTTGGCAAATGTTAAATTTTAATGTGTTTAGTGTATACGTAGAGATGTAGTTGTATTATTGAGAAAAATATTGTTGATAGTTATATCAAAGATACAGATGAACCGGCGATATATATTGAAGGGGATTCTTCAAAAAACCCCTATTTTTTGGGATTTCTCAAAATCCCCCTAACTTTTAGAATATTTAAAAAATTCCCTATAAATTGAATTTAATTCTTCAAAGACCTCCTACTAGTGTTATATTTCAATTTCCATCCAAATTATTTTTTTTGGACCAAAATGCCCTCACAATTTATTTTATTATTGAATTTATTCTATAAACTAATAAATAAATAATATTTCATAATATTATATGATGATATTTATTATACTATTCTATAATTTATTATATGATCTTTGAAACAAGATAGAAAAACACAAAGATATATCAATAATCTATGGACAAATTATCTTTCCCCCGAGAGGAAGCAACGAGTATGGAGAGAGCTTGACGAGTAGAAGGCACGTACGCGAGAGTGAAACATGTGATCGGAATAGAGGGAGGTAAGACAAGAGATGAGAGCACCGACCAGGAGAGGAACAAACGACTTCTAGTTAAAAACTTCATTGCAATTTGCCATGAGTTATTTGACATAGATATCTTTCTAAAGAAAGGAAGATCTTTCTAATTTTACTTAACGGGAAGTGTTAACAGAGAATCATGTTTAGTTTATCCATGATAAGATATGATCAAATCGGACGGTTGTGAAGTTATTTGGACAGACCCGTTGCCCAAATGGTTTTGGGCAAACCCCCGTCCCGTCGTCGATTTATTTATATGGTATGATGTTCCAATTTAAGTCGTTTGTTGTGCGTTAATTAATTTCAGTCTTCCAAGATTTGTATTCGTGTAGAAATATATACAATGATAATTTAAGGAGAGATTAACGAAATGATTTTGTATTATGAGTTGATGAAAAGAATTTACAATGGGTTTAATTTATAGAGATATCTAAAATTCCAAAAGTAATCATACTCATTGATATCCAACTGTCCATTGATCATGACCGTTGGA